>OX369257.1:17667718-20167718 GCA_947284805.1 Coleophora flavipennella
CTGCATCCTTGATGCGCAAGGTCCGCGGTAGCACCAACAGCCTACCTGAAGATAACAGCTAATCGCATGGACGTTGATAGACGCATCATGGCTTGCTCGACAAGGGCACACGTGGCTGTTTGTCCTCAAATGCTGTTTATAGTTAAATTTTTAATATTTCTGTTAGTAACATAGTTTGTAAGGGCATTGTTACCAAATTGTGTGGACTGTCTCTTGGTTTGAAATCATCATCATATCTGCCGAAGGACATCCCAACTGGACAGCCTACCCCAAGGATTTCCACGACGACCGGTTCTGCGCTGCCGCGACCTTCACCAGGGCATCGGTCCACCGAGTGGGAGGCCTTCCTACGCTACGTTTTCTGGTGCGCGGTCGCCACTCGAGAACTTTATTACCCCAATGGCCATCTGTTCTACGAGCTATATGCCGCGGCCACTGTCACTTAAGTTAAGCAACTCCGAGAGCTTGGTCTGAAATAAAGATATTTAATTGAATTAGGCTATACAGGCTCAGCCAAAGAAACAGACATACATCACACACATACACCCCAAAAACATTACCCTGCTTCTTGGGCAGTCGGGTAATAATGAATTCAACTACACTGTTAAGGGAGAACAATAAAAAGATAACAAACTGTAACTGACGGATAAAGACAAACGAATCACCGCCGGCATGCCACATTCGAGTCCTATGGGAAAGCCGCGCAGTTAAACGTCACAAATTAACAGTCGTCGTTGTTATTATTAAATGTAGTAATTTTCCAGTGTCGGGATGAACGCGCCACTCACTTGTGTGAAAACGTCGCTTGTTCTTTTGCTATCAGCTGATAGAGATATGTGCGATCTCGCATGCTTGCGCGCTCGACCTTGCAAAAAGGACTACGCTCAAGTTTCACTCGTAGTTCCAGACCTTAGAATGCACAAAAAGAGTGTTGAAACAATCAAGATTATATAAGCCGGTATTTTATACTAGTTATTTGAGTAGTTTTTTTTATCAACTATCAATAACGACATTTTGTTCTGATCAGGTGTCATTGTCTTTAACGAACTAATTAAGTGATTTTATTAAATATAAAATTGAAAATGTAGGAGAAATCTTATAAATATATATAACTCAAAGGTGACTGACTGACTGACTGAAATAGTAATCTATCAACGCACAGCCCAAACCACTGGACGGATCGGGCTGAAATTTGGCATGCAGGTAGATGTTATGACCTAGGCATCCGCTAAGAAAGGATTTTGGGAAATTCCCACGGGAACCGCAAAAATCGGGCGAAGCTGCGGGCATCCACTAGTGCTATATATCTACGACCCCATCGAGCGCCTTGAGCCTACCCTTAATTAGAGCGATTAGGCCTTAGTCGACCTTATTTAGTAACTAATATTTCATAATATACAATTACCCTCATCATATCAGCCGAAGGACGTCCACTGTTGGACATAGGCCTCCCCCAAGGATTTCCATGGCGACGGGTTTTGCGCTGCCCGCATCCAGCGACAAATGATTACAATTACCCTATTCCTAAAGATGTGGATATCAAGTCATCGGCCGGAAGACCTCCACTGTTATCGGATCCACTTACCGGATAGGGGGGGGGGAGGGCTGTCTCGAGAACCTTTCTTCCCGTCGGTTATCGGTTTCCTTTATTGGGGGTGCTACATATTAATGACTGACACGGTAGTCCATTCATCAGTGCCCCTGACTCCTGGGTTCCGTCTCCACCCAGGGCTACTCTGGTTCCCATACTACCAGGCAATCCTAGTTTGTGACCGTGTTTGATTCGAAAATTTCAAAATGTTTGTTGAAGGTAGTACACTACTTCTGATAGTCATAGAATAGTAAGTAATAGGCTACTTTATACCCTAAAAAATAAATTAAAAAATACTATTTAATAAATAGCATAGCTTCTAGAATACCAAAAAACACTTGCTTAATTGAAATGTCAAATAATTTTTAATGTTATATTTATACAATACTTACGTACATACTTACCGATTGCTTTAACGGTGAAGGAAAACATGGTGAGGAAATCTGCACACGCCTGCTAAGAAACTCGGAGGTTGTGTGTGAAGTCGACCAACCCGCACTGGGCCCGCGTGGTCGACTAAGGCCTAATCGCCCTGATTCAGGGTAGGCTCAAGCCCCTCGGTGGGGACGTATATGAACTGTAATGATGATGATGATTTATACAATAAATTAGTCCGTTAAAGACTATAACACTTATATATAACGTCACTATGTCAGTAACGCGATTAATTACAGAACAAATTTTCGTTTTTGTCAGTTGATAAAAAGTTACTCAAATGACTAGTAGTAAAATACCGTATTGCATTACATTATGTCAAATGTTAAGAAAAAAATAAATATAAACATAATCATTAGCTTATAACAAGTCAAAATAAAATCATTGATATAATACAAATGGGTAATGTCTTCAGAAAATGAAAACATTTTAATAAGAGAAGATATGACACGAGAAGTTATACATTAAAATGATTAAAGGTCTTTTTTGGGTTAAAAATATTTTATGTTTAATGCAGTTAGAATGTTTTTGGCGTTTGAATAAACATGTAAAGCTTGAAATAATTTGATACCGTTTAATTTTTTACAAGCCTCCAATGTCGAGAAAATAAATGGAACAATAACTTGGCCTAATAACATGGAATAATAACATCTTTGACTTGGCTGTTGGCTGTTAGTGCCTTAGCTGCTGTTGCATCTAAAAATGACACTGACAGCTACAGATGACAAACGGACTGATGAAGGGTCCTTATAATGTACGACACAATATTATACGACTTTACAACTTTTAACATGATAATGCCCGGATGATCACATCGCTTATTCCCAGTTGTCACCACTGACGACCAATATGATTTTTTCTATTCGTCCCCAGCGGTGACGAGTAGCAATTTTCTTATCCCATTTGTTGCTGGTAGTATACAGCACGTACTAGAGTGGAGAGTAGTGTGGTGAATACAGTAGAGTGGAGTGGAAAGTAGAGAGGGTGGAGAGTAGAATGGAGATTATAGCAGAGTGGTAAGTAGAGTAGTGGAGTGGAGAGTAAAGTTAAGTGTAGAGTAGCTGAACATTTGCGCGTTTACATGTCGGCCATTATCTACACGAACTGATAATATCCGACAAGGGAATGTCCGCTCCGATAATCCATGACCTCTTTCTGATTTAGTCCTTCAATTATCAGGTCGGGCATTGTCTTACTACAATATCAAAGATGACCTATTATGACAATGTCTCTATGTACTTTAGTGTTGCCACAATTACAATTAATATATCGTACGGTGCATTATTAAATTCCAAGTAATAAAAAAATGAGGCCTAAAAAAATTGTGGCACCTCAATAATCTAAAAAAAAGTCTTAACTTTATGAAAAAAAAGTCAAACTTCAGTTAAAAATTGCCTATCGAATATTAGCCCACCCCTCATACAAAAACGGGACAAGTTCTTTATCATTAATGCTTTTGAGAAGAGTAGACCAGTTCATACAGCCAACACCGGTCACGAGTATAACGCGAGAGTCTGCCATTGCTCCCCTCGACCACGGCACAAGTTCTTTGTCATTAATGCTTTTGAGAAGAGTAGGCCAGTTCATACAGCCAACACCGGTCACGAGTATAACGCGAGAGTCTGCCATTGCTCCCCTCGACCACGGCACAAGTTCTTTGTCATTAATGCTTTTGAGAAGAGTAGGCCAGTTCATACAGCCAACACCGGTCACGAGTATAACGCGAGAGTCTGCCATTGCTCCCCTCGACCACGGCACAAGTTCTTTGTCATTAATGCTTTTGAGAAGAGTAGGCCAGTTCATACAGTCAGCACCGGTCACGAGTATAACGCGAGAGTCGGCCATTGCTCCCCTCGACCATACTATAGAGGGAAAAGAATGACCCAGGTCCTTTGTCCCCGAATATTATACACAATATTATTAGAATACCTTTACTTTAGATTCGGAGAAGAGATGCAAGCTAAATATATGTACCGACCTGTTGATTCACATTTATATGAAGAGCCCTCGAAGTATTTCACACCTCATTGGCAGCTAATGCGGCAAAGACCATTAACGACCAAGTGCGTTTTGTTGGCAATTTAGCACTTATCAGTTCTTGGACCCCATTTTATCTGTTCATCAATTGGAAATGCATATTTTTACATGGGAAACGGCAGTGAAGCTAGAGGGAAAGATAGTAGAGTACTGTTTATTTTTATTGAATCATTAAAGTCAATATTTTTTTTTACTTTAATAAGGGAAATAACTAAATTTTACGCTTAAATATACGTTTGCGCCCAGCAGACGTCATAACAGATCATTATCATATCAGCCGAAAGATGTCCACTGCTGCACACAGGCCTTTCCCAAAGATTTCCATGACGACCGGTTCTTAGCTGCCCGCATCCAGCGGCTTCCTGTGACCTTCACAAGTCGTCGGTCTACCTCGCGGTCATCACTTTAGAACATTACTGCCCCATCGGCCATCTGCTCTAACAGGTGTGTCATAACATAACAGATAGTGAGCTGTTACTAAAACCGATTTTAGGAACGGTGCGTTCCTACTCGAAGAGAGCAAAGGGAGAACTATTGACTGAAGGGACAACATCGACTGGATTTTTATTTAAGATAAATATGATGAAAATAAAAACGAAAAAGTGCAAAAGTGTGGTTATTTTCTTCTCTCTTTACACGTAAAGAAAAAGACAAAGACATATTTTTAAGTACCATTGCGCCTTAAGGTGCAGTGGCGGGTTATTGCAGTTGCCGCCATACGATCAATCAATTAATTATGAAAACCTAGTCCTGCAGCCTACTTGGGCGAGCTGGTATCTTTCAATTCTCAGATTTCCAGAGATTTAAATAAATATAACGAAGTTGTTTCAAAGCTTCGTGGCGTGCAAGAACTTAAAATTAAAATCGATTTGTATCAACCACTCAAAAACATAATTACGAAATTAGAAAACTAAACAACACGCTCCTTTCATGTTTCATGTAGCCGCCATGTTTTGGGTTGAACTTTTACGTGTGGCCAAATTAAGTAATCTTCGCAAATTGTTTACAAATAACTGTGTTTTAGCGGAAAAGATTGTTTTAAAGTCTATCGGCGCAGGCGGCGGCGGCGTGTCACTTGGCCCGTCTGGCATTCGGACTAATATCGTGTACATCTCAGTTTTTGTAGCGGAAAGGCTATCGACCTCGTCTTCGATAGATTCTTCAAATTGGCTTATTGGATAACTTGTTGGTCGGTGCCTGCGGACGTAACGATTTTGATTTAAACTGTACTGTATTAGGCGGCTTGCACAATCTATAATAATATTTTTTTGTACTGAGAACTGGACTCAATTGGTGTGTGTGTATGTTATAATCATATTTTTATAGAGGTATTAATATCCTGTGGAGTAAACATTTTTAAATTACGTACAGTCGGTCTCCGCATTGGACGACGAATGATGGAGCCTGAAGAAAAGAATAATTATGTACAGCGCGACTTTAAATCGTCGCTGCTTATCCAATTTTATTTTTTTGTTTTGTCTACCCAATAAACATCTTTTTTAGGGTTCCGTACAACCAAAACCGTCTGTTCGTCTGTCTGTCAGCGGGCTGCATTTCATGAACCGTAATAGTTAGACAGTTGAAATATTCAACGAGCTCACCCAAAGGGTGATGGAGCGAGTTATACTACATAATGAGGAGATCCGTAGGAGAACCAAAGTAACCGACATAGCTCACAGAATCGCCAAACTTAAGTGGCAGTGGGCAGGGTGTTGGGAAAGTAAAGTTCTTGAGTGGCGACAGCGCACCAGAGACGTAGTGTAAGGCAGGCCTCCCACACGGTGGACCGACGACCTGGTGAAGGTTGCGGGAAGCCACTGGATGCGAGCAGCGAATAAGGACCGGTCGTCGTAGAAATCATTGTTAGAGGCCTTTGTTCAACAATGGACTTCTTTCGGCTGATACGATGATGATGATGATGATGGAATTTTCACAGAAAATGTATTTCTATTACCGCTTTTACATGAAAATAACGCTATAATAATAAATATTCATAAAAGTGAAAAATAAGGGGGTGTTAACATAGGTATTTATACAAAAAACGGGTTTGTATAAATATTTTAGAGGTTATTGTGATATATACGTATCTCTATCGTAAAAACGTTTATACACACTAGCGCGAAACTTAGTGTGTATATAGTACTAATCCTGATGTAAAACAACAAATAATAATACCCGGCCAAATGTGAGTTATACCACAGATAAGATACTAGTTACTTCGTGCTATACTCGCACTAAGGAGTCCAAATTGAATTTTGTAAAAAAAAACTTTTTTTCCCTCGTTTTGATATTTTTTGTTTGTAATGTGATTATCATTGTCATAAATTAGGTTTCATTGTCTTATTATAACTGTGTGAGAGATGGAGTAGTACGGAACACTTGGAGTGCGCGTCCGACTTTTCATTTAAGTACTTTAATTTTTACAAAAAAAAAAAAAAAAAAAATTTATTTTTTCAAATATTAGTGGTATCATAGAGAAACTCAGTAGATGTTAATTCAATTGACCAAAAATATGTTACCTACTTATTATAGTTTAATATTTTCAAATTTTATTATACCTCCCTTTAAACAAAATCTTAGACTTAGATGCTTAGAGTAAGAAAAATTACTTATCCGAACGTAACGGCTAGGGCCGCCGCCTCCTGTCCGGGAGGTCGTGGTTCGAATCCTGCCACGTATCACTGTGATTTCGAATTTCGATTTCATGTGTACTTTTATCCAACGCTCTTACGGTGAAGGAAAAACATCGTGAGGAAACCTGCACCCGCCTGCGAAGAAACTCGAAGGTTGTGTGTGAAGTCGACCAACCCGCACTGAGCCCGCGTGGTCGTCTAAGGTCCGATCGCCCTAATTCAGGGTGGGCCCTAGCCCCTCGGTGGGGACGTATATGAGCTGATATGATGACTTATAAGAACTTAATATTAATGGTACCGCCAAATAAAATCACTAAGAGCTCTCTCGTCTTGGAAAATTAAGTTCAGTTACTTTTCCCACGTATACAAAGTGTCCGTCATCTCGTTATTATCTATGGGAACAAATGTGTACATGTTAGACGTAATCTAGTCTAATTTTGTGATGAACAATGTTAAATTAGTGTCTGAAATGATGACCACTATTTCATATAAAAAACAATGTAAAGTAATTTTATTCAGAATAATTGAAATAGCCGTTCTCGTTGTACAGAGAGCTGACAATAGGGATGACGACAGCATCAGAAATAAATTATGAACTCTTGATCACTAAATTGCCCTCCTACTTAAACTTCGGAAAACCTTACTCGTTTTGTTTTCCATCAAGTCTTCGATTTTTAATTCATAAAAATCACAAAATAAGTACATAAATTACGCTGCTAAACTATGACGTCAAGCGTAGATATTTCAAACATTTATAGAACAAAATGTCGTTTTTGACAGATGATAAAAAGTAAATCAGATGACTAGCATTCGTCATCCCTATTGAATAGACTTATTTGAGGCTAACTGCGTCTACTTAGAGCACGAACAGCAAACATGGTATAAGATGGCGCGTAATATATCAATATTGTCTATACGGAAACAATTGCGGGTCTCGGTGGCGAGCTAGACGTATTCCTGTTTACGACTCGGCTGCTTCCTGGTTCAGGCTGCCTATTGGTCGTTCCTCCAGGGCTCGTTGCACCGGGAGCGGTGTGTGGAAACGAGTCGAACAAACGCGACGCTAACTCTTGTTTATGAGAAGCCTTGTGCTCCATAGATGCGACGGAAAGCCTCACCGCCACAGATGATAATACTAGTACAAGTAGTCACCGCCCCGCCGGCAATCAGACGCACAACGATTCCTCATAATGTAAGTCACAATCCGCGGAAATAAATCGCCCCGCGAAGCCGCTGATGAAGCGTCTCGGCTCGCT
Source organism: Coleophora flavipennella (assembly GCA_947284805.1). Taxonomy (NCBI): domain Eukaryota; kingdom Metazoa; phylum Arthropoda; class Insecta; order Lepidoptera; family Coleophoridae; genus Coleophora; species Coleophora flavipennella. The sequence continues at coordinate 17,675,671 of OX369257.1, forward strand.
AAAGGAGGATTAGTTAGAAAATAAGTTGCTAAGTTATCAGTTACGGTACCTGGAGACTATTGCCGCCAGATTTGACTGCCCCTTCCAAAATCATTGGGTGGGGTTAGTCACTAGAAACATTAATTAAAATTGTACCCTTTTTAGCTGTAATTTCTAACAATACTTACATAGCCTTTAAGTAAATATTGCTACTAACCTAACCATCTTAGTTTGTAAGTAATAACAATTGTATGGAAACATTTCTGAAATAAAAATTATATTATTATTATTATCATACAATTTATCAGTACTACTGTTATAAATGCGAAATTTTGTATGTGTGTTTGTCACCTCTTTACACCTAAACGGCTGGAAGGATTTTGATGAAATTTAGTAGGTAGACAAATTAGGATCTGGATTAACATATAGGCTAGTTTTTATCCTTTTTTAACGCGAACGAAGACGCGGGCAACTCCTAGTTTAACTATATATTACATTATAAATCCGAAAGTGTGTCTGTCTATAAACTTTTCGCGATAATATTACTAAACCGATTTCTTTGAAATTTAGCGCAAAGGATACTTTTCAGACAAAAGGCATAGTTCCGGAGTGACCTAGATGGTCAGCTAAGTGACGTTATTCTAAATCCAATATAGTGGACTCCCAAAGATTGCGACCATTTTTTTTATGGGGGTTCATGATATGGTATAAATGCTATAGGCATTATTTGAGTTTGCGTGTACCGTCCGACTGCATCATCATTCATCACTTACCATTGCGTGAGTTACAGTCAAACGCACTCAAATTAAAAAAATAAATAAAGGGTTTGCTGAGGAGAATAGAAAATAATTAAAATTATTTTCAAATAAAATATTGTACCTCAAAGTTTTTAGGTTAGGTAAAATTTATGTCAAATAATATAGTGTAGTAGAATATAGTATGATAAAAATTAACTCTTTGTAAATTATTTCTTCTGCGGCAGCAACGCGTCGGGTACCAGCTAGTTTATAACAATATATTTGAACAAAAAAAAACGACTTCAAACAGGAAACTAAGGTTCCCCTCGATTTCTCTGGGATGCCATCATCAGAGCCTGGTTTTCTTATTGGTACCACACTTGGGATATCTCCTTTCCACCAAAAAAAAGGATCATCAAAATCGGTTCATAAACGACGAAGTTATCCTCGAACACACATAAAAAATATATATATGTATACGGTCGAATCGAGAAACCTCCTCCTTTCCAAACTTTTGACTGGGTGAACCGATTTTGATGATTCTTTTTTTATTTGACAGCTGATGCTTCCCGTGTGGTCCCATATAAATTTTATCAGAATCAGTGTAGTATTTTATTAGGAAATCAATAACATACAAAAATAATAATGTAAAATTGTACGAAGTTACGATGGAAGTAGATTTTTAACGTGTTTAGCGTTTTTTTGAAGTCAGATAATAAGGTTCAGCGCACTCCGTGCGGTTTCAAATTAGCAACGGCCATGTTTTGCTACTATTTGTCAAACATTACCCACACACATGTCGTACGCTCTCATCTTGAGCCGCTCTTGTGGGCTTTATTAAATGGCGCGCATTTATAAAATCACGATGGACATCATTAAGCGCCACTGACACAGATATTAAAGCTAACGCGATATTCGTAAATGGCCAAATACCACACGACGTGGGACGCTGTTTATAGTCGCCGCGGTATCTTGTCTGCACGCTAACGGTCTACTCTCTTAACGCTCCAGTTTTGAAGATAGCACCATAAAAAAGTCTAGAGCTGCTCCGTAACCTGATGAACTTAGATTTTGTAATTTTCTTTTAGTCTAAATACCTGAACGAGTTGTTTATGTTGAGTCCAATAGTTAGTAGATGAAGCCTACTTAGATAAGAAATTTAACATGAATATGGTTTTAATCATCACATCAGCTAATATATTATAAGGTCTAACAAAATTAGCTGAAACTATTTTAACTGGTGCTTCTACCCATGAAATTGAACAACTTTCCCCATGAAACCCATAGTCAAATCTCAAAAAAAAAATTGAACTTCCCGTACTAAGTTGGCTGATCAGCTGATCGACTTAGTATGGGAGAGCCAATTATTTTTTTGCGATTTGTCTATGGGTTTCATGGGGAAAGTTGTTAAGTTTCATGGATAGAAGCACCAGTTAAAATAGTTTCAGCTAATTTTGTTACAACTTATATATGGTGACTTTTAATTAGTTCTTGATAGCAAAGGATATGAATGTACTCGTGATTACAAACAACTTTCCCAAAAAAACTATATGTCAAATATAAAAAAAAAATTGGTAATTTATACATTTTTGCCGATTTGATAACTTATTATGTATCGAGGACCAAAATTTTTTTTCTGATTTCTCATATAGTTTCTTTGGGAAATTTATTTGTAATCATGAGTACATGCATACCTTTTGTTATCAAGAACTAATTAAAAGTCACCTATATAAGGTCTAACAAAATTATCTGAAACTATTTGAATTGGTGCTTCTACCCATGAAACTGAACCACTTTGCCCATGAAACTTATAGTCAAATCTCAAAAAAAAATTTGAACTTCCCATACTAAGTTGGCTGATCAGCTGATCGAGTTAGTATGGGAGAGCCAATTTTTTATTGCGATTTGACTATGGGTTCCATCGGGAAAGTTGTTCAGTTTCATGGGTAGAAGCACCAGTTCAAATAGTTTTAGCTAATTTTGTTACACCTTATATATACGTCCCTACCGAGGGGCTCGAGCCTACCCTGAATTAGGGCGATCGGGCCTTAGTCGACCACGCGGACCCAGTGCGGGTAGGTCGACTTCACACACAACCTTCGAGTTCCTTCGCAGATGTGTGCAGGTTTCGTCACGATGTTTTCCTTCACCGTAAGAGCGTCGGATAAACGTACATATGAGATCGAAATTCAAAAACACATTGGTGCGTGGCAGGACTTGAACCATGACCTCTCCCGGATAGGAGGTAGCGGCCCTTGCCGTTGCGCCACTGACGCTTTTTTAATTCTTTTTTTTGACGCCAGTTTTGTTCATCTTCATCATATCAGCTGAAAGACGTCCACTGCTGATCAAAGGTTCCCGGATTTTCACGAAGAGCGGTCCGCGCCGCTCGCATCCATCGGCTTTACGCCACCTTCACCAGATCGTCGGTTTACCGAGTGGGAGGCCTGCCTACGCTACTTAATCTGGTGCGCTGTCCCCACACGTGAACTTTACTGCCCCAACGGCCTACCGTTGTACGAGCTATGCGCCTCGCCCATTGCAATAACGTTTAGCGATTCTATGAGCTATGTGTCCTTGGGGTCCCCTTTGGATCTCCTTATTACTGATTAGATCGCAGCATAGCTCGCTCCATCGCCTTTTGGGTGACCTTGAGCCTTCTTAGAGGCCCATAGTAAGCGACCATGTCTCAGTCCCGTAAGTCATCAATGGCAACACACACACTGGTCAAAGACTTTAGTCTGTTGGTTTATTGTAGACAGTAAATACTTGTACGTCTATTTTAGTCCTAGATTAATTAACTACCTATTGTTAGTTTATTGTAGACAGTAAATACTTTTATGTCTCTTTTAGTCATAGATTAATTAACGACCTATTTTTAGTTTATTGTAGACAGTAAATACTTTTATGTCTCTTTTAGTCATAGATTAACTAACTACCTATTGTTAGTTTATTGTACACAGTAAATACTTTCATGTCTCTTTTAGTCCTAGATTAATTAACTTCCTATAGGTGCCTACTTCCCAAAGCTACAAAGTCGTAAATGGGAAATATTATCAATAACCTAACCAATTTAATAAAAATATAAGAACCTGACTGCATTACAATATTACCCCCTCTTTTTTGAGCAGTGGGGTAAAAATATATCCTGTGTCACTCAGGGGATTCAGACGAGTCGAACGACACCTCGCCACTCCAAAATCTTTCAAGCCGTTCAGGCTACAGGCTCAGCCAAAAAAAACATACATACTTACACCCGAAAAACTATCTGATTCGTGCGAGAAACATAACCCTCCTTTTTGGACATTCGGGTAAAAATCCTATCATGTCGGTGTGTACCCATTTAGAATAGACTTCGTCGTATAAAAATATGTATCCATATTTCAGGAGTGCAGTGACAGCGGTGTCATGGCACCCGCAATCCGGCCTCCTCGCGTCGGTGGACCGCGGCAAGAGGGCCATCATCTGGGGGGACTTGTGACAGGCCTGGGAGGCGCTGCCGCCCCCGCCCCTGGCCGTCGAACAGGTGAGCTGCAGGAGACACCATAAACCACAGAGTTTCTATAATATCTATAGAGACAAAAAGTATTCACGGCTCCTTGGGGAATAGGAGTCAATTCACAGAATCAAAGACATGGCTGGGAAAAATCATACCGTATAAAAACTACACTATATCTGTCTCACCGCCTCCGTAGCCGAGAGGCAAAGCTCACTTGCTTTACACAGGAGGTCGCGGGTTTGATTCCCGGCGGGGTCATTTGTAAGACTCGGTTTGGTTGGTGGTAGGGCATTTTCTAAGCCCGCCTGGCTAGCTACCACCATCTTATCCAAGACTTGCCGTTAAATATCATTGGTGTGTTCCGGCATGAAGATAAGATAGCCGGTTCCCCATTGCGTTGGGGAATCTTGGTAAGCCCGCTTCTATCTTCGGCAACATCGTCACTTACCACCAGGTGAGATGTTGTCAAGGGTTTACCAATTGTGAATAAAAAAAAACTCTCACTACGTCATTTACGTGACATAGAATTTCCCTCTGGAGATATAATAGAAACTCTTGCCACAAACAGAGCCTACCGAAAATTATGTCGGAACCAAAGAGTTCTTAGAATAGATGTAGCAATCTAGATGGCTGTCTTAGATATTTTCTAGTTACATTTTTATTATCTACTAGCTGTCCCGGCAAACTTCGTACCGCCTTATACTACACTACAATGCAATACACTACACTGCACTACACTACACTGCACTGCACTCCACTGCACTCCACTACACTCCAATGCACTCCACTGCACTCCACTGCATTCCACTGCACTCCCCTGCACTACACTACACTCCACTGAACTACACTGCACTGCACTACACTACTTTTTGTTGATAATGCAGGAATTTTTTAGGTATTTTTTTCACACCTTGGATTACAGTTTTAGAAAGGATCCCTATTTGAAAATATAATATAGCTTGTAGCAACCGCGGATAGTGTAGCTTCGCAACAGTGAAAGGATTTTTCAAATCGGTCCAGTAGTTTCGGAGCCTGTACAATGCAAACAAACAAATCCATCCTCTTTATAATATTATTATTACTACGCTAAGGCTGCATTGCTTGGGGCCATACTGGTCATTGCGCGGTGGCGGTGTTTATTTTCATAAATTCTTAATGTCTTCTGAATGGAATGTCCGATTAAGGTAATTCAAAAGTTTATCTATAGATATCGAAACATTTTTGATTATATAATGATTTATTTGGATAAGGGTTAATACTAAGGTATGGTTATCATTGTCTGATTTTGGTCAGTTTTTTATTAACTTTTAAAATGTAAAAAGTGGTTATAGTGAAATAACTACAATAGTAGGACATAGAGAATTGCGAAGTTTTTTGTAGGTATTGATATGTTCTCCAATATTGTAGAACATTTTGTTGTTCTATCATCAATAGTTTCCGTAGCGTATGCGATGAAAGAAATTGTTAAGCAATTTTTTTTACACCTTGGTTCACGTTACTGAAGTTTTATCAAGGATCCCTTATTTTTTCTAGTAATAAATAAAACCTATGTTACTCCTATAGCGATAATGTAGCATTCTAATGGTGAAAGAATTTTTTAAATCGGTTCAGTAGTTTTTGAGTTTATTCATTGTAAACATACACACACACAAATACAAATCTTTCCTCTTTATAATATTAGTGTAGATAAGTAAGCTGAAATGAAATGAAAATGTTTATTTTGGCACTTACAAGTTATAAACACATTTAATTAAGCCCTAATTTCCAAACTAGTCGTTAGACTGTGTCTTGGAAACTAGTTTCTTCCCTTTTTATTGGACTACAATAAAGTAAATACCTATACTTATTTACATATTTTAAATCTAAGTATCCTTATTTATTATAATTTAAAGAAGTGTGACGATTGTGTGTGTGTGTGTGTGTGTGCGTGTGTGTGTGCGGGTGCGTGTGTGTGTTTCTGTGTGTGGTGGTGTGTGTGCGTGTCTGCGCTATTTGTTAATATTGTATTTTCTTTTCTTTGTTGTGTTGTTTTTCTGGGAATAAACGTTTTCTATCTATACATCTGCTAGACTTCAAACTAAACATCGTAGTCCCAAGTATTGTCTTTAAACTACTTGTTGGCCAGTATGTTTCTTACTTTTTACGGCTTGCATGCTAATAAAAAAAGTTGCCTAGTGCGTATCAGATTACACGCAGGGTTCATAAATGTATATTTTATAGAAAAAAAAATTTACTTGTTAATGAACATTTGTATGGAAAATCTGTGAACTTTTTAACAAATCTTAAGTTTGTCGACTATTAATCCTCAACTAAAAAAGGGTACTTAGCCGTGATAGTTTACCTTTTAAATTGATGATAATATGTCCTACTTTTTCAATTTTTTTTTAGATATAGTTACCCTGATATAGCAGTTTAACTGCAGAAATCATATAAAAATTAGCACTTTACAGCCTAATATTGCGTACAGGGATCCCTGAATTGGAATATTGTTTTTCTACTCCCATTTGGTAATTTGCTTTATACATAACCTCAAATCATATCACAAAAGTATTCAATCCTACAAGCCGTTTTACAATGATCATTTCAAAACGAGACAATTGTACTACAATGAAACTTTTTAAATATTTTTATGGCTTTGGCTTTAAAAATTCAATAAATGATTATGACAATATTTTAATATATTTTAGTTTATTTCATGGTCGTATTTCATGGTCATAGAAAAACTATTGTATGCCACTGCACGCAATTAACCATTACTTGGCAGTGACATAAATAACTATGTCACACAAATATTTTGAAATGACCTATCCAGCGATATCCCTCACTATGGGATATCCCTCACCATGGGATAGAATAGAAAAAAAAACACATATTTAATCTTAATTTTTGTCGGCGTGATTAATCAGTATTACCTTATACCCAACCAAATTACAGCTCACTATTACTAAGAGTCTCTGAGCTAAGCCGCCGACATAAAGACGGACGGACATGGCGAAACTGTAAGGGTTCCTCTTTGACTACGGAACCCTAAAATCACCCTATAAGAATCCGAGACATAACTACAATACTTCAAAACCCATCAGTAGATGTCGTGTCGCTTTTAAATGAAGTTACGCTATTCACGTACTTTAAATATATATATTTTTTATGATTGTATAGTTTCTGATTCTTCCCTATATCTAAATATATATAACTCAAAGGTGACTGACTGGCTGACATAGTGATCTATCAACGCAAAGCCCAAACCACTGGACGGATCGGGCTGAAATTTGGCATGACAGACAGACGGACAATGGCATGCAGGTAGATGTTATGACGTAGGCATCCTCTTAGAAAGGATTTTGGGAAATTCCCATGGGAACCGCAAAAATCGGGATCTGCGCGGGCGAAGCTGCGGGCATCCACTAGTTTGTAGTATAAGACTGTATTAATTGCCAAATTTCATAATTCTAGGTCAACGGAAAATACCCTGTGAATTTTGATTCCCTTGAGAGTGTCGAAATGTACGTTTTTTGGGATATAAACGGCCCTATCTTTTTTTTAAGTTAACTTAGAAGGTTGATTTTTTCACAGCTTCAAGGCCGTAGACCGGCGTATATATGTGGTTTTAATGTCAACTCGAAACCTCCACGCATTCCTGAGATAAAGGATCTTTACAGACAGACGGACGGACGGACAAGAAAGTGATCTATAAGGGTTCCGTTTTTCCTTTTGAGTTACGGAACCCTAAAAATACCAAAATATGTATATTTTAATATTTTCATACAAATCTCCAATAGGGGATCGGACTGCAACAATAATTGAAAACGCTAAACACGTTAAAAAACCGACTTCATGCTTAAAATTCCGACTTATGCTTAAAATTTTACCTTTAAAACGCTAAAGTGTGAGATGGATTTTATTAAAACATAATAAGAAAATACTTCCTGGTAATATGGGTTAAATTAATGATTAAATAGAATCATTTTCCAGTCATCTAGTTACATAGCTTCAATCTATGTCAATAAAGTTTAAAATATTTTTCATACCTATTTCTTGCGCTAGATCGTCGCTTTACAACCTAATTATAAAAGCTCGTTCGTTTATGCAATTTATAACGTTAAGGGCCGCCAGGAGGCTCGAGTTTCCATACAAACGTAGTTCCGCTTTAATACAAAAACTACATGCCCGATTAAATCCAAACTTTGTTAAAATATTGAGAAGACGCATATCGATGTTTGTAATTAGTTTTCGATGTACTAATATTAAACGGAAAAAAATAAGAGCCAGTTTCAAACTTTCAGTACAAAACTAATTTAAGCCTTCATTTAGCTACGTTAAAATTTACTACAGTAAAAACTAATTACAAACATTGATATGTGTCTACTCAATTTACAAAGTTTGGATTCAATCCGGCATGTAGTTTTTGTATTGAAGCGGAACTACATTTGTATGAAAACTTGAGCCTCCTGGAAACTCTTAAGCTACAATAAGAGTCTACTAAGTTGTTTTTTTTAGAGAATATATTATGTAACGACTCTGGGTACAAACGCCCTTTTGAGACAGTCGTCCTATAATTAATCTTCATTTGTTTTTTGATTTGCAATGCTAGTACCGGTGCATTACAAATCTTCTCTGGAGTTCTTGACAGCATTTGCAGCAGCCTCATTCCGAGGTGGAACACCCGGTTGCAGTGGGGCGTCTGGAAAACTGCACCCAGTGCAATGTGGGTTTCCACGTCCTCCTTCATTTTATTTTCTTGATCTTCACATTGCTCACGTGCACCAGGCGGTGTTTTAAAAACGCACCACTTTTTAAAGCAAATTCTGATAAAAAAAAAACAATGCAAAAACAATAAAATAAAACTACGAATGCGTTACCCACAAATCCCGCCAAAAATCTCCTACTAAGTTAATGGACTATAGGCCACCCTGGACACTTCATACAACGGGCCAGAAATGATATTTCAAAAAAGGAATGACGGAACAAACAAAATGGCGGCGAAATCCTATACGTTCTACAACCAATCTGTATCAATCTGGGTGACGAGGGGGTGAGGTCGCAATCTAAAGAGCGGCAGGGAGTGTCCATACTGTATGTTAGTATGTACTAATATATTATATACTTTGCTATAGGTATTGCTAGACGTTAATTATTTACCTACTTATTTTTTTTTAATATGCCTATCCGTCGCAAACATCTACGTAAAAAAACGGGTTGTAAAAAAACGGATTGAAAAAAAACGGATTGAAAAAAAACGGGTTGAAAAAAATTTGATTGCAAAGAAGCTCTATTGTATGATTTATAATTACTTAATAATCCTAAAATCGTGCTTTTACACTCCAAAATGCCACTTGCGTCATACTATTAAAAAACTGTGTTTGTACGGTAAGTCCCGACATTGTTGGCAATCCCTTATTGTAGGTATTGTGAGTAGCATCTTCGTGACAAAGGAGGTTCTAGTCCGTTCTCCCGATGACTTTGAATACTAGTTTCCGGATGTCTTTAATTATAACATGAAAATAATAATGAACAAGAGGAGAAATATCTAATTCAGTAGGTCTTAAGCGTCGGTGGCTCAACCTGTAACGACTCGGTCCTCTTAACCAGAGGTGCCGGGTTCAAATCCGGACGGCCAATATACCAATCAGTTTTTCGAAACTTACGTACCTACATATACTCACCGATTGCTTTAACGGTGAAGGCAAACATCGTGAGGAAACCTGCACACACCTGTGAAGAAACTCGAAGGTTGTGTGTGAAGTCGACCAACCCGCACTGGGCCCGCGTGGTCTACTAAGACCCGATCGCCCTAATTCAGGGTAGGCTGGAGCCCCACGGTGGGGTCGTATATGAGCTGATATGATGATGAATTCAGTAGGTAACGTTCTTTAAGGCGAAACCATTTCAGAAAATAATGCAAACCCCGAAATCGAGGGTTGGAAAAAGTATTTTTTCTGCGGTTGCAACTGCTACATATATTTTTTTTTAATAAATTTATTACAATATGTCTGCTACAAAGTCAGGCCAAAACACGATTTGATAAAATTTTCTCGATAGGAAAAATTGCAAAGTTCGCTTAAATTTATCAATTTCCGCTATGTTTTAGCCCACAAAAACCAGTTTTACTTCACTACAGTTAGACAAAGCACCCTATTTTTTTTCTCTCTTATTCCTCAATAAAATCCTGACACATTGTCGGACTCACTTTTTTTGCAAAAATGCCTATATCTAAGTTAAAACGAAAAAAACATTGAAAAAGTTCAAAAGTGTGGTTATTTTCTTTACTCTCTACACGTAAAGAAAAAGACAGAGATAACTGTTTTAAAGCGTATTGGGCCTTAAAGCGATTAATAATTATCGGTGCAATGAAGCGAAAAGGTCTTGCGAATATCTAAATAACAAGCTCTCGCTCTCGAGGTCAACCACCATCCTCGGTAGACCAATAAACCTTAGTTGGGTACTAGTTACGTGCCTTAATCACACCTGACCCGATTGCTACATTTTCGGATAATTTTACAATTAGCTATACAAGAGTGAGATATTGTGAGTGTTTTACAATAGATCCACCATACAATACCGCCGACAAGTGAAAGCGTTACTTTCGACTTTCATTAAGTTTTTGTGTGCAAGTTTATGTATGGACCTCGCAACAGCCATATTGTCCCGCGACATGAATCGCCTGCGCTCGCGCCGCCGGCCGGTAAAAGCGTCTGCGCTCTTGTGAGATCGCCTCGCGGATATTTACTAAGTGTGTGACACCGACTTTGATATAAAACACGCAAAGAATTTTGCCAAATTTCTTTATAAATAAAATATATCAAGGGCAGGTCGTTTGTAGGTATCTACGTGTTAATCGAGGCAACGAAACGGTATAGCGGTGCATGTGGTTATCCACAATGCGACATTAGTTGTGTGGTCAAACCGTTTCTTTAACTTATGTTATGGTTTCGATGGCCCTAAAGTTTAAAACGAAAGCACAGGAAATAAGCTCATATTTGCCTTTTGTCTAGGAACTGGTAAATATTTAATTTGCTGCTTTTTAAAAATGTATAATGGTATACCAAATATATTTAATAGATAGCCGTGCATTTATCAAATTTTAGAAATGCGAGTGTTCTTAATGACATTTAATCTGTAAATTGTCCATCCTCAAAAGGTTGATTACTTTATATGTATTACTAGCTGTTTCCCGCGGCTTCACCCGCGTGCACAACGTTTCTATGACTTTTCGAGGGTGCGCCGCTCGCGAGCCGCTTGTGGGAAAATGTAGCCTATGTCCTTTCTCAGGGTCTAAAGATTGTCTGTGCCAAATTTCATCAAAATCGGTTGAGAGGTTTAAGCGGGAAAGCGTAACAGACAGACAGAGTTACTTTCGCATTTATAATATTATATAATATATAAGTAGGGATAAGTTATATCTTCGTATCACGGTGTTTATGTTCGTACTCCTCCGAAACGGCTCGAGCGATTTCCATGATTTTTTTTATATGTATTTGGTAGGTATGGGAATAGGTCGTAAAGTATATTTCATTGTGGCAAAACAACGTTTGCCGGGTCTGCTTGTTAATTTTTTTTTAATAGTAAGCAGATAGTATTTTTACCGCCTCCATGGCGCAATGGTTAGTTCATTAGCTTCACACCAGAAAGTCGCAGGTTCGATTCCCGGCAGGCTCTAAATTTGTAAGTCTCTGTTTGGTTGGTGGCAAGGCATTTTGTAACCTGCCTGGACTGGCCAGCTACCACCATCTGACTCATATCTAAGTTTTGCCACCAAACATCAATAGTAACAGCATTGATGCGTTCTGGCATGAAGATAAAATAAACTTCCCCATTGCTATAGGAAATATTGGTAAGCCCGCTTCTATCTTCGGCATCATTGTCAATTACCATTACGCGAGATGATGCCAAGGGCTTATTAATGTTGGATTTAAAAAACCTAAACTTCTTAACTAGGGGTCAACGCAATAGTAGTCATCGTGTCTTGAGCAGACTCCACCACCGTTGTGCCATTACTGACCGTGAGGCTTCATGCACATTAACCAGTGAAATTTGCATATAGCCTACCCTAAGTTTTTTTTATTCACAATTGGTAGCCCTTGGCATCATCTCACCTGATGGTAAGTGACGATGATGCCGAAGATGGAAGCGGGCTTATCCCCAACCCATTGATTAAGAATGTTTTATAATTATTTTGGAGCAGTTAAAGAGGTAAAGTTATTGGCTAATTAGTTTAGAAATGCAACGATGTATTATAAATCGTTACAACTACCGTTCTCGGTTCTTCCGCTTGATGTGCATGTAGCCTAAGCGTCTTCGCTTGATTGGATTACGTGCGACACGCGTCGACACTGACGTATGGCGGCAAGACTTAGATAATAAAAGTCAAATCAGTAGCTCCAAAGTAAGAGAAACGTCAGTGTGACTACCGTTCCCGGTTCTTCCGCTTGATGTGCATGTAGCCTAAGCGTCTTCGCTTGATTGGATTACGCGCGACACGCGCCGCGGACCGTTCACCAGCCCTTTGTCGCGAAAATGAAGCGGAAAATTTAATAGTCCAGTTCTCAGTACGTGACCGGTATCGTGTTTTTATTATTAATCTACCAAATGCTGCCCCACTTTCGTTTCCCACTGGGAAAACGTTTCACGTCTCATCTTGACTACTGAAACACTTTTTGTTTTCTGAAGGTATCTTAGTCGTTTAAGGCTCATACCGCCGCCAACGGCCAACTTTGTAACCACTTTTCAAGCGACTTCCAAAAAGGAGGAGGTACTCAATAGGTGATCGAACTGCTAGTCATTTGAGTTACTTTTTATTTATGATCCGTCAAAAAAGGAAATTTTGTTCTAAAAACCTTTGAATTACCCACAAGTGACGTCATAGATTTTTAGCGTCATTGACGAACTTATTTTGTGAATTTGATGAATTAAAAATTTAAGACGTGATGGAAAATCAAAAAGTAAGGTTTTTTGAAACTTCAAGAGGAGAGCAATTTAGGAAATAATATTTCAGAATTTATTTTTGATGCAGTCCGATCCCCTATTCGACTGTAAACCGATTTTTATGATTCTTGTTTTATTTGAAAGCTAGTGCTTCCCGTGTGGTCCCTTATAAATTTTATCAAAATCAGTGTAGTATTTTATTAGAAAATCAACAGAAACCAAAAATAATAATGCAAAAATGTACTTGCAAAAATGTACTTAATATAAGTTGTTGCGATGGAAGTCGGTTTCTTAACGTGTTCAGCGTTTTCAATTATTACTTCAATTAAGGATTTATTATTGAAAAAAATATTGTTTTGTAATTTACAGGACATGAGAAGTGATTTTGATTTCCTCGAATTCTATTTTTAAAAAAATATCTTAATGTACCCTTTTTTTCTAGTTGTAACCATAGAACTGCTGCAATTTAAATCGAAACATTATGATTGATAACTTATGAACTTGTTAACAAAACAATATAAAATGATATTGTTTTCTTACTTTTCGGAAATTCTTCTTATTTTATTTATAATGAATTAAAGACCTCAATTTTCGCACTATTCGTCCTCAGCGATTGACGTAACAGCCGCGTTGCAGTACGAGGTGACAAGAACTTTATTTCCAAGCTATTTCGTTCTATGTTTGAAACATCGTGAATCGAGTTGCTAATTTTAGAGACGGAGGAGCCTTAAATTGACTGATACGAAAATATCTATTCTGCGCAGATTGTTGGTCGGCTGCATTGCTAATGATGAATGCGAAATATTGATAAGGTAACCAGACTAGTTGAAGTGCCATTTAAATTCTTACCTGACTGTACAAAAAGATGGGTTACGTTTTTCGTGTGTATGTATTTTTCTTTAGGTTAGCCTGTAGTTGATGAATTTTTGATTGCGAGATGTCGTTAGATTCGTCTTGATCCCGTGAAGGACATTGGATACATTTTTACCCGACTGCCAAAAAAGAGGGATAATGTTGTTATGCAGTCGGTTTTTATTTTTTTATTAAATTGCTTAGGTTATTGCTGGAATGTTGCGTCGGTGGCGTAATGGCTAGGGCCGCCGCCTCCTGTCCGGGAGGTCGTAATTCGAACCTGCCACATACCAATGTGATTTCGATTTCATATGTACGTATATCCGACGCTCTTACGGTGAAGTAAAACGTCGTGAAGAAACCTGCACACGCCTGCGAAGAACCTCGCAGGTTGTGTGTGAAGTCGACCAACCCGCACTGGGCCCGCCTGTCCGACTAAGGCCCGATTGCCCTAATTCAGGGTGGGTTCGAGCCCCTCGGTGGGGACGTATATGAGCTGATATGAATGAATGAAATATTGAATCGGCCGCAAGCTTGCTGAACGTGAAAACTTGACATGTGATTCTTTGAGTGGACCTTCTTCATGGACACAATTTAAAGGTTTTCGCTCGATACCTACTTTTTAGGGTTCCGTAGTGAACACGGAACCCTTGTAGTTCCGCCATGTTCGTCTGTCCGTCCGTGACTTAGCTCAAATACGTGGTATTCGTACTATTAGAAACATCTGTGGCTCAGAGGCTCTTAGTAATAGCACAGATGATTCTAGTAGTACTACGTACTAGAACGCTGTAATTTGGCATGGATATAGATTCAGGGCCCTGTTTGCGAAATTGTTTTTATTATATCAGCTCATATACGTCCCCACCGAGGGGCTCGAGCCTACCCTGAATCAGGGCGATTAGGCCTTAGTCGACCACGCGGGCCCAGTGCGGGTTGGTCGACTTCACACACAACCTTCGAGTTTCTTCGCAGGCGTGTGCAGGTTTCCTCACGATGTTTTCCTTCACCGTTAAAGCAATCGGTAATTATATGTACGTAAGTTTTTGAAAAACTCATTGGTACATTGGCCGTCCAGATTTGAACCCGGCACCTCTGGTTAGATGGACCGAGTCGTTACCGGTTGAGCCGACCGACGTTTGCGAAATATTTATCTTTAAATTGCTTATTTTAGTTAGTCATGTGTCCCTCCCCCTTCCAGGTAAACCGCTACTAGTCTAAAATCAATTAACAAGGAATATTATCATAGCAAAGTAGGCTTTCTTAGTTTATTAGTAATAGTTGATTAACTTAAAATGTGCAGTTGGTTTTTTTTTATTCACAATTCGTAAGCCCTTGGCATCATCTCTCTACGTAAATAAATGAAGTCTGCGTCTTACAAACTGCGGCGCTGAACGTCCGAGCGCTATATATAGAGGTTGCGAAAATTCTATAGTTTTGTTTTTAAAGTGAAACTTTTAATTACATCGTCTCAAATTTTTTCGTCTGTGTGTTGCATGTCGCGTGACGGTCGCTTTCGTCTGACGGTAAGATCGTTTCGTCCTCTGTACTGTAGCGAGAGCATCAGCCATGATCGTTTCGTCCTCTGTAAAGTTTCACTTTTACCGTGGTTTCGTACAAACTGCGGCGCTGAACGTCCGAGTGCTATATTGCGAAAATTCTATAGTTTTGTTTTTAAAGTGAAACTTTTATTACATCGTCTCAAATTTTTTCGTCTGTGTGTTGCATGTCGCGTGACGGTCGCTTTCGTCTGACGGTAAGATCGTTTCGTCCTCTGTACTGTAGCGAGAGCATCAGCCATGATCGTTTCGTCCTCTGTAAAGTTTCACTTTTACCGTGGTTTCGTAAAACCACACACTTGCTTTTTTCGAATATTCGAATATTTTTTGAGTTCTATTCGAATAGTATTTGAATATTTTCGCAACAATAAAAAAGTGTTAAAAAAAAATTGATATTTTACCTTTTTATTGCTTTCGGAACTATATTTTTATGTAAGTCTAGCAACCCAATCGCAAAAAATATTTATTTATACATCAAAAGTTTAATTAACCCGCCATTACTCGGGTTAAATTTTTATGACGCCATTACTCACCTGGGGTCAATGAACACCCCCCTACATATTTTGAAAACTGTAATTTAAATGTTGCTTTATTATTAGTTTTTTTTTTATATTCTAGGTCAAAAGCAAATGAAATACATTAAAATAGAGACAAAAATATTTTTATTTTTAAATATATTATAGAGAGACCAAACATAGGAACTTTTATGACATTTTTTCATCATCAAATCAGTCGAAAATCGTCCACTGCTGGACTAAGACCTCCCCCAACGATTTCCATGACAGCCGGTCCTGCGCTGCCCTTCGACATTGACTTTGTTGATATTGACATTTGACATTTTTTACTTTAAACTATATAAAAGAAAAAAAAAACAAAGTTTTTAAATTCAAACAAAATAAAATCTTCATCCATTAAGTATTACTGAAAAAAAAATAACGTTTACCTATAAAAAAAATTAAAAAATGGACCGAAAGTAACGCAATATTATACTTTACATTACATTTTTATATTAGTTACATTAACAATTCACGCAAAAGACGTCTACTGTGTACGAGCGCGGCGCGCAGTCTGATTGGCGGCGCGCTTATTTTGTGTATTTCAACGGTTTAGGAAGGTACCTAGAGAAAAAAGTCTGAGACAAATATTTTTGAAATATTCCATATTTTCATTTTGGTAGAGCGTTTATTTTCCCCCACGCGAGTAACGCCGGGTTAAATAAAATAATAAACAAATTTAGACTTATTATACTCGTTAATTACAAAATCAAATTATTCTTCGTATATATAGTATTATTCTTCAAGTTTACTTTTAACATTATAAACTTAATATTTAATAAAATAAAAAATATCAATATCTTAAAAGAAAAGCAGGAAACTTGTGTACTTGTGAATCTTACAAACAAAATCAAGCAATATGTTACAAGCTTTCTGCAACACTTATACATACGTAAAGTATTAACAGTAGCTTTCTGCAACACCTATACATACGTAAAGTATTAACAGTAGCTAATAAAAATAAATCGTTAAGATAGAAGAACAGAAGTTAATTACCATTTTCACGCGCATTCAATCACTAATAATTAGATCTAAGGGCCTGGCCACATGTAGCCGGCACGACACGTCGCCGGCCATCGGCGCCGGTGGCCGATGCCGGTGGACGGCGCGACGCCGATGCCGGCGGACGGTGACAGCGCCGGTGCCGGCGGTGGACGGTGTGCAAGGCTGCGTGCAGTTTAGTTGGTCACCGCTTGCTGTTCGAACTAGTACTGTGGCAAAAATTTCTGATTATGGATTAGAAGACACGTATTGTACTCTTGCTTTTGTTTATAAGGCGCAAAAAGTCTCAAAAAAAATTGGTTGTCTGTAAAGTCGATTTACTGACGATAGTTTAACGTGATAACGTCATAACGTAACGGGACAATGAGTCATTCTTTTTCGTGCGTGCAGCCTGCGTCCATCGATTTATTAGACGTTGTCACGTCAGTAATAATAAAAGAAATACTGGGTAAATCCATACCTTTCAATTATGAACAGTGACGGAAATCATTTTTGCCACTAGTACTAGTCCGAACAGCAAGCGGTGACCAACTAAACTGCATGCACCTATGCACACCTTCCACCGGCACCGGCGCCGTGCCGGCTACATGTGGCCAGGCCCTAAAGCGGTTAGTACTATAAATCATAATGATATAAATATTGCGCACACACAGCATAATAAATCATTATTTACGTATCCTTTGAAAGTGAGACCTGAGGAAAGTTAAGGCGTCCATGGAATCATCGTTCAATTTACATCTGAGATGATTACATATAATTGGTAGAAGAAAATACTCTTTCCCATTCCACGCTAATTGGTGGAATGCACATGAGCACGTCATAAGCCCGCATATATACATAATGTACTCAATATCTACCCTATCATCACAACTCTAGATATTTTAAGCTACTTCCAAATAGAAAGAGGTTCTCAATTCGACTGTATATTTTTTATGTGTGTTACCTCAGAACTTTTGACTGGGTGAACCGATTTTGATGATTCTTTTTTTTTCGAAAGCTAGTGCTTCCCGTGTGGTCCCATATAAATTTTATGAAAATCGGTGTAGTACTTTATTAGAAAATTAACAAAAACCAAAATAATAATGCAAAACTGTTCAAAGTTGTTGCGATGGAAGTCGGTTTTTTAACGTGTTTAGCGTTTTCAATTATTACTTTCGAGCAACGAAGGAGTGAAGAAGGTATTAATGGCAAAAAAACATAGTTAAGACTTTGATAGGGATCTATTGTTCTACACTAGAGGCGTCGGTGGCGTAAAGAGCTTCGGTGGCGTAAAGAGCTTCGGTGGCGTCAAGAGCGTCGGTGGCGTAAACGGTGGCTAGGGTCGCTACGTCCTGTCCGGGAGGTCGTGGTTCGAATATTGCCACGTTTTAATAAAACTCGATACGTTACTGTAACTTAACAGAGCCTATAGCATCCGGTAGTTCTTTATTCCAAGAAAATGACTGGTGATATGACGCCAAGGGCTTACCAATTTTGAATAAAAAATAAATAAAAAAATCGTAATAAGGTACCTCCCATACAAATCCAGATTGTTTATTTTTTTTTTTTAAATGGCTGTAACGATTTTTATGAAACTTTGTGAATAGGTAGGACGTTAATAGGTAGTTAATTTATTCCAGGATAAATCTGAGTAAGGTGCCTCCCAAACAGACCCAAATCTATATCTTATATATAAAAATGAATCGCAAAATGTGTTGGTAAGCGCATAACTCGAGAACGGCTGGACCGATTTGACTAATTATTTTTTTGTCGAGTTCGTTATTGTCAGGAGAAGGTTCTTATGTAGGGTAGGGTAGGGTAGTTTAGTGTAGGGTAGGGTAGGGTAGTGTAGGGTAGGGTAGTGTAGTGTAGGGTAGGGTAGTGTAGTGTAGGGTAGGGTAGTGTAGTGTAGGGTAGGGTAGTATAGTGTAGTGTAAGGTGGAACGTAGTTCGCCGGGACAGCTAGTACATACATAAAAATGAATTCCTATTTCCCTTGGTCACGGCATCACGCGTGAACGGCTGGGCCGATTTCGCTAATTCTTTTTTTGTCGAGTTCGTTATTGTCAGGAGAAGGTTCTTATGTAGGGTAGGGTAGTGTAGCTTAGTGTAGTGTAGGGTAGGGTAGAAGGGTAGTGTAGTGTAGTGTAGGGTAGGGTAGTATAGTGTAGTGTAAGGTGGAACGTTGTTCGCCGAAACAGTTAATTATTTATAAATTTTTCATCAAGTCTACCTAGCTTTATTCTTTGCTACTATTAAGTAAGTGTAATGTTTATTGTCGATTTGGTATGCCCGACTACGACAGGCGGGGAACGCTTCACGGGAAAGTATGCACAGCGTGGCTGTACAATTTATTTTATACTACATTACATAAGTTGGGCGCATGAAATAAATGCCGAAAATCCTTACTAATATTATAAATGTGAAAATGTGTTTGTTTGTTTGTTACCTTTTCACGCTTCAATGCTTTGACCAATCTTTATGAAATTTGGCATGCAGGTAGCCTGTGTCACGGGGAAGGACATAGGCTACTTTTTATCCCGGGAAAATAGCATAATCTGATGCAGTTCCTGAGGGAACTAAAAAATACTCGATTGTTGTGATTTTTTGCACAGAGATGGTTGAGTAGGTGGGAAACGACATAATTTTCTAATGACCCTTAAAGAAAGTCATAAAAACGATGTCCACGCGGGTGAAGCGGCGGGAAAAAGCTAGTTATAGAATAAATGTATTGATCAAACTACTAAGACGAAATTTTCCTAGAATGTTCACAAAGCTAGCAATAAATGAAAATTTGCATAGACTCCAGAATTAAATAAATAAAGGCCGCGTTAAGACTATCTCGCAAAATTCAACTATAAAGCTGAATGTATAAGATTTAATATCAGTTTGTTTACAAGTGCCGCGCGGACTGCTTGCTCTTAATTGAGAAATGACAATCAAACAGAGTTACAACTACAGCGGTAATGTAGTGATTCTCAGCCATTTCACGTGTACAGGGTGACTTTTAATTAGTTCTTGATAGCAAAGTATATGAATCTACTCGTGATTACAAAGAACTTTCCCAAAGAAACTATATGTCAAATATGAAAAAAAAAATTTTGGTCCTTTATACATTTTTGCCGATTTGATAACTTATATCGAGGACCAACAATTTTTTTTCTGATTTGACATATACTTTCTTCGGGAAAGTTGTTTGTAATCACGAGTATACATTCATATCCTTAGGTAAGGTTGGCTGGAAGAGATCTCTTATAGAGATAAGTCCACCTTTGTACATGTCCTCTCTAAGTTCTTGTCATTTAAATGTTTGTTTTATCCTTTGCTATCAAGAACTAATTAAAAGTCACCCTGTATACACTGTGATATTTTTATTTTCATTAATATAACACGCAATTAACGAACTCGTGTACAGTCATCAGAGCCTCGTTATACAGAATATAGTGGCGGCATTCTGTACCGAAGATATACGGCATAAGGCGAGATGTTTTAATGCGGCGATTTGTTCAACACACAAATGCCGTCAACGAGACTTTTATAGTCCGTAAATCCGTAGTCAAATTATGCTTTTCTGTCTGTCTGTCTGTATACATACAGGGTTCGGCAAACTTACGTACATACTTACCGATTGCTTTAACGGTGAAGGAAAACATCGTGAGGAAACCTGCACACGCCTGCTAAGAAACTCGAAGGTTGTGTGTGAAGTCCACCAACCCGCACTGGGCCCGCGTGGTCGACTAAGGCCTGATTGCCCTAATTCAGGGTAGGCTCGAGCCTCTCGGTGGGGACGTATATGAGCTGATATGAATGAACAGGGTTCGGCCAAAGTATATATAATAGTACTAACATAGAGTATAGACACTGCCTGCCGCTCTCTAAATTGCGACCTCACCACGTCGTCACCCAGATTGATTCAGATTGGTTACAGTTTGGTTCTCGAACGTGTGGGATTTTTCCGTGATTTTGTGTGTTCCGTTATTTGTTTTTAGAAATGTCTTTTCACGACCGTTTGTATGCAGTGTCCGGGGTGTAGGGACGGCCTGAGAGTTCGGCACTCCAAGTGTTACTAACTTCACGTTGTAGCAACGCTGTAGCATCGGAAAGATTAAGAGTCTCCAGGAGGCTCGAGTTTCCATACAAACGTAGTTCAGCTTTAATACAAAAACTACACCACAAAACAGATACATGCCGGATTGAATCCAAACTTTGTTAATATATTGAGTAGACACATATCGATGTTTGTAACTACATAGTTTTCATCGTAGTAAATTTTAATGTAACTAAACGAAGGCTTAAATTAGTTTAGTACTGAAAGTTTGAAACTGCTCTCATTTTTTTCCGTATTTTTTCCATAGTTGAGAATTGTTCAGCAGTCTATGGCAAATCACCATGGAAGGTTATAGCGTTAAACAACGTGTTTTTTTACCCAACTACGAAAAAAGGAGGGTTATGTTTTTGACAGTGTATGTATGTATGTATGAATGGATGTTCATCTGTTCCCTCGTATTTCCTAAGCCACTTTTTAACCGATCCCGACAAATTTGGTGTCTTTGGATTTGTGCCATCACTCCGCGTGTCATAGGATATATGTACATCATATAAAAAAAATCAGCATGGCGGATTTCATAAGTAAATTAAACAACCTAAAAAAAAATGTATTTTTTAATATTTGTATCATGTTTTGTATCAAAAGAAAGGTCTTGACGAGCACATTCTAAATATATATATATATAAACATTACATAAGCAAATATTTTTTTATGAGACGGCTCAATGTACGCGCGCTACAATCAAGCGACACGACGAGCGGCCGCGGGTAGCGAGGTGGGCCGGCATTACACTCTGAGCACAAAAAATAATAAAAAAAATTAAAAAACTAAAATCTGACTACAGAAAAGTATGAAAACAAGAGTTTCCCGCCTGAAATCCTATCCTTTATTTTTCCCTTCATCGGGGGTAATAGCCGTAGGCGCAAGCCCTATCGTAATCAAAAATTATGGCTTGCGACCACGGCTATTATCCTAGATGAAGGGAAAAATAAAGGCTTTGATTTCAGGCGGGAAACTCTTGTTTTCATACTTTTCCGTTCTCGGGTTTTAGTTTTTTCAACTTTTGTTTGCACCCACCAAAGGTACCCCTCACGCGGGAGGGAGGCGATTAATCCTCATGGATACCCGTACAGCCGCCTACCCACTAAACACCGCCTGCTGTTGGCTTGAGCCCGTGGGACCTTGAAGCCTTCATCGGAGGCGACAAACATACATCCATACGTTCTTACAAACTTTCGCGTTTATAATATTAGTAGGATGGAGCGCGAAGATTTGGAGTTTAGGCCATCCGGATCCTGGTGGACTCATTAGTTCATCATGGTCCCCTAAACGCGGATATGGTAGTGTAAAACATTTTATTATATCAGCTCATATACGTCCCCACCGAGGGGCTCGAGCCTACCCTGAATCAGGGCGATTAGGCCTTAGTCGACCACGCGGGCCCAGTGCGGGTTGGTCGACTTCACACACAACCTTCGAGTTTCATCGCAGGCCTGTGCAGGTTTCCTCACGATGTTTTCCTTCACCGTTAAAGCAATCGGTAATGATATGTACGTAAGTTTTTGAAAAACTCATTGGTACATTGGCCGTCCAGATTTGAACCCGGTACCTCTGGTTAGATGGACCGAGTCGTTACCGGTTGAGCCACCGACGCTTCTAAAACATTTAATCCTACTAATATTATAAATGTGAAAGCTTGTATATATGGATGTATGTATGGATGTTTGTTACTCTTTCACGCTTCAACCACTGGGCACACATATATGTTAGGTCCTGGAATAGGACATAGGCCACTTTTTACACCGGGAAAACGTCCTATTCCACGGGAAAATCAAAAACAACGCGGGCGTAGCCGCGGGCGAAAGGCTAGTAATCAATAATTAAATTAAATACTCATAATTATTGTATCGTTCTCATCAAAATCAGATTTTCAACCACGCCACAATCACACCCAGGGCAGGGAGTTAGTACTAATATACAGGTGATTTGTAAGTAGTGCAAATCCTTTTACGGGGATAAACTGCATCTTATTTGCTACAGAAAAAGTCATACTAACTGAAATCAACGGTTTTCGAGTTATAAAGCCTATTTAACTTTTTAATTTTGTATGAAAAATTATTTTGTTCAAATGTTTTGTGATTTTTTAACAAAAAGTTATAATACAGTTGGCATGCAAAATACGGTAAAACCTACCTCATTTTATCACGCTTTCGAACAAAGTAAAAAAGTTAAAAATATACAAAATTAATTGCAACAAAAAACAATGATTGTTGTCAAAAGGGGGCCTAAAATCCCATACTAATTATCCAACAAAGTTCGAATTTTTTGGATGAGCTTGTGAATCAAAGTTAGTCATGATGCTAGAGGGTCAGAGATGTTTGTTTATGCGAAAAACATGATAAATTATGAAATTTAAAAAAAACATGAAAATAATGTTTATTGAAAATTTGTATGGGATTTGATGCACCCTTTTGACAACAATCATTCTTTTTTGTTGCAATCAATTTGTATTTTTTAACTATTTTACTTTAATGGAATGCTGATAAAATGAGAAAGTTTTAACCGTATTTTTCACGCCAACCGTATTATAACTTTTTCTTGTAAAATCACAAAAATATTTGAACAAATGCGTTTTTCATACAAAATTTAAAAATGAAATGGGCTTTAACTCGACAACCATTGATTTCCGGCCCCCAGTTAGTTAGTTAGTATGACTTTTTCTCTTGCAAATTAGGTGTAGTTTATCCCCTTTAAAAGGATTTGCACTACTTACCAGTCACCTGTATATACTTTGCCACAACTGTCCTGCCGAGTATACATTTAAAAGACTTTGTATTCCTTACTTAATGCCATAAACAATTACATCAAATAAAAAAACCGGCCAAGTGCGAGTCAGACTCGCGAAAATTAGAGTTCCGTAGTCTTTTCAAAACATAACTGTTTATTTTAAAAAACAAAATTATATTTACCGTTGGTAATAGAACATTTTGTATTGAAAAATCTATGAACTTTTTTCAAATCCAACTGCACATCTTAAGTTGGTCGACTATTACAGTAGAACGCCGATTAACCAAATCGCCAATTATCCGAATCGGTCCAAAGCGTAATATAAGAATTCAAACCAAGTAATTTTTGTTTGTTGTTGTAACAAGTTGCAACTTACTCTGATCGAGATGTTCATCATATCATCATCATCATATCAGCCTCAAATCGTCCACTGCTGGACAAAGGCCTCCCCCAAGGATTTCCACGACTACCGGTCCTGCGCTGCCCGCATCCATCGGCTTCCCGCGATCTTCACCAGGTCATCGGTCCATCAAGATGTTCAAGTGAGCGTTATTGTGGAACTGTGTTTGTAAAACTTAATAAAGTTTGTTCTATGTGTAACAGTTCGATTTTTATTATTACAATTCTACGTCCGATTATCCGAATTTTCGATAATCCGAATCAACCCCGGTCCCAATTGATTCGGATAATCGGCGTTCTACTGTAGTCCTAAACCAAAGTATATATATAAGTACTATCGTACCTAAACTAAGAAAGCCTACTTAGCCGTAATAGTTTTCTTTATAAATTGATTATAATATCCTACTTTTTGCAATTTTTTCCATCTGGTAGGGAAGGGGGTGGGGGGTTTAAAAACTCTTTACATTTTGGGGAGGAAACCCCAAAAAAAAGATATTATTGTACCACTTTTCGGCGTGACACCCATGCTAAATCACAGCTTTTGGGTACTAATAGTATCTAAGCTAAGCCGCGGTCATACAGACAGACAGACAGACGGACAGACATAGCGAAACTATAAGAGTGCCTTATTGACTACTGAACCCTAATAAAAATGGAATGGATATCGCATACACCATTTTTTTTTACATTTCAGAGTCTGAGCGTCCTTACTAGATGAACATAAGTTGGCATAAGAGCCGGAAATTAGTACTTATACTCATAAGTCATAATACTAACCAACTTTCATAAACAAATCATATACAAACAGAGCAAATAGTCATTTGCCAAAAATATCCCATTGAAAGTTGGTTAATTATCGAATATTTTAGAAAGCTATGCAAAAAATACTATAGCTTCCTCTGAGAAATTTCGTCAGTTTGAAACAAAAGAAGCCACAATTTCCGGCTATTGCAGAAATTGTGTTACTCGGCAACATCTTGTGTTATAGCCAGAACTCTTTCCTTCGTCGGTGATTGCTTTTGTCATAATGTGGTATTGTTAGGAAAACATAGCGGACCGATGACCTGGTGAAGGTCGCGGGAAACCGCTGGATGCGGGCAGCGCAGAACCGGTCGTCATGGAAATCCTTGGGGGAGGCCTATGTCCAGCAGTAGACGTACGTCGGCTGATATGATGATGTTGATGCAATTTGTGTGTGGTGGGATTGTCTACTACATATGCTAAACAGCCTGCTTTGGGTGATGTGATGATAATCATCATTACATCATCCAAAAGACGTGCACTGCTGAACTTAGGTCTTCACCAAGTTTAATTTTAGGCCTAGGACAAAGTATATACAGGGTGACTGGTAAATCCTTTTAAGGGGATAAACTACATCTAATTTGCAACAGAAAAAGTCATACTAACTGGGGGTCGGAAATCAATGGTTGTCGAGTTAAAGCCCATTTCATTTTTACATTTTAATAAATATTTTGTGATTTTACAAAAAAAAGTTATAATACGGTTGGCGTGAAAAATACGGTTAAAACTTTCTCGTTTTATCAGCATTCCAAAAAAGTAAAATAGTTAAAAAATACAAATTGATTGCAACAAAAAAGAATTATTTTTGTCAAAGGGGTGCATCAAATCCCATACAAATTTTCAATAAACATTATTTTCATGTTCTTTTAAATTTCATAATTTATCATGTTTTTCGCTTAAACAAACATCTCTGACCCTCTAGCATCATGACTAACTTTGATTCACTAGCTCATCCAAAAATTCGAACTTTGTTGGATAATTAGTATGGGATTTTAGGCCCCCTTTTGACAACTTTCATTGTTTTTTGTTGCAATTAATTTTGTACATTTTTATTTTGTTCGAAAGCTTGATAAAATGAGGTAGGTTTTACCGTATTTTGCGTGCCAACTGTATTATAACTTTTTTTTTTAAATCACAAAACATTTGAACAATATAATTTTTCATACAAAATTAAAAAGTTAAATAGGCTTTAACTCGAAAACCGTTGATTTCCGTCTCCCAGTTAGTATGACTTTTCCTGTTGCAAATTAGATGTAGTTTATCCCCTTAAAAGGATTTGCAATACTTACCAGTCACCCTGTATATTAGTACCTACTAACATACAGTATAGACACTCCCTGCCGCTCTCTAGATTGCGACCTCACCCCCTCGTCACCTAGATTTATACAAATTGGTTACAGTTTGGTGGTCGAACGTAAAGGATTTTCCGCCATTTTGTTTGTTCCGTCATTCCTTTTTTGAAATGTCATTTCTGGCCCGTTGTATGAAGTGTCCAGGGTGTGCCTAAGATGTGAATGATGTTAGTTGTAACGCATATTATGAAATAACTCAACAAAAAAATAGCAGAAGGACTTCACAATATGCGTCTGACACGAGACTCTTTCTCTTATCATGTGGCACAATTAACCGTGCTGTCTAAGGGATAGACGACTGCGATTGCCTGGTGTTACACTTATCGCCCGCGGTCACGTGTAGGACATTTTAGATTTACACCTACGGACGTGTGCAACGCGACCTTTATCCGCTGGAATCAGATGTGCAGGTTTCCTCACGATGTTTTCCTTCACCGTTAAAGCAATCGGTAAGTATATGTACGTAAGTTTCGAAAAACTCATTGGTACATTGGCCGTCCGGATTTGAACCCGGGACCTCTGGTTAAGAGGACCGAGTCGCTACCGGTTGAGCCGCCGCCGACGCTAACACGAGACAGTAAATCGAGAGAGTAATTAAATTCTATTAGTAATGAATGAATGATGTGTTACTTTCTCGATACTTCTGACTTTCAGACGCGACAAATATCGTGCTGGTGATAGGATGAACGTGCTCTAATCGTTTTCTCATTCAACTTTGCAGTCAAAATAGCCAAGCTATAAAATACGAGTTGACTGTTGTTGATTGGCACTATTCAGTATTTTTTATCTACCTCTATAGGTACGTATGTAGTACTGCAGCCTCGACGTGCCCTCCAACCTTGCTTCAAAACTAGCACCATTAAGTGATTAATAATGGGACACGAAGCAGGGTTCAATTAATTAAAATAAAAAGTTTTACCACCGGAAGAAGAAGAATTGAATAAATCAATTGCAGTATAAAACACATTGAAATGCAAAGTTGAATAGGTGAGATCAGAAAAAAGAAATGACAGAAGTCAGGACGAGAAGTCAAATTTTTAAAAAACATGCGTAGACCTACGTAAAAACATAAAGAAGGAAAGAAGATGCAACAAAAACAGATCAAAATAAACTATGAAGTATAAATTCGTCACGGTACCTATCAAAAAACGACTCTCGACATTATGCCAACAACGGGTTCTGGGCTTCTGTGGCCATATTATGCGCTCTCCAAAACATGATCTGGAGAGGACATTCGATCATTCTAGGACAGATGAAGGGTAACCGTGGTAGAGGAAGAACACCAGTGAGATGGTCCGATACCGTTCAGATCAAAATGGGGAGCAATTTGCACAGTGCAGTCCACTTGGGCCGGGACCGCGTCCAGTAGAATATCAAACGTGGTCACGATCCTCAGCAGTGAGGAAACTACGAAGAACAATGAATTATACATACAGGGTGACCGGTATAAAGGTTGAAAAAAAATTGGTGTAGGACCCGTTAACTGGGTGGGGGTTCTGGCCATTATACTGAAAATTTTTCCCCAAGGAACCCATATCCAATTCTCAAAATAATTTGGACCCGCCATACAAAAATGCTCAAAATTGCTGGATCAGCTGATCAATTTGTATGAAGAGTTCTTTTTAAGATTTCAGGAAAGTCATAAAACAAACGTTTTTCAGTATGATAACAAGAAGCACCAGTTAAGAGGACCCACACCAGTTTTTAGCATCCTGTATAACTTCAAATCATTAAGCTGGTGATTCAGCTCATGAAACTGAACAACTTTCCCCATAAACTTTACATGGTAGAACAAAATACCTCACTGGTGAGGATCCCGACCACGTATAGTTTCTCTCCACAGACTGCGAATGTACGATGTGTGGACCGCACATGCATGCTGCCGCCAACCGTCTCCTTCACTGTGTCTGACCATCTTGTAGGTGCCATACCACGAGCACGTCTGCCTTACATTTGTCCCAAGATGATTTGCTTCTCCAGACAATGCCTTGAAGACCGCATAATGTGTCCGAAGAGACTGGATGGCACGCTTTCGGCATACAGTGGAGAGCTGCGTGGTGATATTAAGTTCTTTTAATACGGACTCGTTAGTACGCATTGCAGTCCAAGGTACACGGAGAAGTCTCCGCCAACACCACATCTCATACGCATCGATATTACTGCTAAAATTGCTGTAGGAGCTGTCAACTGAGGGTTCTACTCATCATGCTGAACAACTTTCCCCAAGGACTAATTTCGATACACAAAAAATACAGAGATCTAAATGGGTAGGTACTAAGTTCTGTAGAGGTTTCTTAAGTCATAGCTACAGAGCTTCGAATTGAAATATTTATCTTGGACTTCTCCGAATAAAAGAGAATTTAAACGGTTTTCATTTGCTTAAAATTTGTTATGTCCTGTACTAGTGATGATGGTGTAACTTGGCAAGTTTTGACTGTTATTATTCTGATATATGAGAGCGTCGGTGGAGTAACGGCAAGGGCCCCTACATCCTATCCGGGAAGTCGTGATTCGAGTACTGCCACGTACCAATGTGTTTTTGATTTTCGATCTCATATATTCGTTTATCCGACGCTCTTACGGTGAAGGAAAACGTCGTGAGGAACACACACACACCGCCTTAGGTTGTGTGTGAAGTTGACCAACCCGCACTGGGCCCGCGTGGTCGACTAACGCCCGATCGCCCTAAATCAGGGTAGACTCGAGCTCCTTGGTGGAGAGGTATATATGAGCTGATGGGATGATTCTGATGTACACTAAAGTTTGAGTTTTCACTGTCCAATTATATATTCTATATTGGCGCATATTTTTAAAAAGTAAGCTTTTGCTTGGCAGCTCGACTATTTAAAACTAAAAATCGTTAACATTCTCTATTATTTGGAAAAGTCTAAGATTAATATTTAAATTCAAAATCCCGTAGCTAGGATTTAAGAAAAGAAACCACTATAGAACTTGGTACCTACCTATTTTGCTCTCTGGAATTTTTTTACCTATTATATCAATAGGAACTGATCTAAACGAGACAAGTGTCAATTAATCTAATGTCGGTGACTATATTTGGGGTATATTAATAAATTACTGCCGTGGTCTGTAATGTAATGACTCACAGCCACGTTAAGGCTTATACCACAGATGAGATACAGTTACTTCGACCAACGACCTAACTTGGTAACCACTTTTTACTTCAGTTAAGGATTTTTTATCGAAAAAATATTTTTTTTTGTGATTTTCAGGATAGGTATATGGGGAGTGATTTTGTTTTACTCGAATTCTATTTTAATACACAGAACTAATTCGATCACGCAGAGAAACTCCGAGCATAGCCCGCTCCATTGCCCTTTAGGTGACCTTGAGCCTTTTTATGAGGCCCATAGTAAGTGACCAAGTCTCAGTGCCGTAAGTCATCACTGGCAACACACACTGGTCAAAGACCTTAGTCTTGAGACACTGCGGTATTTGGGACGTGAAGATATTGCGAAGCTTCCCGAACGCTGCCCAGCCGAGTTGGATTCGTCGATTGATCTCTTTCTTAAAGTTGGACCTTCCTAGCTGGACTGTTTGTCCCAGATATACATATTCGTCAACAACTTCCAGTGTAAAGTCTCCAACCTTTAGAGGGGCGGGTGCGACATGGACATTTAACATTATTTTCGTCTTGTCCATGTTCATTTTAAGATCCGAGTCCACCCCAGTCCAGAAGCTTAAAAACATCTTCCAGGGCGGCGGTGAACAGTTTCGGAGATAAACGTCTCCCTGTCTCACTCCTCGCTGCAACTGGATAGGTTTCGAGTTCTGGTCCTGGAGGCGAACCGACATGGTGGCGTTTTCATACAAACATTTCAACAGAAACGAGTAGTTCCGCAGGAGAACTAAAGTAACCGACATAGCTCACAAAGTCGCTAAACTGAAGTGGCAGTGGGCAGGTCTCATAGCTCGTAAAACAGATGGCCGATGGGGTAGTAAAGTTCTCGAGTGGCGACTGCGCACCGGAAAACGTAGCGTAAGCAGGCCTCCCACGCGGTGGACCGACGACCTGGTGAAGATCGCGGGAAGCCGATGGATGCGGGCAGCGCAGGACCGGTCGTCATGGAAATCCTTGGGGGAGGCATTTGTCCAGCAGTGGACGATTTCCGGCTGATATGATGATGACACAGAACTAAAAGAATACCCTAATGCACCCTGTTTGAGGGTTCCGTAACCAAAGGGTAAAAACTGAACCCTATTAAGACTTCGCTGTCTGTCCGTCTGTCACCAGGTTGTATTTCATAAACCCTGATAGCTAGACAGTTGAATTTTTACATATAATGTATTTCTGTTGCCGCTGTAACAACAAATACTAAAAATTAGAAAAATTTCAAAAATAAGGGGGGTCTCCGTACAAAAAACGTGTTTTTTTTAAACGTGAGGAAACTATTGCCATCTAGTATGATGGTGCGGAACCCTATGTTTTTTCTAATTGTAACCATAGAACTGCTGCAACTTTAATCGAAACATTATGATAATTTATAAACTTCTTAACAAAACAATATTATATGATTTGGTATTCTTTCTTTTTGAAAATTCTTATTTTATTTAATATAATGAGTTAAAAACCACAATTTTCGCACGATTCGTCCGCAGCGATTGACGTAACAACCACTTTGCAGTACGAGCTGACAAGAACTTTATTTCCAAGCTATTTCGTTCTATTTTTTTTTTATTCTCAATTGGTAAACCCTTGACAACATCTCACCTGGTGGTAAGTGATGATGTTGCCGAAGATGGAAGCGGGCTTACCAAGATTCAAGATTCCTTATGTTTGAAACATCGTGAATCGAGTTGTTAATTTTAGGGACGGAGAAGCCGAAAGTGCAGCGCGGCACTGCTCTAGGTTCACAGCGCGCTCAGCATTGCAGCCCTTAATGTTAGAGCTGGAATAAAGTGCAGCGCAGCACTGCTCTAGGTTCACAGCGCGCTCAGCATTGCAGCCCTTAATGTTAGAGCTGGAATAAAGTGCAGCGCGGCACTGCTCTAGGTTCACAGCGCGCTCAGCATTGCAGCCCTTAATGTTAGAGCTGGAATAAAGTGCAGCGCGGCACTGCTCTAGGTTCACAGCGCGCTCAGCATTGCAGCCCTTAATGTTAGAGCTGGAATAAAGTGCAGCGCGGCACTGCTCTAGGTTCACAGCGCGCTCAGCATTGCAGCCCTTAATGTTAGAGCTGGAATAAAGTGCAGCGTGGCACTGCTCTAGGTTCACAGCGCGCTCAGCATTGCAGCCCTTAATGTTAGAGCTGGAATAAAGTGCAGCGCGGCACTGCTCTAGGTTCACAGCGCGCTCAGCATTGCAGCCCTTAATGTTAGAGCTGGAATAAAGTGCAGCGTGGCACTGCTCTAGGTTCACAGCGCGCTCAGCATTGCAGCCCTTAATGTTAGAGCTGGAATAAAGTGCAGCGTGGCACTGCTCTAGGTTCACAGCGCGCTCAGCATTGCAGCCCTTAATGTTAGAGCTGGAATAAAGTGCAGCGTGGCACTGCTCTAGGTTCACAGCGCGCTCAGCATTGCAGCCCTTAATGTTAGAGCTGGAATAAAGTGCAGCGTGGCACTGCTCTAGGTTCACAGCGCGCTCAGCATTGCAGCCCTTAATGTTAGAGCTGGAATAAAGTGCAGCGTGGCACTGCTCTAGGTTCACAGCGCGCTCAGCATTGCAGCCCTTAATGTTAGAGCTGGAATAAAGTGCAGCGTGGCACTGCTCTAGGTTCACAGCGCGCTCAGCATTGCAGCCCTTAATGTTAGAGCTGGAATAAAGTGCAGCGTGGCACTGCTCTAGGTTCACAGCGCGCTCAGCATTGCAGCCCTTAATGTTAGAGCTGGAATAAAGTGCAGCGTGGCACTGCTCTAGGTTCACAGCGCGCTCAGCATTGCAGCCCTTAATGTTAGAGCTGGAATAAAGTGCAGCGCGGCACTGCTCTAGGTTCACAGCGCGCTCAGCATTGCAGCCCTTAATGTTAGAGCTGGAATAAAGTGCAGCGTGGCACTGCTCTAGGTTCACAGCGCGCTCAGCATTGCAGCCCTTAATGTTAGAGCTGGAATAAAGTGCAGCGTGGCACTGCTCTAGGTTCACAGCGCGCTCAGCATTGCAGCCCTTAATGTTAGAGCTGGAATAAAGGCCGAGACTGACGGTTTATTTAAATAAAACCAGGTCAGTTAAGATGTAAATAGTAAGGATTTAATTAAAAGAGCAATTATTAAGAGAACAGTTATTAAAATTCAGATAGATACAGCCTTATTCTGAATAAAAAGTCTCTTTGTACGGGATTTTGCGATCCTGTTTATCGAATGCCATAGATAGCAAGTAGAAAAAATGTACTCGAAAATGAGTAAACTAATTTTAATTTTTTTGTATTGTCATAATTGAAGTGGGTCAATCAAACATAGACAAGACATGTCAATAGTTTTTTAGCACCTCTTGATGTGAAACCGTTGTAATTGTGTTTATTTTGCGTACGCGGTACGCGTAGTGGGCTGTGGGCAGCAGGGGTGTCAACATCGAATGTGTGCATAATGACCTACGGTCGCAGTTCGCTATAATATGTCGTAGGTATCTTGTGGTCGAATAAAAATGAATACGATTTTATCCATAACCAATTAAATAGATTTGATCACAAATCACAAAAAAAACCATAAAAACGATAGATCTGTCATCAAAATAATGTCATCGAGCAACACCAAAATAATACCCAAAAAGATAACATTTATCACGAGAATATATAAATACCAAATCGCTAATAAAAGTAATGAAATATTTTTTTTGGAATGTGGTTAAAATAAATGAATAATTTCAGTTCGTGAAAAAATTTAAAACAAATGATGAGATCATTAGTTAATAATGTCAAAATAAAATCAATGAATTAAAATTTGTTTTGGTGTTAGGACACGAAAACAATATGACACGACAAGTTAGACATTAAAACTTTTGAATTTGTCGTTAATGCCTTTGACAAGAGTAGGCCAGTTCACACGGACAGCACCCGGTCACCTGTCCAGTATGACGTCAGCCATCGCCTCCCCTGGACCATCGAACAAGGAATCGTAATTTACATTAAATAATTAGTTAGGACAAAATAACTAAGTGAAGTAAACAAGTTAAATAAATAAGTTAAGTACACTTAAGATCATCTGTACCCTGTATATGACCAGCAATAAATAATTATTGAGATTTAAAATGACACATATGTATATGATACATAGTATAGTATGTCTAGTATAGCACCCCATATTGTGACTCTAGAGATGTCTAGGGATTGGAAATTATGACAAAGTATGAAATATATATGACACATCAGGTACATCACTTGCTTTGATGTTTACTGGCTGACTTATTGTTTATTTTTTTATAGACGAGATTAAAGCATTAAAACTTACTTTGTATTCTTAAATTACGGAAGAGACTGGTTACCCACAGTCCCACAACACAGGTAATCCTTGGTGCAGAAAAATATTTTTATTTTTTTAATTTTTAATTTTATTTTCTGAAATTTTATGATCATTGTTCTCTTAACAGTCTTAATTATTTAAAACTTATGAAGATGTCGCAGCCATATCGTATAACACGCCGTATTACAAGTAGGCGCGGCGGATTGAAAAACGTCGCTGTTTTGTAATGTACTACCTCACGTTCAGCCAGATGGTGGTGGCGATACGTTCTACATAGCGGCGTCCAAAGTTTAGCTTTATTTTCAGCAAGAAGCAATGAAAGGTTACAAATTATTATTACAAAATCTGTCTGTTGGTCAAAGTCAACTGACTAAGCTGAAGACTGAGGACGGCAGGATCATATCGTCTAAGACTGAGTTGCTGGAAGAAGTTGAGAAGTTCTACGGACAATTGTACACGACCACACGTCTGCCTGCCAGCGATCTGGCTAAAGACCCAAGAGCTAGACTTACCCGACACTATACCGAAGATATCCCGGACGTCAGCCTGTACGAGATTAGAATGGCTCTTAAACAGCTTAAAAACAATAAGGCACCGGGTGATGATGGAATTACGGCTGAACTTATGAAAGCAGGTGGAACACCGGTACTTAAAGCTCTTCAGAAATTATTTAATTCCGTTATACTTGAAGGACAAACGCCTAAGGCATGGCACAGAAGTGTGGTCGTGCTTTTCTTCAAAAAGGGCGACAATACCCTGCTGAAGAACTACAGACCCATCTCACTTCTGAGCCATGTCTACAAACTGTTTTCGAGGGTCATTACGAATCGTCTCGCACGCAGGTTTGACGACTTCCAGCCTCCCGAACAAGCCGGTTTCCGAAAAGGATTTAGTACCATAGACCACATACATACGCTGCGGCAGATTATACAGAAGACCGAAGAGTACAATCAGCCACTATGCTTGGCGTTCGTGGACTATGAGAAAGCCTTCGATTCGGTCGAAACCTGGGCTGTGTTACAGTCTCTCCAGAGGTGCCAAATTGACTATCGATACATCGAAGTGCTGAAGTGTTTGTATGAAAACGCCACCATGTCGGTTCGCCTCCAGGATCAAAACTCGGAACCTATCCAGCTGCAGCGAGGGGTGAGACAGGGAGACGTTATATCTCCGAAACTGTTCACCGCCGCCCTGGAAGATGTTTTTAAGCTTTTGGACTGGGGTGGACTCGGCATCAATATCAACGGCGAGTACATCACCCACCTTCGATTCGCTGACGATATCGTGGTCATGGCTGAGACTATGGACGACTTAGGCACAATGCTCGATGGCCTCAGTAGAGCCTCTCAACAAGTGGGTCTTAGAATGAACATGGACAAGACGAAAATTATGTCAAACGTCCGTGTCATACCTACTCCTCTGAAGGTTGGAGGCTCTACACTCGAAGTTGTTACCGAATATGTATACCTGGGACAAACAGTCCAGTTAGGTAGGTCCAACTTCGAGAAAGAGATCAATCGTCGAATCCAACTCGGCTGGGCAGCGTTCGGGAAGCTTCGCAATATCTTTACGTCCCAGATACCGCAGTGTCTTAAGACCAAGGTCTTCGACCAATGTGTGTTGCCA
The DNA here is from genome assembly GCA_947284805.1 of Coleophora flavipennella. Classification (NCBI taxonomy): domain Eukaryota; kingdom Metazoa; phylum Arthropoda; class Insecta; order Lepidoptera; family Coleophoridae; genus Coleophora; species Coleophora flavipennella. Next base: position 17,711,177 of record OX369257.1, read on the forward strand.
GTGATGACGTACGGAACTGAGACATGGTCGCTTACTATGGGCCTCATAAGAAGGCTCAAGGTCACCCAAAGGGCAATGGAGCGTGCTATGCTCGGAGTTTCTCTGCGTGATCGAATCAGAAACGAGGAGATCCGTAAGAGAACCAAAGTAACCGACATAGCTCTCAGAATTGCTAAACTTAAGTGGCAGTGGGCGGGGCACATTGCTCGTAGAACAGATGGCCGTTGGGGCAGTAAAGTTCTCGAGTGGCGACCACGCACCGGAAAGCGTAGTGTAGGCAGGCCTCCCACTCGGTGGACCGATGACCTGGTGAAGGTCGCGGGAAGCCGCTGGATGCGGGCAGCGCAGAACCGGTCGTCGTGGAGATCCTTGGGGGAGGCCTATGTCCAGCAGTGGACTTCCTTCGGCTGATATGATGATTACAAAATGGCGCGCCGCTTTGTAAACTACTAAAAAGTTCCGAATTTCAATTTTAATATTTATAATTAATTTAAATCATTTTACAAGTCATTTTAAACATAAGATTAGTCACAAGTTAGTTATAATTTTTTAATCTAGTTAAATGTTCTAAAGCATTTCGCTGTTATTATCATCATCATCATCATATCAGCCGAAGGACGTCCACTGCTGGACATAGGCCTCCCCCCAAGGATTTCCACGATGACCGGTTTTGCGCTGCCCGCATCCAGCGGCTTCCCGCGACCTTCACCAGGTAATCGGTCCACCGAGTGGGAGGCCTGCCTAAACTACGTTTTCCGGTGCGTGGTCGCTGTTATTATAGTATTATATTTTTAAAGAATAAAAAATTCGTCAACTGTATAATAAGCTTGTGCTATCAAAAAGCTTTTTAGTTTGGCCAAGAACACAGAGTTGCTCGGTGCGTTTCTAATGTCAGCCGGAATTGAATTATAGATTTTGGGACCCATGAAATGGATACATTTTTGCGACTTGTTAGCGTGCACCTAGGTACCCTCAGCTCGTTACGGCTTCTGGTGTTATGTGAGTGGACATCACTATTTATAGAGAAGTCGCTAAGATTGAATTTGACGTGTTTAGCGATCAGAAGTATAACAAGTGATTGAAACGTTAGTATTTTAAGTTTTATGAATAATTTAATAAAACAGAGTCGGTCGGACGAACAGACGGTTAGGTTACCAATTCTTGTTTTATCGTGAAAAGGAGCCCCACGCGGAGCTCCGTCTGACTCGATTTTATTCGGAGTTTTTTACTCAGTAGTTTTACAAAGCGGCGCGCCTTTTTCAATGCGGCGTATCGACAGTGTGCCCGTTTGTATGTGAGCGACACGTTACTAAGCCGCTTTGACTAATGCGAAGTGTTCATACAATGCGGCGTATTGAAATCCGGCTGAACGTGAACTAGCCGCATTACAAAACAACGACGTTTTTTACAATCCGGTGCGCCGTTTTGTAAAACGCCTAATTTTACAATATGGCTGCGACATAGACATATTAACAGAACTAAATTAAACCTAAATATAAACTTACAAAAGTAAAGTATAACTCACGTGCACAACTTATGAAACATAAACCTAGCCTTGTCATAATAGATATTGAATTATTTATATCAACATAGTGACTTCGATTACGCTCGCAGGTGTTGAGGAAACCCAAGAACTTAGGTCACCATATCAGCCCCTATACGTCCCCACCGAGGGGCTCGAACCTACCCTGAATTAAGGCGATAAAGGCGAAAAAGAGCTGAGGTTCTTGGTAATCATCATCATATCAGCCGAAAAACCTCCACTGCTGGACAAAGGCCTCCCCCAAAGATTTCCACGATGTCCGGTCCTGCGCTGCCCGCATCCATCGACTTCCCGTGATCTTCACCAGGTCGTCGGTTGGTTATCCTTACTATAATATTACAAATGTGAAAATGTGTTTGTTTGTTTGTTACCTTTTCACGCTTCAACGCCTTGAACAATCCTAGGTAGCCTGTGTCACGGGACAGGACATAGGCTACTTTTTATCCAGGGAAAATAGCATAATCTGATGCAGTTCCTGAGGGAACTAAAAAATTACTCGATTGTTGTGATTTTTTGCACAGAGATGGTTGAGTAGGTGGGAAACGACATAATTTACTAATCATCCTTAAAGACAGTCATAAAAACGATGTCAACGCGGGCCGAGCCGCGGGAAAAAGCTAGTACCTTGATAAAATTAATTCCCATAAACTGCCTGTACCTATGTGTTATAAATATAAATTTTAATCAAGAGCAACGGTTGTGTTCTAAATGACTGGACATTATTCTGCAATAGCTTATTGAGCCAACATAAATTATAGACTGAATAACAATTAAGTTTGATTGGCCGCCTTCCGCTACCAGAAGATGAGGCCGAAAATCGCGGCGCACCAAAGAGCTTGCAAAAAAGAGCGTTACCGTAATTTCGTCTGAGAAGGATGTATCTAATGTTATACCGTTCGCTCTAGGGATAATTACGTTTTTGGGGTTCTGAACCATGTAGCGATACCCTATTTATCATATCAGTTTTATAACGGGATTTTCTAACAAATTACAAAAAGTAGAAGAAAATCGAGGGGGTCGCCACACAGGATACGTGTTTTTTCTAGTAATTTATTTTTTTTGTTTTTGCTCTGTCGTAAAAACGGTAAAACATAAAACGTGAAACTTTGTGTGATTATAAACCTATGGTAAAAAAACCGACCAAGTGGACGTGTGGGCCTAGGAGGAGTCCAAACTGACCGAAAAAAAGACTTTCTTTTGCTCGCGTTGATATCTTTTGTTTGAAACGAATAGGTATCATTGTTGTTCTTGTGTGGAGTGGAGAGGTATGGTGGTACGGACCCCTTGGTGCGAGAGCGCGACTCGCACTTGATCGTTTTTTTTTTTTGTGCAGATGAATGGCCGGTGGGGACACGCATGGCGGGCCAGGGCGTCTAATAGAAGCTATTAGCAAATCGCTCAGAGAAATCGCCAACAATGAGCTCCAAATTTTTAACCATCGCCTTCGCCCCATTCATTAAGCTTTTTTGCAACTAAGTATTATTAGTTTAGAAATGTATGTCACATTTCTTTTTTACTCTTTCATCGCTAAATAACCGAGCGATTAGCCCGCGGGCTACTCTTCATCTTGATTAAATTATTAGCTATTATCTATCTCCATTCATTTGTTTGTGATTATCATTCGCCGGCGACTTTCGAACCATTATTAACTATTAGGCTTTTTTCCTTTGTAACATTAGCGAAAAACTATACTTTATTCATTAACACTAATCGCAATAGTGTTTTATATGTAGTTAGTATAAAAATAATAGTAAAGTATCTTTCATTACAATTCTTCTTCAATGTAAACGAAACATTTTATCATCTACGATTATTCTACGATCACTTACAATAAGGATGTTGACTGCTAGTCATTTGAGTTACTTTTATAATCTGTCAAAAACAAAATTTTGTTCTAATAATGTATGAAATAAGGAAGTACTCCACTGAGGCACACCCCGGACACTGCATACAAACGGTCGTGAAATGAGAATTCCAAAAACAAATGACGGAGCAATCAAAATCGCGGTGAAATCCCATACGTTCGATAACTAAACTACAACCAATCTGTATCAATCTGGGTGACGAGGGAGTGATGTCGCAATCTAGAGAGCGGCAGGGAGTGTCCATACTGTATGTTTGTACCAATATATACACTTTGACCGATTTTTTAGGCACCTTTTCTAATGGCACCAAAGCAAAGTATATATATTAGTACCAAAGTATTCACTGTGGGCACCATAATATTTTATTCCACTGAGGGCACCTGCGCTAAGTACATATCTAAAGAGGGGTACTGGTGACAAATTCAAACAAAACAAAATAATGTATAGACATTAAAATCATTATTTTCAATCAATGTTTTTATTAACTTAAGACCGTGTGACGTCATAGTTTTTCAGTGTCATTGACGTAAGTACTCATTTCGTGAATTTTTAAATTTCATATTGCTAAACAAAACGAGTAAGGTGTTTTAAAATTTGCGAAGCAGAGCAATTTAGGGAATACTATTTTATAAATTGTTTTTGATTCAGTCAGCTACCATATTATTGAAGGTCGATGGTAGTGCGACTTAATAATACTATCCTACTTCCTACTTATTGGATGTATGTATGAATGTTTGTTATTCGATCCAGCCAGAACAGCTGGACGAATCTGAATGAAATTTGGTAAGTAGACAGATTAGGTACTGGATAGGCTCATTTTTATCTCGCTTTCTTAAATGGTCCTCGTGGGATAACGGTTAACTCTCTCGTTTTTGTTAATTTTTGTCACGTCTCAAAGAAGCGAAGTATTGACGTGGTATTTTGCACAGAGATAGTTGTGGGGTTGGAAAGTAATACAGACTATTAATTGATATACTATAACCCGACATAGTTCCAGAGGATTTAGAGAAAACTCGATTTCCACGCTCGCGAGCCGCAGCGACTCGAGCCGTGTTGATGGCATAGTTGATGGCGTTGATTGTTAAAGATGCAGTGGCTAGGTGCACTCCCCTCTTCTTAAGTTCACTCTTACAGAAGCCACTCTTCTTTTATTAGTGATTACCGTAATATTAAGTTACATACATACATACATATAATCACGCCTCTTTCCCGTAGGGGTAGGCAGAGACCACTTCTTTCCACTTGCTACGATCCTTACATACTTGTTTCGCTTCGTCCACTTTCATTATTCCCTTCATACATGCTCTTTGGTTTAGGGTACTCTTGACCTGGCCTTTTTTCAAGACGTCCCTAATTTGGTCTCGAAACGTCCGCCTAGGTCTACCCCTTCCAACACTTTCATTCACACTCGCCTTCTACACTTTTTTCGTCAATCGTTCTTCATTCATTCACTCGATATGGCAATATTAAGTTGTTAATAATAAATTGTAGTGTAGCATATTTATTATATTTGTCATTGTAAGGAATCGATTAAAGTCTGTCAAACATCAATATCGGAATAAACATCGAATGTAGAATTCCAACTCAATATGAAATAGTGCTTGTTGTGCACAAATATACGAGCAACGCATCTAACGGGGGACCCTAGTAACTATTAATCTCAGTACGTTTTGCTGTAGGTAAATCCTTAATTGATATTATCGAATGCTCTGGGGTATCGCAGTGTAAAACTAGTGTTACGCGTTTGTTACAACTGTTTATTACAATTACATTGTGGCGTATTAGTTACCAAGCTGCGACTATATTTATGGCTGCTCGCTACTACAAACCTTTTTTTTTGAAGTGAAAACTTTTTAGCGGCGTTGTGCACTTTTTTTGTAATGGGTAAAAAATGTTAAACTCGCGTCAGGACACGTGACCTGATCGAAAATTCGTAAGACGGATGGAGTAGTGAAAACTTCTTTAGCGGCGTTGTGCACTTGTTTTGTAATGGGTAAAAAATGTTAAACTCGCGTCAGGACACGTGACCTGATCGAAAATTCGTAAGACGGATGGAGTTGATTTTTTGATGAGATATAAACTTTTTAATCCCTATCCCTACTAATATTATAAATGCGAAAGTAACTCTGTCTGTCTGTTACGCTTTCCCGCAAAAACTACTGAACGGATTTGACTGAAATTTGGTAGGTAGACAGATTAGGACCTGGATTAAGACATAGGCTACTTTTTACCACGCTCGCGAGCCGCTTGCGGCTCGCGCACTGCGCACCCTCGAAAAGTCATAGAAACGTGGTCCACGCGGGTGAAGCCGCGGGAAACAGCTAGTGTAATATAAATGCACAACGTTAATATTCAAGTTTTCAATTCTGCCGGCACTCCCGGAGTGCAACCCGTCGTTTTTTTTTATTCACAATTGGTAAACCCTAGACAACATCTCACCTGGTGGTAAGTGACGATGTTGCCGAAGATGGAAGCGGGCTTACCAGGATTGCCCAACGCAACTGGCTATCTTATCTTCATGCCGGAACACACCAATGATATCAACATTGATATTAGGCGGCAAGACTTAGATAAGATGGTGGTAGCTAGTCAGGCGGGCTTAGAAAATGTCCTACCACCAACCAAACCGAGTCTTACAAATGACCCCGCCGGGAATCGAACCCGCGACCTCCTGTGTAAAGCCAGTGAACTTTTTCTTCGGGCTACGGAGGCGGTTTTGATGACTTACTTTTATTTCCTGCTATACAATATTTATAAGATTTCACGCTTCGCTACCATGCATAATAAAAAGTATTTTAACCTCGATCGATATCCATTACGCCGGGTTTTTTTTAAACCTGAATTTAGATAATCATAGTGTTGTTTTCCATACCCATCCTTGTGAGGCAAGCTCTTAAAACGTGGGAATTTGGATTCTTACATATAATAGTGGTCGTTGGTTAGAGGTAAATTTTATCGGCAAATTACATGTTTCAAATTTTGTTTTATCATCGTTAAAGATTTAAGGTGTTCATTGGTTATACATATATCTATTCCTAAATAATATCTCCTATTTCGCAGAATCACACGTATCTCATACCTACTATAGATATACAGTACGAGTGATTTTTTAGTTAGTGATTCTGAATCGATCTAAGAATACAGGAAAAATATTGGGAAAATTATGTTCAAGAAACAAGAAAAGGTTTGGTCTTCCCATATAGTGTGAACGGCTTCTATGAAATGTCCAACATTTTTCTTACAAATGGATTTCTCTCATATTTTGCCTGTATTCTAGTAACTAACCTGGATCACCCCTTCTTCTTCTTCTTTTCGAGTCGGCAAACTCAGATCCCAAAACCGAGCCACGCAAATTGCCTTGTCAGTGGCCTGCATCAAGTCCTCCCGCGTGCAGGTGACAGGGCAAGAACTATTGATCACCCCTTAAAATATCACTACTACTTTTTTACATCCTCTATATAGGGCTGTTATGTTCAATTCCGACTCTTATGATATTTCTTCTAAATCTTTAAATGTTCCTTTGAAATAATTAACCACCTCCGTGTCGTTATGGTTAAGGCCATCAGGAGGTCGTGGGTTCGATTCCCGGCGGAGTCGAACTTTGTACGACTCGGTTTGGTTGGTGGAAGGGCATTTTCTTAGCCCGCCAGACTGGCTACCACCATCTTATCTAAGTCTTGCCGCCACATCAATGCTAACAACATTGATGTATTGCGGCTTGAAGTTAAGATAGCCAGCTCCCCATTGCGTTGGGGAATCTAGGTAAGCCCGTTTGCATCTTCGGCACCATCGTCACTTAACCATCATCTTACTTCCAAATTTTCCGTGTTTCGCATCGTTTGGCCTCTCCAGAGTTTCCGATTTTGCGCCACTGGCTGAATCCCACCTCCATGACTCATCTGTATACCTCTATTTATTGCGTATTTTGTTCTTTTGGCAGGTTGTCAAGCAAGAAGAGACAGACAGCGAGAGACGGGGGAGCGACAGCGGCGAGGTACTGGACTTCTTCCGGGGCATCACTACGGATCTCTTTGGGCGCTTCTCGTAGCCATCTAACAACAGAACCTAGATCTCTTCGTCAGTCTGTACTAGTCTACTGCTGAGGGGTGTTAAAAAAGTCACGAGTAATATATTAACGAATTTCTCTGAATCGAGTATAGGATACGGGAAAAATTTAAAAATTTCTTAAAAAATATCACTTTTTATTCAAATTGTCATCGTAATTTATACCGCATTAAAAGGTGAATGCCCGCCCGTTCGTTAACCCGTTAGTAAGTAGGCATAATTACTGTGAATACGTGAAAGTCGGAAAGACGGAAACGTCCCGTGTGCCCGGTAGTGTAGATGTATGTACCTATACGCAATCGGGCGCAAGGGCGGTTCAAATACCTTGCAGTTAGCTATCTATCTATTACAGTATTTTCTCGTTTTGTATGGGAAATTGTAAAATGTTTTTTGCAGATAGATTTCTCTAAATATTGTTGCTGTATTCCTTAATCGATACTGAGTAACTCCTTAAAATGTAACTCGTGATTTTTCTTCAACACCCTTTATATGCGTCTACCAAGCGTTACTTGAACCGAAGGCAACAGTAGGTACACAACAACGCGTCTTCTAAAGAGCCGTTAACTGTATCATCGTTGGATCGTTACCATCATCATCAAGACGGTGGATGAATCATCAGCCTACTGCAAGTAGTGGTTAGTTGCCATGTGTGAATAAAGAAACTCTATTGGTTGTAGATAGCAGGTAGGAAACTCACCATGACAGCATATACAGAGCGTAACAAAATTGGTGTAGAATCCGTTAACTGGGGCTTCTACTCATCACATAGAACACCTTTTTCCTGGACACCCATAGTCAATTCGTTTTTAAGCTGTTGTCGCGGGCTTTGAGGGGACCGAAACAAGAAATTTCGTAACGAAAATAAAACCTAACACCTCAAAAAAATATATATATATTGAGATCTTAAAACTAACAGTGCCATCTATCTTGTTGATGAACTTTCTTAGTGTTAATTTATTATGTAAACATCCCGCGCCCCAAGGACTATATGGTACTGGTAAATACTGCATAAATAAAAAATAAATAAACAATTATAATTGCATAAGTTGTTAAAAAATGCTATGCAATAGCTTTACCGCGGCAGTCCCCGAGTGCCACACGTCTTTTTTTAAATTGAACTCTTCAAAGAATTCGATCAGCTAATCAGACCAATTTTGTGCATATTTGTATGGAGTCCAATTTTTTTTTCGTACCTATTGACTCCCATAATAGTCATTGGAGAAAGTTGTTCAGTATGACGAGTGAATGCCTAATGCTTGTTGTTGCTGCTAGAACAATTTTGTTGCACCTGTATAGGCTCTACGAATTCTTGCCTTTACTGGACGCAGAGTTTCGTTAACTCTCTCTTGGTAATATCCAGATATCAGGATGTCACTCACATACCTTGCGTGGATCATTGCTTCATCTAGCAGGCAGCTGACACCTGAAACTACTCATTCGAATGATTATTTTGTCTCGATAAGTTCGGTCGGAGGTACTTTTAAAATTTCTTTCCCAACTTTTCGTCCATATATAATTTTGTGTACATTATATAGGTGGTATTCGTCTTAAACATACTTAATTCATGTTATGTGGTTATGCAATTATACTTGAATCAAATTAAAGTGACAATGATAGAAGGTCGATGGGGTAATAAAGTTCTAGAGTGGCGCCCGCGTACCGGAAGACGAAGTACGGGCAGCCTTCCCAATCGCTTGACCGACGACTTGGTGTAGTCGCGGCGGTGCTTGCTGCACAGGACCAGTCGTTGAGGAATTCCTTGGGGGAGGCCTTTGTCCAACAGTGGACGTCTTTCGTCTTTTGTTCAACAACGCCCGATACATGGACAACGAGGTTCTATATCTTATGAAGCAATATATTTTCCGGCTCGTATAGTGAAGGCACATAAACTAAGATGTACCTGAGAAAAATAAACTGTATGAAAATTACACTATATTTGGTCTCACTCACTACGGCAACTATGCGGGGGAGTATGTCATAAGGCATACTTTGTGGGGACCATTTACGTGACAGAATATCCCCCTTGAAACTCATTTTTCAGGGATATCTCAAAAGGCATATTCCATGTGGGGCCTTTTAGATGACATAGAATATCCCTCTAGAAACTCAATGTTCAAGTATATGTCATAAGGCATATTCCATGTGGGGCTATTTAGGTGACATAGAATATTCCCTTGGAAACTAATTGTTCAGGGATATGTCATAAGGCATACTCCATGTGGGGCCGTTTACGTGACAGAATATCTCCCTGGAAACATTGTTAAGGGATATGTCATAAGGCATATTTCATGTGGGGATATTTAGGTGACATAGAATATCCCCCTGGAAACTCATCGTTCAGGGATATGTCATAAAGCGTACTCCATGTGGGGCCATTTACGTGACAGAATATCCCCCTGGAAACTCATTGTTCAGGGATATATCATAAGGCATATTCCATGTGGGCCATTTACGTGACAGAAGGAAACTCATTTTTAGGGCTATGTCATAGGGAAGAAATTCATGAATTTTCCTTGTGGAAATGGCCCCAAATGGAGAACCCCTCTGAACACTTGTTGTTCAGGGGTTAGTCATAAAGCATACCCCACATGGGCTCATTGTTCAGGAATGTTAATATTACATGACACTGAAGCTAAAAATTATAATGTAGATATTTAAAAATGGACTAACAAATCGTTCAGCACGAACGCGAGCGGTCAACTTTTTGTAAAAGTTCAAAAATATTTTGATAATATTTTTTGTAGGCACCTTTCAGTTTCGTGTATATTAACACCCCTCCAGGGTTGTTGCCAAAACCACACCCTGTATACTTGGCATGGTTTTATTATTAATATATGTGTTGTAAATACAATATCGCAAAATTGTACAAAATTGGAGGGTGCTAGTTTATGTCACAATTTTCTGTGAATTTTTGGGTAGGTAAAGTAAACATGTGTATGATTTTAACTACCTACTAGCTGGGGTCGCTCAGGGAGTAGCCCCACCCACACAAAAAGGCTTCGAATGGTCCAAAATGTTCCAGAACACTCCACAACAGTCGAGAGTGTTCTGAAATGTTACACAATGATCTAGGATGTTGTTGGGGAATGCTCTCGAATACTCTCGGGCTGTTCTAGAAATTTCTAAAGGGCGATACTTCCAGTCATTATATCTTCAAAAGCACGCCCTTCAGGTAAAACAGGAACCTTCTTCATGGATGGGGGATAGAGGGCTACCACACCATATAACTTCCATCATCGTACCGGGACTCGTTTCTGAGTTTTAGCGGCACGCACATAATACACTTTCTTTTTTAATATATATTGATTACAGTGTTTTATACGTTTTTATTAAACTTTTTCCCATGCCTTGTGTGATCGACTATCATTTATTCATATTTGTGTAAAAAAAAATAGTTTAAAGCGTGTACAAGTTCATACAATGATTTTAAAGTAACTGTATAATCAATTTTGTATAGAAAATCATAACTACGTAACATTAGTTTATGTATGTTGCATGTCTTTACTTTTATCCGACACTACGCCTTTAATTGTACATTATTATCATAATAAAAACCCGTGCGAGTTCCGCAATACATAACACCGGAGTAATTGAATAAAATACTGAGAAAAAATATTATTTCACGTGAATTGTATGCATCACGCGAGTATTGTACAGTTTTATGACGAGTGCATGGTGCATTCATTGCGTCAATGTGATTCTATTAACTATCAACATTACAGCAGTGCTAATTAGTTACTTCGGTCGGTAACACTCCGTCAGTCATACCAGAGTCTAAGGGAAGTAAAAACATGGGAATGTTTCACCCAGTGGCGTAGCTACCGGAGGGCTAGACGGGGCAGTGCCCCGGGGCCCCCAAGCTCGGGGGGCCTCTCGGACTCTGACTTACAAACTATAAATTTACAACAAGCCGCATCAAGTCTAGATTTAACCGAAGTCATTAATAAATTTGCAAAAACTAAAGCTAGGAAGCTCAACCGGTAACGACTCGGTCCATCTAACCAGAGGTACCGGGTTCAAATCTGGACGGCCAATGTACCAATGAGTTTTTCAAAAACTTACGTACATAATATACTTACCGATTGCTTTAACGGTGAAGGAAAACATCGTGAGTAAACCTGCACACGCCTGCGAAGAAACTCGAAGGTTGTGTGTGAAGTCGACCAACCCGCACTGGTCCCGCGTGGTCGACTAAGGCCTAATCGTCCTGATTCAGGGTAGGCTCGAGCCCCTCGGTGGGGACGTATATGAGCTGATATAATAAAAAAGCTAGGAAACGATTATAGATAAACTAAACTTCCAACTTTCATATAATATCTAGACTAGATGCTTTATAGAGATAAGTTTACCTTTGCACATGACGTCGCAAAATAATTTGGTTTTGATGTTTTTTGTACAATAAAGCAAAATAAAAACTTTTTGATTTAGGTACTTAGTTTTAATACCAATACCAACATTAATTATTTATCCAATTATTTATTCCTAAAAAATATTTTGGAGTACGTCGAATTCGGAACAAACGATTTTAAATAGTTTAGTTGGGGCACTATTTTATTTGTTGCCCCAGGGCCTTTGGTTACCTAGCTACGCCGTTGGTTTCACCACAACAATACCATGAAAGGCTTCAAAAGGCTATGCGTTACGCGACCGGTGCAGTGTTCATGGTCTCACAGATATAGCTTCAAATATTTGACAAAGGCGTGTAAATATGTCGTCAAATGTTACCGTAAATATTTGTAAACATATGTCGGCAATTAAGTGGCTCCCACACAGAGCTTTGTCAAACATTTGAAGCTTTATCTGGAGCGGGTATTAAAGCGAGGCATTTGTAAAACAGTTGTCTCTGTTTTTTCCTTTACGTGTCAAAATAGTCAAGAAAATAACCACACTTATGTACTTTTTCAATGTTTTACGTTGTTATTTCTCTTATGAGTTCAATTTAAAAACTAAAATTTAGCTGATTCTTTGTAGTAGGTACTTAAAAATAAATATCTCCATGTAAAAAATATGTGCAAATTTAGAAATTTTATTAATAAAAAAAACGTTTTAGACTTTTTTTAACCGTTTTAGTCCTGTTTTCGGGATTTTTTATGATCGAGTAAAGTACACACTATCGTGTAACATATTAGCACGTTCCTCAGACAATATCCTTAAGTATGTCCAATATTTTTTGCAAGACCAATATTTAGTATGATCTAGCAAAAGGGTTTCTCCGCTTCTCCACCGGTGCCTCGCCTTAAGGCTATCCCAAACGTTGCTTCAAATGTATGACATACATTGGCAGTTGTGTCTTTAGGAAAGTGTTTTTTTGGCAAATATAATGGCCCAAATATTTGGTGAACATTATCGTGGCAACATACGTGGCCACACAGAGCTTTGACAATCATATTTGAAAGCTATATGTGCGTATTAACAATATCCACATATTGCAGTAATTTGCGAGTATAATTAAAGAGCGTCGGTGGCGTAATGGCAAGGGCCACTACCTCCTGTCCGAAAGGTCGTTGTTCAAATCCTGCCACATACCAATGTGTGTTCGAATTTCGATTTCATATGTACGTTTATCCGACGTGAAGGAAAAAATCGTGAGGAAACCAGCACACGCTAGCAAAGAAACTCGAAGGTTGTGCGTGAAGTCGACCAACCCGCACTGGGCCCGCGTGGTCGACTAAGGCTTGATCGCCTTAATGCATGGTAGGCTCCAGCCCCTTGGTAGGGACGTATATGAGCTAATATGAAGATGATGAAATTAATGCCGCTGTTGCTGATAATTGTTAATATTATTCGCTTTTGCTTTGCCAAAAGTCTGGGCGATAGATCTTTTCTCTAATTTTAAAGTCAATGTCTCGATATTTCAAGTGCAATCTCAAACAAATCTCAGGTACTTATCAAGTTGCTTGCAACAACAATAGATCGTTTCCTAAATGCCGTGTGCTCGTGATCGTGTATGAAATAAATAAAATAAATTAGTAGCGTTCGTTTTGTTACTGTTAATGTATTATATATCATACTAGCTTTTTCCCGCGGCTCCGCCCGCGTGGACATAGTTTTTATGACTGTCTTTAAGGGTGATTAGTTAATTATGTCGTTTCTCACCTACTCAACCATCTCTGTGCAAAAAATCACAACAATCGACTATTTTTGTAGTCCCCTCAGGAACTGCATCAGATTATGCTATTTTCCCGGGATAAAAAGTAGCCTATGTCCTATCCCGTGACACAGACTACCTGCCTGCCAAATTTCATAAAGATTGGTCAAGGCGTTGAAGCGTGAAAAGGTAACAAACAAACACATTTTCACATCCTTACTATACTGTAATATTATGAATGTGAAAATGTGTTTGTTTGTTTGTTACCTTTTCACGCTTCAACACCTTGCCCAATCCTGATAAAATTTGGCATGCAGGTAGCCTGTGTCACGGGGAAGGACATAGGCTACTTTTTATCCCATGAAAATAGCATAGTCCGATGTAGTTCCTGAGGGAACTGAAAAAAATATATTTTTTTGTTAATTTCTTTAACATCACAACGGAACAATGGATTGTTGTGATTTTTTTGCATAAAGATGGTTGAGGGGGTTGAAAAAGACATAATTTACTAATAAGAATATCATGACATAGTTCCCGAGGGATCTATAGAGAAAACTTATGTCCACGCTCGCGAGCCGATTGCGGCTCGCCCACCACTCACCCTCAAAGACAGTCATAAAAACTATGTCCACGCGGGCGAAGCCGCGGGCAAAAGCTAGTTTACAATATTAGTAAGGATTAGTTTTTATTATATAAGACGGTGACATTGCTCATCTTGATACTCATTAGCAAACAATGATCGGCCACCGCGAACCGCCACGCGATCGCGATCAATAGGCTGCTGCTGCTGAGCCGATAAGAAGTTCGGAGCACGCGCGCGCGCAGCCTAGGGAGCCTCCATTAATCACGTGAGGTTCAATGAGGGGGAAGGGGTTCGAAAAAAATCACGAAATATCACAAGGTTATTGCGAGATATCACGTTCATTTGTTTTTTCGCTAAACGCGCATTTTCTAAACCGAAAACGATTTCCCCGCCGCCGCCCAGCTCGGCTTGCCTTGAAAATTTTTAAGGTACTTTTTACCAGAAAAATACACGTGATTTTTTTAGTCTAAAATCTCACCGTGTATCACTAGTGGGGAAGGGGAGAGTTAAAAAGTTACTAAAAAAACATCACGTGATTAATGGATGGACCCCTAGCTGGCGGCCGCGGGCGACACATCCATAATCCCGTGACGTTCTATTTTGACAGCCAGTCGCGACCGCTTTTTGCCGACATTTTTTCACCACATCTTTGCCCGTTCGGTACAACGACCCCGCGCCATATACAAAGCGTTGTTCTCTCATGTAATTACACGTACGACCGACCGGCTAATTACCCGAAACTGCTGCGACGACGCCAAATTGGTGTCCCGATAAAAAAAATACGCATAATACGGCGCCGGCGCTCTTATACAGTGATGATGCCATCTCTATATGTCAAAAAGTCGTTAGTCGTACGCTTGAAAAGTTGCTAGAACAATATCATCATCATCATCATATCAGCCGGAAATCGTCCACTGCTGGACAAAGGCCTCTCCCAAGGATTTCCACGACGACCGGTCCTGCGCTACCCGCCGCACCCCCCACCCCGCCGTTACCATGACTGCTACCGGAGCCAGGAATAGCGGGGCCGCCGGGGACTAGGGGCCGTTTTCTAGGTGTGGATTTATAGGGGGGTTTTGCCGTAATCGCCACGCTTGGCAAGCGGGTTGGCGATCGCACAATATAAAAATGGCGATTCTGTCGTTAGATGTATGGTGTTACTGTGCTTGAAAAGTCGCTAAAATTTATGAAGCGTTGATTTTTTTTGTTGCTAGACTGCTCCGAAAATACGTTAGATCTAGCTACTAAGTCGCTAAATTGGCAACACTGCTCTTATATTATATTACGCTTCGTTAACCTTCACCTCAGCAAATTGCTATGTACAGACAAATCTCGATTTGTACGAGTTGGAAAAACGGCCCCATCTCTTTAACGACCTACCCATTCCCTTGCTAAAAAAACGTGTTAGTTAGTACCTATAATTCCATGAAGATATTAAAGTCGTTGCGTAAATTATAGAGCTAATTTATAACTAGTCACTTTAAACTCCTAAAAGGTGATAATTCAAGCTTTAGAATCGCATAAACATTATTAGCATATAAAAATGTTGATAATATGGTGATGGGCGCCATAAATAATTTCAAATTTAAATCAAGTTGTCTTGCACACGTTCAGAAAGAACTCATTTAAATGAAACATGTAAAATTTATATTATAAATCAGTGAGGTGTGTGCGGATGCCTAAATATTTTCGTGACTCATTCCGTGTTACTTGAGTGGGATTTACTTTAGCCTGATTCCTAATGATGGTTTTGTATGTTTTTAGGGTTCCGTGCCCAAAACGCAAAAACGGGACCTTATTACTAAAACTCCGCTGTCCGTCCGTATGTCTGTCTGTCCGTATGTCACCAAACTGTATTTCATGAACCGTGATACAACAAATACTAAAAATTAGAAAAAGTGAAAAAATAAGGGGGTGTGTCTTTTTTTTAACGTGCAGAAACTAGCGCCATCTAGTATTATGGTACGGAACCCTTTGTACTAGCGCCATCTAGTGTGATAGTACGGAACCATATGTGTGTGGTTCTGACTCGCACTTGGCCGATTATTTTTATATTATTTGGTTGTTCCATACTTTTCAAGTATATTCTATTCCCGTTTCGTTCTGCACAAAACATACTGTTTGTTTAACACTTAACCATATTATTAGGTATAGTTATTTTCATATTACTGATCGGTATATATAATATTGTACCGTGTATGACTGTATGTATTACATATTCTTTAACGAATACTTACTCCAAACAAAAATATGTATTTTGTGCCTTAAAGCTTAACAAAATTGGCTTCTTCATACAAATCCATCAACTGAGCACCCAACATTGTATTGAGAGCGTTTTCACAAAATCGTTACCCATACAAAATTATAATTACTACTTCTTTAAATTGGATGGGCCGATTCTAATGCAACTTTATACACACATAAGCAAGTCACTAAATTCTAATTTGTAGATAGATTACATCCTCGAAATGCTGTAATTAAAAAAAAATATTAGCCAATTTTAAAATAACTATGAAAACCGTAAATCCCTATTATTAGTGACAACACTATTTTTTTGAAAATCTAATCTATCCACTTACTATGATTTTGTGACTTGCATATGTGTATAAAGTTTCAATGAAATGGGCCCATCCATTTTCAAGTAATAGTAATTTTAAGTTTGTATGGGAAACGATTTTGTGAATTCGCTCTAAAAATACATTTTTTTTGTATCGAACAAAAGTTATTAAATTTTGTCAGTACAATGACCACATAAGATAATTCATATTAAAAACTTGTATAAATGTTGCTATTTTTTTCCAACGTTTTGTACCTATCTGCCTACTCAATTTAGTTATAAGAATTTATTAGTTTAGAAAAATCTTAGCTTTAATATGACTGTTGTCGTTGTTTTAAAAATTCTACATCACGTGGTCAGGGACTTTTGGGTTTAAGCTATCATTTATATAGGTAATATTTATTTTAATGTGTTATCTAGTGACTCCATTGTATATGCCTTTGTAGCCAGCGGGCAGCATAATAATATGAAGAAAATGATAAGATTTTTAAAGTACAACCTAAGTGAGGTTTCACACAAATCAGATCTAAAATAATAGGTCGGGGAAAAAGTTTTTTCGTATTTTGGAGGTATACATTTGTAATCAAATCTCTTTGCTTCTATTATTTGTACCTGTTAGGTTATAATAAAATTAAATGAGTGATATTTCAATAAAAAAATAAAAAAAATGTTTTCCCGCCGTTTTAAAATTGTTTTTTTCTGTCTATGATAATGAGTGAAAGTAACAAGAAATTCCCTACATTTTGAAATTTTATGTAAAAAAAAGGTAAAATGCAACACAGGCCGCTAATAAAATTTGTGCTGTTCATGGACCTAATGCAGTATCAGACAGTATCACAAACCCTGTTTATGAGTGTCTAGTCTGGAAATCTGAACGTTCAAGATGCAGCTCCTTTTTTCGCCCTGTTTGAATTTTTATACAAAATATGAATAAACTTTTTCCCCGACCTAATCATTTGGCCAATCTTTATGTCATTTATTTATTTCTTTGTTTTTCGGCCAATTTGTAATTTTTTTTTTCTAACAACGGCCAACGTAGGTATTTTTGCTCCTGAGCCTACTTCACGTCGCGATTTCGGCGAATAGTCGGCTCTTTTTCCATGTTGATTCTTTTATGTAATAAATATTCAGGTCGCAAAGCACATCCTTTTAGGTTTAAGTGAAATATATATTAATCGGATTATAACTCCAATTTATTCATAATGCGCTTATCGTCTGCCCACACAGCCCTAGATTTAGAAGTAGGTTTTTGGAATTTAGGAACAGCAATCATTACAAGCTTTTATGTCCGCTTCAAAATTGGCAAGTTAAATTTGACCCGCATCCAGGCGTCCGATTTGACTGAAATTTGGTATGAAGCCGTATTCCCGGTGATAATAGAACCTTTTGCTATTTTGAAGTTGATCTGATTATGAAATTTGGAGCTGGAATCGAGGTCCAAGAATCGTCTTTTATTTTCAATAGAATCGTATGAAACACAGACTTTTTTAATTTCAAACCGTGCATTTGGCTTTTTTAACAAAAAAACTCTTTTCAAATAAAAGCTTGTGCCAAGAAGTTTTTAGGTTTTCGAAATGAGCGTATTTGTCTTTAGTTTTATTGTTTATGAAAATATACGATTATTTTAGTAAATTTAAAAATTAATACAAATATTTTCCTACAAAAACGACATGCTGAATCGAAACCTAACTATACAGATATATTAAAAAAACATTTGATGTCTGTAAATGATTTTCATCGTAATATACTCGTATAATATTTAAACAGAACTAAATAAATGCCCAAATTAGTTTAGTACTAAATATTTCAGCTCTCTCTTAATTTGTTGCGTTTTATTTGTTGTACATCGAAAACAAATTACAGACATCTATATGTGTCTTCTCAATATTATTGCAAAGTTTCGATTCGATCCGGTAATTCGTTTTGGTACTAAAACGGAACTGCGTGTGTATGGAAACTCGGGTCTCCGGGATATTATGCTGATTACATCGTATGCCAAATGATCAAGAAGGAAGTACTCATAGGAAACATTACTGTGCTTTTTTGGGAGTCAGGTAATAACGGTCTTAAAAATTCGCACAATCGACAAAAACCTTTGGGCTTGTGCACAAATCACGTGAGGTTCGATAGGGGTTGGGGGGGTCACGAAAAAATCACGACAGATCACGTTGGGGGAAAGGGGTATAAGGAGACCTCACGTGTATTTTCCTACAGTGTACGAACAAAGAAAAAATCTACCACATGAGTACATAGTTTCTCTCGGTTTCATGAAAAATAAATTGTCACTTGTTAAAAACTTCAAAATTGTGAGTCTATTTTGCGAAGTTTTGGCGCGTGCCCTTGACCGCGCTTGACCCCGCCCGCTATATTAGGTTGAATTTAAAAAAATACACCTGAGGTTGTGAGGGGGAGGAGGGGTAGCCAAGAACCTCATCAAATATCACCAGGGAAGGGGGGGCGGGGGTCAAAAAGTAGCCGAAAAACCTCGCGTGATTTGTGCACAAGCCCTTTTCGTTGTTTGTCACTGCGTTGTGAACAATGCAGTCATACATAACATACTACATATTTAAGGTACTTTCTATGAAAAATTAACTTATAGGTACAGTGAATTTAATATTTTTGTAAGAAATGTATTATAATTATTTAGTATAACTTTTAGTAGTATGTAAAATATCACGCCAATCTGACGGTCACTATGAATGTGTCAACACTCCATTTTGTTATTATTCTGCGACTTGTATATTCGGTGTATTAATAAATTAGGTAAGTATTATTATGCCCTAGTTTCATTTCCCGCTTGATGTATTTATGCCGAAGCTTTTGTTCAACGACAGCCTGTGATTAAGTTGCGTACCGCACGTGAATCGCGAACTTATTGAAGCCTTGTCAAATTAAGATTCATTTGGCGGGAGATTACAGTTACGCATGATATATTCGCGTGTGGTTATTAAGAGGATACGCGGTCTAAAGATAGGTATTTGAATAAAATGTTGCTGTCTCCCTCCCCCAAACCTCTCCGTATACAGTAAGAAAGGGAGAAATGCAGCGCAGACCGATATCTAATAGGCACTAAAATTTACCAAATCAGCATTTCGTAGTCCCCTATTTCCTCCTCCCAAACTTGAATAATAATAATATTTATTTCAAAAATAATTAAAAAAACGCTTTACCTATACCTCTTTAATTTCATTTTATTGTTAATATGCGTATTTTTTTTTGGGGGGGTGTCTGAAAATGACGTTTCAATTGGGCAATTTTCTCAGTTTTTGAAGTTTCCTATTTCCTATTTTAATTAGAATATTGGAAAAAACAAATCATAGGGGCATGGCCATGGTAGATATAGATTTGATGGAAAAACATTTTTGCTGTATTTTCATTATCCAGAGAGGACACAGGTAACTACGTTTGTATGGAAAAAATGATACCCGCGTTTCCTCTTAAAAATAATAAAATATAATTCACGAAACAGAATTTCTTCTACAAAAAACACAACAAATTACTCATTTGACATTTCAAATCACTTTCAATTTTATTTTCATTGAAATCACTAAATTATTTCGTCAAGTCAATGGCTGTATGTGTATGTATAGGTTTGAGGGAAAAAACATTGTAAGTAGCTCTATTGTCATTATCCAGGAAGGAAAAAGGGGACTACGTTTGTATGGAAAACATGGCGCCCGCGTTTCCTCTTAAGTATCGGTGTAGGTTGTTAGCACAATTGTTGGAAACGTTGGCCGTGGCACATCACGTGACCCGGCCGAAAGTCCAAACTCCACCACCTGAGGGTAGACGGTACGGAGATTGGAAGTAGCAATAACTCATTCGATATTAACTCTTACTTCGCCTGTAACCTTAAATTTATTCGGTTTACATACTTACACCTTAAATGAAGACCTTTACTAACACAACAATCCTTACTAATATATATATTTTTTATAAGTATATATATTATCCTTACTAATATTAGAAATATAAAAATGTGTTTGTTTGTTTGTTACCTTTTCACGCTTCAACACCTCAACCAATGTTGACGAAATTTGACATGGAGGTAGCTTGTGTCACGGGAAAGGACATAGGGTTACTTTTAATCCCGTGAAAACAGTATAGTCCGATGCAGTTCCTGAGGGAACTAAAAAAATATGCTTTTTTGGGTGATTTGTTAACATCGCCATTGCTTGTGGCTCGCGCACCACTCACCCTAAAAGACAGTAATAAAAACGATGCCCACGAGAGCGAAGCCGCGGGCCAAAGCTAGTTAAGAAATAAATCACCGAAACTAGCCCCATACTAGGATTCCATGGAAAGTTGTGAACCAGATACTGATGTACACATATACATAGGTTTAAATACATTTACGTATGCTTACGAGTATATTAAACACACAACCCTAGCAGACAAACATTTGCCCTTAGTAGGAATTGAACCCTAGTCCCAGCGCCTGCCTAGGAGCACTCACCACTGGTCCATCGGATCATAATAAATGCGAAAGTGTGTTTGTTTGGTCGATGGATCGACGTGTTTTTAAGCTATTGCATAGCTTTTATCGCGGGCTTTGAGCGTGGCGACCGAATCAAGAAATTCCGTAACGAAAATAAAACCTAACACCCCACGCTCGGCCGAGTTCTAAAAAACTTACAGTGCCATCTATTAGCGATTTGCGGTACTAAAAGGACAGTAAATTTTACTAGTGTAACTTTCTTAGTGTTAATTTATTGCATAAACATCCCGCGCCCCAAGGACTATATGGTACTGGTAAATACTGCATAAATAAATAATTATAATTGCATAAGTTGATAAAAATGCTATGCAATAGCTACCGCGGCAGTCCCCGATTGCTACACTTTTTTTACCTGTCGACTGACGGGGTGGAAAGTGAGAGATATATTAGACCTTTTATGCCGTAATTATTGCATTTTTTTACTTAATAGTTTCTGAAACATCTGAAAAATACTTATTTTTCTTTTTACTTAATAGGTAGCCTATGTCCTTATTTCCGTCTGTTCCTATCAGTAGTTCAATTAACAGTTAAATCGATTGAACTATTGAGACATTTTGTTAATTGTTCATTTTCAGATCGCAAGGGAGCAACGGATCGACGTGACTGTTTGCATAAAGAGATATTGGACGAAGTGGGAATTGACTTAATACAAATCCCGTAAAAATTGTACACACGCGCGGGCGAAGCCGCGGGCACAAGCCGTAATTTTCGCGTTCACCATCTTCGCCCACTCAAGGAGTGGCAAACTAATCACATATGCTCAAGTTACTTTTTATGCTCTTGTCCTAAAATATTGTCCAAACACGAAAAAATTTATGCTCCTCTAAGTCATCATAGCGGGTATTTTCTGATTGATCAAACAGCACAAAACCATAAGCATATAATTATGCATTTCTCAGACATACTTATTTATTTGGTCATAAATATGGATGGTAATTGTATAGTGGTATTCAATATGGTACTTTGATAACAGTATAGTGGTAGGTATTTTCGAGACCTACACCACACCCTGGACACTTCATACAACGGGCCAGAAATGACATTTCAAAAAAGGAATGACGGAACAAACAAAATGGCGGCGAAATCCTAAACGTTCGACAACCAATCTGTATCAATCTGGATGACGAAGGGGTGAGGTCGCAATCTAGAGAGCGGCAGGGTGTGTCCATACTGTATGTTAGTACTAGTATATATACTTTGCCTATACATGAAGTTAAGAATTAATTGAGTTAAGGGTCACCAGGAGGCTTGAGTTTCCATACAAACGTAGTTCCGCTTTAATACAAAAACTACATGCCGGATTGAATCCAAACTTTGCAAATATATTGAGTAGTTACTTATCGAAGTTTGTAATTAGTTTTTGATGTACTTATATAAAAAGGGAAATAATAGAGCAGTTTAAAACTTTCAGTACAAATCTAATTCAAGCCTTCGTTTAGCTATGTATAAATTTACACACGATTAAAACTACAAACATCGATATGTGTCTGCTAAATATATTTGCAGTTTGGATTCAATCCGGCATGTAGTTTTTGTACTTAAGTGGAACTACGTTTGTATGGAAACTAAAGCCTCCTGGGGATCCTTAAGGCGTCGTCAGTGGCGTAACGGCTAGGCCCTCTGCCTCCTGTCTCTTATAGGATATGTCATAATACTTTTGAATTAAACTGATGGCCGATGGGGTAAGAAAGTTCTTGAGTGGAGTTCATCAGAAGGCGTAGCGTAGGTAGCTACCCTTCGGCGGACCGACAACCAAGTGAAGGTCGCGGAAAGCCGCTGGATATGCGAGCAACGTAGACCGGTTTTCGTGGAAAACATCATAGAAGGCCTTTGTCCAGCTGTGGACGTCTTTCGGCTGAAATGATGATGATAATAGTATCTATTAGCTTTTTGCTTATATTCATCTACAATATTCATTATATCAGCTCATATACGTCCCCACCGAGGGGCTCGAGCCTACCCTGAATTAGGGCGATCGGGCCTTAGTCGACCACGCGGGCCCAGTGCTGGTTGGTCGACTTCACACACAACCTTCGAGTTTGTTCGCAGGCGTGTGCAGGTTTCCTACAATATTATTTTAACATTTTTCTAGTCGAATAAATATGAATTAGAGATGATGCTATCATCGACGAGACCTGATGGATGATCGAAACTGACAGACTCGCGTTCATAGCTAAAGTTATTTCAGTTCAGTGTCTATGCCAATTATACATTAGTGTCCAAATCACCTTTCGGCTTGTTGCGTCTGCTGTCGTCTTCAATTTGTCATAAGTAGAGGCAGGTACTTACGAGCTATAAATAGACGAGGGTCGATGTTCTGTAAGGCTGCGTTCACAGTTTACATTTAAAATTGTGATTTTTTTTAATAGCGTGCAAGTCGATAAGGGTAGACTCTAGTCATTAAATTTCCCCAGGGAACCCATACAACGTTCGCGATTTTTTTACTTTTTATGCGAATCAATCGGCCGCCTTTGTATGGAGTCTTATAGGTTTTTTTGCTAATTTAATGTAGGTTTATGAGTAGAGCCTAATATTAACGGCTGTCACGCTATAAAAAAAAACATGCAGTTAATGCAAGTATCGAAAAAAACTAATTCATTAAATTATTATCAACCAAAATACGGCCCACTTCTGGAGTCCAGAATCTGGACAAAGGCCTTCCCAAAAATTTACACAACGACCGCTCCTACGCTCCAACGGCTTCCCGCGACCTCCACCAGATCATCGGTCCACCGAGTGGGAGGTCTGCCTACGCTACGTCCGTCTTCCGTAGCACGGTCGCCACTCGAGAACTTTAGCACCTATTCGGTACAAATGTTTATTTTTCGGCCATCTGTTCTACGAGCTATGTGCCACGCCATTAATTGCCACTCATCTAAGTTTAACTTTATTTGATTATTAGCTCGCAAACTAACTTTAGATAGATACCTATACTTACATTATATCAGCCGACGGACGTCCACTGCTGGACATAGGCCTCCCCCAAGAAATTCCACGACGACCGGTTCTGCCCGCATCCAGCGGCTTCCCGCGACCTTCACCAGGTCATCGTTCCACCGAGTGGGAGGCCTACCTTACTTACATAGCCTATCCAGTCGTTCGAGAGTAAAAAAGCTTTCCAGATAATTATCCGTTCGAAGGTACCTAGTCGCCTTTATCTCTACAAAGTCCGACTAAGGCAACATACGCAATAGGGCTTCCAATCCCGCATTGCATTGCGGGATCTCGGTATCGGCGGGATCCAAAATTTTCAAACGTGCGGGATCCCGGTATAACGGGATCCCGCATACTTGATAAGAGTGGTCAAAAATAACAAGTCGACGAAGAAACTAGAGCGCCGACCCATATGCATGCGCAGAACTCGATTTCTGTGTAAATTGTATGAGGGTAAACAGTAAGGTAGGTCAGTCAGTACCCGAGCGACAGCGCTCACGAAAAGACGTCCCTGTATTGCTTATCAATCCCGCAAAATCCCGCGGATCCCGCACTTCCAATCCCGCAGTTAGCGGGACTAAAAAAACCATGCGGGATCTCGGTATTTCGAGATTGGAAGCCCTAATACGCAATATTTAGGATACACCAGATGTTGCAGTACACATGCAGTGTATTGTATGCACTTCACTAAGGCCGATATTACACTATCATATACAGGGTGTAACAAAATTGGCGTAGGGGCCGTTAACGGGGCTTCTACTCATCATACTGAAAAACTTTCCCCAAGGAACCCATAGATAATTCGCAAAAAAAAATTGGGCCCTTCATACTAAAATGCACAAAATCAGCTGATCGATTTGTATGAAGAGTAAATATTTATTTTTGCGTTTTCAGCAAAGTCGTAGAATAAAAGTTGTTCAGCATGATGAGCAGAAGTCCCAGTTAACGGGACCTACACCAACTTTGTTACAGCCTGTATAATGAACAGAAATGTAAAAATTACAATGGCTTCTACCCATGAAACTGAACAACTTTCCCCATTGAAACCCATAGTCAAATCGCAAAAAAAAATTTGGCTCACCCATACCAACTCGATCAGCTGATCAGCCAAGTTCGTATAGATAGGAAGTTCAAAAAAAAATTGAGATTTGAGTATGGGTTTCATGGGGAAAGTTGTTCAGTTTCATGGGTAGAAGCACCAGTTAAAATAGTTTCAGCTAATTTTGTTACACCTTATATATACAGGGTCTTCGGCAGATGGTTGAAAATACGAAAATGGGGGATAGGTGGGGTCGCCTCCCACCTATTTTGAGAATTAAAAAAAATCTAGGACTTGTAATTTTTTTTACAGGATTTTTTTTCCTTTTTTTAGAAATTTTGCCATTTTTATACCTTTGAACACATGTAACTTTTTGTTTTTTAAAGCTAGCTCCAAAATCTTTTTTTTAATAGACTTTTATAAGATTGTCGGCTCTAAAAAAAATTATGTTTGTTTCAAGTTATTGCTAAAAACAAAAATGTGGGCCCCCGAACTTAAAAAAAAAGTTGAACAAAAATTTAAAACTCAACTTTGCGATGCATTTAAAAAAAAAATGGGGCTGGAAGGCTTCTGTTTTTTATAAAACATCTCTAAAGCTTAGGCTTTTGAATGGTATGTAATTTGTTTCGGTATCTTTTTTGTAACCGGAGTTGTTAATTTTTTTTACTCAATTGGACCATGTTGACGAAATTCCACTAGTTACATGTTTTGTGAAATGTATCAAATGCAAAGTTGAAAATAATGTAAATACTTACTGTTGGGACGGTTACAAAGAGCAGGTACGTTTTTTTACATTCTTGCACACACATAATGGCTATCTTTTTTCATTTATTGGCATATTGGAGTTAGCACTTCCATATGCCAATAAAATGTCCGCATATTCCACATTGGTAAATTGAGCCGTTTTAAACCACAACAAAGTCTTAACAAAACGTCTGATAATAATAAAAAGTGACAAACAACAAAAAAACTTAACAAAATCACAAACACAGCAAAGTGAAATTAACGAAAACAAAAAAAAACGTTAACGTTATTAACGTTTGTGATTTTGTTAAGTTTTTTGTTATTATCAGACGTTTTGTTAAGACTTTCTTGTGGTTTAAAATGGCTCAATTTACCAATGCGGAATATGCGGACATTTTATTGGCATATGGAAGTGCTAACTCCAATATGCCAATAAATGACAAAAGATAGCCATTATGTGTGTGCAAGAATGTAAAAAAACGTACCTGCTCTTTGTAACCGTCCCAACAGTAAGTATTTACATTATTTTCAACTTTGCATTTGATACATTTCACAAAACATGTAACTAGTGGAATTTCGTCAACATGGTCCAATTGAGTAAAAAAAATTAACAACTCCGGTTACAAAAAAGATACCGAAACAAATTACATACCATTCAAAAGCCTAAGCTTTAGAGATGTTTTAAAAAAATCAGAAGCCTTCCAGCCCCATTATTTTTTTTTAAATGCATCGCAAAGTTGAGTTTTAAATTTTTGTTCAACTTTTTTTTTAAGTTCGGGGGCCCACATTTTTGTTTTTAGCAATAACTTGAAACAAACATAATTTTTTTTAGAGCCGACAATCTTATTAAAGTCTATTAAAAAAAAGATTTTGGAGCTAGCTTTAAAAAACAAAAAGTTACATGTGTTCAAAGGTATAAAAATGGCAAAATTTCTAAAAAAAGGAAAAAAAATCCTGTAAAAAAAATTACAAGTCCTAGATTTTTTTTAATTCTCAAAATAGGTGGGAGGCGACCCCACCTATCCCCCATTTTCGTATTTTCAACCATCTGCCGAAGACCCTGTATAATGATCATAGATGTAGCCCAATGATCATTTTTGACAAGCACGATGTGAAATATGATCCTACAAAGGCGGCAATGTACCTACTAGATCTAGGATCATATATATAGTGTAATACTAGCCTATGAGACGACACGAAAATAGCCATCTCCTGTTACAGTTGTTTTCCCTGACGCGACAACGGCGCTCTGCCTTAGTCCCTACGACGCAATGTTATTGAGCCCGCGCGTGCCAGCCTAATAACGCCTCCTTATTACGCCAGTAATGGCACAATATGGCCAGTTAATCTAGAATGGCACAGGCCTGGACTAGATCCACGCAAGAAAGAAACCGCATCGCGAAACAACCGCATTACGAGTACAATTAACTCGCTCGTCTCTCTTCGCTGGTTAATTTAACTTTAAATGGCGTTCTAAACTTTGTGCGTATGTCTGTACATTGAAAATAAATTATGTAGATACTTAAAATTAAGCGCGTCGGTGGTGTAATGGCTAGGGCTGCTACCTCCTGTCCGAGAGGTCGAGGTTCGAACTTGCCTCGTACCAATGTGTTTTCGAATTTCGATTGCATATGTACGTTTATCCGACGCTCTTACGGTGAAGGAAAACATCGTGAGGAAACCTGCACACGCCTGCGTTGAAACTCGAAGGTTGTGTGTGAAGTCGACCAACTCGCACTGGGCGCGCGTTGTCGACTAAAGCCCGATCGTCCTAATTTAGGGTATGCTCGAGCCCCTTGGTGGGGATGTAATTTATAGTAATAAAAAATTATATTAATTTAATCAAATCAATTGAACAGTTTTAGGGTTCCCTGCACGAATAAATCGTCCCTACCCGGTAACGGGGCCCCTTTTATTATTAAACCTAGTGTCTATGTGTTTGTTCGACTTTTAAAGGTTGTGTGTATAGGTATCCGGCTGAAATTTTCACAGGATATATGTCTTTAATAGAAGATTTTTTTAATAAATGAAAATTACAGTATAAAAAATTTAAGGGTAGTTTGAGTTTTTTTTTGTTTTTGCTCTATCGTAAAAACGGTAATCCTTACATACAAGCGTGTGCTAATACTACTAATCCTAAAATAAAACAGCAAATAATAAAAACCGCCATAGATATACCGCTAAGGAGCCCGAACTGAATTTAAAAAATATGTTGCTCACGTTGATGTCTTTTATTTGAAAAGAATAGGTAGCATTGTCGTTTAACCTATTATTTTAATCTCTTAGTATGATGATGATGATGATGATGATGATGATGGTCCTAGCCGTTTTCGGCTACAGCGACCGCAGCGTTGTCCGGCTCAGCTGCAAGCGTCCCGCTGCTCCGCCTTCTCGTGCGCCCGCATGTGGCTGTTGTAGCCAATCTTCGCTCGGAACGTGCGGTCACACTTGGGGCACGTCAGGACACCGTTGCTGTAATTGTAGTGAATAGCCGCAGGTGGTCGGGCTTTTATTTCATCCCTTTTGGTGTTATATTGTGTTTTGCGCGTGTCTTCAAAGGAGGCTACGTTGTGTGTTACCAGCTGCCTCCATTTAGGGCGATCTTCGGCAAGCGCTTCCCAGTCCAGGTGATTCAGTTTGCACCTTTTCATATGCCTCTTCAACACGTCTTTGTACCGCAAGAGTTGTCCGCCTTGCTTACGTTTGCCCTCTCGAAGTTCACTATAAAAGATGCGCTTCGCAACCCTCGTGTCCGGCATGCGTGACAGATGTCCACACCAGCGTAATTGTCTTCGCATAATATATGCCTCTATGCCATAGATGTTGGCACGGCGTAAGACTTCTGTGTGTCTGATGTGGTCGGACCAATGGATACCCATGATGTCACGAAGGCAGTTCATGTGGAATCGATAGGTTTGCGTCTCGATCAAGGAGTGTGCGCACATTCCACGCACCAAATGTCATAACGCGCTCTTAGTATAGTGTATTATTGTCACATAAAGTAATCTTTAATATAGTTTGTTGGACGGAACGCCTCTGTTTACCAGGGGTGGGCGTTAATAGCAACAATACAGTTTCTGACTTATGTTGCTGTTATCCAACTGTATACAATACTTAAGTAAACTACTCAAAAACTTTTTGGTTCTAAATAAATGTTTATTTATCTTAATTAGCTAACTAGAACAGTTATTAGTTTTTATAGGTTTAATACAAAAAAAACCGGCCAAGTGCGAGTTGGACTCGCGGTATGAGGGTTCCGTACCGCCACACCTCTCTACACAACTATGACAATGCAACCTATTCACATGACAAACAAAAGACACAAACGCGAGCAACAGAAAAATACTACTAGCGCTATCTAGTGGTGCTTTGGTGAACTATTTCCCCTAAGTGAGTTAATCTACCAGCAATTAACTATATTTTGCATTTTTTTCAAAATTTTAGGCTCAGTAGTTTCGTATACGAGGGGGAGGGGGGAGGTGAACTGTCAATTTTCGTTTCTTTGATGAATAAACTCAAAACTATTTAATATTTATTTTACAATAATAACAAAAATATATTTGAGATCCTCCTAACGAGCCAATCAGGTTCAGTGGATTCGGAGCAAATTGGCTGTGACAGACGGACGGACAGACAGACAGACGCACGAGTGATTCTAGAAGGGTTTCTTTTTTTTTGTTGTACGGAACCCTAATACTGAAAAAATATTCTCACTGACTCACTCACCGATCATGAAAAATCAAAATTAATGCTATAGCTTACCTACAAACGTGAAATTTGGTATAAGAATAGGGTTTAGTACCCACACAAAATGTTTTAGTACACTTTTAAAATGAGGATCAGCCCCCATTTCATCCCGCTTTAACAAAATTTGTTCATTGTGATGAGCGTTTTTCATAAACAATAACGAAATGTCCTCCAGAAAATCGTAAAATAGTAACTTGTCGTGATTATAGTGTAATTCTGAAGTAAAACAACAAAAATATAGAACCGGCCGAGTGTGTGTCGTACTCGCGCTAATGATTCCGAACTGAATGAAAAATCAATTTAATGTAGCTCGTGTTGATGTCTTTTGTTTGTAATGAATAGGGAGGAGATGTGTGATGGCACGGAACCCTCGGTGCGCAATTCCGACTTGCACTTGGT
The DNA here is from genome assembly GCA_947284805.1 of Coleophora flavipennella. NCBI lineage: Eukaryota > Metazoa > Arthropoda > Insecta > Lepidoptera > Coleophoridae > Coleophora > Coleophora flavipennella. Next base: position 17,741,239 of record OX369257.1, read on the forward strand.
CATTTTATGCATTTTAGGGTTTTAAAATAACCTATAGGATTTAACCGCCTCAGTGGCGTTATGGTTAGACCATTCGCTTCACACCAGGAGATCATGGGTTCGATTCCCGGTGGGGTCGATTTGGTTGGTGGAAGGGCATTTTCTAAGCTCGCCTGGCTAGCTACCACCATCTTATCTAAGTCTTGCCGCCAAACATCAGTGTTATCAACATTGATGTGTTCCGGCTTGAAGATAAGATAGCCAGTTCTCCATTGCGTTGGAGAATCGTAATAAGCCCGCTTCCATCTTCTGCATCATCGTCACTTAACATCAGGTGAGATGATGCCAAGGGCTTACCAATTGTGAATATAAACAAAACCTTCGTACAAAACCCTACTATGAATAGTTATAGGTATTATTTAATACCGGGGACAAACAGTTCAGTTAGGTACATTGAAGTTCGAGAAAGCTATCAATCGACGAATCCAACTTGGCTGGGCAGCGTTCGTGAAGCTTCGCAATATCTTCTCGTCCCAAATACCGCACAGTGTCTTTAGTCTTTGAACAGAGTGTGTTGCTAGTGATGACATACGGAACTGAGACATGGTCGCTTATTATGGGCCTCATAAAAAGGCTCAAGGTCACCCAAAGGGCAATAGAGCGTGCTATGCTCGTAGTTTCGCTGTGCGATCGAATCAGAAACGAGGGGTACCGTAGGAGGACCAAATTAAGCGACATATCTCTCAGAATTGCTAAACTTAAGTGGCAGTGGACAGGGCACATAGCTCGTAGAACAAGTGGCTGTTGGGGCATTAAAGCTCTCGAGTAGCGACCGCGCACCATAAGACGTAGCGTAGGTAGGCCTTCTACTCGATGAACCGACGACCTGTCGAAGGTTGCGGTAGTAAATAGTCTTTATTCTTAGGTAGCGGGAAGCCGCTGGATGCGGGCATCGCAGGACCGGTCGTTGTGGAAATCTTCAGGGGAGGCCTTTCTCCAGCAGCGGACGTCCTTCAACTTGATGATGATGATTACTTAACAACTGTTACAACTTATTATAATAGTAATAAAATAACTAAGAAACTATTATTTATCATAATAAATTGTTGTAATAATGCAAACGTGTAATTAATAGAAGCCGAATACTTTGATCGTCTTATCGATAACTCCCATCGCCTACAGGTGTGTTTAATCATTACCTTCCAACGAGATACCATCTTGACGGATGTAAATAGCCAACACATTACAATGGTCGAGATGTTTTCCTCTAATGGACAAACCGATATCAGATTTCTCTGCCGGACTGCCGGTACCCAACAAGGCACACATCTATCGATCGTCTCAACGAAATCGATATGCAAAACAAAAATAACAGTATATTCGCGCGTCGCTATGTTGCTTTTTATTGATCAGCAAAAAGTTGGCAAAAGCGAGAACCTATTAAAGCAAGCAAATTGGACATGGCGTTGTAATTGTGGTGTGCTATGTTTAGATAGGTAGTAATTACAGAGGTTGAGGAGGAAATAATTGACAGGTGTAAGGTGGACCTTCAATCAACAGTGACCCAGTGAGTGAAGTGTCAGCAACGGGGAGCTGTCTAAAGTGGAGGCGAGCTTGTGCCAGCGACCGCAGACCACAACCTACATCAACACCCGTACCACACACCACACGGCAAATGGAAAAATGCCTTCGTAACCGAGCGGAAACAATAGCAGACCTGCGCGAGAAATCGATTGCAAATTTAGCCGTTACCGCTCGGTGTGAACTAGTGAGCCACATTAATAGAAAGTGTGCTCATCTCTAGTGCGGGGTTTGCTATGACATTGGCTATGCTCACTTTTCTAGATGTAGCCTGACCGATTTGGTTACATATCTCGTCTGCATTCTCCATGCCCCTTGTAGATAGCCTTGACTTTTCGCCATGGTGGTTTTAGCTTGTATGATCTGCGTCCCAGTATGTAGTAAGCAGTAATGATAATGGATTTTTATGCACAATTGGTAAGCCCTTGGCATCATCTCACCTGATGGTAGGTCTTCTTCTTAGCGTGTCGATGGTCTCGGCGATGAGCGTAAGTCCAGGAATGTGTGGCCGACTTTGTGTTTCGTCTTGATGTGTTTCTTGGACACACAGTATATCACAGTGTGTGGTGCGGAAAAGTTCACATAGGATTTCTGATTTGTCCTGTGAGAAACCTTCGATGTTGATCGAGACTACACACAAAGCCGGTTTTAGAGCTGGACTGTTTGTGTTTGCCATCGTGGTGAAAGGATTTGCCAGTTAGCGTTAGGGGATCGCTAACTGTTGCCCAGGGTGCGCCCGATGTACAATGCTTTGGTACATCTGCGGGGAGGCTCCTTTCATGCACCCTGATGGTACCTGATGGTAGGTGACGATGATGGAAAAGGGGTTACCAAGATTTCCCCTCGCAATGGGGGAACTGGCTATCATATCTTCAAGCCGGAACACATCAATGTTATTAACACTGATGTTTGGCGGCAAGATTTAGATAAGATGGTAGTAGCTAGCCATGTGGGCTTAGAAAATACCTTACCTCCAACCAAACTTACAAGTTGACCGCCCAACGGGGAATCTAACCCGCGACGTCCTAGTGTGAAGCGAATGGACTAACCATTACGCCACGGAGGCGTTTAAATGGTTAAATTTAATCTGTGACGGATTTGGATCAATTTACAGGTTTAATATACTTGTTGATATACTTATAAATAATTACAAGACAGCCAGAAGCATAAGGCGTCAATCCTACTAATATTATAATTATTAATGTGAATGTTTGGACGTATGGATGCATGTTTGTAATTCAATCACGCCAGAACCGTCGAACAGATCTAAATGAAATTTGGTAGGTAGACAGATTAGAACCTGGATTAACATATAGGCTACTTTTTATCCCGATTTCTTAAAGTTCCCGTGGGAGTTAACTCTCTCTTTTTTGTTAATTTCTCCCATGTCGTTCAATGAAGCGAAGAATTGATGTGCTATTTTGCACAGAGATAGTTGTGGGTTTTTAAATTGACAGAGACTACTAATTAGCATAGCCCTACACTGCGCACCCTCGAAGACAGTCATCGAAACTATGTTCACGCGAGCGAAGATGCGGCAAAAGCTAGTAACTATCTAAACGGTTTCTAACAAAGTTATTAAGAGATAATGTATTCTGGTATCTATATAACTTGAGGCGACTAGACTAATGAGAACGTTTGACGGACGCATGAGCCTGAGGATAACGGTATCAAAGTTTACCATCGCCTCTTAAAAGCCACACAATCAATCCGATTAGCTTTTAAGGCAGCTTAGCTGCCAACGCTACAGGGGGTTGTTAGTGGGTAGTGTGGTCTTGGGCCTGTGCATATTTATTTATATATACCTTATGTATATAATGGGTATGTATGCATATAGGCGCAGGGCTGTGAGTCCCACATAACCAGTACAGCCGGCTGTACTGGTATTCGTAAACGCATTTTCCCCTTTCGCTCCTCCGCAGTCCGAGGGGAAAAAAATTGCGAGTCGGACCGAGAGTTCCGTTTCGGTACCACCATACCTCTCCACACAAGTATAACAATGGTACCTACCTATTCGTTTCAAACGAAAAGCATCAACGCGAGTGACATAAAAATGGTGTTTTAAGCGGCCAGCGTAGGCTAGTATAATAGGGTTCCGTTACTTGTTACGGAACCCTATTACTAGCCTACGCTGGCCGTCTGTCCGTCCGCCCGTCTGTCTGTCTGTCTGTCCGATTTTTAAAAGTTTGTATATTTGGAACCATAATATAGGTAGCTAGCTGAACTTTTCACAGAATATATACAACAAATATGGGGGATTAAAAAAATATATATATGTCGGAGCGCAAGGACGTGGCGCCATCTATGCATGCGTCGAAGAACCGTGTGCTTTATCTTGAAACGTCAAGCGCTTAGCTAGGGTAGTAATAATAGTCATCTTAGGCCAAGGCGTGGTCAGTGCGGGACCGGAAACCGGAAGTTGGTAGTGTTGGTACTTGTTTGTTAGCCAATCAGAATCGTTGTGATTATCGAACCATTAAATGACAATGCAGCCAACCTAAAGAGGCTACGAAAGAGGCGCCAATTACTTTACGAGCACTTTTGATCGAGCAGCTGAACTGTCAACTTGGGAAGCCAGCCCCGTGCCGAACTCATCGCAGTCTATAAAATAATCTGTTTTTATCCGAATCATCGTGAAGCCTCGTGTTGCAAACGTGTGTGAATATTGATTGTACACTCCAAAACTTCTCAAAGACAAGTTTATTTCTTAGATCCGGCCAAAACCTTTCTGATGATCCGAAATGGCAAGGTATTGATTGGAACAGTTATCTCTGTTCTTTTTCTTAACGTGTAAAGAGTAAAGAAAATAACCACACTTTTGCAATTTTTCAATGTTTTTTCGTTTAGTTTCAATTTTTTGAATGAAAGTATGAAAAATAATTACATTTCTCACTTTGTGTTATCATAACAAATATTGTTGTATATTTTCTTTATAATTTATAATTCGAAATATTAGTCCTAACTAGAGTTGAAAGTAACGGTGTAGACCTGTCTTTTGGATTTTTCTCTATCGAGCGCAAACTTTTTTTATTCACAATTGGTAAACCCTTGACAACATCTCACCTGGTGGTAAGTGACGATGTTGCCGAAGATGGAAGCGGGCTTACCAAGATTCCCCAACGCAATGGGGAACTGGCTATCTTATCTTCATGCCGGAACACACCAATGATTTCAACATTGATATTTGGCGGCAAGACTTAGATAAGATGGTGGTAGCTAGCCAGGCGGGCTTAGAAAATGCCCTACCACCAACCAAACCGAGTCTTACAATTGACGCCGCCGGGAATCGAACCCGCGACCTCCTGTGTAAAGCCAGTGAACTTTGCCTCTGAGCTACGGAGGCGGTTAAAACTGCTCAATCGTGTTTCTAATAGCTTTTGACATTAAGGAAAATCATCAACAGTAAGGGTATTTTTTTCAACCTTGGATTTTCTATCGTTTAGGAGTAATTGACGTCAAAAATAACAAAAAATCTGTAATATTACCGCCATAATGCATTACATACTTCAGGAAATCTTTGATTCTTTATCATTAATCTCAGAATACAGAAATTAAAATCAGCAATTTCTCAAACAGACGAAACCTTTTTTATTTCAACTTTGAAGGTGGACCGAAAACTGAGAATTTCCCTGGAAAATGATTCAGAGATGTTTTTTTAAACCCCGACGCAGGGGGGTGTTATAAGTTTAACGTGTGTATCTGTCGATCTGTGTGTCTGTCTGCGCCATCGTAGTTCCTAAACGAATGGACCGATTTTATTGCGTTTTTTTTTTGTTTGAAAGCTGAAGTGATTAAGGTGGTTCTTAGCTATAATTTGTAAAGATCTGTTCAGTCGTTAGAAGATCATTAGCTCTTTTCTAGGCGATGAAGGAATTTGGTTATAGTTGGTTACTTTGATGATATTACAAGAATATAGTAACCGTGACCTGATACTGCAGCAACTCCTGGAATCTGCAAGATACCCAACTCCTCAACAACTTACAGCAAAGGTATCGTGTTTGGGCTCATTGGAGTAGTCTCAATGAATAAGTATCAGATAGTACATGGTAACCTTGACCTGATGCTGTAGTATCTCCAAATATCTGCAGGATTCCAAACTCCTCACCAACTTACAGCAGAGGTAAAGGCAGAGGTAAAAAAAGAGAATATCGTCAGCTCTTTTTTCGCTCATTAAGGGGTCTCAGAAACTTCCACAGGTCCAATTGATTTGAAATTCATAGGTACATTTAATGGCAGCTTCAAACAAGGGACGTGAGCAAGTTCCACAGATCGATCAGCGATTCATAGTGTACACTTCGTGTTTCGTCTCGGAAAGTATTTGTGTGAATGTGGGGATAGATTTTTGAATGTAGCGCGTCTACTTGTAATATGTAAAGTTCAAAAAGCATTAAATAAAACTTTTAAAAAAAAAAGAAACCTCCGACAAAGAACCTCTAAAAAGTAAAAAAATAATATGTATTGGCCCTTTTAAGTTTAATTTAAGTAGGTAGTAATATTTTGATCCAACAGTCGTCGCGTAGGGGAACCGCTAAGTAAATAAAATAATAACAGAATACAACTGATTTAATTTACTTCAACTTTTTACTTTATTAAAACTTCTTACTAATAATTTTACAACTTAGCTGTCCCCCGACGCGATGACTCTTGGATCAAAATATTACTACTTATATTAAACTTAAAGCAGCCATACATATTATTTTTTACTTTTAAAAGGTTTTTGTTACGGTTTTTTATATACTTATGTCAACAAATTCTAGAGCTTTTGTCTAAGAGATCAGCGTCCTTGAAATTTTGCAAAGTGACAGGTAGAAAAACACTAAAATTGGAAACAATTTTATTAATTGGAAGGAAACGCATTTTCAGTTGATATAATAATGATGATGATGACTATCCGCCCGATTTCGGTCATGGCGACCACTTCGACTCCTATTCGGTTTGCCGCGCGTGCGCTCGAAGATGGTTTATGTAGCCAATCTTCGCAGCGAAACTCCTCGCGCACTGAGGGCATTTAAGTATGCCACCCTCGTAATTGTATGAAATGGTCGCAGGTGGTCGGGCCTTTAACTGGTCGCGTTTGGTATCAAGGTCAGCTTTACGCTGATCCTCGAACCCGTGCACTTGCCTATTCACAATCCTGCGCCATTCTGGCCGTTATGCTGCCAAACTCTCCCATTGAGAGGGTTCTATGTTGCATCCTTTCATACGCCGCCGCTCCAGAACATCTTTGTACCGGAGGAGTTGTCCGCCATGATCCAATACTCAATAAAATATGTTCACTTTGAAGACTTACTAAATTTTGTTAAAAATGTTAAGAGGTTACGTCTGAGCTCGCGGCCTCTAGGGCCGAGGCCCGGCCCCCGCGGGGCCTTCTGAGCTCGCGGCCTCTAGGGCCGGGGCCCGGCCCCCGCGGGCCCGTGGCATTTAGTCAGCCCCGCCACCCTAGTTAAGCCACAGCAATTTTGCGATTCGGACTCGCACACCGTGAGTCCCATACCACAACACCTCTCCACACAAGTACAACAATGATACCTACTATTCTTTCAAACAAAATATATGAACGTGAGCGACAGAAAAATTATATTTTTTCATTAAGTTTAGAGCGAGTCAAACTCACACTTGTCTGGTTTTTTACTATTTGTTGTCGAACTTCACTTCGTCGTTGTAATTACACTAAACATTACGCTTGCATACCGTTTTACGGTAGAACAAACACAAAAACCTATAAAACATGTGTCTTGTACGGAGGCCATAATATATATATTTCGGATGGGTGTCAATTAAATGGTTAGCATAGTATTGTTATTTCTGTGAGCAGAAAAATATAATCGGTGAGCAGAAATAGCTAATTGGTCAGCAACTCATGGTCAGCAAACATTTCAAAATCAATCAGCAATTTATGTCATTCTGGATGGCTGTAATTATTTTAAACATCCCCGTACTACACTCTTCCTACAGTGTTGAGTGGTTCCTACTTCTGTGTTCTCATGTTAAACCTAACACTACGACTGTGCGGGGAGGCGAGCTTAGCTCGCCTCCCCGCACAGTCTCCGAACCTAACGGATCCGAGTCGGGGTGCTCCGCAAGTCCGAGCTCGCTTCGCTCGCTCCCGCTTCCATTTAGAACTCCCCGTACCACACTCTTCCTACAGTGTTTTCTGCCGCTCAATCATGAAATCTTGCCGCTCAAGTAGTTATTTTGCGGACTGAATGTTTATTATGCATTTCAAATATATATGTATCTTGCCTTAATGTTATTTGTTACAATTATTGTGACTACAGCTAGTGCTGTAAGATCATTTTCGAAAGTAAAATTTATGAAAACCTATTTAAGAAACTTAATGGGACAAGACGTAACTTATGTCCATCTTTGTAGGCTAGTGATATTATATATTGTTTATTTATTGGATAAACATGAAAATTATGCTAATCTATTTTCCCTACCATTTGTTGATCACTAGTAAACAAAGCTGTCGTAAAATGGTTGTAAACTTGGGCATATAAACTGGAGTACTTATCAATATATTTTTGATTAAACGTCAAATTTCCTACGGTAGGCAATGAAATACTGGAACGTAGATATCTAGACACACGGCAGTGTGTCACCCAAGTTCGAAAAAGAGAAAGGCGATACAAGCTGTGGGTTATATTACAGGAAACATTTCTAGTCACTTTCGACAAACCTGGAACTTAAAATGTATTTGGCCTACCCACTTACGATTTTTCGTGTCTAGTAAGACCCCTTTTTGATCAGCTAGAGACTTAATTTTTATAAATATTAATTTAACTTCCGAAAATAACTATTTTTATAACTTACTCGTCAATATTATAGACCGCTTTCAGGAGATAAGTTATAAGGCGTACTTATACAAAGAAAAAATTCGAAAACCAGCCAAGTACGACCCGGACTTACGAAATTACGCTTAATTATCTACGAGGAGATCCGCAGGAGACCTAAAGTAACCGACATAGCTCACAGAATCGCTAAACTGAAGTGGCAGTGGGCAGGGCACATAGCTCGTAGAACAGATGTCCGATGGGGCAGTAAAGTTCTCGAGTGGCGACCGCGCACCGGAAAACGTAGCGTTGGCCCGATGACCTGGTGAAGATCGCGGGAAGCCGATGGATGCGGGCAGCGCAGGACCGGTCGTCGTGGAAATCCTTGGGGGAGGCCTTTGTCCAGCAGTGGACGATTTTTGGCTGATATGATGATGATGATGATGATGATGATCTCTACCATTCATCAAACTTATACCACCACCACTTAAATGTGACTTAGAAAATCGTTTGGTATTTAGGTGGGTTATTGAACGTATACAAAGTAAATAGAAAAACCGACCAAGGCTTGCACTTGGCCGGTTTTTCTTTTTGCAGGGGTTTCCGAAATTAGGGTTCATTACCATCACCACTCATCAAAATAATTATATAGACCATATTCATCATAATCATATCAGCTGAAAGACGTCCACTGCTGGACAAAGGCCTCCCCCGAGGATTTCCACGACGACCGCTTACGCTACGTCTTCCGGTGCGCGGTCGCCACTCAAGAACTTTACTGCCCCAACGACCGTCTGTTCATATTCTGATGACTTATAAACATGAAATTTGGGATGGAAATAGGTTATAGGGTTTATTAAGAAAAAAATCACGAAACCGGCCAAGTGCGAGTCACATACCGCTGTTCCATGCCACCACCGTTGTGTTATAAAAAATCTATTACTTGAATAAATAGCGGAAATAAATATTATCCATCAAATCAGCTCATATGCCGACCGATGCTCTCTCGGAGCGGCAGTACGCGTACCGCGCGGGCCGTTTCACGAGCGCGCTGGCGTGGCAGGTTGTGTGGTGCGTACTGGAGGCGCGCGAGAAGCGAATGCAGGTGGCGGCACTGCGCTGAAACCTGTCCAAAGTGGTTCGACGTGGCGGACTATAATGTGCTCGCTACCAAGCAGCAGCACTACAGTTTTGGTGGCCGCGCCGCTGCTATGCTCTCAGATATTCTACACGACATGTCGCAGGTGGTAGTGAGTGACAGAGGAAAGGTAAGGTCGGGTCCACTTACCACAACAATGGATGTGCGTAGCGTAGATGGAATCCAATATATTATTTTCGCTGCTGTTGAACGACCTACCAGAAGCCGTATCATGTAGTGAAGTCTTCATGTACGCAGATGACGTCGCCACCGTTTTGCGCACCGACTGTAGACTCCTTAGAGCAGCGACTAAATGATACTGCGACCCAGCTGTCCGCAGTGGTTCAGATGTAACGGACTCGCCCTCAACATCCAAAAAACTCCTTTCCTGCATTTTCAACTGGGAGGAAACCACCTGGAAGCATGTTGGTACGAGTAGGCGGAGTAAATATAGACCAGGTGGACACCACCACCCCTCGGATCCAAGATAAAAAATTCAACTTGAAGTCCCATACCACAATAGATCTTGGTACCTACCCATATAGATCTCTGTAAAAAAAATTCTCGAACTTGGCTCCCTTTTACATTTATGTTTTGTTGGGATTTGTGATTTCTAGCCCCACCTTCTAATAGTGCCTACTATTAATTGACCCCACCTTAATTTAAGTGTCGTACGTGTCAAGCGTGGAACGGCACTTAATTAATAGTTATTGCCGGTATCGCTTGACGCGTGTTTGTTGTTTATGTGATATCGTATCGATATCGTTGTTTTTATGAGCATTTATCGTTTGATTTGCACAGTCAGAAATGAAAGCCTACACATTCGCCAACAGAAATTGTGTCAAATTCCTCTTTTCTTTATAGCTGTAGGCATTTGACAAATTTATTTGCATTTAAAATTTTATTTTCATTTTGACCTTTAATCACAACACTCTAATAATGTAATAATCTAAACGCGAAACAATATAAGTTTGTTTGTTTGTTTCCACATTCACGCCTAAACGGCTTAACGGTTTATACATGCACAATTGATAAGCCCTTGACGTCATCCCACCTGATGGTAAGTGACGATGATGCCGAAGATGGAAGTGGGCTTACCAAGATTCACAAATGCTGGAACACATCAATGTTATTAACATTGATGTTTAGCGGCAAGACGGTGGTAGCTAGCCTAGCGGGCTTGAAAATGCTTTACCACTAAGGAAACCGAGTTTTAAAAAATTTGACCCCTTAGAGAATTGAACCCGGGACCTCCTGGTGTGAAGCGAATGGACTAATCATTATGCCACGGAGGCAGTTATGAATGAAATTTGATAGGTAGATCAAGCACTGGATTAACACAAAGGCAAAATTTTAATCTACCCTTCCGAGCCGCTCGCGGCTCGCGCTCCGTATACTCTCGATTACAGTTATAAAAACGATATCCACGCGAGTAAAAGCTATTCATTCATAATAAGCCATCTCTACGCTATATGGAAAAATGAGGGACAAAAATCTTTTTTTTTTACATACGAGTAACAATATAGAATAGAATAGAAAAACTTTTATTTTGAGCACAATATAACAAGTAGCTGTACTGTGCACCAAAACGGTACTGACTGCAGTATACTCAACATATCAACCACTTTGAAATGATACTCTAAACTAATAATGAAAACAAGACCTTCCACAAGCTCACTTGATGGATGTGCAGTTTCCCATGACGAAAGCTCAAGATTTGAGTTAAATCGAGGAGTCGTGACGGGGTCGTTTAATCATAAGCATCTGAGTTAATTAAAGCCTAAGGTCGCGAACCATGGATCAGTAGGTAATGAATTCAAAACTGTACCTAGTTGAGCTCCAAAATAGGACGTGGCATAGACTTTCTAGGCTTCACCCACTTCGTCAAGACAACACGAAACATCAAGCTTTATTCATTACCTTTTCATAAATTTTATTGCACTAAAAACTTGACGTTTTGTATAGATCCTGGTACAAATAGTGCGTGTTATAAGTTTGAATAAATATTTATGAAGTACAGATTTCTTCTTAGGTTCTTTAAAACAATATATTTTAAATGAGTAGGTATTTAATTATATAATTAAGCGGTGTTAATGAAGCACTCGTAACATAGTGCGAGTTGCGTGGTTGGGTAGATCAGGCAGGTTAATTGACCTGAAGCACGGTCATAACATGGATGGGTTTCACTGTAAGTGTCTTTTTTCTCATAAGTGTCATTTTGTCGTCATGCACTATGATGTAAGTAGGATGGAAGTGGTAAATAAGATACTATAAGATACTGTAACCTGGATCCAAATAAATAAATGCCGGTTGCTATCTCTAGATTGCAGTCGTTCACCCCTTCCCCAACAGTGGGGACGTCGTTTATGGGTCGGTAACTTAGTATATTTAGTTTCATACAACAATCATAACAAATAGTGGGGTTGCGCTTGTTCTATTATTTACGTATGCATCTTTACCTTAAGGCGAGGCATTTGTAAAACAATTGTCTCTGTTTTTCCTTTACGTGTAAAGAGTCAAGAAAATAACCACACTTTTGCATTTTTTCAATGTTTTACGTTGTTATTTCTCTTAAGACTTCAATTTGAAAACTAAAATTTAGCAGATGCTCTGTAGTACTTAAAAATAAATATCTCCATATATAAACTATGTGCAAATTTAGAAATTTTATTAATAAACAATTCGTTTAAGACTTTTTTTAGACGTTTTAGACCTGTTTTTGCGATTTTTTATGATCGAGTAAAGTACACTCTATCGTGTAACATATTAGCACATTCCTCAGAGACAATATCCTTAAGTATGTCCAATATTTTTGCAAGACCGATATTTAGTAGTAATTACCCAAAAAAATTGATCTAGCAAAAGGGTTTCTCCGTTTCTCCACCGGTGCCTCGCCTTAAGTGGTGATCCTTCAGTGTAATTGAGACATGTGCATGAGACATGTCACAGTACATATTGACGGTAAGTCTGCCAACGTGTGACTGTAAGCAAAACTCTGCTCTGTTGTGACTTGGAGCAGAGTTTTATGTACCCCGTTTTTATGTAATATGTAACACTTCGTCTACCTTTTATTTTTGATATGAGGTTGTTAACGATATAATTATTAGGAAATGAAGGTCAATCGCATAGCCTATCGTATAATCTATTCGTAAGTAGGTATGCAACTAGGTCTAACCCTGAGGAACGTCTATTTACAGTTCATTCCGTAATAACTTTCACGGAGAGACAATTATTGTTAAATCACAAAGGGTCAGAGAGATGGGTCGCTATATTAATACGCCGGAGGAACTTTACGATACTTATTAATCAATAAAACTGTCTGCAATAGGAAATTATGTTGTTGCTTTGCGGTGCTTGCTCGTTTGGAGTCACGCAGCAACTGTTTATAGCTACGAGTGCCGAACCTTAGCTTTATTAGAATACCCTCAATGCGTGAGCAACTGATCATTACGTCAAATGTGAACATTATACAGGGTGTAACAAAATTGGTGTAGATCCCGTTAACTGGGGCTTCTACTCATCATACTGAACAACTATTTTTCATATTACGATTATATACGAGTTTGCAAAAAAAAATTTGAGTTCTTCATACAAATCGATCAACTGATCCACTAATTTTGTGCATGTTTGTATGGTGGTTCCAATTTTTTTTTTTGAGAAATGGCTATGGGTTCTCTCATGAAATTTGTTTAGTATAATGAGTAGAACCCCCAGTTAACGGGTCCTACACCAATTATGTTACACCCTGAATACCTTACCGTAAATCCGCAACAGGAAAAGCTGCACGTATAAGTATACTATAAGTACTGTAGAGATCTTATGTCTCTAATTTTTTTAATTTTCGCCTCATTTGCAACTTTTCTAATCGCGTGTCGTTTTGAAAGTAAAATTCAAATATAAATTAAATTTTAGAATGGAACGTTTTGTGGAACAATTTCATCGGACATTGAGCCAGGACGGAGGTCCATATCGTTGTCGAGTTATAATTTTTATAAAATAGGAAAGCAGCTAATAAAGTAATAGTATTTAAGACGAGGCATTGATTGGAACAGTTGTCTCTGTTTTTTTCTTTACGAGTAAAGAGTAAAAATGTAAAGAAAATAACCACACTCTTGCACTTTTTTAATGTTTTTTCGTTTAGTTTCAATAGGAAGCATGCAATATTTTTATTTTTGCTTTCATTTTAAAGAACTCCATGCAGAATAAACCAGAAGTATATTAAAAAAATAAAGAATCTTGTTTTTTTAATTTTAAATGCGGTTTTAAAGTAACCGTTTAAATTTGCGCGCGCAAACGGACGTATAGTTCCGATGACGTCACTCCTGTCTGTCACTCAGACCAAAGAGAATATAATACATTGTAGGTTTATTCTGCATGGAGTTCTTTAAAATGAAAGCAAAAATAAAAATATTGCATGTTGCCTATTCTCTGAATGAAAGTATAAAAAATATAACATTTCTCACATTGTATTATCATAACAAATATTGTTGTATATTTTTTTTAATTTATACTTCAATATGTCAAATAACGGTGTAGACTTATCTTTGGGATTTTATTCTATCGAGATACAACTGCTCAATCGTGTTTCTAATGGCTTTTGACTTTAAGAAACATCAACAATAAGGTTTTTTTTTTAACCTTGGGTTTTCTATCGTTTAGGAGTAATTGACGTCAAAAATAACAAAAATCTGTAATAATAATACCGCCTTACTTAGTTCCAATAAATAATAAGCCAGCCGGGAGAGCGATAACTTTAACTGAATAAAATTACTTATTCATCGAAAGTTATGTGTTTTCATTATTAAAAATTATTTTAAGAATATCCACTGAGCTTAGCCCCCCCCCCCCCCCGGACGGCCATAAGGGTACCTACCTAAGTATTTTAAAGCTAATTCTAACTTGTCTGCGGGCGACCAAAAAAGCTCAACAGTCAACAACAATATTATATCAGCTCATATACGTCCCCACCGAGTGGCTCGAGCCTACCCTGAATCAGGGCGATTAGGCCACGCGGGCCCAGTGCGGGTTGGTCGACTTCACACACAACCTTCGAGTTTCTTCGCAGGCGTGTGCAGGTTTCCTCACGATGTTTTCCTTCACCGTTAAAGCAATCGGTAATTATATGTACGTAAGTTTTTGAAAAACTCATTGGTACATTGGCCGTCCAGATTTGAACCCGGTACCTCTGGTTAGATGGACCGAGTCGTTACCGGTTGAGCCACCGACGCAGTATTTTTACCCGACTACCTAATATGAAGGGTAATGTTTTTTTAGATATTTGTATGTATGTCTGTTTCACCGGTTAAGTCTGTAGCCATAACGGCTTGTTGGATTTTGAAGTGCGAGGTGTCGTTTTATTCGTCTTAATCCCCTGAGTGACATAGGATACATTTATTTATTTATTTTTATTTATATTGAAATTACAGCGTTAAATCTACAGTAATCAAACTTTAGAAAATACAAATGCCAATAAATTTCAAGTTCTTAAAATTTCACAAAATTATTCAAATCTATCCATCCACATGCAATCGACTACATGAGATGTGTTGTTTGTTAGTGTTAGTGTGTATTTGTGTGTGTGCGTGTGTGAGGGTGTGTATGCGTGTGTGAATGTATATACATATATGTACATGTTTACCCGACTGCCAAAAGAGAACGCTCATGTTTGAATGCAGTCGAATTTTTATATTTTAATTAATTTGGTTAGAAAATAATTCTTGTACAAAATCCTCTGCAGCAAAAAGCAGTAAATAAATACATATCCTTAACAAGGAACAGATGAGGGCAATATGTAAGGATTCTAGTGGCATGCCGCATTTGTCTGAGCACGACAAGCGCCATATGAGCACTGTAATCGTCGAGAGGACCCTTCGACAAATTGGCTGCAACTAGCCGGCCTAACTACTCCATGGGCTGATGGACGCTTCAACTCGATATTAATCTTGGGTGTATCGAAATTACAGGTAACAAGCGTTTGTGCACGCGCGTGTAGCCTATAGCGACACTGACTTCCTTACACCCACCAGCCACAGGAAATGCTTGCCGCTTATTCGTAACCAGGTTCTATACTTTGTTCCTATTTTATCGATCTCATACCTAAGTGCCATATACGAGTACAGTGACAGTAGGTAAGTACACATTGCTCGTAGAACAGATGGCCGATGGAGCAGTAAAGTTCTCGAGTGGCAACCACGCACCGGAAAACGTAGTGTAGGCAGGCCTCCCACTCGGTGGACCGACGATCTGGTGAAGGTCGCGGGAGGCCGCTGGATGCGGGCAGCGCAGAACCGGTCGTCGTGGAGATCCTTGGGGGAGGCCTATGTCCAGCAGTGGACGTCCTTCGGCTGATATGAGGTAAGTACTATACAGTATGTAACAAAATTGGTGTAGGTCCCGTTAACTGGGGCTTCTACTCATCATACTGAACAACTTTTGTTCTACGACTTTGCTGAAAACGTAAAAAAAAATTTACTCTTCATACAAATCGATCAGCTGATAGACCGATTTTGTGCATTTTAGTATGGGAGGGTCCAAATTTTTTTTGAGAATTGACTATGGGTTCCTTGGAGAAAGTTGTTCAGTATGACGACTAGAACCCCCAGTTAACGGGACCTACACCAATTTTGTTACATCGTGTATTTCTGAGATTAAAGTCAACCTATTTTCTGATAAAACGGAGCGCTATAGCATTAGCGGTCTGCGATGGGGACTTGTCCCTTTGTCTCTATTACGGTGGGTAAGGACAATCGGCCTTATCTACACGTGTATCTCTTGTAGGTATCACTCTGTATGGAGCTCATTGGGTATTATCACATCAGGTTGTTTCAGTCGCACGGTAAGGGCCACATTAGCATACAAGCAAGCAGCGGCGCGCGCGCAGAGCAGATTACCGCCCAACCCAAACACTTCCGCACTGCAGGCTGTGCCTATTGAATTCGGTTCCAACGGTCTGGCTCCCATTGCCAGCCCGGGTTTACTTGTTAGTGTGATTCTCAAATGATAACAATCTAGCTTTGTAGACGTACCTTAAGGGTCCCCAGGAGCACACACTGGACACTTCATACAACGGGCCAGAAATAACGTTTCAAAAAACGAATGACGAAATAAACAAAATGGCGGCGAAATCCTATACGTTCGACAACTAAACTGTAAACAATCTGTATCAATCTGGGTGACGAGGGGGTGAGGTCGCAATCTAGAGAGCGGCAGGGAGTGTCCATACTGTATGTTAGTACTAATGTATTGTATATACTTTGCCAAGAGGCTCGACTTTCCATACAAACGTAGTTCCGCTTTAATACAGAAACTTTCATACAAACTTTGCGAATAAGTATATTGAGTAGACACATATCGATGTTTGTTGTTAGTTTTCATCGTAGTAAATTTAAACGTAACTAAACAAAGGCTTGAATTAGTTTTGTACTAAAAGTTTGAAACTGCTCATATTTTTTTCCTAATTACTAACATTGATATGTGTCTACTCAATGTATTTGCAAAGTTTGGATTAAATTCGGCATGCAGTTTTTGTATTAAAGCGGAACTACGTTTGTATGGAAACTCGAGCCTCCTGGGGACCCTTAAGGAATAGCGGCGCTTTATAGCACTAGCAAAAGATACGCAGTACCTATCTAGATAGGAAATACTATCTGTCTTATATCATGCTGCTCTCACCTTAGGTAGCAAAGCAAACTTAAGGAAGGGTTTATGAGACAGGCACGTACTAACGCACCTTGACTCAGTATTTTGATATCACGCCTACCTACCTACCTATATCTATATATGTAAAAATAAATCCCTATTTCCCTTGGTCACGGCATCACGCGTGAACGGCTGGACCAATTTCGCTAATTCTTATTTTGTCGAGTTCGTTATTGTCAGGAGAAGGTTCTTATGTAGGGTAGGGTAGTGTAGTTTAGTGTAGTGTAGTGTATGGTAGTGTAGTGTAAGGTAGAGTGCGGTAGGGTAGGGTAGTGTAGTGTAGGGGTACAGTAGGGTAGGTCAGGGAAGGGTAGGGTAGTGTAGGGTAGTGTAGGGTAGGGAAGGGTAGGGAAGGGTAGGGTAGTGTAGGGTAGTGTAGGGTAGTGTAGGGTAGTGTAGTGTAGTGTAGTGTAGTGTAGTGTAGTGTAGTGTAGTGTAAGGTGGTACGAAGTTCGCCGGGAATAGTACTATATACTTTTGACTTCACTGGCCTTCCACCTACAAGTTTTTAAAGGATCACCTTACCACTTTATCCTGTTCTACATCCCCTCATATGACAATCTCCTCATCATCGCTTGCTGTAGCCACCTAGGATAGAAAATGCATGTAAAACCCACTGTAACAGCGTGGGGGACAGCATATGGGGCATCATCCAGCGATAGGTAATTCTTCTTTAGATTATTACTAGCTGGGATACCCGGCTTCGCTCGGGGAGTTAATATGATACGTTCAAACTCATAACGGATCTCGTTTTATATACCACCACATGCGTAGCTCTACCTATGCAAAAAAAACCTGTGAAGTGCGAGTCGAAACCGTTCCGTACCATTACACTAGATGGCGCTAGTTTCTTCACGTTTAAAAAAAACAACGTTTTTTGTGTGGAGACTTTCACTTTTTCTAATTTTTAGTATTTGTTGTTATAGCGGCAACAGAAATACAACATCTGTAAAAATATATATTGCTGCTGGACAAAAGCCTAGCTCCCCCAAGGATTTCCAAGACGACCGGTCCCGCGCTGCCCGCATCCATCGGCTTCCTGCGATCTTCACCAGGTCTTCGGTCCACCGCGTGGGAGGCCTGGCTACGCTACGTTTTCCGGTGTGCGATCGCCACTCGAGAATTTGACTGCCCCAACGGCCATCTGTTCTACGATTTATTCAATTCTACTGTTCATTGTGATTCCACGGGTAGGTAAGTGGGGACGCTATATCATAAACCTGGTAGTTTTAGCGTATCTGGTAGATATACGAGAGGAATGTTCATTGTGATATGAGGCTATAATATATTAGTATTATCATCATATCAGCTCATATACGTCCCCATTGAGGGGCTCGAGCCTACTCTGAATTAGGGCGATCAGGCCTTAGTCGACCACGCGGGCCCAGTGCGGGTTGGTCGACTTCACACACAATCGCGAGTTTCTTCGCAGGTGTGTGCAGGTTTTCTCACGATGTTTTCCTTCACCGTTGAAGCAATCGGTAAGTATATTTACGTAAGTTTTTTTAAAAAAAACTCATTGGTAAATTGGCCGTCCAGGTTGGAACCCGGTACCTCTGGTTAGAAGGACCGAGTGGTTACCGATTGAGCCACCGACGCTTTTTACATGTATTAACTTATCAATAAACCACCTTTAAACTTGTACGTGTTGCCTAACAGTTTACTCAAGGCAATTTAACTGGTGTGAATCAAATGGATTGCGTTGAGGCGTTACTTGATAAGTTGATAACCCTACCTCCTTGTGTCCTTGTTCTATAATAGACTTCCGACAGAATTAAAAGTAGAAACTAGGGTTGGCAATATCAAGAATAAATTAAAATTGTTTTTTTTTGGAGAAAAATTGTTATTCTTTTGATGTCTGTTAAAAATTTTTATTAATTATTTTAAATTTGAAATTAAAATTGTTTTTATAAAATGTTAACATAGAATTGAGTATGGTGTTATATGTGATTAGATTTAAGTTTCTAAAATTATTTCGCACACAGATTGTCTGTTCTTGAAAAAATAAATGATGTCTCTTGCGCACTACCTAACCGTTGTCTGATATCTGATTGTGTAGGTATGAAACACCTGAATTTGATCGCGCATTATGTTGCATAGATCCCATTCCCTATGTGAAACAATTCAACGAAGAATTCCACCCCTTTGTCGTTAATGTTTAATGTTCCACCTTTACGCACGAAGAGTTTTGCTTGTTCGTTCATTATGCGAACGGCCAAGGAGTGGAATTCCCTGATGGCGTCTGTATTCCCCGATTCGTATAATTTAGGAATCTTCAAGACAAGAGTGAATAAGCACTATATGAGCTTGCGTCTTACATCCTCGACTGCATCGGCACTTACCATCAGGTAAGGTGGAGCCAAACGCACTCAATTTTTTTATAAGATAAAAAAAAATAGGAACTGTCTGACGCGTTGAAGTCTTTTGATTGAAGACAACACTTTTGATATAAAAGACATCAACGAGCCACACAAACTCTGCAAAAATTGCAGTAAAGATATAATTGCTCTGCCCACTTGCATACATTTTGTAGTTCGGTCTTAGTCAATTTTAATAGTTATTTATGATACAAGGGTGGTAAAAAGGTCAATAACAAACGAGTGACATTTGTGAGCCCGAGCCGCAGGCGAGGGTTTACCATCGTCACGAGTTTGTTATTTCCTTTTACACCCATGTATCATACAAAGTTTTTCAATACAGTTGTGAGAAAATAAATAAAATAAAAAAAACGACCGTGACAGAAAAACAAAATACATGGGTAGGTACATACCTATCAAGGCTTCAGCAACCAAGTTCATTTTACGCGACGTGTGGCTTATTATAAATGTCCGGGGAGTAATCTCACTTTGTTTTTTCTTATACATACACATAAGTATATTTTTTATTACATATATATTAACTATTCATAATTTTATTAGTTTTCACAACTAAAACATCTCAATTCGGTTTTAAGAAAATTGCGCCACATTTTAGCTAGCACACGTGCGCATGCGTTTTTTTTTATTATCATAAATAGAATACAATAAGGCTTGGGATACTAAACCTCTTTGGAAATATGATCTATTCCTTGGTGTAACCGGTTCCTCTTTATTCATATTATTCTCTTTTCTTCACAAAGATATAACCCAAAGAGAATAAAAACACCTAGTGTTATGTACTAACCTCACGGAGGAACTACCTATCTCTTTTAAAATTCTCCTTTCAAAAGTCTTAAACAAGATTCTGTGTCTTTGGTTATTATATTTTTTATTTGCTAGAAATGTCTTGTTCCTCCGAGCTCAAGATTCATGATTCAAGGTATTTATTCAAAATAGGTGCAAATTACACTATTTCTGATAGTCATAAATTAATAATAACATAATTTCATTTTTGAAAAATCAAGAAATAAGCAATCATTAATTAGTTAATAATGTCAAACTTAAATCCTAGGAATAAACCAGATTATATCATTAAAACATGAAAACAATATGATACGAAAAGTTATATACACACACAATTATTGAATGTCATTGAAACCTTTGACAAGAGTAGGCCAGTTCACACGGACAGCTCCCGGTCACGAGTATAACACGAGAGAAGCTAGAAATAAAAAAAAAAGTGGCAAAGTAAAAGCACGTGTGCGGTAAAATCAATTTTGCGCACACTTGACTGGCATATAAAGGACCCCTTTTCGAGCAGCTGTATTGAAAACTTTTATTTAACTTGCATTGTTTTTATGTATGAGCTGGAAGACCTAGTGTCCGAACCGAACATCATCGGGGAAAAAAGCAGCCCGACTTCGCTGGCACGTAGAGAGAATGGGAGAGGATCGAGCAGCCAAAAGAGCATATCTTGGAAAACTCTCCGGGCGCCGCCCGGTGGGTCGACCAAGTTATCGCTGGAAAGATGAAGTCGCCAAAGACCTTAAAGAG
This sequence comes from Coleophora flavipennella, assembly GCA_947284805.1. Taxonomy (NCBI): domain Eukaryota; kingdom Metazoa; phylum Arthropoda; class Insecta; order Lepidoptera; family Coleophoridae; genus Coleophora; species Coleophora flavipennella. Next base: position 17,762,319 of record OX369257.1, read on the forward strand.
TTGGGAGTGCCCGAATGGTCGAAATTGGCACAAAATAGGATAGAGTGGCGCACTTTAATGTCGGAGGCTACGATCCACTTTTGGTCGCTGAGCCAGCGAAGTAGTAGTAGTCGTTTGTATGTATGTAAGTATGTTTGTTTATTCTTGAGGGACGCCTATGTCCAGCAGTGGGCGTCCTTCGGCTATTATGATGATGTATTTTTATGTCAAGCGTCGGTGGCTCAACCGGTAACGACTCGGTTCTTCAAGCGTCGGTGGCTCAGCCGGTAACGACTCGGTTCTTCTAACCAGAGGTACCGGGTTTTAATCTGGACGGCCAATGTACCAATGAGTTTTTCAAAACTTACGTACATACTTACCGATTGCTTTAACGGTGAGGAAAACATCGTGAGGAAACCTGCACACGCCTGCGATGAAACTCGTAGGTTGTGTGTGAAGTTGACCAACCCGCACTGGACCCGCGTGGTCGACTAAGGCCTGATCGCCCTCATTCAGGGTAGGCTCGAGCCCCTCGGTGGGGACGTATATGAGCTGATATGATGATTTTTATGTCAAATCTTGCAAGCTGAATTTGATCCACTCACCTGTTTCCGAATGAGCTGAAATTTTGCATACACATTTAGTTTGGATGACAACGCATGGTTAGCTAGGTGACGTCATTCGAAATCCAATATGACGGACTCCTAATGATAGCGGACCCATTATTTTGTATGCACCCCCATGAGGTGAGTATCAAATAAAAGGATTTGCTGAAAAGAATACGAAATAATTAAAATTATTTTCAAATAAGTTTGTACCTATAAGTTTTTAGGTTTATTCGAAAAAAAATTCAATATCTTCGTAAATCGCACTACGCCTAACTGTTTGGCTTTTGTAGCAATTAATTTCATGCTGACAGTTAGTTAAGTAACCGACATAGCTCTCAGAATTTCTAAACCAAAGTGGTAGTGGGCGGGGCACATAGCTCGTAGAACAGAGTGCGGTTGGGGTAGTAAAGTTCTATAGTGGCGACCACGCACCGGAAAAATAGCGTAGGCAGGCCTGCTACTCGGTGGACCGATGACCTGGTGAAGGCCGCGGAAAGCCGCTGGATGCGGGCAGCGCAGAACCGGTCGTCGTGGAAATCCTTGGGAAAGGCCTAGTCCAGCAGTGGACGTCCTTCGGTTGATATGATGATGATGACAGTTATTTAAGTACCTACCTATAGGTACTACGTACCTTTCAACCCATACCATAAGAAGAGTGTATTTCTACTGCCCATTATACAAACGTAATTTTGGTTCTTATTTAGTCAGTTATTGAAATTCTATAAACACGTTTAAGAAACTTCAAAATAAACTAAAAAATTAGATTTCTTTCAACAATTACATTATTTCCATTCTATAAACATTTATAATTTTACGGAATTTTGACAAATTTTACAGAATTCTGTCATACTACAAACAGATATTGTTTCTTGAACGTGTTTACAAAAACTTTAATAACTTTGAATAATTATAATTAACTAGCTGGCCCGGCGAACTTCGTTCCACCTTACACTACACTACACTTCCCTACCCTACCCTACCCACCCTACACTACACTAAACTACACTACCCTACCCTGCCCTACACTACACTACACTTCCCTACCCTACACTTCCCTACCCTACCTTACACTACACTACCCTACCCTACACTACCTTACACTACACTACACTACCCTACCCTACATAGGAAGAAGAACCTTCTCCTGACAATAACGAACTAAACAAAAAAATAATTAGCGAAATCGGTCCAGTCGTTCACGCCTGATGCGATGACCAGAAGAAATAGGGGTTAATTTTTATATATGTATACAGAGTGTAACAAAATTGGTGTAGGTCCCGTTAACTGGGGGTTCTACTCGTCACACTGCACAACTTTCTCCAAGGAACCCATAGACAATTCTCAAAAAAAAATTTAGGCCCTCCAAACTAAAATGCACAAAATCGGTCAATCAGCTGATCGATTTGTGTGAAGAGTAAAAATATTTTATTACGTTTTCAGCAAAGTCGTAGAACAAAAGTTGTTCAGTACGATGAGTAGAAGCCCCAGTTAACGGGACCTTCACCAATTTTGTTACGCCCTGTCTGTATAGATAAACAAATAAGAACCAAACTACGTTTATATGGGTCAGCGTAACTGCACTGCACAACCCACAAGGACCACAACTTCAGAAGTCAAGAGATAACGGCGACATTAGCGTGCAAGCTTGTACTAGCTGTAGGAACATAGGACTGGTCTTGTTTACGTAGTTAAGTACCGAAGAAGCAAGGATACGCACCGGGATCGCATGCGCCAGGTCAACCTTGCTTGCGTGGGAAGCCGTACTGCACTTACCGGGAATAGGGATGACGAATGCTAGTCATCTGATTTACTTTTTATCATCTGTCAAAAACGACATTTTGTTCTAAAAAATTTTGAAATACCTAGGCGTGACGTCATAGTTTTGCAGCGTCATTTATGTACTCATTTTGTGATTTTGGTGAATTAAAAATCGAAGACTTGATGGAAAACAAAACGAGTAAGGTTTTCCGTAGTTTAAGTAGGAGGGCATTTTGGTGATCAAGAGTTCATAATTTATTTCTGATGCTGTCGTCATCCCTATTCGCGATCTACCCGTGTCACGCGCACGCTATTTTCCTCAATATTGCTCTCGAAAGATGTAAGTAGATACAGGAAAATTCTCGGAGTTTATTAACTAACTGTGACTAAGTTTTAGCCTGAACTGATTGAAACTGAGAGAAAAACCGGCCAAGTGCGAGTCGGACTCGCTCAAAGTAGGGTTCCGTAGTGTTTTCAAAAAAAATATTTATTTATTTACAATTGGTAAGCCCTTGGCAGCATCTCACCTGATGGTAAGTGACGATGATGGCGAAGATGGAAGCGGGCTTACCAAAACTCCTCAACGCAATGGGGAACTGCCTATCCTATCTTCAAGCCGGAACACATAAATATTGTTAGCATTGATGTTTGGCGGCAAGACTTAGATAAGATGGTGGTAGTTAGCCAGGCAGGCCTAGAAAATGCTCTTCCACCAACCAAACCGAGTCTTACAAAGATAGACTTCGCCGGGAATCGAACCCGCGACCTCCTAGTGTGAAGCTAATAGCCTTAACCATTACGCCACGGAGCTGGTTAAGGTTGTAACTTGTACAGTTGTATGGAAAATCTATGAACTTTTTACAAATCCAACTGCACGTCTTGAGTTGCTCGACTATAACTCCTAAACTAAGAAACCATACTTAACCGTGATAGTGATTATATATTAACTATTATGTCCTATTTAAAAAAAAATATATGTCCTGAAATAGTGGTTTTTGACTCCTAATAAAAATTTGCACTTTAAAGCTTAATATTTCGCAAATTAATTCATGAATCGTAAAGCAAACCCTCAGTCGTTTTGAGACCTATTCCACGATACCCATACGATAGGGTACTTCAACAGAAAAAAACACCCCCTCATTACATATAAGGGAACCCTAAAAAAATTTTTTTTTCAAGATTTTATTGTACCACTTTGTCGGTGTGATTAATATTAATTCCTATTACGAAAGAAGTTGTTCTTATTATTGTAATGTGCGTGCGTGCCTATCGCGCACACATACAAACCGCACGATGTACCATTGTATGAAGATAACCTACTATTCTTTCTTTTTACTATGCCCATACTAGCCTATAGTCAGCCTGGCATACTCGCGAAGTTTGCTAGAATAAAGAAAGATTTAAAAGAAAATGCACGAAAATTTACCATTCACTCCGAAACCAAAAATTTTGAAAAACACCTACACATATTATAGAGCCGATCCTAAAGATTACCGGAAAACCTAAAAGAAATCCGATGAATCATGTGTCTGTCTGTCCGTTCGTCTGAAAGTAAAAGATAAAAAGTTTTTCCAAACCAATAATAGAGTGTTACATATCAAATTAAAGGACTCGTTGCGAGGAATAAAAACTCCTTGACTACTAAGGCGGGAAAACCTTAGCGAAAATCCTACGACTTAACGTTTCTACGGAAAACGCAAAGGTACGAAACCCTCTCCTCGCGAGTCGACTCGCCCTTGACTAATTTTGAAAGCAATTTTTATTTTTAGGGTTCCGTACCCAAAGGGTAAAAACGGGACCCTATTACTAAGACTACGCTGTCCATATGTCTGTCTGTCTGTCTGTCCGTCTGTCACCAGGTTGTATTTCATGAACCGTGATAGCTAGACAAAAAAAAAGTGAATAAACAAGGGGGATCGCCATACAAAAAACGTGTATTTTTTAAACGTGAAGAAACTAGCGCCATCTAGTATGATGGTACGGAACCCTTTATACTAACGCCATCTAGTATGATGGTACGGAACCCTATGTGTGCGTTTCTGACTCGCAATTGGCCGGTTTTTTTAACTCGACTACCAACGTAGTTGCGCTCAAAGCGTGAGCATGCAACGTTCTAATAATGAAACTTTCGTGAATTTGACATAAAATAGAAACAATACTATTTTATTGCTAATCATGGTACTTTATGCGTCACATTAACGTCACGACAAAGAGATCTGTGGAAGTTATAGAGTTTACACAATCCAACATAATCCAAAATACACAAGCACAGGATCACACCGCGTTGGTATTTGAAAAACGGTGTCGAAGTTCAGAGAGCAACGGTATAGGCGTCGCGGAAAATTATAGAGGGTGGGTGCGGCACGGCAAAGCGGCTGTGGGTAAACAAAGCGGGGACGTAAGGTAGTCGTTGACAGGGGTCACGCTGCACGCTGCACGCAGCCCGCGGCGGCTGCGACCCGCGCCGCGACACGCTGACCCACAGAGGACCGCGATAAATCCCGCCGAGATGACAACCGCGCGTGTTTTCAGATACATTTCACTGTAACTATTGGTACTTGCGAACCCGATCGACCTACAAATACCCTTGTGAGAACGATTGTAATTTTCGCGGTAGGTATACCTACGCAATCCTGCATGCTTTTGACATTGGAAATGTCTTTTCGTTCGCTCCAGTGTAGGCACCGATTTCACGAAAAAGTGCGATCCCTTTATATCTAGGAGAGTTGTGAAGATATGATATTCAAAAAGGGCTCAAAAGACTCGCATTCACGAGAGCTGTAAGGTGCGGAAAGAATTATTCGAGAAAGTCAAAAACAAAAAAGTTATGGCCGAAATTGTGAAAAAAAAATTAATGTTTTTCCTAATTTTTGAATTTGGCGCTCATATCGCTTGGAAACGAAACGAAGAATGATATCAAAAATTTGAAAAAAAACTCCGCTGGACAATTTAGTAAGCTACAATTTGAGCCTAAAACAAAGACGATAGGGTTAAGGGTTTGCCCTGTAGCCTACCTTTTTGAAAAAATTCAAAAAGTTCGATTTCGAATTTGAGTTCAATTTAGATTCAGATTTAGATATCATTCAATGTTGTAGTTTTATTTTGCAACATTTTCCTTATCCGGACTTTCTCGTCGCTCAGCCACAATATTTTTTCGAATTCCGTAGATTCATTTCCAATATGCTCGGTAGTCGTGCGAGGCACGAAATCTGTAATTTTTTTGAATTAATAAGTAAAATTTTCGAAAAACCTAATAACTTTTAGTTACAAGCTTTTAATATGGCATCGTCACGCGATATACTCGTACATATGCATGCAAAATTTCAGCTCAATCGGAAACCGGGAAGTAGGTCAGATTTAATTTGCAAGATTCCATTACAGACACCGGGACAGGTGAAACTAAATATAAGCTTGTAAAATAGGTACTTTGCCAGTGTAAGTTCAGGGGGGACGCCTATGGAAGCAATTATTATGCAGGATGATTGGGAATTCGACGTGATCCTTTTAGAAATTACATATAATTTAGAACAATTTTTAACCGCCTCCGTAGCTCAGAGGCAAAGTTCGATTCCCGGCGGGGTCAATTGTAAGACTCGGTTTGGTTGGTGGTAGGGCATTTTCTAAGCCCGCCTGGCTAGCTACCACCATCTTATCTAAGTCTTGCCGCCAAATATCAATGTTGATATCATTGGTGTGTTCCGCCATGAAGATAAGATAGCCAGTTCCCATTGCGTTGGGGGAATCTTGGTAAGCCCGCTTCCATCTTCGGCAACATCGTCATTTACCACCAGGTTAGATATTGTCAAGGGTTTACCAATTGTGAAGTGAAAAAAAAACAGAAACCGGTCAAGTGCGAGACGTACTCGCGCAAAGTAAGTAGGATCCCGTAGTCTGTTCAAAAAATGTATATTTTAAAAAACAAATTTAAAAACAAATTGGTGTGTTCCGCCATGAAGATAAGATAGCCAGTTCCCATTGCGTTGGGGGAATCTTGGTAAGCCCGCTTCCATCTTCGGCAACATCGTCATTTACCACCAGGTTAGATATTGTCAAGGGTTTACCAATTGTGAAGTGGAAAAAAAAACAGAAACCGGCCAAGTGCGAGACGTACTCGCGCAAAGTAAGTAGGATCCCGTAGTCTGTTCAAAAAATGTATATTTTAAAAAACAAATTTGTTTTTGCAGTTGGTTATAGAACATTTTGTATGGAAAATCTATGAAATTTTTACAAATCCAATAGTTAGTCTAAGACCTCAGCAGGGGGAGGGGAAGTTACAAAGTTGCTAAAAAACATCACGTGATTAATGGACGAGCCCATAAAAGGATCACGTCGAGTTTCCAGACACCTGTATATCGCTATGAATAGAACCAATTTCAGCCACATAGACAATTTGCAAAAAAAAACTTTGATCAGCATTTGTGCATATTAAAATTGAGTCTAAACTTTTTTAGAATGGAATATGGTTTCTGTGAAGAAATTTGTTCAGCATGATGTTTAGCAGTTCCCGCTAACGGGTCCCTAATACAATTTTGTTACACCCTGCATAATTCCATATAATACGATACTAGCGACCCGCCCCGGCTTCGCACGGATGCAATGTAGATACTATATGGGACAGTGTGGAGTAATTAATAATTTTATGATTAGTCTATACTACAGGATATCTTTGTATACAATGTTACCGCCGACCGCTGCCAACCGGGACGAAACGTGCGGCCCGCCAGCCGCATTTTAAAATCTCTGCTTCTAAGATAATTTATCCATTTAATTTTTAATGAAATGCGGTTTAGGACAGTTTTGATCTACATGAAATGTACGACGCTCAGACAGAGATATGCTATATATAAGTAACAAATCTCTGCGCTCAGATACTTATTTACTCTGAGGTACGACGTATGCTATGTATTTAATTGGATTAAGAATACTGTATTGTATAAAATAGCTCGGTAAATAACACATATTTTAATTTTAAAGATAAAAATTGTTACTGTGGGTTATTCTTAGGAGATAAATATATGCCGTTGCGCATTTTTTTATCGATCTTTTTAAGATATACTATTCCGTAGTACATTAATTTGATCCATCTCGTAAGGTTTAGCAAAAGTTTGTGATTTAAGCGCTCAAAAATATGTTTGTCACGACATCACATTACAAATCTTTGAATTTTTCGGCTTTTCTGTACTATAATGTGTATGTATTATACATATAAACCTTCCTCTTTAATCACTCTATCTATTGCTGAAAAACTGCATTAAAATCAGTTGAGTACTTTAAAAGATCTAAGCGAACAGACAGTGGAAGCGACTTCATTTTTTGTAATATGTATGAAAGATAAAGATGTATCATTATAAATCATTGAATTTTTCAGCTTTTCTGTACTATAACGTGTAAGCATTATACATATAAACCTTCCTCTTGAATCACTCTATCTATTGTTGAAAACTGCATTAAAATTAGTTGAGTACTTTAAAAGATCTAAGGGAACAGACAGCGGAAGCGACTTCATTTTATACTATGTAAAGAAGATTATAATAAAGAAATTGCGCAATTGATCATAATACTTAACTATCAAAATAATACACATTCCAAGAAACCTATATGGACGATAATATGTTAAATAACACTAAAATAACAATAACAGTTAATGTTTTTGAAGTGAAATATAAGATACTAAATATTTAAAGGAAGCTAAAATAGTATCCAGATGCACTATACATATCCTTTTCTTAAAGCAGCTCAATATGTATGTAGTAGCAGCAGAAAAACAAAAATACTACGGATAATTATATTCTTAGTTTGTAATATTATGGCACATCCTCATCATATCAGCTGAAAGGTGTCCACTGCTGGACAAAGGCCTCCCAGAGGATTTCGACGATGACCGGTCCAGCACTGCCCGCATCCAGTCGTCATCATCATCATCATATCAGCCGAAAAACGGTCCTCTGCTGGACAAAGGCCTTCCCCAAGAATTTCCACGACGACCGATCCTGCACTGCTCGCATCTAGTGCGACCTTCACCAGGTCATCGGTCCACTGGGCGGGATTATGCTACATTTTCAATAAAATTCTGTAAGGATAGTTGAACTCAAAATATATTTCTTTAATTATTAATATGTTATTAATAAATATATCTATTTAATTAACTTTCTTGCTTGAAAACTTAACAGTTAATTGGAAGGGTTAAACACATTAAAAAACTGACCTCCATCTCAACAACTTAATACAATTTTGCATTATTATTTTCAGTCATTGTTAATTTTCTAAAAAGTACTACACAGATTTTGTTAAAATTTTTATGGGATTAACCTGGGATCATACCCTATCTTAAAAAAAATATCATGAAAATGGTTCACAATCTGCAAAAATATCACTTAACAAACATACAAAAAAAACATAGTTGAATTTCCAATTGAGAACCTCCTCCATTTTGAAAGTTGGTTGAATATAAACTCACGTTACCTAGGTAGGTACCTATAGAGTAACAATTTGTATCAGAAGGGGATTTTCCAAAGATTTAGCTATGGATTTCACTCCTAACTTACAAAGTTCACTTTGGCCTTATAAAAAACACAGTCTATTCAAAATAATGTCAGGGTCCAGTTCCAAGTACTCTCCTTATTCCAATGGTGTTTCTACTTTTGGAAGCTCTCCTGGATGGCTTCTTTTGTGATGTCCTTTAGTTCTTTAGCCCCATTTGCCTTAATCTCAAGAATCTCGGAAAAATTATGTTGACAGTTTTTTATGCTTATTCAACAATGAGTACCTTCCTGAGAGCTCCACAGTGAACCAGACTTAATACATTGAAGTTCTCAAACATCTGCAGGACAGAAGGAGTCTTGACTGGTTTTTTCAAAACTATATTGCTCCAGCTCATTCAGCACTTAAGAGTTTTGGCCTAACACTAAATCATTGTTCTTTCCAACCCACCCTATTTACCTGCCCTCGCTACTTGTGACTTCCTCTTGTTCCCCAAGACCAAAGGAAGATTTGAGATAATTCCTGAAATTGAGGGTAATGCAACGAAGAAACTGAAGGACATCACAAAAGAAGCATTCCAGGACTGTTTCTAAAAGTGAAAACACCATTGGGATAAGTGTGTGTATCAGGGAGGAGTGTACTTTGAAGAGGATACAAACATGTAACTTCTAAGGCGAAGCAATGGCTGGCTCTCACATTATACCTGTGAATGGATGCTGTCTGTGTGAACTGGCCTATAACTTTCATGTATTACTTCTCGTGTCATGTTGTTTTTATGTCCAAATGATTTTTTTTCTTTTATATCAATGATTTTATTTATTGATATTATAAACTGATGATTGTTTATAATTTATTTTACATTCTGATATGGAATGTAATGGCTATCATTTGACCATCAGAAAAAGTGTAACATGCACCTATGTTTTTTTATTTACAATTGGTAAGCACTTGGCATCATCTCACCAGATGGTAAGTGACGATGATGCTGAAGATGGAAGCGGACTTACCAAGATTCCCCAATGCAATGGGGAACTGGCTATCTTATTTTAACATTGACACATTCCACCACAAAGTTTAAGTTGATTGTAAAGTACTTTTATATGCCTTCAGCATTTGAATATTTTTCATATTATCATGTAGTTGCAACTGAACATTGACACATTCCACCACAAAGTTCAACGCATTCTGAAATATGGCCTGTGCTTTGTGCATATTCTGTGGGACAAGGACACCAAACCAGCGGAGCGGATTTACTGTGTTTTCGGCAGTGTTTTCAACAAGTTTCAACTGTTTTTCTCCATCATACTCAGATGTTTCACAGAGACTCGATGCAGAGAACTCAGCACTGGCTTCAGTGGGGAGTCTCGCGGTGCTCACAGACGTCTGCCCCATAATGTAACGGGTTTTGGCGAGGTGTAAGCTACCGTTGTTGACGCTTGATTCTATGTTCAACTCACACTGCATCTTCTCTTCCATGAGTTGTAGTTGTCTTATTGTGAGCTTGTCGAGGATTTGGCAGACTGTATCCAAGTTAGGACCAGTGGAATTATCTGAAACGTGAAACATTCAAATACAGTATGTAGGTAGGTATAGTATAACTACCTAGGGGGTGAGAACGATACACAAGTGAATACACAAGTGCTGTGTAGAACCTACCCTTTCCCATATTTTTAAAATACAGAGAAAACTGTAATCAAGTAGACAAACAAAAACAAAACATTGAATTGAATCACATGACTAAAAACGTAGTTTATTATAATTCTCTTTGCACATGACTGCAAATGTGCTGCACATTTTTTTTTTTTACAAAAAGCGCGGAAAAGGCAAAGGTTACTAAGACCATACAGCCAGGTCTGACGTATTTAAGATTCCTTAGCTTTTGGATTTGTAATGCTAGTGCCGGTGCATTACAAATCTTCTCTGAAGTTCTTGACAGCATTTGCAGCAGCTAGATTCTGAGGTGGAACACCCAGTTGCTGTAAGGCGTCTATAAAACTGCACCTAGAGCAAGTTGGGTTCTCACGTCCTCCTTCGTTTTATTTTCTTGTTCTCCACATTGCTCACGTGCACTAGACGATTTTCTCCAAAATGCACCACTTTTTAAACAAAATCCTAGCAGAAAACAATGAAAAAACAACAAAATAAAACTACGAATGCGTCTACCACAAATCCCGCCAAAAAACTCATTTTTTTTTTTCTTCGCCCTTTTAGGGCAGGCTAAGGCTCATTGGCCATACCGCCTAGTCTTCAGTATGTTTTTCAGTAGTATTCATTTGTAGAATTCACGTCTTCAGTAATTTTCAGTAGTTTCTTCACGTTCACATCATATCATTGTCTATAAACTAACCTAACCACATACTCTAGCAAAATGATAGCACTTTTGCTAAAGCTTGCTCGGACTTCTTGTGGGAACTCGAAACACAGTATACACACTTTTATTTCATTATCCTACACAAGAAACACTTATATGATCCTTCGCTGATAAATACACTATCAATATTATACATCAAAAACCACTAAATGTAATTTTTCGGATAATAAAAGAAAAATGACAAACTGAACGCTACAAATTCCCGCCAAAAAGTCCCCAAAAAACTCATGTGCTGCACAAAGTCTGCAAAGAGATTTTTTTTCCGCCCTTTTAGGGCAGGCTAAGGCTCATTGGCCATACCGCCTAGTCTTCTATGTTTTTCAGTAGTATTAATTTGTAGAATTCACGTCTTCAGTAATTTCAGTATATTTTTCAGATTATGTAGTATTTTTCTCCTTTTCAGTCTTCAAGGCCACTGTTTCTTCACGTTCACATCATATCATTGTCTATAAACTAACCTAACCTACATACTCTAGCAAAATGATAGCACTTTTGCTAAAGCTTGCTCGGACTTCTTGTGGGAACTCGAAACACAGTATACACACTTTTATTTCATTATCCTACACAAGAAACACATGAATGATACTTCGCTGATAAATACACTATCAATATTATACATCAAAAACCATTAAATGTAATTTTTCGGCTAATAAAAGAAAAAAAAATGAAAAACTAAACGCTACAAATTCCCGCCAAAAAGTCGTCTGCAAAGAGAATTTAATACCTACATACAACATCAATGATTTTTTTTATAATATCTTAACGTCTCACGGGTACAAAAGCCCTTCTGAGACAATCCACATATAATTAAACTTTATTAGTTTTTTTATTTGTAATGCTAGTGCCAGTGCATTACAAATCTTCTCTGAAGTTCTTGACAGCATTTGTAGTAATCTCATCCTGAGGTGGAACACCCAGTTGCAGTAGGGCGTCTATAAAACTGCACCCAGTGCAAGTTGGGTTCTCACGTCTTCCTTCGTTTTATTTTCTTGTTCTCCACATTGCTCATGTGCACAAGATGATTTTCTCCAAAATGCACCACTTCTTGAACAAAATCCTAGCAGAAAATAAAAACAACAAAATAAAACTACGAATGCGTTCACCACAAATCCCGCCAAAAAACTCTAGACTGACATCAATGACACTGAGTGGAAAGGACACAAAGAAGGACTGGTCATAGTCTGACAGTCGTCGTCGCTAAAAAAAAATGTACCAAAAAGCAATTATATGTGCCGATGGTCTTCCGTCGACCGTGACAAAAAAAACCGGATAAGTCAATACGTTTTAGTGACAAGATGATCTATTATTAATATCGTACCGAAATGAACGTCTCGCACGCGACCGGGATGCACGGCCAAAGATGATCTATGCCAAAAATCTTTAGAGTTTACATTACAGTATACTATTTATGTATGATTACTATACTTTAATAAATATATGATAAGCTCAGAATATATCTAAGTTATGTTACATATAATACATACATACATATAATCACGCCTCTTACCCGCAGGAGTAGGCAGAGACCACTTCTTTCCACTTGCTACGATCCTTACATACTTGTTTCGCTTCGTCCACTTTTCTCCTTTTATATCCTTTATATCTTTCAACATACTCACATAAATACATATTTAGATCTTTATTTTAGCTTTCATCAACCATAATTTCTGTTAAGTAGTTTTCCAAATAGTCAGGATATTTCATTACAATATTTTTCTTTATACACCATTAAGTTACGCATTTGTTACGTTCATTTGGTTTAGTTGCAATTTCTGATCTATTGCTACTCCGATTAGCGAACGGATCGTACTAAGTTTTGCGACGGGAGCAAACGTTTCGTTGTAATCAACGCCTGGTCGCTGAGTTAACCCCCGTGCCACAAGTCTGGCTTTCCTTGTGATACAACTGTCTGGTCCCACTTTATTTCTTAGAACTATCTTTTAGTCATTTATTTTCATGTCTTTACCTTTTTTAGTTATTTTCCAGGTTCCATTTTTTACTTGCGCTGTTATTTCTGCTTTTATAGCTTCATGCCAGTATTCACCTTCTTCATTTTGATTCGTTAGGTAACATAACATAAGTTTATAAACTTTATTCTATTGCAGCCAACACATAATCATTTGTCCACGCCGGCGGGTGTTTTCTCTTTGCGGCCTTCCATTTTCAGGCATTTCTACAACTTCTGGAGCGTTTTCTTTATGGATTTATCTTTCTCTTCCACAATGTTTGGACTCGGCGTTATAATTTGAATGTATTAATGATTTATTTATTGTATTGCTTAGGTACACAAACAAAATATAAAAAGAGAAGATAAAAAAATATCTTTCATTTTTCTTTTCTGAAATTTCAACTTGTATTTGCTGAATTTCTGTATTTTTTCCCTAATTGTTACTTTTCTTTTCTTTTTCAGGTTTTCTAGAGTCATGTGCCTCTTCATTTATAAGGTTCGTAGTTGTCTTCTTTTTCTTCATAGTACATTTTGTCTATGACCTTGACATCTCTACTAGCTATAACATAATTTTCTTCAGGTATGAATATCCGAATATTCCATGAAAACGCTTTCTTTGGCGGTTTGGGTGAGTTTCCCTTTTCTGTTTTTTTCAAACAAATGTCTTCCGACCAAAAACGTGCATGTGATTACCTGATGCAGTTTTGCCTAACCATTTTTTGAATGGCATTTCGCCTCTGGCTTTTTTTATTAAGGATCTGTTTTTCCTTTCGCTAATCTCATTCTGTTGTGGTGTATACACTGTCGTTGAACTCCTTTTGATTCCGTGTAACTTGAGGAAGTCATCAAAATCGTTATTGCGGTATTCTGTACCGTAATCCGATTGTAGATTTTTTATCTTTTTATTCTTGAATGTCTCCATTTCGTTTTTAACACGTTACTTTTCCTTTTGATAAAATAGACGTGACAGTAACGAGTAAAATCATCTATGAAAGTAACATAGTATCTTGAGCCTGCCAATGTTTCATACTCTAATGGCCCACAAATATCGCTGTTAATTATTTTAAGTGGTTTAGTTGAATAAAGATCATCGTGTCTGTTGTATGGCAGTCTTGACATTTTGCCTTTGATGCATGTTTCGCAGGTTACAAATTTATTTTCTGTCAAATTCAAGCCATACATAATCAACCGACTTCAAAAAGGAGGAGGTTCTCAATTCGGCTGTATGTTTTTTTTTGTATGTTTGTTACGCGATATCTCCGTCGATTGTGAACCGATTTTCAAAATTCTTTTTTTATTCGAAAGAGCATACTCCCGAGGGGGTCACATTGTCACCAAGTCTTGATCTGATGATGGGATCCTAGGGAAATCGAGGGCAACCCTCAAATTTTGTAGGCACGTTTTACGTGTTTCATGTATTTTCTTAAATTATTAAAGTGTTTGCGTCTGGTAGTCATCATCTCATGTTGATGAGCTGATGAAGGAAGCTACAGCTCCTTAACAGTTAGGAGTTGGAGGACAATTCTTCAAATATTTTACGTAGATACGAAGGTACGTATAGACCAATAGTTGTATTCTTTCAGGTTATTCAGATGAGCTGTTGATGGAAGATTTAACTCCTTAACTTTTATGCTATTGAGATGATGATGGAAGCCACAGGAATATGTATCTGTTAATGAAACACATGCATTTAGTTCCTCTTGCCGATTGGGTTTAACGTTGTAAGTTAGCAATGTCACTAAAAATAAAGAAAATAAAAATAAAAGTTAAAAAAAACTAAAAACCGACTTCAAAATGAAATTTACTCAAAAGTATGAAATAATAGTATTATACATAAATACACGACATTCACTAACAATAACAAAATCAAAGGTGGGTACGAATTAAATTAGGGGCTTAATTTTTTTTTGAGGTCGGTGTCAGCAAACCATTGAATCTAAAACATTTGATACGTAAGTAGTTGTGTGCTGACAACAAACCATTGAATCTAAAACATTTGATACGTAAGTAGTTGTGTGCTGACACCAAACTCAAAAAAATGAAGCCCTAATTTGATTCGTACCCACTTTTGATTTCGTTATTGTTAGTGAATGTCTTGTATTTAAGTATAATAATATTATTTCATACTTTTAAGTAAATTTCATTTTGAAGTCGTTTTTCAGTTTTTTAAAACTTTTTTTTTCAGGGGTCATATTTAAAAACATGCTTTTGTTTCCGCACATGTGAGATGAACAGCCGCTATCTAGACACCACAGCTCTTTTTATGTATCCGAATCTGCAGCACTTAGCAAACGTTGATGTTTTTATGTTGCTTGCTGTTACTTTTTTCTTAGTCCGACATATTATGTCTCTGTAGCATGTCGTGTGATACGCGTCTGAGCTTTCAGGCTATTCACTGCCATTCCTAGCCTCGTATTGTTCCAGGATTTTAACTGTAGATCATCAGGGCTTGGCAGTGTGTCTCTAGATTCTATGGCTATTCGAAAATTTTCGAACCTTCTTGGCAGGCTGTATAGAAGCATTATGCTAAGCAATTCTGGTGGTATTTTAATGTCCATGTCGGCATGTTGGCAAATTATATATGTGATGACGAATATCTTCTTCTTTAGTCATTCTCTTTAGAACTAATTGCTTTAGCAAAGTTACGTTTCTGTCGGGACCCGAACTTTGGTAAATTGCTTCTAGTTTATCCCATACCTGTTTTGAAGTTATAAAACCTTTGATTTGCTTCAATTCGAGTGGCGATAACAAAAGTAAAATTTCGGCCCTTGCTTTCAGATCATCTTTTTGAAACGACGTTTTTTCCGCCGCATCTGCATTAGGTTTTTAAATTCTTTCTCCACTTACGATATCCCAGTAATCACATTTTATTAGGACTGCCTGTGCTTGCAGGCACCAGGTATCGTAGTTGGCCTTCGAAAGCAGCTCAATTTTACGATAACTAGTCGATGTGGACATTTTTATTTCACTAGTTTATTGTTGTTTCGATTACCTATAAAATAGCGATTACCTTTTAATAATCCGTAACTAGAAATGTTAACTTTCTTTAATTAACAATTAACTGATTAGCGGATTTATGACCAACTTTGCAATGCGGCATGCCTCTTCGTTGCTGTGGCAACCAAGAGGCATGCAGCTGTTGAAAAGTAAAAACGAATGCGAAAGGGAACATTTGTAAATACACCCATGCGTTGTCGGACGTCAGCATACGTCACTGACAAGTGGTGCCTGCTTTTTGGGGTTGCCACGCGCGACTGCGATGCATTGTTGTTGTGTCACGCTACGTATTTTAGACTAAGTATGTAAGACTGAATCTAAATCTCAGTCTAAACTAAGTGCATAAAAATCTGTTATTCATTAGTGCGTTGAAATGTGTATAGAGCAGTCGTAAAAACTTTTAAAAAATAGATACTAGGTACTAATGTACATTTGGTAAAACATGGCTCTATCATCCACCTAAGGGGCCGTCCATTAATCACGTGATCTTTTTTTAAGCATTTTTTAACCCCCCCTCCCCCTTGGTGATACATGGTGAGGTTTAAGACTACCCCCCACCCCCCACCCAACATCACGTCGAGGGGTTCCGGGCTATTTGTTTTAAGCGACATCCTGGCCGATATTGAGTTATATACATATACGGAATCAGCGTATTTTTCTGCGTCGTTTGGGCTCGATTTCGTGGCGATCTGAGCACTTGTTTGGCGCTTGATACAATGGAAAATTTGGGGCCAGTTGGAATTTGCTTTGTTTGATGCGTCATAAATTTTGTCCATTTTGAGACATCATGGACTTCATACAGTATTTTTTTTACAAATTGGTATTTAAGCTTTTTTTTCTTGTCATAATTTTGAAAGCATGAGGCGTTTGAATCTTTTTTCCTGGCTCTAAATTTCATAGGTGACAATGGTTAAAGCATTTTGCCTGAACTCAAAAATATACAGGAATGTCGCTTAAAACATTTAACCTGTATTTGCAGTCAATAGTAAATGTCGCTTAAAACATTTAAGCTGCGTATGATTTCAACACAGATAGGCGTTTAAACCATTTTAATCTTCAATTCATGTTGTCTTTGTATGTCGGTTAAACTGTTTATCCTTATCTGATTTAATTAAACTATGTCGCTTCCGACAATCTAAATCTGTGATTTGTGGAAGTTGAAACATTCCTCTCGTTACAAAATGATGAGAGCTATGTTTATTAAAACAGTCATAATATTGTATGAATATTTTGGTATATGTCGGTTCAACAACGAATTTTCGGCGCCGACGTCTTTGAACCGCGACAATATTTATATTGCGTCACCAGCGGGGGCCCTTCAGTCGTGTGAAACAGTGAGCGATTCCAAATCGCGAAATCTTAATCAGCAAGAAAACTTATTACCAAAAGTTCTGCTATTTCTTCAGATACAGAAGTTACAGTTTTAGGGAGTCGTTAATACCTTGAACAAAACCAAGACCTGCTTAATCTTCAATCAGCATTATTAGAGAAAAATATGCCAGTTGAAGACTATAAACAAGATGTAAGTTATTCACTTAAGATTTTTCAAAATGTCTTTTTTTCTTTAGTTTATCGTCCTTAATTTTGTTAACATGATTATGCACTTTTCCAGGATTCTATTACTAATGCTCAAATCATACAAAAAAACACAAAGGCGGAGTTGATAATGGAAACAACTAAAAAAATCACACTGAAAGAAATATCAGGCCTGGACAGTAAGGAAAATGAGACTCTTCACGTTAGTTAAAATATTTATTGAAATCGAGGAATAGGTACGTTAATAGGTAATTTTTTATAATTATTTATTTCAAATGAAATCTACAATAATGTTGTTTTAATTGTTATAACCTTTCTTTCTAATTTCACAAAATAATTTAGTTGAAAAAATTGACACAACAGAGCAAGGAAAGAAAAATAAAAAAAAAATAACGGAAAAGTAATAGGAAAAGATGAAATTGCAATTAGGAACCAAAATTCAGCAGAAAATCAACAGCAAAATAAAGAAGAGTTTGAAAATAGTAAACGTCTATCTTCCATCACTAGGTACATCACGAGGTAACACTGAGGAAATAATCTTACCTCTACCTCCATTAAATCACAATATTAATAAACTTGCTGAATATGAAGATAACATTTTATCACCTACTCAAAGCAAAGATGACGTAACCACAACTGCTAAAAAGTAATCAATGTCACACCTTCTGAAATAAATAATGACATAAGAACACATGCTGAAAGAGATGAGGACGTAACGACACCTGCGGAAAAAGAGAACGTAGCACCTGCTGAAAGAGGAGTCGGCATATTATCTGCTTAACAAGTTAATGAAGAAACGCCTGCTAAAAAATGAAGCCATTAGGACACCTGCTGAAATAGATAATGACGTAATAAGACCTGCTGAAAGAGACAAATACATAATGATATCTGCTGAAAAAGAAGACAATGTGACAGCTGCTGACGACATTACATCTGCTTCACAAGATGATGACGAAACACCTGCTAAAAATTTTA
This sequence comes from Coleophora flavipennella, assembly GCA_947284805.1. Classification (NCBI taxonomy): domain Eukaryota; kingdom Metazoa; phylum Arthropoda; class Insecta; order Lepidoptera; family Coleophoridae; genus Coleophora; species Coleophora flavipennella. Next base: position 17,780,971 of record OX369257.1, read on the forward strand.
AAAAAACGAGCCTGAATTAAAAAAAAGTTATTTTGATCATATGTCTGAAGAGAAATATTTTATTTGGGACTCTACATCGTAAAAAGAAACTGGTGACGAATCAACATCCAGTGAACTTGACAATCAAAGAAGCAAGCGCAAAATATAAAAGAAAATATTAACAGAGGAGTCAGTAGGCGATGATGGTAAGCCAAAGAGAAAAAATAAAAAGAAGAGTGGAAAAGAAGCAAAGTAAAGCGGTTAAGAGTATAAGATGGTTCAATGATAAGAGAAAAACAGCTGCAAGAAAATACTTGTATGGAAAAAAAATGTGGACATGATTGTGGCAATAGAAGTGAGGAAGACAAGTATTTAATCACTACTGGAGCTTGTATGCGGAAAGAAAAAAGGATTGGCTGGTATCAATGACATTAAAAAAAGAAATTAAAAGAAAAAGATCTAAAGATTCCACATACCGGGCAAAAACTTTCGAATATTTCATTAATGAAGGGGAAGGGCGGCGTCAAGTATGTCTGCAATTTATGATGAAAACTTTTGCTGTTACTTTAAGATAAATTTAAAACTATTATAAATGCTACTATGGGATCAGCAAAATCAGATCAAAGAGAAAAAATTATACCAACCAATAAAACTTCTGAAACAGTCAGGATTTCAACAATAAACTTTATAAAAAAAATTACCAGCCCTCCCTTCACACTATAGCAGAAAGGATTGTAATAGATTATACCTTCTAGTTGAATTCAGAAATATTACAAATTTGTACAGAATTTACAAAGAGGAACAGGTCAGCATTTCGTGAAATTTTTACCAAAGATTTTAAAATTGGATTTCATGTTCCGAAAAAAGGACAAGTGTCTTAAATGTTTAAGGTTTGAAGGCAAAGATTTTACTCAAAATGCAGAAACAAAAAAAACACTTGAAAGAGAAAGAATTAAAAAAAAATATTAAACTTCTATACTGTGTACCTCCTTTGATTTTCTCCTAAAGTTTCTGAACACGCCTTATGGAAACAGCATGTTATCATTTTACTCCAGGAAATATACAGTATACAACTTATGTTTTTATGAAAGAGTGACAAGAAACGGTTACTGCTATATCTGCGGAGAAAGGGAAGGTAAAAAGGGTAGTAATGAAATAGCAACAATACTGTAAAAATACATCAAAACTTGTGATGAACGAGGCACTATTAAATACAAGGCTATTCTTTTAGCATAGTAAGATTATAAGACCTAATGTTATATACAACTGAAGCCCGATGGTTTTTCAAGTAAAATTATTTTGATACATAAGTATTATAAAAAGTAAACTACTTTGATTTATATCACTATAACTGTTGTATTTTTCACCCTACTCAGAACATTTTATTGTAACAAATTTCAAAACACAGCAAAATATTGTTGGCATAACTGCCAATTTTTACTAAACAAACTAATTTAATGTCATATAAAACAACTCACTTCTAAGCACAATCTGCGACATGAATCATTTTGATCTCCAGCTACTTTTTGATACTTCAGATACTTAAGCTAAATAGCCGGATTCTATATTTCTATTAGAACGGTGGTTAATACATTTAGCCTGACATTGAAAAAATACCTGTGTTCACTTAAATCGTTTTACCTAAACCAATTATTTACAACATAGGTCGTTTGAACCATTTAGCCTGTTTTTGAGTTTAGTGCATTTTGAATCAAGCGACATTTATTTCTAGTAATAAAAGCTTTTTTAAAAAATATACTTACTTAAATTATGCGGACTTTAATACAGAAATCAGTATTACCTTCTTTTTTGTTAAATAATTGATAATTTACAAGTTATGATTTTTTGTTCCCTTAAAATCGCTCTCCTGTAAAGTTGAAAAAATGGCGCTTCAAACAAATAGCCCGGAACCCCTCGACGTGTATTTTTAGTATCTACAAAAAATCTTAATTTTTAGGCGATTGGCGTGCCGAGCCGGGAACACAGATTACTAATTAGTTACTACCGGGAAGTCGTCGGCGGCGCGTGAGTAGGTACTTCGTTCGTTGCCTAGCAACGGCGAGTCAAGGTCACACTACACGCCGCTTTTCGATTTAAAAATCGCGCGTTTGAAAAAATAAATACACGTGATATCTTATTACACCCCCCCTCCCCAGTTGTGACATTTCGTGATTTTTGTCAAACCCCTCCCCCCCCTTTCAAGCCTCACGTGATTAATGGACGGTCCCTAATCACAGATTATTATATTATTTACTACTTACTACGCACCAGAAGTAGCACTTCCTCGTAAAACGCTGTCAGGTAATACACGCGAAAATGTATTTATGGCGTTCGACCTAGCAGTTATAACTGTGTACGGGCCGCTGCGCCGATGCGTCATTCTGTAGAGCTGGGATTGGGTTGACTAATTAATTACAATGAAAACAAAAGTTTTACAAGTAAACTTTTTTGTTTCTCAGACTCTAATAGTGTAAGACAATCGATCGCCGTAAAAATCTCAACTTTGTTCTTTTTTTTTAAGGTTCCGTACCTCAAAAGGAAAAAAAAGAGACACTTATAATATCGCTCATGTGTCTGTTTGTCCGTCCGTCTGTAGCCGATTTACTCAGAAACTACTGAACCGATTGAGTTGAAATCTAGTACACATATGTAAGTCGGTAAACCAAAGACGGAAATGTAACATAAATAAATTAACTTTAAACATTGGTCCACTTTTGGTAGGTAAATTAGAAAATTAAAAAAAAAATAGAATAGAATAGAATAGAAAAACTTTTATTTAGAGCACAGTACAACAATTTCCAGGTACAATTTACAAACAATAGAAATAAACTATAAAAAATAGCTGTACTGTGCACCAAAACGGTAAAATGAAAGGGCTTGTCGTGGTAATCTTAAAAATATTTAAGACAAAATATATTTTTGAAGTTATTTAAGCAAAATTATGCAATAATGACCGTTCCCCCACCTTAGCCTTCAACGACCCGCAGCCTTCGAAGGATTTTCTTCTGCTTATAAAAGCTTTTTACGTTTGTTATCTCTAGTTACATAAATTCATTAAGATGGAGGTTTTTTAAAAAAACAATTTTATACATTTTCAATTGCATTTTAACCGTCGTGGGGATTTTCAAAATTTTTTATTTTGCTTTTTATTTCAAACTTTTTATAAAGCATAGTACATACATTATACAAAATTAAACACAAACCCATTATTGAAAACCGCATCAAAATGGGACTAGTAATTTTGGTTTTACAAAAACAAATGTTTACTGCAGCGCCCCCTGATGAGATGTCACCGTAAAATCTAAGAACATGCACCACAGTTAAACTCGAACCTTTCACTGAAAAACCTCATCTGCAAAACCAAAACTACTGGTCCGATTTTGATGTGGTTTTCAATAATGAGTTTGTGGTTAATTAAAGAGGATTCCCAAATAGGTGTTACGGTAGTAACTCACTAGGTGGCGCTGCAGTAATATCTAGTCTGATTTTGCACACAAATAAACGTTTACTGCAGCACCCGCTGGTGAGTTTTCATTGTGACACATATAAGAACATGCAACAATCAAACCAGAACCCATCATTGAAAACTGCATCAAAATTGGACTAGTAGTTTTGGAGATAAATGGCAACATTGGTTTGTACAAACAAATGTTTACTGCAGCGCCCCCTGGTGAGTTGTAACCTTAACACCTATCTAAAATCATGCACCAATCAAATTCAAATCATTTATTCGCAGGAAACATGGTGGTTAAGATGAACAAATATATATATTTATATATTATACAGGGTGATTACGGGGTCGTGAAGCAAGAAAGAAGCATTTAACTTACTTTCTCCTAAGGATCACGATAGGTTAGGACTAACAGTACACCAGCGACTTTTACTTTTAGTCAGCTAAAAAAAACAGCGATAATTCGAGATCATGGTCACCTTACTATTAATAAAAATTAATAAAAAGGTGTAATTAAAAGTAGGGTGACCACGCATTTTGAGTCAGTAATAATTTTTAAATAAAAATACGTAAATAACGAATCATCTTTGTTTCAATTAAAATAAATAAATAAATACAGGTAGCATCGCAATCATTTACTGAATCAGAAAAAAATGGTTGGGATCACGACCCCGAAATCACCCTGTATATATAAGGTCTAACAAAATTACCTGAAACTATTTTAAGGGCAAGTTCAGCAAACTAAACTGAACAACTTTTTCTTCAGCGACCATACTGAAATCTAAGAAAAAAAATCTACAATAAAAAAATAAGAAATCTTAATGAATGCGGCACTGGCCATCGTACCGTAGCAGCCGCAGCCCACGCGCCTCCGCCACAGATGATAATAGTAGCACAAGCCTCCGCTCCGATCATTCCGATTCTTTACCCGCAGCCTTCCTTCTTACATCCCAAACTTGTGGTTACAAACTTCATAGCACACCACCATGTCCAAATACTTTTGTACGGCATTTTCACTACGAAACACTTAACTTAGGCACAATACAAAAATTGTATTGTGACTTAGGCACTTATAGGTCACAAAATGTCATAGGTTAGGCTTTGAGCAACGTAACTCAATGAGTGCGCGAGAGTAACTGAGATATTTATTTACATCACAGTTGCTTGTAGGCGCTTGCTCGTAGGTACATTTCGCGTGGTTCGTTCAACGACCTGAAACGCCTTAAAAGAAGTAGCCGCCGCCTTCAATTTCAATTTCTTCTTTTTCGTAAAGTGTAAATACCTGTTAGGTTGTATTTTACTACCTACAGCAAAAAGGAACTGTAAGGTTTTAAGTATTTTAAATAAAAATTGATTGAGTGAACTAGCAAAGGTCAACGGCCGGGCACAGTGCACAGTTTTGTTGCGACACGACACGAGTCCAGCGATGTAAACAAAAACCAGGACCGTACTACGAGAATATTATTTATTTAAGTAGGCAGTAATGGAATGTGGCGATTTTTTTTAGAAGAAAAAGTTGTTCAGTTTCGTTTGCTGAACTTGCCCTTAAAATAGTTTCAGCTAATTTTGTTAGACATTATATATATTTAAGGTACATCATGTCATCATGTCTCGCTTATAAAAATAAGCATGCAAAATGGTGTCAGTGCAGGTAAACAATATTGTCAGTTCGAATAATAAAATGGATTACATTATTGCAAGAATTATTTTACATTACAATAGTTTTTATCGTTAAGCCATTTGTACAATTTTGTCTTGAATACTTTAATAGGTAAATCTTTGATATTATTCAAATCCAAACCCATCACTAAAAAACCGCATCAAAATCGGACTAGTAGTTTTTAAGTTAAATTGCAACATTTGTTTACACATACAAACAAACAACCTCTCACCCTAAACACATATACCGTCTCCGTACCGTTCCGGGTAAAAATAAAGCAAATCGAGCTATCTAGTGCTCAAATAAGATTACATTAGAATAGTAACAGACACTAAAATTTAACAATTTCAGGCTATATAAAAAATATGCACAGATTCCCCGCATAGCACGAACTACTAGGACATTGAAAATGAAATTCAGGTATAAGGAAATAAACGAAAGCAACCATACAAATTTTATTTTTACAAATTTATTTTTTTATCGACAAACAATAAGTAATTTATGTATCACACTATCCACCAACAATTCGTTTTTTTTACATAACTCCCCATACCCCGTACTCATTAATTAAAAATTTAAATATTTAACAAAATCCAAAAATTTTTAAAAAAGTTCGAAAAATGTTCAATATATTCCAAAAATACTCCATTCACCACATACAACCATATTATATACTCTCATACACACCCAACTTCCATACCACAGTACTGTACTCGTATAACCATGATGCGCTACAACTCACTCGCCAAGGTACTTTTTTGAGGGCGCACCTACAGCTCGTATTTTTTTGTATTTTCAAAATTTTGATGTCATTCAACAGCCAACTAAATACCCTAGGACCGTTTTTTTTCTTTTTTTTTAAATTTCGACTTAGTTCTCAAGACATTCGGACCCAAACTCAAAAATTCAAAAATTTTTGACCACAAAAACCGGTTTTTACACCATAACCTTTTTTAATTTCAATTTTTTTTTTAAATTTCTTCACCATCTGATAGATCTTGTCAATCAGCGTCCTTTGACACAATTAGTAGATCTGTGTTTTACACCCTTTTTATCTATGAACTACCAATAGCTTCCATACAATCGCCGTGTCGCACTAAACTCCCAAATGGGACCTAGTACCCAGCGGTCTAAAAGTCATTTTCAATGACAAAACCCAGCGAAGTGCGAGTCAGACTCACACGGTTAGGGTTTCGTACCATTCCGTTTTCCGTAACAACTTTAAGTCTTAGGATTATCGTTTATGTTTTCCTGTAAACTATGAATTCTCTTTTTTTTTCAAAATGTTGCCTTAGTAGTTTCGGATATTACTTTTTTAAATTTTTTTTTTAAACTGCACATTTTAAAATTGTAAAAAAGTACATATTTGTAATAATTTATTACAACACGCCCTTTCATGATATGCCAACCATATACATGTATTTGGAAAATCATTTTTTGATGTGTAACATCTTTGCTCTCGCTTTCCTGCAATTTGTGGGAGTGATTTCGTGAAATGGGACGGAAATGTGTAACAGAAAATGCGAACGTTTTTTAATTCTCGAAAACTAAGGTTGTCATAGCCATGCCGCCTAGTGTGATGGCAAAGGCAAAGATGACATACTACTATTCGAAGGGTCGGCCCGTGAATGTACGACCCGATAATTAATTAATCTCATAAGTATTTTGTCACATGTTACACATCATATGCGAGTACTGTAGGTCTCGTTTTTTTTATTTTATACTTTGCTCCAAAAATGAACCCCTAAAATTTTAATTCCTTAGTTTCCCTATGCGGTTGTAAATTGGATCAGCAAACTATATAATATACCATATTTTATTCTTTCGTACAGATTTTTGTATTTTTTACATCACATGAGTGGTCTTATAATGATTTATTTTTTCATCAGTGAACCCTAAAAACCGGCCAAGTGCGAGTCAGACTCGTGTACCAAGAGTCCCGTACCTTTGAGTACGGAACCCATGAACGTAACCGAGAATATACATCAATGATATTTTTCTTTAAAGAAGGCACTGACCAAGCCATCAACAATTCCAACAGAAAAAAATATTTTTCTATCAGTCAGTTCGGAATTTTTAGTGCTAAGCTGACACCTACCGACTTTTACCAAAATGAGGAACTTAGAAATTCATAAATTTATTGGTAACTGGGCCCGCGTGGTCCTCGAGCAGGTAAGGCTCAAGCCTCTCGGTGGGAACGTTTATGAGCTGATATAATGATGAACATAGAACATTGCTAGAAGGAAATATAAATCGGATCGAAGACAAACTTAATTTTGATGTTGAAAAAATATCATTTCATACATTGGCTTCACCGCAAATGTGTGTTTGTAATCGTAAATATTTTTTTTAATGTTTTACTACTAAAAACGGTTACAAAGTGCTGCGAGACCTTGCTTCTTGCCAAATTTTATTATTCTATAGGTGTAGTGTTTTTTTTGTATAAAGAGATTCTATTGCTAAGAAGTCAATAAAAGGTACGATCTTAACCACTCAGGTACTTTGATTTCATTGAAATAACTCCGTCAAGCCCCGGCCTCTGCGCGCGCAGCAGCGCCGTGCCGCCGCGGCTAACATAAATAAACAAAACTCGAGAACTATTTCTTCTATTCATAAAAGGTCTTTTGTTTTGACTTCGTGGAACTCTAATCTCTATGTAATAAAAAGACTACAGCCATCCAACCATTCATTCATAGCAATAAATCATTTAGAAAATGGTCGACTCCACAAACATGCGCCAGACACAAAAACGTTGTTTTATAGCTAAATGGCTAATAAAATAACTATATAAAATAGACGCAGTACTTACAGTACTTACATGAGAACACAAAAACACCTCACAAGTCACAAAAACAACAATAAAATACACAATTTGAATAAAATTCGAGAAACGCCGCACACCGTAAACACAGCAAATTCTGAGTGAGACAGGTATCTATGGGATTTTTTCAATAAAACTACATGAAACCATAGACAAAAGTTGTATCATATACGCCTGACTACTTAAAGAAACATGAACAAAAACGTCATACAGGATTATGCAACGTATTGATTAACTAAGAAGGCCTAAAGTTGCGTACGTCACATCCACCGATATCGGTGGTACGGGGCTTGAGTGGGTCTTTGGTTTAGTCAGCCGATATCGGTGATTCGGAGCTTTAGAGGTTAAAGAAGGTTTGTTTACATCATTGGAGCAACAAATTAGTCGTAAAAAAAGGTGACGCGTGCAGCGGGTGGGGCTTGACTTATTATTACGATGAAATCAAAAGACTTCAGTGGTTAGAACTTAGTATTTTTTCACAACTCCAAGGAACTGTAGATTTTAGTATCTTATATTAATTTTAACTTGATACCTCTACGCATTCCTGAGAAAAAGGGTCTTGGCTGATAGACAGACGGACAACGTCCACGTGATTATGCATTTTTTTCCTCTTGAGGTGCGGAAGCCTAAAACTTGCCGATTCTGCTTTTGTGGATCGTGGTATTTGGCAACACTGTCACTGACTGACTGGACTGACAAGAAGTTTTAGATACCTACCTACCTATTATGATGTGTTGCAAAAATGGTGCGCGTTAACCAGCTGGCATTCATTGTTATCACTTTGTAATAAAAAGAAACCAATTGATAGTCAAATATTTGAGAATGGCGTCTGTTCTAGACCTTGTGAGGCATTATCAACACAATCTAGAAAAATATCGGCACGATGAGCAGAGAGTAAGTATATATAGGTTTTTTGATAGTTTTCCTCTTCGTGACATCCTGCCGACTTTTACATCTTGGGACTTTTAGCAATACAATAAGATAGGTAGGTACTTTCCTACCTAATTAATCGATCGGCTTCACTATTAGCTTCTTGTAAAACTTACAAATGTATGTAAAGCAAATTATAATTCACGTCATAGGCCCGCACATATTGAATGAAGGACTTTCAGTTTCTGTTCTTCCTTGGAGATCCCGTTTACGTCACCGTCGTTTTTGACACGCACATCGACAATGGCAAGGGTTGTTAGCCCTACGCTACTGTACAGGGTATCTCAGCGATCAGGGCAAATGTATGGCATTTGGTCCTTGTAGGGAAAGTACCATAAATATTGAAAATTACTAAGGTCAATCGGGGCAAGTAAGACACAGGGTTAAGTGCGTCTCCCATTAATATCTCGGAAACTATGAAAAATACATATAACAAATGCCATCTTGCAATAATCACTGAAACATAATTTCATATTCTTGATGTAGCTTGTATTTACAAGAAACAGAGGCCTTTCTAAAAATCTCAAAAAATCAAGTTGGAGTACTCAGTGCTCATTGGAAAATAAGATCATATTTTTATTTATTCACAAGTACCTACAGATTTTTATTATTCTAATGAGCACAATTGTACTTGGTTGTTGTAATTGAATGTGTTTAGTGTTAGTGTTTTCTAATTATCATGTAGCTAAAGGATATCTTTTACATACCTTTTGACAGACTGACCAGCTTGCTTATGTGATAAGGTAGTTTACTTTTGTATTTTTTTTCCTTGAAAGTCATCAAAGAAAGTTGACAGAAGAAAGTTGTATTTTTTTAACCTTTTTTTAACTCTAAATTTGATCATAACCATAACTAATTACCATTTTAACTAACATTTGAACCTAATGTTGGCTCTGTTCCGCTTCTACAATACAGAGTGCGGCAGAAAGGTCTGATGTTTTTGAAATTGCTATTAATCCCCTATTGGGTCAACAGATGTTAATGTTAGGTTTGTGTGGTCCTAGCATTTTTATCACGCTTTTATTAGCTTCACCTGTATGTTTGTATGTAACCGACTCCTTTGGACTCGATTTTGACCCACTTTAAACGGACAGATTTAATTCAAACTTTGTAGACTTATTAAGAATCAGCAACAATATAACAATTTCATAAGTTTGAACTAAAAATTAAAAAATAAATAGAGTTTAAAAAAACTAAAAAACACGCTTTTAAAGTACATCAGACTAAAAAGTATAAAATAATTCTCATATAAGTTGAAAATAATAATTAACAAATTACTAGTATTATTGTGAAAAAGTGTGGGTTGCTCGATAGACGAAAAATATGGCACAGAGTGCCCCACGCTTTTTCACAATAATACTAGTAATTTGTTAATTATTATTTTCAACTTATATTAAGAATTAATTTTTACTTTTTAGTCTGCTGTACTTTAAAAGTGTGGTTTTTAGTTTTTTTAAACTCTTATCTTATCTTCTTAATATATATAAATCTCGTGTCACAATGTTTGTCCTCAATGGACTCCTAAACCTCTTAACCGATTATAATAAAATTCGCACACCATGTGCAGTTCGATCCAACTTGAGAGATAGGATAGGGTAGGGTAGGGTAGTGTAGGGTAGGGTAGTGTAGGGTAGGGTAGGGTAGTGTAGAGTAGTGTAGGGTAGGGTAGTGTAGTGTAGTGTAGTGTATGTAGGGTAGGGTAGTGTAGGGTAGGGTAGTGTAGTGTAGTGTAGGGTAGTGTAGGGTAGGGCAGGGCAGTGTAATGTAATGTAAGGCGGTACGAAGTTCGCCGGGACAGCTAGTCATAATATATATAAATCTCGTGTCACAATGTTTGTCCTCAATGGACTCCTAAACCACTTAACCGATTATAATAAAATTTGCACACCATGTGCAGTTCGATCCAACTTGAGAGATAGGATAGGGTAGGGTAGGGTAGTGTAGGGGAGGGTAGGGTAGTGTAGTGTAGGGTAGTGTAGAGTAGTGTAGGGTAGGGTAGTGTAGTGTAGTGTATGTAGGGTAGGGTAGTGTAGGGTAGGGTAGTGTAGTGTAGTGTAGGGTAGTGTAGGGTAGGGCAGGGCAGTGTAATGTAATGTAAGGCGGTACGAAGTTCGCCGGGACAGCTAGTTAATATATATAAATCTTGTGTCACAATGTTTGTCCTCAATGGACTCCTAAACCACTTAACCGATTATAATAAAATTCGCACACCATGTGCAGTTCGATCCAACTTGAGAGATAGGATAGGGTAGGGTAGGGTAGTGTAGGGTAGGGTAGTGTAGGGTAGGGTAGAGTAGTGTAGGGTAGGGTAGTGTAGTGTAGGGTAGGGTAGTGTAGTGTAGTGTATGTAGGGTAGGGTAGGGTAGTGTAGGGTAGGGTAGTGTAGTGTAGTGTAGGGTAGGGCAGGGCAGTGTAATGTAATGTATGGCGGTACGAAGTTCGCCGGGACAGACAGATAGACGAAAGACGAAAAATATGGCACAGAGTGCCCCACGCTTTTTCACAATAATACTAGTAATTTGTTAATTATTATTTTCAACTTATATTAAGGATTAATTTTTACTTTTTAGTCTGCTGTACTTTAAAAGTGTGGTTTTTAGTTTTTTTAAACTCTATCTTATCTTATCTTAATCTTAATAATATATATAAATCTCGTGTCACAATGTTTGTCCTCAATGGACTCCTAAACCACTTAACCGATTATAATAAAATTCGCACACCATGTGCAGTTCGATCCAACTTGAGAGATAGGATAGGGTAGTGTAGGGTAGTGTAAGGTAGGGTAGGGTAGTGTAGTGTAGGGTAGTGTAGAGTAGTGTAGGGTAGGGTAGTGTAGTGTAGTGTATGTAGGGTAGGGTAGGGTAGGGTAGTGTAGTGTAGTGTAGGGTAGGGCAGGGCAGGGCAGTGTAATGTAATGTAAGGCGGTACGAAGTTCGCCGGGACAGCTAGTCTTAATATATATAAATCTCGTGTCACAATGTTTGTCCTCAATGGACTCCTAAACCACTTAACCGATTACAATAAAATTCGCACACCATGTGCAGTTCGATCCAACTTGAGAGATAGGATAGGGTAGGGTAGGGTAGTGTAGGGTAAGGTAGGGTAGAGTAGTGTAGGGTAGGGTAGTGTAGTGTAGGGTAGGGTAGTGTAGTGTAGTGTATTTAGGGTAGGGTAGGGTAGTGTAGGGTAGGGTAGTGTAGTGTAGTGTAGGGTAGGGCAGGGCAGTGTAATGTAATGTAAGGCGGTACGAAGTTCGCCGGGACAGACAGCTAGTTCATTTATATAATGCTTGGAAGTGCACTATGTTTCCAGCACTCAATTCAAAAGTTTTTTTGGTTTGGCTTGGCAACACTCATTGGCTACTTTGGTCTCCTGACTTGGCACGTGTATATGAGCACAAGCCCCGAATATTGGAACAACTTAAGGGAGCTATTTTTCTAGAAGTAGACCAAATGGACAGAGCTATGTTGGAAAGAGTGGATGACAACTACCATTATCAATAACAGACATCACATGAAAGATGTAGTTTTCTACTCTATTTGCTAAATGCTATTTAATTACGATCTGGAATCTGTCTATAAATTTGTTTTTAAGGATAAATAAACAATGTAATTTTTTTTAAACCATTCAATCTATATTTTTACAGTCACAGGGCTCAAGAAAGTTGGCAACCCTTACAATGGCAGGTCCTTCTTGCTTTTCATATATAGTTCTCATAACACAAACAACTAAGTGCAAACAAGATTAACATCCTGACTTAGTTGAAAGTTACAACACGGTACAATATTACAGGTGTTAAAGTCAATAGACAAGCTGTTCCGGCTAAATGTGACAGTGCAGCACCTCCAGGAGACTGGAGTGGGACGGACAGTGAATGCTCTGCGCAAGGAGCCTGGCAGCATCGGCCAAGCAGCGCGAGCGCTTGTCTATAAGTGGAAGGCGATGGTAGCAGCTGAGGAAAGTGACCAGGAGGACGACTACAAAAGTGAAGGTATAGCAAACTCACACTTTTATTTTTACAAGGTTCTGCTAATTCCCAAGGATTTCCACAAAGACCGGTCCTGCGCTGCCCGCATCCATCGACTTCCCGCGATCTTCACCAGGTCATCGGTCCACCGCGTGGGAGGCCTGCCTACGCTACGTTTTCCGGTGCGCGGTCGCCACTCGAGAACTTATACATATTTACATATATTGTATTGCACAGCTGATTGGTTATAGTTATATGGGAAATTTATTATTGCATATTCAAGGTAGTTTTAAAAGTATTGCTCTTTTTGAAATTGATAATAACAATTATCTACTTAATTGAAAATAAATTTTCTACAGTTTACAAAAATGTTTTTTTTAGCTGTGATACACAATGGACATGAAAATGACAGAGATTCAGATGATTGTCAGTCTGGAAGTAGGCAAAATCAATATGAAAAATCTAATGAAACTCCTAAACCTGAAACTAGAGATCACAGCCATATGAATGGAGAAAGCAGTGGAAGTAAAAGAAGGTATAAGAGTGAGGTATGTAAAACACCCCTTTTGACTTACTGAGTAGTTAGTTTCCGTAGCCAATACACCTATAGCATTTTTCAAAATTTATAACTACTCCACAGGAAGACGAGCCTGAAGCAAAAAGGTATAAACATGATAGTTCTAGTGAAAATGAAAACACGAAAAGAGATCATCATATTAAAATAAAAAAGGAACCATCTGATAGTGAAAGCCATAACTCGGACTCTCAAAGTGATGATAGTGAGTCTGATGAATCTAACTCTGAACATGAAGTGAATGTCACCAAAATTAAAACTGAGCCTGTTGATAAACACTCCTCGCCATCTAAACATTCATCCGAGAAAAATAGAGATTCAAGGAATGATTCATCTAGTTCAAAGAAATCCAAAGATTCTTCAGAAAAATACTCCAAACATTCACACTCCCATGAAAAGTCTTTATCAAAAGACAAATCACATAGTTCCAACAAGGAAAAAGATGTAAAAGAAAAAGAAAACAGGTCTGAGACCAAGCACAAGTCTGAACACAAGTCATCTGATAAAGAGAAGATCAAAGATGAGTCTAAGTCTTCTAGTAAGCACATCGTCTCAGAAAAACACAGATCCAGTTCACATAAATCTGATAGTGCTTCAGACAAACATAAAACTAAATCTGACAAAGATAAAAGTGCCAGCCATTCTGAAAAAGAGAAACATAAAAGCTCAAGTGAGAAAGAGATCTCAAATGATAAACACAAGTCAAAAGATAGTAGTCATAGTAGTAGTTCTAAAGACAAAAGTTCCTCTAGTAAACTAAAATCTAAAGATGATGGAAAATTGAAGGAAAGTAGCAGTTTGAAAGAAAAATCGAGTAGTTCTAAAAGTGATAAGAAACATTCAAGTGATAGCAAATCAAAGAGCAGTCACAGTAAAAGTAAAACTGATAAGGGTGATGAGAGAAGCAGTGAGAAAAAGTCTAGCCATAAATCACATTCCTCATCATCATCACACAAAAGTAGTAAGTCCAAGTCAAAGGAAATACCAAAGAAAAAAGACAAGGCGCTTAATAGTGAAGCCAGCGATGAGGATGGCATTGACTGTGGTTCAGGTAAATATGAAATACCTTATCAGTATGAGTTAAAATTTAAATCCAAATCCAATGAACGAGCCAAAAACAATGAAATACCTATTCAAGATAAGTTTACATATAAATCCAAAATTTTATTAAAAAGATGACACAATGTCAAAACCTGCAATTTATGAAGGGTTATTATTTCAGGTGCAAGTTTTGCAGAAGCACTAGGGATGGTAACTCCTACAAAACCTAAGAAGAAATCTACACCAATAATGGATGCCTTTTCACCAAATAGCTCAAATGTTAACGATGTAAGTTGAATGTATGTAAGATGTAAGATGCAGCTTCGCCCGAGTTGAAACGGTTTTTATCATGACTGTATTTGCAAATGTAGTTTACTGATTAATCTTTTTTAGGGTTCCATACCCAAAGTTAACGGGACTCTCTTAATAAGCCTATGCTTTAAAGGTGTTTTCTTTGTTTTGACCTATAGTAAAAATGGTAATATATAGTTGATTGGAAATTCGACCTATTCCTTGAAAGGGGTTATAGTAGAGTTAATTTGCAACAAAATAAACCCTCATCAACCAGAGGTCAGAAAAGAATGGTTTCCGAGATATCAGGGATTGAAGATTTTTTAAAATTTTCTGACTTGTCACAAAAAAAAACTCATTTTTACTCATGCATTTGACACTTTTTAATAGCTAATAAACCAGTGAGCAGTTTAAAAATAAAATCCATCCAATATTCGTTATCTAAGAAATAATGGGTCATTAGTTAACCGCCTCCGTAGCTCAGAGGCAAAGTTCACTGGCTTTACACAGGAGGTCGCGGGTTCGATTCCCGGCGGGGTCAATTGTAAGACTCCGTTTGGTTGGTGGTAGGGCATTTTCTAAGCCCGCCTGGCTAGCTACCACCATCTTATCTAAGTCTTGCCGCCAAATATCAATGTTGATATTGGTGTGTTCCGGCATGAAGATAAGATAGCCAGTTCCCCATTGCGTTCTTGGTAAGCCCGCTTCCATCTTCGGCAACATCGTCACTTACCACCAGGTGAGATGTCAATGGTTTACCAATTGTGAATAAAAAAAAAGAGTTGCAACTTTTATTTTTAGAATATTTTCTCAAAATTGACATGTTTGATTAAAAAAATGTATGACACTTGGCGTAAAAATAACTAAAATGATTTTGCTAAATTTCATAAGCTTTCCAAAACTGTATGAACTGTATCAACTTTTCCAAGAATTATCAAAAATTCAGCACAATGCGCTCTGTATAACTTATTTGTAATTTGAATTAAAAATTGACCAAGCTAGATAAAATTATCGATGTATAGTAATAAAAAACATATAAGTTAATAAGTTTTAATGAAACAAAAAAACAGTAAACATCAAAAATAACATCACTTCATAAGTCTTGTTGAAACTGTCGGCCATCGTAGGCTACGTGCTTGACGTAGCCTACGTCGCGTCTCTGACACTTGTTGAAAGTGTGTTCTTGATGTGATCGGCGTCTGCCAAAATCCTTTCCCTCAAGTCGTCAACAGATGTCACGGTTGTTTTGTACACTAACTCATTCATGTGACCCCAAATGTAGAAGTCGCAGGGCGTCAAATCTCCTCGCCGGCCATGGTATCGGGCCACCTCGGCCGATCCACCTTAATGGAAACTTGGTCAGCCATTGTCACATGCCTCGGTAAAAGTGATCTAGGCAGCCATCATGCTGATAAATTAATTTCCTTCTGGTCTCTAAGGGTACATATTCTAGTAGCGCGGCCAATTCCTTTTTCAAAAAGTTTTCATAGGATACCCTATTCAAATTATCGGTCCAAAAGAATGGTCCAATCAAATTATCATGGATAATCCCCATCCAAACTTTCAACGAAAACCTTGTCTGGTGCGCTCTTTCTTTAGATATTTTTGGGTTTTGGCCCTTAGGGGGGCCAATAGTGTCCATTGTGAAAATTCGTGATACCTTCGTCCAAAGAATTTTTTGAGATCAGGGTTTTCGATATCACTAAAATAAAAGTGTGTGTAAACACCTATCCTTACTAATATCATAAATGTGAAAATGTGTTTGTTTGTTTGTTTGTTACCTTTTCACGCTTCAACACCTAGACCAATCTTAAAGAAATTTGGCATGCAGGTAGCCTGTGTCACGAAGCCGCGGAAAAAGGTAGTTTAAAATAAATTTTTAATGTGATTTGATTTGGACTAATATTTAAAATATTTATTAATCGTGGTTCGAACCTGCCACGTACCAACGTGATGAAGGTTGTGTGTGAAGTCGACCAACCTGCACTGGGCCCGCGTGGTCGTCTAAGGCCCGATCGCCCTAATTCAGGGTAGGCTCGAGCCCCTCGGTGGGGACGTATATGAGCTGACACGATGATGATGATGATGATTAATTAAAATCTGCTAAAGTCCATCCTTCTCGCAGGATCACCCTCCTTGATAGCTTGCACTGGAGTGTAGTGGTACGGGTAAAGTCGTGCGGTGTGTGCAAGGAACCACGATTTCCATTGTGTAATGCCAAATCGGTATGCCACTTGCCTTGTCGAAGTAGTGGGATCTGCCCGATAGCACTCTTTCTCTTCATCAGCATTGTGGATGGGAGGTCTGCCAGCATCGCTTTGGCGACGTCGACCGAGCCCGATTCACGTATGCGCCGATATGTAGTACCAAATCACACTCACGTCAGGCAGACGGCGCGGCGGTTAGAGAAACGCCTATGATATTCTCTTCTTGCTTCAGCTTAGTCACCGTCAAAAAACCCATAAAAATAAAAGATGTTATTCTTCATTTCCAAAAAAAATATGCAAAACGAGACTATTTTCAAGATATTAGCTAGAAAAACACAACACGTCGGAACGCAAAAGATAGTTGAAAATATGTAATAAAAAAATTTGAATGTTCATGCGCGTAGTTTGTGGCCCCACCGAACATTCAAACTGGCTAGAAACAAAAAAACACACTTTAAATTCCGGGAAACCAGTTTGGCGCATAACTCTACCTGCTACTGAAAAGCTTATTAGCAATCATTTTAGTAATTTGTACACCAAGTCACATACATTTTTTTTTTCGAATTATTCAAGTCGATTTTTGGAAAATATCTGAAAAAATTAAAAGTCTTGCAACCTAAGACCCATTATTTCTAAAATAACTAGTATTTTGGTGCGGATTATATTTTTAAACTGCTCGCTGGTTTATTAGCTACTAGTTTTTTCCCGCGGCTTCGCCCGCGTGGACATTGTTTTTATGACTGTCTTTAAGAGTGATTATGTCGTTTCCCACCTACTCAACCATCTCTGTGCTAAAAATCGCAGCAATCGGGTAATTTTTTAGTTCCCTCGGGAACTGCATCATATTATGGTATTTTCCCGTGATAAAAAGTAGCCTATGTCCTTCCCCGTGACACAGGCTACCTGCAAGCCAAATTTCATAAAGATTGGTCAAGGCGTTAAAGCGTGAAAAGGTAACAAACAAACTAACAAACAACAAACACATTTTCACATTTATAATATTCGTAAGGATAAAAAAGTATTAAATAAAAAAAAACTACAAAGAAAAAATTAGTAGATTTTTTTTGCTGTGAAAGTTTAAAAAAAATCTTAAATCCCTGATATCTCGGAAACCGTTCATTTCCGAGCCCTGGTTGATGGAGGTTATTTTGTTGAAAATTAACTCTACTTTAACCCCTTTCAAGGAATAGATCGACTTTCCAGTCACCCTGTATATTACCATATTTACAATACGTCAAAACAAAGAACAAATCGTTAAAGCATAGGCTTTTTAAGAGTACAAAAGAATATAAAAATATAGTACAAACAAATCCTAAAACAATAAAAACTGCCTGAGTGTTGTAGCTAAGGATTCCGAACTGAATGGGAAAAAATGTCGCTCTCGTTGATGTGTTTTGATTGAAATTAATAGGTAATATTTTTTACTTGTGGATGTTAAAAAGGTATCTTATCCAAAATAGGGTATTTGACAGTGTTTAAAATAAATTAAAAAATATTAATATTAAAATGAATTTAAACATGTGGGCCAATTTTGGGAGGTAAATTAGATATTAAAAAAAAATATATTGTGTGACATATTTTTGTGAGAATTTAAATATATTTTTTTTGTAGTTTTAAGATATATAGTTTTGGAAATATTTAATAAAATAGGTGAAAATTGACCATTTATCTCCGAAACTGCTTGGCCTAAAATCTTTTTAAACAATTACAGTATATGAGGTTGGATGCATAGATTACAGGAAAATCTATCCTTCGGTTTCCACAGGAAAAAAATAATTTCTAAAGAACAGAATAAGTAGAACCCTATTTACCTAGAGCAAAGTATGTACTAAGAGGTCTTGTACTGTTGTTGGTAGTTAAGTTTTGGTGCGGAACCTTGTTTGTGTGACACCGAGTCGCTCTTGGCCGGCTTTTTTTAAATCGATTTACTAGTTGCAAAGGTTACATCCTACATACAAAAATAGATGAATAGATATTTATTTTTAGTTTGGAATGCTTTTTAAAAGCTTTTAATTAACTTGCAATGTATGTACCTATGTATGTTTGTTCGGGTGAAATCTTGCAAGTTAAATTTGACCCACTTCTCGGTTTCCGATTAAGCTGAAATTTTGCATGCATATGTATATCGCGTGACGATGCAATATTAAAAGCTTGTACCTAAAAGTTTTTAGGTTTTTCGAAAATTATTTAAAATAGTTTACTGTTTACAGCTAAGCCCGGCTGCTTTGTTAGCGCCCACAACAAAGCTGGCACCGCTGCCTGCGCTGGAAATCAGCGCTCTGCCGGACATATCCCCGAACTACCGGCCGCGCCCGCCGCCCAAGTTTCTGCCGCACTTCGACGAGGACGCCATGAGCGCCGTCATCTCCTCCAAGAACCAAAGGTAACCTATAATCTTCGAAATAAAAACAAGCTAGTCCAACCACAATTTAATTTCAAAATTTTCAATGCCAGCCCCCATTGAAAAATGATAAGAATATATAATAAGATTCCTGAACATATTAAAGCTGAGCAAAAGATAAACATCTTTCAAAGAAAGTTGAAGGAAATGCTAATCGAAAATTGTTATTATAGCTTGCAAGATTTTATAAAATGAACAATGACATTGTAGGTACTTTTGATTTTAATTTATGAATTTCTTATAAAATAAATCAATTAATGACTTGATAATTTATTTCTTATGCATGCATTTTACTGTTTATTATGTACTAGCTGTTTCCCGCGGCTTCACCCGCGTAGACCACGTTTCTATGACTTTTCGAGGGTTCGCAGTGCGCGAGCCGCAAGCGGCTCGCGAGCGTAGTAAAAAGTAGCCTATGTCTGAATCCAGGTCCTAATCTGTCTACCTACCAAATTTCAGCCAAATCCGTTCAGTAGTTTTTGCGGGAAAGCGTAACAGACAGACAGAGTTACTTTCGCATTTATAATATTAGTAGTGATAGTAGTGATTAGTAGTGATATTAGTAGTGATTAAAGTATGCACTACATAAATTACAAATGTTTCACAATATGTAAGTATATAGGTCGACTTTACTTACCTTAAGTTGCAGTGCCCTAGCCGGGTGTCTTATACATACTATAATATGTAACTAAGTACACTTAAGATCTTCTGTACCCTGTATATGACAGCAATAAATTATTGAGTATTGAGTAAGTTTAAATACCTCGAAGGGCATTCCAGCAGAGCTGTTAACTGCTTCAAAATGTTTCCTATGTCATTCAGAGGATCAAGACGAATCTAAAAGAGATCTTGCCTAGCAAAATTCATCAAGCCGTTTACGCTTAAGGGTCAGGCAAAAAAACATACATACATCTAGATACACTGCTGTGTGTCAGCCATGTCGTAAAGGAAAAAAAGCGGTACCGGCCGTGGGTATTCATTCATATCAGCTCATATACGTCCCCACCGAGGTGCTCGAGCCTACCTTGAATTAGGGCGATCGTGCCTTAGTCGACCACGCGGGCCCAGTGCGGGTTGGTCGACTTCACACACAACCTTCGAGTTTCTTCGCAGGTTTGTGCAGGTTTCCTCACGATGTTTTCCTTCACCGTAAGAGCGTCGGATAAACGTACATATGAAATCTAAATTCGAAATCACATTGGTACGTGGTAAGTTCGAATCACTACCTCCCGGACAGGAGGTGGCGGCCCTAGCCATTACGCCACCGACTCTCTATAATATGATTATTTATTGTAAGACTTACAGTGTAAGTAATCAAAGGCTATGATTTGGAAAATTTTGATATCACTTCTTTAATTGGCGAAGGGGTTAGCCGACTATCTATCTTGCTCATTTTTTTGTTACGAACTTGGCTCCCTTGCACATTTACGCTTTTTGTGGAATTTATGCTTACACCCAAACAAAGTAGCTTGTACGAGTAATATTGTCAGTGCGTGCTAAATGTGGTGTTAACAGGAAAATAATAGAATGATTCGGTGCAAGTGCTGGTCACGGTGCGATGTTGGGTCCAACTGCCTAAAAAACAATTAAAATGTACCGAATTATGTCACAGTGGTGGAAAATGTAAATAAAAAAATAAAAGTATTGTATGCTTGATATAGTAGGTTCTTGGTGGAACACTGAACTGAACATATTTAGGTTTTTTTCTTGCACTATTCCACAATTAATGTAAATAAAACAAAATTTGTTTATACTGCAACCGGTTTCGTGATCATCTTCAGGCAGTAGACTACTTTATTTCAAAGTGAGGGTAGTGTGATACTTAAATTTATTTATTGAAAATCTACATACAGTGACAATATAATACACTCTTCTTCAAAACACCCAGATGGCCACAAACATTCCGCAATTTACTCCTTTGTCCATAGACTGTTAGCTGTACCCATGTCAAAGAAAAACTTTAACCAAGAATTAGAAACCATCAAAAAGATTGCCATCAACAACGGATACACTGCTGAGTTAGTACTCAAGATATTGAAAAGAGTCCAAGGCAGATCAGTTAAAAATCTTATAACAGCAGGCTTGAAGCCAAACGAAGAAACGCTCCAGACCCAGATTTGGAGAAAAATACCATATCTTGGTGACATATCCCAGAAACTAAAAAGAACCCTTGACACACAAGACAAAAAAATTGCCTTTTACTCGACCAAGTCACTTAAAAACCGTATCTGCAATAATAAAGACACAATCCCAATAAATGAACACAGCGGTATCTATAAACTCACATGCGGAACCTGCCAAGGAGTTTTCGTCGGGCAGACAGGCAGAAAGTTCAAATTGAGGATAAAGGAACATATCAACAGTTGGCAAAAGAAGTCAACAACATCAACCTTTGCAGAACACCTCAATGAACATGCTCACACTTTTGACCCTACAAGAGATACAAGAATCCTACACGTTTGTAAGAAAGGAAGCAAACTAAATGCCCTTGAAGCCCTGGAAGTAAACAAACAGAGACTCACAACCAAATTTCCATTGCTTAACGATCAGACACATCTCTCGACATCGCCTGTTTTAGGTTATTTTAATTTAAATTTAAAAACCTAAGCTGACATTTGTAATTTTAGTAATTTTAAATTTGACATTTTTAATTTGACATTCAGATACAATTGTTATCTTATTTATTTATTTAGGTACTAGTATGACACAAAAACTACCGTTTTGGTAGATTTTTTCAGAAACTGTTATCCCTATTTTTAGTAAGTATAACACTACCCTCACTTTGAAATAAAGTAGTCTACTGCCTGAAGATGATCACGAAACCGGTTGCAGTATAAACAAATTATGTTTTATTTACATTAATTGTGGAATAGTGCAAGAAAAAACCTAAATATGTTCAAAAAAATAAAAGAATAGAAATATTTATTTTATTTATTTATTAATAAAAACATATAAAAATACTATTACTGACGCATCAGACCATAAGCGCCAGTCAGTAACTAAGTTAAGTATGTATTCTATATATTTTAATTTTAAGTATGTTATGTGTTCTAGAGATTTTGTATGGTCATCTTAGGTATAATTTCTAAAGAAGGAAGAGCGGTGCCTCCTTACACAGCCATTTTTAGCTTAAAAGGAGGCCCAGCAATAGACATGTTAACTGTATAACCTATGTGAAGAAATTTTTTTTTTTCATAAAAAAACAACTTAATACTTGCAACAAATTATGTGAGACTAGACGATTGGAAAAGTTCCTAGGCACCGCCGCGTACCATGTCCGATTTTTTTTAGATAGATGTATGATAACTATATGTAATAAAGTATATACTTATTTTTTACAAGCTATTATAAATATTAAATAAGATGTTTTTTTTTTTTATCGCACAACATTTAGGATCTTAAAAGGTACTGATGGTTGAATAAAATAAATAGCAAACCGATTTTGTTATGCTCGTCAATATTTCCTTTTTTCTATTAAACTATACATTAAATGTCTCAAAAATGAATTCCTCATACCCGATTTATCAGGAAATGACACCACACTCGCGGTGTTAGGTAAATAGAAGCTGATATGTTTTTTTGCGGCGAGTACCTTGAATGCCCGCCCTCTGCCTATCCCTCAGGGGGCAGTGGCACGCTAAGAAGAAGGGGGCAGTGGCTGGCTACAGGGCTAAATTAGCTTAGCTTTACCTATCAAACATCTGTGCCAAGTGAATTCATCCGATCCCAAAATTTGCACCTCGGTTTCAGTCTACCAACAGTGTTTTTTTTTAAATTCACAATTGGTAAGCCATTGGCATCATCTCGCCTGATGGTAAGTGACGACGATGCTAAAGATGAAAGTGGGCTTACCAAGATTCCCCAACGCAATGCAGAACTGACTATCTTATCAAGCCGGGACACATCAATGTTGTTAACACTGATGTTTGGCGGCAAGACAGACGGTTTGTGTTATCATTGGCCACGGCAGCTACTTTGTGATGAGGCGGTGCCTTGATCGATGTTTCGTGTTTAACCTACATGTGTACTTGTTTATGTCTAGTTGTAAATTAGGTATTTATGGTAAACAAACAGGAAGTGATTGACCACAGCTTTGTTGTCATGTCGTCGTGCAATATGTAAATTGCAACATATCTGATGCTATTATTATTATTACCGTATGGCCACATTTAGTTCCTGCAATATAAACTATAAATCAATATCAAGATTCTGGATCCAGTTTTTGGCCTCCGGGATGAGTTTGTTCAGATCCTCCCAGCCACCCCTAAAACACCCGCAGCTAGGGGAGCTCTTATTGCCCCATTTGTGCAGTTGGTAGTTGCACCTGGCTTGGCCAGTTCTTACGCGGTTTCGTGTGGTCCAAATTTTACGGTTTTGGTTAAAATCAGCCATTCGAACGGTGAGGTCGGAAAGTACCTCCTAGTGGTCCACCCCGGGCAACGGATTCGCTCTTGAGGTGAATACGGCTAAAGCTTTCTGACACCAATGGCCCGGTGGACTTGCTCCTTTGAGTTAGTCCTTGGAGTTTTTCCTGCTATCTCTCGAATATCTGATGCTGAATTTAATTGTTTATCAGACAAAAATTGTTGATAACTGTACGTTTGTGAAGTGTATTCAAGAGTATCGCTCGTTAGCAATAACTTAAAATTATAGAATTATCTTTTTATAATGTTGTTTACCAGTCGTAGTCAATAAGATTTCCCAGCGGGAATGTCCCATGTCATAGGTTATCCTGTGTAGATTCTCATTTGAGTATGTCGCACAACAATCGTACAGATTAAACTTAATTATTTTGCTCTAATTAAAACGTATAGGCACTGCAACTTTACTTAAGTCGGAGTCTGAAGTAATATGTTTTTTTTTGCACTTTAAATTTATAGCTATTTTGTAGAGAATATTTCGAGAAACGGGTGCGATTGTCACGGGTGTGATAAGTAGAAATTCAGCGCATTTCTGCCATTGTGAAATTGCCGTCCAGGATAAACCCCCTTATTATATAACTTCCAGTTCGATTCGTTATACGGAAACGGCGAAGAAGTTGAATTCGACTGCTTTACCTGTAATAAAAAGCTTGACATGATCGATATCCCTCGAATATTTCGCCGACTCTGTGTAACGAATTGAACTTAATCTGGGGTTGAATATCGAATAAGGGCGAATTCACATAGGACAATGCCTGTAAGTTTCAGTGTACAAATAAACTAATATCGAAGCGGATGGCAACCTATCGTTATGAAGACTGTCTTATCATCATATAGATTTGTGACGCTTCTATTTTCCAACAAGTGGTTACTGTTAAATTCAAATTTTAAACGACTTCAAAAAAGGAGGAGGTTTCTCAATTCGATTATTTTTTTATATGTGTTCGCGGATAACTTTGTCATTTATGAACCGATTTTGATGATTCTTTTTTTGTTGCAAAGGAGATATCCCAAGGGTGGTACCATGATAAGGAAATCAGGATCTAATGATAGCATGCCAGAGAAATCGAGGGGAACCTTTTTTTCCTGTTTGAAGACGGTTTTTTTTTGTTTAAAATTATGTTAAATTGAGTTTCGTTTCGTTTAATGTTCTTAATAAACTTATATTGATCATCTATAAATAGATATCGATAGAGATGCTCTGTATCTACGTTTGATTTTCTTCTCTCCATAAACAAAGGCAACCTAGGGCGAGCCCGTATTTTTTGTTTTGTTTTATACAGTGGACACTGACTCCAAACTGCTTGTTTCGACTAAGGCGAATTTTAAAGATTTGGAAGGCCCTCTAGAACGGTGGCACAAGTTGGATCTTTTGAATCTCCCCTGTATCTATGCAGCCGTCCGTGATGCGCATGGCGCCCTCTAAGTCCAGCGGCCGGATTTACCGCACCTTCTACACTTTTAAAGCCGACCGTACTTCACATATTCCTACGATATCCCACTGTAACTGGCTCCAGCTTCTCTGGCGTTCCGTGCGGGGATCGAACCGCCAGCAACGAAAGCCGCGGGAGGTGAGCGTGCCTACAGCTCCGGGACCTACCTAGACAGTAGGTAGTGATTCTCTTCCACGAGGCACTCGCCTTGCAGAGTACCGGGACAAGCGTCTTGGCGGCAAGACCTACCGTAACTGGTCCCTGTCTTCACCTTATGGTGTTGGCAGGAATAGCGGCCCTCAATATATGACATAGCTGTCGGTGAGTGAGGACGCTTTATCATAAACCTGGTAGTTTTAGCGTATCTGGTAGATATACGAGAGAGAATGTAACTGGCTCCGTTCTTCGTTAAGTTCTGTAAGCTTCTCGTGTACGCGTGTTGTAAGTTACCAGGGGCAAAGATCGTTGGGTTTGGTTACGCGCCCCCGCCTCACCGTTACCGTGAATGCCACCAGAGCCAGGAAAAGTGGGGACTAGGGGCCGTTTTCTGGTCATGTATTAATCATCATATAAGCTCATATACTTCCCCACCAATGGGATCGAGCCTACCCTGAATTAGGGTGATTGGGCCTTGGACGACTTCACACACAACCTTCGAGTTTCTCCGCAGGCGTGTGCAGGTTTCCTCACGATGTTTTCCTTCACCATAAGGGCGTCAGATAAACGTACACTATGAAATCGAAATTCAAAAACACATTGGTACGTGGCAGGATTCAAACCACGACCTCTCTCGTACAGGATTTAGCGGCCCTTACCGTTACGCCACCTATATATTAGTCATAATAATATAATGTTATTATCCTTTCCAGAACCAAAGTCTACTCGGGAAACAAAGTCATAGGGAAAGTTCCAACACTATATGAGCTGTGTGTTAACATCCTGCAAGAGCATATTGATGGTAAGATTCACTTTTAATTAAATTACTAATACCAGTCGCCTGCTTTTAAGGGTTTCTAGAGTTCAGTAACAGGTAACGGGACCTCAAAACTACGCCGTCCGTCTGTCTGATCGTTTATGGACTGCAGCCTCGGCGCGCCCTCCGACTCGCGACGTTGCCGGCCCAAGTAAATTACGAAGACTTGAAATTAGTTGTAGTTTAATTAAAATATGTTTTTACCACCAGCTATTTATATTAAAATCATTATATTATTTATATTCTAATCTATATCTATATACATTAATAAAACTGTAACGGGGCCGTGTCTGTACATGAAATATTTTTGGAAAATAATAACTGGTGGACATTACTAACGATATAGAGGCCAAAACAACTTTTGTAATTTTTGTCTGTCTGTCTGTCTGTATGTTCGCGCATCACGCAAAAACTACCAGGCCGATTTTGATGAAATTTTATATGGTGGTTCCTTATAGCCCGGGTTAACATATAGGATACTTTTATCTCGGCAAATTCAAGAGTTCCCGTGGAAAAATTCAATATCTCCACGCGGACGACGTCGCGGGCACAGCTAGTGTTGAATAAAATCAATAAAACAGGACGGTTGGAATGGCAGAAGTCGGGGAAAAAAGGCAAAACAGAAGTGAAAAGTCTTAATTTTTAAAACATACAGATAAAATAAATTAAAAAGAAGGTGCAGATTCGGTGTAACACGATTTAGGACTAAACTAAATTCACACTTTCTGTCCTCTACTTTCTGTGTCGAAAAGACAAGGACAGCTTACTTAAATTTAGTTTAAATCAAACCATATCATTTTATACAGTAATTGGTTCCCGGCTAAAATTTTATATTACGTGATGTCTTTTCGCATTACATCACGATGTCACGGGTTCGATTCCCGGCGAAGTCTAACTTTGTAAGACTCTGTTTGATTGTAGCGGATTTACCGACAAGTTGATTACCCTAATTTAGGGTAGGCTCGAGCCCCTCGGTGGGGACGTATATGAGCTGACATGATGCTGAATTAAAATTAAAAACGGTAAAAAGTAAACAAGGCTTACACGAGAAACACGTTTTAAAGGTTTTAACTCTATCGTAAAAACGTTAATACATTCAAACGTGATACAACAAAACAATAAAAAGCCGCGGGCCAAGTGTAACTCACGTACTCTAGTACTCGCGCTAAAGAGCCCAGACTGATTAAAATCTGTAGCCTCTTTGGTGTGATGAGAAGGGACGAAGAGTACCCAGTCAAGAAGGCCTTGGCTATCCCGGAAGAGAGAAGAGGAAGAGGGCGCCCGCTAGCTACGTGGTGGACATCCGTAGCCAAAGATCTAGAACGGGCACAGCTGAAAACAGAGACAACCCAGGACAGGTGGTCCTGGCGCCTAAGGACGAGGAGAGCCGACCCCAAATGAAGGGAAGGGATAAGGCAAGGAAGAAGAAGAAGCCTCTTTGGTGTCCTTTAATTGTTTTAACCGCCTCTGTGGCGTAATGGTTAGTCCATTCGCTTCACACCAGGAGGTCGCGGGTTCTATTACCGGTGGGGTCAACTTTGCAAGACTCGGTTTGGTTGGTGGTAGGGCATTTTCATTGTCCGCCTGGCTAGCTACCACCATCTTATCTAAGTCTTGCCGCCAAACATCAGTGTTAACAATATTTATGTGTTCCGGCTTGAAGATAAGATAGCCAGTTCTCCATTGCGTTGGGGAATCTTGGTAAGCCCGCTTTCATCTTCGGTATCATCGTCACTTACCATCAGGTGAGATGATGCCGAGGGCTTACCAATTGTAAAAAAAAGAATTGGTATTGATGTTCTTTGATTGTAATGAATAGGTATCATCGTTGTTCTCGTGTGAAGAGGTAAGTAACCGACATAGCTCACAGAATCGCTAAACTGAAGTGGCAGTGGGCAGGGCCCATAGCTCGTAGATCAGACGGCCGTTGGGATCGTAAAGATCTTGTGTGGCGATCGCGCATCGGAAGATGAAGCGTAGGCAGGCCTCCCACGTGGTGGACCGACGAACTAGTGAGGATCGCGGGAAGCCGCTGGATGCGGGCAGCGCAGGACCGGTCGTTGTGAAACTACTTGAGGGAGGCCTTTGTCCAGCAGTGGACGTCTTTCGGCTGATATGATGAAGAGGTGTGGTGGTACGAATTCCTCGGTGCGTGCGTCCGTTAGCTGGCTCTTTAGTATCTACGAGTAACCTTTAGGAAATCGTTCTTTAATAGACAGTCACAACTCCATTACTTTTACATTTGAGAACCGAATTGCATGAAAATTAACACAAAAATAATTAAAATATGGATTTACATTTTGAAATATTTTAAAAAACATCATATTTAGAGTTTCTCTGCGTAATCGAATCAGAAACGAGGAGATCCGTAGGAGAACCAAAGTAACCGACATAGCTCTCAGAATTGCTAAATTTAAGTGGCAGTGGGCGAGGCACATAGCTCGTAGAATAGATGGCCATTGGGATAGTAAAGTTCTCGAGTGGCGACCGCGCACCGGAACACGTAGCGTAGGCAGGCCTCACACTCGGTGGACCGATGACCTGGTGAAGTTCGCGGGAAACCGCTGGATGCGGGTAGCGCAGAACCGGTCGTGAACGTCCTTAGGCTGATATGATGAACTATGCGTTTAACCATATATACCATATGCGTGGTCCGTCACCCACTTGGCCTGTATTTTGTAATTAAATGAATTCCAATTTTAACTCTTATTGTTTTAGCTCTGGAATACACGGGGGGAGTTCCTTACGAAATCCTAAAGCCTATTGTCGACAGAGCAACGCCACAACAGCTGTTTGTGCTGGAGCATTATAATCCTTATTTGATGGAAGATACGGACCCGTTGTGGCAGAAACACTGCGAGAAATCTTTCAGAAATAAGAAGCGACAGGAACTGGAAACGTGGAGGGAGATGTATATGGTGAGAACTTAGATTATGGTGGTTTTTTTTTTGTGTATTTATGAAGAAAAATCATTTTTCTGACAATTATAAGAATTTAAACGTCGTTGAATTAGAGCGTCGGTGGCATAATGGCTAGGGCCGCTACTTCCTGTCCGGGAGGTTGTGGTTTCCAATCCTGCCACGTACCAATGTGTTTTCGAATTTCGATTTCATATGTACGTTTATCCGACGCTCTTACGGTGAAGGAAAACATCGTGAGGAAACCTGCACACGCCTGCCAAGAAACTCGCAGGTTGTGTGTGAAGTCGACCAACCCGCACTGGGCCCGCTTGGTCGACTAAGACCCGATCGCCCTAATTCAGGGTAGGCTCGAGCTCCTCGGTGGGGACGAATATGAGCTGATATGATAATGTATGTTTATCCGACGCTCTTACGGTGAAGGAAAACGTCGTGAGAAAACCTGCACACGCCTGCGAAGAAATTCGAAGTTTGTGTGTTACCAGCCCGCACTGGGCTCGCTTGGTCGACTAAGGAAGGCCCGATCACCCTATTTGAGGGTAGGCTCGAGCCTGATATGACGATGATGATGTATTATGTTTGTACTGTAGTTTATGAAGAAACTATCAACTCTGGGATACAGTTCGCTGCAGTTAGGAAGTGGCCATACTTCTGGACCCATGCTAACTGAGCGAACTATGTATATTTTACAGAGTCAATAATTTCAATGAGCTGGTATGATGAATAGGAATTTGCGTTAAAAAATGTTACGCTTATACACCGGACTATAGAGGCAATTTCAGGGACTTCGAATTTCATTTTACCATGTTTAAAGCAAAATAAACATTTCATTTCAATCCTACATCGTACATGTCTGAAAACACATCCTCAAACACCTAAAAAGTCAGGTTGATTTCCTTTTTTAATAATAATAAAAATAAAGTAAAAAAAAGATATGTATTTTCAGACACTTGAAAGTCCATAGTTGTTTAGTCGTAACACTTTCTGTTGTTCTACATTGCTGCACTACTAACATAGATAAAAATGTTACGTTTATACACCCGACTATACAGGTAATTTCAGGGATTTCGAACCCAATCCTAAATCGTACATGTCTGAAAACACATCCTCAAACACGTAAGAAGTCGGGTTGATTTCTTTTTTGTAATAATAATAAAAATAAAGTATAAAAAAATATTATTTCAGACACTTGAAAGTCCATAGTTGTTTAGTAGTAACACTTTCTGTTGTTGTATACTGCACTCCTAACATAGACAAAAAACAGCAAGAAAACCCTAAAAACTTTAAGGTTTGAATCGCGGCGTATTTAAGTTGAATAATTAAAGCTGCTGTAAAGATGCTGTAAAAAAGGTCATTGTTACGCCTGCTGTACTACGAGAGCTGCTATCATCATCATCATCATGTCAGCTCATATACGTCCCCACCGAGGGGCTCGAGCCTACCCTGAATTAGGGCGATGACTGAGCTGCTATGCGCCAACATATTACGTCAAACCGACAATGCCCTGTGCTCCCTTCAATATCCTGGTCATCACTTACATTCTCGGTTACAATGTGACCAAGATATCAAAACTGCTGCACACGGCTTAAAGATTCCACTTAGAGTTGTATCCCACTTCCTACTAATAATATAAACGCGAGAGTTTGTAAGAATGTATGGATGTATGTTTTTTACTCTTTCACGCAAAAACTACTGAACGGATCTGGCTGAATTTGGTAGGTAGACAGATTAGGACCTGGATTAACACATAGGCTACTTTTTTCCACGCTCGCGCACTGCGCATCCTCGAAAAGTCATAGAAACGTCCACGCGGGTGAAGCCGCGGGAAACTGCTAGTAGAATTGTAAAGCACGAACTCACTCTTTTTAGAGGCTATGATTTAACTTGCAATGTTAGTATGTAGCATCGTTTTAATTTTTCCTATCGATTATAGAACGACTTCTAGGGGTCCGATTGAGCTGAAATTTGGTATGAAGCTGTATTGCCGGTGACGATATATCCTTATGGTATTTTGAAGTTGATCTGATGATGAACGAAGGTGGAATAAAGGTCCCAAGATCGTCTTTGGTTTTCAATCAAATCATAGGAAATACTATAGCTCTCAGCCCGGCTTTTTTTTGGAACATTTACTTTATTACATTTGGTACACTGAACGTAAAAACTTTAAAAAAAAAAGCTTTTAGGTTTTTCGAAACGAGCTTATTCTTGTTATACCTCAAGCCGTGTTCCACTGCATATACCTCACATGTGAGAAGTCTCCGATCGAGAACTCGAGGTACGGTTGGCGTATATTTTATTCTTTCGAGCGAAAAAAGTGATTAAATCTGCCATTTAATTGAAAGGCTAGCCAGTTGATTGAATGGCGACATTCAATTGAATGACTAAAGTAGAACTGGCCAAGTCGTTGAATGTAACGTTCAACGACTTTGCTAAACGTCATTTAGCCAAGTAGTTGAATGGGATATTCCAAATATACTCCGAATAAAAAACCGATGATTTCTTCTTCTGCGAAGCATTTTGCTACCCATGGGTGGAACCTCGCCTCGCTTTTTGACTGTGTAATCAATCAAACCTGACCGAACTTAATATTACGCATCGCTCGCTCATTTACAGTTTTTTAGAAAAACAAATTTTTGCCAACTCCCTTTTCGTTGTATGAGATTTTATGTCCGCCGTGTTCAAAGGGCCAGCGTACAATCAGCCAACTAGTTGAACGTTGAGTGACGCTTGTTCAATCAACGTTCGGCCTAGCTTACAATCAGCCAACTAGTTGAACGTTGAGTAACGCTTGTACAATCAACGTTCGGCGTAGTCATTCAATTGAATGTCGCCATTCAACGAACGGACTAGCCTTACGTTCAAATGGCAGATTTAACCAGATGACTGCGATATAGTAATCGTAATAATAGAAAAAAATAGTTTGTGATTTTTTTTTCGAAAGGACAAGCTTGTTGTTGGCGGTCCCCCTTTACAACTTCACCGGACAGGGCTATATTACGTGATTTGGACGGGGGCAGGTCCCCTAGCATTAAATAGAGAGCGTCTAACTTCTTCGTTCAACATGTGAACGGCCAAGGAGTGTTCCCCGATTCGTATAATTTAGAAATCTTCAAGGCGAGAGTGACTATGCACTATCTGAATTTGCGTGTTGTCGGCTGCATCGGCACTTACCATCAGGTGAGGTGCAGCCAAACAAAACACATACACATTCACCCACACATACACACACGCGCGCAGACAATCACTACAGAAGACAGACACTGCTCTTAACTTTAATTAATTAGGTATTTCCTCTGTAATCTCATTTAATATCTTTAATTTTTAATGTTAGCCATCTTGTATCTTAATGTTTTGTTAATGTCTCAGCCATGCAATATAAGATAACACAATGTAAAACTTAAAAACTATAACTTAATTTTTTAAAGAAAAACACAATTTAAAACAAAATCTTATAAGCGTACTCTAGCGGTACAGTTTGGGCGGTTATCGCTCAAAGCGATTTCTTCCAGACAACCCGGTGTTTGGAGACAAAAGCACAAAAAACTGGTAGTGCACGATTATCCAACTAAAACAATACTTAAGTAATATACAATTGTAAAGTTAAAATACTTATATAGATATGTAATACCTTTGGTGAAAATAAACTATTTTTATTTTTTTTAATTTATTTACTATTTGAGTTTGCGTGTTCCCGGCTGCATCGGCACTTACTTACCATCAGGTGAGGTGCACTCAATCATACTCAGTTTTTTTTTAAGTCAGAAAGATATAAAAGAATTATTTTTATTTATGTGTGTGTCTCTGTATGTGCGCTGTCAGGCCGTTGTCAACTCTATAGCCTGAACGGCTGAACCGAGTTAGAAGAGATTTTTTAATTTAGACCTTTGTTGTAAAACTCTAAAAAAATTTTTGCGAGAAAATGAGTACAGGGTGCCCTGCAATTTACTCATTTCAGAGATGCCAGGAGGAACAAGAGATGAAGCTCAAGTCGCTGACGGCCAACATCAAGATGACGCAAGAGGCGAAGAAAGCACCCATCAAACAGACGAAAATGGCGTACGTGGACTCCGTGGTGAAGCCGCCGCGCAACATCGCCAGGAAACAGGTGAGAGCCACTTGCCGTTTTGTGTATTGGAAGAGTACCGGCCAAGTGTGAGTTGGACTTGCGCACCGCGGGTTCTGTAGATACCACCACACATCTAGATAATGAATTTTAAAAATATAAACAAGTAATACTTATTCATTACGATCACAAGACATTAAAAATAAAGACAGAAAAAAAAATCCACTTGCTAGAATTATTATTTTGATAAAATTTGTTTGCTTTTAGTGGCAGTTCCTTAATTCTCTTAAAGTCCCTTTTATTCGACAGGTCCCTAAAATCCTTTTTATGAGAATCTGTTCTCTTAATCCCTTTTTTTGGGATTGCTACCGTACATGTGGTCCGCGTTGCCCCGGTGATGAATAATTGAGCACAATATGATTTTGCCATTTCTTAGTGGAAAAAAATAAATTTAAAAAAGGAAAGCAACCGATAAATTACTTGCTGAAGCTTCTGACAGATTAGGTTCTGGGATAAAACGTAATAAATAAACCTTGCCCAGGGTATGCTGCATGAAGTCAAAAGCACTTAAGATGTCAGAAGTTGAAGTTTCAGAAAACCTGAATTCCATTTGTAAAAAAACTGAAAAGACCTCTCCGAAAATTTCTTTATTTTTTTAAGGAAATGAAAGGAAATTTTGAGATTTGATATTGATTAGGTAATCTATGTCGCCAATTGTACAAAGATCTCTTGATGAACTTTAGTATGTGCTATATTTTAAAGTTGAATTTTGTTATTCTAATAATTGTAAAATACTTCTTGTAATAATCTGTTGACAGTTGCCATACCTCATCAAGGTATATATTTTGGATTAGTTCACTGGCAGCATATGAATAGTAGGGGATTTTATTAGGTAAATAAAAAAAATGTTTTTGGTACCTTTGTGGTCCCTTTAAAAAAAACAGTCCCTATTTTCCTTTTTTTTAGGGGTGACTCTGCTAAAAGCCCTAAATTGTGTTATTTCCACAATGTGATAGGCTATCAAAAAAATATCTAACCAAAACATCTTCAGAAATCGACTATATAGAGGAGTTTCACGTTTCTTGTTCCCCTATAAAAAAAAATATATTTGTTGTTTTAGCGGCAATAGAAATCAACTGATTCTACCTATTACGATTCATGATGCGGGATGCGGGCAGCGCAGAACCGGTCGTCGTGGAAATCCTTGATGAGGCCTTTTTCTAGCAGAGTGGACTTCCTTCGGCTGATATGATGATGATGACGGATCATGAAATACGGGCTGTATGATAGATAGGCGGACAGCGGAGCTTAGTAATAGGCTCCGTTGGTTATAGAACCTCAAAAATATTTCGGTAACAATATCTTTGGATTTGAAAGCCGTGATTGTAAGATTCATTTTTTTATTCACAAATTTTTCTTCTTTTTTTTTTTCTTTGATGTGTTTGAATTTTCGTCTTGAATGTCTTAGTTAGATTGTGGTGGTAATTGTGTTCGAATGTGGAGCTTGCACAGGGCCACTATCCAAGTTTGAGTGACATTCATTCACACTTTATTTTATTTTATTTTTTATTTTTATTAATTTAGGAAACAAACGTACTTTTGTACGACACAGCGTAAACGACGCAAGAGATGGCATAAGACGTGGATAATGAAATGTTGACGAAACACATCACAGACACATTGGCGCCAAGACAGACAAGAATGAAGCTTAGAAAATGCCCTACCACCAACCAAGCCGAGTCTTAGACACCGTTAGGATACGAACCCGCGACCGTGATGCGAGTGGGCTAAACACTACGCCACGAAGAGGGTTAAATATACAGGATGTAACAAAAGTGGTGTAGAAGCCCTCAGCAACGACTGTTCCTAAGAGATCTATGGTAGAAGTAGTGGATGCCCGCAGCTTCGCCCGCGCAGATCCCGATTTTTGGGGTTCCCGTGGGAATTTCCCAAAATCCTTTCTTAGCGGATGCCTACGTCATATCATCTACCTGCATGCCAAATTTCAGCCCGATCCGACCAGTGGTTTGGGCTGTGCGTTGATAGATCACTATGTCAGTCAGTCAGTCACCTTTGAGTTATATATATTTAAGAAGATAGCCAAAAAAAATCTTCATACAACTAGATCATCTGATTGATCAATTTCGAGCGTCGAAAAATGTTACCTGGTGAAAGTTTTTCAGTATGATGAGTGATTGCCCCAGTTAACGGATACTATACTAATTTGGTTACACCCTGTATAAGATAAAATAAATAAAATATATAACTAATCCAGTACTGGTTATCGCACAGGCGGTGCACGGCACAGCGTATGCCGCCGCCGCCAGCCCGGCCGCCCGAGTGGCGGCGCTCGCAGCGGCGCCCAACGTGCTTCGCGGGGGCGCTCGGCCCTCCCCCGCGCCCGTGCTGCTCGGCGGCGCCTCCAAGCCGAAGAAGGCCCCGCTCATGCAGAAGGCGCTCCAGTTCATGCGCGGCAAGAAGCGATGATAGGCCGCCAGATATGGTCCCTGCTAGAGATAAGGTCGAGAGTTTATGCCTAATGGGCAAATTGGGTATAAACCCAGGCAGCCCAATAGATGGGCCGAAACATTTTTAGTTATATGTAGGTAACTTAACAAAAAATCCAATTTTTGAATAGTATCTGTTAGTAATCATAATAACATGAAATTCCTGGGATGATAGTCTTTATAATCATGTTGTTTCTTATATAAGCACTCGAGTTTCTGGTTTAATTTTCCATTGATAAATTACTTTACTACTTAAAAAAAAAATGTTTCGAAATTCCTTCGACAATAATTTTATACCTAATTAAAAAGATTTGGCATTTACTCAGTCCACCCAAAAAAAACCCGGGCATAAACCCATCTCTAATCCCTTCATGTCATCATTTCACGTTTATGTCACACCTTGGACACTTCATACAACGGGCCAGAAATGACATTTCAAAAAAGGAATGACGGAACAAACAAAATGGCGGCGAAATCCTATACGTTCGACAAACAAACTGTAACCAATCTGTATCAATCTGGGTGACGAGGGGGTGAGGTCGCAATCTAGAAAGCGGCAGGGAGTGTCCATACTGTATGTTAGTACTAAAATATGTATTTTTTTATGTGTAAAGGTAGAGATCCGATCTGCGCGACCGGGGCGCGGCGCTCTGCAGTGCATGAGCCACTAACACATACGAGTCGAACCAAGGCAAGTTGCAGAGAGCAACCAAATTTCTTGACACGGAGGGATATTTTAAGACTATTCATACAAAACATGGTTCTTAATAAAAAATACTTGGGACATGTGTAGGGTAGAAACTTTCGACATGAGCGAGTGCTATATTTCCCCTCTCAGTTCTCACACATTAATTAGGTTTTAGGTGTTTTTTTTTAAAACGCGCGGAAAATGAAAATTGTGTTTTCATATTGTTATAGAAGGATGGCACAGATTGTTTGAAATAAGTGGAACCATGTTTGTAAGAACTAAGAAGGCACTCGTAAATATAGCACTTCCTCATCTTGAAAGTTGTTATACCCTGTACTGCACATGTCCTAAGTAATTTTTAAAACCTTTTAAAGAAACTATGTTGTGCATGAAAATGTTTAAAATATCCCTAAGCAGTGTTGAGTTTTAATTACGAGGACACAGTGCTCGGTCGTTGACAGTGATAACAGTAGATTCAAATGAAGTTTTATATCAAATCACGGACCTGTATATGTAGGACAAGTTTAGCACATTTGTTCCTTATCAAGGCTAGAAGCAGCACCTTCAGGTTAAAAATATACTAGCTCATTCAAGGATGAGCTTTTGATTCACACCAACATGTGTCTGTGGGGTCACACCAAAGCCCAAAGAAAATGTTTCTTTCACAAATTCCAAAAAAATATTATAAAAGACTACGTTTTAAATAGGGATGACGACAGCATCAGAAATAAATTATGAACTCTTGATCATTAAATTGGCCTCCTACTTAAACTTGGGAAAACCCTACTCGTTTTGTTTTTCAATCAAGTTTTCAATTTTTAATTCATCAAAATCACAAAATGAGTACACAAATGACGCTGCAAAACTATGACGTCACGCCTAGGTATTTCAAACATTTTTAGAACAAAATGTCTTTTTTGACAGATGATTAAAAGTAAATCAGATGACTAGCATTCGTCATCCCTATTGTAGGTCATACAGAACCGACTCTAGAATACAGCGAAAATGGAAAAAAAAAACTTATGTTATCTTTCAGAAGTCAGTTTTTACTTTCGAGCGACGAAGGAATGAAGAAAGTATTGTGATGGCAAAACAAATCGAAGTTGAGATTTTGATGGGGATCGATTGTCTTACTCTAATAGTCTAAAAAAAATTAAAAATATATACATGCGTTTTTTCTGTGTCTCTTAGCGTCCGTCTGGTGCTTTATTGCTTAATTCTATTGGATTTGGTTGAAATTTGGGTTATGACAATATTATTTTTTATCCCCAGCTGTTTTTTATTTCTTCTATAGTTTTTTTTACAAAAATAAAATTTGTATGGTTTACTTTACGCCGTAGTTCGTTGTTCAGGGAAAATTTGGAATAAGGTACCTACCTCTCATACAAACTCAGGTTGTTTGTTACTTTTTATCAAAAATGACTCTAACGAATTTAAAGAAACTTTGTGAATAAATAGCACTTTATTAAACCTACTAAACTGGGTAGTTCATTATTCCAGAAAAAAATTTAAGGTACCTCCCATACAAATCCAAATTATTTGTAAGTACTTCATACTTCTTCTTATTTCTTCTGTTCTTCTCCTTGGGGGAGGCCTATGTCCAGCAGTGGACTTCCTTCGGCTGATATGATGATGATGACTTCATCAAGTCCGGTACACCTTTATTCCATGTTACTAAGTAAGAGTTATGTTTATTGTTGTTTTGTGTATGCCCGACTACGCTACACGATGAAGGCTTCGCGAGAAAGTATGCACAGCGTTGGGGCTGTACAATTTAAATTACTTAGTTATGGTAAGTTAAAACATCTTTTCCAAGGCTATTTTTTCACTATTTTATTTAATTAGTAAGAGCGTCGCTGGCCTTACGGCTAGGGCCGCCGCCTCCTGTCCGGGAGGCCGTGGTTCGAATCTTGCCGCGTACCAATGTGTTTTCAAATTTAGATTTCATATGTACGTTTATCCGACGCTCTTACGGTGAAGGAAAACATCGTGAGGAAACCTGCACACGCCTGCGAAGAAACTCGCAGATTGTGTGTGAAGGCGACCAACCCGCACTGGGCTCGCGTGGTCGACTAAGGCCCGATCGCCCTAATTCAGGGTAGGCTCGTGCCCCTCGGTGGGGACGAATATGAGCTGATATGATGATGACCTGAATAATAGGAGTTGATTGTTGTTTGTTGATTGGAGAGTTGAGTTGATTTTAAGTCACCCCTGAAACTTCAAGCATATTTTTTACACTTCGCTACGGAATTCTGGCTTTAATGACGTAGACGGCTTAGCTACGGAATTAATGTGTTAATGGCGTAATCCGCATCGCCATTGCATTAGGGCAGATTCGAATCGCGTAGTAATTGCTTCAGAATTGCGTAATTACTAATTAGGGCGTTAATAGTTAATAGCGTAGTCTTCATCGCTACAGCATCAGGGCGTTAACCCGCGGTCGGTCGCGTGGGGGTCTTTAAAAGTTTTACGACAACTGCTATGTTTTGTTCCATATTAAAGATACAAATTTGTACCTCAGGGTACCTTCCTAAAACATACTTAACTATCAATTAGTGCAAAAAGATAAAATGAAAAAATAATAATTATTATTTGTTAAAAATTGTTTCCTATCAATAAAGTGATTTAAACCACACTATGGATTTTATGTAAAACTTTATTATGCTACTAAAATTATAAAAATAATATAAATTAAAAATATTTAAAATCTTTACCCTAATATCGGGCGATAAGAGCGCGACCGACCGAGGGTTAATAACGTAGTCGTCATTGCTACTCGACTTTTCGTTGGCACCCAAGGTGAGGCAAGAGAAGGTGTACGTTTAAAAGTATTTGAGTATAATGATCAAAAATATGTCCAGCAGTGGACGTCCTTCGGCTGATATGATGATGATCAAAAATTTACAATTTATAACAATACGACAAATGCCTCTTAAGACTTTTGTGTAATTATGAATACGCCATGTACTATTTTGTGATGAAGGAGGTATAGACCTGCAAGGAGTAATGAGTGACTAGTCAAAGTCGATTTTTTTTTAAACTAGGGTGTTTCTGTCACGAATAGGTCTCTGGCACGAATATTCGGCTTGTTTATTTAGTGTAAATGAAACATCACATCAACTCTAACTGTAGATGTGATCATTAATTAATCAATTACGTATTAGAGAATAATACAAGTGGTTTAGATGATTTACTCCTACAGGCAGAGTTGAGAAGTAGAATTATGGAGATGTAATGTTCGATACATACGATATAAATAATTTCTTACTTTGTTTGACATTTGCAATCAAACTTTAATCATTCTCTGTTATTTTTATTGTATTGATTTTAATGAGCTTAACAAATAAAAAGTTACATTGCCACTAGTTTTATAACATGTTAATATTTTTTTATGTAAAGTATGTCCCCTAAAAAGCTCA
Organism: Coleophora flavipennella; assembly: GCA_947284805.1. Taxonomy (NCBI): domain Eukaryota; kingdom Metazoa; phylum Arthropoda; class Insecta; order Lepidoptera; family Coleophoridae; genus Coleophora; species Coleophora flavipennella. Next base: position 17,820,715 of record OX369257.1, read on the forward strand.
AAACTGTACATTAAATTAATAATTAATTAATTAATTTTTAAATCTAAGAAAAGTACGAAAGTTTTGTATAGCATGGATACCTTTGCATGTGACATTTCAACGTTTCGAGGTGATTTTTTTTGAAGCAAAACAATAGCACTTAAAATATAATTAAGTAATTTTATTTTATTTGTAGTTTTAAGCTTCATATAGGACATACTTTATATAAAAATATTATTAATTATCTAAAAAAAACTGCCGGGTCTATTGTCAGATTACTAGATAACAAAAAAATTATTATCTAACCCTATCTACAGGGCCCGATGTAATGCTTGGAAAGAGTTTTCTGTATAATGACAAGAAGCCCACTTAAGGGGTCCCAATGTACACCAATTTGCAACGTCTGTATATTTTTGTAAATAAAGTATGTAAATAGGTCTAGTAAGTAGATAATTTTATACCTTTTATATTTGTTTCACTCAAAATCAATGAAGCCTGTGGCGTCCTGAATATTTTGTTGCTATATTTAGGAAAATAGCATCCCGCTATAACTAATATTTTTAAATACACGGGGTGTAACAAAATAAGTGTAGGTCCCGTTAACTGTGGCGTCTATCAAAATGAACAACTTTTGTTCTACAAGATTGCTGAAATCGCAAAAAAAAAATTGAACTCTTCATACAAAACGATCAGCTGATCGACTAATTTTGTGAATTTTTGTATGCAGCGTCATATTTTGTTTTGCGAATTGACTATGGGTTCCATGGGGAAAGTTGTTCATTACGATGAGTAGAAGCCGCGTACTTTTCCGCCGTCCGTACTTTTCTTAATGAGTGACCGCCTCCGTAGCCCAGCGGCAAAGTGCACTAGCTTTACACAGGAGGTCGCGGGTTCGATCGCCGACGGCGTCAATTGTAAGACTCGGTTTGGTTGGTGGAAGGGCATTTTCAAAGCCCACCTGGCTAGCTACCACCATCTCATCTAAGTCTTGCCACTAAATATCAATGTTGATATCATTGGTGTGTTCCGGCATGAAGATATGATAGCCAGGTCCCCATTGCATTGGGGAATCTTGGTAAGCCCGCTTCCATCTTCGGCTACATCGTCACTTACCAACAGGTGAGATGTGGTCAAGGGTTTACCAATTGTGAATAAAAATAAAAAAGCCCCAGTTAACGGGACCTACACCATTTTTTAAAACCCTTTATAGGTTGTAACACAATTTGTGTAGAAAGGACCCGTTAACTGGGGTAGTCAATTTGCAAAAAAAATATGGAATAAATATAATGTAACTGCATAATAAACATTCAGTCCGCAAAATAACTACTTGAGCGGCAAGATTTCATAATTGAGCGGCAGAAAAACATGTCTATAAGCAGCAACTCAACACTGTAGGAAGAGTGTGGTACGGGGAGTTCTAAATGGAAGCGGGAGCGAGCGAAGCGAGCTCGGACTTGCGGAGCACCCCGACTCGGATCCGTTAGGTTCGGAGACTGTGCGGGGAGGCGAGCTAAGCTCGCCTCCCCGCACAGTCGTAGTGTTAGGTTTAACATGAGAACACAGAAGTAGGAGCCCCGAAGGGGCTCCGTCGACCACTCAACACTGTAGGAAGAGTGTAGTACGGGGATGTTTAAAATAATTACAGCCATCCAGAATGACATAAATTGCTGATTGATTTTGAAATGTTTGCTGACCATGAGTTGCTGACCAATTAGCTATTTCTGCTGACCGATTATATTTTTCTGCTCACAGAAATAACAATACTATGCTAACCATTTAATTGACACCCAAAAAATATTCTGTACAAAAATGCACAGAAATGGTCAATCAGCTGATCGATGGGTCTCAGAGAAAAAAAAAATCTCAGCATGATGAACAGAAATCCCTGTTTACGGGTCCTATTCTACACCAAATCTGTTACACGATGTATATGTAGGAAGGATATGATAAATCCAGGTATTTGATAAAATTCCTTAGGAATAGAACAATCCCGGATAATGTTCAAATGACAAAACTCATTTTATTCATTTCCCTCAACAAATGCAGTGATTTGTTCTGCGTCTGGCGTCGGTGAAATGGTAAAATATGGCTCCAGATCGCCTTAATTCGGGGTAAGCTCGAGCCCTTCGATGGGGACTTATATGAGCTGGTATGATGAGAACCGCAAATGGGAGCCCCGAGAGGGCACGTTGACTGCTTGCTTTTTAAGAGGATTTTAAACCTACAGCGACAATTATACTTTTCATACAAAGATTTTCACCTCTTAATCGATTTTGACCAATTTTTATTTTATTTTCCTTCATAAAACCTACAGCGTAAAACTTTAAAAATTTGAATTTGAGAATAATTCTGGAAGCCAAAAAAAATATTATGCGTAAATTTTAAATTAGTTTATTTATTAATTCCCAGAATTTATAATATCCCTGCTGTGTGTACTTACGCACTAATCGTTCCATATAGTTTATAGTTTAAGTTATACATACATAATTATGTATAAACTGATATTTCTCCCTTCTGTATATAAAACTAAAAAGAATTGTATTTGTATATTGTAATATCATTTTTTACTAATTCAATTAAATGCGTGCTCATTACCTATGCTTGCTGTTTTAGCAGACTTCGAAACAATTAGTGTAATATATTTGGGGTGTATTGTACGTCTGCCTCTTTGGCTGAACCTCCTGCAGCACGAACGGCTTGATGGATTGGAATGTGAAGTGTCGTTAAATTCGTCCTGACCCGGGATGGGGGGGGAGGGGGGGTTGAAGATGTGTGGGTTTTAATTTTTCAATTGGTTATCTTATTGTATCATAGCTTTGTGTTAGTAGGTTTAGATTAATGTATTTGTCAATGTTTTACGGAATGCCAGAAATTGTACCAAAAGATTGAATCGCTGTGATAGGATTGATTGAAATATAAACAATGTGTTTTAGTAAATACGTGTTATGTAATCGTTTCGCAGTTATCATTTTAACTGGGTATTCGTATCTAAGTAATATATAGTGTGGAGACACACCGTGCCGAACTTACGCGGGTGAAGTTCTGCGGCGGAACTTACGCTCCAGCTATTCGTTTGACATAGCACACTATGCGCGCGCCTTTCAAAATGCATTGAACGATGCGTGTACAATAAAACGCGACGTAATTTTTGGCTTACGTGTTGCAGAAAAGCTGATTCAAATAAAAAGCGTTCTGCTGAATTTACGCTACATAATCATAGCACTCTTCATAAAATGATGGATTGGGGTTGTAGCAAGCCAAGCAACAAAATGTAAAATATAGCAACTGTATATAAGGTCTAACAAAATTAGCTGAAACTATTTTAACTGGTGCTTCTACCCATGAAACTGAACAACTTTCCCCATGAAACCCATAGTCAAATCTCAAAAAAAAATTGAACTTCCCATACTAAGTTGGCTGATCAGCTGATCGAGTTAGTATGGGAGAGCTAAACTTTTTTGCGATGGGGAAAGTTGCTCAGTTTCATGGCTAGAAGCACCAGTTAAAATAGTTTCAGCTAATTTTGTTACACCTTATATAAACTTTCGACCCATTTTGTTGATTAACACTACATTTTCAGCTAACAGTTTGCCTTCTCATGAGGACATTGGTATTGTGATAATTTCGCGTCCAATAAATATTTATTTGATATGAAATTTGTAATAGTACCTGAACATCTCTGCATTCATTTGTGTAATGTTCTATTTTGACCTCTTCCGTCAGCTGATGAGGAATGGTACAACGGTACTTTTGTCAATTTCTTTCACGCGAGTTACAACAACGCTTAAGGCCCCGTGGTACCTAAAAACCCACTTAAACAGTTTTTAGAATTCAATTTTAAAGTAGTTCAGTAAATTTAAATTCTAGGAAAACATGCTGGTACTATTGAGAATAGTTACGAGGGACTATATCGACTGGAAACACGATTTAATAAAGTTGGCTCTATAGAATAATTTCGCAAAGGTACCTCTTTTCGAGCCATTTTATTGTCTATTTTCGGTTTTATTCTTAAAATAAGTTATTTGAAAATATGATTTATTTACTGAAATAAAGTTCATAGGTGACTGAAGGGAAAACATCGAATGGATTTTTATTTAAGATAAATATGATGAAAATAAAAAAAACGACGGGTTGCACTCCGGGAGTGCCGGCAGAAGTCAAAACTTGAATATTAACGTTGTGCATTTTTGATATTTTGGAATGGTTAGAGAATAATTTTGCACGAATTGCTTTAATTATCAGTATAAAAGTACTATCATTTATGTGGTAGAATACAATATTTATTTATTGCGCTATCGTATACAAACATGACAATTTATATTACATTAAAAAGTTTATATATCAGAAAAATCAACAAAAAATCAACCCCATCCGTCTTACGAATTTTCGATCAGGTCACGTGTCCTGACGCGAGTTTAACATTTTTTACCCATTACAAAAAAAAGTGCACAACGCCGCTAAAGAAGTTTTCACTTCAAAAACGAAAACATCGAAATGTGCAAAAGTGTGGTTATTTTCTTCCCTCTTTACACGTAAAGAAAAAGACAGACAGATTTTTAAGTACCACTGGGTCTTAACAACGCTAAATCGCTTTTCGATCTACAGCTGTTGCGTGCGTCAGTTTAACATTACTGAAATAAACCATCAACATTTTTAATCTTAAGTGAGCTAAATAAATAAATAATCTTTATTTTGTACAAATACAGGGTGTAAAAAGACCACTCCCGGAAACATAAACTGAGGTTTTTATTCATCATACTGAACAACTTTCTCCTAGGAACCCATACAGAATTCGGGAAAAAAAATGGACTCCCCATACAAAATTGGTCGATTAGCTGGCTGATTTGTATGAAAAGTCGAATTTTTTTTCGAGAATCCAGTATGGGTTCCTTGCAGAAAGTTGTTCAGTATGATGAGTATAAACCCTAGTCAAAGTTTCCGGGAGTGGTTTTTTTACACCCTGTATAATCTTTAGGAACCCAGAGCCATCCATTTTTTTAAAGCTTAACTTTTGAAAATATATGTAGGTATAGCAAATATACAGGCTGTTAGGTAAAATAAAGACTATATTTAGATAGGCTTCTATTCATAAAACTGAACAACTTTTTCCTATACAAAGTTGAATCAGCTGATCTATTTGTATGAATAAATAAAAAAATGCTATTTCAGCAAATTGTAGAACAAAAGTTGTTCAGTGTCATGAGTAGAAGCCCCCCCTCAATAAATACCTGTTTTCGATTTTACCTAACTTGTGTTCTTGTGTTCTCTATTCTTTATTCTTTACTAGCTGTTTCCCGCGGCTTCACCCGCGTGGACCACGTTTCTATGACTTTTCGAGGGTGCGCAGTGCGCGAGCCGCAAGCGGCTCACGAGCGTGGTAAAAAGTAGCCTATGTCTTAAGCCAGGTCCTAATCTGTCTACCTACCAAATTTCAGCCAAATCCGTTCAGTAGTTTTTGCGGGAAAGTGTAACAGACAGACAGAGTTACTTTCACATTTATAATATTAGTAGGGATAATATTAGTAGGGATTGTTCAATTTACACAACACCTAACACCTGTGTAAGTGTCCAATTATATTCAGCGACCAAGCCGCGGTGACTTGATTTATACAGGTATTAGAAAATTGGTTTAGGAGCCGTTCACCGGGGCTTCTACTCAACATACTGAACAACTTTACACAAGAAACACATAGTCAATTTTCAAAACAAAGACCTCTGTATATAATCGATCACCAGATTGACCAGTTTTGTATGGAGTGTCGATTTTTTTGGAGAATTGACTATGGGTTCCTTGGAAAGTTGTTCAGTATGATACGTAGAAGCTTTAGTTAACTATTCCTACACCAATTTTATTACATCCCCATGTATACAAATACGATTCGTTGGGCACAAAGACAATTCGCTGAATATAACGGGAGCATGTAAAAGTTCTCGAGTGGCGACCGCAGGCAGGCCTCCCACGAGGTGGACCGACGACCTGGTGAAGATCGCGGGAAGCCACTGGATGCGGGCAGCACAGGACCGGTCTTCCTAGAAATCCTTGGAGGAGGCCTTTGACCAGCAGTGAACGTTTTTCGGCTGATATGATGATGATGAACACTATTATACTTTTTTTTTAAAAATTTTTATTCACAATTGGTAGACCCTTAACAACATCTCAACTGGTGGTAAGTGACGATGTTGCCGAAGATGGAAGCTGGCTTACCAAGATTCCCCAACGCAATGGGGATTCAACAATCTCTGTTGATCGTAGTTTTCATCCGACTTCAAAAAATGAGGAGGTTCTCAATTCAACATTGTTACACGGTTTCTTCGCCGACTGTTATCCGATTTTGATGATTATTTTATTTAACTGATAGGTATGTCTCCAGGTTGGTCCAATATAAATTCTATCAAAGTTGGCTCAATACTTTAAAAAAAAATAGAAATAGAAAATCATTTATTTGCCTTAAACACGGTATACTTAAAATTATAGTTAAAGCGCTCATGTTAGGAAATTAATAAAAACAAAATGGTACTTTGTTGTTGTGATTGAAGTCGCTTTTTAATGTGTTTAGCGTTTACAATTTATTATTAAATCTGCCACCCTATGTGGTGTTTACAAATAAAGTGATTAATGGTTTAATTGATTAGAACTGTTTTAATAAATGTATTTTTAATCTTATGTCTTTAAGGCTATAAACTTACTATCTATGTAAGATGTAATTAAGCTATGTATGCTTACAGACGATCAAGTATTATACTTTAGTTTTTTGCTTTATAAATTTTTCACTTGTTTATAAAGTTCAAAATGGCGACCACTTTTTTCAATTTACAGAACTTCAACGTGTTACTTTTGTGTTACAGTGATGCGCGCACATCTTGAAATTTCACTCTCATAATTTTTTCACAACGCGCCTAAAGAAGTATAAATTAAAAAAAAAAACTTGCGCCGGTGCCAGAAAATATGACCACTAACATACGCGGGCCAATGAATATTAGATACATACAAACAATAGTTTTTCATGAATGCGATTACTCACTACACTTAAGCAGGCCAATAAATATTAAAAACATCTCTTTTTGTCCGACTGTCCAAAAAGAAGGGTTATGATTTTCGCGTGTATGTAAGTATTTATATTTATACGTATGTATGTATATCTGTTTCCTCAGCTGAGCCTGTAGTCTGAACGGTTTGATTGATTTTGGAGTGCGAGGTGTGGTTATAGATTCGTCTTGATCGGCAGGCCTGAGTGATATGGGATACACCGCTCAAAACAGAGGGCAATATTTTGCGAAGTCTATTTTAATCGATTAGGTAAGTCATCAATGTTTTTAATGTTCTACATTTTGCCGGTAATGTAATTATTTGAATATTAACCATAATAGGGATGACGAATGCTAGTCATCTGAGTTACTTTTTATCATCTGTCAAAAACGACATTTTGTTCTAAAAATGTTTGAAATACTTAGGCGTGACGTCATAGTCATTTAAGTACTCTTTTTGTGATTTTGGGGAATTAAAAATTGAAGACTTGATGGAAGAAAAAACGAGTAAGGTTTTCCGAAGTTTAAGTAGGGGGGCAATTTAGTGATCAAGAGTTTATAATTTATTTCTGATGCATCCCTATATGTTTTAAAAGGTATCATTTCAGATCATGTTATTAGACATGTTTTACAGCTGTAGATCACAGGTGGCGCTGCAGCAGTCAGGACTGTTGGCGATTGAGGGCTTCTCGGGAACTAATCAACAGATTCCGCTGCGGTTTTTTTGCTTTGTAATATTTTGCAGGAGGGTAATATTTTTTGGGTGTATGTATGTATGTCCGATTCTTTGGCTCGGCCTGTAAACGGCTTGATGGGATTTTGGAGTGCGAGATTTTCGTGGATTTTAGTTAGATTTATCTTGATCCTGAAAGTGACGTAGGAGTCATTTTAACCTGACTGCCTAAAAAGGAAGGGTAATTTATTTGCAGTCGGGTTTTTATTTTTTATAAAATTGTTAGTTTATTCAGAACCAAGTCTAGACATGTTTTACAGCCTTAGGCCATTAGGAGGTGCTGCAGCTCAATAAAAACTCATTACTAACTCTTACTAATAAATCATGTTTATTTAATAAAAGTTGGTGAAGAATTTAAAGAATCTACGACACATAGAAAACAAAACCTTTGAGAGTAAGTAGACTTTAATTGGGAAGGAGAACTTACTGAAAGTAGGTACTCTCTATATAGTTTAAAATAAAAAGCAAAATTAAAATGTTTGAAAAAGCCCACGTCAGGTGTTAAAACGTAATTGAAAAAGATTAAATATCTCGTAAAGTCCTCCGACTAGAGACTAAACAAGAAACGAATTTTTTTTTAAATCAGAAAATCCATCGGGGACTTCTATACTCTGCTCTAAAATAAATTAAATGTACACAATTTTATGAGTATGACTAATTCAGTATGTAAGTTAATGTATTTTTTGATTAGTGAAATTGCAATAAAGACTCGTTGCCCCACCAACTGCGATGTTCCCCTGGGGGGACCACGAGGAATTCTGCTATATTTAAACTGAAATTTGGAACAGAGTATGTGATGATGGCAGTCACGACGGATTTTCTTATATTTTTTATAATTTATCTTTTGTTTCTTATTTCCGTCTAGTCGGGGGATTTAAAAAAGTTATTTATGAGGAAACGCGGTCTAAAGAATAGGTATTTGAATAAAATGTTGCTGTCTCTTTCACCCAAACCTCTCCTTAAACAACAAGAAAGGGAGAACTGCGGCGCAGACCGATAATAGACACTAAAATTGACCAAAACAGCATTTTAGTCCCCTATTTTTTCCTCTTCCAAAACTTGAGCAATAATAATTTTTTTTTTCAAAAATAATTAAAAACAAACGCTTCACATATGCCTCTATGTTTTCATTTTATTGTTAATACTTATGCGTTTTATTTTTTTTGGTGGGTGTCATTACGTTTCAATTGGGCAATTTTCTCAGTTTTTGAAGGCTCCTACTTCCTATTAAAATTAGAATATAGGAAAAAACAAAACCAGAAATGGCCATGGTAGATATAGCTTTGATGGAAAAAACATTTTTGGTCTATTCTCATTATCCAGGGAGAAAACAGGGTACTACGTTTGTATGGAAAAAATGGTGCCTGCGTTATAAATAACGTTTTAACTACTTTTAACACCCGTCGTCGTGAGCTTTTTAAAAATTTTTAGTTCTGCTTTTTTTGTATTCTATGACAGACTTTCAAGTAACCAACATGATGTCTTAATTACTATTAAACAATTAATAAATAACCACGTCACCGTTTCTGAATTCAATTTAACCCTAAGGATAAAAGGAAAATTAACACGTTCAAATAGGTTAAGAGTTAAGTTATTGTCGACCAACTTGAGATGCGCATTTGTATTTGTAAAAAGTTTATAGATTATCGACATAAAATTTTCTATACCAGCTGCTAAAAAAAATTTTTTTAATAGATATTTTAAAAATACTATTGAACCCTTCGCAGGCGTGTGTAGGTTTCCTCACGATGTTTACCTTCACCGTAAGAGCGTTGGATAAACGTACGTACATATGAAATCCAAATTCGAAAACACATTGGTACGTGGCGGGATTCGAACCGAAGAAACTTCGCAGGTTGTGTGTGAAAACGACCAACCCGCACTGGGCCCGCGTGGTCGACTAAGGCCCGATCGTCCTAATTCAGGGTAGGCTCAAGCCCCTCGATAGGGACGTATATATGAGCTGATATGATGATGATGATTGAACCCTACTTTATGCGTGGTCTAACACGCACTGGCCACTTTTTTTTGTAATCTGTATTCATTATTCTACGACATTGGTATAAAGCTTCAGAATAATTTACTTACCATAATATTCAATCATTCTCTTAACATTCAGAGATCACATCTACTAGTAGTCTTAAAATTAGTTTAATTTCAATTAAATGGTCAGGTCAACTGCTGACCTCCCCTAAGAATGGCAGGTCATAGGGCAGGAGTCTCGTCTCTTGAAATGCTATTATTCCAGAAGACCCTGCAATACCTCCAGTGCTCCGGCCAAGACGAGCCAAAGAAAACGGGGCACTACGCGTTGTGTCGTATTTTCGAACTGTCATAGATTCGGTCCGGATGATGTTAGAAAGCTGAAATTTTCAGGATTATAAACGGCAGACTTATCAAACGTCCAAGTATCAATTTCTAGCTGATTATTGACATCTTTGTCTGAAATACGTTTATTTCGTAACTGATTCACTCATTCGCGGATGATCATCAAAACCTGTAGGGTATACTTCCTGAAAAGATGCAACGAACGATAAAGAGTGGCCTATGAAAAAAGGAATAACTGAAAGTTTATAATGCTTACACTGTCAAAAAGTTATGAGATCTCTTAGTACAACCAAGCCTCTAACTAAGCTCCGATTTGTGCTGCGCTTCATAGCCCACGGGGTCGTCCCAAGGCCTAAGTATATAGCTCTAAGCGCTCTTGATACCACATTTATAGCAATAAAAACAAATAACTCTTCCTCATCATATCAGCTCATATTATACGTCCCCACCGAGGGAGTCGAGCCTACCCTGAACTAGGGCGATCGGGAATAACAGTGAAAGCATTATGTATGAATTGGTGCAACCAACTTTACATAAAATGGTTTTGGGCTTTGGGTTTTGGTAAATTTAGTGTTTCCTTATTAACCAATCACTGCAGAATAGATAGGTACCTCTATACCTACTCTTCATCGTGAACGAAAGTAACCAAAAAAATTACGTAGTAGGTAATTAGTCTTGATTTTTGCCAAAATCAAGTCTCCACTAGCGATGGATGAGTCGGTTTTCTGTGTTTGAACATGGTTGGGCCTAAGATTTAGACTTCGACCAGTATAGGTAGCTGTTAAATATAATTAATTAACGACCAATATAGGTCGAAGGATTTTGCTTTAGCTGTTAAATTGAACTATTGATCCCTCCTCACTCGTGTCCGCACTCCGCAGCCAGACCTCTCCCTTTTCTCTCCGTGATGAAATGACGTATTGACGTGTACAGTGGTCAGTGACGTAGTAAGTAGATACTTAATGCTTCACGTTCGGATACAACTTCAGTTGTAGAAAGAAATAAATTCTCATTTATGCTATGTGTATTTCTACCTATAAGAGCGTTAATAAAACATTTCGTTAACATATTTTCGTGTCATGTTGTAAAGTTGGAATTAAAATGTGTTGTTCGTAAAAAATACGCTTACGTAATCCGATTCACCAAACAAAATAATATTATACTCTCTGGCTCTGACCCGCCTATGAGCTGTGTTCCGTCCGTTCCGAACCGATTAAGCACTGACTTCGCGTTGTAATGTGAGTGCTCCGTCCCTTTCAACGTTGATAATATAAAGAGAGACAGACACTATCGAAATCCGCATCGCTAACAACGTGCTATAATATTCCATTCCATTGTATTCGCTGGTGCCTAGCCGGCCCCTTTCTTTTCTTTTTCCTTCCAGTTTGTCGAATTCCGTCGGGGCGGGTCGTCGCTATATTTTTTAAATAAAACTAAATAATTGGTGTGTAAGGCATTAGTTTAAGGCGACCCGATTCCTAACCCGACGAAAGTACCTAATTAATCGGCCACAATGTTACATTTAAAGACCATCGCAAAGACAGTAGTTCCGCCTTTAAAAAATTCAATCCAAAATGAAGGACTCAATAACGTGGTAAAGATCGCGCCAGCTGCTGCGAATGTGTGTTGCCGCACATACTCCAGCCACGAGATCCCAGACAAACTTAAGGACATACCGACCAGTGCAAATCCAAGATTCTTCGACATGGTGGAGTACTTCTTCCACAGAGCCTGCCAGGTGGTCGAAGACAAATTAGTCGACGATATGAAATCGAGAGTGTCCGTCGAGGAGAAGAAAAAGAAGGTTGCAGGTATCCTGAAGCTGATGCAGCCGTGCGATCACATACTGGAGCTGCAATTCCCTCTGAGGCGCGACTCTGGCGATTACGAAATGATTAGGGGATACAGGGCGCAACATTCCTCGCACAGGACACCCACAAAAGGAGGTAAGCCCTTACTATCTTTTGTTTCCAGCCTTTTTAGTTTTGACGTAACTAATCCAGCTTACCAAATTTCCAATAGTACAGCTAACTGCTGCAGTTAAAAGGAAAATTTTATTTATAGCCTCGGACACGTGATGCTAGTTATACTTACCTTGGTACACCATCTCTTTTAGGCAAAATGCATATAACTCGAAACCATTACGATTCGTTACTTAACTAAGCTTAATTAACATTTAACGACTATGTAGTTAAAATGGTTAAATTTAATTAAAATGTACGTTCCTTTCATCTTTATGTGTTTTCTCTTTCAATGAGCTATATAAGTATTGATGCTACATTTAACTAATCGATCACAAAACATCGGCATATCATTCGGTATTTTAACTATTTTACGTATTTTGATTCCAGCTTCATGCGTTAAAATTATAATAGGTACTCAACATAACCTCACTTCCGCAAAAATGTTACGAAACGGAAATATTTTCCTAGTAGGTGGAATTTCTTTACTATACAAAAAGCTTTTAGTGCAGAGCAAAAAAATATTCCATACGTTTGTATAATTTGTAGATTGTAAGGCGCTCCATAAAAAACAAATGACAGCTTACAGAGTCAGTAAGTCAATCAATCATGAGTCAGTGATGATTATTCCGATTTCTGTGGTGGTGGCCAATGTGATGAGCGTAGGTAAATATATTATTGAATATAGCTGGGTATTAATTGTGGTCCTTCCAGGATTCGGGTATTTTCAAATTTGCAGATTTAATAGGCTGGGTGCATTGCTAGTAGGTACTTATTGCCTTTGAACATTACATATAAACAATAAATTGTACAGCCCCGCTGTGCATACTTTCTTGCGTAGCCTTCACCGTCTGACGTAGTTGAGCATACACAAATCAACAATAAACATTACACTTACTTTAGTAACAAAGAATAATGCTAAGTACAGTGTAAACTCTAAAGCGACACTCAAGGGACTAGGCATATTGCGACCTAAGTTATCGTTATACAGAGAGAAATTAGCGTCAAGTAAACCAACTGGAGCAAAAATTTTGACGTTTCACAGAGTGAATCGTTATATCGAGTGACGTTTTACAGAGTTTACACTGTTTATCAGACTATAGACATATCAGATAATTTGAGTTTGTATGGAAGGTACTTACTCAGATTATTTCTGGAATATTGAAGTATCCAGTGCAGTAGGCCTTATTAAGTAGTAATTGTTCACAAAGTTTCATCATAATCGTTACAGCTATTTTTGAGAAAATGTAACAAACAACCTGGATTTGTATGGGAGGTACCTTATTCCGGTTTTTTTTTGGATCAACAGACTACCGTGTACTGTAGTCCACATGTATAGTTATAGTAACATACCGAGTTTCATCAAAATCGTTACAATCATTTGTGAGTAAAAAAAATGAAGTGATTATTTTACTATAGTGGCAACTCTAATAAATCAAGATAGGGGAAATTAAAAAAAAACGTTTGTAGATATAAAAACAATGTCCTAAATAGTAAGTAGGAGCACAAATTCTAAAAACACCTGTTTATTAAGTATGATAATTAATGGCAATGAAGCGAATTATGCTCGAAATTTCCCTACGCGATCGAATTAGAAACGAGGAGAATCGCTAAACTGAAGTGCCAGTGGGCAAGGCACATAGCTCGTTGAAAATATGGCTGTTGGGGCAGTAAAGTTCTCGAGTGGCGATCGCGCACCCGAAGTCGTACCGTAGACAGGCCTCCCACTCGGTGGACCGAGGACCTGGTGAAGATCGCGGGAAGCCTCTAGATGCAGACAGCGCAGGACCGGTCGTCGTGGAAAACCTTGGGGGAGGCCTTTGTCCAGCAGTGGACCTCTTTCGGGTGTAAAGATGATATTGATGATTATGATAATTAGAATATTTATGTTGATTCATGCCTTAATTGCCGATTAATATAAGGTGTAACAAAATTAGCTGAAACTATTTTAATTGGTGCTTCTACCTATGAAACTGAACAACTTTTCCCATGAAACTCATAGACAAATCTCAAAAAAAAATTTGAACTTTCCATACTAAGTTGGCTGATCAGCTGATCGAGTTAGTATGGGAGAGACATTTTTTTTGCGATTTGTTTATGGGGTTCCATGGGGAAAGTTGTTCAGTTTTATGGGTAGAAGCACCAGTTAAAATAGTTTCAGCTAATATTGTTACACGTTATAGTATGTATGAAAATGACAATTCAGATGATGACTGCATTAAAAACTGATCATCACTTTTCCCTCTAACTAAAAACTTAGAAAACCTTACTCGATTTGTTTTCCATCCAGCCTTCAATTTTAAATTCGTAAAAATCACAAAATGAGTACATAAATGACTTTCAAAAATTGTAACGTCACTTCTACTTCGTCATCACATCTTATCAGCCGAAAAACGTCCACTGCTGGACAAAGGCTTCCCCCAAAGATTTCCACAACGACCGGTCCTGCGCAGCGCGCATCCATCGGCTTCCCGCGATCTTCACCAGGTCGTCGGTCCACCGCGTGGAAGGCCTGCCTACGCTACGTCACTTCGACCTCATTTCAAACATATGTATTTAGAACAAATATAGTTTTTAACGGATGACAAAAAGTAACTCAATCACACCTATTCTTCCTGTAAACTGTAACCTTAAGTCCACGATCAAGTTTTTGGAATGTAAACTATAGGTTCGAGTATGTATACTTAACTACGTAATCGTTATCGATCACATAACGTGACATAACGAAAGAAAAATTAAATAATTTACTTGTTGCTAGGACTGCGTTTATTGCTCATTTTATTTTCGTAGCAACAGAAGGTGTGGCTCTGACGTTCATCTTGCGTCAGTATACTTCTCTAGGTAGCCCAAGTACATCGTTACTGATAATTTTCTTTACACGCGACGTAAATGAAAAATGCACACATTTCACGACATTTTGTGTTCACAGTCACGTGGAGTTCTTATCTTTTTCTGTCCTTCTCAGCTATCATTTGCCCGTGCGCTTTTTATCTGAAATTGTTTACACTCAGACACTCAGCTGGGGGCAATTTTGGTCGATTTAAATTATATCTGATATACCTACCCACTCAATTCGTACCGATTTATCACTAGTTAATGTGCTACAATATCGATAGATAACATCATATCATTAATATTTAATAGCTACCTACATTACACAAGAGGTTCTTGGTTTTGTTCTTCCCAATCTTCTTGATACTTCATGCATAATTGCTATGACGGTTATCACTGGTCAATGTAATGACGGTATATCATTAATAGCTGAGAAAAGAAGGTTCTTGTTTTTTTTCTTACCAATCTTCTTAATACTTCGTGCATAATTTCTATGACGGTTTATCACTGGTCAATGTAATGACGGTATATCATTAATAGCTAAGAAAAGAAGGTTCTTGTTTTTTTCTTACCAATTTTCTTGATACTTCATGCATAATTCCTATGACGGTTTATCACTGGTCAATGTGCTACAACATCGATAGATACTATCATATCATTAATAGCTACATTAGACAAGAGGTTCTTGGTTTATTTCTTACCAATCTTCTTGATACTTCATGCTTAATCCGTGTGACGGTTAATGTGCTACAACATCGATAGACACATACCACCATATCATTAATAGCTACATTAGACGAGAGGTTCTTGGTTTATTTCTTACCAATCTTCTTGATACTTCATGCTTAATCCGTGTGACGGTTAATGTGCTACAACATCGATAGACACATACCATCATATCATTAATAGCTACCTACATTACACAAGAGGTTCTTGTTTTTTTTCTTACCAATCATCTTGATACTTCGTGCATAATTCCTATGACGGTTTATCACTGGTCAATGTAATGAAGGTATATCATTAATAGCTAAGAAAAGAAGGTTCTTGTTTTTTTATCTTACCAATCTTCTTGATACTTCATGCATAATTCCTATGACGGTTTATCACTGGTCAATATGCTACAATATCGATAGATACCACCATATTACTAATAGCTACATTAGACAAGAGGTTCTTGGTTTATTTCTTACCAATCTTCTTGATACTTCTTGCTTATTTTTCAAAGACAAACTCCTTAGGTAGCTGCTAGTTTAATAAATAACACATATACTACTTCATAGGAACTATTCTCTAGACTGTGAAGATAAATTCACATTACAAACAAAAGACATCAACGACAGCTACAAAAATATTCTTTTTTTTGTCATTCAGTTCGGAATCGTTAGCGCGAACGCGACTCACACTTTGCCGATTTTTAGTACAGTGTAAACTCTATATAGCGACACTCAAGGGACCGGGAATTTTGTGACGTTATTGAGAGTTTTCGTTATACAGAGAGAAATTAGCGTCACAGTAAACCAACTAGAGCCAGAAAATTTTGACGTTTCGAAGAGTGAATCGTTATATCTAGTGACGTTTTACAGAGTTTACACTGTATTTGTTGCTTTACATCAGTGTTAGTACTATAATCACAAAATACATATACAATACAAATATTCTTTATTTGCCATTAAACAAGGTACAAAATTGATGTTAGTTGAAAGACCATAGACTCTCTTGTTTAGCCATATTATGTTATAGCATGCAAATTTATAACTAGAAACGTAGAAAAAAAGAATAGATTAACAAACAAACAAATAATTAATTTCACTCCACATATAGAATACGAAAACATGTCAACACCAAGTTTCATGCTTGTATATATTATTGTTTTTACAATAGAGCTATATAAAAATTCCTAAATATCTATCTATATAAACACGCTTTTTGTAAGGAGACTTATTTTTTCACTTTATCTAATTTATAGTATACTTGTTGTTATAGCGGCAATAGAAATACATATTTTGTGAAAATTTCAACTGTCTACCTATTACGGTTCAAGAAATGCAGCCCGCTGACAGACGGACAGACAGCGGAGGCTTAGTAGCAGGGTCCCGTTTTTAACCCGTTGGGTGTACAGAACCCTAAAAATAGAGGCAGAATTGAATCCACAAATGAAGAACCTCAAAAATGAAGAAACCTCAAGAAATGAGATTTCTCGCCACATATCTTATATGCACGTTAGTTTTCCAAATCGTTTCAACTACATCGTCAGTTCTCAGTTATAGATTGCTATTTTCGAATAGTAGGTTGGGTAACTATTTTTACCATCTAGGAAATATGCCAGAGATCGCTCACATGCAGTGACACCTCACTCGTTTAACGAGCTACATTTAAGTAGTTACCGACTAGGGACATTACATCTCTACCTTGTGTCTGTTATGTATTACGAATAATTGAAAACGCTAAACACGTTAACCCTTTCACGGGCATTGGCAATATGATTGCCAGGGATGCTGTGTCAATTTTATTCTGTATTGACCTCGAATAAGTTTCAGTTTTCTCTTGTTTGCCGTAGTTGTGTTGCTCGTAAAAAGGTTAAAAAACTGACTTTCATCGCAACAACTTAGTACAATTTTCCATATTTTTTTTGGTTTTCGTTAATTTTCTAAAAAAGTACTGTAAGGAAATAGAATAAAGTAGTCTTAACTTATTTGTATAATTGGAACGCAACTGTCAAAGATGACCTAATTTGGTGTTTGTAATAAAACGATAGTCAAAATGTCGTCCTGAGTTTCAATGTACACCTTACAATTGGAGCTACAGTACTACACCGATTTTTATAAAATTTATATGGGACCATCTCGGGAGCATATACTTTTGAATAAAAAAATAATAATGAAAATCGGTTCACAATCTGAATTGATATCGCGTAACAAACATACAATCGAATTGAGAACCTCCTCCTTTTTGAAAGTCGGTTCAAAAACCGGTAAAGTGCGAGTCGGACTCCGACACCGACGGTTCCGTATACCACACTATCACTACATCTCCCCACACAAGTGTAACGATTACATACACCTATTCATTTCAAATTTCAATCGAAAGACGTACATCAACGCGAGCGATAGAAAAATGCTGTTAAATTCAAACCAAGGTTTTCAGCCAGTAAACCTCAGACCAAGCAGTTTTTATCGTTTTGCTTTTACTCGACAGTCATTAAATTACATATCCACTTACCGGCTCGTTTTTTTTGTACGATCCTGAAATCTCGTATTTCCTGTCTTCTTGTAACAATGTAAAGCGTAGCGTGTTTGAATAAAGTTAGTTGCTTGCTCGTTGTGGCCCTCATGCCAAGGTCAAGTTTAAGCATGTTTTATTTAGTTTTAGTATTATTTTGTAATTAGCTGACCCATGCGAATATTTCACAAAGCCCGGACGATCTGCAGTCGATAGTCAACGCGTATTTGGAATGTGGGTTATGTATGCCAACCAAATCTTTTAGCATTTTGACCAGTTTAGTCAAAGACTTGCTTTTTGACCGACGCATCATTTTAGGGTTTCGTACACCAAACGGGTGACCAACGGGACCCTATTACTAAGCCTCCGCTGTCTGTCCGTCCGTCTGTCAGTGGGCTGTATTTCATGAACATAGGTAGACAGTTGAAATTTTCACAGAATATGTATTTCTGTTGCCGCTTTAACAACTAATACAAAAAATTTGAAAAAGTGAAAAAATAAGGGGATCTCCATACAAAAACATCTTTAGAAGTTATATTTGATTTAAAATGGTAATACATAAAAGCGTGAAACTTGGTGTGATTATAGTACTATTAGATACTCAAGTAAAACAACAAATTATAAAAATCGGCCAAGTGTGAGACGTACTCGTGCTAAGGAGTCCGAGCTGAATGACAAAAAAAGCATATTTTTGTCGCTTGCGTTGATGTATTTTGCTTGTAATGTAAATAGGTATTATTGTCATTATTTTATATAGTTGTGTGGACAGGTATGTTGGTACGGAACCCTCGGAGTCCTAGTCCGACTCGCACTTGGCCAGATTTATTTATATTGGATTAAATACGGATTTTTTTCGATAACATAAAATTTATACTGTTCCATTTATGTTTCGTCATTAGCAGAGAACGTAATCTTTAAAACGATGTCTTTATCATTAATTTTGATAAATATTAAGGAAGATATGGCCGAGTGACAAAAACACGCTAAACACGTTAAAAAACCGACTGCCATCGCAACAACTTAGTACATTTTTGCATTCTTATTTTTTGTTTTTGTTAATTTTATAATAAAGTACTACACCGATTTTGATAAAATTTATATGCGACCACACGGGAAGCACTAGCTTTCAAATAAAAAAAGAGTCATAAAAATCGGTTCACCCCGTCAAAAGTTCTGAGGTAACACACATAAAAAAACATACAGTCGAATTGAGAACTTCCTCCTTTTTGGAAGTCGGTTGAAAAATAATACATTTTGATGACTTTTTTACCCGACTGCGCCAGAAGGAAGGTTATGTTTTTCGAGTGTATGTATACATGTACCTATGTATGTATGTATGTTTATTTCTTTGGCACGCCCCGTAAACGGCTTGAAGGATTTTGTAGGGCGAGGTGATGTTAGATTGGTCTTGATCCCGTGAGTGACATGGATACATTTTTACCCGACTAGCAAAAAACGAGGATATTTTTTACCCGATTGTCCAAAAAATGGGGGTTATGTAGGCAATATAACCCTCCTTTTATCGTAGTCGGGTAAAAATATGGTGTTTTGGTTAGGTAAGGTTATAATGGTTATGTAGGTTCGTGGTTAGGTAGCGAGGAGCGAACCGACAAGCCGTAGGTTTGACATGACAAAAAACGCTCGCGCGAGCCGAGCGAGCGAAACGAGCGTGACGCTGTTATGGAATTATATTTTTTTTGTGATTGGTGATGGATATTTAATTAATAACTAGTACCCCTTACAAATTCGCTTAGTAGTAGTTTTTTTTATTCTAGCCACTTAGTAGGTATACAGCCTATTCGGTTTGCGCAATCGGAATTTATTTCTGAGGATCTGACTATCTTATCTTCAAGCCGGAACATATCAATGCTGTTAACACTGATGTTCGGCGGCAAGACTTAGATAAGATGGTGGTAGCTAAGCCAGGAGGGCTATGAAAATGCCCTACCACCAACCAAACCGAGTCTTACAAAGTTGACCCCGCCGGGAATCGAACCAGCGACCCCCTGGTGTTAAGCGAATGGACTAACCATTACGCTACGAAGGCGGTTAAAATCGGGAACCTATAATGAGCCTAAATTGTTAATAACAATTAACACATTAACAGGTACATCAAATTCCGGCTATAGTAGGAAGTAGGTTTCCAAATCGCAAAATATACCTACACTTTGTACCTATTTTTTTATATACGTCAAAATATTACGTTTCAAATAGGTAGGGTGGGCGGTTTTAAATGATAGCGATAGGTACCAACATGCGATAAGTTATTACACAAATAGATAAGCCTGTTGCTAATTAAAAGTTAAATACTTACGTAGGACCTTATTGCTCAAACACTACTTGTAAAACCTAAAACCTAAGTGAGCAAAGGGATATATTATAGTTAGGAGATAAATCTATTCACTATTTTAAAAACCGGCCAAGTGTGAGTCGGCATAGCACTCCGAGGGTTCCGTACCAACACGCCTTCACACAAATACATAGTATAATGACAATGATACCCAATTACCCACTCACATGACAAACAAAATACATCAACGTGAATAAAAAAATACTTTGCTTTTTTTGTTATTCGTTTCGGATTCCTTAGTACAACTCACACTTGGTCGATTTTTATTATTTGTTGTTTTACTTCGGTATTAGTACTATAATCACACAAAGTTTCACGCTTGTATGTATTACCATTTTTACGATAGAGATAAATCAAAAATACTTCAAAAGAGCTATAAAACAACTCGTTTATTGTATGGAGACCCCCCTTATTTTTTAACTTTTAAGTTTAAATATTTGTTCTTATATTAACAACAGAAATACGCATTCTGTGAAAATTTCAACTGTCTACCTATTACGGTTCATGAAATACAGCTCGCTGACAGACGGACAGACAGCGGAGGCTTAGTAATAGCAAAGAATATATAAATATTACTGTAATAGGATCCCGTTGGTCACCCCACACGGTGGACCGACGACCTGGTGAAGGTAGCGGGAAGTCGCTGGATGCGGGCAGCGCAGGACCCGTCAGCAGTGGACGTTCTGTTGTTGAGATGTTGATGATGAGTTTGCGTGTACCATCTTCACCTGTATCGTAACTTATCATCAGGTTAGTGAGATACATTTTGCTCCGTGCAAATCATATTACGTAATATTGCTGTATTAAAATAATCTCACGTTGAGAATTAATAGATAAGGTTCTTGTATGACATTAAATTTGTAATAACAGATTTGATTGTATACCATCAACTAAGAGGTTTAGTTACAAAACCCCATTAAGATTATATAATCGATCAATTCGTATGCATAAATTATTCTCAACATCATTTTGTCCCACTAATTCCGGAAATAGATCTCCACTATATCGATCGATGTGTACATACTAATAAAAAATCTAAATGTCTGCTAGGACACAGTAGAAGTGAAACTTTAACGGACAAGACCCTACACGCGGCCGTAAGGCTTTTTTGTGACAGAAAAAATCCTAGTCTATATAAAAGTTTCACTACAATAATAAATTTAATAATAATGGCATTTTTGCGTTACGTGTAAATAAGTACAAGAAGGACATCGTCGATGTGTTAAAAGTTAAGGTTAAGATAAGCATTTCATATAAGAAGATTTATAAATAGTTACTTTTGTTTTGTTTAACATTATGCAACAGATAGCAGATAGCATTGTGTTAATAACTTGCTTAAGTAATAAAGTTGATTTAGTTATTTATTAATTTACAATCCTTATTTTCTATATTCAAGCGATTTCCAAAAAGGAGAAGGTTCTCATTTCGTCTGTATGTTTTTTTTATGTGTTACCTCAGAACTTTTGACTGGATGAACCGATTTTTATGATTCTTGTTTAATTTGAAAGCTAGTGCTTTCCGTGTGGTCTCATATAAATTTTATCAAAATCGGTGCAGTACTTTATTAATAAATTAACAAAAACCAATAATGCAAAAATGTACTAAATTGTTGCGATGAAAGTCGGTTTTTAACGTGTTTAGCGTTTTCAATTATAACTGTGGTGAACGTCGTTGGTTACATAATCACTTACACCTTAGGATACATACTTTAACATTTTATTATTATGTAACTCTATGTTTTGATCGTTAATAAAAAAAATTAAAAAATAATGAAGCTAAAATCGTGTCAGGGTTGCTGAGAACGCTCAATATTCAAACATATAGCTATTTACTCGTAAAATAAAGGTAAACTCATCCCTCCCTACTCCCACAGGTATTCGATTCTCAATGGACGTGACGCGTGACGAGGTTAAGGCGCTGTCAGCGCTGATGACGTTCAAGTGCGCCTGCGTCGACGTGCCCTTCGGCGGCGCCAAGGCCGGCATCAAGATCAACCCCAAGGCGTACTCTGAACACGAGCTGGAGAAAATCACACGTCGGTTCACCCTTGAACTGGCCAAGAAGGGATTCATTGGTGAGTCACTGTTCCATAGCTCCGTAGAAAGGAGGTTCGATAGCATCCATGTGTTGTTTGGTGATAATTTGGGCATCAAGAACAACGCCAAGGGTTACCTGGTTCACCTTTGTGATAGCAAATAAAAAAACCTGTCATAAGCGAGTCGAACTCGCTTGGAGAGAGTTCCGTAATATTCCGTTTTCCATTTGAACGTTAATAAAGATGATAGAGGGCTATTTTTGAACACTCGCCAAAACTTTATAGGGGCTTGTAGGTACACATGAACCGAACATTTTTGGTTTTACAACTTTAATGAAATCGTAAATTTGGACTTCCTCATATCGAAATACCATGCATGTATTCGTACCACAGCATCGCTGGATTTGTTCTTTGTGTTTTACAATCAGCTGATTTAACTATTAGCGCAAGGTAACAAAATTTTTACTGGGGCTTCCACTCATCATACTAAGCAACATTTGTTCTACGACTTTGCTGAAATCGCAAAAAAAAATTTACTCTTCATACAAATCGACAAATTTCGTGCATTTTGGTATAGTCCAATTTTTTTTTCGTGATATTACTATGGCTTCCTTGGGGAAAGTTGTTCAGTATGATGACGATAACCCCCAGTTAACGGGTCCTACACCATTTTTTTACACCCTGTATATACACTATTAATAACAGAAATCCATTTTTAAGGTTCCCTGTCAGGTAACTAGACCCTATTTCGAGAGATTTTCAAAATGGCTGAAATATGATATTTTTTACGTTTCCAACCCCCATGGCTCCGCCATTTTGAAAAATTTCCAAAAACTAAATTGAAAAAAAACCATATAATTATCGAACCTGCCCACAAAATTTCACGAGAGTCGGTTGAGAAATGCGACCTGTAGGTAGAGGAGAACAGTCAGACAGGCGCCGGACAGACATACGAAAGCATTTTTGCCCAAGCTGAAACGGAGACGCTTCGCGCTCGCTCGATTAATTAAAAAGTAAAAAAATCAAGGAGAAACGATTTCTGAAGTGAAAACTTCTTTAGGCGCGTTGGGAATTTTTGAGAAAAAACCATTGAACTCGCGACACTGTTACCGTAACCGACACCGACACCGATACCTTAGCAGGAACACTCACAGGATCTTTGTCAGAAAACTTTGTCAGAATAGGTATTCGATAGCCAGGAACACTCGGAAGGTCAAAACTTATAAAACTGTAAAAAGTTTTCACTTCTCTCGACACACCCGGAGTGGTTGAATTTTTTTTAAGACTTTTTTTGGCTTTATGGTAAAATCAGTAATACATAACAGCGTGAAACTTGGTGTAACTCTAGTACTAATCCTAAAGTAAAACAACAACTAACAAAAACCGATCAAGAGTAAGCCGTACTCACGCTAAGGAGTCCGAACTGAATGCCTAAAAACTTACCCCTCTTTTTTGGGCGCTCGGTTTAAAATGTATCCTCTTTCACTTTCGCGATCAAGACGAATCTAACGACACCTCGCACTTCAAAATCGTTAAGCCTTACACGCTCAGCCAAAGAAACAGACATACACACATACATCCGAAAAACATTACCATCCTTTTCGGGCAGTCGGGTAAATAAAAGCAACATTTTCTGATGTATATGGTTTTCTCTTTAAAAATGAATAGGCATCATTATTATATTTGTGTGGATTGGTGTGGTGGTGAGGAACCCTCGGTGCGCGAGGCCTACTCGCACTTGGCTGGTTTTTTAAATTGTACGATTTGTTGTAGAACAACAGTTGTTCAGTTTCATGAATGTGAAGTTTAGACGAAGGTACAAAAATGTATAAGTCAAATCAAAAATAAGTTACAAAATCATTTTTTTATCATGGAGATTTAGTTATAGACATTTTATATAATCCCTCTGTATTTACCGCAAAAACGGCGAACATTTTCGTATTGTTCTACAGTGCATTAAAAGTCAAGGGCAAGTAGGTACCTTATCAGAGAATTTTATAGCACTCGCATGTACTTAAATGCAAATGGAGATGCCATGAACAAAGTACGAGTATATATATTAGTATACTTACAATACAGTATGGACACTCCCTGCCGCTCTCTAGATTGCGACCTCACCCTGTCGTCACCCAGATCGATACAGATTGGTTACAGTTTGGTTGTCGAACGTATAGGATTTCGCCGCCATTTTGTTTGTTCCGTCATTCCTTTTTTGAAATGTCATTTCTGGCCCGTTGTATGAAGTGTCCAGGGTGTGCCATGAATGTGCAAATTTGCCGAGAACAGTAGTTAGGCACCTTGTTGTAACAATCTGCTAATAGTAAATACAAAGAAGCATGCGCCTCTCGTACATCTACCAGATACGCTAAACTACCAGGTTTATGATATAGCGTCCCCACCCACCGACAGCTAGGTCATATAGTGAGGGCCGCTATTCCTGCCAACGCCTTGAGGGTTGTCCTGGTATTCTGCAAGGCGAGTGCCTAGTAGAAAAGACCACAAAGGAACATGCCCTCTCGTACATCTACCAGATACGCTAAACTACCAGGTTTATGATATAGCTCCCCACCCACCGACAGCTAGGTCATATAGTTAGGGTCGCTATTCCTGCCAACGCCATAAGGCGAGGGCAAGGACCAGTAGCGGTAGGTCTTACCGCCAAGACGCTTGTCCTGGTACTCTGCAAGGCGAGTGCCTCGTGGAAGAGAACCACTACCTACTCTCCAGGTAGGTCCCGAAGCTGTAGGCACGCTCACCTCCCGCGGCTTTCGCTGCTGGCGGTTCGATTCCCCTCGGTTCGATTTCCCGGCGCTTATCACACCTGTCCAGACTTACTCCTACGCGGCTGGATCGGCCGGAGCAACATTAGCTTAGCTCTACTTGCTATCCAGGCAAGTGCCGGAGATGCTTCCCCGCCAGTAACCAGAAGTTCTGCTTAATGGACAGCTCACGTGCCCCGCGTTGTTTTCGCCCAGAGCCCACGTAGCTGGCTATGACAACACTAGTTGCGCGCGGGGGAGAACAATGAAAAATTAACAGTGGACAGTGGACAGCTTGTTGTAACAGTCTGAAATACAAATGAACAGTAATCAGATTGCCACAATGTTACCATTTTGTCAGTACCTTTTGCCCATGTGATACCGATACTCTTATAAAAATATCGGCGATACCGATACCGATCGATACCAATTACCCTTAGGGCCTGTTTTTCAATGCTCAGTTAAAAGGTCGAATAATTTATTGCAAACTCATTCGTTAGAGAAGGACAGAATGTTGTATTCAATTCCTGTCAATGTCAATATTTTTTTGTTGTTCTTCTTTAGATAATGTGATTCAACTGGGATTTTTTGGTTACGTGTTACCTATTTCTTTTCGACTTTTATGGATACTAAACCAACCTTAATTTACGTTGCCACGTATTAAATACGAGTAAATACATCGCCTTTGACGTTAACTAAATTATTAGTTTCATTGTAATGGAATCTCGAAAAAGAGAATGTTGGGAAAATTTTGCTACTGCTGTGGTTCATTTACTCGTGAGCATTAAGAAGTAATGAAAATATTTTAAAAAAATGAAATTATAACCACTCGAGTGCCGTGGTTAAAAATCAATTAGCGAAAACCGGTTTATTTGAAACAGCTGATTCGCGAAATAGTCAAGCCTTAGACAAATGCGGTGACAAAATAGGTAAAGACAAGAGAATGCATGGAAGAAACAAACAACCTCAAAGTCCTAACCAAATTACTTAACCAAAGAGAACATACTACTACGTTTAAACTAAACGTCAAACTATTTATCGAATAATGCACTTATCTGGCGGTCAAAGCATCAAATAGATGTATTCGTCAGATAATTGAGTAACTATTCGACAGATAACTCTTATCCAACTATTGAAAAATTCAAAATCTTGCTATCTCTCGAATAAACGCTATGTCTGTTTATATGAGCATTGAAAAACCGGCCCTAAGCATAGCAAATGGTCAAAACAAAAGCCAACAGAGACTGCAGTGCATGCGTCGTTTACAAGTAAATAGACGAAGCAAGAGCCGTGTTTACATTACTTTTTTAAAGCGCGAGTTGGCAAACCCAAAATATCGCCGATATATCGGTATCGGATGGATTCCTGCTTCGTACTACTTGTGCAATTCTCGGATGCAATCTCCCTGACCCCGGTGAACAAACCTTGTCCTTACTCACATGCATAATCATTGTTCATTATGCATGCAGGTCGATGACCGTAGACACAGTTGCGTGCAGAAAATTGCTTGACAACTGTCAATGTTAGCTACAGAAATCTAAATAATGTGCCTATATTATTTAAATTTCTTTGAAGTTAGCAGATACGCCCTGCACTATAAAAGAAAAGAATGTTATCCTATTTTTACTATACATATAAGGAGCTATCTATACCCTACTGCCCGACTTGAGTTCCTTGTAGGTAATAGCAGGGATGGAGACTTAATGAAGTCAGTAAAAATTCAGTTTTTTGGCATTGTTCAGTAAAAGCATAAACTGTCTTTATTCTTTGGTAAAAGTCAGTTTTTACAGACAGCTGTCAGTTTAGTCAGTATTTTATCAGTACCATTCGAAAAGGAGCGTAAAATTTGGACCTAAACTTTCTTTGCTGTTTGTAATTTTGTATCAATCATTATCATGTTGGGAAGGGTAAGTAGAGAGAAGAACTGTTGGTCTGTTGCTGTTACGTTGGTACTAATATAATATAGTTATTGTCTGAAGACTGTCCCGGCGAACTTCGTTCCACACTACACTACACTCCTCTACCCTACTCTACACTACCCTACACTACACTACCCTACCCTACCCTACCTGCACAATACTACCCTGCACTACCCTAAAACTTTTTTCTGACAATAACGAACTCGACAAACAAAGACTTAGCGAAATCGGTCCAGCCGTTCTTGAGTTATAAATGGTGTAACTACACGACTTTCTTTTATATAAATAGATGACACGGCTAAAGGTGGGTGTGAACATAAACTTAAGATTAGCCGGGTAAAGCTTTTCGGGTAAAGTCCGGTTATTAATTTGTATTCGGCGTTTAACCGTACACAACTAGTTCTGTTCTACCAAAACACTGGCTGGTTTTTGGGTGGTGAGCGAGCGAAGCGAGCCATATTAGGTTTGGTCAGGTTTGATTGATTTTACATTCGAATAGCCTTAGAAAAGTTTAGCCGGCTAATATTAAGTTTATGTATCATATATACTTTGTGGCTGTACGCTCTACATCTGCTTATCCGCTCAGCTCGCCTATATACTATTGTACACTTCAGGCAGACTTCAGGGCGGACTTCAGGGCGAGCGAAACGTGGTCGGGATTTTGTATCACTTCCTTCATCATAACAGCTCATATACGTCCCCACCGAGGGGCTCGAGCCTACCCTGAATTAGGGCGATCAGGCCTTAGTCGACCACGCGGGCCCAGTGCGGGTTGGTCAACTTCACACACAACCTTCGAGTTTCATCGCAGGCGTGTGCAGGTTTCCTCACGATGTTTTTCCTTCACCGTTAAAGCAATCGGTAAGTATGTACGTAAGTTTTTGAAAAACTCATTGGTACATTGGCCGTCCAGATTTGAACCCGGTACCTCTGGTTAGAATAACCGAGTCGTTACCGGCTGAGCCACCGACGCTTTTTCACTTCCTTACCTATCCCAAATTTGCTTAAAAAAGTTAAAATAATTTTCGTGAAAGTCGCGGTCGATAGGCTTAGCCAGAATAGAGGGTGTCTGTCTACAGGATGCTAGTAAGTACTCTTTATTGTATTGTGCTACAGGGCGAGTTTTTATTAGTTAAGAGCGGCAACTGATAAATGCTACTCATGAAGTTGAACAACTTTCTCCAAAGAACTAATACGAGTATTATACTTAATTTCTGAAAACTTTGTATGGAAAGTCTAGTACTTTTAAGTTACTCAGAATTAGTAGGTTTCTTGGGCGAAATTGTTTATTTTCATAAGTACCGTCTACGATTTCTCGCTTTTCAGCGAATAAAAATCATCCTGTATAACGCAAATTAATTTGTCCATTTTTCTCTGAGCCGAAAATTTTTCGAAATACAACTAAGAACCCATACACACCGTGTTCCTTCCAGAGGCAATGAAAGTAGGCCAAAGAAAACATATTTTTACTTATACATTTTTATGTAATTACTTACGTTATTAACATGGTGAGGAAACCTGCACACACCTGCGGAGAAACTCGAAGGTTGTGTGTGAAGTCGACCAACCCGCACTGGGCCCGCGTGTTTGACTAAGGCCCGATCGCCCTAATTCAGAGTAAGCTCAAGCCCCTCGGTGGAGACGTATATGAGCTGATATGATGAAGGTTTATTTAAATTTCAGTAGGATACCATTTAGTGATGAATAAATAGTTCAGAACTTATTTTTTCTACATTCATCATCTCAATTAAGTTCATGTCTCATTTCAATGCTTGTCCACAGGACCCGGTGTGGACGTGCCCGCTCCCGACATGGGCACGGGCGAGCGAGAGATGTCCTGGATCGCCGACACTTACGCCAAGACCATTGGTTACCAGGACATCAACGCCCACGCCTGTGTCACTGGCAAGCCCATCAACCAGGTAACTATCATAATATTTTCGACACTTACGCCAGCACCATTGGTTACCGGGACATCAACTCCCACGCCAGTGTCATTGGTAAGCCCATCTACCAGGTAACTATCATCATGTCGCCGACACGTACGCCAAGAGCATTAGTTACCATGACGTCAACGCCCACTCGGTAACTATCATTATCTCGCTGACACATACGCCAAGACAATTAGTTACCGGGGCATATGGCCCACGTCTGTGTCACTGGCAAGCATCATCAATCATCTCGCTGACACATACGCCAAGACAATTGGTTACTAGGGCATATGCCCACGTCTGTGTCACTGGCAAGCCCATCAACCAGGTAACTATCATCAATCATCTCGCTGATACATACGCCAAGACAATTGGTTACTGGGGCATATGCCCACGTCTGTGTCACTGGCAAGCCCATCAATCAGGTCACTATCATCATATTGTCGACACTTACGACAGCACCATTGGTTACCGGGACATCAACGCCTACTCCTGTGTCACTGGCAAGCCCATCAACCAGGTAACTATCATCATATCGTCGACACTTACGCCAGTACCATTGGTTACCGGGACATCAACGCTCACTGCTGTGTCACTGGCAAACCCATCAACCAGGTAACTATCATCATATCGTCGACACTTACGCCAGCACCATTTGTTACCGGGACATCTACGCCAAACTCCTGTGTCACTGGCAAGCCCATCAACCAGGTAACTATCATCATCTCGCTGACACATACGCCAAGACAATTGGTTACTGGGGCATATGCCCACGCCTGTGTCGCTGGCAAGCCCGTCTACAAGGTAACTATCATTATGTCGCCGACACGTACGCCAAGACCATTGATTACCAGAACATGTGCATGGCAAGCCCATCAACCAGGTAACTACCATTATCTCGCCGACACGTACACCAAGACAATTGGTTACCAGGACATCAACGCCCACGCCTGTGCCACTGGCAAGCCCATCAACCAGGGAAACTATCATCTCTGTCAAATGTCTGTTGAACATAGCAGAATGACTTCTACTTACCATCATTTTTAACCACCTGCATTAGTCACTTCTGCAACATATCATCAGCACATCACCCGAAAGACGTCCACAGCTAGACAAAGGCCTCCACAAAAGATTTGCACAACGAAGGGTCTTGCGCTGCCTGGCTGCGAACATTACCTTGTTGTCGGTCTACCAAATGAAAGGCCTGCCTACGCTAGGTTTTCCGGTGCGCAGTCACCACTTGATAACTTTACTGCCTCAATGTCCGTTCGTTCTACGGGCTATGTGCCCACTGCCACTTGAGTTTAGTGATTCTGTAAGCTCGGTTACTTTGATTCTCCTACGAATTTCATTTTTTATTCATTAATTGTTAATTCTGAAAATATATAAAAAAACCATTAAAATTTTAACTAACATGATTTCTATCATCATTGGTTCAGGAAATGACGAAGACTGTAGGGCGTGCTAAAATATGTAAATCACGATGATCATTTATTTTTAGGGTTCTGTACGAAGTCCCTATCTATACCTAAAGAACCAGACGAAAATTATAATTTTAATATACCAAACGACCAAACGTATACTATCCTCTGAAGGTTGGGAGGCCCTACACTCGAAGTTGTTGACGAATATGTACACCTGGGACAAACAGTCCAGTTAGTTCCAATTTCTAGAAAGAGATCAATCGTCGAATCCAACTGGGCTAGGCAGCGTTCGGGTTGCTTTGCAATATTTTCACGTCCCAAATACCGCAATGTACTTGACGAGTGTGTGTTGCCAGTGATGATGACATACGGAACTGAGACATAGTCGCTTACTATGGGCCTCATAAGAAGGCTCAATGTCACCCAAAGGGTAATGGAGCGTGCTGTGCTCGAAGTTTCACAGCGTGATCGAATCAGAAATGAGGAGATCCTTAAACGCTCAAAACCGCAGTTAAACCGTCTTTTGTTTAACTATTGTGTCTGGTTTCGATATCGCGACTTCGGTATGCCAGGACCAGAAACGAAGTAACCGACATAGCTCTCAGAATTGCAAAACTTAAGTGGCAGTGGGTGGGGCACATAGCTCGTAGAACAGATGGCCGTTGGAGTAGTAAAGTATTACTCGAGTAGCGACTGCACTACGGAAAACGTATAGCGTAGGGAGGCGTCCTCCCAACCAGTAAAGATCGCGGGTAGCCGCTGTATGCGGGCAGCGCAGAACCGGTTGTCGTGGATGTCCTTAGGGGAGGCCTTTGTCCAGCAGTGGACATCCTTTGGGTGATATGATGTACCAAGTAGCGGACTAAGCCTTCGATGTCCGCCCGTATGTTCGTCCGTCTGTCCGACTTTAAAAACAAAAGTATCTTTGAACCGTAATAGGTAGCTAACTGTTTGCAGAAAACACCCCTCTTCACAAAACTGAGTATACTTACCTTGTCAGGAATGTACATATTGGAACAAGCACTATTTATCTTCATAAAGTTAGATTAGAAATTTTTATAATTTTAATTCTTAGATATCCATATTTTTCTTTACAAATCCGGTCCATTATCCTAGATGGTGAATCAGAGATCCCACTTATATACAAGTTCACATGAGCCATTAATCATGATATGACAATTAAGAATTGTTACATGATGTCTATTAGGGTTTATAACAAGCTCCCAAAAGAAATAAGAGAGCTTCCCATGAATCTTTTTACAAAAAGGCTGACACAGATGTTTTTCTCAAATAGGGAATTTTTGGAGTCTTCATTTATTAACATAACATAATTAATGAATCCTTACTTACTTAATAATATTATAAATGTGAAAATGTGTTTGTTTGTTTTCCTTACCCTTTCACGTTTCAACGCCTTGACCAATCTTAACGAAATTTGGCTTGCAGGTAGCCTGTGTCATGAGGAAAGACATAGGCTACTTTTTATTCCGCGAAAATTGCATAGCCCGATGCAGTTCCTGAGGGAACTGAAAATATACTCTTTTTTGGTTAATTTCTTTTAACATTGCAACGGAACAATGGATTGTGTGTTTTTTTGCACAGAGATGGTTGAGGGCGTGGTAAATGACATGATTTACTAATAAGCATATCCTGACATAGTTCCCGAGGGATCTGGAGAAAATAAATGTCCTCGCTCGCGCACCCTCTAAGACAGTCATAAAAACGATGTCCACGCGGGCGAAGCCGCGAGCAAAATCTAGTTATTTTTATATTGGAAAGTTTGACATAGATTTATTATGTGACATTTATCGTACAATAAAATAATTTTAGTTTGACATTGAGACTGCATTCTATTATAATTTAATTACTTATTTCTGTTACAATTATTTTTACCCTTAAATATGAATTCAGATACTGAAGTAGTAGGTACCTTTTTTAAATAAAATTGGCATGCCATTGTCTTGGCGAATCATGAATGTTCAAATATACTTATTATTTTCTATCCTATGTACCTTGGTTCAGCGAATAAATATTTCATTTCATTTCAGTATCCCCATACTAGAAACGTGTTTTTAAAGGTTTTTTGTGATTGTTCTATCGTAACAACGGTACTACGTACAAGCGTGAAACATTGTGTGCTTAGAGTACTAACTAATCCTGAAGTTCAAATAATAATAAAAATCGGCCAAGCATGACTTGTCAGTCGCACTAGGGCTGAGGACTACGAACTCGAGTAACCGCCTCCGTGGCGTTATGGTTAGTCCATTCGCTTCACACCAGGAGTTCGCGGGTTCGATTCCCGGTGGGATCAACCTGTAAGACTCGGTTTGGTTGGTGGTAGGGCATTTTCTAAGCCCGCCTGGCTAGCTACTACCATCTTATCTAAGTCTTGCCGCCAAACGTCAGTGTTAACAACATTGGTGTGATCTGTTCCGGCTTGAAGATAGGATAGCCAGTTCTCCATTACGTTGGTGAATCTTGGTAAGCCCGCTTCCATCTTCGGCATCATCGTCACTTGCTATCAGGTGAGATGATGCCAAGAGCTTACCAATTGTTAATAATAAAACTGAATAAAAAAAAATCGCTAGCGTAGATGTCTTTTGTATGAAATGAATTTATAAGTATCATTATTATACTTGTGTGAAGATGTGTGGCGGTATGGAACCGACCGTATGGGGTCCGACTCGTACTTGGCTGGTTTTTGATAGAATATACCAATGCTAAACAGCTCTGACCAGAGACAAACAATATAATAAACAGAGAATAGGCAGTAACCAAAACATGACACCTGATGACCTGCGCCTGAGACCTTCGCCTTAATGAAGATGCCTCCATAAATACTGCACCACATACTGACAGCTCGTGTAAACTATTTCATGAGTATTGGTACTTCGAACTGCGCATTCACGAGTCTTAAAATATATGTTCAGTAACTAGTATCTCATCTGTGGTTCAGTGACCAATTGTATTTTAGTTTTCATTTCAAATGAAAATGAATAAATTGGGATGACCTAATATGGAAGCCAAATAAATGTATATATACCTTAATTTAGTAATAATCTTCTTTATATATTTAATTCTACTGTACGTGTTGTCACTAAAATCCTCCTAAACAGCTGGACCGATTTGAATGATTTTTTTTGTATGAGTTTGGGTGGCGCCCTGAGTGGTTTAGATTCACAAATCAGCCCGGCAGATGGCGCTGGTATTGTAGTGTAATGTTAGGTGGAACGAAGTTCGCCGGGACAGCTAGTATAATATATACTTTGTCGTATATCATCATCATAATAATTTATTGGTAAAAAATATTTTACAGGTCATTTTATAAATTGTTTCAAAATAATATTAACAATAAAATTGTCAATAACACACATATTTACTATAATACTTAGTAAAAATATTTATATTTAGGTAGGTAGGTACTTCAAAGAACTAAAAACTAAAAAATAGTTTACACATTGTGTAAATTTAAAAAGTATTGTAATGAATAAAAGGTGTGCTCAATAAGCCAGCGTCAGAGTTGTGTAGGGAGCTTCAGTAATTTCTACCGGCAGTTTGTTAAAAATTGACGGTCCCGCGATGCAATAACTACAATGTTCAAAATCCTTAGATTACATTACATCACATAAAATTACATATGTAGGTATACAGATGGCACATACGAGATCTATAAATAAATTCAACGGCATTTCTAAATTCAGCGGCAGTGTACAAGTAGATAATGAATGAAGTTTCGGCGGAACATGTTTCTGCAACTTGTTTTGGACAATTGCACTGAGAAAAAAATGAGAACCGCCTCCGTGGTGCAGTCCATTGGCTTCACAACGGGAGTTCGCGGGTTCGATTCCCGACTGAGTCTATATTTTATGGTAAGAATTTCTACAATATTTCACAAATGGTATGTCTAGAAAACTAAAGAAAGTAGGTACCTACCTCCCATACAACAATAACTAGTATTACGCTCGTGCGATAAAAGGTATGTTACGAGTGTCTAGTGTGGGAGTGCAGTTTATTTAAATATGTTAAAGGTTAGATCTCATCATCTCATGCTTAACATGACCTTTGGGTACCTATATATTGAATTTTTTCTCAGACATCTTTAAAACTTCTAGAGGCGCGCTGGGCTTTTTTTGAGATGGGAAAAAACCATTGAAGTTGTTACACTTTTACCGTTACCATAACCCACTTATTTTTTTTTAAATATGTTTGCGTCTTTGGTACAAGCCCTTTAAGTTTTCACTTCTGTCGGCACTCCCGGAGTGGTTAGGTTAGATTTTTTTTTGTACAATTATAAACTGTCATTTTCTACTTAAATTTTAATATTGTTCTCATTTAAAAAGCGACTCAAGGACCATCACTTCACGCTATGTATAATTACTGAAACTGTTTACTGTATTTTGCGTGTTTATATATTTATATTATGTATAAATGTAAGTATATATTATTGTATATCATCATCATTATCATCATATCAGCCACAAATCGTCCATAATAATTATATACGAGTATGTATTTTTTATTTTAATATTTAAATGTTTTTTTAATAATCTTTTTTTTTACCTCTATTAGTTATTAATAGTTAGTTCTTTTAAAAGTTGAATTTGTTGCCATCCTGTACTATTTTCAAAATATGTGTAGCGCGCAGTCTTTTCTACCTTAAGGTTACAATGTTTTTGGTCTGGCCTTGTTGTGGCTTGTGATTTGGCCCTAGACTAGTACCACCCCTTGTCTTCCAAGTTTCGTATAAAGAGGAGACTAGGGGATCAAAAATCGGAGGATGGGCAGCAGCATCCTTTCCGCATACTGTGCCACCACACTGCACGCACACTGCGATCTTCAACCCGTTTACACAAGCGTGGATACTACGGCAAAACCGCCTACACAAGCGTCTATACTACGGCAAAACCACCTACACAAGCGTAGATACTACGGCAAAACCGCCTACACAAGCGTGGATACTACGGCAAAACCGCCTACACAAGCGTGTATACTACGGCAAACCCGCCTACACAAGCGTGGATACTACGACAAAACCGCCTACACAAGCGTGGATACTACGGCAAAACCGCCTACACAAGCGTGTATACTACGGCAAACCCGCCTACACAAGCGTGGATACTACGACAAAACCGCCTACACAAGCGTGGATACTACGGCAAAACCACCTACACAAGCGTGGATACTACGGCAAAACCCCCCAACTCCCTAGAGGGCTTTTGGACGCCTAATGAACTTCTTTTGGCTGATGTGATGAAGGTCGTGACATCATCATCACATTGCCAAAGCAGGCTGATTAGCAATCCTTGATCTGCTTCTCGTGGCTTTGACATGAAATTTGGAACTAAGACAAGTCCTTTACCGCTTGACTTTACCCTTGTCAAAGTAATATTAGTTGTTCTTGTTCAACAGGGCGGAATCCACGGGCGAGTGTCCGCTACGGGCCGAGGAGTGTTCCACGGACTGGAGAATTTCATCAACGAAGCTAACTACATGAGCATGATCGGTAAGTGAAATAATGATGCGTACTTGTATTAGATACTAGTGTAGTGGCACATGCAACCTTGATTGATGGTAATGTTTGTATGTATGTTTGTTTCATTGGCTGAGCCTGTAACCTAAACGACTTTATGGATTTGAAACTATTGGCTCTGTAAAATATAGTTCGCACCGACAGCATAAGTACCAAAAGTGGCCACTTTATAACTACAGCGAACTGAGTTACACAGAGTCCACAGAGTTGATAGTTTCTTAATAAACTACAGTACATACATAATACATCGTCATATCAGCTCATATACGTCCCCACCGAGGGGCTCGAGCCTAGCCTGAATTAGGGCAATCGGGCCTTGTCAACCGGGCGGACCCAGTGCAGGTTGGTCGACTCTACACACAATCTTTAAGTTTCTTCGCAGGCGTGTGCAGGTTTCCTCACGATGTTTTCCTTCACCGTAAGAACGTCACTTATTACATACCTATTCTTCAAATTCATCGTTTAAAATATGTTATTTTAAAGGGCAATGGAGCGTGCTATGCTCGGAGTTTCTCTGCGTGATCGAATCAGAAACAAGGAGATCCGTAAGAGAACCAAAGTAACCGACATAGCTCTCAGAATTGCTAAACTTAAGTGGCAGTGGGCGGGGCACATTGCTCGTAGAACAGATGGCCGTTGGGGCAGTAAAGTTCTCGAGTGGCGACCACGCACCGGAAAGCGTAGTGTAGGCAGGCCTCCCACTCGGTGGACCGATGACCTGGTGAAGGTCGCGGGAAGCCGCTGGATGCGGGCAGCGCAGAACCGGTCGTCGTGGAGATCCTTGGGGGAGGCCTATGTCCAGCAGTGGACTTCCTTCGGCTGATATGATGATATTTGATTATGGCGGTTCGATTAGCACACTAGCGCCGCCAATTGAATAAAATAAAATAATCACTCTTAAGGACTTATCGAAATCATTGAGTATTTTGCGCATATAGCCCCCTATACAACAACCCTTTTTTAATTGTTATTTTCTATAAATTAGCTAAAAGCTATTTTTTATAAAATCGTTAAAAGTGGCCACTTTTGATAATATCGACAAACATAGCCTGTTGCTAATAGGTAAAGTAATACAACAACAGTTAACACCTTGTACCCCCTATATGTGTGTGTGTGTGTGTGTGTGTAAGTGTATGTGTGTGTGTGTGTGTGTGTGTGTGTACTCAATGATTTCGATTGAAGTCCATAAGAATGAGTAATTTTTATTATTTCAATAGGCGGCGGCCTAGCGTCGTTGCCATCTCTAAAAATCGGAAAGCCGGGACCTACCTGCTAAAAAATCCGGAACTTTAGGTCCCAAGGTCGGATGCAAAAAATATATTTTTGACAGATGTCTGCTTTGAAAGCTCCGTTTTTTATATTTTTTTGTAGATATTGTTATGTTCTATAATATTGTAAAACACTTTTTTGTTCTTTCATTAATAGTTTCCACAGCGCTTGCGATGAAAGACATTTTATGGCAAATTTTTTTACACCTTGAGTTATATTATTGAAGTTTTAGCGGGTAATTTTTTTCTAGTAATAAATATAGCCTATGTTACTCAGGGATAATTTAGCAATCTAATGGTGAAAGAATTTTTTAAAACGGTCGAGTAGTTTTTGTGTTTATTCGTTACAAACATACAAAAATACATACAAATCTTTCCTATTTATAATATTTGTGTAGATTAAATTTAACAATCAACGTCTTAGCAATCATTACGGATTTTGACCTGTTTTTTTGTTTCGTCCATGCTGCTCTCTTTTAACATTGGCATTATGGTCCAGTATTGCAAAGTTTCGGTAACTAAAAACTTTGCTACCGAATATGTATACCTGGGACAAACAGTCCAGTTAGGTAGGTCCAACTTCGAGAAAGAGATCAATCGTCGAATCCAACTCGGCTGGGCAGCGTTCGGGAAGCTTCGCTATATCTTTACGTCCCAGATACCGCAGTGTCTTAAGACCAAGGTCTTCGACCAATGTGTGTTGCCAGTGATGACGTACGGAACTGAGACATGGTCGCTTACTATGGGCCTCATAAGAAGGCTCAAGGTCACCCAAAGGGCAATGGAGCGTTCTATGCTCGGAGTTTCTCTGCGTGATCGAATCAGAAACGAGGAGATCCGTAAGAGAACCAAAGTAACCGACATAGCTCTCAGAATTGCTAAACTTAAGTGGCAGTGGGCGGGGCACATTGCTCGTAGAACAGATGGCCGTTGGGGCAGTAAAGTTCTCGAGTGGCGACCACGCACCGGAAAGCGTACCATAGGCAGGCCTCCCACTCGGTGGACCGATGACCTGGTGAAGGTCGCGGGAAGCCGCTGGATGCGGGCAGCGCAGAACCGGTCGTCGTGGAGATCCTTGGGAGAGGCATATGTCCAGCAGTGAACTTCCTTCGGCTGATATGATGATGATGATTGCAAAGTAATATTCGCTTAAATCCAACCATTCATTAGGTCCGTATGGTTCCCGGCTACGAATAGGACCATCCCATCTCTTCTTTAAGTACGTATCTTATGAATAGAATACAGTGCGTACAAATAACTAAGCTTGACAATAAACACGTGAAACGTTACAGTTCTAAATTTAAGACCAACGCTTATGGGGTCCCGCAAGGTAGTGTGCTTGGCCCACTATTATTCCTCATTTATATTAATGACTTACCAGACGTGACAAAACATAGGACTATTTTATTCGCAGATGACATATCAGTAATTGTGACATCCAATAATAATTTGACATCTAATAATGAGTTGACATTAAGTAATCACGTGTCTGACATTAATAATACAATAATATCAATAATCGAATGGCTTGACAATAATAATCTTCAAATTAATTTTAATAAATCGACATTCATTAATTATAATAATAAACAAAATCTTAGTATTAATTATAAAGGACAAACTCTACAGAGGGCAACATGTGTTAAATTTCTTGGCATAACAATCGATGACAAACTAAACTGGAAAGACCAAGTTGAAAAAATATGTGCCAAAATTAATAGTTTTTCTTTCGCTCTCTATAAACTGACAAGAGTGGCATCTAGAAGTACGGCTGTCACAGCTTATTATGCTTGCGTTGAATCCATCCTTCGTTATGGAATAGTTATCTGGGGCAACAGCACAAACGTTATGAGTGTTTTCATAGCCCAAAAAAAATGTATTCGTTCAATATACGGAGTAGCACAGGACGTATCATGTAGACCGCTATTTAAGACCCTAAAAATCTTGCCGCTGCCTTGTCTTTACGTATTTGAAATGGCTAAATTTGTTAAAAAATATCAGAAAACATTCTACAAGCAAGCGAGTGAAGTAACTGCAAGAGTGAAAAGAAAACCCAACAGGCTAGTTATGAGCGAAATTCCCAAGACTACTAATTATCAAAAGAATTGCTATTGGATGGGTCACGTCATATATAACAAAATACCGCAGTCGTTTAAAGACCTGCCTTTCAATAGATTTAAGAAAACCCTACATGAATGGCTTCTTCATAATATGTTTTATTCTCTTGATGAGTTTTTGGGTCACAAATTATGATGTATGTCAATGATTAAATTTGAAGTTTTTTTTGTTTTGTTTCTATCTATTTAATACTGTAATAACATTTGCATGCTGTTGTTTTATATGGCTAAACAAGTGATTCCTACTTTAATTACGAACATCATTTTACTTACTGTACCTTGTTTAAAAGCAAATAAATACTTACTTACTTACTTACTTACTTTCCAATGGGTGTCGTAAAAGGCGACTAAGGGACTTAAAACCGGAGGAAGGGCAGCAGCGTCTTTCCGTGCATTGCAACACACCTGCAATCAAACTGCGATCGCCAACCCGCCTGCCAAACGTGGCGATTACGGCAAAACCCCCCTATGAAATCCACACCCAGAAAACGGCCCCTAGTCCCCGGCGGCCCCGCTATTCCTGGCTCCGGTAGCAGTCATGGTAACGGCGGGGTGGGGGGTGCGAAGAATCCCCGGCAGATGCCAGGCTACCAAACCCAACGACCTTTCGCCCTGGCAACTTACAACACGCGTACACTGCGGACTGACGAGAAACTTACAGAACTCGAAGAAGTATTGAGCAGGTTACGGTGGGATATCGTAGGTTTATGTGAAGTCCGAAGAGAGGGAGAGGACACCATGATCCTTAAATCCGGAAACCTGCTCTATTTCCGGGAGGGCGACCAACAGTCCCAGGGTGGTGTCGGGTTTCTCGTCCACAAGTCCCTGATTAACAATGTGGTCCAAATCGTGAGCGTTTCGACAAGGTAACATACCTTATACTCAGAATCACCAAACGGTATTCGATGAAGGTCATACAGGTATACGCGCCGTCTACGGAACACTCCGACGACGAGGTAGAGACTATGTATGAGGACATCTCTACAGCCTTACATAGCACCAGGACCCATTATACCGTTGTTATGGGGGACTTTAACGCGAAACTGGGCAAACGAAGCGATGGTGAGCTGAGAGTGGGGCAATTTGGATATGGAGTAAGAAATGCACGTGGCCAGATGCTGGCCGACTTTATGGGGAGGGAGAGCCTTTTTATGATGAACTCCTTCTTCAAAAAGTCAAAACAGCAGAAGTGGACATGGTTGCATCCCAATGGCGTAACAAAAAACGAGATAGACTTCATCTTGTCGACAAGGAGGCAAATATTCAATGATGTCTCCGTGATCAATTCAGTCAAAACAGAAAGTGATCGCCGGATGGTCAGAGGTACATTGAATCTAAAGACCAAGCTAGAAAGATGTCGACTGATGAAGTCTACGCTCCGACCGGCGCCCATCCAGCTCCAAAATCCCGAGAGCTTTCAGCTCGAGTTGCACAATCGTTTCGAATGCCTAGGAGACTGCGAGAGTGTAGACGATTATAATGACAGGTTCGTGGAAATTGTTCAAACGGTCGGGTCTAAGATTTTTAAAACTCGCCGTTCAAACAGAACCAAAAAATCTCCGACTTCACCAGCAAACTCATGGAAGAAAGACGCAGATTGGTTTTGCAGTCCTCTGAAGACGCTACTCAGTATCGGCAACTAAACAGGCAGATCTCTAAGTCCCTAACTCGCGATTTACGCCAATATAATACAAATTAATTTTAAACTAAGTAACCGACATAGCTCACAGAATCGCTAAACTGAAGTGGCAGTGGGAAGGGCACATAGCTCGTAGAACAGATGGCCGATGGGGCAGTAAAGTTCTCGAGTAGCGACCGCGCACTGGAAAACGTGGCGTAGGCAGGACTCCCACGCGGTATACCGATGACCTGGTGAAGATCGCGGGAAGCCGATGGATGCGGGCAGCGCAGGACCGGTCATCGTGGAAATCCTTGGGGGAGGCCTTTGTCCAGCAGTGGACGATTTGTGGCTGATATGATGATTCGCTTAAAATGAGCATCCTTTTGATTCTCTTTCAAAAGTTACTTACTGCCATTTCGTGCCGCTCGCGTTTACGTGCACGCACGGAAAATAGAAAAGATCGATGGAAGGAAATACAGAAAAAGCCAAACTAAAGCCAGACGGGCCGGACACAGTCAAATTTGGCCAGAAAAGAGGTTAAAAAGACTAACACTGTCCGGCTTTATCCGGACGGATGGCAACGCTAGCGTCGCTAGTGTGCTAATCGAACCGCCTTAAAACGCGGGCGCCATTTTTTTCCATACAAACGTAGTCCCCTGTTTCCTTCCTGGCTAATGAAAATAGAGCAAAAATGTTTTTGACGTGATAACGTCTTATAATTCGATGGAGCCGGCTGCACGCACGAAAAAATGCGTCGTTACCTCGCTCTGAGGCGTTCCGTCGTTACCTCGCTCTGAGGCGTTCAGTTTTCGATATTATGAAACCATTCCATCAGTATTTTCTTATGACGTTGTCACGTTCAACTATCGTCAGTAAACCGACTTTACAGACAACCGTTTTTTTCCGTCAAAACTATATCTACCATGGCCATGCCCCTATATTTTGTTTTTTCCCATAACCTAATAATAATAGGAAGTAGGAGCCTTCAAAAACTGAGAAAATTGCCCAATTGGAAACGTCATTTTCAGAAATCCGCCAAAAAATAATACGCATATCTTAATAACAATGAAATTAAAACATAGAGGCCTAAAGTAAAGCCTTTTTAAAATTATTTTAAAAAATGTATTATTATTGCTCAAGTTTTGGAGGAGGAAATAGGGGACTAGGAAATGCTTATTTGGTCAATTTTAGTGCCTATTATTGGTCTGCGCTGCAGTTCTCCCTGTCTTGCTATATACTGAGATGATTGGGGGAGGGAGACAGCAACATTTTATTCAAATAATATTCTTTAGACCGCGTTTCCTATTAAAGTGTATTATATAGGATGACTTTTAATTAGTTCTTGATAGCAAAGGATATGAATGTACTCGTGATTACAAATAACTTTCCCTAAGAAACTATATGTCAAATATGAAAAAAAAAATTTGGTCCTTCATACATTTTTGTCGATTTGATAACTTGTTATGTACCGCCGAGGACCTAAATTTTTTTTCTGATTCGACATATAGTTTCTTTGGGAAAGTTGTTTGTAATCACGAGTACATTCATATCCTTTGCTATCAAGAACTAATTTAAGGTCACCCTATATACTTAGCGAGTATTATTTTTTTACTGATGGCTTTGCTAGTTAGGTAGGGAGATGCCCTTAAACTAACATTTAGTTAGCCAACACTCGTGCTAGTCCTATTTGCAGGCTGGAGGTCCACACAAACAACTGCGCAATAAGAGGATTGTGATGCTGCGACATTTCATACAAACGGCGTTAACGATTTTCACCTCTTAAATGTCATCCTGTTTGACAAATTTTTGATAGGTCCTCAGTCAGAACAAAAGCTAGGCTTATACGTTTCGTTTTTTAAATTACTCATTATAAATAAACAAAAAATGGCCGAAATTCGTTTTGTATGAAAACACGTGAACGACAATAAAATTAAACTTAATAACTTTATCGAAAAAAGGAAAACGTATAAGCCTAGCTTTTGTTCTGATTGACAACCTATAAAAAATTGGTCCAAATCGGTTAACATTTAAGAGGTGAAAATCGTTATCGCCGTTTGTATTAAAAGTCGCAGCTTCACAATCCTCTTATAACAACTCGTTTTAAACAAATATCGCAGCACCGTGACATCCTCATTAGTCACAAGTAGGCCAGCCAAACATGGCTCGTCCAAACTGAACGAGTA
Source organism: Coleophora flavipennella (assembly GCA_947284805.1). Lineage (NCBI taxonomy): Eukaryota > Metazoa > Arthropoda > Insecta > Lepidoptera > Coleophoridae > Coleophora > Coleophora flavipennella. The sequence continues at coordinate 17,863,930 of OX369257.1, forward strand.
CTTAAATACTCTTGGTAATAGACAATTAAACAACATTCTTATATTAAAAAGTAACTAAATGAATTAATTAAAAACCCGTCTGTATAAAAACTTAACCCCTATTTTTTTACCAGTCTGGTTAAAATTTATCTTTTGTCACTAATGGGATCAAGACGAATCTAATACTCGTAATGACACCTCGCGTTCAAAAAATATATCAAGCCATTTAGGTTACAAAGCGTGCCAAAGAATAATATACATAGATACATCATCATCATCATCATAATATAAGCCGAAGGACGTCCACTGCTGGACCTGGACATATGGCACCCCCAAAGATTTCCACGACGACCGTTTCTGCACTGCCCGCATACAGCGACTTTCCGACCTTGACCAGGTCATCGGTCCACCGAGTGGGAGGTCTGCCTACACTACGTTTTCTGGTGCGCGGTCACCACTCTAGAACTTTACTGTCCCAACGGCCATCTATTCTACGAGCTGTGCGCTCCGCTCACTACCATTTACGTTTAACAATTCTGAGAGCTATGTCGGTTACTTTGGTTCTCCTCCGGATCTCCCTTATTTCTAATTCGATCACGCAGAGAAACTCTGAGCATAGCACGCTCCATTACCCTTTGGGTGACCTTGAGCCTTCTTATGAGGCCCTAAGTAAGCGACCATGTCTCAGTTCCGTATGTCATCACTGGCAACACACACTGGTCGAAGACCTTGGTCTTAAAACACTGCGGTATCTGAGACGTGAAGATAATGCGAAGCTACATAGATACGGAAAACAAGAAACTCGGCTAAAAAATCATCAATTTTTGATTTCATTGATCAATTGTGCATTAACCCGGCGAAGATGTGGAGGAGTCATTTTGACCCTGTCAATTTTTAATCCAGTGTAGTTTTTACCGCGGTCATATTAAGATGTTGGACGTCTCAGTAGCTGTTGCTAAGAGACCCGCCCACACGTTCAACACCGCTTCTCAGTCGGCCGCCGCTTGCGAACAGAGTTTCACATGCGCAAAGTCAAAAAAAAGTAAATATCACCCTACCAAAAGCAGTACAATCAAGCCTCTAGCAGTGCCTTCATACAGTTCAGTATTTTTTAACCTTTGCTAAAACTAATGTAATAAAAACATTTTGTACTATCACATGTGCTTTTTTTTTCAAAATCCATACAATATTAGCCGACCAATAGAGTCAACTTAATTTCTTTGTTGAAAAATATGAATTTAGACATTAAAATTGCAATAAAATACAGGGTCAAATATACCCTCCACAACCTGCACGTAACTTTATTCACCACATCCTCGCCGGGTTAAGTGTTATACTACTTCGCTGGCTCAGCGGCCCTAACAGGATCTTGGCCTTCTTTTGTCCTGCACCACTTCGAGCCGATCGACTCTTCGGAGGGCAGGACTTCCAGAAGTCCGATTGAGCTAAAAGTTGATCTGATGATGTACTTTGGAAGTGGAATCAAGATCCCAGGATCGACTTTTATTTTCAATAGAATTGTGGGAAATACTGTGTTCGCCTTTTTAAAATTTGGAAACGTGTATACAGGTTGACTTTTATTTAGTTCTTGATAACAAAACAACTTTACCAAAGAAACTATATGACAAATCAGAAAAAAATTTTTGGTCCTCGATAATAAGTTATCAGATCGGCAAAAATGTATAAGAGACCAAAATTTTTTTATATAATATTTACCATTTTTGGGCATTATAGACTCTTTTCTATTAGCTTGTACCTAGAAGTTTTTGTAGTACTATTACCTAATCTGTGGTTTTAGGTTTTTTGATGTGATTATCTAGTCTAGCTTAGTGAAATAACTAGAGAATTATGAAATAAATTCGTCTTGTGTACTCGTAAGTATGTAAATTTACAATTTGATAAGTATACCTAGTGTTTTTGTTATCACTTCAGGCACAACTCCCGGATGGGGCGGCAAGACCTTCATAGTCCAGGGTTTCGGTAACGTGGGCCTGCACACCTGCCGCTACCTGGTCAGGGCCGGCGCCACCTGCATCGGCGTGATCGAGCACGATGGCTCCATCCACAACCCTGACGGCATCGACCCTAAGGTGGGCACATCATAAACAGCTGAAAAATAAAAATGTTGAGGTAGTAAAGTTCTCGAGTGGCGACGCGCACCGGAAGACGTAGAGTGGACCGATGAACTAGTGAATGTTGCGGCAAGCCGCTGGATGCAGGCAGCACAGGACCGGTTGTTGTGGCAATCCAACAGTGGATTCGGCTGATATGATGATGATGATGAAAAACGTATTTATTTTTTTATTTTTTTTTATTCACAATTGGTAAGCCCTTGACAACATCTCACCTGGTAGTGAGTGACGATGTTGCGGAAGATGGAAGCGGGCTTACCAAGATTCCCCAACGCAGTGGGGAACTGGCTATCTTATCTTCATGCCGGACCACACCAATGATATCAACATTGATATTTGGCGGCAAGACTTAGATAAGATGGTGGTAGCTAGCCAGGCGGGCTTAGAAAATGCCCTACCACCAACCAAACCGAGTCTTACAATTGACCCCGCCGGGAATCGAACCCGCGACCTCCTGTGTAAAGCCAGTGAACTTTGCCTCTGAGCTAGGGAGGCGGTAGGGATGTATTTCATCATCATCATCATATCAGCCGAAGGACGTCCACTGCTGGACATAGGCCTCCCCCAAGGATCTCCACGACGACCGGTTCTGCGCTGCCCGCATCCAGCGGCTTCCCGCGACGTTCACCAGGTCATCGGTCCACCGAGTGGGAGGCCTGCCTACCTACGCTTTCCAGTGCGTGGTCGCCACTCGAGAACTTTACTGACCCAACGGCCATCTATTCTAGGAGCTATGCGCCCCGCCCACTGCCACTTAAGTTTAGCCATTCTGAGAGCTATATCGGTTGCTTTGGTTCTCCTCGTTTCGTACGTATTTAATTGATTGTAAAATGTAGCAAGACGTTATCACCGCAGTCTATAAACATCTGTACTTAACATCATTGGCGTTACCAGTGCTCTGCCGATCAGTAAGGGCTGGGATGGAACCCCTTGTATCGCAGCTATCTCGCCCCACCCGCCGGAATACAGCACTGCTCGGTGGCATGTAGGATGGCGTCGGATAAACGTACATTATGAAATCGAAATTCGAAAACACATTGGTACGTGCAGTTGGACCTTGCATGATACTCATAATACCTATATTTGCATATAGATCACATCATAAGATACTATAATTAATGATAAATACGAAAAGATAGTAGGTATACAGTAAGAGGTCCCCCTCTTGGCCAGTATTTAATGATGGTCACTCTGGATGTCTGTGCTGTTTTTCTGTTTTCACCTTTGACCAATATAACAGCTATGGACCGGCCTACGAGTACAACGGTTTTGATGCCTACAGAATGAGCGAATTCGCTCATTTCGTCTCAGTCGATCAGTATTCCCCAAATCGTTAGAAGGTCGAAGTTTTTTTTTGTTTTTTACAATTAGTAAGCCCTTGGCATCATCTCAGTGAGTGAAATTTGTAATCTCATTCGTGCTACATTTCGAGGACCTCTCTCTATCTCTGTCATTCTTTATATTTGAACGAGACTCGGTGGTAGAAATAACATACAGTATGGACACTCCCCGCCGCTCTCTATTTTCCGACCTCACCCCCTCGTCACCCAAATTGATACAGATTGTTTATAGTTTGGTTTTCGAACTTATAGGATTTCGCCGTGATTTTGTTTGCTCCGTCATTTGTTTTTAGAAATGTCATTTCACGACCGTTGTACCTCTATGCAGTGTTTGGGGTGTGTCTGTAGTGGTGTGAGCGGCTCAGCGGAGAGGCTGTGGCCTGTGGCCCTCGCTCTGGGTCTTACCTGGTGCAAAGGTTGTCTATAGCCACTCAATGAGGCAACGCCGCCGCAAAAGTCATGAACATCTTTGCACCGACTTCCGCTAAGGAGGAGATTAAATCGTTTACAAGAAAACGTTAATGTAAATCCTAAGTTTTAACGTTCCCATGAACGGCTCATCTCCACGAATGGGGATGACGAATGCTAGTCGTCTGAGTTACTTTTTATCATCTGTCAAAAACGACAATTTGTTATAAAAATATCTAGGCGTGACGTCATAGTTTAGCGGCGTCATATTATGTACTCATTTTGTGATTTTGGTGAATTAAAAATCGAAGACTTGATGGAAAACAAAACGAGTAGGGTTTTCCGAAGTTTAAGTAGGAGGGCAATTTAGTGATCAAGAGTTCATAATTTATTTCTGATGCTGTCGTCATCCCTATTGGACTCGTACTTGACCCGGGTTTTTTTACTAAAATGCTGGAATTGATGGCTTTTACCACCAATTTTTTTAATATATTTGCAGGCTTTAGAAGACTACCGGATCGACAACGGCACGATCGTAGGCTTTCCCGGAGCGAAGGCGTACGAAGGCGAGAATATGTTGTATGAGAAGTGCGACATTCTGGTGCCCGCCGCCATCGAGCAGGTCATCCACAAAGAGAACGCGCACAAGATCAACGCCAAGGTGAGCGAGAATACATCCTAGCCTTACCCGGGATTTACACTCAGCCACCGGCACTGCTCCTGCTACTGCTGGAAATATTGCCTTCTACGGCATGGCAATAGCAATGGCAGCGGCAATCCCTCTCGTATATCTACCAGATACGCAAAAACTACCAGGTTTATGATATAGCGTCCCCACTCACCGACAGCTAGGTCATAAAGTGGGGGCCGCTATTCCTGCCAACACCATAAGGTGAAGAGAAGGACCAGTTACGGTAGGTCTTACCGCCAAGACGCTTGTCCCGGTACTCTGCAAAGCGAGTGCCTCGTGAAAGAGAACCGGCAGAATGGCAGCGGCAGCACGAGTAACCTATTTACAAGCGCCTCCGTGGCGTAATGGTTAGTCCATTCGCTTCACACCAGGAGTTCGCGGGTTCGATTCTGGCGGGGTCAACTTGTAAGACTCGGTTTGGTTGTCGGTAAGGCATTTTCTAATCCAGCTTGGCTAGCTACCACCATCTTATCTAAGTTTTGCCGCCAAACATCAGTGTTAACAACATTGATGTGTTCCGGCTTGAAGATAAGATAGCTAGCTCTCCATTGCATTGGGGAATCTTGGTAAGCCCACTTCCATCTTCGGCATCATCGTCATTTACCATCTGGTGAGATGATGCCAAGGGCTTACCAATTGTGAATAAAAAAAAACATTCTCGCGCTGCCTACTTTCCGGCTACTAATGAGCCATTAGCAATTACATTCTTGCGAGAAAATGCTGAAAGATAGCTGTATCCGCTGTAAAAGATTTCCCCCCCCCCCCCCTTTTTATTATTACTATTACGAAACGATTATTTCAGAATAAATACAAAAGTAATTGAAGCGCAATATTTACTATGACCTTGCAATCTTTTGTGCATTGCATTTTTTTAGTGCACATTTAACGTCATTACACTACTTCTATGCTTTAGTTATTGTTCTGCTGGTTCATAAAAAAAATATTCCAACGAAGTGAGCAACTCCTCCTTTTTTTAAAGTCGGTTGATAATTACCCATAGCGCCGTCATTTGTTGTCCATTGAGTGCGGCATAATTGCAACTGTCTGTGCGTCATGTTGTTGAATCGCGTGAGCGGGACAGAACTACCAAGCAATATGCCATCAACGTGTTTATTTGGTCGAAGCATCGACGCATGCTTACATGAAGCTCCATATACATTATTCACATGGTCGTCGTTCGGCTAGTGTTTTTTTATTCACAATGAGTAAGCGTTTGGCGTCATCTCACCTGATGGTAAGTGACGGTTATGCCGAAGATGGAAGCGGGCTTACCAAGATTCCCCAACGCAATGGAGAACTGGCTATCTTATCTTCAAGTCGGGACACATCAATGTTGTTAACACTGATGATTGGCGGCAAGACTTAGATAAGATGATGGTAGCTAGCCAGGCGGGCTTAGAAAACGCTCTACCACCAACCAAACAGAGTTTTACAAGTTGATCCCACCGGGAATCGAACCCGCGAATAATAAAAGCGAATGGAGTAACCATTACACCACGGAGGCGGTTGGAAATTTAAAATGGTGTCCGCTTTTCTTCGCAAACGAAAATTGCTTATTGATAAGTTGTGTGAAATTGTAGGTAATACTTACTTACTTCGCTGGCTCAGCGACCCGAAGTGGATCTTGGCCTCCGACATTAAAGTGCGCCGCTCTATCCTGTTTTGTGCCAAGTTTGACCATTCGGGCACTCCCAACTCTTTGAGGTCTTTGGCGACTTCATCTTTCCAGCGGTACCTTGGTCGACCCACCGGGCGGCGCCCGGAGGGTTTTCCAAGACATGCTCTTTTGGCTGCTCGATCCTCTCCCATTCTTTCTACGTGTCCTAGTCAGCGAAGACGGGCTAATTTTTTTGCTTTTGCTTTTTTTTAGGTAATATTTTTCTAAATTCAAATTGTACTTCCTTAGATCATAGCGGAAGCGGCCAACGGGCCCACAACGCCCGCCGCCGACAAGATCCTCATCGACCGCAACGTGCTCGTCATCCCCGACCTGTACATCAACGCCGGCGGTGTCACCGTCTCGTTCTTCGAGTGGCTCAAGAACTTGAACCATGTCTCGTACGGACGGCTCACGTTCAAGTATGAGAGAGAGTCTAACTACCACTTGCTAGGTGAGTCGAGTTTTGGAATCATTTGCTAGGTGAGTCGAGTTTTGGAATCATTTGCATCATTTGGAAAATGACACTAACAGTCAAACCAATCCAGGTAATAACCAGTGGCGGCTGCACTGCACCTTAAGGCGGTTGCAGAGGAAACAAAAATAGACATCGCAACCTAGATGGCGCTGGCGAGCAAATATTGTTGTTTGTGACAAATATTTCGTAAATTAGATAAGTTTGAAGCAAAATTTGTTTATTCGCGAGCCCTTTTATTGATGTTTCGATGATATAGTAAGTGTTTAACTTCATTTATTGTTTTATTCTCCCGTGTTATCCCACAATTAGCAGCTGATAGCAGTCACGCACACTGCAGGCACGAATTGTAAGTGTGTGGGTGCAATTCATTCAATAAAAAGTCGCGTAATATCTGTCAGTTTACAATAGCGGTATACAAAGAGAATAGAAATCACTACGAAATATACCTAATTCCTGGGACAAAAAAGCAAAACAGAGAGCACATCGGATTTTCAGAAATCGTTTTTACGATTATCTTTTTGGATACAGTGTAGAATCCTTGTAAAAATGCAGATAACTAGCAGAGACGTGATTGTAATGGAAGACAAAATGGAAATGAGGAAACTGAAGAATAGTGTTATCTGGTTTCATGGAGAAGAACAGTCACCTGAAGACAGCCAGGAGGACAGATTCAGTGGGGGAATTGAAAGAAAGCCCATGTCTACTCCATGTGCTATAGAGAACGAAAACAGAGAGAGGAAACTACCTACCTCAATAGATATGGTTTCTCCGTGTGTACATATCCAGCTGCTGAGCCATAGCAGTCGTTCAGGGAAAACAATGCTCGGGAGCTTATTGATATGTCAGGTGGTGCAACAATAGTTGATAAGTGCAAGTGAGTGCTAAATAAACAGTTTGATGTGAACAACAAAGTGCGTTATCATAGGAGACTAGTGACAAAAGGTTACACGCAGCAACCTGGAATAGATTATGAGGACACCTTCTCTCTGGTAGTTAAACGCGAAGTTTGCATATCTTCCATTAAGTCTTTATGTTCTGTCTCTTCTATGGTGTGACAGAGACTTTATTGTTGTGATTGATTTGTTTCTCATTGTAAAAATATAAGTACTTCCAGCCCAAATAAACTTTTGTTTTAATCATTTAGTATAGCAGATCGTGGTTTAAGATATGAAAACCTAGGTCCTGTGAGATGATATCTAGAAATGAATATCAATGTAGATCGAGAAAGGAATGTAATTACAGTTGATCAGCAAAAATATATAGAAAGTATCGCTGGATGTGAGACGTCTTTATCCACCAGTGGACGTCTTTTGGCTGATATGATGATGATCACCACCTTTACACATCGCTCATTTGGTACTACAATGACGTAATTAAGGTTTTTATCAAAAATGAGTTAAGTATGTCAAACGATATATTTAGGTTGGTTACTTTCGGGGTAAAATCGACGGTAATGTATTTTCATAAACTGCGGCTAGATGGCGTTGACGTCATTGTTACTTTTATACCAAAACGCAAGCATTCTACAGCTACAACGGCGATTTAGTTAATTGTGCGGGGGAGTTCCTTGAAGTGAGGTGTCAGTTTGGTGCAACAACGACGGCAAGGTAAATATGACATCACTTTTATCCCCTCCTGGCGGAACAACGACGACAATGCTTAATTTTGTCGTTGTTTCCGTAAAGTGAGGACTTATTTTGTGTGCAACAATGACGAGAATATAAATGTGACATTTGTTTTATCTGCACTTGGCGGAACAGCGACGACAATGCTTAGTTTCGTCGTTGTTTCCATAAAGTTATTTTGTGTGCAGCAATGACTAAAAGATAAATGTGACATTTTTTTTATCTCCACTCGGCGGAACAGCGACAAAAAAGCGTAGTTACGTTTATATTTCCCCAGATATTATATTTATTTTGCGGGAAAACGACGATAATGTAAATTATGAATTATGGAATATACAACTTCTTAATTTTTTCTCCATTTTTGTGGACAATTTATTTTTGAGTTCGGTACCAGCACACAGCTACTTTCGTATCAAATGTTTTAGATTCGATGGCATTGCTGACACCGACCTCAGAAAAACATTTTAGGCCCCTAATTTAATTCGTACCTACCTTTGATTTCGTTATTGTTGGTTAATGTCGTGTATCTAAGTAAATAATATTATTTCATACTTTTGAATGAATTTCATTTTGAAGTCGTTTTTTAAGTTTTTTAAACTTTTATTTTTATTTTATTTATTTTTAGTGATAATTCTATCTAAAAACGTTATACCCAAACACCCACTCGCTCATAGGAACCATTAAATCATAAAGCATGTGTTTCATTAAAAGATACAGATTCCTGTAGCTTCCATCATCATCAACAGAATTAAAGTTAAGGAGTTAAATCTTCCATCATCAGCTCATCTGAATAATCTGAAAGAATACAACTATCGGTCTATACTTACCGTATCTACGCAAAATATTTGAAGAATTATCCTCCATCTCCTAACCGTTAAGGAGTTGTACCTTCCTTGATCAGCTCATCAACATGAGATGATGACTAATAGACACCAAAACTTGAACAGTTTTAGGAAATACATGCAACACGTAATATGTGCCTATAAAAGGTCATTGGGCAGCATAGTATGAAACCTATACCCACGGCCTACAGAAAAAAAATTAGGTAGGATGTTTAGATAAACGTCTCTAGTTCACGAATATATATGTCGCATTAACGTAGTTAATGGGATTCAAGCCAAAAGCTTAAAAAAGAAAAATATAATATTGAGGTTAAAACTTTCGTGTTAGCAACGTGACAGAACGTCCTTAAACGTTCTTGAGGTAAAAAAAATAGATGGAGCCTATTGCTAGTGAAAAGCAGAGTTGTACAAATCGATGGAGCCTCTTGCTAGTGAAAAGCAAAGTTGAAAAAATGGATGAAGCCTCTTCGTAGTGAAGAGCAGAGTTGAAAAAATCGAAGGAGCCTCTTGCTAGTGAGGAGCAGAGTTAAAAAAATAGATGGAGCCTCTTGCTAGTGAGGAGCAGAGTTGAAAAAATAGATGGAGCCTCTTGCTAGTAAGGACCAGAGTTGAAAAAATCGATGGAGCCTATTGCTACTGAAAAGCAGAGTTGTACAAATCGATGGAGCCTCTTGCTAGTGAAAAGCAAAGTTAAAAAAATCGATGGAGCCTCTTGCTAGTAAAGACCAGAGTTGAAAAAATCGATGGAGCCTCTTGTTAATGAAGAGCAGAGTAAAAAGAAGTGATGGAGCCTCTTGCTAGTAAAGACCAGAGTTGAAAAAATCGATGGAGCCTCTTGTTAATGAAAAGCAGAGTTAAAAAAATCGATGGAGCCTCTTGCTAGTAGAGTACGGAGTTGACAAAATAAATGGAGCCTCTTGCTAGTGAAGAGCAGAGTTGAAAAAAAAGATGGAGCCTCTTGCTAGTAAAAAGCAGAGTTGAAAAAATCGATGAAGCTTCTTGTTGATGGACAGCAGAGTGAAAAAAAGCGATGGCGCCTCTTGCTAGTGAAGAGCAGAGTTTAAAAAATCGATGAAGCCTCTTGCTAGGGAGGAGCAGAAATGAAAAAATAGATGGAGCCTCTTGCTAGTGAAGACTAGAGTTGAAAAAATGGATGGAGCCTCTTGCTAGTGAAGACCAGAGTTAAAAAAATCGATGAAGCGTCTTGTTAATGAAAAGGAGAGTGAGAAAAAGCGATGGAGCCTCTTGCCAGTGAAGAGCAGTCTTCACTAGCAAGAGGCTCCATCACTTCTTTTTACTCTGCTCTTCATTTACAAGAGGCTGCATCGATTTTTTCAACTCTGGTCTTTACTAGCAAGAGGCTCCATCGATTTGTACAACTCTGCTTTTCACTAGCAATAGGCTCCATCGATTTTTTTATTTCTGGTCTTCACTAGCAAGAGGCTTCATCCATTTTTTCAACTCTGCTTTTCACTAGCAAGAGGCTTCATCGATTTTTTTAACTCTGGTCTTCACTAGCAAGAGGCTTCATCCATTTTTTCAACTCTGCTTTTTACTAGCAAGAGGCTCCATCTATTTTTTCAACTCTGCTCCTCCCTAGCAAGAGGCTCCATCGATTTTTTCAACTTTGCTTTTCACTAGCAAGAGGCTTCATCGATTTGTGCTTCACTAAAATTGTTTTATTTACGCATTTATATATTTTTTTTACATTTTATTCCCATGGTTTAAAAAAAAAAACTATTTGTAATGAAATGTGGGTTAATACTTAACAATTTAAAACTAATTTGGTTTTTGTAGGATAACTTTAGTTAACCGGGTCAGATTTTGCCCAATGACCTTTGAGGGTTGTTCTCGATTTCCCTGAGATCCAATCTTCAGATCCTGACTTGGTGACAATGGGACCCCCTCGAGAGTATACTCTTTCGAATAAAAAAAATATTTTGAAAATCGGTTCACAATCGGCGGAGATATCGCGTAACAAACATACAAAAAAAACATACAGTCGAATTGAGAACCTCCTCCTTTTTGAAGTCGGTTGATAATGTATGTAAGTCAAACTCTTGAAAATTGCTTCTAATCAAGAAGTTGAGATTGTTTAAGCTTTAGTAATACGACTGCAAGTTGATTAAGTGAAAGTGACGGCAAATTTTATATAAGTTTTATACGAGGTACCAAAAAATATTAACAGTGATGGATGATTAAAAATAATGGTTAGCTTTTGTCAACGTGTGTTAAGATTTTAGTTTTAATTGAATCTGTTTTTTAGTTGGCAGAATTGAATTACTTATATTTTGGATGCGGGCAGCGCAGGACCGGTCGTCGTGGAAATCCTTGGGGGAGGCCTTTGTCCAGCAGTGGACGATTTGTGGCTGATATGATGATGATATTTATAATGAGTAAAGATTTAGTATTAGGCTTAAAAATTAGTCCCTATTGAGAAGTTGTTATTTATACGACTGATAGTTGAATAAATTCAAGCGACTGCGTTTTTCAAAATGTGATTTTCTGGTTAACTAAGTATTGTAGAAGTTACCAAATGAATAATTAAAAATGATTAAAAAAAACTGTTTCCTTCTGTAACCTTATATTGAGTTTTGTATGAAAGCATTACATATAATTAAAAGAATCCTGGTGGAACAATGACAAAATTGGGGGTGTCGCTCTAGTTTTTTTTTAATAAAAGAGATATTTATATAGATAAACAGTTGACATAGACTACTCATAAAACTATAATACTTATGCCATGTTTTAAGTCTAAAATCATATAATAGTGATATATTTAAAGGTCATTAACTGGATGATGAAAGTTGAAATTTCTTTTAAATCGCTCTCCTGTAAAGTTACAAAAAGTGCATTTTCGTCATTGTAGTACCAAATGAGCGACATAATAACCATTTTCATGGGCACTGCTGAAGCCTTATTATTATTTTTTAATTCACCATTGGTAAGCCCTTGGCATCATCTCACCTGATGATAAGTGATGATGATGCCAAAGATGGAAGCAAGCTTACCAAGATTCCCCATTGCAATGGAGAACTGGCTATCTTATCTTCTAGCCGGAACACATCAACATTGTTAACACTGATGTTCGGCGGCAAGACTTAGATAAGATGGTGGTAGCTAGCCAGGCGGGCTTAGAAAATGCCCTACCACCAACCAAACGGAGTCTTACAAGTTGACCCCACAACCTCCTGGTGTGAAGCAAATGGACTAACCATCACACCACGGAGGCGGTTAAAAGTTGGCACAAGGGACATACATAAAATAAAATAATCATATTAAATATCATGTTTTTCCAATTTTAATCATTTATTCCCAGAGATATAGATAGGTTACATGCGTGCAAAAAGTGAAGCAAATAAAAGCATTCTTAGTAGCATTCGGTGCAATGGAAGTGAACTACCTTTATTACTGTGTGTAAAGGGGTTCGATTTTCAAATGTTGTTAGTGCATAACCCATCTATGGTAACAAATCTTTGTTTGATCCCTAAAAAATTCTTCAAGATGTTTTTCAAATTTAATATCTATAATATGCTACAGGTGGTACTTTATCTGGTAAGGGTAAAACATAGGTTTCTCAAAAATGGCTCTCGATAAGTTTTGTCATTACAAAAAACTGGACAAGTGCGAGTCAGACTCGCCCACCGAGGGTTCCGTACAAAATTGTAGATCCATATTATAAATCATAACAGTGCAGACTGTTAGGTACTACATATGCCAAAATCATTAGGTACCTACCTACACATATAAAAAAGGGGAGTTTTTTTTTTTACATTTTGTCTTAATTAATTTTACAGTTTGTCATAAATCAAAAACTATACATCAAAAAAATAATTAAAAGTCTGTTTAAGCTTCTGACAATGAAGCCCTTTCATAGGATACCTCATATGACACGCTTAACTCAATTCAAAATTTGGACCGCCGTTCCTTGCATAATTGATTACATACTTTATATAAAGATTTTATTTTTACAAATGCATAGTTTTCAGTTTTATCCCTATACTTGTAGTACAAGAAGGTATTACATGCCAAATTTCATAGTTCTAGGTCAACGGAAAATACCCTATGAATTTTGATTCCCTTGAGAGTGTCGAAATATACGTTTTTTGCAGCATAAACGGCCGTATCTTTTTTTACGTTAACCTAGAAGCTTGATTTTTTTCACAGCTTCAAGGGACTGTAGACCGGACTATACGGTTGTAATTTCAACTCGATACCTCCATGCGTTTTCGAAATAAAAGGTCTTGACAGACATACGGACAGACAACAAAGTGATCCTATAAGGGTTCCATTTTTTCCTTTTTTTTTAAACTTATCAAATGGAATATCTATGATTTACTTACTTATGAACAGCTTTGTATATTTGAGTGATTGCTGTTGTTGCCTGTGTTCGGCCTAAAAATATCACATTACGATATACAATTTACTAATTATTGTGTAAATACACTCGACAGCAAAGGAAATGGGTCTGTAACAAAAACCTCAATAACTTCCAAAATATTGTAACAAGCTTTATGAAATAAAGACTGTATTATAGACAATTTTATAGTGCATCTATATATATAAAAGAAAGTTGTGTTAGTTACACCATTATAACTCAAGAACGGCTGGGCCAATTTTTATGATTTTTGTGTTTTTGCATTTGTCTTTGTCTGGAATAGGATAATAAGTATTAAAATACGATATTCTTTTTTTTTTTTTTTATTCACAATTGGTAAACCCTTGACAACATTCATCAATAAAAAAAATATCAGTCAAAAATAATTGGTTTTAGGGTAGGGTAGTGTAGTGTAGGTGTAGTGTAGTTAGGGTAAGGTAGGGTAGTGTAGGGAAGGGTAGGGTAGTGTAGTGTAGGGTAGGGTAGGGTAGTGTAGGGTAGGATAGTGTAGTGTAGTGTAAGGTGGAACGAAGTTCGCCGGGACAGCTAGTATAATAATAAAAATAAGTCATAAAAGTTTATAAAGTTTATTTTGAATAAAAGTAAGTTAAGAAAAAATGTAAATTTTTCACTAGATTTCGAAATTGCAATTTTCACACATTTTAGTATTTTGTATTACCACTGAGATCTATTAAAACAGCTGTTACACGGTTTAGCATGCTTTCCACTTTCGATTTCTGAGTTGATGCTGAGGATTATTCTCCCATTCCTCTATCACTGCTTCATCCGAGCATGCTCGATGAAGTTCAAGTTTGGGCTGCGTGCTGGCCACTGTGTGGGGATGAGCATTATCTTGCATAAGGATGGCATTCTTGCGCATGTTTACTAAAAGTGGGCCAACATACTCATTTAAGGTTTCATTCACGTATCTCTCTGCAGTTAAAGTTCGTCTCCCATCGTGCTTGTATAGCATGATACTCGACTCGTCCGAAAACATAACTGTTGACCAGTCATTGAAAGTCCAATTCATGTGTTCTCTAGCATAACTCAGCCTTGAATTTCGATGCTGCCTTCCGAGTTTTGGACCATTGGTGGGTCTAAATGGCTTCATGTTCGCTTCAGCAAGACGCGGCCTCACTGTACACGTGCCCGGATTGCTCTCTTCAGCACGTAGAAGGTGATTTTTGACTTCAACAGCCGTTTGAAATCGATTTCTCAATATTGTTGACACCATATATCGATCGTCCCGCGCTGTCGTGCACCTTGTTCGGCCTGTTCCTGGTCTGTGCATATTGAATCCAGTCTCTTCAAATCGCTGGAGCACTCTGAACGGTTGATAGCGACACACCAACAGTGTAAGTAATATTCACAAACACCGAAGAGGCTTGCCTGTATTATAGGTACTTACGAAGCCATTTCTATTCTAGTGCATGATACCGTAACAAACCGGCTCGCGATCGTTTTGGGTTTACTTTGCGTCCTGAGTATACGTATTTATTGTAAAAGCGTTAATTCATTTTGTTACAAAAGCCATTTGTTTACAAAATTCACAAACTAACTGCAGAGCAAAAAAACAGTGTTGCCATATGGAGGAATCAAGAAATCTATCTTCAGTCCAAAATCTGGACAAAATTCGTGCAATAGTAAATAATTGTCAGTTAAAATTGTTATTACAATCCGGTATATGACTGCTAGTCATTTGAGTTAATTTTTATCAACGGTCAAAAACGAAATTTTGTTCTGAAATGGTTCGTGTTACAAAATTGTGACATCATTGTCTTTGACGAACTGATTTAGTGATTTTGATAAATATAAAATTGAATTTAGAATAAAATTTTAAATGAATGTTTTTATGCTTTTGTAGGAAATGCTATTTAGTGAATAGTATTTTTTAATTTATTTTAAACACTGTCAAATACCCTATACCGTATGACAAAAATGATACGCCACAAGTCGCATAAACTTTCTCGTAAAAATATTACAGAAGTCTAAAGTGTAATATATATTTTTTTGTTATCTTATCCAAATGTTTGGACTCTCCATACAAAGAAGCGGGAAGCCGATGGATGCGGGCAGCGCAGGACCGGTCGTCGTGGAAATCCTTGGGGGAGGCCTTTGTTCAGCAGTGGACGATTTGTGGCTGATATGATGATGATGATGATACAAAGTTTGAGAAGTCCAACAAAGCTAAATTTGTATGAATATGACACAGCAGCCGGTTCCTTGGGGAAAGTTTTTCAGTTACATGAGTACAAGTCAAATTTTAAAGAAAACGAAAGGAATATACATAAATTCAACCTGTAAACAATACCTTTAGATGAAGGAATATGATATTTGTGTCGCGTAAATCCATAATCATGAATTATCCGCATTGGACCTCAAAAATCCATACGAGTGCAGATAAATCCGTATAAATAGCAACACTGTTTCATTCATATTCAGCCACAGAGTGTTACGGGGATAAGTGCGTTCAAAAAGTGTGTTGTTTTAATTTTTTTAACAAAAATATAAGAACATCTTTGAAAAACTGAATCTTTGTATTAGTTTTTTACACTATTAATTATGGGTGTTATTAATAAAAAATAAATCGATTTGTATTCACTCTGAAAAAACATTTTATATTTAGATTCCTATAACACAAGTAGAGTTTCAGAACGCACTGTTCATATATAGCTTTACGGTACGCATAAGTGTCTATGTTGTGTAAATGTAACGCACACATACGTAAAATCGACACTTTTGAACAAGATTTAAAACCTTAATAACTTTTCAATTGTTCGATTTATCACAAATCTGATTTCATTCGCAAAAACAAGATTTTTTAAACATTTTTTTGACATTGTTTGATAACCTAATAATCTAACACTCGATGAGTGTATTGGTCAAACGTTTTGTATGAAAATGACGCCTCTGCAACCACCTTAAGTGCGCTCGTGCGCCGCACTACCATTTTAATCCTTTTAAAAATGTATCTTCCTTCTACCTATATAGTATAAACTTTCACAACAATATCCTGTACCTATCTATCTATCCCATCCATACTGCCCTATACCACAGATGAGATACTAGTTACTTCGTAACCCATACAGAAATTACATTGTATGTTTTGTTATTACGAGTAAAATAAAATAAAGCTGGGCTGTTTTGATTTCTACTGCAAAATAATTAGATCTTATTTTAACTTAAACAAAAATGGCCCCGTGCGCTCGGCTAAGCGCACGCAGCGAGCTCATACTACTTCTGTGAGACACCATGTAAACGGCCAGGCGCGTGAGACGGAAGATGCTTAGTAAAATTCAGGATAGATTTGGAGCGCCAATATTCACATATATTATTATATTACTCACATAATTTATCTACGAGGCTGTAGTTTCACTCCTTGCAAATACGACGCTTGTCCCTTGAATAACATTCTTATACTAGCCTGCACTACGCCTTCACTGCTGTGCTGTCCCACTTTTTGTAATAACATTAGAAAATTCTTGAAAAACAAACGATTTTTTTTATGTCCCTTGCAGAATCTGTGCAGGAGTCGCTGGAGAGGCGCTTCGGGCGCGTAGGCGGGCGCATCCCCGTGACGCCTTCCGAGTCCTTCCAGAAGCGCATTTCCGGTGCCTCCGAGAAGGACATCGTGCACTCCGGGCTCGACTACACCATGGAGCGCTCCGCTAGGGTACATATCATTGTAAAATTAGTGTAGGACGCTTACTTATTTTGTTCAATATGCTCCTACACCAATATTATTAATAACCGCCTCTGTAGCTCTTCACTGGCTTTACACAGAAGGTCGCGGGTTCAATTCCCGGCGGGGTCAGTTGTAAGACTCGGTTTGGTTGGTGGTAGGGCATTTTCTAAGCCCGTCTGGCTAGCTACTACCATCTTATCTAAGTCTTGCCGCCAAATATCAATGTTGATATCATTGGTGTGTTTCCGGCATGAAGATAAGATAGCCAGTAGTTTCCCATTGCGTTGGGGAATCTTGGTAAGCCCGCTTCCATCTTCGGCAACATCGTCACTTACCACCAGGTGAGATTTTGTCAAGGGTTTACCAATTGTGATTACATACATACATACATAAGATCACGCCTCTTTCCCGGAGGGGTAGGCAGAGACCACATTTTTCCACTTGCTACGATCCTGACATACTTCTCTCGCTTCCTCTACATTCATCAATCTTTTCATACAAGCTCGTCGGTTTAGGGTACTCTTGACCTGACACTTCTTCAATACGTCTTCGACTTGGTCGCAGTAAGTACGTCTAGGTCTACCCCTTCCAGTATTACCATTCACACTCGCCTTGTATATCTGCCTAGTTAATCTTCTATCATTCATCCTTTCTACATGACCGAACCATCGGAGCATACCTTTCTCAATAACTGTCAATACATCTTCTTTCACACCACAACGTTCCCTTATCACACTATTCTTGATCTTATCACAAAGTTTCACACCAATCATACTTCTCAATGCTCTCATTTCAACTGCATTTATTCTACTCTTATGCCTCTTCTGCCATACCCAACTTTCACTTCCGTAAACCAGAGTAGGAACAAGAACTCCCTTGTGCACAGCCAGACGGGCCTTATTGGACAATTTCTGGCTACTCATAAAGGAGTGCATCGCTCCATTTACCATATTCCCAGCAGTCACTCTCCTTTCAATATCACTCTCAAACAGTCCATCTCTTGTAAACATTGACCCCAGATACACAAATTCTTTCACTTGCTCCACTTTTTCACTTCCAATCAAAATATCACACTTTGTCATTTGTTCATCTCTTTCTAAAACCATGACTTTCGTCTTACTTACATTCACTTTCATTCCTTTTCTCTCCAAAGCTTCATACATAATAGTCACCATCTCCTGTAACTGTTCAGCCGACGACGCAATAATTACCTGGTCGTCAGCATACAGAAGACATTTGACGATTAACCCATCCATTCTCAGACCACTTTCACTATCTTTCAAATCTATCAAGCAACTATCCATGAATAAGTTGAACAGCCATGGTGACGCAACACATCCCTGTCTGACACCTTTATTGATGTCAAACCATTCAGTGTACGCCCCATTGATCCTGACACAAGCCCTGGAATCCTTATATAGAGATTTCAGGGCTCGAATCAGTCCACCGCTCACCCCATGCACAGACAGAGCTGACCACAATTCATCCCTCACCACACGGTCATAGGCCTTTTCCAAGTCCACGAATACGCAATAGACTTTTTGGCTTTTAGCCAAGAATTTTTCAGCTATGCATCGCAAGGAAAAGACTTGGTCCGTACATCCCATGCCCTTTCGGAATCCTGCTTGTGCATCCCACATCTTCTCATCAGTTTCTTTCACAACTCTTTCAATCAGAACCTTAGCATACAATTTGCCGACGACGCTGAGAAGGCTTATACCGCGGTAATTTTTGCAGTCTTGCTGTGACCCTTTTCCCTTGTAGAGCGGCACAATCACAGCCTTGCACCAGTCTTCTGGTACTCGGCCGTTTCTCCAGCACAAGTTGAAAAGGCGGTACAGCTGACTGGCTACCACGCCCTTTCCAGCCTTCAACATCTCGACTGATATCCTGTCATACCCTGCAGCTTTACCTGATTTCATGCTTTTCATCGTGTTTACAATCTCATCCATACTTATATCACTTTCATCATTATTACTCACATTAATTTCCACTGACGCTACTGGCACGTTTGTTCGCTTATCCTCCTTTTCAAACAAGCTTTCAAAATATTCCTTCCATCTCTTCAACACATTTACTTCTCCTTTTACAATACATCCATCATGGCTTCTGATTTTGCTGAGCTCCGAAGTGGTCGTTTTTCCTCGGGCTGATCTTATGCATTTCCAGAACACCTTGATATTGGTCCTGAAATTATCAGAGAGCCTTCTATCAAACTCATCTTTTCTCTCATCTTTCTTTCTTGTAACTGTCTTTTTTACCAAATCCTTCAGCCTCACATACTCCTTCTTTGCTTCTGTTACATCTTCATTCGTCGCCTTTTGCACGTTTTGGTTAGCTTTAGTTGCTAGCCAATCCAACCAAGCTTTTTTCTTTTTACCTACCACTTCTTGCACCTCTTTATCCATCCATGCACTCTTCTGCTTGCTACCCTTTCTCCTTTTAGAAACTCCACACACTTCTACAGCAACATTCACAATACCTTCTTTAAATGACTTCCAAAGATCATCAAGTTCACTTAGTTCATCCAGATCTTCAAATTTATTTTTTAACTTTTCATAATACTCTTCTTGCTCACTGTCGTCTTGCAAATTTTCCACTTTTACTCTTTCCAAAACACTAGCCTGTTCGCGTACTCTGTGCCGCCATCGCTTGAAGAGACCACTTAATCGGGATATTACCAGGAAGTGGTCAGTATATATTCCTGCACCACGGTACGCTCGAGTGTCCAGAACATTTTTTCGCAGTCGTTCATCCACTATCACAAAATCAATCATAATCCTTATACAGCCTGCTTCTCTCGTGTACATATGGATCTTTTTATGTTTAAACATTGTGTTAGACACGCAAAGATTCCACTCCAAACATATGTCAAGCAGGTTTTTCCCATTCTCATTAATTCTTTCATCACCAAAGGCTCCAATCACTCTCTCATATCCATCCCGTTTCGTTCCTACCCATCCATTAAAATCCCCTAGCATGATAATTCTTTCATTTACCTTGCATTTCTTTAAAGTATCTCTCACACTATTCCAGAAATCTTCATTTTTGTTTTTAGCTTTGGTAGACGCATTTGGACCCACATCATTCGGTGCATAAACACCCAGAATAAATATGCGAGTCAGTCCAACTTTCAGCCTGATCCAGAGAAGTCTAGATTTCATACACTCATACTCAATCACACACTCAGCCATTCGCGCAGACAGAATAACTCCAACTCCTTTGCAGCCTCGGCTGGAATTGGGTACCCCAGACCAATACGCTGTATAGGTACCATGTTTTGTGGAGTCAATTCCTTTCCGCTTTGTTTCAGTCACACATAAAACATCTAAATGTCTTTCATCCATCATCTGACATACTTCATCTATTTTGTCTTCCATTCCTCCCCTGACATTCATCGTAGCAAAGTGGCTCTCTGTGGGCCGCTTTCCGCGCCCGCCGGGAACGAGACGTGATGGGTTGCGAACTCCCACATCGCCGCCATTACGATTATAATAGTTTTTAGACATCATAGCGTTCCCACGAGTTAAATATTAGGCACGCAGCCAGGCTAGATACAACGGGGTGTCGCCGAAATCCCCGAGGGGACCGTTCAAGACCCAGACATTAACGCGCCCTGGGCCAGACGCCGATCGGCACGGTTCCTCACACCTTTAGCTGGCGCAGGATAGGGAAGGATCTGGGATCATGGATTGGGATAGGAAATTTAGGGTAAATGGGGAAGGAATATGTGTAAGGGACACTATCACTATGGATGATGAAAAGTGGTAGTGGCTCGAGGAGGCTGGGGTCGCGTACCCATGTATTCCAAACAACTGCCGGACAAGCATGTCGTTTGAGATACCCCTTGACCCTGTGATTAATATATATATATATATATATATATATATATATATATATATATATATATATATATATATATATATATATATATATAATATTACATCCCTATTAGCGATGGGCGAGTCGAGTCAATTTAATTGAGAAACTCGAGTTGCACCACCAGCCAGTTGACTCGAGTAGCCTTTCCTTCAACTCGAGTCAACTCGGCCGAATTGACGCGCCGGTCGACACGCGTACGCGTTATGGTGAGCGAGCGAGAGCCTACTTGTGCTATCTTGCCTGCAGTCACGCGGGCGGTCCAAATTTTGAATTGACTTAACCGTGTCATGTGGGGTATCGTATGAAAGCCTTTCTTGGCACAAGCTTAAACAGATTTTTAATTATTTATAGTTCATTTCATAGTTCATTTATTCATAAACAATTTACAAATTGTGTTTGAAATAACCTAAGCTAACATTAAAACAAGTTAAAGTCAATTATTAAATTTACAACACAAAATAACAACAATAATAAAAAAATATAAAAGCATAAAAACATGATATTAATTTTAATTTTAGTCTGCATTGTGTTTATCTTGGATAATATAATCATTCGCTGTATAATAACATTTACGTGTCTAAAATTTCCGCAACCCTCTTTTAAACAGTCCGTAGCTTGCAGTTGACTTCAGTGCGATAGGTAGTTTATTAAACAAGTTCGGAGACTGATAAAAAGCAGCGTGTTTTACTACGTCTAATCTCCGCATTATCTGCTGTTTCACATCTTTGCGTCTAGTTCGTTCACGCATAACTTTGTCTGTACCTGTTTCAACATTTAACAACTGTTTTTTGTAGTCACAGAGCAAAACCATAATATAAAGGCAGGGGGCAGTGAGAATATCTAACTCGACGAAATGATTTTTACATGATTCCCACTGAGGAATTCTAACTATTGTATGAATAGCACGTTTTTGAATAATAAACATTTTGCTCATATATGATGTATAGATTTCGATTTATTATTTTTAAGGTGCCATATTCATAATGTGGTGGTACGGAACCCTTGGAGCACTTGGTTGGTTTTTGTTTTTAGTTTTTTCGTTTTGTAACGCTCCCCAAAATAATGAACTTTCTCTGTTCATCTGACAATTTAGAATCAAGTTTGGTACTCGGTGTAATTATTTCACATCTTCATAGTAAGTCTAAAATCAATGACCCAATTTTAATAGCGTGTTAATTTTGCAACAGGCCATCATGAAGACCGCGCAGAAGTTCGACCTGGGCCTGGACCTGAGGACGGCCGCGTACGCCAACTCCATCGAGAAGATATTCACCACTTACGCAGACGCCGGCCTGGCCTTCTAAACTAACCCACTGGCACCCCAGACCGGAGCCTGAACCTGAGAATTGTCGCGCACGCCAACTCCATCGAGAAGATATTCACCACGTACGCAGACCCGGCCTGGCCTTGTAAACTAACCCATTGGCACACCAGAACTGAGCCTGGACCTGAGAACGGCCGTGTACGCCAACTCCATCCAGAAGATATCCAACATGTACGCAGATGCTGCCCGGTCTTTAAAACTTATCCACTGGCACCCCAGGCCTGAGCCTGGACCTGAAAAATGTCGCGTACGCCAACTTCATCTAGAAGATAATCACCACGTACGCAGGCCCGGCCTGGCCTTCTAAACCCACTGGCACCCTAGACCTGGGACAGGACCTGAGAACGGCGGCATACGCCAACTCCATCGAGAAGACATTCACCTCGTACGCACACGCCGGCCTCGCCTTCTTAACTAACTCACTACTACTGTTAACGACCGCTCGCTTCGGATATTCCTTGTGCGTTTAGCAGTTTAAAAGTGTATTTTTAAGTGTGCAAGTTTATAAGTGTGTATGTTTTACGTATGAAACCAAACAACTACCCTCAAAGAACCCATTAACAGATCCCGTCCCCCCTTAGACAGGGTGTAAAAATACCACTCCCGGAAACTTAAACTGGGGCTTCTCCTCCTCATACTGAACAACTTTCTCCAAGGAATCCATACTGAATTCTCGAAAAAAAAATCGACTTTTCATACAAATCAGCAGGCTAATCGGCCAATTTTCAAGTCCAAAAAATTTTTAGAGAATTCAGTATGGGTAAATCCAGTTGGAGAAAGTTGTTCAGTATGATGAGTGGAAACGCCAGTTTAAGTTTCCGGTAGTGGTCCTTTTACACCCTGTATATGAAATAGTGCAGTATCGCGTTCCGGGTGCAAATACGACAGCCATGGTCGGTACTGCAGCGCCTCGGGAATGCTTGCAAAGGTCGCTTATATATAATATTGTATCGTTAATAGACCCTAATGTCCCCCTACTGGGGCACAGGTCTCTTCCCAAGCTCGGTAAGGGTACTCCACACACGGGGACCAAGTCCGGGTTGGTGGTTATAGGTCTTGTGGCGAACCCCAGTGTCGGAAGTTTTTCAAGCCGCCTACGCGGCTTAACGACTGCCATCTAGGGAAAGCAACCGGCATCCAACGGCTTAACGTGCCTTTCGAAGTATGGGAACGGTCGAAAAGAATGTCACTAACAGTCAAACCCATCTAGATAATGACCGTGCTTCAGGTATGTTAACTTGCATGATCAATCCAACCACGCAAATCCACTGAGCTACAACGGCTTCATATATTTGTATCATCCATATGTATATTTGTATCATATGTCCAGCAGTGGACGTCCTTTGGCTGATATGATGATGATGTATAGAGTAATTATTTTATGAATTTAATACGGGTTTCTTTAGGGAAAGTTGTTTAGTTTCTTGCGCAGAGCCTACCCGTAGCAGGTTGCATGCTAGTAAATAAGGGTTCCGTTATTTCCTTTTGCGGTGCAGAACCCTTCGAGTGTACTAGACAACTGTTCTTTGCATCAAGTGTTCCTTCGTATTGGCACTATTGACTGTGATGTTCCCAGGGATGACAGTCATCCAATGGTTTCTGGTACATTACACTTTTCTATATACTATATACTCATTTTAAGTACACTCACTAAGTGTTCTGAACCTCAAAAGGGAAAAAAACGCAACCCTTAAAGGCAAAACGGTGCCATTTTCAAACATCGTCAACTTCGTTCTTACAAGGTGAAGACTGATTTATGAGGTCTTTGCCAGTCAAAGTATTGTCTGCATTTTAAGACTCCAACTAAAATTAAAATTAGTCCCCTTGCACACTAGGTGTACTTAAATGATAAGAATCTTAAGACATTATAATCACAGTATTTTTTCTTTATTCGATTGGAATCGATCTATTATGGCTTTTTTACTTTTTATTTTTTTAAGAGGAACATTGTTAAGCTTAAAGTGAAAATCAAATTTTCCAATTATACTTATATTTGTCTTGAATTTTGAAATAAATATTGTTTTACCGTTATTTTTTGTTTGCTTTGTTTAGACATTATTGTACTGTAGCACGACGGGAAGGAGTAGGTACAGTACTTCATACAACGGGCCAGAAATGACATTTAAAAAAACGCATGACGGAACAAACAAAATGGCGGCGAAATCCTATACATTCGAAACTATAACCAATCTGTATCAATCTGGGTGACGAGGGGGTGAGGTCGCAATCTAGAGAACGGCAGGGAGTGTCCATACTGTATGTTAGTACTAATATATATACAGGGTGTAAAAAAATTGGTGTAGATCCCGTTAACCGGGGGTTCCACTTGTTATAGTGAACAACTTTCTCCAAGGAACCCATAGTCAATTCTCCAAAAAAATAATTGGACCCTCCATACTAAAATGCACTAAATTGGTCGGATCAGCTGATCGATTTGTATGAAGATTAAAAACAAAAGTTGTTCAGTATGATGAGTAGAAGCCGCAGTTAACGGGACCTACACCAATTTTGTTACAGCCTGTATACAGGGTGTTAAAAAGTTGGTGAAGCACACGTTAACTGGGGGTTCTACTCATCATACTGAACAACTTTCCCCAAGGAACCCATAGTCAATTCTCAAAAAAATAATTGGTCCCTCCATACTAAAATGCACTAAATTGGTCGATCAGCTGATCGATTTGTATAAAGTTTACAATATTTTTTTTGCGATTTCAGCAAAGTCGTAAAACAAAAGTTGTTCAGTATGAGTAGAAGCCCCAGTTAACGGAACCTACACCAATTTTGTTACGCCCTTTATATACTTTGGTTTTAGTAGTACATAACAATACAAAAAATAAATTGTACAGCCACGCGGTGCATACTTTTTGCAGTCTTCACCGTTTGTCGTAGTCGGGCATTTAAATAAGTACAAATCAACAGCAAACATTACAGTTATTTAGTAGCAAAGAATAAAGTAGGTAGGTACCTATTATCAGCCTTGATGAAAAAACTAATAATTGGGTTTGTATGGGAGGCACTAGGATTTTTCCTGGAATTATTAACTTCATAGTGCAGTATAGGCCTTACTAGGTAAATCAAAGCAAAGCAAAGGAATATTATATATGTAGCTACCTAATTTTATTCATCAGACTTGATCAGAGGCGTATTTACCCTATGTCCAGGGGAGCGTACATAAAGCACACGAGGGACAGAAGCGGTCAGTTCAGTACCTTCGTTCTAGTGAAGCTTGGCGCGGACTGAGCTAGCCGCCCCGCGCCGCCGTCTGCGTTACTGCATACAAACTGGTTTGTGTGATCTATGGTGGGCAGCCACGGACATGCCGTGCCGCCAGTGCCCGCCGGGTTCCTTTTGTGCTACCGTTGGCGGCGAAGTTGACCGGCCTGCCCCGCCCCGTCGTGTGCAAAGCAACTCTATAAAAACGGCTGGAGATATAAAAATAATATTGCCCTAACCCAAATTTTACCCAAATCCCACCAGTAGTTTGGTAACTAGAGCACATTCAATTTTTTTTGGACTCTATAAGTGTAGGACAATCGATCCCCATTAAAATCTTAACTTTAATTTTTTTTGGCCATAAAATAGATACCTACATAATAGAAACTATAAAAAGTAAACCCGTTAAGAAAAATATGTACATCGTGCATTGAATTACTACCGTAATTCAATGACATCGTGAGCACCTTCCACACACTTCCACTTCTACGGTGGAACCATCAACTAGAAAGCGAAGATGACGCAGCAGGTACATTATGCAATTTTTATAAGTTATACAATTATGTACGTAAAACGAATTAATTAATAAATAAATTTTTAAACTTATTTTTAGTTTACGTCATGATATTAACCATGGAAATGCTAATGCATGAGAAGGCTAATCTGTTTGCCTTTATGTTTGCCGAAAATTCACGTCTCGATACAGCGAATAGAATACCACCCCAGTTATCTCCTTGCGATACTACAATGCCCCCTATTCGTATCAAGCAAAAGGAGGTTCTCAAAACACTTCGCAATCTTGACGTGAACAAAGCCAGTGGACCTGACGGTATACCAGCTATAGTGCTAAAGAACTGCGCTCCTGAGTTGTCTCCTGTTCTGACACGTCTGTACCGCCTATCTCTTGAAACAGGTATAGTCCCAAAGTCCTGGAAGCTGGCCAACGTGCAGCCGGTGCCCAAAAAAGGCAGTCGTGCCGATCCCGCAAACTACCGCCCTATAGCAATCACCTCCGTAATCTGTAAGATTATGGAGCGTGTATTGAACACCCGCATTCTGGCATACCTAGAAGACAATGACCTCCTTAGCGATCGACAATACGGATTTCGCCGAGGTCGATCTACTGGAGATCTTCTAGTGTATGCAACGCATATATGGGGCGAGGCCATCGAGAAGCATGGCGAAGCTCTAGCTGTGTCACTCGACATCTCGAAGGCTTTTGATAGGGTCTGGCACGCTAGCCTTATTGGCAAGCTTTCTTCTTATGGTCTTCATTTGGGATTGTGTAACTGGGTAGCTGATTTCTTGAGGGAACGGTCTATTCGAGTGGTCGTTGATGGCTGTTCCTCTGACCTATTGGCGATCGATGCCGGGGTACCTCAGGGATCTGTTCTTTCCGCAACACTATTTCTGCTTCACATAAACGATCTGCTGAAACCCGGTATAATTGGATATGCAGACGATAGCACGGTCGTAGAAAGATACCTGTCCAGTGAACGAGCTAACAGCGCTGATACGCTGTTTCTGAGAGAGGCCATGATAGAGCGCATAAACCTATCACTTCAGACAGTGTCTGAATGGGGTGATTCCAACCTCGTAAGGTTTAATGCCTCTAAAACACAGGCGTGTCTTTTTTCCGCCAAAATCAGTCCATTCACCTTGACTCCAACTCTCCGGAATGAACCGATTCAGATATCTGACCACCTGGAACTCCTCGGCGTGGATTTAACACCCAATCTGAACTTCGGTCGTTACATTGAGTCCAAGGCAAAAGTTGCTGCAATGAAGCTGGGCATTCTCTCTAAGGTGAGACGGTACTTCACACCTGGACAGCTGCTTACCTTGTATCAAGCACAGGTCCGCTCATGTATGGAGTACTGTTCACACTTATGGGATGGATCAGCCCGCTATCAGCTGGATACCTTGGACGCCATCGACCGACGCGCACGGAGACTCATTGGTGACGACGAGCTAGTCAATGTCAAGCTCCAAAGCCTTGAGCATCGCCGCAAAGTCGCCTGTCTATCGGTATTCTATCGAATTCATTTCGGAGAGTGCGCGCAAGAACTACACGACCTCATTCCCCCTGCTCCATTCCACCGTCGGTCAACGAGACGCAGGGAGGGGTTGCACCCCTTTGTTGTTGATGTTCCACCTTTTCGCACGAATCGTTACGCTTCTTCATTTATTATGCGTACAGCGCAGGAGTGGAACTCCTTGCCTGCGTCAGTGTTTCCCGATTCCTTTAATTTGGGGATCTTCAAGGCAAAAGTGAATAGGCATTATTTGAGTTTGCGTGTACCATCCTCGACTGCATCATCACTTACCATCAGGTGAGTTGCAGTCAAACGCACTCAAATTTTTAATAAAAAAAAAAAATATTTTGAAATATTCAGTGACTTCTAGCGGATTTTTTTGCACCCATATTTTTTCAAAATCTAGTGACTTTTTCATACAGGATTTTTTTTCATAAACGGCATCCCCAAAGAGAATGTCATCGATAATATTATTATCTTATCTATGAAACCATCGCAACGGATCACGGATGGCGCTCACTGAGTTTTTTGGCGGGATTTGTAGGGAACTCATTCGTAATTTAATTTTATTGTTTTTGCATACTTTTTCTGCAAGGATTTGTCATTTGGTTTAAGAAGTGGTGTACCTAAGCAATGTAGAAAACAAGAAAATAAAATGAAGGAGGATGTGAATACCTGACTTGTATTGGGTGCAGTTTTATAGACTTCCTAATGTAAGGCGGTCAACTTTCTAAAAATTAAATGGGGGAATGTGAAGTGTGAAGTTTTTGTTGGTCATCATATCAGCCGAAAACGTCCACTGCTGGACAAAGGCCTCCCCCAAGGATTTCCATGACGACCGGTCCTGCGCTTCCCGCATCCAGTGGCTTCCCGCGATCTTCACCAGGTCGTCGGTCCACCGCTTGGAAGGCCTGCCTACGCTACGTTTTCCATTGCGCGGTCGCCACTTGGGAACGTTACTACCCCAACGGCCATCTGTTCTATGAGCTATGTATCCTGCCCACTGCGACTTCAGTTTAGCTATTCTGTGAGGTATATCGGTTACTTTGGTTCTCCTGCGGATCTCCTCATTTCTGATTCGATCGCGTAGGGAAATTTCGAGCATAGGGATTTTTGTTGGTATATGGTTTGGATGTATATGTATATCTAAAAAAAACAAGCAACTTACCTTACTAAAGTCATTTATTTTTAAAGTAATATTTATCCCTGGAATGTCATTTTTTAACTCGTTCTGGATTTTGGTTTAGAATGTCATAGAAGTTATCGCAACTAACCATATTAAATTTCACCACAAGCTTAGCATCTAGGGTTTCGACTTTGAGTGAGGATTTTTCGGACGTCCATAGTTCATTCATTAAAGAGAATATTTTCTCAGTAGGTGAGTTCGTCTCTGGTAAGCAAAGCAGGACGATGGCCAAGCGTTTTATAACGGTACCTATCCAAGTTTTTTGTAAATTGTTCTGTACTGTAGGTACTTCATCTCCTCCCAACCCTTTAGGACACAATTATTCACATAATTTAACTTCATTGAACAAGTTATCTATGTTTAAATTTCGTGGCAGCCCTAGGAATCTTCACTAATAACTGCCGGTATGTCTGCTGTACATCAGCCCATTTCAGGCTTTGTTTTTTAATTGAATCCAAGTATGCTGCGCGACGTGGCGCTGCGCTGAGTGTGCGTGTAGTGTAGAGTAGTACGACGTAAGACTTGAAAATAAGCATGCGGGACATGCAAAACGCATGCAACATTTAGCTGGACTATTTAACTAATTATTGCAAAGCGGGATTACATCTAGCATTACGGGACGGTCCCGCACAATGAAGTTACCTTCACGTTGAGATAAATTGTATCATGCTCTGAGTAATGCTTCGAATTAAAAGCAATATTCTGGTACAATTTATCTCCACGTGATGGTACTGCAAATGTTATCAAGAACTCCACACGAGATTTATAATGCACCATTGCAAATCAAAAAAGAAATGAAGATGAAGACTGTCTCAAAAGGGCTTGTACCTAGAGACGATCATATATTCTCAAAAAATATATAAATAATGCTCACACAATTATTTTGGAACGCAGGTCGCAGGCAATTACGTGTAGCTGTAAGCTGTTTGTTCTTCTGTCAAATGTTTGTCACAGGCAGTGTTGCCATGTGCACCGTAATTACGGTAAATGCACCGTACTCAGCAAAAATTTACCACCTACCGTTGAAGATAGGCAACGGTGACGATAACTACCGTAATCCAGGAAGGTCTCGAAATCAGAGCCATTAAACAATTGAAAACATTATCCTCCTTATAAGTTTTGGTATCAGGTTATATATAGACGAAGAAATCAGAAAGATTTTTACGTAGCTACCGAAATTTATGCTTGCATTGCTGTCTTTACCGCACTCCTACGCCGAATGGGAACGTATGTTCAGTAAGGTGAACGATATAGAAACAAAAAACGTAACAAACTAATAACCAGCTCAATAAAAGTAAATCTCTTGACACAACAACCTATCAAAAGGCAGGACAAAAAGTATTAGTTTAAACCTGATGATGAAATGCTCCGAAAAAATAAACCATTACACCAACAATTAACATGAAGAGAAAAATGAAAATAATGAAAAAATGAAGAGATTTTATTATCAGAGTCAGATAATTCAGACTAATTTTTATAAATAATAATAATTGCTCTCGTACGATTGTTGCACTTAAATGTTCTGTATTACCTTGATTTGTATTTTGAGATTTTCGAACAAAAAGCAGATTGAGCTCTAAAATGGTTGTTTTATTAAAAGTAATTCACCGTTATTTTCACCGTTGTTCTCCAGGCCCAATCGCCGTAATTTGTTAGAATCTACCGTATTTTTTTAACAGTATCACCGTTGCCCAGATTTTGGACATGGTAACACTGGTCACAGGCAGTTGCAGGAAAATTCGCATCTCACGCAATTTTCCAATTTATTGAGAGATTTTTAGGATTTCTACAAAAAATAGGTTTTTTTTCGTTTTTAAGATGATTGCCTATCCATTAATTATTACAATTTTAATCAGTTTATTCACGGGCATACTCAGTAAGGGTGTGGAACTTACCTTCGAATTACCCGATAGTGCCGTAGAATGTTTTTATCAAGATATCGAAAAGAACACCTCAGTTTCTCTAGAGTACCAGGTAAACGTTATTTTATCCTTTGTTGTTTTCTGAAGTGCCCAAGTTGAAGTATAGGTACCACAGACGCAAATATCATTTAAATAACCTTGATTACAGAAGGGCAGTATTACCAATGGGCTAGTAGTCAACAGACTTCCCGGCTACGAACTGTGGTGATCGGTGAATCTCAGATTTTGTCTACTTCCTTCCAACAATAGTTCATCACCAGCCTAATTTTCTAGTATTTTTTACCCGACTGCCTCAGAAGGAGGGATAAGTTTTTCGAGTGTATGTTATGTAGATTTATGTGTTCCCTGCTACAGCCTGAACGGCTTCAAGAATTTTTACGTATTATGAACTTTCATTAGATTCGTCTTGATCCCTTGAGTGACGTAGGATAAATTTTTACCCGACTGGCCAAAAAGAGGTGTTAAGGTTTTAATTTTTAATGGATTACTAATGTTATTTAATTTAACAATAAGCCCTTGGCAACATTTCACCAGATGGTAAGTGACAATGATGCTGAAGATGGAGGTAGGCTTACCAACATTCCCCAATGCAATGGGGTACTGGCAGATAGCAGATCTTCATTCCGGAACACATTAATACCTTATACATTGTTGTTCAGCAGCAAGACTTATATACAATGGTAGTAGCTATCCAAGCAAGAGCAGATCTTCATTCCAGAACACATCCATACCTTTAACATTGTTGTTAAGCGGCAAGACTTACATACAATGGTGGTAGCTAGCCATGCAAGCTTAGAATATGCTCTATCACCAACCAAACGGAGTCATATAAAGTTAGATGTTGCTTTGAATCAAACCCATGACCTCCAAGTGTGAAGACAATGGACTAACCATTAATGTTAAATTTATGATGAACATTTGAAGTATTAGTTCAAAGCTGATTCATAATGACATCATTTTTGTTTTTTAAAGTAATGGTACAGCACTGTATCAAGAAAATAACTGCCAAAAGATCATCAGCCAAAAGACATTCACTGCTGAACAAATGCCACCCCCTATGGATTTACACTATGCCCAGTCCTGTGCTGTCTGGAAACCAGCAGTTTGCCCTGGCCTTCACCAGGTTATTAAGGTCACCAGTTGACTGAGTGGGAGGCCTGCCTACGCTATGCCTTCCTGTGCAGTCACCACTCAAAAACTTTAGTGCCCCATCCATTGCAACTTGAATTTATGCCTTAACTAAACTTGTTTGCAGGTGATCACAGGAGGACAGTATGATGTAGATGTTAAAGTAGAAGGCCCAAACAAACAAATCTTATACCAACGCCAAAAAATGCAGTATGATTCTCATCAGTTTGATTCTAAGCTAACAGGTAATGAAACTGGCATTAAACCAAATAAGATCTTTTATTTCACTAAATATTATGTACTCTTTTAGGGTTCTGTATTGCTGAAATTTGGTATGGTTATAAATTATCGAATAAAATCTCAGGGGTGGAAACTGTTCAGTAAAGACAGGTGGAGCCCAGTTTATTGGCATTGGTCAGTAAAAGTCAGTTTTTCCACAAAATTCAGTAAAATCAGTTGTTTTGTCAATGCCAATCAATAAGTAATACAAAATTTACCAAAATAAAAAGTGAGTCGTCACTGGTATTATTAAAAAATATGTCCAATTTCATGAGCATAGACTTCATCGCTATGTAAATATTGATGCCATCCAGCTCCTCGACATTGATAGGGAAATTAACTAATTAAAACTTCCTTTTTTAAGGTGACATAGTTTCTAATCAACGAATCACCCTTATTTACAGTGTGTATTGGATAGGGTTACCAATATTTTAATATGCTACATTTCATCGACGAAAAACCCCCCATTAGCTGGTCTCATCCCTCTCCTCTCTAAATGGCAGCCTTTTTTTTCAATTAATTTTTTGTAACTATTTATGAAAAATATGTTTTCACTAACATATTATCGCAGTACAGTTTCAAAATGGCCGAATTTAAAATGTAATTTAATTTCTCTGTTGATCCACATATAAAATTAACTGAAACATTTGAGGATAAAACACAGTTTAAAGCAAAAAAATGAAATATCATTTTTCTTTTTTTGAAACTAATGCAAAAACGAGGTCATTAACGTCATGTTTTTTTTTCTTAACCAATTTATTTTGAGCTAAGCTATAAGACAACACCGAATTATGTATAATTAGATTACTTAATGTGCCAATTTATGGATAACAAAAGGAAACACATTAATTACCTTTTAAATGAGACCATTTTTAAGTCTGTACTGCTGCTAATTCAAGAGAAAACATGAACAGCTACAAAAAAAACCAAAATAAAAATGGCTGTCATTTACAGGGAGGAGAAGGATGAGTCACCCTAATGGGGGGTTAATTGTCGATAAAATGTGGTGTATTACGCCTTTAAAATATCGGTAACCTTATCTGATACACACTGTATAGGTCTAGTATATCCTTCTTCTTCTTTTTCGTATCCTCATGGCTGAGGGACGTGACCATCGTGGGTCGCACGTGCCACCACAGCTCTCCAAGCCGCTCGATTTTAAGCTTTGTGGATATTAGGCTGCAGTGGCATCCCGGTCACTTCTTTTATCCCATCGGCCCATCGCAAAGGCATTCGTCCTCTACTCCTCTTTCCGTCCATGCGGAATAAATAATATATAAATAAATAATATTATAAACGCGAATTTGTATGTATGGATGTTTGTTATTCTTTCATGCAAAAACTACTGAACGCATCTGGCTGAAATTTGGTAGGTAGACAGATTAGGACCTGGATTAACATATAGGCAACTTTTTTCCACGCTCGCGAGCCGCTTCGGCTCGCGCACTGCGCACCCTCGGAGACAGTCATAGAAACTATGTTCACGCGAGTGAAGCCGCTGGCAAAGTCTAGTATAGTACATAAAACTACTGGGGGTTTGCTAAGATCATTTTTTAAGTAAATGATTTGTGTACTATATATTAAGTTTTTAAGTGGCGATTATTGTTAGAGTTACATGTCTCCACCCCTACCAGCTCTAAACTGCTTTTTCATGAAATCTGATAAGTATTGGAAACTAGCTTTTGTGCTAAGTGTGAGTCGCCGGGCCTTCCCCGTTTATTGCTCTTTCTATTAGTAAATACTGTATCAAAATCGTATACACTTTGTTTTATACTATGTAGAGATAGTGACAACAATTGAGACATTTTACCTATTTAGTTCACCATTGAATTCACAAAACAACTAATTAATTGACTAAATTATGCATTTAATGAATGACATAACTATTAAAGAAAACTAAAACGTTAATTTCAGAAACCTCTAGCAACTTTAGACCTAAGGTCTCCATACAATTTTTGGTTTGTATAGTAATATATACAATTGAAATAAAAACTAAAACGTTAATTTCAGAAACCTCTAGCAACTTTAGACCTAAGGTCTCCATACAATTTTTGGTTTGTATAGTAATATATACAATTGAAATAACAAAAAAATTTTTTTTTCGGAAAATGCCATATCTTCGAACCTATCAAGATTTTTTTTATTTTTTAATACGCCATTTTTATTTACTCTAAAATTGAGATAACGGTTCCTAAGAGCGTTTTTCTCTATCTCTTATAGTTTAGAATTTCCCCCTATTGACCCTTAACCTGTCAAGCACCCTACTATATTTGCAAATACTACTTCAGGCACCGCCGCCCTGCGCGCGCCGACCCTTCTTTGATACGTATTTATGCATCGTGAGGGCTTAAAATGGCGTGCACCCTTCCGGAGCCAATAGGTTCCGTTATGCCCCGAGTGGGTTAGCATTTACCGTGGGGCCATTAGGTTCCGTTACGGCCTGACAGGTTAAAAAACACTCACCTGTATATTTAGTTTTGTTATTTAAAATATAAATTTATTTTTGAAAAGACCAAGGAACCCTGCTTTGCGTGTGGTTCGACATGCACTTGGCGACTTTTTTATCATTGGAACAATATTTTATCACCTTCGTGGTAAATTAAGCTTACTTAAATATTTATAAATTTTCTCACACATAATCAGTACCCAACCTTTTTTTATGAATTATTTTGGTGTAAAGTGGATATTGCTTAGTGGCAGGCAATGGCAAGGTAAAGTATCTTTCATTAGGATTTTCCAACAAAATACAAAGGAGACACCCGTTTATAGTTATTCTACGATCACTTACTTAGTTGAAGTTTTTAATGATAGTGTGACAATCATTAAAAAAAGTACATTTTCTCAAACATGCTTGGATATTTGAACATTATCTTGACAACCTGCTTCGAGATAAATCGAAATTGCTGTACTGGCAATTTGTTTAAATGCAAGCAGTTGCCGGCAAAAGTTGTATGAAAATCTATATCTGTCGTGTTTAGCGGCCAAATAAATTACTTCATAAACTCATATCTGTCGTGAAATTTAAAAATGGAACTATATTTTACTGGTAACTTATCAAAGGTTTTATTTAAATTTCAAACTGACTTGCAAATAGGACGCTGTTTATTGAAAAAAAAAAACAAATGAACACTTGCGTGAAAAAATATTGTTGTTTGTCATTGATTTTGAAAAATAATTATTTAAGTTTTGATTTCCACACATTATTTGAGGAAAATACTATACAAGCCTTGGCCACAAGTCACAACTAGGCATTGATGGACTTGTGTGATATATTGTGCCTCGGCTTCGCCTTTACATGTTCGTCTATCAATGCCTCTTATGCTGGCTGCTGCAATAAGTACTAAACATAGAATAACCATACACTATCTGGTGCCAGTATCGAGTAGAGGTATTTGTTTACTTGGTTGGAAAATCCAAATGAAAGGTACTATTAGTTAAATGAAACAGTGAATGCTGATAACGATATCAATGCCTTCATGCTTTTTTGTCTTGTTTCAGGTGTGTACAAAGTGTGTTTCAGTAATGAGTTCAGTACATTCTCGCATAAGCTCGTGTACATGGACTTTAATGTGGGTCCCGAGCAGCCTTTGCCTGGCATTGGTGACCATGCCACTGTTCTCACACAGGTAGGTCTAAGGAGATAGAATATATGTAATTGTGTAGTTATGGAAGAAAATTTACAAATCTCTTATGTATGTCTTTTTTATTTAGTTTATGTACTCTGTCCTGTCATTATGGGTGTGACATAAGCCTAATAGAAACTTTTTTTAGTTGGAGACATCAGCTGAAGAAATCCACTCGGCTCTGAACAGGATTATTGACCACCAAACCCACCACAGACTGCGAGAAGCACAAAGCAGGAAGCGAGCTGAGGATCTCAATGAGCGCGTGTTCTGGTGGTCCATCGGAGAAACACTGGCCATCGTGTGTGTGGCCCTAGCACAAGTCATGATCTTAAAAAACTTCTTCAGTGATCGACCCACGTTATATACGAAAATGTAAAGTTTAGCCAATAAATAATATAAAAACATAATTTCAATTATTCAGATTTTTGTTTTTTAATTTTGTTTTTTGAATAAGACAAATTGTGATTTTTACAAGAAAACATTTGTTTGAAATTATTGTTGTTTATTTACACAGCTTAAGTTTACTAATAACAAATTTTAACATAAGACATGTTAGTTTTCAAATTAAAAACAAAAAATGTAGAAAAAATATAGTTTCTGCGATTGTAGAAAAAATATAGTTTCTGCGATTGTAGAAAAAATATAGTTTCTGCGATTGAAGGTTGATTTCACATAATTAGCGTGGTCATTATATTTTAAATTTTTTTTATTCACAACTAGCTGAAAGTATGTAATAAAATTAGAACAGCACAAGCAAGGCAAATACTCCATTGACTAGGGCACAAGGATATGCAATCAAAGGTCTTTGCTCTGCATCTCCTGACATTGTCACAAACAGTCTGCTAGCAGATAAAGCTGACCAAATTACTGCTATAGCAGACAAGGAAAGCCCCACTGTACCATTAAGAGAAATGAATATACCTAACCCAGCTAAAACCACCATTGGCAGCATACAATAGCCTAATACACTAGCTACACTTAAAATAGTAAAGACCCCTTCTGTTCGACTCATGAGAGACAGCAAGAAATACATCAAAATAACTGACATGACAGAGAGACCATACACATAGCCAAAATGAGCTTTGTTGCCTGAGAGAAACAGACAAACTGCTAGCGCCAGACAGAAGCCAATAGGTCCTGCAATGTCTGTGTCTCTAAGCAAAAACGTAGCATCGTCTGCTTTAGATTGTCCATGAAACGGGTTTAGTACAGCTAATGTTTTTTCAAGTACACGGTCAGGATAGATCTCCAGTTCATCCAGTAAGGGGGGTTCGTCAAACTCGTTCGTTTCCCCTAGTGCTTCGTCGGGTATCGGCGCTGGAGTAAATAAATTGGGGTTATAGTACTGATTGTTATTTCCCATCATAGGTGGCTGTGCTTGGTCAAATGAGTAGTTCTGCTGGTCTGGAAAGTTCTGGAAATCTGAAAGTATTCGAGGCTGTTAATAAATATCCAATAGGGTTTCGAAGATAATAAAAAAATAATATTTTTACTTGAAACTTACCTAAAGTTTGAGCCCCATCGCCAAAAGTGTTTTGTGTATTGAAAGAATAATTCTGGTTGTTCTGGGCCTGCCATGAATAATCGTTGGGGTTGTTATAATTTGCCATGGTTAATTTGATATCAACACTTGATTAATAACAATAGAATACATGCATTTTTTCGACACTAGAGCAAAAGTAGCAAAACATCCACATCATTTGACATAGACAGTTTCTAGTTGTTATTTTTTATTTGCTCTTTTCATGGCAGGCTAAGGCTCATTAACCATACTGCCTTGTCTTCAGTACATCTAGGGTACGTTCCACTAAACGCCCGCAACGATTGTGACACCCGCTGTATCGTTCCACCTAAGGCCCGTGGTCGTCGCGAGCGATCGCTCGACGTCA
The DNA here is from genome assembly GCA_947284805.1 of Coleophora flavipennella. Taxonomy (NCBI): domain Eukaryota; kingdom Metazoa; phylum Arthropoda; class Insecta; order Lepidoptera; family Coleophoridae; genus Coleophora; species Coleophora flavipennella. The sequence goes on from OX369257.1 coordinate 17,901,630, forward strand.
TAGATGACGTCACTGTTCGCGACCACATCGCGCCCACTTCGCCCACAAAATATTGGTGGGTCAGAGTGGGCTTTCACCAAAGAGAATGTGGCCTCCCTATTGAAGTGCCAAACGACATAAAGAGCGCTTGGAAATGGACGAAAAAATGCTCGCGTTACTTTCTAAATTAGTTGATAAAAAGTAATTAGTTTTATCGAATAAGTTCTGTTTTTTACGTGTTAAGAGATATTATATGATAATTTAAAACTAGAAAGTAAGTGTAATAGTGTAAGTTTTCATACGCAGTTAAAAAAAATCTATAGTATTCAGATTTAATATCGATTATTTATTGAACTATTTATACGAGAAAACAGAAAACTTTCACCATGCCGCCATATTGCGAGCACACAGCGCTCAAGATGTGCGTTCCACCTAAAACATTCGCCTACAACGCCCGCGGCCTTTTTCCGTTAGTGGAACGGCAGTTTCAGCGGTCGCGGTCGATGGCGTTGCGGGCGTTAAGTGGAACGTACCCACAGTGTGATAAGGAAAAGTCTTCTAAGCCGTTAACCCTTCGCATACAAGGTGGGGTCTATAAAAAAACTATTATTTAAAAAAGTTACGTAACGGAGAGGACTGTAATTTTCAGTAGCTGGTTTGCGGCGTTGCCACGTCGACCTGTTGGGTTAATTCAGTGCTGCGCGGGCGCTTGACTGTGATGAACGTGTTTAGAGTCAGTGAGACGCGTATTTGTTTTGTAAAAAATGAAAAAAAATATACCTGGAAGTTTCCAACACTAGTTACTATTTTAAGACTTAATATTATTTTCTGTTTTTCCTAACATAATTTATAGTTGGGGCGCTTGTCTAAGAAAAAATCGGCAAACCTTTAGAAATCATGACTATGGCTTGGAACTTGGCACAGTTGTTCAGGGAGTCAAAAGAGGCCGATCGAGATCGATACCCCACGGGAGCGACCCCTCTGGGGCGGGAAGGGGAGGACACTCCGACTGGACAAACTCGAAAAATTTAAAAAGTTAGAATATAGCTATCAGGTTAAGTTTGGTATCATTTTCGTGTAAACTAAGGACGAGGAATTCATTTCTGCTATTTAAACTGCAGTTTTTGTAAGTGGTTTGAGAAAAAAAAAATGAAAAAATTTAACAAAAAAATATATTTAAATCGCTATTACTTCATAGTATTTCCTTTACGGAAATTAATATTATAAAAATACCTTAATATATACTATTTTATGCAGATTCAGAAAAATATACCTTTTTTATAGGTAATCTTACAATATTATGTTGAAAAAAAATCTTGAATGTTATGCGGCACAATAAAACGAAAAGACGTTTTGAATTTTTAGAAGAGGTAGGTAGTGTATATTCATTAATGAGTCGTTTTAATTTAATTCCATTTACTTATGTAAATCATGTTGATTTTTACCTACTGGCCGAATGTCCCGTCGCACGTAAGGCCGTCAACGTCGTGCAGTCCGCGCCCAGTGTAGGCATGAGATAGCACGCGGCCCATGCGCAAGGCCACGCCACGACTAGAGACGTAGGGATTTGCGATCCAACTGATAGCGGGCTGATCCATCTCATAGGTGAGAACAGTACTTCATACAAGATCGTATTTGTGCTTGATATAATGAAAGAAGCTGTCCAGGTGTGAAGTACCGTCTCACCTTAGATAGAATACCCAGCCTCATTGCAGCAACTTTTGCCTTGAACTCAATGTATCGACCGAAATTCAGATTAGGTGTTAATTCCATGCCAATAAGCTCAAGGTGGTCGGATAGCTTAATGAATTCATTCCGGAAAGTAGGAGTCAAGTTCAAAGGACTCCTTTTAGCGGAAAAGAGACACGCCTGTATCTTAGAGGCATTGAACCTTACGAGGTTGGAATCACCCCAATCAGACACTGCCTGAAGCGATAGGTTCATGCGCTCTATCATGGCCTCTCTCAAAGAACGTAACTGTAGTGCTATACTATTCGCTGTATCTAGACGTGAATTTTCAGCAAACATGGAGGCAAACAGGTTAACTTGGCTCGAACAAAAATTGGCACTTTAAAGGTGGTGGTAGGTGAGGTTGGCTTGGTTCTCTAAAGATTCATTGGACCCCTTACACCCCAAAAATTAATATCAATATTGAGTGCTATGAAGAGTGTTGTATCTATGTATGATTTAATTTGTAATATATTATTAAAATGGTAAAAGAAAATAAAACAAAGTGAATTTTGTTGTGACAAATATAGATGTAGGGGTACATACCTACCTACCACATATATCGCAGCGTAAGCGATCGTGGCTCGACTCGGCTTTGTTCGTCAGTCGTCCGAACTCGCGTCCAGATATAGACATACGTACAAACACTTAAGTTTGTAAATCCTATTTTGCAACCAATATAAGCGAAACATTCGTGAACTGAAATCTATCCTTTTCATTGAACATTCCACGCAACCTTAAGCAACTGGTCCCCTAACCAAGGACACCTAACATTGGTGACACCCTTGTGAGTGAAAAGTGATATTCGTGTTGTGCACATAGACTTAATTTCCGCTTCACCGGGACGACTCACTTCGTCTATATCTGGACTATATATACCTACTCGGTAAATAGGAACAGGAAACCTTGGCAGAAGACATCGACACACCTTCGTCAGCAACTCCACAACGACCCTCCAGCCGGTAAAGTAAGCCGCAGCAGTCCGCAGTCCAACGCAACGAAGCCACATCAGGTTCGCAGTTGTCGACGACAAATCGAACTGACGAACCTACAGCTTCACGCTCCAGGCAGCAAGTTGTCGGCAGCTCACGGACCGAGCACGCGCTCCGCGTCAACCTGTTTCCCTTGCTCCGTACGCCTGAAGCACCTGCTCCTCGTCTCGACTCACCGCCTATGTCTCGACCCGAGTCATGGACCCGAGTGAGCACATCGGCCCAGCAGCGTCTCCGCCCGACGCACATGCCGCATCGCACCATTGGACTGCCAACTCACCATGGACAAACCTCCGGCTCGGAAGGGGAGTTACGTAGCGGAACCTGCAGTACCCGCCACGAAGTTCAGACACGTGTCAGTGTCACTATGTGTCTACACATGTCTCCACGTGTCAACGTCACCACGTGTCAACACATGTCTCCACGTGTCAAAACTTGTCTCCACGTGTCAAGCCACATGCAAGTACCAACAAGCCGCACCAATCGACACAACGCACCGCGTGGTCAGCGGATGCTGAATCAGCGAGAGAATCTGGAGAACGCAGTTAGAAGTTGCCGTACATACTCGTATCAACGCGATCGCTGCATACCGACGCACCAGACTCGTGCTCAGGGCAGTTCTACATTATCTAGACCATAGTGTGTGGATGCGCCCAGGTATTTCTTCAATCCTGCTCTAAAACTCAGCAACGTTTCAGTGCACTCAAAACCTAACACAGTACCACCTCGGTACCTACAAAAGTAGTTTTAGCTTAATTTTCATATTATGTAGTTACTGTTCGCGAATGTAATATCAAATTATTTTTTTTGGCAAATTCGTTTGTTTTGACTGTATAGCTAGCCTAACTTAACTACTTCCTTGTATCTGTAAATCAAAATACCAAATGTAATAACCTAAATTTAGTTTTAATTTCAAATCGATAACGTTCATTTTGTATAAGTAATGTAACAGACTTGTTAACTTAATATGTATACTCACTTACTTGTTAGATCGAACCTTATCCAAGTATTATTCTGTATCAGTTTAGTAGTGTAAGAGCTATGTACCTACTACCTATAAAATGTAATATACTTACCGCTCATGTTGATAAAAGCGCTCGCATAGTCAGCGGATCAAGTATCATCAATGTTATTGTACTGCATACTTTGTTTGAGATTGTTTCGTAATGTACCTAATGCGTTAGTAATACTGTATAACTTCTGTTCGAATTTTATTTGTAAAATTTGGTTTGTATACTTTTCAGTTTACCAAATTTTAGGAGGGGTGTGATGTAGGGGTACATACCTACCTACCACATATATCGCAGCGTAAGCGATCGTGGCTCGACTCGGCTTTGTTCGTCAGTCGTCCCGAACTCGCGTCCAGATATAGACATACGTACAAACACTTAAGTTTGTAAATCCTATTTTGCAACCAATATAAGCGAAACATTCGTGAACTGAAATCTATCCTTTTCATTGAACATTCCACGCAACCTTAAGCAACTGGTCCCCTTACCAAGGACTCCTAACATAGATATGGATTATTTATTTTTCAACATATAATATGAAAGCAATAAATAAAAGGTAAAGGTAAAGGTACAGACAGAATAACTTAAATTACAAAGTCTACTCTACGTCTTATGTTTATGTCTTATGTTTTATGGACTTGTTAACGTTAGGAGACGTTTATTTATTCATTTGTTTTACTGACGTTGAGAGAGGCAAATTTTTCTCAAATTATAATATTGATAAATTAACCTTCGAAGTAGCACATTTAGTGTCTGTGCGGACTAGCGATTTGTCCGGCACTAATCACTAGTCTGTACAGGTACTAAATGTGCTACTTTGAAGGTTATTTTATCAATATTATAATTTGAGTGAAAATTGCATCTCTCAACGTCAGTAAAATAAATAAATAAAGGTCTCCTAACGTTAACAAGTCAATAAAGTTGTAAACTATTTATAATATTTGTTTACGTAAACATAAGACGTAGAGTAGACTTTGTAGTTTAAGTTATTCCGTCTGTACCTTATATACATTGCTTTGATACTATAAAATATGTTGAAAAATAAATCAAAATCTATATTTGTCACAACAATATTCACTTTTTTTATTTTCTTTCACCATTTTAATATTTTATTACAGATTGAGTTATAGAGAGATACAACACTCTGCGAAGCACTCAAATTATTAATAATAATTAATTAATTAATTATTATTAATTATTTTATTATTTTATCATTAGATATTAAACATTGATACAGTAAAAAAAATGTGGTTGTAACAATTATTTTTAATCACAAACTCTAGGTTAACGTAGACCAATTCTGCTGAATAACATTAATTTTTAATGTACTTAAGTCATGTCCCGCATCCCGGGAAACATGTCACAGAAAAAAATACTATAGTAAGGAAGTGTCTAATTTCGTCTCTGTTCCTCGAAGTTTAGGTAAATAAGCCCTACCTATTCCTATCTCTACTAAGCAGAGAAGTTAACCCAAAAAAGCAACAAAATCTCTGTTTGTTACTTCATTCTCATGCATCGAATACGATTTTTTTTATTCAATAGAAAAAAATATATATAAATATCTGCATTCTGTCGCAAGAACTGGTAGCGCAAATTGGCCTGACTACGCGGCGCAACGTTCAAGATATTTTTTCAGCGTAATTTTATAAGATTACCTATACATAAGGTTAAGTTTTCTGAATTGACATAAAATATGCTATATTCGAGTATTTTTAAAATACTCATTTACGTATAGGTTTTCAAGTTATAGCTGTTTAAATGTATTTTTCCAGGTTTAATTTTTTTCGGAAACCACTTGCACAAAATGAAATGAAGATACCAGAAATGAATTTCTCGTCCTCAATTTATACGAAAATGATACCAAACTTAACATGATAGCTCTATTCTAGCGTTTACAATTTTTTGAATTTGTCCGGTCGGAGTGTCCCTTTGATCCTCCCCCTCCCGCCCCAGAGGGGTCACTCCCGTGGGTTACCGATTTCGATCAGCCTCTTTTGACCCCATGAGCAACTGTACCTAGTTTCAAGCCATAGTCACGATTTCTAAAGGTTTTTCTGCTAAGCGCCCTAACTATTAAGTTTAAATGTGGTTTTAAGATTGATTTGTCTATGCTTTGTTTATCAGTTTGAATGAGCCTCATATTTCACTGCAAAATTAAAACAAACTATTTATTGCAAGTGAAAATTGGCTTTTCATTGTCTTTCTAACTATCCTGTGAATTGATAAAAATGCATTTTTGAATGTATTTTTTAAAGTATATTTACAGAGGAGTCACTTATGTTCGGGTCATTTAGACCCCACCTTGTATGGCACGTAACTTTTTTCACCTTGTATGCGAAGGGTTAAAGAGATAAAGTACATCTAATTTGCAACAAAAAAAAGTCATATAAACAGGGGGTTGGAAATCAACGGTTTTCGAGTTAAAGACCATTTAATTTCTAAATTTTGTATGAAAAATGCATTGATTTTTCCATCAATTTTCATAGAAAATCAGGTCTCGATTTTTTTACTATGTAGCGTGCGAATAAACTTTATTCAAATGATGTTAGAGGATCACTGAACGTCTAGTAATGTGGAAAACATGATAAAATTTAAATTAAATGATTTTTCTATGAAAATGGTTAGAAAAATCAATGCAATTTTTTAAACAAAATTTGAAAATTAAATGGGCTTTAACTTGAAAACCGTTGATTACCTGTTCAGGTAATTTTTATTTCACAGTTTTCAGTGTTTTTCATTACATTGTAGTTTTTTTCACTGGCACTATATTATAACTAATTTAAGCTACACACTACAGCAAAATGATAGCACTTTTACTAAAACTTTAGCGGACTTCTGGGAACTCGAAACACAGCATACATACACACTTTTATTCGTTATTGGTCAAGCAAGATGTTGAAGAGTGAAAAGGTAAAAAACTAACAAACACATTTATAATATTAATAAGGATAACTTTCTGCCCTGGTGGCAAATTTACAGAACACCAGCTAGCCCAACATGCGCAGTGCGACTAGTTGTCGCATTGTTTCGTCTATCTCCGCACAAATACCTGTGAAGTCTCACGTAAGACGCGCATGATAACCTGACTCAAAAACGACCAAATACATGGTGTCACGCGATAAAGTGCACATCCGAAAGGGGGTGAAATTAGATCAAATATTATCGACAAAAAATATCAAAAAAAAACTAATTTAATTTTTTATTGCAAATTTAAGATTTTAATTTTTACAAGGACTCTAATGTGCAAAAATATCAATTTCCTCCAAAGTAATAGGTCGATTTCGATGAAATAAGAAAAAATATTATTAAAAATATACTTAGCAAAGATAATAAATTAGCAATCAGCTCGCAAAAAGTAGCTATCATCAATTAAACATAAAATGCATTTTAATGAGCTGTTATTTTCAATGCTTTCTTAATATATAAAAATTTTGCCCATATTAACAGAAAATTTTATGGCTTACTATTGTTTTTTATCATATTAGCTATCAAATAAAAAAAAATCTGCGCTTTAACTCAAAAAACAAGCTAGCTAAGAACTTTTAAAGTGGTCCACTAATTACGGCACCACTCAGGTAGATACTCTTTATTATTATTGTTGTACCGGTTCAGTTGCCGGGCTTAATAAAAAAGTGATCAGTGATATTTGATCTAGTTTCACCCCCTTTCGGATGTGCACTTTATCGCGGGACACCCTGAATACTAGCGTACCTAGTTGATGAGCTCGAAACTCAGGCACAGATGAGATACTAGTTACTTCGTAACAGATACTGCACTGCACTCCCTTATAAAACGAAAATACCTACACATTCTTTAACCTACTCGTTCCCACTGTCCGACAATACACGGAAACATGGGTATTATGGCGCTCGACTTAGCGGTCATAACTGCGTACACGGGCGACGCGCGAATCGCGGCGGCGACTGTACGGCGTTTTAGCGCTGGGGCAGTGCTCCGTCACTCGCCTATCATCATATCAGCTCATATACGTCCCCACCGAGGGGTCGAGCCTACCCTTTATTAAGGCAATCAGGCCTTAGTTGACCACGCGGACCCAGTGCGGGTTGGTCGACTTCACACACAACCTGCGTGTTTCTTCGCAGGCGTGTGCAGGTTTCCTCACGATGTTTTCCTTCACCGTAAGAGCGTCGGATAAACGTACATATGAAATCTAAATTCGAAATCACATTGGTACGTGGCAGGTGGCCGCCGCCTCCTGTCCGAATAGCGTCGGTGGCGTGACGGCTAGGGCCGCCGCCTCCTGTCCGGGAGGTCGTGGTTCGAATCCACTCGCCTATACCTACCGCAAAATATACCTACGCTTAGCGACCCACTCGGACGGGCTCTCGCGAGTCGGGCTGCCCCGTGTCTTGTGTAGGTATACCTAGATACCTCGAGATAGGTAGGTAGGTAATCACTAATCATTATTATTATTGTGGCCGAACCGTGCTAAGTGGAAGATGGTGGAAGTCTATGTATGTGCTAGGTATGTAGGTAATAAAAAATATTAAAAAAAGATTCTAATAAAACTGGCTAAGTGCGTGTCGGATCATGAACAAAGTAGGGTTCCGTAGTTATAAAAAAAATTAAAAAAACTAAGTTAATTTTGCAGTTTAGATTTAGACGTTTTGTTCTGGCGTTTTTGGCGTTCTGATTGCGACCCGATAGTATTTTTTTTTATTCAAAAATTGATAAGCCCTTACTTAGGATCATCTCACCTGATGGTAAGTGACGATGATGCCGAAGATAGAAGCGGGCTTACCAAGATTCCCCAACGTAATGGGGATCTGGCTTCTTATCTTCAAGCCGAAACACATCATTGCTGTTAACACTGGTGTTTGGCGGCAAGACTTAGATAAGATGGTGGTAGCCAGCCAGACGGGCTAAGAAAATGCCCTACCACCAACCAAACCGACTCTTACAAAGTTGACCCCCCGGGAATCGAACCCGTGACCTCCTGGTGTGCAGAGATTCAACTAACCATTACGGCACGGAGGCGGTTAAAATTTACTTAACATATCTGTTTTTATCGGTAAGTCGGTGATTTTTAAGGTTTTGTAGTCAAACTTAAGAACCTTTATAGTTTCGTCATGTCGAAAAATATTGTTTTTAAGAGCTGATTTTTGTTACAGTTTCGGAACCGCTATTTCACGAAATCTGAACATGATTTGGAATAGTAGGACACTTATTGAATTAACATGAAAAATTATCACGGCTAAGTAGGCTTTCTTAGTTTAAGAGTGATAATGGACTTACTGACGTGAAAAAGTTAAACTCCTTACAAAATGTCTAAATCTAAACTGCAAAATTTACTTAGTTTTTTCTAATTTAATTTTTTTTATCACTACAGAACCCTACTTTGTTCATGATCCGACACGCACTTAGCCAATTTTATAAGATCTGTTTTTTAATATTTTTGTATTACCTACATACATAGACTTCCACCATCTCCCACTTAGCACGGTTCGGCTACACAATAATAGTGATTACCTACTTACCAAACGAGTATCTCGAGGTATAGGTACAAAGACGGCCCGACTCGCGAGAGCCCTTCCGAGTGGGTTGCTAAGCGTAGGTATATTTTGCGGAGCACTGACTCAGGCAGGCAGGGACAATGCCCAACTCGTAAAACCCACTGATTGTCTATCAACTTAACTTTTTTCTGTGCATTCATGGAGGTATAGTAATTTATAGGTAGTAAACACAGATTCTCCAGTAATATAGAAGTCATTGGTAGTAAAGTTTATAGCTGAAATAATAATAGCTTCGCAATATCTTTACGTCCCAGATACTGCAGTGTCTTAAGACCAAGGTCTTCGATCAGTGTGTGTTGCCAGTGCTGACGTACGGAACTGAGACATGGTCGCTTACTATGGGCCCTAACTCAGGGTAGGCTCGAGCCCCTAGGTGGGGACGTATATGAGCTGATATGATGATGGTGTATGGGTGTAAAACCAAAAAGTATTTTTCGTTTCCTTTTCGTAGTGGGCAAGCCCGAAGAGTGCCATAGTTACGTTTATAAGTCCCGGCTATATCTTTTGTAAATAAGAAAAAATACCACCCGATTTGGTTCAGCGGTTCTCCTGTTATATGAGAGTGTTAAGAAAAACTCTTTTTTTTGTCGGGTAAAAACCTAGAATTGGGTTCAGCGGAAATAACACAATACAGTGTAAGGTCATACATAATTTAATTCATTGATTAAAAATGTTATAGCAGCTATTTTTACAATATATTATGGAATGTAATTTATCATTAACTTTACATACAGGATTAAAAACGTTGCGCTATCTCCAAGGATGCCTGGTCACTCGCCCCTTTTATGTCACCCGCTCTAAAAGCAAAATTTATTAAGGGTCCCCAGGAGGCTCGAGTTTACATGCAAACGTAGTTCTGCTTTAATACAAAAATACATGCCGGATTAAATCCAAACTTTGCAAATATATTGAGAAGGTAGACACATAACGATTTTTGTAATTAGTTTGAAACATAACTAAGGCTTACATTAGTTTTGTACTGAAAGTTTAAAACTGCTCTTATTTTTTCCGTTTTATATTAGTACATCGAAAACTAATTACCAACATCGATATGTCAATATATTTGCAAAGTTTGGATTCAATCCGGCATGTCGATTTTGTATTATAGCGGAACTATGTTTGTATGGACACTCGAGCCTCCTGGGGACCCTTAATATCCTAACTAATTATTAACAATATAAATTCGAAAGTGTGTTTGTTTGTTTGTCCTTTCTTTCACGGAGGAACGGAGCATTGGATCGACGTAATTTTTTGCACATATACTCGGAAGCATCAGATTTTCAAAAAAGTTATATATAATTCCTGTTTTTAGATGGGTGACAAAAAGGGACAAGTGACCTATATTTTTCCATACACTGGATCGAAGCGGAGAGTTGTGTAAGTGTAATGTATAAAAACACGCGTATCTCCCCTTTGGTGGATACCGACCCTACAGCCAGTCATAGAATAAAAATAGAAATGAGACGAAGCAGTATTCAGCTTAACAACACGCTTGGGCTTGGTCGGCAACGAAGAGGGACAAAGATATAGGTGAGAATATAAGAATGATATTGTCCTCGTCCATTAGCTTTGACCCTCACAGTTGCCGAGCAAGCCCATGCCTTACTGAACGATCTCAATATAAAAACCGGCCAAGTGCGAGTCGGAATAGCTCTCCGGGAGTTCCTTACCATCACACAGTTTAATGTCAATTATACTTATTCACATTTAAAACAAAAGATATCAACGCGAGCGACAAAACTGTGCTTTTTTTGTCATTCAGTTCGGACTCCTTAGTGCGAGTACGACTCACACTTGGCCGATTTTTATTATTTTTGTTTTACTTTAATATTAGTACTATAATCACACCAAGTTTCACGCTTTTATATATTACCATTTTTACAATAGAGTTAAATCAAAAATACTTCTAGACCTTTAAAAAAAACGTTCTTTGTATGGAGACCCCCCCTTTTTCTAATTTTTAGTATTTTTTGCTATAGCGACAACAGAAATAAACATTATGTGAAAATTACAACTGTCTACCTATTACGGTTTATGAAATTATTATGAAATTATAATATAAAAAAATTATGAAAGCGGAGGCTTAGTAATCCCTATTACATCCGACCCTTCCCGTTGGTCACCCGTAGGCTGTATGGAACCCTAAAAAACACAAACTTAACGTATTCCCGTTAATGTACATAACCATGTATATAATGTTAAGATTAGTTTAGAAAAATCTAAATATATACATTTATTATGTATTTTACCAAGATACAGTAGTACTTGAACAGATTCATATTCGTATTACACTCAGTCTCAAAAAACCTATTTTTTTTGTACATTTTTAAAGGGGCTCCTAATAAGCACGATTTTCCTAAATGAAGAGAACTTATAAAAAAAACTGAAAGTGGTATCAGTAGGTTATATCGCTGGCTACAAATTTGTCAAAGAACACATCTATAGTATTGGCTATCACTTGCCTGCAAGGTCCTTCAGGTCTAAGCGGCTCTTTTCTGCAAGCTTTTGTCGTACTAATGCAGGAAAGCGATCGCCAATCTACAGAATGCTTAACAGATATAATGAACAGTTTTCTGATCTCGATATATTCAACACAATAAGATATAGAACAAATATTATCTCTATACTTAACAGCACATAGAACATCACTTTTATAATTGTCTTAAGTAAAACTTCTTTACGCACGCTTGACTTGGGGAGAAAGCTGGGGAATGCGTTACGCGAACGATATTTCTAGCGTTACGAAAAGTGTGATCTGGCAAGGCGAACGGCACGCTTAACTTGGGGAAATGCGTTACGCGCACGATGATTTCTAGCGTTGCGAAAAGTGTGATAAGGCGAGGCGAACGGCACGCTTGACTTGGGGAGTAAGCTGGTGAATGCGTTACGGGAACGGTGATTAAATTTTACTTCAGTCGTGTGGTCTAAAGCACACTCGTTTTTTTATCACACTTTTTGATTCTAAGTTTTAATGTGTACTCGCATTCTCTTCTGCAATAGTTACATATTCTCTTAACTACTATTTTCATAATTACTGTTGTTTTCTAAATTAATTTGATAGTTTTTTTTAACATTAATATGACAGCTTTTTGACGGCTTATAGCGGTAGGACTGATAAGTATGCTTATAATTTTAAACGTTTGTGGAACACGTTGTTGGAATGTATTGACTTACATTTTTATTTATATTTAATCTCTTGTATCACTGTACATTACCGTTTGTGTTCTCCTAATAAAAATAAAATAACATTATGCAGATCCACAGGAACTAAATAAACTGCTGAAATAATGGCAAATTTTACATTTGTTTTGCAAAAAAGAAAAAAAATGTTCTTTGTTTCTAGAAGTCTACTATGTTGCCGAGGATCTGGATAATGTGTGCTCTTGGACAACTGTGTAACCAGGGATTGTGGATACCCACCGATACCACTTTCCAGTTCTTTATTCGATTCCCTCATTCAAAAAAGTAATCGTGCTTCTTTGGACACCCCTTTTGTATGACAATGTACTGAGAAAAATTTGGTGGAGACATTTTTTTGAGAGTGAGTTTATAATCAGGCAAAATTTTACAAATTTATTACATAATCGTATCTTATTACGACTGTAACTATATAATAGTATGTTTACACTGGTGTTATGGGTGGTCGCATGACGGTAGTATGTATACAATCTGGCCGAAATCTCATTAAAATATCACATAATTTTAAACTGGCAAAGAATTTCTATACTATCTCCAAAGAGAAATTCTATGTCACGTACTCGTAAATGGCCCCACGGTCCTCTCATTAGTGTAGTGAGAGAGAGACAGATATATTGTCATTTTCATACAGTTTGATTTTCTCAGCTACGTCTTAGAAACTGTTACTTGACTCCATTTTCAGTCGAGCCGTGAAGACGTTTCGTCTTTACAGATGTTATAGATAAGACACTCTGTAAAGTGGTGTTCACAGATATCACTTCTAAGGGCCGCAAGGTCCTTTAACTTTAAAAGACGCCATTAGTTTTAGTGTAACGGAGGATTAAAATAGTAATGATCGTTTCTTTCTGTAAATGACCGCTGACCATAAGTAGGTATACAACAGTAGGGCTATTTTTAGGCCCGCCGCCGAAACTCCAAAGTGGCGTCTAATTATGAAACTGAATAAATTATTTCTCCACAGTAAATGTATTTCGTGCTCTCCCTTAAAAAGTTATTGTCAATTTGCAAAAACAGCCGACCAAGTGCGAGTACCACTACACTTCTGGATAAAAACATCAAGGATTATGTAGAACAATGATACGTACTAATTTTAATCAATATAAAAAAAAATTGAAAACACACGCTTCTTGGAAACGCACTTAAATTAAAAAAAAACTACACATAATTTATTAATTTATATTATTTGTTAGTAAATCTGCCATAATAACACACATTCAGTGAAAAGTTCAACCAGGCTGCCGCAATTTCGAAGAAAAATATGTTGTATGAAGTTTAGTAGCGTTTCCATGGCGTACTATTTTTCTCTTTTTTTCCATGTTCATCTCGCTTTGGGACCCAAACTTTGACATTTTGTTAGTAAAACTTGCCATTTGAGAAATCTTATAGCTATATAAAAGCGATGATATTTTCTTTGATTTCAACCACCTAACTGTTACGGTTCAAAAGATACAGCTATTTAAAGATCTGACAGACGGACGGACGGTGTAGGCTTAGTAATATAGTAATAATAATACTTAGTAATAGAGTAATCAAAATTAATAATCCCCATACAAAGTTGATCGATCATCTGTTAAATTAGTACTTATACGAAATATTTTTTTGCGAATTAACCATAGGTTTATAGAAAGTTGTTCAGTGAGAGTAGAAGCCACAGTGGAGTTTAGGTTAGAGGTCCGAAAACACACAGATTGTATCTGTACCATACAAAAAATTGTAAAATTATTTTAAATAGCTCGCCACTCAACATTCAGTACAACAAGGGTATGATGGAAGAAGTATTGATAACTGAAAATGGTATTACATACTATTAGAATTATTGAAGACTGCTTAGTATTTGTCCGTGGTCCTCCCAGCAGGATCACGGGCAACAAACGGTTTAGAGGCGATCGTGGGTGCAGCTCTCGGAGGAGCCCTTGTTCCTCCGACGTGCAACTGCATTGAATGTCTGTATGGCGCACAGAATACCATTATCATCAATTTACAGGCTGGTGACAAAGTATGCCGAATTTGAGGTTCTAAATTCTGCTAAGATTGGAAATAGCATACAAACAAACCTGATAAGTACAACTTGAGAGTGGTATTCACCGTTTTGTGACTTCAATTCCGGCATTATTTGTTACTAGCCTAAATATGCCTATAATCAATAAAGGGCCGCCCAGAGGCTCGAGTTTTCATACAAACGTAGTTCCGCTTTAATACAAAAACTACATGCCAGATTGAATCCAAACTTTGCAAATATATTGAGGAGACACATGTCGATGTTTGTAATTAGTTTTCGAAGCACTAATATAAAATGGAAAAAAATAAGAGCAGTTATTACAAAACTAATTTAAGCCTTCGTTTAGTTACGTTAAAATTTACTACGATGAAAACTAATTACAAACATCGATATGTGTCTACTCAATATATTTACAAAGTTTGGATTCAATCCGGCATGTAGTTTTTGTATTAAAGCGGAACTACCTTTGTATGGAAACACGAGCCTCCTGGAGACTCATAATGCACCGAGACCGCAACGATTGCAATCTACCAATAAAATATATTTTTAAAGTTGATTCCATATTATTTTTTCTTTAAATACAGTTACATTATCAGGTACTACTTTACAAGCCGACTTATATCGGACCGCAAACGATATGACACCTAATGTTATTACTATAGTTAATGCTAAATATTTTATGAACAAAATCAACACAAACAAATAATAAACAAGATAATCTTCTAAAATATAAAATGTCACAACATAAAAAAATTAGAAATGCTATTTGCTTAGAGGCATCGTTGTTTCTTTTTTTAAATATATAAAATACAGTCTCACAAAAAAATGCTATTAATTTATTTGTATAACGATTTTGCATTTTCGATTCAAAAGAATGAGCAAGAAACAAAAGGTCAAGCAAGTAAGACCTGCACCTATCGCTTATCCATATAGTAATTATGTTAATAATAGGCGTTTCAGTATGAAATTGCCGATTCATTTTTAAAGTTCAATGCCAATTTTTATTAAAAAAAAGAAAGTAATTGTTTTTCATTATTGACCTTATGGTGAAACTACTTAATGGTCTTTTATTAATAACTAGTGGCATGTCTTTCATGTTCCAATCCCCTGGGCTACGTACCATTGAATGGAACAAAGGCGTTATCTTAGTGGTCAGATGGGGCAATTTTTTAGACTATTTAATTTTTTTGAATTTTCCTAAAAATAACGAAATCTTATGCGGGATATTTCCAAATATGAAATTAGTAACGAAGAAATTGCTGTGATTACTCTAGAGCTTTAAAATTAAACTTAACTTTAAATTAATTAACCGTCTTAAAGCCACCATTCTCTCAAAATATCTAAACAATAGGCACACATATACCAGCTATTAATTTCTAATAGTCTAATGCTATTTTGAGAATAAATTTTGTTTTAATAACTATTTTTCTTTTGTCTTTTTTTTTCTTTTCTTGTTTAAACTTTTTTTATCCAATCGGCAATTTCATACTTAAACAGTTAACACCTAATACTAGATTTTGCCTGCTGCTTGGATAGCGTTGTTATGATTTTATTGAGGGTGCCTTGTTATAAAATTAGCCTATATTTTAATCCAATGCTTGATATATCTACGTACCAAATTTCATTCAAATCCATTCAACCGTTTAGGTGTGAAACTGGTACAAACAAACATCCATATTTTCGCATTTATAACATTAGTGTGATGTAGACAAATCAGAACAGATCGTTATGAGCATATTGTAATAAATATTACAGTGTTAAGAACATTGCGCTATTATTTGCGCTGTCAGTCAGGGAGTGACTTTTATAATAAATATATAAAAATCGGTATAAAAATGGAATATAACTTATTAACGTATATGTACAAATGAGCTATGTATATAAATATGAGTTTTTGTACAGTCAGTATACACGTTGAATCGTTACATTAATGAACACACTGCTCATTTGATACTAATTTTAGGAAAATAAAGTATTTACTAATCGTGTAAGATTGGACATCCTAACATTTAGCTAAATGGAATCTAAGACACAAAATCCACAATCAATATTCATATCACAGATACCTAAGGAAGATGCAATTATCTAGCTTTTGTTTGAGGTATAGCACAGTATTATTATGTGTATCATAAAAATATTGTTAAAATAAATAAATAACAATAAAAAGCATTCGATATTTGATCATTTACTCACTAGATAGAGCGTCACCTTGTAACCGGCCAAGTGCGAGTCGGACTCGCGCAAAGTAGGGTTCCGGAGTATTTAAAAAAAATGTTTATTTTAAAAAACAAAATTATATTTAAAATTGGTAATAGACCATTTTGTATGGAAAATCTATGAACTTTTGACAAATCCAACTGCACATCTGAAGTTGGTCGACTATTACTTCCAAACTAAAAAAGCCTACTTAGCCGTGATAGTTTTCCTTTTAAATTGATGATACGTCCTACTATTTACATTTTTTTTATAAATCCTGTAATAGCGGTTTAGCTTGTAGGGGGAGGGGGGTAATAATTAATATTTTGCAAAAAATATGTATTTAGCAAACCCTCAGTTGTTTGGAAAGACCTATTCAACGATACCCCACACTATAATCCTATCATACGTACACACGTCAACGAAAAAAAAATCAAGGTAATAAAAAAAAACATTTCAAGATTTTATTGTACAACTTTGTCGGCGTGATTAATATGTATAACCAAGCCAAATTACAGCTTTCTAGTACAGAGTCTCTAAGCTAAGTCACGGACAGACGGACAGACAGACAAGGCGAAACTATAAGGGTTCCTTGTTGACTTCGGAACCCTAAGACAGACCAGTTTGTGTATGCTTGTTGCATGCGTATCTCTTATCACTGGGGAGCAGCTTATAATATGCTAACGGTTAGCTAATATTTTTTTCGACGCATCTTTGCCGCCCCGCCACGCCACGCCTAGTCAGTAAATAAACAAAGCACCAAACTGCATGCAATATGTACAATATTCACAGTAACACCTCACTTTGTCTCTCATCGCCACTGCGCTTACACTTGAAAGTAATCACTGACATTGGCATCAGTGCCGTTGCTAATACTGCTTTTTGAATCCCTATTACTGGGAACATTGATTTTCTCGTATCCGGCCGAGGAATCCGATCTTTCTATGCTCGAGCTGGTAGTTGAATCACTTTTCAACTTTTCATACGGTGGTTCCTTCTTTGACACTTCGAAATATTTAACACTCTCGTAATTTGGATCTTTTCGCGACCGTACAGAGTCGTACTTGGGGTCCTTAGAGCGCACCGATTCGTACTTCGGGTCTCGACTCCGCAGTGACTCATAGTTGGGGTCGTGCGCCCCCACACTCTCGTAATTGGGGTCCTTGGTTCGCACTGATTCGTAGTTGGGGTCTTTGGGTCGCAGTGATTCGTAGTTGGGGTCTTTGGGTCTCACTGATTCGTAGTTGGGGTCTGATTCGCTGCCAGTGGTATAGAGCGGCTCGTGCGGCATCGACTCGTAATTGGGTTCCGTCCCATCATCGTTGTTGTTCGCGGGCCAGTTGCTGTACTGGCTCGGCCGTTTGTTCACTGTGGAATACGTGGGTTGTATTTTGTAGTTAGGCGCGATGGTCGCGTAAGGTGGCGTCGGTGGCTGATTCCTCAAAACTTCATAATTTGGGTCGGAGTCAGACGCGTTGTTGTCATTTTTCGAGATATGCTCGTATCCCGGATCGCTGCTTATTAAACTACTCGGACCGCTATCTGTCATATTCAATTTCAGCAAGTTGTTATTGAAGTTAGAGTTGGGACCTTTGTTGATTTCCTTGACCGTTTCGTATCCAGGATCCTGGTTTGATGTTTTCCTTTCTTTACGAGCTATGGTTTCGTATCCGTCATTTGTAGTTTTCTTTCGATCAATGGTCTCGTAGCCGGGGTCGTCGCTGCGGTACTTTGATTTCTGCGCCTCTCGTTCGCTGAAATCCTTTGATCTCCTGACAGATTCGTCTGCTTTCCCTTTACTTCTCTTCATGACTTTCGCGTACATTTCTTCTACGTTTCTCGACGGGCTCTCTGTGATTCGTTGTTCGGGAGTTTTGCTCGCATTTGCCTCGGAGGAGTAGTCGCTGTAAGCTGGCCCATCTATGGAATTGTACAGGTTATCGGCAATGGGGTCTTCTTTGTCTATGTCGAAGTTAAGCTCTTTGGCCACTAAAGGCCGGATCAGCGGGTCCCCGGAGCTAAACCGGTGCTTCTCAACCGGGTAGTTGCAGCCGTAGAAGTCTGACGAGCTGACGCAACTGTTGTTTCGCTGATGCTTTTCGTTGAGGCTCCGCCGTAGTTTGTCATGGGCAAATAGATCGCCTGAAAGATATATTTTTTAATGACAATGTGTGCTTGCTGTCAGTAGATAGAAAGCGATTTGATTAATATTCCGTTTCATGATTAAAATAATTGCTGTTAAAGTTACTGCATAGTGGCGTAATAAAATATCTATAACGTAACGTGCGTCAGTTTCCGACCAAGCCTCGCGCCTAGGCCCTTTCCTTGGGCTAAGAAGACTCCAACATAAAAGACATGTTTTACTAGTATCTAGAAATTATGTACAAGTACTAACGTTAGTCTAGGGCGTGTTACTTGTGCTGGACATTCTCTGGTGCCTCTGGTCAGCCGATATTGCCCGGTTGGCTGTGCTATGCGGCACAGAGTGCAGCGACGGCGGCAATGGTGAATTAGCGCAGCATTTTCACTATTTAGATTCCTTTATTCCTAGATTTATGACTGAACAGATAGTCTAAGGCGTGTTACCTGTGCTGGAGATTCTTTGGTGCCTCTGGTCAGCCGATATTGCCCGGTTGGCTGTGCTATGCGGCACAAAGTGCAGCGGCGGCGGAAATGGTAAATTAGCGCAGCATTTTTACTATTAAGATTCCTTTAATCCTAGATTTATGACTGAACTGATAATCTAAGGCGTGTTACCTGAGCTGGACATTCTCTGGTGCTTCTGGTCAGCCGATATTGCCTGGTTGGCTGTGCTATGCGGCAGAGAGTGCAGCGGCGGCAGCAATGGTGAAATAGCGCAGTATTTTTACTATTTAGATTTCTTTAATCTTAGGTTTATTAATGAACTGATAGTCTAAGGCGTGTTACAGCATTTTTACTATTTAGATTCCTTTAATCCTAGATTTAGGAATGACCTGATAGTCTATGTGCTGGACATTCTCTGGTGCCTCTGGTCAGCCGATATTGCCTGGTCGGCTGTGCTATGCGGCAGAGTGCAGCGGCGGTGGCAATGGTGAATTAGCGCAGCAATTTTACTATTTAGGTTCCTCTAATCCTAGATTTATGACTGAGCTGACAGTCTATGGCGTGTTACCTGTGCTGGAGATTATTTGGTGCCTCTGGTCAGCCGATATTGCCCGGTTGGCTGTGCTATGCGGCACAGAGTGCAGCGGCGGCGGCAATGGTGAATTAGCGCAGCATTTTTACTATTTAGATTCCTTTAATCTTAGATTTATTACTGAACTGATAGTCTAAGGCGTGTTACCTGTGCTGGAGATTCTTTGGTGCCTCTGGTCAGCCAATACTGCCCGGTTGGCTGCGCTATGCGGCACAGAGTGCGGCGGCGGCGGCAATGATGAATTAGTGCAGCATTTTCACTATTCAGAATCCTTCAATCTTAGATTTATTACTTAACTGATAGTCTAAGGCGTGTGCTGGATATTCTTTGGTGCCTCTGGTCAGCCGATATTGCCCGGTTGGCTGTGCTATGCGGCACAGAGTGCAGCGACGGCGGCAATGGTGAATTAGCGCAGCATTTTAACTATTTAGATTCCTTTAATACTAGATTTATAACTGATCTATGGCGTGTTACCTGTGCTGGAGATTCTTTGGTGCCTCTGGTCAGCCGATATTGCCCGGTTGGCTGTGCTATGCGGCACAGAGTGCAGCGACGGCGGCAATGGTGAATTAGCGCAGCATTTTAACTATTTAGATTCCTTTAATCCTAGATTTATAACTGATCTATGGCGTGTTACCTGTGCTGGAGATTCTTTGGTGCCTCTGGTCAGCCGATATTGCCCGGTTGGCTGTGCTATGCGGCACAGAGTGCGGCGGCGGCGGCAAGGGTGAATTAGCGGAACGTTTCTCCGGTTTGGGCGAGCCCAGCGCGCCTGCGCCCGCTGTGGTAGTCACTGTGCTGGTGGTGGCGCCTGCAGAGTTGGTGAACGATGTTGATGAAGCTAGAGGGACAGAAACAGTAGGTCAGCTAATTTGTTAACCTTTTATTTGTAGACGCAGATCCATACTCTTTTTTGTTATAGAACATGAAACATTAGGGTAGTTGACTACTAGTCATTTCAGTAACTTTTTATCATCTGTCAAAAAGTGGCTAAGTCCGTGTCGGACCACGTGCAAAGTAGGTTTCCGTCGTCTTTTCAATAAATAAATGTATATCAAAATAAAAATAAAAGTCATTTTTCGACTGCATAAAACCATTTTGTATTTTTAGGTATATATTTCTAAGATTTTTTTTAGAAATATCTTAAGTTCGTCGACACGAGGGGATTTTGAACCGTATCGTTACATGTCATGAAAAATAAATCCTGTACAACAATCGCAAACGCTCATCACAATGGTTGAATCCCAAGAGACCCGGCGGAATCCTGCCCCAAGCGAAAGTTGACTCAAAAAGAAGTACAGGTGAGTGTTTGGTGGACCAGTGCTGGTGTCATACACTACAACTTCCTAAGACCTGGCCTCTTGCCAAAGACAATTACGGCAGATGTGTATTGTTAACAATGTTTAAACCATGATGGAAAAGCGAGCCTTTAAGCAACCAAAGCTGGTCAATTGCTCTAGCCCGCTGCTGTTTCATCAGTGCAACGCTAAACCACATACTACACAGAGAAGTTCGCTTAATTAGAGGAGTTGCGACTGGAATGTCTCCGACACCCACCACACTCCCCAGTCCCGGGACTTTGCTCCAACAGATAACCATTTATACCGGGATTTGGACAACTTCCTGCTAGAACAAAAAACTCTATTCCAATGAGGCATTCCAAACAGTTCTCAAAAATTGATTTTCGCTCCCACAATATTTTTTCAGCAAAGGAATCAATAAACTACAAATAAGATAGCGAAAGTGCATGGACAGCAATGGTATATAATTGAAATATATTTTTTCGTTTTGTTTTTCCATATAACGCAAATTTCAAAATTTCGTAAACGCATCAGAACCGCAATATTTTTGAACGAGATAACCCACACCATAGGAAAGGCGAGAAATAAATCATCCCCACTTTACGTCTAGAGGAGGGAACCTAAAAAAAAGTATATTTTCAAGATATTATTTTGTCGGCGTGATTACAGCTTTCTAGTACTAATAGTCTCTGAGCTAAGCCGCGGATGGTGGCGCATCGGGAGCCGGGTCGTTCCTTTCCCTCTAATATTTTAATGGGGGCGATGGCTGAATCTCGTGTTATACTCGTGACCGGGTGCTGTCCGTGGGGACTGGCCTACTCTTGTTAAATGCATTCAATATTTTGATGTATAACTTTTCGTGTCATATTGTTTTCATGTTCTAATGACATAATGTGGTGTATATCAAGGATTTAATTTTGACGTTATTAACTAATTATTGTTTTTTTATGACATTGTTATTATTATTTTATGACTATCAGAAAGAGTGTAATTTGCACCTATTTTAATAAATATATTGAATTAAATTGAATTGACAGACAGATGGACGGACATGGCGAAACTATAAGGATCCCTTGTTGACTACGGAACCTTAAAACAAAACTGTTTGAAACGGAACGGGACGCATGCGCCTCATACCACCCCACTAGCATAGTCAATGGCGTCTAGATTAGACAATTAAAAAATCACTGAGTAGCAAAATTATATATATCAAGACTCTTTCAAAAATAGTTTTGCCCACAGAAATTTTGTTGTTTGAAACAGTAAGGCGTGACGTCCCACTTTTTCATGTCGTTTACCAATATTAGTCAATAGGAATGACGACAGCATCAGAAATTAATTATGAACTCTTGATCACTAAATTGCCCTCCTACTTAAACTTCGGAAAACCTTACTCGTTTTGTTTTCCATTTTTAATTCAACAAAATCACAAAATGAGTACATAAATGATGATGCAAAACTATGACGACACGCCTAGGTAT
This sequence comes from Coleophora flavipennella, assembly GCA_947284805.1. Taxonomy (NCBI): domain Eukaryota; kingdom Metazoa; phylum Arthropoda; class Insecta; order Lepidoptera; family Coleophoridae; genus Coleophora; species Coleophora flavipennella. Next base: position 17,924,226 of record OX369257.1, read on the forward strand.
TTCAAAAAAAATTTAGAATTAAATGTCGTTTCTGACAGGTAGTAAAAAGTAACTCAGATGACTAGCTTTCGTCATCCCTATATTATTTTATGCAAATGGAACCTTTTTTATACCTTGTCTGGTAAGTGTGGAGCAAGTTGTTGTTGCTCCTACTTCGGGTGGAGCGCTTCTTCTGTAAATAATAATAATTATTTATTATACACATTCATTAGGCAGTTTATTAATCATTTGTTTTTTTTATTCATTAGCTTTTGACCGCGGTTTCGCTCACGTGGGCATCTTTTTTATGACTGTCTGAGGGTGAGTGGTGCGCGAGCCGCAAGCGGCTCATGGATAGGCAGAAATTTACTCGGGAACTATATCGATCTATTCTGATTAGCACTCTTATATGTCACTTTTCTCAACGGTTTCTATGAAAATCATTAGTTTTTTTTTAATTTACAAATGGTAAACCCTTGACAACATCTCACCTGGTGGTAAGTGACGATGTTGCCGAAGATAGAAGCGAGCTTACCAAGATTCCCCAACGCAATGGTGAACTGGCTATCTTATCTTCATGTCGGAATACACCAATGATATTAACATTGACATTTGGCGGCAATACTTTGATTAGATGGTGGTAGCTAGCCAGGCGGGCTTAGAAAATGCCCTGCCATCAACCAAACTGAGTCTTACAAATATGTCCTTTAGTTATAACTTATATATGATTAGATTTTGCCAGCGGCTTCGCTCGCATGAACATAGTTTCTATGACTGGCTTCAAGGGAGCGGCTCGCGAGCGTGGAATCAAGTAGCCTATATGTTAATCCAGGTCCTAATCTTTCTACCTACCAAATTTCAGCCAGATACGTCGAGTCGTTTTTGCGTGAAAGAGTAACAAACATCCATACATCACATATACCTTATATCAACCAAAAAAAAAGCAAAAGGTAAACAAAAGTATTATGGAATTGACATTTGAAACTGTCAAATCCCAACTAAGTTTGTTTACATTGTGCTTATTTTGGTTGATATATATTATGTAAGGTATACAAACTTGCCTAAGCGCCGCGCTTAAGTGAAAGTATGACATTAAGACGGAGAATCTGACATATTGTTATCTCTCTCTGACGCATGCATTTGTTGAGACAAGTTCTAACTTGTCTATATGCGTAAAACTTGTCTGAGCGCCGCGCTTAAGTGAAAGTATGACATTAAGACGGAGAATCTGACATACTGCAAGAGATCTCTCTTTGACGCATGCATTTGTTGAGACAAGTTCTAACTTGTCTATATGCGAAAAACTTGTCTGAGCGCCGCGCTTAAGTGAAAGTATGACATTAAGACGGAAATATCTCTTTCTGACGCATGCATCTGTTGAGACAAGATCTAAGTTGTCTATATGCGAAAAACTTGTCTAGTCGCCACGTATAAGTGAAAGTATGACATTAAGACGGAGATATCTTTTAATTGCAAATGAAATAATTACAGATGGTATGGATAATCGTAAGCAAGTTGACATAGTTTATACTGATTACAGCAAATGTTTTGATAGAATCGACCATAATACTCTATTATTAAAGCTTTCCAATATGGGTATTCATGGCGACTTGCTTCGTTGGTTTTCCTCATACGTAGAACGTCGGAGTCAAGCTGTAGTTCTTAACGGCTACAAGTCACACTGGTCCTTTATTCCATCAAGTGTTCCCCAGGGATCTTTACTAGGGCCGTTACTTTTCGTAATATTTGTCAATGACATAAATCAATGCTTTATTCATTCTAGAGTTCTCTTGTTTGCTGATGACATGAAGATTCTAATGACAGTTAATGACATCGCAGATACAACACTTCTTCAAGATGACTTACTTAGGTTTGACTCCTATTGTTCTTTAAACAAACTGGACCTTAACATATCTAAATGTTTCGTTATGACATTTTCACGCAGGAGTGCTACCATTGATGCGAGGTATACCTTACGAAATCAAATTATTAACAGAGTTGACAGCATACGGGATTTAGGTGTAATATTTGATAGTCATCTTACATTTGAAAAACACATTGAATGCATAGTCTCCAAAGCAAGCAAAGCACTAGGATTTGTAATGAGGACATCCCATAGCTTTAACGACATCAAGGTTATAAAATTTTTATATTGTGCCTTTGTGCGCAGCCACCTTGAATACGCATCTCAAGTTTGGAACCCCCAATACGAAATATATAAGTCACGCATTGAGGGGATACAAAAAAAGTTTCTTCGATATCTAGACTTTAAAACTCGGCAAAGGTCGATTGACTACCAACACAGATGTAAAAAATATCATTTTTTACCCTTGGAATTAAGACGTAACATAAATGATACTACTTTTTTATTTAACGTAGCTAATTCCTCCATCGATTGTTCCGAACTACTATCTAAGATCTGCCTACGCACCAACCAACTCCATTTTAGACAGCGTTCACTTCTGCAAGTGCCATTTGCTCGTACTAACTACAGAAAAAACTCGTTCGTATCACGAGTACTCAAAACGTATAATGGTGTTTCTATTGATAACGACTTTGACCTATTTTGCTCCAGCGTCACAACGGTCCGAAGGTTGCTGGCTTCTGCATTCTTTAATAGTTAATGAAACCGCCTTTTAATGTTGTAGTTTTTACATACCTTTTATTTTCTTTTTATATACTTTTTAATATTCATATGTGTTCGCTCCTACCTATGTACCTATCGGCGGAGACTTATATATAGCACTGTATTTATTTATAAGTTTTATATACTATCTAATATTTTGCTGTTAGTCTTCCTAAAATAAATAAATAAATAAATAAATAAATAAAATCTCTTTCTGACGCATGCATCTGTTGAGACAAGTTCTAAGTTGTCTATATGCGAAAAACTTGTCTAGTCGCCACGTATAAGTGAAAGTATGACAATAAGACGGAGAATCTGACATATCGTTCTCTCTTTCTGACCCTAGGGTTGCCAACTTTTTCTAAATATAAGTATTTCTGGTTTCAGAGAGTCTAAATAAAGAGTACAGATTATTAAAAAACAGTATCATTCAATCAAATTTTAAAATGTATTTTTTAGTGTTTTTTTACAGTACATAACAATTTTTAATTATTTTTAAAAGAATTAAGACTCTAAAAATTCTATTTCTACGTTTATATAGATCAGTAGCTCATTTTTTATCAATTTCAATGAAAATACCCAATTTAAAAAATACCAATATTGCGCAAAATAAAACAAATGGTTTGTAACCAACGTTATACTTATAACTGACTGACATGAAGTGACATGTGAATGTGACATCTCCAACAACTTGTCATTGACATTACTTTAACGTGACTGATTGTGGTTGCGTTCAGAAACTCACAAGTTTTATGGCTTTGGGTACCAGTATATTAAGTTCAGTAAAAAGAAAGTAATTTTTTGTATTAAATATTAATTGGACGTGTCTGGCATTAGTTAACTTTGTGCCAAAAAGTCAGTTTATGTAAAAAAGAGTATTTTAGCGTACTCTATTGATGTTATAGATTATAAAGTACACCTACACGAAATAGAGTATTCAGAGTACGGTTGGCAACCCTACATGCATCTGTCTCAATTATTGAGAAGAATAGAACCTATCACGTTTCGGAACACTAGTCGAGGTCACCACGTAAGGCATACATACATACATAATACATATGTATATAAGGTGTAACAAAATTAGCTGAAACTATTTTAACTGGTGTTTCTACCCATGAAACTGAACAACTTTCCACATGGAACCCATAGTCAAATCGCAAAAAAAATTGGCTCTCCCATACTAACTCGATTAGATGATCAGCCAACTTAGTATGAAGTTCAATTTTTTTTAGAGATTTGACTATGGGTTCCATGGGGAAAGTTGTTCAGTTTCATGGCTAGAAGCACCAGTTAAAATAGTTTCAGCTAATTTTGTTAGACCTTATATACAGAACAAGCGTTACCCCGCTTTTTGTTATGATTAAGAATAAGAATATTTTTATTCAGTTATATAGATCTCTAAGTTCACACGGCGCCACATCAAGCTATAAAAAAACAGTATACGCGGGCCTCGCGTATGTTGAAACGCAAAGTCATCGCGCGACTCGCGCGGCCAGCTTATACTGGTTTTGTATAGCTTGATGTGTGGCTGTCCGTACTTGACACATTGAATAGGATAACACATAGGGTAGCTATAGAATTTTAAAAAAATACTTGCTTGCATCAATCTGTTGTTGATTGATTGTTGTATGAAATTCAATATCTACCATTATTTGAGACCTGAGTAGTAACCAGCCCTATGAGACCAGGCCCAGGTCCTATACTTCTGTTTCGTTTGAGGGTTTTCCGCTCACCTGGCAATGTCCGCGTGCAGTGCAGGCGCGTGCTGCGGCGCGTGCTGCTGGGAGTCGCGCGGTCTGCGCGGCGCGGGCGCTATCTGCGCGTAAGTGTCCGATCCTGCCGCCGCCTCCTCTATGGCGGCGTACATTTCATCTGTTAAAATTGAAAACGCTAAACACGTTAAAAAACAGACTTCCATCGCAACAATTTAGTACATTTTTGCATTATTATTTTTGGTTTTTCTTAATTTTCTAATAAAGTACTACACCGATTTTGATAAAATTTATATGGGACCACTAGCTTTCAAATAAAAAAAGAAAGGTTCACCCAGTCAAAAGTTATGAGGTAACACACTTAAAAAAAAACATACTGACGAATTGAGAACCTTCTCCATTTTGGAAGTCGCTTGAAAATAAGTTAGGATTAGTAGCTTAAAAGAAGTAAAAATATAATGGGGTTAATTTAAGATAAGATAAAGATAAATACTCTTTATTGTACCCAAAAATTAAAAAATAAGCACAATGTTAAACTTAGAAAATAAATGTAATAATTTAACTTATTGTAACTTTGTATTTTTGCCACACTTTCCCCAGAATGGTGAAATTTAAATATTTAATTTATCTGTTGCGAGTTGTGTTGATTCGCGAATAAAACATTTTCTATTCTATTCTATTTTATTTTCCATTTTGAACACCAGATTTATTGGCATTCATAATAAGGATTTGTATGTCCCTGATTCACGAAGGCTTGATTCCGATTAGATACACGCGGTAAAATTAACACGAAACACGATTGCATAAACATCTGTGGCGAAGGGTCCATGTAACATTTCTATTGGCTTCCCTATAAAAATACGACAATAATGTTATACAAGAAGATCCGTAAGTAATCGACATAACTCTCAGAATTGCTAAACTTAAGTGGCAGTGGGCGGGGCGCATAGCTCGTAGAACAGATGGCCGTTGGGGCAGTAAAGTTCTCGAGTGGCGTCCGCGCACCGGAAAACGTAGCGTAGGAAGGCCTCCCACTCGGTGGACCGATGACCTGGCAAAAGTCGCGGGTTGCCGCTGGATGCGGGCAGAGCAGAACCAGTCGTCGTGGAAATCCTTGGCGAAGGCCTATGTCCAGCTGTGGACGTACTTCGGCTGATATGATGATGATGACTGTTACACTATGACATTATTAGATTTTCTCATTGCGCTATCCACAATGCAGGTACAAAACAATATTAGTAAAATCAGTATTATAATATCTATTTATAATTATACTCGTAAATACTACTTTAGAAATTATCATACCAGCCAATATTACAAAACCGTAGGAAGATTTCAAAACGCCTGCGAAAGAATGTGAAGAAAGCCGAAGATTTTTTCGTGTGGCTTACCTTGCCACCTCTTTCTTCTCATTAAATGGCATTACACGTTAATAGCGTCGTCTCTGTCTAGCAAATGACTAGATTTAGGCAGCCTGCAAACCGGAATCTGCCGACTTGTGACAGAGAAAGAAAACGTTTAGTTTGCGGGTGCGAAAGATATCGCTCATTCATTATAATGAAATTATTTAAATAGGTCAGCGAATAGAATAAGAACCCTTAAGGATGTTCGTTACTATTTTTTGCAGGGTTTTCTTTAACTAGTTTGTAATTTGTTCGCTTGATTGATCAGTGTCAGTGACCCCAAGTGTCTTGACTCACAGAGTACTTTATACTATACAAGGTGTTTCTTTAACACCGAGCAAGCCGTTAAGCGTGGGCTCTACTCATGAAACTGAACAACTTCCCCCAAGAAACCCATACTAAATTCGCAATTATTTTTAGACTTCATATAAATCGATCATTCCGATTAGCCAACTTTGTATGGAGAGTCAACTTTATTTTTACGATTTCAGTATGGGTTTCTTGGGGAAAGTTGTTCAGTTTCATGAGTAGAGCCTAACTGCTTAACGGCTTGCTCGGTGTTAAATAAACACCCTGTATAAACACTTGACTCGTAGGTCTAGTGGTGTTGTGTTGTGCGTACATTTATTTTCTATTGTGATAGTTGTATGCTGCTAAGTAAAAAAGGTATGTGTGGAAAAGAGATATAAGACGAACCATGGCTGCGTTGGTAAATGTAGGGTGTTGCTCAACAGTTTTTTTTCTAAGACCGAATTTTTGCTTTTCGAAGCTCAGCTTCGATAACAAATAACATACAGTCGAGCTAGACCGTGCTCGTCTAGATATCAAAATTGACTACAAAAGAAGGGATGGATTTGTAAACACTTAACTTAAACACAAAAACAAAATGTTTACGCACTATGCACTTGTAAAAATTTTAGAAGTAAGTTTTTAATTTTAATGATGATCTTTTTTCTGGGTGGAAATTATGATAGTTGGTCATTTTTCTGAGTGGGCATTTTTGGTCTGACTTCCCTTATCGAAAAATCCTCCCTTCGCCGCTTATAAACATTACCCCTCTTTTTTGGAAAACCCTATAAAATGTATCCTATGTCACTCACGGAATCAAGACGATTCTAACAATACCTCGCACTTTAAAATCCATCAAGCCGTTTAGAAGTTATCGTGGAATAAAGAAACATACATGCATACAATAGACCCGAAAACAATACATTGCTTTTTTGTGGGCAGTCGGGGAACAATCAATCCATTCATCAGTTTTGCCGACTCCTTGTTTCGAATCGAAATAGTCTCCATATACAACAATACATAACAAGCATATCTTTACGAAATAACGATGCAAATTACTATATATTCGGCTTGGCTTGGTACTATGGTAAGCAACCTAATGACAAGTGAAGGTAAATAATTAATAATTGAGCAAATGGCACCTGTCCGAGTCATAGTGCGGCTGCGCAGTGCTCTGAGTGCGGATGTTGCTGAGCGGCTGGCGCACGTTGATGTGTTGCCCACTGTATGACCAGACTAGATATTATACAAACTGACCCGAGTCGTCGGGGACGGTGGCATAGTGCGGCTGCGCAGTGTTTTGAGCGCGGATGTTGCTGAGCGGCTGGCGCACGCTGATGTGTTGCCCACTGTATGACCAGACTATAAATTATACACACTGACCCGAGTCGTCGGAGACTGTGGCATAGTGCGGCTGCGCAGTGCTCTGAGCGCGGATGTTGCTGAGCGGCTCGCGTACGCTGATGTGTTGCCCACTGTATGACTAGACTATACATTATACGCACTGACCCGAGTCGTCGGACAATGTGGCATAGTGCGGCTGCTAAGTGCTCTGAGCGCGGATGTTGCTGAGCGGCTCACGTACGCTGATGTGTTGCCCACTGTATGACCAGACTAGACATTATACACACTGACCGCGCAGTGCTCTGAGCGCGGATGTTGCTGAGCGGCTGGCGCACGTTGATGTGTTGCCCACTGTAGGACCAGACTATACAATATAAAAAACTGACCCGAGTCGTCGGTGACGGTGGCATAGTGCGGTTGCGCAGTGCTCTGAGCGCGGATGTTGCTGAGTGGCTCACGTACGCTGATGTGTTGTCCACTATATGACCAGACTATACATTATACACACTGACCCGAGTCGTCAGAGACGGTGGCATAGTGCGGCTGCGCAGTGCTCTGAGCGCGGATGTTGCTGAGCGGCTCACGTACGCTAATGTGTTTCCCACTGTATGACCAGACTATACATTATACACACTGACCCGAGTCGTCGGAGACGGTGGCATAGTGCGTCTGCGCAGTGCTCTGAGCGCGGATGTTTTTGAGCGGCTGGCGCACGCTGATGTGTTGCCCACTGTATGACCAGACTAGACATTATACACACTGACCCGAGTCGTCGGAGACGGTGGCATAGTGCGGCTGCGCAGTGCACTGAGCGCGGATGTTGCTGAGCGGCTGGCGCACGCTGATGTATTGCCCACTGTATGACCAGACTAGACATTATACACACTGACCCGAGTCGTCGGAGACGGTGGCATAGTGCGGCTGCGCAGTGCTCTGAGCGCGGATGTTGTTCAGCGGCTGGCGCACGCTGATGTGTTGCCCACTGTATGACCAGACTAGACATTATACACACTGACCCGAGTCGTCGGAGACGGTGGCATAGTGCGGCTGCGCAGTGCTCTGAGCGCGGATGTTGCTGAGCGGCTCGCGTACGCTGATGCTCGTGTAGCCCTCTATGCGACATAAAACGTTTCAGTTTAAATACTATACGCAAAAGCACCGTCTTAGCTCTTTTAGACTTATTGCTTGGTGATTAAATCCAAAAGCAGCTAGACAAGGTGTTTGTTGAAAGATTTTTTTTCTACATTAACTCAAGTCTATGATGCTCAGGTTTTTTGCCTGTGAAAATTGTGTAGCCAACTATAACTTCAAATATCAAGGACGGATATGATTCTGAAACGGGAGCCTGTTATCAATTCACTTTCTACAGTTTCATAAACCGTGAACGTTCGCATCCTGAACTGAATAGTACCTTGCAAAGAACTTAAACAACACTCAAACTCATTTCGAAAGCCGATTAGAACAAACACTGAAGTGGAATGTAAACAATGGAGTGTAAATTTACTGCGGAAAATGCTATAAGCATAACTTACTGGCAGAGTCGGTGGAGTCCCCACTAAAGTGCACCGCATTGTCAGGTCGCGGCGAGGGCGGCGTGATGTAGGGCAGCTCCTGACTAGAGGGTAGCTGCCCACTGATCGCCACGGAAGCAGATATTACCACAGATTCTGAAATGATAATACTATCTACAATAATCACACAGCAACTTGGAAAGCCCTTAGACTTATTATGATTTGTAAAATACATAGAAACAGATTATTGTTATACCGTTCATGTTATCGAAACGATTGATAGTGGATAAACTTTTTATTAATTTCAACAGAAAACGTTTTTAAAGTTCCTAATAAATTATTATTATTTGACTTATCAATCAATGGGAAGGTCTATTGATAAGCGATTTTATGTTAGGTTTTTTATTGATGTGTAACATCTTTGCTCTCGCTTTCCTGCAATTTGTGGGAGTGATTTCGTGAAATGGGACGGAAATGTGTAACAGGAAATGCGAACGTTTTTTAATTCTCGAAAACTAAGGTTGTCATAGCCATGCCGCCTAGTGTGATGGCAAAGGCAAAGATGACATTTATTCAAAGGGTCGGCCCGTGAATGTACGACCCGATAATTAATTAATTTCATAAGTATTTTGTCACATGTTACACATCATATGCGAGTACTGTAGGTCTCGTTTTTTTGATATGTTATGCCTCCAGGAGGTGTCATATTTTTTTTAAAGAAAATTAACAAAGTAACAAAATTGTACCAAGTTGTTGCGATTGAAGTCGGTTTTTTACCTGACTGTGCCAGAAGGAGGGTTATGTTTTGCGAGTGTATATATGTATTTATTTGGCACGTCTGTAGCCTTAACAGTTCGATGGATTTTGGAGTGCGCGGTGTCGTTAGATTTGTCTTGATCTCGTGAGTGGCATAGGATACATTTTTACCCAACTGGCAAAAAAGAAGGGGTCAAATTTTTATTCAGTCGGGTTTTAATTTTTAATTAATTGGTGTAGTTATTAACGTGTAACGTGGCCCATTAAGTCCACTTCGGTAGGCTAATTCACTGATGACGGTCACTTTAGTGTGACTTTAATTAGCTTGAGGACTAATTGTACATGTACAATCAGTGTCCACATATCGACACCATATGTCATTAAGCGGGTAGGACGCACTCATTGAAGACTTTCGTCTTCAGGTACCTAATGTATTGGCGATACGAAGATATGACGATGATTAAACTCATATCAATACCTATATTTACTTACCCCATACGCCGTCTTTTTAAAATCTGTACAAAATTGTACACAACAAATATTGTAGTATTATTAATTTATTATATATTACCTGGTCCTGATGTAGATGCATCTCTCTCATCAATTTGTATTTCATTATCTGACGCTCTATCAGCAGCAATTTCGACGGTTCTGAAATGCGATAAAATTGTAAAACTTGCAGATATGAGTAATTCGGTAGCTGATACTATATTGATTGATGACAAGTAAAATTATAAATAATCTTGTACATGTCTCTTTCTTATTACAAATAATTTTAAGTGCATAGTATAAACTTAAATGTTTCTTGAAAATCTTGAACGCACTAAAACCAAATTGTGTTCAAATACATTTTTTACTTTCTTTCAAAACTTTCGCCAGGGCAGTCATGACCTCACAAAAAAAGAAAAAAATTAGGTACGGGTTTCACAAAAAAGTTGTCAAACTTGAAACCCAAATTCACATGAGTTTCCCAATATTTTCATGAAGAAATCAAAGCAAGTTTTGCGAACATACTTACATATTGTGAGAATCATTCTGGGTTTGGCTCTGAACCTTCGCGTACGGATGGTCGTAAGGGTGGTCCCGCGACTCCCGACTGGTAGACGCTGTCACTGCAGCCTTATTGCCTGGCAATATGGATGAAGTCTTATTGAGTTATTTGCGTACTTTCAAAAACTATACAGGGTGTAACAAAATACCAGCTACACGACCGTTAACTGGGGCTATTATTCTTTGTTCTGAACGACCTTTCGTAAAAGCCCAGAGGCATTTCTACGGACTTTGCTGATTCAATAAAACACATTTAGGGAACCATTTTTTGGGAATTCAGTTTTTATTGGTTTATTGGGGAAAGTGGACTTTATTCAAGCGTTAAAGGTCCAACTCTATTTTTACAAGCTTTTATTTAGTTTCACCTGTCTCGGTGTCGTAATGAAATCTTGCAAGTTAAATTTGACCCACTTCCCGGTTTCCGATTGAGCTGAAATTTTGTATGCATATGTAAATCGCGTGACTATTTTTAGGTTTTCGAAATTATACACCTGCATATCAATCACGAAATGACATTGAGTAATACCGACTAACGCCCCGCGTCTGTTGTTACCGGTATTATTAAAAGATTAGTGTGATAAGATTCAGACTTAGATCGAAGGAGTATCTTAGATTGTACGACGTGATAGTTATATTTCAATACTTGTCCCTAATTTTTAATATCGATTACGCTTCTGTTTTTTTGTACCATAATTTTAAATTGTATAGTTAATTCATTTTGCTTAATTTTAGATCTTTATATTATTATCAAAATGGTACCATTTACCGAACCTACTTGTTTAAAATAATGGTCGAATACGTAGTCTGATGTAGGAATACAAAGACATTATTGATTTAAAGATACACTCATACAAATGACATGAGGGATGAGTCACAGGCACTGAATACAGTTGTAGATAATTGCTAATAACACGTGAGTACTCGTAACATATCGGTTTCACGACGAAGTGTTTGTCATTCTTGAGTAAAGTTAATTCATTTTCCGGCTAATCTTTTAACTATTTATCAGATGAATATATACATACCTACTTTGCTATAAAAATATCGGCCAGGTGTGAGTCGCGCGCCGAGAGTTGCGTACAGCCATACCTCTCCATACAAGTAAAACAATGACACCTATTCAACGCGAGCGGCATAAAAATGCTGTTTCTTTTCTCTCTTTTTCTGCTTAACGCGACTGTAATTCACACTTCGTCGGTTTTTAATATTTGTTGTTTTACTGTAGGATTAGTACCAATTAATCACATTAAGTTTTACTCATGGAAGCATTAACGTCTTTACGAGAGCAAAAAAAATTATTGAAAAAAACGTGTATATATTTTCTTGATAAAACCTCCATAATAACATTATGAACCTCCATAATAAAAATTGACACATTCTGTGAAAATTTGAGGCTTTCAAAGTAGGACAGGCGGACGGAGGGCGTAGGATTAATATTAGGGTTGGATGGAATCCTAAACATCATCAAGGTGATTTTTCATCATCATCATCATCATAACAGCCGGAAATCGTCCATTGCAAAGGCCTCCCCCAAGGATTTTCACGATGTCCGGTCCTTGAGCGGCCCGCATCCATCGACTTCCCGCGATCTTCACCAGGTCGTCGGTCCACCGCGTGGGAGGCCTGCCTACGCTAAGTTTTCCGGTGCGCGGTCGCCACTCGAGAACTCGATAAAGTTCTCGATTTTTCATACTTTAACGGAACTACATAGTTGTATTCTAGAAGCTTAAAAATTTAAAAAAAATCCCATATTCAAAGCAAAAATAATTTTATAAAGTTTTGTTCAAAATCAATTCACATAGTAGAATTTCCAAAAATCCTGGCATAGCTGAACATTTCAAAAATTAATCCCATATTCTAGACAAACAAATGATTTTATTACTTTTTGTTCAAAATCGAATCACATTGTAGAATTACCAAAAATCCTGGCATAGTTGAACATTTTAAAAATTAATTCCATATTCTAGGCAAACAAGTGATTTTATTACTTTTTGTTCAAAATCTAATCACATTGTAGAATTTCCAAAAATCCTAGCATAGCTAAAATTTTAAAAATTAAGCCCATGTTCCAGACAAACAAATGATTTTATTACTTTTTGTTATAAATCGAATCACATTGTAGATTTTCCAAAAATCCTGGCATAGCTGAACATTTTAAAAATTAATCCCATATTCTAGATAAACAAATGATTTTATTAATTTTTGTTCAAAATCGAATCACATAGTAGAATTTCCAAAAATCCAATATTCTTGACAGACCAATGATTTTATTACTGTTGGTTCAAAATCGAATCACATTGTAGAATTTCTAAAAATCCTGGCATAGCTGAACATTTCAAAAACTGATCCCATATTCTAGACAAACGAATGATTTTATTACTTTTTGTTAAAAATCGAATCACATAGTAGAATTTCCAAACATCCTGGCATAGCAGAAAATTTTTAATATCATCCCATAATCCCGACAATCAAATGATCTTATTAGGTACTTTTTGTTCTAAACCGAATCATATTGTAGAGTTTCTAAAAATGCTGGCCTAGCTGACACCTTGCAGGAGGGAACTAGGTGTGAAGGGTGTAATGAGTCCACGCAGCGACTTGTACCACTCCCGTACCCTGCACACTTCCCGCCCCATAAATTTACGCCATGCTGTGCATACTTTCTCACGTATCCGTCACCATCTGGCATACAAAAATCCACACTAAGAAAAGGCTTATTACTAGCAAAGAAAACAGTTGTAGATATCAGACGAGATGAATTTTGTACAATAAAACTCGGTTTGTATGGGACAGGTACCTTATCACAACTTTTTCTGGAACCCGGTATAGTAGGCCACATTATGTTCTATTTATTCACAAAGTTACATTAAAATCGTTCGAGTCATTTTTGAGAAAAAGTAAGAATTATCCTGGGTTGGTATGGGGCGGTACCATATATCGATATTTCCTGGAATAACGACCTACTGCGAAAGTAAGCCTTACAAAGTTATAGTTTAACGTACAGTGTCATCAAAATCATTAGTCAATTTTGAGTGTTTTTTTTTCTATGTTAGCAACCCTTAAAAAAGAAGATAGGAAAAATTTAAAAAAAATGCCTGGGGGAAAAAATAATAATATTGCCCTACCAAAATTGTATTTAAATCTGTTCAGTAGTTTAGGCGCAAGAGCACCGCATGAACGGACACTCACACACATATTTTTTTTATATTTTATAATTTCTGAGATTATTAGTGACAGACAACTGATTCCTATCAAAATCTGAAGTTCGATTTTTTTTAATATAAAAACGCCTTTTTACTCTTTCATCACTGTAATTTTTTCATCTCTTTTATCCGTCGTCTTTAATTTTTTTTAACCGCCTCCGTGGCGTATTGGTCAGTCCATTCGCTTCACACCAGGAGGTCGCGGGTTCGATTCCCGGCGGGGTCAACTTTGTAAGACTCGGTTTGGGTGGTGGTAGTGCATTTTCTAAGCCAGCCTGGATAGCAACCACCATCTTATATAAGTCTTGCCGCCAAATATCAGTGTTAACAACATTTATATGTTCTGGCTTAAAGATACGATAGCCAGTTCTCCATTGCATCGGGGAATCTTGGTAAGCCTGCTTCCATCCTCGGCATCATCGTCACTTACCATCAGATGAGATGATGCCAAGGGCTTGCCAGTTGTGGAATAAAAAATCTCTCGAAAGTACAGGTCTTCAAGGCAAGAGTGAAATGAAATATAATTTATTTGCTTAGTGAATAGGCATTATTTGAGTTTGCGTGTACCATCCTCGACTGCATCATCACTTACCATCAGGTGAGTTGCAGTCAAACGCACTCAAATTTTTAATAAATAAAAAAAGGTACATGCCTCAAGTATGCAGGGATTATATTATGTAATTCCGCAGATTTTATAATGACTGATTCAGTGGTTTTTTGTTTCTGATTTGATTTTGAACTCACTCTCATCCAAATTGACAGTAGCATAGATTTCGGAGGCTGTGTCGCCACTGTCATGTCGGCCAACCAGGTGCGGGATCTCCGGGAGGCTTCTCTGACTGTTCTGTGTCGAAGCCCTATGAAAACAAAGTTGCAAATTGAATGATGTACAGTCAACAACATATCAATCAAGACACTCGTACAACATATCTTCAATTCTGACCCATAAACGCACGGCAAAGAACGGTAATAACCTGTGGTCTCTAGTGTACCTACAAACATATTTAAGGATAATGTAAATTTTTGTTTGTAGCTTAAATTCCACATGCATAATATTTGTGTATTTATTACTATTATAAGAGCGTTGGTGGTTATGGTTTAAACCCTGCCACGTTTTTTTATTATAGTACCTAAACATGTATATAACCCAATGTATATAAACAATGTGTTTTCTTATTTTGATTTCATATGCCTATTTATCCGATGCTGTTAAGGTGAATGAAAACATCGTAAGGAAACCTAGATAGCCTGTAAAGAAACTCGAAGTTTGTGTGTGAAGTCGACCATGCCTTATTAGGGCCGCATGGTTGACTAAGGCTCGATCAGGGTAGGCTCCAACACCTTGGTGGCAACTTACATGAGCGGATATAATGATTTATTACTCAGTTGTATTAGTATAATTTGAATGGTGCGGAAGAAATGGATCTATATAAATAAAATTTTGGCAAATTCTCTACCTTCAGGCAAGAGTGTAACCAATAATAATAGGAAAAATACTTCACTATTAGCTATGAGAATTAAAACTAAATAAAATATTAACAAGTAGCTTAAGTACAATCTAACCATATCTGACTATTTTACAAAAGCATCAAAGCACCAATTATTCATTCCCAGGTACATCAGCCATAGGAAAACTAAATTGCCAAAATGGGATCAAGGTCATCATATAAGCCGAAAGACCAAAGACTTCCACTGGAATCCTAGGGATTTTCTCGATGACCAGTCCTATGCTGCCCGCATCCAGCAGCTACCCGCGACCTTCACCAGGTCGTCGGTTCACCGTGTGGGAGGAGGCGATTTAAGGTCACTAAAATTTTAATTCCAAATAAACATCCCCACTGCTGGGATATGGGTCTCTTCTCAAACTCGAATATATAGGCTATACCCCACACATGGGAGCCAAGTCTGTGTTGGTGGAGGTTGTAGGGCTAGTGGCAAACCCCAGTGCCAGAAGTTTTTCAGCTGCACAAGGCTTAACAACTGCCACTTAGTGTCATAAACCGGCAGCAATGACTTAATGTGCCTTGCATAGCACAGGTGGTCAATAAAAATGCCACTAACAGTTAAACCTATTCAGGTTACAACTGTACTTCAGGTCATTTAACCTGCGTGATTGAAGATGCATTGAGATACAACCACTTTTCAATTCAATTCAATATATTTATTCAAAATAGGTGCAAATTACACTCTTTCTGATAGTCAAATAATAATAATAATAATAATGTCATTTGTGAAGAATCAAGAAATAAACAATAATTAGTAAATAAAGTCAAAATACAATCCTTGATATACTTAAACCAGATTATGTCATAACAACATGAAAACAATATGACACAAAAAGTTATACATAAAAATCATTGATAGTCATTAATGCCTTTAACAAAAGTAGGCCAGTTCACACGGACAGCACCCGGTCACGAGTATAACGCGAGAATCAGCCATCGCTCCTCTCAACCATATTAGAGGGAATGGAACGTCCCAGCTCCTGATGCGCCACCAGCCGCACAAACATTTTAATCGCTGTAATAGTGAAAAAATAATTTTGTGCATTTTTTTATAAAAGGCGCCATTTTTTTTAGAATATGGGTTCCAAGTAGGACCCTCCATACAAAAATGCACGAAATTAGACGATCAGCTGATTGATTTGTATGAAGAGTTAAATATTTTTTTGCGATTTTTTGGGGAAAGTTGTTCAGTATGTTGAGTAGAAGCCCTAATTAACAGGATCTAAACCAATAATGTTACACCCTGTATAAAATAAATTATTGGACTACAAAGGGATAAACGGTTGGAAGCAAGCAATGTACCTTGACTTGTCGTTTTAAACTTATGTAAAGTATTCATAAAGTTGATAAAATGATGGCGTACTGGTTGTCAGTGAGGTCATGTCAATAAGTTAGTTAGGTAATCTATGTACCTGCCTGTAAACATTAAGGAAACAACACAACAAGGTTCTAATAACTATGGATGTGTTAAAATTAGTACCTACAGAAGCAAATTATACTCCAAATACTTAGATTAGTAACACATGCCTCCTTGTCTAAATGTATTTTCTATAATTTTCTAGTAGTTTCAATAAAATATGTTAAAAACTTAAAAAGTACTCTTATCTGGACATGTTTAGCTTAGTTTTAATTTCATACCTATACAAATTGTCTCCATACAAATGCTAATAACTTAAAGTAATACTAATACTACAATGTCATTCACATGTTAGAATGTTAGCTGGTTAATTAGCATTGTTAGTTAAATGATTATAGCGAGACTAAGACGTGCGAGTCTAGAACAAACCGCTTGACAGAGGCAGGAGTGGTCGGCGTCGGGGATGGTGCCTCCTCATCTAAACGGATTTTCACTACACCAGCCGTTCCGATTAATTCACTTCTGTTAAATGACAATAAAACTTTTGAACTTATTTATCAATAAAATTATGTATTGTTCTCACATATATTTTTTTCTTTTTAAGGTTCTGTACCAGGTAATGAGACCTTATTACTAAGCCTAATATGTCTGTCTGACTTTTAACCCTTAACAACCCACAAGTGTCTCGCGGACACAATTTTTTGTTCGTCTACGCATAAAAAGATTAATATTTATTTCTACGAAAAACCGCTTTATCTATTCTACCTTTATGGTTTTAGCTATCTAAATTTGTTATAAAAATATTTTTTGTGTAAATCGTGCAACATTTACAAACAATAAACAAAAATAGTAACTTGTGGGCCCACAAGTGTCTGATAGACACAGTCTGAGGGCATGGTATGAAGGTAGATTGTTTGTTTACATTTTTCTTGCAACATGTCGGTACTCAAAAATCATAAAGAGTATGTTTATATTACAAATGTATGTGGTCTTTCCTCTCACAGTTTTGATTATTTTGTGTACGTTTGTCGTGTGATAACGTGTCTGAATCTGTTTTGTTCTAAAATGGCTAAAAGAAAACTAACTGAAAATGACATTCAATGTGCCCTTGACAAAAGTGACGATGAAATCATTTTTGTGCATCAGTACCATAGCGCTGATGAAGAAAATCTTGCTCTTGACAGTTGTTCCGATTGTGAAAGTAATGCGACAGAACAAGCTTCTGAAGGTAACGGTGAACAATTATGGAGCGAAGGTGATGATATGCCGCTACAAGTACACATTGCACTTGAAACTTTTGAAGGCAGTGATGAAACTAAGTGGAAATCGGAACCCGAGAAGCAAACTAGAACTCCTCGCCACAATATAATGCGCGGTGGTGTTCACAAAGTAGTTCTACCGCCGGGACAACTTGTGGCAGATCCGATTGATAGTTTCAAGAAATTGCGAGTAATAAAAACAAATCTGAAATCAATTTGTACTACAACTCCACCGAGGGTCAACACTTGATCAGATGGTTCATGAGTACACTGTTCGGCGCAAAACAAATAGATAGCCTGTAACATTTTTCCAAAATATTATAGATGTGGTAGGTATCGCATCGCTAATTATATGGAAAAATTTATATCCTAGTTGGAACCAACGGAAGAAGTATGTTCTAAGGAAAGTATTTTTGCTAGAAGTCGTAACTAAGCTGGTTACGCCTCATATAAAAATACGAAACAAGAAAGGCCTGACAAATTATCATTTAGCAGCTATTGAAGATGTAATAAGATCCAATGAGGAAGTAACGCAATCATCTGAACCTGCTTCTTAAAAAAAGCGATGTCACATGTGTCCTGCAAATATATCCAGATCTTCGAAACAGTGTTGCGATAAATGTAACCGTAATGTGTGCTCCGAGCACTCAGTTAAAAAAAAATGTTTGTAACGTTTGTAAATAAATAAATATAGATTTAAAAAGTTAAATACATGTAAAGAAATAACTGTGTTCAATGTGTTTGTTTAAAACCACATCAAAGTCTCTCGTTATCGTACGTATTTAATTTTTTTTCCATCAAATACTCTTCACTTTTTTCATAGTGTCCGTTAGGCACTTCTGGTCAGTTACGTTTGTAAAGCTTACTGGGTTGTTAAGGGTTAAAAGGCTATATTTGAACCGGGATAGTTAGCCAGCTGATTTTTTTTACAGAATATGAGTTATTACGGATGATTTTAATATAATTATAATTAGCTTTCATTTGACATTTTAATTATGCACAAGTTTTTAACATTGCATAATATTCATAGGAATGTATTCCCCAAGAGCAAAAGAATGGTTTTTATAAAGCATAGAAGCAAGTGAAACAACATAGAGATATGTAGGGATATTCTTCACTTCATTTGTGAGATAATTGGGTTAAGCTGCATTTTTAATGAAATTTACATACAATAAATTGCTTACTTCTGGTTGGAGTTCTTGCAACCGCAGATGCAGGCCGACAGTGCAGTGATGAGGGTAATGAGCAACCCTACACTCACGCTTAATTCCACCAGGGTATACATCACTGCAGCCACCGTCCACCGGCAATCCTTCAGGCCCTCACACGGCCGTAATATCACCTCGTAGCTCAGGACTTCCCATTACAGCCCCCACACTAATCACTCCCTATGAGAAGAAACTCTGTGGGAACAACTTTCATCCATTGGAGTAAAAAATGCAGGAATGTAGGGCACTGGAATACGCGGTACTCTTACACCTGACACGGTGCATATGTCCGCGTACATCTACATAATAAGAAGCAGGGATTATACGGCAGTTGTTTCATAGATAAATAAAAGCGATATTATGATAAAATATCGCGCTAATTAATTCAAATGCGAAATACACGTCCACAAGGCCCACAACAAATATTACCACAGATAAATAAACCACAAAAACAATCGATTTTTGATTTTATGACAGCTGATTGTTGCCATAGCAAAAAAAAAATTCAGTCAGGCGGACGGATGACAACGACCAGGCGACCCTATTTGAACTTTGTCAGCTTTAGGCTCCCTCTCGGAGGAATAAGACTGGAGTAGCTTTTACAATACCCGTCTGCTTTGTGTATAAATTCTGTAGGTACAGAGCACGCATATCGCATTGCTTACTTTATACTCATCGTAGGCAAGTGAGCTATTAGGTAACTATATAAATGTATATGTGACAAAAAGGGATGGGCTGCTGTGCACTACCGCCTTAGTGGATTATCGATAGTCAAGGACAAACAGCAGCATAATATAGTAGGTACCTACTTGTAAGAATTTATGTGTATTTTATGAGTTATAATGTTTACTTCCTAATACATATATAAATAAAATATTGGTACATTTACTCACACCTAAATGTACTGTTCGGGGTTGGTACGTTAATTAACCAAAAATATTAATTACAGTTTAATATTATAAAGAAAGAACGTCGATGGCGTAATGGCTAGGGCCGCCGCTTCCCGTCTGGGGGGTCGTTTGAATCCCGCCACGTACCAATGTGATTTCGAATTTAGATTTCATATGCACGTTTATCCGACGCTCTTACGGTGAAGGAAAACATCGTGAGGAAACCTCCACACGCCTGCGAAGAAACTTACAGGTTGCGTGTGAAGTCTACCAACCCGCACTGGGTCCGCGTGGTCGACGTGACCCTCGAGTCCATTTTGAATGTGAACCTGGAGGAAAGGCAGTGGACTCAGGCTGCTTTACCTATTCGCCACGGGGGACTGGGGGTTCGGCGTACTCAGGAGGTTGGGGTGGTTGCCATTTTGGCCTCGTCTCATGGGACAGCGGATTTTGTCACTTCCTTTCTGTCTTCTGATGGTGACAATGTTCGCGTCCCTTTCGAGGTGGTGGCGTCGAGGGCATGGGATTTGCTTTGTAAGAAGCGTGCTGGTGAACCTAGCACACATAGAGGATGGGATGACTTGCTGTCAAAGAGAATCTCGGAAAATTTGCTCCGGGATTTGCCAATGCTGCCCGCCTAAGAGCTGCTATTCAACCGGAGTCGGGGCCTGGTTGCATGCCCTGCCGTCACCTTATTTGGGCACTTTGCTTGACAACGACTCGTTAGGAATAGAAGCAGAATTGCGATTGGGATGCCAGCTGTGCGAGTCGCATCGTTGCGTATGTGGAATGATGGTGGAGAGAAACGGACTTCATGGTCTTAGCTGCACCAAATGTGCCGGAAGATTTCCGAGGCACCATGCCATTAAAGAGATTATAAAACGCGCCATTGTGTCCGCCAACATTCCATGCCTCATCGAGCCGCAGGGACTTAGCCGCACCAATGGCAAGAGGCCGGACGGTTTAATGTTGGTTCCGTGGCAGAGAGGGTGCAACCTCCTGTGGGATGCAACGTGCGTTAGAGCTTGAGCTCGACGATGCGTGCAGCGGGAGCAGCGGCGGAGCGCGCGGCCGAGACCAAGCATGATAAGTAAGTACAGTAATTTGGTCCATGGCTGCGAGTTCGTGCCGTTCGCAGTAGAGGATGCGGGTACGTGGGGAGCGGAAGCC
Source organism: Coleophora flavipennella (assembly GCA_947284805.1). Classification (NCBI taxonomy): domain Eukaryota; kingdom Metazoa; phylum Arthropoda; class Insecta; order Lepidoptera; family Coleophoridae; genus Coleophora; species Coleophora flavipennella. The sequence goes on from OX369257.1 coordinate 17,945,487, forward strand.
AAAGATTTCGTGGGAGAGTTGGGAAGGCGACTGCGACAGCGGGGCTGCGATCCCCGGTCTGGCTCCTACCTAGTCCAACGTGTTTCTGTGGCTATCCAGTGCGGCAACGCGGCTGGAATCATGGGAACATCTGGGCCGGGTATGAGTCGGGACGGGATTTCAACGTGACGAAGCTAGTGGCCGATTTATAGTTCGTGACATTTATTAATTCGTTGACATTCATCATCATCATCATTACAGCTCATATACGTCCCCACCGAGGGGCTCGAGCCTACCCTGAATCAGGGCGATTAGGCCTTAGTCGACCACGCGGGCCCAGTGCGGATTGGTCGACTTCACACACAACCTTCGAGTTTCTTCGCAGGCGTGTGTAGGTTTCCTCACGATGTTTTCCTTCACCGTTAAAGCAATCGTTGACATTATGTAATATTAATTATTGGTTTGTAATAATAAATAATGACATATTCATCTTCTATACCCCAGCAGTTACAAGACGAGCTCAACACCATATCCGGACAGCTGGACAGCTCTCACGAGATTTATCTCTACCAATACAGAATATTGAAACAGGTTTATCTCAAATATATCATCTCTTGGGTATAAAGGCCAAACTAACAAAGGAATACATTATCTTTTTTTATCTTTGTTTCTAAGTTTTACATTGTGTTTTTTTTATATATATTTTTGGGTACATTAAAGAGTATTTATCTTATCTTTATCTTATCTTTGAGCTCAAAATTCCACTTGTAAGCCGAAAGAAATTTTGACCTATACAGAGTATTTTCTGTTCTAAGCAACAGATTTATCTCTACCAATACAGAATATTGAAACAGGTTTATCTCAAATATATCATCTCTTGGGTATAAAGGCCAAACTAACAAAGGAATACATTATCTTTTTTTATCTTTGTTTCTAAGTTTTACATTGTGTTTTTTTTATATATATTTTTGGGTACATTAAAGAGTATTTATCTTATCTTTATCTTATCTTTGAGCTCAAAATTCCACTTGTAAGCCGAAAGAAATTTTGACCTATACAGAGTATTTTCTGTTCTAAGCAAACACGAAGAAAGCATGATCACCCTAACGCCTATTACAAGTCACGAAGTTATAAACATACGCATGGACACCTTCGTATCGATGACTGATGACGTGCAGCAGTGTCTCCAGCAGGACTCACATACCTACTACTGTCATTCGCAACGTCCCGTTTATCATATGAAAGCAGATGAAAATGTATGCACCAAGGAAACAAAATCAAATAAATGTCAAATGACTACTCATACCTTCAAAAATGAGTGGATAGAACTCAGTCAAAGAAATACATACCTATACTTTTGTTGCGACGAGTGCCGACTGCGTATCATAGATTAGGTTACCGTCGCGCGGCTTATCAGCGCCGGACTAATAACACTGAGCCCGGATTGTATTATCAAAGGAGAAGACTTTTCAGTGTACTCTCGCAAATAATAGAAAAGTGAATTGAAGACTCAAGCAAATGTGTATCTACTATACATACCGCAGATACCTAGCCCCGATAAATCACATCATAAACGTTACAGTACCACTGATTGAGATAAACACCAGCATCACGATAATCACCAATCATTGGAGAAGATAAGCTGCCAAGCTGCAGTTGGAGTTGGGCAGTTGGAGTCGAGCAGGGAAGGAGGACGAACGGAGTTAGTTGCTGGGGTGTTCTGAATCGAGTGACGAGCGCGTAGAGCCTGTATGATCGGGCAAACTTAAGTGCCAACAAAGATTGTGTGACGTCAAGTGTCGCGTTCTCATCTTAAGTAGTGGCCGAGTGAGTGATACTAGTCGGTCAGGCACTGCACAATCAGCTAAGTACCTATAATTAATTAGAGTAAGTTCACGCATACCATCGTATCTCGATCCTTGGAAATAATTGCCCGTGAACAGCGGGTAAACAGGATAAAATCACCCTACAGATATATATGTTTGAGGGAATCGACGGTATGCTGTTTAAGTAAATGAACAATCACTTACGTACGTAGTACATATTTTTGCGCCCTCTCTGTTTCTGAAGCTCAAATTCCTGCTGTGACGTACCCGTTGCTGTAGTAACTAGAAAAACACGTCTGTCAGTAATTTTCGATTTCGGTAAAAATATATATTGTTCGTACAAACTAAGTTTGCGTAATCAATCCGGGTTTCCCACATCTGGCGATCAAAAGACTTACTTCGTCCGGTGAATCAGGTTGTTTGCGATGCCATGCTCGAAGAACGTCTTCGGGTAATGATGACTCGATCAAAGGGTTTTCGATCCTATTGGGGTAACCTGTCCGACCACCATCATTCCTAAGATGATAATGCAAAGGTCATGGCGTAGAAAGCTTAACTGGGACGAAGAATTACCTGGAGAGTTAGCAACGGAATTTAAAAGGTGGATACAGCAAGCTTACCTTATCAATGATTGTGTGATTCCTAGGCGACTCACATCTGCATCTCTTGAGGAGTGTGAAACTTCTTTGCATGTATTCAGCGACACAAGTAAGGATTCTTATATTCGGCCTGTATATTTTTGAGATCAAAACTTGGTGAGCATGTTGACGTACGCCTGGTGCTTGCAAGAGTTACGCCAGTTCAGAAGATTACAATTCCAAGATTAGAACTGATTGCTGCTACGCTTGCTAGTAGACTGTCTGTCACGGCTATTGAATCATTAGCTATTCCAAACTGTGCTGTATATTATTGGTCGGACTCTAGCGTTGTTTTGACCTGGATCAAATGTGATGGTCCATGGAGCGCGTTCGTAACCAATCGTGTAAAGGAAATTAAAAGCTTAAGCGTTGTTTCTTCCTGGAGACACGTACCTGGTCATCTTAATCCTGCTGACTTACCTTCAAGAGGTATAAACCCGAAGGGTCTCCTCGAGAGTCAATGGTGGGAGGGTCCATCCTGGCTGCGATTAGATGAAGAAAATTGGCCAACTACAGAATTCATACCCTACACCACAGAGGTAGAAAGGGAGCGAAATAAAATCGGCAGTACTTAATTTACTCACTGAGGAAGAATCCTTTTTACATCGGTTAACTTACTTCTCAAGCTATGTCAAAATAGTAAGAATGATTGGATGGATGATGCGCATTAAGAAAAAGCAAATCACAACTGAACTTACATACGAAGAATTTGAATATGCGGAAAACACACTTATAAAGTTGATTCAGAGAATGTACCAAGATCGTCTTATTAATGACAAAAAATTACAAACGTTTTATGACGATAACGGTATAATTCGCCTTAACACAAAATTATCCCAAGGAAGTGAAGATTATAACTTTATGTTTCCTATAATACTTCCCGGAGTAGAGACAATAGTTAGGCGTCTTGTAGAGTGGCGACACATCGAGCTAAAGCATGCTGGAACACAAACCCTTCTAAACAGCTTACGTCAAACGTTTTGGATCGTAGGAGTCCGAAAGCTAGCCCGTAACATCACACATAAATGTATGCTGTGCAAGCGATTTAAGGCGAAGCGGTGTCAAGCGCCCGTTGGTGTGTTACCAAAGGAACGCATGGAGGCTAGCAAAGCTTTCCAGTTTTCAGGTGTGGATCTAGCTGGTCCATTGACATTACGCTCTGGGACTAAGGCTTGGATTGTTCTATTCACTTGCGCCACTTATCGTGCAGTACACTTAGAGGTGGTAGAGTCTTTGTCAACAGGAGAATTTATGATGGCATTAAGACGATTTATCGCAAGGCGAGGGCGAGTAGAAGTATTATTTAGTGACAACGCCACAAATTTTAGAGGCTTGGATAACTCATTTGGATCCCTTGACTTGGACGAAATCCAACGTTACTCTTCAATAACAAGGATTAAATGGAACTTCTTACCTCCAGCAGCTCCTTGGTGGGGAGGGTTCTATGAAAGACTCATTGTATTTCTAAAACAAATACTTCGTAGGGTTTTAGGTAAGGCCTCGCTCGTTTTAGTCGAACTACAGACGGTGCTCTGCGACTGCGAAGCGGTTATCAATAGTAGGCCTCTAACCTATGTAGGTAATGAAAAGGAGCTCAAGGCGTTGACTCCCTCAATGTTCATACAGCCACTGACGTCCCAACACACCGATGATCTCGACGCAATCGACGCAAGAGCTATAAATATGAGACTCAAATACTGTCAACACTTGCGTGAAGACTTACGAAAACGCTTCAGGGATGAATATGTAAGCTCTTTAATACAAAACGCAACCACATCGATCATACACCGCTCCAAGTTGGTGATGTTGTTTTGGTAGAAACCGAGGGCAAGCGAGTGACCTGGCCATTGGCGGTCATCGATAGTATATGTCCCGGTTCCGATGGCGTTACGAGGGTGGTGCAAGTAAGAACTGCGGGGGGGTCCAAGCTAAGACCTGTGCAGCGACTGTTTCCCTTAGAGCTGCGTGACGCTGACGGACCAACACCGGTTTTAACAGACGTGACTCAAGAGACACACGACACTTAAAACGTACGGTCAACCCGAGCTAGGAGGTTACCACAACATCTTTTTGATTACGTTATGAACTAAGCTAGTGGTAGTCTCCCGGCTTTTCTAGCTGGGGAGTGTGACGTACCCGTTGCTGTAGTAACTAGAAAAACACGTCTGTCAGTAATTTTCGATTTCGGTAAAAATATATATTGTTCGTACAAACTAAGTTTGCGTAATCAATCCGGGTTTCCCACACCTGCAATACTAGATTTTATTGTCTATGAAAAGACATTATGATCATTTAACTAGCCCCCCCATTTCTTGATTCTATGTGTGTGTAGGGGAATTCAGCGGGTTTCGAATAAAAACGTTGATCCCTGAGGCGATTGATGGGAAGGCCAAATTAGTTTAATAATCGAACAATTGATTGTTAAATTAAAACCAGCAGTGGAGGCACTCTCGCAAGCTTATATACTGCGTTAGTTAGGATTTAGTACTATTTCAAAGTTCTATTGTTATATTTCTGAATTGTTGTGTCCTTGAATGTATGTAAATTATGTCACTGCTCTATTTGTGTGTTGTCTTGAGACATTATTAGCGTTGTTTGATCACATTTTCTTGTTACCTTCGTAATACGCCTACCTCACACACAATAATGCTCACCTTAATTCAGTAGTTACCTACAGGATACAGCCAGAGGCCCAATGTCTACAGTTAAACTTTAGTCCAAGCTACTTAAACTATATAGCACTTCCTATGTTAGCCACACTCGTCTGTCCATCAAGTAAATGTCAGTTGGATGAATGGAAAGGCTTTTATGTGAGCGTAGAGACTAATAACTATCACTTGTCTGCTCACACCTTAATTCACACAGTACCCAGGCTTAGTAACCAGATAGAGGCATAGAGGTGACTGTAAAACCAACATAAATTAGCTAGCACTATGATTTTGCAATCCTCAGATATCAACCTTTCGCGGGCCCGCAAACATCAGAAACTCTAACACAATATTATGCTATGGTACATAAAACTAACAAGTGCACCTTAATTATCTTATCTTGCGTACGCTAACACAATAATAAGAAGTACACGCTATAAGCACTGAACACACACACATATATTTGAAGACGAATGCATATTTTTTGAGTTGTTGATAAACCATTGGCAGTCCTGTAAGACTTTGCCGGCCCACCAGTCGGTCTAGGTATTAGCCTTTGATGGCTGGGAGCAGGGATCAGGGATCTCTCGCGCTGGGCGAGGGTTGTAGTTTCATAGTAAGAAAGTCTTCATCTACGGGCAGGCAAGTCTAGCTCAGTGTCCCTAGAACCATCTGGATTTCTCCCAGTTTGCCCAGCAACAAAGCCATTGTATAGTCATTTCTAAGCCTAAACCTTAAACCTAGGAACTCACAGTAATGAGAACCACTAAAGTAAGGAAACCTAATTACCTGAAGTACAAGTTAGGTGAACCTTACTCACTGACAGAAATAGCTGTTCTGTCTCCTAAAAACAGAAAGCCTTGCATAAGAAAAAATACGGTAATTTAAAAAACTAAAAAACCCGACTGCGTTCTGTGTAATTTGGAAATGAAAAACCCTAAAACAAGAAAGTCGTCATACCCGATTGCACATAACTTAAGAAAAATTGTAGCAGTCGGGACCCATTCTAGAAATGGAGGCATAGTGAATTGAGAGCACATACCTATATTACATTGCAGATTACTCCAATATACTGACTAGACGGCTGACTTTCTAGAATGGGTCCCGACTGCTACAATTTTTCTTAAGTTAAGAGCAATCGGGTATGATGACTTTCTTGTTTTAGGGTTTTTCATTTCCAAATTACACAGAAACGCAGTCGGGTTTTTTAGTTTTTTAAATTACCGTATTTTATTTTATTCATTTTTTAGTTGTATTATTGAATGAGTTTGTGTAGTAACCTATATACACATGACACACATTAAGATTACGCAGATTATTAACTTATCAGTTGATAGAATAATATTCTCGTGAACGTTGAAGCTCTATATAAGAATTCTGGTCGTGTGGCCGATTCAAAAGTTTTTTAGGATCAAGTGTACAGATGACCAGTCCAGCTAATGTTTTAACTCGACTAAGAGCTACATATGCTTGACTTTTAGCAAATATATGTGAGCCGAGGTCCACAAGTGTCAAATCGAGTGTAGCACCACCTGTTTTGTGGTAGCACCCTGAAGTTTTTGGAAAGTTATAGCCCAACTTAGGATTAAGGGCAAATCGTGCGTTAAATTTTTCCTTGTCCTCGAAATGCGCCAAAATCAATCGTACATGGTTCAATCCGTATACGAACTCCTGGTTGATATTTTTTTATTGTGCGATCGTCGACAAATACTGCTTGCTGTAATTCTCCGGAAAATCTGCTATTTTGTTTTTTATATATTTTGATATACCCAGTGTCACTCTGTGAGAGTATCTAACGAAACCCCTTAAGCTTAAATCCATCGAGCCGTTGTGGCTGCAGAGCGTGCCAAACATTTAAATTTGGCGCCAAAAATCCGCCATATTGTTTTTTTTATATACCCAGTGTCACTCACACAGTAAATACGTATTAACGACACCCCACAAACTAAAATCTATTGAGCCGTTCAGGCTGCAGTGCGTGCCTAACATTGGAATTTGGCGCCAAAAATCCGCCATTTTCGTTTTTTTATTTTCATATACCTAGTGCCATTCTCACAGTAAAAACGTATCTAACGACAACCCTCAAGCTATAATTCATCGAGCCGTTCAGGCTACAGAGCGTGTCAAATACTTGAATTTGGCGCCAAAAATCCACCATTTTGTTTTTTTTATTTTGATATACCCAGTGTCACTCTCTCAGTAAATACAAATCTAACGATACCTCTCAAGCCAAAATCCATCCAGTCGTTTAGGCTGCAGAGCGTGCCAAACAATTATACATACATACATACTCTCGAAAAACATAACCCTCCTTCTGGCGCAGTCGGGTAAAAAGAAGTAGGACAGCTCGATTAGATTAGAGGACAGTACCTACAAAATACGAGACGATCACAACTCTGCGCCGGCTTGCGTAGCCAGAGAAACGTATCAGTATGTACCAAGCACGTCACTAATTCTAAGTGGTAATTAATCTAATTTTGAATGCGTCAATTACTGTATTGTTATTCGATGAAATATATTACTACATTACTTACGTTTTTAGATTATTCAAATGTTTGTTCCTGTTGTTTGACTGTGGAACACCTATCATTTTGCTGGAGCAAAGATGACCTATTATGACGCTGGTAATGCTTATAAACCGTTCGTTTCCCACCTTACTAAGAAAGTACTAAAAGGTCATATTTGCTGACAGTGAATAAACTGATTAGATATTCTACATAATGTCTTGCTTGATTCTCTCTCCCTCTGTGTCGCTATATTCTTGCTCAGCGCGCGGATCACGCGGATGTAATGTATACAAAATGCCACTTGACGCCGAAACGTGATTTATTGCTCATTTACTTATTGATTGGCCTGACTAACGATTGTTCCGTGTAGCTGAATAAATACACTTTTTGTTTGTCTATAAAAAATGAGTTACTGTAGTGTCAAATATTTCAAATCATGGTTAAAATTCCAAGATGAGAATTTTATCAATTTGTTTCAGAAAGTAGCTTTTAATATAAAATCTAAAGCAATGACATGCTATTATTAAATTATCCTTTCCTATCAATTCATATCTAAACAAACACATGTTTCAAAAAAACTCTATAACATGTTCTAAAAAAGTAACTAAAAATCCCTACTAATATTTGCGAAAGTAACTCCGTCTGTCTGTCTGTTACGCTTTCCCGCAAAAACTACTGAACGGATTTGGCTGAAATTTGGTAGGTAGACAGATTAGGACCTGGATTAAGACATAGGCTACTTTATACCACGCTCGCGAGCCGCTTGCGACTAGCGCACTGCGCACCCTCGAAATGTCATAGAAACGTCCACGCGGGTGAAACCGCGGGAAAACAGCTAGTATAGAATATGTGCGAAATTTCGCGAACTACGCAATCTGCATCCTGCGTGATCCTATTTGGTCCTGGTGGCCAACGTTGACTTCATTTTTCATAAAACGTCAAGCAGAGGCTGGCTTAGGCTCTATTTCATTCATATTTCTTATTTTGGAACGACGTACACGGCGGATTGAGCAATTCCCGGAAATTTTCGGCCGTGCGACAGAATGTAACTCTATTGTTACATGAAGCAAGAGAGAGTCAGCGCCAAATGTGTTACAGTGATCAAGGGAGGGGTTTGTAAATTGATGTGAATAATACTAAAAGCTACGATAAATATTTATGAATTCAGCAAAAGGACTCGATTCCATGGCCAAGAAAAGTAAAAAAATAAATATAAATTTGTTGTTGTTGATGATCGACCGCAAACCAATCGACCGTTACGATTATCCTAAAAGCTTTAGAGAAAAACAGTAGAAAGAAATTAGAAATGAATACAGTTTGAAAGTGTTTTAGAAACATGACCCTTTAAGATTAGTAAGAAAGCTGTCATTAACCGTAAAATAATTTTCAGCCAAACATTCATATCTGAACTGAACATAACCTGTGCCGGCATGGATACAAAGAGTGAAATATTCTCCTTACGACTTATTGTGGCAGTGCTATGGAACATTGCACTGCAAACTATTTTGGCTGTTGCTCTAGTCTTCGCCATTCAAGTGGATATAATTCACCCTTTATCATGGATCACATCAACTGTGCACGAAGTGTTTGGGTGGAAGATGGGTCTGAACATATTCCTCATATCGCTGGTAACTTTTTTCCAAGCCCACATATATGGAAGCTACTACACGAGCCCCCTACCTAAGTATTTTACAAGATTCTCAATGTTCCTCAATTTGTTTTCTATACAGAACATGATGTTTAGCTTTCTGTATGCCTTGAGCGGTTACTTCACAATGGGCCTGTACTCTTCACTAGCTCAAAGTAACTTTAACATTCTGAAAAAATCATGTGAAAACTATGAGGGCCAGTGCCTTATGGAGCAGAGCTTATTTCTACAATTTGCTGGGATGTGGATGGGAATGTACTACTTTCTAAATATGCACATCTTTGGTTCTAATATTTTAGTGTTCCCGCATGTTCATCAAGACAAATTTCAGCAGATTAAATTGGCAATAAGCAACATTATAGCAATGGGTTTCAAACACTCAGTTTCACCAGTCTTTTATTATTGCATATTTTACTATGTGTGGGGTAGCAAGCCTCGAAATGTTGTATCTGACGTCTACAGCTTATACTTGGAAGATCCACCTCTGGATAATATATGGAACTTGATCTCTTCTGGCATATGGATTGGTCTTTGGTTTTATACAAGTTTGTTCTTTATATCAGTGTACACCATGAGAACAGTATTCAATATAGTACTCACAAGCCCCATGAGATTTCCCATTGAATCTGATGAGAGTTTAACTTTGCACAATGCTTTAGCAAAAAGATCTCAATTCATTGGCTACTTGGGAGCTCAAGACCTGAGAATTCTGGCCATGACTGATGCTGAGAGGAGGCAGCAAGTGTTTACCCTTTCATTGCCAGGGGGACATCCTAGAAACTGGACAAATGTACTGGAAAATTGCTTGCATATCTTAAATGAATTTAACAAGGAGCTGGATAATATAAATGGAGACATGAAGCCCATGGGACTTGAAAGCTCTTTTAACAGAAAGCCTGTTGACATTCCATCACAACATGGCTACATGTACTCTGGAAATATAAGGAACATGGTTGACTCACCACGGATTCTTCTACTGAAGGATCATAACAGGAACCAAATGGAAAACACATTAGCAAATGTTGCTAAAAAACAATGTGATGCTTTTCTGCAAAGACTCTGTCAAAAGCCGGGCATCAGTTATTTATTTGGAGAGCTCACCGACACAAAACTCAAATTTTTACTGATGCAGTCTCAACCAGTGATGTGGACTTGCGAGGGCTTGGCATCTATTGCAGCGGCCTCTTTAAAAGAAGATAAATATGGAGTTGTGCAAAATGATCTGCCAGTTGTAATAGAAGCATTGATAAATCTCAAACAAAATCTAGACAAGTTGACAAAACCTGGCCTGATTCCGAGAAAGCACATTCTGCATGATGAAATAGCCATCAAAATGAGGACTGCCTTGATCTCAGCAGTAAAGAGGAGCATTTATAAAATTGTTATAACTTTTTCGAAGTACATGCATGAGATACAACTGGATCACGATGTTCAAGTAGCTGTGCAAACATTTTTGGCCTGTAGAGAAGCGTGATTGTAAATGTATTAGGATAATTAATATATTTTTATTATAATGAACATTTTGTTATTATAAATCCACAGAGAATACTTCTCTGTATCCTGTGTCTAAACCTAAAATAAAACACATTTTTAACATAAATATCTATTAAAAGTTACCTAAAAAAGAGTAAAAACAAGGAATATCTCCTTAACATACTAAACATATCACATTTTCAACTATGGTTAATAATTCACATTGTTATGTATTCATTTTGCAAAAGTTTTATTACATAGCTAATCATAACTATTTCTGCTGCTTGTTAACTGTGGAATGAGAATGCATGTTCTAAAGTAATGTATCTTCATCGCGGAGCTCACTGGTTAGTAATAACGAGCGCTGGCTGGCTGCTCCCAGCAGCGCAGTCCGCTCTGCTGAAGATGTTTCCGAATCGCAACTCAGAGAAGCTGTAACAAAATAAAATAGTTCTCTATAAATCTGATTAAAACTTTGTTGATTTTTAATAAAATACAAGCAAAGCCTTTCTGATAGGTTGTTCAATTGTCTAAGGAAGATAAATAGATGGTAACAGTAAACTGTAACTACGATATAATAGCGGTTTATAACTGGGAATTATAAACTCGAACTTTTACAGCACTACAGTAGATAAACATGCCAACAAGAAGTTACAATAGAGACAAGACAAAAAAGGATTTACAAATTAAAAAGAACAAAATGAAAGAGTTTCATGCCTTACAAAGAAATCTACGTTGTTTACGCCGCTGTGTCGAAGTGTCGCTGCACAGACTAATAAGGTATTCTTGTTGCTGCGAGAGCAGTCCTCATCCACAAAGATAACACCCTTAGCGGTACAGACAGTGCAAATCATCATCATCATCATATCAGCCGAAGGACATCCACTGCTGGACATAGGCCTCCCCCAAGGATCTCCACGACGACCGGTTCTGCATTCTGACAGACGGAGTGCAAATACATAAATGCAAATAAACTTTCACGGCAGCCACTAAACTTTCTCAACAATTCTAGTTTTTTTAAATTTAAAAATTGAATAAAAAAATTTGTAATAATTTTGATCAGTTCATGTTGAATAACTAAATATACTCATTCATAATCAAATATACACTTATTTGTAATTCAATCATTTGGGAGCAAATTTCAAGTTTCAATTTCATTTGTAGGAAAACCATACAAATACGATTTTCCCAGACCAATGGATAATAGACAAACATAAGCAACTACGACGTGCAGTTTTATCAAAATCGTTACAGCTGGTTTTGAGAGAAGAATAGTTTCTATGTTTGTTGTATACTAAAGAGCCAATTATTTAATAATATAATTATCAGAGCTAAGCGTGACGGATCGGACGGAATTGAGATGTTAGATTTTTCGGTATGTGTCTTAGACAAGATAGAACAACTTTTTAAGGTATGTGTTAATGATATAGAACACGTTTCCAAAAACTTTTTTTTTCGCGATAACAATACTTCCTCTACCCTACGTACGTACCGTACTACGGGGTCGAGAAGGTAAAAATATACGATGATTTGTCTGTAACGTCATGTAACATAGTTTCTACTCCCTAACATCAACTATACATTACATACCAAGACAGCAGAGTGAGAGGGAGAGAGGAGAGAGCAGAAGGCGCGAGAGCGGGACAGCACGACAGCCGGGTGTAAGTGTGAGGTACATACGAAGGAGGGTTTACCGTCGGGGCTGGCGTGCGGCGTGGCGCTGCCCGCCGCCCCCGCGCCCGCCTCGGGCGTGCCCGCGCGTCCCGACCCGCCCGGCGACTCCGTCATCGACGCTTGCAGGCTGTAGCTCTCCCTGGGCCAACAAAGGAATAACAAGTGATGTCATACTATTTCATTTAGCAGGTCATACTGTTTCATTTAGCAGTTAGCCACCTCCGTGTGTTAATGGTCAGTCTATCCATTCGCTTCATATCAGGAGATCGCGGGTTCGATTCCTGATGAGATCAAACTCTGAGAGACTTGGTTTAATTGGCATTTTTAAACCAGCTTGGCTAGCTACCACCATCTTATCTAAGTTCTGCCACCAAACATCAATGTTAACAGCAACAGGTGTAATAGGGCATACTCTGAGACACATTAAAAATAAAGTAAACGATAAGTTTACGATTTTACCTGGAGTAGACGATGTCTGCGAGATCTCGTTGTCATACGACGTGTCAGTATTGACGTAGGGTAGCAGCAGCGGCGTAATCAGCGCTTGAGGACACATGCGCCTTAGCGGCGTACTCTGAGACGCATCACAAGTGAAGTGCTCGATAAGCTCACGATCTTACCTGTATCCTGAAGTAGACGATGTCTGCGAGATCTCGCTGTCATACGACGTGTCAGTATTGACGTAGGGCTGCAGCAACGGCGTTGTAGGTGTCTGCGGCCACACGCGCCGCAAAGGAGTGCTCTCTGGCCCAGGGGATGAGCACTCGTCGGATTCGAGCCGGATGTGGGTCGACTGTCAGAATAATTTTATAGTCTGTTAGAGCTTTTTTTAATGTAAGGCGTGGGACATACTCAAGAACCGACGCCGAGGGGTCGGTCGGCGTGGCACGGGTACGGGCCGCTTCTGAAGGGATGTAGATGTCGCATCGACGTCCTACCTGATGTAAAGTGGCTATTGCTTCTTGTAAACAGCTGTTACAATAGGCGTACAGTATTATGACTATTTGCAAGTCTAAATACTGTGCCAGGTCTTTGCCGACCATCGAGGACTGAGATGGAATGCCTCGTAAGTTGGTAATCTAGTTTCCTATCTCGCCCCACCAGCCGGAACACAGCAAGCTGCTTGATAGGTGTACAAGGCCAATATGGATCGAAAACAGTAAATCGATAGATTTTTTAAAATTATTAAAAAGTTGGATAGATTTTTTATACAGATGAACGAACAAATAATTGTACAACATTTTAATAATGTAAGTTAAACATTTAATAATAAAAAAACCGGCCAAGTGCGTGTCGGACTCGCGCACAAAGGGTTCCGTACCATTATCTATAAAAATCACGTTTGTTGTATGGAAGGCCCCCTTAAATATTTGTTTTCTTTTAATTTAATTATTTATTTTTAAAGTTAATATGAAACTAAATATTCTGTGAATATTTCATTCTCCTACCCGTTGCAGTTATCAATATCGAGCAAAAAGTAGCAAACAAATCACGTTTGTTGTATGGGAGCCCACTTAAATATTTATTTTCTGTTTTTTAGTATTTGTTGTTATAGCGGCAACAGACATACGTCATCTGCGAAAACTTCAACTGTCTAGCTATCACGGTTCATTAAATATAGTTTGTTGACAGACGGACAGACAGACAGCGAACTCTCAGTAATAGGGTCCCATTTTTACCCGTTGGGTACGGAACCCTAATATTTTTTTATGACTATATTCGAAGGTGCGCAGTGTGCGAGCCGCAAGTTTAATTTGACATAAGACAGTTCACGTTTGACAGTTAAAACTTTTTTTTTTATTTTTTTTTTATTCACAATTGGTAAGCCCTTGACAACATCTCACCTGGTGGTAAGTGACGATGTTGCCGAAGATGGAAGCGGGCTTAGCAAGATTCCCCAACGCAATGGGGAAACTGGCTATCTTATCTTCATGCCGGAACACACCAATGATATCAACATTGATATTTGGCGGCAAGACTTAGATAAGATGGTGGTAGCTAGCCAGGCGGGCTTAGAAAATGCCCTGCCACCAACCAAACCGAGTCTTACAATTGACCCCGCCGGGAATCGAACCCGCGACCTCCTGTGTAAAGCCAGTGAACTTTGCCTCTGAGCTACGGAGGCGGTAAAAGGGTGGGTTTTGACATTTGTAATTGCATTTGATTGTACTATGGGTACGTTCCACTAAACGCCCGCAACGATTGTAACACCCTCTGTATCGTTCCACCTAAGGCCCGTGGTCGTCGCGAGCGATCGCTCGACGTCATAGATGACGTCACTGTTCGCGACCACATCGCGCCCACTTCGCCCACAAAATATTGGTGGGTCAGAGTGGGCTTTCACCAAAGAGAATGTGGCCTCCCTATTGAAGAAGAGACTCCGGCAAAAATCAGAAGAGGAGGAAGCGCGTGCGTAAGTTTTCATACGCAGTTAAAAAAATGTATAGTATTCAGATTTAATATCGATTATTTATTGAACTATTTATACGAGAAAACAGAAAACTTTCACCATGCCGCCATATTGCGAGCACACAGCGCTCAAGATGTGCGTTCCACCTAGAACATTCGCCTACAACGCCCGCGGCCTTTTTCCGTTAGTGGAACGGCAGTTTCAGCGGTCGCGGTCGATGGCGTTGCGGGCGTTAAGTGGAACGTACCCTATGCCGATAACCTTCCCGGGCGTGCAACGAGTATTAGTATTACTGTTGGAGTTATTATTGAGTACGAGGTTTCAATGCAATCAAATGGACAGCATGGCGCCGCATAAAATACGAACAAACAAACAAACTTTGATATTTATAAAAAAATAGATATGAGGATACATTAGTAAAAATACATGAGTAAAATTCATTCAGCCGTTTCCAATCTGGAGGAGCCCTAACTTGGTATTTAATGAAAATATTTTTTGGATATTTAGAAAACAAGTGGTTGAAAGGTAGTGGTGTAGTATGTCTTTAGAACCGGCTCATGAAGCCCACACGATAGGTTTTAGAAACCCGCGGCAAAGTATACATATTAGTACTAACATACAGTATGGACACTCCCTGCCGCTCTCTAGATTGCGACCTCACCCCCTCGTCACCCAGATTGATACAGATTGGTTACAGTTTGGTTGTCGAACGTATAGTATTGCGCCGCCATTTTGTTTGTTTCATCATTCGTTTTTTAAAATGGCCCGTTGTATGAAGTGTCCAGGGTGTGCACGCGGCCTTTCGTCGTTCGCCGCGTCCGGTCACAGTTAGTGACAGAGCGATATCGCCGTCTCACTCATAAGACATAAGACATAAGACATTTATTGATTCCTTGTCACCAAACACACATACATAATATTGGGAATAAATTAAATAAACAACGTAAAAAAAAATAAAAATGAGAGAATAACAATAACAAAATAACAGTACCTAATATTACAAGTAAGTAGAGAAAAAACTATCAAAGTACGATATGTGTGTATGTGTTTGTGTGTGTATGTGTGTGTGTGTGTGTGTGGTGCAAGAATCACGGACCGCGCTCAGCATATACTGCGTGCGGCTTATGCTGCAACACAGCGCTGATTTTCAGCGTGGCCCACTCACACGTACAGTACTCACGTCGGGCTTGCAGTGCTTGCTGCGGCGGAACTTGAAGGTCTTCTTGGAAGGCCCGTGCGCGCGCTGCAGCCGCGGCCTCTCGTCGTCCTCCGCGTCCGGCGCGGCCGACGAGGCGCCCGGCGACAGCGGCGACATGGACGTCTCGCCTGGACCATACAACACTAAATAGTCTGTAAAGCCCGTCTACGAGTGCAACAAGATTAGCAAGATATAGCTGGGGATTTATTGGGCGATTTGTATGGAGCACCCTGCACTTTTGTGTCGGAAGACGCCGCTTGGCATAGTTGATTTTTAGGTTGTTTTAAGCTGATTTAGACCGGATGATACGCTTTTTAATTAGTGAAATTCGTCATGGTATAATTCTGAGCAACAAATTCCAATATTTTTAAAATTTTGATTTTTGCGAGTTACTCCAATTTTTTTACTACGGACGGATAAAAATATAATTCCAGAAATTAATTCCTCGTCCCAGAATTACATGAAAACGACAACAAAACGGTCCTAGTAGCTATATGTGGATAGATATGGAGCGCAGGCTGTACCTCGGGAGATGCACTCCCCCCTCCTCCGCCTACCGGTGGCATGTCACCCGCTCTAAATCAGCCCAAAACAAACCAAAAATCAACTGTTCCAAGCGGCGTCATCCTAGACAAAAGTGCAGGGTCTTGTCCAATAAATCCCCAGCTAATAATAGAAGAACACTTTTGACAACACATTTGGGCAATGCATATTATCACAAACAAAAATACTTTATGTGAAGGTATAGACCGCGGCATCTCAGTTGAACAGTGCGCAGTGTCTTATTATACAGATATATGTTTATTTAGACCGTTGTATTTCAGCATATATACGTTTGAAAAAGACAGGTATACACGGACGTAGATTTATGTTATCCGATCGTTAATAAACGGATCTTTTTATAAATAAACTTCTCGTTTTCAAATTATCTGTAGAATATGATTTGTATGGACGGCGCGACGGCCGGGGAGGGCCTTCTTAAAAGATCGCAGTGTAGGTTCATTGGAATTTCGTTGGAATGGTTTATTTATGGGTCAATGGTAAAATCTCCATAGTAAAATTAGTAAACACAAAACGTGGCGCTATCTCGTGGTACTAAGTTGAAGTGTTAGTGAAACGCTCATTGAAGTTGAACTTATTTAAGTTCGCGAGCACGCTGTTCAAACGAATATGTCCTGTTCCATGCAGTGTGCCATGTGCGATTCGTTACTTTCGCATTTCTAGCTCCTTCGTGAGTGATGTCTTTCAAACTACTGCGACAAGGGATGGTTTCTGATAAAATTAGGCAAATTTAGCTATGTTAAATATTAATATGCAAATGGATAGCGTCGTGGCGTAACGGCTAGGGCCGCTATCTCCTGTCCGGGAGGTCGTGGTTCGAACGCTGCCACGTAATTTCGATTTTATATTAACGTTTATCCGATGCTTTTACGGTAAAAGAAAACATCGTGAGGAAACCTGCAAATTCCTGCGAAGAAACTCGAAGGTGTGAAGTCAACCAACCCGCACTGGGCGGCCTAGTCTAGGCCCTCGTGGTCGACTTAGCGCCTTAATTCGGGTAGGCTCGAGCCCCTCAGTGGGGACGTGTAAAGGTATGCACTACTCATGAAACAGTACAAATTTCCCCAAGATATCTATAGTGAATTCGCAAACATTTTTAGGAATTCATATAATGCTGATCGATTTGTATGAAATGTCAGAAAATTTGGACTTCTTATAAAGACTCGGCAAAGTTGAAGAGCAACAGTTGATAGTTTCATGAGTAGAAGCCCTCATAAAATATATTAATTTATTGTATTTGTTTATTAGTTTACGTCATCATCATATAAGCTCATATACGTCCCCACCGAGGGGCTACCCTGAATTAGGGCGATCAGGCCTTAGTCGACCACGCGGGCTCAGTGCGGGTTTGGTTGACTTCACAGACAACCTGCGAGTTTCTCCGCAGATGTGTGCAGGTTTCCTCACGATGTTTTCCTTCACCGTAAGAGTATCGGATAAACGTCATATGAAATCTAAATTGAAATCACATTGGTACGTGGCAGGATTAGAACCACGACCTCCCGGATTGGATAGTTTACGTCACCTAAACATAAATATGCTATATTTTACGAAACAGGCTGTATATTCGAATGATGGTGCGATGTCTCTACGTCCTTGCCTTGCCAACTCATTTAATTAATACATTTTACAACCACGCAGCGTCGGTGGCGCAACGGCAAGGGCCGCTACCTCCTATCCGGGAGTTGTCGTGGTTCGAGTCCTACCAATTACCAATGTGTTTTCGAATTTCGATATCACATGTACGTTTATGTGACGCTCTTACGGTGAAGGAAAACATCGTGAGGAAACCTGCACACATCTGCGAAGAAACTCGAAGGTTGTTTGTGTGTGAAGTTGACCAACCCGCACTGGGCCCGCGTGGTGGACTAAGGCCCGATCGCCCTAATTCAGGGTAGGCTCGAGCCGCTCGGTAGGGACGTATATATGAGCTAATGTGATGACAGCCACGCTGCTGTGCATACTTACTTTCTTGCGTGACATACTAAATTTACTGTGGGAAGGCGCATAGAAACAAAAAGAAACATAATAGAGGTTCCTTGGAATACCTATATCTATGAAAAAATTACAAATATGCTGCTATGTATGGGAGGTACGTCATTTCGATTTTTTATGGAATAATGAACTACCCAGTAAAGTAAGCCTTATTAAGTTCTAGTTATTTACAAAGTTTTATTAAAACCGTTACACCACTTTTACAAAGAAATTACGTACAACCTGAGTTTGTATAGGTGTTACCTTGGCCAGTTTTTTTTACGGAACAACGAAAGACCTTGTATTTTTTATTATTATTATATCAGCTCATATACGTCCCCACCGAGGGGCTCGAGCCTACCCTGAATCAGGGCGATTAGGCCTTAGTCGATCACGCGGGCCCAGTGCAGGTTGGTCGACTTCACACACAACCTTCGAGTTTCTTCGCAGGCCTGTGCAGGTTTCCTCACGATGTTTTCCTTCACCGTTATAGCGGCGGCGACCCGTCCACCCACCAGCTTCACCCACCAGTGGGTGCATGGGGAATTTCTTTTTCCCCGTGCACCCACTGCTACCTTATGCATAAGGCAGGAAAAATATATATCGATATAAATATTATTTTAAAAATGCTTTATTAAGTAATACAAACAAAACAACACATTCCTATGAAAAATTAATAGAGGTAAATAAGTGGCCTCGATGACGAAAATTTGAGAATCATCCTTAGAGCCATTCCTAACGCAACTTCTCCAAGAAATGACCAACGCTAATTTCTTCATGAATAAGTTGCATTTGTGCTTGAAGTATCTGATTGTCTCTTAATTTATAATATGTATCCCGTGAATCGTTTAATTTAGATTTTGGCGTTAAATATATTTTAGTCAGAAGTTTAGCTATCGTTACATAATTTTTATTCACTTTCTTATTAATGCCGGCGTTCCAGCTTTCGGAAACGTTATTAGTTCTGTGCCTTCTATTGTACACGCACCATTCCTTGATCATTTTTTCTTTTAAATAAAAATTGGCAAAGTATTTAATAAAAGTGTTAACTTTCTTGTCATTGATTTCATGGTATTCTTCATTAATGTAACTCCAGCCCTTAGATACCATGTCAATTGGTAACAATGGAAGGATACAGCATAAGCCCACGAGGCGTCGTAAAATTTTGCTTTTAACGGTCTTGGCTCGTGCACGTCCGTCAATCATTTTAGCCTTCTTCCACAGACTCTGAGTGTAATGGTAATAACATCGATATATTATAGTATTAGGAAAGTAATTCTTTAGTGCGTTGGTAATAGCAAACTCGAAATCAACGTGTACCATTTTTGGCTTAAAATCTGGAACAGCTACTGTTATCAAATCAAACATTACCCGATAAATCTTCTCAGTTTTGTTGGGCAGTAGTATGTACATTAATGGTACAACATTTGTTGTTTCTACTGTGCTGCCAGCTTCACCGTGTACTGTCACTAACTGATAAAATGGAAAAGGTACCGATTTAAAAGTTCCGTCGAGGAAAAATTCTTCAATTTCACGTATTAGTTTTAAATTCTTCTCATCAGCAAAAACCAGAATCCTACTGTTATCTTCCGCGTCATAATAGTCTGCTATCAAATATTTTATAAATTTTATCGGTACTTCCACTTCGCTGCCATGCATATAAATAGTTTTCCTCACTTGATAACCCTGATTCCGGCTCGTATATAACGCATGCTTGGTGCTATTAAAGGAAGGGACCTTTGTTACAATTGCTAAACCTTTATCTTTTAATGGCTCTATTTTTTTTGTAAATTTTAGAAACAGGTTTGCTCGTAGATGCAGCTTCCTTTTTCGCATTTGCAATGGCCAACGCTACTTCATTTTGGGCCTCACTTGGAACACAATCATCTTTATGTGGAATACTTTTAATGAAATGGAAATCCTGTAAAAACCACACATAATTTAGTATGGACACATAATTTAAATTTAGTATGGTGATAGTTTAGACCATAGGGAAGGATATATATCGCGAGCGGGACCGCGGGCATTATCTACTAATAAATAAATAAACAACAACAATAAATTGAATGGTTGCGGAAACCTATCACGTGTGTGTGAAACACAAATGGGTGCTATTTATTGTTGTGTTTAAGTAAATTACTCACTTCATTAATAGTAACTGATCCTTTACACTTTAGCTTCTGTTTTTGCGAACAATTCCAGATTGACGATTTGTTAGCATAAACTTTATGCTTAAAATATTGATGGTCCTTGTCTATTAACACAAGGCCACGTGTTCTTTTTATAAACTTAATTTCAATATCCATTATGTTACGTTTTGTTTCGGAATATAATTATTATAAAGTAATATAATTTCTTTAAGGCGTCGGTGGCTCAACCGGTAACGACTCGGTACATCTAACCAGAGGTACCGGGTTAAAATCTGGACGGCCAATGTACCAATGAGTTTTTCAAAAACTTACGTACATACTTACCGATTGCTTTAACGGTGAAGGAAAACATCGTGAGGAAACCTGCACACGCCTGCGAAGAAACTCGAAGGTTGTGTGTGAAGTCGACCAACCCGCACTGGGCCCGCGTGGTCGACTAAGGCCTAATCGCCCTGATTCAGGGTAGGCTCGAGCCCCTCGGTGGGGACGTATATGAGCTGTAATGATGATAATTTCTTGAAACAAAGGGCAATTTATTACTTTGAAAGACGAGTGACAGCAGACAGATGTCTAGTATTATTTTATCAGTGTAAACATAAACAATGAAGTGGCCAGTTTGTGCACTCGTGGCGACCGGATTGAATTGATATCGACATTTTCCCATCATAATGCAGTGGGTACCTCGAAAAGAGGTACCTTTGCGAAATTATTCTCTCGAGCCAACTTTATTAAATCGTGTTTCCAGTCGATGAAAGCTGGTGGGTGGACGGGTCGCCGCCGGACGAATGGTGCGTGTATAAAAAACGTCACAGAACTAACAATGTTAGCGAAAGCTGGAATTCGGGGATTAATAAAAATATTAATAAAAATTATAAGACGGTTGCAAAGTTGTTATCCAAAATACTTGCACCAAACAAGAAATTAACTAATAGACGCGATGAAATGTATCAAATTCGAGATAATCAGATAATTAATGCACAAATGCAACTATTAACAAATGAGATAAGCGTTGGTCATTTTTTAGACAAAGTACGTTATAATTATTATATATTAGTTTGTTCCTGTTAAATATAATCCAGTCTCCTTTAGTTTGTTAGTTTTAATAAACAAATTGACTTATCGTATTATTGTTTTATTTTTTTCATCGATAATTAATTCCAACCATATCGCAGTGGGTACACGGGTAAACAGGAATTACCCCTACACCCACCGGTGGGTGAAGCCAGTGGGTGCACGAGCAATCGGTAATGATATGTACATAAGTTTTTAAAAAACTCATTGGTACATTGGCTGTCCAGATTTGAACCCGGTACCTCTGGTTAGATGGACCGAGTCGTTACCGGTTGAGCCACCGACGCTTCACCTTGTATAGGGGTTTGTGTGGGAGGTACTTTACTCCGATTTTTCCTGAAATAAGAACTACCCTGTATACAGGTCTACTACCGTGGACCATACAAAGTTATAGAAAAGTTTTATCAAAATAGTTTAGGCTATTTTTGACCAAAAAAAATGTAATTTTTACTACGATATTAAAATTCGTGCAGCAGTTGGCACACACACACCACACACGTTTTATTTTTTAGACTACATATTAGTGTAAACGATAGATCCCATGGTCTTACTTAAGTTTATGATCGATCCCTATCAAATTCTCAACTTCGATTATTTTTCTTTATTTGCTCCTCAGTAGCTCGAAACTAAAAGTACCGTTAATAGAAATAGTAATAGAACCTGAAGTGAACTTGAACTCCACGGAGGGCACAAATCGCAGCTTGGCTTGACCGCTCACGTAGTGTGGGGCGCTCAGCGACGACTTGTGTTCTGCTCCGTGGTTGTTTTGACCTGTCAAATTACATTTTACATCTATACTTTGTATGTAGGGAATTAATCTTTGGAATGACGGAACCGATTTAAAACAAAATAGAAAAGTTCTCGAGTGGCGACCACGCACCGGAAAGCGTAGTGTAGGCAGGCCTCCCACTCGGTGGACCGATGACCTGGTGAAGGTGGAAGCCGCTGAACGCGGGCAGCACAGAGCCGGTCGTCGTGGAGATCCTTGGAGGAGGCCTATGTCCAGCATTGGACGTCCTTCGGCTGATGTGATGATGATGATGATGATGATGACTTATAGAAATATACATTATCTCTGATAACTACTAAAGAGTCTAAAAAAAGATACAGTGTATAAACTCTGTATAACGTCATTCGATATAACGATTCTCTCTTTAAAACGTCAAAATTTTCTGGCTCCAGTAGGTTTACATTAACGCTTTCCCAAAGCAACTACTTATATGTCAAATCAGAAAAAAAATTTTTGGTCCTCGGTACATAACAAGTTATCTAATCGGCAAAAATGTACGAAGGACCAAATTTTTTTTCATTTTTGACATATAGTTTATTTGGGAAATTTGTTTATATATCCTTTGCTATCAAGAACTAATTAAAAGTCACCCTATATAAATTTTTATTTAAAAAACCGGCCAAGGGCGAGACGTAATCGCACACGAAGGGTTCCGTACCATCGTACAATAAAAAAACTCTTTTTTTGTATGTTTGTTGTTGTTCAACTGCTTATGTCGTTAAGAATATAAGAAAGTTAACGGACGTAGGTACTGCGAGTGTATTTTAAATACTTATTTCTTAAGGCATCTTACATTGGGGGCAGGCGGCTGATATAGAAACTATTTTAATCTTGCAGAAATAGCTCCGCGCAATCTATTAAATGCGATCACGTGAGTCGTTACAGATAAGTTCAAAGAAATCAATATATTAACTGTTGCTAGCCAATTCATATATGAAAATATCATGTACGTTCGTAAAATATTTTCATTTATTTTTTTAAACAGTGACAGGCATAATTTGAATTTAAGAAATGTAAATAAAATGGATACCTATAGCCTATTCGAGACTGAGTAAGGTTAAATAGTCATTTGTGGGGCAGTGTATAAGATTCCACAAAATTCCAGAAAATGTAACTAGTTTGTCAGAGAATAAATTCAACTCATGATAAAAAAAAATGCTTGTGCTCTAGAGGATATTATAAAATAATAGATTATGTAAATGACAATGATATATGGTTATGTGTTGATTATACAGGGTGTAACATAAAGGTGTGGTGATACTTTAAGGTGGGCTTGAACTCATCATACTGAACCACTTTAGTTCAGCAACTTTGCTAAAATCGCATTGTTTTTTTGATTTTTCATATAAATCGGTCAGCTGATTAAACGGTTTTGTATGAAAAATCCATGAAAATTTCGCGATTTCAGTAAAGTTGCAGAACAAGAGTTGCTCAGTATGATGAGTACAAGCCCACCTTAAAGTATCACCACACCTTTATGTTACACCCTGTATAACAATTACCATAAACTGAGACTGTAATCTTAATCATGAGATTATTTGTAAAAGACAATAATATTTTGTTTATACAACTCTATATAGCGACACTCAAGGGACCGGGCATTTTGTGACGTTATTGAGAGTTTTCGTTATACAGAGAGAAATTAGCGTCAAAATAAACCAACCAACTGGAGCCAGAACATTTTGACGTTTCAAAGAGTGAATCGTTATATCGAGTGACGTTTTACAGAGTTTACACTGTATTTAAAATGGCGGTTCGCGTTTACCTGTATGCGAATTGTTGTTGACGTTGGAATGGTTGTCGCCGTGCCGGCCGCTGTTCCCGTCGAGCCCCGGCATGTGCTGGCTCGTCGTCGAGCTGCTCGACAGCGACTCTGTGTGAGTGAGACAACAACAACAACTATAACCGCGCTCTAAACTAATCAATATATAAGGTCTAACAAAATTCGCTGAAACTATTTTAACTGGTGCTTCTACCCATGAAACTGAAAAACTTTCCCCATGGAACCCATAGTCAAATCTCAAAAAAAAATTTGAACTTCCCATACTAAGTTGGCTGATCAGCTGATCGAGTTAGTATGGGAGAGCCAATTTTTTTTTGCGATTTGACTATGGGTTCCATGTGGAAAGTTGTTCAGTTTCATGGGTTAAGCACCAGTTAAAATAGTTTCAGCTAGTTTTGTTACAACTTATATACAAATATTATAAAAGTGTACAATGTGCGTGCCGCTAAAACTCAGAAACGAGTCCCCGTAGGATCAAGGGAGTTTATGGTGTGGTAGCCCTCTATCCCCCGTCCACGAAGAAGGTTCCCGTTTTTACTTGAAGGGCGCGCTTTTGAAGATATAAGGGCTGGAAGTTCCGCCCTCGAGAAATTTTTAGAACCCTTCAGAATAATTAAGAGTATTCAAGAGCATTCCACAACAACATTCCAGATCATTGTGGAACATTCCAGAACCATTCGAAGCCTTTTTTGTATAGGTGGGAGCTCCCCATTGGTAGGGGTATATAAAGCAAGATCCGTGGTGGGTTTAAACGTATCAAATCAATCAACTCCCTGAGCGAAGTCGGGTACCCCAGCTAGTAATGTAATAAATTAATTTGACGAAACTCCAAGGCTGTGTGTGTAGTCGACAAACGCGCACTGGGCCCGCGTGGTCGACTATGGCCCCATCGCCCTAATTCAGGGTAGGTTCGAGCCCCTCTGTGGAG
Organism: Coleophora flavipennella; assembly: GCA_947284805.1. NCBI lineage: Eukaryota > Metazoa > Arthropoda > Insecta > Lepidoptera > Coleophoridae > Coleophora > Coleophora flavipennella. Next base: position 17,970,745 of record OX369257.1, read on the forward strand.
ACGTATATGAGCTTATATGATGAAAAGAATTTGACTTTTGAGTTTAGAGAAATTAAAAACCCCCGATCAAATCTAAGCCAAGTCAATCAAATTCTGCACTTTCAGCGGCCGAATTGTTTTCTGCAATTTTGGATTTTTTATTGCACCTAATATCTGTTCAGGGCATACATTATTTTAGTTAAAGCACCACCCCTTTATTTCTTACCGTTTCGGCGGGCAGCCGACCATCTCCATGAACGAGGTGAGATGTTTGTCAAGGGTTTACCAATTGTGAATAAAAAAAAAAGACTAAATGAATTTCTAACAAATATGGCAAAAAACCATTTAAGTTAGTCTAGCTTGCAAATGTAAAAAAATAATGAAATCGGTCCGACATTTACAAATACACAGACAGACAGACATAGGCCTCAAACTTATAACGTCCCTCTTTTTACGTCTGGGGTTAAAAATAAATAATTTGACTTTTACGTGAGAAACCAGACCAAATGTCCAAATAATCTATTATTTTGTAACTTGTACTTTTTAGAACTTATACATTTCAGCGCCCGCCGGTGGCTCAACCGGTAACGACTCAGTCCTTCTAACCAGAGGTCATCATCATCATCATCATATCAGCTGAAAGACTTCCACTGCTGGACATAGGCCTCCCCCAAGAATATCTACGACGACCGGTTCTGCGCTGCCCGCATCCAGCGGCTTCCCGCGAACTTCACCAGGTCATCGGTTCACCGAGTGGGAGACTTTCCTACGCTTCGTTTTCCGGTGCGTGGTCGCCACTCGAAAACTTTACTGCCCCAACCAGAGGTACCGGGTTCAAATCTGGACGGCCAATGTACCAATGAGTTTTTCTTAACTTACTTACATATACTTACCGATTGCTTTAACGGTGACGGAAAACATCGTAAGGAAACCTGCACACGCCTGCCAAGAAACTCGAAGGTTGTGTGTGAGGTCGACCAACCCGCACTGGGCCCGCGTGGTCGACTAAGGCCTGATCGCCCTAATTCAGAGTAGGCTCGAGCCCCTCGGTAGGGACATATATGAGCTGATATGATGATGACATTTCTTCACTTGTTTTTTTTTCAGTGGTGGACTTGTATCGACTGATATTATGATGGTGACTAAATCATTACATATTGCAATACCACTAACCTCTTGGCGCATGCAACGGTGCGGAATGGTCGGGCGTGCGCGGTGGCGCGCGCGACACAAACATGGATATGAGCGAAGGACGGTGCTGTTGCTGCTTCTCTAGCCCGGCTGAGCGCAGCGGAAACACTTCGGAAGCGCGCTTCCCGGTTTGACCGATCGTTTCTGCTAGTTGTTCTGTGGAAAAGACTCAAAACAATAACTAAATCACTAGGAACCGTCCTAATACAACAAATAACTTTACGATTTAATATAAGAATAAAAAACCGACTGGGTAAAACCTTAATCCATCTTTTTGGCCAGTCAGGTAAACATGTATCCTATGTAATTCACGGGATCAAGGCGAATCTAACGATACCTCATACGTTAAAATCCTTCAAGCCGTTTAGGCTGTGGCAGGGAACATAGAAATCTACATACATACACTCGAAAAACATAGCCCTTCTTCTGAGGCAGTCGGGTAATAATTGAAAACGCTAAACACGTTAAAAAACCGACTTCCATCGCAACAACTTAGTACATTATTTGCATTATTATTTTTGGTTTTTGTTAATTTTCTAATAAAGCACTACACCGATTTTGATAAAATTTATATGGGACCACACGGGAAGCACTAGCTTTCAAATAAAAAAAAGAATCATAAAAATCGGTTCACCCAGTCAAAAGTTCTGAGATAACACACATAAAAAAAACATACAGTCGAATTGAGAACCTCCTCCTTTTTGGAAAGAAACTTTTAGCTGCTGCATTTCTTTAAATGTCTTGAGTAGGTACATGAAAGAGACAAAACTTGTCTCTAACTTGTCTGTAGAATACTTGTTGTTTTTTTTCTAATATTGCCATTTATTGTATACAAAGTGACAGTATGTTAAAGTTTTTAAATAGGGGCCTACATGAAACATCTTGTGAAACACCGAATATTGCACGGACACACTTTTTTTGATCGATGAAAACCTTTTTGACATTAGTACTGTTCCCCCATATTATGAGACCTTATCTGAGGAGCGATTCTACGTAAGATTAATATGCTGTGACTGCAGTGTGTCTAGTTGCTACCTTAGTTAGTTTATTAATGGCAAAACTGAAACTATTGACTTTTGCACATACTTTTTCAACCTGTTCTTTCAAGTCAGTTCTAGGATAATCGCTTTCGGTAAAAAATGCGAAAAGACAATTATCTGCAAGGAATAACTGCGTTTGGGAAACTCATCTAACAAACCATTTAAACGAAGGCTTAAATTAGTTTTGTACTGAAAGTTGGAAACTGTTAAATTTTTTTTCTATTTTATATTACTTAATTGAAAACTAATTAAAAACATCGATATGTGTCTAATAAATATATTTGCAAAGTTTGGATTCAATCCTGCATGTAGTTTTTTTAAAAGCGGAACTAAGTTTGTATGGAAAATCGAGTCTTCAGGGGACCCTGAAGTGTTTGCAGCATCAGAGGCGGATTTTGAATTAGATATTGAGTTAGACACCATCAGACGGAATGATGCGGGTTTGCACGTGTTGCTTGGGAAGGAATCCGTGACCTAGCAGTGGGAATTACTAAACCACAAGGAAATGTCTTTGTCTACTTACCGAGTCGGTAATTGTCGTGGCTTTCCCTCATAGTCCTGAGTTCCCTGGCAAGCTCAGCCAACAGCGCCCCTCTCGCTCGTGCCGCGGGCAGCTTTAGTCCGCGCACTCTTTCCCGCACCACGAACTGCATGTGTCGTTCGTGGTCGCCAATTGGCGGCTGGGACAGCTGCGTGCGATTAAAATCTTGATGAAATATAGAATAATGCTACGTCTTATGGTGTGCAGTCGCCACTCGAGAACTTTACTAACCCAACGGCCATCTGTTCTACAAGCTATGTGTCCAGCCCACTGACACTTAAGTTTAGCGATTCGTTATGTCGGTTATGTTGGCGAAGGGAGACTCCGAGAATAGCTAACCGACGACCTAGTGCAGGTCAGTGAAGCAGCGCAGTAAAGGTCGTTGTGAAAATCCTCGGGGGATGACGATGGAGTAACATATTAATTTAAGGGAAAAAGGTTATCAAACTCCTTAACCCATCACATGATGAGATCGCACTTCGCATGCAACTTGTGGTCACAGTTCACCATAAAGCCGGTTTTAAGTCGTGAACCTTTCCTATTATGAAGAAAGAATGATATTTTGTGGTGTGTGACCACGTGTTCTAAGAAGTCCCATATACATTGTAAACCGCAGCCAGGCTCCACGATCTACGTCAGAACTGTACTTTGAGCTGTCAACGGTACATTTATTTGTAAATTGTTCATCAAGTCTGCTACACCTTTATTCTTTGCTACTAAGTTAGCGTAATGTTTATTGTTGATTTGTGTATGCCCGATAACGCCAGACGGTGAAGACTTCGCGAGAAAGTATGCACAGCGTGGCTGTACAATTTATTTCCTGCCTTGTGTTGTATGAAGCAGCACGTTTTCTAAGAAGTCCCATACACGCGCGGCGGCTTCATTGCTATGACCGATGGAAGAACTGTGCTTTGGTTGGTCTACAGTGTGTTATTCAGACTCCATCGCCGGAAGAGTATCCTACCTTGTGCTGTATGAAGGGCAGAAGCAGCACGTACAAAGGTGTGCGGTGCGCGACAACATGTTCTAAGAAGTCCCATACACGCGCGGCGGCTTCATTGCTATGACCGATGGAAGAACTGTGCTTTGGGTGGTCTACAGTCTGTTATTCAGACTTCATCTGCCGGAAGAGTATCCTACCTTGTGCTGTATGAAGGGCAGAAGCAACACGTACAAAGGCGTGCGGTGCGTGACCACGTGTTCCAAGAAGTCCCACAGATGCGCGGCGGCTTCGTTGCGGCGGCCGAGCTCGCGCATGGCGCGCGCTATGCGCCCCCACTCGCAACACAGCTCGCTTGTAAAGCACGCGCACATTACTTTTAGTGCTGTGGAGAGAGTAAGTTATTGTTAAGTTAAGTTAAGTTAGAGACTAGATGATAGCGCACAGTCTCTGATTTACGTAGTACAGAGAATCCTACCACGTTTTTATAACTCTTTCAAGAGCATACACTGTTTTTTTTTCAGATTTTCTGGAATAAATAATACGAGATTTCATCCACTTGGGTGATTTTATTCAAGCTTACTGGTACATACCTCTAAGTAGGCGATTTAGCGCTTGAAACTGATTAACTTTCCCGAAGGAACCTATACTGAATATGAAAAAACTTTGTATGGGAAGTTCAATATTTTTTTGCGTTTTTAGTAAGGTTGTAAGATAAAGATAAAGATATTTTATTGCAGTAAATGTGGTAAATACAATAGATCTTACAAACATAGTGAGGTTCAGCACATTTAGTCATTAGTACGACATACAAAAATTAAAAAAAAAAGTAAATATAAATTATGGCATTCATGTAAAAAAAACAAAATGAAAATGAAAATCGTTTTCTTATCATGAATTTGACATCAACAGAATAATCAAGTGTTTGGATTAAGTAATTCTTTGATTGAATAGAATATTTTTTCCTTAAGCCATTTTTTGAGGTTTTTACGAAAGCGTGGTTGTGGTAAGATTTTTAATTCACTCGAAAGCGCATTATATACTTTGACACACATAGCATGACAATTTTCTTGGTACATTGTGGTCAAAGGTCTCACTTCATAAACCAATCGATCTGGATTTCTAATATTACGGGAATGAATGTCTCCTGCTTTAAGAAATAAATGATTGTTTGATTTAACAAAATTACCTATGGTATATATGTACATAGATGGAAGTAAAAGTGTACTCACGAATACAATCAGTAATTATGTTATCAGTCGTTATGCAGTTAACTACCAATCCCCATGTAGTTTTATAAAAAACATTGAGGGTGTACAGTACTAACAAAGATGAAAAAGTTTAAAAAAACTAAAAATCGACTTCAAAATGAAATTAACTCAAAAGTATGAAATAATATTATTACACTGAGATACACAAAATTAACCAACAATAACGAAATCAAAGGTAAGTACGAATTAAATTAGGGGCTTATTTTTTTTTTGAGGTCGGTACCAGCACACAGTTATTTACGTATCAAAAGTTTTAGATTCGATGGTTCGCTGACACCGACCTCAAAAAAATTTAAGCCCCTAATTTAATTCGTACCCGTCTTTGATTTCGTTATTGTTGGTTAATGTTGTGTATTTAAGTATAATATTAATATTTTTTCATACTTTTGAGTGAATTTCATTTTGAAGTCGGTTTTTAGTTTTTTAAACTTTTAAGGAGTTAAATCGTCCATCATCAGCTCATCTGAATAACCTGAAAGAATACAGCTATCGGTCTATGCATACCTATGTATAATATTGAAATAATTTTCCTCCAACTCCTAACCGTTAAGGAGTTGTACCTTCTTCCATCAGCTTAGCAACATGAGATGATTACTAACAGACGCAAGTATTTTAATAGCTTTAGAAAACTTATTATGAATCACGTAATAAATGCCTTTAAAATTTCGAGGGTTGCCCTTGATTTACCTGGGATCCCATCATCAGATCCTGAATTGGTGACACTGGGACCCCATCGGGATTATACTCTTTCAAATAAAAAAATAATTTTGAAAATCGGTCCACAATTGACGGAGAAATCGGTGAACATACATAAAAAATATACAGTCGAACATAGAACTTCCTCCTTTTTTAAAGTCGGTTAAAAATGTTTTTACCTGATACCTCAAAAACATTTTTTTAAACAACGGGATATCAATTCAAAAACCTGGACGGTGACGGAAGTGACGAAAGAATCTGTTTCCTATATGCAAGTAACAAACCGCGACTCCGTAGCAGCCAATAACAACCCAGCGAGGGCGGGGCAAAAAAAAAAGTCAGGGACGTCAAAACTGGACGTGTCACGTAAAACCAACGGCAGTGTGCCCGACACAGCCCTACTCGATTTATTCCGGAATAAAAAGTAAGTAGCCTATGTCTTTCTCAGCCCTTTACTTAAGCTCTATCCAGTTTTAGCGAAATCGGTTCATTTGTTTAATCGTGAAAGAGTAACAAAAAGACAGATTTATTAAGTTAAATAAGGATAAAATTTTCAATTTTTGGTTTAAATTATACAAAAAACCGGCCAAGTGCGAGTCCGAACCGCACACATAGGGTTCCGTACCATCATACTAGATGGCGCTAGTTTCTTCACGTTTAAAAAAACAAGTTTTGTGTATGGAGTGAGACCCCCCTTGTTTAAACACTTTAAAAAACTTTAGTATTTGTTGTTATAGCGGCAACAGAAATACATCATCTGTGAAAAATTCAACTGTCTAGCTATCACGGTTTATGAAATACAGCCTGGTGACAGACGGGCAGACAGACAGACGCTCCCCACCATAGCACAATACATGAAGCAAGCCTCCATCCGATACTTGCCGAACACCACCCCAACCCCCTACTCGTAAAAGCCGCCTTTTACGAGCTACCCGCGAACCCCATTCGCGTAATCCGACGCCCCAGACATGTACTCACTGACCCTGACGACCCGACCACGCTAGCCGTAGCTGCCCTAACCCAGCCCCCTAACCCACAGAGAAACACTACACCGACATTATGCCTCGGCGTCCCCCCGCTTCTGGCGCTTACCAGCGCTACCGGCCATGCCATAATTTATACCAGGCCGCTTCTCTCCGATCCTCCCCCGTCCAAGCAACGACCTAAGCCGTCCGAGGACCTGGGCCCTTAGGCAGTTGCATCTTTTTGCTTTGCACTAGGTTGAGTGCCTTCCGTACTCGCCTCCCCTGCCCGGTGAAGTTGTAAAGGTCCCCAAAAAAAAAGGACAGACAGCGAACTCTTAGTAATAGGGGCCCGTTTTTACCCTTTGGGTGCGGAACCCTAAAAAAGAAGTCATTACCTAAAAATCGCCATCAAAATTTTTCAACTCTTGAAAAAAATGTTTCTTGGCACCAATTTATTCTTTGTTTCTGTATGATAACCTGCCTACGCCTACTCACAATATTCTCAAACTTACCTAAGAAAGCGATTCGATACAGTTGATTGGAGAGCCTCGTCGTGTTTCTTATGTCCCTGCTGCCGGTGAAGGTGAGCGAGTTCGTCCGTGCGTCGGAGGCGTTCAGTTTCGCGTTCACAGCGGATATTTGTCCGGGCGCGGCGGGTGGGCACAGCGCGTTCAGCACCACCGACACTATGTAGCTGACGTCCGACTGCCGGAGGGGTGGCACGTCTGACGAAATAGTTCACGTTATCTATCACATTTGACACATTTATTTATTTAAAACCATAGGTATGTTGAATACTCGGTTACTTCATTATTTTAACCGCCTCCGTGGCGTAATGGTTAGTCCATTCGCTTCACACCAGGAGGTCGCGGGTCCGATTCCCGGTGGGGTCAACTTGTGAGACTCGGTTTGGTTGGTGGTAGGGCATTTTCTAAGCCCGCCCGGCTAGCTACCTCCATCTTATCTAAGTCTTGCCGCCAATCATCAGTGTCAACAACATTGATGTGTACCGGCTTGAAGATAAGATAGCCAGTTTGTTTGTTTGTAAACTCTTTATTGTACAAAATTCTCCATTGCGTTGGGGAATCTTGGTAAGCCCGCTTCCATCTTCGGCATCATCGTCACTTACCATCAGGTGAGATAATGCCAAGCGCTTACCAATTGCGAATAAAAAAAAACAACTTTAAAATTATTTAAATAATTATCATAATTTAAAAATTAAAGGAATTAATTTAGTTTAGACCACACGACTGAAGTAAAACTTAATCACGGTTCACGTAACGCATTCACCATCAGCTTACTCCCCAAGTCAAGCGTGCCGTTCGCCTCGCACACTTTTCGTACCGCTAGAAATCACCGTTCGCGTAACGCATTCACCAGCTTCCTCCCCAAGTCAAGCGTGCGTAAAGAAGTTTTACTTCAAAATATTTTCAATTACACACTTGTATAAACAAAGCCGTAAAGAAGTTTTTCAAAATAGTTTCAATTATACCCTTGTATAAACAAAGCCTCCCAAGCTAAAAAAAATCATCATCATTTCCAAAGAAGATATTCCATTAACGAGTAGGTACATACCTTTCCTCCCGCTGCCGACTCGCAAACAGAGCGGCATGAACAGATTCATGAGCATGTTCTCAGTTTTCTCGTGAGTTTGAAACACAGCACTGCCGCCACACATTTGTTCCAACGAGTAACTGTCCTGTAAAATACCACAATCTTGATATGATAATTGGAAAACAAGAATCACTTATTTATGATCGGATAAGAGAAATCTATGTCCGTATATTCCTATCTTTTTCAAAAAAACTTATACATATACTAGTTGTCCCGGCGAACTTCGTACCGCCTTACATTACATTAAACTGCCCTGCCCTACCCTACACTACACTACACTACCCTACCCTACCCTACATACACTACCCTACCCTACACTACTCTACACTACCCTACACTACACTACCCTACCCTACCCTACACTTCCCTACCCTACACTACCCTACCCTACCCTATCCTATCTCTCAAGTTGGATCGAACTGCACATGGTGTGCGAATTTTATTATAATCGGTTAAGTGGTTTAGGAGTCCATTGAGGACAAACATTGTGACACGAGATTTATATATATTAAGATGGTGAGATACAACAAAGTATTAATATAGTTATGTTTATATTAAGTATATGTGTTTATTTAGACAGTTATATCTCAGCTTATATGTTTTTTTGAAAAAGATAGCGATATACGGACATAGATTTCTCTTATATAAACGTAAATAAACGGATCTTTTTACAAAACAACTTCTTGTTTTCAAATTATCATTAGACTACTATTTGTATGGACGGTGACCGAGGACGGCATTCTTAAGACTTTAACCCAGTATTAAGCGATTGGGTTAAATTTTCGTGACGTGGAATTTGAATTTCAATACAAAATACCAATATATTTATTTTAAATTGGTGTTTACACACACTTTTAAATACCCTTAATGTGTATTAAGAAATATTGTCATGATTCAGATACAGCCTCAGCGTTATGGTATTTGTAGGACGGTCTACATGTCCTTGTCATTCAAATTCAAATAACTCTTTATTGTACATCAAAATAAATACATATGCAATTTTTTTTATTCACAATTGGTAAACCCTAAATTAAAACTAAGAGACGTCATTTACTTAAATCATCTATTTTTTATATGGTGCCCTTCCCCATTATACCAAGAAAGATTTGAAAGTGGCGGCTGATAAATATGTAAGAGTCAGGAAACAGGTTGTCAAAAGTATTAAGAAATTGTTTTCACCATACTTTGAGATAATAAAAATTTTACAATAATCGAATATTATTGTACAATACTTCAAGTTGAAAATATTTACAACACTAAAACAAAGATAAGCCGCTCTTTCTCTATAACGGGCTGTTATTACGAAGTATGTAAAAAATACATAGAACTACACCCAAATCCCTGCAGCAGCCCTTATTTTTTTCTAAACTTCCAAGCTGGAAAATGTACCACACAAAGAATCGGCATTAATAAGTTTGGTTATCTTGGAAAAGTGATTGCAAATTATCTAGATCTTCCCAATCCAGAATTATTTACGGGGCACTGCTTTCGCAGGACGTCTGCGACATTGTTAGTGGACTCTGGTGGAGATATAATAACTTTAAAAAGACATGGTGGATGGAAATCTACGACTGTAGCACAGGGATATATTGATGAGTCAATAGCCAACAAGATTCAAGTGTCGAATCAAATACTGAATTCCATCGAAAAAAATACATTGAATATAAATATCCCATCTACATCTACTATAAATGCTCGAGAAGGATCGGTTCCATCCGCAAATATAACCTTTAATAATTGTACCATACAAAATGTCAATAATTATTACAATAAACAATGATTACTTTATTTTGTCTTTAATTTAAATTTGTTGTATGAGTGTAGATAAACTATTGTATGCAACTGTACATAATTAGTATTTAACACTCGCTGCGCTCGTTTCATAATCCACACTCGTGTTAAATACCCCTCATTATGCAACAGTTGCATAAATAGCTTTTTTTGTTTTATCCAAATATTTTATTACAAGACTAAAGAAGGATAGTACTAAGATCCATGAAAGTGATTTTTTTGTATGTTTATAAATATTTTTTTCTCGTCATTATTGTATGAAAGTTAAAACTAATCAGCGCAATTTTTTTTAAAGAGAATACATGTGTACATGAGGTGTTTTTACATCAATCGTGGCCATTTCAGTTATTCCTACGTACGTGCCCCAAAATCAGTCTAATGTATTTTTTTTAGATATAGTCGTGTTTGAAGGCAAGTTTCAGCATTATTAATCATCATCATCATCATCATATCAGCCGAAGGACGTCCACTGCTGGACATAGGCCTCCCCCAAGGATCTCCACGACGACCGGTTCTGCGCTGCCCGCATCCACCGGCTTCCCGCGACCTTCACTAGGTCATCGGTCCACCGAGTGGGAGGCCCGCCTACACTACGTTTTCCGGTGCGTGGTCGCCACTCGGTAACTTTACTGCACCAACGGTCATCTGTTCTACGAGCAATGTGCCCCGCCCACTGCCACTTCAGTTTAGCAATTCGGTTACTTTGGTTCTCCTACGGATCTCCTCGTTTCTGATTCGATCACGCAGAGAAACTCCGAGCATAGCACGTTCCATTGCCCTTTGGGTGACCTTGAGCTTTCTTATGAGGCCCATAGTAAGCGACCATGTCTCAGTTCCGTATGTCATCACTGGCAACACACACTGGTCGAAGACTTTGGTCTTAAGACGCTGCGGATTTAGTACCATAGACCACATACATACACTGCCACAGATTATACAGAAGACCGAAGAGTACAATCAGCCACTATGCTTGGCGTTCGTGGACTATGAGAAAGCCTTCGATTCGATCGAAACTTGGGCTGTGTTACAGTCTCTCCAGCGGTGCCAGCATTATTAATAATAATATCAAAAATCTAACCAGCAGCTATAAGTAAATAATAATAACTCCGTCATAATTACAATTCTTTTTAATTCTCCTTTATTTTGTTTAGTCAAGCAACGTGCGCAAACATGCGTGAAAATTATCAAAAGCTAGACTGCAGCTTCTTGATCCTGTTAATGAGTGGAACTCAAACTAATCTGTTATTCATATGCACGGTGACGGGTAAGATGACCGACGCATTTTAGGAGGTGAATCAGAAGTCGAAACTGAACTTTTGCCAAGAAACTTGGTCTCAAAAAATACTTTTCTTTGTATGAGAAGCCCAATTTTTTTTAGTATGTAAATTGATCGTTGGTTCCTTGGGAAAATTTTTCAGTTTCGTCGCCTCATTCACCTCCTAATGCGTCAGTGATCTTGGTAGTCGCCCTGCATATCTCTCTCGTATGAGTTACTTCCAGAAATGATGTTTTTGACAAAGCTTAGATACCTCTTTATTACTCAAAATACCTGGCTGCCCAAGAAGTATAATTTTTTTTAAGTATGTATGTTTTTTTATCTGAGCCTTAAGCCTAAAATAAAAAAAAACCCGTCGGTGGCGTAACGGCTAGGGCCGCCGCCTCCTGTCCGGGAGGTCGTGGTTCGAATCCTGCCACGTACCAATGTGATTTTGAATTTAGATTTCATATGTACATTTATCCGACGCTCTTACGGTGAAGGAAAACATTGTGAGAAAACCTGCACACGCCTGCGGAGAAACTCGCAGGTTGTGTGTGAAGTCGACCAACCCGCACTGGGCCCGCGTGGTCGACTAAGGCCCGATCGCCCTAATTCAGGGTAGGCTCGAACCCCTCGGTGAGGACGTATATGAGCTGATACGAAGCCTAAAATGTTTATTTTTATTTTTTCTTAGTAATATTATTGAAATTTTTGACATTGTATGAATGTTAACGCGAGGTGAGGTTTTAATCCATCGGCTTTTAATTTATAATTAAAATGGATAAAAGGTTATCTGGTTTATACAATCACGTGAGCCGTAGGCACACACAGCTTGACCTTGTCACGAACAACAATCTTTTTGGACAAATGTTCATAATGTAAGTACTTATGTAGGTACTTACCCCAGTGTTGATGACCTGCAGCGCAACAAGCCGCACGACCGTACTGCAGAAGTGCGGCGGCGGCGGCTGCGACATCAGCGCCGCTGTTGCAGACGACAAATTCTCGCTGCTGTTGTTCTCAGACACTATCAACGTCTGAAAAGAGTTGATGAAATTAATCGTTATAATTAAAAACGCTAACCACGTTAAAAAACCGACTTCCATCGCAACAACTTAGTACATTTTTGCATTATTATTTTTGTTTTTTGTTAATTTTCTAATAAAGTACTACACCGATTTTGATTTTTTCCATACAAACGTAGTCCCCTGTTTCCTTCCTGGATAATGACGATAGAGCAAAAATGTTTTTTCCATCAAACCTATATCTACCATGGCCTTGCCCTATGTTTTGTTTTTTCCCGTATTCTAATTATAATAGGAAGTAATAGCCTTTGAAAACTCAGAAAATTGCCCAACTAAACGTCCTTTTCAGACTTCCACCAAAAAAAAATACGCAAACTATTTTTTTTATTTTTTATTATTGCTCAAGTTTTGGAGGAGGAAATAGAGGACTACAAAATGCTGTTTCGGTCAATTTTAGTGCCTATTATCGGTATGCGCTACAGTTCTCTCTTTCTTGCTGTATACGGAGAGGTTTCGGGGAGGGTGACAGCCACATTTTATTCAAATAACTATTCTTTAGACCGCGATTCCATTTATGTCCAAAAAGAAAAAAGAAGTTATAAATTAACGGTCGGGTAAAGTTGACTGTGCTAAGCGACTCTAATCTCTTGAAGGTAAAACAGACCAGATTGGTTGAGTCTGAAGGGCCACAGAACCAGCGGATGGGTCACGCGTCCCTCGACACTTTTGGATAAACGACATAGCTTAAATGTGTTTTTTTTTATATTAGCAAAATAATATAAATATCTGACCTAGTTCAGCACATCATTGAGAAAGTATCGAAATTTGGACCTAATATCTACAAATATTTTCTTCGGTCACACTGAAACTTACTTAAAAAAAGAACTTACCAGCATTATATAAATATATTCCAAAAATTACGAGCAATATGAATAACTAGTGGATGCCCGCAGCTTCGCCCGCTCAGATCCCGATTTTTACGGTTCCCGTGGGAATTTCCCAAAATCCTTTCTTAGCGGATGCCTACGTCATAACATCTACCTGCATGCCAAATTTCGGCCCGATCCGTCCAGTGGTTTGGGCTGTGCGTTGAAAGATCACTATGTTAGTCAGTCACCTTTGAGTTATATATATCCTCCTCAGCCGATTTCGGCCATGGCGACTGCTTACTACTCCTAGGCCAGGTTGTGACGTTCGTGTGCCCTAATGTGGCTAACATAGCCGATCTTAGCGGCAAATTCCCGCGCACAGTGGGGGCACGTGAGAACGCCGTTCACAAAGTTGTAGTTTATAGCCGATGGTGGTCGGGCTTTTATTTCGTCGCGTTTTTTGTCTAAGTCTATCCTGCGACGGTCTTCGAAAGAGTCGGTTTTTTTCTTTACCAAGTGTCGCCATTCGGGGCGCTGTGCCGCCAGTGCCTCCCATTGCGAGGGTTCAATGTCGCATCCTTTCAGATGCCTTTTTAGGACATCTTTATATCTGAGTAGCTGGCCGCCATGCTTGCGCTTGCCCTCCTGCATCTCAGAGTAAAAGATGCGTTTTGCCAGTCGTTTGTCCGCCATTCGTGACACATGCCCGCACCATCGAAGCTGTCGCCGCATTAAATAAGCCTCAATGCCACCAACATTGCCTCGACGCAGTACCTCGGTGTTTCGTACACGGTCAGACCATCGGATGTTCATTATATTGCGCAAGCATCTAAGGTGAAATATATATATATATATATATATATTTAGATATTATAGTACAGTACTAATGTAGGTATGTATGTAGTAAACATATTTTTTCGATCATGTCATGGTAGCCTACAATTAAGGCAGCACATAGTTTATTTTTAAAATATTACTAGCTCTTCTCTGGTAGCGTAAGGGAGGTTAAGTCTTCAATAAATAAAATAAAATAAATAAATTGTACAACCACGCTGTGCATACTTTCTCGCAAAGCCTTTACCGCCTGTCGTAGTCGGCCATACACAAATCAACACTAAACATTATGCTTACTTAGTAGAAAATAATGTTAGGTATATCAAACTTGGTGAAAAATTTACAAATAATTTGGGTTTGTATTATTTGTCGGTGTGAGCGTCGGTGGCGTACGGTGGTTACGGTCGCCACCTCCTGTCCGGGAGGCCGTGGTTCGAATCCTGCTACGTACTAATGTGTTTTCGAATTCATACGTACATTTATCCGACGCTCATACGCTGAAGGAAAACATCGTGAGGAAACCTGCACACGCCTGCCAAGAAACTCGAAGGTTGTGTGTGAAGTCGAACAACTGGGCCCGCACAAGGCCCGATCGCCTTAATTCAGGGTAGGCTCGAGCCCCTCGGAGGGGACGTATATGAGCTGATAAGGGGTATTATTTGTATTTTTACTGGAATAATTAACTACCCAGTGCAGTAGGCCTCATTAAGTCCAAGTTATTCACAGTTTCATTAAAATCGTTAGAGCCATATTTGAGAAAAAGTAACAAACAACATGGATTTCTATGTGAGGTACTTTATTCAGATTTTTCTTGGAAAAACGATCTACCGCGTGCTGTAGGCCGTGTAAAATTATAATAACGTAGTTTCATCAAAATCGTTACAGCCATTTTTTAATTTTTTGTTTAATATAGTGGGAACCCTAAAGGACAAAGATAGAGGAAATTTAAAAAAACGGCCGGAGATATATAAATAAAATTGTGCTAATCTAAATTTAACCCAAATCTGTCCAGTAGTTTGGGAAATAGAGCATCGGACGGACGGACGCAGACATATTTTTTTATTTTTTATACTATTATTGTAAGACAGTCGATCCTCATCAAAATCTCAACTTCAATATTTTTTTGCCATCACAAAAATAAATATTATCAACATCCACTTGATCTATCTACTTACTTGGACGGTATTGAGCAATGTCTTCACTTGCTGCCACTGCATGATATACGGGCAACGGATCATAGTCTCATACACTCCCTTCAGCAATACTGCCGCCGAGTCCCAGTCGGTGTTCCTCTGAAAGTTCAAGTTATGTCTTATACTGTAGCGCGGTGCGCTGTGTTATTCGTTAGTTTTTAACCGCCTCCGTAGCTCAGAGGCAAAGTTCACTGGCTATACACAGGAGGTCGCGGGTTCGATTCCCGGCGGGGTCAATTGTAAGACTCGGTTTGGTTGGTGGTAGGGCATTTTCTAAGCCCGCCTGGCTAGCTACCACCATCATATCTAAGTCTTGCCGCCAAATATCAATATCATTGGTGTGTTCCGGCATGAAGACAAGATAGCCAGTTCCCCATTGCGTTGGGGAATCTTGGTAAGCCCGCTTCCATCTTCGGCAACATCGTCACTTATCACCAGGTGAGATGTTGTCAAGGGTTTACCAATTGTGAAAAAAAAAATACAAAATATTTTCATCACAAAACGCTATCCAAATTAACAAACAATTGATATCCAAAATAATTATCTCAAACCTGATATATTCCTAAAACCCATCTCGGGTAAGTTACAATTGTGATCCGTAATAATTTAATGTGTCAAATACTTTTCTTATTTTTGTATACTTACTTTTTAGGTCTTATATTCTTACTTGGAAATAAATTCATCTGTCAACGCACGCAATTTCTGACCCACACCCTACCCTCCTATCTACCGTACCCTAAACTTATCCGTCGTGTGACACTGGCGCCATCCGTGTATATTTATATTATCATTGGAAAACCAAAAGTGATTACCCGCCCCAGGGACAGTGTCAAAAGATTGTAAAAGCTGTCATGTACAGGATGTGATCTTGTACAGGAATGCAATGTCAATGTGTCAGTGAGTGTCCTAGAGGTGGTCCCAAATAAAATGCAATGGTCTTGTCAGAAGGATCTCTAATTGAACACTGATTTAAATACTATTAAAATTATGCTACGTTGTCGTGTCAATGCACTCTTAACTGGGTCGCGGGCAAAGTACACAGTAGAAGCGCGACTGCTTCCAAATATTAACAAAATAATATAAAAATAAATTACATGTACGTATGTAATTCGTACATATTGCCATCTCAAACAAAGAAAATATCAAGTCATTTACGCCATAATAAAAAAATGTAAAATTAAACCACTATTACTTATATAACATAATAAAAATAATGTAAAATTGCTTAGTGTCCCTAGATCTAACTCTAGCGCACTTCACTGTGTTTTTGATTGTCAAATGTCACCACACTTGATGTCGGTAGTGTCCTTTTACTTTCACTATACACTTTTGTCACGTGTTTTTTGATTTCACTGTAGCCATCATCGATTTCTTCTTCATCTAGGCTTCTCTCTGGTCTAGATCTTGCGCCGCCACGGCGTTTACCGTCTGTACCTTTTCGTTTCCTTGTCACCTTTCGCCAGTAGCACACAGATGTCACAAACAGTGCAATGCTAATTCCTAAGACTATGTAAATCATAGTATAATGATGCCAATCATGTGAGATTAATGTTGTTAAGCTCGACTGTTCCTTGATGGTGTCTATTTCAGCTTTGATTTTTTGTAATTTTTCTTCGTGTGTCTCAATTTGCAATGACATATTTTTTAAAGATGTACGAGTATTTATTATATTATTTATGGGTGATATGTTCGGAATTGAAATAATATTTGGGTTCCGATCGATGACTGTGATTTGACTAGAATACTCGTTATTTGCATGTAACATGAATGTGTCACCTCTTAGGACGCATCCCCGTCCGAGTGTTATGAGTCCCGTGTGACGTAGCGTCTCTGACGTCACGCCAGCTGGGCACATAGTGTGGATTAAGCATTCTTCACAACAGTAGTACAGCCAGGAGTTTTGTTTTTGTAATTTGATCCATTTATCGGTGCACGTTCTTATTTCTGAGTGGCAGTAAAAGTCATATTTTTCAATGTTGTTTACTAATAGTGTATCACACATAGACTGGGTTCGGATATTCATGTTATATACAGGATGATTAAATTTACACATTAGTTTTTGATCTTGTATTTTTTGGCATTCGGCCATGTCAAATTGATTCAAAGGTATGAACGAGTATTGGTTTACATTGAATGCAATTAAATCTGACGTAGGAATGACATACCTGACTCGTTTTTTATCTATGCGTTGAGGAATACTCATGAGTTTGTTTATTTCGTACATTTCGTCACTTATTAATGGTACCTTTATTTCCATAATCAAAAAGTGACGTGCCACTCGTGCGTGAATACGGAACAGCCTGTATATCTCTCGCACGTTATCTTTTATGTCAGGCAGTGCCAGGTGATGTGGTAAATGCCGTGCTATTTTATTTAATTCGTTTAGTAGTTGATTTGGAGAAATTAAATGCATGTCAATGTGGCCTTGGTACATATTAGTCAAAGTATTTATGAGAGTATGTTGAATATATTTCAAATTTTGGATCATAGCTTCTGCTGCTATGGTGGATGTCATTATATAAAATGCATTTTCTATTTCGACCTTTCGTTGTTCTGTCTCGTTCTGTAGAGCGTATAGTTGTTCATTTATCAAGTTAAAATGTTTCACCATAGTAGCCTCGTTTCTTTGTAAAATGTTATGTTCGGCTTCTAGGATACTTGTCTGATTTTTTAATAGCTGTAATAAATGATCATCGTTCTGTTGTAAATGTTTTATGTCATTTTCATATTTGTCAGCAAATCTTTGGTCTAAGACTCCAAACAGTGTGTTTGCAGCATAGCCGATCCCATCGAATAGGCCTCTTTTGTATCTTTTTTGTGTTAGGTGGTGTGTTTTTAACAGCTGATTGTAAAAAATTAGTTCATTTGTGTTCTGTTCCAATTGATTAATTAAAATATGAAATTGCATTGCCCAACCTTCTCTTTGAAAACCTTTGAGATGAGTAACGTATTTTTGTAACGCTTCAACATTTTGCCAATAATTTGTCATATTGTAATAAAATATTAACTTCCATTCATCTTTTATCTCATAAGCTTCTGCAAGCTTGTCAAAATAAATTGTCTGATTTTGTGTAAAGGTTGTAATTTTTATGCCTTTTTCGGTTTGTTGTACAGATGGAGTTATCATTGTCATTAGTAATAATAAAGAATACCCAAATAAACTTTTCCATGTCATTTTGCCTGTTCTATTTCTTTTTCTGTCACCATTGTCATTTTTTTCATTTATTAATTTTTTGTCGGCCTCGACTAGTGGGACTAGTTTTATCATATGTCTTTTTATTTCACCTTTTTTCGTTTTTAAGGTGACTACTCTCGTATGTCCGTCTTTACCTGGATGTAAGGAAACTACACGTCCTAATGCCCACCTTCCTGCTGGTAAATTATCGTCCTTGATGCACACAATGTCATTTATTTGAGGGTCTTTGTTCTGTCTTGTCCATTTTTGTCTAGTCTGTAGTTGTTGAAGATATTCTTGGAACCATCGCTTCCAAAAATCTTTGCCCATTTTTTGAACACTCTGCCAGCGTTTTCTTAGGTCATAGCTATCAGTGTCAGGTTCTGGAACTGTCAAGATAGATGTGCCAGTGAGAAAGTGACATGGTGTTAAACAGTTTGTCAATGTCAATTTCGGCCCGCCATGTAGTGTTTGGTGATGAGCTCGCCAAATGAGCAGGTCAGTCAATTTACTATTATGTGGTAAAATCATAGGATTCTTTGCGCTGTTCTCCAGATTCGAGTTATTTATTCTCTCTCCAACATGCATGACGTCATTTTTTGATAGGCATGGATTTAATGTCAGTAATTTACTCTTTTTTCCAAGAGATTTGTCAGTTTTTAATTTTGAGATGTCCTCTTTAAAAACATGTGCTTGTATGGTTTTCACAATATTTTTTTCAGTGCTTGTCAATTCTGCAGATGTTAAGTAGTTGGTACATAACTTCGTTTTTGTCCTAGTATTTTTAATAAAACGCAAGACCCACGCAAGGATTCGTGTAATGTGAGTCATGTCGCTATACCTATCTAGCAGCTCTATGATGATAGATGACGGTTCTGACTGTACAGCGCATATTTGTTTTTGTTTTGCTTCCAGCTGTGTTTGTATTATTTCCGGTTTCTGTACAGTGTTTTTGTCAAAAAAAATTATCCATTCTGGGCCCTGCCACCATAAGGGATGTTTTAGTAGTTGAGAACAGGATAGTCCTCGTGTGGCACAGTCGGCGGCGTTCTCCTCTGATTTCACGTAGCTCCAGTGATCTTTCGGTATGACGTCAGTTATTTTTTGCACCCTGTTACTCACAAACGTTTTCCATCTTGATACATCACCATGTAACCAACCTAGAACGATCATAGAGTCGGTCCACGCGTAGGTATTTTTGCTTACTGTTTCCCACTTAAATGCCTTCAGGACCTGTTTCATGAGTGTTGCAAGTAACAATGCTCCACATAGCTCTAGACGGGGAAGTGTCAATTTTTTATTTATAGGAGCTAATCTTGATTTAGCAGCAATTAGTCTTACTATGTGCTCGTTGTTGTCATTCAAGGTACGTAAGTAGATTGCACATGAGTAAATCTTTTCTGATGAATCGCAGAATCCATGAATTTGTACCGGTTTCGTTGTGTCTCCGATCCACCTAGGTATGTCAATGTCAGTTATGTTTTGCAAATCATTTCTTATTCTTCTCCAGTTTTCTTGAATGTCTTCCGGTAAGCTGTCATCCCATCCACATTGAGTTAGCCAAATATTCTGAAACAGTAACTTCGCCCTAACTGTGAGTGGTGTGAGCCATCCCAGCGGGTCAAAGATTTTTGATATTTCTGAAAGTAATATTCTTTTCGTGTAAATCTTGCAATCTGTTTTTATTGTATTATTAAACGTAAAGTTGTCATTTTGTGGGTTCCATTGTAACCCAAGCGCTTTAGTAACACCTTCATTTTTGAAATGTAGTGTTGTTTGGTTGAGTTCAGATGTTGTCAAAGTTTCCAGTAGAGATGGGTCATTACTGTTCCACTTTCTCAGGATTAAACCGGCGTCTTGCAACATGATAATTAATTCTTTTTGAATGTGTTTCGCTTCTTCCAGGTTGTTACTGCCACTCAACACGTCATCGACATACATTTCGTGGTTTAACACTTTGGCTGCCAATGGGTACTTTTCGGCTTCGTCCTGTGCCAACTGTTTTAATGTACGCAGGGCAAGAAATGGTGCAGATTTTGTTCCATATGTTAATGTGCAGAGCTGGTATTCCTGCAATGGGCTATCTTTCGTTTCCCGCCAAACGATTTTTTGTAGTTGCTGATCTTCTTCTTGAACCAAAATCATTCTGTACATTTTTTCACAGTCGGCTGTGAAAACGTATTTGTACAAACGCCATCCTATCAGTAAAGTTAACAGATCTTGATGCAACTTAGGACCGCACTCCATCAAACTATTTAAGCTAAAGCCAGTGTCAGTTTTTTGTGAAGCGTTAAAAACCACTCGTAGTTTAGTTGTCAAGGAATCTTGTTTTAACACTCCATGGTGTGGCAGATAACAGAAGGGTTCAATGTCATTTTTACATTTCTTCATATGTTGCATATCTATATATTCTTGCATGAATTGGGTATAACTAGTAGACAATAGTGTATTTTTGTGTAATTTCCTCTCTAGTTGCATAAATTGGGCGATCGCGCGTGGTTTAGATTTTCCTAAAAGCTCACCAAAGTTCGGTTTCATTGGCAATCGAACTGCGTACCTGCCGTCGTCTAAACGTTTCGTTGTTGCTACGTAAAAATCCTCGCAGTACTGCTCCTGTGACGTCATATGTTTTGATTCACCGCTGATGTCTTCGACCTCCCAATACCTTGCTAAGTCCTCAAGATTATTCGTAACTACATGACAGTTGTAGGTCTTGACATTGCCTGACAGAATCCAGCCCAGCTGGGTCTGTTGAGCCATAGGTTGGTGACCTTCACCTTTAATTAGACCGCTCATTAATATTTCAGAATAGACATGTGCATCAAAAAGTATATCTATGGGCTTGGACGTGTTGTAGTTAGGATCAGCTAGAGTAATATTTGTCACGTGAGACCACGGTTTTTTGGCAAATGTGTTGTTTGGCAAGTTATTTACAACACGTGTCATAATCAACGCTTCAGTTGTAAATTGAAAGTCGCTGTGTAAAGATTTGCATACTAAGTTCAACTTTCCTTTACTCTTATTAGATAAGGTACCAATTCCTCTTACGCTGGCATGCATTTGCTCACGTTTTAACCCTAGTTTCTGGGCCGCGTCTTCATTAATTAATGTGATCTGAGACCCTTGATCAACCAGCGCGCGTAGTGTAATAAAATTACCGTCATAGGCCTGAACCTGCACTAAGGCAGTAGGTAACAAAATTTCGTCATCATTGCTTGATACAAAATTGTTTTGCATATTTTTTATCGACGGCCCGTCTGAGGCTCGACTTGTAATATTAGGCTTAGCGGGCGTTGTTGAGTGCAAATGCCCTGAACAAAGGATAGCTTTGTGCAAAAGTGTGTTATGGGACTCATCGCATTCTTTGCAACGTTTTTGAGATCCACAGTAACCTTTGGAATGTACAAATAAACAATTTTTGCATATTTTATTTTTTATAACATATTTTAATTTATCATTATCTGTCATGTCATTAAACTTTAGGCACTGAAACAGAGTATGATTATCGTTGCATAATGGGCAGATTATTTTATTATATTGACTCGCATTATAGGTATTAAAATTGCGAAAGCGCGTGAATGAACTCTGTGTAGGTTGCTGAATTGCAGATTTTTGTGTTTTATTGAACGGGTAGGGCACATTATGAAATTGAGTTCTTGGCTGTGGTTTTGAAATATTCTCATTTTTATTTGTATGTAAGGGCTCCAATGCAATGAATTTACTCTCAATAAAATCCATAAAATGTTCATATGAGGCAACTTCCCGCGGATCTGATCTAGATTTTGAATATTCAGAATAGGTTTCCGGGTCAAGTTTTTCACATAAAATGTACACAAGCATGGGGTCCCAAGTCGACGTGTCGATTCCCAGATTGTGTATAGCATGAATGGATTCGTTCGTAATGTCATATAAACGTTTTAACTCAAATGATGTCTGCTTTTTTAGTGACGGCTGTTTCATAAAATTATCAAAATTTTTCGTAAATAGAACGTGCTTATTATTATATCTATGGTAAAGTAGTTCCCAGCATGTGTCATAATTTTCTGCTGAAATGTGTAAATGCTGGACTAACTTCTCAGCCTCGCCACGCAATTTTCCCTTCAAATGTTGCATTTTTTGACCTTTAGAAAGTGAAGGATTTTTGTGTATGGTCTCAGAGTACAAGTCATAAAATGTAGGCCATTGGGTGTAGTTCCCATTAAACACAGGTATGTCCATCTTTGGCGTAGACTGTTGCTGATGAACAGACGTGTTTAATTTTATATTTAAATTACGTTTTAATTCCTCAAAACGTTTTTCGTGCTGGACAAATTCATAATAGTAAGCCTCGTCATCACCTACTAATAAACCATCAATTTGCAAGTGTAATTTGTCAATGGCTTTCCAACGGATCTCCAAACTTTTAAGCTTGTCCTCAATTTCCCATTTTTCGGAAATTTCGTCAATGCAAATACTCTCTACTAACCTCTTTAATGCTCTGAAATTAGCATATTGCAACTGCTGTAACTCTGTCAGCTTGTCATCCACCTTCGCGCCCTCGAAGTGCGAGCTGTCGAAACGGACGGTAACCCCCTTACCATCACCTGTCGTCAATGGATTGCCCGCAGCTTCCTGTGATTTCCAACGGGATATCTCATCACGCGTCCCCTGGTACCAATTCTGGATTACCTTAATGATGTTCTCGGTGTAGTATTGATGAGATTTATCTTCCTGGGTCATCAACTTCGTGTCATTCAGCGTACATTCCGCCCACAGGTTGTCTAATGAATCCAAACGACGCTTGATGTAATCAGCATCTTTCCTACTTGCCGAATCCTTTTTGAAATTAGTATGGATTCTCTTAATCTCCTCTAAAATGGCAGCTTGGCGTTGAATGAGCACCTCCATTGTAAGTAAAAAAAAGGAAAGATCTTACTTGATTAGCAGAACTTCTCTTTCGATGGTGCAACTGGTTCGCAGGACGTAGGACGGGAACACTGCTTCCTTCCGAAAGGGCTGCTGTCTTTCGAACTTAAACGTACGTCGTACAGAACGCTCGCGAAAGTAAAAATAACAGTGCACTCGCGACGTCACTACTTTTTACGAAGGACCAAAAAATATTGTACAGGATGTGATCTTGTACAGGAATGCAATGTCAATGTGTCAGTGAGTGTCCTAGAGGTGGTCCCAAATAAAATGCAATGGTCTTGTCAGAAGGATCTCTAATTGAACACTGATTTAAATACTATTAAAATTATGCTACGTTGTCGTGTCAATGCACTCTTAACTGGGTCGCGGGCAAAGTACACAGTAGAAGCGCGACTGCTTCCAAATATTAACAAAATAATATAAAAATAAATTACATGTACGTATGTAATTCGTACATGTCAGAAAGAAGTATTTGCCGACATATGATCATAAACATGTAGCTATTTGCGGGAACATTAAACGAAACATTTGTCACAGCCACAGAGTTTGCGAAAGCCAATAATTTGAGAATTTTAAATTTAATTGTCTGAAATTAATTCTGCTATTATTTGTACAATATTGTATGACTGGCACACGCCTAATAACTGTTCAATACTAAATTGTTATTGTTATATTTTTCCATTATGTAACTTGTAAATTATACAGTATGTAGACATTTAAAGAAATCTACAAGGTATACCTTTTTCAAAGAATAAATAAATTGTTTGGTTGATTGAGTTGATTAAATATTTGACAAGTTTTTACAAAATCTTTGTCAAACATTTAAAGTTACGATTGAGAAGGCTTTTAAGTGACTGAATAGGTTTGTAATAAAAAACCATGTTCACTAAACAAAAGTGATTCTAATTGAAAGAACGACATCTACAAAAACACAAAAGTGGTATATGAGTTATGAATAGAACCGAAAAGTGTTATAAAGTATTTAAAGATTCATCGAAACTCACCCTTATACTAGGTTTCTTCGCAATTTTCATGAAAACTTTATCCAATCTCCTTAGTATCATGATGAGCGAGGGTCGGATGGAGTCATCAGACCAGTCTGCCGCCGGCAACACTTGGGTCATGTACCGCTGGAGCCCACGACAGCCCATTGATTCAGGGTCGTACGGCGAGACCTTTAGTAGCGAGTGAGCTATGTCTGCTAAACGCTATAAAAGGAAAATAAAAGGATTATGGCTTAACGTTCAACCCGCGGGTAGTCGTGCATGGGCCGAAGGGACCTAGTACCTTATTTCTTTTTTTATAACTTTTTAAATATTACTACGCAAGGTCGCGCTCAGTCCCTTTAAGCTACTACAGAGGCTACTCGCACGCAAACCCCGCCTCACCCAGTCAGTTCGCGCGCGGTGGATGGACAGCACGGACGCATATAGTAGGTATGGGTCGCTTCGAGCCTTACGCGTTAAGCACATATCTTTGTCTATTGTGATATATATTAAAATGGTTACCTAATACATAAATATTTGTGATCTAAATATTGTTTTATTACCCTCTTTCTACAAAATTTATTAAAAAAAACTATAATTTTCTTTATAGAAAAAAATGCATTTAACTTTTGAGTTTTCTTAGACCCTCGTGCGACTGCTCATGTCACAAAATGAAGCGCGATTCCCATGCCTCTCGACCAAAGCGCATTTTTTTTTTGGTTTTAATGGCTCTATCTGTAATTTTTTCTTTCGTGACTTATTATGACGAGAGAATGATTAACATGAGTCCCCGTAAATAAAAGTTTAAATATGCCCCAATTAATGTCTTAAAACTGCCAGAATCAAGAAATTTTATGTACATGTCGTATCCGCAATAAGTTTGGACGGAAGATATTTATATTTCAATTGCGATTCAGCACGACAATGATGCGAGTATATTGTACACCTTTGCGCAGAGAGAGATCAAAGGTGGCCGATTGATTGACGATCTTTACAGGTTAATTATATACATATTGTATGACATTATATTAAATTAATAAGTAAAAACGAATTAAATAATTTATTTAGGGTATTTTCGGTGTCCCATATTAGGTATTTTAGGCATTTTATTTTAGGTTTAATTTGTAATTAGTGTGGTATTATTTTTAGGACTGATTAATTTTTATACAGGATTTTTATATTTACCACTCAATAAAAGTGAATTACCATTTAATCATTATAAACAAAAAAGTAAGATATTGTATTTAATATATTTTTATTTAGATTTATGTATTTTCTCGGCATGATAGATAACGGAATCATAGAATATCAATGGAGCCGTAAATAGCAAAAAAACATCGAAATATTTAAATTTCGCGCCATAGCTGGAGATCGATCACCTGTGAGATATCGTCTAGGGTTAGTGCACGGTGCCCTTGCACAAGGGGCAAGGGGGAGTGCGTTGATGAACAAAACGTCCGTTAAATGCTGCACAACACTGAACTGCTCATTTTTTATGAGTCATCGGTATCTTATTTAATTTTATGACATATCCCGTTTCTGTCACTAAGGGTGCCTAAAATGATTTCTGGCATTGTGCATAATATCTAGCTTTTTGCGAGACTGTCACCATGCGTAGGTCCATTGTAAGACTCGATTTGGTTGGTGGTAGGGAATTTTCTAAGCCTGCCTGTCTAGCCCCTACCATTTTATCTACGTCTTGCCGCCATACATCAGTGTTGACAGCATTGATGTGTTACAGCAAGAAAATAAGATTACGGCATTACGCAGGGCAATCTTGGTAACTCCTCTTCCATGTTCGGCATCATCGTCACTTACCATCAGGTGAAGTATCCATATTTATCACACTAATATTATAAAGGCGAAAGTTCGTGAGTGTGTGAGTGTGTATGTTTGTTACTTCTTCACACAAAAACTACTAAAAGGATCTGGCTGAAATTTGGTAGGTAGACAGATTAGGACCTGGATTAGCACATAGGCTACCTTTTTTCACGCTCGCGAGCCGCTTGCGGCTCGCGCATTGCGGACCCTCGAAAAGTCATAGTAACGTCCACGCGGGTGAAGCCGCGGGAAACAGCTAGTATCTTATAAAAGGAACTTTAATAATACTAATACTAACCGAATGTGATCTCGAGTCGAGCAGCTCCACTGGCTTCCCTTCGGAGCTGCCGCTGCCTTTGGAGCCGTTCAGATCCAGCAGCCGAGTGGTCGCGCGCCCTATGAACTCACCCACCAACGACAGCAGAACATCTCGCGGTCTTCTGTATTCCGCTCGGACCAACTGGTGGTTACAAAACGCGTACTTAGATGACAAATATGGCTTGATCACGTTTTTTTAAGTGGATACTGGTCCTATTGGATACTAGGGTCTATTCAGAATTATGTGAGTCTCTTTCCGAACATTTAAGTGCGACACGCACGATGAAAGCAACATTTGAGAGAAAAGTTAGAAAGAAAAGAACCTATACTTCACTTTTTGGTCAAGGTAGCATTAAGATATTGGTAGCGGCGATAGGCCACCGCGACAGGGTCGCGGCGACCCACTTATTTTACCCAACTGCGCCAGAAGGAGGGTCATGTTATTCGAGTTGTAACGGCATACGATGTCACTTACTGTATCTACCTAAGCTTATATCCAATGTAATACGTAAGCATTTTTATGTATCTACCTGTTGGTATAGCCAGTTCGGACACACCTATATATACATAATGTATGTATGTGGATTCTATGGCACGCTCTGAACGGCTTGATGGATTTTGGAGTGCCAGGTGTCGTTAGTCTTTATCCCGTGATTAATATAGGATTCATTTTTACCCAACTGGCCAAAAGAAGCCGGGTTAATTTTCATGCAGTCAGATTTTTAATTAATTCATGTAGTTATTGTATGAATATTGTCACGCGACCCAGTCGCTTGCATTAGTCAGTGCTTCATATCAATTCATATAAAGCAGTGGTCATTAGTCGCCATCGCTAAATCGGAATGCTACCTTTTTTTTACGGCTTTGCGATCCAAGCCCTATTGACGCACTTCCGGAACAACTTAGTAAGGCGTGTAACGGCAAATGTGAGGTTAGAAAGAGAAGCACCGGATTTGAGTCAATTACAATGGAGTCAGACTTCAATCCTCACTATAATCCATCATCATCCATTCATCAAGATATATTTTTTGTAGGGGAGTTTGCGGGCCATGGTCATGGTGTCGAATGTCCTATGAGGCATAGGGCGGGTGACGGATGACCAATAACGAAAAAAGGAGATACAACACTTTAAACCTTTGTCAACTTTACAAGTCACTTGATGGGAAATGACGATACAGTCGAATATGATTATGCAAACTAGAATGAAATAAGACACTATTCATTCTCGCCTTAAAGGCCCTCACATTGTAAGAATTGGGAAACACTGAAAAAGGCAAAAAATTCCACTCCATCGCTGTCCGCATTATAAATGAGGAAGCGTTACGGGTTGAGCGGATAGGTGGAATATCAACAAAGGAATTGTTGATATTCCACCCCTGCATCTCGATGAAAAAATGGAGCTGGGGGAATGAGGTCGATCGTGTAGTTCGCAGTGGCAGCCCGACGTCAATCACCTCCCTCCCCCTAAATCGAACAAGTCAAGACAATTAACGAATAATTGCAATTACATTTTTTTCCTCACCTCGGAATCCTCAGCTCCCGTATACTCCTGCACCGGTGGAAGTCTTGAATGGTCAGCATTCTGGCTATGGAACTGAGATTCGTCTTCTAACAAATCAGCTGGTGTAGATGAAACTAGTTTGGAGGCGGTTGCTCGGGGGTAGCCGCGCTGTGATGACCCTTTGTGTTCCGGGGATGTGCGATAAGGACCGTTGTATGATCTGAAATTAACATATTGTCACCTCTTTCACTAGAATTTATGTTTTTTTGTCCACAATGTGCGAGTCTTTGGCACTATCTCACCGATGGTTAATGGCGATGATGTAAAATATGGAAGCGGACCAATTTCCCAATTCAGTGGGCAACAGGCTATTTTATCTTCATGCTGGAACACAACAGTGATGTTCGGAGGCAAGACTTAGATTAGATGATAATAGCTAGCCAGGCAGGCTTAGAAAATGCCCTAACACCAACCAACCAAACCGAATGTTACAAAGTTACACCCCGCCGAAAATCAAACGCACGAACTCCGAGCGAAGCGAGAGCCAGTGAAGCGAGTTGACGAACCACTACGCCATGGCCGATGAAGAAAATACTAATTTATACAGGGTGACTGGTTGAACGACGGACACGTTTAAGGAGGTACATTCCATGTGCATTCCCTCTCGGTAAAAAAAGTTAGTTATTTTGAAATACGTGTGATTTATACATTTTTTTATATGTGAAATTTCTGTAATTTTGCTTATACTGTGCGGAGCACATGTTATCTTCCTATCAGAGTCGTTGTCAGCTGTTGCGTACGCGTCACAACGAGCGTAGTAAACGGTAAAAAAGGAGATTGTCCTTTTAAAAATAAAAAAAGGGGGGCGTTTTTTATGCTTAATGGAATGGGTATCGGCTTCTTATACACCTCCTTGAATGGGTCCGTTGTTCAACCAGTCACCCTTAATTTACGCTGCAGTGTTAACTACAGCTCTATGGCTTTATGAAAGTTAATGTTTTCGCACAAGAAACGAACACAATTTGTACTTGCCCGGTTTGGAAACCTGAAGGCAAGCGAGGTGCCGCCGACAATTGACCCTGACCTATCCAGGAAGCTTGGACTTGAGGAACTCAGCTCCGCAAGGTAACAGCCGCTATTACTGGACATGGCCATTTTAATAAACACCTATTCGCTCTAGGTATCACTGACAGCCCACTATGCAGAGTATGTATGGAGGCTGAGGAGACCGCTGGCCACATCCTGCTGGATTGCAAGGAGTTAGCACAGTACAGGGTAGTGCACCTTGGTGATCCAAGGTCGCTCCAGGATGTCGTCGGCAACCTACGGGGGCTACTGGACTTCTTGGAGGAGCTGGGCTGGCAGTGACGCTGGCCAACCACGCAAAATGGGCGCAGTGGTCGCCTGGTTGCGGAAACCAGCCCGCCCCTAATCACAACAACAACAAGTTAATGTTTTGTGGGTATACTTACTTTGAGAGCCCTTCGCAGTTATTAACGAGTGTTTTGATGGCGATAGCTAATTGCTGTATTATTTCTTTCTCTGTCTTTCCTTCTCTATTGTAACTTGGTAGTTGAATTTGTTTCACGTAGCAAGGTAATATCGCCTCGAGTATTATCTGTAACGTTTAAAAGTTCGGGGTGTGTTTTCTTGTGAATTCGATGATTTTTAGAGGTCACTATGCGTGGTCTATGACTGCCTCGGCGGAAGATAGAGCGCGTCAAAAATATACAAGATAAGCTAAATACCCTTATTGAACACACTAGTAAAAAAAAATATATTAAAAAACCTCAACTCAAAAAAACAAACATTATAAAAAAAGAAACTTATATAAGTACTATAGCGGTACAATTTGAGCGGTCTTATCGCTGCTCAAAGCACAGACTTATATGCACTTGCTTTATCTAGGCAAATATAAGTCTGTGGCTCTAAGCGATTTCTTCCAAACAACCAGGTGCTTGGAAACAAAAGCATAAAAAAGGTAGTGCACGAGTATCTAACTAAAACAATAGATAAGTAAGAGTTGAACAAGTTAAAACTGAATAATATACATTTGCAAAGTTACAATACTGATTACAATATTTTTGTTTTGTGGCCAGATGGATCTTATAGATAGGCGGTACAATTATTATTTTTCTATCTACTATAGTTTAGCCGTACGAAGTTTTTAATTGTAGGTACCCGTTTTTGTGTGGGATTTTTATTTGCCCACTACTACCCCACAGTGAAAACACGTTATTGCACAACATAAGAGGGAAAAAAAAATTACAATGATGGAGGAAGTTGTACATATAGGCGGTCTTATCACTACCAAGCGATCTCTTCCAGACAACCTTTAGGTGGATGAAACATAATATAAATAATGATTTTTCATGTTTCCTCCACCTAAAGGTTGTCTGGAAGAGATCGCTTGGTAGTGATAAGACCGCCTATATGTACAACTTTCTCCATCATTGTATCTTTTTTTTCCTCTTATGTTGTGCAATAACGTGTTTTCAATCAATCAATATTTTTTTCTGGAATGCCCGTCGAACTTAACGAAAGACGTTCATTAATCTTACGTCAAAAAATATAAATGAATAATGTAACAGAGAGGGCCAAGAATTTCATATTTCTGTAAAGATAGGTAAGAAGATACTCTTGTTATATCTATACTAACATTATAATGAGGCAAAGTTTGTATGCAGGAGGTAATCTTCCAAACTACTAACCCGATTTAAAAAAATATATTTCTCTAATAGTTAGAATGGAATTTCAGGACGGACATAGGCTAAAAAACCCCACTCACTCCTTTGGATATTCACGAGGGCGAAGCCGCGGGCAACAGCTAGTTTACAATATATAGCAGATCCATGTCAATTTTTGTTGACTTAGCATTGCAGCAAGGAATGTACGCCTGGCTTGGTTTATAAAACGTGCGTTGAATTGAAATTTTACAAAAAAAAGTCATTATATTTTTTATCCGCAATTGGTAAGCCCTTGACAGCATCTCACCTGATGGTAAGTGACGATGATGCCGAAGATGGAAGCGGGCTTACAAATATTCCCTAACGCAATGGGGGACTAGCTATCTTTTCTCCATGTCGGAACACATCAATGCTGTGAACATTGATGTTTGGCGGCAGAATTAGACAAGATGGTGATAGCCAGTCAGATGGGCTCAGAAAATGATATTCCATTAATCAAACCGAGTCTTACTAAGTTTTACTCTGCCGGGAATCGAACCCGCGACCTCCTGAATGTGAAACAAGACTAACCATTACGCCACGGAGGCGGTTATAAAATCTAGACACTTACCAACATCTGATACCCTCTAATACTCTCAGCAGAATATGAAACCACCATTACACACAGACTGATGCAGTCCAGTACATTCACCATCTCATCTTCGTCACGGTAGCAAAAATCTATGGGTTTTAATGGTTTCTCTTCTTTGATAAGTTCAGCTATGTGCAGTGGGTCAGGCGAGGGAGTCTCCAAGCTTAGCAGTAGGTTGAATAGGCAGCTGGATTGAACCTAAAGGCATATGTCAGGCATATTAATATTTAGCTCGCAGATACGATAACCTACGGGAAAGAAAGGTTCTGGAGGGGCGATCGTGGGCCTCAAGGCGAGTGTTGAACGACCTCCCACCAGGTGGACGGATGTGGCTCGCAGGCAACCGCTAGGTGGGTCCATGTGAGTTGAAATGATGAAGTTTTCAACTTTTATTAACGGAAATACAATATGACTAGTCAAAAGACCTTGCCATAGGAATATTTTTTCGTCGTCGTTAAAAATACATTACAACGTTAGTCTACAGAATAGGGTTATTTGATAATATTAAGAGGAATCGCGGTCTAAAGAATAGGTATTTGAATAATATATTGCTGTCTCCCTCCCCCAAACCTCTCCGTATACAGCAAGAAAGGGAGAACTGCAGCGCCGACCGATAACAGGCACTGACATTGACCAAAACAGCATTTCGTAGTCCCCTATTTCTTCCTTCAAATCTTAAACAATATTTTTTTTAAATAATTTAAAAAACGCTTTACCTATGCCTCTATGTTTTCATTTTATTGTTAATATGCGTATTATTTTTTTGGTGGGTGTCTTGAAAGTGACGTTTCAATTGGGCAATTTTCTCAGTTTTTGAAGGCTCCTACTACCTATTATAATTAGAATATGGGAAAAACAAAAAAACATATGGGCATGGCCATGGTAGATATAGATTTGATGGAAAAACATTTTTGCTCTATTTTCATTATCCAGAGAGGAAACAGGGGACTACGTTTGTATGGAAAAAATGGTGCCCGCGTTTCCTCTTAAAAATAATAAAATATTATTCACGAAACAGAATTTCTTCTACAAAAAGCATAACAACTTACTCATTTGACATTTCAATTCACTTTCAATTTTATTTTCATTGAAATCACTAAATTATTTCGTCAAAGTCAATGACGTCACATGGCTGTATGTGTATGTATGTAATTAGAATAATTTCATAATGTCGTTTTTGATAGTTGGTAAAAAGTAACTCAAAAGACTATCAGCCAAAAAACCGTGTAACAGATACACTTTTTAGGGTTCCGTAACCAAAGGGTAAAAACGGGAACCTATTGCTAAGACTCCGCTGTCCGTCCGTCTGTCACCAGAGGGTATTTCATGAACCGTGATAGCTAGACAGTTGAAATTTTCACAGATGATTAACAAAAAATAAAAAAAATCTAAAAAGTGAGTCTTCATAAAAAGTCTGTTTTTTTTAAATGTGAAGAAACTAGCTCTATCTAGTATGAAGGTACGGAACCCTTTGTGCGCGGTTCTGACTCGCACTTGGCCGGTTTTTTTTACTACTGAAAACGTAAGTAGTATTAATCTCATCTGTGACAGTGAATTTATTCTATATGGTAGTTGACTGCATAAAAAAAATATCTTTTTAAAACTAGTTTTGTTTTCTATTACGTCTTATATTTTTAATTAATTTAATGACAAAATTATTACATCAATGACGCTGAAAAACGCCTTGTTGACTGCATAAAAAAAAATATCTTTTTAAAACTAGTTTTGTTTTCTATTACGTCTTATATTTTTAATTAATTTAATGACAAAATTATTACATCAATGACGCTGAAAAACGCCTTGTTGTTTTCAAACAGTTTAAAAAAAAATAGTTTTTGACACACGATAAAAAGTTAAATGACCTAGTAGTCAACTACCCTCTTTTAAGAACTTACTTTGCTCGCATCGCCGTACACAGCCTCCTCGTCAGTATCCAATATGGCCGATACGGAGCCGAACATTTGCAGTATGAAAGGTTTTCGATTCAGCAAGTAGAACTGCTTTACTGCGTACTCTATGGTTGTGGTTACCAGTTTGTTCGTTTGGAAGTTTGAATATATTTGGAGCAATGTTGGCATTATTAGGAGATAACTGTGGAAAAAGTAACATCTTTAAGAATTAAAACGCATTACTACCTTTACGATTAATTATCAAACCACTTCAAAAAGGAGGAGGTTCCCAATTTCGGTGCTTGCCCGCGGTCCACCTGATTGGTATACTTGGGTGGACCATGGTCAGTTTAATTTTCCTGTAGCTCACTTTTTTTAATCCACAATTATTTAGCCCTTGGAATCATCTCACCTGATGGTAAGTGAAGATGATGACGAAGATGTAAACGGACTTACCAAGATTCCCCAACGCAATGGGGAACTGGCTACCTTATCTTTAAGCCGGAATACATTAATGTTGTTAACATTGAAAGATGGTAGTAGCTAGCCAGGCAGGGTTAGAAAATGCCTTAACTGAGTCTTACATAAAGTCAGACTCCGCCGGGAATCGAACCCACGACCTTCTGATGTGAAGTTAGAGGACTTAACCAATCCGCCACGGAGGCGGTCTAAAGGCACCTCTAAGGTAAAAAATAGAAAAATACTTAGCATATTCAACTGTGTTTTTTGTATGTATGTAAGGCAATTTTCTTTGCCAATTGTGAACCGATTTTAATGATTACATATTGCATTACATGTTTTGATTGAAATCGGTTTATTTTTCGTGTTTGGCGTTGTCATTAAATTACATTGTAAACAAAACTTACCCATTAGTAGAGAAAATGTTCTTGAAATTGAAGGCAGCGTTGACATAAGTAGCGATAACGTATCGGAGTATGAGCGAGTCTTCGCTGTGTAACATCAAAGCTCCGTTCAAAACGTTCAGGAACAGGTGGATATCTCGTGAGGACGTGAAGTTGCCCGCCATCGCTTCAAACATGCGAGCTATGAGACGAACCCACCTGCAATATATTTTTCAAGGTAACTTTGTATGAATGAATATAACACTTGAATGCACAAAACCGCCCTATTGCTAGTTAGTCCAATAAGGTGTAATTGCACTTGTTCAAGATCAATTTCAAGTTCTTACGGTTCGACAATTGTTTATTCTACACGTTATCCTAATGCAACATAGGAGGATAGAATTTACTGAGGTCCAAAAACTTCTGGAATCAAAGCGTAGAAAAGATTCAATTTTTAAACTGAAAATTCTGAATACATCATTTTCCCATCACTTTCAAATTCACCTAGGGCCGTATTTGTACAATTTAGCAAGTAATCGCAACAACAAACTGTACACTTTAACAAGATATCAGTGCAAAAATTTCATAAAAGAGTGGCTAACTCCAATGTCCTACGACGAGACCGAGCGGTTATTACTTATCACCGCCTAGTCAATACCTACCTATACTTTCTAATTTCTCTGTTTTTCATTTTATGTTTTTAAAGACACATACTAATTTACAACATAATTTTTAATATAATATCAACTAACGAAATAACATTACTTACCTATATATAAATAACTGTAAATTTTGTGCATATATCCCTAGTCTCCTCAAAACAACGTACATATTTATACACCTACCGTCCTTTTTATTAATAGTCATTTATCTTATCGATCGTAACCCCATTCCTGATATATACTAGGTATATTTACTGGTTTACTAACTCTCGCACCTTATTAGGCGATTTTAATTTCACATAAGAATTAATTTATAAATTAATTTATGTCTACACTGAATTAAAACTCTTACACACACCTACACACACACCCGTGCTTTGATGCGAGAAACATGTATTTTACTTGCTTATAAATAGTAGACTATTGTAATGTTCCTTTGTTACCCATAAGTTTAAGTAGATTAGTAATTCATAATATAATTAAGTATACATAATACGCATTATGGATTCTTGTACCTAAGAGGAATCGCTGTTACCTACAACACAGGTTTTCCTAGTGTAGGTAGCAGCGTCGTCACTTTACGTTAACGACTGGCCTATTGTAATTTACTTTTATTTTATTAGTATTTTTTTAAAATTGCGAGGAGTATATGAAGATTCTGTTACCTACCTTTAAACTATTGAACTAACTATTAAACAATAATTCCAATACCAATGACACCTACTAACCTCATTACTGTAACTTCTACTTAGGCTAAGTTTGGATCATAATAAAGAATTTAATTTAATTTAAAAATTTCAACAGCGCATGCATTCACCCTGTCTCTTCTTCATAGGTAGAAGGAGGAGTGACGCATGCAAAGCGTCATGTCTCTTCGTTACTATGGCAACCCAGAGGAATACGCTGTTGATATTTAAATTGATATTGTAATTGAACAAGTGTGAATAATTAAACTTACATGAATTTATGTAAAACGTCTAGTCCAAGCAGCATAGACCCCAGCGGTCCTCGACTGTAAAGAGCTAAGTCCGCTTCTAAGGCCTTGCGCGGGAACGAAGGAAGCTTCATCAGCTCGTCGTGAAGGAATACTACTCGTTGAACCACCTTCAAACAGTCACGTTAGCTAGTAATCTCTTCTAGTTTTATCGAGGCCGAAATATTATAGCAAGCACGTGTATCTTTGCTTTTTCTACACGTGATCGAGTCAGAAGTAAGGAGATCCGTAGGAGAACCAAAGTGACCGACATAGCCTACAGAATCAAATTGTATAACGGACGGCATTGGGAAAGTCAATTTCTCGAGTGGCGACCGTGCTGCGGAAAAAATGTGCTAACCAAGGGACAGACGACGGTTATTTAATGTTGCACTTAGCATCAACCGCGTTCAAGTGTAGGCATCTAAGCGCAAGGCCAAAGTATATATATTAGTAGTGTTGAAATTATTGTCTTTATGAACGCAACCTAAAATAATTTAGACGTCACCTGTCAACCTATATTTGTCTTTGAGTAATCTATACTTTTTGCTTTTTACTTGCTCGCTAAGGAATGTTCGTTGTCGATTTCTCTTAAATAAAATCGCGTGTAATCTCAGTCCAGTGTTTCTATTCTGCCGATTATTTCTAACAAGTAGGCGGTGCGCCAGGCCAAGATACACGAAGCAAGACTGTATCTTATTCGACTCCACTTCTCCGTTGTGCCGTGAAAAGATATTGCTTCTCTGTAGATATAATAGAAACTCATTGGTTTCATATTCAAATGACTTATTATATCAACATTCTTCATAATGGCCTACGTCAACAGCATTTACCCGATCTCAAACTTGTGCAACTTCTAGAGGGCGAACTTTGGCTCCACGTGTAGACTGTATAATACGACTTACCATATCAACATTCTTCAAAATGGCCCACGTCAACAGCACTTTCCCAATCTCGACGAACTTCTGCAACAGCTCTTGCTGCTGCAACTTTTCGAAAGCGACCTCTGGCTCCATGTGCACGAGCCCCAACTGCGGGTACTGTGAGCGCTTGTAAAAGTACACGTCGCGCACGTACCCTTGCAGGTTGTGGATTTGGCCTGAACAGGGCAATAAAAATATGATCGTTAAAAACCCTTGAACGTTCTCACTGCTGAGGCACGAATCTCTTCCTCAACTAGGAAAGGTTGGGTCATACTCCACACACGGGTTAGTGGGGGATGTAGGGCTTGTGGCGAACCCCACTGTCAGAAGTTTTCAAGTCGCCTATCAGTTTTTATTCTATGATTGTTTATTCTATGATTGTTGTAAGTCGCCTATGACCCGGGTTAACGGCTGCCATCTAGATATAGCGACCAGCACCAACGGCTCAACGTGTCTTGCGAAGCACGAAAACGGTCGAGAAAAATGTCACTAACAATCAAACCCATTCAGGTAATGACCGTGCTTCAGGTCAGTTAACCAGCGTAATCGATGCTATTACGCAATTAGCAATGAGCTGCGACAGCTTAATGATAAAACATGAAAGTACAGTCAAGAGTGTCGGTGGCGCAACGGCAAGGGCCGCTACCTCCTATCTAGGAATTAGTGGTTCTAGTCCTGCCACGTACTAATGTGTTTTCGAATTTCGATCTCATATGTACGTTAATAAGACGCTCTTACGGTGAAGGAAAACATCGTGAGGAAACCAGCATACGCCTGCGAAGAAACTCGAAGGTTGTGTGTAAAGCTAACCAACCCGCACTGGGCCCGCGTGGTCGACTAAGGCCCGATCGCCCTAATTCAGGGTAGGCTCGAGCCCCTCGGTGGGGACGTATATATGAGCTGATGTGATGACAGTCAAAACACCGATAGTATAAAGCAGCAACCGTTTCGCCGCGTGCATTGCTGTAGTTAGTCTCTTTTAAGTCTACGAGATTGGAACAAATCTGATAAATAATTGTACTCACGCGTCTTGAAGTCTACTAGGAAATGTTCGTTGTGCAGCTGCTCAGGTATGCTGAAGAAGTCTAACGACTCCTTCCATATCTGGACGAACTGGGTGTCCTCTTGAAGGGGAAACTGGGACGGAATGCTACCCTCGTTGTCAGCTGTACAACACAATTTTGATAAGTAAAACAAAGTGACAAATTTACAGTGAATTGATAATTTTATTCACACAGATTTTTTGTAACCAAAGGTGTTACCCTAAACAAAAACAAAATTGGTTAATGGTAATTTCTATTTTTAACCGACTTCAAAAAAAGGAGGAGGTTTCTTTATTCGACTGTATATATACTTCGTCGTTTATGAAACGATTTTGAGAATTCTTTTTTTTATTGGAAAGGAGATTAAAAAAAAAAGATAAGGAAACCAGGATCCGATGAAGGCATCCCAGAGAAATCGAGGGGAATCTTAGTTTCCTGTTTGAAGTCGTTTTTTTTTTGTTCAAAATTATTCTATTATAAATTAAACTACCGATACTATAGTTCGTTAAATTTAGCTTGATCGCTGTGACAGCAGGTAAGATAGATGGAAATTCAATTAGTGTAAAAGAAGTACAACATATAAAATGTACTAAGATGACAGCTGTCGCAGCGATCAAGCTAACTTTTAAGAAGTATAATTACAAATTATATTTTAGACTGGAGCCGTAGTTAGAAATAAGCGTCCACAGATTATTAAAATTGATAAGGCTTACACTGGATATGTTAGAAATTGGTTCCTGGTGTTTATCATAAAAAATGCGAATGTTCCAGTGCGATATGTGCCACTTGGCGATTATAAATATTTTAATTCGAATAAATACGAAATTAAAAAATCTTAAAAATATATAGGGTGTAAAAAAAATGGTGTAGGACCCTTTAACTGGGGGTTCTACTCATCATACTGAACAACTTTCCCCAAGGAACTCATAGTCAATTCTCAAAAAAATTTGGAGCCTTCATACAAAAATGCACAAAATTGGTCGACCCTCCACCATTTGTATGAAGACTAACATTTTTTTTGCGATTTCTGCAAATTATAAAACGAAACTTGTACAGTATGATTTGTTATAATAGAATAAATAAAATAAAATAAGTAAAAAACTTGTACAGTTAATGGGACCTACAGCTATGCTGCTTCTAAACAAACATATCAATTTGACATGTATGTTTGGCCTTCCACGCGGTGGACCGACGACCTGGTGAATATAGCAGGAAGCCACTGTATGCGGGAATTGCAGGACCTGTCGTCGTGGAAATCCTTGGGGGAGGCCTTTGTCCAGCAGTGGACGTCTTTCGGCTGATATGATAATGTCTGTTTAGGAGCAGCAACTTCCGAAAAGTTTGTCAAACTACGTTCATAACGACCTGGTCGAACTGTAAGCTGAACCAGCTACTCACATGGGCCGTGTACAATTATTTTCTTCGCCGCTGGCACATTTGCAGTAAGCAATATGGATGCGTCACACTGCTCTTTGCGCAATATCTGCTTCAAGTCTTTGAACATTATACCGTGGACGCTATGCACCACCTGAAATAATAAAGTAACGTCTTACGTCATAATGGGAAGCTTTACTGTAATAAGTGTGGCAAGGGTTGTCCGGGAGGTTGTGGTTCGAATCCTGCCACGTTCCAATGTGTTTTCGGATTTAGATTTAATATGTACGTTTATCCATCGTGAGGAAACCTGCACATGCCTGCAAAGAAACTCGAAGGTTGTGTGTGAAGATGGTGTGAAGTCTGCCAACCCGCACTGGGCCCGCGTGGTCGACTAAGGCCCCATTGCCCTAATTCAGGGTAGGCTCGAGCCGCTAGGTGGGGACGTATACGAGCTGATATGATGAGGGACAAATTTACGTTTTAAACATTTTTCTTCAGTTAGTTCGAAAATATCTTCTGTACATATTAATATGCCTGATGTTTTTTATTTAGCAGACACAATACTTAGTCACCGCAGGGGAACAAATGTAAAAGATTTTCCAAAAAAAATGAAAATCAGTGTAAAACTTAACAAAGCTTTAAAGTAGTTAGTATACAGAGAAGTCCGACATGGCTTATGACGTCATAGTCTACGTATACCATATATAACTTCTCTAGTAATTGTTTTGAAGAAAGAGACAAATATATTTGTTTAGTAATGGTACATTTTAATATTTTTTTTTCCTTATTTTAATTTTGTGTATTTTTTGATAAATAATTATTTAGATATTCTACATATTTTTATACAACTTGCCTAGCGACCTATTGATGTACCCTGTAATTTTTTTCTGACCAAAACATACTATTTATTGCCAAGTCTCGTGAGTCTCCCCTAACAATACATGAGATCTAAAGTGGAGCCAAGTTTGGCAGAACTTTTTTAAAATCAATATTCAGCAAAATACACCGTAGTTCTCTTTTAACCATACTGAGTAAATAGTAATACTTAAATTTATCCTACTAATATTATAAACGCGAAAGTTTGTATGTATGGATGTTTGTTACTCTTTCACGCAAAAACTAATGAACGTATATGGATGAAATTTGGCAGGTAGACAGGACAGGACCTAGATTAACATATAGGATACACTTGTCCACTCTCGCGCTCATCGCACCCTCGGAGAACGTCATAGAAACTATGTTTACGCGAGCGAAGTCGCTGGCAATAGCTAGTGATCAATAAACATTTAATGCATCTTTGTGGTCTCGAACTTTATTTCATCTCACTTACAAAGACTTTTTTTAACTTGGGTTTACATAAAAATGTTTTTATGGGATTGCATTTCTATTTGTCATAAATTTTCCTTTTTCCCTTGACACTTTTTTAATTTTTTAAAATTGTTTTTTCTAACCATATTAGAAGCCTACAAATATACTCGTGCAACTTTGTCTCTTACTTTGAAAATAACGGACTTCCATACAAAGTGTCTACCCCTATATCACCCCTTTAGGGGTGGATATTTGTTGCTTTCAGACATTTTCCTCCATAAACTCCCAATCACCTATCTCCGTGCCAAATTTCAACTTTCTAAGTCACCTGGAAGTGGTCTATCTTTTCTATAATTAGTGAGTAAGTCAGAAATTACGAAACTTCAACTAACGATATTTTAAAAACGGCTATAGGTATAAACTTATAATTTGGAATATACACTGTCTACGTTACGTAAACAAAGCAATAAAAATCAGGCAGTTTCCTCAGTCCCTAACAAGGCATTAAGAGCTCGAAAATGCGTTTAGTTGCTTCGAGAAAAGGGTGTGTGCCGTGCTATTTTACAAGCTTTTATTTAGTTTCACCTGTCCCGGTGTTTGTAAGAAAATCTGTCAAGTTAAATTTGATCCACTTTCCGGTTTCCGGTTGAGTTGAAATTTTGCATGAATATGTATATCGCTGGATGCGGGCAGCGCAGAACCGGTCGTCGTGTAAATCCTTGGGGGAGGCCTATGTCCAACAGTGGACGTCCTTCGGCTGATTTGATGATGATGATGTAAGAAAAATGAAATGTTTTAGGTTTTTCGAAATTTTTCCCTATACTGTAGATAATAAAATAAGGGTCAAAACATGCAGTCATTACTTATACTACTCACCATCCACAAAATCGACAACGCCGCCCCAACCAGCCTCTGGCCATCCTCGTGCGGGGTCCTCACATAGAACATGACATATCCTATGATGTAGTTGTAAAGCGCGAACGCCGCTTGCTGCGGCAGCCGCGGTATGAACCGGATCAAGTGGCGCAACAGCTTGAACATCTCGTCCTGGTGGTCTCGCGTTAGCCGCTCGAGCACGTGCCGCAGGAACAGGGCGGAGTCTTCTACCAGACAGTTCCAAATTACCTGCGAATATACAGTTGTGTAACTTATAGTGTAATTAATCAGTGGCGTAGTGGTTAGTCCACTTGATTTATAATAGGAGGTCAGAGTTCAATGCCCGGCGGGGTGTAAACATAGTTAAATTTATTTTTACTATGGTGTAACTGTCTAAGACTTTACAACGATTTACCAATGGTGGATAAAACATTGTAAGTACGACCATATGTATGACAATATCGCTGCCCCTATTCAAGACCCAATGCTTCCCTCTGAGTAAACAAATGAGGACTTTGTTTCAAAGTCGGTGCAAAGTGTAATCTATCCACAAACTACAATTTCGTGACTTTATATGTATGAAGTTTCATTAGAATCGGCCCATCTATTTTTTTAAGAAGTAGTAAGTTAAGGTTTGTATGAGAAACGATTTTACTTAAATACGCTATGTTACGTATGTGTTCGCTTCACATTCTTAAAAAGAAGACAGGAAATGCGTGATTACAGGATCGTCAAATAATAATAATAAAAAAAAACTCCCCGACAATAACGAGCCGGGAAGTGGGTAAAGTAAAATTAAATTGCTGGTGTAGTATTTTTTCAATTGCAACAATCTTATAACACACTGAGTCACGGAACACAAATCTCAAACAGCCAAGTAACAACAACATAGTCGGATAATTAAAAGCTCCTTGGTCTGAAGTTCGCTGACTGCTTTTTTCTAATTTTGAACGAAACGGATGGCTCTGTGATTAAGAAAAAGTAAATTGGCGGAAAAGCAAAAATGTGCGTCACGGCATTCCCTACTCTTTGGTCACGGTTTAAATATCGAGTGAAATTTAATTAATAGTACATTACGCAGCGGCCAGCAGTAGAGGCATTGATGGACGAACATGTAAATGTCGGCTTGGCAACATTCAGAATCGGATTCAGCAGGCTTTTTTACTTCGGAAGTCATGTTGCCAAAATGGCTCACAAAATGCCGTTGACATGGAAAAGGAAGACGATTTTTAGGATTAACTACCAGTCTATATGCAGAAAGGACGCTGCTGCCCATCCTCCGATTTTTGTCCCTTAGTCGTCTCTTACAATAGGTACTCTGAAAGAGATGCAAGTGTTGCTATTCTAGAGCCGCACCAATACTGGTGAGCCATAGATAACAACATTTAGAACTGCCGCCCGTGTCTAGATATAGTAAAAGTACACATGAAGCTGACAAAAATTGCAAATGCTCCTGTCCTATGTTTTTGAAAAGACTACTTACTTGATAAGCCACTTCATAGACTGAACAGCCGTCACTAGAGACCGCAGCGTCATCCAAAAGCGAGACTATTTCCGCCACAGCGGAACACAGCGCTGAAGGGAATAAGGCGGATGCCACCTGCGTGTGGTGCGAACCTCTCACTCCCTCTACCATTTCTTCGTCCGATGGAGCTGTGGGTTAAATCAGATGATTTACAAGAAGAATGACGATCTCTATAGTAAATTGCGTTCAGCGCAGGACCGTTTGTTGTGGAAATCCTTGGGAGAGGCCTTTGTCCAGCAGACGCAGCAGTAGACGCCTTTCTTTTTTTATTTATTTATTCACAATTGGTAAGCCCTTGGTAATCATCTCACCTGATGGTAAGTGACGATGATGCCGAAGATTGAAGCGGGCTTACCAAGATTCCCCAATGCAATGGAGAACTGACTATCTTATCTTCAAGTCGGAACACATCAATGTTGTTAACACTGATGTTTGGCGGCAAGACTTAGATAAGATTGTGGTAGCTGGCCAGGCGGGCTTAGAAAATGCCCTACCACCAATCAAACCGAGTCTTGAAGTTGAAGTTATGAGACGGTTTTGTAATTATTAAACTTGAAAAAAAAGCGGAGTGGTAGCTTTAGATCACACATAAAACAACAAGATTGACCAGCAGGTTCCGCTGCTGAGGCAGCCGCTCGGTCGAAGCACTCAAAATATGCTGCATTGGAACAAACCTACATGTTTGTTCCATTTGCCGTCGAAACGGCTGGCTCATGGGGAACCGAGGCTAAGGGTTTTGTGCGGGACATTAGGCGCCTTCTGCGGGACAAGGGATTTGACCCCCGCTCCGGGGCCTTCCTGTTGCGAAGGCTGTCTATAGCCATACAACGCGGCAACGCTGCGAGCGTTATGGGCACCTTTGCGCCGGGGACGCTCAGGGGTGGGTTATATTAGTGTTAGAAATTTTATAATTTGTATGTTTGACAATTGTAATTTACATGATTAAATAAATACACTATAACATAAATAAAAAAAAATTGGATATTTCTATGCTTGTTTCCTGTCAATGAACTGTCAGGACGTTTAGTTGTATACTCAGAATCTGCCACGGGGCCCAGGATAGCATACAACAGTCTCCTCCATAGAATTCTATCCGCTCAGAATCTTCCGAGGGGCCCAGGATAGCAAACAACAGTCCCCTCCATAGAATTATATCTGCTCAGAATCTGCCTCGGGGCCCAGGATAGCAGACAAAAGTACCCTCCATAGAATTATCTCCACTCAGAATCTGCCACAGGGGCCCAGAATAGCAGACAACAGTCCCCTCCATAGAATTATATCGGCTCAGAATCCGCCACAGAGGCCCAGGATAGCAGACAACAGTCCCCTCCATAGAATTATATCGGCTCAGAATCCGCCACGAAGCACAGGATCGCAGACAACAGTCCCCCCTATAGTATTCTATCCGCTCAGAATATGCCACGGGGCCCAGGATATCAGACAACAGTCGCCTCCAAAGAATTCTTTCCGCTCAGAATCTGCCACGGGGCCCAGGATAGCAGACAAAAGTACCCTCCAAAGATTTTTTTTCGCTCAGAATCTGCAACGGGTTCCAGGATAGCAGACAACAGTCCCCTCCATAGAATTATATCGGCTCAGAATCTGCCACGGGGCCCAGGATCGCAGACAATAGTCCCTTCTTTAGTATTTTATCCGCTCAGAACTTGCTATGGGGCACAGGATATCAGACAAAAGTCCTCTCCACGGAATTATTTCCGCTCAGAATCTGCCACAGGGGCCCAGGATAGCAGACAACAGTCCCCTCCAAAGATTTTTTTTCGCTCAGAATCTGCAACGGGTTCCAGGATAGCAGACAACAGTCCCCTCCACAGAATTCTGTCCGCTCAGAATCTCCCTCGGGGCCCAGGT
Organism: Coleophora flavipennella; assembly: GCA_947284805.1. Classification (NCBI taxonomy): domain Eukaryota; kingdom Metazoa; phylum Arthropoda; class Insecta; order Lepidoptera; family Coleophoridae; genus Coleophora; species Coleophora flavipennella. The sequence goes on from OX369257.1 coordinate 18,015,266, forward strand.
GCCTTCACTTCTTAATAAATTATTCTTGATACTAGGGACCGACCCTGCCCAAGGGAAATCTTTTATCCAAGAAACGCCGTACTTTGACTTTGTCTGAAGTAAAGTTTGAAATTGAAAATATCAATGGGGGCTACCGTTACATGGAATTTTTTCTTGATTTTACGAGAATTATACTTTGCACGCACTATTCAATAAGTTCGTACTTACGCATTTTGGTTTTTCATATAAAACAATCACTTTCATATAAAACTAGCGCTGAATCGCGGACAATGTTCTTGTTGTAAATCATACGAGTATACTTGCTACCCTACACAATGGTTAGAAGTTTATGAAGAAGTTCTATGTTTCTAAGCATCTTGTTTATTATTTCTGTCCTCTAAAATGTTATAAGAGAAAACTTATTTATATATAAATAGGAGTAAGTTGTCCTAAAATACAAGTCCAAAAATACGATTTACGACAATATTCAGACTTAATATTATACGGCTACTAATAACACTACACATCTTACGTTCAATATGGTCATCCACAGCATGGTCTAATGCCGGTTCTCTGGCCGCTTGCCTTGTGATCGGTATAGTTGTTATTAGAAAACTTTCACGTTCAGCCTTTTTCTTATCATTGCGCTGTTGTAGCGCTCGCTTTATGGCCTCAGTCTGTTGCTTTTTGCGCGTCTTGGTCGCAGTTACTAGCGAGCGCTGCTAGAAGAAAGACGAAATAACATAAGTACGAAACCCGATTGTACAATCATTAAATTTTGTACAGCCGATATTTAAATTTTTAAAACAAAACTTTAATGAAATGGTGATGAAATAGTCGGCGAAAATGTTTTCCAAACAGAAATAGCCACGAGAGTACGACTCCACACAGAGGCCTAAAGATTCCGCCCGATTTTGAATTTAAAATTTTTGAAAAGACCTCTAAGTTGAGTCGTCCTTCAAATTCAATATAATTAATTATCAAAAAGCCATGAAAAGTCGTGAGTATTAATGCACAATGGGGCTAATTCTAGCGAGTAAAACACTTAGCAAAAAGTCTTGACAGGTCTAAAAGCTACGCAGCTCTTTTCTCGTGTTACATAGAAAAATCAGAAAAGGATGGTATGATTTTTAGACTTGGCAAATTGGCCACTCGCCTGAATGTGCCCCAGTATCAATCTTACGTGTTGCTCTTGGTTAAGGGTCATCTCCATGTCTTTGTCTTTTATCTGTGGGCACCAGGGCGGGTCGACGACGGCTAAGGACTCAATGCCGATCTTAGGTGAGGGGAGAGTGAACTCTATCCCGGGCGGAGGCACTTTAAACGTCATGGAGGCGCCTTCCTCCATGCGCGGCCACACTTGGTACCGCAGCTTCCACATCACTTGGAAACGTAATATTGCGTTTATTCTGAAAATAAAATGTTGTATTAGCATCTGTGTTTTTTTTTATTCGAGTGCATTGACTGCACTTTACATCATGGTTTATTTGCTCTTAGAATTGAGGGAAAAACTTAACTTTGCAGTTGCAAGAACGGTCTCCCATACATCGACATACTTCACGGTCATTTGCCTAGTGTGGGGTCACTGTAAGCATTCGTAGCGTAACTTTTTTCTGAATAAAGATTTATCTTATCTTATCTTGTTTCTCCAAGTACAAATGTAGGTTTAATATCGCAAAAAAGTGAAATAATTACAAATTAACGATTTCCATATTTTTTTTTTACATGTGCTGTGAGAACTTTTTAAATTTCATGATTCTAGGTCAACAGGAAGTACCATATAGGTTTCGATTTACTTGGGACTGTATGAAATATATAAATAGCCGTATTTTTTGATTGCGCTGACTTGGGAGCTTGATTTTATTACAGCTCCAAGGGGTTGTAGACTTAGTGTTTTATATTAATTCCAACTTGATATCTTCAACTGTTCCTGAGAAAAAGAGTCTTGACAGACAGACAGACGGACAACTAAGTGATCCTATATAAGGATTTTTTTCTTTCTTTCGAAGAACAGAACTCTAATAAAAAAAATATCGAACGTCAATAAAAAAATTATGACGACACGCCTTGCCGTTTAAAACATTTTTAGAACAAAATTTAGTTTTTTATACATGATAAAAGTAACAAAAATGACTAACAGCCATCATCACTATCGCTTCCGCGAACATTTCCTCCCACATAGTAGTCGTGCCTTCGGTACGCTTCACATAAACATACTGAACTGACCCCCGGCTCCGTGTGTTTCAGATCCCCATGCATGATCTCGGAGGCAGTTTGCGGTGTCTTGACCGCACACAGTATGAACAAGGCGGCAACACACGCGCTCAACTCTCTATCCGACTCGAGTAAGAGCTGCCACGCTACTGGCGCGCATTCAAAGAACATTTCCTCCCACATAGTAGTCGTGCTTCGGTACGGTCCACATAAACATACTGACCTGACTCCCGGCTCCGTGTGTTTCAGATCCCCATGCATGATCTCGGAGGCAGTTTGCGGTGTCTTGACCGCACACAGTATGAACAAGGCGGCGGCACACGCGCTCAACTCTCTATCCGACTCGAGTAAGAGCTGCCACGCTACTGGCGCGCATTCCGCGAACATTTCCTCCCCCATTGTGGTGGCGCCTTTTATTAAAGTGGCAAGTGGAGTGTGGTAGGCATCACGAACCTGGTAAGATTGTAACTTGATTTATTTTAGTACAACTAAACACCTTATTTTTCCTAAAAAAGTATATTTCCCAATTATATTAAAAATCGGTTGAGTACATTAAATGCCAAACACGTTCAAAAATTCGATTCATGAAGTACATTTTGTTAGATATTTTAGGTTTTTGTTAAATCTCTAAAAGTACTTAATCAACCTATTTTAATGAAATTTCTATGGGACCAACCTAGTGCGCATGCTCTATAGGGTATCCTTTTAAAAAAAAAATATGAAAATTTAACATACAATGTTTGTTAGGTATATCGGAGCTTACCTGTCCCTTCAGGTACTTCAATATGGCGGGCGGGTCGGCCGGTGGGTACGGTATGCAGCCAGGTTGCGTCACAATAGGAACGTCTGTGTTGGGCAAAGTGTTTTCTACTCCAGCAGCACGATAGGCCAAGCCTGCCGTTTCCAAAACCGAGCGGTCGATTCTGTGAACAAACCAGACAATATAGGATAATGTGATTGGTTCTTATGGTAGTTGATGGTGATAGCATAATCTCTTTGGAAGTTAGGCCGTGTGCAAGATCTCCTTGTAAGACAGCTTAAAAAAATAACACCTTTTAACTGTTATCACGTTCTCGCAACCAGAAATGTGTTTTCAAGAAGGAATATTTGTTTAATAAATTGTACGGCCACGCTGTGAATCTTTTCTTGCGAAAGCTTTACCGTCTGGCAAAGTCGGACATACACAAATCAATCAACAATGAATATTAAAAAAAAATAAGTGTTTTTTTACTATGGTGGCAACCCTGAAAATCAAGATAAGAGAAATAAAAAAAAACGGCTGGAAATATAATAATTACATTGCTCTAATCCAAATCCGTCCGGTAGTTTGGGAACTAGAGCACCGGACGGACGCACAGACACAACACACATTTTTATTAGCGTACAATTAATCCCCATCAAAATCTCAACTACGATTTTTTTGCCATCACAATAATTACCTTCTTCACTCCTTCGTCGCTCGAAAGTAAAAAAACGGCTGGATATAAAAATAACATTGCCCTAACCCACATTTCAATCAAATCTGATGTTGTCCACATTTTAATCACAAACACACACCATCATCATATCAGCCGAAGGACGTCCACTGCTGGACATAGGCCTCCTCCATGGATTCCACGACGACCGGTTCTGCGCACAAACACACATACATACATTTATTTAAGTTTTTTTAGACTCTATTCATCATATCAGCCGAAGGACGTTCACTGCTGGACATAGGCCTCCCCCAAGGATTTCCACGACGACCGGTTCTGCGCTGCCCGCATCCAGCGGCTTCCCGCGACCTTCACCAGGTCATCGGTCCACCGAGTGGGAGGCCTGCCTACACTACGTTTTTCGGTGCGTGGTCGCCACTCGAGAACTTTACTGCCCCAACGGCCATCTGTTCTACGAGCTATGTGCCCCGCCCACTGCCACTTAAGTTTAGCAATTCTGAGAGCTATGTCGGTTACTTTGGTTCTCCTACGGATCTCCTCGTTTCTGATTCGATCACGCAGAGAAACTCCGAGCATAGCACGCTCCATTGTCCTTTGGGTGACCTTGAGCCTTCTTATGAGGCCCATAGTAAGCGACCATGTCTCAGTTCCATATGTCATCACTGGCAACACACACGGGTCGTAGACTTAAGACACGCGGTATCTGGGACGTAAAGATATTGCGAAGCTTCCCGAACGCTGCCCAGCCGAGTTGGATTCGACGATTGATCTCTTTCTCGAAGTTGGACCTACCTAACTGGACTGTTTGTCCCAGGTATACATATTCAGTAACAACTTCGAGTGTAGAGCCTACAACCTTGAGAGGAGTAGGTTAGGTAGTTAGACTTTATTAGTGTAAGACAATCGTTCCCCAAAGTCTCAACTTCGATTTTTTTTGCTATCACAATAGCCTCAGCACTCCTTCGTCACTCGAAAGTAAAAAGATTGTTTTCCTATCAATGTATATCAAATATAATTTTGGGGATAACTTTTTACTTTCTAGCAAAGGAAGCGAGTCAAACTTAGAGGAAAACTCTAAAAAGGTTATGCGAGAAAGTAAGTACAGACGGGTTGGTTTGCAATTTATTTTCCAGCTGAAAAGAAGTCATGTAACCGACCTGTCGGAAGCGTGTTGTGAAGGTTACCGCGCGCGGCGGCATTGCCGTGAGCTACCACCTGCACCGCCTTCATCTGAGTTCGTCGCGTTTACCTCTGGACCAAACTTTTCCCCATAAATAAGTACGTGTATATTGAATGGAGGTACGGGACCCCCGGTGCGCGAGGCCAACTCGCACTTGACCGGGTTTTCCATTTCCTAGAGGTAAACAAATACTATAACTGACCTGTCGGAAGCGTGTTGTGAAGGTTACCGCGCGCGGCGGCATTGCCGTGAGCTACCACCTGCACCGCCTTCATCTGAGTTCGTCGCGTTTACCTCTGGACCAAACTTTTCCCCATAAATAAGTACGTGTATATTGAATGGAGGTACGGGACCCCCGGTGCGCGAGGCCAACTCGCACTTGACCGGGTTTTCCATTTCCTAGAGGTAAACAAATACTATAACTGACCTGTCGGAAGCGTGCTCAGAAGGTTTCCGCGCGCGGCGGCCTCGCCGTGAGCTGCCGCCGCCTTCGTCCGAGTTCGTCGCGTTTACCTCTGGACCAAACTTTTCTCCATATATCTGTACGTGTAAGAATTATAACAATTATAAGCAAAACAATTATCCCATCGAACATCAAACACAAAGTAAAATGTTTACATTGTTTCTATGCGTGTGTGTTGTATAACACTTTAAAATTTCACGATTATTCATAATAACAAATTGAAAGCGGGACCTGACGTGATTTTATATAATATATGAGCAGGTATTGATGTTTTTACCTCAACATATCGGCTATGCTTCGATAGCCGTGGTCGCGAGTAGACTGAAGCCGCGGTGTCATCGCCGCCGGCGCATCGCAGGAACACCTCCATCTACCCTCACTTAATTTTCTGAAGGGTTAGTTTATCAATACCTGCTCATATATTATATAAAATCACGTCAAGTCCCGCTTTCAATTTGTCGTGTGTGTTGTGTTTATTTTATGTCGAAAATAGTATAAACAAAGTCGCTGTCTGCCTCTATGTATTTCTTCCCTTATACTTCTCCTATGCCACGCAACGAATTTTGAAACGGTTCTCACTAATAGAAAGAGTGATAAACGAGGAAGGTTTACGTGTAGCACCGCGGACCCCTCTAGAGTTGAGTAAAACTGTTTATGTATGTATGTAAGTAAGTGGATTCGTGTACGAAAGAGGAATTCTGTTGATTCAAGATTCAAGGTATTTATTCAAAATAGGTGCATATTATACTCTTTCTAATAGTCATAAAAATAATAATAATAACATAATTTCATTTGTGAAAAATCAAGAAATAAACAATCATTAGTTAATAACGTCAAAGTTGAATCCTTGAAATAAACCAGATTATGTCATTAGAACATGAAAACAATATGACACGAAAAGTTATACATAAAAATCATTGAATGTCATTGATACCTTTGACAAGAGTAGGCCAGTTCACACGGACAGCAACCGGTCACGAGTATAACGCGAGAGTCAGTCATCGCTCCCATCAACCATATAAGAGGGAAAGGAACGACCCGGCTCCCGATGCGCCACTTAGTACCCTATTTACTTTGTTTTATAGGGTTCGATTTATTTAGGCAATTAACTATAGTATTTGGGACAAGAGACCACGATATTAAAAAAAACTTGAACCTGCTTAAGGATCATATCAGCCGAAAAAGAACACTGCAGAAAAAAGGCCTCCTAAGGATTTCCACAACGTGCGGTCCAGCGGCTACCTGAAACCTTCACCAGGTCGTCGATCCACCGAGTGGGAGGGTTTCCTACGTCACGGCTCCCAGTATGCGGTCACCACTCAAAAACCGCCTGCGGTCCTTTCTACGAGCTATATCTAGCCTGCGTATTGTCACTTTAGTTTAGCGATTCTGTGAGCTGTGTAGGTTACTTTATAGTTCTACAGATATTCTCATTTCTGATTCGATCACTTAAGAAAACCACGAGCCCTTGCGAACTTCAATTTTAATTATATTCCAGATTGACCTTTTGCACCGACTTCATGAGGCGCACAGACGCGCGCATGTTGCGACGGAAGCAGTACGGATGGCAGAAGTTCTGGTGGCAGCACACGTAGTTGAACGAATTGAGAAACTTCACCATCACCTGTGGGAAAATGGTTGAGTGTGAGTCGAGGTCTGTGCTTGGGTTCCTTATAATTAGCTGTCGCAATTTCAGACTGACAAACTTACCCTGCGAAAATTAGGTATGGTAAATTAGTATTTTTTTACTTAGTTATCTTCTATAGAACAAAATTGCTTTGCTGAATACAAGTATATTATTAGCTTTGCTAATATTGGTTTTGCAGTAGTTTTTGTTTAGGTATGCTATTCTTCGCTCAGAGCCCTTTATAAGTTTTTTATGTTATATTTACTTATGTAATATTTCCTGTTTTATTGTAAGAATCTGGGTGGGGTCTTTTTCTTTCTGTATCGAAAAGACATGGAGATAATATTTTAATTAAGTTCAGTCCTATCAAATAAGTTAAATCGTGTTACACCGAATCGACAAAACTGTTAACTTAAATACCTTGTAAAAGTTACCATTACGTATATTTGACTACGGGACCCTAGTAACTACAATAGCGAGATGCACGTATCATTCTATTTTATAAATATTTGATCACTAGACCGTGTTTAAATAAATATTATTTACTATTATGGTTGTACTGGTAGCGCCACGGGAAACGCGCGAGCCGACATTCAATAATGAATCAAAAGTAAACAAAGGCTGGGCCATTCATCAGTTCAAACTATTCTCAAGCAAGTTTGCAACAGGATGGAATTGGACGGAAGATTGAAAATAATAATCCTTTACTAATGAAAAGGCCGAATCAATTAAAAAGTTTAAATAAAGAAAATTAGCATAAAAAATAGTTATCAAAACTATTTTTTTTTCAAAACAGTATTAAACTACTCTTATGTAAATGGTAGTACATATGCCTATTGTTTAGATATTTTGAGGGCACGAAATCATGAAGATGGGTTTTTTCACGAAAAAATAATGATTTTTTTAGGCAAAATATACAATTACCTACTTTAATTTTAAAGCTCTAGAGTTATAACTGCAGTTTCTTCGCATATAAGATTTCGACATTTTAAGGAAAATTCAAGAAATTTATTAGTTGAAAATTGTCCCATCTGATGTCTAAGGACAGACTTTTATTCCATTCAATGGTACGTAGCTCCGAGAATTGAATCATGAAATACATCACACTGGTCACTTAGAAAAAACATAAGTAGTATCATCATATTTTCAATAATCAAAAACAAGATCATTTTTCTTTTCACAAAAAATTGGCATTGTACTTTATAAAGCTTATCGGCAATTTTTTTTAAGGAAATCTAGGTTACATAATTTAAGTAAATAGCAAATATAGGCAGACCTATTATAATTCTGTTTACTATAAAATGTTCTCTGATTTAATATTTTAATCGTTGCGTAATCCAGTGTTGAAGGTATTTTAGTTATACCAAAATAATATTAGATTAGTGGGTGACCTTCATACTGTGGATCGCAGTTTCAATACAGTCTGAAAATAGATGGCGCCAGGTAGTTTCAGGTCTAGTAAAACAAGATGGCGCTATGAATTACATAACAGTTTTTTGCTGAAAACTAAATAATTTCGTCGTGTCGAAACTGGTAACGGACTCTTTTTTTTATCAAGACTGAATTTAAATGTACCTAATTAAATTGTCATTGAAGTGTGTAAGAATCCAAGAGTTATAGACAATTTAATATGAAGTCATAATATATCACATTGAGTCAAGCAAGGTACTATAAGGATTAACATTCTTCTTGTAAATGGGGTTAATCTTAAAAATATACAGGTTGTAAAAAAATGCTGTATGACCCGTTAACTGGGGCTTCTACTAACCATACTAATCAGCCTGCTTTGGCATAAGATGATGATAACCATCATCGCATCAGCCAAAAGACGTTCACTGCTGGACATAGGCCTCCCCCGAATTGGGGGGTTTTGTCGTTATCGCCACGCTTGGCAGGCGGGTGGCGGGTTGGCGATCGCAGTGTGCGATGTGGTGGCACAGTACGCGGAAAGGATGCTGCTGCCCTTCCTCCGGTTTGTTCCCTTAGTCGTCTCTTACGACACCCACGGGAGGAGATGGGATGACCCTATTCTAAGCTGGGCGCCATACGGCTCACCATACTGAAGAACTTTTTTCAAAGACGTAGTCAATTCCAAAAAAAACCGACGCTCCAAAAAAAAAACAAATAATAATAGGTCAATTAGCAGATCGATTTGTATAAAGTTCTTTTTTTTTAGAATTGACTATGGGTCTCTTGGTGACAGTTGTTCAGTATGATGAGTAGAAGCCCCAGTTAACGGGTCCTACACCAATTTTATTACACCCTGAATGTTTTCAGCATGTCAATGTCTATGATTATTGACAAGAACTTGATACCTTGAGCCAGGGATATCCCTTGCTAGTGTCCGGCAGGTCTGTGGAGTTACTATCCGGACTGTCCGGCGGATGGTCGTGGTCATCTGACAACACACCCGGGCTTTCTTCGCCACCGCTGTCGGCCTCGTTTGGCATTATCACTGCGCCACCTACAAACACAAGTTTTACAATTTCTCATTACCTGTTTTAAGCAGAGTAAAACGGTTGTAGCAAAGTTAAAATTGTAACCGAGCTGCGACAAAAATTACGCGTGGGAAACTTTTTTTGGGCCAAAGAAGACTTGTTAAAGTGAAACTTTTATTACATCGTCTCAAAATTTTTTCGTTTGTGTGTTGCCTGTCGCGTGACGGTCGCTTTCGTCTAACGGTATGATCGTTTCGTCCTCTGTAAAGTTTCACTTTTACCGTGGTTTCATAAAACCACACTTACTTTTTTATTACTACGTGAAATAGAGAAGCTAAACTCACCTCCCGCAGTCAATATATCGTTGCCTTGCGGGAAGTGGTACGCAAAGTGGCATCGTGCGCCGTCGTTGCGAGTGCAATACGTTGAGACCGAGGTTATAAAAGGATGCACATATAGTCAAGTGTAGTTACTTCGTTCACAACCCATAAAAGTGCTGGCCTTGACGCGCCCTCCAACCGCGCCTAAGCTCACACGAGGATACAATAACCTAAATTGAAAGCAGGTGGTCAGGGAACAATCTAGTAAACACTGGGATTGCCACCAACTTTAATATATAATAATAGAACTTTAAATATAAAATCAAAAAAAACATTACTGAGCACAAAAGAGAAATAAGAGGTGAGCAAGAAATTAACAAAAATAGGTTGAGAAAAGTAGAATAGAGAGAAAAAAGGTGATGACAGGATGTGAAGACAGCAAAAAGACAATAATTTTTGAAAAATATAACAAAAATAAATTAATAAGTAAATAATAAAAAAAAACAGATCAAAAGTAAACAAAAAAAGGATGACTTCGTCACAAACGTCCTCACTGCTAAGGCACGGGTCTCTTTGGGTATGTTAGACCATAATCCACACACGGGGCGAGGTCCTGGTAGGTGGAAGTTGTAGGGTTACTGGCGAACCCCACCGTCATAAGTTTTTCAAGTCGTCTATAAGACATAAGAAGGCTTGTTACGTAGGTACTGATTTATGTTTTAGAGTTGTTTGCTGTCAGAACTCATTGTTAGTCGGAAATAATCTTAACCATTTCTAAAAGATTTATGCACTTTTCTTCCTCCGCGGACACACGTTGAAGAATGTCATGATATGTTCTGGACTTACCAGTGCCAGGATAGACTTCAGACGTGTCACTTCTGTCAGACAGAGATGAAACTTTCCTTCTGCTCTGTATAGAATCGGATCTTCGATTAACAACTAAAACAAAAGAATATTCTTTTTCAATACAGTTGCTCTAAAAGTGGTCCTTTATTTGCCAGTCAAGTGTGCGCAAAATTGATTTTACCGCACACGTGTTTTTACTTTACCACTTTTTTTAGATAAAAAATATAATAATCAAAGAGAATTTTAAAAGAGATAGGTTGTTTTTTTGTGAGGTTAGCACATAACGCTAGCTGATTAGATTATTTTTGGGTTATATCTTTGTGAAGAAAAGAAAATAAATATGAATAAAGCGCATATGTTACACCGAGGAATAGGTCATCTTTTCCAAGAAGGTTTTAATGCTAATAATAATAATTATCCCAAGCTTTACTGTTGTAGTCTATATATGATAATAAAGCAAGCTAAGTAAGCTAAAATATTGCGCAATTTTCGTAAAACTGAATTGAGATATTATTTTGTTAGTAAAAACGAATAAAATTATGAATAGTTAATATTATATGTGTAATAAAAATATACTTATGTGTATAAACAAAGTAAGATTACTCCCCAGACATTTAAAATGAGCCACAAGTCGCCTAAAATCATTTTTGCCGAACCTTGATAGGTGTGTACCCATGTATTTTGTTTTTCTGTCACGGTCGTTTTTTAATTTGCCTGTTTTCTCAAAACTGTATTGAAAAACTTCGAATGATTCATGGGTGTAAAAGTAAATAACAAACTCGTGACGATGGTAAACCTTTGCCTGCGGCTCAAACTCACTAATGGCACTCGTTTGCTTTTTTTTTTAAATTTTAATTGCAATCAGTCTTCCAGACCATGAGCAATTGCTTTGCAAAATGAAGACGTTGGGGGCGCAGTGGCCAGCATCACTGCAATACAATACAATACAATAATTTTATTGACAACTTTCGTGTTGCAGGTCAGGTTGCGAAATTTAGTTCACAAAAATATATCTAAATATAATCAATCATAACAATGTCGCAATAGCGAATGTTAATAATACATTAAATCTTTAAATTAATAACAATGTCGCAATAGCGAATGTCAATTTTACAATTAATAATAATAAAATACATTAAATCTTTAAATTTAAAAAATCATTAAGGCTATAAAATTGGTTATGAGATAGCCATTTCCTGAGCTTGGACTTAAACACCGCGGTGGATGCTGCATCTCTAATACTATCCGGTAATTTGTTATAAACGACGGGGCCACCGATGTATACGGACTGTTCCGATTTTTTCAGCTTGTGAAACGGTGTCACTAGCTGGTCCTTGTTGGCGTTGCTACGTAAGTCGTGCCTTGGGCTTGTACCCTTGCGTTTATATGTTTCTAAGTTCGCGTGCACGTAAAACGGTGTCACTAGCTGGTCCTTGTTGGCGTTGCTACGTAAGTCGTGCCTTGGGTTTGTACCCTTGCGTTTATATGTTTCTAAGTTCGCGTGCACGTATAGGGCCACCTGGCAGATGTATTCGCAAGGGAGTGGCAAGATGTTGTGCTTAGTGAAGAACGGCCGACACGACTCGTCATCGGCTATCGTTGCCATAGCTCGTACATCGCTGCTGCCCTTCGATAGCTAGAAGATATTTGCTCTTTTGAGGCGTGATGCTACACCGGCACCGACCAACAGATTTGCAGCCAAGGGGTTCGGGTGTGTGGATAGACGATCAGCATATTGTCTTTGGTATCTTGATATTTTCTCTCTTACGGTTGGTACTTGGAGGTACTCAGGGATTTCATCATTGCGGACAAACCACGGAGAGTTGGCAATTTTCCTGAGGATGCCATTCTAGGCCCTTTGGAGACACATTACATTGCTGTTGCAGGCCACGCCCCAAATCTGGATGCCGTAAGTCCATATTGGTTGATGTTATATATTAAAAGTTTATTGTCTAACGAGAGCAAAGAGTTACGACCCATCAGCAAGAGCAGATTTTTGTGTTTATAGTTCAATAGATCTCGCTTCTGTTTAGTGTGTGCCTTCCAAGTAAGACGTCTATCCAAGAGAAAACCCAGGTATTTCACGCTATCGCTGTGTGGCAGAGTATCTTTACCGAGTTTAACTGGGGGACAGTTGCCTTTTCTCAGGTTGAAGGTGATATGGTTAGATTTCTGCGCACTAGCGCGGATACGCCACCTGCGGAGCCATTGATACGTGTCATTTAGAGCGACTTGAAGTTTAATGCTGGCTGTTGCCGGGTCTGTATCGCTAGCCATATAGGCAACGTCGTCAACCTAGGTTGCAACAGTTACATCACTACTAGTGGGTAAATCTGAGGTGAAGATGTTGTAGAGTACTGGGCCCAAAACCGAGCCCTGCGGGACTCCAGTCTCTATTGGGTGTAGGGAAGATCTTGCATCCCCCAGCTTAATCTGAAAGACTCTGTCAGAGAGGTACGACTTGATGATCAGGAACAACGAGTGAGGAAGGTTGGCTTTAATCTTATACAAAAGACCCTTGTGCCAGACACGATCGAAGGCCTGGTGGACGTCCAAAAAGACCACAGAGCAGTATTGCCGCAGTGTGCCGTTCAACTCTTCTTCATCAACGTCGCTGCCGTCGTTAGGTGTAAATACGCTCGTTTGTTATTTACCTTTTTACCACCCTTGTATCATAAATAAGTATTATCGTTTAAGTTCGTCATCTCACTGACCTACAAATTATATATTGTACAGTCACGCTGTGCATACTTTCTCGCAAAGCCTTCTCAATCTGGCGTAGTCGGGAATACACAGAACAACGATAAACATCACGCTTACCTAGTAGCAATAAAAAGATTTGATGAAAACTTTACAAATATTTGGGTTTGTATGGGAGGTACCTTATTTTTTTCTGGAATACAGAACTACCCAGTGAAATATGCCTTATGTAGTTCTTGTTATTCACAAGTTTCATTAAAATCGTTAATGCAATTTTTGAGACAAAGTAGCAAACAATCTGGATTTGAAGGGAAGGTACCTTAATAATTTTTTTAAATTAAAATTTGAGTGGGTTTGACTGCAACTCACCTGATGGTAAGTGATGATGCAGTCGAGGATGGTACACGCAAACTCAAATAATGCTCATTAATAATAATAATTCCGATTCTTCCCGCAATAATTAACTACGGCGTATAGTAAGGCTTTATAAAGTTATAGTAACACAGAGAGTTTTATCAAAATTCCTTTTTGAGAGAAAATAATAATACATTAGTTTTTACGGAACATCGTTAGTAAGAAGCTGATCCAACGGGGACCTCACGACCCTCAGTAATGAGAAAAGCGACGCGAGGAGGAGGAGTTTTTACTAAGGTGGCAAACCTAAAAATCAAGATAGGAGAAATTAAAAAAAAACGGCTGGAGATATAAACACAATACTGCCCTAACTCTAATTTACCCAAATCCGTTCAGCAGTTTGGGAACTCTAGTCGCGGTGCTCTAGCACAGGACAGACACACAAAATTTTTGTGTTTTAGATTCTATAAGTGTAGTACAATCGATTCCCATCGAATTTATCAGAATACATTCTTCACTCCTTCGTCGCTCGAAAGGAAAAATCTGGCCCACGTAAGTAACAAGTCTGCTATTTAAAACATAGTGGGAAAATTGATACGCAGCCTAATCCAAGAGCTGCCACATATGTGCGGTGCATTAAAAGTAAGGGCACTTTAGTGACTACAGGCTGGAGGTGGTCCCATCAATGTACAATTTCACAATGAAATGAAATGATAATTTATTTCCATCTAACATGGTAGTAGGATGTTCAGTATAATTTTAAAGTGCAATCATGTTTCACCTGTGCAAGGCATGCAAATGTTTAACATAGATTATAATTATTATGTCACGTAAATTAAAAAAAAAAGAAATTCAAATGTCAACAAGTTGTCACATGGCAATAAATTGTTAAACCGGTCTAAAGGTTGACGTTTTTTGACCAACAGTCTCTAAAATTTAGCAATTAACAAGTTTGACAGCACATATATCAAGTCTCCCAGGCCATATTTTGTTGGGAACACCAGCACTGTGGCCGCTCTTGGACCATTTTGGCCTTTGTCATTTATAATTAAATGAGTTAAAACTTGACTTACAGTCATCAACTTCCTTGACGTCTTTCGGCCTCAGTTTTATGGATCGTCGCTTAAAGGATCCGTAGTGCGTTTGGGGTGTATTTCGACGATGCATAGCTGCCGACTTTCCGCGTGATCCAAGACGCCCTTTCTTATCTTCTTGTGGAGGCACTGGCTCTGCCAGCTAGGAAGATTATAACATACAATAGAACCGTTAGAAACAGTCAATTGTAGATACTTATATTCGTTCAATGTTAGAATAAGAGATTCTGGATACTTTTCAAATCAAAATTACATATTATATTTAGTGACAGAGTAAAAAGATACAAAAAAAAATTTCGTGTCGCGTGTTTGCGCCTAGTGTGAGCGTTATGGCACACGCGCCATAGTAATTTAGTATCTTGTCTGTAGCTCCTGCCTCACTGTGTTTCTCAATGTAAAACTCACGTCTGGCTAATTTACCTGTAGGTCACTCACTGGAACGTTACAAGTTTCCAACATAGATACTAACCGTAACATTACTGCCTCCAGAAATGTTTTCCGGTTCGTGAAGAACGAACGATATTTTTCTCTCGGTTTCAGCTCCGGCGATCGACTGTAAACTTTGAGCTGACGCTTGAGAATGGCCCATACTCGAGAGAGCCATGCTCCATCGCCGGTTCGCTTCCCTGTTCGGAGATTATCCCAGTGTTAACGATTCAATGTATGACGAACTTAAAGAATATTGGCAAAGCCGGAATAGCTTCTATTTTTGTTACTATACAATTTAATTTTTACTGATATCGAATGATTACGATATCTTAATATTTTGCATGCCAATGTAGCAAAGCGATATATTTACGTCTTTTTACTAAATACTCTAAACTATTACAAAATCTGTTACTTAGCTAAAAGAAATAGATAATTCTGTAAATGCCTGTACAAGGTGTATTCGATAAAAAAATATTTTTATGTTATTTTAATCTCAATTAATTTTACGAATCAAAATTTAAGTGAAAAAAAACATTATTTTACACCATGCATTTTATATTGTGCTTCTGCACTTTATTATTTGCAATTTTCATCTTGAAAATTGAATTGATTACTTTTATGGTGAGAAAGAAAAGGGCCGATATAACGTAGCCATTTCTAGCGACCTACAGCCGACCTTACCTGATTCAAATAAACACAAGACTGAATAAAACATTTAGAGGCCACCACAAGTGACTAAGTCTGGCCCGTCGTGCATAATATTTTCAAAAATATGGGAAACATTTTACTACTAAAAAATTTTGGACGTGAAAATCGTGTTAGTCAATATTATTGATTACAAAGTGTGTATTTAATTAATTTATTCACTCTTATACATTAGGCATGCACGGTTCAGTGCAGAATGCAATATAACATGCATTATTCTTTTAGAACACATACTCGACTGGCATTAATGTGTGTTGACTGCTAAGAGCCCTGTTAAAATAAAAGTTCAATCAAAAATAGGCACTCAATTTGCAACGTCATTACGAACGGAAGTAAACTTAGGGAACTCACTTATTCTTACACAACAAACGTCTTCGTTTTTCCATCCATCTTAGCATAATAATAACAAAAGAATAAACAATGATTTATACACCGATGTCACATTTAACTACTTACCAACAAAATGCTAAGAGAAAGGGAGAATCGTACCTGTACACCCGATCCCAAGGTCCTCTTTCCTTAAGAGATGAGCGACAAGTCTTGGGTATATTTTGGTATGCTTCGCGTAGGAAAGTGGTTATCTCAAAGAGCAGAACGCAAGCTATTATTCTAAGGGCTCTTGGACATTCTGCGCCTATTTGCTTTCCGGGTATGCGTATACTTGCTGAAAAAAAGCAGCGGGTTGTGTTAGAGATACAACCGTAAATGAGTGGCTACTTGTTAAGCCATAGAATAGGTCTGCACTATAGTCACACCCTGGACACTTCATACAACGGGTTAAAAAACCGAAAAAAAAAACACGGAACAAACAAAATGGTGGCGAAATCCTATACGTTTGACAACCAAACTGTAACCAATCTGTATCAATCTAGGTGACGAGGGGGTGAGGTCGGAATCTAAAGAGCGACAGGAAGTGTCCATACTGTATGTTAGTACTAATATATATACTTTGATATAGTGATGGATGTCAATCATAGAAGAAAGAACCAATGGCAGCGCATTCGCTTACGAGGTCTTTAAATGGGGAAATGGTCAATTTTCGCCTATTTTCTTAAATAACTTCAAAACTGTTTAAAATGTCCCCCCTCCCCTCTTTTTAATTGGATGTGACAGACGGACGGACAGACAGACAGACAGACACGCGAGTGATCCTATAATGGTTCCGTTTTAACCCTAAAAACGTCCGGATAGCTGTTTGACAAGAGACAAGGAAAGAAATATTCAAATAGCTATGTTAGAAAGAGAGAGAGACAGATAGAGTGAGAGAGCCGCGATAGTACACCTCCGTGAACAAAAAGGTGCCTTTATGTTCGGACAATTTTAACCGCGTGACCGAAAATCTCCTTCTAACAAAGAAGTATCCACTTCAAAAGTTAGTTCATAGTTCATTTAATTCATTATAAATATATACTGTGTTTGAATTTGAAAATAATAAATAGGTAAATAAAATATATCAACAAACAAACAATAAATGTTAATAAAACTTAAAACATGTCACTAAATAAGAAAAAAATAATTTCACATTAGTACATAATTATAGCAAAAATGTCTCGAGAAAAGAAAATAAAGAAAAACAATAGATAAGTAAAATATGTAATTTATGTATCCTGTGTACGATAAACTATAAAATAAATAAATAGATTGGAAATTCAAATAAAACCCATGTTACTTACAAAACACAAAAGCTTAAAGCAAGAAAGAAAACAACAGCATTGTCCTCATGTTATATGTCAGGATGTACCTCTCCGGTCGACAATGGACAATTTAGGTAATCGCCCACACTAGAATAGTTTTTTCTAACCTCAGTTTGGATCGAAAATGGCTTGAATATATTGAGTTTTTATATATATGTTGGCAACCTGTTGAACAGCCTTACAGGCTGATAGTGTGAGCCATGTTTGAAACCTTAGGTTGAGATTGGCTAATTCAGGTAATCACCCATACTAGAATACTTTTTTTAACCTCAGTTATGATCGAAAATGGCTTGAATATATTAAGTTTTTTACGACTGTTGGCAACCTAAAAGGAATAAAGGAAAAAATCCGCCCTTCTAAGTGACAAAAAATCGGCCAAGAGCGAGTTGGAGTTGCGCGCTTAGGGTTCCGTACTGCCACACGATAAACATTTATTACTGTAACCATCTGTTTGCATGTTCGTAGTGGTTCGTCAGCTATATTAACGCTTCGACTCCCACTTGGCTAGCTTTATTATTTTTCGGTAAATCAAACCTCCGGCCGCCCCCCACCTCGGGCCAAGTGCCCCCTTGGACATAGGGTAAATACGCCCCTGCCTGTTGCGTCTTACAACGTGATAGTGTGAGCCATGTTTAACAACCTCTAGTTTTGGTTGTATCTGATTTGGCAGGTCCTGCCTTCTCGTTTGTTTCTTTCTTAAGTACTAAGTCAGTAAATTGACATTTTGTTGGTAAGGAAATAACGTCAGTTTACTGCGCCATTTTTTCCATACAAACGTAGTCCCCTGTTTCCTCTCTGGACAATTAGAGCAAAAATGTTTTTTTCCATCAAACCTATATCTACCATGGCCATGCCCCTACGTTTTGTTTTTTCCCATATTAAATAGGGGACTACGAAATGCTGTTTTGGTCAATTTTAATCCCTATTATCGGTGTGCGCTGCAGTTCTCCCTTTCTTGCTGTATACGGAGAGGTTTGTGGGAGGGAGACAGAAACATTTTATTTAAATACCTATTCTTTAGACCACGTTTCCTCCTAAAAGTTCGATTTTAGCTGCAACCTTGTCGTACCTTCATCTAAGAAATCTTCTTCTTCGTCTTGTTGCAGCAACTCCCGCTGGCCATCAGGGTCGGTCACTAGATTAGTAACAGTTTCAATATGTTTCTTATCCTCAAGCAACATCTCTTCTAATCTGTTCCCGATTGCCTAAAAAAATATGTCACACATACAGAAATAGTTGACAATGGGCCTGGTACAGTTTTTTAACATACTCATTTTATATTTATTTATTTAAAGTATCTGAGCAGCTTAAAATTGTAAATAAAATTATTTTGATACACACGCATACACACATCGCTCGATAATCCTGGTTACTTACAGGATACTCTGGAATAAAAACTTTATTAAATACAGATGACATCTCGCATTGTACATTTTCTGTGAACTCGATGCTGAATTGGTTATCTACAGGAAAAGCATTGCCACACATTTAGAGTCACTCTCTCACATCACACCGACAGTAACACACACTACTGTTCTACTTCACTATCTATTTGTTCTTCTCTTTGTAAGATTTGTCTGTATACCTAAAATAAAGTTTTTTAGCAATATCGTAACCTATTGTGAAAGAGAACAAACAAACTATTTATTATTATGATTATTATTATTTTAATATCGAGTTATTAATTTTGATAGATAGATCTAACAAAAGTACGGTAGGCTATATAGCATGATTCGTTTGGCTGCAGCAAAAAAATGCCACCATTGTATTTGACAGTGTCTAAATAAAAAATAAAAAAATTCACTAAATAACATTTCTCCTACAAAAGCACAAAAACTTATTTCATCCATTTTCAATTTCATATTTATCAAAATCAGCAAGTTACTTCGTCTAAGACAATGTGACGTCTCAAGCTAGCAATACGAACAATTTCGAAAAAAAATAACGCTTTCGACAGTTGATAAAAAGTAATCATCATGCCAAGTTATAAGTAGGTAGGTGCTTTAAAAAACCTAAAATGAGTATGTAAAAAATACTATACCAGGCCCCTCGTAAGTACGTATCGTGAGCTATAGTTACCTCGCCCCACTGGTAAAAAAGTTTTGATGCCAATCTCTGTCTCTTTAGTTGTGGACTAGCCGACACTAAAAAGAAAAGACCAAACAACTTTAACCATATACATATCTTTTTGCGTTTTAATTCCAAATGACAATGAAACATGCAAAACGTTAGAAACGAGTAAACATTTTTTGGTTGTACCTACCCGAGTTCTTACTGACACTATACTTGAGCCAGTACGGCCACTGGCCCTTATTGCAGTTGTGCACAAGATGGGCACATTCCAACAGTATCGCCGCTCTACCAACCACTACTGTATGGGGCTAAGGAGAAAAAAAATCATTTTAACTACAGCAAATAATAATATGTTTTATTGCAGTATCTATATATATAAAAATGAATCCCTATTTCCCTTGGCCACGGCATCACGCGTGAACGGCTGAACCCATTTCGCTAATTCTTTTTTTGTCGAGTTCGTTATTGTCAGGAGAAGGTTCTTATGTAGGGTAGGGTAGTGTAGTTTAGTGTAGTGTAGTGTAGGGTAGGGTAGTAGTGTAGTGTAGTGTAGGGGTAGGGTAGGGTAGTTTAGTGTAGGGTAGGGCAGAGAAGTGTAGTGTTGTGTAGTGTAGGGTAGGGTAGGGTAGTGTAGTGTAGTGTAGTGTAGGGTAGGGTAGGGTAGGGTAGGGTAGTGTAGTGGAGTATAAGGTGGTACGAAGTTCGCCGGGAATACTAGTTTAATATATAAAAATGAATCTCTATTTCCATTGGTCATCGCATCACGCGTGAACGGCTGAACCCATTTCGCTAATTCTTTTTTTGTCGAGTTCGTTATTGTCAGGAGAAGGTTCTTATGTAGGGTAGGGTAGTGTAGTTTAGTGTAGTGTAGTGTAGGGTAGGGTAGTAGTGTAGTGTAGTGTAGGGGTAGGGTAGGGTAGTTTAGTGTAGGGTAGGGTAGAGAAGTGTAGTGTTGTGTAGTGTAGGTAGGATATCGCTAATTCTTTTTTGTTGTGTTTATTATTGTCAGCAGAAGGTTCTTATGAAAGAAAAAAAAAGAAACTGGCACAAAAACGGGTACTGCGCGGGCGAAGCCGCGGGTAACAGCTAGTTTCGTATAATTTTATAAGCATGCTTTGTGTGCTCCAATTAAGAAGTAAGTACATATTTAAGATACAAGCTTATGAAATATTACCCCTGGATGTTGTTTTGTATTCGTGATAGGTACTCGTAAGTTCAAGTTTGTTTAAGACTATTGCATGTCACAAACTTAAAAAAGATGCTGCATTAGTTGTAAACTTCAGTGACAGCACTCTTCAAAAAATTATAATATGTACATGTGAATTCTACTAAAACAGTCTTTTTTGGAATCTCAAAACATTTTAGTGCCCTACAAAGGTCATGTGAATGTACTTAATAATGTTATAAAAAAACTTGTAAACATCTTGAAAACCGCATGAGTCAATGTAAGTAAGTAAATTGAATTGAAGATCTCATGCGTAAACCAAAACGTACCAAGTCCAGCAAGGCAGCCATAAACAAAGCGTCAGGGGTGCCTCCCGGTTGCGTAGCGTCCAGTATGAGGTTGAATCTACAGAGCCCCGCGTATAGAGGCGCCGCGGCCACCAGTCTCCGGCGCTTCAGTACTACAACTTCTGAGTCTCCACCACCTGAACCGCCTTCCAGGGAACCGCGACGCGACATGTCTATAGAACGGAGAAACGGTTTATTAAAAAAAAACACAAAAATAGGAGTGTGTCAGTTTAGGTTTTAAACAAATCCTATCTTAACTTTAAAATATAAAAAAGTAAGTGTGTGGTTTTATTATTTATTACAGAGGACGAAACGATCATGGCTGCTCTTGCTACGGTTTAGAGGACGAAACGATCATACCGTCAGACGAAAGCGACATGCAACACACAGACGAAAAAAATTGAGACGATGTAATAAAAGTTTCACTTTAAAAAACAACAGGGCTCGACATGGCTATACAACAAAAAAAAAGGTTGGTTGATTTAGGAAATACAACAGAGTTCGATATGTATAAACAACATATAAAACGGTTGATTTAGAAAATATAAAAATAAATCTTTATTCTTTCAGACAAGTTTTTTTTTTACATTTTGTTAGTACAAAAAAACTATGTTAGTAATAAATAAATAAAATAAAAATAAGAGACAGAAAAAAAACATTGAATTAACATTTATTGATAAGTATATTGTCCCAATGCTTAACATTGGGACAATCATACTTATCGGAAAACTATTTCAGGATGCCGCTGTAGCTGTTTCTCACTGTTGACAGTAGCGACGCAAATTTTTTGCGTTTTATGCAGAGATTTGTTACCATAGATGGGTTATGCACTAACGAACGACATTTGAAAAACGAAGCCATTTACACACACACATTATTATAGGTAGTGCGCTTCCGTTGCACCGAATGCTACTAAGAAAAGAGATGCCAATTGGCATCATTTATTTGCTTCACTTTTTGGACGCATGTAACCTATCTATCTCCGCCTATACATATATAGCAAATCTCTAGTGTTATGCATGAAAGCCGTCTGTTCGAGTCTCAGCAAACATAGCAGACGCACTGCAAAAGCGAGGCAACCCTAGCAGCACCCTGAATATGTTATTGTTTTGGACCCGCAGGGCATATAGCAGTTTCTGAGTGTAGCCAATCCATAGGCTGCTTGTGTAAAAAAATTGACAGTATAATTTGACAAGTTCAACTTTTACAGATTTGGAGTAACATATATACGGTCGAATTGAAAAACCTCCTCTTTTTTTTGAAGTCGTTTAAAAAGATTAATCACACAAATGAAGACAAAACCTAAGAGAACTCACATCCGCCACTAGTTTCCTCGATGCTGCCATCTCGTTTCTTTCCAATCTTCCTGAGGCCAAATCTATTTAGTCTATCTTCCACCCTCTTTCTAGCTCTGTGAATACAAAAAAATATAGATCAACTAGCTGTTGCCCGTGATTTCGTCTACATGGATAACAGAACATGATAAATAATGAAAAAAAATATATTTCCTAAATCAGAAAAAAAAGTTGTTGATTGTCTGTAAAAGGTTTCCGTTTATACGTGGCTGGTCTACCAGCAAACCGTTTCCGTGGCATAGTGGTTAGTCCACTCGTTTCACATCAGGAGGTTGGGGGTTCGATTCCCGGCGGATCATACTTTGCAAGATTCTCGACAGACTGATAGACAGACGGATGGACAGCGAAGTCTTAGTAATAGGGTCCCGTTTTTACCCTTTGGGTATGGAACCCTAAAAACCAGCCAAGTGCGAGTCAGAATCGCACACATAGGGTTCCGTACCACCATACTAGATGGTGCTAGTTTCTTCAGTTTAAAAAAAATGTGTATGGAGACCCCTTTATTTTTTCACTTCTAATTTTTAGTATTTGTTGTTATAGCGGCAACAGAAATGCATCATAACTGTCTAGCTATCACGGTTCATAAAATACAGCCGGGTGACAGACGGACAGACAGATGGCCGGACAGCGAAGTCTTAGTAATAGGGTCCCGTTTTTACCCTTTGGGTACGGAACTCTAAAAATGGGTAATCAATTACGTAACTTAACAGATTTATGATGTTAATGAGTTTCTATAAGAATTTCTCCAGAAGGAGATTCTATGTCACGTGCATTGAAGAAGAACCACGTGAAGTATACTTCGGTTCACGAAAGATGACCACTGCGCAGAAAGCATTTTTTAGGTCCCCTTGGAGGTGCGGGGTGAGGCGCGGGCGGAATGCGTCAAGACCGGAGCGACGCTATTGGTGCGCAGCAGGCCGCTCAGTCGCTATTCGTCCCACTGCTCTCGAGTACATTTGAAAAGAAAAGTGTTTCGTTGTTTTCGTTATTTATTTTTAAATGTTTCGTTGTTTTCGTTATTTGTTTTAAATTGTTTCTTGTAAAGTTTTCGTTGTTTCTGTTATTTGTTTTGACTTGGGTGGATAAATATGCCCCGAGGAAAAGGCAGTGCTCTAAATAGACAGTCGAGAAGCATGGTGAACGACGTGTTTAAATATTTTTCACGCGACACTAAAGCACTCGAAGCTTCTAAAAAAACCTATATATATTATTTAACTTACAATAAAATATTACTTAAGTCTTTTCTTCATGAATGTACATATGCGCGACGGCCGCCATTTTGTGGTTAACTTTTGTGAATCGAAGTATACGCTAGGTAGGTTTACCAATTGTGAATAAAAAAAAGGTGGCTGTAGTGAGAGTGAAACAAATATACTTAGTGTAATTTTAATACCATTTATTTTTCTTTCTTACTTGACTCCACTTCTCCGTCTAAATGTGAAGACACTTCTCCTCAGGGCGTAACAAAAGAGCCGTTACTTGGGCTTCTACTCATCACTGAACAACTTTCTCCAAAGAACCCATTGTGAATTATCAACAAAAAAAGCTGCGCTCCATTATGCATAAAATTAATCAATCAGCTGATCAATTTGTATGAAGAGTTCAATTTTCATTTTGCTAATTCACTATGGGATTCGTGGGAAACGTGTTCAGTATAAAGAGTACCCCAACACCAGCTTTGTTACACTCTAAAAGTGATCGACTGAAGTGCGTCATCACATTACACTAGGACCGGTTTGTACCTGTTAAGAGTGTACCCAACACGCCTCTTCACGTGCACGGGCCGGCTCGTGTGAGGCTGCGCCAACTGCGGGGGCCGCGCCAGCGATATCATGCTGCCGGAGATGGGCAGCGACTCGCCCGACCCGCCTCCGTTGCGAAGCAGCGATTGCGTCTGCGATTGCGGACGATGCCGGAACCAGTTCACTGCGAAACCAATACATGGGGGTCTTACTCGAGTAATACATAGTTTTAAATGAGACATAGGGTGGGAATAAAAAAATGTAGGTTTGGATTAAAATCCAACCCATTGTGTACGATTCTTGGTGATAGCTGGATGAGAAGAACCGAAGATGGTGTAGGGACGGTGAGTTTCCACTCTTCAGAGTTAAGTCAGATATCTCCGTCAGACGAGATCGTATGGCCGTGGACTAACCGTTGTTAGAAATTGTATGCCAACCTCTGAAGAAAAGTTGTTAGTGCGTTCTAAGCTGTGTACTCTCGTCACTTTAGATTGCAGGCAGTTTCTTATATACACATAATATTTATGCGACGTCGGTGCAATCTGTATAGGCCTGGATTAGCGCTGTCTTTGTGGCGCTGTAGTAGGTCGTCACAATGGGCATGAGAGTAGCGCGCTTTAGGGGGACCTACAGTGGATATAGTGGACTTAAGGTAAGCGCACTGATAATGATGATAACTAGCAATGATTATGATTGTGTTGGTCTTCCTTCGTCTACTGCTTCATCAATGGTGATGCGATATAACAACAGATGTAGGAATAGTCCGCTCTGATTGGCTACGGACATAAACAAAATACTTATAGGTTTTTCTCTTTCCTATCCCGCTAATGTAGAATTTGGAATGCACATATATTGACAGCCAAATGAATTATGTGCTCTGATGACGTGGCGTAAGGAATTCAACACTGTCAATACATTGTTCGAGCCAAATCTCACGACATCTCACCAAGGTCGAGGGGTCGAAAAATCGTCAACATTGCTTTGAGTAATTAACGGACGCCCTTAATGTCAGGCGTCATTCGGACTATGAACATGTTCTATAACACCGGTAGTGCTTACCTATCCCACTAATGTGAAACTTGGACTGTATGGACTTGGAGTGCGTGTACTTGTGGTGGTGCGGAGTAATGTCAGCCGAAGGGATGGTGCGCTCCGATTGACGCGGCGTGAGTTGATAGCGGCGCGTTCGCACTGACAGCGGAGACTGGCTCGCTGATTCGTCGCCACCGTCTGTTTCTAGGAGGCTCTGTGAATAGACGGTTTTCGTCTTATAAGCACCGCTTAGACTATGATGAAATCGATCGCTAGGTTACCTATCGTAATTCAACCAGTATTATCAGAAGAAATCTGTCATTTTTAGATATTACGTACTAATTTACTTGATAATTTATTTTTAAAAAATAATCTATTGTACCGCTCTAGTACGTACATACGATTTTAAGTGGTGTTTTTAAAAAAAAAATTAAGATCAATATTTTTTATTATAGTTAAAGTTTTCAAGTTTTACATTGTGTTTATTTTTACAATGTGTTTACAATAAAAAGTATTTGTCCTGTCTTATTGAAAGATTAAAAAAAAAAGAAATTTATGCTTTTTTCATACACCTTCATCTCTCATGTACAGTGTAATAATGTCACTTTAAAATTGGTCTTTTTTATTCATATTTTGTAGTATTTTGTTTGCTAGCAGTTTTTTTTCTTCTTGTTGCAATCTCTGTTAATACTACAATAACATATCAGTGAAAATCAATAATAAGCATTGTTGTAAGTTATATTCTACTAAAATTATTAAAATGTTTTTCCAAATACAATTTAACATTAAATTATTGACAATTTATTTAGTAGACATGACGTCATTAAATTGTCTATATTTTATTTATAAAGCCCGTGGTGCAGCCCTAGAATAGCACCACCCCATCTCTTCCCGAGGGTGCCGTAAGAGGCGACTAAGAGATCAAAGACCGGAGGATGGGCAGCAGCGTCCTTTCCGCATACAGTTCCACTACAATACACACTGCGATCGCTAGCTCACCTGCCAAGCCCTATGTCCAGCAGTGGACGTCTTCATCATCATCATCACATGCAAAAGCGGGCTAGTAACATTTAATAGTAAAGCGGGCCAATATAGGTACCATATATAGTGTCTTTAGGCAGATTGCATAAACTGGTGTTTTCATAGGAAAAAAAAACTAAATGTTTGCGGTGCCTGCTTTGTTTTCTAGCGGGATACAAGTTAAAAATCATGCAAGAACGAGGAGAACAAACATTTTGCTTTGAACACCCTCTTAAGTGAAAGTTATGTTCTTTAATAGATGTTGCCGTCTGAAAAGAGAATGCTGAAATCAATAGACTCACATGAGCTCCTGTAGAGGACGTGCTCCTCTTTTTAAAGGTGAACTTTTTGTGGCAGCCGCGCTCGTCGGGCGCACAACCCGAGTCCGCGCCGGTGTCCGAGCCACGTTCATCGTCCATCGAGCGCGGGATGTGCCTAAACGGGAACAATTATTTAGAAACATAAATCATCATTATCATATCAGCATCACTGCTGGACATAGGCCCCTCCCCCAAGGAATTCCATGACATTTCTAGAAACATAAATAATCACACTTTTTTTTTAGGTAAGTACAAACTTTCATTTCAGTTCATGTCCATGAGACGAGTCATTGGGCTGTACATTCATACATCAGGCTATCGAGCCGAGCATTATTGAGACCCCGTAAAGCATGTTTCCAAAATACAAAATATGCGAGCACAGAAGGAATCTATTGAAAACAATAGACGATCCAGGGACCCTACTAAAATTATCTATTGTCACAATACGGCTTCATAGCTAGCTCAATCGGACCTCTGGAAGACGCGCTGTCTAAGTTTGTAAGACTCGGTTTGGGTCGTGGTAAGGCATTATCTTAGCCCGCCTGGCTGGCTACCACCATCTTATGTAAGTCTTGCCACATATCATTAATGTTAGTAGCATTGATGAGTTACAGCAGGAGGATAAGATAACCAGTTACCCATTGCGGTGGGGAATATTGGTAAGCCCGCTTCTGTATCATCCTCACTTACCATGAGATAAGATGATGCAAAGAGAATATGCATATCATTTGTTTATCTCCGAAATTGATAGATACCCGTCTATCATAAAATAGAGTATTCATCATATAGGAAAAAAAATGTGCGTAATGGGAGTACTAATCAAAACGAACTATGGGTGCCATCTAAGTAACAATTTTGTATCTCACTTTTCGCACTTTTCTTTTAAATAGCCATTTTATGACTGTTGCTCTGGCACACAAATTAAATAAATACAACAATAAAAGGATTGTGTGGTTTTATGAAACCACGGTAAAGGTGAAACTTTTTTTCACATTATAGACATTTACAGAGGACGAAACGATCATGGCTGCTCTGACGAGCGCCTTTCACTTTATCCCTACTCCGCGGCCGACCGTCACGCGACATGCAACACACAGACGAAAATAGTATCACATTTCTATTGAAAATGGTAAGAAAATATATAAAGCTCGGTTTTCACAATTTAGATAATTTTACTCGAATTTTTGTATTATTATTTTCATTGGTGCGACTTTAGTCGATAAAAAATAATATAAAATCAGGTCGTCGGCTTATAATTCTTTGATATTATTTGTTTATAGCAGTTTTCCAAAAGATCAGGCGTAAAAGCGAAAAAGGGTAACAAAACGCGAGAGGGACCAAAATTACCTGCGAAATACAGTCAAACCGGCTCAGCTCATTTAAAACAAAAATATACGCGACTTAACAGATGCCGTAAAAAAGGCTTCATAAAGATGCCATTCTAATTGAGTAAATCACCTTGTGATATAAGTATCATGAATTAGTAGTTTTTCCGTTTCTAGAAATCCATAGTCTCTCTCTGCCAGCCACCCATCTGGGAAACAGCTGTGAGTTTATCCTACAATTTCTGTTCTGTGCAGTGTTTTATATTACTGTTTTATTATTAATAGCTGAGGTACCCGGCTTTACTCAGGGAGTTGATTGATATGATACGTTCAAGCCCACGACGGATCTTGCTTTATATATCCCTACCAATGGGTAGCCCCACCCGTATAAAAAAGACTTCGAATGTTCCACAATGTTCAAGAACATTCCACAAAATTAAAGAGTGTTATGGAATGTTCCACAATGATTTAGGATGTTGTTGTGAAATGCTCTGGCTTCTAAAAAAATCTAAAGGGCGAAACTTCCTGCCCTTATATCTTCAAAAGCGCGCCCTTCAAGTAAAAACGGGAACCTTCTTCGTGGACGGGGGATACAGGGCTACCACACCATAAACTCCCTTGATTCTACAGGGAATCGTTTCTTAGTTTTAGGGGCACGCATATTGTCGCGCGTGTGCGCGAGCCACGACAGACAAATTGGTAAGTCACATCCTTTATGACCTATGATATGTTTTGTGTTGTAACATTACTGCCTTTCCTCCTTAACATTAATGTCAGTGCAATTGGTAGAATGGTCAAGATGGCGGCAACTGAATGACACGAGACTAAGTCACAGTGAGTACACCTTTGAGAGAGGTTGGTGGTTAGCCATGTGTCACATGGAAAACACATGGTCTTGGTCAGCAATATAACATCAAATAGTCCATGAGTCTTAAGCATTATACATAAAAGCAGATAACAATTGAGAAAGGCGGAGTCAAGGAATATTTTACAGTAAAGTTCTTAACAGACGTATTCCCATATGTCTGAGTTGGGACCGGGCCCAACGGTGGTTAGAGGACGGTCTAAAGGGGAGGTCTGGAGGATCGTTAGGGGAACCCGGTTCCTCACCAAGTGCGGGGCTTCCGCACTTGGCAGCTAGTTCTGGTCACCCAAAGGGTGGTGGCCAGAAGGCTTTGGCTACTCGCTCGGGGGTAGCCCCAACCACTCGCCACAGAGTGGTTGGTTAATAATATGTAACTACTCCGGAGGGTAGTTTGTTCCCGGTTTTAAGTTAAAGTTTATTATAACGATAATTCCTTGACTCTCCCACACTCGTCAACAGTCGCCACTCTCCTTACAGATTTTGTGGCCATGATGTTCTTATTTTCTATGCTCACCCCCCATCGTGGCTACAAAAATGGTGGAGGTGCTGGGATATCTATGACCCAGGGAGATAATCATGTTCCTTATTCGGTGTCCAATGCCAGTTGGTTTTAGATTTCTGATATTTTGTGATATAAGGATGGATGTCTAGGGACTGGGTAACTGCAACGCACACTTATATAGTCCATATTTCCCCCTGCCCGTTTCAAATCGGATCTTAATCCCGCAACGGTGCATAGAGGGTGGAGTGCACGCATTTGAATATTACCGTCAGTCTGCTCATGGACATCCTCCGTTGTGGGGTCGTGGACCTCACAACACAGGTTCCATCTGACTACACACATATTTTGTTTTGGAGATAATACTGGAACAGGGCGTTGGATCTGATGGGGCGTGATTTCTAACCTATTTTTGTGTTGCATGACAAGAAAATTTCATGGTTTTGTGTTTCATTTTATTCCCCCTTCCTTTTATCACATAGGTTTTAATAATAATATATTGTCTGCCTTGGATATCACATTCCAAATGCTAAAACAGGCCCTTGGTACTATCAAAGTGTATATATTGGTGCTAACATAAAGTGTGGACGCTCCCAGCCGCTCTGTAGAATGCGGCCTCGCCCCCTCGTCGCCCGGATTGGTGCAGGTTGGTTGCCGTTTGGTTCTCGAGCGTGTGTGTAGTTTCGCCGTGGTTTTGTTTATTCCGTCATTGGATTTTTGAAGTGTCATTTCTCGCCCGTTGTGTCGGGTGTCCGAGGTGTGGTACTGTCTAGTGGTATTACGGAGAACTACTAAGAATTAAGAAAGTCTGCTCTCTTTTGTTTTCTTTTTTTATTGTCGCCAGGAAATGAGAATGATTAATTTAATTTCGTTTTCTGATTGGTTCGTTACCACTATAACATTATGACGCTGTTCCGCCGTTTCGTAATTTACTGTAACGGAACATCTTCAAGATCAATGCTATTTTACATTTCATCGTATAAAAAACGAATCGAAAAATACTATTCATTATAGGGCGTTTCCTCTAGAATAGCAGAAACACTTGCCTCAGTTTTTTTTTAATTTTTTATTTTCAATTCATTGAAGACAGTAATTTGACACTATGTTGTTGACGCGGGTAATTGAAGCCAAGCTCTCGTCAAGTCAAAGTATATTATTATTAGTAGGTATCTACACTTTTTTATTAGTACTCTCGTTTTTTTTGACAGTTTATAAATGGTTGCTCAAATGACTGGTAGTAGAATAACGTATTTTAAATACACTTCGCTAGAGTTGCCAGAATATACCGTAACGTACTGTTTTCCGTACTATTTATCACCCGACCGTACATTTGCTCCGGTAAACGACCAGTTATCTCTCGTTGCCTCTGACAGGTGTGACAACGACGAGTCATGTTCGGGATAAGCATTTCTATATTTATTTCTTCCGCCGTCCATTACAATGGGCGGTTCACTGAGGTCTTGATGGGTGGCAGTCGTTAATCTGGCTACAGCACGGACCTACTTCAAGAATTATTGAATTCACAATTTTATGGAACCCGTACCAAAGATGACCTGAAAGGATACTAGCGTAAAGATGCGACGCTTACCTGCCCCCTGCTAACATCAACGTCGACTGCCGGGCGGTGATCGTTAGTGATCATGTATGGTCGATTGTCACCGTAAGCTGTGTAAAATTATCGTAAAGAGGAATGCGATTTGCTGTATTTTTTAATGATTGACGAGTACAAAATACGAGTATAATTCAGCTAAATAGTTCATATTCATGGTTTTCTTCTTCCGAAGCCAGGAACAAAACGAATCGGCGAGGATTGCATAGGTGTTAATTAAAAAATAAAAAATAAAAATGGTACAGATTGTCATAGGTATGACCGTACCTTCGTAAATTAAAAAACGAAATGTTTTGGACCTTCCTCTACTTTTTAGAAAATTCATACTGGCAACATTGCATTTCACTGTGTGATTGGTAATATGGAATACAAGATTCTAATTGGTTTTCTAATTGCGGAAATCACAGATCGTTTATTTGATTGGTCGTATCATAAATATGGAAATTATAAGATTGGTTGAAATAAGTAGAAATATCGTTCAAGTGACGAATTTTCAGTTTCCGGAACTTCGGTTTGATGTTGGTGAACCTGTGGCGTCGCTTGCCTTTGCCTCACATTTTGCTGTGCTGAATAAACGTAGTGCTAGAAAATCTTGTTGTGTAGGAAGGAAGAAATGTTATAGAGCTGAATATTGATTTGGGGAGTTGGAGAATATCTCGATTTGTGTGCAAATGGAATCGCTACGGTGTTATAGTGTTGTTTTTCTTCTTTGAACTTGGACCCTTTACACCGTCATTGAGGTACGTACGTGTCCGAGTTTGTATTATAAAAACCATATTTTTATGTTAAATTGTTCATTTGTTAATGGATTTATTAGTGGCTCATTATTTAGCGTTCCCTTATGTGTTGTTACAGTTGACGCAAAATTGATTACTAGTTTTAACACTATTCCATTACTTACAAAAATGACGGAACTCTTCACCATACGCCTCAGAAGTCAGAACCCGGTACGGCAAAATGATCGAAGTACTCAATAATGCCCGCGAATTGCTGGTGAGTTGTAAAACTGACGGCGTCGAGAAACAACTCGTAACTAAAACATTACTCTCTTTAAAAACCGCCATAGAAAATTTCGAAAAGGAAACCATTCTATGCATAAATAAGGAGATAGACCCTGTAACCTCGACATCTAATACGTATCTCGAAGAACAAATACAGGCGGAAGAAGTCGTGGCAGAGATGCATTCGATTTTAGATTCAGTTTCAAAATTTTCCCAACCACCGATAACATCCTGCCGTCTTCCAAAACTCGAATTACCTAAATATAATGGTGACCTTCTTGCTTGGAATGAGTTTTGGGACAAGTTCGAAGCAAATATACACAGCAAAGATCTCAAAGACGTCGAGAAATTGTCTTATTTGTTAGCTTTACTAGAAGGAAAGGCACTAGATACTGTGAAAGGGCTATCCACTACAAATGCAAACTACATTATTGCAATAGAGACGCTGAAGAAGAGATTTGGTTCCGAAGATAGAGTACTAGATGCCCATTATGAGGCACTAAATAAATTGCCTAAGTCGACTGACTTGGCCTCAGAATGCAGACAGACACTAGACACGATTGAAAGATATCTTCGTGTTCTACAAAGTCTTGGGGAAAATGTAGATGGTAATCACTTGCGTGTCACCATCACCAGTAAATTTCCTGACAGAATTATGTATCAAGTAAGTTTGCTATCCCCGGAAGACCACTCAGTATCCATCCTCAGAAAGAATTTGGACCAAGTGATTACCGCAATGGAGAGGGCTGAATCTTCTTCAAGAATTACTGTTCCCGATACTACCCCAGGAACTTCAACAGAAGCCTTATATATTCAGACTGAATTTCGAAGCAATGGTGAAAACGAAAACCAGTTGAACCAACCAAGGAAGAGAAAATGGAGTGGACAAGTGGAAACCCAGTCTTTAAATAAAAGAGGAAAACAGAGTGGCAAATTAGAGGCCACCGCCTTTAAGAAGAAATTTAACTGCATTTTCTGTAAAGCAAACCACGCCAGCACTTATTGTCCGGAAGTGAAGACAATTGCAGACCGAAAAAGAAAACTAAGTATGAGATGTTTCCGGTGCCTTCAAGATAGTCACGTTGCTAGACTCTGCAAAAACAAAAGACCATGCTTCAAGTGCAAGGGGGATCATCACCAAGTATTGTGCCCCAAAGTAGCTGGTGAACCTCAAAACATTCTTCCTACTAAAACGAATTTAGATAACACTATTTGCAATATGACTCATAGTCACATATTTTTACAGACAGCAGTAGTGAAGATGTACAACCCGCACAATAAATTTACAAATCATGGCAGGCTCCTTCTAGACAGTGGTAGCCAACGGAGTTACATTACTGCCAAAAAGGCTAAGGAATTACAGCTTACTGCGGACAAAGAAGATCTACTACTGATATTTACATTTGGTTCCTACTCTCCTAAAGAAACAATACCTGTGGTCTGACAGTTTGGTAATTCTCAGCTGGATGAAGTCAGATAAACTGCTCCCTCCTTTTGTCGCCAGGAGAGTTGAGGAAATTAAACAAAACAAAGAGGCAGAATTATGCTATGTCAATACCACCTTAAATCCAGCTGATGTAGCAACCAGACCTGAAACATGGACACATAAACAGGAACTGTGGTTTCAAGGACCAACCTTCCTACTACAAGATGAAACACTTTGGCCTGCCTCAAGACACTTGTCAAATCAGAGAACCTTTCTTTCAGTTGAGGAGGCCCCTGATTTGAGCAATCAAGTAGACATTGTAACAGAAGAAGCTGTATGCACTGAATCTATTGATATAGATGAAAATTGTGATACAGAACCAGTTTGTCAAAATGATTCTATGCTAGAGAAACAAAACACCATTGGAAGCGTGACTAAAATTATAAAACTGCAAACTCAGTACTTCCCGGATGAGAGTTCAGGAAAACAAACCCATCTTTCTAGGAATTTAGGTCTGTTTCTTGATGTGGATGGTATATTGCGATGCCGCGGTCGCATGACTCATACAATGTGGCCCTATGATATGAAATACCCTATGCTGATACCTAAAGACTCGGACTTTACAAATAAAATAATACAGGAAACTCATGAGAAGAACTACCATGTAGGAGTACCTCATACATTAAGTATCATAAGACAAAAGTACTGGATACCACAGGGCAGAGCACAAGTACAAAAAATACTTAGAAAATGTCCACAATGTGTAAAACATGGAGGTGGCCCATACAAGTTACCACCCACACCTGCATTGCCTGCGGAAAGAGTGAACTACAGTTGTCCATTTACATTCACCGGTATTGATTACTTTGGACCTATGTTTGTGAAATCTAATAACGGGAAAGAGAAACGCTGGGTATGCCTCTTCACTTGTTTAGCAATACGTGCCATACATTTAGAAGTTGTTAAGGATATGACAGCTGAAGAGTGCGTCCTTGCACTTAGAAGGTTTACAGCCTCAAGAGGCTTACCAAAGATGGTTGTTTCTGACAATGCCCAACAATTCAAACTGACATCAGAAGTCATGACTAGTCAGATCTGCATCGACAACGAAGTGAAATGGAAATTTATACCACAACTAGCACCTTGGCATGGTGGCTTTTACGAGCGACTTGTGGCACTTGTCAAACACTGCCTAAAACGAACTCTTGAAAAACACCTACTACAAGAGACTCAATTGATCACCATCATTAAAGAGGTGGAATCAGTTGTCAACCTGAGGCCACTCACATCAGTTGGATCTGAACCGGAACATGTGCTTAAACCAGCAGATTTCCTGACATTAGGAAAATGCATTGTAATGAATCCCTCTACAGTGGATACTCCTGAGGTAAGCACAACTACAAAAAGGGACTTGATATTAAGTTGGAAGAGAGGCATGAAAATACTTCAAGAATTCAAGGACATGTTCGTGAGACAATATCTTGTAAGCCTCAGAGAACGATACAGACACTCGTACAAACAACCTAGAGTTAAATCTAATTGTTTGCCTCAGGTAGGAGATCTGGTACAATTAAAAGGAGACTCAAAAAACAGAGAGAACTGGAAAGTAGGAAAGATAGTTGCTGTAATTAAAGACTCTGATGGTCAGTGTAGAGTTGCAAAAGTTAAGATCGGAGACACCGAGTTCATTCGGTCCATTAGTCACCTCTATCCACTAGAGACTGATCTAACAGAAGATCAAACCTACCAGAAAGTTGAAACTATAGAGGTCGAGCCAGCAAGTATTCCTATTGGACCAATACATTTAGACGTTGTACATGACACGAAATTGTCTGATGAGCCTAATATACAAACCATACCTCCAATTGTAACTGCATCACCTTTAGAATCACAAACGATAGATTCTTCCAGAACTGTCATACAAATTGATCCGGTAACTAACCACTCCACTTCCCCTACTCCGAGTGTTCAGGAGAATACATCTGATATGCAAGCAACTGACATACTTACACCAACTGAAGCATCTCCAGCTGATGAAACTGAAGTCATATTCAGAACCAGGCGAGCTGCAGCCGACAGAGCTCGAGAAAAAATTGCGCAAATGTCGCGCCATCTTCTCACTCTCTTGTAACTTCTTTTGCCGTCGGGAGTGTCGCGCGTGTGCGCGAGCCACGACAGACAAATTGGTAAGTCACATCCTTTATGACCTATGATATGTTTTGTGTTGTAACATTACTGCCTTTCCTCCTTAACATTAATGTCAGTGCAATTGGTAGAATGGTCAAGATGGCGGCAACTGAATGACACGAGACTAAGTCACAGTGAGTACACCTTTGAGAGAGGTTGGTGGTTAGCCATGTGTCACATGGAAAACACATGGTCTTGGTCAGCAATATAACATCAAATAGTCCATGAGTCTTAAGCATTATACATAAAAGCAGATAACAATTGAGAAAGGCGGAGTCAAGGAATATTTTACAGTAAAGTTCTTAACAGACGTATTCCCATATGTCTGAGTTGGGACCGGGCCCAACGGTGGTTAGAGGACGGTCTAAAGGGGAGGTCTGGAGGATCGTTAGGGGAACCCGGTTCCTCACCAAGTGCGGGGCTTCCGCACTTGGCAGCTAGTTCTGGTCACCCAAAGGGTGGTGGCCAGAAGGCTTTGGCTACTCGCTCGGGGGTAGCCCCAACCACTCGCCACAGAGTGGTTGGTTAATAATATGTAACTACTCCGGAGGGTAGTTTGTTCCCGGTTTTAAGTTAAAGTTTATTATAACGATAATTCCTTGACTCTCCCACACTCGTCAACAGTCGCCACTCTCCTTACAGATTTTGTGGCCATGATGTTCTTATTTTCTATGCTCACCCCCCATCGTGGCTACACACATTGTACACTTACTTTAATAATATATATTATTATTATTTTATTTGAGCCCGTCGCTTAAGCTTTTACTCACCTCTCTGCGACTATATTGCTGATCTAGCTTGCAGTTACTATACTAGGAACTACTTTTACTTTTTGTTATTTTGTTTGTTTTTCAAGT
The DNA here is from genome assembly GCA_947284805.1 of Coleophora flavipennella. Lineage (NCBI taxonomy): Eukaryota > Metazoa > Arthropoda > Insecta > Lepidoptera > Coleophoridae > Coleophora > Coleophora flavipennella. Next base: position 18,051,568 of record OX369257.1, read on the forward strand.
AGTTATTCTGTCATTCCATTCCCACCCTGATCGTTACGACTGTCCATTTTCCATATTTTACTTTCTATTTCTTTTTATTTTATTACATAGTCAGTTTTTGGTGGATTTTCATATTTTTAAAAGACTCCTGACCTTCTCCTTTAACTATTTTTCTATCTCGTGAGAGCGACGGCGCAGACGGAGGGTGCGCCGCCTGCCGCAATTTTAATACTACCTAAAACGGCCTATACAAACCTGATGACCCTAGTGGTCTGCATATTGGACTCCTTAGTCTGGCTATCGGGCCTCTCCGCCGTGTCCATCAACCCACTGAACGCCACGACGCGAAACTCGCCGCCGTGCGCCTCCCGCACGTAGCTTAGTAGGAGACGTACTTCGCTGTATAACGTCTGAAAATAAAAAAAACAACATCAGGCACTCTTACGTATTTGTTGTGAACAATAGGGGATCAGACTGCTAGTCATTTGAGTTACTTTCTATGATCTGTCAAAAACGAAAGTTTGTTCTAAAAATGTTTGAAATACCCACAAGTGACGTCATAGATTTTTAGCGTCATTGACGAGCTCATTTTGTGAATTTAATCAATTAAAAATTGAAGACGTGATGGAAAAACAAAACAAGTAAGGTTTTTGAAGGAGAGCAATTTAGGAAATCATATTTCAGATTTTATTTTTGATGCAGTCCGATCCCCTATTAAATATTTTTACCGAACGCAAGGATATGGCAACAGATGGTTTCAGCTAGAGTAAACTAGACTGTGCTATAATCAGGTTTCTGCTTAAAACTGTTAAAACCCAATTAGCTGGCCACGGAACTGTGCAATAGACTATATTTTATAAAGACCAAATATAAATCAAAATGTGGTTAAAATATGAGAATCCAAGAATGGCCATGTATAACCTTTCAAAAATCACTAGGTGTCAATAACAAACTGAGTTACGGATCAGGATTGTCAATCTATGTAAATGGTATTTGCTGTAGTAAGTTACTCTATAACTCTGGTTAGATTTACTAAATTCGACAACTGTTCTTTATCTGAAAGTAATAAACACAGACGTTAAAACTTAAAACATCGTTTAATTTAAAACATCGTGTGGAAACCTGCACCCTCCTGCGAAGAAACTCCAAGGTTGTGTGTGAAGTCGACCAACCCGCTGGGGCTGCTTGGTCGAATAAGGCCCGATCGCCCTTTTTCAGGGCAGGCTTGAGCCCCTCGGTAGGGACGTATATGAGCTGATATGATGAATAAAATTAGAAAGCTGAAGTCATCACCCACGGTACGATATAATGTAGAAAATCGCTTGCCTAGGTATGTAACAATCTAACATCTTCAATTACGTAAAGTTTTATCTCACGAACGAACTGTACAGGAAATCGAAAAAAATAGTGTAAAATCAAAATATCTCCAAATGGTTCTTATATTTTCATGCGTTTAAAAAAATAACATACCCAATTGTCCAACTAGTACATTATATCAGCTCCTATACGTCCCCACCAAGGAGCTCGAGCCTACCCTGAATTAGGGCGATCGGGCCTTAATCGACCACGCGGGCCCAGTGCGGTTAGTCGACTTCACACAAAGCCTTCGAGTTTCTTCGCAGGCAGTTTCAGGTGTGCAGGTGTCCTCACGATCTTTTCCTTCACCCTAAGAGCGTCGGAAATTCGTACATCAGGTGAGGTGCAACGCACTCAAATTTTTAATTAAATAAATTTTACGAAATCGAAACTAGAAAATACATTGGTACGTGGCAGGATTCGAACCACGACCTCCCGTACAGGAGGTATCGGCCCTTGCCAATACGCCACCGATGCTAGCAACTAATACGAACTTACCGAATTGTCCAACATCTTCAACTCCTTGTGCATCATTGCGAATCTGGTGACGAGCACTCGGAAAGTGGACTCTATGATGAACGTCTCGATGGCTCTGTTCGCGTTGGTGCCGTGCCCGAAGTTGGTCGCGTACCCAGCCTGCAGGTAGCTTATGTCTGGCGATTTGCTGGCACTGCGTTTTTGTTGGTCTGAGAAGGGAAATGGGCACTTTTTATTAACAAGATGAGATGACGCCTAAGGGCTTATCAATAGCACACCCTGGACACTTCATACAACGGCCCAGGTATGACATTTCAAAAAACGAATGACGGAACAAATAAAATGGCGTCGAAATCCTATACGTTCAACAACCAAACTATAACCAATCTGTATCAACCTGGGTGACAAGGGGGTGAGGTCGCAATCTAGAGAGCGGCAGGGAGTGTCCATACTGTATGTTAGTACTAATATATATACTTTGCCAATAGGGTAGTTGACTGTATCAAAAACAGGGTTCGAAAATATCCGATATTTATTTTTTCATATCTGCTCATATACGTCCCCACCGAGAGGTTCAAGCCTACCCTGAATTAGGGCGATCGGGCCTTAGTCAACCACGCGGGCCCAGTGCGGGTTGGTCAACTTCACACACAACCTTCGAGTTTCTTCGCAGGCGTGTGCAGGTTTCCTCACGATGTTTTCATTCACCGTAAGAGCGTCGGATAAACGTACATATGAAATCTAAATTCGAAATCACATTGGTACGTGGCAGGTTCGAACCACGACCTTCCGGACAGGAGGCGGCGGCCCAAGCCATTACGCCACCGACGCTCTTATTATGATATTTATTATAAATATCAAAATATCGGATATTTATTATATATATATATCCAATATAATATATCAAAAGTTTGATATATATCCATTTTGTATGAAAACCATATTATTATTTTAATGTATTATTTATGTATACTGTTTGCATATGTGTTTAAGTCGTGTGACTTGGAGGTAACATAAGAAGATAAGAGGTAAGAAGAAAAGTACCAGAAAATGTTATGCCGGCATGGCAGATTTGTTGCCATTTATTGATTACAAATTATTATTAGGGAGTATGTTTTAACTTTACTCCAAAGCCATCTACATTTGGGAAATAGAAATTTAGTAATAAACGCCAAAAATTACTGAATAATATTTTTTTTTTAAATTGATATATATCATTAAAAATCATTTGATATATAATATGTATATCGGATATATATCATGATATACATCTTCGAACCATGATCAAAAATTAAATTTATGATGCATCCTTGATCAACTGTAAAAAATCCGGTTTTAGTTATTTGTACTGGTGTAATTTGATCATTGCATACCAGTTTCACCTGACATTGCTCGCAGCATGAATATAAATATGTGTTAAATTTATAATTTAATTCCACCCATCTGTTATTGCATAATCTTGTGATAGTCTTGCACTTTCTTGTTTTAGGCAACGTCTCACAAAAACACTGATCGTCCTTGATGATATTAATAGGCCTCTTAACATGACACAAGTATAATTCTGTGTTTCTGTGTAAACAGGTCCTTAAATCTTCTTCTGTAAATTTTATAAAAGCATCTTGTTGGAGATTGACGGCGACATACTCTGCCACTGGCACCACTACCATCTCAATATTTCTATCTGATAAGCGGGGTATAGGAAGTAGCTTTACGATTTCATACTTTGCTTCTCCAATTAATGGGACTTTGATTTCAAATATGATAAACCTGGTCGTGACTCTTGCTCGCACTTGCAGTAAATTATATATTTCTGATAAGCTGTCCGATTTCTTTACGGGTAGTGACAGATCCTTTGGAAGCTGCTCGGATATAACACCTAGCTCATTCCTTAACTGGTCGGGAGTGAGAAGGTGGAAGTTAAATTTCCCATTGTAAATATTAGTGACGGCATCAAGTAATGTTTGCTGGATATTTTTTAGGCTGGACAGCATGTTATTGGCTATTATAGATGTAGACAGAAAGTCATTGATGAGCGCGACGTTTTGACATTCTGTTCTTACTTCATTAAATGCCCTTTGTATGGTGTTAAATTTCTTGTTTATTATTTTGTATTGTTTATCGAATATGCTTTCTGTGCGTTTTAATAAATTGAACTCTGCTTCTACGACAGATGTTTGGTTTTTCCAAAGAGAAGCTAAATGGTTATGGTTTTCCTTGATTAGGCTAATGTCCTGCTCGTATTTTTTGGCGAACTGTTCATCCAGGACCCCGAATAAGCTGTTTGCTAAATATCCGACCCCATTAATTAGCCCCCGTCGGCGTCGCATATTACGTGTATTCGCATTATGATGCATAAGTATATCGTTGTAATACTCCAGTTCAGTCACCTCGTGACGTAGCTGCAACATGATCCCCTCACAGTGCGAAGTTGTTTGAATTTTTGTACACAACTCGTCTAAGTACTTGATATACATAGTCAAAGCTTTATTGCCATCTTTATAAGGTTCTGTATTGTAGAAAACAACTAGTCTCCAGTCGTCTCGTATCAAATGCATGTCTTTAATCCGATCGAAATAGAGACTATTATTTCCCTGCAATGGGGTTGTATGATACTGGCTGTGTACTGATGGGACTGTAATGAAAAATAATAACAACATGGAAATAGCTATTGTTGTAAAGCTACATTTTTTTTTTCTTTTTTGGAGCTGAACTGTTTTCTGCTCTTTCTGATGTGGTTTTTGCTCCGATTTTTTGTCTTTTTCTTGTTTATTTTCTTGTTCTTGATAGACGGGTAGAATCGCTAACTTTACGATCGGGCGTTTCAAAAAGCCATTCTTGGTTTTTAGAGTGACGACCCTTACGTGACCGTCACAACCTGTGTGAAGTTCCACTACGCGGCCTAAGGCCCACTTCCCCGGCGGAAGGTTGTCGTCCTTGATTATGACGACATCATTCAATCTTAGATTTGCCTTTGGCTGTCTCCATTTGCTTCTAGCTGTAAGCTGAGTCAGATACTCCTCTCGCCAGCGACTCCAGATGTCACTGATTAGTTTCTGAGTGAGATGCCACCTCGTTCTCAGATCTTTCTCTGTTTCATACAGGGTTAACGATGGACCACTGGCTAAAAAGTGGGAAGGCGTTAGAAAATCCAGGTCCTCGGGATCTTCTGTTAAAATTCCAAGAGGGCGAGAATTAAGACATCCTTCAAGGACACTCAGAAGTGTCGAATATTCCTCGAAACAAAGGTTTTGTTCCCCTATAACTCTTTTTAGGTGGTGTTTCAGGCTTTTTACAGCAGCCTCCCACAGGCCACCCGCTGAAGGCCAGGAGGGCGCATTGAAATGCCATTCGATACCCATACTTGTTATCTGTGACATGAATTCCTGGTTGTTTTCATTCTGTAGTTCTGCTAGTGCTTGTTTCAATACATTATCTGCTCCTATAAAGTTTTTACCTTGGTCACTGTACATATGACCTGGCATACCCCTTCTAGCGCCCATTCTTTGTAATGATGCTAGGAAAGCCGAGGTCGTCAAATCGGAAACGAGTTCTAGGTGCACGGCCTTGGTCACCATGCACACGTACACTGCTATGTATCCTTTCGTGGTTTTGATGCCGCGGCCCTTACTGGCTTTGACGTTCACGTGGCCTGTATAGTCTACGCCGCAGTGATAAAACGGACGCGATGGGTTAGTTCGCGCAGCAGGTAAGTCACCCATTATCTGATTTTGAAGGTGAGGGTTTTGTTTCCTGCATTTGACGCACAAGCGTAGTCGTTTTTTGACAGCGTTGTTTCCACCTAGAATCCAATATTTCCTGCGTATAAATGCTGCTGTTAACCTCGCACCTCCATGGAACGAGTGCTCGTGCGCCTGATCAATAATGAGGTCTGCTAATCTCGTGTTACTGGGAATAATAGCGGGATGTTTCATTTCAGGATCCATGTTGGCGTGCCTGAGCCTTCCGCCTATTCTCAGGATCCCGTCTGGATCCAATATTGGATTAAAGCAGTGTAACTTGCTTTTATTACTCACGCTTTTGAATTCTTTTAGGCAACTTATTTCTTCTGTAAACTCCTCTAGTTGAATGCTTTTGATTATGATTGTTTTTGCCCTATTTAGTTCCTGTATATTTAAATAACACTGCTTTCGGTTATTTTTTGTTCTGAACCGGAGTATCCATGCTAGTATTCTTATTGCTTTTGCTAACGAGCTATGCTTTTGAATAATCTGTTTAACGATTTCATTGCCACTTGATAGCATGACGTTTACTTGCTTTGAATTTTTCATGTCTATGTTTGTAGAATAATTTTGTTGTTTGGCATTTTCAGGCTCGTAGGTAGGTAGCCAAGTGGGCCCTGCCCACCACAACGAGTGCTCCTGAAGCTGTGAAGCAGTTAGGCCTCTGCTAACGCAATCAGCAGGGTTCTCCTTGGATGGTACATATTGCCAGCATTCAGCCGGTATTGTTGATGTGACTTGTTTCACACGGTTAGCTACGAATGGCCTCCATCTATCTACTTCACCATTAAGCCAACCTAGTACCACCATGGAATCCGACCATCCGTAAACCTTGACTTCATGATTTAATAGGCAATTCTTGATTTTTGCCATTAATTTTGAAAGTAAAACTGAACCACATAGCTCCAAGCGCGGCAGTGAACAGTTTTTACTTAGTGGGACTAATTTGGTTTTTCCTGCTACCAATGTCACTGAATTGTTTATTTTACAGTACACAACGCAGCCATAGGCTTTCGTGCTGGCGTCGCAAAAGCCATGCAATTCAACTTGATCTTTCTCTTGCGTTTGTAGCCACCTTGGTACTTGAAACTGACTGATGAACTTGATTTCGACCTTGATTTTATTCCATTCTTCACAGACGTCCTGCGGTACAGGCTCGTCCCACTGTATATTTGCTCTCCAGACGTCCTGAAATAATATTTTTAGTTTCGTAGTCAAAGGAGAGAGCCAGCCTAGAGGGTCGAAGATCTTTGAGATGTCTGATAAAAGTGACCGCTTCGTAGGCTTAGATGTTGTATCTATTTTTGACTCAAATGTGAAACAATCCTTCTGTGGATTCCACCCAAGTCCCAAGGCTTTAGTTGACTCCGCCTGTTTAAAATCGAAGTTTTCGTGACCTTGCATGTCAACGTCCACATTTTCTAATAGCTCCGGCGAGTTTGACTTCCACTTTCTTAAATTAAACCCCCCTGATTTTAATATATTAATCATATCCCTTTGTAATTGTTTGGCTGACTGTACAGAGGCTGCCCCATGGATAAGATCGTCCATGTAAAAGGACTCCTCAAGGACCATAGGCGCCCAGCTGTCTGGGTAGTTACTTTTCTCGTCGTAAGCTAACTGTTTAAGCGTCATCATAGCGAGAAATGGCGCCGCCTTTGTTCCATACGTAACAGTCGCGAGCTGAAAATCTTTCAATCTGCTGTACTGATTATCTCTCCATACAATCATCTGTAAATGCTGATCTTCATTGTTTACCCATATCTGCCTGAACATTTTTTCTATATCTGCTGTAAATGCATATTTAAACTGACGCCACTTTATAATTAAACTCTGTAAGTCTTGCTGTAAATTAGGGCCACGACACATTACGTCATTCAGGCTTAGCCCAGATGATGTTTTATTAGACGCGTTGAAAACAACACGTAACTTAGTTGTAGAGGAATCTTCACGTGTCACGCAGTGGTGAGGTAAATAACATTTAAGTTTCGTGTCGCAATCGGTGACCGCGGGTGTCATATGACCGAGTGCTAAATACTCATCAATAAATTTACAATAATCTTTCGCAATAGACTGATTTTTTGAAAGTTTTTTCTCCAAATTGTAGAACTGTGCGATTGCTTTTGATTTTGAGTGGCCTAATTTTTCCTGATAATTTTCTTTTAGGGGTATCCTAACTTCATAGCGTCCGTCATCTCGTCTGGTTGTAGTCGACTGATAAAAATCTATGCACTGCTTGTCTTCTGCTGATAAATCTGATTGTTCTGAGATGTCTTCAATCTCCCAAAACTTCTGTATCTCCTCCATGTTATGCAACACTATATTGCATTGAACAGTCTTTGCATTGCCGTTGCCACTCAAAATCCACCCGAGACGGGTCTGTTGTGCAGTCGGTAAGGTCAAGTTTGCCCTGCATATTCCGTTCATTAATACGACTGAGTACACATCGGCACCAAATAAAATATCTATAGGGCGTGATTTATAAAATTCAGGGTCCGCTAGTTGGATATGATCCAGGTATGACCAGTCAGGCTGAGTGAATGAGTAAGTTGGTAAATTCTTGATCAGCTGATTCATTATAATCACATCGGTTACAAATTCAAAATCGCTGACTGCTGATAAACATCTTATACTTATTATGCCCTTACTGTTATTTTCTTTGTCTCCTACGCCTGAAATAACTCCCTTACATTTATTTCTGGGTATTTTTAAACGCTGGGCTGCGTGTTCTGTGATCAAGGACGCTTGTGAGCCCTGATCTAGGAGGGCGCGCATGATATGGTACGAACCATCGTGGGCTTGAACTTTAATCACAGTCGTTGGTAATAAGACTTCAATAGGGTCATCGTACAGTGACACGTGCGAGCTACTTCGGAGTTGTTTCCCTGCGCTTGCATTTGTGTTTGCGTCAGCGACACTGGCCCCGCGCGCGCTCGCACTCTCCCCGCCCCGAGTGCCTTGTTGCGTTGGGCGGGCGTACTGCGGTTGCGCAAACGCCTCGTGTAGTAGGCTATTATGGTCTTTGTTACATTCCCGACAAACCTTTTCTGACAAACATTGTCTTCCCTGATGATTAAAAAGGCAATTTGGGCATAGACTCAATTTTGTTACTGTTTTCAGTCTGATATAGGGTGGCATCTCTAAAAATTTTCTACAAAAATAGATGCCATGTTCATTACTGTGGCACAAAGTACAGTTGTATTTTGATGACGACGCAACTTGCTTAGCGTCCGGTTGCGAAATAACCTTATTGCTGGTGAATGAACCTTTGTAATAATTCGGTCTCTGATTTTGAACATTACTCTGATTTTTAAAAACTGCTGGAGATTTCTGAGTAGGAGTGTCTTGCTTCCTACGAGATGACTCTAAACTCGTGAATTTAGCTTCTAAAAACTTTAACATTTCTTGTAGTACAGGCAACTCCCGGGGGTTCTGAACAGACTCCATGTAGTCGGTGAACGAGGCTGAATCTAGCTTCTGTGATAAAAGGTACACGATAATGGGGTCCCATGAACTGATATCGACTCCCAGGTTCTTTATAGCATACAAACACTCTTGCGTAGTGTCATGCATGCGTTTTATAAGCGCGACTGATTGTTGTTGCATTACTGGGAGGTTCATCAAAATATTCATATGCGAAGTGAATATTAGTTTCTTGTTATTATACCTCTGATTTAGTATGTCCCAGCAAACATTGTAATTATCTGAACTAACATTTAGGTGTTGAATTAATCTCTCTGCTTCCCCTTTCACCTTGGATTTAAGATACTGCATTTTTTGAGCATTAGACATTGACTGGTTATTATGGATCGTTTCGACAAATAAATCTTTAAAGGAAATCCAATGGTTATAATTTCCACTGAAAGCTGGAATCTCCATTTTAGGTGTGGATTTTTCTACATGAGCTACTGACCACATTTTCTTGTTGATGGCCTTCTTAATTTCTAGGTACTTACATTCGTATGAAGCGAATGTTTTCTCATACTCCTGATTGGATCCGTCCAGCAGGCTGTCCAGGTCCCAGTGCAACGAGTCAATAGCTGCCCAGCGCGACTGAATGGTGTGAAGACAATCTTCAAACTCCCACTTTTCGGAAACTGATTCAAGACTGATAGCAGTCACTGTGCGATGGAAAGCCTTAAAATTGCTCTGTTGCTTCCTAAGCATCTCTTCGGTTTTGCTTACCGTGACGCTGTTGATACGGGCTCCAGAACTGCTGCCGCTTTCTGTCATTTGTATATCTTGGTTTGTTGTCTGGTTAGTGTCGCTTGGAAGGAACGTTGGAGGCTTTATGATGGGTACGAGCAAGCGCGTACAACGCAAAAATGCTTTATAAACAGTTTATGTTTTAACCTAATTACTCATTATTTCTACAATTCAGTTCGTTTTCGGCCATCAAGCGCGCCGCGCGTACTCCTATCATTTTCATCAATTCATTTAGTTTTTAACATTTTTATACAGTTTTAATATACAGTTTTACCAAAAATCAGTATCAGTATTTTTGTTACGGACTCAACCCCGTACATTGGTCCTTCGAGCGAGCCTTTCGGAAAGGCGGGATATTTCCACGTGTCGTATGAACTGTCGTGAACTTTGTACGTAAACGTGACTGTGGTTCCGCTTTCCGGCCTGTAGAGACATAGTGCATTCGTTCTACGTTTTGACGGAACTGTGAATGTTACTGTGCAATAAAGTGACATAAACTCACCTAGCAGTATCCTACTGTACGATCAAGGAGTGCAGTGGGTCCCGAGCGGCAAGGTCTTGGGTAATCATCAGCCATCAGGGTTAACGACCTAGACATAGTCGTTGCCATTCAGCAGGAAAAGTCACCAAGTAAGATCAGTCCATTTATTTTATTTAAACAATGGCTTCAGTTAGTGATGTACTGGCCAATCAGAACCGGTTGTCTTCGGCAATGGAGACTGTTCTCACCAATTTTAAGAAAGATGGTGCAGATAGGAAGACCGCCGACTACATCAAGAGAAAGTTAGACCTACTCGACAACTATTGGTTCGAGTACGAATCCAATTTTTCAAATTTATCAGCGAGTCAGTTAGAACCAACTCTAATAGAATCAATTAGCAAAGATAGGGAGAGAGTGTACGAAAGGTATGGTCAGGTAAGAGCTTTTATACAAAATTATCAGGCCCCTACAGACGAGAGGCCAAAAACACCCATCATAAAGCCTCCAACCTTCCTTCCAAAGTCAAGCGACACCAACCAGACAACAAATCAGGATATACAAATGACAGAAAGCGGCAGCAGTGCTGGAGCCCGTATCAACAGCGTCACGGTAAGCAAAACCGAAGAGATGCTTAGGAAGCAACAGAGCAATTTTAAGGCTTTCCATCGCACAGTGACTGCTATCAGTCTTGAATCAGTTTCCGAAAAGTGGGAGTTTGAAGATATTCTTCACACCATTCAGTCGCGCTGGGCAGCTATTGACTCGTTGCACTGGGACCTGGACAGTCTGCTTGACGGATCCAATCAGGAGTATGAGAAAACATTCGCTTCATACGAATGTAAGTACCTAGAAATTAAGAAGGCCATCAACAAGAAAATGTGGTCGGTAGCTCATGTAGAAAAATCCACACCTAAAATGGAGATTCCAGCTTTCAGTGGAAATTATAATCATTGGATTTCCTTTAAAGATTTATTTGTCGAAACGATCCATAATAACCAGTCAATGTCTAATGCTCAAAAAATGCAGTATCTTAAATCCAAGGTGAAAGGGGAAGCAGAGAGATTAATTCAGCACCTAAATGTTAGTTCAGATAATTACAATGTTTGCTGGGACATACTTAATCAGAGATATAACAACAAGAAACTAATATTCACTTCGCATATGAATATTTTGATGAACCTCCCAGTAATGCAACAACAATCAGTCGCGCTTATAAAACGCATGCATGACACTACGCAAGAGTGTTTGTATGCTATAAAGAACCTGGGAGTCGATATCAGTTCATGGGACCCCATTATCGTGTACCTTTTATCACAGAAGCTAGATACAGCCTCGTTCACCGACTACATGGAGTCTGTTCAGAACCCCCGGGAGTTGCCTGTACTACAAGAAATGTTAAAGTTTTTAGAAGCTAAATTCACGACTTTAGAGTCATCTCGTAGGAAGCAAGACACTCCTACTCAGAAATCTCCAGCAGTTTTTAAAAATCAGAGTAATGTTCAAAATCAAAGACCGAATTATTACAAAAGTTCATTCACCAGCAATAAGGTTATTTCGCAACCGGACGCTAAGCAAGTTGCGTCGTCATCAAAATACAACTGTACTTTATGCCACAGTAATGAACATGGCATCTATTTTTGTAGAAAATTTTTAGAGATGCCACCCTATATCAGACTGAAAACAGTAACAAAATTGAGTCTATGCCCAAATTGCCTTTTTAATCATCAGGGAAGACAATGTTTGTCAGAAAAGGTTTGTCGGGAATGTAACAAAGACCATAATAGCCTACTGCACGAGGCGTTTGCGCAACCGCAGTACGCCCGCCCAACGCAACAAGACACTCGGGGCGGGGAGAGTGCGAGCGCGCGCGGGGCCAGTGTCGCTGACGCAAATACAAATGCAAGCGCAGGGAAACAACTCCGAAGTAGCTCGCACGTGTCACTGTACGATGACCCTATTGAAGTCCTATTACCAACGACTGTGATTAAAGTTCAAGCCCACGATGGTTCGTACCATATCATGCGCGCCCTCCTGGATCAGGGCTCACAAGCGTCCTTGATCACAGAACACGCAGCGCAGCGCTTAAAAATACCCAGAAATAAATGTAAGGGAGTTATTTCAGGCGTAGGAGACAAAGAAAGTAACAGTAAGGGCATAATAAGTATAAGATGTTTATCAGCAGTCAGCGATTTTGAATTTGAAACCGATGTGATTATAATGAATCAGCTGATCAAGAATTTACCAACTTACTCATTCACTCAGCCTGACTGGTCATACCTGGATCATATCCAACTAGCGGACCCTGAATTTTATAAATCACGCCCTATAGATATTTTATTTGGTGCCGATGTGTACTCAGTCGTATTAATGAACGGAATATGCAGGGCAAACTTGACCTTACCGACTGCACAACAGACCCGTCTCGGGTGGATTTTGAGTGGCAACGGCAATGCCAAGACTGTTCAATGCAATATAGTGTTGAATAACATGGAGGAGATACAGAAGTTTTGGGAGATTGAAGACATCTCAGAACAATCAGATTTATCAGCAGAAGACAAGCAGTGCATAGATTTTTATCAGTCGACTACAATCAGACGAGATGACGGACGCTATGATGTTAGGATACCCCTAAAAGAAAATTATCAGGAAAAATTAGGCCACTCAAAATCAAAAGCAATCGCACAGTTCTACAATTTGGAGAAAAAACTTTCAAAAAAATCAGTCTATTGCGAAAGATTATTGTAAATTTATTGATGAGTATTTAGCACTCGGTCATATGACACCCGCGGTCACCGATTGCGACACGAAACTTAAATGTTATTTACCTCACCACTGCGTGACACGTGAAGATTCCTCTACAACTAAGTTACGTGTTGTTTTCAACGCGTCTAATAAAACATCATCTGGGCTAAGCCTGAATGACGTAATGTGTCGTGGCCCTAATTTACAGCAAGACTTACAGAGTTTAATTATAAAGTGGCGTCAGTTTAAATATGCATTTACAGCAGATATAGAAAAAATGTTCAGGCAGATATGGGTAAACAGTGAAGATCAGTATTTACAGATGATTGTATGGAGAGATAATCAGTACAGCAGATTGAAAGATTTTCAGCTCGCGACCGTTACGTATGGAACAAAGGCGGCGCCATTTCTCGCTATGATGACGCTTAAACAGTTAGCTTACGACGAGAAAAGTAACTACCCAGACAGCTGCGCACCTATGGTCCTTGAGGAGTCCTTTTACATGGACAATTTTATCCATGGGGCAGACTCTGTACAGTCAGCCAAACAATTACAAAGGGATATGATTAATATATTAAAATCAGGGGGGTTTAATTTAAGAAAGTGGAAGTCAAACTCGCCGGAGCTATTAGAAAATGTGGACGTTGACATGCAAGGTCACGAAAACTTCGATTTTAAACAGGCGGAGTCAACTAAAGCCTTGGGACTTGGGTGGAATCCACAGAAGGATTGTTTCACATTTGAGTCAAAAATAGATACAACATCTAAGCCTACGAAGCGGTCACTTTTATCAGACATCTCAAAGATCTTCGACCCTCTAGGCTGGCTCTCTCCTTTGACTACGAAACTAAAAATATTATTTCAGGACGTCTGGAGAGCAAATATACAGTGGGACGAGCCTGTACCGCAGGACGTCTGTGAAGAATGGAATAAAATCAAGGTCGAAATCAAGTTCATCAGTCAGTTTCAAGTACCAAGGTGGCTACAAACGCAAGAGAAAGATCAAGTTGAATTGCATGGCTTTTGCGACGCCAGCACGAAAGCCTATGGCTGCGTTGTGTACTGTAAAATAAACAATTCAGTGACATTGGTAGCAGGAAAAACCAAATTAGTCCCACTAAGTAAAAACTGTTCACTGCCGCGCTTGGAGCTATGTGGTTCAGTTTTACTTTCAAAATTAATGGCAAAAATCAAGAATTGCCTATCAAATCATAAAGTCAAGGTTTACGGATGGTCGGATTCCATGGTGGTACTAGGTTGGCTTAATGGTGAAGTAGATAGATGGAGGCCATTCGTAGCTAACCGTGTGAAACAAGTCACATCAACAATACCGGCTGAATGCTGGCGATATGTACCATCCAAGGAGAACCCTGCTGATTGCGCTAGCAGAGGCCTCACTGCTTCACAGCTTAAGGAGCACTCGTTGTGGTGGGCAGGGCCCACTTGGCTACCTACCTACGAGCCTGAAAAGGCCAAACAACAAAATTATTCTACAAACATAGACATGAAAAATTCAAAGCAAGTAAACGTCATGCTATCAAGTGGCAATGAAATCGTTAAACAGATTATACAAAAGCATAGCTCGTTAGCAAAAGCAATAAGAATACTAGCATGGATACTCCGGTTCAGAACAAAAAATAACCGAAAGCAGTGTTATTTAAATATACAGGAACTAAATAGGGCAAAAACAATCATAATCAAAAGCATTCAACTAGAGGAGTTTACAGAAGAAATAAGTTGCCTAAAAGAATTCAAAAGCGTGAGTAATAAAAGCAAGTTACACTGCTTTAATCCAATATTGGATCCAGACGGGATCCTGAGAATAGGTGGAAGGCTCAGGCACGCCAACATGGATCCTGAAATGAAACATCCCGCTATTATTCCCAGTAACACGAGATTAGCAGACCTCATTATTGATCAGGCGCACGAGCACTCGTTCCATGGAGGTGCGAGGTTAACAGCAGCATTTATACGCAGGAAATATTGGATTCTAGGTGGAAACAACGCTGTCAAAAAACGACTACGCTTGTGCGTCAAATGCAGGAAACAAAACCCTCGCCTTCAAAATCAGATAATGGGTGACTTACCTGCTGCGCGAACTAACCCATCGCGTCCGTTTTATCACTGCGGCGTAGACTATACAGGCCACGTGAACGTCAAAGCCAGTAAGGGCCGCGGCATCAAAACCACGAAAGGATACATAGCAGTGTACGTGTGCATGGTGACCAAGGCCGTGCACCTAGAACTCGTTTCCGATTTGACGACTTCGGCTTTCCTAGCATCATTACAAAGAATGGGCGCTAGAAGGGGTATGCCAGGTCATATGTACAGTGACCAAGGTAAAAACTTTATAGGAGCAGATAATGTATTGAAACAAGCACTAGCAGAACTACAGAATGAAAACAACCAGGAATTCATGTCACAGATAACAAGTATGGGTATCGAATGGCATTTCAATGCGCCCTCCTGGCCTTCAGGGGGTGGCCTGTGGGAGGCTGCTGTAAAAAGCCTGAAACACCACCTAAAAAGAGTTATAGGGGAACAAAACCTTTGTTTCGAGGAATATTCGACACTTCTGAGTGTCCTTGAAGGATGTCTTAATTCTCGCCCTCTTGGAATTTTAACAGAAGATGCCGAGGACCTGGATTTTCTAACGCCTTCCCACTTTTTAGCCAGTGGTCCAGCGTTAACCCTGTATGAAACAGAGAAAGATCTGAGAACGAGGTGGCATCTCACTCAGAAACTAATCAGTGACATCTGGAGCCGCTGGCGAGAGGAGTATCTGACTCAGCTTACAGCTAGAAGCAAATGGAGACAGCCAAAGGCAAATCTAAGATTGAATGATGTCGTCATAATCAAGGACGACAACCTTCCGCCGGGGAAGTGGGCCTTAGGCCGCGTTGTGGAACTTCACACAGGTAGTGACGGTCACGTAAGGGTCGTCACTCTGAAAACCAAGAATGGCTTTTTGAAACGCCCGATCGTAAAGTTGGCGATTCTACCCGTCTATCAAGAACAAGAAAATAAGCAAGAAAAAGACAAAAAATCGGAGCAAAAACCACATCAGAAAGAGCAGAAAACAGTTCAGCTCCAAAAAAAAGGAAGAAAATGTAGCTTTACAACAATAGCTATTTCCATGTTGTTATTGTTTTTCATTACAGTCCCATCAGTACACAGCCAGTATCATACAACCCCATTGCAGGGAAATAATAGTCTTTATTTCGATCGGATTAAAGACATGCATTTGATACGAGACGACTGGAGACTAGTTGTTTTCTACGATACAGAACCTTATAAAGATGGCAATAAAGCTTTGACTATGTATATCAAGTACTTAGACGAGTTGTGTACAAAAATTCAAACAACTTCGCACTGTGAGGGGATCATGTTGCAGCTACGTCACGAGGTGACTGAACTGGAGTATTACAACGATATACTTATGCATCATAATGCGAATACACGTAATATGCGACGCCGACGGGGGCTAATCAATGGGGTCGGATATTTAGCAAACAGCTTATTTGGGGTCCTGGATGAACAGTTCGCCAAAAAATACGAGCAGGACATTAGCCTAATCAAGGAAAACCAAAACCATTTAGCTTCTCTTTGGAAAAACCAAACATCTGTCGTAGAAGCAGAGTTCAATTTATTAAAACGCACAGAAAGCATATTCGACAAACAATACAAAATAATAAACAAGAAATTTAACACCATACAAAGGGCATTTAATGAAGTAAGAACAGAATGTCAAAACGTCGCGCTCATCAATGACTTTCTGTCTACATCTATAATAGCCAATAACATGCTGTCCAGCCTAAAAAGCAAACATTACTTGATGCCGTCACTAATATTTACAATGGGAAATTTAACTTCCACCTTCTCACTCCCGACCAGTTAAGGAATGAGCTAGGTGTTATATCCGAGCAGCTTCCAAAGGATCTGTCGCTACCCGTAAAGAAATCGGACAGCTTATCAGAAATATATAATTTACTGCAAGTGCGAGCAAGAGTCACGACCAGGTTTATCATATTTGAAATCAAAGTCCCATTAATTGGAGAAGCAAAGTATGAAATCTTAAAGCTACTTCCTATACCCCGCTTATCAGATAGAAATATTGAGATGGTAGTGGTGCCAGTGGCAGAGTATGTCGCCGTCAATCTCCAACAAGATGCTTTTATAAAATTTACAGAAGAAGATTTAAGGACCTGTTTACACAGAAACACAGAATTATACTTGTGTCATGTTAAGAGGCCTATTAATATCATCAAGGACGATCAGTGTTTTTGTGAAACGTTGCCTAAAACAAGAAAGTGCAAGACTATCACAAGATTATGCAATAACAGATGGGTGGAATTAAATTATAAATTTAACACATATTTATATTCATGCTGCGAGCAATGTCAGGTGAAACTGGTATGCAATGATCAAATTACACCAGTACAAATAACTAAAACCGGATTTTTTACAGTTGATCAAGGATGCATCATAAAATCAGCTGATTCCTTTATTTATTCTCATAGACAAGACGGGAATAAGATTCAATTAAGCTCCAACATTCCAGCGCCAAAAATTTCGCAAATAAATCATATCATTAACATCTCATT
This sequence comes from Coleophora flavipennella, assembly GCA_947284805.1. Classification (NCBI taxonomy): domain Eukaryota; kingdom Metazoa; phylum Arthropoda; class Insecta; order Lepidoptera; family Coleophoridae; genus Coleophora; species Coleophora flavipennella. The sequence continues at coordinate 18,069,153 of OX369257.1, forward strand.
ATCAGATTTGTACATACAAAAAAATGAAACGTATGACTTTTTTAACCATACCGTACAGCTCCAAGAAATCAAAAAGAAACTGCAAGTAATGAAACAGAACGAACCACTAGCAAACCGGGTTTCCTACCATGATATACATCATTATACAGCTGTATACATTTTGTTCGCGATGATGGGACTTGGCGCAGCAGTGTGGGCGTGGAGGTACTGCAGGCGCAGGCAGGCGCCAGCAGACACATCGGCCGCGGCGCCGGCGGGGTCTCGTGTATCGGGCGCCCCAGCCGCGCCGCCCACCGCAGCACCGCGACCGGGAGGTTGCGTCGCTACACCAGTGCCTTCAACTAGTGTCAATTACATTGAACAGTCAAACGCGCGAGTGTTAGTGAAGGAAACAGGGTCGTCCCCTGTAGTGTTTACTCGTAGACCAGTGCTTAGTGTCCCGGACATAAAAGTGGACACCTCTTAGGCATTAAGCAAATAATTTTAAGACAAATCACCATGTATCATCTACTAACCTCATCTTTTCTCCCCCGGGAATATGTACGAGCAAGCGCGTACAACGCAAAAATGCTTTATAAACAGTTTATGTTTTAACCTAATTACTCATTATTTCTACAATTCAGTTCGTTTTCGGCCATCAAGCGCGCCGCGCGTACTCCTATCATTTTCATCAATTCATTTAGTTTTTAACATTTTTATACAGTTTTAATATACAGTTTTACCAAAAATCAGTATCAGTATTTTTGTTACGGACTCAACCCCGTACAATGATATATTATTTTTTTAAATTGAAATTTCAAATAAACCTTACTCGTTTTGTTTTCCATCAATTCTTAAATTATTAATTAATAAAATTAACGAAATGAGTACGTCAATGACATTGAAAAACTATGACGTCACACTTTCCTATTTTATACATTTTTATAACAAAATTTCGTTCTTGACAGATGATAAAAAGTAACTCAAATGACTTTGTTTTTGGTAAAAATGGTAACATAAACAATGGTGTGGATAAGTACTAATCCTACAACAACAAATAACAAAAACCGACTAATTGAGAGAAGGAGTCGAAACTAAATGAAAAAAAAAAAAACATTTTTCTGTCGCTCGCGTCGATGTCTTTTGTTTTAAATGAATAGGTGTTGTTGTTATAATTTTGTAGACGTGTGGTGGTACGGAACACTTGGTGCGCAAGTCCAACTCGCACTTGGCACGTTTTTGGTATGTAGGTTCTTATGTAATAATAAAAAAAAATCTCAAACAACTCGAGAAACGACTGCCGAGAAATCTAGAAACTCGGGAAATTAAATATGTCAAAAAATCGAAAACTCTATTTTCTAGTGTCCTACCGCATGGTTCTATTTGTTGTACCACAAGAAATTACAAATCACAATAAATAAATGGCACTCACTCATAGGCGACACCATGGACGGCTCCGTACAGAAACCAATGGTCGAGTGAAGATTGTCCAACACCTCTCTGATAGGCGCAAACTTGGTCATCTCCCGCAGTCGAGAGGTGAACTTGGGCACGTTGGCGGCGCGTAGTTGGCGGAGAGTGTTCCGTGCCTGGACGCGCAGGCACTCGGCTTGCGGACCCCTGAGGGCCGTTGAACAGCCGTGAGAGCAGCCCAGTTGGCGGAGCAGTCTGCAAGAGACATGATATGGAATTGGTATTATTTTATCTACAATTGGTATGCCCTTGGCATCTCACTTGATGGTAAGTGACGATGATGTCGAAGATGGAAGCGGGCTTACCAAGATTCCCCAACGCAATGACTTTAGACTTTAGTACACCAAGATCCAACCAAGAAAGTTTTGTTCTACTGTTACTTTTTCTTATCTGTGGTCTTAAAACAAAATGTAACGTATTTTCTGAGGTTAATAAAAATTTATTTTATAAATTGTATATGTCCTTTCTAAGTGTTTATTATGTAAATATTTGTGTGCAATAAATAATATATATATAATTCCAACAATTAATAGCAGGAGCTGGGGTAAAGGGTTGAAATAGCCGTTATATGGATATTAATATCTCTATGTATGAAATTGAGCCATTGTTGAAAGAAAACTATGCATGGACACAAGTCTGAAAACTGTTGGCACAAGAATAAGGTTGAAAAGATTATGTATCTTAAACATACTTCATCACAAAATTTTAGAAATTTTGTTGTTTTTTTATTATTGCATAGACACGTCCGTACGCTACGACGTTATACTCTACTCTAAGAGTTATGCGCTGGCAGAAGCGAATAATCCCGATTTAGTCGACTACTTACAGTTTCAGTTATTTAAAAACTAATTTGCTAAGTACTTACCTAAGCAAAATATGCATAATCATGTAATATGGACAATCAACGTTTTCCTCCTCTTTTTTGTCTCTAACGGAGCTGTCTCCGCCATCCACGTTAGTAGATTCCTGACTTTGCGCTTTAGGTATGCCGGAATCTCTTTCCTAAAAAGTAAAAAATATGTTATTTTTAATTTCGAGCAACGAAGGAGCAAAATAAAAAGATATGTGATCATCATTCATTCATTCATTATTTTGTATTCTTATCAGCTAACCCTTTCATTTGATACCCATATCATTTCATAAATAAATAACTGGTCCGCCATATTGGATTTAGAATGACGTTACTTAGCTAACCATGCATTGTTGTCCAAACTTAAAGTGTAGGCAAAATTTTAGCTTACCCGGAAACCGGGAAGTGGTTCTTATTTAGCTTGTCCCAAACTAACACGGTAAGCTTACATAAAAATTGTTAAAAACATCCAGTTCAATCGAATAGTCTAGGTAGGACAATCGTGCTTGACGAGACGGAGGATGTCAAGCCCCAAAAGTCTTAGTGACTATTCGGGACAATTCATTAGAAGCGCCTGCACAGCGCCAGTGACAAATGGTGTTGGCTTTGACGCAAACATAAAAGCCGTTGGACTACTGTATGGTTTCTTACACTGTGATACTTCTGCTTTACAGTTTTTAAAATTCAAACTCGTATGCAGAATACCTCTTATAACACTAATCTAATATACTATGGATATTTTTTTCCGTTACCTTTTCTGCTGTGTTAGCAACTTGGTATTTCGGCCGAATAGGATTTTTTTATATATTAATGTTTCAACATCAAATTAAATGGAATGGCGACCACGGGCCGGACGTATAGGACGGCCCCCACCAGGTGGACTGAGGGTCTGGTGAAACTAACAGGATGCCGGTGGATGCATGTGGCTCAAAATTGTGCTAAGTGGATATCTATGGAGGGGGGGGGGGAGGCTTTCTAATACTCACCTTACTATCCTTATCCTTGCCAAACTCATTTAGCGGGTCGACAGCGCCCGGCTGCAGTTCCTCCGACGTATCGTTCTGCCAGTTCTTGTGTACGCCGATGTCCATAAGCAAATCTACCAAGTTCAACATCACCTCCATGACTCGCAGGGTTATGTAGAAACTGTCCATTGTCGATACTGAATAAACCGCCTGCAAAAATCAAAAGGAATATGTGTCTATATACAATGAGTTTCTGTAATATCTCCATAGGGAAATTTATGTCACGTAAATGGCCCCACGTTTGCCATACATACGGCATGCTCCTCTCATAGGTTGCTGTAGTGAGAGTAAGACAGATATAGTGTATTTTACATACAGTATCATTTTCTCAGCTATGTCTTTGAATCTGTTACTTGTCATTGCGTCTCTATGTAAATATTATAGAAGCTCTATGAGTGTACGTATCAACATCCTGTCCTCGTCTTTTTTGCATTTTTATTCTCTTTTTTTGTAGTCCCACAAGTTTTTATTCTCTCCAGACTAGTATTTATCTTGGGTGGGTGAAGAATTGTGGCAATTCGAACCTGTTCAAAGTTTCAATTAAGGGCCTCATCATCATCATCATATCATCCGAAGGACGTCCACTGCTGGACATAGGCCTCCCCCAAGGATCTCCACGTCGACCGGTTCTGCGCTGCCCGCATCCAGCGGCTTCCCGCGACCTTCACCAGGTCATCGGTCCACCGAGTGGGAGGCCTCCCTACACTACGCTTTCCGGTGCGTGGTCGCCACCCGAGAACTTTACTGCCCCACTTTAGGGCCTCACGGAAATGTTATTCTGAACTAGTTTTTGCCCGCGGCTTAGCCCGCGTGGATACATTTTTAATGTCTGTTATCAAGGGTTTTTGGAGGAGTTTTTGCCGAATTTTTGTTATCATATAGGTGGAGACTTGTTATCATATAGGTGGAGACTTGTTATTAGCATCGCCATGCATATTTAGTTACAAATTGTAAAATTTTGCTGTAAGACTCCTAAATATATTAAAATAAAAAAAATAATAAAAATAAAATTTCCCAATTGTCTGTGCAACTTATTTTTCTTTACTTAAAAACCTTATTCGGAATATTGCAAACATTAAAAAAATGCCAAATCAGTCCAGCCACTCTCAAGTAATACGGGCGTAAACTAACAGCATTTAACTTTTCCTTTCGAGCGACGAAGGCGTTAAAAAGGCATTGTGGTGGCAAAAAAAAACGAAGTTGAGATTTTGATGGGGATCGATTGTCTTACTCTTAAGTACACTAATAATTTTAGTTTTTAGTTTTAACATTTAGCTATAGTTTATTTCAATTAAGTACCTAATATTGTGATTATTTTTATATTTATTTTTTGCCGAAAATCTTTATTTCTTTCTAATAGTCTAAATTAAACATTTAAAAAAACCCCGACAAAAATCAGTAAAAAGTAAAAAATAATATGTATTGGCCCTTTAAGTTTAATATAAGTAGTAATATCTTGCTCCAAGATTCGTCGCGTAAGGGGACCGCTAAGTTGTGAAATAATTAGTAATTAGTTGTAGTAAAGTGAATCAGATACATTCTGTTTGTATTTTTAGCTGAAAATCAGCGCTGTGATCTTTGTGATGACAGCATATGCTGAGCTGCTGCCTTTTCCGTGATAGGTACAAACTATTGTACTTTAAAAACTACGCAATATTTAACTTGTGTGTACTTATCACTGAATAAACATTTATTTTATTTACTTGCCTGCGGCTCACGCACCACTCACCCTTAGACAGTCTAAAAACGATGACCACGCGAGCAAAATTGCGGGCAAAAGCTAGTTATTTATATAGATCGAGTCAACAACCTTCGTGGCGTAATAGTTAAGCTCATTAGCTTCACATCAGGAGGTCACGAGTTCGATTTCCGGCGGAGTCTAACTTTGTAAGACTCGGTTTGGTTGGTAGAAGGGCATTTTCTAAGCCCATCTGGCTAGCTACAACCATCTCATTTACGTCTTGCCGTCAAACATCAATGCTATCAACATTTATGTGTTCTAGCTTGAAGATAAGATAGCCAGTTTCCCATTGAGTTGGGGAATCTTGGTAAGCGCGCTTCCATCTTCGGCATCATCTTCACTTACCATCAGGAGAGACGATGCCAAGGGCTTACCAATTGTGAATAAAATAGTAAAAAAAGATATATTAAGTATCACAACATAACATTGTACATACATCATCTATAACATTGTACTTAGAGACTTATTGTTGATAATATATACTTTGTGGCCCCAGCATGTCTTAGCATTTTTTTTAAATTCACAATTGGTAAGCCCTTGGCATCATCTCACCTGATGGTAAGTGACTATGATGCCGAAGATGGAAGCGGGCTAACCAAGATTCCCCAATGCAATTACCAAGATTACCACAATATTACTATTGAATCACAAGCGGGACTGCTATACGACGGATTATCTACATGGCGTGTTGGGGAGATTATAGACAGTTAGTCTGTCCTCTACATCAGGGCCTTAACAGGCCTAATCTTGATTGGTAAATTTTGTGCAGATGAACATCTCCATAGCCTGGAGCATAGCCGCTAAGTCGCTTGCCTTTCAGTTTTTTTAATTATATTTCGGAGTGTGCTCAGGAATTGCACGGTCTTATTCTACTAGCCCCGTTCCATCTACGGTCAACCAGACGCAGGGCGCGCTTCCACTATGTGGTAGAAATTCCTCATTTGCGCACGAAGCGCTTTGCTTCCTTGTTCATTATTCGTACCGCTAAATAGTGGTATTCTTAGGAAGAGGAAATAGTCATTGTTTGGGATTCCTTCGACTTCATCGTCGCTTAACACCAGGTTAGACTGGAGTCAAACGCTCCCAATTCTAGAATAAAATTAAAAATTGTATGTCTGTAAAGTCGGTTTACGGACGACAGTTTAACGTGAGACAACGTCATAACGTAACGGGACAATGAGCGTGTTGTCAAGGGTTTACCAATTGTTAATAATAATAAAAAAAAACGGGACAATGAGTTAATCTTTTTCGTGCGTGCAGCCGGCGTACATCGATTTATTAGACGTTGTAACGTCAAAAACTGCAGGTTACCTTCAACACAACTTGCAAGTCAATATCGCCTTCCTTCGTGATATAGTAAAGAGACCCCGGCGCCTCCTGCACCTCCTCAACTATGTAAGTGATGTTGGAGTCCGTCTGGGAGCGAGTGAGGCTGGGCTTCCTCTCCGGGGTGGGTATGTGTTGCGAGCCCTGCATGCTCACAGAGTCTATTTGGGATTCCATTGAACCCTGGAATATTAAGGTTGACTATCAGAAAATAAAGATAGGCAAGTACGAAGCTACGGCACAATTTTAGGTATCTACCCTCTTTTTAATTTAAGCTTAGATATAAGTAGTTTTTTTTGTTTTCTTTTTGTGTATCAACTGTAATGTAGCTTTGAATAAATGTTTTATCTATCTATCTAAGTGGCTGCATATTGTTAAATTTTATTACAAAACTCAATTAGGTGAGATCATTATATCAGCATTGTCATATCAGCCGAAAGACGTCCGCAGCTGGGCTGAAAGGCCTTCCCCAAAGATTTCACCAGGTCGCCGGTCCACCGAGTGCGAGGTCCGCCTACACAACGTCTTCCGGTGCACGGTTGCCACTCGAGAACTGCACTGCCCCAACGGCCATATGTTTTACGAGGTATTTGCCCCGCCCACATATTCATATTAAATATTTTTATTATATTACATACAATAGGATTCCTAAAAGGTTACAGTTTAGATCGAAACGAACCCAAAGGACACCTCATTTGTTAAAATTTGTTCAGCTGTATAGCTCGCGCCAAACTTTATTACTGCTCTGAAGTTGGTCGCAGGACGCGTCGCAGTAGCAAGCTATGGGTGTTAGTGGACGTAAAGGTACCTACTGCTCGGTTATACCGGCGCAGTAAGAACTCGCACCACAGTTCAGACACACCCTGGACACTTCGTACAACGGGCCAGAAATGACATTTCAAAAAAGGAATGATGGAACAAACAAAATGGCGGCGAAATCCTATACGTTCGACAAACAAAATTAGCTGAAACTATTTTAACTGGTGCTTCTACCCATGAAACGGAACCCATAGTCAAATCGCAAAAAAAAAATTGGCTCTCCCATACTAACTCGATCAGCTGATCGGCCAACTTAGTATGGGAAGTTCAAAAGCTTTTTTGAGATTTTATTATGGGTTTCATGGAGAAAGTTGTTCAGTTTCATGGGTAGAAGCTCCAGTTAAAATAGTTTCAGCTAATTTTGTTACACCTTATATAGAAGGTTAGGGAAATATGATTCTTTACTCTTTTAGTATGGAGCTTTGGTTTCTGTCGTTTGATATTTTAGCTTTTTTCATAGATCTACCGCCCTAAAACCGCTGTGACGTTGCCTGAGGCCGGTGCGTGTTTCGGGAGAGGGGTGACAGATTCATAAACACCATTTCGCACCCCCGTCCTCCCCACCATACCGCGCACCTACCTAGGCCTCTCCTAGACAAATTGTTTGACAAAGACTGCAAACATTCGTCGAAGAGTCAGAGCTTTTTTAAGTTTGTCAAACATTTGAAGACATATCTGGGGCGAGTTTATGGCGACGATGTCTCATTTGGGCGAGACTTATTCTTATAATCATATCAAACGAAAGACGTCCACTGCTGGACAAAGGCCTCCCCCAAGGATTTCCACGACGACCGGTCCTGCGCTGCCCGCATCCAGCGGCTTCCCACGATCTTCACCAGGTCGTTGGTCCACCGGGTGGGAGGCCTATCTATGCTACGTTTTCCTATGCGCAGTCGCCACTCGAGAACTTAACTGCCCTAAAGGCCATCTGTTCTACGAGCTATGTGCCCTGCCCACTGCCACTTCAGTTTAGCGATTCTGTGAGCTATGTCGGTTACTTGGATTCACCTGCGGATCTCCTCATTTCAGATTTGATCGCGTAGGGAAATTCCTAGCATAAATAAATAATAATAATAAATATTCTGGGATAAATCAAACATGACCATCTGGCCCCAAAGTAGGATTCCCTGGGTTATGGGAACCAGAGACTGATATACATACTTATATACGTTTAAATACATACATATATAGATATTTAACACCCAGGCACATAGCAAACAAATCTGCTCATTACACAAATGTTTGCCCTGGGTGGGGATCGAACCCACAACTCTCGGATCAGTAGTCAAGAGCACGAACCACGGAGCCACCGAGTCAGCATGATAGACTTAAGTTAAAATTTAACTGAATTATATATAGTTAAAATTGAACCAACTTGTCCGGTTTTAGAGAGGTAGTCCGGCGATGGCGTTGGTGTATGCTCTGTTACGGTTATTATAGGGTTTTTCTTCTTAAACATGGACGAAGGCATCACGCTGGTCGGCCCGTGGGCACGTTCCGTTTTAACTTCGCCAATGTATCTGAAAATGGTTGAACTAGCTCTACAAATATGAAAAGAGCTTCAGGTATGACTTATATGCATGTGCATTTTAAATATAATAATACATTTGATAAAAATACTCATGCTTCTCAAACGCTACCGATGCTTAGGTTAAACATTATTTTTAAGAACACGAGCGCTTTACTGTATGCGATTATTTAGGTTGTATTTATTTAGTACTAATGAAATGATTCGCTATTCTTGCTGCATTTCCTGTGCGTACAATCACTTTGATGTGTATTTGTGTTGCATGTGTGTGATTGATAAATAATGTGTAGAGAAAACTATCAAAGTAATTGTTTACTGACAAAATACACTCAGCGACACATTAAATGGAACAACTGTTTTTTCTTAAAACATTTATACACAAAGGGGCGTCCAAACAGCATTTTTTTTGGAAATAATTGAAAGCGCTTAACACGTTAAAAAACCGACTTCCATCGCAACAACTTCGCACATTTTTGCATTATTATTTTTGGTTTTTGTTAATTTTCTAATAAAGTACTTCACCGATTTTGATAAAATTTATATGGGACCACACGGGAACCACTAGCTTTCAAATAAAAAAAGAATCTTAAAAATCGGTTCACCCAGTCAAAAGTTATGAGGTAACACATATAAAAAAAAACATAGAGACGAATTAAGAACCTCCTCCTTTTTGGAAGTCGCTTGATAAAGTAATATAAGTAGAGGTTAGATCCCGGGCTACAAATGTGTCGAATAGCACAACATTCTGCAGATCCTCGGGAACTCATTAGACTGCTCAGAACTAGAGCACACGGTAAATTGGCACATTTTCCATACATTTTGCGGAAAAAATCATGCTTTTTGTTTTGAGCAGTCTGCGAAGTTCCTAAGGATCATCAGAACGTAGTACTCTTCGACACATTTGTAGATATTAATCTAATCCAGTGTTTCCCAACCTGTGGTCCGCGGACCCCTGGGGGTATAATAAATATATATATATATATATGGGTCCGCAGCCTCACCTCTAGACCATTTAACATAAATAAATAATAAATGCCACCAAAAGTCTCGTAACCGATACGCTTACTTACATTGGAATCCGATTTGGAATTACAACTTAGTAGTAACATCAACCCGAATATTAATAATTTAGTTGCAAAAAAGCAACACCAACCTTAACAATAGCGTGTTATTAATATTTTTTTTTGCATTTGTATTATTGAAATAAATGGTCCAAAATTTATTGCCTTTTTAATAAGGGGTCCTTGAAAATTGTGCTAGATTCCTAGGGGTCCGTGACTGAAAAAGGTTAGGAAACGCTAAATTCTAACCAGATGACTTAACTTGGTACTTTCCTTACTTTTCTTGATTAAAAATAATTGGAAATGCTAAACACGTTACAAACCGACTTTAATCGCAACAACCAACTACAATTTTGCATTTTTCTTATTTTTGTTAGTTTTCCAAAAATGTACTGAACCAATTTTGATAAAATTTATACAAAAATAAAATAAAAAAGAATTATGAAAACAGATTCATAATCTGCGAAGATCGATATAACAAACATAAAAAATACTCAGTCGAATTGAGAACCTCCTCCTTTTTGGAGGTCGATGGAAAAAAAATTGTCCTTCCACTGAAACTGAAAAACCTTACTCGTTTTGTTTTCCATACCTACGCCCCGTTGTATAAAAAAATTTATTATGAATGGTATTTCGTTAATTGTGCCGCTGAGTGATGTAGCCGCAAAAAAGCTTCGCTTAATCTACTATTGTGCCAGCGATATTACTCAGTAATGAAATAAATTGTGTAATAAATTATAATTTGCACTAATTTTTACATGACACGAGTATGTAGCAGATGCAAGATCGTTAGGGTTCTGTTCAACTGAACTGTCAGATTTAAAGACCAAAAAAATATAAAATAGAACCATAACTATCTCGAGTTTAAAGTTCATTGTAATCATGGAGCTTCTCCGAAGCCTGGCTTGTGACATCTACTCAAAAGCGCTCTACTCTTAGCGGTGCTTATACTTAACTTACCCATTATTGGCTAACTCGTCAATCAGACAGCTATCGACAGTACCGTTACTCCATTACAATATTACGTGTTAAAGACACGGGCGAGAAACAGAAAAATACAATGTTTAAATAGTACACAATAAGAACTGAAGGAACTATTATAAGGATAGTGTGTGAAAATTTGTAATGTGCTTCTCTAATACGAGTACTGAGTAATAGTACGTTTTAAGACCAGGCAGTCCTGACCTGATATTTAATCTTATAGAATCAGTTTTACAGTTGAATTTTGCGTGTCTTGATGTGACCTACGTCCTTTAATTCAGGCGTAAATCCACTTTTTTACTCACACTTAATTGCGAGTACAATAAAAATTTCGTCTAGTCTATTAATTAATACCTTTATTTTCTTGCTATTGGTATTCATTGTGATGTAGGAGAAAAATAAAATCTTTTAAAAATACATTATTTTGAAAAATTAAAAGTATCGATTGAAAACCCATAAATCGTGTTTTTGTTTTAGGCTTACGAAAGAAGAAGTTGTAGTTTTCACGTTCAGCAAGCTTGCAGTCGATTCAACATATTCTAGCTAAAAGGACTATAGACTGCCTAGTCTTAAATAGGTTTGTACTGAATCAAAAAATATCTAAAGAAAAGTTCCTTTGGAGGTTATAGCCAATGATCAATTGCCTACCACTATTATCTGTATTATTGTAAAAACTACGATAAGTTAATAAAAGGTGTTACTTGTATAAAAACGTATATATTGACATTCACTCACCTAAGGCTTGGCATACTTTTCCCTTTAATCAGATTGCATTGCAGATAATCGCCAGTGAGTCTAGGCGTTAGGGGCGCAAAGTTACTGGCTAAAGCCGAATTTGGCCTCTCGTCGCTGTTGTCAAGACTTCTATGATACTCCTGAAAAGTAATTAAAGGATACCACGAAAAAGAGCAGAGAAAAAAAAGTATTTTATAATGATGGAATCATTGCATGAGTGGAGCAAAAGTCCCTTAAAATTTAAAATGGTTACAAAAGGTACATGAGTGAAGAACTGTTTATTTAATATTAAAGTGAATTTATGTCTTAAAAATAAAATCACTGAAATGTTAACCTTGTCTTTGAGGCTATCTTAAAAGTAGTTTTTAGAAAAACCCAGCTTCTACTGAAGAATTAAAAGAAACTATACGCGAGGAAGAAGCGTCGGTGGCTCATCCGGTAACGACTCGGTCTTCCTAACCAGAGGTGCCGGGTTCAAATCCGGACGGCCAATGTACCACTGAGTTTTTCGAAACTTAAGTACATACGAGTATACTCACCGATTGCTTTAACGGTGAAGGAAAACATCGTGAGGAAACCTGCACACACCTGCGAAGAAACTCGAAGGTTGTGCGTGAAGTCTACCAACCCGTACTGGGCCCGCGTGGTCGACTAAGGCCCGATCGCCCTAATTCATGGTAGGCTCGAGTCCCTCGGTGGACGTGGACGTATATGAGCTGATATGATGATACGCGAGGAAATGTAAAACATTCCCCAAAACACTTGGCAGTCGGAAATAGAAATTATTCTTAGTTGACATCTCGTTGTGAATAAGGAAAAAATATTCCTTCATCGTAAACAGTTCTTCACTCATTCACCCTTTGTATTTCTTATAAACATTCTTATAATCATTTTATTTTTTGGGAATTTTGGTCCTCCCTGTAATTGTGTTAATTAATTAGCTTAAGTGCAACGAATAAATAATTCTATTCTATTTCATTTATTACATTCTCTATTCGTAAAAGCAAAGCAAAATATCTTACAGATATCATTCTCACGGCGGTATGAAAGCTGAACTTGTGTTCCTCTTGGCCAATTTTCTCTAAAGCTTTTTCTGATTTCGAAAGTAATTTTGTTTCAACGAAAGCTTTCAGGTCCGCCATTTTCATTTTGCGTTTCACCTTCTCACTGGCTCTCCTTATCATTACGTGGTCGTCGTCGACCTTTGGTGCCAGTGGGCTCTCTGCTACAGGCGATACATCTTTTACATCTGGCACGTCCATAAACTTTTTCAGAGATTCACGATCGTTCATCTCTGGGCTTTGGTAAATTGAAACTTCAATTTTTGGTATAGGGAGAGAGTTGCTTCGTTTCCTCGGTTGGGTTTGCTTTGAAATATCGTCAGAGATGTCTCGCAACCTAAAATGAATTTGTAAGGTAGAAAGACGTAAAGTACAAAAACTCTCCACCACGAGAAGTGAAATACGCTTGCGCAGCTGTCATATTAAATATACTTGATCGATTAAAAAATCTTGATCACTGTTTGAGAAAAATTAAACCTTAATCAAAGTATATATATTAGTACTAACATACAGTATGGACACTCCTTGCCGCTCTCTAGATTGCGACCTTACCCCCTCGTCACCCAGATTGATACAGATTGGTTACAGTTTGGCTGTCGAACTTATAGGATTTCGCCGCGATTTTGTTTATTCCGTCATTCCTTTTTCGAAATGTCATGTATGAAGTGTCCATGGTGTGCCTTAATCTACGTCTCTGGATATAGGTAGTCATATAGGTAATCGACTGTACCAATTAAGATATTATTGTTTTTTTTTTATAATTAGCTTTTGCCAGCGGCTTCGCCCGCGTGAACATAGTTTCTATGACTGTCCTCGAGGGTGCGCAGTGCGAAGCGGCTCGCGAGCGTGGAAAAAAGTAGCCTATATGTTAATGTAGGGTCCTAATCTGTCTACCTACCAAATTTCATCTAGATAAGTTTAGTAGTTTTTGCGTGAAAGAGTAACAAATATCATACATACAAACTTTCGCGTTTATAATATTATGCTTACCAATTAATAATAAAAAAATATGAATTGGAAAGTTATATAACAAACCTGTTATATAAGTAGTGAAGGGCCCAATACACGCCTTCTTCTTGCCATTGCGATGTAAAAAGACATCTTAACGTAGCCACGTCTAGAAAGGTGGCCGCCGACACCTATAAAACAATGTCAAGGTAAGTACAGTGCTTCTGTAAGTCTTTATTCGCTTTTTATAAAGGTATAGCTACTCGCTATGCTCGGAATTTCCCTACGTGCTCGATTTAGAAACGAAGGGATCCATAGGAGAACCAAAGTAACCGACATAGCTCTCACATTAGCTAAACTAAGTGTCTGTGGGCGGGGCACTTAACTCACGAAACGATTTTGTGAATACGCTTGATATCTCTGGGACCGCTCTGTGGGTTCGAAAGACTTACTTAACAAACTAGCAAAAAAACTCACATTGACTTGTTTCGAAGGGGGAGCCTTGTCTGCTGATGTCGGTGTTCCTTTAGCGCCTCCGCCAACACTATCTGATAAAGATTCTTTGTCTGATGAGCTGAAATAAAAATACACAAAAACTCACTGCTTTTAACTGTAACGTGTTTCATAGAATTGTTAATTATTGCACCAACACATCTAACATCTAATTCATCATCATATCAGTCGAAAGACATCCACTGCTGGACAACTACCGGTTCTGCGCTGCCCGCTCCTCCGCAGTAAACTTGTCGTGTGGCGACCGTTCAACGGAAGACGAGGTAGGCCTCCTACTCGGTAGACCGACGACCTGGCGAAGGTCGCGGGATATCTACTTGTATGAATTTAAATTATCAACCTATGATATGTACCTACCTAATACTAAATCATTTACTATAACCATGAGTTTTATAAAAAAAAGAACCTACACTCCGGGAGTACCGACAGAAGCGAAAACTTTTTACAGTTTTAAAAAAATGTATCCCTCCGAGTGTTTCACTGTAAGTACGGTGGTGGTTACATTACATTACAGTGTCGCGAGTTCAATGGTTTTTTCCCATCTCAAAAATGCCCATCGCGCCGAACGAATTTGATTAGATCTCCCAGTTCCGTAATCAGCTTAATTGGCGCAGGAACATGGACATCCTCTGTCTCTTATTTAACATCCTCCATAAACCTACCTACCCTAGTTACCTGCGCGAGCGCTTCACTTGGAAGCGCCACACAGATCAAGAAACCCGATCCCACCAAAAATTCCTCCTGAACTTTCCCCTCCATAGCACTGATTTATACTCTTACTCCTCCTCTGTTCATGCCGTCAGGTTGTGGAATTCTCTTCCTCACGAAATCCGCGATTGCGAGAGCATCTTTTCCTTCAAAAAGAAACTCAAGGAGCACTACCTCTCTCTCTCTTCTTGCGGGTGATAATAAGTATATAGTGTATGGTATAAATTATATATTCTATATTATAAGTATATTATATAATAGCCCTATATATGTATTCAATAAAATTATTTATAAAAATTATGAATTTTACACTACTGTAATCTTATATCAAATACTTTAATAGCTTCTTATATTTGTGTACTTACCTGTCTGCCGTTTCAATTAAAAGTAAATTTTACCCGGGTTTGGTGGAAGAAATTTCTTATTATAAATAAGTAATACCCTTTTTATAACTTTCTTTTAGGCCTGTTATATCTTTTATTTGTACACAATAAACTGCTAATAAATAAGAAGTTTTTACTTA
The DNA here is from genome assembly GCA_947284805.1 of Coleophora flavipennella. Classification (NCBI taxonomy): domain Eukaryota; kingdom Metazoa; phylum Arthropoda; class Insecta; order Lepidoptera; family Coleophoridae; genus Coleophora; species Coleophora flavipennella. Next base: position 18,084,424 of record OX369257.1, read on the forward strand.
AAAAAAACATAAGAATACAGCATGGACCCAGTTTGGGCACTGTTAAAATATAATAAAAAAAATATACTAAGGCGTTTAGATTACTCAATCCGAACAGGTCAATCCGTGATGAAATAATATCGAATAACATTATTTACTTGAAGTTCAAATCAATGCGGACTTCAACGCGACGGCGGTTACGTTGATATCGAACGACTGATTATCAATTTTTACATTGTTTTTATTACTATTCTCCAGTCCACAAGTAAGATTTAAAAAACGTGTTTTGTTAAAATAGAAGGTGTTAAAGTCGTCGATTTTTGTGTGTTGGTTTCATTCAACATAAACTGTTTATTTTCGAGAAATTTTACAAATAATGCCAAAAACAGGGTCTACAGGAATTGTATTTATTTAAATCGATTTTTTATGATCTAGAATATTACATATTTTTTTCACAGTGGTAGCTTTAAGCAGTCTTTCAATTTGAATTGTATATAGTGATTTGACCCTTGTTAGGGCCTAAATAAACAAAATTTAATTGTAGTTACCTTGAAAAAACTATTGCACGGTAAGATAGATATACTGAATACTGATATTATATTAAATAAGGTAGAACGATTACAAAATCTAGCCATTCGGTTTATTGATGGACTGCGCAAATATGATCATGTATCCGAGTACCGAATGGAGCTACAGTGGCTTTCAGTACGTTGTCGAAGGGACGCCCATTCTCTTGCTCTTCTCTATTCAGTACTTTTTGACCCCCGTACTCCCTTTTATCTTAAAAACCGTTTCCAATACCTCTCCTCCTCTCATAGTCGACCTCTACGATCTGAAAATTCACTTCGGCTCTTTGTACCTACTCATTCTACTAATTTCTACTCTGATTCCTTCACTCTCCGTTCCATAAGCCTGTGGAACTCTCGCCCTGATTCAATTCGTAATTCTCCTTCCCTTAATATATTTAAATCTAAAGTTAAAGAGCACTTCCTAGCGCTATAAATTTAATAAATCTGTATAATCTCTTAAAAATTATGTCTCGTTGTTTTCATCATCATCATCATTAATCTGGTTATGTATGTACTTACTATACTATATATGTTATGTATGTATTATGTATATGTATTTTAGTTTATATCGTTTATATTTACGTGTATTACGAGGTTTAAGAATGGATATTTATTTATATTTTATTTCTTCTCTATGAATTTGTTTATTGCCCACTACTACCCTACAATAATGAATTCTCATATTTCCTTCACCTAAAGGTTGTCTGGAAGAGATTGCTTGTTAGTGATAAGACCGCCTGTATGTGCAACTTCCTGAATCATTGTATCTTTTTTCTCTCTCTTATGTTGTGCAATAAAGTGTTTTCAATCAATCAATCAACCAATAAATTTGGCACCGAAACAAAATGGCGGCAAAAAAAAGTTGTAAACCTCTAAGTTGGCCACCCGTTATAATAGCATTTATTGTTTAAATAATTCTTAATTTCTTGTATAAAAGAGTTAGCTTTACACATAATCATACTCGTGTGAAGCGACGTACGACTATAGCGTCGCAATCATAGTGTTCCCTACATCTTCGTTATTGCCGAATTCCACTGCACATAAAATAAAACTTTAGCCTTGCTACTACTTAAACTTTAGTCATGCTAAATAAAACTTTAACTTTAGTCATGCTGGTGGATATGTGGCAGGCAAATTGTATGATTAGTCATTTTACATACGGTCAGGCAAATTGTATAGTTCGTCCGTATGTAAACGGTCAGGCAAAATGTAAAATGCTGTACGCCGATTCTGGCAATTTGTAATAATTCGTTCGTATGTAAACGGTCAGGCAAAATGTAAAATTCTGTAAGCGGATTGTAAAATGCCGAGCCAGGCAAATTGTAATAATTCGTCCGTATATAGACGGTCAATGCCGAGTCAGGCAAATTGTCAAAATGCCGTACGGCAGATTGTAAATGAGCTCGCGAACCGGTCAGGTTTGATTGATTTAACTGGCTTCGCGAGGCTCTCCGCCCTCGCCATTATATAATTTGCCTGACCTTATGTATAATGACGAATTATACAGTATGCCTGCGAAAGATATAATGTGAACTGTACCTCATTTTAGTGACTTGAGGCAAAGGTTTAATGCCTGGCAGTGGTTGCTTCGAAGTTTCCGATTTGCGTAGTTGGAACAGACTGGGATCGGCCGAATAAACGGTGTACGTCTCTTTGACTGCACCGCCGAAGTTCTGCTCGGATGGAAGGCGATAAATAAACTGCAAGAGGAATGTACTTAAACACCATTGTTATATTTTTTAATTTTATCACTATAATTTAGTAGTATACAGAATGTTGCGAAACAGCTGTGGCAGGAGTTTCAAATGTTTTGAGGTTGTTCGTCACTTACGGCGTACTAACTTCTGCATCTATGTATCTATTCGATTTTCATTTCTCGGCTATCTAGCATTAATTTCTACGATTTTGAACGCAATTTACCAAATGTAAGTTGCTAATTTAGAATTTTATGATGAATATTTGTTTTTCGTAATATTAATCTCAAGATTCAAGGTTTTTATTCAAAATAGGTGCACATTACACTCTTTCTGATAGTCATAAAATATAATAACATAATTTCATATATGAAAATTAAGAAATAAACAATCATTAGTTAATAATGTCAAAATTAAATCCTAGAAATAAACCAGATTATGTCATTAGAACATGAAAACAATATGACACGAAAAGTTATACATAAAATTATTGAATGTTATTGAAACCTTTGACAAGAGTAGGCCAGTTCACACGGACAGCACCCGGTCACGAGTATAACGCGAGAGTCTCAATTAACAACTTTGATCAATTACATTATAAATCGTAAAAAATAAACTTGTTGCCGTGAGAGTGTTTCGTTTAATTAAACAGAGAAATAATCCTGTACAAACTTGCATACAAGTGTCTCGGGCGAAAAAGGGATGTGCGACGGTAGGTGGGTGATCCGTTCGCAACCAACCATTCAATACAATATATCTGAGCGCACGGAAAACTACGCCCATAGCGCATGCCTCGGAAATTTTACTTGAAAAAAAGTGAACTGTGCAAGATATTATAATAGGTACCTACTTAAACCTAAATTACAAACATACCACATGCTCCTCCTCAGTGCTAGAACTTTCCTCAGGAATAGTCTCAGGGAATATGGTGTCTTTGGGCGAGGATAGCCATGGCTCTTCTTCAGTACTGGCCTGTTTGGACGGCATCTCTTGTGACATCGACATGTTTTGGCTTGGCGGGCTTCCACCATTACCTGTGCCATCTTCTTTTGAGAATTTTCCTAAAGAAATAAAACTGTGTTTAGTACACCTAGTCATAAGAATGAAAAAGCACCAAGTGCATATCGGACTATGCGCAAAGAAGGGGTCCCTAGTGTTAGAAAAATAAATTTAAGTTATTTTTACAGTTGGTGTACATTTTGCAAGGAAAATGTATGATTTTTTTACAAATTCATCTGCACATCTTAAGTTGGTCAACTATTATTAATGTCCATTTTGAATTAAGTATACACCCTTCCCTTTCTAAAGTTTAAGTTTAGCGGTGGGGAGTAGGAACATGTAACAAAAGTCACTACTTAAAAACTAAATATTTCCTAAACGGATGTAGGACCAGTCGCCGTGGAAATCCTTGGGGTAGGCCTTTGTTGATCAGTGGATGTCTTTCGACTGATATGGTGATGATGATTTCTAAATATATACATTGTGTAAGGTACTTACCGATGCAATTTTTTTCTAAATAATTATTTAGTATGATTACAGGCGTCACAGATGTGTATTTAACTATGTATATCAAATTTCACATCATCATTACAGCTCATATACGTCCCCACCGAGGGGCTCGAGCCTACCCTGAATCAGGGCGATTAGGCCTTAGTCAACCACGCGGGCCCAGTGCGGGTTGGTCGACTTCACACACAACCTTCGAGTTTCTTCGCAGGCGTGTGCAGGTTTCCTCACGATGTTTTCCTTCACCGTAAAAGCAATCGGTAAGTATGTACGTAAGTTTTTGAAAAACTCATTGGTACATTGGCCGTCCAGATTTGAACCCAGTACCTCTGGTTAGATGGACCGAGTCGTTACCGGTTGAGCCACCGACGCTTCAAATTTCACATATCTAGCCGTGATAGTTTTTGAGTAAAACGGCTGTGACATAACAACAGGTGGACAAACATGGTGAAACTATAAGGTTTCCGAGTTTAACTACAGAACCCTCAAAATCAGTAAGACAGAAAAAATAAGGCATATCAGGATAGCTTTTCCATGCGCAGCATGTAAAAATAATCAACAGAAACTGCCTGAATAATCAGTTTTAGTACAAATATTGATTGTTTTGTTGTATCTATTGATTTTTTTGGCATGTTGTTTGTTTGAAAATTATCCAGTATCACACTTTTGTGTCTTACTATGCAAACATGACCAGTTTCATTCAAATTGTAAAAGCACATCTGCAATCACACTAATATTATAAAGGCGAAAGTTTGTGAGTGTGTATGTTTTTACTTCTTCAAGCAAAAACTACTGGCTGAAATTTGGTAAGTAGTCAGATTAGGACCTGGATTAACACATAGGCTACTTTCTTCACGCTCGCGAGCCGCTTGCGGCTCCCGCACTGCTCACCCTCGAAAAGTCACAGAAACGTTGTCCACGCTAGTGAAGCCACGGGAAACAGTTAGTTTGAAATAAATAAGCCAACTCACTTCCTAAAAATATATCTCCTTGCTGTGATCTCTTTGAGTATTTTCCACCAAGCTTGGGCTTCGGTTTGACTAAGGTAGTGAAGCAAGGAGCATCAGGGTGTCTGAATTCCCACAATGCTTGCCACATCTTAAGCCCATTCTCAAGTCTATAGTTGTTGGTGAAATCTGATTCTTTTAGGTGGTGGGATATTGGTGCAAACAGGAACACGAAAAGCTGAAAAATAACATGGAAGTTTTTTTTAATAAGAACAAGTTGACAAGGAAGATCAGTCAGTGAGGATGAAAACTGACAATATTCAAATTATGAGTTTTATAAAAATTCAATTTTCTATGTAGTCATTCTGGTGAAGGTCGCAGGAAGCGGCTGGAAGTGTACAGTGCAGCACTAGTTGTTGTAGAAATTCTTGGGGGAGGCCTTTGTTCAGAAGTGGACATCTTGTAGTTAATATGTTCACAACAATGACTATGCAGTATTTTTGGAATGCTTATAAAGACATACTGAGCACCAAGTAGTTTACCGTGAGAGTAGGAATGGAGAACAAGTAATGGAATGGGTTAGAATAAAAAATTCCATTCTCATAGTCATAATCAGCACACTCATCAGAAGCATCAAGTAATATCCAGTGCATGGTGTAAAGCAGCTTCGTCTCCACATTGCCTAGTGTTTGCATGTTGTCCTTTATCCTGTAAAGACAAAGTTACATGAGTAAGTTGTTTTGTGAGCATTAAAACTTTTATCAATATACTTCAATTAACAAAAAACAATTTAATAGAAATTAAAACCCGACTGATTAAAATGTATCATATATGACACTCAGATTAAGAAAAATACAGGGTGTCCCGCAATAAAGTGCACATCCGAAAGGGGGTCAAACTAGATCAAATATTATCTATAAAAAAATATTTAAAAAAAAATCAATGTTTTAATGCAGTTTTAAGATTTTAATTTTTTACAAGGACTCTTGTGCAAAAATATTAATTTCTTCCAAAGTAATAGGTCAATTTCGTTGAAATAAGAAGAAATATTATGATAATACTTACCAAAGAGAATAAAGTAGCAAATAGCTCACAAAAAGTAGCTATCATGAATTAAACTTGACTTTTTGTTACAAAAATTAATTTTAATGAGCTGTTTTTTTTCAAATCTTTCTTATTTATCAAAATTTTGCCCATATTAACAGAAAATTTTATGGCTTACTATTGTTCTTTATCATATTAGCTATTAAATAAAGAAAAATCTGCGCTTTAACTCAAAAAAACAAGCTAGCTAAGAACTTTTAAAATGGACCACTGACCACTTTTTTATTAAGCCCCGCAACTTAACCGGTACAACAATAATAAAAAAGAGTCTCTACTTGAGTGGTGCCGTGTGGTTTTTGTGGTGATTTTTTGACTGAAACTTGCCATAATCTGTTTGAATGTCAATTAGTTACTGACCTGTTGTGCAGCAAGGCTGCCAAGGCATGCATCACATGGGGCATTGCAGCCTGGATAAGTCTCCATCGCGGAATGGCTTCGATCGCGTCCGAAAGGCTTATCGACAGCCCTAGTCGAAGATTCTGCACCAAGACTTTTTCGAATGACTGGAAAATGTTTAGTACGTAAATATATTTTCCAGCCCAAGGTGGTAAAACAAATCGAATCTTATAACAAACTTCGGTCTCACCTTGCATGCTTCTTTTAGTTCCTGAAGTAGCAGTGAAAAAAAAATGGTTTACTTTAGTTTTATTAAAAATTGTTTTTTTACGGTGTATTGCACGAATATAGCGATTTTTTATCGCAAAACTAATGCCATTCATTACTTGTTATTTAAACAAAACAAACGCGCGCGCTGCGTACGTTTAAATGTCAGGTCTATATAATAGCCGACACGATAAAACACGACCTAACAATGTTCAAATTATAATATCCGCATGTATTAGACTTGAATTATCAGGCTAAGGATTTCTGGCCGGTCATTATGAATGGCAGCCGTCCATACAAATCCCTCCCTCCGTCTTCTACCTCACTACCAGTAGTAAAATAGACTATATGCCGTGGTCTTTCTTTCGTAACTGTCAGATCCCGGATCCGCCACCCATCATCCTTGCCTCTGCCAAAGGTTACCTATTATCAAGTTTTATTATTTTGAACAAATGTATAGACGTAAGAGAACAATCTTTAACAAATGACGATGAAAACGAAACAAAGCATTTGATTTATAGGCCGACAGTTTTCTATACCTTAATAATCTATGGTTGAAATCCACAGGGCTTTTCGTGACACGATTATCGTGTCGTTTATTCCTTGGCCGGCGGAGTTTCTATAAAGCCCCACAAAGCCCTCATTCTATCTATCTATGGGCACAAAGTTTTCAGGTAGGAGAAAAAAGTGAATTAGTTTTCAATGCTGCCACTGCACCGCTTCGATGAGCGGCACATTTTTTTATCACGCTTTTATCGCTCGCGACCCGTGCACCCACTGACTTCACCCACATTAGCTTCAACTGTATGTTTGTATGTAACCGACTCCTTTGGACTCGATTTTGACCCACTTTAAACGGACAGATTTAATTCAAACTTTGTAGACTTATCAAGAATCAGCGACAATAATAATTTCATAAGTTTGAACTAAAAAATAAATAGAGCTTAAAAAAACTAAAAAAACACCCTTTTAAAGTACATCAGACTAAAAGTAGAAAATAATAATTAACAAAAAATACTAGTATTACTGTGAAAAAGCGTGGGGCGCTCTGTGCCATATTTTTCGTCTATCGAGCAACCCACACTTTTTCACAATAATACTAGTATTTTTAAAAAAAATATTATATTCTACTTTTTAAACTCTATTTATTCTTATCTGTGGCTTCGATGTAAGATCCGCAATAAAAGTAACTCTTTTTTTTATTGAATGTCTAATAAAACGAAAAGAATGGAAAAACAGTCTTTGAAATTGGTAATAGAGCGAGTTGCAAAAATTGTCGGTATTTAACTCGCAGTTTTGGCTAAGTAAAGAGTTTTTGAGCAGTTGAAGGTGTATCTCGAAAGCATTTTAAGTAGTAGTAGTTCTTTTATTTGTTGTTATTTAATATATTTCGCTTAAACCATTGACTGGTAAATTTCCAATTTTCTTGGGATGATTAGAAACTGAACCGGGTACAATAATCACACAGAAAGGGGGCAATTGGAACAATAGAGGTGTGATTATATTCGTATAGGTACGGGGCTTTGAGTATACATTCGTTGTTAGCATCCTACATGGGTTGTACAGATTTTTATTTTCTAGGGCTGCACAAAACATTTTTTTCTTAACTAAATTACCTATTACTAAATTGGGAGGCAGGTGGCTGCTTAATTTTCTGCGGTGTTTTTGTATAAAATATATATATATATATTAGGTTCTGCTGTTTTAATGGTTGTATTAAAGACATTTTTGTTTATTTTTACAGTATCAGGCTCTTACCATGCCATAAACTTATATAGGTGGGTTAGTTTTACCCATAGCATACCAATAGCATATTTAAATAGGTAGGTATCTGCCTACTTAAAAAAACCTTTGTGTGACATTCCTAACATTTTTCTCAATTCACACCTCTTCCAATTGTAATGAATGACCCCAACCATTAGGTGGATACACCCTAACCATAGGCCAATTTTCTCAAAAACCATAGGCACACCCCGGACACTCCATACAAACGAGCGAGAAATGATATACATAATTATAACTGACGTATCTATAGGCAAGAATGCAGGTAGGGTTGAATCACACCGGCGGTATTGGTCACAAAATGTTTGTTAGTTATTTCCTGAATGCTGTGTGAATACTAAACTCTTTTTTTTCATACTTTTCGTTGTAAACGAACACCGTTCGAAAAAAAAACACCACTTTCCGAATGACGTACACATTAACACTGAAACCTGCTATTATTTTGTACATCTTTAAACACTTTTTCCTTGACCGACAAATCGCTACCGCTTATTAAAAAAAGGTCATCTACTTCTATGACGCTTAAAATCGCTGCCGCTTATTAAAAAAAGGTCCTTCACTTTTCTGACGGGCGAAAATCGCTAACGCTTATTCCAAAAAAGGGTGAAGTCAATTTGATCACCAAGATTCATGATATGGGGTCCAGGGGGCCCAGCCCCCTCCACCCATTTACAACCCCCAAATTTTATGGAAAAAGTGTTAGACCGTATAAAATAATAGCAGTTTTCAGTGGCCACGTCGCAGTTACCATTTACAATGTTTTATAGTCTCATACTGTGTATGGTGTATTCGGAAAGTGGTGTTTTTTGTTCAAGCGGTGGTTGTTTACAACATGACAAGTATGAAATAACTGGTTGGTTTTTATGCTTGTGAACGAAATCACAGCGGCGCGCAAAGTGAATATAGTGAATAAAAGTGCTTGCGTAGCTCGTCCTTTACGTTTGGTACCCAATCTACACCCAATCTGAGTGACGGGGGGGTGAGGTCGAATTTAGAGAGGGGCAGGGAGTGTCCATACTGTACGTTAGTACTAATATATATACTGTGCCATAGGGTTTCCATAAAGGTTACTGACATCAATCGATTCGTTGAGATCCCGGATATTTTACCATTTTAAAATCAATCACAAAGTTTGAAAACATTTCGGTAACTTTGGAGCAAAGAGGACTTTGATGCATGCCAGACTGTGTTGCCAGAATTACCGTAAAATGTAGTTACGATGGCTGTATGAAAAGTCTTTGTGATTGATTTTTTTTCAATTTACAAAATAGCAGTTGCTATATACTTGATAAATAAATTGTACGGCAGCCAGCACTAAACTTTCTCGTATTTTTTTATTACTTTTTTTCATACAAAAAATTAATTAAAAAATTTTGATGAATTTATATTGCATGACCAAACATTACTCGTAATACATGATAATTAAATAGCTAAAACCATTTGCAATTACTCGTAAATCGCAAGTTTCAGTTTAATTTGTAGGAGAACCATACAACATGATTTTTTTCCCAGATTAAACAGAAAAACATAAGCAACTCCGACGTTGTTTCATCAAAATCGTTAGAGCCGTTTTTGAGAAAAAAATAATTTCAATTTTTCTTATATGACAGCTACTCTTCGGTTTGATGGTATGAAGAAAATTTGACAATCCTAGATGACATAATTTAATTTTTTTTAAAAGTTCAATATATGGTGCCAATCGGACTAAAGATATAGCCTCTAGAGCCAAGCGTGACGAACGGACGCACGGACGTACGGACACGGTTCTTCGCACATGTGTTAATGATATATAACACATTTTCACGACAAGTAGAAAATATTTTTTTCATGATAACAATACATCCTCTTCACTACGTACGTAATACCATACTACGGGGTCGAGATAGTAAAAAAGTGAGACAATAAGCTTAGTTCCACTTTTCGTCATTTGACAGATAGTATTATGTTGGTGGGACTGACTGTGCATTTTCAAATTTAGTTGCGTAATTTGCGGCCGTGACGTGAGATTTGGCGCCAATTTCAAATTACCATAATTATGTTTTGTTGAACTTTGGCATTGCTCATAAAATTACCGTAGGTTTTTCATACCACGACATACTGTACCGTACAAGCACAAGTACCTACAAGGCTTTATATATTTAACTTATACAGGGTCTTCGGCAGATGGTTGAAAATACGAAAATGGGGGATAGGTGGGGTCGCCTCCCACCTATTTTGAGAATTAAAAAAAATCTAGGACTTGTAATTTTTTTTACAGGATTTTTTTTCCTTTTTTTAGAAATTTTGCCATTTTTATACCTTTGAACACATGTAACTTTTTGTTTTTTAAAGCTAGCTCCAAAATCTTTTTTTTAATAGACTTTTGTAAGATTTTCGGTCTAAAAAAAATTATGTTTGTTTCAAGTTATTGCTAAAAACAAAAATGTGGGCCCCCGAACTTAAAAAAAAAGTTGAACAAAAATTTAAAAGTCAACTTTGCGATGCATTTAAAAAAAAAATAATGGGGCTGGAAGGCTTCTGTTTTTTTTAAAACATCTCTAAAGCTTAGGCTTTTGAATGGTATATAATTTGTTTCGGTATCTTTTTTATAACCGGAGTTGTTAATTTTTTTTACTAAATTGGACCATGTTGACGAAATTCCACTAGTTACATGTTTTGTGAAATGTATCAAATGCAAAGTTGAAAATAATGTAAATACTTACTGTTGGGACGGTTACAAAGAGCAGGTACGTTTTTTTACATTCTTGCACACACATAATGGCTATCTTTTGTCATTTATTGGCATATTGGAGTTAGCACTTCCATATGCCAATAAAATGTCCGCATATTCCGCATTGGTAAATTGAGCCATTTTAAACCACAAAAAAGTCTTAACAAAACGTCTGATAATAACAAAAAGTGACAAACAACAAAAAACTTAACAAAATCACAAACACAGCAAAGTGAAATTAACGAAAACAAAAAAAAAACGTTAACGTTATTAACGTTTGTGATTTTGTTAAGTTTTTTTGTTGTTTGTCACTTTTTGTTATTATCAGACGTTTTGTTAAGACTTTGTTGTGGTTTAAAATGGCTCAATTTACCAATGCGGAATATGCGGACATTTTATTGGCATATGGAAGTGCTAACTCCAATATGCCAATAAATGACAAAAGATAGCCATTATGTGTGTGCAAGAATGTAAAAAAACGTACCTGCTCTTTGTATCCGTTCCAACAGTAAGTATTTACATTATTTTCAACTTTGCATTTGATACATTTCACAAAACATGTAACTAGTGGAATTTCGTCAACATGGTCCAATTGAGTAAAAAAAATTAACAACTCCGGTTACAAAAAAGATACCGAAACAAATTACATACCCTTCAAAAGCCTAAGCTTTAGAGATGTTTTAAAAAAAACAGAAGCCTTCCAGCCCCATTATATTTTTTTTTAAATGCATCGCAAAGTTGACTTTTAAATTTTTGTTCAACTTTTTTTTTAAGTTCGGGGGCCCACATTTTTGTTTTTAGCAATAACTTGAAACAAACATAATTTTTTTTAGAGCCGACAATCTTATAAAAGTCTATTAAAAAAAAGATTTTGGAGCTAGCTTTAAAAAACAAAAAGTTACATGTGTTCAAAGGTATAAAAATGGCAAAATTTCTAAAAAAAGGAAAAAAAATCCTGTAAAAAAAATTACAAGTCCTAGATTTTTTTTAATTCTCAAAATAGGTGGGAGGCGACCCCACCTATCCCCCATTTTCGTATTTTCAACCATCTGCCGAAGACCCTGTATAATTACCGTGTACCGTACACCTGGCATGGCTATTGATACCTGTGTGACGCTAATAAATCTGGGTTACCATCTTGAAAATCTATTTAACCTCATGTCCGGGAGGTCGTGATTCGAATCCTGCCACGTACCTACCTACCATTGTGTTTCGAATTTCGATTACATAATATGTTCGTTTATCTGACGCTCTTAAGGTGAAGGAAAACATCGTGAGGGAACCTGCATACGCCTGCGAAGAAACTCGAAGGATGTGGGTGAAGTAGATCAACCCGCACTGGGTCATTGTCTTTGACAAAATCCGATCGCCCTAATTCAAGATAGACTCAAGCTCCTTGGTGCTCCTTTGGTACATGAGCTGGATGTAAAAAAAAGGTGTAGGACCCGATAACTGGGGTTCAAGTCATCATACTGAACAACATCCCCAAGAAACTATCAGATAACGCTCCAAAAAAAATTGGACCCTCCATACAAAAATGCACAAAAGTGGTCGATCAGCTGATCGATTTGTATGAAGAGTTTTTCGAAAGAAGTTGTTTAGTATTATGAGTAGAAGCCCCAGTTAATGGACCTTCATCAATTTTGTTACAGCCTGTAGAATTAGCCGTTTTACAAAACGGCGCGCCGCTTTGCAAAACTAATGAGTAAAAAACTCTGAATAAAACCGAGTCGGACGGAGCCCCGCGCGGGGCTCCTTTTCACGGCAGAAGACATGTTAACCGAACCTAACCCAACCGTATTGTCCGTCCGTCCGACTCGGCTTTATTCGGAGTTTTTTACATTGGCACATTGCTTCTTGCTGACAATAGAGCATAACGTCATCAGGCTGCAACTAGCGTCACCTTTTATTGAGTTTTGCATTCAATCAAGGTTTTTTAATATTTTCATTATGTAGTTCTAATTACTAAGGATCTTAGATATATATTTAAATTAAAAAAAACGTCTCCACTGCTGGGCAACGGGTCTCTTTCAAACAGTGGAAATGAAATACAAAGTGAAGGCTATAAAAGCACAGTTGTACACTCACATGATGTCCTGGTGCCCGTTGACAGAACTGCGAAAAACACCAAAGTCTATTTTAATACGTACACACTTAAACATCCGGGTTTAATTTATTCCTTTGGGCCCACTTTCCTTTCCTCCCCTAATGTGTTACCAAGGTTATCTTTGGTAACACATTAGGGTGGAAAGGAAAGTGGGCCCAAAGGAAAACAATTTTCGAAAAACCTAAAAACTTTTAGGCACAAGCTTTTAATATTGCATTGTCACGCGATTTACATATGCATGCAAAATTTCAGCTCAATCGGAAACCGGGAAGTGGTTCAAATCAAATATAACTTGCAAAATTTCACCCGAACAAACATGCATACATTGAAAGTTAAATAAAAGCTTGTTATAAAAGGGAAACTCTCCTAGCTTTCTCATAACAGTAACGAATATGTAGGTACTTATGTAATTGTTAGACCTTGAGGGATTTTATGTGTATAGGTACTACGCCCATACACGTAGAACGCTGGCTACCAGCGCCTACCTACCAGCACTTATCGGAGTCGGCTCGCGCAGGTAGTCGGCGCAGGCAGTCTCTATACTTTGCGCCGAACCAGCGCTGATAAGTGACAGCTTGCTTAATGTATAGGTTATCAGAACGAACCAGTGCCGATAAGCGCTGGTTGATCGGCGCCGGTAGCCAGCTTTCTACGTGTATACACCCTTAGACGAGGCACGTTTCCAAAAAATAAATTGTTCAGCCACGCTGTGCATATTTTTTCGCGAAGCCTATTTAGTAGCAACGAATAAAAGTTCATTAGGCTTGAGGATTTTTTTTTAATTCACTTATTGTTTTACATCAGATTTAATACTATAATAACACCAAGTTTTACGCTTGTTGTATAACCTACCGACCGTTTAACGATAACCTAAATAAAAAACACTTCTAAATTACCAATAAAATTCATCAAGTTGTTTAGAAGATATCGTGGAAAAAAGAAACATACATACATAAGACCTGAAAAAAAAAACAATACATTAATTTTTTGTGGGCAGTCAGTCGTGTCATTAATTAGGCAACTGAATCTGTGCTTAGGTACTTTAAACCCTAGCAAAAGGTAAAAATAGGCAGGTAATAATTTATCGGAACTATTCCTAGTTCTATGGGGTGTCTTTTACATCGAAATCGGAATAATATTATAGCGGTGTAGCGCCTGATTACCTAATAGCACCCAATGTTTAAGTGCAGATTCAGAACTGTACATTCACATGGAACATGGCCACGTTCATCTGTGCTACAAAAGCTTAGATTTTAATACCTACTGTTATTCTATTATCCATGTAGGCTGCAGCTGCATCGTGGACCTTCCCGTCTTTTAAGTAGTGCCCACAGCTTGTGTTGAGCTTGATTACCTAAGAGCACAATGTACAAGTGCAGATCCAAAACTGTACATTCACATAGAACATGGCCCCGTTCATCTGTGTCATATACAAAAGCTTAGATTTTATTATCTACTGTTATTCTTTTGTCCATGTAGGCTGCATCGTGGACCTTCCCGTCTTTTAAGTAGTGCCCACAGCTTGTGTTGAGTTTGATTAATTACCTAAGAGCACAATGTACAAGTGCAGATTCAGAACTGTACATTCACATGGAACATGGCCACGTTCATCTGTGTCATATACAAAAGCTTAGATTTTATTATTTACTGTTATGCTTTTGTCCATGTAGGCTGCATCATCAACCTTCCTATCACTTAAGTAGTGCCCACAGCTGGTGTAGAGCTTATTACCTTAGTGCACCTATGTACAAGTGCAGATCCAGAACTGTAAATTCACATATAACATGGCCATGTTCATCTGTGCCATATACAAAAGCTTAGATTTTATTACCTACAGTTATTCTATTGCCCATGTAGGCTGCATAATGGACCTCGTAGTGCCCACAGCTGGTGTAGAGCTTATTACCTAAGTGCACCTATGTACAAGTGCAGATCCAGAACTGTACATTCACATAGAACATGGCCATGCTCATCTGTGCCATGTACAGAGGGTTAGATCTCATTACCTACAGTTATTCTAACTAACCATGCAGGCTGCATCGTGGACCTTCCCGAGCCGCGGCCGCACGAAGGGTGAGCTCTGTCGCCAGAGAAAGATCTGCACGGGGATGGGAACCACTTCATCAGCGGTGCCGTCATCCTCCGTCACCTCTTTTACCTTCATAGCGAGCTTTTAGTAGGTATTATCTGGGAATTGAAAGTCTACGTTAGGTATGATAATGTGTATCGTAAATGTGTTTTGTATGAGGTACAGCTACATACTGGTTTATTCAGGGCGTAACAAAATTGGTGTAGGAGCCGTTAACTGACGTTTCCACCTACTGATCATATTGAACAACTTTCCCAATGAGACCCATAGTTAAAACTCAAATAATAGACTTCTTGAGAAAAGATATTTAGTATGATGGGTACAACATTACCCAGTTAACACTTCCACAGCCACTGTCCACTCTAGTATAGATAATCATTGTCATCGTATTGTCATCAATGTGTTAAACAAGATCCTATGCCAATAATTTGGTCACAATTTTTGGAGATGATGTGTTCCGGCTTGAAGATAAGATAGCCAGTTCTCCATTGCATTGGGGAATCTTGGTAAGCCCGCGTCCATCTTCAGCATCATCGTCACTTACCATCAGGTGAGATGATGCCAAGGGCTTACCAATTGTGAATTAAAAAAAAAAATTGGAGGCATAGGGTTACGCGGTGTTTGAGGTGTAGACCACCGGTCTAACGCCGCGCCGCACTAAACTTCCTCTATATTTTTTATAAAAAAAGATTATAATTTTTTGTAATTTTTTTTTTAAAAAAAGTTGATTAATTTATTTGCTGACCAAATATATACTTATTCGTAATACATGAGAATTCAATAGCTCCAACCATTTGTGAGTAAATCGCAAGTTTTAATATTTTCATTTGTAGGAGAATCACACACACGATTTTTCCAAGACCTATGGGTTTTATTATGTAATAGTTAAACATATGCAACTACGACGTGCAAAGTTTCATGAAAATCGTTATAGTCCTTTTTAGAAAGAAAAACAGTTTTATTGTAGGTATATTATGACAGCTAAACTTCGGGTTGACGGTACGAAGAAACTTTTGATAATCTCTCGATGAAATAATTAAAAACTCTTGGTCCCAATCGGACTAAAGATTTATCTTCTAGGGCCTTAGACACGGACGCACGCACGGACGAACGGAATTGAGGTGTTCGGTTTTTCGGTATTTGTTAATTATCATTATCACATTTTCACGAAAAGTGGAAAACCTTTTTTTTTCGCCGTAACAATACTTCCTACATACGTACATACCGTACTATAGGCTCGAGAAAATAAAAATTACTCTTCCTCAGAAGCTACGAATTATGTTATGTGAGTACCTTGACTTGACTTGATGAAAAAATTGCAAATAATTTTAGTCTGTATAGGAGGTACCTACCTTGTTCGGATTTTTCTGGAATAATTAACTACACAGTGCAGTAATTTTTATTAAATCTTAGTTATTCACAAAGTTTCATTAAAATCGTAAGAGCCTTCTTGAGAAAAAGTAACAAACTACCTTATAAAGGAGGTACCATAATACGATTTTTCTTGAAACAACGAACTACTACGTGCTGTAGGTCTTTATGTTAAGTAATAGTAATACTTAACTTACCGAGTTTCATCAAAATCGTTACAGTCATTTTTGTTTTTTTAGACTCTATTAGTGTAAGACTATCGTTCCTAATTAAAATCTCAACCTTGATTTTTTTCGCCATCACTCTTTAGGTACCTTCTTCACTTCTTCGCATCGACGAATAACTTCGTCACCCGTTAGTCGCTTGAAAGTCAAGTTAGAAGTAAAAAAAACACGGCCAAGTGCGAGTCAAACTAGCAGTCCGGACTCCGGGGGTACCGTACCACCACACCTCTCCCCACAACTATACAAAGTAATAATGACAATGATACATATTCACATTACAAACAAGACATCAACGCGAGTTACAAAAATATGCTCTTTTTTTGTTATTCAGTTCGGACTCCTCAGCGCGAGTGCTACTCACACTTGGCCGATTTTTAGTATTTGTTGTTTTACCTCAGTGTAAGTACTATAATCACACCAAGTTTCATGCTTGTATGTATTACCTACTGTTTTTACGATAGAACTAAATCAAAAATAGGACTTCCAAAGACCTATAAAAAACATTTTTTGTATGGATACCCCCTTATTTTTTCACTTATTAAAATTTGTAGTATATGTTGTTATAGCGGCAACAGAGATACACATTCTGTGAAAATTTCAAGTGTCTACCTATAACGGTTCATGAAATACAGCCCGCTGACAGACGGACAGACGGGCAGACAACCGGGGGTTAGTAAAAGGGTCCCGTACGTTACCCTAAAAAGGGCTTTTCTGATAGCTAATCACAGGAAAAATAAAGGCTTGGAAACAAATAAGATAAATAATAGTTACTAGTTTGGAGTCAGACACGGCATCAGGTTACACCTTCGCTTCGATGGATTAACGATTCTTCTGGATAATATTCAATTGGACTTTTTCCGATATTTTGCAGTAGAATGCCAATAAATGAGTAACGATGTCAAGGTGTGGTCTCCACAATGTAGACCACTTCATCTTAAGGAGGCTACTCCCAGCTAATTAATAAGCGTCACAAAAATAATTACTCGCTGAGTACGTAAGTATACATACTTCTTACATACTTAGACGAAAACTCTAAAAACGATGCGATGAAAATGAAGAATAGGTCATCATGTCAGCTCATATACGTCCCCACCGAGGGGCTCGAGCCTACCCTGAATTAGGGCGATCGGGCCTTAGTCGACCACGCGGGCCCAGTGCGGGTTTGTCGTCTCACACACAAGAATAGGTATATACTGTCATTTATTTAGAAACGATCAAATCTCTGAAATAAGGAGATATTTATATAAATAAGATTATCAAATCAAACTTTATGAATACCTAAACCTCGTTAAACTTCCTATATAACTTAATAGAGTAACATTTTTCGAGAAATCTCTTTTCAAAAAATATAAGGTATATGATTAATAATATGATTCATTACATAATCTTCCACTCTAGGTACCTACCTAGACCTATCGATATAAGATAGTTATACGTCTACACAGCCAATATCAAACTTGAGCTTACCTAGAGTGCCATATAAACAGGGTGATTCACTAATCAAAGGTCACATTGTCAGCTTATCACTGTTTATGTAAAGGACGGGAAAGATTGCACCGGCATTCTAAGGGACAACGACGGGGACAGACGCGTAGCCTGGGGAGGCTCGCGGGAAAGTGAGCCTTGCGCATGGAGACCACAATAGGGCTGTCAACGGCCACTTACTTAGTTGTCGCCTTAATGGATCGTGAAAGTGCAAAAAATGATTTTCTAATATTTCATGGACACGTCAATTTTTTTGTTATGATACAGTTGCAATTATGAACTTAAAATGTTGTTAGGATTAGTAGGTATAAAAGCGTTAAAAAAATCATTTTAAGGGGTTTCTCAATATCGAGTAAAGAACACAGGAAGGTATTTAAAAAAATCCCTTTCACATACAAACTAAGAAACTATTTAACCACCTCCGTGGCGTAATGGTTAAGTCCGTTAACTGCAAATAAAGAGGTCGCGGATTCGATTCCCGGCGGAGTCTAACTTTGTAGAACTCGGTTTGGTTGGTATTTACTAAGCCCGTCTAGCTAGCTACCTTCTTCTTAGTCGTTACACTCTTGACAGAGTGGTCGTGGTCGTCATTTCGGTCGGGTGACCCGCCTCACAATTCGTCGCCATTCTTCTCTGAGGGCTGCTTTTTTGGTGCATTGGTACAGGGGGTCATCCAGTGCTGCCTTGACTTGGTCCGTCCATCTCATTGGTGATCTACCACGCATTCGGGTGCCCTCTACTCTGCCCTGTACTACCAGTCGCTCGATGGACATACGGCCGCATCGAGATACGTGTCCAAAGAAGGTGAGGATACGAGCTTGGACTATAGATGATAGTCGCTGCTTAACGCCTAGTTCTTGGATAATGGAGTCATTGGTACGGAACTCAGTCCAAGATATCAAAAGCATTTTCCTCCAGCACCACATCTCGAGAGCATCTATCCTCTTTTTCTCGTTTTCCCGAAGCGTCCATGTTTCTGCAGCGTAAACCAATATGGGGAACACAAGCGCTCTGACTAGCCGGGTCTTTGTGGCTTTGGTGATGTTGCGGTTCTTCCATATTTTCTTAAGTCTGTCCATAGAAGATCTCGCGATCGCCATACGTCACTTTATTTCGTCCATGCATCCGCCATTGTTGGATATCAGCGCTCCGCAGTACCACATCGCAAGTCGCAATTTTTGTGACTTCGAGCAAGTTGTTGTTGGCACGATCCACAATCATCATCTTCGTCTTACTGCGATTGATCTTAAGGCGAAACTCCAGGCTGACGCTTTCCATATGATGCAGCAGGTCTTCCATATCTCGTATACTGTTTGAGAATACGGTGGTGTCATCTGCGTAGCGTAGGTTCGAGATCTTAAAGCCACCAATTGCGATACCGTCCGTCCAGTCTTCAAGGGCAATTCTCATTATGAGCTAGCTACCACCATCTTATTAAGTAGTGCCGCAAAACATCAATGCTAACAAATATGTTCCGGCTTTAATATATAAGATAGCCAGTTTCCCATCGCGTTGAATAATCTTGGTAAGCCCGCTTCCATCTTCGGCATCATCGTGACTTACTGTCAGGCGAGATGATGCCAAGGGCTTACCAATTGTGAAAAAAAAAATACCAAGGCGTAAGTCTGGGTATAGATACAGCGCCTATACCTACGTTTAAATCCTTCCAAGTTCCTTGTATTCCCAGTTTTTTTTTGCCGATTACCTAAAGGGTCAAAGACCGGGCCGGCATTTACCTTCTTACGCGGTATGTAATACGATTAGATTACATTTTTTTATATTTTTGTAGATACCGAGTTACAGTGTAAAATATCACTCGTTTTTTTTTTAACATCCTGTATACAGAGTGTAACAAAATTTGTGTAGATCCCGTTAACTGGAGCTTCTTCTACTCTTCATACTGAACAACTTTCCCCAAGAAACCCACAGTTTATTCTCAAAAAAAATTTGATCGCTCCATACAAAAATGCACAAAATTGGTAGATCATCCGATTCATATTTATTAAGAGTAAAAAATTAATTGCGATTTCAGCTGAGTCATAGAATAAATATTGTTCAGATTGGTGAGTAGAGACCTATACCAATTTTGTTAACCCAGTATACTTTTTCAGCAAGATTTTATGCAGAACAAACTTAAGGATTACCAACGTTAACGACGAATAGAATACAAATCCTTTATGTATTTCAAAATCATCGTTATTACTACAAAATATGTACTTATCTTACATATTACAATACGATAACTACCTACTGTAGGTATACTGATACTGGTCAAAATAAAATAAGGGCCATTTAAGTTTTCACAATACATTTTCTTACAGGGGAGTGTTTCAAACAACCACGATTATTTGTTTAAAATCAAGAAAAGTAATTAAACTATGAAGTACAGTAATAAGGTTAGATCTCTGGCTACAAATGTGTCGAAGATCACAACATTCTACTCCGTAGACTGCTCAGAAGAGAGCACACGGTAAATAAGCAAATTTTCCATACAAAAAACATGCTGCTTGTTTTGAGCAGTCTACCGAGTTCCCACCCTATAATAGAGTTATCGCCCTAATTCAGGGTAGGCCCTCGGTGGGGACGTATATGAGCTAATAAGATGAAGATGACCGAGTTCCCGAGGATCAGCAGGATGTTGTGATCTTCGACACATTTGTAGCCAGAGTTCTATCCCAATGACTGCACTTTCTAGTTTCATTACTTTTCTTGATTTAAAAAAAAATAATCTAGGCGTCTTGGGTCACCTCTCTGTATGAAAATGTACTAAAACACACACACATTTGTAGCCAGGGATCTAACCTAATGACTACACTTCATAGTTTCCTTACTTTTCGTGATTTAAAAAATAATCTTGGCTGTTTGGGCCACCTCTGTATAAAAATGTACTGAGTGGTCCTTACTTTGTTTTGAGTTGTATATATTCTCGACATCCCTACTAGAGATCACATTGATCTGTGCGCGCAGACTTGGCTACGAGCAGCCACCGGTTGTCATGGAAACGCCAAGATGGCTGCCTCTTTCAGCAGCTGAAAATCAGGTCAATCTCGTCAACATAGCGTCCACAGTTAACTCCATAGGTACACATAATTTTATTGATTGCGCGTTCCTATAAATTAATTCACTATGTCATCATTCATCATTACAGCTCATATACGTCCCCACCGAGGGGCTCGAGCCTACCCTGAATCTGAATAATTCACTATGTAGTTTGATATTATAGTAAGTAACATTAAATGCCTACTCTAATTTAATCTTTGTTCTTCTAGGTATGTTAGTGACTTAAAAAGAGCCATTAATAAGCATCTTTACAGTTTTTTAATCCACAATTGATAAGCCCTCAGCATCATCTCACCCGATGATAAGTGACGATGATGGCGAAGATGCCGAAGCAGGCTTACCAATATTTCCCAACCCAATATGGAACTTATATACTTAAGGAATATCCTACTAATATAATATTATAAACGCTAAAATTTGAAAGAATGTATGTTTGTTAGAAAGTTTGTTAGAATGTATGGATGTAAGTTTGTTACTCTTTCACGCAAAAACTACTGAACGGACCTGGCTAAAACTTGGTAGGTAGACAGATTAGGACCTGGATTAACACTTAAGCTACCTTTTTCTACGCTCCCTCAAAAAGTCATAATAGGGAAACAGCTAGTATGAGATACAGTGTAAACTCTATATAGCGACACTCAAGGGACCGGGCATTTTGTGACGTTATTGAGAGTTTTCGTTATACAGAGAGAAATTAGCGTCAAAGTATACCAACTGGAGCCAGAATACTTTAACGTTTCAAAGAGTGAATCGTTATATCGAGTGACGTTTTACAGAGTTTACACTGTATATGGGACTTATATCTATGCCGGAACACATCAATGTTGTTAAGACGGTTGTAGCTATACCTACAGCCAGGCGGGTTTAGAAAAAGCTTGAGACGATGTAATTAGTTTCACTTTAAAATATTCAACAAAGTTTTATCTTTTCGGCGACGAGTATATCTGTTATTATTACTCTTGCAAAGGATTACCGAACCTCTTTAACTCAAAGGTACTCAATAACTGCGTAACTACATTGAATTGAACTCTTTATACAAATCGATCAGCTGATAGACCAATTTTATGCATTTTAGTATGGAGGGAGGGTCAAATTTTTTTATGAGAATTGACTATGGGTTACTTGGGGTAAGTTGGTCAGTATGATGAGTTGAATCCCCAGTTATCGGGTCTTCGTCCAATATAATCCGCTACAATATTAAATACAACCGAAAATATACAACATTTTGAGATATATTAGGAGATAGGAGGGATGTTATTGCTATGACAACCTTATCTCGGTAACGTGACGTTTTAAGGCTTTAAGACGACTCAATCCGAGTAGGTCGATCCGCAATAAAATAATATCGAACGTAAGTCTATTTATTTTAAGTTCAAATGAATGCGGGATTGAACGCGGCTGTTACGTTGAAACCAAACGCCCAATTCTCGATTTTACATGTTTTTATTACTTTTCTTCACTTTCATATAAGTTTAAAAAAATGTGTTCAATTAAAATGAAAGGTGTTAAAGTCACCGTTTTTTGTGTGTTGGTTTTATTCTACAACAATTTGTTTTCGAGAAATTTTGCAATGAATGCAAAAAACAGAGTCTACAGAATATTTTATTTCATCAAAAGTGGTAATATTTTTAAAATTGTATTCATTTAAATAGTTTTTTTATTACTTTAAGTATATTATATTTTTTTCCATAGTGATAGATTTGCGCAGTCTTTCAATAATTTGAATTTAACATTGTGATTTGACCCATTCTAGGGCCTTAAGTTAAAATGCCCTAATATTTTTGATTTGTATTTGCATCGAAGTAGTACTACAGATCTCTGTAATTTCTGTTCCATCCTTTCGTGTTCTTTTTATCACTTCGCCATCTTGTAATTGTACGAATTTGGTATAGGTATTATTTTATTTCGTGATTTGTCTATGAAATTAAAATATGTATTAGTATATATTTATTTGTATCTTTATTTATAATATATAATAAATGTACATATATATTTATATAATAGTTACTATATATGTATAGAATAATAATATTAGCATGTATTATTATTATTAGGTTGGTTAATTAAGTTGCTTATTTCTCTGCCCTTATTATAAAATTAAGTATTTCGTGCTTTCCTATAATGAAAGGTTGTCTGGAAGAGATTGCTTTTAGCAATAAGACCGCCTACTGTACACTTTATTATAGTATCTCTACGTATTAACATTACGAAATTGTTTTGGTGTACTATAAGTGTAAATAAATAAAATATAGATTTGATCGGGTGCGAACTTAGACAAGGTGCTAAAGATTTCTATAAAAATTGCATGTGTATACTTACCTTATGCTACGCTCCATACTAAAATGTTCCAACCCTTGCCCACTATGGTCTATGTAGCAAAAGTCTTTTTTGCTGAGTTTATGTTCGATACATCCTGTGAATTGTCGGTTCTGTTCTCCTAAAGACTGAGTAGATTTACAATGTCGCTTTTATGTAAGAAATGCACTAACTAGTTTATTTGTAGCAAAGTCGCCTGTCTGTAGGTGTTCTACAGGATTCATTTCGGAGAGTGTGTCCTGGAGCTTCACGACCTCATTCCCCCCTCTCCATTTCGTCATCGGACGACCAGGCGCGGAGGGCGGTTCCACCCCTTTGTCGTTAATGTTCCACCTTTACGCACGAAGCATTTTGCTTCTGCGTTTATTATGTGAACGGCCAAGGAGAGGAATTTCCTACCGGCGTCTGTATTCCCGGATTCGTATAATTTAGGAATCTTCAAGACGAGAGTGAATATGCACTATTTGAGCTTGCTTGACATCCTCGACTGCATCGGCATCGGTGAGGTGCAGCCAAATGCACAAACTTACTTTTTTTTTATAAAATAATAATACTTACTCTGAATTTTATTAGATTTCTAACCGAATTTCTAAGAAGAAATACAAGTCTAACCAGAAGCTTGTTTGCTAAGGTTGTTTTTTTAAACATAATTTTAAACAATATTTTAGAGAATCTCTATAAATATCTGTAGGTTAACATCTGGTCTGATGTAAGGTTCTATTCCGTGGCGACCGCGCACCGGAAAACGTAGCGTAGGCAGGCCTCCCAGTCGATGGACCGATGACCTGGTGAAGGTCGCGGGAAGCCGCTGGATGCGGGCAGCGCAGAACCGGTCGTAGTAGAAATCCTTGGGGGAGGCCTGTGTCTGATATGATGAAGGTTCTATGGGTATTAGTGAGGATTTCAAGTAAGCTGTACTTGTACCTTCTACAAGTTGGTTGATGGATAACCGCTTCCGTAGCGTCACACCCCGGACACTCCATACAAACGAGCGAGAAATGATATACATATAAACAACTGACGTATCTATAGCCACAAATGTAGGTAGGGTTGAATCACACTGGCGGCATTGGTCACGAAATGTTTATTAGATATTTATACTGCACGTAACAATCAACAGTGGCTACCTACCTACTTAGTAGGTAAGTTAAATGAATAAAATTGTTCTTCAAACATAGCTAAATAGGTACGAACGAATACAACTAAAATCCCCCGCCCGCTAGTAATAGGTCAATGATCCCCGCACTGCGGGACCGTATATTCGCGCGCAAAATTTAAAAAAACACGAAAGCCTTGACGTGACCTGGAGAGCAATGTCCTCGAGGTACCGACCGTTGATAATAATTATCAAGGATGATGTGATAAACTTTAAAAATGAAGACGTAGTTAAATTACGTAATCTTTGACGTGAATCCGTAGAGCAATGAACTCGTGTTACCGATCGTAGAATCGACTGAATCTTCTAAAGTTGACTCCTCCGGGAATCAAACACGCGACCTCCTGGTGTGAAGCAAATGGACTTACCATTACGCCACGGAGGCGGTAAAAATCAATGGTTAGTCCATTCGCTTCACACACCAAGAGGTCGCGGGTTCGATTCCCGGAGGGGTCAACTTTGTAAGACTCAGTTTGGTTGGTGGTGGGGCATTTTTATAGTCCGCCTGGCTAGCTACTACCATCTTATCTAAATCTTGCCGCCGAACATCAATATTAACAGCATTGATGTGTTCCGGCTTGAAGATAAGACAGCCAGATCCCCATTGGGGAATCAACATGAGCCCGCTTCCATCTTCGGCATCGTCGTCACTTACCATCAGGTGAGATGATGCCAAGGACTTATCAACTGTGGATTAAAAAATATAAGATGATAAACTTAAAAAAATTACGTAAAGGTAGGTTAGGTACCTACAATAACAGTCAATATTTTTTTGGAATGCGATATTTTTTTATTTTATTATTCACAATTGGTAAACCCTTGACAACATCTCACCTGGTGGTAAGTGAGGATGTTGCCGAAGATGGAAGCGGGCTTACCAAGATTCCCCAACGCAATGGGGAACTGGCTATCTTATTTTAATGCTGGAACACACCAATGATATCAACATTGATATTTGGCGGCAAGACTTAGATAAGATGGTGGTAGCTAGCCAGACGGACTTAGAAAATCCCTACCACCAACCAAACCGAGTCTTACAATTGACCCCGCCGGGAATCGAACCCGCGACCTCCTGTGTAAAGTCAGTGTACTTTGCCTCTGAGCTACAGAGGCGGTTTTATATATTTTACGATGGTACGGAATTGTACGTGTGCAAGTCAGACTCGCACTTGACCGGTTTTATTTCTACACTAGCAAATAATCATATGCTTTGTATTTAAGAATCTTCACAAAAAAAGCAAGGTTAATGCGTTTTCTCCAGATACTTACCTAATTGTGACAAAATACGAAATAAAATAATGAACTGGCTTTTTGTGTTGCTTTTTATCCAAAGGATATCTGTAAAAGCTTTTTTATTGCATTTATCATTACGTGAACTAAAACATCAGTAAAATGAACAGTTTACCAAATTTGGATTTAATAATTCCCAAACGAAATCACAGCGTAGCTCATCCTTTACGTTGGTACCCAATCTACACCCAATCTGCGTGACGGGGGGGGTGAGGTCGACTTTAGAGAGCGGCAGGGAGTGTCCATACTGTACGTTAGTACTAATATATATACTGTGGTAGCGTTGTGGCACAGTATATATATTAGTACTAACGTACAGTATGGACACTCCCTGCCGCTCTCTAAAGTCGACCTCACCCCCCCCGTCACGCAGATTGGGTGTAGATTGGGTACCAACGTAAAGGATGAGCTACGCTGTGATTTCGTTTGGGAATTATTAAATCCAAATTTGGTAAACTGTTCATTTTACTGATGTTTTAGTTCACGTAATGATAAATGCAATAAAAAAGCTTTTACAGATATCCTTTGGATAAAAAGCAACACAAAAAGCCAGTTCATTATTTTATTTCGTATTTTGTCACAATTAGGTAAGTATCTGGAGAAAACGCATTAACCTTGCTTTTTTTGTGAAGATTCTTAAATACAAAGCATATGATTATTTGCTAGTGTAGAAATAAAACCGGTCAAGTGCGAGTCTGACTTGCACACGTACAATTCCGTACCATCGTAAAATATATAAAACCGCCTCTGTAGCTCAGAGGCAAAGTACACTGACTTTACACAGGAGGTCGCGGGTTCGATTCCCGGCGGGGTCAATTGTAAGACTCGGTTTGGTTGGTGGTAGGGATTTTCTAAGTCCGTCTGGCTAGCTACCACCATCTTATCTAAGTCTTGCCGCCAAATATCAATGTTGATATCATTGGTGTGTTCCAGCATTAAAATAAGATAGCCAGTTCCCCATTGCGTTGGGGAATCTTGGTAAGCCCGCTTCCATCTTCGGCAACATCCTCACTTACCACCAGGTGAGATGTTGTCAAGGGTTTACCAATTGTGAATAATAAAATAAAAAAATATCGCATTCCAAAAAAATATTGACTGTTATTGTAGGTACCTAACCTACCTTTACGTAATTTTTTTAAGTTTATCATCTTATATTTTTTAATCCACAGTTGATAAGTCCTTGGCATCATCTCACCTGATGGTAAGTGACGACGATGCCGAAGATGGAAGCGGGCTCATGTTGATTCCCCAATGGGGATCTGGCTGTCTTATCTTCAAGCCGGAACACATCAATGCTGTTAATATTGATGTTCGGCGGCAAGATTTAGATAAGATGGTAGTAGCTAGCCAGGCGGACTATAAAAATGCCCCACCACCAACCAAACTGAGTCTTACAAAGTTGACCCCTCCGGGAATCGAACCCGCGACCTCTTGGTGTGTGAAGCGAATGGACTAACCATTGATTTTTACCGCCTCCGTGGCGTAATGGTAAGTCCATTTGCTTCACACCAGGAGGTCGCGTGTTTGATTCCCGGAGGAGTCAACTTTAGAAGATTCAGTCGATTCTACGATCGGTAACACGAGTTCATTGCTCTACGGATTCACGTCAAAGATTACGTAATTTAACTACGTCTTCATTTTTAAAGTTTATCACATCATCCTTGATAATTATTATCAACGGTCGGTACCTCGAGGACATTGCTCTCCAGGTCACGTCAAGGCTTTCGTGTTTTTTTAAATTTTGCGCGCGAATATACGGTCCCGCAGTGCGGGGATCATTGACCTATTACTAGCGGGCGGGGGATTTTAGTTGTATTCGTTCGTACCTATTTAGCTATGTTTGAAGAACAATTTTATTCATTTAACTTACCTACTAAGTAGGTAGGTAGCCACTGTTGATTGTTACGTGCAGTATAAATATCTAATAAACATTTCGTGACCAATGCCGCCAGTGTGATTCAACCCTACCTACATTTGTGGCTATAGATACGTCAGTTGTTTATATGTATATCATTTCTCGCTCGTTTGTATGGAGTGTCCGGGGTGTGGTTGTGGTTTGTCCTCTCGATTCACACCAGGTGGTGGTATGGTCGCGGGTTTCGCTGTTGCCTCGTGGTCATACTACTTAGTTTGTCATACCAGTATGAAAACAAGGACATAAAATATTTCCAGGTTGTCATACTATACAACATTTAATTCACACCAGATGGTCTCGGGTACCGCTCTTTCCTCGTGGTCATACTAGTTTGTAATACCAGTATGACCACTAGGACATTTACTACATCGTCATGGTCTAACTTTGTAAGAGTCGGGTGTTGTTGCATTTTCTAGCCGTGCCTGGGTATCTTATCTAAGTCTTGCCGCCCAACATCAAGGTAAACAGCATTAAGATAGCCAGTTTCCCAGTTTGTTAGGAAATTTTCGTGAACTCGCTTCCATTTTCGGCATCATGTCTTTATTGATGATGTCTTAGGACTTAAAAATTGGCCTGGTATAGTTATAAAATACTCATTTTACTGGTCTACAGTGGTCTTGTGGCTCTAGATATAATATCGATTTTGGATATATTTACACACAATCAGAGATATGCTATATATAATCTCTGCACACAATTCATGAAACTATCAATTATTTCACAATCACTATTTGCTCTCGTTTTTTGCGCAGAACTCTAATCATGACTGGGTAAATAAATTTTATTACTAACAAGTCGATAATTGTTCAAAATATAAGTTATGCTTATATAATCATAAAAACAAGAGCACATTCAATACTTTCATGAATAAATTCGTAATCTGGGCACTTGAAACCATCATAATTTGCTAAGATATCCAGGGCAAAATTTTTTTTTGTAGAGCTGTGTTTTTTATTTTGAATGTATCATAGGTCCTCTGCAAAACTCAACAACAAATTTAAAATTAGTTTGCATTGTTTTATTTTGTTATTAATTTATAAATATATAACGAAAGTACGGAAGGCCTTTGCAACGTGACATTGCAACGTTTCAAGGTGGCATTTTTTTGACGCAGCCAAAGCCATCACCTAACTCTTTATTGTACTGTGCCATCACACTTAATATTATAGAGGCGAAAGTTTGTGAGTGTGTATGTTTGTTACTTCTTCAGGCTCAAACTACTGAACGGATCTTGCTGAAATTTGGTAGGTAGACAGATTAGGACTTGGATTAACACATGGGCTACTCTTGTTACGATCGCGAGCCGCTTGCGGCTCGCGCCCTGCGCACCCTCGAAAAGTCATAAAGTCATACTAGGAGCTGGGCTTCTGCGTCACAAGGAGCGCTTCGGGCTTCACCCTACGTGAAGTTCGGCCTACATCGTTGTACACGCGGGTGAAGCCGCGGGAAACAGCTAGTCATGCACAAAGAGCCTAGCGTACTTTTGTTAGATTTATGAAAATTAATATTAGCCGGTTCAGCCGAAAGACGTCCACTGCTGGACAAAGGCCTTCTCCAAAGATTACCACAACGACCGGTCCTGCGCTGCCCGCATCCAGTGGCTTCCCGCGACCTTCACCAGGCTCTATAGGTCCACCGATTAGGAGAGCTACCTACGCTACTTCTTCCGGTGCGCTGTCGCCACTCGACAACTTTACTATTAATAACTCGACAGAGAAATACATTAATTTTGTTTACACTTTTGAACTTCTTGTATCATAAGTACAACTAAACAGACCATTGTGGATAAAAAGTCCTACAAATCCACGCATAAGTAATCGACGGTAGAGTTTATTTAGTAATCTGTGGTAGAGTATGATGTCACCACGAAGTGATTCGTTCCACCCAGTTTTCGCATCGCTAGCAAATCAATAACTAGATAGGTATGTAGATACCAATATTATATCTAGAGGAACTCAGGTATACCTACTTAAAACAAAGTTTTATATAAAGAAATTCTAGAAATAAGTATTGTGAGAAAATAATGGCGAAATTACGCCTGAAACCATTCTCGAGGTTAAATACATATTATTTACAACTGTTAGATATAAAGTGAACAAAAATAGAGTAATCCTACCAAAAATATTTAATGTAAAGTTGGTTGCCAAGACTCACAAGTTCATAATGCTTTCACCGTTAAAAAGTTATGAGATCTCTAGTAGAGCCAAGCCCCTAGCGGAGCTCCGATTTGTGCTTCCAAAAAGGAGGAGGTTTTCAATTCGACTGTATGTTTTTTTATGTTTGTTACTCGATATCTTTGCCGATGTTAAACCAATTTTCATAATTCCTATTTTATTCATCATCATCATCATTTTATTTCATGAACAGACAATCTGTGTGCGAAACAATTTTAAAAACTTAAATCTAATAACATAACATTCAATTTCATGTTAACATTTTAAAAAAACAAATTTAATGTCAAATATAAAATAGCGTCGGTGGCTCAACCGGTAACGACTCGGTCCATCTAACCAGAGGTACCGGGTTCAAATCTGGACGGCCAATGTACCAATGAGTTTTTCAAAAACTTACGTACATACTTACCGATTGCTATATCGGTGAAGGAAAACATCGTGAGGAAACCTGCACACGCCTGCGAAGAAACTCGAAGGTTGTGTGTGAAGTCGACCAACCCGCACTGGGCCCGCGTGGTCGACTAAGGCCTAATCGCCCTGATTCAGGGTAGGCTCGAGCCCCTCGGTGGGGACGTATATGAGCTGTAATGATGATGATGATAAAACAAATTTAATGTCAAATATAAAGTAAATTAATGTAAAATTTCAATGTCACAATTTTAAAAGTCATCAAAAGAATAACAAATTTTATCCAACAAAACCAATTTTAATTTTGTTCTTGAAAATGTCAACCCTAGTTGCTACCTTTAATTCTGTCGGAAGTCTATTAAAGAATGCCACGGATTGATACAGTGGACAATGGTTCACAACATTTAAACATGGCTCGATAACGTGGTGTAAGTCCTTTCTCCTAGTACCCATACGCAAATTCATCATCTCATCGGATTCAAAAACTAATCTGTGTTTTACCAAATCCACTAAAAGAACAAGAATATAGAGACCAGGAACCGTTAATATTTTGTATTTTTTAAAATAGTCCCTACATGATTCCCACGGAGGAATTCTAGCTATTGTTCTTATAGCCCTCTTTTGGAAAAATAAAGCTTTAGTCAAATTATACTTATAGCTACTTCCCCAATACTTAATACTATAACGCAACTTTGATTCGATTATGGCAAAGTAAACAGATTTCAACTGTTCCAACGTCAACACATCTCTTAGGCTTCTTAAAGCATAACAAGCCGAGCTAATTGAACTTTCCAGTATATTTAGTTCTGGTTTCCAATTTAGTAATGAGTCAATTTGTATACCCAAAAATTTTACCGAATTCAGCACCTCTAGGTATATACTTATTATTTAAAATCAATCTAAGAGAATCTCGGCTCCTTGCAGTTGACTTAAACAAAATTGCATTGGTTTTTTGTGGATTAAGCATTAGGTCATTAGCTTCAAACCATCTATGGAAAGCTGCTAGAGTCGAATTAACACTGTTATTTAGTTCCTTAATACTAGTTCTTGACAGGATTGCATTTGAGTCATCAGCGAACAACACTAATTGGGCATTTGGAACTTTAGTAGTGACATAATTTGCCAAGTCATTGACAAATATTATAAAGAAAATAGGGCCCAAGATGGAACCCTGCGGTACTCCTCTGGTGATATTAACTAGCTCAGAGGTTTTAATTGTTTCCTTACTATTATTATCAATTGATTTAACCTCTACAAACTGTTTTCTATTTTTGAGATATGATTCTAGTAACTTCAAGATCCTGCCCCCAACACCGTAGTGTTCAAGCTTGTTTAATAGTATACTATGATTAACCATATCAAAAGCTTAACTTAAGTACAAGAATACCCCAGCAACTTTAAGCTTATTATTTAGTTTAATTACTACGTCATTAACTAAGGCATCAATAGCATCAGAAGTTCCAATTCTCTTTTGGTAGCCAAATTGTCTAGTATTTAAAACGCGATTAAGTGTCAGATGAGCAAGTAGTCTAGATTTTATTAGTTTTTCAAAGATCTTAGACATTGATATTGTATGCTCCCCAATTGGTCCCATATAAATTTTATCAAAATCGGTGTAGTATTTTATTAGAAAAATAACAAAAACCAAAAATAATAATGCAAAATTGTACTAAATTGTTGCGATGGAAGTCGGTTTCATAACGTGTTTACCAAATTGATAAAATTTATATGGAAACAACTGGGGAGCATATACTATCTAATAAAAAAAGAATTATGAAAATCGGTTCCAGGCGGTTCCATGTTCCACTATATGGGGTGACTTTTAATTAGTTCTTGATAGCATAGGATATAAATGTACTTGTGATTACAAACAACTTTCCCAAAGAAACTATATGTCAAATATCAAAAAAAAAATTGGTCATTTATACATTTTTGCTGACTTGTTAACTTAAACAACAAAACTTTTTTAACAACTTGTTATGTATCGAGGACCAAACATTTTTTTTTCATATTTGACATTATAGTTTCTTTGGGAAAGTTGTTTGTAATAAAGAGTACATGCATATTGTTTCTTATACTCGTATACCAAGAACTAATTAAAATTCAGCCTGTATGTGTTTTTTTATATATTTTCACCGATTTTTCTGTCAATTGTGGGTCGATTTTCAAAATTATTTTTCATTGAGGTGGTCCCATTGTCACCAAGTCAGGATCTGATGATGGGATCCCAGGGAAATGGAGGGCAACATTAAAATTACGTATTACGTGTTTCATTTATTTGAAAAAAATATCAAATTTATGCATCTGGTAGTCATCATCTCATGTCAATGAGCTGGTGATGGAAATTACAACTGCTTAGGGACAACGGTTAGGAGTAATTATTTAAATATTATAGATACATTATGTATTACAGTTGTATATAAAACATTACATCCTTATTAATATTATAAATGTGAAAATGTGTTTGTTTGTTAATTTAACATGCAGGAGCCTGTGTCACGGGGATGGACATAGGCTACTTTTTATCACGGGAAAATAGCATAATCTGATGCAGTTCCTGAGGGAACTAAAAAAATACTCGATTGTTGTGATTTTTTGCACAGAGATGGTTGAGTAGGTGGGAAACGACATAATTTACTAATCACCCTTAAAGACCGTCATAAAAACGATGTCCACGCGGGCGGAGCCGCGGGAAAAAGCTAGTTACTATTATAAATACTTTGACATAGGTTAGTATACTTTTTTAAAGTGCTGGTACCGACCTCAAAAAAGTGGGCCCCTAATTTGATTCGTTCCTACCTTTAATTTAGTTATTTTTGGTTAATTTCGTTTATTTAAAGGTAAAAATGTTACTTCATAATTTTGAGTGAATTTCTTTGTGAAATCGGATTTAAGCTTTTCTAAATTTTTGACGTGAATCGTCTTTATACTCACATACGGGGTACCAGGTCAGAAACTGAAATGCGCCGGATATAACGAAAGAGATCTGCTTCCGGTAGAACCAATCAATTCTTAGAACCTCATTTCTTGGAACAAGCTAACCTCATTAGTTATCCACTTACGGAGGAAAGTGCCCCGATACAGCCCGCCCAAATTTTATAGTTCCATTTCAAAGATATATAACCAAATATTACATTACTACGTAGTCAGTTAAATCTCTTTTCTCTCCCAACGAAAAAAAGTAGCTATTAGCCATTTACAAGAAGTTTTTTAATGGTAGCCATAGAAATAACGTAGCGAAGAAGACACGGTATCTCTCTAAATGATGCAACCTTTTTAGAAAACAGACTGGCCAAACTATATATCAATAAAAATAAAAAACATCACAAGATGACGTCATTTTCCCTTCAGAATGCCAAACAAAAACAAGGTTGGTGTTGTGATCGACATCGATTTGCTTTTTCTATTTTTCGATCTGTACTTTTAAATTCGTACGGAGGTCGTTAGATGTCATTCGTCGATGTGCGTGAGTCGTGTGACTCTCACGTAGCGCCATTGTTGGCAGCCCGGCTTGTTAGCCAAGTGCTGGATGAAGCTTTCGTGATCGCCAGAGCTGCAGACGAATCTGGTAAGGATGCCTATTTTCACTTTGCACCTTAGCTTTGCACGCACTTTTTAGGCCTGTTGTCTACAAGCCTTCTCGTACATCTAACAGATACTACCAAGTTATAGCGTCCCCGCTTACCGACCCTTAGGGTATAAAGTGAGAGCCACTATTCCTGCCAACACCATGAGGCGAAGGTAAGAATAAACTGTGGTAGTTCTTGGCACCAATACGCTTATCCTGGTACTTTTCAAGGCGAGTGCCTCGTAGAAGGTACCACTACCTACTCTCCAGGTAGGTAGGTACCGAAGCTGCAGGCACGCATACGCATACCTCGCGGCTTTCGCTGCTGGCGGCTCGATCGCCGCTCGTGACACCAGAGAAGCTGGCTTCAACATCTCCAGTATGGTACCGAAACTGTAGGAACGCTCACTTCCCGGCGCTTATCGCACCTGTCCAGTCTGACTCCTATACACGGCTGGGTCAGCCAGAGCAGTACTAGCGTAACTCTGCTTGGTATCCAGGCAAGTACTGGAGATGCTTCCCCGTCAGTAAACAAACCAGCTTAATGGACAACTCACGTGCCCAACGTTGCTTGCGCCCAAACCCACTTGACCGGCTAGGTCAACACTACTTACGCGGGGGAATGGACGCCTGAATGCAACGTGCTTGCCATAATAGTGGTATAAAATAGATTTTGGGTATATTTAGAAAAACTCTGCTCCTTTGCTGCGCTCAGTTGCTCGACTTGCTCGAAAGTAAAAATGAAAGGGCGTTATGCGGATGTGATGCAAACAGAAGCTACACAAGAGCTCTAAGCATAGTAAATACTAACATTTCTACATTTCTTAGATAGTTGATTCCTATTCCTAAGCACGCTCTCGAATTTCCAGCGAAGATGCGAGTGATATACTATACTGTCAATTTTTATATACATTTTCATGCCATACAGCAACGACAATTTTTTTTTGAGAACAAGAAATTACGAAAACTCAAAGTGCAGTCATTACCTTAGATCCCTGGCTAAAAATATGTCGAAGAGCAAGCACAACATTCTACACATCCTTGGGAACTCCGTAAGAGTGCTTATAACAAAGATAATATTTTTTTCTATAGAAAATGTATGGATGATTTGCCAATTTACGGTGTGCTCTCTCCTGAGCAGTCTGCGGAGTTACCAAGGATCTACAGAATGTTGCGCTCTTCGACACATTAGTAGCCAAGCCAGGGATCTCACCTAATGACTGCACTTATAAGGTAGGTAGTTTCCTTACCTACATTTCTTGATATGAAAAAAATGGCTGTTTGGACGGCCCTTCTTTTGTATGAAAATGTATTGAGAAAAAATTCGTGTTCTGTTAATAATATCATCATATCAGCTCATACACGTCCCCACCGAGGGCCTCGAGACTCGGGCTCGAGCCTACCCTGAATTACGAATTACGGGCCTTAGTGGACCATGCGGTCCCAGTGCGGGTCGGTCGACTTCACACACAACATTCGAGTTTCTTCGCAGGTGTGTGCAGGTTTCTTCACGATGTTTTCCTTCACCGTAAAAGTAATCGGTGAGTATATCTACGTCAGTTTCGAAAAACTCATTGGTACGTTGGCCGTCCGGATTTGAATCCGGCACCTCTGGTTAGGAGGACCGAGTTGTTACCGATTGAGCCACCGACGACGCTTTTTTTAAAATAATATCATCATGTCAGCTCATATACGTCCCCACCGAGGGCTCGAGCCTACCCTGAATTAGGGTGATCGGGCCTTAGCCGACCACGCGGGCCCGGTGCGGGTTGGCCGACTTCACACACAACCTTCAAGTTTCTTCGCAGGTGTGTGCAGGTTTCCTCACGATGCGATGTTTTCCTTCACCGTTAAAGCAATCGGTTAGTATATGTATGTACCACGGATAAGTTAAATAAGGTTGGATTGGAAATGTGCGCTGGGCAGGATCGCCACGAGTATGATTAGACAATCATACTTAACCGAAGCACGCGTTCATACTTTTTATTTGCTTGTGGATTGCGTCGCAGAGCGGAGCTGCGCTCAAATCGTTTCGAAATGCCGTGTTGTGCGATTGTTAATAAATAATAATTTTGATACAGCTGTTTAAATATACTTAGTAGTAAATCAGTCAATGAGTCAATATGAAAATAATAATAGTGATGTCATATTAAAAATAAAACTACAAAAAAGAAACCATTTGATACTCAGTTTTGTGCACAAGATAAAAAACAATTACATCAAAAAATATTAATATTATAATATTTAAGAATGGTATAAACTGTCAAACGTGTGCTGGAGAAGCCAACGCAGCTTTTCAGCATATTTTACTTCATACAAATAGAAAGTATCATTCTGAGCAGCTCAACCTTTTTAACCGACTTCAAAAAAAGCAGGTTTCTCAATTCGACCGTATACATATTTTTTTTATGTGTTCGCGGTTAACTTCGTCTTTTATGAACCGATTTTGATGATTTTTTTTTGTTGGAAATAAGGTATTCCAAGGGTGGTACCATGATAAGGAAACCAGGATCTGATGATGGCATCCCAGAGAAATCGAGCGGAACCTTAGTTTACTGTTTGAAGTCGGTTTTTTTTTGTTCAAAATTATTTTTAGTCAACCTTAGTGTCAGTATTACTGAAAAAAATAATTTCTTACTGTGTGCATGTTTAGCACAGTTAAAATTTAAACAGTTGGTCTAACGTAAATTACAGTAAGAATTATCGGTTTTAGACAGTGCCCATTAATGTTCCAAAACAGTAAAAAGCTGAAACGTTATTTTAACTGACCAATCATTAGTCGTAACTGAAAAGCTCAGTAACTACAACGTTTTACCTACACGGATTTCTCGACAGTACGTTTTAATGATGAAACAATTATTTCTACTAATGAAACATTAAACGAAACAGTAGCATTCACTGAAACTCTCAGTTATTCGAACGTTTTGCCGCATCCAATACCAAAAAGTTAGTTTTAATGATTAGAAACAGTTTTTTGTAATGTTAGAACATTAAACGAAACAGTAGCTCTCACTGAAACTCACAGTTACTCGAACGTTTTGCCGCACCTAATACCAAAAAGTTGTTCTAATGATTAGAAACAGTTCTTTGTAATGTTAGAACATTAAACGAAACAGTAGCTCTCACTGAAACTCACAGTTACTCGAACGTTTTGCCGCACCCAATACCAAAAAGTTAGTTTTAATGATTAGAAACAGTTTTTTGTAATGTTGGAACATTAAACGAAACAGTAGCTCTCACTGAAACTCACAGTTACTCGAACGTTTTGCCGCACCCAATACCAAAAAGTTAGTTTTAATGATTAGAAACAGTTCTTTGTAATGTTAGAACATTAAACGAAACAGTAGCTCTCACTGAAACTCACAGTTACTCGAACGTTTTGCCGCACCCAATACCAAAAAGTTAGTTTCAATGATTAGTAACAATTCTTTGTAATTTTAGAACAATAAAAGAAACAGTAGCACTCACTGAAACTCGTAGTTATTCGAACGTTTTGCCGCACCCAAAACCAGTCAGTTAAAAAAATAATTAAAAACACAGCAAAGTGCGAGTCGGACTCGCGCATTGGGGGTTCCGTACCACCACCATTGTAATATACCTAATGTATATTTATAGGTTTCTATTATGGTGAGACAAAAAAATGACAAGGAAAAAAGAGATATCCTACCAAAAAATGAGGTCCCATCAAAAACATCATTTTTATGTACCAATTCGCCAAGACTCGTGAGTCTCCCCTAAAAATATATGAGAGATCTAAGGTGAGCCAAGTCTGGCAGTATTTTTTTTTTATGAATATTCAGCAAATTGCACCATAGTTCTCTTTTAAACATAAAAAATATATTATGTATCAGGGGGCACGGCAGTGCTCTTTTTCAAGTCGAGCAGACAAGCACAGCTGCACACGAATTCAACAAATTTTCGAAGCAATTCAACGCATTTTCGAGCTCTTAGTACTTATATTTGTAAAGGACTGAAGAAGCTGCCTATTTTTGTCTATTTCATATTGCACTTTTTACGTAATGTAGACAGAGTATATTCCTTACAAGTTAACCTTCAACTGGTGACGTACCGTCAATTTGACGTCGCAACGACAAAAACACTGTATTTCTCAGAAACGGCTTGCTCCCCGCGACCGCGCTCCCTAGTAGCTGCCTCGTGTGCAGTTTGGCGTCGGCCGATACACAGAACGGATGTCGCACGCGCACAGTTTAGGTATTAGATGGTAGCCGACGTCATTTTGACGTTACGTCACCTTTAGTGTTATGTTTTATTTGTGAGCTGTTCTTGTAAAATTACATTCAAAATGAATCAAATTATTTTTTGTGTGTAATCAATATGCAAAAATTGATTTTTTTTATTAATTACCTAAGTCTTAATGAGAAAATAAGGCTGGTTGTTATTTTTCTTTTCAGTTTCATTAATTTTATGTCAATAGATCTCATGTCTACCAAAACACAGACCAAAATTCAGTATTAAGTTCAAGTGTATGAATAAAGTTAAGTTTACGTTTAATATGTCAAAAGTGTGTTTAATTTTAGAAACAAACTAACCTACATTTACATAACATCATCTATTTTATTTCCTCTACACTTAATTTACAGTATTTATGGCTTTTTATTGATACGTCATAATGACGTCACCTCTCCAATACTGTGACTCACATTCACGTCACCAGTTGAAGGTTAATTACAAGTTAATTCCTTACAAGTTAATTATAATAAATAAATGAATTAATCATGTGTGACGCATGCATCCACCGCCAAAATTTGGCGGTGGATGCATGCGTCACACATGATTAATTATAATAGGTGTAACGGTATTACAACTGGTAGTAAGATTGGTAGTAACTAGAACGGCTAATTAATTACATATTTATTTTATTGTTTTTAGCAATTTTTTTGTATTTGTTGTTATAGCGGCAACAGAAATACATCATCTGTGAAAATTTCAACTACTATCACAGTTCATTAGATACAGCCTGGTGACAGATGGACAGACAGATAGACGGACGGACAGCGGAGCTTTAGTAATAGGGTCCCATTTTACCCTTTGGGTACGGTACCCTATAAAACATAATATAAACTGATCGGTAGATATACATGTTCAGACATGTTCCAAACAGTTATATCTACCGATCAGTTCCTACACCCCCCCGGCTTCACCCCCCCGGACACCTGTTATTTCTAGAATCTTCCGCGACTCCGACACGGCGCGAGCCCGGCAACCAATAGGAACCGCTTGTTGGAGTGGGGTGATTCCGATTCAGAGTGACCATTTATGGCAGATTTCTGCCATTTGGGCAGATTTGGCTTGTAAATTTTACCTCTGGCAGAACAAGCGGACGATTTAGAAAAAGTGGCACGATTTGGCAAATATCAAGAAAGAAAGGGGCAGAATTTGGCAGATTTCAAGGAAATCCTTATAGATATTGAGAAAACTTATAATTTTCTATGTCTTACTTTATTTTCATGACTTATTAGTTATTATATTAGGTAAGAAAATTTAGGAAAATATTTTACTTACTGAGCTGGCTACATTTGTCGTGTCATTTTAACTCAAATTGTGTGTATGCGTGCGTGCAGTATCAAAGAAAATAAAAATTACTATCTACGCTACACTACCAGCCCTCCGCGTAACCCGCGCGCTCCCTACCTCCCTAGTTCTTATTTGTTTTTTTATTCTAATTCATTTTTTACTGGAGATTGTAAGTTTTGAAAAACTAATTTCATTCAACTATTTCAGGTGCAACAGTTTTTTGATATTTCAGTTCAAAGAGAGTGAAAACAGCAGAACAGAATTTTAGTGCTATAGGCGCATCAAATTAGCTTAACCTGGACATAATTCGATAACTAGTTGTTTTGATTATTTTATCGGATATTGATAATTAGTATCAAATATTGATTAGATATATGATGTAAAAAATTCGCGGTGGTAACCGTTTCTTATAAAAAACATGAGATTTGGAACACTACCTAAATTTTTCCTAAAAGCAAAATAGATAACCAAATACCTTGTTAGTATAATTTTGAGGTGAATTCAAATGATGTCACCTAATAGCAAAATTAAACTAAAACCACTTTCGCATGTATGTTTTTTTTCACGGTATTCATCTGATCGCAATATCTTGATAAGCAAAAATGGTAACTATAATGTTTGTATCTTTTTAAGTTATATTGCGTCTTTTTAGTCATTTATGACAAAAATTAAACATTTAATTTTTATGTTTTAATAATAATGTATTTCTCAGTAGTTAAAAATCGTAACTGTAAAATTTTCGTTTAATAATATGTTTTTGTACACTACAATCTTGTTTTCATCAAAATTAAACATCTTAATGTGACGTTTATGAAATTGAAAATTTAATTTAAAAATACGCGCAAGCCAGTAATGGAGCCGGGCCGGATGCATGCGGTGCGGGCAGAGAGCGCATGCTCGCGCCGCGCACTCGCGCGGTGACACGGGTCAAATGACAATATTGAATTCAAATTATTGAAAGATTGTGTAAAGCTATCACCATGGAAAAAAATTATAATATACTGAAAGTAATAAAAAATCGATTTAATTGAATACAATTATAAAAAAAAATACCACTTTGGATGTACTTAAGTAAAAAAATATAATGTAGACCCTGTGTTTGGCATTGATTGCAAAATTTCTCGACCTTCCATTTTAATTGAACTCTTTTTTTTAAACTTATTTGAAAATGAAGAAAAATTAAAAAAAAAACGAGAATGGGACGTTCTTCGGCTTCAAAGTAAGTAATAGCCGCGTTGAAGCCCGCATTGATTTGAACTTAGAATGAATAGACTTACGTTCGATATTATTTTAACACGTATGAAGCTCTATGCCAGCGCGTAGGTTTCATTTTTGCAAGTGTGCGCTCACACACTCATACGCAATATGCGACTCCACTCCCAGCTGCCCGCAAAACGGTTATCATATCAGTAATAAAAATATTGGTAGAGTTAAAATATGTTTTTAGTTTTATCTTAAAGATTTATTTAATTCTAAAAACGATCCACTTCGAATTTGAGCTCGTTTGATTTTTCTTGGTGAGAACTTTGGTCTCAGGTAGTTTCCAAGATCTGATGCTGTGTTACTTATTTATTACCAGTAAGATAAATTTACGTAATTTAACTTCTCAGTTCATTTACTTTTGAAAACCGGTCCTGCTTGTCTACATTCAGCGACTTCCCGCGACCTTCACCAAATGGGAGGCCTGCCTACGCTACGTCAGCCGGTACATGGTCAACACCTGAGAAATTTACTGCCCTAACGATCATCTGTTCTACAAACTATATGGCCCGCATATATCACGTAGTAAGTTAGTAAAGTTCCCGAGTGGTGAACGCGCACCAAAAGACCCACAGCACACCGCATTGGAAATTAACGGTCCTGCACATCTACATCCAGCGGCTTCCCGCGACCTTCACCAGGTCATCGGTCCACCAAATGTGAGGCCTTCCTACGCCACGTCTTCGGGTGCGCGGTCCCCACTAGAGAACTTTACTATCCCAACGGTAGCTATATGTGCCCTGGCCTCATAGCTCGTAGAACAAGTGACTGTTGGGTAGTAAAGTTTTTAAGTTGTAACCGCGTACTGGATGACGTAGCATAGGCAGGCCCCCACTCGGTGGACCGATGACCTGGTGTAGGAAGCGGAAAGCCGCTGGATGCGGACGAGCAGGACCGGTCATTCTTTGCGATAAGTCTTTTAGAGCGTAGTCGCCACTCGAGAACTTTAATACCCCAAAGGCCATCTGTTCTACGAGCTTCACGGCCGGGGCAAATAGCTACCATTGGGGCGTTAGGGCAGTAAAGTTCTCTAGTGGCGACCGCACACCGGAAAACGTAGCGTAGACAGGCTTCACACTCGGTTGACCGATGACCTGGTGAAGGTTGCGCAAAGCCGCTAGATGCGAATGAGCAGGACAGGTCATTTTCAATGCGGTGCGTTTTAGTACGCGATCACCACTCAAGAACTTTACTACCTTAACGACCATAATATCTGTTCTACGAAGTATGTGGCTGGGCCAAATCAATAAGTATCTTCTTAGAATTTAGGCCTGTTTTATTTTTCTTGACGAGTCCTTTGATGCAGGTAGGTTCCAAAGTCTGAAGTTGGACCACTCTCTTGATCAGCTTCTGGGTCCAGTACAAAAAACTAACCGTGACAAAAAAGTTAAGGTTTCAAGAAAACAAAGTAGAAAACACAAGCGAATATTTATTCTGGCAGGTTTTGGCGGATTTTTTGCCAGTGTCGGGCAGATTCATCATTTTCGAGATGGTCACACTGTTCCGATTTGCAAATGGCGTGCATTGCATCATGCGTGCGTGCCGTGCATCGCATTTATGTTTGTGGCGGCTCACAATCGCGCGTGATCAATTTCATTTCTTATTTCAGAGATTTAAAAACCGTTTTAAAATATTTTTACAATCCACAAGGTGCTCACTCGCAGGAAAAATAGTGTAAAATAAATAGTGCGTGTATTTAATTGGTGTGGATGGGTGCTGGTACAATCGAAAACAATGTCATCTGAAGACATTGAGCAACTTCTCCATAAATGGGAACTCGATAAATACATCGAAAAATTTATTGGTAAGTAAGTACCTAGTTGGCACATTTATGTATCATACAAGCTCCATAACCTCAAAGCCCAAAGCTTGGGAGGGGACTAGGTCATATCTAAGGTACTAGGTACCGCATCCTGAATTACCTCATAGTACTTACATGTTACTAATTAGGTAACCTACTTTGTTCTTTGTATATTTCAGAAACTACCTATCTAAACAATTTTAGAGAGTAAAGCTACATGACCTGACCTGACTACCTGTCTACTTCTTCTATTTGTAGCAGAATTCTGACGGTAATTTTGTGTTTGCGCATGTTTGTGTTGTGCTGTACAGGTGCCCTCCACATGCTTGCCAAGCCACAGCTAGCGCCCACAAGCACAAGCATGTAGAGCGAGGCACTTGGCTAAACAGGCTTGCCTCAGTTTGCCGAGCTT
This sequence comes from Coleophora flavipennella, assembly GCA_947284805.1. Taxonomy (NCBI): domain Eukaryota; kingdom Metazoa; phylum Arthropoda; class Insecta; order Lepidoptera; family Coleophoridae; genus Coleophora; species Coleophora flavipennella. The sequence goes on from OX369257.1 coordinate 18,127,489, forward strand.
TTGTAGACGCTTGTGGCTTGTGGCAAGCGTGTGTAGGCCCCATGATGGTGGTACCTATAACTTACATAATCTTCGTTTTTCCAGAAAACGAAGTTGACTTAGTTGCGTTGCCACTATTAGACGATGGACAAATAAAAGAGTTAATTCCTGCCATTGGCCCACAAGCAAAGTTTAAAAAGGCTCTTGCAGACTGGAAAAGCCTTAAGATAAAAGAGGGAGAAGAAAATGAAGATATTAATAACCTAGTAGAAATTTATGGTAAAGACGTAGGAGGTCTCACTCCAAGTGAAAGTTCACCCATCATTTCTCCAGTGTCCACACCTACATCGAGCAAATCATGTGATTCTTCTTGCTCGCTTGACTTCTCAACAGAAAAATTGGTGAGTATACTTAGCTATGTTGTCATTTCATCATCATATCAGCCGAAACACATCTACTGCTGGACAAAGGCCTCCCCAAGGATTTCCACGACAACCTGTCCTGCGCTGCTCGCATCCGTTGCTTCACGCTACCTTCACCAGGTCGTCAGTCCACTGTGTGGGAGGGCTGCCTACTCTACGTCTTCCGATGCGAGGTCGCCACTCGAGAACTTTAGTGCCCCAACGGCCATCTGTTCTACGAGCTATGTGCCCACTGCCATTTAAGTTTAGCCATTCTGTGAGCTACGTCGGTTACTTTGGTTCTCCTACGGATCTCCTCGTTTATGATTCGATCATGCAGGGAAACTCCGAGCATAGCACGCTCCATTGCCCTTTGGGTGACCTTGAGCCTTCTTATGAGGCCCATAGTAAGCGACCATGTCTCAGTTCCGTATGTCATCACTGGCAACACACACTGGTCAAAAACCTTGGTCTTAAGACACTGCAGTATTTGGGATGTGAAGATATTTTGAAGCTTTCTGAACACTGCCAGGCCGAGTTTTATTCGTCGATTGATCTCTTTCTTGAAGTTTTACCTACTTAGCTGGACTGTTTGTCCCAGGTTTACACATTCTCACTTATGGTCTGCTAAATAAATGTTTATTCTATTCTATTCTATTTAAAAAGCGTCGGTGGCTCAACCGGTAACGACTCGGTCCATCTAACCAGAGGTACCGGGTTCAAATCTGGACGGCCAATGTACCAATGAGTTTTTCAAAAACATACATACATATACTTACCGATTGCTTTAACGGTGAAGGAAAACATTGTGAAGAAACCTGCACACGCCTGCGAAGAAACTATACTTATATTAAAATTAAAGGACCAGTACGTTTTATTTTTTCCTTTTTAGAGGTTTCCGTTGGGGGTTTTTAAATTTTAAGTTTCTAGCTTACAATACAATATGTTTATTTGCTGAGAACATACGTTATTTATAAAAATAAAATAATATATTCATTTGTATTTTTCAGAACACAATTCAGGACTTAACAAAACTTCTCAAAACTACTCAAGAAGGTAGACTGCTCCTTAAACGGCGTACGGAACCCTTAGAAGAAACTCTGAGAAAAACTTTGACAAAGGAAACTTCTTCAGAAATAGTTAAACATGACCCCAAAGCACCTGTAACAAATCTTCTACTATATAAAAATAAGTCAGGTTTTCCTTCCTGACGCTATAACTCCAGAACGGCTGGACCGATTTGGCTAATTCTTTTTTTGTCGAGTTCGATATTGTCAGGAGAAGGTTCTTATGTAGGGTAGGGTAGTGTAGTGTAGGGTAGGGTAGGGTAGTTTAGGGTAGGGTAGGGTAGTGTAGTGTAGGGTAGTGTATGTAGGGTAGGGTAGTGTAGGGTAGGGTAGGGTAGTGTAGAGTAGTGTAGTGTAGGGTAGTGTAGTGTATGTAGGGTAGGGTAGGGTAGTGTAGGGTAGGGTACTGTAGGGTAGTGTAGGGTAGAGTAGTGTAGTTTAGGGTAGTGTAGTGTAGGGTAGAGTAGTGTAGTTTAGGGTAGGAAAGTATAGGGTAGGGTAGTGTAGGGTAGTGTATGTAGGGTAGTGTAGGGTAGTGTAGTGTAGGGTAGGGTAGTGTAGTGTAGGGTAGGGTAGTGTAGGGTAGTGTATGTAGGGTAGGGTAGTGTAGTGTAGGGTAGGGTAGGGTAGTGTAGAGTAGTGTAGTGTAGGGTAGTGTAGTGTATGCAGGGTAGGGTAGTGTAGGGTAGGGTAGGGTAGGGTAGTTAGGGTACGGTAGGGTAGTGTAGGGTAGAGTAGTGTAGTTTAGGGTAGGGTAGTGTAGTGTAGGGTAGAGTAGTGTAGTTTAGGGTAAGAAAGTATAGGGTAGGGTAGTGTAGGGTAGGGTAGTGTAGGGTAGGGTTGGGTAGTGTAGTGTAGTGTATGTAGGGTAGGGTAGGGTAATGTAGGGTAGGGTAGAGTAGTGTAGGGTAGGATAGTGTAGTGTAGGGTAGAGTAGTGTAGTTTAGGGTAGGAAAGTATAGGGTAGGGTAGGGTAGTGTAGGGTAGGGTAGTGTAGGGTAGGGTAGTGTAGTGTAGGGTAGGGCAGTGTAATGTAGTGTAAGGCGGTACGTAGTTCGCCGAGACAGCTAGTGACATATATTTACATTGGATTAAACAAATTGTAAGTATTAAATATTAATACAAGTATAAGGCCTGATTCACATTTGGCTAGTTTAAAGGTATCTATACAATAAAAATTTTCGTTACCCCATTACGTCCCCACAGCTGGGGCACGGGTCTTTTCCCAAGAAGGCTAGGCCATACTTCAAACACGGGAGCCAAGTCCAGGTTGGTGGCGGTTGTAGGGGTAGTGGCGGACCCCTCTGGCAGAACTTTTGAAGCTGCCTATGTTAGAGAAATATGCCACTAACATTCAAACCCATCCAAGCTGTGTCCATGCTTAGGGTCAGTTAACCTGCAAGTGGCACTGAGCTACAACCGCTTCCATATACAATAAAATCAAATTGTAATTACTTTTATGTTAATCTATGTTATGGAAATTTTAAAGAACTGTAATTTTAACAGAACAAGTATTCCCTGCTGAAAACTGCTCAATTTATTACACTAAAGCATCTGAAGGGCCAGGGCGAGCCCATGGTCGGCTATATGACGCAGTAACGAATCTAAAGGCAAAGTTTCGCCGAAACAAAGTGTACCAGCCAAGGCCGCGCGGTTCACTTCTTGAAAAAACCACATAACAAAGAACATGCTAACAAAAGGATAACCTCGCTGTCGGAAGAAGATTCTGCCTTAACCAGTGAAGAAGATCTCGATTCAGCTGAAGTAGAGGAATGTTTGGAGTGGCTACATTGTTCTGCAGATAATTTAGCTCTTTGCACTGAGAAGTGGTCTAAAACAAGAAAACGACGACTACAGCGTGTCGTATCGGAAGAAACTCACACTTATCTCCTGGAGTTTTCATGTTTAAAGCGTTCATGGGGGCACTCTTTGGTAAGTTAATATATGACATAAATATGGTACCTCCCACACAAACCCAAATTATTTGTAAATATTTCATCAAGTCTGATACGCCTTTATTCTTTGCCATTAAGTAAGCGTAATGTTTAATTTATTGTTGATTTGTGTAAGCCTGACTTCGCTTTATGTTAAGACAAGAAAGTATGCACAGGTTGGCTGTGCAATTTATTTTTAACGTGACAGGGTCGAGAAGGAGACCCGAATTGGGTTATTTTTAAGGTTCCATAGTCAGTCAACAAGGAACCCTTATAGTTTTGCTATGTCTGTCTGTCCGCGGTTTAGCTCAGAGACTATTAATACTAGAAAGTTGTAATTTGCCAAGGGTATACATATTAGTCACGCCGAAAGTAATAATCGGTCTATAACTACCTACGTATCTACATATAATATTTAAAGAATTATCCTCAAACTCCTAACTGTTGAGGAGTTGTACCTTCCATCATCAGCTCATCAACACGAATTGATGGCTACCAGACGCAGAAACTCAATTAGCTTTAGGAAACACACACTCAATACGTGCCTGTAAATTTTGAGAGTTACCCTCGATTTCCCTAGGATCCGACTTCAAAAAAGGAGTAGGTTCCGTTCCACTGTATGTTTTTTTTAATGTATGTTCACCGATTACTCCGTCAATTGTGGACCGATTTTCAAAAAGTATACTTCCAAGGTGGTCCCATTTTCACCAAGTCAGGATCTGATGATGGGATCCTGGGGAAATCGAGGGCACCCTTAAATTTTATAGGCATGTATAACGTGTTTCATGTATTTTCTAAAAGTGTTCAATTTTTTACATCTGATAATAATTTTATGTTTATGAGCTGATGATGGAAGGTGCAACTCCTCAACGGTTATGAGTTGGAGGATAATTCTTTAAATATTATACGTAGATACTTAGGTAGGTATGGACCGTTAGTCGATTTTTTTCAGGTTATTCAGGTGAGCTAACGAAGGAAGGTTTGACTTCTTAATATTCATGCTGCTGAGATGATGATGGACCCTATTGATTGGTGCCATAAGATTATGTTGTCTTTTCTGATTTTAGTGGGTTCAGCTAATGGCTAAGCGATTCTTTAAACATCAATTAATACATTTTATTTTTAAAAGTAAAAATTCTTTCAGCTTACAGCAGATTTTGACCAGTGGTACCATGGAAATGAAAATAGCTTCGAAAATAAGTTTCCACTTTTGAAGAAGAAGTTGATTCAACTGTTAGGAAATGTCTCAAACAGAAGTCTATTTGTTCAGGAACTAAAGAATCTCGTGAAAAGTAAGTTTTATTTTGCTTTCTTTTATTTTACCTACTTAACCCCTGATTCAGAAAGGGGTGTACTGAAACTGATTTTTATATTTTTTATAAATAATTATTTGTTTGCTAAAACCTTTTCGTAAGTAGTAGGTAACAAATAATTGACCGTAATTGTTTTTTATATATAAACATACTCACCGAGTATGAGTTATTAAAAACGATTTCAATTAAGGAGGAGGTTTATCATTTCGACCGTATATATATATATATATATATATATATATATATATAATTTGTTTGTTCGTGGATAACTTCCTCGTTTATGAACCGATTTTGATGATTCTTTTTTTGTTGGAAAGGAGATATCCCAAGGGTGGTACCATGATAAGGAAACGAGGATCTGATGATGGCATCCCATATAAATCGAGGGGAACCTTAAAAAATACCTACCTTTGATTTGAGTACTTTCGTAAAATCCAAAATTTATTAATTTTTATTAAAGTAAAGATTAAATAAAGTTTATTGTATTTGTTTGTGTAAGCAGTTCATAGCCAGGGTTACAAAATCCCCAAAGAAAAAACTCTAAATTTTAGGATAGGTATATGAAAGAACATTCATTGTTGTCCAATAACCAGTTACGATGTTTAGACTTAATAATCTTTTTTTTAACAGACTCTGATCCAGAGACGAGCAATATTGCTACACTTCTCACTATTCCACATCTTCTGGGAGCAGTGCAAATCAGGAAGAAGAAATGTTCTGTGGCAGAAGTCCGAGAAAGCTTCATTACACGCATTGAAACGGAAACCTTGATAAACGAAGAATGTCGTAAACGACACGACACATACAAGACTTTCGGTATTACAGTTCAACCGTACGTCATTGTCATCGGTCCACTGGAAAAAAATACCGGAAGGTACGTTATCGTTGATAACTTGATATACGAACTGCCAAACATATGTAATGCGGTGGATACTTGCTTTAAAATTATATGGGCATTAAACCTGAAATACGCAGGTGAATGCTTGCCAGTTTGGCAATTTTTGCAAAGAGCTGTGTATATTTCCAAGGCAGCAGATTTAAAAGAAAAACTACCTGCATCAGTTTATGCCTTATTGAACGATTGCGATATAAAAAGAAATTAAGTAAAAATGATTTCTTGTTTTTTGTGTACAACAGAGGTTACAAATTTAAGAGCGCTGCGCGTTCATTTCCAACTTTATAATGTTGTTCAGTTTCATGGATAGACTAGCTGTCCCGGCGAACTACGTAGCGCCTTACATTACATTACACTGTCCTACCCTACACTACACTACCCTACCCTACACTACCCTACACAACCCTACACTACCCTACCCTACCCTACATACACTACACTACACTACCCTACACTACACTACCCAACCCTACCCTACACTACCCTACCCTATACTTTCCTACCCTAAACTACACTAATCTACCCTACCATACCCTACACTACCCTACCCTGCACTACCCTTCACTACTCTACCCTACACTACCCTACCCTACCCTACACTACCCTACCCTACATACACTACACTATCCTGCACTACCCTACACTACTCTACCCTACACTACCCTACCCTACCCTACACTACCCTACCCTACATACACTACACTATCCTACACTACACTACTCTACACTACCCTACACTAAACTACCCTACCCTACCCTACACTACCCTATACATACACTACACTACGCTACACTACACTACCCTACACTACACTACCTACACTACCCTACCCTATACTTTCCTACCCTAAACTACACTAATCTACCCTACCATACCCTACACTACCCTACCCTGCACTACCCTACACTACCCTACCCTACCCTACCCTACACTACCCTACCCTACATACACTACACTATCCTACACTACGCTACACTACACTACCCTACACTAAACTACCCTACCCTACACTACCCTATACATACACTACACTACACTACGCTACACTACACTACCCTACCCTACCCTAAACTACCCTACCCTACCCTACACTACACTACCCTACCCTACATAAGAACCTTCTCCTGACAATAACGAACTCGACAAAAAAAGAATTAGCCAAATCGGTCCAGCCGTTCTGGAGTTATAGCGTCAGGAAGGAAAACCCGACTTATTTTTATATATTAAGAAGAAGAAGATTAATGTCCGGCTAAATTTGAACTACGACTTTTATTCATTAAAGGCTTCATGAATAAACCCATAGTAAATTTCAAAAAAAATAATGGATTTATTTATTCATACTAAGCAGCTGATCGATTTGTATGAGAAATCTAATTGACTAGGTATAGGTTTCTTGACGAAATTTATTCAGTTTCATAAGTAGAAGCCATAGTAAAATTATTGCGGTTTTTTTATCGAAGATTCTAATAAATAAATAGCATCTATTCATGTTTGGTGATAGCTTACGGTTCTCCTATTGCCTTTATGCTGCAAGTTTTACGCAACTACTTTAACTGTCAAAAATTTACAAGAAAATGCCTCTTTGTATTTTTTTAATAACTATCTTTTTTGTATTTTGTCAATTTTGTTAAGTTGAATTGCTGTTCGTTAGTCTCGTTAAAACTCGATAACGGCTGGACCGATTTGGCTTATTTTGGTATTGAATTATTTGTTGAAGTCTAGAGAAGGTTTAAAAGGTGAATAAATATGAAAATGCTTGGAATTAAATAAAAAAAAATATCAGTCAAATATTAATTGGTTTTAGGGTAGGGTAGTGTAGTTTAGGTGTAGTGTAGTTAGGGTAGGGTAGTGTAGTATAGGGTGGGGTAGGGTAGTGTAGTGTAGGGTAGGCTAATGTAGTGTAGGTGTAGTGTAGTTAGGGTAGGGTAAGGCGCTAGGCTTTCCTTTGACTTGTGCACAAAAACCGACACTCGATCCGCGCATCGGCAAGCGTTCCTTTGGCGGCGGCAAACCTTCGCAAGCCTGTTTAGCCAAGTGCCTCGCTCTACATGCTTGTGCTTGTGGGCGCTAGCTGTGGCTTGGCAAGCATGTGGAGGGCACCTGTACAGCACAACACAAACATGCGCAAACACAAAATTACCGTCAGAATTCTGCTACAAATAGAAGAGGTAGACAGGTAGTCAGGTCAGGTCATGTAGCTTTACTCTCTAAAATTGTGTAGATAGGTAGTTTCTGAAATATACAAAGAACAAAGTAGGTTACCTAATTAGTAACATGTAAGTACTATGAGGTAATTCAGGATGCGGTACCTAGTACCTTAGATATGACCTAGTCCCCTCCCAAGCTTTGGGCTTTGAGGTTATGGAGCTTGTCTGATACATAAATGTGCCAACTAGGTACTTACCAATAAATTTTTCGATGTATTTATCGAGTTCCCATTTATTGTACACTAGCTTTCCTGCAAGTGAGCACCTTGTGGATTGTAAAAATTTTTTAAAACGGTTTTTAAATCTCTGAAAAAAATAATGAAATTGATCACGCGCGACTTGAGAGTTGAGCGGTTGGCGGACTCACAAACATAAATGCTATGCACGCCCGCTTGATGCAATGCACGCCATTTGCAAATCGGAATCATCCCACTCCAACAAGCGGTTCCTTTAAAAAATTAACAACTAATAAATTTAATTGACTAGGTATAGGTTTCTTGACGAAATTTATTCAGTTTCATAAGTAGAAGCCATAGTAAAATTATTGCGGTTTTTTTATCGACGATTCTAATAAATAAATAGCATCTATTCATGTTTGGTGATAGCTTACGGTTCTCCTATTGCCTTTATGCTGCAAGTTTTACGCAACTACTTTAACTGTCAAAAATTTACAAGAAAATGCCTCTTTGTATTTTTTTAATAACTATCTTTTTTGTATTTTGTCAATTTTGTTAAGTTGAATTGCTGTTCGTTAGTCTCGTTAAAACTCGATAACGGCTGGACCGATTTGGCTTATTTTGGTATTGAATTATTTGTTGAAGTCTAGAGAAGGTTTAAAAGGTGAATAAATATGAAAATGCTTGGAATTAAATAAAAAAAAATATCAGTCAAATATTATTTGGTTTTAGGGTAGGGTAGTGTAGTTCAGGTGTAGTGTAGTTAGGGTAGGGTAGTGTAGTATAGGGTGGGGTAGGGTAGTGTAGGGTTGGGTAGTGTTGTGTAGGGTAGTGTAGTGTAGGGTAGGGTAATGTAGTGTAGGTGTAGTGTAGTTAGGGTAGGGTAGGATAGTGTAGTGTAGTTAGGGTAGGGTAGTGTAGTGTAGGGTAGTGTAGTGTAGGGTAGTGTAGTGTAGTGTAGGGTAGGGTAGTGTAGTGTAGGGTAGGGTGGTGTAGGGTAGGGTTGGGCAATGTAGTGTAGGTTAGGGTAGTGTAGGGTAGCGTAGTGTAGTGTAGGGTAGGATAGTGTAGTGTAAGGTAGGGTAGTGTAGTGTAGGGTAGGCTAATGTAGTGTAGGTGTAGTGTAGTTAGGGTAGGGTAAGGTAGGGTAGTGTAGTGTAGGGTAGGGTTGGGTAATGTAGTGTAGGTTAGGGTTGTGTAGTGTTAGCTAGTTTGAAATAACTCTGAATATGTTATTTACTGTGTACTTTTTGTCGGTTAGTCCTCTTTAGCATTTACTTTAATGTTAAGTTCTAGTTAAGAGCGAATTCACAAAATCCCTTACAAACTTTAAATTTCAATTTTTGAAAATGAAATGAGCCGTTTCTAATGGAACTATACTTACACATAAGCAAGTCACGAAATTCTAGTTTGTGGATAGGTCACATTTTCATAATACTTTATTATTAAAAGATTTTTTAGCGAATTTTAAGATTAGTAAAAACCTGAAATTGCTATTATTTAGTAACATTATATTTTTGATAATGTAATCTATCCATAAACTAGAATTTAGTCACTTGCTTATGTGTATACAGTTTCATTAGAATCGGCCCCATCCATTTTCAAGAAATAATAATTTAATATTTTTTTTTAAATAGAATAGAAACGATTTTGTAAATAAAATTTCAATAGTACCTACTTGTTATGTAAGTACTTACATGTAAAATAAAATTATTTTAAAAGTAACTTTAAGGATAAGTACCTATTATTATAATGTTGATAGCATTAATTTTTATTACAACTATTATCTACAAGACACTGTCTTTTTTGTATTTTTCTAATAAAAATATAATGCAGTACCGAAATGAAGGTTTTATTTACAAGGCCTTCACATTTTTCATGCTTCGTGTTATTTAACTTTCAGCTGATACTGTTAAGAGGCTCCATTGTGACCCCAGCGCCACGTAAAAATAAAATTTATAAAATTTTATTCGCTATAAACACAATTTATCAAAAACCTATTTAATTGTATACAGTTTTTGAGTTTGTGGTATAGTTTATTGAGATTTACCAATAAACTATAAAGCAATAATCGTGTAATTAGATTTAAAATAAATTGTGATAGTAGCAAATAGTTATTTTTTAGAAGTTTCGCTAGAGCTCACTGTGCAGCCTCTTAAATAGCAGTTTATGCTACTCATGGGGAACAGTAGTATTACTGTTTCTCATAAATAGTGGGTACTGCATGGATGTCATTTCTACAGTTGAGAAACAATAACTTCTACTTATCCAAGAGTAGTAAGTAGGTGGTACTGTTCCTCAACAGTAGAATACTGTTGACAAACAGTATTACTACTGTTGAAAACAGTGCCAGCTACTGTTGCTTACGTAGGTACTACTGTTGACAAACAGTAGTACCTACGTAAGCAACAGTAGCTGGCACTGTTTTCAACAGTAGTAATAACGTTAAAACAGTGCCAGCTACTGTTCGTCAACAGTAGTACCTACTTACGGCACAGTAGCTGGCACTGTTTTCAACAGTAGTAATAACGTTAAAACAGTGCCAGCTACTGTTCGTCAACAGTAGTACCTACTTACGGCACAGTAGCTGGCACTGTTTTCAACAGTAGTAATAACGTTAAAACAGTGCCAGCTACTGTTCGTCAACAGTAGTACCTACTTACGGCACAGTAGCTGGCACTGTTTTCAACAGTAGTAATAACGTTAAAACAGTGCCAGCTACTGTTCGTCAACAGTAGTATCTACTTACGGCACAGTAGCTGGCACTGTTTTCAACAGTAGTAATAACGTTAAAACAGTGCCAGCTACTGTTCGTCAACAGTAGTACCTACTTACGGCACAGTAGCTGGCACTGTTTTCAACAGTAGTAATAACGTTAAAACAGTGCCAGCTACTGTTCGTCAACAGTAGTACCTACTTACGGCACAGTAGCTGGCACTGTTTTCAACAGTAGTAATAACGTTAAAACAGTGCCAGCTACTGTTCGTCAACAGTAGTACCTACTTACGGCACAGTAGCTGGCACTGTTTTCAACAGTAGTAATAACGTTAAAACAGTGCCAGCTACTGTTCGTCAACAGTAGTACCTACTTACGGCACAGTAGCTGGCACTGTTTTCAACAGTAGTAATAACGTTAAAACAGTGCCAGCTACTGTTCGTCAACAGTAGTACCTACTTACGCCACAGTAGCTGGCACTGTTTTCAACAGTAGTAATAACGTTAAAACAGTGCCAGCTACTGTTCGTCAACAGTAGTACCTACTTACGGCACAGTAGCTGGCACTGTTTTCAACAGTAGTAATAACGTTAAAACAGTGCCAGCTACTGTTCGTCAACAGTAGTACCTACTTACGGCACAGTAGCTGGCACTGTTTTCAACAGTAGTAATAACGTTAAAACAGTGCCAGCTACTGTTCGTCAACAGTAGTACCTACTTACGCCACAGTAGCTGGCACTGTTTTCAACAGTAGTAATAACGTTAAAACAGTGCCAGCTACTGTTCGTCAACAGTAGTACCTACTTACGGCACAGTAGCTGGCACTGTTTTCAACAGTAGTAATAACGTTAAAACAGTGCCAGCTACTGTTCGTCAACAGTAGTACCTACTTACGGCACAGTAGCTGGCACTGTTTTCAACAGTAGTAATAACGTTAAAACAGTGCCAGCTACTGTTCGTCAACAGTAGTACCTACTTACGGCACAGTAGCTGGCACTGTTTTCAACAGTAGTAATAACGTTAAAACAGTGCCAGCTACTGTTCGTCAACAGTAGTACCTACTTAAACAACAGTAGCTGGCACTGTTTTCAACAGTAGTTATAACGTTTTCACGCAGTACCCGCTACTGTTGACCAACAGTATTATCTACTTAAACATCAGTTGCTGGCACTGTTTTCAACAGTAGTAATAACGTCTCCATCCAGCACCCAATACTGTTGACAAACAGTAGTACCTACTTAAACAACAGTAGCTGGCACTGTTTTCAACAGTAGTAATAACGTTTCTATCCAGCACCCACTACTGTTGACAAACAGTATTACCTACTTAAACAACAGTAGCTGGCACTGTTTTCAACAGTAGTAATCACATCTCCACGCAGTGCCCAGTACTGTTAAGAAGCAGTAGTAAGTATTCATAAAACAGTAGTAGTTACTGCTTACCGATCAGTAAGCGCTACTGATTAAAACAGTAGTAGTTACTGCTTACCGATCAGTAAGCGCTACTGATTAAAACAGTAGTAGTTACTGCTTACCGATCAGTAAGCGCTACTGTTTCCTCTTACTGTGTGTTTTTACTGTTTCCTCTTACTGTGTGTTTTTACTGTTTCACTTTACTGACTTTAACAGTTAAATTAACCGTAAGGACTTAACTGTTTTCTTTCAGTCAGAATCACTGTTTCTTTCAGTTGGCTCCAGTTTTACTGGACAAAACAGTTCTTTTTAATGAAATTTCGGTTAGTATTACCGATTTTTTTTTTCAGATGCATATTTACGCTTTAATGTTTAGTAAGCATTCATCATATCAGCCGAATGACGTCCACTGCTGAACAAAGACCTTCATTAGGGATTTTCACAAAAAACGGTTGCGTTCTGCTGCATACAGGGCTTCCAGCTATCTTCACCGCCGTCCCGTTTCATGTTCATTTCATACCTCTCCAGATACAAAGACTTTAGAGGTAGGGCATTGACTTTATTCGTTCGTTTCACTTTTTCTGTAATGGCATTACAAATTTATTATGTCCAGAGGCGTATTTACCCTATGGCAGGAGGTGAGGGGCGGCCGGAGATAGAAAAAGTCGTAGTAGATTTTTTTTAGGGAAAATTTGCCAAGTGCGAGTCGGATTAGCGGTAATAAGGGTGACGAACCACTACGAACATTCAAACAGGAGGTTACATTGTGGTTACAGTAAGTTGACGTTTATCGTGTGGCAGTACGGAACCCTGAGCGCGCTACTCCGACTTGAACTTGTTCAGTTTTTTGTCACTCAGAGGGGCGGTTTTTAATTGTGGCCGAGGCGCCGGATTTATAAATACGCCTCTGCTTATATTTTTAGGACAGCCATGGCGCTATGTGTCGATGCTAAGGAACCTGAGAAGAGGCAAATTGAGTGATACCGACGAGATCACCTTCATTGCTTCTAAGGGCGATTCCACACTGAACGAAAACAATGTTGAAGAGGCCGTCAACGTGGTGGCCACGTCCACGCCGCAGAAAGTGGATGGTGAGGAAATCTCTTGACGCGATAACTTATTAACATGATGGTTTTAAGGGATAGTAATTTATTGGGCAGTATTTAATTGGTTGAGTGGTAAAAAATAATATTATAGAATGTGGGCGGTTATTTAATCTTGATGGGCAGTAACATTGTAGTGTATGGGCTGTTTGTTACCTATTGGTTGGAGCCGTCTAGGGCGGATGGATGGATGGACGGACAGATGAACAGATACATGAACGGATGGATAGACAGACATACTAAATGATGGAAACACGGGCGATAGTTAGTATTTTAGGTAGCGAGGACACAAGCGACAAGCTCTCAGGTTGAATTTTAAGACAAGCGACAGAACCGACTTCGCTAGTTGCACTGGGTAATATAGTAATAAATGCTTGAAATGGTATATTTTGCTGTCCATTTGATAATACTTTACCGCCCATTTTTAGTTTCTCATTGCCCACTTTTAACTGCCCCATTTGTATTTTATAACTGCCCTTATTGAAATATTATATTGCCCATTGGAAAAGTTTACTGCCCATCTAAGTCACAGCTGTTTTCAAGTTCTTACAATGGCCTATGTCTGCATTGGACAACTACCTATTTTTGAAATGTAAAGTATATAAAAAAAGAATATATTATTTAAACTAATAATAAATGCAGCGCAGGACCGGTCGTTGTGGAAATCCTTGGGGGAGGCCTTTGTCCAGCAGTGGACGATTTGTGGCTGATATGATGAATAATAAATTAATGCCTACGCCTGTATGTCCGTCCGTGCATCGGTCCAACTTTTAAAAGGCTGTATCTGTTGAACTGAAAAAGGAAGCCGGCTGAAATTTTTTACAGATTGTTATAGGGAAAATAACAGGATCCCCATACATAAAAACGTGTTTTTTAAGAATATTTTTTTTTTCTGGTCTATTGCAAAAACGGTAATACATACAAGCGTGAAACTTGGTGCGACTATACTAATAATCCTAAAGTAACACAAAAAATAATGAAGCTGTGAGTTGTACTCGAGCTAAGGAAAAAAAACTGGCTAAGTGCGAGTCGGACTAGCACTCCGAGGGTACCGTACCGGCACACCTCTCCACACACCTATTATAGTATAGTGACAATGATACTTATTCACATTACAAACAAGACATCAACGCGAGCGACAAAAGATATGATTTTTTCATCATTCAGTTCGGACTCCTTAGCGCAAGTACGACTCATACTTGGCCGATTTTAATTTTTTGTAGTTTTACTTCAGTATTAGTACTATAATCTCAACACCAAGTTTCACGCTTGTGTGTATTACCATTTTTACGATAGAGCGAAATCAAAAATAACTACTAACTACAAACTATATAAAACACGTTTTTGTATGTCGCCCCCATTATTTTTTCAAATTTTTTTTTTGTATCTGTTGTTATATCGGCAACAGATATACATATTCTGTGAAAATTTCTATTGTCTACCTATTATGGATCATGAAATACAGCCCGCTGAGAGACGGAATGACGGACGAACAGACGCACAGACGGACGGAGAGACGGGCAGACAGCGGAGGCTTAGTAATAGGGTCCCGTTGGTGACGTTGGTCACACATTGGGTGTAGGGAACCCTAAAAATTGGCTTTTTTCTGTCGCTCGCGTTGATGTCTTTTGTTTGAAACGAATAGGTGTTGCACTTGTGTGGAGAGTGACTCGCACTAGGCCGGATTTTTATTACTATAATCGAGGGTGCACGATGCACGAGTCACAAGCGGCTTGCGAGTGTGGAATAGAAATTACTCCGTGTTAATTCTGTGATTGATTTGTCTACCGACCAATTTCATTTAAATCTGTTCAGACGTTTACGCTTGAAACTGTAAAAAAAACAAACACACATACTTTCGCGTTTATGATATTAGTGTGATGTTATCCTTTTCTAATACCTAACTATTCTGCTCTCTATGAACGTGTCAAGATTCTCTCTCCTAAACTAAGCGTGCCGCTTGGGATGGTCGGTCACTTCAAGGTTCTCTCTCCTAAACTAAGCGCGCCGCGTGGGATGGTCGGTCACTTCAAGATTCTCTCTCCTAAACTAAGCGCGCCGCGTGGGATGGTCGGTCACTTCAAGATTCTCTCTCCTAAACTAAGCGCGCCGCGTGGGATGGTCGGTCACTTCAAGATTCTCTCTCCTAAACTAAGCGCGCCGCGTGGGATGGTTGGTCACTTTAAGATTCTCTCTCCTAAACTAAGCACGCCGCGAGGGATGGTCGGTCACTTTAAGATTCTCTCTCCTAAACTAAGCGCACCGCGTGAGATGGTCGGTCACTTTAAGACTCTCCTAAACTAAGCGCGCCGCTTGGGATGGTCGGTCACTTCAAGATTCTCTGTCCTAAACTAAGCGCGCCGCGTGGGATGGTCGGTCACTTCAGGATTCTCTGTCCTAAACTAAGCGCGCCGCTTGGGATGGTCGGTCACTTCAAGATTCTCTAACCTAAACTAAGCGCGCCGCTTGGGATGGTCGGTAACTTTAAGATTCTCTCTCCTAAACTAAGCGCGCCGCGTGGGATGGTCGGTCACTTCAAGATTCTCTCTCCTAAACTAAGCGCGCCGCGTGGGATGGTTGGTCACTTCTAGATTCTCTCTCCTAAACTAAGCGCGCCGCGTGGGACGGTCGGTCACTTCAAGATTCTCTCTCCTAAACTAAACGCGCCGCGTGGGATGGTCGGTCACTTCAAGATTCTCTCTCCTAAACTAAGCGCGCCGCGTTGGATGGTTGGTCACTTTAAGATTCTCTCTCCTAAACTAAGCGCGCCGCGTTGGATGGTCGGTCACTTTAAGATTATCTCTCCTAAACTAAGCACGCCGCGTGGGATGGTCGGTCACTTCAAGATTCTCTGTCCTAAACTAAGCGCGCCGCGTGGGATGGTCGGTCACTTCAAGATTCTCTCTCCTAAACTAAGCGCGCCGCGTGGGATGGTCGGTCACTTTAAGATTCTCTCTCCTAAACTAAGCGCGCCGCGTGGGATGGTCGGTCACTTCTAGATTCTCTCTCCTAAACTAAGCGCGCCGCGTGGGATAGTTGGTCACTTTAAGATTCTCTCTCCTAAACTAAGCGCGCCGCGTGGGATGGTCGGTCACTTCAAGATTCTCTGTCCTAAACTAAGCGCGCCGCGTGGGATGGTTGGTCACTTCTAGATTCTCTCTCCTAAACTAAGCGCGCCGCGTGGGATGGTCGGTCACTTTAAGATTCTCTCTCCTAAACTAAGCGCGCCGCGTGGGATGGTCGGTCACTTCAAGATTCTCTCTCCTAAACTAAGCGCGCCGCGTTGGATGGTCGGTCACTTTAAGATTATCTCTCCTAAACTAAGCGCGCCGCGTTGGATGATCGGTCACTTTAAGATTCTCTCTCCTAAAGTAAGCGCGCCGCGTGGGATGATCGGTCACTTCAAGATTCTCTGTCCTAAACTAAGCGCGCCGCGTGGGATGGTCAGTCACTTCAAGATCCTCTCTCCTAAACTAAGCGCGCCGCGTGGGATGGTCGGTCACTTTAAGATTCTCTCTCCTAAACTAAGCGCGCCGCGTGGGATGGTCGGTCACTTCTAGATTCTCTCTCCTAAACTAAGCGCGCCGCGTGGGATGGTTGGTCACTTTAAGATTCTCTCTCCTAAACTAAGCGCGCCGCGTGAGATGATCGGTCACTTCAAGATTCTCTGTCCTAAACTAAGCGCGCCGCGTGGGATGGTCGGTCACTTCAAGATTCTCTCTCCTAAACTCAGCGCGCCGCGTGGGATGGTTGGTCACTTCTAGATTCTCTCTCCTAAACTAAGCGCGCCGCGTGGGATGGTCGGTCACTTCAAGATTCTCTCTCCTAAACTAAGCGCGCCGCGTGGGATGGTCGTTCACTTCAAGATTATCTCTCCTAAACTAAGCGCGCCGCGTTGGATGGTCGGTCACTTTAAGATTCTCTCTCCTAAACTAAGCGCGCCGCGTAGGATGGTCGGTCACTTCAAGATTCTCTCTCCTAAACTAAGCGCGCCGCGTTGGATGGTCGGTCACTTTAAGATTCTCTCTCCTAAACTAAGCGCGCCGCGTTGGATGGTCGGTCACTTCAAACATTGATTGTTCATTATTCATTGCAGGTGTAATTAAATTAAAATCAGAACATGTTTTAATCGGACAAGGTGACGAAGAATATGATATGGTAAGGCTCTGTTTATGGAATATGAAGTTGGTTCGTTTCTGAGTAAAACAGATCAAGTATAGGTAGTTACAAGTTGAAATGGTCGTAGTTCAGTGTGATTTGCGTAGTTGGGTTTATCACGCAGGTTAACCGACCTGAAGCACGGTCATTACCTAAATAGTACGTTACGTTAAGCCGTTGGTATCTTTTTTTATTCACAATTGTTGAGCTCTCTTGCCATCATCTCACCTGATGATAAGTGACAATGATGCCGAAGATGGAAGCGGACTTACCAAGATTCCTCAACGCAGTGGGGATCGGTTATCTTTCTTCAAGACGGAACACATCAATGCTGTTGACACTGATTTTTGGCGGCAAGACTTACATAAGATTGTGGTAGCTAACCAGGCGGGCTATGAAAATGCCCAACCACTAACCAAACCGAGTCTTACAAAGTTGACCCCGCCGGAAATCGAACCCGCGACCTCCTGGTGTGAAGCGAATGGACTAACCATTACGCCACGGTGGCGGTTAAAATCACGGAGACGGTTAATACATGTTGATATCACTAGATGGTAGTCGTGAAGCCGAGTCAGATGCCTTATAGGCGGCTTTAAAAACATCTGACAGTGGAGTTCGACTTGGCCCCCGTGTGTGGAATCATCATCACATAATCACATCAGCTCATACATATGTCCCCACCGAGGGGCTTGAGCCTACCCTGAATTAGGGTGGTGGTTCCTTAGTCGATTACGCGGGCCCAGTGCGGGTTGGTCAACTTCACACACAACCTTCGAGTTTCTTCACAGGCGTGTGCAGGTTTCCTTACGATGTTTTCCTTCACCGTAAGACCGTCGGATAAACGTACATATGAGATCGAAATTCGAAAACACATTGGTACGTGGCAGGACTCGAACCACGACTTCCCGGATAGGAGGTAGCGGCCCCTGCCGTTGCGCTACCGAAGCTCGTGTTGTAACGGATCCATATGTATAAATAAATATCTATAGGTATTACAGTAAGTCTTGATAGACTAAAAGGAATCTGTCTATTGGGAAAAACATAACTAAGTTTTATTCAGTCGGGTGAGGATTAACCTCGAGTCGAGTGAATAGACAGTTATTGGAACAAATTAGCTCAGGGACTATTTCCGAGAAGCCAGGCTGCCGCCTGTCGGCCGTCATTCGAACCACGCGGTGCGCACGCTATAACAGTAAGTGTTGCCGCGAAAACTGAGGCCGGAGCGATATTGGCGCCAGTCTGTCTGGCTGCTGGCAGCGACCGACGCTTGCGCGGGCGCCTCGATGTCGGGTGGCTTGGATCACGCCATGTCTATAGGTGTGCGTGCGACTGCCCGCGCGCCGCCGAGGCTGCATCTGTGTGAAAGCTTATAAAACCACGGACGCACGGACGCTGGGGGATTCAGTTGAACAGACCACCACAGGAGAAGCACGCATTCAAAGGACAACTGCAAGGACGCCACGCTGCCCGACGACCCCACACATGGGCCGTGTCCATGACCTGCCAGCTAAGTAAGTCAGATGACACAGAAATAGGAAATCTTCATTCTACGAGGCACGTGAGTGTTTAATAGTGTTCAGTCGCTTTAAATTTATAGGTAATTATTGTTTGTTTTCCAGGTTTCATAGCTTATTTAAATGTGTGTTAATTTCCAGTCTATATTTAATAGGTTTTAATGCATTTATTTCAGGGTTTTATATTTATTTGATTAGGATAGGTAGTATGTAGGCCCGCAGTTGGACAAGGGATATGATAACCGTAGCCACGTTTGTAGGATGTGGGAAGGGACTGTCCACTGCTGGGACATTTGTCCAACAGAGACTGATGATATAACTGCTGTAGCCACATGCGCAGGAAGTGGGAAGTGCTGAGTCCACTGCTGGGGAGAGATGATATCTATTCTGCAGCGGCTGATATGATGAAATCACTGAGGCCACATGTGCGGTCAAAGCTTTAGGGTTCCGTGAACACGAGGTCCACTCAGTTCACTAATCTCATTCGAGATAATACGGCGCTATGCTATCGAAGGGAAGGCATATTTTATCGAACTGCCTTCACTGCCAGTGCCATGCGGCATAAGTTTTAGGGTTCCGTGAACACGAGGTCCACTCAGTTCACTAATCTCATTCGAGATAGTACGGCGCTATGCTGTCGCAGGGGAAGGCCTATGTCATACTTGAGATGGCTGTTTACCAAGCTCCATGCAATATGGGCTAGATATGTAGTTCAGTGGTTCATAGATATGAACAACTCCTAATTTTACCAAATTTTAGCTAAATCTGTCCACACTTTTATGGGATAAATGTAATGGACTAACAAACAAACTATAGGCGTTCGAGCCTCGCCTATTTTGATACTAAAGTAATTATAGATAGGTAGGTCCTATCTGTAGCTTATCACAAGCATGCCTTGGCAGAATTTCACCCAAATCGGACCGAGCGTTTAGGAAAGTATTGGGCAAACAAACAAATGATTTGGGCGTTCGCGCCTTATTACTAGTGATTATAGCAAGACCGATTATGATGTAGGTAGACGACCCATCCTGATGGTAACCGTAGCCAGGGTCAGTTAATATGCGCTAGATTTAGAAACTAAATCTATTCTACGGTTTTCGGATATTATGGGCAGTGTTCACGGTGTCCGGGTCCTGTCGGCTCCTATTGCGTCCTGAGCTAGCGCCTCGACCAAACACTTGGCTTACACGCCTTCTCGCTTTGACCTGATTGTGATGCCGCGACTATGATTCGCGTGGGTCTCACAGTGGGTTGCGACTGTGTTGGTTCGTTGTTCTTCACGTTCAGCCAAACTATTAAACTGACATTACTTTCGCCCTTTATCAAGGGTTTACTACGTCTAAGGACAGATCCTTAACACTATGTATTATTTTGGAGCCGGCGGCACGATGGATATCGTGTCCATTTCGCTTTAGTTATATAGACCGCAGGTCTTTATATCATTATATATAACTGTATGGCACAGTTCCAGGTCTAAGAACCATATTAGTAGATCAACTACTTACTTCGCATTCCGTAGTGCTCTTCTCACAGGATGAGCGACATTCAAGTCGGAATATCTACTTTATTTTAGTACCTAGTGCTAATATGTATTCGCGAACAATCGCTGTTCGAAGGTATTAATCCTACCTGACGAATAGGGATGGACAAGCTATGGCTGTAAAGACTCAGCTATAGCTCACACTATACACGTATAATAAGGCGCCTCACAAGCGTTTTATATACACTAGCTTTGGGATTCGGGTGGAACATGGCATAGTACACTTTACATTGTCGTGTAGCTTAATTAAATTACACTTGAAGGGTGGTGGACTCTGATCATGTACCTTAGTGGCCTGCCAGAGACAGTAGCTAGCGGGGCTCACGTAGTAGTAATTATCTGTTTAGAGCTAAAATCGCTCGTTCAATTACTTTGAGTTAGATGTACATTGTTTTAATCACCAAAATAATGCAGTACTGACGTCAGTCAAGTATTACGTTATTCCGAGCACTGGGGGCTAGCTACCCTTCCCAATTTGGGGGGGCCCAAAATAGGGACCAATCACAGTAGGGAAATTAGGGTTCCGCGCGAAATACTTCAAAATTACGGGTTAGACTACATCGTTCGTCCAAACACAACGTGATAGATTAATCTCTTAAAAATAACTTGTCATTCACCTTCAAAAAGACTCTGAGTTACTGCGATCACAATTAGGGTTCTCTAGACGATCTGGCCAAACGTTTAATCGTATTTTAAAATGCAATAAAAATCAAGTATAGTTTACATACTTCTTATAGGTAGATAGCGGTAGGTTGTATGTTGTATGTACGTATGCGTATTATAGGTAGGTTTAGTTAGTTATATTTATATATATTTATATATTTGTATGTATAGGCTGGTGGGGCGTTACAATTTGATAAGCCGTGACCAGGATGAGAAGAGGCTCCAAAATATTACATTTGGATAGCCAAAATCAGGATTCGGAGGCGGGAACGGCTACAGTGCTACCAAAGAACTTGGATGTCTGACATCTGATTTTCGCGTTCGTAGACTGAATCTTGTAGGTAGTCGTTTTGTATAATAAAACTTTGTGTTCAGTTATTTGTGATAAACATAGATAAATAACTTTAGTTGGCTTCGGTTTATGCCACAATTTGATGTTCGTGAAAATGGAATGAAGTGCGAATGACAATTATAACTGAATGATTGATCTATCAAACAAAGAGAAAATTATTATTTTTATCCTATGTAGTTTTATAGTTTATAGGTTAATTTAAACCCCAGCTATTGTCTTATATCCGGGGGGTTGAAGGTTCGTATTTTGTACTTAGAACTAATACAGGAGTCGACGAGTGAGTGAGCGCTCCCGTTGAATTCTTTTATATGGCAGCGTATTTGAAGTAGGCATTGATAATATAGTTTCTTCTCAATACTCCGTTGGTAAAATTCCGGATGTAAATAATTAAATAAGTTATTTGTTCGAAAGAAATATTTGGTAGGTACATTTTCTAGTTGGTGTATAAGATGGGTAGTTAACGATTTAGTTCAGAGAAAAAGGTCTCTCATAATAATTGATAAATAAGGTAGTTGAGCGTTACGAATAGCGTGTACTTATGTAGGCAGACGGGGCTGTGAAGTTGCACTTATTTAATAGGTTAGGTAAATTAAGTAAATTTTAGGTAGGTTATATACTATTTTGTATCAAAATATAGTAATATTTAAGTTATTTACATTTCGTAAAAGAAGCAGTTGTTACATTGAATGCCTACTGTCGTTGGAATCGCAAAAGGTCTGTGAAGGACATGCGATTTGCTTTGATATTGTCGTAGGAACTTCAAGCTAGTGCGCTATGGCACAATAATATATCCGTAGCCTTGCAATTTACAGTCGCAAGTTCGATCCTGTTAGAGGTAATTTGTTTTAAAGATAAATTTTATTTTTATTTTTGTTAGATTGTATATTAGGAGTTTGTAATTAGCCTCGTAACTTGGTGTCGCCAGTTCGAGTCCCGAGAAAGGCAAATTTAGAAAAAAAAATATTATTTTAGTTCTTAATATATTTAGGTTGTATATTAGGAGTACCTAGTAGCTTCGCATACTAGGGTCGCGAGTTCAATTCCCGTTGCGGTTGACAAAATATATTTTTTAGTTTTAATTTATTTACGTTACTTATTAGGAGTACCTAGTAGCTTCGCATACTAGGGTCGCAGGTTCGGTTCCCGTTGGGATGAAAAAAAATATTTTTTAGTTTTAATTTATTTACGTTGTATATTAGGAACACCTAGTAGCTTCGCATACTAGGGTCGCAGGTTCGGTTCCGTTGCGGTTAAGAAAAATAAATTTTTGTTTTGTTTGGTTTGTTCCGCAGTATATCAAGGTTGCCAAACGTATATTAAGTGCACCTAGGGACATTGGATGCGAGATAGGGTACATAATAAAGATTTAGTTTTAAATATCTACCAGTGACCTTGAGGTATAATGAGGTATGGTCGCCGTATACGAGCCTTATGTTCGGATGTTGGGAATTTTAGAGTAACAGGAATAGGTACTGCTCTGAATTTTGTTATAGGAACTTTAAGACAGATACAGCTGTTGGGTAATAACTTTCAGTAAGTGAATTAGGTCTTTAGGAGCGGATTAGTTCATATGGTGGGGTATTCTAAGAAATTATTCGTTTTGAATAAAAAAAAAATACCTTCAAGGTAAATAGGCAAATTTTCAGAAGGTGCGTGAGTACGTTTTAGCTGCGATCGAGTGGTATACTTGGGTAGAATGTAGCTGGTGTTATTTTGTAGCTATCGGTTCATGCGAAGACTCCTGACTTTGACGTTCCAACTTACAATTTATTAAGGGTAGGTAGAATAAATGGACTTAGTGTTACATATCTATTACACTGGGGTTAGTCAGTGTTATGGTAGACAATATTTAATATTTCGGAAGTTTATTCTAGATCCTATTAGGGTAACTATGGTTTTATAAGTCTATTATGCGGGGGGTTGTGAATATAGGCATCTGAACTTAGTATTTTTACATAGCAGTATAGCGTAAGCGAACCGCAGTGGCATAAAGGATAGTTAAGATACGAGGAAAATATTTTAAATTAGTATCTCGGAATTTAAATATTTAAAATCAACAATAAATACTTTGTTGAGGTCCTCGGTGGTCACTCAATCAGACAAATTAAGGGATAGTCTTTATAAAAGATAGATATAAGTATATGAGTGTGGAAATAATAATAAAGGATAATACACATATGAAATAATAAATATTTAATTTAGTATTTGTAATTTATCCTTGTTAGTATTAATTTTCGTATACTTTATTCTGCTCAGCCTTTATTAGTTGCTTGAGTGCCCACCTATAGTTTCACCTTTGTCTCTTCCGATCGACAAAGGATGCCGAGAGAGGTCGTTTGAAACGATAAGGCCGCCTTTGCATATAGTTGCGTGTTTTGATAGATCATATTATGTGTTTCCTTTTGTGCGTACAATAGAGAATATTTATCTTATCCTATTTCAAAGATAGAAAATTAAACCTGGGTTTTATTTTAAAATCTTTAAGATCGGGGGGTTGACGAGTCTTCTACTAGGAATCAAAATAAAATCGGCTTGATGGAATGCTAGACTTAATATATTTTATAGGGCCACTGTATATACGCGGTAGTAAGGTAACCTTATGGTGCTAAAATGAATGAGTACGTCAGTATGAGTCAAGAATAATTTGTAGGCGTATTTTAAAATAGGTAGCATTTTGTTTGTCGTCGTGTTAAAAATGATATAGGTAGGTAGGGTACACATAACAAAAATAACTATGGGATCAAATAATATAAACTTATTCGAAAATAGGATGTTTCGAAAAACCAGTTAAATATAATTTTAAATGAAGTAGGTACTTATTTGATTTAGCTCATTTGAATATAACATAATTCTTTTATTCATGTATCTAAGCTGCGGTATTCTACTGGAATAGGGTTACTTACATATATCTATGTAACTTGTTTTAAGTTTAATATCGTTTCACTGTAAGTGTAGGTGACTAGTAGGAAATCTAGTTTTACCTATAAATAATGCCTTCACTAGAATAAGCTGCGTCCAAGGTGTAGGTAAATAAATTGAAATGACAATCATGGTACTTGTAGATGACAATAAATACATAAGTAGGCTAACTTTTAAATTTTAGTTAAAAACATTTTATAGATAAGTTTTAGGTGTCTAATATATGCACTCTTTTACGCATTATTAAGTAGTATTTTTAAAAGTGAACTATATTAGTGTACTTGATTCCCTTTAACGTATCTCGTAGGACTAGTTGGTTAAAAGGCATCGCTAGCGGGAGCAGGTTCCGGGGGTGCGCGAGACGCAAGCGGATCGCGGGTGTGGAGAGAAGGGTAGCCGATATGTTAATTCGGGTCCTAAGCTGTTTATCTACCGAAGTTCATTCAGCTAGGTACGTTAGGTAGCTTTGTGTGAAGGAGTAACAAACATACATACATCCGTACATGTAAGGTTTCGCGTGTGTAATATTGGTAATGGTTTAAGTAGGTTAGGTGGGTAGAAAAGAAAACTTAGTTGTCTCTGGTTTAATTACCTACCTACATTTACCTGTAAATGTTGGCTATAGATGCATTCTGGAAAAAAAAAAATTGTTTTGACAAAGACGTCTAGTAAATAGCGTCTAGGATAAGTATATAAGGTACTTAAATAGATAATTTATCCTATAGGTGTAGTTACCTATGACTGCTTATCAATCTAAATTAGAAAAACCTTTTAACGGTAAAAATAAATTATTTCCAACCATTTCACATCTCAGTGTGTAAAATAGGTAGATGAGATAAACTTCTAAAATAGGTATACATAAATTTTAAGTAATTTAAAACATCATTCCGAACTAATAAATAAGGTCTTATCATTAGTTCAATCTTAAGGATCATTCAGTACGAAACTTTTATTACTAGTAGATAGCTAGTTATTCGTATTATTCGGACAAGAAGGTAATTATTCGGGTTATTCGGGCAGAGTAAATAGAAAAGCATAGGATATTATTCGGTACGTAGGTAAGTTGGAGAATCTATAAGTTAGACGATTAGTCAAAGGATTATATTTTTTTAGGGAATCCTCACGTATTTATAGAAGAAACTAAAATAGTATCATCATCATCATCACATCAGCTCATTTGCGTCCCCACCAAGGGGCTCGAGCCAAAAAATAGTATAGACGTAGGTAGTTCAGGAGATTTGGAGTGAAGTTGAGACAAACACATAGTCACATTATTAGATACATAGGGAGTACCTACACACTTCAGTTTGATTTTATTTGTTTAGCGCAATAGATTTGTAAGTCAATCTTACAACAGCGGAAATTTCGGCTAGAGCATTCTACTCACTTTTAATTAAATAGGTACTGTACCAATAATTAGTTATTTGTATAATATTATAAAAAAAAGCAGGTAAATAGGTAGGGCGTGCTAGTACCTACTATTTCCTTCAAATGTTTTGATTGTGGCGCTGTTACGAATGACATAGGCAGCTACTAATAGGTGTGACCTTTCGCCACAGGGAAAGTAAGGAGTTAGTTTGTCCTTTTTTCAATAGGTGGCGCCACGGGTCATACATTTTGTTCGAAACATTTTTACGGTTTTATTTAAAACAATGTTTCATAGAATTTCAAACTTACTAGGTGATAATAGAATTTATTCAATAGGATAGAGATATTTTAGTTCAATTCGATCGAATATTGATGCAAGACAAATGTCTTGTAGTTCGGCCTGTTCTCACAAGGTGTCGCTGACCATTTGAGTTTGCACAGTGAGTTTGTCAAAGATATAAAAGTCTGTCGACTTGCCGCTTATAAGTAATGGCGCTAGCGTAGTTCAGGGGTCGCGTGCGTTCAGGAATTAACACAGATCTACTAGGAATTATAATGCAGTCGAGGACTTAACGCACGAAGAAAAAAAAAAGGGTTAGGTTTTATAAGTTTAAGTTAAAAGGAGACGCCATCGGAATAACAATTGTGATATTTTTGGATTAAATGTTTTAATAACGGTTGAGTTTTATTACCTAGTTAAAATGAAAAAAAAAACTCACTTGTCTTTTCTTTCGATAACCCGGTAAAATGTGTAAAGGTATGTTTGAATAACAGGTACAGCGAAGCTATGTTATTTCAACATTAGCATATCTACGCTTTTGGTGAATGGCTGATTTTAGTAATAAGATTAGAAGGTACAGTAGGATTATAATAAACATATTATAATCTTGCTAAATGTAGTGAAATTACGCATGAATAGGAAAGGTAGGGAGTCGGTATTAGTTTTATAAGGTTGCGGTTAGTTTTAAGTTTGCAATGATGCATGCTGCTTCAATTATTTATTACTCTTATATATAGTTTGTGCCGGG
Organism: Coleophora flavipennella; assembly: GCA_947284805.1. Taxonomy (NCBI): domain Eukaryota; kingdom Metazoa; phylum Arthropoda; class Insecta; order Lepidoptera; family Coleophoridae; genus Coleophora; species Coleophora flavipennella. Next base: position 18,154,234 of record OX369257.1, read on the forward strand.
TTGTGGTGAAAGTGGGTCATCCTTGGTGCGTTAAATATTAGCGCTCATTTATTTTCAACTTTCAGATCTGATTTTAGAACGAAGTCACGGTCTGTCATTGGAAGTAAATATTATTTTCTTTTGCAAGATGAGGGTTTTGGTTATAAACTAAAGTGAGAATTGTGTTTAAATACTTGAAAATAGGTCTACATATTCTCTTGTGTTGACTACAATAAATATCCTGGCTGAAGATGGGGATTTGTTGACCTTTCCAGGATTGGAATACCACAAAAGGCTGTTTGAGAGTGATGTGAAAAGTGGTTTTGAGTGAGTTGCTTTGATATTTTGGGGGTAAATTAAGGGAAAGTGTGGTCTTGAAGGAGAGTCAACAAATACTGGATATCTGAGTCAGCTGTTGGCGCACGCTGTCCTACTTCATGAATACAAAAATAGTACGAACCAACAATTTGTTCTTTTGAGTCTTACATTACGTTGGTTTGGGCTAATTACTCTACCAGAAGCTAAGAACTGGACTTATACACTATACATACTCCAAGGTAAGATTCTATTGTCACTTGGGGGAAGCTCTATTTGGAGAACTTGGCTGATTGTCGCGGGAGCCGCTTGTGTTATATCACAGACAGTTTGGAGAGGTAAACTAGATTGACAATTTACTAATGCGCTTATGCCAGTAGAGGTTCCTGGTGCGTGGGGAATTGGAAGCTAGTGGTCCACTCAATGTATACGCCTATGCGCGAAACGTAGCAGTGGCTTCGACTCACAACCGAAATGCCCGTTCGAACTCCTCTGTGATGGCGGGAGCTGGTCCTGTGCTAATCCGGTTTTGTTTATGGTTGAGTGTATCAATCAAGGGACAATAAATGACATGCCTGGTTTAAATACACACCACACTTAGGGGAGAATGTGCCAACAGGAAATTTTAATAGTTATTAGCTATTTTGAAAATTTCAAAAAGACAATTCTCTGAATTCTATTTTTAAAAATTTTCAGGGGGTTGGATTGTAACGGATCCATATGTATAAATAAATATCTATAGGTATTACAGTAAGTCTTGATAGACTAAAAGGAATCTGTCTATTGGGAAAAACATAACTAAGTTTTATTCAGTCGGGTGAGGATTAACCTCGAGTCGAGTGAATAGACAGTTATTGGAACAAATTAGCTCAGGGACTATTTCCGAGAAGCCAGGCTGCCGCCTGTCGGCCGTCATTCGAACCACGCGGTGCGCACGCTATAACAGTAAGTGTTGCCGCGAAAACTGAGGCCGGAGCGATATTGGCGCCAGTCTGTCTGGCTGCTGGCAGCGACCGACGCTTGCGCGGGCGCCTCGATGTCGGGTGGCTTGGATCACGCCATGTCTATAGGTGTGCGTGCGACTGCCCGCGCGCCGCCGAGGCTGCATCTGTGTGAAAGCTTATAAAACCACGGACGCACGGACGCTGGGGGATTCAGTTGAACAGACCACCACAGGAGAAGCACGCATTCAAAGGACAACTGCAAGGACGCCACGCTGCCCGACGACCCCACACATGGGCCGTGTCCATGACCTGCCAGCTAAGTAAGTCAGATGACACAGAAATAGGAAATCTTCATTCTACGAGGCACGTGAGTGTTTAATAGTGTTCAGTCGCTTTAAATTTATAGGTAATTATTGTTTGTTTTCCAGGTTTCATAGCTTATTTAAATGTGTGTTAATTTCCAGTCTATATTTAATAGGTTTTAATGCATTTATTTCAGGGTTTTATATTTATTTGATTAGGATAGGTAGTATGTAGGCCCGCAGTTGGACAAGGGATATGATAACCGTAGCCACGTTTGTAGGATGTGGGAAGGGACTGTCCACTGCTGGGACATTTGTCCAACAGAGACTGATGATATAACTGCTGTAGCCACATGCGCAGGAAGTGGGAAGTGCTGAGTCCACTGCTGGGGAGAGATGATATCTATTCTGCAGCGGCTGATATGATGAAATCACTGAGGCCACATGTGCGGTCAAAGCTTTAGGGTTCCGTGAACACGAGGTCCACTCAGTTCACTAATCTCATTCGAGATAATACGGCGCTATGCTATCGAAGGGAAGGCATATTTTATCGAACTGCCTTCACTGCCAGTGCCATGCGGCATAAGTTTTAGGGTTCCGTGAACACGAGGTCCACTCAGTTCACTAATCTCATTCGAGATAGTACGGCGCTATGCTGTCGCAGGGGAAGGCCTATGTCATACTTGAGATGGCTGTTTACCAAGCTCCATGCAATATGGGCTAGATATGTAGTTCAGTGGTTCATAGATATGAACAACTCCTAATTTTACCAAATTTTAGCTAAATCTGTCCACACTTTTATGGGATAAATGTAATGGACTAACAAACAAACTATAGGCGTTCGAGCCTCGCCTATTTTGATACTAAAGTAATTATAGATAGGTAGGTCCTATCTGTAGCTTATCACAAGCATGCCTTGGCAGAATTTCACCCAAATCGGACCGAGCGTTTAGGAAAGTATTGGGCAAACAAACAAATGATTTGGGCGTTCGCGCCTTATTACTAGTGATTATAGCAAGACCGATTATGATGTAGGTAGACGACCCATCCTGATGGTAACCGTAGCCAGGGTCAGTTAATATGCGCTAGATTTAGAAACTAAATCTATTCTACGGTTTTCGGATATTATGGGCAGTGTTCACGGTGTCCGGGTCCTGTCGGCTCCTATTGCGTCCTGAGCTAGCGCCTCGACCAAACACTTGGCTTACACGCCTTCTCGCTTTGACCTGATTGTGATGCCGCGACTATGATTCGCGTGGGTCTCACAGTGGGTTGCGACTGTGTTGGTTCGTTGTTCTTCACGTTCAGCCAAACTATTAAACTGACATTACTTTCGCCCTTTATCAAGGGTTTACTACGTCTAAGGACAGATCCTTAACACTATGTATTATTTTGGAGCCGGCGGCACGATGGATATCGTGTCCATTTCGCTTTAGTTATATAGACCGCAGGTCTTTATATCATTATATATAACTGTATGGCACAGTTCCAGGTCTAAGAACCATATTAGTAGATCAACTACTTACTTCGCATTCCGTAGTGCTCTTCTCACAGGATGAGCGACATTCAAGTCGGAATATCTACTTTATTTTAGTACCTAGTGCTAATATGTATTCGCGAACAATCGCTGTTCGAAGGTATTAATCCTACCTGACGAATAGGGATGGACAAGCTATGGCTGTAAAGACTCAGCTATAGCTCACACTATACACGTATAATAAGGCGCCTCACAAGCGTTTTATATACACTAGCTTTGGGATTCGGGTGGAACATGGCATAGTACACTTTACATTGTCGTGTAGCTTAATTAAATTACACTTGAAGGGTGGTGGACTCTGATCATGTACCTTAGTGGCCTGCCAGAGACAGTAGCTAGCGGGGCTCACGTAGTAGTAATTATCTGTTTAGAGCTAAAATCGCTCGTTCAATTACTTTGAGTTAGATGTACATTGTTTTAATCACCAAAATAATGCAGTACTGACGTCAGTCAAGTATTACGTTATTCCGAGCACTGGGGGCTAGCTACCCTTCCCAATTTGGGGGGGCCCAAAATAGGGACCAATCACAGTAGGGAAATTAGGGTTCCGCGCGAAATACTTCAAAATTACGGGTTAGACTACATCGTTCGTCCAAACACAACGTGATAGATTAATCTCTTAAAAATAACTTGTCATTCACCTTCAAAAAGACTCTGAGTTACTGCGATCACAATTAGGGTTCTCTAGACGATCTGGCCAAACGTTTAATCGTATTTTAAAATGCAATAAAAATCAAGTATAGTTTACATACTTCTTATAGGTAGATAGCGGTAGGTTGTATGTTGTATGTACGTATGCGTATTATAGGTAGGTTTAGTTAGTTATATTTATATATATTTATATATTTGTATGTATAGGCTGGTGGGGCGTTACAGTGTGTGGAATATGGCCTAACATTTCCGAGCTTGGGAAGAGACCCGTGGCTCAGAAGTGGGGAAGTTATGAGTTGTTAACAGATAGTTACAAAATTAATTTAAAACTTTGTTTTAGCAACAAACTGACCTAAGTAAATCAACTTCGATGTTTATAAATCATTTCTTCGATATGAGCGAAGTGGAGCGAGTGGTTATCTGTGATGACACACAAGTAGTCCACGATGCACCAGCAGACAACCTTCTCACCCAAGCAATGAGGAACATAATGGAGACATACGTCAATTCCGCGTTCGCCATAGCGTTAGATACAGAACCACACCCCCAATCAATCTGCCAATCCAAAATCGAAGATCAAATGGTAGAAACATCTAAAGAAATGGAAAAATCAGCCTTAAATTTCTTAGCAGATGTTTTACAAAGTGATGTAGCTGGAGATGTAGCGTTTTGTATTGAAGATGATGCGGATGCTGAAAATAATGACAGCATCGTTGTAATAGACGATGAATATGCGGAGATTACTTGCGCACAAGTTCAAGAAATTCCATTAGAGGTAAGGAAATCCTGTTAGAAATCACGAATATTTTATGTAGGTAAGTTAAGTATATCTGAACAGATGTAATAATTTTCTAGGTCGATAGTATGGCTGCTTCTGTTAAAGACACTGAAGTAGAGACAAATGGAGATAACTTCTATGAAAATGCTTATTTAACTTTAAACAGTAAGTTAATTGATTGCAACTTGACAACACAGATAGTAAGCAGTTTTAACATTATCAAAAACTTATAAACTAATTATTATACAGGAGATTACGATCAATGTTCTGAAGATGACATAGAGCAAATTCTTGAAGATCCAAAAGGATTACCAATGCAGGAAGTACAATTGAAACCAGCCAACACTTCTGACGAAGAAGTATCGGAAATTGAACAGGATAAGGTTATAATAGAGATATCAATTTTACCTTTGAGCTACGAAGAAGTAAAAGAAGGTTATGTGATCGTCTGAAAAATCTACACTAAAAAGTGTATGTGTTGTGTGTCCGTATCCTCGATTTGAAGCGAAATTTTGGATATTAATATTTAAAATTATTTGTTGGGTACAGCTTTTTTTAGACTCTTATTTCTTTCTCAAAAATGGTGATATGGATGTTTCCCGAATTTTTATCATCGCGTTAACTTTTATTGACACCTAAAATATTGCCATTATATGTGTCAATGTGGAAAAAATGGTACATGTTGATGTTAAAAAAAAATCTCAAAAATGGCAATAAGGATAATTGTCAAATTGACGCAATCGAGAAAAATTAATAGCGTCTTCATCATCATCATCATCATGTCATCAACTTCTCTATGACCATCACGTAGAGAAAATTATCAAAAAAGCGTCAAAATCGTTAGGTTTTATTATGAGAACTACTGCTAAGTTCAACAAACTTAAATCTATTAAAGTACTCTACTGTTCTTATGTGCGCAGTATCCTCGAGTATGCCTCAGTAGTGTGGAACCCTCGATACAATATTTACAGATCCCGTATCGAATCTATCCAAAAAAGGTTTTTAAAATATCTGCAGTTTAAATGTAAGCGATTTGACCATTCCTATGAAGACAGATGCAATAGGTATCATTTTCTATCTCTTGAGTCAAGGAGAAAAATCGCTGATATAGCCTATTTATCTAAAATAGTGAACGGCACAATAGATAATCCCCCATTACTCGGCAAAGTACATCTTCAAGTACCCAACTTTCGTTTGAGAAACAAGCAAGTGTTTGCATCGCCAATTTGCAGAACTAATTATCGCCAAAATTCGTTTTTTGTCAGAGCCATAAACTCCTTAAACAAACTAGCAGCACAAAACCATGACATTGATATTTTCAATATGAGTACAACCATATTAAAGCGTAAACTCACGGCGACGTTACAGGGCCTTCCAGCCCCGGTCCACTAGTACAGTCATGTGAAATTGTTATATTTTAAATACTTAAATACTTTTTTTTTCTAGTTTGGCTTTAAATTTGTGTTTAACATATATCTTCTTGAATTTTATCTGCGAAAACTTGTCATCAGCTTTTAGATACATAAAGTTTATTTTATCATTAATGTATAATAGCAGTAAGTTTTCCAAATATAATAAAATAAATAAAAAAATAAATGTCAGCCGAAAAAAATTTACTGGACAAAGGCCTCCCGCAAGGATTTCCACAACGACCGGTCCTGCGCCACCCGTATCCAACGGCTTCCCGCGACCTTCATCAGGTTGCCGGTCCACCGATTGAGAGGCCTGCCAACGCTTCGCCTTGCGGTGCGTTGTCACTTCTCGAGAACTTTACTGCCTCCAACGGTCATCGGTTCTAAGAGCTATGTGCCCCGCCCACGAGCTATGTATCCCTACATGATCAAATTAGAAATGAGGAGATCCGTAGGAGAACCAAGGTAACCGAAATAGCTCATAATCGCTAAACTTAAAGCATACATACCTTTTCACAAAATCGTTTCCCATACAAACTTAAAAATGGATGGGCCGATTGTAATGAAACTTATACACATAAGCAAGTCACGAAATTCTAGTTTGTGGATAGATTACATTTTCGAAATACTTTGTTTTAAAATAGATTAGCGCATTTTAAGATTACAATGAAAACCTTAAATAACTATTATTTATGACAACATATTTTTTGAAAAATCTATCCATAAACTAGAATTTCTGATTTGAATATGTGTATAAAATTTCATTAGAATCTGCCCATCCATTTTCAAGACGTAGTAATTTCAAGTTTGTATGGGAAACGATTTTGTAAATACGCTCTTAAGTGGCAGCGTCTGTAATATGTTGTAAAAGGTTTATCTTGGAAAACTCTAAAAAAAATGCAGATTGAAAATTGTTAGAAACCGCACCTACGAGAAGGTTACCTAAGTTCTTAGGAATTCCAATTAATTTTAGAGTTTTTTGTGATAATCTTTTGTTTCAGATAAATGTACTTATTTACTTTTTATTTGCAGGAAGCCAGACAGGGGTTGGCGGCCGTTTCTGGGGTTTCCGGCGTGAGCGGCAAGAGCAAGAGCAGCCTGATAAGCCGCTGTCGGTCTCAAACAGCAAAGTTGCTGTCGTGCTTGAGAGGCTTATGGCGACGCAAAACTCCTGGGAGGCGCAAGGTACGAGTATGGGCTTTTGGCTCCATGTGATTGCAAAAATTTCATCATATCAGCTCATAGACGTCCCCACCGAAGGGCTCGAGTCTACCCAGAATTAGGGCAATCGGACCTTAGTCGACCATGCGGGTTCACTGCGGGTTGGTCGACTTCACACACAACGTTCGAGTTTTTTCGCAGACGTGTGCAAGTTTCCTCACGATGTTTTCCTTCACCGTAAGAGCGTCGGATAAACGTACGTAATATAAAAATTCGAAAACACATTGGTACCTGGCCACCTCCCGGACAAGAGGCAGCGGCCCTAGCCGTTGCGCCACCGATGCAAAAATTTTATATCAACTTAATCTCTTTAACCGAGAGAAGACGCTGAATTCAGGCAGCGCAGTTCTGGCCGATGTGGAAATCCTTAGAGAGACCATTGTTTAGCAGTGGATATCTTTCGGCTAGTATGATGATGATGAATATCTTTTATCGGCGGAAGTTGGGAACAGTTTGCAGTCAATACATTCTTTTCGTTATCTTCGTCTCCACTTTTCTTCAAATTATTAAAAACTAATTCTTTGTTACAGAAAAAGAGACCGCAAAAACTAAACCGTAATCTATGTCCACTGTCACCGACTGCTAGGCGTCGTGCATCCAGTGTGCTGGACCAGATCGACCTGTACTCCCCCTTACCGTCCCGCTCTGTGACCTGGAAGTACAACACCGTCAACGAAGCACTCGTCCACTCTTCACGGTGGAAGGAATACGAATTCGATAACCAACCCATGGAGAAAGAAGAACACTAAGACATTTGGTTCATGTCACTCTTTAGGTGTTTCTTGTGAATCTTTAGATACTCCAGTAAAAGGCTGTATAATTTCATTGATTGTTTTTATTTTTTGAATCACTAGTAACGGTTCTGCCTAAAACCAACAAAACACCTTGGTTATACGTCATAAGCAGATCTGATTGAAATAGTTTCGCGTAAATGTAAATTTACCGTTGGAATAGATTTGGGCATCGATTAGGTTAGAAATTAGAAAACAATGTTCATCTCTCTCTCGCCAATGGAGTAAGCGAGCTTGCGAGGCAGCGCCGGATTCACACCGGCTCCGTCGAAAATAGAACAGTTGCAGATTCCTGGGCTAAATCTCAAATATCCAGATGGGTGCGCCATCTGAGCCAGTTAAATCAGTCCGGCGAAAAGTAGCCGAGCCCCACTTCTTGTCTGAACGTCTGCCAGTGAAGACCGGGAAGGAACCAACTAACACCACACAAAATGGTGAGTTCTACTATGACGACAGTGATAATGTGAACAAGGAATTCAGTGTGAGAACGGACTCTTATCTCGGGAAGTGAAAACGTGTAGATCTCGTGATGTGAGCCCCGCAGACCGGAAGCTCGAGAAAAATCAATGCTCCTGTCCTTCCTTCGACTATCTAATCCAATAGTGCTGTGACAAATAGTGAATGAACATGGTATTGTATGTCAGCATACGCTATCCTACACCTAAACCGACAGTGACGGGAACTACCATACATTAACACCTACAATGCATGACAATGACATGCCACAAGAATAACGAAATATTTTTGGTAATTTTCAGAGCGACCTCAGCAAGAACGACATTGAGAGTGAGTACCATTATTTATTTATTAACTGTTCTCGTTTAATACTTAAATAATAACTAATCTAATGAATTCAACGGTTACAAAAAAACTTAATGTAAAAAAAGTTACATTTACAGAGTATTTTAACTCAGGAAAAAATCTAATGAATTAATTAATGTTTAAAACGACATAAATGTAACGGGAGTGAGCATTGTAAAATCTAAGTATAGCTCGTTTGTCTTAAAAGGCGCGCGTTGCTAAGAGAAGCCGGCGGCGGCACCAGTGGCACGGCCACGTTGCGCGCGCGCTGCGTTCCAAATTTAAACTCGCGTCACGTGATCCATCTGCCCGCCCGCCCAAACAGAGAAACACCGCTCGAATTTCATTGCAAGCTAGCTCTGCGATTTTGGCGCTTTATCCAGTTTTGGTACGACATAAATATCGTGTTTACTATAGTATGCGCGTATATGTACCAGGTTACAAGGCTTCAAAACCGCAGTCAGTGTCAAGGTTATTGATAACAAGTCAGCTGATGCAAATCACTTGGCAGCAGCTGATGACAGTGGTCAACATTATATAATTATCTATATAATGATAAAGTATAGCATAACTTTAAATTTATTTCTGTTTTATTAATAATTAAGGTTTGATTTTAAGCAAGGTTTTAAAGTTTCCTAAATAAAATATTATAATAGTAGATTTTGGATTAATTGTTAAAGATAAATTTTCTTGAGGTCTTGAAGAATTCTAAATCCTTTACCTAATTAGTAATCTAATCATAATTATCTGGATGCTTATCTTACAATTTTAAAAACTAGGTGTTTAATGAAAGAGACTCAGATTGCTACAATAGGAGAGATTAAAGAAACTGAAAGGGGAACTGGGCTAAGTAATTATAAAGAAAGTTGCACTATTAGATTTGCCTACGTTTAAGATTTCTTTTATTCACAACTTTTAAGGCCTTTGGTATCATCTCTCTTGATGGTAAGTGAATGAATGAAAGCGGTCTTACCAAGATTCCCCAAGGCAATAGGGAGCTGACTATTATCTTCAAGCCGGAATACATTAATGCTGTTACCATTGATTCGAGTTAATCGAGAGTTTAATTTATTACCAGTTCGGTCTCCAGACTTGATATAAGGAGACCAGTTACCTAACATTCTTAGTGTTCAAGTTCTTCAAAGATTTCTATCTACGAATCAAGATTCTTACGGCAGACCCTTCAAAAACCAAGTTGACGGGTCCCGTTTAAAATTAGGGCACAGTCACAATCGAGGATATAATTAGAATGTGAGTCAGTCAGTAAGTTGAGCGAATATATCGAAACGCGCGAAGGAAGCAGAATTATTCTCGGCGAAGAATGTCTGCCCACGTATTTTCCGCCCGCCCAAACAGCACACCTGACTATTAACAAAAAATCTTAAAAAACTCTAGTGAGAAAACTTGATAGTGACCAATTTTGTAGGTATCTATCTATTTCTAAATGATGTAACTATGGAATTAATGATTTCAGAAGGTCCTTTTCCCCACCAAAAAGTAAAATGAAATCGTTCATTGAATTTTTAGCTTTTGCTTTTATAAGCAAACCAAATAGTTTCGTTTGATCATCATCATGTCAGACGAAAGACAAAGGATTTCCACAACGACCGGTCCTACGCTGCTCGCATCCAGCGGCTTCCCGCGACCTCCATTAGGTAATCGGTTCACCGCGGAATGCCTACACTTCGTCTTCTGGTACGCGATCGCCACTCGAGAACTTTACTATCCCAACTGTGTTTTATATAAAACAAAACTATACAGAACAGAAATATAAATAATTTGTTTAAATTAATTAACCGACGTAAAAAAAGGAGGAGGTTCTCAATTTGATTTGTATTTAAATGATACAATATTTCTTCGCCGTTTGTGGATCGTTTTTAATGATTATTTTTAATTTGATACATTTTTCCTCCGGGTAGTCCCATATAACATGTATTAACACAAATTAAGAAAATCAAAAAAATATGTGAAAATTGCACTTAGATGTTGCAATTAAAGTAGTTTTTTTTTAAATTACTGTCTAGTCTGTAAAACAAGCAATTATTTAAAGGAGCAACGCCGAGCACCATTGGAAGGACCAGGCAAAGGGACGAATTAAACGGGGCCGTTAATTGCTATTAAGGCCAATACTTGCAATTTTTTTTTCTCCAATTTACGTGGAAACAATTAAAAATAATCAAGAAACATTAATGATAGGCAGCTACGAGTATCTTAACATATTATTTTAAAACTAAAAGCAAAATGCTACGAACAATCTAGGAACGGGCTACGACGCAGATAAAATAGTACATTGTGAAAAATGGGTGGAAATTATCTTACTAACAAGGTGACACTACCATCGTCACGTGTTTCAATCACCTATTTGGCCCTTTTCATTTATTTAAGAATTTTTTAAATAACGATATCGTTCCTACATTTGTGTAAAATAAAAACTCGTAACGTTGTTACTGCAACCTAACAGTGCACTGAACTAGAATCTTGAAGTTTTTTCGGCATCGCATCGTTGTCGTGGGACTTGAACTTGTTAAGCTTTGGCCGTGTCTTTAAAAAATGGTCTTGACAGATAGCCAGAAGATCACCAGATCCTATGATGGTTTATTTTTTCCTAAATATTACGATTTTATCGAAAGCGATAAAATATCAAATAGCATTAAAACTGTCATAATAACTGAGGATATGTCTTACGATAAGTCACAATTTTATTTTTATTACTGTCTGTATGTCCGCCTGCCTGTCACGCATTAAGCACACATGGCTGAACAGATTCGAGTGAAACTTTGCACGATTACACTTTATATTCCGGAGTAACTTTTAGATACTTTTTATCTCGTAATGGTCAAGGGTCCCTGGAGAAAATGGAAAATATACCGTAATAATTTTGAACAAAAAAAACCGACTTCAAACAGGAAACAAAGGTTCCCCTCGATTTCTCTGGTATGCCATCATCAGATCCTTGTTTTCTTAACATGGTACCATCCTTGGGATGTCTCCTTTCCAACAAAAAAAGAATCATCAAAATCGGTTCATAAATGACGAAGTTATCCGCGAACACACATAAAAAAAATAAAAATATATATACGTTCGAATGGAGAAACCTTCTCCTTTTATTTTAGTGGTTAAAAACACCCAAATTAGTTAACCAATTCAATCATAAATTTAAAAAGCAGCGGCATAAAACATCCCTCTTTTGTAGGCAGTGGGGGAATAATGCAGCTATATCTTATATCTAGACTAATCTAACATCTCGCACTCAAAAATCCATTTCCTCCAGGGACCCTTGAATATTCCGGGATAAAAAGTATCTAAGATGTTACTCCGGAATATAAAGTGTAATAGTGCAAATTTTCGCTCGAATCTGTTCAGCCATGTGTGCTTCATGCGTGAACAGACAGGCGGAAACACAGATAGAAATAAAAATAAAAATTGTGACTTATCGAAAGACATATCATAAAATATATCGCGTAAAGATGCAGCCTCGTTACAGTTTGATTATACGTGTAGATGCGATTGAACATGATTCATTTGTGATATACAGCGTAGATTATATATAAAACACGAGATCCCTTATAAACAATCTTGGAAAAAAACCATATTCATTTAAAAGAACTGATAGGAAATATATAGCACTAGCACAGATACTAAGGGATACTACCTATAGAACTTGCGCATCTTGAAAGTCTTCTTTTCTCGTCCGTGATGTCCTCTAAGCATTTTTATACCTTCTCAAAAAAACATGTTTTGTATAAACATTCTTAAAATATCCTTAGACAGTGTTAACTATAGCCATAGAAGACGCTATTTTCGTGAAACTGCATTGGTTTTTATTAATTGTAGTTATGAATGCGAGTTTAAAATTTTGATGTGTAATTAAGTGTATAGGAAAAATCATCATCAACATAAAGTAAAGTTCTCGACTGGCGACCGCGCACCGGAAAACGTAGCGTAGGCAGGCATCCCACTCAGTGGACCGTTGAATTGGTGAAGGTCGCGGGAAGCCGCTGGATGCGGGCAGCGCTGAACCGTTCGTCGTGGATATCTTTGGGGGAAGGCCTTTGTTCAGCAGTGGACGTCCTTCAGCTGATATGATAGGAAAAATAAAGCGAGGTTACTCCGCCGGACATTTGAAATTAACCGTAAATCGTGTCCAGTGAACTTTAGCTGCCAAAAACTCGATAAGTATCTATAGGTACCTATGTTTTTTTTTTATTAACAATTTGGTATTTTGTTTTTCTGCTACTGCCCATTTTTATTTTACCTGTTTTCTCACGACTGCATTGAAAAATGTCGTATGATACATGGGCGCAAAAGGTTATTTTCAAACTTGTGACAGTGGTAAACTCTCGCCTTCGGCTCACAAATGTCTTTCCTTTGCTATTTGCCTATTGTAAATGTTTCATTACCTACAACTTTAACACCAAGACCTAATTGTAATTCTTCCACAATTCAGAGGCATCCTTCGCCTTCTCCATCTATGACTGCGATGGCAGCGGCAAGGTGGACGCGTTTGACATTGGCAACATCCTGAGGGCGCTCAACCTCAACCCCACGCAGGCTACCATCGAGAAACTCGGCGGCACCAAAAAGAAGGGCGAGAAGACCCTATCAGTAAGTATCACGTCATGTAAATATGACCTAATTGTACTTCATAGGACCATTTAATCGTTTACAATTGAAAGAACCGAGAAAAATTGTAAATATAAGATCGAAGGACATGCATTTTTGGGATAATTGAAAGGACTTCTAAAGACCAAGTAAAGATCCATAACTTCGAAGCACCAAGTAAATTATAACTATCACCGACCAAGTAAAATTTGAAGACGTGATAGACATAAAAACGATTTTTTGAAATTTTAAAATTTCAGATGAATGCCGATTCTTTTAATTTTATTGCTGATGCAGCCAACTATTCTATTGATTCGTTTTATCTTAGCCATCATCTTCATAATATAAGCCGAATGACATCCACTGTTAGGCAAAGGCTTTCCAAGGCCAAGGATTGATACAACGACCGGACCTACGCTGCTCGTATCCAGCTTCTTCCCGTGACCTTCACCAGATCATCATTCTACCGAGTAGATCTGCCTACAATACGTTTTTCGGTGCGCCGTTGCCAGTCGAAAACTTAACTACCCCTACGGATACCTTAGTGTCCACATGTAATATCTTGATAAAAGTATTATTCGTTATCTTTCAGTGAACGATCAAAATCAGTAAACACAGTTTTCAAATTTTAAAATACTCTTTTTTACAAGCTTTTATTTGACTCTCAATGTTCGTATGTAAGTAAATTGTCCGCTTCAGAATTGGAAAGTTAAACTTGACCCACTTCCCGGTGTCCGATTCAGCTGAAATTTTGCATACACGTTAGGTTTTGATGACAATTCATAGTTAGCTAAGTGACATCAATATAAATGCAATATGGCGCACCAGTTGTTTATATGCACTCCCGTGATATGGGTATTTTCGTTAACTTCAGTATCTACTTGTACCTCCCCGGTTGTAACTCTAGTATCTACTTGTACCTCTCCAGTTGTAACTCTAATATCTACTAGTACCTCTCCGGTTGTAACTCTAGTATCTACTTGTTCCTCTCCGGTTGTTACTCTAATATCTACTAGTACCTCTCCCGTTGTAACTCTAGTATCTACTTGTACCTCTCCGGTTGTAACTCCAGTATCTACTTTTACCTCTCCAGTTGTAACTCTAGTATCTACTTGGTTAGGATTAAAAGGTACAATGTAATCGTCACGTGGTTTCTGTGTTTCAGATTGAAGAGTTCCTTCCCATCTACAGCCAAGCAAAGAAAGACAAAGACCAGGGATGCTACGAGGACTTCCTTGAATGTCTGAAGCTGTACGACAAGAACGAAAACGGCCTCATGCTCGGTGCCGAGCTCACACACACGCTACTTGCGTTAGGTGAGATCCAATCATCATCATTATCACCGCATGAGCCGAAAGACGTCTACTTTTGGACAAAGGTCTTCCCCAAGGGTTTCCAAAACGATCGGTCCTGCGCTGTCCGCATCCAGCGGGTTCCTGCGTCCTTCAACAGTTCGTTCCACCGAGTGGGAGGTCTGCTTACGTTGCCACTTCCGGAGATTCAATACAAACATCTTTTTCATCTTCAACTACCAATAATTTCCTTACTGCTGGGGCTCGGATGTCTTCCCAAACTCGGGAAGGCTAGAACATACTCTACAGATCTCGGGAAGGCTAGAACATACTCCACAGATCTCGGGAAGGCTATAACATACTCCACAGATCTCGGGAAGGCTAAAACATACTCCACAGATCTCGGGAAGGCTAGAACATACTTCACAGATGGGGGCTAAGTCCTAATTAGTGGTAGTAGTAGTAGTGGCGAACCCCACTATCGGAAGTTTACCCTACAAGGCATCTGACACGACTCAACGACTGCCATCTCGTGATAACAACTGATAACAACGGCTTAGCGTGCCTTGCGAAGCCGGAAAATCGTAAACATAAATGCCACTATCAGGTAAACCCATCCTGGTAATGACCGTGGTCAGTTAACCTGTGTGATCGTGAGCTGCGACAACTTGCTCCTCATCGGAAACGGTCGTAGCTTAATTACATCACCAACACTCATTATGTCCTATTTAAAATTATAAGAAATTGATTCGTACGAAAAATAATTATTTGAAACATTCTTAATATTGTAAATGTGAAAATGTGTTTATTAGTTAACCTTTTCACGCTTCTACTCCTCAACCAATCTAGGGGAAATTTGGGAGGCACAAAGCCTGTGTCATGGAGAAGGAGATAGGCTACTTTTATACCGTGAAATTAGTTAGTCTGATACAGTTCCTGAGGGAACTGAACTCTTTTTTTGGGTATTTTCTGTAACATTGCAACGGAGCAACGAATTGTTGTGTTTTTTTTTTGCACAGAGATATTTAAAAGAGTGGAAAATGACAGACTATTAAATTAGTAAAGCCCGAGATAATGATCTGGGTAAAACTAATTTCCACGATCGCGCACGCCGGCGCCGCAACAGAGGAACGGATTGACGACATTGTATTTTTTTTTAATATTCTGGGATAAACGCTGTCACCATACAAAGTTTTATGCCTAATGCGCTTACAAACAAACAACCAAGACGTGATAGAAAAACAAAACAAGTAAGGTTTTTTGAAACTTCAAGAGGAGAGCAGTTAGAAAATCATATTTCAGAATTTATTTCTGATGCAATCCGATCCCCTATTCAATGTACAGATTTTTTGCCTCTACGATTTTATTATATGTATAGATACGATATTCTTGGACTCAAAGTAATTTTGACGTCAAGGTGTTCCAAGTAATTTTGACGTCAAGGTGTTCAAAGTAATTTCGACGTCAAGGTGTTGAAAGTAATTTAGACGTCATTGTGTTTCAAGGAGCCGATTTTGATGTGGACAAACATAGAGCTGTGGATATTAATATATTCCGGCTAGCTTTGATGTGTCAATGCGAGAGTTGGCACCAAACGATATTCCAGTTGGATGCGCACTGGCAGCTGTCGATCGTTTGGCCACCAGCCACATGTTCGACATGTCTAGAACTAATCATGAAGTAATAGCGTTTACTGTTGGACCGTCACAGTTACAAAGAAAACATTTCTAAGGATTACACAACTTTAAAAAATGTTGCCATAACTTTATGAATCAATTAAATATTAAATCAATTAAATAATTAATACGAGTGTGTTTTAGATCACAGGACTGAAGTAAAACTTCTTTAGCTTCATCTATATGTACGAACCGTTACTGTTTTAGTGAAGTCTAACAGTTAAACTTCACTAAAACATCTTTAATTGATTCATAAAGTTATGGCAACATTTTTTTAAATTAAATAATTTTGTTTAGCATTTTTGGGTTCCGTGATAGTTTTACCGCGTCCGTCCGTCTGCCTGTCCGCGGTTTAGTTTAGAAACTTTTAGTACTTGAAGCTTGTGATTTGGCATGGATTAATCACGGCAACAAAGTGGTGAAATAAAATCTTTAAATCTTAGGAAACAGTTTTTTTAGGCACTTTGCACACGACGGGGCGGGGCAGACCGGTCAATTTCGCCGCCAATGATAGCACAAAGGGAATCCTATACTACCAACGCACATGGAGCACAAAAAGACCGCGCCGACCGCGCCGCCTCCATGTGCGTTGGTAGTATAGGTTGGTATATTCCCTTTGTGCTATCCTTGGCGGCGGAATTGACCGGCCCGCCTCGCCCCGTTGTGTGCATAGCGCCTTAGGGTACACTCCTCTCTAATCGTGTGCCACAAGGGATAGACGACTTAGCATCACCCGCGGTCACGTGTAGGGCATTTAGATTTACACAAACGGACGTGTGCAATGCGACCTTCATACACATCTGAAACAGATGTGCAGGTTTCCTCGCGATATTTCCCTTCACCGTCATAGGAATCGGTAATATACTCGTATATACGTAAATTTCGAAAAACTCATTCGTACATTGGCCGTCCGGACTTGAACCTGAATCCTCAAGTTAATGGGACCGAGTCGTTACCAATGAGCCACCGACGCTTTTACACGTAAAGTGAGGATGATTTTTTTTTCTCGTCTATCCCATAGATTAAGGGTATCGTTGGATTGGTCGTTCAAAAATATTGCCGGTGTGTCAAAACCGTTTAAGATTCAGGGATCCTTTTTCGAAATATGAAGCTTTCAAAAATCTAACTTTTGTTAATCAAGTGTACGCTTCACTGCCAGCTAAACCGCTATTTCAGGAAATATTAAAAAAGCTGGAAATAGTAGAACATTTAATCAGTTTACAAGAAAAAATATCATAGCCCAGATTTCAAGATGTTTATTCAAAGAAGGTGCAAATTTCACTCTTTCTAATAGTCATAAAATAGTAATTACATAATTATACATGTCATTAGTGAAAAATAAAAAAGTATGAACCTGTTATGAGATATAAAACAAGTTATGTGATTAGAACATGAAAACAATATGAAACGAGAAGTTATACATTAAAATTATTGAATGTCATTAATCCCTTTGACAGGAGTAGGCCAGTTCACACGGACAGCACCCGGTCACGAGTATAACGCGAGAGTCAGCCATCGCTCCCGTCAACCTCAACCTCAACAAACAATTCAACAAACATACAAACACAATTTCACATTTATAATATTAAAATAATATTAAGGATAGTCGGCTAACTAAAGATGTGTAGTTAGATTTGTAAAAATTTCATAGATTCTCCATACAAAATGTTCTACACAAACTGCAAAAATAACTTGGTTTTTAAAAATCTCTCCGGCGGTCCTTCATGTGACTTAGGATCGTGGATCGGTTCTATAATATACATTCATTTATTGAAAATACTACGGAACCCTACTTTGTGCGTGGCCCGATACGCACTTGGCCACTTTGAAGTTGAATATGTAAGAGACTCTTCTGTTGACCACGCGATTTATTGTCTAGTTACCTGAAAAAATTTCTAAAAAAATTAACATAATTAAAAATAACTAGAAATAGATTAAGGGTTTTTGACTAGTGTGTGTTGCCAGTAATGGATAACATACGGAACTGAGACATGGACTCATCAGAAGTCTCAAAGTCACCAAAGGGCGGTGGAGCGAGCTATGCTCGGAGGTTACATACGAAAATATGGAATCAGAAATGAGGAGATCAGAACACAGATAACCGACATAGCTCACAGAACCACTAAACTTAGGGTAGGCTTTTCTCCACGCCTTTTGACTGATACGATGATGAGATTAAAGGCATTCATTATACATCATTATCATCATATCAGCCGTAGGACGTCCACTGCTGAACATAGGCCTCCCCCAAGGATTAGCACGACGATCGATTCTGCGCTACCCGCATCAGTGGCTTTCCGCAACCATCACCAGGTCATCGGTCCATCGAGTGGGAGGCCGGTCTACGCTACGTTTTCCGGTGCGCGGTCGCCACCATTCAAGTGTAGCGCAAAATAAATTTAAATAAATAAAAGAAAGGAAGAAAGAAATACTTTTGTTGGTTCCAGTAAAACTAAATTAAAATAAATGAGTAACAAATTAAATGAATAACAAATTAAATAAATGACAAACAATTTAACCAAATGAACAAAAATATTTAATTAATTTAGTAAGTATAAAAGTACGCCAATCATTTAGTTTTCATATCCCTAAATTATCTAAACCAAAACATGGTTACACCAATATATCAAAATTAAACCCGCAGAGGTATAAAAAACTCCCTCCGTTAAAATAACAGAAGTCTTTGGTTAAGGTGTTCCCCCTAACGCTGTCTTCTCAGTTAAAAAATAATTATTCGCCGTGTACATACTTCAACTTTTGAAGAATAGGACTGTAGTTTATTTAAAAAACTATCAATTCAAGTTACAGTTACAAGTGCTAAAAGTCTTTTAGGTCCTTGAACCAATGTTATAAGTGGGCATGTCATCCACAGGTGAGAAACTCGAAGACAAAGAAGTCGACGAGGTGGTCAAGGACTGCATGGACCCCGAAGATGACGACGGCATGATCCCCTATGCGCGTGAGTATTTTGAAAAATGTATGGTTTTTTGGCACTGGTACATGCCTCCCTTATGTACAGCCACGAGCTTTAATTTAGGACCCACCTAAGGTTGAATATCGTGTAGCAAACTGACGCTATTTAGAACTAATATTTTAAAGCAGTGTCATGATATAAGTCATAATGTTTACCATCGACAACTTAAGTTTACGTTTCTAGGGGCAACCGCTCAATTACGTCAAACGAGCGAAGCGCGGGCAAACGACCATTTCCGATTTTTTACGAGTAATTGGCACTTAGGAAGATAGAAGAGTGTTTTCATCGATGAAAGCCGTAGTCGTCCAATCAAAATTTAGATATGTCACTTCAATCCTACTTCAATCAGATCAAAATAATTTTCTTGACTGACTCTGACACATGTTCGTAATTAGAAAACCGTAGTGGTTATCATTTCAAGGGTTCATTCGATAAGACATTTAAATTTCCTACTTGACATTTCAACAATATCGAACTGAGACCTTATTGCATTATTTTAATGTTCTATGTTCAATATTTAATGGAAATGGGTCTTAAATTAAAGCTCGTGACTGTGCCTTAGAAAATCAAATATTCTTTTCTCTATGAACAGTAAACACTTTGTAAATATAAAATGTATCATACAAGAAATTGTGTTTTTTCCTATCTACGAAGTTCATTAGATGATACGGTGTGTTAGGTAAAATAGAACACATTTTAAGGTTTCTGCTTATGAAACTGAACAATTTTATTGTGCTTCATGAGCAGAAATTGATGATTATCTGATTGGGCAACTATGTGTGGGTAGTCCAAAAAAATTTTTCCCAGGGAATTTATAGAAAAAGTTCTTCAGTTTCATGAGTAGAAGCTTTCCTCAAAATTGTGTTATATTTTTCCTAACATCCGGTATACAAATAGATTAAATTAGATTTGTGGACCTTAAAAGCAACCTTTGCTAGAGTTAGACCTTTATTATTTTAGTTATTTATTATTTACAATATAGACCTCTCTCATAAAGTAGATCCAAATAATTCCAACAAAATAAGCATGATATCCCCACCTACAGTAGTTGTGTGTGCGTGCCCCTTTTGACCCACTTTCCATTTACAGCATTCCTGAAGAAGGTGATGGTGAAATTGTGAAGTGAAGGCATCTCATCTCGTCATAGTTAGTTATAAGATCGTAAGTGAACAGGCAGACCTGACTATAGCTGATCTTCGTACTTGCTTCCTGCGGACACTTTCGTAGCTTTATTTTTTCTAGCTATTTTTTTTAATTTAATAAAATCTTCTTTATTTATAGCCTACAACTGACATCTTCATAAATTTTCTAGCTTACACATTCTGACATATCCATAAACTCTGTCATTCATCTTTAAAAGTGTCTTCATCGATGTTGTGTGATGTTTATGTATCACGTTTAATGTATCAGTTAATGTTAACTATTTAAGTAAGAGCAGCTTGCAAAATTTCAAAGTGATTAATCAAAGTCTGATATAAATTTAACATCTGGAGTTATTATCAGCGAGTTTATTAAAGCGACAGTTGAAAGGTTTGTGGATCATGTGATCTTATTGTTACTGTTTGTGGTTTGACAGCTTTCCTCCGAAAAATGTGCGACGGCTTTGGTGCCAAAACGGAGGAAGAGGCGCCCGCGGAGGGCTAAGTGCCACCGCAACGCCCCAGCCGCAGCCACCACTCGCCACCACTCGCCACCCCTGGCCCCGTACCGCCACCATCTTAGATACGGACACACGGACTATCCCTTTTTATACTATTCAATAATACCATTTACTTAATGTACAATACATCATCTACAACTGTACATACTATTTACTAAGAGAAAACCTGTAAAACACACGTTGTACGTGTTCTTTAAATTATTTATAACTTACTATTTATATTAAGTTGTACGTTTATAATAATAATGAATGACAAAAATACAAAAAACCGTAAATTATTTTATAATAAACTTATAAATTCACATTTCTGTGTTATCTTCAATTCACTTGGGATTTCGTTGAGCTCATTCCCAGTTGAATAAAATATGGCACATTTTGTGTCATAATACCATACCATATGTTTAATTCTTTTTGTGTCTAATGTCTTTATTTTATGTGCATAAGTACATAATTTTGTAGGTAGATAGAGATCCATATACTTGTATTCAGGGTGAACATTTGAGATAGGTCAGTAGGGCCTTGCTGTCACGCAGAAATGCTCATAAAAGATAAATAACTTTTTAAGTGATTTTGAAAAATATGTACAGTCAGCAAGAAAATGGTCAATTTACACAAATACTTTATGAGACGCCGTTCGATTACGTTTATTATTAGGATCCAAAGTCTCGAGCAGACCAACTTAGGTTAGAGTAGGTACTAGAAATGTCAGAAATCACAAATCTGTTCCCATACATTTAATATGAAAAAATCTAGTATTCTTCTCTAATGATGCCAATCGGTCCTATTCATGATGGGGATCAAAAGACAAAATGAGACCATGTGAGCTAAGAGTACAGGAAAACCCAGAAGTCACAAAAACCTGTGCCGTACATAAAATGTATGGAAAAGATTTTTAGCAATTTCTTACTTTTTTGTACTTTAACTTAACTTGATTCCATAGTCTTTTGGAGCCGATTGCCATAATTGGAGAACATTCAATTTTTAATTTTTGTCATATTAAATGTATGTATAAAAGCGTCGGTGGCTCAACCGGTAACGACTCGGTCCATCTAACCAGAGGTACCGGGTTCAAATCTGGACGGCCAATGTACCAATGAGTTTTTCAAAAACTTACGTACATATCATTACCGATTGCTTTAACGGTAAAGGAAAACATCGTGAGGAAACCTGCACAGGCCTGCGAAGAAACTCGAAGGTTGTGTGTGAAGTCGACCAACCCGCACTGGGCCCGCGTGGTCGTCTAAGGCCTAATCGCCCTGATTCAGGGTAGGCTCGAGCTCGGTGGGGACGCATATGAGCTGATATGATGACCTATTCTTCATTTTCATCGCATCGTTTTTAGAGTTTTCGTCTAAGTATGTAAGAAGTATGTATATACTTACGTACTCAGCGAGTAATTATTTTTGCGACCTTATTAATTAGCTGGGGGTAGCCCCCTTAAGATGAAGTGGTCTACATTGTGAAGATCACACCTTGCCATCATAACTCATTTACTGGCATTCTACTGCAAAATATCAGAAAAAGTCCAATTGAATATTGTCCAGAAGAATGGTTAATCCATCCAGGGCAAAGGTGTAAGCTGATACCGTTTCTGACACCAAACTAGTAACTATTATTTAACTAATCTGTTTCCAAACCTTCAAAAACTTACATACATACTTACCGATTGCTTTAACTGTGAAGGTTGTGTGTGTAGTCGTCCAACCCGCACTGGGCCCGCGTGGTCGACTAAGGCCTAATCGCCCTGATTCAGGGTAGGCTCGAGCCCCTCGGTGGGGACGTATATGAGCTGTAATGATGAAATGTATGGGAATAGATTTTTGCGATTTCTGTCATATCTAGTACTATAACCTACATTGGTCTGAGAGAGACTTTTGACTTTCTACGGACCTGGGTAGATCATTCATCATATCCACTAATTACCCGTGGACCCGGTAATTCGACCCATTGACGGGTCCATGGTCATATATATCATATCAGCTCATATACGTCCACAGTGGGGGTCCAGCCTACTCTGAATTAGGGCGGTCGGGCCTTGGTCTACCAGCGGGCCCAGTGCGGCTTGGTTGACTACACACACAACCTTCGAGTTTCTTCGCAGGTGTGTACAGGTTTCTTCACTATGTCACAGTATATATATTAGTACTAACGTACAGTATGGACACTCCCTGCCCCGCTCTAAATTCGACCTCACCCCCCCCCCCCCCCCCCCGGACGTATGAATTAACACTGAAAACTGCTATTATTTTATACATCTTCCAACACTTTTTCCATAAAATTTGGGGGTTTTAAACTGGGCCCCCTGGACCCCATATCATGAATCTTGGTGATCAAATTGACTTTACCTTTTTTTGCAATAAGCTGTAGCGATTTTCGCCGTCAGAGAAGTGGAGGACCTTTTTTTAATAAGCGGCAGCGATTTTCGGCGTCATAGAAGTAGACGACCTTTTTTTAATAAGCGGTAGCGATTTGTCGGTCAAGGAAAAAGTGTTTAAAGATGTACAAAATAATAGCAGGTTTCATTGTTAATTCGTACGTCCACATCGCAGTTACCATTTATAATGTTTTTTAGTCTCATAATGTGTATGGTGTATTCGGAAAGTGGTGTTTTTTGGAGTTTACTCCTTAAGAATCGATTTGCTTAAGTGTTTGTTTACAACGAAAAGTATGGAAAAAAAGAGTTTAGTATTCACACAGCTCTCTAACTAACAAACATTTTGTGACCAATACCGTCGGTGTGATTCAACCCTACCTGCATTCTTGCCTATAGATACGTCAGTTATAATTATGTAAGTATATCATTTCTCGCTCGTTTGTATGGAGTGTCCGGGGTGTGACTATGTTGTCCTTCATGACTGGTCAGTTTAAAGAACTTGCCAGTTTTCGTAACCAGTCAGTTTCCAACACTCGTTAGTTTCATGTAATTCGTTATTTCGTCAGTTTCACTAACTCCTCAGTTTACGGAACTCGTCAGTTTCCAACACTCAAAGCATTTTGCTACCGGGGAGAGAGCCTAAAAGTATAATCAATCAAACGTGACCGAACCTAACATCGCTCGTATCGCTCGCTGATTTTGTTACGATTTAATTTAACTGACGAGTTGGGGAGACTTACGAATTAAGGAAACTGACGAGTGAGCAAATTGATCAGCTAACGAATTTTATGAAACTGGCGAGTTCTGCAAACTGACCAGTCATAACCCGAGCTACCGTTACGCCACCGACCGAGGGATAGATCTTTATTCCAGGAAAAACCTGAATAAGATAACCTCCCACACAAATCCAAATTATTTGTAAATATTTCGCCAAGTCTGGTACAGATTTTTTCTTTGATATTAAGTAAGCGTAATTTTTATTGTTGATTTTTGAATGGCCGAATACGCTTGACGATAAGGGGTTCGCGAGGAAGCATGGCTGTACGATTGACTTTATTCACTGTAGTTTTCAAATGGTAGCAAGTTCAAGAAACCACTTAAATCGTAAAATAGATTTCAGCGCGTTTATCCCCGTATTAAATAGCCAAATAAGTTTTTTTTGGCGAGATATGTGGTGAACGCATTCGTAGGTTTGGTGCATTTTGGAGAAAAACATCTGCTGCACGTGAGCAATGTGGAGAACAGGAGAATAAAATGAAGGAGGACCCGACTTGCACTGGGTGCAGTTTTATAGACGCTATATAATAACGCTATATAGATTGTTCCACCTCAGAATGAGGCTGCTGCTTAAACTGTCAAGAACTACAGAGAAGATTTGCTCATGCACTGGCACTAGTATTTCAAATCTAAAAAGAAATGAAGACGAAAAAATAAGACTGTCTCAAAAGGGCTTATACCCAGAGACGTTAATATATTCTAACCAACCAATAGCCAAAAAGAATTAGTGTTAGGTCAAAATATACGTAATAGTACTAACATACAGTATGGACGAGCGGAAAAAAATTTTCTTATCTGTGGTATGGACACTGCCTGCCGCTCTCTAGATTGCGACCTCACCCCCTTGTCACCCAGATTGATACAGATTGGTTACAGTTTTGTTGTCGATTTCGCCGCCATTGTGTTTGTTCCGTCATTCGTTTTTTGAAATGTCATTTCTGACCCGTTGTATGAAGTGTCCAGGGTGTGGTTAGGTACTGTTGGTAGTAAGACTGGTAGTTGGTGAGTTAGACTAGCACTCCGAGGGTTCCGTACCAGCGCACTACACAACTACATAGTAATCGTCCGTTTCCCACCTTACTACCAGACCTTACTACCAGACCTTAGTACCAGACCTTAGTACCAGACCTTACTACCAGACCTTACTACCAGACCTTACTACCAGTAGTAAAGGAGGCAAATTTTATTACCCACCTTACAACCAACGCTTGCAGTTGACAAAGACATCAATGCGAGCTACAAGAATATGCTTATTGTCATTCAGTTCGGACTCATAAGCGCGAGTAAGACTCACACCTGGCTGATTTTTATTATTTTAGTTTAGTATTAGTACTTTATTCACACCAAGTTTTACGCTTGCACGTATTCCTGTTTTTACTATAGAGCTAAACCAAAAATACTTTTAAAGACACGTTTTTTTGTATGGGGAACTCCCTTATTTTGACACTTTTTCAAACTTTTGTTAAAGCGGCAACAGAAATACACATAATGTGAAAATTTGAACTTTCTTACCTTTTACGGTTCATGAAATACAGCCCGCTGACGGGCGGACAGACGGACAGACAGCCAAGGCTTTGTACTCGTAATAGTGTCCCGTTGGTCACCTGTTGGGTTTAAGGAACCCTAAAAACGAAAAAGGGTTCCTATCCTAGTTTGACAACGGAATCCTAACATAACCTTTATCTTTTTTATAATAATTCTTCCTTACCAGGGATAGCATGGTAGAGATAAAGAGCTGCAGCAGGAGGAATCGAATACGCAGATTTAAATGTAACGTTTACTAAAGAAAAGGTGGCTAAAGAAAGTATTCATTTTTCAATAGGTGCAAACCTACTTTTTCATAAATTATCTTAAATGTCTTAGCCTTATCGTAGCTATAGGAATAGAGTATGGAGTTGTATGAGTCGCTAAAAGGGTAGTTAACTGGGCAATGCCCGTTCACAATTCAGGAGTGTGCGCCAAATCTCCCCCCTGTTCCGTTTTCAGACCGGGAAAATGCGCGGTAACCAGTTTCCCGGCATCAATACAAGCTTCGGGTATTCTCGCCTGCTGTTCGGGATCGTTTCGTGCCCGCCAAAACGTGAAGCTGCACGTTTGTGATGCCCACTTCTGAATTTATCTACAACTTACGGATTTTTATTAGTTGAAGCTTGGTATGGGTAAGGTTAAATAATTTTGAATTCCGCTGGTAAGGCGATTTTCTCGTTTTAGTATTGTTTTGTCATGTCCGTCTGTCTGTTTGTCCGCCGGTATGTCACAGTCGTTTTTCTCAAAGACTATTACAGCTATAAATAAAGCTCAAATATGGTATAGTTATACAAATCTTTGAGTCTTATGAAGTTTTGGAATAAAATCTGTACTAATTTTTTTAGGGTTCATCTACATGTGAACTGGGAATGATTTTTTTTGTTCACTTAGGCCTTAGGATTTTCATGTGAAATATCGTTGAATATGTCTTTTAAAACTATTTAGGGTCTGCTGAGATCATTTTTTTGATGAATGATACGTTTACAAAATATACAAATTTTAACATGTTGATTTTTTGTTAGAGTTGCATGTCCCCACTCCCTACCAACTAAATTCTTATCTCAGGAAATCTGAAAAGTAGTAAAAATAGTAGGGCATATAAAAAATTTAAAAGGAAAACAATCACGTTCAAGTAGTCTTTCTAAGTTAAGGAGTATTATGTAAAGATGTGCAGTTGGATTTGTAAAAAGTTCATAAATTTTTAATTAAAAATAAAACTGTAATAATTCTTATGTGTTAAAATGACTTTGTTTATTTAAATATACAAATTAATTTAAAAGTCTACGGAACCCTACTTTGCGCGTGGACCAACACGCACATGTTGATAATATATTTGAACGAAGTAAGTATTATTGTTTTCTATAAATATCTATGTTTATATTATATAACAAAAGTATATACTTTTTAAGAATAACCCTTTAACCAACCAGAGAAGAAAGAGGACGTCAACAAACAAGATGGTAAGACGTCCTAAAACTTACGGCTGGACATCATTGAAGAAGGGTAGCGCGAGATAGGTCCCAATGGAAAATGTTAGAGGAGGCCTATGCCAAAAGGCAAACTGAGCTTCGCGATATATTATAATAACAACTACAAGAACATATCTAGTACTTATACTCAACTGAGAAGTTCAGAATAAAAAGGCTTATTCAACGAACTTATTTTTATTTTCTTTTACAGAATTGCCCTTTAACTAATTACTCACAAGTAAGTAGCTGATAGAGTAAGTAGCTGATAGTCGTCAAAATGTGTACTCCAAAAATGCAGTGAGTGCTGGCTGAGGAAAGTAATAATAAACGAATGTATGAGCGCCTCCTGATTCTGGGATTTTTGCACCCCATAAACTTACAACACCGCGTCTATGAGCATCCTGGTAGCCGTAGCCAGTTTGCGCGGCAATATTTAGTTCGGTGTTTATCTCAACGGCGAGCGCTCGCTTGCCACAGCCATCATTGTGAATAATATCGTGTTTACATCGTGTGTGTTTTGTGATAAGGTGGACCGGCGTTCTCAAGGCTTTGACAAGTAAGAGAAACAATTTTAATATTTACACATTTCTTGCTAAAAACTTGTTGAGGTTGGGAGTTGTTGCGATAGTTATGAAGTGGAGAGGACAGCAATTTTAGGCGCGGCATCTCTATTGTTTTGCGTGTTATGTACTTACATTAATGTGCTATATGCAAAGTGCTTGTGTGTTTTATGTGTAGGTACGTAAGTATGTACATTGAATCGTTTGTGTAAGTTTTCATAAGGGCAAGAGCGTTAGGTAGAATTTTAGCATTAAATATATACCTAACTTTAAAATTATTAATGTAGCAGATTCCATCTTTTCTCGAGGGTGGTGTAAGAGGCAACTAAGCTAGGGACTAGGCAGTGCAGCGTCCTGTCCGCTTACTGTGCTACAACATCGCACGCTGCGATCGCCAACCTGCCTGGCAAGCGTAGCGATTACGGCCCAAAATTGAGATGCGGAAAAAGCGTAGCGATTACGGCTAAAGATTACGTACAAAATCTCCCAACTCGGGGGAGGCCCTTGTCCAGCAGTGGACGTCTTTTGGCTCAGGTATATGATGGTAGTCATCATCATCACATGCTGATTAGTAGCTAGGTAGGTGTAATTATGAAAGGTGTAAGGTAGGTACTTGTGCCAGCACATCAAGCTAGACACTCGCAGTGCGATTTTGATTCTAAGGACATGTAACAAAAATATGTACACAGTAGGACATAATGTAATCAATTTATAAGGAAAACTATTACGGCTAAGTAAATTAGTAAAGAGTTTTAAGAGTAATAGTCAACTAACTTAAGGTGTGCAGTTGGTTTTGTAAAAAGTTCATAGATTTTCCATACAAAATGTCCTATTACCAACTGCAAATATAATTTTGTTTTTTAAAATAGACATAATTTTTTTGAGAAGTCTACGGAACCCTAGTTTGCGCGAGTCCGACTCGCACTTGGCCGGTTTTTTATTCATATCCTACGTCGCGCGAAAGTAAAAAGAAATGAAATTAAACTTATAGGCATGATAAGATTAAGGCCCAGTGGTACTTGAAAACTGTCTTTCTCTTTTTATTTACGTGTAAAGAGGGAAAAATAACCACACTTTTGCACTTTTTCGATGTTTTCGTTTTTATTTTCATCATATTTATCTTAAATAAAAATATGTTTTCACTTCAGTCACCTTTGAACTTTATTTTAGTAAATAAATCATATTATCAAATTACTTATTTTTCAATGAAAAGACATCAACGAGAGCGACAGAAAAATGTTTTTTTTTTAAATTTAATTCCGGATCCTCAAGGCAAATACGACTCCCACTTGGCCGATTTACATTATTTTTATTATTTGTTGTTTAGCTTTAGGATTTTTACTTTATTACTGCAAGTTTGACGCTCACGTGAAATACCCTTTTTACGATAGAACAAAACAATTAAAGAATGTATTGTAAGTTAGAAAGAAAAGGGCTCGATAAAATATACAAAATACATAAGTATGAGTTTTCATCTTCGGCATCATCGTCACTTACCATCAGGTGAGATGATGCCAAGGGCTTACCAATTACGAAAAAAAAAACCTTAATAAAATATGTTTCTTGTTAGGGGACGTTTTACTATTTATCCGATAGCGTCAGAAGGAGGGTTATGGTTTTTGAGTGTTTGTTTGTATGTATGTATATTTCTTTGGCACACTCTGTAGCCTAAGGGCTTGCTGGATTTTGGAGTGCGCGGTGTCGTTACACTCGTCTTGATTTTTTTACCTGACTGCCGGGGGGTTAACTTTTATGCAGTCGGATTTTTTATTTTTTATTATTTTTCTTAATTGTTAGAAAATCTGCTATTATAAACCACCTCTGTGGCGTAATGGTTAGTCCATTCGCTTCACACTAGGAGGTCGTGGGTTCGATTCCCGGCGGGTTCAACTTTGTAAGTCTTGGTTTGGTTGGTGGTAGGGCATTTTTATAGCCCATCTGGTTAGCTACCACCATCTTATCTAAGTTTTGCCGCCAAACATCAGTGTTAACAGCATTGATCTGTTCCGTGTTGAAGATATGATAACCAGATCCCTATTGCGTTGGGAGATCTTGGTAAGCCCGCTTCCATCTTCGACATCATCGTCTTTTACCATCAGGTGAGATGATGCCTAGGGCTTATCAATTGTGGATGAAAATTAAATTAAAAATTTAAAAAACCCCCGACAAAAACCTCTAAAAAGTAAACAATAATATGTATTGACCCTTTGAGTTTAATTTAAGTAGTAATATTTTGATCCAAGAGTCGTCGCGTAGGGGGACCGCTAAGTTGTGAAGTTATTACTAATTAGTTGTAGTAAAGTAAATCAGTTGTATTCTGTTTTTATTTTATTTACTTAGCGGTCCCCCTACGCGACGACTCTTGGATCAAAATATTACTACTTAAATTTAACTCAAAGGGTCAATACATATTATTGTTTACTTTTTAGAGGTTTTTGTCGGGGGTTTTTTAAATTTTTAATTTAATTTTTATTTCGTGCTTTTTAAACTTTACATAACTATTACATACAATCGAAACTCTACCCCCACATTCATACAAATAGTTTCCGGGACGAAACACGATACTGCGACACAAAATCTAGCCTATTTTGAATCGATCAAGCCTGTGGAAGTTGCAGCTGCCACCATTGCATTGTTTGCAGAATCAAATACTGATCAAAACGAGTCCAAACACGACATATCTGCTATTATTTTTTTAAGAGTGTACTAGTGTGCTGGATATCCTGGCCGCAGCATCAGCTCACCGTGTTGCCACCATTGCATTGTATGCAGAATCAAATACTGATCAAAACGAGTCCAAACACGACATATCTGCTATTATTTTTTTAAGAGTGTGCTAGTGTTCTGGATATCCTGGCTGCAGCATCAGACCAAGAGTTCCATAATCCTGCATAGTTATTAAGCATACATGAGTGTTTCAAGTTTTTGGTCACATGTATGTTTGAAAGTAAAGTAAATACACATTAAGAGTCTAAGAACCCTACCGCAGCTAACAAAAGAGCTGATGACCTTGAAACGGCTGAACCGATTTTGATAAAACGTATCTAAGAACCATCGCCAAAAAACCTGCTTGTAAATAAAAAAAACCTCATCCAAATCGGTTAACCCGTTTGAGAGCTACGGTGCCACAGACAGACACACAGACAGACACACAGACACACACACAGACACACACACACACATAGCGGTCAAACTTATAACACCCCTCTTTTTTGCGTCGGGGGTTAAAAAAAACATATGCTGTGAAAACGACAGTCGGATATCTAATACGGTTTAAAAGATATAGCTTATTAAATGTCGAATGGGCGGACGGAAAGACATACAGTACAGCGTAGAAGGTTTAGGAATAAAATAATGTACCGTTTCCTGGTACAGAACGCTACAGTTCCCTACAGAACCCTGGTACAGAATTTTATATGTGTACAAACTAGGTGATTATGTGTGTACAAACTGGGTGTTTATATGTGTACAAACTAGGTGTTTTTCAGGTGAAGTGCAGTGCGAGGATCACTGAAGAATGGCGGCAGTGAAGGAGTCTCCTGCACTCAACAAGCACACAGACAAACATAACACAGGTACCTATATAGGTATACCCACTAAAGTTGTAGTGTCTAATCCTTACTTATATTATAAACTAGCTGTTTCCCGCGGATTCACCCGCGTGGACAACGTTTCTATGACTTTTCGAGTGTGCGCAGTGCATAAATCGCAAGCGGCTTGCAAGCGTGAAAAAAGTAGCCTATTTGTTAATCCAGCTCCTAATCTGTCTACTTACCAAATTTCAGCCAGATCTGTTGAGTAGTTTTTGCGTGAAGAAGTAACAAACATACACACTCACAATCTTTCGCCTTTATAACATTAAGTGTGATGTGAAAATGTGTTTATTTGTTTGTTACCTTTTCACACTTCAACATCTCAACCGTTACGAAATTTGGTATGAAGGAAGCTTGTGTTACGGGAAAGGACAAAGGCTTCTTTTTATCCCGTGAAAAATAGCATAGTGAGATGCAGTTCCTGAGGGAACTAAATAAAAAATACTTTTCTTGGTTGTTTTTTTTTAACATCGCAATGGAGCAACGTTTTGTTGTCATTTTTTGCTCAGATATCGTTGAGGGGGTGGGAAATGACATAAACTCATAATTTGTATAGCTTGAGACAGTTCCCGAGGGATCTAAGGAAAACTCATTGCCAGGCTCGCGCACGTCGACGTCGCAACGGAGAAACGGATTGATGTCATTTTTTTTGCATGGAAATATAGTTGAGGGGGTGGGAAGTGACATAGACTGCTGATCAGAATAGCCAGATATTCATTCATTCATATCAGCTCATATACGTCCCCACCGAGGGGTCGAGCCTACCCTTTATTAAGGCAATCGGGCCTTAGTTGACCACGCGGACCCAGTGCTGGTTGGTCGACCTTACACACAACCTGCGTGTTTCTTCGCAGGCGTGTGCATGTTTCCTCACGATGTTTTACTTCACGAGCGTCGGATAAATGTACATAAGAATCATTATGATTACCAAAGTATGAAATAAAAACCGTTTTCAAAATGCACTGTTTTTAACTACGATGTATGGGTGGCAGTGGGCAGGGGCACATAGCTCGTAGAACAGATGGCCGTTGGGGCAGTAATTTCACAGATGAGATACTAGTCACGTAAATTATGAAATCGAAATTCGAAAACACATTGGTACATGGCAGGGTCGAACCACGACCTCTCGGACAGGAGGTAGCGGCCCTTGCCATACGCCACCGACGCTCTCTTGATAACCTCTTGATATCATTATCGTAACATTTTTACTTTATAGCGAAGTGACGGCGACATACCTGCAACATTGAGAAATTTAATGTTCAGCTGTAGCACAGTATTGTAGCTATAGGCAATAGTAATAAAAACTAGGTACTTAGGTATCTCAAAAGTATAGTGTTTACCTAATTAGTCATTCAGTTAACTGCCTTGCCTTTTTACTGTCACAAGTATCTTTTTTACTTATAAGGATGTCCAAACACAAAATATCATATACAAACTACCGTTACAAAATAAACAATTTTTGATTTTTTACTAAATGGCGCCGTTCAACTAACTGCCTGAATGATGGCTGATTTAAATAAACGCCTAGGCAAATGGCTTGGATCTATAACGTTCAACTACTGCTAGCCAGGTAGTTTAAATTAACACCTCAGAGGGAAGGAGTGCCTAAAGGGGGAGTTGGGAGGAAAAAGGGGACATTGCTCAGTCGACGGAGCCCCTTCGGGGCTCCTAGTTCTATAGTTTCATGTTCAAACTAACACTATGAGTGTGAGGAGGAGGCGAGCTGCTCCTCACAGTCACCGAACCTAACCAAACGAGTCGGGGGTTCTCCGAAATTCCGAGCTCTACTTTCGATTGTTTCATTTCTTAGTCGACAGAGCCCTTTCGGAGCTCTTCCTTCTGTATTCGCTTCGCTCGTTTAATGAATGACCTAAGCATCAGCCATCCTTAAACAATATAAGCTGGAAGAAATTTCTTTAGAAATAAGCTGTACCTTTTGTGTGACCATACTTTTTAAAATGTGTAATTTAATTTTCCGGTGTACAATAAACTAAAATAAATAAATAAATATATTATGTACTAGACAAAAAATAAATATAAAAAGAAATCAAAATACTGTACTAAATATTTTATGCAGTGAACGATTTTCGGCTGATATAATGATGATGACGATGATTTATGTACTAGCCTTCCGCCCGCGGCTACGCCCTCTTTGTTTTCAATTTTCCCGTGGGAATAAGACGTTTTCCCGTGGTAAAAAGTAGCCTATGTCCTATTCCAGGACCTAACCTAGGTATATGTGTGCCAAGTTTCATCCCGATTCGTCCAGTGGTTGAAGCGTGAAAGAGTAACAAACATCCATACATACAAACTTTCACATTTATAATATTAGTAGGATTTTCCAGCAAGCTATTACGTTAGTTGAAATCGTTGATTGTATAAGTTTCTCGGTGGAACATTATCATCATCATCATCATATCAGCCATAGGACGTCCACTGTTGGACATAGGCCTCCCCCAAGGATTTCCACGACGACCGGTTCTCCTCTGCCCGCCTCCAGCGGCTTCCCGCGACCTTTACCAGGTCATCGGTCCACCGAGTGGGAGGTCGCCACTCAAGAACTTTACTGCCCCAACGGCCATCTGTTCTACGAGCAATGTGCGCCGCCCACTGCCACTTCAGTTTAGCAATTCTGAGAGCTATGTCGGTTACTTTGGTTCTCCTATGGATCTCCTAGATTCTGATTCGATCACGCAGAGAAACTCCGAGCATAGCACGTCCCTTTGGGTGACCTTGAGCCTCCTCCTTCCTTCCCTGCTCAAGGAACATTATATCACCCATTAATCCGAAACCAATCGCTGAAATCTTATAAATGCAGTTTTGTTTGTGTTATGTGGAATTAGTAAAAATATGTACCAAAAGTGAGAAGCTCCTACCGCCTCCGTAGCTCAGAGGCAAAGTTCACTGGCTTTACACAGGAGGTCGCGGGTTCGATTCCCGGCGGGGTCAATTGTTTATTTTTTATTATTTTTTATTTAAAATTTGAGTTTTAAACTCGGTTTCCCCTTGCGTCGGGGAATCTTGGTAAGCCCGCTTCCATCTTCGGCAACATCGTCACTTACGACCAGGGGAGATGTTGTCAAGGGTTTACCAATGGTGAATAAAAAAAAAAAAGCTATCATGTAATATATTTTCGTTATTTTGTGTGAAGTTAAAGTTATTGTACAGCTATTTGGGGAGATTATGTACCACCTCAAGTTACTATAAGACATTTGTACCAAGTCTAATTACTTTTTAACTGATTTTGATTCTGCCTGACTAAATTACTAATTGATGGTTATTAAAAATATATTAGGCTAGTACCAATATTTTAGTAGTCTCTCTTATCGTGTGGCACAATTAACCGTGCTGTATACAAGGGATAGACTGTGTTGCTCTTAGCATCACCCCAAGGTCACGTGCAGGGTATTTTTGTATATTTACACCTACGAATGTGTGCAACGCGACCTACATACACATCTGGAATCAGATGTGCAAGTTTCCTAACTATGTTTTCCTTCACCGCTATAGCAATCGATAAGTATATTATGAATGAAAGTTTCGAAAAACTCATTGGTACATTGGCCGTCCGGATTTGAAACCGGCTCTGGTTGATGTACCGGGTTCAAATCTGGATGGCCAATGTACCAATGAGTTTTTCAAAAAAAACTTACGTACATACTTACCGATTGCTTTAACGGTGAAGGAAAACATCGTAAGGAAACCTGCACACGCCTGCGAAGAAACTCGAAGGTTGTGTGTGAAGTCGACCAACCCGAACTGGGCCCGCGTGGTCGACTAAGGCCTATTCGCCCTGATTCAGGGTAGGCTCGAGCCCCTCGGTGGGGACGTATATGAGCTGTAATGATGAACCTCTGGTTAGGAGGACCGAGTCTTTACCGGTTCAGCCACCGACGACGCTTCTATTGTTTAAATACTAGTACTAACTAGTCACTTAGTTAAGACATATAAAACTAATTATGGCACTTCATATTTTATGCAGGAAGATTTACAAAAAAAAGCGAATAACTTCATTTACTTAAAACATTTGATTCCCTGCCGGCGTCCGTATTCCCCGATTCGTATGATTTAGGAATCTTCAAGTCGAGAGTGAATAGGCACTATTTGAGCTTGCGTGTTACATCCTCGGCTGCATTGGCACTTACCATCAGGTAAAGTGCAGCCAAACGCACTCGAATTTTCAATTTAAAAAAATGGAAGGACTTTGAAATCAGCTGATAAACATTTGATTATCATGAGTTTTATCATATCCTTTAGAAATCTTGTGTGTGACTCACATTCTGACCTTATACAAGTAGTGTAACTTAAAGGATTTCGAAGGTCAAAACAGTTATTTATATCGCGCAAACATTTATTTAATCTAAAAATAAAGCCTTTTAAAAAAATAAATTAGCTATCTCTAAAGTCAACGGTAATCTGATATTCAGTATGATTATCGTATTATTATCGCCTTAACACTCATTTTTTTATTTCAATGCTCTTTGTTTACAATAGGCAGTTCTGTATTTTGGGTCATTTGGTAAAGTGTTTAAAAATTCAAAACCTCCAGTTTTAGTTAACATAACAGTTATCTATTGTATGCCTAATCATCCTATAAGCTGTCCTGTCGAAAGTTTACGACGACGTTAGTTAGTTCCTTGTGAGTAGACAATCAAACAGAGTTAAGAAGCACTTTAGATTTCACGTGGGTAGAACACTGGACATCAGCCTGCTTTCATGGCGACCAATTGTCACGTCCCTTACATCATCATTCCCACTTATCACTGTCGATGTTAACAGCTTCGTCCCAGTTTTCTTTAATTTTGCAACTAGACGTTTAGTTGTGAGCTGTTGTTTGCCCTGGTAGAGATATTCAATTTATGTGTTACAGTATCTTGAATTTAGAGGTGCAAAGAATATTCGGCAACTAGTCTGTATTCGGCCTATTCGCCTTTTTTACAGTATTCTCTTTTCGCCGAATACTACCTACTGTTTGGCCGAATACCGAATATCTAATAAAAGGAAATAAAAAGACAATTTAATCAAAGAATATTTATTATGATAACATATACATATAAACATTGTAACGTGAAAGTTATTCTTATCTCATTTTAATGTTTTATTTATAAACGTATAATACGTGTTATTTGATTAGTTTGCGACTGACAGGTCATTTTTACCCGTACTCATCATATCAGCTCATAAACGTCCACAGTCGGGCCCAGTGCGGGTTGGTCGTCTTCTCACACAACCTTCGAGTTCCATGGCAGGCGTGTGCAGGTTTCCTCACGATGTTTTCCTTCACCGTAAGAGCGTCGGATTAAAGTGCATATGAAATCGAGAAGCATTCTCGTAGAACAGATGGCCGTTGGGACAGTAAAGTTCTCGAGTGGCGACCTCGCACCGGAAAATTTAGCGTAGGCAGGCCTCCCACTCGGTGGACCGATGACCTGAGGAAGGTCGCATGAAGCCGCTGGCGCATCCAGCGACAGCGCAGGACCGGTTGCCGTGGAAATCCTTGGGCGAGGTCTATGTCCAGCAGTGGACAAACACGCATCTTCTTCTTTACGAGACGATACAGCAAACTCAGATAGTCCCCACACCCAGAAACCCAACCACGCGAATTTGTTAGTGGCCACCATCAAGCCCTCCCACATGCACGTGACAGGGCAAGAAGGACACGATACGATGTGGCTATACAATATTCCGGTCTATAAACAATCTTAAAAACAATTTATACAGAGTGTAACAAAATTGGTGTAGGACCCGTTAACTGAAGGTTCTACTCATTAAGAGTCTCCAGGAAGCTCGAGTTGCCATACAAACGTAGTTCCGCTTTAATACAAAAACTACATGCCGGATTGAATCCAAACTTTGTTAATATATTGAGTAGACACATATCGATGTTTGTAATTAGTTTATATCGTAGTAAATTTAAACACGGCTTAAATTAGTTTTGCACTGAAAGTTTGAAACTGCTCTTATTTTTCCATTTTATATTAGTACATCGAAAACTAATTACAAACATCGATATGTGTCTCCTCAATATATTTGCAAAGTTTGGATTCAATCCGGCATATAGTTTTTGTATTAAAGCGGGACTACGTTTGTATGGAAACTCGAGCCTCCTAGCGGCCTTTATAATGAAAAACTTTTGCCTAGGAACCCATAGTCAATTATCAAAAAAAATTGGACCCCTCCATACAATGATGCAGAAAATTGGTCGATCAGCTGATCGATTTACATCAAGAGTTAAATATTTTTTTCGTGATGTCAGCAAAGTCAAAGAACAAAAGTTGTTCAGTATGATAAGTAGAAGCCCCAGTTAACGGGACCTACACCAATTTTGTTACATCCTGTATAGCCAAAGTACATTTCAAGACGATTTCAATAAGTCCAACAAACACGACTAGGATACGTTAGCCCATTATGGAGTTCCAATGTCTATCCTTCTACTCCATCATCAGATCAGCTCGATGGTGCCAAATTATTGTAATGTTACACGAACAACATAACTACATAGTATATAAACGTGTTAAGTTTGAAATGGGTACGATAGATTAAAATAAGATCCATTTCCTCGATTTTTTTTATACAAGAGATATGAAAAGCTTATAAAAGCGTTCATTAACAACCCATAACCGTCCCCACTGCTGGGGCACTTAGTCCACACACGGGGCCTAGTCCGCGTTGGTCCACCAACTAGTTGCATACTACTACTACTACTACAATCTCCAGATTGTAGGACTAGTTGCGAAGCCTACACTACAAGACATGTAACATAAGCTTAACGATTGCTACCATCTTAACTTGCCCTGCGAAGCAACGGAAATCCAAACCCATCCAGGTCATCACCGTGCTTCAGGTCAGCTAACCTGCGCGATCGACTCAACCACGCAAGTTGCCTTGAGCTAGACCGTTTCTATACAAGCGTTTTATAATGTAAAATACTAGGTACAGTGGCCAGCACATCAAGCTGGACACTTTGGACTTTGTACCGTTCATATGCCGTAAGCGTATGAACTGTGTATGAATGTCAGAATTGCACTACGAGTGTCTAGCTTGATGTGCTGGCTTCTGTACCAATACAAATTACAAAATAAAAAGACTTGAAGTGAAGCGGTGACAATAACACTAGCTCAGACCGTTGACCGTGCCCGCGACATCGTAAATAGACCGGCCGTAGGTGGTTTTAAGAATATCTCCAAAATAAACAGTAGAACTTTGTCCCATTGACACTTCTCCAAACACATTAACTTCCAGAAACTGTTTTACGTTCGAGCGACGAAGGAGTGAAGAAGGTACTGTGATGGCAAAACAAATCGAAGTTGAGATGTTGATGGGGATTGATTGTCTTACACTAGTAGAGTCTTAAAACAAAAAAATGAAATATTTGTGTGTGTGTGTGTGTGTATGTACGTCCGTCAGGTATGCTAGTTCCCTAACTAATGGACGGATTTGAGTGAAATTTGGGTTAAGGCAATATTTCAAATTTTCCCTATTTTGATGTTAAGGGTTGCCACCACAGTAAAAATCACAAATATATTTTTTACTCAAAAATGGCTCTAACGAATTTGGTGAAACGCCGTATATTAGTAGTTTATTGTTCCAAGAAAAATCGAAATAAGGTACCACCCATTTATTTGTTATTCTTTCTCTAAATTACTCTAACGTTTTTAATGAAACTCTGTGAATAACTAGCACTTAAGGGTTCTTTATTATTCCAGGAAAAATCTGAATTAAAGCTCGACCAGGAACTTAGCGGACCTCGCCATATTGCGGCATTAAAAGTGTATTAAAATATTCAGCTGGCAACAATAGACTAAAAAAAGTAAGCATAACCCAACACTATTTAATAGTCAGTCTTATTTACTGCTCCCTTTATTATGGTACAGCTTCTAAAATAAGTCGGTTTACATAAGACAATAGTGCGTGCCCTTCACCTTCAAATGTCACATGTCATTCAATTAATTGTAAACTTAAAACAATAAAACTTTATTCACATTGATAATAATAAAAAATAATACCTAAAGGTGAAAACTTCTCAATGTTCCTTATCTTCTAAATGTTTGATCATATAATGTAACCTAGTTTTCCTTAAAAAATAAAATAAAATAAATAAAATATTTTTATTACCTATTTAATATTAACGTTCCATTAGTGTTTTAGCGGATGTACAAAGCATGAAGCCTGTTTAGAATCAGCTGTCACTCATAGCGCTAAGGCTTCATGCTCTATACATCCGCTAAAACACTGATGGGGAAGACATTTGATTATCTCGAGAAATATGTCATTAATCAAAAAAATAACTGTGTGGGTTTTATTATGGCCTGTTCTACATAAAACAGCCATAAAAATGGGGGGTAAAAATTTTGGTATGTTGTCAATTGTGACAGACCGAATTTTGATCAATCATGTACTCGAGATTTGTTTTTAATGGTGGGGGCGCCATTTAGCATGGTGTAGCCCCTGTACCTACACCAAAAAAATCAGGATATCGATAAAACATATATCGACAAAAAATAAATATCGATATAAATGATTATTGATCACCTCACTATTGCTCACTATGACATAAAAATTTGGTGTTGCTATATGAAATGCAGAACTAGTGCCCTCCTTGACAGGTCCGCTAAGTTCCTGGTCGAGCTTTAGTTACCTGCCATTCAAACTCAAACTATTAGTAAATATATATACCTAGCTTTATTAATTGCAACTAAGTAAACCGTCGATTTTATTTGTTATCTTATCAATCACATACAATACCTTCTTTACTCCTTTGTCGTTCGAAAGTAAATAAATTGTACAGTCACGTTGTGCATACTTTCTCGCGATGCTCGCTTAAATGTTTGTGCGGATGGTGGCGCACGCGCATCGGGAGCCGGGTCGTTCCTTTCCCTCTAATATGGTTGATGGGAGCGATGGCTGACTCTCGTGTTATACTCGTGACCGGGTGCTGTGATTGATTCATGACATTAAATGATTTTTATGTATAACTTTTCGTGTCATATTTTTTTCATGTTCTAATGATATAATCTGGTTTATTTCAAGGATTGAATTTTGACTTTTATTAACTAATGATTGTTTATTTTTTGATTTTACCTTGAATCTTGAATCATGCTTTCACCGTCTATCGTAGTCGGGCATACACAGGTACATATATAGATTGCCTTACACTAATAGAGTCTAAAATAAACTGTACGGCTGCCCGCACTAAACTTTTTAAAAAAATATTTAAAATTTTATTTTTCATACAAAAATTGAGTACTTACATTTTTTAAAAATCTTCATCAGTTTTTTTTATTTCTCCTATATTATTTTTTAAGGGTTGTCACAATAGTTAAAAATCAATTATTATTTTTAAATCAAAAAAATTAGTACGTTACTATAACTGTACATAACAAATAGCACGCAGTAGCACAGATTACTAATTGCAGTAGTTCGTTATTCCAAGAAAAATCTAAATAAAGTACCTCCCATACAAATCCAGGTTGTTTGTTACTTTTTCTCAATAATTTTAATGAAACCTTGTGAATAACTAGGACTTAAAAAGGTGTACTGCAGAGGGTAGTCAATAACTTCATGAAATAAGGTTTACCTTCCATACAAACCCAACTTTTTGTAAATTTTGCATCATTTTTGATATACCAACATTATTTTTCGCTACTAAGTAAGTTTAATGTTTTTGTTGATTTGTATTTGCCCTACTACGACAGACGGTGCAGGCTTCGCGAGAAAGTATGTACAGCGTGGCTGTACCATTTATTTTTATTTCCTATTGTTTTAACATTTTCTAGTTTTAGTGTGGAATAGGGTGCTCTAATTTTATTTTACCGAAGCTTAAAAACTTCCGTTGTACAACTTCGTGAAATATAAAAAACGTGCTACCTTAACAGGATGTAAATTAAACTGAACAAATTTTGTTCTTCAACATAAAAAAAAAATTAAATACAAAGTTCCTCACAAAATTCTTACTCACAAAACTGAACAACTTTTGTTTTGCAAATTTTCTAAAATAGGGAAAACAAATAATTGAACTTTCTATAGTAAAATGATCGATTTGCAAGTCAAAAATATTTTTTGGATTTCAGTAGTGATATAATTAAAGTTGTTCAGATTTTTGAGAAGGAACTCCCCATTAACAATGTGCTTTATTTTACTGAATACTTTGTATAACCTGCTCATCGTTTTTTCCATAGCGAAGTTGTTCAGTTTCAGTAAATTTCTATTTGAGATATTTTTGGTTAATGAAGGAAACCTGTACAGCGTGGAAAACAGTAGCCTGTATGTTAATCCAGGATCTAATCTGTATATCTACAAAATTTATGCCAGATACGTTTAGTAGTTTTTGCGTGAAAGAGTAACAAACATCCATACATACAAACTTTCGCGTTTATAGTATTAGTAGGATTTACGCGTACATTATTGAACTATGTACTTACTAATTTTATATTAATCTTTCATATAATGGCAGCCACAGAATTAAATATTTTTGAGGGAAATCCAACGTCATTATAATTGATACATTATTATTATTTTTGTTATATTTCTCACCAAGTAGATTACGCGGGTCTCATATGAAAACAAAGTTGACATAAAGTTAATTAAGAAGTAGTTAAATTTGAAAATATTTTTTTAGAACGAATTCATAAAAAAATATAGCGCCCAGCGCGGTTTATTTGCCTGAACACTTTTTAAGAGCTAAAACTGTGTCTACTTGATGATTTGAGCAGCAGCGACCAACATGGAATACCTCATCATGTCAGCCGAAGGACGTCCACTGTTGGACATAGGCCTCCCCCAAGGATTTCCACGACGACCGGTTCTGCGCTGCTCGCATCCAGCGGCTTCCCGCAACCTTCACCAGGTCATGGGTCTACCGAGTGGGAGGCCTGCCTAACTACGTTTTCCGGTGCGCGGCCGCCACTCGAGAACCTTACTGGCCCAACGGCCATCTGTTCTACGAACTATGTGACCAGCCCACTGCCACTTAAGTTTAAAAATTCTGAGCGCTTATCGATTACTTTGGCTCTAATACGGATCTCCACGTTTCTGATTCGATCACACAGAGAAACTCCGAGCATAGCACGCTCCATTGCCCTTTGGGTGACCTTGAGCCTTCTCATGAGGCCCATAGTAAGCGACCATGTCTCAGTTGCTTATGTCATCACTGGCAACACACATTAGTCAAAGAACCTTGGTCTTAAGACACTGCGGTATTTGGGACATAAAGATATTGGGAAGCTTCCCGAACGCTGCCCAGCCGAGTTGGATTCGACGATTGATCTCTTTCTCGAAGTCGGACCTATCTAACTGGACTGTTTGTCCCAGGTATATTCGGCAACAACATC
The DNA here is from genome assembly GCA_947284805.1 of Coleophora flavipennella. Lineage (NCBI taxonomy): Eukaryota > Metazoa > Arthropoda > Insecta > Lepidoptera > Coleophoridae > Coleophora > Coleophora flavipennella. The sequence continues at coordinate 18,196,799 of OX369257.1, forward strand.
GAGTGTGGACAGAATACCTACGCTTTATAATTATTACTCAGAATGTAATTAATTTGAAATGTTTACAAATTACACCTAAAATAAAATGCCTAAAATACTTAAAATAAAACACCTCAAGTCACACCAAAAATACCTAAAATCACACCTAAAATACCTTAAATCACACCTAAAATACCTAAATCATACCTAAAATACCTTAAATCACAGCTAAAATAACTTAAATCCCACCTAAAATAACTTACAAAAAAATATGTAATTGTAATAAACTGTTGTGTATATTTTTAGAGAGAGAGATGTCTTTTATCGAGTTATCTTTGTCGCAAGCGATCGCGGTCTCGCCAATCGAATGCGCCGGCGCTGCTCCACTTAGCCCGTTTAATTATTCACCGCACGAAATAGCATCACCTTGCACTTGTTTCATATGTAATTTGTCCCCGAATATTTTTTTATTTATTTATTTAATGTGATGGTAAAGTAATTCCTTTTTAAACGACTTCAAAAAAAGGAGGAGGTTTTCAATTCGACCGTATATATTTTTTATGTTTGTTTGCGAATTACTTCGTCGTTTATGAACCGATTTTGATGGTTCTTTTTTGTTCGAAAGGAGATATCCCAAAGGTGGTACCATGATAAGGAAACCGGGATCTGATGACGGCATCCCAGAAAAATCGAAGGGAATCTTAGTTTCCTGTTTGAAGTCGGTTTTTTTTTGTTCAAAATTATTCTAACAATTGTGACAAGAACATTCAGGAGGAAACGCAGTTTAGCCAGTTGGTTTTCTACCTACTTACTAAGAAATATTTTCGCCGGCCTCGTCCCCCATACAAATCGCAGTCGACTGATAATTTGAAAACAAATTGTTTTATAATAATTGAAAACGCTAAACACATTAAAAAACCGACTTCCATCGCAACAATTTAGTACAACTTTGCATTATTGTTTTGGTTATTGTTAATTTTCTATAAAAATACTACACCGACTTTGATAAAATTTATATGGGACCAACTCGGGGGCATATCCTATTGAATAAAAAAGAATCATGAAAGTCGGCTCACAATCTGCGAAGATATCGCGTAAAAAATATACAAAAAAAATATAAAGTATATATATTAGTACTAACATACAGTATGGACACTCCCTGACGCTCTCTAGATTGCGACCTCACCCCCTCGTCAACTGACATACAGTATGGACACCCCCTGCCGCTCTCTAGATTGCGACCTCACCCCCTCGTCACCCAGATTGATACAGATTGGTTACAGTTTGGTTGTCGAACGTATGGGATTTCGCCGCAATTTTGTTTGTTCCGTCATTTGTTTTTTGAAATGTCATTTCTGGCCCGTTGTATGAAGTGTCCAGGGGGTGGTTCAGTTATGTTTTAATTTAATACAATGAAAACTAATTATAAACATCGATATGCGGAACTACGTTTGCATGGAAATTCGAGCCTCCCAAGTCACAAAATTAGTTTATCAATATCATTACATTTTTGTAACATTATATTTGTGTAACACCATTGAGCTCTGCAACACGAATAATTTTAGAACCCAGTGTTTAGACGGATGATAAAATCGATCAAGTGCGAGTCGGAATCGCACTCAGTGGGTTCCGTACTATTACACTTCTCCACACAACTATTGCAATGATACCTATTCAAATTTTAAACAAAAAAAATCAACGCGAGCGAAAAATATATTTTTTTGTCATTCAGTTCGGACTCCTTAGCACGATTACGACTCACACTTGGCCAATTACTATTTTTTTGTTGTTTTACTATCATCACACCAAGTTTCAAGCCTGTATGTATTATCATTTTTACGATAGATTTAAATAAAAATCCTTCCGAAGACTTACAAAAAACATATTTTTGATGTGTAACACCTTTGCTCTCGCTTTCCTGCAGTTTGTGGGAGTGATTTCGTGAAATGGGACGGAAATGTGTAACATGGGACGGAAATGTGTAACAGGAAGTCGCGAAAGCGCGGAATTCTACTTTACGAGAGTCCGACTCGCACTTGATCGGTTTTTTTCGTTACTGTCAGATCCGCCACCCAGGTACAATATCGTCATCAAATCTAACTAACCTAAAGTATTTTGTCACATGTTACACATCATATGCGAGTACTGTAGGTCTCGCTCGAATTTTTAATTTGTATGGAGACCCCCCTTATTTTTTAACTTTTTCTAATTTTTAGTACTTGTTGTTATAGCGGCAACATAATAACATTCTGTAAAAAAAATCAATAGTCTACCTATTACGGTTCATGAAATACATCCCGCTGACGGACAGACAGACAGACAGACAGCGGAGGCTCAGCAATAGGGTACCGTTGGTCACTCGTTAGGTGTACGGAACAAAAGTAACTGATTCGACTAAGTGAAAATAGCGTATTATGTATATACTTAGAAAAAAAACTATTTTTAGGTAGATCTTTATACACATTTTTAAATAGTAAAATAACCTTAAGTTCTATTTCCAATAAAATCATGATTCAGAAATATAAATGAGAATAACAATGACGAAAAATCATGACAAAAGAAAGGTACGTTTAGAGCACCAGAATTTTGTTTTGGTTTCAAAGTTTTAGAAAGAGTAGCGAGAAATCCACTAAAGCATTTTTACAAAATTTCCATAGCTACTAACTCCACCTGATATTTTCGCAAAACCATTATTTGTGAAAGTGCTAATTAGCGCCGGTAACAAAAGGTATCAGTCGCGACATAAAAAAAAACGAATAGGAAAGTGAGGGGTGCCACGACACTTCCTAGGAGAACCCCGCCGTGCCTGCCGCCGCCAGTGCGGCTAAGTCTCAGGTACAGCAGCAATTATGGTAATCAACAAACTAATTAGCTCAAGACACGATTAGAACAATTGTCACATTGGTAAAGTGTATTTCTTACCTTGAAATAATTAGAATTTCTTGTTAATATTTTGATTTACTCACAAAGGTACCTTTTTGAAAAGCTGATAAAATAAGGAACCTTTTCCCGTATAGCACGCTTACTTTTTACAAAATCATGATGAATCCAGTAAAATGCGTTTTTCTCACAAAAAACTCAAAAACCGTCGATTATTTAGTTATTAATAAATAGTTTTTTCCGTCAAACCTGTTTGGAAATCTGAAATGAACATTTTTCCTTATTTGCGCGCTTACTTTTATAAAATCATGATGGATTCGGTCAAATAGATTTTCACACAAAAATGGCTCGAAATGTGTTAATTTTTTTTTGTTGCTAATGAGAAGTCGTTTTTCCCCTTAAAAGGAATACGAGGTGTTTCCAGTCATCCTGTATAATGTAAAGAAACCTCAAAATTTTCCATATTGATGTTCAATCATTATCTTTTCTTATTTAATCACCTCTCTTACCTTGGCATCATCACACTTGATGACGATGCGTTGAGGATAAAAATAGAATTCAGTTGGAAAGGACTGACGACTTTCGAAGTAATAATCTAGGGTAGGTGGGAATAGTTTACAATTCTGTACTACAAGGCAAAAAATATCCCTAAGATACTCGTAGTTAAACAGGGCAGGAAAGAGTAGTTTAATCTAATTACTTTGAACAAGCAATGCTTGTAATCTAATCGGTTTCTCGGATACGGCTCTAACGATTTGCTTAAAAATTGGTAAACTGGGGTTTTTGGAGGCGAAATATCGATCTAGGTAGGTCTTAACTCTAGGAAAACGCAATTTCCTAGAAAAAGGCTGTGTGTAAAACGGCAAAAATCCCGTTAGTTCACACGCCTAGAAGACTGCGAGCATCATTCGGTCGGCCAGGTACTACCATTAACACGTGATAAATTGATTTGGGTTTGAAACGGTTAGCTAGAATTCTATCCTTTTAACTATTAAGCAATGAATTGCAGTTCTTATTGAGTTTTTTTTTAATTGGTAGCGTTTGCCTCAAATTTTACCTGATGTATGTGTCGATGGAGTCGAATCAATGTTAGAGGTAATGTTACCTGCCTACTTTGTGTAATTTGATTGATTTTCATCTTCGTCATTCTTCTAAAGAGCTAGGCTGAAAAAGGGCAATTATTTTATAATAAAAAAAAACTAATTGTTCCTAACAGGCTCGAGTTTCCATACAAACGTAGTTCCGCTGTAATACGAAAAGTACATACCAGATTGAATCCAAACTTTGCAAATACATTGAGGAGATACATATCAATGTTTGTAATTGGTTTTCGATGTACTAATATAAAACGGAAAAAAATAAGAGCAGTTTCAAACTTTCTGTACAAAACTAATTTAAGCCTTCGTTTAGTTATGTTTAAATTTACTACGATGAAAACTAATTACAAGCATTGATATGTGTCTCCTCAATATATTTGCAAAGTTTGGATTCAATCCGGCATGTAGTTTTTGTATTAAAGCGGAACTACGTTTGTATGGAAACTCGAGCCTTCTTGGAACCCATAAATAATGAATGTTTCAAACCAGAGTCTGGACATTAATATATTCTATGGCATAAATAATTTAAAAAGGTCACAGTTGTAAAGTCAAGGGCCATAAAAATTCTAATTAGGTACTTGCTTAGTTGTAACTTCACACGCACTTTCCCACAAACGATGAAAACTGTACACTGTACAATAAAATTAATCTGACAAGTAACGAATTCCCACTGAGTACATACTACATACCTACCATGCACTTGGACAAAAACAAGTCATTGTTATTTTTCTAGAATAACATGTACATATATAACTAACTATCTATGTGTATGTAGATGTGTAGAAAATAGCAAGTACAGGAATTGTCTTTAAATCAGTCAATCAGAGCGAGATCCTACTCGCACCAGTTGGATAATGTGTGTACGTTGTATTATTCACAAAGAAAATAACAATAATGCGCTATTATTATTTTTGAGCTATTTTTCCTTACTAATCACACTAATATTATAAAGGCGAAAGTTTATGAGTGTGTATGTTTGTTACTTCTTCACGCAAAAACTATTGAACGGATCTGGCTGAAATTTGGTAGGTAGACAGATTAGGACCTGGATTAACACATATGCTACCTTTTTTCACGCGCGCCCTCGAAAAGTCATAGAAACGTTGTCCACGCGGGTGAAGCCGCGGGAAACAGCTAGTATTTTTTTAAATTTACAATTGGTAAGCCCTTGGCATTATCTTACCTGATGGTAAGTGACGATGATGCCGAAGATGGAAGCGGGCTTACCAAGATGCCTCGTATTATAATTGCGAAAGTTTGTATGTATGGATGTGTGAATGTTTGTTACTCTTTCACACCATAACTGCTGAACGGATTTGGATGAAATTTTGTAGGTAGACAGATTAGGACCTGGATTAACGTATAGGCTACTTTTGTCTACGTTCGCGAGCTGCGCACTGCTCACCCTCGAAGACAGTCATAGAAACTACGTTCACGCGAGCGAAGCCGCTAGCAAAAGCTAGTAAAGTATATACCTACTTTTCAAAACTAAAAACATTCAAGACTGATTATACGGCACCTAACTATCATTCAAAAGACACGCCAAACGGTAAACAAGGTTCTAAAGTTGGAATAACTTTGACGATAAAAACGCAATTTAAATAATGCAATAACATTGTGAATAATTGTCCTGCAAAACAAGACTACATTCAGATCAATATTATTCTAGATGTTTTCTAACGGCCTCCGTGGCGTAATGGTTAGTCCATTCGCTTCACACCAGGAGGTCGCGGGTTCGATTCCAGCGGGGTCAACTTGTAAGACTCGGTTTGGTTGGTGGTAGGGCATTTTCTATGCCCGCCTGGCTATTTACCACCATCGTATCTAAGTCTTGCTGCCAAACATCAGTGTTAACAACATTGATGTGTCCCGGCTTAAAGATAAGATAGCCAGTTCTCCATTTCATTGGGGAATCTTGGTAAGCCCGCTTCCATCTTCGGCATCATCGTCACTTACCATGAGGTGAGATGATGCCAAGGGCTTACCAATTGTGAATAAAAAAAAAGGTTTATTTCCGGTCCCAAATTCTGTTCATACAACAGCAGCTCAAGTGAGGCAACATGTAAATTGTATTTATTATGATAATGCCATAAGCACAATTAAAGGCACTTGGTCTCGTTAAGAGTGATAATGTAAGATGTCTTTGCCCCCGTTTAGTGCGCAAACGCCGGTCATTGTTCCCAGTGCTTGGCTCTTCATGTATTGTCTTGTACGCGTAATCAAGCAAGATAATTGTATTTGCTATGTGATTATGCGCACGGAGAAATTCAATGTAATGTGGCATATACGTAGGTTCCTAGGTGGCTATAGTTGATCGGTTGAGTGGCCATAGTACGAAGTAACTAGTAATCTCATCTGTGGCCATAGCTTCAACGCGTCTTTACAAAAAGTGTGCCCCAATGAATTGCTGTGCTGTTGCTGTTATTACACGCACGATAAAGCATTGCTTCTTTATTTATTAATCGATACTAATAATATTATAAATGTGAAAATGTGTTTGTTTGTTTGTTACCTTTTCACGCTTCAACGCCTTGACCAATCTTTATGAAATTTGGCATGCAGTTAGCCTGCCTCACGGAGAAGGACATAGGTTACTTTTTATCCCGGGAAAATAGCATAATCTGATGTAGTTCCTGAGGGAACTAAAAAATACTCGATTGTTGTGATTTTTTGCACAGAGATGGTTGAATAGGTGGGAAACGACATAATTTACTAATCATCCTTAAAGACAGTCATAAAAACGATGTCCACGCGGGCGGAGCCGCGGGAAAAAGCTATGTTGCTATAAAAGGCATCATCTAATTAAGTAGAAATACAGAGACTCATACATGTGATAACTAACATAATAAATTAAATTTCAATCAAGTTACATAATGATTTAAACTGATAAGCCCTTGACGTGGTTCATTCAATCATTAACAAAATTTCTAAATAACATACACTTAGAGATATACCGGAAAAAAATAACAGAGGGTTACGTCTTTAGGGTGTATTTATGTATGTATGTATGTCTATTTTTTTGGCCCCACGAGTGACATAGTGTTTTTTCCTGAATGTTTAAAATCATGTACTATCCTCGTCACTTTCCTTTCCTTCAATGCACTCAATTTTTAAAAAAATTAAAAAGAAAACAGACAGAGGGGCTATGTTTTAATGCAGTCGGGTTTTTATCTTTAATATACTTTTAATTTGTTATTATAGTGTGTACTAAGAGCAAAAATTTCGACGGTAATATAATGTATGTAAGGTAAGTATACAGTTTCTAAACACATCATAAACAATGACAACATAGAAGCAGCGGCGGTCACGCATTATGTCCATACTAAATAGGGTAAAGGCACTAATGTACCAAAGTAACGTGACCGCGAGTAGGTCAGCACAACCCAGCACATGGCACAGTCCAGCTATGAGTGGGTTGCAACTAACTAGGCAAATTGTCAGGAATGTGGATTATGTCATTATCAAATAGATTAGATGTTCATCGATCATCACTCGAGATAAAGTAACCGCTGCTCCAGTTATTAAGGCCCATTAAAAATAATGGAACATTAAAGTTTCTTGATTCAATGACGACCTTTTATCAATGTGTGCATTTGTCTGTTCTATTTTAAATTGCTAATAACAGACATGTCGTGTATCTCAAGATTTATTAAGCAGCCATTCCCTAACCTAACACGGAACATCCGTAAACATAAAAGAAGTCACAGACTTAAAGTCTCAACGGCTCATTTGGAGCTAATATTAGATTTCTATATACGGAGTGACTTTTAATTAGTTCTTGAAAGCAAAGGATATGTATGTACTCGTGATTACAAACAATTTTCCCAAAAAAACTATAAAAAAAAATAAAAAAAAATTTGGTCCCCGATACATAACAAATTATCAAATCAGCAAAAATGTATAAAGGACCAATTTTTTTTAATATATGATAAATAAGATCTATCAAAATTAGCTGAAACTATTTTAACTGGTGCTTCTACCTTTGAAACTGAACAACTTTCCCCATGAAACCCATTGTCAAATCTCAAAAAAATTTTTGAACTTCCCATACTAAGTTGGCTGATCAACTGGTCGAGTTAGTATGGGAGAGCCAATTTTTTTTTGCGATTTGACTATAGGTTGCATGGGGAAAGTTGTTCAGTTTCATGGGTAGAAGCACCAGTTAAAAGAGTTTCAGCTAATTTTGTTATAGTTTCTTTGGGACAGTTGTTTGTAAACACGAGTACATGCATATCCTTTGCTATCAAAACTAAATAAAAGTCATCCCATAGAGTAGCTATATCGGTTTTCTCTGTTTATTGTGCAGGCTAATGATTTAAAAATGTTGTTTTTGATATGGGTGGGGTAGTGTCGGATCCCGGTGGGTGGGGACTGGCAAAATATCCCGAGTCCCGACCTCACAATGCTTTGTCTAATGAACTGTGAACTGAACAATGGCGCCTTGGGAGATATTTCTTCTTGCTACCTTACCAACAAAAGGTTCGTCATAATAGAGTTTAATAGCTTGTTTTAATGAGTTCGCAAGCGGTCGCTAGCTATTTCATTAATAAGTGGTGTATTGATTTGTTTATTAGTATCCATTTAATACGTATAATTCAAGAGTAAAAACATATTATGTTTTTCAATAATCCACCTTGAACTTATCAATTTTAGCATTTTTTTTGAGTGACCAACTCATTACCTACCTTGCTGTTATTTATAAACGAACGTCTGCGTTCTTTATGTATTTCTTCTGATAATAAACTTTATCTTATCATAATATATATACACCAAAATTTTGTATTCGTTTACAAGCGCCATTCCACGGTACGTAAGTATTGCAAAATATTGTATTGATAAATCGATTGATACTTATAAGTATACCTCTATACGCAGCGATTTTTTTAAAATCCACATTATACCTACTTTTTCAAGCGACTTCCAAAAAGGAGGAGGTTCTCAATTCGTCTGTATGTTTTTTTTATGTGTGTTACCTCATAACTTTTGACTGGGTGAACTGATTTTTATGATTCTTTTTTTATTTGAAAGCTAATGCTTCCCGTGTGGTCCCATATAAATTTTATCAAAATCTGTGTAGTAAGTACTTCATTAGAAAATTAACAAAAACAAAAAATAATAATGAAAAAATGTACTAAGTTGTTGCGATGGAAGTCGGTTTTTTAACGTGTTTAGCGTCTTCAATTATTATCTCACTGCAGTGTCGGTATATAACAGACACATCGAGTTAATAAAGAGGAGCCTCTCCTGATTGGTAAATTACCGGACGGGAGCGCGCGCGCAGCCATCAGGCCCACCTACGATATTAATGCTCCTCCGGTGCAGATAAATCCTGGACTTTTCGGCGAAGTTATGTTGGACTGAAAAGGATGTGTCGAATTGTTTCCAATTTGATGTGGGGTGTGGGTGTGCTTGGTGCTCTAGACAAGAATGTCACTTGTTTTTCTAGGACTCTCTAGGATATAATTCAGCAAAGATTATTCTACGTAAGTATCCAAAATAGCTGTTGCCGGCAGCTTTGAGAGTGAGTGAGTTTTTTCAGCTTATGGCCATCCTGAAATTCCGTCCTAACTTTTGGTGAAAGATTGTTTTAAATCGGATGAGTAGCTTCGAAGATTACCTCCTTCATACAAACTTTACCTCTTTATAATATATTAGTATAGATAAGGATTCGATCACGCAGAGAAACTCCGAGCATAGCACGCTCCATTGCCCTTTGGGTGACCTTGAGCCTTCTTATGAGGCCCATAGTAAGCGACCATGTCGTTGGGTTTGGTAGCCTGGTATCTGCGAGGAAATCCGCAGGAGAACTAAAGTAACGGACATAGCTCACAGAATCGCTAAACTGAAGTAGCAGTGGGCAGGGCACATACTAGCTCGTAGAACGGATGGCCGATGGGGCAGGAAAGTTCTCGAGTGCGACCGCGCACCGGAAAACGTAGTGTAGGAAGGCCTCCCACGCGGTGGACCGACGACCTGGTGAAGATCGCGGTAAGCCGATGTATGCGAGCAGCGCAGGACCGGTCGTCGTGGAAATCCTTGGGAGAGGACTTTGTCCAGCAGTGGACGATTTTTGGCTGATATGATGATAATGAGCTGTTGCAGGCAGCTTCGAGAGTGAGTGAGTTTTTCAGATTATGGCCATCCTAAAATTCCATCGTAACTATAGGTGAAAGATTTTTTTTAATCGGATGAGATTACCTCCTACATACAAACTTTTCCTCTTTATATTATATTGGTATAGATAAAGAACAATGGTACTTTTTGTACGAAACAAAGAAACTTAATTAAGCTTTTTTTTTCCAAATTGTCCAAAATTAGTCGCTTTTAAGATCCTTATCATTACCAATTTGCTTCTTTGTTTGGCATCGCGAATTTATTGCCAACAATTAAGTCGGAATCGCAATCAAATTGGATAATAAGGATCGCCCACGACAAGCGCACGCGCCGATTATTCCGTTTAATTCAGTATTACCATTTGAATCGCCACAATTTAAACACGACATGCCGTGCCGTGCCATGCTGCACAGCAATTAGGCGTCCTGAAAATTAAAACTAGTCTATAAAGTTAAATGTATCGATGACGCTACAAAAAACTCAAGCGCAACAGAGCACATTTGCTAACAAAAACTAGACACTTGTTCATTAGATTCAGACGAAACACATAATTAAAATGAAATTGATTGATTAATTAAGGTATAAGTACTTAATGTGTATTGTGTAAAGCGTGCGGACGTTCATCGCCATAGTTCATAACTCATAAGTATGAATGCGGACTAGATGACGGGTTTGATTTTTGGTTTTTAAATAAAAATAAATAATTGGTTTTTAAATAAAACTAAATTTGAAAAGATAGGTACATTGTAAACTCTTTATAACGAAACTCAAGGGACCGAGCATTTTTATTGTTATAGAGAGTTACCGTAACTATGGAACGAAGAAAGAAAAACAACTAAATACGTATCACACAAACTTTTTAGTCAACACATAACATTTTTTTTACTTGCCAGTTTCAAAGTTGGTTTACGACTGATAAATGATAATACGATAGGTGCCTGGTGTGTTTAGTTCGAGATCATCATTTCCAAGCAAACTAAGTGTAAATTAATGATGCATGGGTTCAAGGCAATTAACAATAACAAAAGCAAAACGGCTGTTTACGACTTCAGAAGTTTCGGGGCCTCAAAGGTTTAGTCGGCGTCTTTTGTAAATTGATATGATAACATAAACAATAATACCGATAATAAATATTTTACTTTGTCTAAATATAAGCACATTTCTTCGTAATAGAGAGTGGCTGCTGCGCTATAAAGAATCTATCAATGTGTTGGTTTTAAGATAAAACCAAATCACGCTCACTTCTACGTCGACCAACACAAACTGGGCCCGCGTGGTCGTCTAAGACCCGATCGTCCTAATTCAGGGTAGGCTCGAGCCCCTCGGTGGGGGACGTTTAAAAGCTGATATGATAAAGTAATTGAGAAAAAATATTTCATTTTCAATGTACACGAGGTCATGCGTGCGTAATGTATAGGATCTGTGTTTTTTACCGTGTAAGTGATCTGCCCTCGTACCACCGATGCTACTAGATCAGTTGCAATAGACGGGTATGTGGCGCGTGACGCCGCATACAAATTAGGAATAATACGTACATATACACACAACAATGTCACACACAACTCGCGCTGAGGCGAGATCTCGAGAAACATTATCTAATATTTAAAGAACTAGTTTTGTAATCAGGTTGACACAGTCTCATGAGTCATGAGACTTATTATTTTTTATTTTTTTTTATTAACTCTTTTTATCAATAATTGGTCAGCCCTTGGCATCATCTCACCTGATACTAAGTGACGATGATGCCGAAGACGGAAGCGAAGTTTCCAACTCAATGGGGAACTGGCTGTTTTATCTTCATGCCGGAACACATCAATGCTGTAACGTTGATGTTTGGCGGCAAAATTAAGATAAAACGGTGGTAGCTAGACAGGCGGGCTTAGAAACAACTCTTCCACCACCAACCAAACCAACTTTTCGCTGAGCTGTGTAACCACTCGTACAGGTTCCACAGTTAGCTCGATAGATTGTACGTACGTACAAAATCTTAGGGCTCAAACACAAATGTGCGAATCTGCACTTACAACTAAGCGACCGCATCGCGAATACTTGCGATGCAATTCGCGTCACAGGTACCGCGATGTATCGACAAATTCGGTGATTATATTTTTGATTTCTTCTTCGGACAACACCAATATGAAATACGAGCAGTTGCCCACCAGCTTTGCCCACGTGGATATCGTGAGTGTGCGGTGCGCGAGCCATAAGTGGCTCGATATAGTTTGTTTATCCTGAAGGTCCGTTCTACATATTGGTGAAAAAAATTTTGAAATCGGATCTTTACATACAGGGTGTAACAAAATTAGTGCAGAAACCATGAACTGGGGGTTCTATTCATCATACTGAACAACTTTCCCCGAGGGAACCATAGTCAATTCTAAAAAAAGAGGTTGTTTTTTGCGATTTCAGCAAATTCATAGAACAAAAGTTGCTCAGTATGATGAGTAGAAGTTCCAGTTATCGGGACTTACACCAGTTTTGTTACACACTGTATACTATAGTTGACGTGATCGCATTGATTTAACCCCCTCCCTTCCCCTATCAACCTCCTACCTATCCTTCCCCAAATTCCCTCTTAACCACAACTGGACCCGCCTTACACCTCCTAATCCACCGACCCACATAACCCTTCACCTCCGAACCCCCCCTCACCGCGACTGACTCCCCTTTCCTCTCAACACCACTACCCCTGACTTAGGTAAGTCATACGGACACTCGAAAATAATGGTCAACCTATTCCACCACGTGACCTCGCCAATACGTGCGAATTCGCATCACATCGTAATTTTTGTTCGACGTAGCGTCTCTGATGTGCTCATATTTATTTTTAAAGTAGGACCTATGCAGCATATCAAGCATTAAATAGCCCAAAATCGTCACAGTATTGAGACTATTATAGTTTTAATACTCTGAAGTAGTGAAATACTCATTATCAGTTCATCGCTAAGTGCGTAGTGTGTAGTAGTAGTAGTATGCATTAAAACGCTAAACACGGTAAAAAAAACCGACTTCCATCGCAACCACTTAGTACAATTTTGAATTTTTTGTTAATTTTATAAATAAGTTCTATAGTACCTACCGATTTTGATAAAATTTATATGGGGCCAACCTGGCAGCATACCCTATCTAATAAAAAAAGAATCATGAAAATCGGTTCAAAATCAGCGAAGATATTGCGTAACAAATGCACAAAAAAAAACATACAGTCGAATTTAGAACCTCCTCCTTTTTGGAGGTCGATTGAACACCGAAAGCAAAATGTGGCGGGTGACCCGTGGTGTAGGTGACTGAATGATTAAGTAAACGAACATCTTTGGTGATGATGTAACGGAACCTGCTAGGCTAGACGCATGACGACATCCATCAGGCTGCCCCCCTGATCTGTTACTTTCCGCGGGCGTCTGTGTATCTAACCTCGTTTTGCAAGTCAGGTATGTGGCAGAAGCATGTTGAACTGCCTTTATTTTATAAGCATCTAATACGCACTAAACCTGCGAGTGAATACAGGGTGTAACAAAATTGGTGTAGGTCCCGTTAACTATTATAGGGCTTGTACTCACCATAAGAACCCATAGTCAATAAAAAAAAATTGGATCTTCCATACAAAAATGCACAAAATTGGTCTATCAACTGATCGGTTTGTATAAAGAGTATTTTTTACGATTTCAGCAAAGTCATAGAACAAATGTTGTTCCGTGTGATGAGTAGAAGCCCCAGTTAACGGGACCTACACCAATTTGCTTACAACCTGTATATACCATATAAAAGATACTAACTTGCTTACATACATAAACCGCATTATTATTGTAAGACTTTTGCAAGAGGGTTAAAGATAAATTGTACACCCATGCTGTGCATACTTTTTAGCAAAGCCATCAGGTAGTCAGGCATAAACAAATCAATTAAAAAAATTGCTCACTTAGAAAAGGTAGCAAGGAATAAGGAATAAGGTAAGTATTCAGATTTGAAATAAACATAATTGAAATAGTTACTTGGCCTTTGCTCAATGTATTTTCTTTTGTTTAAATATTTAATGAAGTTGTTTTAAAAGCAATAAAGAGTTTACAAACAAACAAACAAACCTCTATTGATATAGTTACTTGGCGCGAGATACCTCTATTGACATAGTTACTTGGCGCGAGATACCTCTTTTGATATATTAACTTGGCGCGAGATACCTCTATTGATATAGTTACTTGGCACGAGATACCTCTATTGATGTAGTTACTTGGCGCGAGATACCTCTATTGATATAGTTACTTGGCACGAGATACCTCTATTGATATAGTTACTTGGCACGAGATACCTCTATTGATATAGTTACTTGGCACGAGATACCTCTATTGATATAGTTACTTGCCGCGAGATACCTCTATTGATGTACTTACTTGGCACGAGATACCTCTATTGATATAGTTACTTGGCACGAGATACCTCTATTGATATAGTTACTTGGCGCGAGATACCTCTATTGATGTAGTTACTTGGCGCGAGATACCTTTATTGTTATAGTTACTTGGCGCGAGATACCTCTTTTGATATAGTTACTTGGCACGAGATACCTCTATTGATATAGTTACTTGGCGCGAGATACCTCTATTGATATAGTTACTTGGCACGAGATACCTCTATTGCAATCTGAGTAAGTGAAGGATTTTAGGAAGCGAGTGGTTCAAGGATAATCCTGAGCGTAGTGAGGCTTTCAAAGGTATGAGAAGCAAATTAACTGCTACAGAGCGAAACACACGAAAAGGCGAGGAAAATTTTGAGGTGCAAGAAAAATAGCTAAATACGTAGTTATTTGGTTGTAATTTTAAAAACTCTTTTCACGCAATCTTGCGCGCTAACATGGATTCACAAACAAAACCTTTCCAAACGTTTGAGGTGACAAACAATTTGCCTATAAACATTTAGGTTTGTATGGAAGGTACCTTATTAATTTTTTTTCTGGAAAAATTAAATGGAAGTCCATGTAGTAGACCTTATGAAGTGTTAGTTATTCTCAAAGTTTCATTAAAATTGTTAGACCCATTTAAGAAAGGTGTTTGTTACTATGATGACAACCCTAATAAATCAAGACAGGAATTATTTTTTTTAAACAACCACTTTTTTTAAAAAAACGACGTAGTCAGGCATAAACAAATCAACAGTAAACGTCATGTTTACTTAGTAGAGGTATTTAGGCTATAAAAACTATTTTGTAGTAGCTAAGTCTTATTAAGTCCTAGTTATTCACGAAACTTCATTACAATCGTAAAAGCCAATCATAATCTTATTCTGATTTTTCGTATAGTAAAAAAATACTGCGCGTTGTATGTCGTATTAAGTTATACCTAGCAATGTACTAGGTTTGATTAAAATCGTTGAAGCCACTAAAAAGTGATTTTTACTATAGTGGCAACCCTTATAAATTACAAAAATTTAAAAAACCAACCGCTAAGATATAAAAAATATTGTATCTCAATCCGTTCAGTAGATACGGCACTAGAGAACCGGACGGACGCACATACAAAACACACACACACACACGCACATACATTTTTTATTTTATAGTTACATCGATTTTTATAGGAAGGCATGGAACCCATAGAACCAAAAAAAACTTTTGTTTTGCTGTTATCTGTGGACTTTTTGGACTTCCCATTCAAAAATGGCGAATCAACTGATCGATTTGTATTAGATGTGATTTTGTTTGCGATTTCAGAAAAGCTACAAAACAAAAGTTGTTCAGTTTCAGTAGTAGAATTTCCTCTTATTTGTTTATTATCTTACCTAACAGACTGAATATAATTAATTCCAACAAAACATAAATGTGAAATGGAGCCAAGTTCAATACAAAAAAAACAGCGATTGGTAGGTATCAAGTTCTTTGGTGATTCCTTAATCATAGCTACGGAACTTCAAATAGAAAAAAATATTTTAGACTTATCCAAATAATAGAGAACAAAGCTTAAAAGAAAATTGGTTATGTTCTGTGCAAGTATGTTGGTGTAACTTGGCAAGTTTTCACTATCCAACTATATTCTATATTGGCGTTTATTTTCAAAAGTTAAGCTTTTCTTTTGTTTGACTATATAAGCTTGCCAAGTTACACCATTTAGCAGCATTGAATATAAAAAAAATCTTTTAGGCAACTGAAAACCTTTGTACATTTTCTAATATTCGGAGAAGTCTTAAATAAACATTTCTATTTGAAGCTCCGTTTGCTATGATTTAGGAACCATTAAAGAACTTGGTACCTACCCTTTAAGATCGTTGTAATTATATTTGTATCGAACTTGGCTCCATTTCACATTTATTTTTTGTTGGGATGTCATTAATTTTTGTAAAATAATAATATCAATTTCTTCTCTTTATTCAAGTAATAGACATATGTATAATATATTTTTGGTGGTACGGAACTCTAATTTCGCAAGTTCGACTCGCACTCGTCCTGTTTTTCAAATTTTACTTTGTGTATGCTTAATAACTTATCTCGGTGCCAAATTTCAAGTTTATTATAGTTACCTGGAAGTGGTCTATATATTTTGCTGAGTAGTGATCATACGGAATCCTCAGTGCGCGAGTACCACTCAAACTTGGCCTTTTGAATTTTTCCTATATAAACGTCAGAAATACCTACCTACCTCGATGCCAAATTTCAAGTTTCTATGTTACCTGGAAGTAGTCTATAATTTTGATAATAAGTTAATCAGTCGTAAAAATAGTGATTTTCGGACGTCAATATCTCAGAAATGGTAAAAGATCTATTTATGAAAATTGGGATTCTAGGTGATCGAGGGGGTCATATTAGACACACTAAATCGCAAGTGTGTAGGTCAAACAAAGTAGGTCGAAAGTGAACCTAAATGGTTCGTGTAATATCGGCCGGTGTCGCCTTTTTCTTTTCGAACTTGGCGGACACACTGCCGTGTGTCTAGATATATCACGCGTCATTACAACAGAAAAAGCCGACTAAGTGCGAGTAGAGTTCGTGCACTGAGGGTACGGTAGTCCGCCTTACCACCACACCTCTCCACACAAGTACCTACAACAATGGCACTTTCATATCAAACAAAATACATTAACGCGAGCGACAGATTTTTTTATTCAGGTCTCCTTAGCGCGATTATTACTCACACTTGGCCGGTTTTATGAAAAAACCTTAATTAAATACAAACAAGAACCAACGGAATTTTTCGCAGAATATTTCCAAAATAAAAAATACCAATATTAAAACAGAATAAGACATCAACTCGAACTGCATGCTACGTTGATGGTAAGTCCAAGCTACGTCCATTGAAACAGAATTGTGGGAAATACATCAAAGCGACCTGCATGCTACGATGATGCTACGTCCATTGAAACATAATTGTGGGAAAGACATCAACGCGAGATGCATGCTACGATGATGCTACGTCCAAGCTACGTCCATTGAAACAGAATTGTGGGAAAGACATCAACGCGAGCTGCATGCTACGATGATGCTACGTCAAAGCTACGTACATTGAAACAGAATTCTGGGAAAGACGTCAACCTGAGCTGCATGCTACGATGATGCTACGTCCAAGCTACGTACATTGTAAACAGAATTGGGGGAAAGACATCAACGCGAGCTGCATGCTACGATGATGCTACGTCCAAGCTACGTCCGTTGAAACAGAATTGTGGGAAAGACATCAACGCGAGATGCATGCTACAATGATGCTACGTCCAAGCTACGTCTATTGAAACAGAATTGTGGGAAAGACATCAACGCGAGCTGCATGCTACAATGATGCCACGTCCAAGCTACGTCCATTGAAACAGAATCATGAGAAAGACATTAACACAAGGTGCATGCTACAATGATGCTACGCCTAAGTTACGTTCATTAAAACAAATGAATGGGAATTAAAACAGATGAATGGAAAAGACATCAACGCGAGCTGAATGCTACGATGATGCTACGCCTAGAAACAGTCATGGATTGACATCACTGCGAGCCCCACGCTAAGTCTTGATAGAAAAAAGAACAACGCGACCTACGCTAAACCTCACAAAAATAGATATTACTACGACGCTTAGCCGAACAGTAATATAATAACTACACGAATTAAAATTCCGACTTCATAAAAACTAAACCCCCTCTTTTCTGGCCAGTCGGGTAAAAATGTATCCTAAGTCACTCACAAGATCAAGACGAATCTAACAACACCTAGCATTCCAAAGTCCATCAAGCCGTTTAGGCTACAGAGCGTGCCAAAGAAACAAATAAACATACATACATACTTACACTCGAAAAACATAACCCTTCTTTTGGCGCAGTGCATAAACACAAGTATTTTTGGAGACGACAAACACTTTCTACTCATTATTTAACCGCGCTGAACACGTTGAAAGCCGACTTTAATAGCAATATCAACATTTTTGATAAAATCTATATGGAACAAAGGCATAACCCTATCAATAAAAAAAATGTCTAAATCGGTTCTCCTCCTTTTAAAAAAAAGTCGGTTGGAGACAGTCTAATTGCTACGTCCTAACGATGCGGTTAAATTGATCAAATAATCGGTAAACAGCGAAATGACGTTAAGGCTATGACAACCCCTGCTGATGCGGTTGGGACTTGGAGACTTGGGTTGGGAGAGAGACGGGTCGCATGGGATTATAAGCAGGGGGCAAACACTCGAAACGGTTCAATGTCTAACTAATTAAACACACTTGATGCCACTGTTTAAAAATCTTGGTCACATAATTTTTGTCAGTGTGTTTCGTATTTCGTAATATTCTAAAACTTTTAAAATCGTAACTACTTTATTGTTTCTTGTTTGCCTGACTAGCATGATATATGTGATGTTAAAGAAGAAAATCGATAAATTTAAGTAGATAGTGAGTGCATTAAAATAGATATTAAAGAGCTGAAGTTGAAAGAGACTTATTTTGCCCGGCTTTCTCACTTGAGATTTGAAACGAAGTCTAGTGGCGCCAATGACAAAACAAAATAAAGTTACAATGTGACAGAGTTGCCCGGCTTCCTGTACCTTTAGCAAAAAGCGCCACCTATTCAGTTTTCCTTGTAACTTATAGAAAGGTATTCGTAGTCACTATTCCACCATTTGAGACATTAAGAGTATATTATTATTGAGATTTAAAACGAACTCTAGTGGCACCAAACGGAACTAAAATTGAAAGCCGCAAAGTGAAATTTTTGTAATGCCGACAGCGCGCGACGACGGCGGCGGCGTAGCGAGACGTTATTGCTACGAAAACGCATAGTCGTTCATCAACTGTTTCTTAGATGGCGCTAGCTTACCAAAATTTCTGGGTAGTATAGTATTGTTGGCTCGAGTGAAAAAAGTTCAATGATCTTTCGGGTAACTCGTGTCGTGTAGGCCAAAGCCAAAGATTATATACATTTTTAGGGTTACGTACCTCAAAAGGAAAAAACGGAACCCTTAACCCGTGCCAAGTGATTTCACTTTGTTAGCTGTCTGACTATCTGTCTGTCTGTCAGTCTGGGAAGACGCTTTTTTCAAGGATCAACTTTTATCAACAATTATCTATCATTAGTATTTTGAATACTTAGGTACTTTCGAGCAAAGAAGTAATGAAGAAGGTATTGTGAAGGAAAAAAAATATCTAATATCTTGTACCTTAAATAAAATCACTTTTTTTACTCAAAAATTTTGATAAAACTCGGTACGTTAGCATAAATTTACATGGTCTACAGCAAGCAGTAGTTTCACATACTTATATTTATATGTCTGTGAGTATTATGTTGTTCCAAGAAAAAACAGAATAAGGTACTTCCCATATAAATCCGGGTAGTTACTTACTTTTTCTCAAAAATGAGTCTATCAATTTTAATGAAACTTTGTGAATAACTAGGACTTAATTATTCCAGGAAAAATCGGAGTAAAGTACCTCCCATACAAACCGAAATTATTTGGAAATATTTCATCAAGTCCGATATACCTTATTGTATTCTTTGCTACTAAGTAAGTGTAATGTTTATAGTTGGAACTAGTGGGTGCCCGCGGCTTCACCCGCGCAGATCCTGTTTTTTGGTGTTCCCGTGGGAATTTCTCGAAGTCCTTTCTTAGCGGTTGCCTATGTGTTCATAACTGTCTGTATTCTAAATTTATGGAAAATCCGTTCAGTGCTTTCGGCTGTGCGGTGATATACCTTAATTTTCCTTTTATACAGGGTGTAACAAAATTGGTGTAGGTGTCCCGTTAACTGGGGCTTCTACTCACCATACCGAACAACTTTTGTTCCACGACTTTGGTGAAAACGTAAAAAAAATTTTTTACTCTTCAAACAAATCGATCAGCTGATCGACCGATTTTGTGCATTTTAGTATAGAGGTTTTAATTTTTTTTTTGAGAATTGACTATGGGTTCCTTGGAGAAAGTTATTCATTATGACGAGTAGAACCCCCCGTTAACGGCACCTGTACACCAATTTTGTTACACCGTGTATAATATACATGTTACGGCTAAAACTTCATCATGCCGGCTACAACTAGGTTCGGCCATTCCCTGTTGGATAAAACTAGGTCTATCCGATATTATTCCGGCTAGAACTAGGTCCAGACAATCCCTGTTGGATAAAACTTAGATGCGTGTCCCGCCAAGCCTTCCGCCCCGCGTCACACTCATGACTCACAGCATCTGCAGTAGCGGCGCGGGGTGGAGGGCATAGCGAGGCACGCGCCTCTGCAGGTTGTGAGCGCCAGGTGCTGCTGATCTACTACAGGTCTACTAGCGAGTGTGACTCACAGCGTCTGCACCAGCAGCGCGTGTCTTAGTTTTATCTAACAGGGATTGGCTGTACATAGTTGTAGCCGGCATGCTATCGGCAGAGCTTTTTTAGATATTAAAAAAAACATCCAATAAAAAGAAACGTAGAGAGTTTTTTTAATCTTATAAATCACATTGTAATAATTAACACAAATTATTAGGAGTACAAATTTTAATATTATAGGAACAATCAGGATCATTTTTTTAACAGCAGTTACTTTTTCGACTTGTTTGCATCTAGTTTTATCCAACAGGGAATGGCTGGACCTAGTTCTAGCCGGAATGATATCGGATAGACCTAGTTTTATCCAACAGGGAATGGCCGAACCTAGTTGTAGCCGGCATGATGAAGGATAGACCTAGTTTTACCCAAAAATAATCGGCTCGTACTAGGTTTAACCAAGAGTAAGTGGCTACACCTAGTTCTAACCGGCTAAAACTAGGTGCAGCCGCGGTTCGGGTTTTAGCCGTAACATACATAATATGGTGTATGCTCGGCTTCGCAAAAAAGTATGCATAGCGTGGTTGTACAATATTTTTTGCTAACTTTTTTTTTTTAATTCACCATTGGTAAACCCTTGACAACATCTCACCTGGTGGTAAGTGACGATGTTGCCGAAGATGGAAGCGGGCTTACCAAGATTCCCCAACACAATGGGGAACTGGCTATCTTATCTTCATGTCGGAACACACCAATGATATCAACATTGATATTTGGCGGCAAGACTTAGATAAGATGGTAGTAGCTAGCCAGGCGGGCTTAGAAAATGCCCTACCACCAACCAAACCGAACCGAACTTTAACTTCAAATGTGTACTTTTTTAATTTTTTTTATTCACAATTGGTAAGCCCTTGGTATAATCTCACCTGATGGTAAGTGACGATGATGCCGAAGATGGAAGCGGGCTTACCAAGATTCCCCAATGCAATGGAGAACTGGCTATCTTATCTTCAAGCCGAAACACATCAATGTTTGTATCATAGATTTTGTATGAGACCCGTAAATCTACTTAGTGAGAACTGTAATAAATAGTAATACTTATATCTGTATAGGCAATGTGTATAATGCAGCCTGCATACCTAGGAAATAAATAGAATGCCGGGGTCGTTCAGGCAATGTATGAAATGATATTCAATGTTTAAACTATTTTACATTTTACCTAGGAAATTTATAGAATACCTAGGCATTGTATAGAATGCCGGTTGATGCATAGGTAATGTACGTAATCGAAAAAATACGTCTGCATAGAACAAAGGAGTACTGCGAATAACCTTACCTAACCTAACCAAAATTTGTATACGTGAGCGATGTACCTGCCTAAACGTTTCAGGCAATGTTTATAATGCCTAGGCATTCTATACAATGCCGGATTATACACATTGTCTATAACATATCCATGGATGAGCCCAAAAAGACAACAGCAAACTAGCAGCGAACACACAAAAGTTCCAAAGACCGTATCGAACGAAAGCGTCCGCGGCGGCGACGGCGGCTCACGCACAATCCCTCTAATGAATTGGATCACGCGAACGATCTCTTCCTTCCTGGTTCGGTTCTACTCGCCCTGTCCCTGCCCTCGTGACCTTCAAGGAGTTTATTATATGCAGCCTGATGTGGAGATTATCGGATGTCATGCTACAATCCTTACAATATTATGTGAAAATGTGTTTGTTTGTTACCTTTTCACGCTTCAACGTCTTGACCAATCTTTATTAAATTTGGCATGCAGGTAGCCTGTGTCACGGGGAAGGACATATTCTACTTTTTATCCCGGGAAAATAGCAAAATCTGATGCAGTTCCTGAGAGAACTAAAAAATACTCGATTGTTGTGATTTTTTGCACAGAGTTGGTTGAGTAGGTGGGAAACGACATAATTTATACTAATAATCACCCTTAAAGACAGTCATAAAAACGATGTCTACGCGGGCGGAGCCGCGGGAAAAAGCTAGTTTATTATATGCAGCCCGATGTGGAGACTATCGGATGTCACGCTAAAATAATATAGATAAATAGATAGATAGATAGATAGATAAACCGTTTATTCACCGACCAGGCACAAAAAAAAACAATAAGTAAAAGGTAACAATATAGTAAAAAAAAGAAGATTACACCACTAAGACTAACATAAAGCTACTTACTAATAAATACAATAAAATACAATTAAATTGCAGTTAGAGCCAGGCCAGTGAAAAGGACCTGGCTCAGCATATAAATGTAATTTATGAGTCTAAATGCTGAAATTTTGAGGACATCCTTCGTAGGTGAAATAAATAATCTATGTTTTGCCACCCCCCATCTGACTCATTTAAACTTTCAGACATCTAATGGGTAGTATATAGTCATGGTTATGAGATATAAATATTTTCACTATATATTTTTGTGATTTAAAATCGGCAGTGTGTGTGTTGAAACACGCATAATGTAGAGTTCCAGAAAAAACTGACCTTCCTTCCCTCTCCTGTGACCACCTGTAGTATATGTTTCCGTTGTGCGGTGGCCACTCGAGAACTTTACTGCCCCAACGGCAACAATTATTGTTAGTTTAGTTATTAACATACTAATATTATCCTCATAAGTCCTCCACTCCCGTTACATTGTTGTGACCAAACCCCAAACAGAGTTCTAACTCTTTTTAACATTTGTAAAACAAAACATATGGTAAAAAATAAGTAGTGAGAATTGAGTGTTAGGTTTTCTCATATAGGGTAATAAAAAGTGGAGTGTTCACCTCGGGAGCGACACTATTTGAAACTGGAGTTACGTAATTTGGATCCCTCGCTGCGCTCAGGATTCTACTTTAGAATCCTTTGCTACGCTCTGGATTCAGAGAAACACTTCTCGCCTTTAAAATAATTGTTCGCTAGGTAAACAATCTACAATTGAGATCTATTAGCCTTTTTGTACTACTGCAACACACATATGTTTTTGTATTATTTTTTGCTCTTTTTAATTTGTTACGTTTTGTTTTATATTATGTATGAGTGTAATAATATGTGTGTGATTGCAGTGACAAATATTATGTATGAGTGTAATAATATGTGTGTGATTGCAGTGACAAATATTATGTATAAATAAATAAATATTCTGGGACAAATCACATATGTTCATCTGGCCCCAAAGTAGGATTCCCTGTGTTATGGGAACCAGAGACTGATATACATACTTATATACGTTTAAATACATACATATATAGATATTTAACACCCAGACACAGAGCAAACAAATCTGCTCATCGCACGAATGTTTGCCCTGGGTGGGGATCGAACCCACAACTCACGGATCAGCAGTCAAGAGCACTAACCACTGAGCCACCGAGTCAGTATGAGTGTAATAATATGTGTGTGATTGCAGTGACAAATATTATGTATGAGTGTAATAATATGTGTGTGATTGCAGTGAAAAATATACGTGTTATCTATCTATCTATTGAAAAAATCTTCCCCGTCTTACATAAAGCGGGGGCTACCGTGTTTTTTTTTCAAATTTAATTTAATTTCTATTTCAGATCATAATTTTTCATCTGTTTATTAAATTTCGATACCGTGGGTCAGTAGCAGACATAATTGACTGTGACATACTGACGGACAGACAGACGGACATGACGATATTGTAAAGGTTCCGTTTTATGCTGTTTTCGCTCCGGAACCCTAAAAATAACATCTTTGATAGAAGCAAACAATAAATAATACCTACCTATATCTCTTGTCTTGTGGCACTGTAATCCAAGGGATAGACGGCGGTTGCCTGGTCTTGCACTTAGCATCACCCGCGGTCACGTGAAGGGCATGTAGGTTTACACCTGCGGACGTGTGCAATGCCACCTTCATACACATCTGGAATTACATGTGCAGGTTTCCTCACGATGTTTTCCTTCACCGTTAAAGCAATCGGTAAGTACTATATATATGTACGTAAGTTTCGAAAAACTCATTGGTACATGTCCGGATTTTGTGTACTTACAAATAAGAGGTACCTATATACTTCAGTATCAGAGTACGTGCTGATTAGTATTTTTAACTTGCCTATATGAAATCCCCGACGTGGCCCTGACGAAGGCAGATGGAATGTGTATCTGTTTGTAGCATCGAAGCGCCCAAACGGATGAACTGATTATGATTTAGTTTTTTTGTTTGAAAGATGACTTAATCGAGATCCACACATCAATGTTGTTAACACTGATGTTTGGCGGCAAGACTTAGATAAGATGGTGGTAGCTAGCCAGACGGTCTTAGAAAATGCCCTACCACCAACCAAACCGAGTCTTACAAGTATGTAATAATTTTTTTTACTTGTTTTACTGAAAGTGGTTCTATTTGTTACAGGTAAATGCGTGCCGACCTAAACATAGCAACATTTTATTGACGAAAGGTTAGTATATCGATGTTGACGAAGGTAAATTTATTTTTAGAAAACGTATGAATCAAATTATATTTTATATGCATTAACTCATTTGTTTGGCTCATCTCAAATCTTAGGAAAGTAAGGAATATTATAACTAGTTAATATTATTGTTATATTTTCTTTTGCGTTTCAATTTCAAAAGCATTGTTTGTATACTGTTGGTTGGTTTCTGGTAAGTTTCTGTCGCTGAATCGTCATGACATCTCTATCATATGTTATCAAAATGAAAGGGACATGATGTGATTTTGTAGTTTAAGGAACGTGGAGGAGTGTCTTTGGGTACGGAGGGATTGCCCGGCGGAACCTGCGCGCGCATTATTTTCAGGGCGTACAGGACGCACCCTCGTGCAGAGTTACTAACTTTCAGATATGTCGTACCAAAAAATCGTTTAAAATAAGATCTGCATCGTACCTGTATACTTTAATTGCATTTGAGATCAAATATTAGAATTTTGTTTTTATTTAATTTATTTGGTTCTGTTTTACAATTTTCAAGATTTTGAGTTGAATTTGATTAATGTCTTTGGGACAAAAAGTTGCATTACAAAATTGTGTACTTTCAAAGGCCTGTATCATCGAAACTATAGGAGATACAGAAACATAAGGAATATCACCTTAAAGATCCAATAATGGGCCCGACGAGTGTTGTACCTTGAGCCGTTCGGAAAATATGGCCCTTAGAAACAGCGTCAAAATTCTGCTTAAATTGCTTATAAATCTTTAACTACCTGGTCGGATCGATTTGAAATTTAATTTCATAAACCTGGAAGTCTAGCGTATCTGGTAGATGTGCGAGAGGGCATGTCATCATACTGAACAACTTTCTCCATGGAACCCATACTGAAGTCTCGAATTTTTTTTTGACTTTTCATACAAATCAGCCAGCTTATCCGCCAATTTTGTATGGGGAGTTCAAAAAACTTTTCGAGAATTCAGTATGGGTTCCTTGGAGAAAGTTGTTCAGTATGATAAGTGGAAGCCCCAGTTTAAGTTTCCGGGTGTAGTCTTTTTACACCCTGTATAGTGCAGTACTTTTTGAAGATGCCTTCTCTACCAAATTGCGTTGTCTACAAGTATTTCAGTCGTCGTCAGAGGCCGCATATCACGGCACACAAGGCTTCACCAGTGGTCGCAACCAACGCACCCGTGTTAAACATTTCCTATACAAAACTATCAGTAAAACCATCTATTGTGTTGCCTATTCTTCTTCGTCGATATCTCTGGGTAAGTACCAACAGATTAAGCAAGCACCGCTACAGCTTGTTCACTGTGTGTGTGAGACCCATCAGAACATTCTAGTGCTGGTTCGATACCACCTTACGCAGAAATAAACACTGTAGGTATTTGTACTCAGTTGTTCGGTATTTAGAAAACTACTGTTCATATCGATCGCACTTAATAGCACGGGCCACGGGCCACCGGGGCAGTGACGACAACACTCTTCATTTCATCATCAAAGACCTTACAATGTCGACCTATTCCTTCTTTTAAACGACTTCAAAAAGGAGGAGGTTCTCAATTCGTCGAAATCTTTTTATTTTTTATGTATGTTCCCCGATTACTCGAACACGCGTGGACCGATTTAGAAAATTCTTTTTTGATTATGTAGTATTTAATGGGGGATTGTACCAACAATCGAAGAATCGAGTTCCTACTACATTAAAAAAATATACATGGTGTAATATAATTGGTGGAGGACTCGTTTATTGGGGCTTCAACGAGTAAAGTCATCATACTAAACAACTTTTTCCAGGAGTAGATAATAGATAAAATTAAGCTTCATCATCATATCAGCTCGTTCTCCGGCTGGACAAAGGCCTTCCCCAAGGATTTCCACGACGACTGGTTCTGCGCTGTGCGCATCCAGCGGTTTCCCACGACCTTCAACAGGTCATCGGTCCACCGAGTGAGAGGCCTGCCTACGCTACGTCTTATGGTGCGCGGTCACCACTAAAGCACTTTACTGCCCCAACGGCCATCTGTTCTACGGGCTATGTGCCCCGCCCACTGCCACTAAAGGGTCCCCAGGAGGCTCGAATTTCCATACAAACGTAGTTCCGCTTTAATACAAAAACTACATGCCGGATTGAATCCAAACTTTGCGAATATATTGAGTAGACACATATCGATGTTTTTAATTAGTTTTCATGGTAGTCAATTTAAACATAACTAAACGAAGGTTTGAATAAAAATTCTTTATTATATGTCAAAATGGTACACATACGGGTACACCTACATCGTCATCTTAAACTAATCTTAGCAATCGAAGAGTCCGCCCCGAAAATTAAATTAGTTTTGTACTGGAAGTTTAAAACTGCTCTTATTTTTTTCCGTTTTATATATTAATTACTACGATGAAAACTAATTAAAAACATCGATATGTGTCTACTCAATATATTAACAAAGTTTGGATTCAATCCGGTCTGTTATTTTTGGATTAAAGCGGAACTACGTTCATATGGAAACTCGAGCCTCCTGGGGGACTCTTAAATTTATCAATTCTGAGAGCCTATCTCGGTTACTTTGGTTCTCCTACGAATTTCCTCGTTTCTCATTTGATCACGCAGAGAAACTCTAAGCATAGCACACTCTCCATTTGGCGAATGGAGACTCCATTTTTTTTTGGATTCGCTATTTGGAGATTCTAATCACGATTTTATATTGTAAAAAATAATAATTAAATAACACTAATTAAATCAATAAGTTTATTTCACAATCGTTAATTGAAATTAGCACTGGGCCGTTTTTTTGGTTCCGTATCTTAAAAGGAAAAAAACCGACCAAGTGCGTGTCGGATTGCGAGTTTCGTACCAAAACGCACTTGAGTACGGAAATATAAACAAATATCAACGAGTACAATAATCGGACTGAAAGACAAAAATAACTATGTAGTTGAAAAAATATTCTCTCTTTTATCGATATACGTAACAGTCAATACTCCAATTGAAAAATGTAAGTTTGTAATCGCATATTTTAATGTGATCTCTCTTATAGTGTGGCATAATTAACCTAACAATGTGATATAATTACAATGTAACAATTTAAGGATCTATACCTTTACTTGTGCTGTGAGACCTTATCTTATCTTATCTTATCTTTGTAAGTGGGGGCTGCAGTTGCAGCGACACTTCGACCCAATGGGATCTTTTGTGTCTACCCCTATAACCTTTGCACCCCAACCTACTCGAAGATGTGCTGCATTAGTGCAGCAATTCCGCTGATTGGAAGGTGCTTGTAGTCCTCCGGTGTTGGGTAGCCATCACCTAGGAGGTACATACGCTTACTAGCCAGGACATCGCAGTGACACAGTAGGTGTTCCATTGATTCTATATCTTCACCACAGGCCCTGCAGGTCGGGTCGTGCGTCAGGCCGATTTTTTGCAGGTGTGCATTTGTGGCAAAGTGGCCCGTCAACGCTCCTGTTATCGCCCTGACTCGCGTCCTGCTGTTATTCCAAATGTACTTGGTTGCCCCTGTGGTGACCTCGCCGATGAAGAGCTTAGAGTGTTTATGTCCATCTCTGGATAGCCATGTCAATCTGTGTCTTCCCTCGGCCTGTTCCTTTAATGCCCTTATAATAGTGCTCCTTGGTAGCCCTATCCTCGGTTCTGGACCACACATTGTTGTTTGTGATCCCATTCTAGCCAGTTTGTCTGCTTCTTCATTGCCTTCCACTCCTACGTGTCCAGGGACCCAGACCAGTTGCAGTTTGTTGTGTCGGCCCACCTTATTGAGGACCTTTACACAATTTAGCACTAGCCCGGAGTCAACCTTGAAGGAGTCAAGAGCTTTAAGAACAGCTTGGCTATCGCTGAGAATATAGATGGTTTTGTCTTTGACTTCCTTGTCTATAATCTCATGTGCGCATGCAATGATAGCATAAGTCTCCGCCTGGAAGACTGTTGCATATTGCCCTAGACTAATACTCGCTGAGTAATCCTTAGCATAAACGCCTGCACCAGCACCAGACTCCATTTTCGATCCGTCTGTATACCATGTAAGAGTGTTTGGTCCTTGTTGTTTAAGTCCTTTACTCCATTCTTCCCTCGTAGGAACATAGATTTTATATTCTTTTTTGAATATGTGCACAGTCCGTATTTTGTCACATCCCATGCGCATAAGCCTTTCCATACCTGTGTCTAGTTGTAGATTGGTATGTCTGGTTTTGGGCATGTCAAAATTCCACATGCCATTTAACGATAACCTGTGTAGGGCCTTGGCCGCCTCTGTTTGAATGTGTATTTGAAGTGGCTTTAGATTTAGCAGCATTTCCATGGATGCAGTAGGTGTTGTACGAAATGCTCCGGTGTTTGCCTGCACGTGCCTAGCTCCGTTCTAGGCCACCACACAATGCTGCCATAAGTAATAATGGGTCTTACTATCATTGTGTATAGCCAATAAATGACTCTGGGTTTCAGGCCCCAGGTCTTCCCGTACGCAGATCTTAGCATACAAAAGATTTTTGTGGCCTTGACCATGATCCTTTCTGTGTGCAGTACGTTAGTTCTTTATCCAAGGTCATGCCTAGATATTTGACGCTCGTGGACCAGTTTAGTTCTGTACCATACAGTTTGAGAGTTTGTAAACCTTGTAGGTTTCTTTTCCTTGTGAATGGTACAACCGTTGTCTTGCTAGGGTTAATCGACAGGTGATTTTCACCACACCACCTTTCAACTTTTCGCAAGGCCTTTTGCATTATTTCCGATACTATGTTTGGAAATTTGCCGCTGATTAGTATAGCTAGATCGTCAGCATAACCAATCGTGTAAAGAGGTCCGGTGTTCAGCTCCTGTAGGAGCGAGTTGACCACTAGGCTCCAAAGTGTTGGTGACAGAACGCCACCTTGTGGGCATCCTTTTGTAGTGGTGGCAGTAACCTCGTCCCCCATTAGTGAAGATGTTATAATTCTCTTCCTAAGCATGATATCTATCCATTTGCATAACGTTTGGTCTATGCCATGGGAGATAGCTGCATTCTTGATTGCCCCGAAAGTAGTGCGATCGAAGGCTCCTTCTATGTCAAGGAAGGCAGCAGCACATACTTCCTGGTTCTCCAACGCTCTTTCAGCACGTGATACTACAAGGTGAAGTGCTGTTTCAGTCGACTTGCCAGACTGATATGCACATTGTAGTCCATGAAGTGGTTTTTTCCGCAAGGGACCCTCCTTTATATGTTTGTCGACCAGCTTTTCCAAAGCCTTTAGCAGGAATGACGAAAGGCTTATGGGTCTATAAGACCTCGGTTCATCATATCTGTCTCTTCCTGGCTTTGGCAAGTAGACAACCTTCACACGTCTCCAGATTTTAGGAATATATCCGAAGGCGATACACGCTTTGTATAGCCTGCATAATGGCTTAAGTAGCGCCTTTGATCCTTTTTGTAGTAGGATGGGGTAGATCCCATCTGGTCCTGGCGATTTCAATGGTTGAAAGCTACCTATAGACCATAGAAGCTTTTGCTCATTTATTACCTTCTTAGCTACGTCCCAGTCTTTTTTCCTCGTTTGAGTATTCAGCTCATTCCGAGTTACTGGGTCATCCTTTTCGCTATCTGTTATTTCACAGCCCGGGAAGTGGGTTTTAAACATCACTTCTAATGTTTCCTTCCCAGATTCAGTCAGTTTTCCCTCTTCGGTTCTAATAGATTTTAGCTGATCTGATTTTGTAACAGAGAGCGCCTTTGAGAGTCTCATTCCTTCAGGAATATTGTCAATACTTTGACAGTGTTCTCTCCACTTTTTCCTTTTTCTCTTACGAACTTCTAGGTTAAATTTAGTAAGAGCTCTTGAGTACTCAGTGAAGTCATTTTTCTTCTTGGCTTCATTGAATGCCCGTCTTGTGTCTCTCCTCATTTTTTCAAGATCAGAGCTCCACCACAAATCCTTTTTAGCCATGACAGCTTTTTCAGGACAGTTTTTAATCCAGGCAGTTCGTATCGCGTTAACAATCCTATCCGCCTCGATCTCTATGTCAAGTACAGAGTTTAGTTTACCTCGCACTTCACCTAATTCATCCTTTAGATCCGTCACGTAAGATTCCCATTCAGTGTTCCGTGGGTTTCTCCTTCGTACAGTCTGTATCTGGTTATCAGTTATGTACCTGAAGCATATGTACCTATGATCAGCACCACTAATTTCGTTAGATACATGCCAATTAATTATGTCCTTACTTGCCCTGTTTGAGGCAACCGTGATGTCAATGACCTCGGCCCTTCTAGAATTGACGAACGTTGGTTCATTGCCTCTATTTAGAATTTGTAGCGGAGAACTTACTATGTATTCTAATAGGTCCTCCCCCCTTTTGTTGATATCTGTGCTCCCCCAGACCGTGTGATGTGAATTAGCATCACATCCTATAATAAGATCAAATTGATTCTTACCGCAGTGCTCGACTAGCTCCCTCACAGCAGGTGAAGGTGGCTCCGTCTCCTCATAGGGCATGTAGGCAGAGGCCATGATGACCTCGCTCCTGCCCCCTTTAAGGATCTTAATGGTTGTAAGATCCCTGGAACAGAAATCGTATAAGGGCATTGCATCTACGCCATTTCTGACATAGATGCAAGTCCTCACATCATTAGCAAGACAGTTGTAGACTATGGATCCACCCGCCCTACCCAAACCCGATACTAGTCCCTTTCTAATGTAAGGTTCCTGTATGAGGGCAATATCAAATTTATTACTTTGCAGCTGTCTGGCCAAAAGGGCCGTTGCTGCCTTACAGTGCTGTAGGTTCACTTGTACACACCTTAGACCCGCGAATTTGAGTGTTCGCTGGGGTGTGGCGGCCAGTTATTGGCCACCACTGGGTGCCGCACTCTCCGTCACATCGTCGACAGCCAGAGGAGATGATGCCAACCCTAGGTTGCCAATCTCCTCCAGCAGATCTTCCGTCTTCTGTGACGTCGCCGGTGATGGAGGCTGTCCCTGCTCCACTACCTCCATTGGGTTTGGCTGCGGTTCGGGCTCCGCTACCGTCTCCACTGGATCCAAACGCGGGACTATCGCCCCCACGACAGCACCGACAGGCTCCTCCACCCTCCCTTCGGTGTCCTCCAGGAGTTTGAAGGTGCTCTTGTCCATGCCCGACTGGAGGCAATAGCCCTTCCCCTTTATGTGATCCGCAGAGGTCCTGTCCATCAGAACTATGCGTCTCACATGGCCCTCCTCGACCAGTGTGTCCACCACCTTCCACTCACTGGTCTTGAGGGCAGGGTTGTAGCGTTGGATAACGCTCAGAACCCGGGTGATGTCCAGGCACCAGTTGTTCTTGGTCTTCCATGCCATTTTTACCGGTTTTGGAAGATCCTTGGCGCTGATCACCTTTAACTTTACGTCCTTAATGGGAGTGCCATTAAGTCCGCAAAGCCATTTCGCAGACGCCTGCCCTTCACACGAGAAGTGCATGGCCCCCGCAATTAATGTTCCCGCGTTGACGACCGGCAGTGGGTCTGGAGTTTTCTCCAGCATTTCCCATATGGCATTCCTTATTGAGGATACCATTTCCGCCGTGATCGTCCTCAAAGGGTGGTCCTCAGTAATAACCGCCATTCTGACGTTTGTCAGTGCCTCCTTAAACGAGCTGTCCTGAATTTTGGACCGCTTGGAGTCTCCTGACGGGTCAGTGGCCTCATTACTGACCTCCCTAGCCCTTTTTGATGGCCCTTCGGTGGGCATCCCTGCAGAAGCAACGGCTGCCTGCCTGTTCAGAGTGCGTTTCCGCTTCTGACTGCCACTCAGCCGTTTCCTCTTTCTGACGGTAGCATCAGTCAGGGCACTTCCCGCACCTGCAATTACGGTCCCAGCAGCAGGTACCGCAGCGTTGACAGCCCCAGAGGGACCATCGCCTGCCACAGCGTTCCCACCGCCAGTTCCGAAACTGCCATGCGGTCCGATTCCCGCCCTAGCTCCCCTCCCCGACGCGCCCCCCCTGCCTGGTTCCGAAACCCTGGCGCCACGAGAGGACAGAGCACCCCGAGAAGTGCCCCGCCCACCTCTTGTCACCGTTGAATTTCCTCCCCTGGCAGGTACGGTACCCTTGGCAAAGATGCCCTTTGTCCCCGCCCTTGCGGGCGTTGAGACCTTATGGGACCCGCCCTTATCGGACAGTTCCCCTAAATTTTTGTTTTTGTTTTGATCCTCCATAATTGTACGGTTAATCCTTCACCACCTTGACTCCCCACCCTCCATGGAGTCCTCAACGTTGGGGATGCCTTGATAGACACCAGGGTTATCAAGGGGTATAGCATCCCTGGGTGAGCTGCCCACGAGGTACACAGCACGTCTTGCTTCGCGCCATTTCTAGCACTAACAATGCGCACTGCTCCCTGTAGACCCCATCACCCCCGGACACTCGCCTGGTGGCCGTCTGAGGGACAGGCACCTTAGCCGATTGATCGCCTTTGGCTCCCCGGCGACCTCCCGTGTAAGAGGAAATTAGGGCCAAAGTGGTGTGTTGCCAACCCGTGTCGACTCAACCACCAGGATCCCGTCATCCCTCCGTACGGGTCCCCGCGCACGGCAAAAACACGCGGGTGGTCAACCCCCCCTCTGCCATCAATATTGTATGATGACAGAGCCACAAGAGCTTGACCACAGGACTCTTGCAGTAGTGCTCATCTCCCCCCAGCATCACAAACTGACCTAATCGAGTAAGTCAGTCCGCCATGCAGGGACGATATGAGCACGATAATTGTGCGCCCATAGTAGCCAATGGTGAGGAACCCGACCATTCTCTACCATGAGCCCACCGTGGCAGTCTTAGCCATCGCTAGAGAACAGAGCTGCCGTCATACAAGGCCTTACTCTGGTCACTAACCATGTTGCCCGGGGGGCGCCGGGGAGAGAGGTAGCACTGCAATAGGGTTTTTAGGTCCACAAGCATCCCTACCCTACTCCCACACTAGGAGGCGACTGCCAAACCCCCCGCTGTGAGACCTTACTTCTTGTCAAATTTCATGATTCTAGGTCAACGAGAAGTACACTATAGGTTTTGATTTACTTGCGACTACTAGCGCGTATCAA
Source organism: Coleophora flavipennella (assembly GCA_947284805.1). NCBI lineage: Eukaryota > Metazoa > Arthropoda > Insecta > Lepidoptera > Coleophoridae > Coleophora > Coleophora flavipennella. Next base: position 18,231,054 of record OX369257.1, read on the forward strand.
AATATGGGCCGTATCTTTTTATAGCTTTGACTTATTGCTAGAAGCTTGAATTTTTCACAGCTCCATAGAACCATAGATTTACAAGATCTATAAGGGTTTCTTTTTTCCTTTTGAGCTACAGAACCCTAGAAAAGGAACCCTCATGGGATCACTTCTTTGGCCGTATGTCAAGAACCTTTCTCTCAAGAACACGTGGAGGTATTATGTTGAAATTAATATTAAATTCTTGGGTCTCTACGGTATTAAAGCTGCAAAAATTTAAGGCTAAAAGTTAACGCATTAAAAAAACGAAGTCCTAATAACTTTTAGGTACATATACTTTTAATATTGCATTGTCACGCGATGTAAAAATTTTAGCTCAATCGGAAACTGGGAAGTAAGTCAAATTTAACTTGCAAGATTTCATTACAGACACCGGGACAGGTGTAACTAATATAGAGATTGTAAAATATAGCCATTTACGCCGCTTATTATGATACTCGCAAGAAAATCAAAACCAACAGGGTATTTCCCGTTGACCTACAATCTTGAACTTTAGTAAGAAGCATGGTCTGACAGCACGAGTATAGGAAAAATCCGAAAATTTGTTAATTTAACGAATTTTTATCATTTAAAAATATTGTTTGATTACAAACTGACGTTGCAGCGAAGATTTGCAGTTAGAAAATTGACCGTGACGTATATCGATGTATATCGATGGGAGAACATTTTTTCAACTGCAAAGTAAAGTTTGTCCTTCAATCCGACTTGTGTTTTGTAAATACAGACGGCAAATTAATTTGTGTGTGGTACGGAACCTTATGTGTTCGAGCCTGATTTGCACTTGGACGGCTTTTTTTATAGTATTAGACCCTGTGAGACCATCATAATTATCATAGCCCGTGTTAGTCCACTGCTGGACATAGACCTCCCCCAAGGCTTGCCCTTATACCGATCTTCGGCCCTGCGCATCCAGCTGTCGCCAGCAACCTTGCGCAAATCCACCTACCCGGGGATAGTCCCCCTCCGTCTCCACTCCAGAACTCGCTGTGACGTCATCTAAGATTAGGAAAACATTAAAAAAGATAACATGATTAAAATAAATAAATATTACAATTACTTTCTTAAAATAGTCTATAATAGCTTTTTCCCGTGGCTTCGCCCGCGTGGACATCGTTTCTATGACTGTCTTTGAGGGTGCAAGCGGCTCGCGAGCGTGGACGTTACGTTTCTCCAGATCCCTCAGGAACTATATCGGACTATTCTGATTAGCAGCCTATGTCACTTCCCACTCCCTTAACCAATTCTATACCACTTCAATCCGTTGCTCCATTGCGACGCCGACGTGCGCGAGCGTGGAAATGAGTTTTCCCCAGATCCCTCGGAAACTATGACAGGTTATGCTAATTAGTAAATTACGTCACTTAATACCTCCTCAACCATCTCTGTGCAAAAAATCACAACAATCCATTGTTCCGTTGCGATGTTAAAAATATTAACCTAAAAAAAGAGTATTTTTAGAGGTCCTTCAGGAACTGCATCGGAATATGCTATTTTCATGTGATAAAAGTAACCTATGTTCTTCCTAGTGACACAGGCTACTTGCATCCTGAATTTCATCAAGATTAGTCGAGGTATTGAAGCGTGAAAAAGTATAACAAACAAACAAACACATTTTCACATTTATAATAATAAAGAAAAGATTTTCATAAAAAATATCTTTACTTTTTGAACAATGCCATGACTCTGGGTTCCTTGGCAAAAGTTGTTCAGTACCACGAGTAGTATCCCCTATTTACGGGCCCTACACTAGTTGTTCAGTACGACGAGTAGAATTCCCTATTTGCGGGTCCTACACCAGTTGTTCAGTACGACGAGTAGAACCCCCTATTTGCGGGTCCTACACCAGCTGTTCAGTGGGACGAGTAGAAACCCCCCCCCCCCCCCTATTTGCGGGTCCTACACCAGTTGTTCAGTTCGACAAGTAGAATCCCTTATTTGCGGGTCCTACACCAGTTGTTCAGAACGACGAGTAGAATCCCCTATATGCGGGTCCTACACCAGTTGTTCAGTACGACGAGTAGAATCCCCCCTATTTGCGGGTCCTTCACCAGTTGTTCAGAACGACGAGTAGAATCCCCTATATGCGGGTCCTACACCAGTTGTTCAGTACGACGAGTAGAATCCCCCCTATTTGCGGGTCCTTCACTAGTTTTTCAGTACAACGAGTAGAATCCCCTTTTTGCGGGTCCTACACCAGTTGTTCAGTACGACGAGTAGAATCCCCCCTATTTGCGGGTCCTTCACTAGTTTTTCAGTACAACGAGTAGAATCCCCTTTTTGCGGGTCCTACACCAGTTGTTCAGTACGACGAGTAGAATCCCCCCTATTTGCGGGTCCTTCACTAGTTTTTCAGTACAACGAGTAGAATCCCCTTTTTGCGGGTCCTACACCAGTTGTTCAGTACGACGAGTAGAATCCCCCCTATTTGCGGGTCCTTCACTAGTTTTTCAGTATAACGAGTAGAATCCCCTTTTTGCGGGTCCTACACCAGTTGTTCAGTACGACAAGTAGAATCCCCCCTATTTGCGGGTCCTTCACTAGTTTTTCAGTATAACGAGTAGAATCCCCTTTTTGCGGGTCCTACACCAGTTGTTCAGTACGACGAGTAGAATCCCCCCTATTTGCGGGTCCTTCACTAGTTTTTCAGTATAACGAGTAGAATCCCCTTTTTGCGGGTCCTACACCAGTTGTTCAGTACGACAAGTAGAATCCCCCCTATTTGCGGGTCCTTCACTAGTTTTTCAGTACAACGAGTAGAATCCCCTTTTTGCGGGTCCTACACCAGTTGTTCAGTACGACGAGTAGAATCCCCCCTATTTGCGGGTCCTTCACTAGTTTTTCAGTACAACGAGTAGAATCCCCTTTTTGCGGGTCCTACACCAGTTGTTCAGTACGACGAGTAGAATCCCCCCTATTTGCGGGTCCTTCACTAGTTTTTCAGTACAACGAGTAGAATCCCCTTTTTGCGGGTCCTACACCAGTTGTTCAGTACGACGAGTAGAATCCCCCCTATTTGCGGGTCCTTCACTAGTTTTTCAGTATAACGAGTAGAATCCCCTTTTTGCGGGTCCTACACCAGTTGTTCAGTACGACTAGTAGAATCCCCCCTATTTGCGGGTCCTTCACTAGTTTTTCAGTACAACGAGTAGAATCCCCTTTTTGCGGGTCCTACACCAGTTGTTCAGTACGACGAGTAGAATCCCCCCTATTTGCGGGTCCTTCACTAGTTTTTCAGTATAACGAGTAGAATCCCCTTTTTGCGGGTCCTACACCAGTTGTTCAGTACGACGAGTAGAATCCCCCCTATTTGCGGGTCCTTCACTAGTTTTTCAGTATAACGAGTAGAATCCCCTTTTTGCGGGTCCTACACCAGTTGTTCAGTACGACGAGTAGAATCCCCCCTATTTGCGGGTCCTTCACTAGTTTTTCAGTATAACGAGTAGAATCCCCTTTTTGCGGGTCCTACACCAGTTGTTCAGTACGACGAGTAGAATCCCCCCTATTTGCGGGTCCTTCACTAGTTTTTCAGTATAACGAGTAGAATCCCCTTTTTGCGGGTCCTACACCAGTTGTTCAGTACGACGAGTAGAATCCCCCCTATTTGCGGGTCCTTCACTAGTTTTTCAGTATAACGAGTAGAATCCCCTTTTTGCGGGTCCTACACCAGTTGTTCAGTACGACGAGTAGAATCCCCCCTATTTGCGGGTCCTTCACTAGTTTTTCAGTATAACGAGTAGAATCCCCTTTTTGCGGGTCCTACACCAGTTGTTCAGTACGACGAGTAGAATCCCCCCTATTTGCGGGTCCTTCACTAGTTTTTCAGTATAACGAGTAGAATCCCCTTTTTGCGGGTCCTACACCAGTTGTTCAGTACGACGAGTAGAATCCCCCCTATTTGCGGGTCCTTCACTAGTTTTTCAGTATAACGAGTAGAATCCCCTTTTTGCGGGTCCTACACCAGTTGTTCAGTACGACGAGTAGAATCCCCCCTATTTGCGGGTCCTTCACTAGTTTTTCAGTATAACGAGTAGAATCCCCTTTTTGCGGGTCCTACACCAGTTGTTCAGTACGACGAGTAGAATCCCCCCTATTTGCGGGTCCTTCACTAGTTTTTCAGTATAACGAGTAGAATCCCCTTTTTGCGGGTCCTACACCAGTTGTTCAGTACGACGAGTAGAATCCCCCCTATTTGCGGGTCCTTCACTAGTTTTTCAGTATAACGAGTAGAATCCCCTTTTTGCGGGTCCTACACCAGTTGTTCAGTACGACAAGTAGAATCCCCTATTTGCTGGTTATACACAAATTTTGTTACACCTGTAGATAGACCGATACTTACCAACTTTTAAGCCCACGCAAGCAGTAATTTCATCCTGGAATCACTAAAAAAGGTTTTTGTTAGCCAGAACCGGAACCCGATAGACATGCCAACAACAAGGTGATAAAAAATCCTTATTAGCTAATAGGTACCTAATGATAAGTTAAATGGAAAAAAAATATCTATGTTCATAAAACGCAATTGTATGGTTGATAATACAGATAACGGATCACTTAATAATACATAATAACAACAAACAAGTACGTATCCAGTTGGACAAAAATAATTTAATCAGATTCAAGTATCTATCTGTGTTTCCATATACTTAGTACGGTAAAAAAAACTAATTAAGTAGATATAAAATTTAATTTTTTTTTTAATTTTTTTTTTTATTTATTTACCAATTTTAAAACTAAATACATTGCCGACCTGATCTAAAAAAAATAGAAAATTTAATCGCGGAACTGATTATAATTTTACTCAATTGCATTTATTTACAGGTTGTTGACAGCTGTGTTTACTAAAATAAACAATAAAACACTGATGCGAAATTAGTAATGAAAATGAAGTTCGATTTTAAGAACTTACGGATAAATTATTGAAGTACCTACAATAGAATTTATAAAATTGGGAAGGCGTCAATTACGTGAATTTTAACTTTTTATGTGGTCGATTAATACGTCACCTATCTGATTTTACGTGTGTACCTCAAACCATAACTAATTAGTAATCTGTGCTCAAACACTCTATGACCGCAGTGGCTTACACTGGTTGGTCGGTGAGTCATCCTGTGAGTCAGACTTCTCGTCCTCGTCAACCGGAACACGCTGAAATTTTGGTGTTTGTTTAAACCTTTCTGAATCCTACTAATATTATAAACGCGAAAGTTTATAATTATATTTGGAAAACTTACTGCTATTATATAAACATGAGTATATGTATTTGTATGTATGGACGTTTGTTACTTTTTCACGCAAAAACTACTGGACGTATCTGGCTGAAATTTCGTAGGTAGACAGATCAGGACCTGGATTAATATATAGGCTACTCTTTTCTACGCTCGCAAGCCGCTTGCGCCTCGCGCACTGTGCAGCCTCGGAGACAATCATTAGAAACAATGTTCATGCGAGCGAAGCCGCTGGCAAAATCTAGTAGAGAGATTAATAAATTACTACTAGCTGTCGCCCGCGACTTCGTCCGCGTGGAAAACTGGCATGACAAATTAAGATCCTAAATCCTAAAAACCGGCCAGGTGCGACTCGGGGTCACAAGGGTTTCGCACCAACAGAACAGGACCTCTTAGTACATACTTGGCTCTAGGTAAATAGGGGTATACTTATACTGGAATTTAGAAATTTTATTTTTCCTGTGGGAACGGAAGGAATTTTCTCACAGGTTTTCCTGTAACCTATGCATTCAACCTCATATATTGTGATTTAATTTAATTAAATTTAATCCAAGATTTTAGGCCCCGTTGTTTAGGTGATGAGAGGGAGGGGGGGAATGGTCAATCAGGATTTTGGGCCCAGTAATTTCGGTGATGAGGGGAGGGGAGGAAATGGTCAATTTTCGCATATTTTTAAATAAACTATTTACTTTAAAATTATATAAAACAAAATACAAATTCTTATAACGAGCCCTTTCATTTGATATGTCACACAAAATATTTTGAAAAACCTAAAAAAAATCTAATTTACCCCCCAAAGTGTCCCCAATGTAATATTTTTTTTATATTTACGTTACACTTCCGTCTTTGGGTCACCGACTTACATATGTGTATCAAATTTCAACTTAATCGGTCCAGTAGTTTCCGAGCAAATTGGCTGTGACAGACGGACGGACAGATGGACACACGAGTGATCCTTTAATGGTTCCGTTTTTACCTTTTGAGGTACGGAACCCTTTGAGTTAAGGAACCCTAAAAAACCATTGTTGATTGTCAGTGCGAAACTGCACGCGCTTGAACTGAAACGGGAAGTTTTCAAGATGAGGGGTCGGGTCCAAATTAATAAAAAAGTTACCACCAGCAAAGTCATCATATCAGCCGAAGGAAGTCCACTGCTGGACATAGGCCTCCCCCAAGGATCTCCACGACGACCGGTTCTGCGCTGCCCGCATCCAGCGGCTTCCCGCGACCTTCACCAGGTCATCAGTCCACCGAGTGGGAGGCCTACCTACACTACGCTTTCCGGTGCGTGGTCGCCACTCGAGAACTTTACCACCAGCAAAGTAAGGTTCAGTAAATATTTTCAATAATAAATGTGTAGTTTAAAAAAATCTTCAGTTATTTTTTCAGTTGTAATAGAACATTGCGTCTGGAAATTTTTACAATTTTTCTTTAAAAAAGAACTAAAGAAAAACGTTTTTAAAGCATATCAAACTAAAAAGTGAAAAATAATACTTAAAATCGGCTGAAAAAAATAATGACGAAAAATACTAGTACTATTGTGAAAAAAGCGTGGGGCGCTTTGTGCCATATTTTTCGTATATCGAACAACCCACGTTTTTAGTTCATAATTTAGGATAATGAGATAAACTTATTATTATATTGTCACTGATTCTTGATAAATGTACAAAGTTTGAATTAAATCTGTCCGTTTAAAGTGGATCAAAATCGAGTGCAAAGGAGTCGGTTACTAACATACATATACAGGTGAAGCTAATATAAGCGTGTTAATAACTATAAGTACTATTTCCAATACTTTTAAGATTTTCTGAAATATCCGATAACGGTTTAGCGGACAGGGGGAACATGTAAATCTTATAAAAATCACCATTTAAAAATGTAATATATCGTATATTTATCAAAAAAAAGGTATCTTCGGAAAACCCTTAGAAAGGCCTGTTCAACTCCACCCCCACACAATGGGGTACGTGATTATATAATTTCCCCAACCCGTATTCTACAGGTTTTTGTTACAGATTTAATTCGATATGTTTATAGGCGTTAGAGATTTGTATGACCACATCGAATTTCAGCTTTATAGCTGTTTTAGTATTTGAGTAAAGTTACTGTGATATACCTACGGACAGACAGACGGACGGATAGATGGACACGGCGAAACTATAACTGTCCTTAGTTTGACTACGGAATCCTTAAAACTGACTCACCAGTCACCAGCGCCGCAACGTTTCAGAATTTCCACTTCAACCGAGTTACGTTCCACACTTTAGGATTACTGTTTATTGCACAACTATACAATAAATAACTATAAGAATTAATTGAAACATTAAAAACCTGACTGCATAAAACCTTAACGGGTAAATATTTATCCTATGTCACTCACAGGATCAAGACGAATCTTAGGGATCAAGATGAATCTAACGATACCGCGCACTCTTAAATCCATCAAGCCGTTTAGGCTACAGAGCGTGCCTAAGAAATAAATTAATATACATACAATACATCCATACACTCAAAAAACATAAGCCTCCTTCTTGCGCAGTCGGGTAAAAACAGTGTGGTAAAATAGTAAAAAAAAAACAAAACAGTTTAAGTGGTTTTGTCGCTAAAGCATAAGCAAAGTATACATATTAGTACTAATATACAGTATGGACACTCCCTGCCGCTCTCTAGATTGCGACCTCACCCCCTCGTCACTCAGATTGATACAGATTGGTTACAGTGTGGTTGTCGAACTTACAGGATTTCGTCGTGATTTTGTTTGCTCCGTCATTTGTTTTTTATTAATGTCATTTCATGACCGTTGTATGCAGTGTCCGGGGTGTGGCATAAGCATTCAGAGTTCAGAAATTCTATTAGGTATAGTAGACCACGTAGTGTGGCGTGGTGCTGCCCATTTTACAAGCTTTTATTGAACTTGCAATGTATGTATGTTTTTTCGGGTGAAATCTTGCAAGTTAAATTTGACCCACTTCCAGATTTCCGATTTAGCTGAAATTTTAAATGCATATGTATGTATATCGCGTGACTATGCAATATTAAAAGCTTGTACCTAAAAGTTTTTAGGTTTATCGAAAATCATTTTTATTATAATTACACTATGAATGCATACATTAAGACCTCGTCCTTCGTCCCCCTCGACTAAAGACTCGCTAAAGATACGATCATTTGAAACCGCCGCCCCAGCTCGTGTGCGCTATTTGACCAAGATCAGCGTAGTGGTTAAAGTCCACCTACTTCTCTTCAGGAGGTCGCGGGTTTGATTCCCGGTGGATCATACAGTCTAAAACTATCCATAGGCAAAGTTGATGTGTGTATTATGTTATCCCGGGATACAAGCTGTCACTATACATGTATCGTCAAAACCCGTTCAGCAATTTTTGCGCGATACGCGTACACATAGACATACAAACAAAAATTTAAAAAGCGGTTCTAAAATGTTCGTTCGTTCATGTACAGTTTTTTTTCCTGTACGATTTTTTTACATGTGGGTATGATACTCTTTTTGGTTGATTAAATAAAGATATTTAAACAAAGTCATCACACCAGCTCATATATACGTCCCCACCGAGGGGCTCGAGCTACTCTGAATTAGGGCGATCGGGCCTTTGTCGACCACGTGGGCCCAGTGCGGATTGGTCAACTTCACACACAACCTTCGAGTTTCTTTGTTTTCGATGTATTCCTTCACCGTAAGAGCGTCGGATAAACGTACATATGAAATCTGAATTCGAAATCACATTGGCACTTGGCAGATAGCAGTTAATCGTCCCCGAGGGGCTGTTTGTCGCGTGACAGGTTATAGACATGTGACAAAAAGAGTGGTGAGTATGAATGTGGAGGGGTATAAAGGGAGATGAGACAAAAGATAATTGAAAACGCTAAACACGTTAAAAAACCGACTTCCATCGCAACAACTTAGTACATTTTTGCATTACTATTTTTGGTTTTTGTTAATTTTCGAATAAAGTATTACACCGATTTTTATAAAATTTATATGGGAACACACGGGAAGCACTAGCTTTCAAATAAAAAAAGAATCATAAAGATCGGTTCATCCAGTCCAAAGTTATGAGGTAACAAACATAAAAAAAAATAACATACAGACGAATTGAGAACCTCCTCCTTTTTGGAAGTCGCTTGAAAAGATGGATAGACTGTGTAAAATATGATAATAGAAAGAAGTGAATGTGGAGATGTCTGCAAATAGGGAAGAATGGAAGAAGAAAATATGTTGCACCTACCTCAAATAATAATTGAGAACTGGGCAGGGAAATCATGACTGTCTGCTCAGGGCCAAAAATCATATCATACTAGTGTAGGTGCCCGTGACCTCGTTCCCACTTTATTCCCTATCCCGCAGGAATTTCAAAAAATTCCGGCCAGGTTTCTTATCTACACCATAAAGAGAACCTCTGGGCAACATTTCAGCTTTCCAGATCTAAGTGTTGATGAGTCGGTGAGTGAAGTGAGAGAGTCAGGAATTTATTTTTTATATATTTTGTTACAAAGAGAGATTATCACTTATTTTATTGATTTTTCAATCTTATATTATATAAAATTCTCGTGTCACAATGTTCATTCCCGTACTCCTCCGAAACGGCTTGACCGATTCTCATGAAATTTTGTGAGCATATTGAGTAGGTCTGAGAATCGGCCAACATCTATTTTATTTTAGGGTAGGGTAGTGTAGGGTAGGGTAGGGTAGTGTAGTGTAGTGTATGTAGGGTAGGGTAGGGTAGTGTAGGGTAGGGTAGTGTAGGGTAGGGTAGTGTAGTGTAGGGTAGTGTAGTGTAGTGTAGGGTAGTGTAGGGTAGGGTAGTGTAGTGTAGTGTATGTAGGGTAGGGTAGTGTAGGTTAGGGTAGTGTAGGGTAGGGTAGGGTAGGGTAGTGTAGTGTAGTGTAGGGTAGGGTATAGGTATGTAAAAGTAAATAAATCATCTAAGAGCGTATCGGACCCAAATCGGACCACGCATAGTTCCGGCCTAATTACTTAAAAACTGTATATCTCAGGATACCGGAAACAGTTTTCCTAGTTCCATTACTGTGGATAAAGGACAAAGGACAAAGTGAAACTTGTGGATAAAGTGAAACTTGTGGATAAAGGACACGTTTTTAATAAATTAGATGAGAATTGAGATATATCTTGGGAACGGCACATCGGCACAACGCACTCAAATCTATATAGGTATATAAAAGAAAGTCGTGTTAGTTACACCATTTATAACTCAAAAACGGCTGGACCGATTTTTATGATTTTTGTGTTTTGCATTTGTCTTCGTCGGGAATAGAATAATAAGTATTAAAATATGATATTCATCAATAAAAAAATATCATTAAAAAATAATTGGTTTTAGGGTAGGGTAGGGTAGTGTAGTGTAGGTGTAGTTTAGTTAGGGTAGTGAAGTGTAGGGTAGGGTAGGGGAGTGTAGGGTACGATAGGGTAGTGTAGGGTATAGTAGGGTAGTGTAGTGTAGGGTAGTAAGGGTAGTGTAGTGTAGTGTAGTGTAGTGTAGGGTAGGGTAGGGTAGGGTAGGGTAGGGTAGTGTAGTGTAGGGTAGGGTAGTGTAGCGTAGTGTAAGGTGGAACGAAGTTCGCCGGGACAGCTAGTTTTTAATAAAACAAAACATCTGACAAAAATATGTTGTAAGGAAGAACTACTTCATTTAAATTTACTTACATTTTTTTTTGTTCGTGCCACTTTTGCTTGTATGGGAGAAACCCCTAAAAATGTTGTCAGACTTTAGCCGTCAGTACTAATATATATACTTTGCTTTAGCTGTAGATCTAGACGAGCAGGTGCTGGCAAAAATAACTTTCACTTGTAAAAGTTTAAAAACTTTTCATCATTAAAATATTTTTTCTTTGCTTATCATCATTATCATCATATCAGCCGAAAATCGTCCATTGCTAAATAAAGGCCTCCTCCAAGGATTTCCACGACGACCGGTCCTACGCTGCCCGCATTCATCGGCTTCCCGCGATCTTCACCAGTATTTCCTCCTTGCTCATATTAGTAGGTAATTTCTAGAATCTGTATAATTTTCAGAATTTTAAGCACCATTTTAAAAAAGTGACTAAGGGCGTGTCGGACAATGCGCAAAGTAAGATTCCGTAGTTTTTTCAATAAATAAATCTATGTTTTAAACACAAAGTTATTTTTGCAGTTGGTTATTAGATCATTTTGTATGGAAAATCTATGGACCTTTTACAAATCCAACTGCATATCTTAAGTTGATCTACTATTACTCCTAAACTAAGAAAGCCTACTTGGCCGTGACTAATTACATTTTAAAATCAATTTACTGTTTAACGAGATCTCACGAATTTGGTTATATTCTTTCAATTAAAAATGTTTCTGGAACTCGCTAGCTTTGTGTTGGGTTTCTTTTTAGTTGTTCAATTTAGGAGAACTAGTAAATGGTCACTTGTACACTTACAAGAATAATAAAACTTTAGATAAAGAACATAAATAAGCAATTTTATTATCGGTTGCACAATTGCTCTTATTAGAACTGTTTAAATTTCTAGCTTCCTATTCTTAAAAGTTATTCTAATTTTAATGTTTTCAATTTAAAAACACAATATTATTTATTTATAGTAATACTAAAATTGACCTACGTAATGTTTTTTTAAATCTAGACTCTATGCTAATACACTTAAAATAGACGCTATCACAGCATGCAAAGGAGCTCTACACTGAAATTTATATTTATTGTCAAAATTCCAACTGCACATCTCACAAACAGAATAACACCAAAAATTTATCATTCGTCATCATGGCACTAAATGTTTTGAGCAATAGAAAGACATTTCTCGACCGTCCGCGTATGTCCCATCAATGACGCGTTCGCGAGATATTTTAGCTCGTCCCATATATATCTACTATAGCTGAAATTCTTTCGTTTCCATCCGACATTTGCGTAGATTCACTTCAAAGTCGACGAGATGACGTATTTATACATGACTTATTTAAAAGTCGGTGATCTGACACGATGGCGGGTTGCCATAAAATATGGTCCGTTCATACAGATGAGACACAAGCTACCCTGATCGGAAGAAAGGCTGGGGGTCTCTTTGAGGAGGCGGTGTAGATGGAATATCGTGCTTGGGCCTCAGCAGAGTAGGGTTCTCGGATCCTTGGACGGGGCTACAATCTGTTTTTCTCTGTCCAGGGTTGGATGGAGTCAAGTGCAGGAGAGGTAGTTGCCCCTTCGGGCAGACTGGAGGTCGGTCAGCCTTCGGTTGCATGTTTTCTGTAAACAAATTATTTTTGATGTTAATAAACACGATTTGGCTGTACCAGAGACAATGATTTTATAAGCATTATACAACCTTAACTCTGGTGACATGAAACAAATAATCTACTTAATCTTATCTAAAATTTTAGGGGACCAGTCACAAAAAAATATTTTTAAAGAAGTTGATAATATGTTGAAGCAAGAAGATTATTAAAGTTATTATTGTTTTCAGTAAAAGCAAAAAGGAGCGATTATAATTTCATGCAAAGTGAAATTACAATACCTAGCCAATGTTTGTGATTCCTTCAGATCTCACGGAATCTGACTTGAGTGCCTAACACGTGTAATTTGAAGATATGAAGATTAAAATTTAAATCGTAATGTAAAGTCGCAACAGTTGCCATGACAATATTGCTTTTGAACCGCCTCCGTCCATTAGTTTTCACACCAGGAGGTCGAGGGTTCGATTCCCAGCGGAGTCTTACTTTGTAAAATTTAATTTGGTATGGCATTTTCTAAGCCCGCCTAGCTAGCTACAACCATCTTATCAAAGTCTTGCCGCCAAATGCTATCAGCGTGTTCCAGCTTTAAGATAAGATAGCCAGTTCCCCGTTGCGTTGGGGAATCTTGGTAAGCCCGCATTCATCTTCGGCAATTATGGATAAAGAAAACCAGTACAAATGGTGACAAAAACAAATCACATGCGTGAACACTAACGTAACTTAACACGTAGATGATGAAGTTGGTGTACTTACGGTACAAGGTGATATTTTCCAATCGTGAACTGATAACTTCCACACCGTTTGCAAACATTTGACCACTGTAGCTCACTGTAGGCTGCAAGACGGTTGATCACAGTATGACCGGTGGTAAGCCGCGCCTCGGTATATATCGCCGCCGGCTCGGCGCGCTCGCCGACTGGCCAGGGAAACTCTCTATCTGCACCTACGTCACTCGCAGACGTACTCGCCAGGCTTTATGACGCCAGTGTACTGCCGTCTTACACAGCCACTTCGCAACTTGAGACTGACTTGAGTGCCTAACACGTGTAATTTGATTTACAAACCTTTCTTGCTGTTATGAGAATTTTAGAGATGCTTACGTACGTTACTTATTCTTGCTTAAACCTAACTTATGTTTTAATGCTAAGGACTTTCTAGTATAAGTCAATATGTTCAGCTTTTTGACTAAACAAACAAAGGCTTCAGTCACGTTTATTATATTTTAACGTTTATTAAATTTATATTTTAAAGAATGAAAATTGTGTTGCTTAAGAAGTGGTATCAAGCGAGAATCTCATTTTTGAAATAAAATACCTGAATCATTCCTAGTCTCTAGTTGATTAAAAAGCCTTAGATGACTGAGGGCTGACTCTCGACAAGAACACGAATACTTATAATCCCCTCGATTAAAATGAATCGCGAAGTTAAGTATCTCTAATATTATGCCAGTTGTGTACTCACGGTACAACTCGTATAAACATCATCATCATCATCATATTAGCCGAAGGACGTCCACAGCTGGGCATAGGCCTCCCCCAAAGATTTCCACGACGACCGGTTCTGCGATGCTCGCATCCAGCGGCTTTCCGCGACTTTCACCAGGTATAAATATAAGATCTAAAAATTAAATACCTTTATTTTTTTTATTCACAATTGGTAAACCCTTGACAACATCTCACCTGGTGGTAAGTTACGATGTTGCCGAAGATGGAAGCGGGCTTACCAAGATTCCCCAACGCAATGGGCAACTGGCTATCTTATCTTCATGCCGGAACACACCAATGATATCAACATTGATATTTGGCGGCAAGACTTAGATAAGATGGTGGTAGCTAGCCAGGCGGGCTTAGAAATTGCCCTACCGCCAACCAAACCGAGTCTTACAATTGACCCCGCCGGGAATCGAACCCGCGACCTCCTTTGTAAAGCCAGTGAACTTTGCCTCTGAGCTACGGAGGCGGTTCATTTTCGACATATTTACTCGTATTTCCATTTTTGCGGCGCTCGCCGTGTTTTCTAAGCAAGATGGCAAGTTGAAAATCACACGAGTACACGTGCTAGTTACATTGGCGTAATTTAATTTATAATATTATGTTAAATGAATCGTTTTAAATTAGTATTGCTTGACGTATGTATGGTTCAGTGATCTTCAAAAACCAAGCAAGATGGTTCAATCACCTTGAAAAACCCAAGGGTTCGTACGATTTATTAAATCTTAGCTGACAGGGTCATTCACCATTCAACCGTAATCAGCTGGTTAGGAAAATTTCTTCAAAATTTTCTTAAAAATTAATAAAAAATATTGTGCTTCAAACGTACACTATCTCATGAAACACATGATACATATAAACAAAATTAACACACTGTATCACTATCGTGATTGTTCTTAGAATCATATTGATCACTCGATAACAAAATGTTTAGTGTACAAAATGATGCGTAACAGTTGCGTGTGCGCATGCTGTCATACATGCGCCGATGCCGTCTGCGTTGACGTCTGTTGAACGAATTCTTGACGACTATGTTGATTCACTTGAGATAATGGTGATTTACGTGACAATTCTAGGTCCTTGAATTACCAGCCACATCAGGTAACTTTGTTATTGACTCATTGTTTATAGTCATTTTATAGAGATATATTTTTTTGCCTAATTAGTGCCGTTTTTTAAAATATGTGTGCTGGTATCTCAACTAGGGGTCTATTACATATTTGGAAGCCAGAGGGTTCAAGAGTGTAAATCTAATATCTAGGTCAGTCAGTCTATACTGCCAAATGATGACGGCACCTCCCAATGCACTGAAAGTGTTCAGTACTAGGTTTTGTGACTCATTCAACTAATCATAAGACAAGGTAACTTTATGAAGTTAATAAATGTATGATGTGTTTATGATAAAGATTTTCCTCACAAAATTTCCCACGCGGCTAAATAAAAAAAACATTACGTTTAGGTATGACGATTATCTCTATATGTACTCAACTTTAGTTACTTATTAGAGATAGAGGTGTTTACTTGTAATAGGTAGGTATTATATTTTGTAGTAAATTGCGATAGATAACTTCTTACCTTTTTGTTCTGAGGGTTACCGGAAATATAATTAATATTCTGCATATTATTTAATTTGAAGAAATCATCATAATTAACTCAAACATGAATTCACAAATATCATCTTAGTAACACAGTATTTTTTGCACTTGAAGTAGATAATTTCAAAACTTAGAAACGATTCATCATATAGCATCAAATCACTTGTACACGCGTCATTCGACTTAAAAATTAATGCCACCGGATTAAATTGTGTAATCTAATAGGATTATACGATCCACTGATAGAGAAACCTTTATATTTTTTATTTCTGTATTGTGTTCTAGTTCAGACTTTAGTTTGTAGTTTTATCACCGCGACAAAGGCGTCACAGCACAAAACAAAACGTAGTTTTATAGAGTTACAGCTTTTGCGTCATGCCGGACTAATAAAAATTTTATTGTCTTTATAGTTTCAAGGAGATATCGCAAATTCGTCGAGGAAGAATTATGACATAGAAAGTTTTACGGTTGGAGATTGTCAGGATTTATTGGTAGTTGTCGGAAGTATGGAGGCGACCAATATCAGGGTAAGCCTCGTGTACTGGTTGGTCACGAGAGCACTGAAATAGTTATATTTAATGCACTTTAGCACCTCTTATACGATAACTAGAAAAAAATTCGAGCGAGACCTACAGTACTCGCATATTATGATGTGTAACATGTGACAAAATACTTTATAAAAGGACGGCAAAGATACGGCAGACTAGGCTGTATGGTCATAGGTACCTTTGCCTTTTCCGCGCTTTTAAAGCCTGAAAAAAGGACGGCAAAGATACGGCAGACTAGGCTGTATGGTCATAGATACCTTTGCCTTTTTCGCGCTTTTAACGCGACTTCCTGTTAAAATGGGACACATTTCCGTTCACGAAATCACTCCCACAAATTGCAGGAAAGCGAGAGCAAAGATGTTACACATCAAAAATATCACAGAGATCATGCGATTTCAAACATCCTGAATAAATCTGCGAATAGATAGATAGATAGATAAACCGTTTATTCACTGACCAGGCACAAAAAAAAACAATAAAAGGCTGGTAACAATAAAGTAAAAAAAATAAGATTACACCACTAAGACTAACTTATAGCTACTTACTAATAAATACAATAAAATAGCTGTAAGTGCCAGGCCATTGAAAGGGTCCTGGCTCAGCATATGTTATAGGTGAATGCCCATAACGCTGATATTCTGCCACAGTCAGAATATGCTGACAGTCTACTTATAACAGAAATAATAACTCATAAAAAAACCTATAAGCTATCTGATTCTAAACCTATAAGAATCTGATTAGTATGCACTAATTTTAAAGTCTCTTCATATACTAAATAAACTACCAATGCGAACTTATGACCATGTGCAGTTTTGCTTAGCATACTGTATCAATGTCTAAAGTCAAAGGCCAATTCTCATTGAAAAGCGCAATTTCCACGGTTATTGTTCGCCTAACACGCAACTAAAAGGGTGCGAAACACTGTTTGTTCGCTGTTAACATTTTCCTTGGCAGTGAAAATTCTTTAACCAACAAAATGAACAAGGCATGCCTTTCAGGTGGCCTGAAAGCTATTAAGTAATTAATTGAGACGCGATCTATCGCGATAAGCAAAACGAAACAAAGGAAAGTTCCGAAAATTTTAACTAGCTCTGGTTATGTTACCGCAACCAAACAAATAACAGTATGTTTTTAAAGTTTCCCGATTAGTTTTGGTTACACGCATCGGTTACAGCTTGAGTATCTTTTCAGTCAGTCGAACGACTTCTATTTATGTTAATTCTACAAGTGATGGTTTAGGAATTCGCATGAGTTTGAGCCGAAACACCGAGAAATTGTACTGTGTATTATTATGTTAATTTTGATATTTGTTGACAGTTTCATCGTTCTTATACCTATACACAGTTACTATAGACAGAGAAGATAGATACTTGTATTTTGTTGTTACTCAAAGGTTTTGGTCGATCACGCGATGATAACATCTTAGCATTGTCGTGAAGTAGGCTTAACGCCTGTTCCATAAATTAAGATTGCTTTAATCCTTGTAGGCGATAAACGTAGATAAAATATGGTTTTTAAAGCGCATATAATTGCGCTTTCGGTAGACGACTATAAACAATAGATATGTGTGTGATAGAAGCCCTGTGACGATGGTAGTATGCGCACGTTCCACATTAGTAATAAATTCTATTAGTTATCGAGAACTTCACTGCCCCAACGTCCTTGGGGGAGGCTGTTGTCCAGCAGTGGATGTCTTTCGGCTGATATGATGATGATGATAATGATGAGTTATCTACAATCCAGTCCACTTATGTTTACCTATACATTGTAGATGAGTGTTCTACTTTATTTAATTTTATTCTACAGTGGATAAGTTACGTTTTTGTAGGAGAGGTAGGTTAGGAAGTTACCTAAACTGACTGTAGATGTCATTCACAAAAGCTTCTTCCAGTAGTCTAGGAGGTAAGTATTTTACTTAACTTAAGAAACTAAATAGAACATCAAATATATAAGGTCTAACAAAATTAGCTGAAACTATTTTAACAGGTGCTTCTACCCATGAAATTGAACAACTTTCCCCATGAAACCCATAGTCAAATCGCAAAAAAAAAATTGGGACACTCCCATACTAACTCGATCAGCTGATCAGCCAACTTAGTATGGGAAGTTCAATTTTTATTTTGAGATTTTACTATGGGTTTCGTGGGGAAAGTTGTTAAGTTTCATGGGCAGAAGCACCAGTTAAAATAGTTTAGCTAATTTTGTTAGACCTTATATAGTTAGATATCCTAAAATGCTATACAGAAAATCCCCCATTTTTCCGAGTTAGGTCGTGACCCACTTGGTGGTTCGTGTTGCGTCCCATGATTCAGTAAGTAGTAGCACGAAGCGACTTTTCATAAGATGGGAATTGGATTTCGAAATCGGAACAAGTATTTTTGTATTCTCATTTTACATAAATTTAATATAAAAAAAAGAATAGGTAGGTAGAATATAATAGTATTTATTTAGAATTACAGTAAAGCATACACAAACAATATTACAAAAAAAAAACAGATACAAAACATTAAATATGCGAATAAATGAGAAAGGAGATAGGTTAAACAACTTTCCCCAAGAAACCCATAGTAAATTCTCAAAAAAAAAATTTGGACCCTCCATACAAAAATGCACCGAATTGGTCGATCAGCTGATAGATTTGTATGAAGAGTTAAATTTATTTTTTTGCGATTTCAGCAAAGTCATAGAACAAAAGTTGTTCAGTACGATGAGCAGAAACCCCAGTTAATAATAAAATAAAAACATAAAAACATCACTCTCGGGGACAAGACGAATCTTACGACACCTCGCACTTCAAAATCAATCAAGACGTTTAGGCTACACGCTGAGCCGAAGGTATACACATACATGCATACATCCAAAAAACACTAACCTCCTTTTGGGTAGTCAAGTTAACTGCATTAAAAAAATAATTCCGTAAATGATCACCATCAAATCTTCAATTTTTAATTCATTAAAATCACAAAATAAATAGATAAAGGACGCTGTGTATAATAAAGACGTCACGTCTAGCTATTTCATATATGTAATTCCTAGCGCAAAATGTCGTGTTTGACAGTTAATCAAAAATTAAAAACTCGGCTGCATAAAAAATTAACCTCTCTTTTTTAGCCAGTGGGATAAAAATGTATCCTATGTCACTCACGGGATCAAGACGAACCTAACGACACCGCGCACTCTAAAATCCATCAAGCCGTTTAGGCTACAGAGCGTGTCAAAGAAATAAACATACATACACTCGAAGAACATAACCCTCTTTCTGGCGCAGTCGTGTAAAGAGTAACTCAAATAACTCGCAAGAACATAACCCTCTTTCTGGCGCAGTCGTGTAAAGAGTGACTCAAATAACTCGCAGTATTATCCCTACTCTAGATAACGCTCCAGGCCACTACCACAGATTACTAAATAGTTACTTCGTAACCGCTACGTCGACGTCCTATCGCCACAGATTACTGAATAGTCACTTTGTAACCGCTACGTCGACGTCCTTTCGCCACAGATTACTAAATAGTTACTTTGTAACCGCTACGTCGACGTCCTATCGCCACAGATTACTAAATAGTTACTTCCTAACCGCTACGTCGACGTCCTATCGCCACAGATTACTAAATAGTTAATCGGGTCGAGTCGTCGCTACGACCGACACGTAGCATTTATGAGTCTTTCCGCTGCTGTGATGGCCTAAAGGGCTGTAGTAGCATTGACTAAGTGACGCAGAACGTACCGTTGTTGTGTCTGTCTGAATATGCGGATACAGCGGGTGCTGTATGGTCGACAAATCCCTTTCCAGGAAATTTTTATAAAACTGAAAAATTTCTGCTCTACGACTTTGCTGAAAATCACAAAAAATGTTTTAACTTCTCATACGAATTGATTACAAAACGGCAACAGAAATACATCATCGGTGAAAATTTCAGCTGTCTAGCTATCACGGTTTATGAAATACAGCCTGGTGATAGACGAACAGACAGACAGACAGACGGACGGACAGCGAAGTCTTAGTAACAGGGTCCCGTTTTTACCCTTTTGGGTACGGAACACATTGAAAATGTTTTAAAAGTTGCCTGGTATCAAAGTTTTATAATATACCTACCCTTTGAAAAATCTTATTTAATCCGTTCAGTAGACAATTGGATTATCTGTAGATACATATTTGCATGACTGTCAATTGTTCAGCTGATGTTCATTTTCTTTCTCGTCGCGCTGTGATATTGTTTTCGTGAGAGTCTGTTATTTTGATTTGTACGTATTGAGTGTGACGAGACGCCGCGACATCGCTGCCTGATGCCACTTCTAGTCCAATTCCTTAGTTTTAAAATATCTGCCAAAACCCACAACCAGTAACATGTTTTATTTTGCATTACTTCACAAACTTCAAACTTCGAAATATTTTATCGAGTTTTTTCTCACATTTGCAACTTCAAATAAATTCTCGTCAGAAATTTTATCTAAGTCATTGAGCAGTTTACATAAGCTCGCGTGCAAATCAAATTCAATATTATAGGGGATAACTTTTGGAAGGCCGCCGCTATCAATTCGACATCAATTCTTACATTCGTTGAATAAAAGTTTGTAATGCAGCAATATAACAGTACATTTAAAACTTTAACACTTACAGTTTTCCCCAATCTAGATAAAAATCTATCTCATTAAGCAAAGCAGTGCACACAAGCATGTTGGGAAACTATTCAACGAATCACTTACTCAAAAGTACCAGTAGCACTAGATCTAGATATTCTGTACAACCAAGTCCAATTAAATTTTATTTTACTTGTGAAGGCTCCAGTGGATGCTCGTCCACCCAGTTCTGGTAGCAACGGACCCGATTTCTCCAGTCCTGTGCAGGGTCAGCTGCCCTTGCGACCGCCCCTTGCGCGAGTAGACTCCCGCTCCGGGTTTCCAACGCAAGCGCAGCCCCCGAGACAAGGAGGACCACAACAGTTGCAACCTCAACAACAAAGACCGCAGTTTCAACCGGGGGGACCAGTCACCAATCCTCCACAGTTCGTACCTCGCCCGGGCACTCCGGCGCCAAGAGGACCATTACCAGCCGGCCCACCAGGTCAACCTAATGTTCGACCACAAGCACCTCCATTAAGGTCCGTGGGACCCCAATCCTTCGCACCACAACAGGGCCCGAGGCCTTTACAGTCTCCAACATCAGGCCAACCGCCGCAACGAATAGCCGCACCTAACAACCTTCAATTTGGACCAAGACAGCCGCCACAATTTGGCACCGCTATCACTCCAGACGGCGCCAGACCGCAATTCTATCAACAACCTAACGAGCTGCCAAGAAATATAGGACCAACTGGTCTGGGGCCTGTAACTGGACAGATACCAAAACAGCCATCGCAGGGCTCGCTTAGGGTCCCTGATTCACCCAACTCACATCAGAACAAACCCGTCAACCTGGATAATTTAACCTATACCAATGGCGGGCAACATGCCACTAAGCCAGAAAATGCCGGTGATATACCGGGGGTACCCAAAAACAGAAGCTACAGCATTGCAGCCGCTCCTGGTGCACCAAGCCCGCTTAAAATGGAAGATGACAGACGCAAATCTATAAGTGCGTTAGGGGGCAGAATGGACGACTTCGCAAGTCGATCACCTGGCCTGGGTCTAATACAAGAAGGGAAAATAGACAGCAAGGATAATGTTCGTGGGTCAAATGAGAGTGTTAGATCAGAAGTTTTTAAAGAAGAAGGTAGAGATCTAACTGATCGTCCTGAATCACGGTTGTCTGGGTCCAAAATGACTGATTCATTTATGGGATCCTTGCCAAGTGCAACGCCTATAAAGAAGTTTGATGATAACGATGATGTAGTTTTACAAAACAACGCACCGCTGGGGAAAAATTTTGCTGGCATAAATCAGACTCAAAACAAATCAGAATTGTTGGACCGTTCACCTTCTTTAACTCGTAGCGATGAGTCGCCTGAAATGAAACAAAATAATTTAGTAAGTCCAGTAAATAAATCTCAAAACGAAGTTTCAGAGCCACAACGTCCAAAAACACCTAAATCGGAAACCAAACAAGATTTACGAGACCCCAAAGCTTCTATGATATCAAATAAACCTCCACCAAAGTCACCCGTTCAAGATATAAAACAAGTACCGACTGTAAATAAAAAGCCTTCGGAGTTAAACACAATGACGATTTATGCTGATTCTAAGAAATCGACTCCGCGTAAAACAGCATCTGCACCAAAATCTAGGCAGAAAGGTACTACATAGATCTTTATTTAGATTTTTATTTGAGATGAGCCAAATTAAAGTATTCAGTTTTAAGTTAGATTTTAATGTTGAATAGGTACATAATGATGTAGATTTTAAATATAAACCAATTTTTGCTACTTTTCAGATGGAGATAATGACAGCGGTGTTGATGAATCCACTCAAGGAAATGTAAGTCAACCTCAATTAATTTATTGGAAATAATAATTTTGAGAACTTATTATCCATATCTAATATTTCATTACAGGATCTCAATGGATCACCCGGATCTCCAAATAAGAAGCTCCCAAGCAAGTTGCCTACGAAGGAAAAATCAAGCAGCAGTATAAAACCAAGTCTTTCGCGATCTTCAAGCAAAAGCGCTACAGTAAAAACGCCAGAAAATCCACTTCCCACTGAAAAGAAAAGTAAGAATTAACGAAATCTTTTAAATTAAATTCAACCTTGATTTGCCAGAATACCTAAATGCAAAAAAAAAATGATTCTCTGTAAAGTGGGTTTCCGGACGATAGTTTAACGTGACAACGGCATAACGTAACGGGACAATGAGTCATCCTTTTTCGTGCGTGCAGGCGGCGTCCATCGATTTATTACACGTTGTCACGTCAAAACTCTGTAATTATTAGAATGATAGGCATGACAAAATATAGTAAAGTCCAATGATTTTATAATTTGACAATGCCATAGATTACAAGATTTCAAAATGTTTCTTCAAAATAGGTGCATATTACAGTCTTTCTGATGGTCATCCTTAC
The DNA here is from genome assembly GCA_947284805.1 of Coleophora flavipennella. NCBI lineage: Eukaryota > Metazoa > Arthropoda > Insecta > Lepidoptera > Coleophoridae > Coleophora > Coleophora flavipennella. The sequence continues at coordinate 18,254,186 of OX369257.1, forward strand.
TAATATTAAAAACTAGCCGTCCACCCGCGGCTACGCCCGCGTTGTTTTCGATTTTCCCGTGGTAAAAAGTAGCCTATGTCCTATTCCAGGACCTTATCTATATGTATGCCAAGTTTAATCCCAATCCGTCTAGTGGTTGAAGCGTAAAAGAGCAACAAACATCCATACATACAAACTTTCACATTTAATATATTACTAGCTGTCCCGGCAAACTTCGTACCACCTTACACTACACTACACACCCTACCCTACACTACCCTACTCTACACTACACAACACAACACAACACTACACTACACTACACTACACTAACCTACACTACCCTACCCTACATAAGAACCTTCTCCTGACAATAACGAACTCAACAAAAAAATAATTAGCGAAATCGGTCCAGCCGTTCACACGTGATGCGATGACCAAGGGAAATAGAGATTCATTTTTATATGTAAAAAAATAAAAGGATATATTAGGATTATTAGCAACGGAACAATAGATTATTGTGATGTTTTGCACTGACTGTTAATTAGAAAAGCCTAATATAGGTGCTGAGGTATCTAGAGAAAACTAATGAACACGCCAGCGAGACGCTTGCGCCTCGCGCACCACTCAGCCTCAGAACAGTCATAAAAACGATGCTCACGCGAGCAAAGCCACGGGAAAAGCTAGTAAAATAAAAATTACATACACATAATGTAATTTGAGAAAATATTAAAAATAAACATTATCATTAGTGAATAATGTCAAAATAAAATCATTGATTTGTAACAAATTATGTCATTAGGACATGAAGACAATATGACATAAGAAGTTATACACTATAATTATTGCAAAAGTCATTAATGCCTTTGACAAGAGTAGGCCAGTTCACATGAACACCATCCGGTCACGAGTATAACGCGAGAATCAGCCATCACTCCCCACGACCATATTAGAGGGAAAAAGACTATGATATTCGTGAGCTTTGCCTTACGTAGTATTGTTTCAAAATAAATAAATCAATATTGTACAGAAAGTCCTTGACCTTGGTTATATATTAAGATTTACTGTTTTTCGTTGCTTCGATCGAATAGGTACAGAAGCCAGCACATCAAGCTATATACTTTGGACTTTGTACCGTTCTTATGCCGTATCTGTATGGATCAGAATCGCACTACGAGTGTTTAGCTTGATGTGCTGGCCTCTGTATATATGATTTATAGTAACTCTCAAACTAAAAAGTCATAAATTTTCAGAAGTGCCAATGAACAAGATACAGGTTGGCAATGCACCCTCACCTAACATAAAGGCAGTTAAATCGAAGATTGGCTCTTTGGAGAATGCGACGTACAAACCTGGTGGTGGAAGAGTAAAAATTGAAAATAAGAAACTTGAATTCGGAAATGTCACACCAAGAATTGCAGCCAAAAATGAAGCATATGTGCCTAGTGGTGGAGCTAAAAAAGTAAAAATTAAACGACCATAAAAATGTTATAGGTTTTCGAAAAATTTGTTATTTATACTATTACTGTTGATTTTTCAGATCACAACTACAAAATTGGAGTGGAACGCAAAATCGAAAATTGGGTCTCTTCAGAATACATCATACAAACCAGGTGGTGGAGACAAAAAAATTGAAACAGTCAAACTGGACTTCAAGGACAAGGCAAAGCCTAAAGTGGCATCTACAGTCAACATCACACACAAACCTGGAGGAGGTGCTGTTAAGGTAACAAATTTTTAATTGACAGAATAATAATGAAGAATAAATAACTTTAGACATATGAAAGTGTGAGTAACAGTGTCAAAGGTTAAATGAGTAGTTAGAAATCAGTTGATTGTAAAGTAAAATCATTTCATCTGATTGGTATACATATTTGAAAGTGTATGCAGACACATCAGTATTTTGCCAACACTAATTTAAGGTAACTTTACAATTAGTAGATTCTATCACAAATTGCACTTTATGCTAGAGTAAACTATAGTAAATAGTAAAGTAAGAAACACTTTTTTTATTAAAGCTGTTATTATTTAGGCGACAGTTGCGAAAAATGGAGCAAAATCAGTGAGTAAATTGTTACTAGCAATACGAGTGCTTTGTACATAATTTATGTGATCAGTATTAATGTCGATTTACACAATTGCACTTAGATTTATTGGCCTTCGTTTTATTTAAATTGCGATCAGATATTAGCAGCTGGCCTAATTAATATAGGGGAAATAAAAGATGAAACAATGCAGTGAGTGATCATTACAAGTCAATGAAAAAGAAAACATCAGGCAGATAAAGTGTTGTTATTGTTTTTAGTTTGTAAGATGGGCGTTGCCAAGGTGGAGGGCATCACACAAACGCTTTGCTTTTCATTCTTTATGGAGGAAGGTCAGTCGATGGAGTCATTATCCACGGTGATGACGTAGTCGATGAATCAATGAATGTTGTGATGATGCATACCAACCTACTTATTTAAAATCTCTAGATGAAACGTCTCTCGGCTGTTAAAACACGCTAGATTTTTGCTTGGGATAACTTAACTCATAACTACACATTTAAAAGAATGTTTTTAAAAGGGAATGGAAAATAGTCTAGTCATATAGTGCTACCAAAAACCTACTTTTAATTAAATACGTTCTTTTTATGTTACTTTAAAAAAAATAAGGTTTTGTTTTCACAGAGTAATAATATATAGCACTTTTTGTGGTAAATAAAATACTATAAGTAGAGGTATCTTACCTATAAAAAATAAAAACACCACAAACTCTAATTTTAACTTTTGATACATGAATGATGTATGTAAAAAAATATAGTTTTGCAAATTAGCATTACTTCACCTTTATGTATTTGACCACTGACCACAAAGCACACTTTTGGGTGAAAATAGTAGTGTCAAAAACACTTATACCTAGATAGCGTTTCGTAGAAAACGTGCTCATTCTTATTGCATTCAAGGTGATAACATTTATGAAAAAGAGAGTTCGTATTACATGCTAGAAATCATTACGCGCTTAATCATTTCTACGAAACTCTATCTAGCCACACATACACATGCTTTATTATGCTACTTGTTATGTATTCATGTGTCCAATTCACCACACTGATTGTTGCGCGCTGACTTTTCCGGACAGATTGAAAATCAGAAATTGGAATTCAAAGCACAAAGCAAAGTTGGATCCCTGGACAATGTTAAGTACAAACCTGGCGGTGGGGAAATCAAAATATTCGATGACAAGGAGTACATCAAGCAGATAAGCAGCCCTTCGCCTGGCAGCCTGGGCCACTCGCGGCAAGAGGTGATTTAATGTTCAGGTTCTTGGGCCTTTCCACTTATTTTGTTTTGGATTATTTTACTTCGCTTTTGTTCTTCGACGGTGATGGCTTTCCCTGTGCCATATACATTGTCCGTTTCATTTCAACATTCCCCATTATTTTTTTGTTTCAGCCTGAATATTTGTACACGTATTATTGATAATAAAATTTCGTGCGTCAGGTGTTCAGTATTTATACTCATTTCATGGTCTTTTAAGGTGATCTTTTGTGTTGACTAACAGCTTTATCGGTTTGGGTTTTCTTTATGGTTTTGTTTGCTCTGTTTACGTTTTTCATAAAGTCTTGTTTGTTTTTGTAACCGCATCATGTATAGGAATTAAAGTGATCTTGTTGATCTTCTATATTTTAATGATTTCTTTATAACGTGATTTTGATTTTTGCTTCAGAGTCCAGTGCCACCTTTGTCGAAGCCACCAAAATCTGATGAGAATTTAAATCAACAGCAGTTTTAAGTGCGCACTGCGAGGGACGTCACATTTTTAACAATTCATACCAACTTTTGAAGTCCAGACGTTTTTGTATATTTTTTATATTTGTTGTTAATTGTATTTGATATATTACCCTGTTCAAGTAAATAAATGCGTTTGTTTAAACAGTAATCAATGTTAGTGAGTTTTGTCAGAATCGAGTCAATGTTCTATAGCATATCTCTCTAGACAAATAATAGAATATTTTATGTATAGTATTTGGGATAGGTCTGTGCTACTTATATTTTCAGATTAGTTTACTGGTACAGTTAATAATTTTGCCGTTATTTTTTATTAAAATTAGGTTACATTTCATTTTAAGTATACTAGCTAGGTCATTTGTTTTTATGAAATCATCAGTGCCAATTGTGATATTTATAAAAATGAGTTTCTTTACTAATAAAAGTGTCGATCTAAATTAAGTTTATATTACATTACGTAGAAAATAATGTGTAGGTATTTTATATATACTTTTAGCCCGTAATTTTTTATAAGACATTTTTATTTCTTTATCTATGTTTATATCGCTTAGTGCACCTACCTACAATACATTGTACATAACCTGCTGGCATTAATGCACCTAAGTCTTGCTGTTGCATATTAATATTCTTTATTTTGTTGTTGTAAAAATATGATTGGCAAAAAGGCTTACCTGATACTAAGAAGTGGTCACTGCGGTTACCGCCGCCTAATCGCCATTTGAGAGTTTTGCAACACCGCACCATGGGTGTTTTGCCAGTCATTCAAAAACCCTTAAACTCTTTTAACTATAAATCCCTTCTTGAAAAGTCTTACTTATAGGTACTGTAGTCCTCAGGGAAAACCTTAGAGGGGAGCTTATTCCATAGCTTGAGAGTCTTAGGGAGGAAACAACTCTGAAACCGAATGGTTCAAGACCAATTCGGTTTTAACTGATGGGGATGAAATGGGAGTTTCTGTCTAGGGTGTAAAGTAACTACTGCTTGGGTGCTTCAGCGCACCAAATATTTGAGTGACTTTACCCTCGAGGTAACTTCTTAACTAGATATTACTGAAAACTTCTAGGATCGTGTAGATTTTAGCTAGGGAGGTTACAATTACCGCGATTTTCTAAATGAGATTGGCAGTAAACCGCAAGCTTGTTCCTTTTAAACAAACAAAGTTTAGTCTAATCTAGCCCACTCGGAGACTCGCTGTGAGGAGTCTTTGACTTCAGACACAAACCTACTGGTGAAATAAACTCGGCCCGATCGCTTTGTGGGCTATTGATATTTGCACGGCCTGTGTACTGCGCATCACTCGTACATCCATTCGCACAACAATAATATACTGCGTATTGAAGTTGTTTGTTGAATTGAAATCCAGTTGCACGATCCCCAGAGCAGGCCGTATGCCGTGCCGGTACCTTTCACAGAAGTGTCGTACACCAGACCCTGTCGAGCGCCTTAGCTGTATCTAAGTACAAACTGCCGAAGCTTCTCCTGTGCTTCAGTTTGTACCTTTGGTACGGTACCCCTACGACAAATTTACCAGCTGAGACCAACTTTTCTTTCAGATTTCACAAATTATTATTATTTCTAATCCTTACTAAAAATATTATAAATGTGAAAATGTGTTTGTTTGTTTGTTACCTTTTCACGCTTCAACGCCTTGACCAATCTTTATGAAATTTGGCATGCAGGTAGCCTGTGTCACGGGGAAGGACATAGGCTACTTTTTATCTCGGGAAAATAGCATAATCTGATGCAGTTCCTGAGGGAACTAAAAAAATACTCGATTGTTGTGATTTTTGGAACAGAGATGGTTGAGTAGGTGGGAAACGACATAATTTACTAATCACCCATAAAGACAGTCATTAAAACAATGTCCACGCGGGTGAAGCCGCGGGAAAAAGCTAGTAGGTATATAAACATAAACTTAGGTGTAGCTTGTGTTTATTTAGTTTAGATTCACCGACATATAATTATGTAATTGTAATTTAACATAATACGTAAACCACATTGGAGTGCTAAGTGTATTAGGCATGGTTCTTGGCACAGCAGTTCAACGTCAAAGAGGCCTTCATATTAAACAATCTTAGCTTTTCTATTAATTGCTTCCATAGTATTTTGGAACTTACTTTTTTGTAATTGTAAGTGCTGTGACGAGAACATGCATGGGCTCGCTATCGACTGAAAAGGATTATTAATATTAGATAGAATTAATGTTTTTTTTCTGTATCTAAGTATTTACTGTCACTCACTACGTGGTCACTATGTCGCTTATTACTTATTACTTACTATCTAAGTGATTAGATTTAAATATGGATGTTTTGAAGGTTTTAAAAGTCACATAATTTAGGTGTTATTGTTCCTTCGTGCTATTTTTATTGGTTTATCGCTATCGCTATAGTTCATTTCTTCATAAGTACACATTTTAATACGTAGTTATGCAAATTGTTTTACCACATAATTTACTTACAAATGTATTAAACCGAAATCGATAAATTTAGAAAACTACTTGTACTTATTCAATATGTTTTCAGTGACTACAAAACGTAATAAATAATGTATCTGTTTGGTGACTACTTTAATACGACCTAACACCAGTTTTGTTGTTTCATTTAGTGTGATCGAAGCTTTGTTTTTATTAGGTATAATTATAATCGGTTCGAGAAGTCACTGTAAAGCTGATGTAGAGTAGAAACACCTTTGCACACGCACAAACCATGAGGAGATTCGGTAAGTCGCATTTTTTTAAACTTGAACAAGCTTCTATTTTGATTTTGCTTCCAAGTATTTTACGTAATATTTTGTTTAGTATCTACATAAAAAATAAACAATTTAGGTATTTACATCTTACTAATCATTATGTATTTGTTACGAGTGTCGTTAACAATAAGCAAAAAGGTTTTAATTTAATAACTGAATACAAAACAGAAGCTTGTCTAGCTGGACTAAGTCTAAGTACCTTGGTAGTTAGTTCTTACTTAGAAACAAGTACTCGTAAGTAGCAAGTTTTAGTTCCTTGTCGTCCTCCTAGAGAACAACACTACGTTGGACTACAATAAAATACCTTTTTTATAGTCAAAGCACAGATAAGTACTAGTTACTTCGGTCAAAGTTTAATAAACTGTCGCCCTTGGACATTTGAATTACGAAAAAGCGGCCAAGTGCAAGTCGGACTCGCGTTCAGAGGGTTTCGACCACCACACCTCTCCACACAACCGTCAGTATTAATGTATACATGGGAAGTTTGACTAGTCATTTCAAACAACTTTCCCTAAGAAACTATACGTCAAATCAGAAAAAAAATGTTTGGTCCTCCATACATAACAAGTTATTAATCGGCAAAAATGTATAAAGAACCAAAATTTTTTTTTCATATTTGACATATAGTTTCTTTGGGAAAGTTGTTAATAATTACGAGTACATTCATATCCTTTGCTATCAAGAACTAATTTAAAGTCACAATGATACTTCATATTACAAACAAAAGACATCAACGCAAGCGAAAGAAAAATGTTTTTTTTAAATTGTTTGGATTCCTTAGCGTAAATACGTCTCACTCTTGGCTTTTCTTATTTGTTGTTTAACTTTAGTACTAATCATACCCAGTTTTACGCTTGTATGTAGGTATTACCGTTTTTACGATAGAGCAAAATCAAAAATACCTCTAAATTTATTTTTCAATTTGTCTATTTTTTATTGTTGTTATATAGTGGCAAATGGCAATAGATATGCACACTATGTAAAAATTTCAAATGTCTACCTACGGTTCATGAAAGACAGCCTGCTGACAGACAGACAGACAGACGGACGGACAGTTGAGGCTTTGTTATAGGGTCCCTCCCGTTGGTTACATTTTGGCTGTATAAAACCCTAAAAAGGTTACCGTTTGATTTTTGTGAAATTGCTATACAATGAATCATGGTGAAAATGGTGTTTTAAATGCCGCGACCCGTCGCCGTACCATATATACAGTGTGACATAAAAATAGTTGTAAGTATATGGAGTCTGAAAATTTTAGTAGTACCTACAGAAACTTGTTCCGTGCATGGGACTACTTCGTCGTCAATGTTAAAAGAGTTAATTAAAACTGCATTCAAAAAAAAAATAATAAAAAAACTGATACACGACTAGGAAATCGAGCCTAATTGTTTGTTTTGAAATAGTGAAATTTGCATTTTTTTCATTTTAGATTAGAATAGATACTACCAAAAAACAAAAATTATTAATTAACCGGTTTTGATTTCCGGGCAACTTATGAGTTTTGTTTAGGAATATTTTAATGCAGTATTGCTATATTCATGAATAGATGACGTGTTCTCATTATCACAATTTTCTTAATTTCCAATAGTTTCAGATTTTCTATACTGACTCATTTTTATGTTGCACTTGTGGGTACGGCGGATTGCGGCCTCTTGGTGGTAAAAAAATTGGTGTAGGACCCGTTAACTGGGGGTTCTACTTATCATACAGAACACAAGGAACCCAGTCAGTTCTAAAAAAAAATATGGGACCCTCCATACTTAAATGCACAAAATTGGTAAATCAGCTGATCAATTTGTATAAAGAGTAAAAAAAAATGCGTTTTCAGCAAAGTCGTAGAACAAAAGTTGTTCAGTATGATGAGCAGAAGCCGCAGTTAACGGGACCTATGTACACCAACATCAATTTTGTTAAAGCCTGTATAACATTTTCATAAAAGCAAACGGTAATCTTTTTTGTAATATAAATGTCCACTGGCGACAGTTCAATTTATTTCTAGTATTTGAATTATTTATTTATTTTATTAGTATTGTATTATTTCTTTTTTTTTTCTAGTTTTGGACAATAGGTAGGTAATGTCCCGAATAGTCGTCTCTTGACCTCATTAAAATCAAGTCTTTACACAGTAATCAGCTGTATAATGCAGACATTATATCTATAGTATAAAGTAAGAACTCTAATTTTCATTTATTTAGTAGGTTTTTATCAACTAAACTTTCTTTAAAGCTTGTTGTTTGAGCTCCTGAAAAGCAACTTATCTCTGCACAGGATCACTACTCATCAGTTGAGGAGTGGGCTGCAGAGGAGCGTCCACTGTCGCGCTGCCGGTCTGCGCGCGTGCCTCGCACGCCGCGCGCGCTGTCCCCGCGCAAGTCTGCGCGTGTGCACGATGACGCTGAGGAGCGCGTGCTGCGCAACAACGAGCGCAACCGCCACGCGTCCGCGCGGCCGGTCAGCGCGCGCGAGCCGCCGCGGTCCGCGTGCTCGCGGCGAGGCAGCGTGCTCAGCCAGAGGCCTGCATTTACTGTCTATTGAGCAGCTTCCTAATGCAGGATTCATATAACCTAGTCATTGTTTAGGTGTTGAAACGCCGCGCACTGCTTTGTCGCGTAGTACTTAGATGTAGGTATAGTAAAAATCGATTCCGGGATGTATTTTATGTACACGCTCGTTCAATGCTAAAAATTGTTTTCTCGTAACTGAAATGAACACGTAGTCTAAGATCTATATGTATTTACTTAGGTTTCTTACTGATGCCTGATAGATGTCTATTGTAGATACTTTTTCACAAAATTATAAAATTACGTTAATTTATATAGTTGTAGTAGAGCCTAAAATACAGTGTTGGTAGTGTAGTGTAGGCTCCTAACTGGAATTTCAAACTCATCATACGCACTATTATCTAACTTCAAAAACTTATTCAGGGTAAGATGTTCAGTATGATAAGTCCAGCAAACGGCTCCTACACAGATTTTGTTGCGTCCTGTATAGAGAGCGGTATATGAGTAACTGGAAGTTTTAGCAATTTAATTAGGTTTGTATTAAAAAAACTTGGAAAAAATTAAAAAAAAAATGTTCACCTGCACGAATGGTTAGGTGTGATTTCGTGTCACCTATCTACATCACTTCAGACATACATAATTATGTTGTTTTAAAAAATAAACGGATCACTAAACCGCCATTGAGTTTTTGTTAAATATCAGTTATATCGAAGGGCAACCCGCACTGGGCCCGCGTGGTCGACTAAAGCCCGATCGCCCTAATTTAGGCTCGAGCCCTTGGGTGGGTACGTATATGAACTGATATGATATCGAAGGGATTCGACCATAGACTTAGAATCTACTAGCGTAACCTCCTTAGTACAATAGTGCTAATATATACTTTGTCCTTAGCGTGTGAGGATTTTTAAGTTGTCAAAGTTACACAAAATTAGTACTTGACTACTGCTCGATGGCCTAAATAGAGCCTCTTAACAAGTAGGTCTTAGAATGAACATGGACAAGACGAAAATTATGTCAAAAGTCCGTGTCTCACCTACTCCTCTGAAGGTTGGAGGCTTAGGTACTTACGAAGTACTAGTATCTCATCTGTGGCTCTATACTCGAAGTTGTCGCCGAATATGTGTACCTGGGACAAACAGTTCAGTTAGGTATGTCAATTGTCGAATCCAACTCGGCTGTTCCAAATACGGCATTGTCTTAAGACCAAGGTCTTTGACCAGTGCGTGTCGTGTTGCCAGTGATGACATAGGGAACTGAGACATGGTCGCTCACTATGGGCCTCATGAGAAGGCTCAAGGTCACCCAAAGGGCAATGGAGCGTGCTATGCTCGGAGTTTCTCTGCGTGATCGAATCAGAAACGAGAATCAAAGCGCTATATTGTAATACTGTGACCAAAATGACCGTCATAGCTCTCAGAATTGCTAAACTTATGTAGCAGTGAGCGAGGCAAATAGCTCGTAAAACAGATGACCGTTGGGGTAGTAAAGTTCTTGAGTGGCGATCGCGCACTGGAAAACGTAGCATAGGCAGGCCTTCCACTTGTAGACTGGTGACCTTGAATGTAGACTGGTGACCTTGAAGGTCGTGGTTAGCCGTTGGATGCGGGCAGCGCAGAATCGGTTGTCGTGGAAATCCTTGGGGGAGGCCTATGTCCAACAGTGGACGTCCTTCGGCTGATATGGTAATGATGATGAGTAATACAAAATACCATTACGCATGGGGCCTTGTGGAAAACTGGTATTCAAAATAGGTGGTGTTATCTTTTTCTCTGTTTATTACTAATGGCACTGCCATAATATATTGTTTTCTCAATTGTACGCATTGGACGTCTAAGTATCATCTGGACACAGGCCCCCCCCAAGGATTTCCACGACGACCGGTTCTGCGCTACCCGCATCCAGCGGCTTGTGACATTCGCGACGTCTAAGTATATCCTAAGATTATGGGCAAATCCTCCTGAGTGAAATAATAATCGCAATATAATTTTTACATTTTGTTTAATTGGTGTACATGGTTATGTGTTACAATAATAATATTTTATCAATTGTTAATTCATTAAGTTATGGCACTTAACACAAAGTAAAAAAAATACATACACATATAAATGATAATATTAATAAATGAAATAATGTCTTACAAGTGATACAAATAGTATGAAATCATGATGTTCGTTACAAACTTAATAATAATAATAGATAATTTATATTATTCGGAATTATTTCTCAGTCGTTCGTTGAGTTTCGTAAAAAACGAAAGCCTCTTTTTATTTTTTTTACAATTTTTATTAGGAAAATAAACTTCTCAATTTAAAATTAAACTCATTGATCCCAATCGTAAAAAATTAAATAATCTTACGCGCAAAAACAGTACAATAACTTAAACGTTTGTACCGACGAGGACAAGCTAACTCCTCACCACCTAGGTAACCTAACCGAGGATATCTTAAACGAACGAACGCGCAGGAGTTTACGTCATTAATTAAAAAAACTTTAACATCATTTGATATTACAAACTATTGATAAAAACTTACTACTAACAAACTCCTATATAGTAAGGGTAAATACCCGCAATGCCAAGCAATTATGTGTTTAAGCGTTCCGAAGCGAACCGCCTAAATAATTTACACATATTGGAATACTTTAGGCATTCAACTATATTTGACTTTTTTAACAGCTGTTTATTAGCTCTGATTGATTGCTAATCAAATACGTAGTATTTCGTGGAAGCGTTGGCCAATACTCTATCTGAATGCAACAATAGGAATACACCCTAATGACGAAACTTAAATACTCCGACTGATGCAACAAGCGCACACGCACAACATTAACACTATATTTTTTAATTAATTACATACAAAGGCCACATCACATCATTCAGTCACAAAGCGCGAATTAATTCTAAAACAGTATGGGCGTATGGGTGCAGGTATAGTTTACAAATGTAAAGAATCCACGTCTCACCCAAATGCAATAAGGTCGTCTTATAGTATTTTTACTTTGATTCCAATTAATATTTAGTCTAAATATAATTATTCATTAAATTATGTCTATTGTATAGTAATTTGTGTCAACTTACGTTCAGCTTAGACATGATTGTTCATTACGCTGAACAGACGGCCGGGGCGAAGATACTTCTTACAAAGTGTCATAAACGCGCCATTACGTTATTAAACTTTTAGCTCGGTCGAATAGATTGAATCGTCTATCTGTTATAGCATTTCTTAACTTAGTGAGATTGACCGCGTGAGAAGCCTCTATTTCTTTGATCAGAAAGTAATTGGCAAGGTCGATACTACACGTAGTAAACTGGAGAAAGACACCGCTCACAACAATAATTTTCTTCTACTTGTACATCAGCCACTGGCTGCAGCACGACGCACTACGACAGGAACTGTATCGTGCATCATAAAGGTTTCATACAAAATTTTGATTCTAATTCTTCTACCAAGAAATCTACACTTTTTCAATTATTTACATTTTACATTCAATTTGGTACATTATTGAAATTAAAAAATACTGAAAAATATGAGTACAAAGGTTACAATGGAGTATTTATCACCAATATAATATAATACACTTTCAACTTGAGCAATACAAAGACATACCAAAAATATCATCTTTTCGCTTCCCAGCTAGATAAGCGGTGATATGATTTATATCACAATTTCTGATTGTACTTAGCAGAAAGCAGCATAATCCGTCGCTACCTACAACAACATCTATTTATTCTCTTAATGGTTGTTAATGAAATTTGTAGCACAGTTGAAAGATTACCTATTGTCGTGACTACTAATTTGAAAGAGGTAAGGCTGGTCGATTCTTTTCTTTCGAGAAGCTTCTACAGCGTAGGGCTAAGGGTGATCAAAATGGATGGGCGCATGCTTTTAGAATTGCCATGATGTTAAGCCCAAATTATATGAGTGAAGTGCGTTACGTAGGCTAGTCAGGAAAAGTGTTTGGGTAAGGCCATGCAGTTAGCAGGCGCACATGTTACACCTACGGCGCGGCAATGGAATTCAAAGAGATGGCTGTTCATCTAAATACCACGTCATATAAAACGGATGGAAAATAGGAGAGGCCGCATGCTTTTAGTATAGTAGACAAGAAGTTAGCGACAACTGTGGTTATTTTACGGTTTTAGACAACAGCTGTTAAACTAAAGTTGTAAAATATCTACCGACATTGTTGGTAATGGTTAGATTTTGACAATATGTATTCTTCTAAATTGCTGTTTCATGTTAAATATCACTAAAATTGAGTGAAATCCAAAAGAAGGAAATTGAGGTGATTGTTCAAATCTGAATTTTTGTAAGTCAATCGACCAACGAGCAAATATTTACTTAAATTTTATACACAAACGACATGGAATAACATTATATTATACAGAAGTGGCTAGCTAGTAATTACAATTCAAGGGTAATTTAGACATTAATTCACATTGAAGTACCTACACATTATTATCTAAACACTGAGTTCGTACTGGGTGTCTTTCTCTTCGCAATAGTATCGAATTAAGATTTAAATAACATTACTAACAATGAGTTCGCCCTTAAAATTATGAGATTTAGTCCTTACAATAAAAAGTAAATAAATAGGTACCCTATCAATATCACATACTATTGCAGGTAATATTTACTGCCAATAATCCACGCCTAGATTCTAAATGCGATACTATTTTCTCATCATCAGTAAATATCCCTACAATTTGTAGCCCTGACTCTATAACTACGTATAATTAACTTATGTATGTACAGTACAGTCCAAGGTAATACAGTGCCCTAAAACGTAAGACTAGATTTTACTACAAAAAAAGTTATAGGCAGGTAAATTACGAAGATTCGATTGTAAGTGAATATGTTATAGGATATAGTACTGTTAAATAGGTAACATAGAAATGAAATTTGTCTTACATTACGGTCAGGATCGTTATAAAACTTTATGAAATATTTACAAGGCTCTCGCATACCAACATTCCTTACAAATCCAAACACAACAAGAGATCCATACACTTTACACAAACGATCGATGCAGCTACATTCCTATTTTGCACACACAATAACCTATTGTGACTTGGTCAACAACATTTAAAACTGCAAAGGATTGTTTTATAGCCTTCTTTTATCAGCTAATGTCTCCTTTGATTGCCGCTCAACAGCACTGGACGCCAATGCGGCAGCCAATCGTGCTATGGTTGCAAATATCAGAAGTCCTCCAGGAGAACCGCATCACGTGGCACGAGACCTTTCTGCTCCCCTCGACAGCACAAAAGGTGTTGGTCATCGACCTCGAGGACTAGCCGTAGTCGCTCGCCTTCGTTGAAAGCCAGATGGCCGGAATCTGATGGCAACCGGTGCCACAGCGTCCGCACGTACCTGTTCGTGAAAGAGAATGCCGCCAGTCAATGATGTGGCTAGTAAAATAAATTATACAGCAGCACTGCACTTACTCTCTTGTTAAAACGTATAATCAACAGAAGTCAAAACTACTAATAATGGAAGTACTCTTTTTTATCCACAATTGATAAGCCCTTGGCATCATCTCAGCTGATGGTAAGTGACGATGATGCCGAAGATAGAAGCAGGCTTATCAAGATTCCCCAACGCAATGGGGATCTGTAGTAATAACGCTCGTAGAAATGTAGTGACAAGCAATAAGAAAGCGAAATGATTCGTCAAAAAAACTTCAAACAAAAATGTTTGTGGGCTTGCTTTTAACGAATTTAGCCAGAATAACCAATACTGCCACTCAACATCACACAAGTTTCATCGAAATCGTTAACGCCATTTTAAAGATTTTTGTTGTATGGCAGCTACGAGGATTTATACAACGACCGTTTTTTTTACGCGGCTTCCTGCGACCTTCACCAAGTCGTCGGTCCGCCCAGTGGGATACCTAAAAGAAATTCCTGAAGGAAACGGTAATACCAACTTGTGCTTCTGCTGGTTGGCCGCGCGTTGAGGTCGGACAGCCGAGGAGGAGGCAGCACGCCGCGGGGCAGTGGGCGGCGCGGATCTTCCGTAGGGTAGCGAAGACGGCCGAGGGGTCGGCCCCGTCTGCCACGTTTGATCTACGCGAGACGTCCTGTAAAACAACGATATGAGCAACGAACTCTCCTAAAGTCTATTTCACGCAAGAAAGTGTGTGACAGCTTTGACATTTTTTCGTTAAATTAGCCAAACGGTTGGCTCAAACAATCCAAAACATGCATGTATGTATGAGTTATGATATATTTACAATGAATTCAATAGGAACAAAGTCGCATTTTAAGGTAAAATTAGTTTAATGTCATGTGTCAGCAACACTTCCTAAGTGAAATAGACTGTAGCTAGATGCATTGCATGCAAAGACTCGTACGAACAAGAACCAAAGTTTCATGTATTTGGTAAAGCAGGCGGGTACTACCTACGTTCCTCACATCGAATTTACAGACAGTACATACTTGGGATTTTACTTCCAAACAATTGTGCATTGTGCAGGCTTGTTAATAAACAAACCATTGGAGAGATACGTAACGATTTTATACTGCAATAAAAAAAAAACAATCACGTTTCTAGTTTCTCTTTAACTTTTAATTATTAAAATTTTTATTATTTGTAAAAGCGGCAATATAAATCAACACTGTGAAAATTTCAATTGTTATGGCTCTGTGCACGAGTTCAGCGCCACCTAGCGTCCGCAACTTTGTTGGGCTCTGACGTTTTGACATTTAATCACGACAGTGTGACAAGCATTATTATAATCCAAAATTATCTATTAATTTATTTCCAAAATAACCTTGATTTGGGTGGAGAAAGGGTTGTAAAATCATTTTTGGACATTTAAATCAAATGAGGTACGTAAAATTAATTCAAAGAGTGTGTTTTATTTTGAACATGTCAGGGTTTGTTTAATTCATTTTTAGTTTTAGTTTTACTGTAAAACAAGAAGATACAGCTATTTTAATAGTTTCATTCAATATTATTAAACATATATAATTGTTCATGTATCCCTAAAGATAAATTAAATATCAGATCGAAATGAATATTATTTTAAGGACCGGGTTTTATTGATTAGGTAAACAAGTCTGAACAATTTACTATGAGATATGACGGATTGACGGATGACAGAGCCAACATTATTTTTACTTTTGGCCACTATGAGCGCTGCGATCGATTATATTACCCCCACCTAGTACTTCGCACCTAGCGAATTACGGTTCGTGAAATACAGCCCGCTGACAGACAGACGGTACAAACAAAAATCAGGGGACTTTATTTTTATCTGACAGACAGACCAAACGGACAGTGGAGTCTTAATTAGTCATTAAAAACACTAAATAACTAAATTCATTTCATAAACATCAACTGAAATTAGTAATGAGGCCTTTTAGGGTTCCGTCGTTAACAAGTTCCGCCATGTCTACTGTCTGTCTGTTCGTCTGTCCGCGGCTTAGCTCACAGACTATTAGTACTAGAAAGCCGTAATTTGGCATGGGTATACATATTAATCACGCCGACAAAGTGGTAAAATAAAATCTTGAATATTATTTTTTTGGGTATCTTCCCTAGATGTAAAGAGGGGTTGAATTTTTTTTCGTTGCAGACCCTATTGTGTTGGGTATCATTGAAAATGTCTACTGAATAAAACTACTAAGGGTTTGCTAAAACCATTTTTCGATTCAAGGATAAGTTTGCGAAATATTAAGCTTTAAAGTGCAAATTTTTGTGAGAGTCAAGTGTCACACCGCCCCTTTTAGCTAAACCACTTAAAATAGGTGGAAATATAATGAATTTAAAAGGAAAACTATAACGGCTAAGTAGGCTTTCTTAGTTTAGGAGTAACAGACGACCAACTTTAGATGTACAGTTGGATTTTTAAAAAGTTCATCGATTTTCCATACGAAATGTTCTATTACGAACTGTATAACTATAATTTTGTTTTTTAAAATACATTTTCATTTTTTGAAAACAATGCGAAAATATACCTTGCGCGTACCCGACTCACATTTGCCGGTTTTTTTTAAATAGAATTTAGGCTTGTGATGTCATCACTTTTTGACATTTTGAAAAATAATAAAAAATAACCAGTGATTAAAAAAAGAAAAACATTTGATTAGTTTCTTATAACATACCTTTTTTATTTTTTTAAAAAAAACCTTTTTTTGGGCAATACTCATTCAAGGTTTTGAAGCAATGGCAATAAGGAATGATTTTTTTTTAATACGTTTAGAAGCTTGACAAAACCGTTGACGCATGTAGTCCGAGCGTACGAGTCCTCATAGCTAGTTAAAGGAAGGTAAACAGGCATCTCAAAGTAAGCGCAAAGTCCTAAAATGACGTAGTTAATGTTATTTATTAGCATTAGTTACCACATTATAATATTAGTATGGAAAGTTTATAATAATAAGCGATCACAACACAAAAAACACCTATACTCATAAAATTGCCAAATACACGGACCTATCAATCGAGCTCTATACTCGATTGAAATTAGACACAGTGGGAACCATCCCTATCGTGATCTCATCCACTGGCATCACTCACATACCCTTCACAGTGAACATATACATCCAATCTCATACATCCTCATCCAAAAGGCAATCATTCTATACATCTGTCGAATTTATCGTCTTGCACTTGATAAACAATAGAGCGTCGGTGGCATAATGGCTAGGGCCGCTACCTCATGTCCGGGAGGTAACAAAGTGTTTTCGAATTTCGATTTCATATGTACGTTTTCCAAAATTGCTAAACTTAAGTGGCAGTGGGCGGGGCACGTAGCTCGTAGAACAGATGGCCGTTGGGGCAGTAAAGTTCTTGAGTGGCTACCGCGCACCGGAAAACGTAGCATAGGCAGGGCTCCCAGTCGATGGACCGATGACCTGGTGAAGGTCGCGGGAAGCCGCTGGATGCGGGCAGCGCAGAACCGGTCGTCGTGGAAATCCTTGGGAGAGGCCTATGTCCAGTAGTAGACGTCCTTCGGCTGATATGATGATGTACGTTTGTACGACGCTCTTACGGTGAAGGAAAACATCGTGTGGAAACCTGCACACGCCTGCGAAGAAACTCGCAGATTGTGTGTGAAGTCGACCAACCCACACTAGGCCCGCGTGATCGACTAAGGTACAATCGGCCTAATTCAGGGCAGGCTCGAGCCCCTCGGTGGAGCTGATATGATGATAAAAAATAGACCCACAAGAACACTATTCTACACCATTAGTTTATAAGTTATTTAAGTTAGTAAGTAGTAAATCGTTTTGTTATTTTTGTTCGGCCACTTAGTTCGCAAATGTACTGTAAAGTAACAAGTAAGAATTTTGAGAATAAACCTATAATGAATGAAGGACAAATAAAACAAGGTCACCTGGCCCCAAAATAAGACACCCTGTACTTATCAACCGCCCATTAGCACATCAAAAGAATCTTGTTTACTTTTATCTGTAGCCACCTGCATTTAACCTCTTTACCTACCAATTTCTATCGATTACTCAAAGGTTTCCTGGAAGAAATCGCTAAAAGCGATAAGATCGCCTTTGCAATGTACATATATTTCATTAAGTTTGATATTTTTTCTGGTGTGCAATAAAGTATATTTATTTACTTAATTAGCTTCACATCATAAAAATCTCGATACGCAAACGCGGCGGTTACGTGAAATTAGTGAATGAAAGTTATTTATAAACCATGGCCAATTGATTTATTGGTTGGCTTGTACATAAATATCTAAGTTGACGTCAATCTAGACGCTTATGTTCTCCTTGTAACGTAACAAAGTTATCACCTTTCTTCAATGGTATGTTAATAACCCCCGAGCAAAAACGTTCTCTGGTCTTTACAATTATCATTCGGAAAATCCCCATGCACTTTCATGCTGTTAAATGAGATATTTGCATCAGCATATTTAGTAATGTTAGGGCTTAGTTCTCATCGACTACATACGGAGGTGATTTCTTAGCATTGGCGGCTTTAGCAACATCGTTTACTGGTTTTGGTTTTATAGCTACTGGTTTCACAACTACGGGTCTCTTCGTCGCCGTCTCGGTTTCTTGTCTGGAGACATCACTTATACATTAATTGATATAACTGTAGTGCTTAGTTGTAGCATAACATTCACTTTAAAATTGCTAGTTAGGTAAATCACACGTTGACTGACCGAGTATTACGTAGGTACCTAGATATTAAAGTGTCAAAGAAAAGAGCTCAAAATTTTGTGGTGAATAAGAAAAAAGTAGTGTGTGGTTTTATGAAACCACGGTAAAAGTGAAACTTTTTTCACATTATAGAAAAAGGACAGAGGACGAAACGATCATGGCTGAGCTCTCGTCTTGGAGCTACGGTACAGAGGACGAAACGATCATACCGACCGTCACGCGACACACAGGCGAAAAAATTTGAGACGATGTAATAAAAGTTTCACTTTAAAAAGAAGGAATCCAAAACTAGTTAAGGTACTACTCCATCACCTCTAAAGCAAATCTTCGCCTAAAAAGAATAGAGTTTCAAGATTGATACGCCACCAAAGGCAAGCAATGGGTAAAGTAAACAAAAGAGGAGGCTTTAAACATAGACGTTATAGTCATCCCAAATACCAAGACCAAATTCCACTTAAAACTTAACAATGAGAGCTGTATTTTGTACCTTTCGTTCACACTACCTCAAAACTTTAGCCAAAGTATATATATTAGTACTAACATACAGTATGGACACTCCCTGCCGCTCTCTAGATTGCGACCTCACCCCCTCGTCACCCAGATTGATACAGATTGGTTACAGTTTGGTTGTCGAACGTATAGGATTTCGCCGCCATTTTGTTTGTTCCGTCATTTCTGGCCCGTTGTATGAAGTGTCCAGGGTGTGCTTTAGCTAAAAGATCTATTGTAAAAACAATCTTACTTAGTGAAAAAATCTCCCTGTTATTAAAGGCAGACATCTATTGTTATCCCTATGTTTTTAAGACGACCCTCTCAAGTGGAATGCGGCCTTTGTATTTGAAATGGACTATACCTGTTGGCCGGCTGCGGAGGTCGCTTGCTGGGTCCGCTGTTGCGCGCACCCGCAGATTTAGGAGCAGCTGATGCCGTGGGTGAGTTGCCCTTGCGCACAGGCACTGGGATACCGCTGTGGAAAAAAATACCGTTTAAAATAGGCTAAATATAATTTTGTTTATATCTGGCAACACTGACTGTAGTCGACTGAACCCGCGGATTGAGTTATCCGATTAGTGTGGGTCGAGTCACCTGTGAAAAAAAACGAAGTGGGTAACTGAACCTGCGGGCTCAGTGCTCTGCGGGCCCAGTTGACCACCAAGTATATCTGTCAGACAGTTTTTTGACGGGATTTATGGTGAACGCATTCTTAGTTTTATTTTGTTGTATTTGCATTGTTTTCTGCTAGAATTTACTTCAAAAAGTGGTGCACGTGAGCAATGTGGAGCGCAAGAAAATAAAATGAAGGACGACGTAAAAATCCAATTTGCACGGGGTGCAGTTTTACAGACGCCCTACTGCAACCGGGTGTTCTACATCAGAATGAGGATTCTGCAAATAGTGTCAACTCAAGATGTCCAGAGAAGTTTTGTAATGCACTACATTACAAATCATCATTACAGCTCATATACGTCCCCACCGAGGGGCTCGAGCCTACCCTGAATCAGGGCGATTAGGCCTTAGTCGACCACGCGGGCCCAGTGCGGGTTGGTCGACTTCACACACAACCTTCGAGTTTCTTCGCAGGCGTGTGCAGGTTTCCTCACGATGTTTTCCTTCACCGTTAAAGCAATCGGTAAGTATGTACGTAAGTTTTTGAAAAACTCATTGGTACATTGGCCGTCCAGATTTGAACCCGGTACCTCTGGTTAGATGGACCGAGTCGTTACCGGTTGAGCCACCGACGCTTTTACAAATAATAAAAACAAATGAAGAAAGTGAAAAATATTTATGAATTCGGCTGAAGGACTCGTTTCCGTGGCCAAGAAAAATTCACAACCAATTTATCTGTCATACTATTTACCCTTGATTCGATTTTAATTATATTTTCTAACGGATTGCAAAACCTAATTAGCTGTACAGACATTAGATAATAGTGTATTTGACAAAAGTAAATTAAAAATCATCATTATCATCATATCAGCCGAAGTACGTCCACTGCTGGACATAGGCCTCACCCAAGGATTTCTACGACGACCGGTTCTGCGCTGCCCGCATCCAGCGGCTTCCCGCGACCTTCACCAGGTTATCGGTCCACCGAGTAAGAAATAAAAAAAAATATTATTCACTAATTAGCATTTTTCCTACAAGGGAACAAAAAGGCGTGATTAATGAATGTATGTATGGAACAAAAACTTATTAATTGGATATTTTAATCCTTTTTCAGTTTAATGTTTATAGAAAACACTAAATTAGTTCGTCAAAGAAAATGACGTCACAAGCTAGTTTAGTAACACGAACAATTTGATAACAAAATGTCGTTCTTGACAACAAAAAGTAACTCAACTAGTCAGATGCCGGATTATACAACTTTTAGCTAATTTTGACATCACGTCACGTAAAGGTGTGGTCACTTTATATATTTGTGACGTCATATTTTGTAATTGTTAAAACAATTCGATTGATGTATTTTTTTTAAGTAAAGAGCTTTTTTGACGGATGGTAAAAAGTACCTAATTTGACTAAATGGAAAATACGCTATTGGGTTCCACCTGGACATTTTTCATTTGCTATAAGCAACCTCACAGCATAAAACATCATCACAAATTGCTAAAACAATATTGTAGTAGCCATAACAGAGATTTTAAGGCTTGTCCTTCGTAAAAACTCTGAAACTGAAGAATTTTGTTACCATTTTTTACGTTAACCATAGCATATTTCTATCGGAAAAAAATACATAGTAATCTACAAGATATGAGGAATGATCTAGATTTCACAGGATTCTATTTTATTTATCAGAACTGTTGAAAAAAGGTAAGGGTGCACATCAGTTTAGGGTAAAACCAAGACGATTGTGAACTGAAACGTTGCCGCAAGTCTTGGGCCTGTGAGGGACGCTTAAGCAATGGGAATTGGAAAAATTAAGGGTCTGAATCAGTAACAAATCCAATTGATTGATATGAATGGTCAAAAGACTTACCGATGCGAATTTTTAGCTGGTGATTGTAGAACAGGTGCTTGAGGTCGAACAGGCGACGACACAGGCCTTGGAATTTTGGACCCTCGTGCAGTCGCTGGCGATGTTTCTCCTGGTGACATGAGTTGTTTGGTGAAAAATGAAGTGAAGCAAAATGTAGTCGTCGGTATGTTTGTAAACTCATTTTTGTACTAAAATATTATTAATTGATGCGTATTTTGTAAGTAAGGTGTATGATGAAAACGGGGTAAAAAAGTAGTATTGGTACATAATAACAAGTAGTAACAACTACTTGAGCGAAATTCTCGCCCTGACTTAAACTTCGCGCGCATAAACCAATGATATTCAGAATCTGTCATACGAATTCTCTCCTTATTATTGAGCATTTCTGAAAATTTCATAACAATCGGATAAGGCGTTCATAAGTTATCCCCGGACATACATACAAACAAATGCAAAAACGCTCCAACCTAACTAAGGGTAAGTAAATATATAAAATAACAGGTAATACCATCAGGTGAGATATAGTCAAACGCATTCAAATTTTTAATAAAAAAAAAAGTAAATATGGGGTAAGCAAGGTATGGTAACTTAGCTAGACAACGATGAAAAAACCGGCCAAGTGCGAGTCGGACTCGCACACCGAGCATTCTGTACCACCACACATCTCTACACAAAAATTACAATAATGCCTAATGATTTCAAACAAAATAAATTAACGCAGGCGACGGAAAAATGTTCGGACTCGTGAGCGCAAGAAAAACTTACACTTGGCCGGTTTTTTTTATTATTTTTTATTCTTACTTTAGAATTTGTACTGTTTTTTACGACAGAGTAAAAGAATGAAACCATTAAAAACACGTTTCTACCCCACTTAATTTTTCTCTCTTTTTTTTTAGTAAATCGCCCTCAATAATACATGTTCTGTGAAAATTTAAGCCGGCTACCTATCACGGTTTGAAACATAAAGCCTTTTGAAAATAGGACAGACAACTTAGGTTTAGTAACAGGGTCACATAAAGTTGAACATACCTGAAGGCGTGGTTGGTGACTCGGCGTTGCTCATTAGCTCCCACTTGAGCTGCAGCCGACGGAACTTGCCACCGCCGGAGTTGTTGCTAGCAGTCCCGGTATTGTTGCTGGCACAGCTGCCCGCTGAGCCAGGCCGCCACGCCTCGTCGCCGCTGCAGTCAAGCTGATGAAAGTAGATATCGTTAAGGTTTGTACGAGGACATATACACACTTGGAAAGAATCACTAACTGTAGCTAAACTCTGTCCAAAAATAAGTCTTATTACTTAAACAACCGCCTCCGTGGCGTAATGGTTAGTCCATTCGCTTTACACCAGGAGGTCGCGGGTTCGATTCCCGGTAGGGTCGACTTTGTAAGACGCGGTTTGGTTGATGGTAGGGCTTTTTCATAGCTCGCCTGGCTAGCTATCACCATCTTATCTAAGTCTCGCCGCCAAAACATCTTTGTTAACAGCATTGATGTGTTCTGGCTTGAAGATAAGACAACCAGATCCCCATTGCGTTGGGAAATCTTGGTAAGTCCGCATCCATCTTCGGCATCATAGTCACTTATCTCAGGTGAGATGATGCGAAGGACTTATCAATTGTGGATACTAAAAACATGGCGAAATAGACTACTTTTAAGGATATAAGGCAAGGCAATAGAATGATTTCTGCTGGCGCTATTCCGGTACTGTATATTTTGTTCGGTAAGTGGTTTATTAACATTATGAGACTTTTATTTTTGGATGATGTTTAGGTAACACCTCCGATGATGAGTTGGAATGAATTCACAAAACGTCAGATGCCTACTTAATCTCTCATTGGGAAGAGATTTACAAAATAGTAGATGCATTATTTTGGAGGTAAGGTACATCATGTGATCTAAACTGGATAATAGTCACATAAATGATGTAACAAAATTGGTGGAGAACCCGTTCACAGGGGCTTCTACTTATGAAACTGAACAACTTGTGTTATACTAATTTGCTGAAATCGTAAAAAAATATTAAAACTCTTTATACAAAACGATCCGCTAATTGAATATATTTTTGCGTTGCTTACGGAGTCCAATATTTTTCTTTAAAATTGACTATGGGGTTCCTTGGGGCAACTTAATCAGTACTATGTAGTAACACAAAAAGTTAAGCAACACCAATTTAGTTTCATCCTTTATACTAGTTGTCATACAAACTGAATCGTATTGCATATTTTACACACAGGCACTTGCACTACGAGGGAGATTGAGTAAAACGTCTTTTTCAAAGTGAACAATGATGCATGCTCCGAGATAAAACCGGGCAAAAGTTACAGGAAAACAAACAATCAACAAAACACACGCAAAAATCTAGTTTTAAAAAAAGCAGTAAGCATTTCCTTGATCGCAAAAAAACAGTAAACAATAAAAATACAACGACTACGAAAAACAAAGCCCACCGAAGTGTCACAAATGGCTCAGTTTTACCTTCGCTTCGGTGCCGGGTGTTTTGTTCGAGGGTTTATTGTTTTCTAAGCTGTCAGTGTAATCGTCACTATCATCGAATACAAGACGATCAAAAGCCTGCATCAACTTCGATCCCAACTGTACCCCAGACCATCGGCGATTTGTCTCCATTTCAATTCTACTGTTGTTAGGACAGAGGTCGTAGCCAATGGCCGACGGATTGACGCACGAGCGTGGCCTATTCCGCTCCGTTGTCGTTTTTACGTTCGCCGAATCGTTCAACAAGTCGGGTGTGGAAGGCTCCTTGTTCTTGGGCTCTTTCTGTCTCATGATGACGCTCTGGCAGTCGTCGCTCGAGACACCACTGGACTGCATCGATCGAACCAGCTTCAGCAAATTCCGCTGGTTCAGGGTTAGTGGCGGAGTGTTAATCGAGGTAGGCTGTTAAATACATCAAAGTCGTTTTAGCATCATGCAACATGCCGTAAGTTAATAGGATATTGCGCCCTTGATACAGGTCATCGATTGCTATTGATCGATCAGTCAAACCTTTATTTGCATTTTATGGAAGCTGTGCACGAAAGTGTATGCTAAAATTATTCATTTTGTACGCAAATATGCCGTGAACAGTGGCTCGGAAGCACATGCAGCAAACAATAAAATGCAAATAAAGCGATGTCTGTTCTGGTAAGTAGATATATAGGCAGCAGTTCGCTAACATGTTATGTGAAGTTATGTGGCATGGGGACATAACCAACGTCCAAATCTGGTATGGTATTTTAAAGTAGACTATTCATGAAGTCTTCCAACAGAAAAGTTAGTGAGCAGCATATGTTAGCAGATATATATGGACCATTACAGGAGCTAGTAACTCAACTCACCCTGCTAGCAGCTCGCATCTCGTTCTCGATCTTCTTAAAGCTCCTGTGAAGTTCGCGCATCTCGAACATGAGGTCTAGCGTGAAGGGCAACAGCTTGAGTGGCTCCAGACTGGCCAACAACGTATCCAACAGCGCCCTGCAGCGCGGCTCGCCGACGCACCCCGCGAGGACCAAAGAATCAGGGCCGTAGTGCTTAGCCAGGACTGACTCTCGCGTTCGGACGTACGACACCCATGCGTCTACTGATTGAGCGCTGTAAATCATGCGAGTTTTTTTTATGTTCCTCAGAGAATAAACGTTTCTGTAACATATAAAAATAAAATCGGCCAAGGGCGAGTCTGACTCGCGCTTCGAGGGTTCAGTACTACACCTCTCCACACAACTATGACAATGATACCTAATTACAAACAAAACACATCAACGCGAGCGACAGAAAAATGATGTATTTAGTACAACTCAGGCTCGGATAGTTTTTATACTGTAGGAACAGTACTGAAACCACACAAACTTTCACGCATAACCTTTTTTACGATACAGCAAAAACAAAAAAAAGCCTTTAAAAACATGTTTGTTTTATAGTATGTAGCCCTTTATGTTTTTAATTATTTGTTGTTATAGCGGCAAAAGGAATATACACTTTGTGAAAATATATACTTAAACTAGCTGTTTCCCGCGTCTTCGCCCGCTCAGATCCCGTTGAAAAGTTTCTATACCTATTCTCAGACCTACCGATATATTCTCAGAAAATTTCATTAAAATCCGTTCAGCCGTTTCGGAGGAACATAAAAACTAACGCTCTGTGACACGAGAATTTTATATATATAGATGAGTTAAACTTCAATATATAATTCAATATACAGACTAACAGACAGACAGCGAGGCTTAGTAATAGGGTCCCGTCGGTCACCCTTTGGGTGTGTGGATGGAACCCCAAAAAACATTGAAAAATACAAATTAAAAAATAAGTTGGAACAAATGCATGGTTAGAGAACCATATCTTGTCGTAATAGTTGTTTTTAATTTTACTGGCTTAGAGTTTTAAGATCTAGTTCAGAGAATCCCACAAGCTTGTAAAATTCAGTTGGGGCAGGATTAAAAAACGGTATAGTTCGCCGTCGTTTTAAAACTTTGAGTTTTAATCGACTCCGTGGCGTAATGGTTAGTTAATTTGCTTCAGGCGGGCGCGGGTTCGATTTCCGGCGGGGAAGTTTGCTTAGTGCTAGCGGTACACGCCGATTTTTAGACAAAAAAGCTTCAAATTGTATTACAATCTTTAGGTCATATTGATCAATGTGACTGGTAGCAATAATTGAAAAAACGAAAATAAAACAACAATTAATTAAATCAATATGGCCTGAAGATCAATTGTATCAATTTTCATGCTTGTAATACAGTAACTTGAAACAGTTTGGTTGGTAGTAGAGCATTTTACAAAACTACCATCTTATCTGAGTTGTCGCCAAACATCAATGCTAAATCGATGTGTTCCGGCTTGAAGATAAGGTAGCCAAGTTAAGGCAGTTGGAGAAATTTTTGTAAACCCACTACCATCTTCGGCATCATCGTCCTTACCATCAGGTGAGATGACGCCAAAGACTTGTCATAATATCAGTCAAGGATAAAAAAGATTGAGACTTACTTGAGTAAGCCCAAAATAAAAGCGTTGAATTTGACTAATCCTTCGGTAACTGCGTCTTCACTGTTGATTCGCAGCACTAATTCGTTCAAAGATTTTGTGATTGGACCTGAAAACATGAACAAAGTCAGTAGGTAAATTTATTATCAAAAGACTGCCAGTTCCTTTGCAAATAGGGAATATGCATGAATTTTTATATTTTTTTAAACGTTTCTACTAGTCATTACATTACCAAAAAATAAATATAACACGTCCAAAACATAAAACATGAAGCTAAAAAAAATATTAAAATGATTATCATTTTCGGGCGACTTAAACGGGGTCAATTTGGCGCCCCTATTCTGTGTCGTCAGATTATACGAATTACGAGTTCGATGTCAACAACGAAGCGTTTGGTTCACAAAGTTACTGAAAGTTAAAAAAGTGAGTGATACAATCATCTTATTACAATGGAAAAGCATAGAAAGCTTATCATATCATTCCTATGTGCCAAAATAACATTAAAACTGCACCTGATAAAGTATATTTCCTTATGCCGAAAGATGCAAGTTAAGGAAAATGTGGTGCAAGGCGATGAGGAGAGACAATGTATCGTGTTTGAGCTATTTATACTGTTGTGAAGATCATTTTAACGTAAGTAAGGCCATTAAAAAAGTGATTTAAAAGGCATAAGAGAATCATTTTTAAAGTCCCCGCAAAAAAAAAAATACTTGAGTTCAGCAGATTTAAAATCTGAATTAGATGCGAAATAATAATAATGGAAGATTATCCTATTGTGCTTCGACAAAACCGGTTTCAGTCATTGCGTTAAGTGTTTCTTCACAAGGATTTAATACTTTAACACAGGAAACTTATAACTTAATATGAAATAACCGCGAAACAATACAATCACCAGAAACCATACAAACAACTTGTTGACAGAAGACGTCGAGTGTAAATTGACGTCACGTTTTGTTCCACCAATAGCGTTGTGATTTGGAAATTTGCGAGGGAATTTAAAAACAGCCACTATTTGATGATTAAATTTCACTATTAAATTATGATAAACTCAAAAAATAATTATATAGATATGTTTCTGTATCAATAAAGATTACAAAAAATATATATTTTGTCCATTTCGGATACACGTGCATATTCCCTATTGAGATACTCAAGTGAAAATTTGGACTTAAACTTAGCACTAATATATAAGGTCTAAACAAAATTAGCTGAAACTATTAGTATGGGAAGTTCACATTTTTTTGTGAGATTTGACTATGTGTTTCACGGGGAAAGTTGTTCAGTTTCATGGGTAGAAGCACCAGTTAAAATAGTTTCAGCTAATTTTGTTATATACTGACTGTGCTTAAACTGTACCTTGCCTAGCAGTAGCTTCAACCATCTGCCAAACGGAGTTGTTGACGGCACCAAATGAAGTCTCGATGTTCTCCTTGAGACCGTCCCTGAATATCGCATACAACGCCGGGCAGAGTGCGTTTAGAGCTATCTTGGCACAGGTCGGGGACTGCTTCGAGTCGCCCAGGAAGGCCAGTTCAGCCTGGTCAGTAGCTGGTGCGAAGTGCTGAATCAACATTTCAACTGCATCTGTCACGTTGGAGACTAAAGCTGGAAAATTAATGATTGTTTAAATTAAGTACATCATGCGTGATAGGCTATTCTAAATTCGCCATGGAACAACGCTGATACCTCTCTTTTGTGATATATCGATCACATCATATTTCGCTCTCCCTTCATGTAGTATGGGGGGACTGCCAAATTCATCGGGGCTCACTTCAGCTTCTTCGCAAATAGGAATTTCTGCTAAATTCTTACCCTGAAATTAGTGATAGTTGTTACCTTAAATTTTAGATCACATAACTTCCTTTCAAATTTAATGGTAATGATGAAAGTGGTAAAAATAGAAAGAAACAATTTAGAAAATTAAACGTAACAAACATAGGTAAGCGGAAAATAAAAATCCAACATAAACGAAACGTACTCACAGAACTCAACAGGTAATGGCGTGGACAAAAGGCAGCAATAAAGTGGAAAGGTTTTTACCTGATAAAGCCTCTGTGTTATCACAGCTGAGATATTAGGAGAATTAGGGGGAGTAGTAAGACTTGCCACCTTCAGATCCTCTATTGGCTTCAATTGACTGTGACCGTCTTTCGGCTCTGACTTCTGCGCAAAGCTCACAGACTTTTTACTATTACAACTACTGCCACTTGAGTCCGTCGATCTTTGATTCTCTTCCTGAGAACGTTTCATTTGTAGGAATTTGGAGACTTGATTCCTTACCTTTTGTACTTGGTTTTGATCCCAATCATCCATATTATTGCAGTTGAACCCACTTAGTTTCAAAAACTCTTCTAGCTGTTGTAAATCAGCACTACTAATCAGTGCGCTTGGAGGAGGAAATTCAGTATATTCTATTTTCTTTGTTCTGGGCTTTGGTAATGGTGGTGTATGGGGTCTATGTGATTTTAAGTCATTTGATTTTCCTGATTCTAAACTACTCTCAGTGCCGACACCCTCATCTTGATAATACTCATTATAGTCGGCATCTTTTTCAGCAGCATCAAGGAATTGTTGGGAAAGTCTCCTCGCAGCTAAATCATTGTTCTTTCTAGAATCAACGTTTTGGTTCAGCAAATAATACGGCTCCTGAAGCGATCTTCTTTTTGTTTTGTGCTGTTCTGTTGTAGCGTTCATACAAATTATGGGATCTTGTAAAATATCATCAATTTCAAACATGCTATACCGTTTTGATTTGCGCGTTTTATCCATAGATTTACGCAAAATACTTTTAGGGAGCGGGGGTCTGGGAGGAGCTAATTCTCCTTGTTTAGCAATTCTGTGCTGATCGGCTAAGGAAAGTGACCGTTTTGGAACAACGGGATTTGCCCTACCCTCATTGTTCACTCCGCTAGCCTCGGAGCTTGTAGCGCTGTCGTAGCGATATACAAATAACGGGTTAAAGTTTCCAGCAGGTGCAGGACTGTTTTGTGCTGATGAATCAGTAAGCATAGTAGATGAACCTCTGTAGCCAGATGATGGTTGAGTAGCAGTACTTGAACTTGAGGATACAGCTGTATTGTTTCCTAAATTGTTGCAGTCACAGCTCACAGGCCGGTTCTTTGATTTCACAGAAGGTGATGCGCTACAATACTTATCGCCACATTTAGATTCTTTGTCCTTTACATGTTGCATCAATTCGGGTAATTCCGACAGCATTTGTTTACATTCTACAGGCAATAAAAAGTTTAATGAATCCCAATCTTTAATGTGACTGAGCCCTTTTTTCTTCAACATTTCGAGATCATTGCAAGAAAATGGTCGTTTGCTTTTCATAGGTAATCGACTTCTTTTACTGTCACTAGTTTTAGGAGTGACTTTAATTGGATTCAAATAAATATTCGGCCTGCCATGAAGAAAACCTATATCTGGTAAAGTGTAACTAGGGTACAAGACAAACACAGGTTTCTCACAATCCCCTTCTTTCAGTTTCTCTAAGAACGATGGCTCAACAACTTTGAAGAGATCTTTGTATTGTGCGACATTGGAAACTTGTATTAGCGACGTTTGCATACTCTTGTCACTTGTATCAACCTCAAGATGGGTGGAAGTTGTTTTGTGGTCGCACGATTCCCTATGTATTAGCTTGTTCATTCTCGTGATTTGAGTACCATCAGATTCAGAACAGCTGGAAATGCTAACACTTGTACCCGAGGACTGTGATGTGTACGATTTTTTGTTGCTCTTTAGTTTTGACGGGCTATTTGTTACATTAAGATTCGCTCTCTTGATATGATTTTTATTTACAGTAGCATAGACTGGAGCTTCACAGTCACTTAATTTAGCTCCATCAACAATATCTTCCTCCTCAACTAGAACTTCATCATATAATCTCGTGTTGAATGGATTCGAAGACGGGATTTCATCGTAAACACCAGATGGATCTTCTCTTATATTTTCGGGTAGATCAGCTTTTGGGCGGTCTGAGATGCTTTTCAAATCGTCAGACCTTGGTTCTCCAATGGACTCTCCGCTTTCCCCTCCTGAACTTGATGGCCAGCATTCTGATCGTTCTAATTGATCCATACCAACCATACCATCGCTACTCTTTTGTTTCATAAATAGTTTAACTAAATTAAATGATTGTTTAGGTTGACTTTTGTCACTTGAAATGTGATTTTCAGTGGATGATGTGCTCATTGGTTCTGAGTGCTGGCTGCCTTGTAAACGATGCTGTGACACATCGTACACCTTCATGCACGTCGATGTTCCGGTAAGCCTCTGATTGACAGTAAAAGAGTCAATCTGGAATAAAGAAAGCATCGCAATTATTAAATAATAAATCGTACAACCAAATTGTGCAATTGTGCATACTTTCTAGCGCAATCTTCATCGTCTGGCATAAATAAAGCACATAATAGAAATAAAAATACACATACCCAGTAGCAAAGAAAAGAGGTGTAGGTATCTAACTTGATATAAATTTACAAATAAACTGGGTTTGTGTAACTTATTACGATTTAATCTGGGAAAGTTAAGTACCCAGTGTAGTAAGCCTATAATAAAGTTCTGGGAATTCTCAAAGTTTTATTAGCACTGTTAGAGCCATTTTTTGAGAAAAAGTAAAAAAATACCTGGGCTTATTATGATTTTGCCTATAATAATGAAGTACCGTGTTAGGCTTTAATCGCCCTAAGCAAAATTGTACCTAAATTTGTTCAGTAGTTGAGGCGCTAGAGCACAGAACAAACTAACACACAATATATTTTTTTAGTTTAAAGTTTTTTGGACTTTATTATACCTCGTTTATTTAAAGGAAACAAACAAGCAGGGGTACCCAACTGTAGGCATTTACTTCTTTCTTACTTCTTTTTTGAATAAAATCCTAAAATATTGTTATTAACCTACGCATATAACAGTCAGTTCGCGTTCGTCAAATGAGAAACTGAAAAAAAAAATATTCTTAGCTATAAATGGAAAAGAAAGGTAAAAAGCGACTTATTTTTGATAAAACTAATAAATGCCTTAGGCCTCGCTGATGATGATCAATCTACTTCTGTTGAATGAAAAGAGATGATGTATTCTTAGCTACATTGAACTGTCATATAGTAAAAAATAACGTGGGTGGGACGAACACTCCGGCACGGATTTTGGTCTCGCGCGCGGTTCACGATTGCCAACTTTATTCTATCAATAAACAGGACAGTTCGCATGGCGGCCACCATACATACATCTTGAAAAATTGCATGAAAAATGACGAAATATTTATTATTATTCTCAAAGACAAAATTTCATTATTTAAAAACCAATACGTTAAGTGGGGACCCCTTTTCTGTGACACTTATTTTAATTGAACACAACCCCGCTAACTTTTACACTATTCAAAAACAAAGTATAGTTTAAGACAATCAATCCCAATCACAATCTCAAGTTTGTTTTTTATTGCCATATCCTTCGTCGCTCCTAAGTCAAAATATATCCACCTAGCTTGTTTTTAAGATGCTTATTTGCTAATTACTAAGTTATTTAAGCTAGTTTTCCTTAGAAAAAAAATAGAACAAATAGACGGAATATAACTAGCATTTGAATTAGTTAAAAACTCACCGTTGAATTGCTCAGGGCAGCGGAATTTATGGAACTGCTCATCAGTTTCCTTTTGTAGAGATTTGGCAAACTTTGGCTTTTGATTACAGAATTACTCATTTCATTTGTACCATCAGTCGATTCATTAGATTCGTCATTGTTGTTTCCAGATGGGTGCCTAGAATTATAAAATAAACAGTTTACCTTCAAAATCAGCAATAAAAAGTAAAGGATGGTCGGAAAATTAACCTGAAGCATGGCCCAAGAGCTGCCATAGATGTTCGGTATGCATTAAAGGGCAGTTAAGTAGCCACAAATTGGAGTAGTCCTATCAATATGTCTTCCGGAAGACTTGAGGTATCAGCTGTTTAACCTAACCTTCAGCCGGGTCGTTCCTTTCCCTCTAATAGGTTGATGGGAACGATGGCTGACTTTCGCGGTTTACTCGTGACCGGGTGCTGTCCGTGTGAACTGCCCTACTCTTGTCAAAAGTATCAATGACATTCAATGATTTTTATGTATAGCTTTTCGTGTCATATTGTGTTTACGTTCTAATCTAGTTCTAATGACCTAATCTGGTTTATTTCAAGGATTGAATTTTGACATTATTAACTAATGATTGTTTATTTCTTGATTTTTCACAACTGACATTACGTTTTTATTATTATATGACTATCAGAAAAATCTTGAACCTTGTTCCAAAACCGCGCTTTTACTGGACTACAAGGAATTATGTATTAACTGGCCAAAATTTTCAATTAATAATTTAGGGAAGTCACGTTTACGTGTGTATAAAAAACAACGTATTCACTCTAAAAATGTTCAGTTAAAATAACACATAAAATATTCTGAGAATTTGATACACCCCATACAAGTACTAGCGACCTTGAGAATATTAAGACCACTTTTTAAAAAGTCTTACAGTTTCAAACCGTTGTTGTTCTGTTCAAGAATGTTTTTTTCTGTTATCATTTTACTTTCGTATTGTTAATTATAGTTCAAGTTGATGGTTTTGGCCAATACAATGGTACCTTGAAGTCTTGGAGTCCAAGTAAGCGATTTCACAGCCAGAGGTAGTTTTGACAGCTGATATCTCAATTCTCCCGCGACTTATTTTGATGTTTTTTGTTCTTTAGTTTATAGCCACTGGATTGCTTTTACTTTGAATATACCTCACATCTGCGGCGGCTTCTGGACCAGTCTCGCCCACCATCATTTAGGAAGTTCAAATAAATAAAATGTATCTCACCTTCTTAATGGCGATTCATTGGTATTTTTCTTAAGCATACTCCAAGTAGTTAATCCTAAGTCACTTCTGGCCATAGACGTTGTTAGTTTGTTTGTTAGTTTCTTACATCTTTCTAATAATTCTAAATTCCTGCGCGTTCTTTCGTCGTTATCTAACGTTACGTATTCTTCCTTATCCGATTTGTCTGCAACAAAATTAGTTAAAAAATATGAGTTACTCGGGTATTTCAGTGTGGGTCATAGTTTTTATAAAATGCCACGAATCATCGGTATCAACAATGAAGTCACCCACTTCATATACCTAGATAACATAAGATAATACAAGAAAGTTTCTTTGTATTTTTTATTATCTTTGTGTACATTTCACATACTTTGATGACAAAGAGCCTATTAACAGGAGATTTCTTGTGTACTAAAATAAATGATCTACATAGTATGTAGCATACTTATTCGGACCTTACCTATGAAATGAAAAAGTTTAGAGCAAAAAATCAATAGTTATTGAAGTTATCAAAATAATGTATTCTCAAAATAGCATAACCAATTAAATGGAGGTTTGATGTACGCCATTGTTTAGTTAGATATTTTAAAGAGAATTTTGGGTATTTTCATCTTAATAAATTATATTTTTTTGGCAAAAAAACAATATTTTTATTTACTCTAGAGTTGTCGCAGCAGTTTTTTCATTATTTATGTCATATTTAGGAAAAACCCGCATAAGATTTTGTCACTTTCAGAAATATTCAATAAAATTAATAAGTTAAAAAAAATCCTCAATTTGACTATAGCTGAAAACGCCTTTTTTCCAATTAATGGTAGGTAGTTCCAGAGATCGGAACGAAAAAGACGTCACACTGATCACTAATAAAACTCTATAAGAATTATCATCAATTATGGTCTATAGAGAAAAAAAAATCAATAAAAATTGTTATTTAACTTTAAAAACTCAATCGGCAATATCGATGATAAGGACCTAATATAAATAGAACTAAAGCCTCAGAAAATTCCTAGAAGGACAGAAGCAAGATAATATACACCAATTCACAATTCTAAAACTGAATTCTTATGATAACATGTTATCTCGTCAATTGTAGGAAACTTTACCTCACCACGGTTTATCGACAAAAAAGGACATTGTTCCTGTAGATAGCTAAAAAAATACCTTAAAAAGTTAAGTTATTGTTTTCCTTAGAGGCTTGTAAATGAGGAATTTCTGACATAGGTAGACCTTCCCCCACTACACAATTGGTTAACTGACGACCCGTTCACATTCGTCTTCCAGGTAGGAAGTCAAGCTGCCTTCAAATATGATGGTGTAGTTGTCCATGACGGCACTAGTAATTTACCTTGTCTTACAACAGATGAGATACTAGTTACTTCGTAGTCTTACCATGTTTTTGATTGACGGCCAGTTCACACTCGTCCTCCAGGTAGGCGGTGAGGCTGCCCTCAAAGGCGATGGTGTAGTTGTCCTTGTTGGCTTGACAGGTGAGGATGAGGTCTTGCTCAGTGGGCAGCTCGCAGTCCAAGCTATCCACGCTGAAGTGCACGCCGTGGACGGCCTCCTTGACCGGCGAGAACAGTAGCTCCGACTTGCATATCGACATCGTGTTGATGGAGCCGACGGATTCTTCGCCCTGTGTGCAAAGTAGGTAATGGATTTTTAATAAAAATAATTCGGTTTCCATTAAACGTGGTAGCTATGGTATTGATCACAGAATGCACCTTAAGTTCAGTGGCATGGATCTATTAGAATGTGTTTTTCGATCGGAAACATTTTCAAGATACAAAAACTAACTTTCTCTTTATAACTTTGTTTAATATGTTTCTTTCCCTATTTAAGAATAAACTCTTGGAGAACGTTGTGGGTTATATAAACTTCTACTTTATGTAATATTAACACTCCCTGTTAATATACTTTGTATATACGTGCAAATATAAATACTTTTTTTAGAGTTCCGTACCCAAACGGTAAAAACGGGCCCCTTTTACTAAGACTTCGCTGTCCATCCGTCTGTCTATCTGTCTGTCCGTCTGTCACCAGGCTGTATTTCATGAACCGTGATAGCTAGACAGTTGAAATTTTCACAGATGATGTTTTCTTTGTTGCCGCTATAACAATATAATACTAAAAAAATGGAAAAAGTGAAAATTAAGGAGACCTATAAAAATGTGTTTTTTTAAAACGTGAAGAAACTAACGCCATCTAGTATGATGGTACGAAACTGTTTGTACTAACGCCATCTAGTATGATCGTACGGAACCCTTTGTGTGCGGTTCTGACACGCACTTGGCCGTTTTTTTATTAAAAATTTGAGTGCCTTTGGATGCACCTCTCCTGATGATAAGTGCCGATGCAGCCGAGGATGTAACACTGAAACTCGAATAGTGCCTATTCACTCTCGTCTTGAATATTCCTAAATTATAAGAATCGGGGAATACAGACGCCGGCAGGGAATGCCACTACTTGGCCGTTCGTATAAGAAACGAAGAAGTAATATAAAATAAAATGAACTTTTTTCTGTGCTATTTCGAGCAAGTATCGAAATGCATATCTCCGTTGGGATTTTGGTAACAGGTAGTTTTAGTGCCTATAATTAGCGATCGGTCGCACACGAAGAATATTTCTTCACCATGGTTCATGACATACCATGAGCTGTGCTACGCCTAAGTTTATTGTTTGTACTTACAGTTCTTAAACATGATAGACAGACAGGTAGATTCACAATTTACATATTTACAGTTTTGCGAACTCGTCCACTCTTTATATGTGCAGTCTGTGGGTCAACTACACTACACGCAGAAGACAATCAACGCCTTGCGCGTTCAGTATAACAACGCATTCAGGATGCTGTTGGGCCTGCCAAGGTACTGCAGCGCATCAGGCATGTTTGCTGAAGCTCGAACGGATGGCTTTCATGCCATCTTAAGAAAGAGAGCCGCCTCGTTGCTAAGCCGTGTTCGTGGCAGCAGCAACGGCGTCCTGAGCGTTGTGGATAGCCGACCCGACTGCCCTATCTTGTGGCAATTGGTACGGCTGCATGTGAAGTAATTTTATTATTTTTAATTTGTGTAACCTTACTAACCCTAATTTTATTTTATTTATAATATTTTCTTGTACTAACACTCTATGGATTACGTTGTCCGAAATAAATGTTTTGATTTGATTTGATTTATATGGAAAATTGGCATGAAACTCTCAATTTGACATAAACAGGAACATTAAAATAAACGTTATGAAAATGTTTTACATTTAGGTAAAGACATCATACTATTTATTTAATCGGTACTGTGCGATTCGATTAGACAAAATGACAAGACAAAATTGGAGTTGATCCTTGTTCTTAAAAGCTAAGAATTCCTTATTTTATTGTCTAGTCTCATCATTACTATCATATCAGCTCATATACGTCCCCACCGAAGGGCTAGAGCCTACCCTGAATTAGGGCGATCGGGCCTTAGTCGACCACGCGGGCCCAGTGCGAGTTTCTTCGCAGGCGTGTGTAGGTTTCCTCACGATGTTTTCCTTCACCGTAAGAGCGTCGGATAAACGTACATATGAAATCAAAATCGAAATCGCATTTGTACGTGACATGATACGAACCACGACCTACCGGACAGGAGGCGGCGGCCCTAGCCGTTGCGCCACCGACGCCATGTCTAGTCAAAACTTCCCTAAAAACACCTTGTGAAACAGTAACTATTAATAAACATGATAAAGTAAAAAAAGAAGTGAGTTGAAGTTTTTTAAAAAAGAACTCTGAGTTAAAATTTCCTAGGAGCCGATCTCGAGCTAAGGTCCCCAGACTAAAGTAGGTACCTACCTAAACTTATTTGCTGTTATATACAGCTGTATGTATGTTCGCTTTTGGGTATGTTATGTTTGTTGTAGGTTAAAACAATTTTACCAATTGTGAATAAAAAAATAAAAAAAATCATTTTATTGAAGAAACTGAACAATTGTTGTTCTACAACTTTGCTGAAATCGCAATAACTGTTTTGGACTTTCACACACACACACACACACACACACACGGACTTTACGTAGGTATAAAGTTGAGTGCTCATCCAAATCCAAATCAAAACCAAAACCATCTGTAACTTTATAATATAAAAAAAAATCGACATTTCGTTAAAGTTGTAGAACAAAAATTGTTCAGTTTATTGAGTAGAAACATCACTAAAGATGTTTTAGGTTGATTTGCATACAAACATTCAAACACAAATACTTTCACATCTATAATACATAGTTCAGATGTATACTATTGAAGTAATACTTCTTTACGCACGCACGCGCTTGACTTGGGGACTTTGGGGAGTAAGCTGGTGGATGCGTGATGAGAGCGTTGCGGAAGTGTGGTCGGGCGAGGCGAACAGAAGTTGAGAGGGATATATAAATTAGTGAAGATAGAAAGAGAGATACCATTTATTTTTGTTTAACAACAAAATCGGTTGCCAAAGCAACAATATCGGTTGTCAAAACAATCAAAACAAACATAATTATAAGATAAAAAAGATTTGATAATTTT
The DNA here is from genome assembly GCA_947284805.1 of Coleophora flavipennella. Taxonomy (NCBI): domain Eukaryota; kingdom Metazoa; phylum Arthropoda; class Insecta; order Lepidoptera; family Coleophoridae; genus Coleophora; species Coleophora flavipennella. The sequence continues at coordinate 18,292,612 of OX369257.1, forward strand.
CATTTTCATTTTTATTTTTCATTTACTTTCAAACATATATAGATAAATTACATGTAAATTCGCCCTGATTCAGGGTAGGCTCGAGCCCCTCGGTGGGGACGTATATGAGCTGTAATGATGATGATATATAGATGGAGCTAAAGAAGCTAAAAAGCTACTTCAGTCGTGTGGGTCTAAAGCACACTCGTATTTTTTTTATAAATGTGAAGTTATGTGTGTTTGAATGTTTGTCTTCATTAACGAACAAAAGCGTCGGTGGCGTGACGGCTAGGGCCGCCGCCTCCTATCCGGGAGGTCGTAGTTCGAATCCTGCCACGTACCAATGTGATTTCGAATTTAGATTTCATATGTACGTTTATCCGACGCTCTTACGGTGAAGGAAAACATCGTGAGGAATCCTGCACACGCCTGCGGAGAAACTCGCAGGTTGTGTGTGAAGTCGACCAACCCGCACTGGCCCCGCGTGGTCGACTAAGGCCCGATCGCCCTAATTCAGGGTAGGCTCGAGCCCCTCGGTGGGGACGTATATGAGCTGATATGATGATGATGAACGAACAAACGGCTGGACGAATTTGAATAGATTTTTGCTTTTCTTTAAATTTGGTTTAATAGTTGGTTATATCGTAAAATAAAATATAGGTTGGATACTTTCTATAAAGAACGAACCCTCGATGTTCACGCGGACAAAGACGCAGGCAACAGCCAGTTACAAATAAACCTGTATAGAAAATTTACCAAAACTCGTTACAGTTTCAGTAAATAAGCAGTAAATTACGTCTCACGAACCCGCCTTTAGCTAGAACATAAACATTTACGTTATGCGTTAGTTCTGAACGCGGACGTGGCGTGGCCAGTCTAAATCTAAACGATTTCCAAACGGGAACTGCACTCTGCCTGCACCACAGTTGAACTTTTACGCGTCTCGGAGATGTTAATCTATTCGCAGAACCCATTTGTGCTTCAGATAAGTATTATATTCATACGTGTAAGTGCAGTAACGTTTTAACGTAATATATCATAAACTTAGGTTTTTTCAGGTCTCCAATGTCCTCTCACAACAAAGTCCCATCTTTAAACGTTTTTTTTTTATGTGAATAACCCTCGACAACATTTCACCTGGTAATAAGTTTTTATTCAGAATTGGTAAGCCCTTGACAACATCTCACCTGGTGGTAAGTGACGATGTTGCCGAAGATGGAAGCGGGCTTACCAAGATTCCCCAACGCAATGGGGAACTGGCTATCCTATGATTGTAGACCTCTTGTCAACTTATTTAAGTAAAAGGTGAAGACGGGGCAGAATATAATCTAATGATGGCCCTGGAAAGTTTTTTTTATCATACTTGTTAAGTTAAAAAAGTAATAAAATGTTTCCCATAAGAAGCTCAAAACTGTTAATAAAATTACCTAATTTATTTTATTTTTATTTTCGAGTCATTTTTTTATAAATGTAACAAAAGTATGGTAGGCTGTATAAACTCAATGCCGCCATGGCCACCTGGAAACGTTGCAATGTCACGCTGAGGCATCATGCAAAGGCCCTACCAGCCTTACGTTTATTTTGTTTGATTTACAAAAACTACTAATACGATGATAAAATAAAACAAAGTAATTATTGTTATAGTTTTCAATTTTCATCTTCGCAGAGGGCAAACTTTAAGTATATAAAAAATATATAATGATGAGTACCTTAGATATTTTGAGAATAAAATACATAGCTACATAAATAATAGGGATGCAACGATACTTCTATTACGATACCGATACAAATGACGAATGCATCGTAATAGCTAATATGATAACGAATGCGATAACTAATGCATTACGATTAATTTATTTACTTACATTTATTAAAAATATTAAAACAGGGCAATTGAGCTAAATCAACATTATTTTACTTTTAAATGATAATTTATCATTTATGTGTCATAATTATAATTAACTACTGGTAATTTTTTATTGAGAAAACATAAAATACTCCTCGCAATATCTCTGCTTTGCAGTCATTACAAACAGCTTTATTCTGTGTATTTGGTGTGCCTTTAGAAAATATCTTCCATATCTCACAATGTTCGTGCCGTTTCGGCATGGTCTTATAATATTTTTCAATTGGATTTTTTTAATTACATATAAATTCGCACTAGAAAAGAAATAGTAAACGTCAACAATATGCAAGACGGCTTTTTTAAATATTGTGTTTTACAGCTCTGATGCAAGATGGCTGTCGTTAGAGTGTTGCCAGCGTAAACTTTGATGTTGTCTTGCATTTCTTTTCAGGCAAACAATAAAGTTTAAAGAAGCGTTATGTATCGTAATCCTTTTTACGATACGTATGATCGTTAAAAATAACGATAACCAGCGGTTTATGATTATCGGCATCGGTATCGTTGCATCCCTAATAAATACCATAAAATAAATGGCAATCAATAACAATTTTTTTTGACATATTTTAAATTAGGTAGTATCTATAATGACGTTTAAGTATAGGAGTTTGATATACCTACATAAAAAATAAGTAATTTTGATTTCATTGGCCTAAGAACATGTCAACTCAGCATAACTCATACATGCTCTGAGTGTAATATGAAAAACATATTTCAGATATTAAAAACTCATGTAAACCAATTTTTTATGGATCTTTGGAGGGCACATAATACACCTTCTTAACAGAAAACATATTTTTTAAATTATTTTGCAACTTTTATACCTCTTTGGAAAGCTGATAAAATAAGGAACTTTTTTTTGTATTTCACAAGCTTAGTGTATACTTTTTTTTTACAAAATCACAAAATTAAATCAATGCGTCTTTCATACGAAATTTAAAATCATATTTGATATAACTTGAAAACCGTTGATTTCCGATCCATAGTTAATGTGATATTGTCCATTTTACATTGAAATTGTTCAGTTTATATGAACCTCACATAATTCGATAACCATTTCGAGGAAAAGCTTCTGCGATATTTTTCCACTTATCAGATTTTAGAAATTTCAAGCGATTTGGCACCATATTTGCTAAAAAATAATATATGATTTGCGCGGCATTACACAATTGATATTGTTCTGATTTTTTACAAGCCACGTAAATAAAAGAACCATTTGGAGTAATAACGATTTTATACTGTAAACAAATACTAAATAAATAACTTAATTCTCTTCATAATCGTGAATTAAAATTAGTACTGGAGCCATTTTTTATATTATTTGGGCCTGTGACGTCATCACATCACAAACATTTGAACGTTGTACATTTGAAAAATCATAAAAAATAAATAATGAATGAAAAAAAAAATAGTTTCTTAAAATACAGTCTATTATTCGTTTAAAAATACCTTTTTTTTTAAACGGTGCCAATTAAATGTAATATCCCCCTAAAGGATCACGTCGAATTACCAGTCACACTGTATACTGGATATTATAGAGTTGGGCAAAAACCCGGATTTTTACCCAAAACCTAAGTTAAAACCCGGGTTTATTCAAAAATTAATTCAAAATATTCCACATGTTGGGCCGAAACATGGGTTTTAACCTGGGTATATATATCTGATTTTTGAGTTCAAAACCAGCCAGGTTTTTTACTAGTAGATTTTTAAGGTTTTCATCACCCCTGTTACTTTACTTACCGCCACAGTTACTCATCATCATCATCATCATAAATAATCATAATACAGAGTAATGACTTGGCCAGATATAATTGTAGGTATGTCTACCTTTATCACAAAAGTAAAAACTTATGATTAAGGTACCTATGGGAATCATTATTAGCATCACTTCCATTAAATCCTTACCTTCTCCGTGGCGTAATGGTTACATTCGCTTCACACCAGGAGGTCGCGGGTTCGATTCCCGGCGGGGTCAACTTTGTAAGACTCAGTTTGGTTGGTTGGTGGTTGGTGCATTTTCATAGCCCGCCTGGCCAGCTACCACCATCTTATCTAAGTCTTGCCGCTAAACATCAGTGTTAACAGCATAGATGTCTTCCTGCTTGAAGTTAAGATAGCCAGATCCCCATTGCGTTGAGGAATCTTGCGGCATATCTTCACTTACCATTAGGTGAGATGATGGCAAGGGCTTACCAACAGTGAATAAAAAAACCTAGGTAAGTATCTTATTTACATCTAGAAGAAGCGCTATTAGTTTCAAAATTCAATTCTATCAATAAGGATTCAGATTTAGGGTTGCTATAAAAAAAATTCGTGATATGCTCTAGACATTTTTGGCCAAGCTGTAACTGAATAAATCTTGTATTATTATGTATGCAGCTGAATACCCACCCAGTCCTGAATAACAGGACGAGAATGAAAAACAACATGGCCGCCACCACGCCGCGCCAGCCAGGGCGCTATCAACAATTTAGCTCTTTCCTGTTGAAAATGAGGTCACAAATCACACAGACTCATCGTTACAATACAATCTGTTGTTAAACGATTTAACTAAGCTAATACCGACTTTAATGATGTCATTCATCATTAGTTATCTACAAGCAATAGATACGTAAAAAAACTTAGTTACCTATGAATTTTGAGGGTAGATAGATGTTAGGAAAAAATTGCGAGTCCGACTTGCTTACCAAGGGTTCCGTACTACAAGTATAACAATGATGCCTATACTTTCAAGCAAAAAACAATCAACGGGAGCGAAATAAAGTTTTTTTTTTATTGGGTTCGGTCTCCTTAGCGCGAGTACGACTCACACTTGGCCGGTTTTTAATATTTGTTGTTTTACTTTAGGATTAGCAATATGAACACTAGGTATAATCATACCTACCAAGTTCCACGAATACCTACGTTTTACCGTTTTTACAATATATCAAAAACCAAATCCTCAAGAACGCGCTCCCCTTAGTAAGTTTTTATGTATTGTTTTTTTAGTAAATTTGCCGTACTCACACATATTCTGTGAAATTTTTAGTCGAATACCAACTACATTTTAAAGGACGGATTGACAGACAGACATAACCGCCCCGTTAGCTGTGACGGAACCCTAAAAATATTTTATACTACGAGCACAGTACAATAAAGAGTCTACGAGTCTATTATTTATCATAAATGTCTATTTATAGAATAAATAGAATAACATTCGTTGTATGTTAAAAGATAGTAAAACGAAGGTCAATAAATAATTAAGATAATTAGTGTAATTTAATAACTTGGAAACAAATAAAACTACTTATTCTATTAAGTATTGCAGAGTTTCTAATGATTTTTTCAATCTGGTTCGCTTAGATAAGGAGGTAGGTACTCGATCACTGATATGATTAGCTATAATAAAAAAAACTAAATTTGTTAAAATATAAAGCATGCATCTAGCTAGGTAGGTATGTACAGAAAGTATAAAACTATAACAAAAGTATGAATATGAGTAGTTATGAAATGAAAAGCGTCATTAAACATTGACTCACTGAATATCCATTGTTGTAATAGGAATCCCAATCATACTCCGTCACTCCCATTTTGAAAATAATAATAAGAGGCACAGTCTTTATAAATGTGACCAACGATCACGGATATATTGAATCAATCAACATCCAGAACAGTTTTACAAATAGTAATGTCTCGATAACACAGCACTGCACTAAAGTTCAGTTCTCAACTCCAGTTCTTATCTAACACAAACACAGCTATCAATCAGTTTCAGAGGGTCCAAATCGAGTTTATTGGTGAAATCGTAATTGATTGACTTCATCGCAACTAACTGTACACTCCCGAGAGCCCTGGGCGCGACTGGGGCACCGGGGATATTAATTTTAATATTAGCCACTGCATGTGGTTCTCAATAATTACGTAAACTGTTAGAAGTATGAGTGAGTGAGTATGTGTGACTAATTAATAGTAAACACCCCACCCACACTCGTCCACGTGAACGTGCATCGACACCAGTGTTCAGTACGTGAATGTGACGTGAACGAACAGATTAAACTACCGAATAAAAACCGGTCAAGTGCGAGTCGGACTCGCGCAAAGTAGGGTTCCGATGTTTTTTCAAAAAATAAATGTTTATTTTAAAAACCAAAATCATATTTATAGTTCGTAATACAAAATTTTGTATGGAAAATCCAAGAACTTTTGACAAATCCTACTGCACATCTTAAGTTGATTGACTATTACTCCTAAACCCTAGGTTGAGTGCCTTCCGTACTCGCCTCCCCTGCCCGGTGAAGTTGTAATGGCCCCAACGGCCAACAACGAGCTTGTCCTTTCGAAAAAAAACTCCTAAACTAAGAAAGCCTACTTAGTCGTGATAGTTTTCATTTAAAATTTTATTATATGTCTTACTATTTAAAAAAAAAACAGATGTCCGGAAATAGCGGTTTAGCTTGTAGTGAGGGAGCGGGGGGACACTTGACTCGAAAAAATGTTAGCACTTTAAAGCTTAATATTTCGCGAACCGATCCCTGAATCAAAAATTGGTTTCAGCAAACCCTCAGTTGTTTTGAAAGACCTATTTAAAGATACCCCAAAAGATAGGGTGCGTTAGCAAAAAAAAATAACCGTCTCTTTCCATGTAGGAGTGGTACTGTAAAAAAGTTGCGGACAGATGGACAGACAGACATGGCGAAACCACAAGGGTTCCTTGTTGACTTCGGAACCCTAAAAAGGGTGAGTGTACAGTGCAATTGTCCTAATTAGTGTGTTTAGGGTCCAATTAACAAGTTTTGTTTGGTTATGTTTTCAAGGTTGGCCGAGTTTCGATGGAAATCATTAAAATCGTTTACTTTTCGGATCCCCGTGAATTGGTAAGTTATAAAATGTTTAGTTAACTCTGTTCGCCGAATTAGGTAAGTATTAAGGACTTTCTAAAGGATTAGTTTATGAATTAAAGGAGGTATTTAACATATTTTAAGCTATTGTTAAGCTTTTATCGCGGGCTTTGAGGGGACCGAATCAAGAAATTTCGTAACGAAAATAAAACCTGACAACCCAAAAAAAAAATTATATGGCGATGGCTATTGATGATGATGATGAACTTTCTTAGTGTTAATTTATTACATAAACATACCGCGCCCCAAGGACTATATGGTACTGATAAATACTGCATAAATAAAAAATAAATAAATAATTATAATTGCATAAGTTGATAAAAAATGCTATGCAATAGCTTTACCGCGGCAGTCCCCGAGTGCCACACGTCTTTTTTTTTATATTTCGGCCCAGCCCTATATTTTCTAAGACGATAATTAACACAGGTTGAGAATAACTGACTGCCAGGATAGACTTCATTGGTCGCACACACATGATAGCAACATGTGAACGGCCACACATATGGACAATCAAATATAGCTCACGCACACATATACAAAGCTGGAAGGAACGACAAAATGTGACTACTAACTGTATGACTGGGGGAGTACTATTCAGTAACTGTCACACACACATTCATACTGTTCTTATTTTATCTTTGGTGTAGTAAGTACTCCTGGGGGAACAATGTACTCTTGGGCTTTCGGTTCAGGAAGAGTCGTTGTGAATGTCAGCCAAGCAGACTTTCATGTCTATGAATAACGATATTCTATACATATAATAAAACTGTAACAGGGCCGTGTCTGTACATGAAACATTTTTTTGGAAAATGATAACTGTGGTGGACATTACTAACGAAATAGAGGCTAGAAAAACAACTTTTGGAATTTTTTTCTGTCCGTCTGTCTGTATGTTCGCGCATCACGCAAAAACTCAGTTTGGTTGGTGGTAGGGCACTTTCTAAGCCCGCCTGGCTAGCTACCACCATCTTATCTAAGTCTTGCCGCCAAATATCAGTGTGTTAAAAACATTGATGTGTTCCGGCATGAAGATAAGATAGCTAGTTCTCCATTGCGTTGGGGAATCTTGGTAAGCCCACTTCCATCTTCGGCATCATCGTCACTTACCATCAGGTGAGATGATGCCAAGGGCTTACCAATTGTGAATTAAAAAAAACTTCCAGGCCGATTTTGATGAAATTTTGTATGGTAGTTCCTTATAGCCCGGGTTAACATATAGGATACTTTTTATCCCGGAAAATTCAAGAGTTTCCGTGGGAAAATTCAAAACCTCCACGCGGACGAAGTCGCGTGCACAGCTGGTCTATTATGTATGAGTATGTAGAAAGTATTATAAGTATGTAGAAAGTATTATATGTTGTGTGTGTGTGTGTATTTGTGACTGTGTGGGTGGGTGTCCCGATGGACCACATTGAGATCGCGACAATTGAAGTGGCGTGACCATTTCAATTGGGTGTACTAGTGGTCGTTTAGTTTGACTCATTTATCATTTTTTAAATCCATTGGCCGTATGATGAATAGTGATTTTTCTTCTAAGGTAAAAAAAAACTCGTTCGATTTTACTCATTCTAATGGACTTATATCGAAAGCATTTTAAAATTGTTATTTTATAACTGTAAATATTATCTAAAAGTTATTTTTTGCAAAACTGCTAAAACTGGCCACTACTAGTCATTTGGGTAACTTTACTATCAATTGTCACAAAAACGAAAGTTTGTTCTGCAATTATTCGCGTTACTGACATAGTGACGTGACGTCATAAGTGCCATAGTCTTAACGAACTAATTTACTGTTTTTAATAAATATAAAATTAAAAACTGATTGATATTTAAAATGAGTAAGTGTTTTTGCTATTTTAGAAGAAATGCTATTCAATTTAATTTATTTTATATAAGGTGTAACAAAATTAGTGAAACTATTTTAACTGGTGCTTCTACCCATGAAACTGAACAACTTTCTCCATGGAACCCATAGTCAAAGCGCAAAAAAAAATTTGGCTCTCCCATACTAACTCGGTCAGCTGATCAGTCAACTTAGTATGGGAAGTTCAAATTTTTTTTTGAGATTTGACTGGGTTTCTTGGGGAAAGTTGTTCAGTTTCATGGGTAGAAGCACCAGTTAAAATAGTTTCAGCTAATTTTGTTAGACCTTATATACGGTAAAATAGCCTATTTATTAAATAACTAGCTGTTTCCCGCGGCTTCACCCGCGTGGACCACGTTTCTATGACTTTTCGAGGGTGCGCAGTGCGCGAGCCGCAAGCGTTACAAATATATTGACTACACTTACGTCTATAATTGGTTGTCATTGTAATACATTTTAACAGAACTACACATAAATTAAGGCCTAAATTAGTTTTTTACTTAAAGTTTCAATTAAGTCTTCGATATTTAATTCATCAAAATCACAAAATGATGAAGCGTTATTTCAGGGTCGTGGGTTCGTGCCCCACGTTGGGCGCCACTTGTTATGGTAAAAGAAAAGAGATTCTTACCAGTTACAAAAATAAATATATTTTCAAAAATAAAAAAAACACTGGGTCTGGTCAGTCCGTTATTACGATATCCTTGGAAGCGCAGACTGGCACTCCCCTGACGTCTTGGCGCAGTATCGAGTCCCAATAATTAACAAACGATTTAGAGTATTTTTATAGTAAGGTAAGTATTTAATTAGATAATTGCGAATTAAGAGCGACGAGAGAATTTAGTGTCTGTCCATTCGTGACAGCTGATCTGAGTTGAAGAATGAACGGCGAGCGTAACCCAGAAGACCAGTTTCCGGTAAGGCCGGTAATTTCAGGTTTTTGTACATAAATGACGCTGCAAATGACGTCACGCCTAGGTATTTCAAAAATTTTTAGAACAAAATATCGTTTTTTACAGATGATTAAAAGTAAATCAGATGACTAGCATTCGTCATCCCTATTACAGACATCTTAATATATTTGTATTTGATACGGCAAGTAGTTTTTGAATTAAAACGGAACTAGTACTATTATTATCATCTGTGCTAGTACTAGGCACCTGTGACGGAACTACGTTTGTATGGAAACTCGACCCTCCTAGAGACTCGAGGAAACAATAGCACACACTCTCCATAACAAAAAACGAAAACGGTTTTCCGGATCGAGAGATAAATTAAAAAAAACCCAGAACACCCGTCAGGGGTTTCGAGAGATAAATAAAAAAAACCCAGAACACAAGTCAGGGGTTCCATTCTCTGCTCCAAAATAAACTTAATTATAGGTACTCATTTTATTATAAGTACCGCTGGATGCGGGCAGCGCAGGACCGGTAGACGGTCGTCGATGTTTCTGCCCAGCAGTGGACGTTTTTCGGCTGATATGATGATGACTCATATTTACGAGGGCGATGGCACCCCCGACGGATTATCTTGAATTTTTTTAATTGCATCTTTCGATCCTTATTTCCCTCTAGTCGAAAACGTTATTGAATCCTTTTTCGATTACGTTTAAACATCCGGCGTGGGTTTAAAAACGTTTTTTGGTTCTATTTTTTTTTTTTCGAAAGGACAAGCTTGTTGTTGGCCATTGGGGCCTTTACAACTTCACCGGGCAGGGGAGGCGAGTACGGAAGGCACTCAACTTAGTGCAAAGCAAAAAGATGCAACTGCCTAAGGGCGCCCAGGAGGGCACGGACCTCGGCTTAGAGTCGTTGCTTGGACGTGGGAGGATCGGAGAGAACCGGCCTGGTATATGCCGGTAGCGCTGGTAAGCGCCAGAAGCGGGGGGACGCGGCCCTCGCCGGCGAGGGCAGAATGTCGGTGCAGTGTTTCTCTGTGGGTTAGGAGGCGGGGTCAGGGCAGCTACGGCTAGCGTGGTCGGGTCGTCGGGGTCAGTGAGTACATGTCTGGGGCGTCGGATTACGCGAATGGGGTTCGCGGGTAGCTCGTAAACGGCGGCGTTTACGAGTAGCGGGTTGGGGTGGTGTTCGGCAGACTTAAAGTATCGGATGGAGGCCTGCTTCAGGTATTGAGCTATGGTGGGGAGCTCTAAATCGCAATGGAGATTTTCATTCCGTAGAAACCACGGGCAGCCCGTGGCTCTACGCATGAAGCGATTTTGGATTAGCTGAAGTCGGTGAATGAGGCGGGGACTGGTGTGAGCGAAAGCTACACCGGCATAGGTGAGGATGGGCGGATGCAAGTTTTGTAAAGTGTCACCTTATTTCTAAGGGACAGTTTACTCCGCTTGTTGGTCATGGGGTAGAGACGGCCTAGTACGAACGCGGCCTTGTTTCGAACTCGTTCTATGTGATCCTTGAACGTCAGTCGACTATCTAGCTAGGGTTACCCCCAGATACTTGACCGAGTGTTCCCAAGGGATAGGGCTACCGAACATAGTGATGTTGCGGTCGATGGGGTTGGTGATAGAACTGTGCCGTTTCAAGGTAAACAGAATTTTTTGGTTCTAATCGAACACTTATATACGCCTGAATATTTTTAAATGTTTTTTAATAGTTGCATGTGCTTTGATATCTTGTGCCTGACGTGGAGAATTTTAAATTAAAAAAAAATTGAAATTCATGCAATTTTGGTCGTTATAACTATCAGAAGGGTAATCTGGCTTAAATAAGTTTTCCTTCTTATTTAGCCTTGAACTACTTACTCTCAAAGGTTTCCTTGTCCCTATGTCGTAGACTCTTTAAATTCTTCTTTTAAATTTTATCCTTTTTTATGGTTCCGTACCCAAAGGGTAAAAACGGGACCCTATTACTAAGACTCCGCTGTCCGTCCGTCCGTCTGTCTGTCTGTCCGTCTGTCACCAGGTTGTATATTTCATGATAGCTAGACAGTTAAAATTTTTACAGATGATGTATTTCTTTTGCCGCTATAACAACAAATACAAAAAATTATAAATGTAAAAAAATAAATTTACTAAACGTGAAGAAACTAGCGCCATCTGGTATGATAGTACGGAATTCTTTGTGCGCGGTTCTGACTCGCACTTAAACAGTTTTCTATAACGTTTTAACATCCGGCGTAAGTTTTCAAAAATTTTAATTTTGCCGTTTCATAATAAATATATACATATTAAAAAAAGTACGACGATTTTTGATGATAGTTAAAATGTAGCATATAGCATAACTGTTGTTGTACAACAAAACAATCAGAAAGGTGCAAATATGCCACAATTATTATACTTACAAGTTTATTCCCCCTCAAAATATTTTTTTATTTTACGCTAACAGTTGAAATCGAACCACGGCATGACATCTAGCGTTCCTTCTAGGAAACACTTATATGTTTCTAACATACTGAACTAGATGGCGCTAATATGCTTTATCTTATCAATCATTGCAACTATTTGTCTAAGAATTATTATAAAGAAAAATTAAATGCATTTGAACTAGAATATTGTATGAAACAATGTATAAATGATATGAGAATGAGGGTGTAGTTGATGTAAAACGAGAAGAGATGGTAAAACGGAACACTGAACACATTCAATCGAACCTGAAAACTAGTGTCGCTGAGCGAGCAGTCGAAGCGAAACTTTTCCATGAGCGAGCTAGAGAGGCTCGCGATCATCTCGCCTCGCGGGTTACTCTGCAATACACCCAAACCATAAATAATAAAAACTTAAAATATAACACATAAGTACATAAATGAACAAGTGAGTAAAAGTACAAACACAAACAAAAAGGCCCTAAAACAAGCCATAAAACAAATGAATGCGTTACCCGTAAAAGGGTCCATACCATACAATGAAATTCAATTTCAATTTATTGCAGAATAAGAATCTATCTATACCGCATTTGAAAGAAACTGGGTGATTTTTTTTATGATAAATGGCATTTCACATAGACCCTTCTACGGGTAACGCATTCAAATGAATTATCTAGTAAGTATTGAATAACGTATAGTACAACTAACGTAGCAGTTACAATGTGTTTTCGAATTTTAATTTTATATGTACGATTATTATTTACTAGGACACGTAGAAAGAATGGGAGAGGATCGAGCAGCCAATAGAGCAAGCATATCTTGGAAAACCCTGCGGGCGCCGCCCGGCGGTGGGTCGACCAAGGTACCGCTGGAAAGATGAAGTCGCCAAAGACCTCAAAGAGTTGGGAGTGCCCGAATGGTCAAACTTGGCACAAAACAGGATAGAGCGGCGCACTTTAATGTCGGAGGCCAAGATCCACTTCGGGTCGCTGAGCCAGCGAAGTAAGTAAGTAAGTATGTACGATTATCCAACACTCGTACGGTGAAGAGAAACATCGCGAGGAAACCTGCACACGCCTGCGAAGAACCTCTAAGGTTGTGTGTGAACTCGACCAAACTGCGCTGGGCGCGCGTGGTCGACTAACACCCGAATTTTAGAATACATAGTAAATAAATTGAATAATCGTCGGTGGCGTAACGGCTAGAACCGCCGCCTCCTATCCCGGAGGTCGTGATTCGCATCCTGCCACGTACCAATGAGATTTCGAATTTAGATTTCATATGTACGTTTATCCGACGCTCTTACGGTGAAGGAAAACATCGTGAGGAAACCTGAACACGCCTGCGAAGAAATGCGAAGGTTGTGTGTGAAGTCGACCAGCCCGCACTGGGTCAGCGTGGTCAACTAAGGCCCGATCGCCCTAATTCAGGGTAGGCTCGAGCCCCTCAGTGGGAACGTATATGAGCTAATGTGATGAAATTGAATAATACAGAATGACTGGCACCTAAATATATATATTTTTTGCTAATTTTGTATAAGTTTCTATGGGGAAAATTGGTCAGATACATGTGCTGAATTAGTAGAGCTATTTGTAGTTATATCCCAGTCAACCTGTGTAATAAATAATAATACAGATAATATAATAAAATTAATCTTAGAATATAAAAAACCCATGGATGCCGTGTCCATACCCTAAGTACTCATTGTTAATAGTGTGTCAAGTAAGACTAATCACCTGTGTTAACAAACAAAGTGTATTTTATCGTTAAACTTATTGTCAAGTGAAACTATATCAAGGCATTAAAAGGAAATTAGGTAAAAGTGAAACTATAATACTAATAAATTAAGTTATGACCTCATAACTCTGTTATTAAAATTAACGTAGGTGTAAGATTCGAAGTTTAAATACATAATTAAAATTTTAAATAAGTTATTAAACTAGTACTACTTACAAAGTGACTAGTATCTCATCTGTGGTACCACTGTTTAGGTAGACAACTAAGATATGAACAGAAATTTCACAAAAAACATTGGAAAAATTTGTGTACAGACGCATATGTAAACAACCCAGATGTATTGGGAATTACAAACGTTTTTTTTTTGGAGTTTAAGTCTACTCCTTTAGAATTGATTCATATTAGAGCCCGATATGAAAAAATATATGAGGAGTGAAATTAAGTTAAGATCAGTAACGCGTACCAGAAGTGATAGGTTTTTATAGTCACGAAGGCTAAGGAAACATGGCCTTGCCGCCTAATGCAAGGCCGAAGGCCCACTCCGTATAGGAGTTCCGCGTAGGGCCAACGGAGCGTCCCATGCGAAGCCGAAGGCTGTAGGCCGAAAAAAGTTTGTTTCATGAGTAAACTCCTGTCAGAATGCAGCTATCTCCCATGGCATAGACCAAACGTTATGCAAATGGATAGATATCATGCTTAGGAAGAGAATTATAACATCTTCACTAATGGGGGACGAGGTTACTGCCACCACTACAAAAGGATGCCCACAAGGTGGCGTTCTGTCACCAACACTTTGGAGCCTAGTGGTCAACTCGCTCCTACAGGAGCTGAACACCGGACCTCTTTACACGATTGGTTATGCTGACGATCTAGCTATACTAATCAGCGGCAAATTTCCGAACATAGTATCGCAAATAATGCAAAAGGCCTTGCGAAAAGTTGAAAGGTGGTGTGGTGAAAATCACCTGTCGATTAACCCTAGCAAGACAACGGTTGTACCATTCACAAGGAAAAGAAACCTACAAGGTCTACAAACTCTCAAACTGTATGGTACAGAACTAAACTGGTCCACGAGCGTCAAATATCTAGGCATGACCTTGGATAAAGAACTAACGTGGAGTCTGCACACAGAAAGGATCATGGTCAAGGCCACAAAAATCTTTGGTATGCTAAGATCTGCGTACGGAAAGACCTGGGGTCTGAAACCCAGAGTCATCTATTGGCTATACACAATGATAGTAAGACCCATTATTACTTATGGCAGCATTGTGTGGTGGCCTAGAACGGAGTTAGGCACGTGCGGGCAAACACTGACAAAACTTCAGCGGTTGGCCTGCCTGGCAATTACCGGAGCATTTCGTACAACACCTACTGCATCTATGGAAATGCTGCTAAATCTAAAGCCGCTTCAAATACACATTCAAACAGAAGCGGCCAAGGCCCTACACAGGTAATCGTTAAATGGCATGTGGAATTTTGACATGCCCAAAACCAGACATACCAATCTACAACTAGACTAGTGTTTGTTTGGAAAGGCTTATGCGCATGGGATGTGACAAAATACAGACTGTGCACATATTCAAAAAAGAATATAAAATCTATGTTCCTACGAGGGAAGAATGGAGTAAAGGACTTAAACAACAAGGACCAAACACTCTTACATGGTATACAGACGGATCGAAAATGGAGTCTGGTGCTGGTGCAGGCGTTTATGCTAAGGATTACTCAGCGAGTATTAGTCTAGGGCAATATGCAACAGTCTTCCAGGCGGAGACTTATGCTATCATTGCATGTGCACATGAGATTATAGACAAGGAAGTCAAAGACAAAACCATCTATATTCTCAGCGATAGCCAAGCTGTTCTTAAAGCTCTCGACTCCTTCAAGGTTGACTCCGGGCTAGTGCTAAATTGTGTAAAGGTCCTTAATTAGGTGGGCCGACACAACAAACTGCAACTGGTCTGGGTCCCTGGACACGAAGGAGTGGAAGGCAATGAAAAAGCAGACAAACTGGCTATAATGGGATCACAAACAACAATGTGTGGTCCAGAACCGAGGATAGGGCTACCAAGGAGCACTATTATAAGGGCATTAAAGGAACAGGCCGGGGGAAGACACAGATTGGCATGGCTATCCAGAGATGGACATAAACACTCTAAGCTCTTCATCGGTGAGGTCACCACAGGGGCAACCAAGTACATTTGGAATAACAGCAGGACGCGAGTCAGGGCGATAACAGGAGCGTTGACGGGCCACTTTGCCACAAACGCACACCTGCAAAAAATCGGCCTGACGCACGACCCGACCTGCAGGGCCTGTGGTGAAGATATAGAATCAATGGAACACTTACTGTGTCACTGCGATGTCCTGGCTAGCAAGCGTATGTACCTCCTAGGTGATGGCTACCCAAAACCGGAGGACTACAAGCACCTTCCAATCAGCGGAATTGCTGCATTAATGCAGCACATCTTCGAGTAGGTTGGGGTGCAAAGGTTATAGGGGTAGACACAAAAGATCCCATTGGGTCGAAGTGTCGCTGCAACTGCAGCCCCCACTTACAAAGATAAGATAAGATAAGATAAACTCCTGTCGCGAGTCTGAGCTGAAACGCTCACTTTTTTTATTTATTTCTGTCGCCAGTAAATAAGACAACGGTTATTTTCTTTAGACGTTAACGACTGCAAATAAATAAAGAGAAGGTTGTTCTAAGTTTTTATAATCTGCTTAAACTATTTTGTTCTCATATTGTGTTTTTGTTTACTCAATATCGCCATAATTTTACAACTTCTGTGAACGCCTGTCAAAGCGGCGAGAGGAGAGATGAGGGGGATACATTTTACAGAATCCCGGTGCAGTTCTGTAAATTCCGATCATCCGGAAGTTACTTCCGTAAATGCCCACCACAAACGCCCGCGTACAGCCATGTATAGCCGTGCACGCGGCCTCCTGCCCTGGCCAAGTATCGGTAAGTAGGTACACCAACTCCTTGGATATAATGGGACGCAGTTTTGTTCCTTTTTCAACCATTTCCAGGAATGGTTTTTGCTCTGTACGTAATGTCACACTTTGAATATTCTTTTCCTTTCAATAATGACTATATTTTCGCACACGTTTGAGAAATAATCCGTATCGCATTATGTCGATCAACTTTGTAACCACTTTTTACTTCAATTAAGGATTTTTTATCGAAAAAAAATTGTTTTGTAATGATATGAGGAGTGATGTAGATTTCCTCGAATTCTATTTTTAAACAAAAAACTTGAGAAAAAAATATCATAATGCACCCTTTTTTTCTAATTGTAACCATAGAACTGTTGCAATTTTAATCGAAATATTATGGTAATATGTATATAATTTTATCATTGAACTACATAATTAATGTACTTCTTAACATAACAATATTAAATGATTTTGTTTTTTTACTTTTTGGAAATTCATCTTATTTTTTTTATAATCAGTTAAAAACCAAAATTTTCGCACGATTCGTCCGCAGCGATTGACGTAACGCCACGTTGCAGTACGAGCTGACAAGAACCTTATTTCCAAGCTATTTTGTTCGATGTTTGAAACATCGTATTCACGAGTTGCTAATTTTAGGGACGGAGGTGCCTTAACGAAAACTTTGATTTTCAACCTCGTTTCTACATTTTTTACTTTTAGAGTTAAGCTAAATTTTTAAGGGCAATGGGCGAGGCACATAGCTCGTAGAACAGACGGCAGTTGGGACAGTAAGTTCTCGAGTGGCAATGGGCGAGGCACCGAAAGATGTAGCGTATGAAAGCCTCCCACTCGGCGGACCGACGACCTGGTGAAGGTCACGGGAAGCTGCTAGATGCGGACAGCGCAGGACCGGTCGTCGTGGAAATCCTTTGGGGAGAACTTTATCCAGCAGTGGATGCCTTTCAACTGATATTATGATGATGATGAAGCTAAATTTTATGGTCTTCTTAGAACTTACATCACGCGTCCTATCATCAACGGCGGTGTCGTGTGGCAAGTTAGCAGTCATGAGCAGCGCGTGGATGTCCTCGGTCTTAAAGCTCTCCATGTCGGCCTCCGCAAGGTTCGCATCCAGGTCCCGCGCTATATCGTTGTATCTAGATGTGAACTCGAACCGCGACGCCAAGTCGCTTATGCCCTTGTACGAAGCAGACACTGAGGATAGCACGGAGGTGTGGTGGCAGGAGCCGTCGCGAAAAATCGGGCTGAAAAATGAGAAAATACGTTAATTAGAAACTATATCATTGGAATTTAGCTAGAAATGTTAATTCAAAATATAATTAAAGTATTGTATAAGTATTAGCTCTTATAAATTTAAAACATATACATATAATAAAAACCACGTATATCATCTTCTGAGTAGAGACCTCTGATGTAGATTCACAAAAACGCATCATCATCATATCAGGCGAAGGAAGTCCACTGCTGGACATAGGCCTCCCCCAAGGATCTCCACGACGACCGGTTCTGCGCTGTCCGCATCCAGCGGCTTCCCGCGACCTTCACCAGGTCATCGGTATTCTTCGCACCCCATGCCCCGCCGTTACCTCACCTTGGACGGAACCCTAAAAACCCGAGAGACGCTACCTTGTACTATTATTATCATCTGTGCCGCTACAGCGTAATCGCGGGCGGAGCCTCGGGCATCGACTAGTAGGTATAGCATAAAAAAACGCTGAAAACGTTAAAAAAACCGACTTGAATCGCAATTCGCAACAACCATTGGTACATTGGTACCAATTTTGATAAAATTTGTATTGGACCACCTCAGGAGTATACCTACTGTGTTTCTGTTCTGTTTGTGTTATCGAATTAATTATTTTTTTTTAAATCGGGTATATTTTTGACAATTTTCTCTTCAAGGGATAAGTCCGTCTTTGTGTTTTTCATGCGACTTCCAAAAAGGAGGAGGTTCTCAATTCGTCTGTATATTTTTTTTATGTGTGTTACCTCAGAACTTTTGCCTGGGTGAACCGTTTTTTTTTTTTTAATTATTAAAAATTTAAGTGCGTTTGACTGAAACTCACCTGATGGTAAGTGATATGCAGTCGAGGCTGATACACGCAAACTCAAATAATGCCTATTCACTTTTGCCTTAAAGATTTATTTTTATGATTCTTTTTTTATTTGAAGGCTAGTGCTTCCCGTGCTAGTGGTCCCATATAAATTTTATCAAAATCGGTGTAGTACTCTTTATTAGAAAATTAACAAAAACCAAAAATAATGATGCAAAAATGTACTAAGTTGTTGCGATGGAAGTCGCTTTTTAACGTGTTTAGCGTTTTCAATTATTGTTTTGTGTATTCACAGCTTTGGGTTGACTGGAATAAGAGATACGATAGACTTACCCAACTAGGGCAAAATAAAGAGAATTTTGTTTAAAACTCTCACCAAAGAAAAACAGCTATGCCAAATTGGACAGCGTTTTTTGCTATAATAAAAATACAGCTGTGCTTATAGGAAACAGTTATTGTTTTTATAGTGGGAAGCTTTCTGAAAGGTTGAGTGAAATAAATTTCTTATATGGATAAGTACCCCTTTGTAGATTATTTTGTATTTGTCTTTTTTTCAGTAGACACTAACTTTTATTTTATTTTTTTGAGTGGCACTGCAAGGCGTGCAAAAAGTAATGTACCTATCTCAAAAGGGGTTAAGAGCATTAACATATGCCGTGTTTGTAGTTCTCTTATAGGACGAGGGTCATGCATGAATTTGATTTATGATCTACGAGGCGTCTGTGGTGCTTAGTTGGACATGGACGCCAAATTTATTTACTTAGGACGAAGACGAAGATAAATACTTGCTTTACTATATGATATACCCAAGTATTATGACTGACTCGGTGGCTCAGTGGTTAGTGCCCTTGACTACTGATCCGCGGGTTGTGGGTTCGATCCCCACCCAGGGCAAGCATTTGTGTGATGAGCAGATTTGTTTGCTCTGTGTCTGGGTGTTAAATATATCTATGTATTTAAACATAAATAAGTATGTATATCAGTCTCTGGTAACCCATAACACAGGGAATCCTACTTTGGGGCCAGATGACCATGTGTGATTTGTCCCAGAATATTTTATTTTTTTTATTATGACACATCCATTAGATTTTTTTATAAATTTTATTTATTGTATGTTCGTATTTTTAATTTTAATTTGTATGAAATTTAATTTTGATTTATGTAACTTTGAATGACAGGTTGGTGATTTGGAGAAATCTGTAAATCAATTATGACTGAATAAATAAATAAATTAATTAATTTTTACCTTCGAGGAACGAAAAAGCAAATAGAAGGTTATGTGATGTCAAAAAAACCGACTAACGAGATTTCCAGAAAAGGCGCTTATTTAATAAATTAACAAATTAACGCTATCGACAAATCTTACTAGGTCCTATAACGTGCCCACAGTGGTATGTCTAGAAAAACCCTAAAAAAATGTTAGACGTTCCTGCGAGAAGGAATGTCCTCCGTTAGTTGTTTCCATGAGAATTTCCGTTACAGTTTTGGAACTCTTTAGTGGACCGAACTTCTCTACGATCCTCCCCCTTCAAGCGACGACCTAAGCCGAGGTCCCTGCCCACCTGGGCACCTGGGCGCTCAGGCAGTTGCATCTTTTTGCTTTGCTTCTAGGTTGAGTGCCCTCCGCACTCGCCACCGTCCCGTGAAGTTGTAAAGGCCCCCACGGCCAACAACAAGCTTGTCCTTTCGAAAAAAAAATTGGACCGAAAACTGAAAGACGGTAAATAAAATAATGGCTGTTGCTTTTGCAACTTATGTAAAACTGTGAGTTGCTATAATTAGTTGTTGAGTTTCCAGGGGCTTGGTGGGAAATAGCTGATAGCAAAACCGTTGATGATGAGGACGGTATGGAGGAGGAGTAGTATGAAACACAACTGGTAGTCCATTTGCTTCATAGGAGGAGGTAACGGGTTCGATTTTTGTAGTTTGGTTAGTGGTAAGGGCATTTTCTAAACCCGCCTGGCTAGCTTCCTCCATCTTATCTAAGTCTTGCCACCAAACATCAATGTAAATAGCATTGATGGGTTCGGTCATGAAAATAGTATACCCAGTTCCCCATAGCGTTGGGGAATCTTGGAAAGCACACCTCCACACATAGCTGGAGTTTAAATTGGAATTAATTATGAAATTCAAGGGAGATACAGAAACTATGGATTTACTTGTAGCCAGAGAAAGACGTTATGATATTACAGTGGTGAACCCACTGGTAATGAACAAAGAAAAGATCAAGAAACTATCAACTCACTTGTAGTCAAGAAACCAGAGGTAGCCGGAGTTATCGCAATGCGCTTCAAGATCATCGTGCGTGGAGTGCTGGCTGCCCGCGAGGCTTGTGTTGGAGTTGCAGTCCTCGTCCCCAACTCCTGGGCTCGAGGCCTTCAGCCCAAGCCGTGGCGGTGGCCCTGGAAATAGGAAAACATAAAATGTTATTACTGTACAGTCAGTACATGAACACAGGCACTTTATAATTAACACTTGTTTCTGAAATGTAGTTATATAAATCCGTGATAAAAAGGGTTATTTTTTGTTAACCTAAAAAATTTTCAATCCATACTTAATAATTATTAATAGACTAGCTGTTTCCCGCGGCTTTGGACAATGTTTCTATGACTTTCCGAGGGTGTGCAGTGCACGAGCCGCAAGCGGACATAAAGTAACCTATGTGTTAATCCAGGTTCTAATCTGTCTACCAACCAAATTTCAGCCAGATCCGTTCAGTAGTTTTTGCGTGAAGAAGTAACAAACATACACACTCACAAACTTTCGCCTTTATAATTTAGTGTGATGATCTAGAAATAACATATAATATCTGGAGAGCGAAGGTAAATAAAGCTGTGGCGCTAGCATTAGATCTATTCTAATGCTAGATTAGACTGTCGAAAGTGAGATATTGAATATAAATGCTAACTGCATGGCGAGGTGTTGTTTATCCTGCGGTCGGGCGCGGGCGTGGGTGGCCAGTGGTTGGCGACGCACCTTGTAAGGAATGTTGGTGCCTCCAGGAGCTTGCTATATAAACGGGCAATCATGCTGATACTACGTTAATCCTGTTTTACAACCATAGAGTACCAAGATCTTTTGCAACAAAATATTTTTACGTTCATGTTATTATAACTTTGATGTCAAATAATTTACATTCTATATTGGCCATTTGGCTGGTTGAAACTGTGATTAAAGCTACTAAAAACTGCTTTAGATACTGCGCTAGGCATAAAGTTACAAAAGAACCATCACACATCAACGTAATACGAGACAAATCTCTTCCGTGTGTTGTGTTGTAACGCGACAAATAACGGTGCCCGATTCTTTGATCCGTCATTGATGTCACGATGATCATCATCTAGCAATCATGTCATGATTCTATGTAGTTTGAAATTTTTAGTGACATACAGGGTGTGACAAAATTGGTATAAGTCCCATTGACTGGGGCTACTCATCATACTAAACAACTTTTGTTCCACGACTTTGCTGAAATCGAAAAAAAATTCGCAAAAAAAAACTCTTCATTCAAATCGAACAGTTGATCGACCAATTTTGTGCATTTTTGTATGGAGGGTTCAAATATAGGTTCCCTGAGAAAAGTTGTTCAGTATGATCAGTAGAAGCCCCAGTTAACGGGTCCACACCATTTTTTTTACACCCTGTATAGCTTGAGTTCTAAAGAGAAGGACAGGTAAAATCGTGACTATGATGATTATTACGAACTATGGTAGTTGTGACTCATTCAAGTATGATACATGCACACAGGTACCTGCGTCATGATTGTAACTCAAGTGACGATTGGATCGTCATAGCAAGAAGACACCTTCTGACTTGGAATCATATCCAAGTCATAACATGAAGCTTGATCGCTATGGAAGCAATCTACAAAGACAATATAATGATTCACCGGTTTCCAGACGGTACACTGTGGTGGTTACTAAAGCAGGAAGTAATGTCAGTACATTGTACATAATATTTATTTTAAAATGTACCTTTAACTAAGTCTAACAATAGAAGACAAAGTTCTAAAAGAATACTAACCTAATAGCACAATTATAGTGTGAGCACAAATGTACTTAAATATATTTTCGCTGTAGAATGTCGACATCTGGGTGGCATCTCAGTTGTGTAGGTAGAAGATATTATGTATGAGATAGGTAGAATTCCTACTAGGTGGTCTACTTGAATGATATACGTAATGTTTTGAATTTACAATAATAAAAGTTAAATACAGGAAAATAAATTAAAACAAATAAACACTTAAGTAGCATATAGGCTAACGAATGTCCAGTATTATGGGCGGACCCTAATGGCTTCCCAAGCAGCACGGAGGCTGAATGGTTAGCTGTTAGTCAGCTTTTTACCTGCATTAAGCTTTACTAAATATGTATAAGAGTTCCAAGATATGCTTAAGGTTGCACTTTAGAGATTTCTTCGACTACTGTACGGCTTGGCTGAATTAGAGCTGTAAAAGGGAGCTTAAAAGTCGTCGTAGCATTATATCGGTGAAATTGAACATCAATATTCAGCTTTTAGTAATAACTTACGCCCAAGACTGACTAATAATCCCTAGGCTTGTTAATGACTGGTTAAAGGGGTAAATTTCAACTCTTTTGCAGCTATCAGCATTACAAGAGTTTTGGATACCACTTAAGGCTGCTTGGTAGAGTAGACCTATTCTCTTATAATGCCATCCAATTGGGCTGAACAACAGTCGCCGTGAAAACTCTTATACAACTTCGTTCTGTTTAGGGGAGTTATATTATGCCTAGTGATGTATAGTAGTGTATGGTAATTCTAATTAAATGCCAATGCTTATAGTGGTTTTCAAAACTTCAATACAGCTTAAGGTTTTAAAGCAGACATTACTAGGAGTATTATTACTCTAATAGCATCCTCTTATAAAGCTCTTCGCTGTACATGCATCATAGCATAGTGAATGCAGAACTACCAAAACGTAGCCCATGATGTTAGCAACTACTAAGCATAATTATATACTCGCCCTTTTCAGAAATGTTTAAACAGTTTTCACGGCGAAGTTTGCCAAGAGTGGCATTATAAGAGAGTTAGTTTACTCCAACAAACAGCCTAGAGTGATATGAAAACTCTTATACTGCTAACAGCTGCATAATAGGTAAAATTTACCCCTTTCACCAGTCATTGACAAGCCTAGGAATGTTAGTCAGCCAAGAGCAGAAGTTAAAACTAAAAGCTGAATAGTAGTGTTTAAATTGACCGATATAATTCTACGACGATATTTTTGCTCCCTTGTACAGCTTTTACTCAGCCAAGCTGTACAGTAGTTGAAGAAATTTCCATAGTGCAACCTTAAGCATATCTTTGAACCCTAATACTCCTTTATTAAAGTTTAATGCCGGTTAAAGGCTGGCTAATGGTATGTATTCAGCCTCCATGCTGTTGGTTTCCGTACTGAAGGCGTGCAGTTTATCTTCAACCTTTTCGCAATCATGGACGTTAAACCTTGGAAAACAAGAAAAGGGTATGGTGCCATTAAGAAAAAGCTCTTAAGGGAGTATTCAAAACATCTAACTAACACAAATAAACAACATAATTACAATGATAATATAGTTCAGTTAGAAACCAACCAGCGAAGCGGCACAGAATGTCAAGTGTTAGCTTTATGTAGCGGTGATGGTTCCGTACAAACAAAAATAATCGATTCTACAAATGAACCAAGTGGCAGCCAAGTGATAGCTTCAATGCGTGTCGACGAGGGTTCCGGCTATTTACCGATATTGGAAGAAAATTATTCGACCCAGAGTGCATCGCATTGTGAAAGTTCTGATACCGAAAGTATAGAAGAAGACGAAAGCAGCCAGTTTATGAAGGATATTCTGTTTTGTAAACAAATAAAATGGTGTCTAGAGAAAAAATTAGTTAAGCGGCATTGAAAGAATTGGCAGAAATTATAAATAATAGGTTTCCAAATATACGTTACTAAATAATCCTAGAACAATTCTTGGCACCGCTAGAAGTATTTGTATAGAACAAATCCAGCCCGACGGTAAATATTGGCATAATTGGACTTACCACTTCGCTTACAATATGCTTAGAAAAGTGGATAGGTGTACCTGATATTCTCAATTTAAACATAAATTTTGATGGCCTTCCAAGAAAGAATTTTGGCCGATTTTGTGCAATATTTTTGAAAATCCCAACTTAGAGCCGTTTATAATTTGAATATATTACGGTATTGGAAAACCTAAGAGCCTTGATTCATATTTAGATCATTTCGTTACAGAAATGAAATGTATACCTATTATGATACGATGTTTCAACATTAAGATCTTCACATGTATGTATTCTGGCAAATAAACATTTCTTTCTTTCTTTCTTTCGTCTGCGACTCTTCAGCGAGGGCCTACATAAAATTTGTACAATTTTGAACGACATGATTTATTCCTGCAATTAAAAAAAAACAAATTAACGCTGAGAGCATTTTTTTAGTTCAATTTAAAGTTTCAATTTAGATCAGATAAATACCACAATAAATGGATTTTGAGGAAAATTACACCGATACACAAAATCAAGAAAAAGAAATCAGTTCACCTCTTTGTGCACACTACAAATAAATAAAGTTGCCTGTCCGTCAATTTTTGTGGCGAACATATCTACAGTCTCTGTGTGCGTTACTGTCGTAGTGTATGTTTTTTTTCGTGTTGTCTGATCCCTTTATCTCGTTACAGGAAAAGAAATAACATAAAGAGTATTCAAGTTACCTAGCGGTTAACGTTTTATTTATCGTATGCAGTTATGTTATCTATGAGGTATAGGTATCCACGGCTAATAAGTACAAATTACAAACGTTTCTTTTTTACTGTAGGCGAAAAGAATGGAACGTTTTATATGTGTGCACCTGACCAAATGGTTCACCTTGAGTAGGTACTTTTATTGTTTTGTCAGTAAAAATTGTTTTTGTTTTGTTTTACGACTTCTTGAGAATCGCAGTCACATGGACAAAATTTTAATTGCGCTCATCAAAAACAAAACATTTAAGTGTTGCAATTTTCTAAAACTTTTCAATATTTTTTAGTTTAATTTAATTCTGTTTTTACGGAAATCCGTCTTTTCTTGTTCTTTTTATAATTTTCATTCATTCATTCATATCAGCTCATATACGAGGGGCTCGAGCCTACCCTGAATTAGGGCGATTAGGGCTTAGTCGACCACGCGGGCCCAGTGCGGGTTTTATAATTTACTTTAAAATATTTAACATTTTGCTTGGTTTCAATTTTGCTAAGAGATCTCTAAACAGCTGCCTAAGGTACGATCAAATGAACTACTAGACAGCTTTCGGTAAGTTTTACATACACTGTAAAGACTTAAGAGTGCTATGAGCTAATTAAAAGCCGCCTTAAATGCCCGCGTGCAGACGTGAGCATTACAAAAGATTTAAAAAAGACTTTAAGCTGCTTAACCATTCGCCGCCATTACATCAACCATGATTTAGAATAATTCGAAAAACAATGTACGTTTTATCAAATTTTAAGACAAAAATCTCATAATTTTAACTAGATTTTGTGATAAGTCAACTAATACAACTAAATGAATGAGAAATAACTAAGTTACAGGCGTATACTAATCGAAATATTTCCACACAACAGGACTCGTATTATCAATTTGTTCTAATTATTTCTTTAAACCAACGGTTTTCAAAGTGGGGGGCGCGCCCCCCAGGGGGGGCGCAGAGACCTTCAAAGGGGGGCGCGGGCCACCTGTGTAGGTAAGGATATTTTTAGAGATAAAGCGGGCTACTCACACACCTGCCGCAGTGGCGACCTAGGGCGCACTAACGCAGCGAGCGGTATAGTTCAGGCGATGATGACATTTATCGATTGGCGACGGATAGATTCCCTGCCAGAACAACTTCAAGAGGAAGCTTTGGAAATTAAAAAATGTTCTGCTACCAAATACGATTTCGATAAAATGGATAAATCATTATTTTGGGTGAAATGTTTCACAGTTTACCCCGAAATAGCAGAGAGAGCACTACAGTTGTATTTACCCTTTTCAAGTACATATTTGTGCGAAAGGGGATTTTCTGCTGACATTAGTAGTGATTTGCGCTGTGCGATTTCTGTGGTAAAGCCGAGAATCGAAAACCTCGTCAAATCGATGCAAGCACATCCATCACATTCCAATAAGTAGGTATTACCAAATTAATTTTGTATGATTATTGATTTTTGTGTAACTTTGATGTGCAATAAAAATACTTATTTTGTTATTACAGTGTTTTTCTCAACTGATATTAACCTAACTAAAATTATCGAGGTAGAAGGGGGGGCGCGAAAATATTTTTTGGTAGAAAGGGGGCGCGGCCTCAATAAGTTAGGGAACCCCTGCTTTAAACGTTGTTATTTCCATGGCGCCTTAAAATTGAGGTGTAATCTAGTATGCACATTGACAGTAAACTGACTTCCGCACTAAGAAACACAACCAATAAGATAAAGAAGCCCATAAGCCATTGATAATCTTTTTATTATTATGGTACACCGCCGCCATTACAATAATATTTACAAGTCTGTAAGTATTTGTCATTTTCTCAAGGGATATATAGTATTAATTGTAGAATACTTAATTCTATTACCTCTATTCAGACGAAGCCCAGCTTAAGAACGGATAAAAGCATTACAAAGGCTGAATCGTAGAATATAAGCTGTACAATGAAGCTGGTTAAGCTCTAAACCGGCTCTAAACCAGCCCTTGCAAAAGCCTGTACAGCCTTTGAACAGCCCTTAAAATGCTCAAGGCTGTTTAATTTGGGGCCTCTTTTGGCATTACAGGGTCTGTGTAGCTGGCTACTCAGCTTTTGTGCAGCCGGGCTAAACAGCCTTAAGTTTCGATATTACTTTTAGTCCAGCTCTTCTACAGCTGACGTGTGCTGCTTGGGTTTCCTTTAGACATAGACTTGTTATCAGATTAAACACATTAACCGCCTCCGTGGCGTAATGGTTAGTCCACTCGCTTCACACCTGAAGGTCGCGGGTTCGATTTCCGACGGAGTCTAATTTTGTAAGAGTCGGTTTGGTAGGTGGTAGGACAATATCAATGCCCGCTTCCATCTTCCATTAGGTGGGATGAGCTTAGGGGCTGTTCAAGTAATATACGTAAGTAATATCGTCAGAAATAGTAAGCAAAGCTTTTACCCTCCCCCCCCCCTCCCCCTCCCATGCTTACGTAAACATTGGTACATGCATTTTTCAATGTGTTCTTGAATCTTCAGTTATTCCTGAGGAGCAGTTATATATAGAGTCTAGAAATAAGGAAAAGGCTTGAAATAGTGGATTTTAACGCACATACTATTTATTTAAGCACAATTTATTGACAGGGTATTCAGTTAATATAATCTTAATATATTTACGAAAAGAACAGAATAATTAAACTTTTTTCGGGAATCCTAGAAAATGCGTTTCGTTTTCAAGTGTAAACAAGTAGGCTTCCCACATGTGTTCAAACCAAAATCGTACAAAATCCGAAAAATTAAAAAAATAAATACTGCTGACCACCTAGACCCCCATCCCCCATGTCATTAAAAATAAGCAAAGCAAAGACCCCCCCGCCCCCTTGCAGTGCTCACGTAATACTTGAATAGCTCCTTATCAATACAAATAAAAAAGGCTTATGAATATGAATAAAATGAAAACTATCACATTACGTATTTCTGAACGACAGCCTTAGCGTTAGTACTAATATATATACTGTGGCCTTAGTGTGTTTCGAGAATTTTTTGAAAGTATGAATGGCAAATAAAGATGACTGCTGAAAGGTGTTCTCTGTAATTAATTATAGTGTGTCAAGGATATTGTAACGATTCGTCAGCAGGAAATTGGCACAGAATTATTTGCATACCTAATATACTAAGACCTACTCGAGATATGACTTCAACATACAAGTGTAACAATATTGGTGCAGGGCCCATTAACTGGAGGTTCTACTCATCATACTGAACAACTTTCTCCAGGGAACCCATAGTCAATTCTCAAGAAAAAGGATCATCCATACTAAAATGCACAGAATTGATCGATCAGCTGATCTATTTGTATGAAGAGTTGAATATTTCTTTTTTGTGATTTCAGCAAAGTCGTAAAACAAAAGTTGTTCAGTATGACGTGTAGAAGCCCCAGTTAACGGGACCTAGGTACACCAATTTTGTTACACGCTGTATTGTTCTCCTGCAACACAAACGTGATTTAAATTATCAAAATTTTACTGTAAAATGCACGGAGAAGGTATAAGTAGATACCGATCTTATCAAACGATTCCGAACTGTAATTATTTAAGTCCATTTTAGTTCTTAACTATAGTTGTACAGAGTTGAACTCTGTAAGTGGCACTGTTGTCGAGATCCAATTTTTATAAGCGGGAACGAAGTCGCGGAAATATATAAATATTTATAGAACATTAATATTATTCAGCTCATATAGAGGGGCACATAGCTGAAGCAAGTTCCCGAGTGGCGACCACGCACCGGAAAATTAACCGTTGGCAGGCTTCTAACTCGGTGGACCGACGACCTGGTGAAGGTCGCGGGAAGCCGCTGGATGCGGGCAGCGCAGAACCGGTCGTCGTGGAAATTCTTGGGAGAGGCCTTTGTCAAGCAGTGGACGTCCTTCGGCTGATATGATGAATATTGTTCAGGGATAAATCACACACGATAAAGAAAAAGTGGAACGCTCATGCATTATACTCCTAATTAATGTAGAAAAAATCTGGCCCAGCGCGAATCGTACTCGCGTGGAGAGGGTTCCGTACCATTCCGTTTCCGTTAGAACGTGAAGTCGAACGTTTTCACGTAAACTATAACAAAGACCCAATAGACAATAGATTCCCTATTGTTTTCCAATTTTTCGAATCTTAAAAAAATAATGTGGAAATCCCTAAAAAGGTGTTTTAGGTAAAAACGATATAAATCTGTCTAACAACATGACAGATTTATTGTTATGGCTACATTAACTGAGTTCACAGATTAAGGAATGTGCGTGCAGGAGAAAGCGTTATAAAAATTTGTTCTTGTTTATAAAACCCACCAGTTAGTGGCGGCAAGCCAACAGAAATGTCGGAATTCATGTCAGTTGTTTTTATTATCTTTGTCCATCCATTTCATTGGATAAATCCAGAACAACTCCATTTAAAATTAAAACCACGTATTGTATGCGGCATTCTTGTTTAAATTAGGGATAAATACTAGAAACCGACTATTGGGGTTCTGTCTCCAAAAGTAAAATGGCTATTACTAAGCTTAGACTGTCTGTCCGTCCGTCCGATCTTTAAAGGCTGTATCTTTTGAATAATAGGTAGCCAGCAAAAGCTTTCACAGAATATGTGTTATATGATATATGTGCCATAATATTAATATGGCGGATTTACTAACATATATTAGTACTCTCAATAACAAAGTAAAAAGGGGGTCCCCACTCCCCATGCAATAAACGTCTTTTAAGGGTTCTGTAGTTGGCCAAAGGCGTCGGTGGCTCAACCGGTAACGACTCGGTCCTCCTAACCAGAGGTGCTGGGTTCAAATCCGGACGGCCAATATACCAATGAGTTTTTCGAAACTTACGTACATATACTCACCGATTGCTTTGACTGTGAAGGAAAACATCGAGAGGAAACCTGCACACACCTGCGAAGAAACTCGAATGTTGTGTGTGAAGTCGACCAACCCGCACTGGGCCCGCGTGGTCGACTAAGGCCCGATCTCCCTAATTCAGGGTAGGCTCTATCCCCTCGCTGGGGACGTATATGAGCTGATATGACTATAGTTGGCTATTGAAACCATATAGTTTGAACTGGGTACCCTTAGTTTCACCATGTCCGTCTTTCCGTCAATACGTCACAACTCACAGCCGTTACACTCAACTATTAATTTTAAAGGTAAATTCTTAGGGCTAAGTAGGCCTAAGAGGATCGTAAAGCTGGAATTTAGGTCGTTGGCGGCGCGGTGGTAATAAGCCTTAAAATAAGACGCTGGCAGAAGTGTATTATATTCGACGGTGATCACTTTAAAGGGGGACAATATCAAAATTTAGTAATAGGTAAATAAAAAAATATGTATTCACAAATTCCGGGGATTTTTGATCAGCCTGTGTCTACATTTATTTTTGAAGTCTACGGACCCTACTTTGCGCATGGTGACCCGCACTTGGCCTCTTTTTTAAGGTTTTTTTGTTAGTTCTCTATTGTAAAAACGATAATAGAAATTTGGCAAGGTGTAAGAATTAAATTAAAGAATAAAGTGTAAGAATTAAATTAAATTATAGAAATAGCTATTTTTGCTATGTACCAAAATCACTCATATAATCATGACAGCCAAGACGGAGCCTTCATAATTTTAAACAAAAAAACTACTTCAAACGCACTAGTCGCCACTACGATTTTTGAAGGTTCCTCTTGATTTCTCTGGGATGCCATCATCAGATCCTGGTTTCCTTATCATGGTACTAGCCTTGGGATATCTCCTTTTCAACAAAAAAAGAATCATCAATATCGGTTCATAAACGACGAAGTTATCCGCGAACAAATATAAAAAAATATATATACGGTCGAATTGAGAAACCTCCTTTTTTGAAGTCGTTTAAAAACAATAAAATAAATAGTTCTTAAAAGGAGAATGTATGCGGCTCCGCCACACATACAAGCATCAAACTTACTTGGCGTGATTATTGGCCCGTTTTTGTTGACTATTGACTGGCACGGAACCCTTAAACTGGCACTTGGCCAGTTATTTTACTGTAACTAGTAATACTTATAGTCAGACTGTCTTGTCTATGTCTTTTAATATAGCACGTTTAGGTCGTGTGCTTATAAAGTGTCTCATTTATTCTTGTTGTTAAGAACTGCGCTCTATTTCTTTTTTGCCTCACTGGCGAGTCACTTTTCAAAAGGAATTATGCCTCCGCGATGCAACAAACTAATCCTTTAAGTAACGTATAGCGGATGTCACATCCTCATAATTTACACCCATTATTTATCCTACGTTCCAGAATTAGACTATAAAACCGGCCAAGTGCGATTTAGCATCACACAAAAAGGGTTCTGAACCAAAACTCGGAAGGACTTTAGATTTTCTTATAAATTTTCCTGTGCATTTAAGCTCATATACTGTGATTATTTTAAGATTTTAGGCCCAGTAGTTTTTGAGATAAAGGGGGGGGGGGATGGAGTGGTCAATTTTCACATATTTTCTTAAATTACTTCAAATCTTTTCATTTAGAATTATAAAAAAAACATAAATTCGACATTCTTATAACAAGCGCTTTCATTTGATAAGATTAAGAAATATATTTTGAAAAACCTAAAAAAAAGTCTCCTAGTTTCAACCACCGACTTGCGTATGTGTACCAAATTTCAACTCAATCGGTCTAATAGTTTCTGAGAAAATTGTCTGTGACAAGACGGACGGACGGACAGACACACGAGTGATCCTACAACAATGGTTCCGTTTTCACCTTTTGAGTTACGGAACCCTTAAAACTAGTAGAACGAATGAGTTTATTAATCTTTAGTTACAATAAAGCAATAGTTTCAGAAACTAGTATCGTTAATGGTTTTAATAGCGTTTTCATGACTGACGAATGCAATGTTGCAGACAGTTTTTGCAATAGCTGCGCGAGCCTGCGCTCAGACAGTAAATGCCCGTGAAACGCCGCGCCGACTGAACTCGAGCCCAAATGGCCATGAGTGGTGGATGGAGGTCGCAAGCGCAAGCCTGCTACTATGAGACTGTTATAGCAAAGTATATATATTAGTACTAACATACTCTTTTTTTTGGTTAATTTCTTTAACATCTCAACGGAACAATGGATTGTGTGATTTTTGCACAGAGATGGTTGAGGAGGTGGGAAATGACATGATTTACTAATAAGCATATCCTGACATAGTTCCCGAGGGATCTGGAGAAAGGTCATGTCCACGCGCGGCTCGCGCACCGCGCACCCACTAAGACAGTCATGAAAAAGATGTCCACGCGGGCGAAGCTGCGGGCAAAAGCTAGTCAGTAATAAATAAACATTATATTTACACTACTATAGAGATAGCTCTATACATATTATATCAGACTTGATAAAAATTTACAAATAATTTGGGTTTGTTTGTATGGGAGGTATTTTTATCAGTTTTTTTCTGGAATAAATACTTACCTGTATAGTAGGCCATATACAGATATAGTGACGTGTTAAGTTTCATCGTTACAACCAATTTTGAGAAACAATGATAAAAAACCTGGGTTTTTATATTTTACATGGGAGGTATCTTACTCAGATTTTTCCTGGATTATCGAACGAAGTTGTAAAAAATAATGTGTTTTTTTGCTATGGTGGCAACCCTAAAAAATCGAGTTTGTTTGTAAATTCTTTATTTATTTTATTTATTATTTACAATTGGTTAGCCCTTGGCATCATCTCACCTGATGGTAAGTGACGATGTTGCCGAAGTAAAAAAAACCAATTAAGTTAACAAAACAAAAACAGACTAGCAAAGGCGGACTTTACCTAACTTTCATCTAAATCGGATCAGTAGTTAAGGAGCTAGAGCCTGGACTCACACAAAGCCTTTATTATTTTAAGTTTTTGAACTATATTAATGTAAGACAATCGATCCCCATCAAAATCTCAATTTAGATTTTGTTTGTCATCACATTATCTCCTCACTACGTCGCTCGAAACTAAAAATTATCGGGATGGTGTTAGAAAGACACAAATATACTTACAAATATGTACGTATAAAGACGCTACGTAACCCAATAGTGTTCATATAGTAGAGATTTAGGGACTTAAGATTATCTAGCGATTAATTGAAAAATGAGATGTAGTCAAACACACTCAATTTTTTAATAATAATTAAAAAAAAACGACTTCAAACAGGAAACTAAGGTTCCCCCCGATTTCTCTGGGATGCCATCATCAGATCCTGGTTTCCTTATTATGGTACCTCCCTCGGGATATCTCCTTTCCAACAAAAAAAGAATCATCAAAATCGGTTCATAAATGACGAAGTTATTCGCGAACACACATAAAAAAAATATACGTTCGAATTGAGAACGAGATGAGAGGAGAATGAGATTTTTTGAAGTCGGTTAAAAAGAAACATTTGGAATTTACAGCTATATATTAAATAAGGTCAAGATTACTTTTAAATCCATAGAAAGTGAATGTTTCCTGGTTGCGAGAGGCGTTTCAATGTAAACCCAGATAATAACGGTTCGTGTTTCAGACGCAAACAAAACCTCGGCAAATAACAGACGTTGATGTAAACAGGTTCACTTTTCACGGCCACAATCCGGACGGAACTGACCTTAAACTTTATTTCTACTGAAATTTATCATTCCTTTCTGATACTATGATATCTATGTCTCAACCGGTAACGACTCGGTCCTCCTAACCAGAGGTGCCGGGTTCAAATCCGGATGGCCAATGTACCAATGAGTTTTTCAAAACTGACGTACATATACTCACCGATTGCTTTAACGGTGAAGGAAAACATCGCGAGGAAACCTGCACACACCGCGAGGAAACTCGAAGGTTGTGTGTGAAGTCGACCAACCCGCACTGGGCCCGCGTAGTCGACTAAGGCCCGATAGCCCTAATTCAGGGTAGGCTCGAGCCCCTCGGTGGGGACGTATATGAGCTGATATGATAAACTATGATATTGCGTATTGACCTAAAAGAAAGCTGACGATGCAAATGTTCCCGAGCCATCAATCGTTGTCGATATTCAAAGATATCGGAAAAGCTTGTTGAGAATGTATACAGTAGCAAGCAGAGGGTGAATCATGATTTTTTTTCTATTTTCGTCGCATCGTTCCATCGCGCATAGAAAAGAGCAAACTGCCAAAAGCCAAATATGTAGATTTTTTAATACAGTCGCTACAAAAGTGGTTAAGTGTGCGCAAAATTGATTTTACTTTACCACTTTTTTTTATTTGTAGCTCGGAGGAACAAGACATTTCTAGAAAATAAAAAATATAATAACCAAAGACACAGAATCTTCTTTAAGACTTTTGATAGGAGAACTTTAAAAGAGATTGCTTGTTCCTCCGTGAGCTAACCTCTAGCTGATTAGATTCTCTTTGGATTATATATTTGTGAAGAATGGAGAATATATATAAATGAAGCGCGTAGGTTGCACCAAGGAATAGGTCCATCTTTTCTAAGAAGGTTTTAATGCTTACAATAATATTATCCTAAGCCTTATTGTAATATATTTATGGTAATATTAAAAAAAAACTTACGCATGCGTACATGTGCTTAGCTAAATTAAATATGGCGCAATTTTCGTAAAACTGAATTGAGTTGTTTTAGTTGTGAAAACGAATAAAATTATGAATAGTTAATATGAAAAATATACCTCTGTGTATGTATAAGAAAACTCCAAGTGAGATTACTCCCCGGACATTTAAAATGAGCCACAAGTCGCGTAAAATGATCTTTGGTTGCCGAAACCTTGATAGGTATGTATGTATATAAGTCTGTATGTACCCATGTATTTTGTTTTTCTGTCACGGTCGCTTTTTATTTTACCACTTTTCACACAACTGTATTCAAAAACCTCGTATGAAACATGGGTGTAAAAGAATATAACAAACTCGTATCTATGGTAAACCCTCGCCTGCGGTTTGGGCTAACAAATGTCACGTGCTTGTTATTGACCTTTTTACCACCCTTGTATCATAAATAACTATTGTAAATGAATTTAGAAACCTTCCTTATTCCGATTCCAATAACTTTATCAGTTCCCACAGTCGTGGGACAGAAGTGGGGTCCACAAACACATGACAGAAATGGCAATGCAACCTTTCACCTCTCCCGTAGCCTGTCCTTATACGGTGACGCCGCGGGACCACCAGAGAAATGCTCGACCAACGATCTGGGACCATGTTCCGAGAAATTAGAATACAAAGAGCTTAGCGTATAGTTTAGAACACGGATCTGATAAATAAGGTTGGATTATATATGTGCGCTGGGCAGGTGCGTCACAAGTATGATTAGATAATCATACTTAACTGAAGCACGCGTTCAAACTTTTAATTTGCGTGTGGTTGTGTGTAACGTGCAGACTCTAGAAATGGTGTGAGACACAATTGCAGCCCTGTGTTCTAAGTGTGTTTTGTTTAATAGTGTGCGCAATTCTTGTATGTATTTTGTATTATTATTGCTTGTGTAGTGGAGTTGATGGGTGGGAGACAGGCGGCGACGCTGGTTTTCAAACCAAAGTGTGACTATTGCCAATCCAACCTTATTTATCTTATCCGTGGTTTAGAAGAAGCCAAGCAGGTACCGCGAAACATATATTTTGCAAACTAAGAATTTTTGTTTGTTTAGCTGTTTTGAGGTTGCTAGAAAACTAGGTGGCAGATTCGTAGGTACTTGTGGACTAGTTTCGAATAACGGTTCATGTTACAACATAGGTTCAAAGTAGGTAGGTATATTTTAAATAAAAGTACGTAATTACCACATTTTAATTAACATTAAAAAATACATTAAAAAAGCGTCGGTGGCTAAAAAAGCGTCGGTGGCTCAACCGGTAACGACTCGGTCCATCTAACCAGAGGTACCGGGTTCAAATCTGGACGGCCAATGTAACAATGAGTTTTTCAAAAAAACTTACGTACATACTTACCGATTGCTTTAACGGTGAAGGAAAACATCGTGAGGAAACCTGCACACGCCTGCGAAGAAACTCGAAGGTTGTGTGTGAAGTCGACCAACCCGCACTGGGCCCGCGTGGTCGACTAAGGCCTAATCGCCCTGATTCAGGGTAGGTTCGAGCCCCTCGGTGGGGACGTATATGAGCTGTAATGATGAATTACCACATTTAAATAATAAGTTAACTGTAGCCTTTAAATGCATTGCATTTAGGGTGACTAATACTTACCTGCAAACCTCTGGTAATTCTACTCATGAAACAGAACAACTTTCATTCTATAACTTTGCTGAAAGCGCATTTTTTACTTTTGAGCGAAGAAGGAGTGAAGAAGGTACATATTACATATTGTCATATGTCATATGTACCTTCATATGTCTGATGGCTAAAAAAATCAAAGTTGAGATTTGGATGGGGATCGATTGTCTTACATTTTTAGTCTAAAGAAATAAAAAAATATGTGTGTGTCTGTACGTTCGTCCGGTACTTTAGTTTTCTAGACAGATTTGGGTGAAATTCGGGTTACGACGATATTATTTTTATATCTTCAGGCATTTTTTTTTTTCAAATTTCCTGGTTGCAGACGGACGCACACACACAAACACTTATTTTTTATGTAAGACAAAATTAGAAGTTAAGATTCTAATGGGGATCAACATTTTAACTTCGATTTTTCTTTCCATCAAAATACCTTTTCTCTACTCCTCAGTCGCTCGAAAGCTAAAAAAAACGTATAAAATCATATCTCTAGCTCCCACACATAGTGGTTGTGACTACAGCTCCACGTCCACGCATTCCAGTTGGAATTAAGTAAGAAGGTACTCTGGCGTCGTCGTCGTTCTTGTCCACAATAATCCCCAGTTTCCTTGAGACGGAATTAATTTTATTAATACTCAAGTATCCGTTGATATTTGTACAAAATGACACCTGTCCCTAATACTGTGTAACTGGACCACCCTTGTGCAGATTAAAACGAAAGAAGAAACAGTTAAAATACTCAAGACATTAAAACTGTTACTTAACATTTTTGACTTACAGCCGGGTATGTCTGTAAGTAGACAATAAAATATGGGAAAAAAATTCGATTAGATAGAGCCATAAATTATAATTTTATCGCTACAAATAAAGCTCAAAAAGCACCTAATAAAGATCAGTGCCACAAATAAGCCGTTGATATTTTTAACCGTCAACAGTTACTGAGTCACAGTAAAAACGAAGAAACCAAGCCGCCAACAATAAAAGAAAACAATATTATGCACGGAGCCATGGCGCCGGGCAATTTCACTGAGAGTGGCAAAGTGGCATCAACGCAAAATGGAAGAAAACAAGAAAACTTACAACATAAATAGTACTGCTTTTCTAAGAGCGTCACAAATTGTAATATTTTCAAGCGACTTCCAAAAAGGAGGAGGTTCTCAATTCCTCTGTATGTTTTTTTATTATGTATGTTACCTCATAACTTTGGACTGGGTGAACCGATTTTTATGATTCTTTTTTTTATTCGAAAGCCAGTGCTTCCCGTGTGGTCCCATATAAATTTTATCAAAATCGGTGTAGTACATTATTAGAAAATTAACAAAAAACAAAAATAATAATGCAAAAATCTACTAAGTTGTTGCGATGGAAGTCGGTTTTTTAACGTGTTTTGCGTTTTCAATTATATAACGATTAATTTGGCGATTCGACTCAAAAGCGTCGGTGGCTCAACCGGTAACGATTTGGTCCTTCTAACCAGAGGTACCGGGTTCAAATCTGGACGACCAATGTACCAATGAGTTATTCAAAATTTATGTACACTTACCGATTACATTAACAGTGACGGAAAACATCGTGACGAAACCTGCACACGCCTGCGAATAAACCCGAAGGTTGTGTGTGAAGTCGACCAACCCGCACTGGGCCCGCGTGGTTAGGGTTACCAGATGTTAAATTGAAAATTCCTGACAAAAAGCCTGATTTTAATCAAAACGTCTTGACATTTTACTGAAACGGGCGCGGTTTGACGACGCACAGTAGTCATAGTAATAGAAAACACCACTTATAATATTCCTTTTGAGTGCCAACTGGTCACTCTCCGACTCATAATCTACCATTGAGCCTACTCTAACTCCCCACACAATGAAAAAGTCACCATTCATTTTAGTCCATGGGCTGCTTGATAAAAGACCTATAAACACGTAAATAATCAAAAAAAATCCTGACATTGTCAAAGTCCAGCCAGAAATAAAAATACTGACATGTCAGGACAAATCCTGACGTCTGGCAAGCCTAAGCGTCGTGGTCGACTAAGGCCTGATCGCCCTAATTCAGAGTAGGCTCGAGCCCCTCGGTGTGGACGTATATGAGCTGATGCCTGATATGATGATGATGATGAATTTGGCGACTCAGCGAGATCTTGCTTCAAATACATCACAGATTTATAATCCGTTAGCATTATCAATAAGTGTGAAGACGTGGTCAGTGATTACTGACCGAACCAGTTTAAAGTGGCTTTATAAATTGCTTTCAAACTGGCGCCTCTATCGCAGCATCTTAGTAATGCTGGGATGTTGCCTCCTACTTAAGTTGCATCATATGCATCTTAGCTGGACAGTAACATGAATTTCTGATCCAGATCAAAAAGCAAATTCTCAATTTTACGTAGAACATTACTATACCGCATTGATTGACCTTACTTGTCTTTTCAACCGACTTCCAAAAAGGAGGAGGTTCTTAATTCGACTGTATGTTTTTTTTATGTGTGTAACCTCAGAACTTTTGACTTGGGTAAACCGATTTTAATGATTCTTTTTTTATTTGAAAGCTAGTACTTCCCGTGTGGCCTCATAGAAATTTTAACAAAATCGGTGTAGTACTTTATTAGAAAATTAACAAAAACCAAAAATAGTAATGCAAAAATGTACTAAGTTGTTGCGACGGACGTCGGTTTTTTAACGTGTTTAGCGATTTCAATAATGCGTTCACAATTTCAAAGATCGGCAGCTAAATTATTATTGTATGCATAAAGGAGAAAAACATTGGTTGTATGTTTTGGAGAGGCATTCTTTTCATAACATAGGTATGTACATATTTCTTGATAGTCCAACTTGTAGCCATATAATATTTTGTAGAGGTGCCTTTAGGATATGACCTTCTAATTATGCAAAATTGGTTTTATTGATTGAACAAAAAGGCGCACTGCTCGCAATGATTAGTATCAGCACTCAAATGGTGTGGGCGGACATCGACACACGGAATGACACACCGACACACCGACACACCGACAGACTCACTGACTAATCAAGTCACGGCCATTTACAATGTGAAGACGGTTGGAACGATTCAGCCAGACAGCCACAACTGCTCGCATCCTTTTGCGAAATAGCAAACAACATGGTAGGAGCTATCTATCGCATATACTTACGTTTGAACAAGTTTTCAACTTTCCTTACTGCTCAATGCATTAAGATTATATTAAGATTTGTTACCAATAAATTGCTAATTGAAAAGTTAATATTAACTTGTTAATAGTTTTAGAAACTTCGTAACGATGATGATGTAACAGCAGAAATGCTGTATCGGAAGTTTAATTCAAATAACAGCTGGTTTCTCCAGAATGGGAAAATAAAAAAAAAACAAATATACTTACACACTACATGAAACGTAAACGAGCAAAATTAATAAATAACTTTAGGAATTCATTAAAAAAATTGAAAACACGACAGCGTTTACTACTTGCGTTTAAAACTTTAGTCCTCATTTGGTTAGTTGGCTAAAAACACTCACGGGATCAAGACGAATTTAACGATACCTCATACGTTAAAATCCTTCAAGCCGTTAAGGCTATTATAGCAGGGGAACATAGAAATCTACAACATACATATATCCTTCGGAGGCAGTCGAGTAATAAAATATAGTGTATAGGTAAGACTGTACAATAAGCCACCCACGGAAAATAAGCTATAGATTGAACAAAAAACCTTCGATAAAAACAAATGTTGTAATGACTACAACCATGATTTATTATGTGTATAGTGCAGCGCTGTACATTACGAAACTAAACGACCTGGATATGAAAACCGTAACATACCATATGTAATGCAACAAAAACATTATACATTGGTTCTAAATTAATGATATAACCATAAAAGTTTTATCAAGAGCTAAACATTTCAACAAGTCTGCAATCGATTTATTTAGTTATTGTTTCACATTTATTAAATTTCGTAAATGAATTGTATTAACCATGGAAATCAAATCATCGCCACCCAGTACGCTTCAATTACACGGGCTAACGCATGCTCAATGCTCATGCCCCACCTTCGTTAGAATACAAAGGGCGAAGGGCCGATTGCTTTCATTGTGATTGTATTGCGTTTGCGCTTGGTGCTTAGCTTATTCATTCATTATTCACGAGTAAATGACAGTCACTTTCTATTATTTTCTAACTCCCGACGCAAAAAAAGGAGTGTTATAAGTTTGAAGCCTATGTCTGCCTATTTGTATGTGGGTCTGTACATATCATCGAGTTTCTAAACGAGTGGTCCGATATCGATGCGTTAACCGCAATGGTTTTAGCCATGTTAGATAGAAATCCATTCATCTGTGAATGGAGCTCGTTAAATGCCCGCCGAAACGATAAGAGATAAAGGTGTAAAATAATGCACACCCTTGGCAGATTTTAGGTGCAAAAAAATAATTAAAATTGCAAAAAACAAAATGGCAGTCGAAATTTACTTTATTTTATATATTTATTGAAATTACAGCGTAAATCTACAGTACCTAATCATACTTTAAAAATACGAAGTTGCTTAGATTTAGCTGAAATTTGGTCAGGGTTTTTAATTTCATTGATTAAATATCGTCGATATAATATAGCGTCGCGTTGGTGGCGTAACGGCAAGGGCCGCCGCATCCTGTCCGGGAGGTCGTGGTTCGAATCTTGTACCAATATGATTTCGAATTTAGATTTCATATGTACGTTTTTCCGACGCTCTTACAGTGAAGGGAAAACATCGTGAGGAAACCTGCACACGCCTGCGGAGAAACTCGCAGGTTGTGTGTGAAGTCGACCTACCCGCACTGGGCCCGCGTGGTCGACTAAGGCCCGATCGCCCTAATTCAGGGTAGACTCGAGCCCCTCGGTGGGGACGTATATGAGCTAATATGATGATGATTAAAATATACTACTCAAAACAAACCAAGGGCCACCTAAGTTTTCACCGTACATTTTCATACAGAGAGGTGGTACAAACAGCCACGATAATTTTTTAAATCAAGAATAGTAAGGAAACTGCTAAGTGCAGTCATTAGGTTAGATCCCTGGCTACAAATGTGTCAGAGATCACAACGTTCTGCTGATCCTCGGGAACTCCGTAGACTGCTCAGAAGAGAGCACACGGTAAATTGACAAATTTCCCATACATTCTAAGGAAAAAAAAATCATGAACTTTGTTGTGAGTAGCCTACGGAGTTTCCGATGAACTGCAGAATGTTGTTATGTTCGACACGTTTATAGCCAGGGATCTAAACTAATATGACTACATACTCTTTGTAGTCTCCTTACTTTTTTTGATTTAAAAAAATCGTGGTAGTTTGGGCCACCAAAATGTACTGAGAAAACTTAGGTGGCCATTATTTTGTTTGATATAAGGTCTAACAAAATTAGCTGAAACTATTTTAACTGGTGCTTCTACCCATGAAACTTAACAACTTTCCCCATGAAACCCATAGTCAAATCTCAAAGAAAAAAATTGAACTTCCCATACTAAGTTGGCTGATCAGCTGATCGAGTTAGTATGGGAGTGTCCCATTTTTGCGATTGATTATGGGTTCCATGGGGAAAGTTGTTCAGTTTCATGGGTATAAGTACCAGTTAAAATAGTTTCAGCTTATCTTGTTACACCTTATAAACTCGTAAATCTACAAGGTGTATTAAATTGGTGTAGGCCCCGTTAACTGGGGCTTCTACTCATCATACTGAACAACTTTTGTTCTACGACTTTGCAGAAAACGTAACAATTTTTTTTACTCTTCATACAAATCGATCAGCTGTTCGACCGATTTTGTGCGTGTTATTATGGAGAGTCCAACTTTTTTATTGAGAATTGACTATGGGTTCCTTGGAGAAAGTTGTTCAGTATGACAAGTAGAACCCCCAGTTAACGGGACCTACACAAATTTAGTTACATCCTTTATAGATTTAAATTTACTCTTCACGTAGAATTACTTCAGGTTTCATTTATGTTTCTTTTCTCTTTGGTGGACTGGCTCGTCTTGCCATCATATTTTTTGTTGGAATGCAACAGATAAATGTAGCTATTGTGTGTCATTCATCCATTGTCAACATAAAATTGTTATCATCTGTCACTTTAATTTTCTTGCTACATTGTCTTGCACAGTGGCAACGAACTTTAATAGGACTTCTTATTTATGGGAGCAAAAACTAGTTGGTTGCTTCAGTGATGATCAAGTAATAGCTTATCATATCAATCTTAGATAGATGAGAAAAAAAAATCTCTGCCACACCACAAATTAAGAGATAAAATAATCTAATAACTACGAATAAACTAAACTAATAAGTAAATAAAATAATGAAACATTGCATGTAGATATTATCATCATATCAGCCGAACTGCTGGACAAAGGCCTCCCCAAGGATTTTCACAACGACCGGTCCTACGCTGCCCGCATCCAGCGGCTTCCCGCGACCTTCACCAGGTCTTCGGTTTACAGAGTGGGAGGCTTTCGTACGCTATGTGTTGCGGTGTGCGGTCGCCACACGAGAACTTAACTACCCCAAAGGCCATCTGTTCTACGAGCTATGTGTAAACGAGCATTGTGGAAATCTGCGTGTGAGTGTGTATGTGTTTCTGTGCGTGGGGAGAGGGGGTGTGAGGTGTGTGTGTGTGGGAGGGCATGAATTATAATTTGTCATAATATTCAGCTATTCATACGGACGAAGTCGCGGGCAACAGCTACTCATGTAATAAAATAAAGGTAATTAATATTTTACGCGTTATATTATGCGTCGGTGGCGCAACGGCAAGGGCCGTTACCTCCTATCCGGGAAGTCGTGGTTCGAGTCCTGCCACGTACCAATTGTGTTTTTGAATTTCGATCTCATAATATCTACGTTTATCCGACGCTCTTACGGTGAACGGTGAGGAAACCTGCACACGCTTTCGAAGAAACTCGAAGGTTGTGTGTGAAGTTGATCAACCCGCAATGGGCCCGCGTGGTCGACTTAGACCCGATCGCCCTAATTCAGAGTAGGCTCGAGCCCCTCGGTGGGGACGTATATTATGAGCTGATGTGATGATGATGAATTACTATTTGAGTATCTATAGTTAGTTTCAGTACCTTCGTTACTATCAAGCACCGTGAGATCATAATTCTAGTTATTCGTATCGGATTTGGTTGCATCATTCTCTGCTGTGTATTGTTGTAGCACTTGTATTCAGTGTTCACAATACAAAACAAGCTCGCAGAGTTGGTAGCTGTCCTTGACTTGTGTTGGCGCCGGCGCGCGCGCAGCGATGTTGCCTCCACGCCGCCACCCATCAGTGTTGCCAATTTAGCGACTTAGTAGCTAGATCTAACGTATACTCGGAGCAGTCTAGCGACAAAAAAAAATCGACGCTTCATACATTTTTGCGACTTTTCAAGCACAGTAACACCGTACATCTAACGACAGAATTGCCATTTTTATATTGTTCTAGCGACTTTTCAAGCGTACGACTAACGACTTTTTGACATATAGAGTTGGCATCACTGCGCGCGCCGCCGCCAGGTGCCTCTCTCCAGACTTAAATTTAGTATCGCTAACGCTAGTAATACCACAACACCCACAGTAATTTAAACTTTGCAAATCATGTGGAAAGAACCTCAATTGACTGATAGATCGCCTCGCCTGTCTTGGTCGATTGACTGCAACCGTTAGCCTATTCAAATTCGAAATAATTTCTTCGTAGTATATTGTTCTTACTGTGTCAAGAGAATTTATGTGTTTCTGTAACCATTCAAATTCGAAACGACTTCTCACTATTTGGTT
Source organism: Coleophora flavipennella (assembly GCA_947284805.1). NCBI lineage: Eukaryota > Metazoa > Arthropoda > Insecta > Lepidoptera > Coleophoridae > Coleophora > Coleophora flavipennella. The sequence continues at coordinate 18,336,985 of OX369257.1, forward strand.
TGTGCTCAATTTCTCTCAAAGTATTGTTTATGAAACTTTCACTGTACGGTAAGGGGGCGTTCAAGTATTATTTGACGCAGTTTTTCAAGATTTCTGTTCCTTCCTCCCCCCATGTAACGTGCCGTAACGTTTTTCTGTGCTTCCCCCCCCCCCCCCCCCCCACTCCCTAAAACACCCAAGAGACCAATTTTACCTTAATAAAATAAAAAACGACGTACAATATAAAGTCGAAGGATTCCCTGTATAAAACGGATAATAAAAAGGCTTGATTTTAATTCGTAGATTTTTATTTAAATAATAAAAAACCTGTGTTACGTAACGCGTTGTTAGAACCCCCGTCCCGCCCCTGTAACGCATCGTAACGTTTTACAAGACCCTCCCCCCAATCTGCGTTACGTAATACTTGAACGCCCCCTAAGGTTGCCTGGAAGAGATCTCTTATAGAGACGAGTCCACCTTTGTATATGTCCTTTCTAAGTGTTTTTCATGTGAATATTGTGTGCAATAAAGGATTCAACCAGCTAGTTCATCATGACTACGCGCAGGTAGGTGTAGGTAATCCGGATTTCTTAGACTTCAGTTAAAATTGCTACATTTTACACATGCTAAATCAGAGAGTGATGGTCAAACGGTAAACCAGGTCATTGACCATAGTCTTCTCTGTACATACAGTCCTGACCACAAAACAAGTATGTCCCGTACTAAATGTCTGATAGATCGCGGCGTCTAAGTTGTCTGGTCTTATCGAAGTACAGTATCTCAGTGTCGTGGTATTTCTGTATGATTATTGTATTATAACTCTGTCGAAATTTTAATTCATTGATCTGTTTACTTTAGCTGTGTATTTGTAGTTTATGTAAAGCGACGAACGACAACGAATAGCTTCGTGACAAATAACAATAAATTTTATAGTGTGTTGTGCGTCTAACAGACGTAGAGTTAAACGATTATTCCCAACTCGACCATAGTGAACGTTTCTGGTATCAGCGTTAACATGGAAAACGTTATTTTATTTAATCCTTTGGTATGTTATACTTTTCGTTTAAGTGTTTCCTTACTTTTAAATAATTTAAATTAGCAAAAAAAGTTACGTCAAAGTAAATACTCTTCGTCTACCATATGGTACACAGTGTGTTACCTCAATATGTTAATATGTTTCGCCTCATTGATAAATTAGCGAATATTTCTGCTGTTCAACGTGTTCTAAATATTTTTCGTGATGTGCGTTGTGTTTTCCGTGAGATTTCCCTCGGCTGTGTTGATTGGGAAGTATAAATAGCTGGGTATCGGATCGGGGCAGCGCCGGCGGCGGTGGCGGCGGTGGCGGCGGTGGCGGCGGCGTGGACAATGGATTCCAGACGAACCGCGTTCCATATGGATGAGCGGCTAAAGGGCATACACGATCAATCGCGCTCGAATACTAACAGCAACGTGAAAAACGGTTATTAAGGTTAAAATCCTATCGGAACTTTTTAAAACTTAATTGAAAGTGAAACTTAATGATGTCTGAATAATAATAATAATAATAATGTGAAAAGCATTGTATGTACCTATTTTTGCCATATGATAAATATAAAACACTCTTATTTCGCGCCCTTGAAATATTTTAAGCGTATGAAGATTCTACCTATAATTTGTTGAAGATGATGCTGAAGAAAGAATAAGATACACTTTTGAATAAAAAATAACATGAGTTTTTTTATTCATATACTTCGTAAATAATTTTATAAATATATTAGAAAAACAGCAGATTTTTAGCTATTCAACATTGTGTTTCTGGTTTTAATGACGGAGCAAATCAATGCTGTTCAAAATGAATAAAATTAGATTGACTAAGAGACATTTTTCTATAATTTTCAAATAAACACCGGCTAAGAACAATTAGTTGATAATTTGATCTGATCATTAAATAACGAATAATCAGAATCAACCTTGTCTCATGTCATACCGATTAGCAACAGAGACTTATTGATTAATGAATCGATTCTCTGTAGTTGATCCTTCTCGACCCGCATGTCAGCTCAATCAATAAATTCTTTAATGCCAGGCTTTTTGCGACCCTGACACAGGATAGACAATCAATAACAGTTTTTGTACTATGACGTGTCTACGTAACGTCTGGGGATCGTAGCTCACAGGTACCATGGAATAAAATACGTTTGTACGATATGAACAAGGCTGTAGAGCTATCTTTATTCACTTCGTAAAATATATGCTCTGTCAGCTGACTTATTATTGGTTTGTGAACTATACGAGCTAGCTAAATTATATTCTTGCCGTGGAAATCACACATAAAAGGGACCTCTGCCCTGGCACGCGGCCACAAATATATATTACTTTTGATAAAGGACCTCTGTCCTGACTCGCCTTCTCCAATGGAATGAATCTCAACTGTTTCGGAAATCTTTCGAACGACTTACTAGTTTGAATTTGAACTTAGTTTTTAAAAACGATCCGCGCTGGCAAGTATGTACAAAAGGAGTCGAGAGTGTGTAAATATAAAGATATACGATCTTTACAGTAGCCAAATAATATTTCCTCTCTCAATAATAAAATTATAGAGTGACCATTGAATTGATTAATCTAAATCACATCTAAATGCATCAAGATTCAGTTTGTTTTCGCAAAATAGCTTCTAATGAACCTCAGTGCGATGACGTTAATTGCAACTTATGCCTGGGATGTAGCATTTATGGTAATACCTAAGAGAGGATCACATATTGTAATCGTGTTTGCGGGCAGGAAATATGCTAATAGTGCAGGCTAGTGGCGGAAATTCCCGCCTTGAAGCGTTTATCTGAGCGGTAGGGACGAGCTAGAAGTTATTGAACGATGTAGAGTTTCTAGTTTTATGATGAAATTTTGTTCTTCTTAAGTTCCGTAGTAAACCTGACCGAACCTAATATCGCTTGATTCTCTCGCTCATTTACAGTTTTTTAGAAGAAACTTATTTTTTCCAACTCTTTTTTCGTTGTGTGGTTTATTTAGGCAGAAATAAGTTGGTGTTGAATACATTTTTTTGGTAAGAGAGCTTAGGGTGTCAAAGTATTTTTTGGTGCTCATTATACTTAATCTCATTCTTTTTTTGTTGAGTTCGTTTTTGTTAGAAGATTTTTATGAAGGGTAGGGTAGGGTAGGGTAGGGTAGTGTAGTGTAAGGTAGGGTAGGGTAGGGTAGTGTAGTGTAGTATAGTCACAGTATATATATTAGTACTAACGTACAGTATGGACACTCCCTGCCGCTCTCTAGATTCGACCTCACCCCCCCGTCACTCAGATTGGATGTAGATTGGGTACCAAACGTAAAGGACGAGCTACGCAAGCACTTTTATTCACTATATTCACTTTGCGCGCCGCTGTGATTTCGTTCACAAGCATAAAAACCAAACAGTTACCGAACGTAAAGGCCCAACTGAACTCTTTTTTTTTCATACTTGTCTTATGTTGTAAACAACCACCGGCACCGCTCGAACATAAAACACCACTTTCCGAATAGACCATACACATTATGAGACTATAAAACATTGTAAATGGTAACTGCGACGTGGACGTATGAATTAACACTGAAAACTGCTATTATTTTATACATCTTTTAACACATTTTCCATAAAATTGCGAAATTGATAAAGGATTTTGTCACAGATTAAAAATCGACATGATACTTTTGTTGCTTTGGTGTAGAGATGGGACGAAGTGAATGACTGAATGAATGATTTTGAACTGTTGTTGCGAGGTAAAAATTGGGTCATCTTTGAGCTCAACTGTACAATAGGGTACATCGATTTGGCAGTCCGTGATTTTTTGGTAAGAGATAGGCTTTAGCTGAAAATCCATACCAAATTTCAAGGTTAGGAAACCAGCGGTTTTTGAGTTATGAATTTTTGAAAATTGTATTTTAAGGTACTCTTTGGTCTTTGTTTTGTGAGTTTATGTAAGACCAAAGATGACTTATTACTGATTGTATAATTTGATTCCAAAGATTCATAATATGGGGTTAAAACCCCCAACAAACCTTCGGGATCCGAGGGGGATGTGGGAGTATCAGGGCGGGGAAAGCACGCGGGGCTGACTTGAGGGCAGACAAACTTGGGGGTAACAAATTGAAAACCAGGGGGTAATCCGTCAAGGTCAAGGTCAATCAGTCAAGGTCATTTCAAGGTCAAGGTCTAAGTCAATTTGATCCCAAAGATTCATAATATGGTGTCCGCGAGTGAGGTACGGGGAGTTCTAAATAGAAGCGGGAGCGAGCGAAGCGAGCTCGGACTTTCGGAGCACCCCGACTCGGATCCGTTAAGTTCGGAGACTGTGCGGGGAGGCGAGCTTAGCTTGCCTCCCCGCACAGTCGTAGTGTTAGGTTAAACATGAGAATGAAGAAGTAGAAGCCCCGAGTTTGTCGGCCCCGCGTGCTTTCCCCGCCCTGATACTCCCACATCCCCTTCGGATCCCGACGGTTTGTTGGAGGTTTTAAATGGGTGGCGGGGGCTACGCCCCCTTTAGGGGTCCGGGCCCCGCGTGCTTTCCCCGCCCTGACAATCCCACATCCTCCTCGGATCCCGAAGGTTTGTTGGGGGTTTTAAATAGGTGGAGGGGGCTGGGCCCCCTGGACCCCATATCATGAATCTTGGTGATCAAATTGACTTACACCATTTTTTGGAATAAGCGGTAGCGATTTTCGCCGTCAGAGAAGTGGATGACTTTTTTTTTTATTAAGCGGCAGCGATTTTCGCCGTCATAGAAGTAGATGACCTTTTTTTTAATAAGCGGTAGCGATTTGTCGGTCAAAGACTACCTAACAAAAAAGATTACCCCCTAGTTTTCGATTTGTTACCCCTAAGTTTGCCCGCCCTCAAGTCGGCCCCGCGTGCTTTTCCCGCTTCGCGGACCCCATATTATGAATCTTTGGAATCAAATTATACAATCAGTTTTCACCTTGCAACAACAGTTCAAAATCATTCATTCAGTCATTCACTTTGTCCCATCTCTACACCAAAGCAACAAAACTATCATGTCGATTTTTAATCTGTGACAAAATCCTTTATCAATTTCGCAATTTTATGGAAAAAGTGTTTAAAGATGTACAAAATAATAGCAGTTTTCAGTGTTAATTCATACGTCCACATTGCAGTTACCATTTACAATGTTTTTTAGTCTCATAATGTGTATGGTGTATTCGGAAAGTGGTGTTTTTTGTTCGAACGGTGTTTGTTTACATACAACATAAGAAAAGTATGAAAAAAAAAGAGTTTAGTATTCACACTGTTGCATTCAGTAAATAACTAACAAACATTTCGTGACCAATACCGCCGGTGTGATTCAACCCTACCTGCATTCTTGCCTATAGATACGTCAGTTATAATTATGTATATCATTTCTCGCTCGTTTGTATGGAGTGTCCGGGGTGTGGTATAGTGTAAGGTGGTACGAAGTTCGCCGGGACATTAAATACCTATACTATTGGCACTTGCTGTAGTACATAGACAAATGAGTTTTCTTCAGATCCTTCGGGAACTATGTCGGGCTCTGGTAATTATTAGTCTATGTTACTTCCCACCCCCTCAACCATCTTCGTTTAAAAAATACAACCGCTGCTCCGTTGCGATGTTAAAGAACTCGACCAAAAACAATGTTTTTAATTTCCTCGGGAACTGTAGCGGAATATGCAATTTTAACGAGATAACGTCTAATAAAATGCCTACGTTACTTCCCACCTCCTTAACTATGTCTGTGCAAAAAATCACGTTGATCCGATGCTCCGTTGCGAAGTAAAAGAAGGACAAACAAACAAATTCACAAACAGCTATCCCACGGGCACTTCTTAAGGCCCAATGGTACTTAAAAATATGTCTTTGTCTTTTTCTTTACGTGTAAAGAGGGAAGAAAATAACCACACTTTTGCACTTTTTCGATGTTTTCGTTTTTTATTTTCATCATATTTATCTTAAATAAAAATCCAATCGATTTTTTTCCTTCAGTCACCTTTGAACTTTATTTTAGTAAATAAATCATATTATCAAATTACTTATTTTCAGAATAAAACCGAAAATAGACGATAAAATGGCTCGAAAAGAGGTACTTTTGCGAAATTATCATATCGAGCCAACTTTATTAAATCGTGTTTCCAGTCGATTTAGTCCCTCGTAACTATTCACAATAATACCAATATGTTTTCCTAGATTTTAAATTTACTGTTAACTATTTCAAAAATGAATTCTAAAAACCTGTTTATGTGGATTTTTAGGTACCACTGGGCCTTAAGAAATCGGGATCAACATGTCCTTCTCCTTGCCACAGGCTGAAGAGGTAGTAATAATAGTTTAGTAGAAAAATATAATAAAAAACACGAACAAACAAACAAATCGGTTGTGTTAGCAATAAAAAGCCGTCTTCTCGACAACCACCCACTATGCACCAGTCCATAAATCAGTCGGATGTAAATAAAATGTATTATATATACGATTTCGATAACGATAGTTGTTCCAAGGTTGTTTACATTCTGGACTAAACATAACAATTTAGGTTCAGAATCATTCTCCTGTTTAGTCATAAATATTCTAAAGCAGATGCACGCATTGTAGACAGGGTGTCCAAGAAAAAGTGTCAAGAGGAAGTCCAGAGATAAAGCACCTCCAATCCCCTGATGAAGGTATATTTGCCTTAAGATATTCGCATTTCTATTTTTAAATTGTGTACGAAAAACATCTTTGATGGTCTTTGACGTCAGTTTGTGAAAAAAAAAATCATACAAATAAGCCAGCCAAACACAAGAAAAACTTCCTCATTTTATCAGCTAAATTTAAAAACAAGTAATAAGAGTTAAAAATATACAAATTAATTACATGAAAATTAGTAAAAAGGGTACATCAGGATCAGGACCCGCCGAATTTGTGAAAAAAAACTTTAATATTGAAAATTTAGATTTACATGCATGACATCTGTAACTCTCTAGCGTCATTTTGATGTCCTCGAAGAGAGAAATGCTAATGGAAAAATAAGAACCTATTCTATTTTAATACAAAAATTGTTGAAGATAATGTGTGAGACTTGATAAAATTATTTTTTTGTATTGTATTTTTTTTAAATAAGAAAGTTTTTTTGTATTTGACTGGCATATTTGTAACATGATTTTTTTCACAAACTGACGTCAAATACAATTCATACAAAATCTGAAAATAGAAATGTGATATTTTTTTATTTTTATTATTCACAATTGGTAAAAATATTTCGAAAACCGTCGACTTTACATACATGGGTGTGATTCGGATACCCCTATCTAACTTGACACAATTTTTAGGACACTTGTATGCTGCTGTGCCACAATGATCTATAAGCACTTTCCCGCAAATCAGGAATGTCACGAATGACGAATCTTTTTATCCCCGACTCAAAAAAACCGTTTGTTGGATAATTTTATAAAATCAACGAATTCCTAAAACATTTAAATTTTCTTTTGACATCTTTTTTATTTTGAGATTTGTGACATTGAATTTTAATATTTTTGACGATCGTGTACACTGAAATTTTTAGTATATTATTTCTACATATGTAAATGGTGACATGAAGTAATTAATTTAATCTATAAAATATTAAAATCATTTTGTTGTAATATTTTTTTTTATTCACAATTGGTAAACCTTTGACATCTCACCGACGACGATGTTGCCGAAGATGGAAGCGGGCTTACCAAGATTCCCCAACGCAATGGGGAACTGGCTTACCAAAAGTAAAATAAAGACAGATTTTGGCACCTGTTTAAAAGCAAACTTAGAAAGATTGTAGAGGAAACGTATTGGAACTGGTTCTATCAGTTGGTATCTGGATGAGGAAACTAGACCGTGGAAGCACCCACATACAAATTCATGGAACGTCTACTAAATCTGGCGTTCTGAATAACAATTCTAGAATTACAAAAGAAAGCAATGCTAATTTCAAACCAGTAATTTTTTAAGAAATCACCAAGATTTAAGTGTTTGACTTGTACTTATAGAGTAGGTACTTTTAGTTGAAATCGCCTCCGTGGCGTAATGGTACGCTAGTACTCTTTATTATACTGTGGTAATGGTTTGTCCATTTGCTTCACACCATGAGGTCGCGGGTTCGATTTCTGGCGGGGTCAACTTTGTAAGACTGGGTTTGGTTTGTGATAGGGCATTTTCATATGCCACCTAGCTAGCTACCACCATCTAATCTAAGTCTTGCCGCCAAACATCAGTGTTAACAGCATTGATGTGTTTCGGTTTGAAGATAAAATAGCCAGATCCCCATTAAGTTGGGGAATCTTGGTAAGCCCGCTTCCATCTTCGGCATCAACGTCACTTACCATCAGGTGAGATGATGCCAAGGGCTTATCAATTGTGGATAAAAAAAATGCAATGCGTGACACACAAGATTAATAAATTTTAAAGAAAATATTAAAAGGAAACTACTAAATCCAAAATTGTAGAGATTTTCTAAAGAAGTCGCCAAGATTTTAATTTTTAAGTGTACAAATATAAGTATGTATTTACAGTGTAGACACTTTAGTTGAAATTAAATGTGCACAAAGCACAAGATTTACCGTTAATTTAAATAAGCAATAGTGAGTAAAATGTTGGAATATACAAAAATAAATACGCTCTCTTTCTAACTACAGGTAGTCTTTCTGTTTTACGCAATTTGTTTATATTAACTTCATAATAATAATCCTTTGTTTTGTGAGTCTGGCTCCGATATTCGTTAGTTCTTTCTCGGCTCCTGCCTGGTTTGACTGTGCACCAACACACACATTTCAAATATAATTAAATAAATAATCTTGAATTTATTTTGCATAAATTCAGGTCTTTCATTAATGTCTATAATTCCTATATAAAGAAGCAACAACGAATCGAATAAGAGAAAGCGAGTGGATACTGGATATCGTAGGTTTTTTGGAATGCATTGGTCTTTTGCAAAGTCCGGTCGAGCAGGCAGGACTACTACATCGGCACGCATGTAGGCGAACCGGCTTTTTCTTACTTCTCCTTTTGAATCGAGTGTTAATGATGTGATGATACTACAAAAAGATATTTATAATTATAAAATGTCTCTGTGTTAAGGATACTAGAAAGTTGATAGTCTTCGTAGAAACGTTATTGCGAGAGACTTATCTAAACTCTTATCTAACTCATCGAGGCCGCCTGTCGCACTTTATGAACACTATTGTCATCACATCATCTCATATATACGTTCCCACTGAGGGGCTCGAGCCTACCCTGAATTAGGGCGATCGGGCTTTAGTCGACTACGCGGGCCCAGTGTGGGTTGGTCAACTTCACATACAACCTTCGAGTTTCTTCGCAGATGTTTGCAGGTTTCCTCACGATGTTTTCTTCACCGTAATCTCGTCGGGTACATATGAGTCGAAATTCGAAAACACATTGGTACGTGGCAGGACTAGAACCACGACCTACTGGATAGGAGGTAGCGGCCCTTGCCGTTGTGCCACCGACGCTCTGTAATTAATTAATTGTAATTAACCTGGATTGTTTCTTGGCGTGCAATAATAGTTATTTATGATACAAGGGTGGTAAAAAGGAAAATAAAAGAACATGGGTACATTACCTATTTCGGCAACCTAAGTTTATTTTACGCGACCTGTGGCTCATTTTAAATGTCCGGGGGAGTAACCTCACTTTGTTTTTTCCCTATAAACACACATAAGTAAATTTTTGGAATAACAACCTTCCCATCTCTTTTAAAATTCTCCATTCAAAAGTCTTAAAGAAGATTCTGTATCTTTGGTTATTATATTTTTTATTTGCTACAAATATCTTGTTCTTCCAAGCTAGAAATTTAAAAAGTGGCAAAGTAAAAAGCACGAGTGCGGTAAAATCTATTCTGCGCACAGTAAACTAGCATATAAATTACCACTTTTCGACTGTATTTAACAGTAAATTTACTTACTTACTAAACGTATGTTATGTATACCCATTATCGCCTATTGCAGCATTCTGTATCCAAAGGAAAATAAATTATAGGTATCTCTACATCTGAGTCAAACAAAAAACGATTCATAGCTGACCCAAATTGAAAGAAAGAAAGAAAGAAATACGTTTATTGGTTTCAGTAACACCACACCAAAATATATAATACGTAACAAAAGTTGAGGTAAATTGGTCAGAAAATGTGTACGCCGATCTGACCCGTCACACTAATAAAGATATCGTACTTAGAATTAGAACTACCCGTACGTCGTGCTACATTACAACTCGCGACCATATAATTATAGCCGGTTTATACGGTGTAAATATTTACTTGGGTCTTGATGTAGCTTCGAGAAAAGAGGAATTAATTTCGTAATGAGAAAAGTTACACCGATTGACGTCACTGGTTCACTAGTTTGCCAACAGTCAACATAGCCAGCTCTACATGCAGCACGCCATAGTACTGGCCCGCCGGCAATGAATCGAATGAACGCTCTAGCTATCGCAATGAGTCAACCAAAGAATCATCTCAACGTTGTTTGGTTTACAACTTTGTAAACTGTGAGGAGTGTACCTCCTCTAAGCGCGCTCCATGCAGATGTAGTTTGGTTCTTATTTGATTGGTGATCAATCAAAATTACTGAAATTTTGTTAACACGGAGTAGTGTAGCCAAAATCATTCGCAAAAACTCCACAGTTTACGGATCAATCTGACAAAACATTCTTTTAATTCACAGCAGTCGTATTAACAATATTATAAATGCTAAAGTTTGTGTGTTTGTTACTCGTCCCTCTTCACGCCTAGGATCAATCTGACAAAGCATTCTTTTAATTCACAGCAGTCGTATTAACAATATTATAAATGCTAAAGTTTGTGTGTTTGTTACTCGTCCCTCTTCACGCCTAGGATCAATCTGACAAAGCATTCTTTTAATTCACAGCAGTCGTATTAACAATATTATAAATGCTAAAGTTTGTGTGTTTGTTACTCGTCCCTCTTCACGCCTAGGATCAATCTGACAAAGCATTCTTTTAATTCACAGCAGTCGTATTAACAATATTATAAATGCTAAAGTTTGTGTGTTTGTTACTCGTCCCTCTTCACGCCTAGGATCAATCTGACAAAGCATTCTTTTAATTCACAGCAGTCGTATTAACAATATTATAAATGCTAAAGTTTGTGTGTTTGTTACTCGTCCCTCTTCACGCCTAGGATCAATCTGACAAAGCATTCTTTTAATTCACAGCAGTCGTATTAACAATATTATAAATGCTAAAGTTTGTGTGTTTGTTACTCGTCCCTCTTCACGCCTAGGATCAATCTGACAAAGCATTCTTTTAATTCACAGCAGTCGTATTAACAATATTATAAATGCTAAAGTTTGTGTGTTTGTTACTCGTCCCTCTTCACGCCTAAACGGCTTTGGTAAGTTAAGACCTGGATTAACATACAGGCTGCTTTTTATCCTTTTCAACGCGAACGAAGTCGCAGGCAACAGATAGCATTGTGTAAAGAAAAAACCAACAGTTATTCGAACCCTTAGGTATGCCTTACGTGAATATTGACTGCGCGTTCATTATTATGTGTGTTCTGGACTACGTGGGCGAAGTAAGGGGCCTCTACCGTCCGCCCACCCGGGCTAACAAATTGCGGACTCTGTCTGTAGGAAGGCGAGATCACGGAATCGCCTATACCGGCGAACGTATATCATATTCATACATATATTATTTTATGGCCAGGGGAAAACAAATAGTCGAAAGCAGTTAAGTTGATTATACTAGAACGATATCATTATGAGGTGCACGCGTGGTCACTTGATCTGGGCGTAAAATTCGTAATATTTTTTTTTATTCACAATTGGTAAGCCCTTGGCATCATCTCACCTGATGGTAAGTGACGATGATGCCGAAGATGGAAGCGGGCTTACCAAGATTCCCCAACGCAATGGAGATCTGGCTATCTTATCTTCAAGCCGGAACACATCAATGTTGTTAACACTAATGTTTGGCGGCAAGAGTTAGATAAGATGGCGGTAGCTAGCCAGTCGGGCTTAGAAAATGTCCTACCACCAACCAAACGAGTCTTTCAAGTTGACCCCGCCGGGAATCGAACCCGCGACCTCCTGGTGTGAAACGAATGGACTAACCATAACGTCACGGAGGCGGTTAAAATATATTAATGTTTGTCAAAACTTAAAATAAACAACTTTTATTCAGTTTTTCGATAAAAACCATAATCACATATTGTATATTGACTTTTCGTCATTGAAATTAGTACAGGCACAGATTAGTATAATTGTATTTAATAGCCTACTCTGCGCGTCGCCGACCGCTGCGTATGGCTGTGCGCGAATACGTACCTAAACGTTCGGGCGTAAAGTCATTATTGTTTAGTAACCCACTGAATTTTGTGTCGCCGGAGACACGGCTTGAAGTGACAGAGGCCTGGTAGAGGTACTCTATCTATTCTTTCTCACTGTTCATTTAACGCAACTGGTCCTTCCTTGCCTTCGCCTTGGTGTTGGCAGGAATAGCGGCCTTCACTGTATAGTATACCCTAAGGGTCGGTCAGTGGGGAAACTATACCATAAACTTGGTAGTTTTAGCGTATGTGGTAGATAAACGAGAGGGAATGTTCATTTAACTTTTGATTATGATTATGTAGAAGGTAGTTATGAACAGTCGTTCATGTGTTTGATTTTTGAGTAGAGTTATCTTCAAGGCAACTATGTGAATAAAACATAAATCCCCGACACCTTGTTTTATTTTTCACCATCTTTATCTTATTTATTGTTATCTTTGACTGTACATTATTGTGACCATTCCAATGAGTCCCCAAACACGATACCTCTGCTGTAAGTTGGTGAGGAGTTGGGTATCCTTTAAATCAGATGATGCTGCAGCATTAGTGCAAGGTAACCATGTTCTATACCAGATTTCAAATCGATCAGACCTGTCAAATCCCTTCATCAACTTGAAATAAACTGATGATCTTCAAACGGCTTAACAGATTTTCTTTGAATCATAGCTAATGAAATGACACTCTCGATCAAGTCACCTTTCAATAAAAAAAAACGTGTCATCCGTTTGGGAGCCACGATGGCACAGACACACACACACGTTAAACTTGTAACACACTTTATAAAACCCGGATGTTTGCGTCGGGGGTTAAACACAACAAAAAAATAGAGAGATGTTTAGAATTCCATAGCTCAAAAATCATGCTATAGATTGTCGCTATATCGAAAACTGGGCACGCGCATTGATAGGTCAAACGTCGATAGGTTTCGTAATAGGCGCAATTCCATGTAATCGAAATTGGTATAAGGTCTTTGTCTACCAGAGTATATGTTCGGCACACCACCTAAGAGTCTGAGACATAATTGGAGTATAATATAGTAAGGTTCGACAATTAATTTTACGAAAAATTCATTGAAGCTGAATGTATTTTAATGATAAGATATTGTAAATTTGCAAAAGTAAACATCTAACTACAGTTGGCTGGTGGCGCATCGGGAGCCGGGTCGTTCCTTTCCCTCTAATGGTTGATGGGAGCGGTGGCCGACTCTCGCGTTGTACTCGTGACTGGGTGGTGCCAATGTGAACTGGCCTACTCTTGTCAAAGGTATCAATGACATTCAATGATTTTATGTATAACTTTTCGTGTCATATTGTTTTCATGTTCTAATGACATAATCTGGTTTATTTCAATGATTGCATTTTGACATTAGTAATAAGTTAATAACTCTCTCTTGCTTGTATCAATGTTTCATGTTACGTCTTTTATTAAGACTACCTACTGTTACATTCAAATACAATAAAATTATTGTTTATGAATATTTTTTTCTTTTTTTTATATTGTTCATTTCTTGATTTTTTACAAATGAAATTATGTTATTATTATTTTATGGCTATCAGAAAGAGTGTAATTTGTACCTATTTTGAATAAATACATTAAATATTGAAAAAGGCTCCCTTTTGCTTACATTTAGCGATTAATTCACGTACATACTTACCATATTTGCAAGCCAAAATAAGTGGATTTGAACACCTCTTACCTGTAAATAAAGAACATAGATTTATTATGGTTGTATTTACAGAAACTAGAAACGAAGAATTTAACCTTACAAAGATGTGTAATGTTACGATTTAAAACTGTGCAGTGCCTTGCCGACACATAACTGGAATTAATAAATATCGAAAAACCTAAAAGATTTTATTCGAAAAGAGTTTTTATGCTCAAAAAGACAAATGCTCAAAAGAATATAAAGTTCCAAATTGAAAAAGGTGAGCACTGTTTTGTTTTTCCTACGATTCTATTAAAATTAAAAGACGATTCTGGGACCTTGATTCCACCTCCAAAGTTCATCATCAGATCAACTTTAAAATAACAAAACAATCTATTGTCACCGGGAATACGGCTTTATTCCAAATTTCAGCTTCATCGGACCCCTGGAAGTCGCTCTAAAATCGATCGCAAAATTTTAACTAAACAAACATACATACATACAAATATTGCAAGTTAAATAAAAGCTTTTTAAAAATACCCTGACCCGTCAGAAGGTATGCACTACTTATTGTTAGTATATGAGAGTATATACAGGATGCAATAAAATTGGTGTAGGTCTCGTTAACAGGGGGCTTTATTAGTGATACTGAACAAAGTTCTTCAAGAAACCCATAGTCAATTCGCAAAAAAATTAGTCACTCCATGTGCATACTAAAATGCACAAGTTTTGTATGTAGAGTAAAAAAAAAATTTTACGTTTTCAGCAAAGTCGTAGAACAAAAGTTGTTCAGTATGACATGACGAGTAGAAGCCCCAGTTAACGGGAGCTACACCAATTTTGTTACACCCTGTATAACAGTGAAATACAAGTATTGCATAATACCTAATCATCGCGAATAGTATAACTAACGAAATAAATGCCTATCCATAATGTCAAAAAGTTATTTTAATCTTCGATATCTTGATTCGATAACATCATAAGGAAGACTTGAGACTTTGAGACTCAAAAAGTATTCAATAGTCATTCATTCAAGTTGTTGTATATCTTATACCTATCCGATCATTATCTGTGTATATTACGCAATTATTATGAGTTTACTCGTACAAGTGAGATTGCACAACGTCCGGTGTGGTCCGGTAGTCGAGCATTATAGTCACAAGTTTACATTATAACTTAGTATTTAGAACGAAAGCATTGCTGTAGTGGTCATAAAATTCGCTTTCGAATCAAATAACTCTGCCTTTATCTGCATTTAAAACGTTCCTTCTAATTATTTCAAATTAAGTGAAATGTATATAGGAGTTGAAGGAAAACCTAAAATAATTTAGGTACAGTGAACAGCACATGCAGTTGGACATAATGGCCTTGAAAATGTTAGAAGTTGAACAGAGCGAATGCGAAAAAGAGATAGTAATTGTTCTCTTCGCATTGTTTTCAATGTGCGCTGCCGCTTACCGCTGGCCGGTGCGGGTAGGTGGGGTCGGGGGAGATCGCGTTCGTCCGAAGATTTTACATACTTACTTGTTGGTGAAAATTCCGATTTATTTGTGAAAAAGACCAGACTTTTAAGAATAAAATATTATAGGTAGTGGTAAGGTTTGTTTATATGTTTGGTGGTAGGGGGTTAAACTTTAGAATTATTGAACCGAATCTAAAATTCTTTAACCGCCTCCGAGGCATTGGGTAGGTAGTCCATTCGCTTCACACCAGGAGGTCGCGGGTTCGATTCCCGGTGGGGTCAACTGGTAAGACTCGGTTTGGTTGGTGGTAGGGCATTTTCTAAGCCCGCCTGGCTAGCTACCACCATCTTATCTAAGTCTTGCCGATAAACATCAGTGTTAACAACATTGATGTGTTCCGGTATTGAAGATAAGATAGCCCGTTCTCCATTGTGTTGGGGAATCTAGGTAAGCCCGCTTCCGTTTTCGGCTTCATCGTCACTCACCATCAGGTGAGATGATGCCAAGGGCTTACCAATTGTAAATAAAAAAAAGCAGTAAAGAATGAGACGGTGTACGCTCACAAATTCACAATAAATGCTATCTAATATCTATGCGACTGGACTTGGACTGACAAACGTAGTAAGCATTGGTGACTTATATTCCCTTTGGACGGGACGACGGAGACGGATGAGTGAGTGAAAGAAAGAAAGAAAGAAAGAAATGTTTATTTGCCAGAATACATACATGTGAAGATCTTAATGTTAGAATGGAAAATGTATTCAGCCGTCATAAAGATGGCATGCAAATTTTTACAGGTTAAAATATTATACCTACGCTAGTAAAATTATAAAGATAAATTAGTTTTATTATTAAAGTTCATATATTCACTAATACTATAGAAGCAGTGTTGCAGTAGCCATTCTGTTATTTTTTTCTTAAGTCTAATTCCTCGTAATTGTTTTATGTCATCTGGAAGCTTATTAAATATTTCAATACACATATTATAAATATTTTGTTTATATATTTTAGTTTTACAGGGAGGTTGCTGTAACCAATGTGTATATTGAGCCCTTGGTACACGAAATCTAACGTCTCTAAGATATTGAAAATACTCTGGGTGAGATTCTGTAAACAGACAAACCTTTCTTATATACATGCACGGCAACGGTAAAATATTTAGTTTTTTAAATAGGGGTTGTTATATAGTGAAATAATATGAGTGTAAAGGAACGCGGGTTTTGGGCTCTCTTTACTTTACACTCGGTATCGAGCACGTCATTGCGCAATAAATTATAATATTTAATTAATATATTGTGGTTTATTTTCAATATACAACATTGGCGACGAGGATGGGATCCAAACGTGCTGAGTGAAATAAAAAGTTAAGCAAATAGAAACAAATTAAGAAGAAAAACAGTGATAGTTAAATAAAAACCAGTCATTGAAAAGTCAAAGAGAATAGAATCAAATTATCGTGTATAATATAGTGAAGTTAGTCACAAGCTAGTAAAAAAAAAACAATAAATTGTTATGTGTCGAAGCGGAATGGAACGTAGTGTTTAAATACTCTTTGGAAATGAATGAGAGCATTAGAGAAAAATTATTACAAATTAGAAGTGGAAAACGCAGTATCATTTACACATGTTCAAAAACAGAATTACAAACAATTTTAGAACAAGAAAAAATTCAATACCAAACTGATGCAACAGTGGACGACCTAAGAAAACTATTAAGTGAACATAGCAAAAATTTTCTATCCATCCAACCTGTAACTACACCAAAACCAAAAATGTCTACTATGTGCGGAGAAATCAAAGCTTTCGAGGGCAAAAAATGGGAGGTATTTGAACAACAACTGGACTGTTTCATCCTGCTGAATGAAATTACAGAAGAAAAAAAAGTACCATTACTGATTACAAAGTTGAGCCCTGCAGTTTATGAAACATTAACACTGTTATGTGCACCGAAAAAACCAGTACAGTACAAATATCAAGACCTGACAGAGATTTTGAAAAAGAAATATGAAAAAATTTCATCTCCAATATTAGACAGAGCTGAATTTAGAAGCAGGAACCAGATGCCAAATGAAAATATAGAAAACTATGTGTTAGCATTAAGAAAATTAGCGGCGAAATGTAATTTTAAAGACATTGAAGATCAGTTAAAAGAAAAGTTGATTGATGGAGTACATTCAAAACTAATAAAATTTGAGTTATTAAAATGTAGTGCTGATATGGCATTGGATAAAACAATTCAACTAGCACGCACAGTAGAAGCGGCATTGTTACACAGCAACAGCAACAACTCTGAAATGACAAATATGTTTTATAATGAGCATAGACCTGTTTACAGTGAGTCATCAAAACAAAAACGTACTAACAAGAATTGGAAGAAGCCACGTGAAAATGTCAAATGCTACTGCTGTGGAAAAAGTAATCATACTAAAATGGAATGTTATTTAAAGGAAAAATTTTGTTCAGAATGTGGACAAAAAGGCCATATTTTCAAGATGTGTAAAAAGAGATCACGGCAGGTGAATATCCTTGAAACAGAAAAATTAAACGAAAAAATGGATGACGAAGGAATGGAG
Organism: Coleophora flavipennella; assembly: GCA_947284805.1. NCBI lineage: Eukaryota > Metazoa > Arthropoda > Insecta > Lepidoptera > Coleophoridae > Coleophora > Coleophora flavipennella. The sequence goes on from OX369257.1 coordinate 18,354,964, forward strand.
TCATCAGTCAAGGACTTATTTGATCAATATGAAACTTATTCATACAGCGTAAGTAGAATACCACCAATTCCTTTGGATGTTAATGTAAATGGACAAAAATTAACCTTTGAATTAGATACAGGATCTGAAGTAACAGTGTTGCCATTATCCTATAAACAAAAATATTTGAAATCATTTGATATAATAAAATGTAATGTAACATTTAAAAATTTTGACCAAACGACATCACAGCCTTTAGGTATAATTTATGATGTACCTGTTAAGTATAATAATGTAACAAAAAAATTAAAATTGTTTATCACCAAAGATAATACACCATGTATTATAGGTCGTGACTGGTTATATGAATTAAATTGTTGGCCACCAAAACTAACCTACGTTTTAAACACTCAAAATAAACCTATGGTAAAAACTGTTTCAGATGCACAAAGAGAAATAAATGAGAGATTCGCAGCAGTATTCAGCCCAGGGTTTGGCAACTTCCAAGGTGACCCTATAACATTAAAATTAAAGCCAGAGGCAAAGCCAAAGTGTCTTGCTGTACGACGAGTACCTTACGCTCTTCGGGATAAGGTAAAAAATGAAATTTCACGTTTAGTAGAAAATGGCCGCATAACTTCCGTAGAACATAGTCAATGGGGAACACCAGTTGTCCCTATTCTAAAACCTGATGGATCAGTAAGACTATGTGGGGATTACAAACTTACTTTAAACCCATACTTGGAGGTTGATCATTACCCCTTGCCACACCTAGAAGATATTTTTGAAACTCTGAAAAATGGTGAATACTACTGCGAACTCGATCTAAAAGAGGCTTATTTACAAGCTAAGTTAAGTAAAGAATGTCAAGACTACACAACTATTGTAACAGAGGTAGGAACATATAAATATAATTATTTGCCTTATGGGGTAAATACGGGACCAGGATCCTTTCAAAGATTAATGAGCGAAAAATTAAAGAATGTCCCTAACACTGCTGTATTTATTGACAATATATATATCAAAGGCAAAGATTTACAAAGTACATTTAATACACTATGTGATATATTGGAAAAACTAGAAAGCTGTGAATTCAAATTAAAACTGCAAAAATGTAAATTTTTTACTTCAAGTATTGATGTGTTTGGTTTTCGTATAAATAAAGAAGGAATTAATGTAATTAAATCGAATATTGAACCACTACTAAAGACTGAAGCACCAAACTCATTGACTATGTTAAGATCATTTTTAGGAAAAGTTAATTATTACTCTAGATTTCTAAAAAACATGGCAACAGATTTAACACCTTTATATGACTGTACAAAAAACAATAATTTTAAATGGACACCTGAATGTGATAGAGCGTTTAAATTGATAAAACAAAAATTAACAAGCATTCAAAGTTTGAAACATTTTGATCCAAATTTGCCATTAATTTTAACATGTGATGCTTCAAACACTGGTATAGGAGCAGTTCTGTCAAACAGAGATAAATATGGAATAGTCAAACCAATTGCCTACATGAGTAGAAAATTAACTACAACTGAACAGAAATATTCAACCATAGACAAAGAAGCAATGGCTATTGTTTTTGGTATAACAAAATTCTACAATTATATATATGGTAAAACTTTTGAGTTAGAAACAGACAGCTCAGCATTGGTCCGAATTTTCGGACCAACTAAGGGTATACCAAAAATGGCAGCCAAAAGGCTACAGCATTATGCGATATTTTTATCAGCATTTAGATACACAATAAGACATATTAAAACAAGTGTAAATCCAGCAGACTTTTTGTCACGTCAGGTAAACATAATATCAAAGGAAAGTTATGACTTACATTCCTTGTGTAAAAATGCTAATGTAAGCAATGTATATCATGTAAACAATTCTGAAATAGAAAATTTAGATTGGAAAATAATTCAAAATAAAACAAAAGTGGATCAAAAGTTATCTCAAATACTACGCTACTCAGTAGATGGTTGGCCTGAAAAGAAATTAATCAGTAAAGATATGATGCCGTACTATAATAGACGTCACGAAACTACAACTGACAGGGGCTGCATATTTTGGGGCCATCGCATATTAATACCAGAAATATTAAGATCTAACATATTAAAAAAATTGCATGAAAGTCATTTTGGAATTGTTCGAATGAAAGAAATATCCCGTTCTTATTTTTGGTGGCCTAACTTGGATGCAGAAATTGATGATATTACAAAAAATTGCATGATATGTTTAAGTAACTATAGTAATCCGACAAAATTGCAAAAGCCGTGGCCAGTTCCACCATCAACATGGTACAGGATTCATGCAGACTTTCTAGGGCCGTTTTATAACAAAATTTTCTTAGTAATTGTTGATAGTTTTTCAAAATGGCCAGAAGTTTTCGAAATGTCGAGTATGACTTCTGCAAGGACAATTGGTATATTCAGAAATTTATACAGTAGATATGGATATCCTATCCATCTTGTAACCGATAATCAAACAACATTTACAAGTACAGAATTTGAAAGTTTCTGCAAAGAGACTAATGTGAAACATACATTTTCACCACCTTACCATCCAGCCACAAATGGGGCTGCGGAGAGGTTTGTGGGAACTTTTAAAAGCTCTGTAACCAAAATTAAAGACAGTGGACTATCATTGCAATTGGCAATAAATGTATTTTTATTTGATTACAGAAGTACTCCTCAGAGGACAACTGGTATTACACCAGCTCGATTAATGTTAGGTAGAGAATTAAGGAATAGGTTTAGTGTACTCCGACCCCCACCAATGGCAGAAAGTATTGCGGAGAAACAAAATGTTGCATGTTGTAATGAAAATAGAAATGTCCACTTTTTAATAGGACAGAAGGTAATGGTCAGGGATTATAGGAAGGGCAAAAAGCCATGGATTGTAGGAGTAATTATAACTGAATCTATTCCGGGGTTAACTTATGTAGTAGATGTAGATGGAATTACATGGAAGCGACATGTAAATCAAATGGTTCCTTGTAGTAATAGCTTAGAGGAATAGAGATTAGCTTATTTACTTGTACCGTAGGCCAAGCATGTCTTGTGTTTCTATAAATGATGCCAAGGTACTAGTGTCTACTTTATAATTTTTGTAAGTTCATTGTTACTGTTTAAGGTTTTAGTTAAGTAATGGTGACTCACATAAGTTGGGGAGAGTGTTATATAGTGAAATAATATGAGTGTAAAGGAACGCGGGTTTTGGGCTCTCTTTACTTTACACTCGGTATCGAGCGCGTCATTGCGCAATAAATTATAATATTTAATTAATATATTGTGGTTTATTTTCAATATACAACAGGGGTTTACAACTCTCCATAAACCACGCATTATTAATAGCACGAACACACTTTTTTTGCAATCTAAATGTTCTATCGACATCTACAGAATTACCCCATAGTAAGAGACCATAATTGAGGACTGACGATACATGGCCATGGTAGGCTGTCAAAGCGGCTTCTATAGAGACTGTTTGCCTTAGTCTTCTTAACGCGAATACAAACCGATTCAGTCTTTTGCAAATTGAGTCAATATGGTCCTTCCAGTTCAAATGATTGTCAACATGTATGCCTAAAAATTTAAGTCCATTAGTTACGTCAATTTTACTATTATTATAATTTATGTCCAGAAAAAGGGGTTTTGTTTGATATGAGTGAAATTGTAATATCTTAGTTTTATTTATATTAATGTTAAGGTTATTGTTGTCCAACCATTTGACAGCGTCTGCCAAAGCTCTAGCCACATCAGATTGATACGTTTCTTTATCTTTGCATTTAATAATTAAAGTTGTATCGTCTGCAAAAAGTATATATTTTTGAGACATTGCTTTTGGGAGGTCGTTAATGTATAAAAGAAACAGTAAGGGCCCTAGATTACTACCTTGCGGAATTCCCGAATTATTTATACGAAAGTTAGATGTGTACTTTTGCTTTGTCAAAATCCCACTTATTTTAGTTACTTTAGAAATTTCTGTACATTGTCTTCTATTTGACAAATAACTTTTAAACCAGTCGTAACATCTGCCTCTTATACCATAGGACTCTAGCTTAGAAAGTAGCTGGTCATGTTGAACAAAGTCGAATGCTTTGCTCATATCAAGGAACATTGCCATTATTGGGATCTTAGCATTTAAAGATTCAGAAATTAATTTAATCAGATTAAAACAATTTAAGTGACTTTAATATACTGGCAGTGTTGCCGTTAGGACAATCTTGTTTGTGGTTATTAAAATGAAAAAGTGGCCAATTTTGTAATAAGGATGTGGGTTTAATTGAAACAGTATCTAATACCTACATGTAGAAAAAGATTAATTTTAGGTCTACAATGGCATCTGGTAATTCTGAAATCTCTACGTCAACGTCAATCGATCTGTGATGATGATGTAGATGGGGTTTCAATTTTTTTGATTGCTTTGTCCACTTCTGTAAATTTGTTAAAAACTTCAGGTGGCAAAACATAGTCGTGGCATTTTTATTATTTATTTTAATTGACTTTTAATCATAATTATGGAATTAAGTGTTAATGCACACATTTTGTTTCATAATTTATTTTTCAGTGTGTTCATGACACTTAACTACTTACTTCCGCATTAGCGTGAGGAAGACAAGACCGCAGTAACTAGGTCAAATATTTGGTCAACTGTAAACAGTAATTATCAAAAACATAATTACCAAAAGTAGCTAGAATCGTTTGGTTAAATTATTTTTGGCTAAACCGTTATAAATATGCTAGATCTAGCCACAAAGTGGCTAAAACGGCAACACTGCACTAGCAAGTTGCTAGCTCGTGTCACTGCGAGGATGCTTGGTTTATTAGATCTGTGGCGGATGCTTTGTAAGGGGCGTGGCTTATGATTTGTCAAAAGCACAGATCTGTGGTTATAAGTTTGTGTGAATTTGTTATTGGTCTTATATAGACGCTTATTTAGAACAGAATGTCGATTGGTGTATTTTCGTAAAGATGACGAATTCTACCAATCACCGATGTGTGCGAGTGTTCAACTGTTAAAAATCGGTCGTAGTTATACGTGTGTATACTGTCCATCGCCACGTGCTGGCCACTGTACAAGCTTTTATTTAAAAACAGTTTTTTTTTTCAAACATGCTTGATTTGAGCATTATTTTGACAACCTTCGTCGAGATAAATCGAAATTGCTGTGCTGACCAAATACATGCGAGCAGTGGCCAGCAAAAGTTGTATGAAAATCCATATCTGTCGTGTTTTGCGGCCAAATAAATTACTACGTAAACTCATATCTGTCGTGTAATTTAAAAATGGAACTATGTATATTTTACTCCGAAACATGGCAACCAAGGAGGTAACTTATCAAAGGTTTTATTTAAATTTAGAACTGACTTACAAATAGAACGCTGTTTATTAAAAAAAAAACCAAATAAACACTCTGGCGCTTGAAAAATTATTGTTGTTCGTTGTTCGTCATTGATTTTGAGAAGTAATTATTGAAGTTTTCATTTCCGCGCATTATTTGAGAAAAGTACTATACAAGCCTTGGCCACGATTAGGCATTGATGGACTTACTAAGCTTCGCCTCGGCCAAAAATTAAAAAATATTCCTTTAAAAAAGTCGGCCCACATTTACACGTTCGTCCATCAATGCCCCTTTTGCTGGCCGCTGCAGTAATCAAACGCCAAATACTGTAAGTTACGAAAAAAAAGGCGAGGACATGTCCAACGATTCTATTGAAATTAAAACACGATTGTTATTCACTGCACTATTTTTTATTATTTATTTTGCTTACTTTATTATGTACCTATCTAATATGTCATTTGTCTTGTAAGGCTATGAGAAATAAACGATCTATCTATCTATCCTTGGATCTTCATTTCACCTCCAAAGTTCATCATCAAATCAAAATACCAAAAGAATCTATTGTCACCGGGTATACAGCTTCATCCAAATAACAGCTCAATCGGAGCTCTGGAAGTCGCTCTTACCTAAATCGATTTCAAGATTGACCTAAACAAACAAACATACATACAAACAAACATTGCAAATTAAATAAACGCTTTTAATTAAAAAAATGAAGGACTTACCGGTTTTTTTGTCTCAAATATATCTAACACTCTAATTTCTTGCTTACGAAACGTGTGCCTTAAAATTTTACTTTATAATAACCCAAAAAACAGACAGCTAATTCGCGAAACAATTAACAAAGCGACCACAAAACAACGTAAGAAGGACTGAAATGAAACCAGTAACATCCAGTACTTTACATCTGCAATGTCCTTCCTCTAACCAGAACCATTATGCTGAAGGACGCTCTTTGTCATACAGTAGCTCATCTCACTTTTGATTTAAACAGAAAGATATAACGTGCACCTTGAGGAAGCGGCGTAAAGTTCAATTTTCTTTGGAAAACTTTGTGCAAGAAAATGCACTGTTCATACGATCCGCAGTGGAGCATGAACCATGAAAAGATGCGTCGCTTCACGTTGAGGCTTTAGTTCCGAGTCTAAAGGTAGGTACCTAAGTAAGTACTTAAGGCTCATACCGCCGCCAAATGGCCGCCAATGGTGTCGATTCGGTTTTGCAGAAATCAACTAAACTAAACTAAAATTAGGTTAAGATGTGTCAAAATTACGTTTGCTATTCGAAAAAACTCGACTAAACTTATCTCACAGATCTAAACAAAAATCGAACTAAATTAAGTTTAGAACGCCATTTTGCTATTCGGAACGACCATATTTTAGATGTGTCAAACTAAAATTAAACCATTTTTAATCGCAACCTATTTTGGTGACCACTAAACTTTAATTGGTCTTGGAAAACCACAAAAGTCAAAGTATAAACCCTGATAAGTACTCCAGGACACTGCACCTTTGACCTTAGGGTCTCATGATGACCAGGTTGGTGGCTGACAGCTCTATAAAACAGTCAAAGCTAGAAGTTTGACGTTTGGACCAAGATACATCAGCACTGCGCGACTCTCACACGAAAAATTCTGATCTGAGGGTTTACCTCTGATGATGATGACCAGGTTAATAAACCAGGTTGGAAGACGTATGGTCTTATGTCTTTCCAACTATCAGCTTCGGCAGTTTTAGGAAGCCATCGATTGCTAACCTGGTAATCATCAGACCTTAAATTTTTCCAGATTCTGACAATTCACAATGCCCCAACGCACTTTTGGGCAAATTGAAACTCCTAAATACTTCACTCAAAAATCCTTGATGCCAAGCCAAAAAATAATAAAAAAAAAACAAAATCTGCTGTTTTTATTGAACGGTTTATAGATTAAATTCTTAAGATAAATGACATTAAAAACAGAGAGAGCGCTATAGAAAATTATATCTTGTTTTCTCTTTCACTTACGGTAAACAAGTTACGTCAATCATATTGTTCATTCTTTCGTTCATCTTTTAACATAGTCTGTGAATTCAATTTAATCGTGTTTAATCCTGTCAAACTAGGCAACCAAATTTAGTTCGTGCATAAAACCGAATAGCACATGAAAACGACTAAACTTATTTTGGTGCAATTTTAGTTTAGTTTAATTAAGTCGAGTGTTTTGTTCGAATCGACACCAATGTCCAACTTTGTACCCACTTTTTACTTCAATTAAGATTTTTTTATCGAAAAAAAAATGTTTTGTAATTTACAGGATATGAGGAATGATTTTGATGACCTCGAATTGTATTTTACCACTAAAGAAAAAATATCCTAATCCACCCTTTTTTCTAGTTTCAACCAACTGCTGCACTTTTAATCAAAACATGATAATTTTTGAACTTCATAACAAAACAATATATACAATTATTTTGTTATCTTACTTTTTCGACTAAGGCCCGATCGCCCTAATTCAGGGTCGGCTCGAGCCCCTCAGTGGGGACTTATATGAGCTGATATGATGATCTAACTTTTTGAATTTTTTTCTTATTTTATATATAATTAATTAAAAAACCACAATTTTCGCACGATTCGACCGCTGCGATTGACGTAACAGCCACGTTGCAGTACCAGCTGACAAGAACTTTATTTCCAAGCCACTTCGTTCGATGTTTCAAACATTGTGAATAGGGTTGCTAACCTTAGGGATGGAGGAGCCTTAACGCTCTCATTGTCTAGGGATCATATTATGTTACTTGGGCGTGTTCATAAATTATAACTATAAAATTTTTTAAAAATAATTTTCAGACCATGTTTTGCACGATTCGGGCTGCCGCGACCAAATTAATCAACAGGGGGACGCCGGCGGATCCCTTGGCCTGCTGAATTCGAACAACCTTTACAGCACTACTATTACACACACACACACACACACATATATACACTAAGGGATTTGAGCTTGCGTGTTACATCCTCGGCTGCATCGGCACTTACCATTAGGTGAGGTGCAGCCAAACGCACTCAAATTTTCAATAAAAAAAAGGGGCAAATACCTTTTAAGCAAACACTCAATGACATTACTTAAATAGTATCATTACAGCTCATATACGTCCCCACCGAGGGGCTCGAGCCTACCCTGAATCAGGGCGATTAGGCCTTAGTCGACCACGCGGGCCCAGTGCGGGTTGGTCGACTTCACACACAACCTTCGAGTTTCTTCGCAGGCGTGTGCAGGTTTCCTCACGATGTTTTCCTTCACCGTTAAAGCAATCGGTAAGTATATGTACGTAAGTTTTTAAAAAACTCAGTGGTACATTGGCCGTCCAGATTTGAACCCGGTACCTCTGGTTAGATGGACCGAGTCGTTACCGGTTGAGCCACCGACGCTTTTTACTTAAATAGTACGTGTATGTAATTACGTAAGTAATTGTTCTTTAAATATCTACTTGTTTATGATGGTCTTAATCAAACCACCATGAAACTTGACATCTGTTCTGACGAATTTCGTAAATAGTGAATTTCAACCAATATTACGTTTCAAAGTCTTGACATTGAAAAGTAAATCTCATCAAGTGGTTCTGGGTTCTATGGTTCAAGAATTGTTCTAGAGTTTCAAATTGACCATTTTTAGGGTTTAGTACCTCAAAAGACAAAAACCCTTACAGGATCACTTCGTAATTCATCTGTCTGCCTTATCATCATCATGTCAGCCGAAGGACGTCCACAGCTGGACATAGGCCTCCTCCAAGGATTTCCACGACGATCGGAATTGATCGGATCTGCGATGCCCGCATTCAGCGGCTTCCCGCGACCTTCACCAGGTCATCTATCTAACGAGTGAGAGTCTTGCCTACGCTATGTTTTCCGGTGCGCGGTCGCCACTCGAAAACATTACTGCTCCAACGGCCATCTGTTCTACGAGCTATGTGCCCCGCCCACTGCCGCTTAAGTTGAGCAATTCTGAGAGCTATGTCGGCTACTTTGGTTCTCCTACGGATCTCCTCGTTTCTGGTTCGATCACGCAGAGAAACTCCGAGCATTGCACGCTCCATTGCCCTTTGGGTGATCTGAGCCTTCCTATAAGGCCCATAGTAAGCGACCATGTCTCAGTTCCGTATGCCATCACTGGCAACACACACTGGTCGACGACCTTGGTCTTAGGACACTGCGGTATTTGGGACGTGAAAATATTGCGAAGCTTCCCGAACGCTGCCCAGCCGAGTTATATTCGACGATTGATCTCTTTCTCGATGTTGGACCAACCTAACTGGACCGTTTGTCTCAGGTGCACATATTCGGCAACAACTTCGAGTGTAGAGTCAGTCTGTCTGTCTGTCAAGACCCTTTTTCTTAGGAACGCGTGGAGGTATCAAGTTAAAATAATACTGCCTAATGTCTACGGTCTCTTGAAGCTGTGAAAAATCAAGCTTCTAAGTCAAAGCAATAAAAAGATACGGCCATTTTTGTCACATATTTTATTATTAGCAATCAAAACAAATCCTACAGGGTACTTCTTGTTGACCTAGTCATGAAATTTGGCACGAACCAAGGTCTCACAGCACAAGTTGGCACAAGTTAAAAAAAATCGAAAATAAAAAAAACGTATTAATCATTTTTTATTTTACAAACTTAGGTACATTTATAGGTGGAAAATTTACCGCGCAGTATATCGATGCATGGGAAATCATTTTTTAACTACAAAGTTAAGTTCGTCCTTTAATCCTATTTTTATACTCGTGATTTATAAATGTGTTTTGGTATGGAACCCTCAGTGGGCTAGTCCGACTCGCATTTGGACGTTGTTTTCAAGTCTGCATTGTTATGTTAAAAAGATTGGCCGAGCACCAAGATGTGCTGTTCGAACATCACACTCAGTATTTTTGTGGACTCATTAAATCCATTATAAGAAAGGTCTGTTTGCAGTTAGGGAAGTAATTCAATAGCCAGCAGGCGATAACTGTGAGAAGGGCGGCTGCATGCGGGCGCGCGCGCAGCTGAGGGGGCGTGTATTATGGACGCGTGCGCACATTCGGGTATCAGCGACATGCGCAGAGACAGAGTGCAATGAACTGAGGCATTGCAAGTGTCAACACAGCAATGCACAAGGAAGTTGCACATGTGAAACGCTATTTCTATAAAAGCCAGTGATAGGAATATGTAAAATTAGTTACCAGAAAACTTCCTGTAAGGTAGGTATATGAGACTGACTCGTTGGCTCAGTGGTTACTGCTCTTGACTGCTGATCCGAGGGTTGTGGGTTCGATCCCTAGGCAAGCATTTGTGCGATGAACAGATTTGTTTTCTCTGTGTCTGGGTGTTAAATATCTATATATGTATGTATTTAAACGTATATAAGTATTTATATAAGTCTCTGGTTCCTATAACACAGGGAATCCTACTTTGGGGCCAGATGACCATGTGTGATTTGTCCCAGAATATTAATTATTATATCTAAATATATATAATTTAAACGCACAGCCCAAACCACTGGACGGATCGGGCTGAAATTTGGCATGCAGGTAGATGTAATGACGTAGGCATCCGCTAAGAAAGGATTTTGGGAAATTCCCAAGGGAACCGCAAAAATCGGGATCTGCGCAGGCGAAGCTGCAGGCATCCACTAGTTATATATATTTCTTAACGATTTTTTACACGTCGAAAGGTAGCAAACATATTTTTTCTGTTATAAAATCGAGATGTTTTCAATTTTAAGTTACTTCATACTAATTCAATTATTTATGAACGTCAATAAGTATGCTAATCTAAGATATAACCGTTCAAAGTTGGCATTATATCAACTTTCTATATTAGTGAATTTGTAAATGGTGCGAGTGGGCAGCAAAATCCTTTACTTCAATAGATCTTGTAAAGTTAGTCTGTATATTGGTAATTGCTTTTACTCTATACCTACAATAGGGATGACGAATGCTAGTCATCTGATTTACTTTTTATCATCTGTCAAAAACGACATTTTGTTCTAAAAATGTTTGAAATACCTAGGCGTGACGCCATAGTTTGGCAGCGTCATTTATGTACTCATTTTGTGATTTTGGTGAATTAAAAATCGAAGACTTGATGGAAAATAAAACGAGTAAGGTTTTCCGAAGTTTAAGTAGGAGGGCAATTTAGTGATCAAGAGTTCATAATTTATTTATGCTGTCGTCACCCCTATGCTTGCATTTCTAAATGACCGACAATGTCAAGTGTCAGTTGTTCGTCTGTTCAGCCATATTCAACTCCAACCCACTCAAATAGTTCTGAGAATGGGAAACGATTACCGCAATCGTTTTTTGTGATTGAGCAACGGTTTGTGTGCAAAATATTGAGACTTGTAGTGTGACGTAACAGACAAAATTGTTGTTGACAATCGAATGTTATTCAACGAACACGGATGAATACTTCCGGATGATGACGGGTTCTACACAAAAACCCGCCAAGTGCGAGCCAGACGCGCGCACAGAAGGTTCCGAACCACCACACATCTGCTTACAAAAATAACAACGATACCTAACCTATTCATTACAAAAAAATGACATCAACGCGAGCATAAAAAAATCCTCTTTTTTATACGTGAAACGTCTTTAAAATCACATACGCAGTATGAAGTCAAAAACTTGGACCGTAATGGAAGTAACGAAAGATTTAAACCTGTTTCCGTTTCACGACAAGACTAAGGCTCCATAGCCATGCCCCTTGACACGGCTAAGGCTCCCCATAGTCATACCGCCTAATCCCATACAAACAAGAAACAAACAGCAAGTTCCGCGTAGGGCGAAGCCTGGAGCATCCCTCCTGTGTGGTCAGGGACGTCAAAACTAAACGTTTCACGTTAAACCAACAACGTCAGTGCGCCCCAACACAGCCCCAACTAGATTATTTTTAAAAGCTTTTATTTAACTTGAAATCTTTGTATGTATGTACGTTTGTTTAGGTTAAATCTTTCAATCGATTTTAGAGCGACTTCAAGGACTCCGATTTAGCTGAATTTCGGTATGAAGCCGTATTACCGTTGACAATAAATCCTTTTGGTATTTTGAAGTTGACCTGATGATGACTGGAGGTGGATTCAAGGTCCTAGGATCGTCTTTTATTTTCTAGAGAGTCGTACAAAGTAGTGTGCTCACCTTTTCTGAATTTAGAAACGTGCCGTGCTCATTTGGCTTTCGAGCATAAAAACTCTTTTCAAATAAAAGCTTGTACCTAAAAGATTTTATATTTTCAACTTTATATTTAGTTCGTACTCCTTAGCGCGAGTATGTACGACCCACAATAGGCCGGTTTTAATTATTTATCGTTTTACTTCACAATTAGAAGTATAATCATCACACACCAAGTTTCACACTTAGTGTATTACCGTTTTTACGATAGAGCAAAATCAAAATACATAAAAAAATACTTAGAAAAAGGGTCCAGTTACCCGGTAAGGGACCCTAAAAACTTTAAATTTGGCGTAAACAGCGCCTAAGAAGCTCCTTTGTAAATGTTTGCACAAAAGATGGACTACGAAATTTTGTTGGACAAAAATGTGAGTTTCGCCGATGTCACGGACGGAATAAGTAATGTAACCGCCTCAATGTTGCCGCTTTCCATCGTGGGTGTCGTCGACTATCCGCCATTGTATTCGGCGAAAGCTGAATAAAAACAAAAAGTAATTATTTAGGCACGTGTGAATAATAACGAATTAGTTTTTGCTCATTACTTTGATATACAACTAAGCCTTTCTGTTAGATTATTTTGTGCCTACAAAAGAATACTAACTAACACTAGAATAATTATCAGATTTCTGTTGGGACAGTAAAGTTCTCGAGTGGCGACCGCGCACCGGAAAACGTCACCCAAAGGGCAATGGAGCGAAAAATGCTCGGAATTTCCCTACGCAATCGAATCAGAAATGAGGAGATCTGCAGCAGCAGAACCAAAGTAACCGACACAGCTCACAGAATCGTTAAACTGAAGTGGCAGTGAGCAGGGCACGTAGCTCGTAGAACCGATGGCCGTTGGGGTAGTAAAGTTCTCGAGTGGCGACCGCGCACCGGAAAACATAGTGTAGGCAGGCCTCCCACTCGGTGGACCGATGACCTGGTGAAGGTCGCGGGGAGCCGCTGGATGCGGGCAGCGCAGAACCGGTCGTCGTGGAGATCCCTGGAGGAGGCCTATGTCCAGCAGTGGACGTCCTTCGGCTGATATGATGATGATGATGAAGCGTCGGAGGCGTAAGGGCTAGGGCCACCGCCTCCTGTCCGGGAGGTCGTGGTTCGAATCCTGCCACGTACCAATGTGATTTCGAATTAAGATTTCATATGAACGTTTATCCGACGCTCTTACGGTGAAGGGAAAACGTCGTGAGGAAACCTGCACACGCCTGCGAAGAAACTCGCAGGTTGTGTGTGAAGTCGACCAACCAGCACTGGGCCCGCGTGGTCGACTAAGGCCCTATCGCCCTAATTCAGGGTAGGCTCGAGCCTCTCGGTGGGGACGTATATGAGCTGATATGATGATGAAGTACATAACTACTTTATTTTTTACGGTAGGGAACGGAAGCTACAAAGAAGCTGTACCATTGGAAAAATTACTCGTAAATTTTAAAAGTATACATTCAAATATCTAAGTAGCACAGAGATTCGTGGTAACAAATAACTGTTATCCTAAGTTCAATAGTGGTAAAAGATAAGAAAGCTGTTTGTGCTATCGAGGTGAAGAATTCACATCTACTTACTTATTTTGTGGGTGTTGTTTGGTTTTTATAGTTTACTCGGTAAAGCCAAAGGCGGAGTGGGTAAATAGGTATTATTTTGTGCCACTTGTGCCATCATCATATCAGCTCATATGCATCCCCACCGTGGGGATAGAGCCTACCCTGAATTAAAGCGATCGGGCCTTAGTCGACCTCGCGGGCCCAGTGCGGGTTGGTCGACTTCACACACAACCCGCGAGTTTCTTCGCAGGAGTAAGCAGGTTGTGCACTTGTGCCATACAAAATATAAACATAATACAAGACTGAAACTAAACACATATCTGTATTCTGTATATATAAAAGGAAAAGGTGACTGACTGGTATATCAACGCATAGTCGAAACAACTAAACGGATCTCGCTGAAATTTGGAATACAGATAGCAATTAGGACGTGGGAATCCGCTAAGAAAGGATTTTGGGAAATTCCCACGCGAACGGCAAAAAAGGTATCTGCGCGGGCGAAGCCACGGGCGTAGCCTTTGCACTTTAAAGCTTAATAATTCGGAAACCGCTCACCTAATCGAAAAATGGTTTTAGCAAACCCTCAGTAGTTTAGAAAGACCTATTCAGCGACATCCCACACTACAAGTTACGTCAACGAAAAAAAAATCACCCCCTCTTTATATGAAGGGGAGGTATCCTAAAAAAATATATTTCAAGATTTTACTGCACCACTTTGTGGGTGTGATTAATATGAGTATGTACGTCCATCCCAAATTACAGCTTTCTGTTACTAATTAATAGTCTCTGAGCTAAGCCGCAGACACACAGACAGACATGGCGAAACTCATCATCATCATGTCAGCTCATATACGTCCCCACCGAGGGGCTCGAGCCTACCCTGAATTAGGACGATCGGGCCTTAGTCGACCACGCGGGCCCAGTGCGGGTTGGTCGACTTCACACACAACCTTCGAATTTCTTCGCAGGTGTGTTGTGCAGGTTTCCTCACGATGTTTTCCTTCACCGTTAAAGCAATCGGAGAGTATATGTACGTAAGTTACGAAAAACTCATTGGTACATTGGCCGTCCGGATTTGAACCCGGCACCTCTGGTTAGGACGACCGAGTCGTTACCGGTTGAGCCACCGACGCTTATGGCGAAACTATAAAAACTAAACTATCTATTCCTAATTGACTTCGAAACCCTAAAAAGTCTTTTATTGGAGATGAATGTAAAAAAGGTGTTCATCGATAAAACACGCAACTGCATCGCTTGCAATAGAAAGTTGTACGGATAAGTTCTTATAGACATCCCCATATTTGTTGGGACGAGAAAACGGAATGGGACTGGTTGAACTAGAGATAATATACATTTTAATATCCAGTGTACCAGTAACAGTTTTTAACATTAAAATGGTAGTGTCCTGCTGGTCGCATTTTCATGAGAATATAGCCAGCAAAAATGTATACACTTCAACAGTCATCATGTCAGCCGAAAAACGTCCACTGCTGGACAAAGGCCTCAACGAAGACTTTATGAAAATAAAATTGTCATGATAATTCAACCCAACTTCAGCTCACTTTGTATAAAAGGTATGAAAAAATCAAAAAACCGCATATTATATTATGTCGTACGATAATTAGAAAAATCTGGATTATCAGGATAATCCTAGGACCATTGCAAAGGGCCGGATTAATTGATTCTGAGAAAACATGTCTTTTTTTTTTCTTTTTTTTATTCACAATTGGTAAACCCTTGACAACATCTCATCTGGTGGTAAGTGACGATGTTGCCGAAGATGGAAGCGGGCTTACCAAGATTCCCCGATGCAATGGGGAACTGGCTATCTTATCTTCATGCCGGAACACACCAATGATATCAACATTGATATTTGGCGGCAAGACTTGGATAAGATGGTGGTAGCTAGCCAGGCGGGCTTAGAAAATGCCCTACCACCAACCAAACCGAGTCTTACAATTGACCCCGCCGGGAATCGAACCCGCGACCTCCTGTGTAAAGCCAGTGAACTTGGCTTATGAGCTACGGAGGCGGTGGAATACGTGTCGCAGGAATACTGTCTAAGTCGTGATACTATAATGTCACTAGTGAAATTTAGTCACTTATAATAACAATAAATGTGCAACCGAAGCGAGGGATGCTAGCTTCGGTCAGGTTTGGTAGGCTCTCTTCCCCTGGATAGCAGAATGTTTCGCAGATGAAGAAATCATCGGTTTTAGTCGGAGACACATAGATGACATTAAGAATACCGCGAAACTATAAGAAATGGAGCCGATTGACAATTTACTAGTGAAATCATAATATCATGACTTTGACAATATGCCTGCGACACACTGAAAACAGTTAGGAAGATAGCGAAATTGTATCTCAGAATCAAATAATCCGGCCCTATGCAATGTTCCTAGGATCATCGCAATAATTCTCATTTTCCTATGATTCGGTGACATATAGGTAGGTATAACAAGTAGAAACAGTGTAAGCTATTAAAAGTGTTCAGTAACATAACGGCGTGCGCCAATATTTTGTAACTGCAACTTTAAATGTCAACATTAAGGCGGACAGTTTCTAAATATAACCAATCATAAGGGTAATTTTAGGGGTATTTTTCGGGGTACTTTGGCGGGTAATTTTGGGGGTAATTTTAGGAATAATTTAATTTAAGGGATGTATTAGGATAATTTTGTGGTTAATTTTGGAAATAATTTTTGGGATTATTTAAGGGGTTATTTAGAGGTTAACTTTGGGGGCTAGAAGGAGGGATATGTTTTTCGAGTGTATGTATATGTATGTCTTCATCTTCATATCAGCTCATATACGTCCCCACCGAGGGGCTCGAGCCTACCCTGAACTAGGGCGATCAGGCCTTAGTCGCCCACGCGGGCCCAGTGCGGGTTGGTCAACTTCACACACAACCTTCGAGTTTCATCGTAGGCGTGTGCAGGTTTCCTCACGATGTTTTCCTTCACCGTTAAAGCAATCGGTAAGTATGTACGTAAGTTTTGAAAAACTCATTGGTACATTGGCCGTCCAGATTTGAACCCGGTACCTCTGGTTAGAAGAACCGAGTCGTTACCGGTTGAGCCACCGACGCTTTTTTATAATGTATGTATGTAGCTACGTTCATTTCTTTGGCACGCCCTGTAGCGTAGACGAATTGATGGAATTTGGAGTGCGAGATGTCGTTAGATTTAACTTGATCTCGTGAGTGACATATGATACATTTTTACCCGACTGGCAAAAGAGATTGAATGAAACTGGAATGAAATTGAATGAAAATGCACTGGAAAAAAATCCCCGTTTGGTAAGGGTACCCCTAAAATATATATTTTTAAATATTCATAATCTACGTTTAACTCAATTATGTCTTTTTGTGCTATGAACGAGACAGACGGACCCAACGATCTTATAGACGTTCCACGTGGGGACAACGGATTCTTAAAAATTTAGTTCACAATTCAAAATCAAGCCCTTCCGCTAGGTCTATCGTGCATTAGTAAACAAAATTGCAAAAGTTTGTCGCAAACGATTTAATCGTATGACGGACGGGCAAAATGATCTTACATAAGGGTCAAGGTAGGCTGATTTACCCCAACCTGAAAATACGCACTGGGTTTAATTGGGTAAAATCCTTACTAATATTAATATAAATGTGAAAATGTGTTTGTTTGTTACCTTTTCACACTTCAACACCTTGACCAATCTTGATGAAATTTGGAATGCAGGTAGCCTGTGTCACTGGGATGGACATTGGCTACTTTTTATCGCGCATCACTCACCCATAAAAACGATGTCCACGCGGACGAAGCCGCGGGAAAAAGCTAGTTAGAAAAATTTGTTGAAAAATCCAATTGAAATTAAATCAAAATTTAAGAAGACCTGTGTAGCTGCAACTTTTCATACAAACGGCGGCGGCGTTAGCAATTTTAACCGATTTTGACGAATTTTTCTCAGGTTGTCAGTTAGACAGAACCAAAGCTAAGTTTATAGGCTTTTGTTTTTAATAATGTTAATAAGTTCAATTTTATTGTCGTTCACGTGTTTTCATGCAAAACTAATTTCGGCCATTATTTGTTTATTTTTAAACAATAATTAAAAAACACGAAACTTATAAACGTAGCATTTTTTGTGACTGACAACCTATCAAAAATTGGTCAAAATCGGTTACCTTTAAAGAGGTGAAAATAGATTTCGCTGTTTGTAAAAATATAGTTTTAGCCGTGGGTTCACAGTACCTACTCTTAATATTGAATAAAAAAAACCGACCTCAAACAGAAAACTAAGATTCCCCTCTATTTCTCTGGAACGCCATCATCAGATCCTTGTTTCCTTATCATGGTACCACGCTAGGGATATCTCCTTTCCAACGAAAAAAGAATCATGAAAATCGGTTGATAAACGACGAAGTTATCCGCGAATCCACATAAAAAAAATATATTGTCGAATTGAGAAGTAAGTGAGAAGTAAGTATGAAGTAAGTATCATCGTCATCAGGCCTCCCCCAAAGGATTTCCACGACGACCGGACCTGCGCTGCCCGCAGGCAGCGGCTTTCCGCGATCTTCACCAGGTCATCGGTCCACCGCGTGGGAGGCCTGCCTACGCTATGTAAATATACGCTAAGTATATGAAATGTAAAAAGAATAATAAAACTGTTTAAAAAATAAAAGACGTTCTAACCGTGAGCACATAGGCGTGTGCCATATGTAATACCAAACAAACTGAAGTTTATAGACTGTAACATAATGTACATGTATGTATCCTGTTTAAAATAAACCAAACACTAACTGCCTTGATAGCAGATTTGCGATTCAGTCTTGCGTGAATGCATAAATTCTGCGGATTCAAGAAGTCGTTAAATTCTATGAGATAAATAATATGGATCATTGTTATATATATCATAAGCACAATATTAAAAACCCCCACAAGAATCCTCTAAAAAGTAGAATATAATATGTTTTGGACCTTTAAGTTTAAAATTAGTACATAGTTATATTTTGATCTAAGAGTCGTTGCTTACGGGGACCGCTAAGTTGTGTTATTATTACCTAGTAATTAGTTTAGTAAAGTAAAACAGTTGTATTCTGTTTTTATTTTATTTACTTAGTGGTCCCCCTACTCGACGACTCTTATATCAAAATTAAACTATACTTAAACTTAAAGGGCCAAAACATATTATTTTCTATACTTTTTAGACATTTTTTTTTGTCGGGGTTTTTTAAAATTTTTATTTAATGTTATATTTCATGCTTTTTAAACTTAACGTATCTCAAACACGAAACCTCTGCTGTAAGTTGATAAGTAGTTTACAGATACTAGGAGATGCTGCAGCATCAGGTCAAGGTTACCATGTTCTGTCTAAAACCTATTCATTAAGACTATTACAATGAGCCCAAACACGGCACCTCTACTGTAAGTTGCGGAGTAGTTGGGTAACCTGCAGATTCCAGATGTTGCATATTCATTAAGACTATTCCAATGACCCCAAACACGGCACCTCTACTGTAAGTTGCCGAGGAGTTGGGGAACCTGCAGATTCCAGATGTTGCAGCATCAGATCAAGTTTACCATGTTATATCTAACACCTATTCATTAAGACTATTCCAATGAGCCCAATACTATGCTTCTTAAGTTGGTGAGGAGGTGGGTAACCTGCAGATTCCAGAAGATGCTGCAGCATCAGGTCAATGTTACAATGGTTTTGAAACATTATTACAGTTACATGGCATCAAATTTCGAATCGATCAGACCGGTATAAGTTGCCCACATCCCTTCATCACCTGGATAAAAGCTTATGATCTTCAAATGGCTGAACAAATCCTTATAAATTATAGCTAAGAACCACCTCGATCACGTCAGCATTCAAACAAAAACAACGCATCAAAATCGATCCATTATTTAAGAACTACGATGCCACAGATACACACTTTAAACTTTTAACACCTCTTTTTACATCGGGGGTTAAAAACAAAATCTCTCAATAAGGCACAGTACCTTATTATAAATTTAAGACTTATTAAAAGTGACAATGACCATAATACACAGTCGTCCAACGGAAACGACTCCGTTCGGGACAATTCAGCGGAGGTGAACAGTGGTGTGTGCAGGTGACTTTTGATGTCGCTTTTGATGCACACATCAAAGGCGTTGGACCACTGTATGAATCCTTACACTGTGACCAAGCTGTGGACCAATTACCTCAATACCATGGATCTTTATGTTTATTATTCGACTTAGGCCCGATCGCCCTAATTCAGGGTAGGCTCGAGCCCCTCGGTGGGGACGTATATGAGCTGATATGATGACATGAACCTTATGATAAACAGTACCCTACAGATTATTAATAGGCTGTCCTTCGCAGTTGGTAGATGCTCTAATAATACTTGCTGGGGGCAAGAAGCCAAGATATTGCAATAACGGCTCCCAAAATAATGTCGGTCACCAGTAAAATACATAGCACAGACTCTTTGTCAAGATTAAGAATTTAACCAAGGTGAACAGAAATAACTAATAAGTCAATGTAAATTTATAGGTACTTATTTCACCTGTGCAAATGTAAACAAAGGCGCCTTCTTCTTATCGTGTGGCACAATTAACCGTGCTATCCAAGGGATAGACGGTGGTTGCCTGGTGTTGCACTTAGCATCACCCGCGGTCACGTGTAGAGTATTTAGATTAACACCTCTACGGACGTGTGCAACGCGACCTTCGTACACATTTGGAATCAGATGTGTAGGTTTCCTCACGATGTTTTCCTTCACCGTTAAAGCAATCGGTAAGTATATGTACGTAAGTTTAGAAAAACTCATTGGTACATTGGCCGTCCAGATTTGAACCCGGTACCTCTGGTTAGGAGGACCGAGTCGTTACCGGTTCAGCCACCGACTCTTATGCGCCTATTACAGTGAAATGTGACCTAAACTAATGAACCGTAACTTAAACTGTGAAATAAATTCACAACCCAAATATGATCCGTAACGTTTATCGAGACATTAATCATAGAAAAACCGGCCAAGTGGGAGTCGGACTAGCACTCCGAGGGTTCCGTACCACCACACATCTCCCTCCCCACAACTACATAGTAAAATGACAATGATACCTATTCACATGACAAGCAAAAACATCAACGCAAGCGACAATTTTTTTTTGTCATTCAATTCGGACTCCTTAGCGCGAGTACGACTCACACTTGGCCGAATTTTATTATTTGTTGTTTTACTTGTGAGCGTCGATGGCGTAATGGCAAAGACCGCTACCACCTATCCGGGAGGTCGTGGTTCGAGTCCTGCCACGTACCAATGTGTTTTCAAATTTTGATTTCATATGTACGTTTATCCGACGCTATAACGGTGAAGGGAAACTTTGTGAGGAAACCTGCACACGCCTGCAAAGAAACTCGAAGGTTGTATGTGAAGTATATCAACCCGCACTGGGCCCGCGTGATCGACTAAGGCCCGATCGCAATTAAGGGTAGGCTCGAGCATCTCGGTGGGGACGTATATGAGCTGATATGATGATGTTAAACTTGAGTATTATTACTTTAATCACACCAAGTTTCACGCTTGTATGTACCTATTACCGTTTTTACGATAGAGCTCAATCAAAATACTTCTAAAGACCTATAGATATAATTGAAAACGATAAACACGTTAAAAAACCGACTTCCATCGCAACAACTTAGTACATTTTTGCATTATTATTATTTTTGGTTTTTGTTAATTTTCTAATAAAGTACTAACATCAATTTTGATAAAATTTATATGGGACCCCACGGAAAGCACTAGCTTTCAAATAAAAGAACAATCATAAAAATCGGTTCACCCAGCCCAAAGTTATGAGGTAACAAACATAAAAAAAACATAAAGACGAATTGAGCACCTCCTCCTTTTTGGAAGTCGCTTGAAAAAAACACGTTGTTATAGCGGCAATAGAAATACACATTGTGTGAAAATTTCAACTATCTATAACGGCTTAGTAATAGGGTCCCGTTGGTCACCCGCCGCGCTGGGTGTACGGAACCCTCAAAATTATAGTTAATTAAACATAGAAATATTGTTAATGGTACTTAATTAAAATAGTTAAGCGACTTTTCACACAAACGGCGGCGTTGGCAATTTTCACAACTTAAACTTTAACAGATTTTGACCAATTTTTGATAGGTTGTCGGTCAGAACAAAAACTACGTTTATGCTGAGTCTTGGACCTATTCGGTATAAAATTTTATTTTAATTTTTAGTTTTAATCTTTAGTTTAGTTTATTTATATTAAGTACCTAATACTGTAATTCTTTTTCCATTTATTTTTTGCCGAATAAACTTTTTTTCTTCCTTTCTTTCTTTCTTCTATAGGTTTTTTTTTCTTCGATAAAGTTAATAAGCTAAATTTTGTTATCGTTCTCCTGTTTTCATACAAAATTAATTTCGGCCATTATTTGTTTATTTTCAATCAATAACTTTAACCCATACATGCGCCCTTGAAGCCTAGCTTTTGTTCTGACGGACAGCCTATCAAAAATTGGTCAAAATCGATCAATTTTCAAGAGATGTAAATCGCTTTCGCCGTTTGTATGAAGTCTAATTTTTTAATTTATGTGGGTTCGCAGTCCTCTTAAACGTGATAGTTAGATAAGGTTTTTGGCACATAGGTTATGTTTACTCGTACGTAGTATAACACGGACACACGTATTAGTCAAAGCAGCCAAATTCCCTGGCTGTACGTCCAAATCGATTCCAGCTCTTGGCTCACGCTCAACTAACAGGATCTGTTCCAGTAAAAAGTGGCTAGTTGGACCAATATTAGTTAATCTTATCAGTACATTTTCCTCTTCAAAAACACTTTCTTTACGAACGAACAGATAGCGAAATTTTAGATAATTAATTTGTTCAGTTTAATTGGTTCGCCCCGAATTGTGAACAGACGTTGTACTCGTTTAACAAAATATAGATAAGCGTCGGTGGCTCAACCGGTAACGACTCGGTCCATCTAACCAGAGGTACCGGGTTCAAATCTGGACGGCCAATGTACCAATGAGTTTTTCAAAAACTTACGTACATACTTACCGATTGCTTTAACGGTGAAGGAAAACATCGTGAGGAAACCTGCACACGCCTGCGAAGAAACTCGAAGGTTGTGTGTGAAGTCGACCAACCCGCACTGGGCCCGCGTGGTCGACTAAGGCCTAATCGCCCTGATTCAGGGTAGGCTCGAGCCCCTCGGTGGGGACGTATATGAGCTGTAATGATGAGGTAAGTAAGTACAGGACTTATAATTTGTAATATACATAGAGTGCAAAGGCAGCCTTATCGCTTTAAGCGATTTCTACCAGGCAACCTTTAGTCAAGGATAGAAAGACAGATAAACAAGTACAGATTGGCAGCAAATTCAACTTTTAAATAACTAACTTATTATTAACATCAGGTGGTGAACATATATGTATCTGTATTTTAATTTATATTAAAAAAAAGTTAAAATATTAAACAAAGATACATTTGTATATTCAATATAATAAACTTAAATACATACACATAAATACTAGCACATTAATATTATAAAGGCGAAAGTTTGTGAGTGTGTGAGTGTGTATGTTTGTTACTTCTTCACGCAAAAAACTACTGAACGGATCTGGCTGAAATTTGGTACGTAGACAGATTAGGACCAGGAATTAACACATAGGCTACTTTTTTCCACTGCGCACCCTCGAAAAGTCATAGAAACGCTAAATAGCAGTGAGCAGTTTCAGTAATTACAAAGCTTAAAGTAATCCTTGAGTTGCTTTTTAAATAAGAACAAAGACTCAGCCGTTCGGATGGAAGTAGGAAGCAGGATCCACAGGCGCAGGCGCAGGTTTGCTCAGGAAGTCTGTATGGCACGCAGGAAATGCCAAGAGCAAAGCTAAAAGTAAAGCTAGCATTGACACCGTCTAGCTTTATAATTTGATGCTCGGTTGTTATTTAGGTAAGCAACAAAATTTATTTGTAGTGATAAATTTATTGCCGTTGGGGCAGTAAAGTTCTCGAGGGGCGACCACGCACAGAAAAGCGTAGAGTAGGTAGTAGGTAGGCCTTCCACTCGGTGGACCGATGACCTGGTGAAGGTCGCGGGAAGCCGCTGGATGCGGGCAGCGCAGAACCGGTCGTCGTGGAGATCCTTGGGGGAGGCCTATGTCCAGCAGTGGACGTCCTTCGGCTGATATAATGAAATTTATTGCTAATTAGTTGCCCTAATAAGAATTTTGTTGCTCAAGTAATTTCTGAGCAACAAATTACAATGCTAGACGGTGTCAATGCCAGCTTAACGGACCTCATACTTAACAAACGCCGGATGGTTCCAGTAGACTCGGAGAACCAATCGTTCAATTAGTTTAATTTATTAGACATTCATGATGATTAGGTAAATGCCTAACGAGTGACTACTTTCATCCATCTATGGAAAGGATACTATTGCATAACTGCGAAAAATAACTTCCGCACTTTCACTTCATACATCCGACTTAATAATTTTGAACAAAAAAAAACCGACTTCAAACAGGAAACTAAGGCTCCCCTCGAATTATCTGGGATGCCATCATCAGATCCAGGTTTTCTTATCATGGTACTACCATTGTGATATTTCCTTTCCAAGAACAAAAGAATCATTAAAATCGGTTCGTAAGCGACGAAGTTATTTCGAGCAAACATAAAAAAAAACGGCCGAATTGTAAAACCTCCTCATTTTTAGAAGTCGGTTAAAAAGTGAACCGAAAATATGGAGAATCTGTAGATAGCCAAAAGCCTGACTCAGAGCTACCTACGACTGGTACTGGTTTCTACATTGGTTATCATGTGGGCTATAAACAGGCTCGTTAATTCATTAGAAATCCTTCATTTCTTAGTTGTTAACTATAATATGTTTAATTACGTATTAGAATATCTCTAGTGAAGTTGTTACTTTTCATTAGGTGAGAAGTAGGCAACACTTTCAAATATCTTTCTTTATTCACAATATAATGATTTACGAGTCATAAAATATGACTATTAATATAGTGAAGACATTTTTGTTCTTTACCTGGTCATTTTAATTATAATCACACTAATATTATAAAGGCGAAAGACTGTCAGTGTGTTTGTTTGTTACTTCTTCACGCAAAACTGAACGGATCTGTCTGAAATTTGGTAGGTAGACAGATTAGGACCTGGATGAACACATAGGCTACTATTTTTCACGTTCGCGAGCCGTTGCGGCTCGAGCACTGCGCACCCTCGATAAGTCATAGTAACGTTGTCCACGCGGGTGAAGCCGCGGGAAACAGCTAGTATAAGATAAATTTTGTTGTGTTTGTTTAAGAACATCTATTAGGAAAATGACCATTTTAGGAATGATTTATCTGAATTATTCAATTTAAATATTAAATAAAAAAAACGATAACGATTATCTGACTGACGGTGGACTGAGGGCCAAAACACGATTGCTCATAATATCCTTGATAGCAAAAAAAATCTAAATGTCAATTTAGTGCTCATGTAACAATTCGTATTAAACCTGAAAAATGAAATACCATTTGGAGCTGACCGAGAGATACTTTGAACGTTTTTGTTTTTATCTTTTTATTGTAAATTTATTGAACTTTAACCGCCTTTCGTGGCGTATTGGTTAATCCATTCGCTTCACACCTCGAGGTCTCGGGTTCGATTCCCGGCGAGGTCTAACTTTTTAAAACTTGGTTTGGTTGGTGGTAGGGCATTTTCTAAGCCCGCCTGGCTAAGCTATCACCATCTCATCTTAGTCTTGCCGCCAAAGATCAATGTTAACAGTATTGATGTGTTCCGGCATGAAGATAAGATAGCCAGTTCCTATTGCGTTGGGGAATTTTGATAAGCTCGCTTCCATTTTCGGCATCATCGTCATTTACCATCAGGTGAGATGATGTCATTGGCTTAACAATTGCGGCATAAAAAAAGAACAATTAAAACTCCATTTTAGCGGCTCCCGTTGAAAGAGGAGACATAATGCGCTTGTACGCCCTCTTAGCGCTTCTGCATACCGATGTTAATAGGTGTGCACATTTAATCGGTATATGTAACAGGTGATAAAAGGCTTGTTGACTGTTGGTCATTTGAGTTAATTTTTGTCATCTGTCAAAAACATACTTTTGTTTTAACAATGTATGAAATAGGAGCGCGTGACATCATAGTTTTTCAGCGTCATTGATGTACTAATTTAAAGACACACACAGAGCAAGATTTTTAAAATTTTAATGGCAGGGCAATGCAGGCAATAACTTTTCATAATATAGAGTTAACTAATTACATCAGTTAAAGCACTAAATGCCTTTCTGCCAACACGCGACATTATTAACTCTAATAACATGACACAGTTTCACGTTAAATAAAAGAAACTTAACGGGTTTCACAATGGCAGCAACCCTGTACGATTATATTGGTTTTATTAAATCGTTCTTAAATAATTAAAAATCATGTTCTGGTAATAAACACATTTCAAGTTGGCAGTTATTAACATATCTACAATGTTCAAAGTATAATGTTCTACTTAAGGTAAAATTCCAAATTAAGGCTGTAATGTTACCAACGATTTCAAGGCGAACTTTACTTGTTTTGAGTAGGTTAATTAAAGTAATTCACACAGGCATAGGTTTCAACAATGTCGTTTTATCTCAACTCATAAAGTATGTTGTGTTTGCGTTCCAAAAAATTCCATTACGTGGGCAAGTCTTTATTGTCATAGAATATAAAATACAAGCATAGGTACCTACTCAAGTTAGAAAGTTAGGTTTTATGATTTTTACTTTTTTTTTCCTACAAGCTCTTGGCATCGTCTCACCTGATGGTAAGTGACGATGAAGCCGAAGATGGAAGCGGGCTACCATGACTCCCCAACTCAACGGGGAACTGGCCGGGTTGTCTGGAAGAAATCGCTTTGAGCGATAAGACCGCCCAAAATGTACCGCTATAGATCCCTTTTTTATAATAAGTTTTTTTTAATTTTTAAGTAAAAAATTTTAAGTTTTTATAATTGTATTAACTAGTGTGTACAATAAAGAGTATTTATCTTATCTTTATCTTATATCTCAGTTTCATAGCGGAACACATCAATGCTGTTATCATTGGTGTTTGGCAGCAACACCATGGGAAGACGATGGCTGCAAGCCAGGCGGGCTTAGAAAATGCACGACCAACCGCCAACCGCCAACCAAACCGAGTCTTACTAAGTTAGACCCCACCGGGAACGGGAATCGAACCGCGACAGAGGTAGTTGAATTTATTAATAACTAGCTGGGTACCCGGTTTCGTTCACGGAGTTGATATGATACGTTTAAACTCACGACAAAGAATAAAGACTATTTACTTACGTAACCAACGACGGATCTTGATTTATATACCTACCCCTACCAATAGGTAGCCCCACTCATACAAAAAAGTTACAGAACATTCCACAACATTCGAGAGTGTTCTGGAATGTTCCACAATGATCTGGGATGTTGTTGTGGAATGCTCTTGAATACTCTTAAATTTTCTGGACTGTTCTAAAATTTTCTAGAGGGCGGAACTTTCAGCCCTTATATGTTCAAAAACGCGCCCTTAAAGTAAAAATAGGAACCTTCTCCATGGATGGGGGATAGAGAGCTACCACACTGTATATACATATGACTTCCTTGATCGTACCGGGACTCGTTTCTGAGTTTTAGTGGCACGCACTTTGTATACATTTTCTCAATATATATGTGTATATGTATGTATATTGATTAAAATTTGTATGATAGATGAAAACAAAACAATTGAACTCTGTATTACGTTATTTCAATTCATTTAAATCATTCCGTTAAAGTCCCAAACCGGAGCACTTTAAACTACCGTTTGATATACAAAGCCTCAATAACTTGTAAGATCAGTTTTGGAAACTGATCTCATTGAGAGCAGAGCGTGAGTCAACTTTCCAAATAAAGAGACAACCTTATGAACAGATATTCGCAACCAAAGCACTGCGTTAGAATATATTCGAGTTCACACGCATATATGCTGTGTATATGTCGCAGTAAGATAGAAATATCCGTGGCATAACTATGTCCCTAAATACATACCGGTAAATATTTGTAAGTTAGTTTGATTGGTTTCGGTTGCTGATACGTTCAAATATTGCTTTGAAAATAATTTCGTGTAATGAAAACCCATCCACCTAACCTGAAGAGATAATGATGCATAATGCAAAAACGTCCACTGCTGGACAAAGGCCTCCACCAAGGATTTCCACGACGACCAGTCCTGCGCTGCCCGCATCCAGCAGCTTCCCGACGATCTTCACCAGGTCGTCGGTCCACCGCGTGGGGGTTTGCTTACGCTATGTTTTCCGGTACGCGGTCGCCACTCGAGAACTTTATGGCCTACTACCCCAACGGCCATCGGTTCTATGAGCTATATGCCCTGCTCACTGCCACTTCAATTTAGCGATTCTGTGAGCTGTGTCGGTTACTTTGGTTCTCCTGCGGATCTCCTATTTCGGATTCGATCGCGTAGGGAAATTCCGAGCATAGTTCGCTCCATTGCTCTTTGGGTGACCTTGAGCCTTCTTATGAGGCCTATATTAAGCGACCACGTCTCAGTTCCGTATGTCAACACTGGCAACATACTGACAATACGTCTTATCAGTCCAATCATACAGAATTTAGTGTTAGCTAAAAATAGAGTTGTATCACGTCTGCAAGCGCCCTCTGGATTCTCTCATAGTTACACCTTGGCAGACATTTTGTTTGGCACTTGGGCTTGCAAGACTATTAAAATATGACCTTAGTAACATCTGCTACACTAATAATGATGATTTCATCAGTTTGATTATTGTTACAGATTACAAATATCTGTGTTTCGGTCAGAAATCAACTAACAACAATCGCACGAGGTAGAAAATGAGAAAGTTAAAAAACGCACAATGAGTAATTAATAAAAATATTCCTCGAAAGACGTAACGTCCGTCCACTGCTGGACAAAGACGTCTACCAAGGACCCAGCGGCTTCCCGCTACCTTCACCAGGTTGTCGATTTACCAAGTGGGAGGCCTGTCTACGCTCTTTCTTCCGATGAGCGGTAGCAACTCGAGAACTTGACTGCCTCAACGGCCATCTGTTCTACGTATGTGCCCCGCCCACTGCCACTTAAGTTTATTAGCGATTCTGAGAACTGTGTCGGTTTCTTTGGTTCTCCTTCGGATCTCGTCGTTTCTGATTCGATCACGCAGGGAATCTCCGAAAATCACTCTCCATTGCTCTTTGGGTGACCTTGAGCCTTCTTATGAGGCCCATAGGAAGCGACCATGACTCAGTTCCATTCGTCATCACTGGCAACACACACTGGTCAAAGACCTTGGTCTTAATACACTGCGTTAAAGTTCTCGAGTGGCAACCGCGCGCCGGAAAACGTAACATACGTAGGCCTGAAACTAGGTGACCGATGACCTGATGAAGAACCGTGCAGAACCGGTCGTCGTGGAAATCCTTGAGGGAGGCTTTTGTCCAACAGTGGACGTGTTTCGGCTGATAATATGATGA
Source organism: Coleophora flavipennella (assembly GCA_947284805.1). Taxonomy (NCBI): domain Eukaryota; kingdom Metazoa; phylum Arthropoda; class Insecta; order Lepidoptera; family Coleophoridae; genus Coleophora; species Coleophora flavipennella. The sequence continues at coordinate 18,384,530 of OX369257.1, forward strand.
TAATGATACGTCTAGGAATATACATATATTTTATTTAGCCTGAACAAGGTACCTAGGAGAGGAATGCTGTAACGACCGTTGAACCGCGTTGAACTGTCTTGCATGGGCTCCAACAAGATATACTGATTACAAAACAAAAACAAACAAACATATCTATAATCCTAAACGCATATAGGCACCTTCTCCGTGCCGTCGTCGCGTCGTGGGTAATAATCATCAATTAGTTTAAAAAAACTAAAAAACACGCTTTTAGTAAACACGTTAAGTAGTTATCTTGGACGTCCGCCGTATTGGATTTAAGTCACGTGACTATTTTTTTCGTATTCCTGACAGCAAACCCTTTCATTTGATACCCATATCATGGGGGTGGATTTCAAACAGCCAGTCCGCCATCTTGGGGAGGCTGCCATATTGGATTTGTAATGACGTTTCTTAGCTAGTCATGTATTGCCATCAGAACTCAGAGCGTGTGCAAAATTTCATCCTAATCGAAGACCGGCAAGTGGTTCAAATTAAGATTCCAAGATTTTCTTACATAGTTACAAGTGAAGCGAATAAAAAAGCGTGTTAAAAAGAACAAGAGAAACATGAAAAAATGGAGATAATACAATATTAAGGTGAAACTCGGTATTTTTTTCACAAATCGCTTGGGAATTAGAGAAAAAGAAAACATACTAAAATAAAGTAAAAATTTGTGATGAACTCAAAACATCAAGTGAAAACTTGTGAAATACGTGACGGTACTACACAAAGAGTTTCTAAGATATATCTAGAGGGAAAGTCTATGTCACATAAATGGCCCCACGTTTGAGTATGCCGTATGGCATAACTCTCTCTCTCATAATATGCTGTAGTAAGAGTGAGACAGATGTAGTGTAATTAATTCTCATACGGTTTGATTCTCACAGCTACGTCTTTGAATCTGTAAGTTGACTCCACTTTTACGTCGAGCAGTGACTATACATTGCGTCTATAGAAATATTATAAAAACTATGCGGTAGAATATGAGTGAAATCAAAGAAGATAATTGACTTACACAGAAAATACTACAGTACTTAGCTTGAAGAAGAAAAACCAACCTTAAAAAACCGGCTAAGTGCGAGTCAAACTAGCAATCCGAGGGTTCCGTGCCTCTACACCTCTTTTACACAGTAATAATGACAATGGTAGCTATTTACATTACAAACAAAAGACATCAACGCGACCGACAAAAATATGCTTTTTTGTCATTCAGTTCGAACTCCTTAGCGCGAGTGCGACTCACACTTGGCCGATTTTTAGTATTTTTGTTTAACCTCAGTGTAAGTACTATAATCACACCAAGTTTAATGCTTTTATGTATTATACTGTATTAATGATAGAGCTAAATCAAAAAGAATTGTAAAGACCTACAAATCACACTTTTCTAGTATGGAGACCCCCCCTTATTTTTCACTTTTTTCTATTTTTTTGTATTTTTTGTTATAGCGGCAACAGAAATACATATGCTGTGAAAATTTCAACTGTCTACCTATTACGGTTTGTGAAATACAGCCCGCTGACGGACGGACAGACAGCGGAGGCTTAGTAATAGGGTCCCGTTGGTCAATCGTTGGGTGCACTGCACGGAACCCTCTAAAGACCTGAATAATGATGTGATAGCACCAATAAAGTGACGTATTGATTGATCATCTGTTATTTTGCGACAGCTGCCACCAGGAAAGGTCATGTTTCGAGGAAGTTATAAATCATTGAGCGAACACAGTTTTAAACACGGATGACTCTTTAAAACATCAAACTATGGTCAGATACGATACACAAATCTACACAATTGCCTTAAAAAAATATCACAGAAGTTGAGAACAATGTGTAATTAAATTAATTAATTAATTAATTAATCGCCCTGATTCAGGGTAGGCTCGAGCCCCTCGGTGGGGACGTATATGAGCTGATATAATAATAATAATAATAATTAAGAGTCTTCAGGAGGCTCGAGTTTCCATACAAAGGTAGTTCTGTTTTAATACAAAAACTACATGCCGGATTGAATCCAAACTTTGTAAATATATTGAGTAGACACATATCGATGTTTGTAATTAGTTTTCATCGTAGTAAATTTTAATGCTGGATGCGGACAGCGCAGAGCCGGTCGTCGTGGAGATCCTTGGGAGAGGCCTATGTCCAGCAGTGGACGTCCTTCTGCTGATATGATGATGATGATGATGATGAAATTTTAATGTAACTAAACGAAGGCTTAAATTAGTTTTGTACTGAAAGTTTAAAACTGCTCCTATTTTTTTCCATATTATATTAGTGCATCGAAAACTAATTACAAACATCGATAAGTGTCCCCTCAATATATTTGCAAACTTTGGATTCAATCGGGCATATACTTTTTGTATTAAAGCGGAACTACGTTTGTATGGAAACTTGAGCCTCCTGGCGACCCTTAAGACAAAGTCTGGGAGTGTGATCACAATTATTTTAATATATTTAAAAAAAACTAAATATGCAACAAAATTTTCAGTGAATAATTCAAGCGTTTACCTGTTGCCGTTATCAATACCGAGCAAAAAAATCACGTTAGTTGTATGGAGACCCCACCTGTTTTTTAACTTTTTCTATTTTTTAGTATTTGTTATTATAGCGGCAACAGAAATACATCATCTGTGAAAATTTCAACTATCTAGCTATCACGGTTCATAAAATAATTACTTTCATTGATCCCTTATCCATTTCAACACACAGATTTTTTCATGCACGCTTCATCGTGCATATGCTGCATAAACGAAAACAGTAAGTATTATTCAACATTCTCGAGCATATCGTGGGAAAACAAAGCTTGTTATACAAATTAGAATGGAAATACTTTCAATCAATCGTTACGTAAACATTCCATTTGATTGCTCATTTACCCGTAACAGAAGATATATCGCAGCCATCTGGTTAAATCTGCCATTTGATTGAAAGGCGATTGAATGGCGACATTCAATTGAATGACTAGGCCGAGCGTTGATTAAACAAGCTTCAACTAACGTTCAACTAGTTGGCTGATTGTAAGCTAGCCTTTTGACAATTCGGCTGAAATAAAGTACGCCGCATTGTATGAGGAGCCGCTTTGTGTAAAATCTACTGAGTAATAATCGAAAACGCTAAACACGTTAAAAAACGGACTTCCATCGCAACAACTTCGAACAATTTTGCATTATTACTTTTGGTTTTTGTTAATTTTCTCATAAAGTACTACACAGATTTTGATAAAATTTATATGGGACCACACGGGAAGCACTATCTTTCGAATAAAAAAAGAATCATCAAAATCGGCTCACCCAGTCAGAAGTTCTGAGGTTACACATATAAAAAAAACATACAGTCGAATTGAGAACCTCCTCCTTTTTGGAAGTCGCTTGAAAAACTGTGAATGAGCGAGCGTTATTAGGTTCGGTCAGGTCTGATAGAACAAGAAAACATCGGTTTTATTCGGAGTTTCGAACAACGCCGTTTTGCAAAGCAGCAGCGTGCTGTTTTGCAAACCGGCGGATTCTACATAACGGCTGCGACATATATCCCATTCAACGACTTGGCTAAATGACGTTCAGCAAAGTCGTTGAACGTTACATTCAACGACTTGGCCAGTTGTCCTTTAGTCATTCAATTGAATGTCGCCATTCAATCAACGGGCTAGCTTTTCCATTAAATGGCAGATTTAACCAGTTGGCTGCGACAGATACAAACTAATTTCAATATTTTAAAGTGAAACTTTTATTACATCGTCTCAATTTTTTCGTCTGTGTTGCATGTCGCGTGACGGTCGCTTTCGTCTGACGGTATGATCGTTTCGTCCTCTGTAAAGTTTTACTTTTACCGTGGTTTCATAAAACCACACACTTACTTTTTTATTTAATTACCATTCCTACGATTTAATAAAGTATTATATATCGCACATTAACTGTTTTAATTATCTTACAGTAGGATCACACAGCGGACCACGGAAATGAATAACCAACGCTCCAAACGTTCACTTGGCTCAGGTACCTCCGTAGAAATTAAGGGTGCAGTGACATGCGACACTGGATGCCCGTCGAGGGATTTTAGGGGAGGTCAACCCCAGTCTGGCTTCCTGGAACAGTGCCGAGCCAGCAAACCAGCCTCGCTCGTACGTATTTATTGCAACATCGAGACATAATTATTGGCGCTGCTGCTAACTAAGTAAATGGATGTTTTGCGTTTGCGTCTATAATAAAATTGTACAGCAGCACAGCACAGCACCCTAAACACTTTTTCGCTAAAATGTACAGTCAGCAACACGTCATACCAATTAAAATCCATATGGCGTACGTCAGGCTAGCTTATCTCTAACCTAAAAGCGAAAACTTTTCAATGGTCTATATCTGTTGATGTTTGATTATATAGGTAATTTAACTTAGTTTTCCTTAAAAAATAAAATGAAATAAAACTGGCAGTAGAAGGCAAGCGACATTAAGAGGCTGGCTGATGACGATGATGATAGTACATGAATAAAATTGCAAACATAAAATATTCGTTGTATGGGGACCGAACTTGGTCAGAAATCAGAATAACCATGGCAGTATTGGTCATTCTGGCCAAATTCGTAAAAAGGTAGGCCACCCATAGAACGATCTTTTTTTTTTTGGTTAAGCTATGATAGAATATTTATTATAATAGTTTCATATACTATTTGCAAAGTTAGGGCCGTTTTTGAGTTTTTTTTTTGCTGTAGTCCTAATGGCAACCTAGGCTGCTCAGGATCCATCGAAACATCATTAAGTTGACTATGGGTTCGTTGGGGAACGTTGTTCAGTATGATGAGTAGAAGCCCCAGTTAACGGGTCCTAACACCAATTTTTTACACCCTGTATAAATAAATATAAAAATATACAAAGCAGATTGTATCATACATAAACTGTCATGAAAACTAGAATGGTTTATTTCTAAATGTACTGATACGTAGGTAACCATTAATCAGTATGCACGGATAAGATAAATAAGTTTGGATTGGCAATAGTCACACTTTTGTTTGAAAACCTCCCAAGTCTCCCAACCATCAACTCCACTACACAAGCAATAATAATACATACACGAATTGCGCACACTAATAAACAAAACACAGGGCTGAAATTGTATCTCACACCATTTCGAGAGTCTGTACGTTACACACAACCACACGCAAATAAAAAGTTTGAACGCGTGCTCCGGTTAAGTATGATTATCTAACCATACTTGTGGCGCGCCTGCCCAGCACACATTTCCAGTCCAACCTTATTTATCTGATCCGTGTTCGTATGCATACTTTGGTTTGGGAAGGAGGGGTGTCCCAGGGGCGGCGGCGCGTTAAATCTTCCGCCCCAGGGTTTCTGGGAAACACGCAAAGTGTGATTCATCGCCTTATATAGAGGTATGTATAGTATAGTATGCGCCTCATGCGTAGAATTCCGATAGTCATGTATAGTATAATACATCAAAATAATATTAAGCTCGCTAGTCTAATATCAGTTTTTTTTTATTCACAGTTGTTTTAGGAACTTTATGTGGATTATATATTACCATATTACTGTATGTTTGTTATTGCATGAAACAATGTTAGCAATTATAATATAAATCACTAGCTGTCCCGGTGAACTTCGTTCCACCCCACACTACACTACACTAAACTACACTACCCTACTCTACCCTACATAAGAATCTTCTCCTGACAATAACGAACTCGACAAAAAAGGAATTAGCGAAATAGGTCCAGCCGTTCACACGTGCGATGACCAGAAGAAATAGGGGTTCATTTTTATATAATAGACTAGAGCTGTTCTGTTGCCCGCGACTTCGTTCATGTTATAAAGGACTAGCTGTTTCCCGCGGCTTCACCCGCGTGGACAAAGTTTCTATGGCTTTTCGAGGGTTGCGGCTCGCGAGCGTAGAAAAAAGAAGCCTTTGTGTTAATTCAGGTCCTAATCTGTCTACCTACTAAATTTCAGCCAGATCCGTTCAGTAGTTTCTGCGTGAATGAGTAACATACATCCATACATTCTTACAAACCGTCGCGTTTATAATAGTAGGATTAAAAGCAGCCTATACTACATATGTTAATCCAGGTTCTAATCTGTGTACCTAGCAAATTTCATCGAAATACATCCAGCCACAAGCGTCGGTGGCTCAACCGGTAACGACTCGGTCGTCCTAACCAGAAGTGCCGGATTCAAATCCGGACGGCCAATGTACCAATGATTTTTTCGTAACATACGTATATATACTCTCCGATTGCTTTAACGGTGAAGGAAAACATCGTAAAGAAACCTTCACAACACACCTGCGAAGAAACTCGAAGGTTGTGTGTGAAGTCGACCAACCCGCATTGGGCCCGCGTGATCGCCCTAATTCAGGGTAGGCTCGAGCCCCTCGGTGGGGACGTATATGAGCTGACATGATGATGACATCCAGCCGTTTAGGCGTGAAAAGTTAAGAAACATACACACAAACTTTTGCATTTATAATATTAATAAATACTGATTTATCTGCCTGATAAACAAGAATGTCTTTTTAGTTTCGAACTACGAAACAGTCTTTTGTTATTTTTGGACTAAAAATTTTTTTTTGTTATTTGTCGACGGTGATGGTTACGCGAGAAAGTGTGCAAAGCTATGCTGTACAATTAATTTGTCTGTATTGTATAAACTGGTATACAGAGTGAAAAAAAAAGGTGTAGGACCCGTTAACTGAGTGTTTTATTCATCAAACTGAACAAAATTTTCCTAAGGAAAAATAAGGAGAAAAAAAAGTAAGCGTGTGGTTTTATGAAACCACGGTAAAAGTGAAACTTTACAGACGACGAAACGATCATGGCTGCTCTCGGTACGGTACAGAGGACGAAACGATCATACCGTCAGATGAAAGCGACCGTCACGCGACATGCAACACACAGACGAAAAAAATTGAGACGATCGATGTAATGAATTTGACCCTCCATACTAAAGCACAAAATTGGTCGATCAGCTGATCGATTTGTATTTGAAGAGTAAAAAAACTTTATTTACGATTTCAGCAAAGTCGTAGAACGAAAGTTGTTCAGTATGATGAGTAGAAGCCCCAGTTAACGGGAGCTACACCAATTTTGTTACGCCCTGTATACTTACTTTAGTTACTTTGGTCATGTTTGGTTAGGTATATCCCCTACGTTAGGTTAGGGTTATGAATTAACCTTTAGGTAGATACTTTTTAGGGTTCCGTATCAGGTAACGGGACCCTATTACTAAACCTACGCTGTCCATCCGTCCGTCTGTAGGTTCGACCTTAAAATTCTGTATCGTTGGAACCGTAATAGGTACTTAGCTGGCTGATTTTTTTACAGAATATGTTATTTTAGGGGATTTCCCAACAATTAATAAAAATTTAAAAAGTAAGAAATTGAGGGGATCCTCAAACATGTAACAAGCGTTTTTTTTTATTTGCTCTATCGCAAAATGGTAATACATACAAAGGTGGAACTTGATGTGAATACAGTGCTAATCCTGAAATAAAACAAAAAATCGGCTAAGTGTGAATCTTACACGCGCGGTAAGGAAATTGAATGAAAAAAAAAACTTCCGTCGCTCGCGTTGATATGTTTTGTTTGTCATGAATACAGTGTATCATTGTTATACTTGTGTGGAGAGTTGGTGGTTCGGAACCCTCAGTGAGCGAGTCCGACTCGTACTTGGCCGGTTTTTACACTGAAGGCAACTGAGGGTGTCTTGTGGAGATGACTTCTTTCTTTTTTTTTCATTCACAATTAGTAAGCCCTTGGCATCATCTCACCTGATGGTAAGTGACGATGATGCCGAAGATGGAAGCGTGTTAACCAAGATTCCCCAACGCAATAGAGAATCGGCTGTCTTATCTTGTTAACACTGATGTTTGGCGGCAAGCAAGACTTAGATAAGATAGCGGTAGCTAGCCAGGCGGGCTTAGAAAATGCCCTACCATCAACCCCACCGGGAATCGAACCCGCGGCCTCCTGGCGTGAAGCGAATGGACTAACCATTATGCTACGGAGGCGGTTAAAAGTCATAAGTCAAGTTAGTGAAATTTTTAAAAGTTTTTTGTGTATTTTATTTATTATATTTACCTGGAAGTAGTAAAAGTACCCGTTAAGGTAGTAAATTAATAAACACACGTCAGAAGGTTAGTGTAATACCTTCGTTACAAAGTAATGATAATTTAAACTTACCCATCGAGGACAGATGCAGTAATAAAATAATATTTTTTTAATTAAATGCCTTATTTTTCACCTGGACAAGTACCTTGCCATTTTTGGACAAACAGCAATATGTGTGTCACCTTGATCTTTTATCCTTGACTAAATATGACATAAAGTAAATTCATAAAAAAGTAAGTGGAATAAAAATGCTAATATAACGTGCAGGCCTACAAATTAATTCAGTTCTTCGTAATTTTGAAACGCAACATGTACCTAAAAAGATGACCAAAGAATTGACCTCAGAGACCTGAGTGCAGTGTTTGCTTTAACAAACTCTCTCAACCAAGTGATTTACATACAAAGCGATTATAGTTTACACAAAAACTTTTAAAAATGGCACGTTTTACTTACAACTACAACCTACTAACCACGTTAGATTTGAAGAGGCACATTTAAAAAGCGTCGGTGGCTCAATCGGTAACGACTCGGTCCTCATAACCAGAGGTCCCGAGTTCGAATCCGGACAGGCAATGTAATATGAGTTTTTCGAAACTTACGTCCATAGTATATTACCGATTGCTTTAACGGTGAAGTAAAACATCGTGAGGAAACCTGCACATCTGACTCCAGATGTGTATGAAGGTCGCGTTGCACACGTCCGTAGGTGTAAATCTAAATGCCCTACACGTGACCGCGGGTGATGCTAAGTGCAACACCAGGCAACCGCCGTCTATCCCTTGGATAGTACGGTTAATTGTGGCACACGATAAGAGGAAGAAGAAGAGGCACATTGACTAACGTTACACGAGTGAATTTGAAGAAATGAAGAATGCAAATGATACATAAGTTAACCGCCTCCGTGGCGCAGTGGTTAGTCTACTCGCTTCACACATACCCGGCTCCCGGCGGGGTCTGACTTTTTGAGACTCGGTTTGGTTGGTGGTAGGGTGTTTTCTTAACCCGCCTGACTACAACACCATCTTATCTAAGTCTTGCAGCCATTTAAATATTAAAATTAAGGTTAAAAAGATTAAAAAGTCATTTGTGGGGCAGTGTATAAGATTCTACAATAAAATTCCAGAAAATGTAACTAGTTTATAAGAGAGTAAATTCAAGACTCATGTCAAAAAATGCTTGTGCTCTAGAGGATATTATAAATAGATTATGTAAATGACACAAGTATATATGTTGATTCTATAACAAATACCATTACCTGAAACTGTAATCTGAATCATGACATTATTTGTAATATTCAATAAGTTTTTTGACTATTTAAAAGTGTGTGTAAACGCTTATTTAAAATAAATTATTTTGATTTGATTGATTGATTGATTGACAGCCAAATATTAACATTAACAGCGTTAGCGCGTTCCGGCTTGAAGGTAAACTAACATTTCTCCATTGCGCAGGGGAATCTTGGTAAGCCCGCTTCCATATTCGGAACCATCGTCACTTACCATCAGGTGAGATTATGCTACGAGCTTTTTCCAATTGTGGATAAAAAGTCTTATAATAAATACTCGTATGTTAGAGTTAGTTTAGGTAGCTACTTAAAATAGATAAGAAGAAAACAAAAGTGAAATATACAAAAAGGCGACTAAATCAACTGTCTAGTCTGCGTCTGCACATGTGACGGAAATAGGGGCCATGAGTAATCGTCAAACGCAAAATTAAATCGAACTGTCACGCACAACGTTAAATCTGGAACAGACAGTCATCATGAGAGATTAAAAAGTCAGTCAAACATACCTCGTAAACAAATAAAATACAAAGAAAAACAAAATTAAATAAATAATAGGTATTTACAAAAAATATAAAATTATGATGGCCGTTGGGGTAGTAAAGTTCTCGAGTGGCGAGCGCGCACCTCCCACGCGGTGGACCGACGACCTGGTGAAGATGGCGGGAAGCCGCTGGATGCGGGCGGCGCAGGACCGGACGTTGTGGAAATCCTTGGGGGAGGCCTTTATCCAGCAGTGGACGTTTTTCGGCTGATATGATGATTATAAAATTCTCATTGTAGCGAGCGGTCTTAGCTTATTGCGACTTCCGTCATTATTATCTCATCTGTACTTCCGTGGTCTCGTCTGTCACGCAGGTTAATTGACTATAAGTAGGGCCCTGAAAGGATTTTAATTTAATAGAATGGAATAAAGTTTCTACTGACATAGGCCTCCCCCAAGGATCTCCACGACGACCGGTTCTTCGCTGCCCGCATCCAGGGGCTTCCCGCGACCTTCATCAGGACATCGGTCCACTGAGTGGGGGCCTGCCTACACTACGCTTTCCGGTGCGTGGTAGCCACTCGAGAATTTTTCTACCCCAACGGCCATCTGTTCTACGAGCAATGTGCCCCGCCCACTGCCACTTATGTTTAGCAATTCTGAGAGCTATGTCGGTTACTTTAGTTCTTCTACGGATCTCCTCTTTTCTGATTCGATCACGCAGAGAAACTCCAAGCATAGCCGCAGATTACTAAATAGTTATGGCATAGCACGCTCCATTGCCCTTTGGGTGACCTTGAGCCTTCTTATGAGGCCAATAGTAAGCGACCGTGTCTCAGTTTTGAATTTGATTTTTAATTCATCAAAATCACAAAACGAGTACATAAACGACCCTGCTAAACTATGACGTGACGCCTAGGTATTTCAAACATTTTTGGAACAAAATGTCGTTTTTGACAGATGATAAAAAGTAAATCACATGACTAGCATTCGTCATCCCTATTATTGTACAGTTAGTGGTATTTATCTCGAACGCTTCTGTTTTCCTCATTGTTGCCGCTTGCTATCACTAGATAGCAGCAGTCGTAAGGGCGTATTCACAAAATCGTTTCCCATACAACTATGAAATTACTACTTCTTGAAAATGGGTGGGCCGATTCTAACAAAACATTATACACATAAGCAAGCCACGAAATTCTAGTTTGTGGATAGATTACATTATCGAAATACTTTGAACTTTCAGATTACTTTGTTAACCTTAAATCACAATTTATTTATTTTTTATTTACAATTTGTAAACCCTTGACATCTCACCTGGTGGTAAGTGACGATGTTGCCGAAGATGGAAGCGGGCTTACCAAGATTCCCCAACGCAATGGGGAACTGGCTATCTTATCTTCATGCCGGAACACACCAATGATATCAACATTGATATTTGGCGGCAAGACTTACATAAGATGGTGGTAGCTAGCCAGGCGGGCTTAGAAAATGCCCTTCCACCAACCAAACCGAGTCTTACAATTGACCCCGCCGGGAATCGAACCCGCGACCTCCTATGTAAAGCCAGCGAACTTTTCCTACGTGCTACGGAGGCGGTTAAAATTAAATCAGTTACTGACAACCCATCCAATAGCTGGAAAGTTGTGTCTTGTTCATGTGTCATAACATAAAGTTTCTTTAGAATTTGCCCATCCGTTTTCAAGAAGTAGTAATTTTAAGTTCGGGAGTTCCGTAGTCAACAAGGAATCCTTATAGTTTCGCCATGTCTGTCCGTTTGTCTGTCCGCGGCTTAGCTCGGAGATTACTAGCACTAGAAAGCTGTAGTTTGGTATGGGTATACAAACACATATTAACCACGCCGACAAAGTGGTAAAACAAAATATAGAAAAAGAAATTGGGTAGGGAACATAATATAAAAGGGGGTGATTTCTATTGTTGACATCATCATCATCATATCACCCGAAAAACGTCCACTGCTGGACAAAGGCCTACCCCCAAGGATTTCCACGACGACCGGTCCCGCGCTGCCCGCACCCAACGGCTTCCCGCGATTGTTGACATAGGTCTTTCAAAACCGCTGAGGGTTTGCTAGAACATTTTTTTGATTCAGGGTTCCGTCTGCGAAACATTGCGAGTTCCTTTGGGTTTACGGAACCCTAAAAATGATGTTGCACAATGAACGCAAACATTACGCGCGAACAATGTAAAACTGAACTTTCTAAATTTGTTGGCCGCATCTTCGTACCCGCCGGCCGCCGCCGCCGCCGCCGCTGTTGCACACATACAACACGTAATCTTTCCTAATATTGTTTTAAAAATTCTAACTTAACTGTATTTACATGATACAAAAATCAAAAAAAATATATATACATAGGTTCCTCCTACTCGGATATTCTGAAGCTGTTCAACGTTGTTAAATTAAGATTTCAATGAAACAACTAAAATAAGTAAATTGTACAGTCACGCTGTGCGTACTTTCTCGCGAAGCCAGCGTCGTTTGGCGTACTCGGGAAGACATAAAATAACAGTAAACATTACGCTGGCAGGCATTAATGACATTCAATGATTTTTATGTATAACTTTTCGTGTCATATTTCACCTGTCACATTCACATTACTAACAAATACATCAGCGACAGAAAAATGATGTTTTTTCATTCAGTTCAGAACCTCAAAGTTCTTAGTGCGAGTAACCTGGTCAGTTATTATTATTTGTTGTTATACTTTACGATATGTACTGTAACCACGACAAGTTTCTCGTGTGTATGTATAACCATTCTTACGATAGAGCAAAAACAAAAAAAAAATATTTAAAAACATGTTTCTTCTATGGGAGCCCCTTTATATTTTAATTATTTATTTGTTGTCATAGCTAATAATAGCGGAAAATTGAAAATTTCAACTGTCTACCTATAATACAGCCCGCTGAAAGATGAACAGCAGAGTCATTGATTTTTTTTTAATAGTAATAGGGTCTCGTTGGTCCCTTTGGGTGATGGAACCCTAAAAAAATATCATGAAAATCGGTTCACAATTTGCCATGATATCGCGTAAAAAACACTAAAAAACAAACAGTCGAATTGAGAACCTACTCCTTTTTGGAAGTCGGTTGAAATAGTATAATGTGGTATATTCGGATAATAATAAAATAGATGATTTGTAAATTGTGTACATATTTATATCTGGCAGGATGCACTAATTGGACTTTTGCGTCTTTGACACCTTGCGGCGAAACCCTCATTTTAACCGTACAATTATATTCACACTAGCTGTTTCCCGCGGCTTCACCCGCGTGGACCACCTTTCTATAACTTTTCGAGGGTGCGCAGTTCGCGAGCCGCAAGCGTGAAAAAAGTAGCCTATGTTTTAATCCAGGTCTACCTACCAAATTTCAGCCAGATCCGTTCAGTAGATTTTGCGTGAAGAAGTAACAAACATACACACTCACACACTTACAAACTTTCGCCTTTATATTATTAGTGTGATTAGTGTGATTTCGGTTCGAGACAAAGTTTATCCAAGAAGATAGTTTTCTTTTCCGCCCGAGGGAAGCGTGGCTTATATTGCAGTGGAACGACGAAGGGGAGATATCGATTGAGCCAGGAATTCACCCTAAGACGTCGCACAACACTCAAGAGTAGGTAGATTTGCACTTCAAGTAGATAGGTCCTCGACCCTCGTATACTGAAGGGACGTGACGGACATGAATCAATACGAGTTTAATTACAGCATTTATTACTTTTTAGGCCGTTTCCAATTTTTACAGTTTGATAGATCTAGGTGCCTATTTTTTTATTAGTTTTCTGTTGAATACACATATTATAATCTAATTTGTACACTGTTCCTTACGCAGCGATCTATGCACCTCTAACCCAACATTGTTTAACCATAACCCAGGACACTGCATACAACGGTCGTACAAATGAAATCACGGCAAAATCCTATACGTTCGAGAATCAAACTATAACCAATCTTTATCAATCTGGGTGATGAGAGGGTGAGGTGATGAGGTCGGAATCCAGAGCGGCAGGGAGTGTTCTTACTGTATGTTAGAACTTTTTTTATTAAAAAATTGTCACCTGATGGTAAGTGCCGATGCAGCCGCGGATGTAACACGCAAGCCTATTCACTTTCGTCTTGAAGATTCCTAAATTATACGAATCGGAGAGTACAGACGCCAAGCAGGGAATTCCACTCCTTGGCTGTTCGCATAATGATAATGAACGAAGAAGCAAAACACTTCGTGCGTGAAGGTGAAACACTAACAACAAAGGGGTGGAATCGCCTTCCGCGTCTGGTCGTCCGATGATGAAATGGAGAGGGGGGAATGATGTCGTGAAGCTCAAGGACACACTCTTCGAAGATAGAACACCGATAGACAGGCGACTTTGCGGCGATGCTTTGGAGCCTGTTTGATTGATACAAGTTACTCGTCGCCAATGAGTCTCCTAGCGCGTCAAGGCGTTGAGGCTACAAGCTCAGCCAAAGAAACAAGTGTGTACATTTGGTTGGTGTTAGGGCATTTTGATAGCCCGCCTGGCTAGCTACCACCACCATCTTATCTTAGTCTTGCCGCCAAACATCAGTGTTAACAGCATTGATGTGTTCCGACTTGAATATAAAAGATAGCCGATCCTCATTGCGTTGGGGAATCTTGGTAAGCCCTTACTATCAGGTGAGATGATGCCAATGGCTTATCAATTGTTGATTTACATAAAACTGTGAAAATCATTAGGTACTTTATTTATACTGCAATGGGTACGCCACAGTCATATTATAGGCTTACTTAACAATGGAAATTATATTATCTCGAGAGAACAATAGGTGGTTGTTGTATAAACTAACTATAAAGCCACCATCATAGCTATTATCTCAATCTATAAGCACAGTGTTAGTTAGTCTACTACGCACAGATATTTCCTCGATATTTTTATTCAGGGACAAATGACACAAGTACGCTCATCGAAGTATTCCACTGAGGGCGCCGACTTTAAGGCACCTTTTCTAAGGGCACCAAAGTATTCCACTGAGGGTGACTGAGGCCCCAAACTAGGACTGTACTATGGGAATCAGAGACTAATATACATACATACATAATTTTATAACGTGTGTGTTTGTCCCTGACTATTACTATTATATGCGTGTGGCGGCAACTGCAGTAACCTGCCACTGAACCTCATAGACGAGAATACAAAAATTCATACGTCATCTAGAACGCACTATTAACATTTCTTCGCTACTGAGTATATACAGATTGTAACAAAAATGGTGTAGGTCCCGTTTACTGGGGGTTCTACTCGTCGTATTTAATTACTTGCCCTAAGAAACCCATGGTCAATTCTCAGAATTAAAATTGGATCCTCTATACAAAATAGAATAAAAACTGTAATTAGTTTTAAAAACATACGGACAAATTGTGCAAAGACAATCCAATTTAGTGTAGTGTGGACTTGGTTTATTAAAAACACAAACACATATATAGGTAAATCAGCTATAAGCTGCTCGCCTATTACAACATAATAATAATAAAAATATAGTTTAAGAAAACTAAAAAACGCGCTTTTAAAGCACATCAAACTAAAAGGTGAAAAATAATTCTTAATATATGCTTAGAACAATAATGAACGAAAAATACTAGTAAAGCGTGGGTTGCTCGATATACGAAAAATGTGGCACAAAGCGCCCCACGCTTTTTTCACAATAGTAATAGTATTTTTCGTTCATTATTGTTCTCAGCTTATATTAAGAATTATTTTTAACTTTTTAGTTTGATGTGCTTTAAAAGCGTGTTATTTTTTACGTAAACTGTATTTATTTTTCAATTTTTAGTTCATGTTAATGAGATAAACTTATGAAACAACTTATTGTATTGTCTGTCACCGATTCTTGATAAATGTAAAGTTTGAATAAAATCTGTCCGTTCAAAGTGGGTCAAAATCTAGTGCAAAGGAGTCGGTTACAAACATTACATACAGGTGAAGCTAATAAAATCGTGATGAAAAAATGCACAAAAATTGGTCGATCAGTCAGCTGATTTCAGAAAAGTCATAGAACAACAGTTGATTAGTATGATGAGTACAAACCCCAGTTAAAGGACCTACACCAATTTTGTTACAACCTGTATATAAATTCCAATCATCAACGGTTGGACCAACGGCCGGTCCCAGGCAATCCAAGCATACCGCCTCTCGCAGATATCTCCCTTTGCTCTTGGGAAGTAGGAACACACCGTTCGTACATGAGTTTTTAAATACATCATACATAGATATTAAACAACCAGACACCAGATCAAATAAACCTGTTTGTCACAAGAATGTCAGTGGGAATCGAACCCACGACCCTCGGCCGCGCAGACAGTGCTGACCTGGACCAACCAGTTACTCGTATATTCATTTTTCAATCTTTTTATGCCTACACAGAGTGGCTTGGTAGCTGTCACTTGAATATTATTGGCTATATATTGAGAATTTGGATTATAAGCCTAGCAATGAGGCTATTAATTTATTGCAATTAATTTTTCTTCTATCTTAGTTTATTGTATTGCATATCATAATAGATCTTATGTGTAAAGGGATTTCAATGCATGTCAAATATAAAATCCAACTGGTATCTTCCACAGTAGTCACGGTAATATAAGTTGCATCCGTGCCGTGCAAGATATTATGAACGTTAGCAGCGTTGTAAGTAAGTTTAAATTCGCATGTTTGCTGTCACAAAGTTATCTCTCTTTACTTGTAATAATCCCAACTCTTTGACAGTACAAGGCAAGAGTCTAAAGAAATGAATGACGAATGATGATATTCACGCGTTATTATTAGTGTGAGTGATGCTAAGGCCAATGACGATGTATATTGTACACAGGCCAGCACATCAAGCTACACACTTTGGACTTTGTACCGTTCTTATGCCGAATGCGTATGGATCAGAATCGCACTGAGAGTGTATAGCTTGATATGCTGGCCTCTGTACATGGAGCCGCGCCCGATCTCGCGCCGGCAATGGGGCCGGGTGGGACGACTCATCGCAATTTCAATTAAGTACCTACCGCCGCAGTTAGCCTGTGACGCTATTAGTAGTTAGTACTTGTTACTCATGCATAACTTCTTCAAAATTTGTTCATGCCTTCGAAGAATTGGAATTGTTCAGTTTTTATGAACCCACTTAATTCGAAAACCATTACGATGATAACTTTTGCGATAATTTTCCATCTATAAGATTTTAGAAATTTTAGTATATTTTATAAAAAATGTGATTTTCCCTTAATTGGCTTACGATGACGTCACTGGCGGCATTACTCAATTGGCATTGTTCTGATTTTTTAAAAGCCACGTACTTAAATAAAAGAAACATTTACAGGTATAACGATTTTATACTGTAAACATATACCTACCTACTAAATAACTGAAATCCACTCATAATCGTCAATCGAAATTAGTACTGGGGCCTTTTTAGGGTTCCGTTTCCAAAGGATAGTCTGTCTGTTTGTCACCAGGCTGTATTTCATGAACCGTGATAGCTATAAAGTTGAAATTTTCACAGATGATCTGTTGCCGCTATAACAAAAAATACTAAAAATTAGATAAAGTGAAAAAAAAGGAGGTTGCCATTATAAAAACGTGTTTTTTTAACTTGAAGAAACTAGCGCCATCTAGTATGATGTTACGGAAACCTTTGTGTGCGGTACTGACTCGCACTTGGTCGGTTTTTTTATAGTATTTAGGCCTGTGACATCATCACAATAATTTTAACGATTAACGTTTGAAAAAATACCAGTGAATGAAAAGAAACATTAAAATCAGTTTCTTAAAATACCCTTTTTTCATAAAAAACTCGAGCACTAAGGGTTCCATACCAAAAACAAATTTTCATTTACAGCACCATCTATAGATATAAGTAAAAGGGCACTAATGCTGTTTTCGTATTACTACGTAAATTAACTATATATAGAAGATACAACTAGATCCCACTAGGTGTCACTAGTTTCTAAACAATCGGACTTTGAAATTTCATTTTTCTTGTAAGAACAACAGGATTTTAGATTATCTCATAGATTAATGTAAATATAAAATAAATATAAATATTCTCGGACAAATCACACACAGTAGGAATCCCTGTGTTATGAGTTACCAGAGACTGATATACATACTTATATACGTTTAAATACATACATATATAGATATATTTAACACCCAGACACAGAGCAAACAAATCTGCTCATCACACAAATGCTTGCCCTGGGTGGGGATCGAACCCACAACCCTCGGATCAGTAGTCAAAGGCACTAACCACTGAGCCACCTATGTATGCATTTAACCTAATATACTGTAACTTTAAAAAAAAATTACACCCAGTCGTTCTAGTGATAAGAGGGGTAAATATACACCTATTTTCTTAAATAACATCAAAACTACTTATCTTAAATGTACAAAAGATTTAGATTTAACCATAAAATAAAAATAAGTAGGTGCTTAATATTTAATAAATCATCTCACTTTGGTAAAAATGCATTTACCCTAGGTTTGCTTTGATTATACTAAAGTTGGACTTTTAATTTGAGAGTCAAGAATTATTTCACAATATTGGAAGAGAGGGATAAGCAAACACATAAAAAACTGCTTGAGGGGTAAGTAATAGGGCATAAACAGAAACTTCAGCCACTATAGGGTACCAACTCAAACACCATTTGTCATAGGATACCTGAAATAATTTTCATTGAAATTTCCTACTATCCTTATTTTAACTATTGATTTTGTTTTCCTATTTCCTTATTTTAACCTTTGTCCTTCATCCTTATTTTATATTTTTTTAGGGAGGCTGTGGTGTAAAGGTTAGTCTATTCACTTCACAGCAGGAGGTCGCGGGTGCTATTCCCGGTGGGGTCAACTTGTAAGACTCGGTTTGGTTGGTGGTAGGGCATGTTCCAAGTCCTCCTGGCTAGCTAGTAGCTACCACCATCTTATCTAATTCTTGCTGCCAAACATCAGTGCTAACAACATTGATGTGTTCTGGCTTGAAGATAAGATAGCCAGTTCTCCATTGCATTGGGCAATCGTGGTAAGCCCGCTTCCATCATCGTCACTTACTATCAGGTGAGATGATGCTAAGGGCTTACCAGTAGTGATTAAAATAAGACCCAGTTACATATGGGTAATTTCAAGTTGCCAGTTCAGGAGGCGGACTCATTGATCATGACTTTGGTGACTTGCAAATGGTAACCTGATAAAAGTATGTTTTTGGAAAGATGTACCTACTACATTTCTAAAGACCTACACGTTGGGGTGCACTTATATAGGCTGCCAAACTAAAAAAATATCAAATTAAAAAAAAACAATTGAGCCTTGGTGTACCCTTATCAGGGCTGCAGCAAAATTTTCCAGTCTTAAAACTTTTTAGTATGGCAGCCCTGATAACTGCACTCCAACCCAATATAGATCAATGAATTTAGGGACACCTTATCATTTCATTATTTTATGCTGTGCCATTTATAATAAAGAAAACATACATAAACTTAACATAAAAATCATTATGGTATAATTTTTAAGGCTTTAGGCATCCCTTCTCTTGAATCTTTTTTTCTTAAATTAAAAGGTTTGACTGCACCAAACCTGATGGAAAGTGACAATGCAATTGAGTATTTTACATGCAAACTCAAATAGGTAATGCCTATTCACTCTCACCTTGTAAAGAATCGGTAAAGAATTCTACTCCTTTGCTGTAGCCTAGTAAATGAGGAAGCATA
The DNA here is from genome assembly GCA_947284805.1 of Coleophora flavipennella. Lineage (NCBI taxonomy): Eukaryota > Metazoa > Arthropoda > Insecta > Lepidoptera > Coleophoridae > Coleophora > Coleophora flavipennella. The sequence continues at coordinate 18,404,159 of OX369257.1, forward strand.
ACGCATCGTGTGGATAGATGGAATATCAACAACAAAGGGGTGGACGCCCTCCCTACATCTCGTTGAAATGATAGAATCAAGCTGGGGAATGGGGATGGTGCAGTTGCTGTGCACTCTATGAAATGTTTTATACAGGATGTAACAAAATTGGTGTAGGACCTAAGGGTTCTACTCATCATACTGAACAATTTTCCTCAAGGAACCCAGACATTAAAAAACATTGTCCCTCCATACAAAATTCCACCAATTTGGTTGATCAGCTGATTGATTTGTATGAATAGTTAAAAATGTTTTTGCAATTTCAGCGAAGTCATAAAACAAAAGTTGTTCCAGTGTGATAAGTAGAAGCCCCAGTCACACCCTGGACACTTCATACAACGGGCCAGAAAGGACTTTTCAAAAAAGGGATGTTGGAACAAACAAAATTGTGGTAAAATCCTACATGTTTGACAACCAAACTGTAACCAATCTGGGTCCATGCAAAATGGGCGCATCGGGCGCCTGGTTGTGGAAACCAGCCCACCCTTACCATTACCAATCTGGGTGACCAGGGGGTGAGGTTGGAATCTAGAGAGCGGTAGGGAGTGTTCGTACTGTATGTTAGTACTAATATATATGCTTTGCCCCAGTTAACGGGACCTACACCAATTTTGTCCACCAAAGAGCGAACAGAAAGTATCTGATCTGAGTTTACATCTCTCTCCTTCTCCTCCAAGGATATCTATCTATCTACCTACATACCTTCTCCTCAATAATATTATTTTATTTTTATTTATTAGGAAAACTTACAGCTAATTAACATCATTATAGAGAACTAGATTGTAAAATAACATAGCCATTAAAAGTTTCCACCTATAGAACGTTAATTATTAAATAGTAAATCTAAGAGGTGTATAAATATTATAATTACTAACCATTAAACTACTATTAAACGGTAATAGTAGTTCAATGGTTAGTAAGTACCTCAATTAACACTAATTGTAAACTTACCGTTTGGGCGAAAATCTGCTAGGGACTTGATCCGCATTTTCTTTTCACAATGTATCCTTTTTGAGTGTTCGAAATTATGTGCACTATCGCAGCTCGCACACCATAATCACTGTCATCACTTATGTACCATCACATCACTCTTTTTTTGTGGTTGAACACCTCACATTTCGTCCCCAATCGATTTTGTTTACAAAAGTCAGAAAGGATACAAGTTACTCAGAAAATTACATTAGCAACCACTTTTCACATTGTTTTTGCATGAGACAAAATACAAGCAAGACACTGAAATGAACACACAGAAATGCATAATAAATTAAACATTAAATTTTATGCTGACTGGCCAGTTTTTAGCATAATAATAATAAAATAAAGTGCGTATCACTTGACTTGACAGCTGTGAGCGCGCTCGCTCGCTATCCCGAATTCCCAATTCGAATAGGACTCGCGCCGCGCGAATGGTCACAAAAAAGGAGAGAGCGGGACACGCGAACTTAACTAAAGTGAAGTTAGCTACAAAGCCAGGGACCAGTCGGGAGCGGAGGGGGAGAGTCTGGACTCGAGCGGCGCGGCGCGGCGGGATACAAATAGATCGGGATTATTTAATTAGTGTATGTAGTGTAAGTACTTTGAAGTAACAGTTTGATACTTGAAATTCGCGCAACAAAGTGAAAAGCAAGAAATTCACGGAAAGCGTTAATAGAAAATTTAATGTAATGAGTAATGCACTGAATGTAATAATGCAATGATTACTACACTACAGGTAACATTAATAGTGAAAGTTTAATAATAAGATAAAATAGATAATAGTCAAATCAAGCAATGTAAGATAATATTGATGAGAATAATAAAATAAAGAATATTTGATAAAAAATAAACAGACGTTGCTAATCGGATCACGATCACAGCACCGCCGTATAGCCGTCGTTCGCGCATGCGCGGTGCGCGCAACTGATGTACGCAAGCGCTGCAACTTCACATTTGTTGACGTCACACCTCATGGTTACATAGGAGGGTGAAATGGTGTATGTAAATAAAAAAATCGGGTTATTCGATAGAGATTTAATTAATTAATTAAAAGCCTTAAACAGTACGTGCATAGTGCATAGATATCGCCGGGTACGGGTTTACTTGACATGTTTTAAATATGTATAATATTTAAATTATTATTGTGTTAAAAAACTGCATAGTATCTACTTTGTGGCATACCGCATAGATAGCGGACGTGTGACTAATAATAATAAAGTACCTTTTTAGTAATGTGTCAATACATTATGTAAGTAAACTATAGTTTAAACTTTTCTTGAATGCAACCAACCAGAGTTGTTTGAACGAAACTATCAATAAACATGCAGCGCCATCTAGTAAATCACAAAAACTATTTTCTCCGAACGTTGTAACGTGACAATGATGACAGCCCCATGATATTATCGATACAAAGCTTCACTTTAGTGACACTAGAGGCCGCTTTGTTCAATCAGCTGATCTAATAAAGGATGCTACAAATACAAACATTATTATGGACATCTAGAGTGCGCGGCGGGTGACCCGTAAACCGCAAGCGTAGGGAATGCAATCCCGCAGCAAAATTTCAATTGCTGGATCCCGCGGGATTGAGAGGTTCGATCCCGCGGGATCCAGGTATTTGCGGGATCCCGCATGTTTTTTGAAAGTCATTGAAAAAAGAGAGGAATCCTGTATCATAAACGAGTCCATAGAACTTAAAATGAAACTAAAAATATTATTGACAATATTTATTAAGTAATCAAATAATTAATCAGAAATAACAGTTTCAAACAAAGGTCAAAAACTATTTTTACAAACAAACAAAAAACAACTATCCATTATTTAGGAAGGAGCTGCGCAAATGCACATAAAACATAGCGTCTCAATAGTTTTGTGAAAGTGAAACTATTTATAAGTAATCAAATTAATCACTAATTAGAAATAAGAATAACTATTACAAATAAACAAAAAACAATTATCCATTATTTTGGAAGTAGCTGCGCATGAAGCATAGCGTGTCAATAGTTTTGTCAGCTAAACGGCTTCTTACTTTGCATGCTTGGTATCCGGCAGCAGAAAATGCCTTTTTCGCTTCTACGCTGGTGAGCACCACTGTTTATAACGCATTGTAGACGAATTGAAGATTTGAGCCCACCAGACTGCAAGAAATTCATTTCTTTCCTGATTATACCTTCAAGAGAATAAAGTCCCGATCCCGAAGAAGATCGACCAGCGGTTTTAGAACGTATGTCGCTGCGCAGTCCCGCAAATCCCGCGGGATCCCGCACGATTTAGGCGCGGGACTGGTCCCGCAAAAATGGTGCGGGATCCCGGTATTTCGGGATCCCGGTATCCCGGTATTGCATTCCCTACGCAAGCGGTTTGCCATCGACATTGTGCTGTGTGCGAGAATGCACCTAGCTTCCAACTCAACCAATTTAAGTGAGCAATAGCTCAAATGAAAGACCTCGTTCCAGCGCGTGTTCTTAGAATAAAACCAACCGCGTACTGGAGATATTGAGAAAGAAAGCTACAAAAAAATCGCGTTTGCGGATAACTTGAGAAGGGCGATAGTTAGGTGATTTTAAATGCATGATGGATGAATGACAAATTCATTTAAATAAAAAGAGTTTAAAAAAACTAAAAAACACGCTTTTAAAGTGTACATCAGACTAAAAAGTAAAAAATAATTCTTAATATAAGTTGAAAATAATAATTAACAAACTACTAGTATTATTGTGAAAAAGCGTGGGGCGCTCTGTGCCATATTTTTCGTCTATCGAGCAACCCACACTTTTTCACAATAATACTAGTAATTTGTTAATTATTATTTTCAACTTATATTATGAATTATTTTTTACTTTTTAGTCTGATGTACTTTAAAAGCGTGTTTTTTAGTTTTTTTAAACTCTATTTATTTTTTAGTTCAAACTTATGAAATTATTATATTTTCGCTGATTCTTGATAAGTCTACAAGGTTTAAATTAAATCTTTCCGTTTAAAGTGGGTCAAAATCGAGTCCAAAGGAGTCGTTTACATACAAACTTACATACAAACAATATTGTGGGGCAGTGTATAAGATTTTAAAATAAAATTCCAGAAAATGTAACTAGTTTGTCAGAGAATAAATTCAAGACTCATGTCAAAAAAGTTTTGTGCTCTAGAGGATATTATAAAATAATAGATTATGTAAATGACAAAGATATATATGTTGATTCTATAACAAATACCATTACCTGAGACTGTAATCTGAATCATGACATTATTTGTAATTTTCTTTTTTATGTATTTTTTTTTGTTTTGACTATTTAAAAGTGTGTGTAACACCTATTTGAAATAAATTGTTTTGAATTTTGAATTTTGAACATACAGGTGAAGCTAATAAAAGAGTGATAAAAATGGCAAATCGGATCAATAGAACGGTCGGAAGGACTCGGATTAGGCTTAATATTATTTTTCATTTGTTTTATTAATTTGGAAAGAGCTGGTTTTCAATGCTTTGGTAACAAATTCGTGCATGAATACCTTTCTTTAAAAAAAAATAGGCAAATCTGCTTGATAGAACTGCCAGACTCGGATTCATATTTATATTTCTTTATTAGCATAAATAGGGTAAGTACATGACGTTATAAAAGAATGGTAAAACATGCCTATTTATACATATACTAAGAGGCACATAACGACTTTGGTAACGATAACGGAAATGGATAAACTTAGGTTGAGAAGATAAATAGCAACCCTCTGATGTTAAATAGGTATGTTGGTCTGCCTGCGCAAAGTGGTTGCGTTATGTACTTAAAACGCCTGAAAAATAGTTATCGTGACCAAAAAAAACGATAAGGCAAATGGCTGAGTAAGATATAAAATGAAAGTACTAGTTGTACTCATGACAATTGTGCAAAAACTGACCAAATATTCGGCTGCGTTATGGAGCAACGCCCGTTAGTAGTAGGAATTCTGGACCAGGCCCCCAAGACCCTGCCAGAGTACTAAAGTTGGAAGTCAGAATCCACCATTTCCAACTTTGGAGCTCCGGCAGGGGGGTGGGATCCTGGTCCAGAACTCTCGCTATTCCTACTACTAACGGGCGTTGCTCCATAACGCAACCGAATATTTGGTCAGTTTTTGCACAATTGTCATGAGTACAACTAGTACTTTAATTTTATATCTTACTCAGCCATTTCCCTTATCGTTTTTTTTTTGGTCACGACAACTAAATAAGTTATAAGTACATAACGCAACCACTTTGCGCAGGCAGACCGAGAGTTGCCATTTATCCTCTTAACCTAAGTTTATCCATTTCCATTATCGTTACCAAATTCGTCATCACCTCCGAGTCTATTAGCCATAAAATCACACAATTATATTACCTAATCTATCATCATTCAATGTATGTGTGGAGTGTTTTTAAAAAACAATTAAATAATTCAAAATCATATCTTAAAATAAAAACAATAGTTATACAATAATAATAATAAAAATCTCATGTCAAAAGTGTAAATTAGTCCATTCGCATTTCATTTAATTAATTATTATTCAATATCATGTTTTTATCATTATAGTGACTAGCTACTTAGTAAATTAGAGCACTGTGGTATAAGGGAACAAGCATTGAATTGAATAGGTTTAAGTCTTATTTGGGAAACAGAGCCCAGTTTGTAGAAGTAACTATTCTGGAAGGTAAAACGGTTTGCAATACCAATCTCAACAGATTGTTAATCACTTTGGGGTGCCCCAAGGTAGTATACTAGGTCCACTGTGTATTCAGACGACAATTTAGAAAAATGCAGATGTTTTCCTTTTACATCAGTGTATGACAGTTTAGATCTAAACTTAACTTTTGACAATTTATTTAGTGAATTCCACTTTTTATACAATCTCTGCTTCCCTATCACAAAAATTAGGACTGCTAGGTCTTCTAAGCTAAGACGAAGTAACTAGTATCGCATCTGTGGCGGAGGCTTAGTAATAGCACAGATGAGATACTAGTTACTTCGTAAGTAATAGGGCCCCGTTGGCAACCTTCGGGTAAGGAGTTCTTTTGTCAAACTTTTTTTTAATACCTCCCATACAAGTAAAAGTGGCAAGAAATATTATAATTGTGAACCCTCTCGTGTGGGGTGTCATTGAATAGTATTTTTATTGTTAACATAAAAAGTGCCATTCTCATGACGTAGCTTGTCAAAGTCGTTAAACACGTGTCTCTAGTGTTTCTAATAATGAACAAGGAAAACGAGTGTCTATCCTGAGACAGCTACGAATAAATAATAACAATTTTTAAGTACCTAATGATGCCGAAACCCTACACTATGCGTGGTTCGACACGCACTTAGCCGTTTTTTTTTAAATAATTCATCTAAGTAGGTAAAGACGTAAGTCGTAACTAAATCATACCTTTTATGCATTTATACTGTTTTTTCAGTTTCCTTCTGTGTTTCTTTTTACTTCTTTCTCGAGCTTCAATGTGTTCTATTCCTCGTCTCCAGTAAGCACTTTTTACGATATCACAAATTTTCTTAACGACAAAAAGTATTAAGATGATCATTTTGCTTTAAAACTCACGATTTAGCTCACTTTTCACCAAATTTCTGTTTTTTTTATTTCAATTATCGATCACTCGTCCAATTCTTCTTCTTAATCTTTATTTTAATTATGTTAATTGATTTTCTCAGTCTTTTACTTATACGTTTGTTGTAGGTATCATAGAAATGTAGCGTTTCTTTAAATTTCGACATAACCTTGTACTTCGTCTCTACAATGTTATCACCTCAGTTCACTCCCTGGGCATTTAGTCACTGCATACATCACTTTTGTTTTTGGACTATAATATAGTCACTGTCCCTCTTTTATTTTTGGGTACCTATCGTTAGATTTCGTTAGATAGGTACCTTTTTATCAGTCCACAGTCACATCTTACGAGTTTACACTAGAGATACTGAAGTATACTATATAATATATATTATAAAACGGCAAGTTACATATTAGCCTTGAATTTATCCATCTACTTGTGTAAATGTTGCTGACGTAAACAAATACGTCATGTTCTTCAGCATAATTCACCGTTTTAACAAAGAATATTACTTTTGACTTTATCTGAACATAAAAACGTCAATCACATTATCTTGTGGTAATATATAAAAATCAATTGCCATGTAAACAATTATTATTTCTTTTTTTGTGTTCGTAATTGTAAGAACAATTGCGGCTCGCGCACCGTGCACCCTGTAGTCAGGCAATAAGCATTAGTTTTTAACTAACAGTAAATATTTTCTTACGATTTAACTTCTACATACTTAATAAATAATGGTTAAGTATATGTTTTCTGGACGGACACCCGTATGTATTGAAGTGCACATATTCACATGTGAGTGATGTTATTTAATGTTCCAAGAACACTAATGGATATAATGGAGGACTATTAGAAAGTGTCTGAGAAGCAACGTGGCTGAGTGTTGATCAATATGTATGGCTTAGCTACGTGCTTTCATTCGCAATGTGCTCGGCATAAATCAGGTAGTATATGGAAGGATTACGACTGCTGTACGTGCAGATAAAGCAAAATACTGTTTGATGTACCTACTTCTTACTTTTAAAAGAATGTGCGTCTAAAGGCTGCAAATACCTTTTTGTCGGTATTTTCGATTTAAGGCTCTCTGCTCAAAATGTACGAACAGTGCTCATCATCATCATCATCATATCAGCCACAAATCGTCCACTGCTGGACAAAGGCCTCCCCCAAGGATTTCCTCGACGACCGGTCCTGCGCTGCCCGCATCCATCGGCTTCCCGCGATCTTCACCAGGTCATCGGTCCACCGCGTGGGAGGTCTGCCTACGCTACGTTTTCCGGTGCGCGGTCGCCACTCGAGAACTTTACTACCCCATCGGCCATCTGTTCTACGAGCTATGTGCCCTGCCCACTGCCACTTCAGTTTAGCGATTCTGTGAGCTATGTCGGTTACTTTAGTTCTCCTGCGGATCTCCTCGTTTCTGATTAGGTACTTACGGAACTGAGACATGGTCGCTTACTATGGGCCTCATAAGAAGGCTCAAGGTCAGCCAAAGGGCAATGGAGCGTGCTATGCTCGGAGTTTCACTGCGTGAACAGTGCTCGCTTCACAGTAAATTTGCTCATCTTATGCAAATATTTTTAGTCCTGACAAGCAACAACACTTTCCTCCCGCTGTCACCCGCACACTGATGTTCTTCCACATTATGATACAGGTAGGTAAAGGACAGAGGAGCAGTTACTGGGAGGCTTGATGTTGGCGAGTGCATAGTTTATAAAATATTTACATATTTTTTGCCGAGGGCGGCGAAATGCCCATAGCGCTAGCACTCTAGGGTTAAGAAAAAAAACCCGGCAGAGTGCGACTCGGGGTTACACAAAGAGGGTTCTGCACCAAAACTTTCACTACCAAAGGAACAAGACCTCTCAGTACATAATTTGCTGTAGGTAAATAGGGAATATATTTAGAAATTTCATTTTTCCCGTGGGAACGAAAGGACTTTAGATTTTATCATAGACTAGTGGATGCCCGCAGCTTCGCCCGCGCAGATCCCGATTTTTGCGGTTCCCGCGGGAATTTCCCAAAATCCTTTCTTAGCGGATGCCTACGTCATACCATCTACCTGCATGCCAAATTTCAGCCCGATCCGTCCAGTGGTTTGGGCTGTGCGTTTATAGATCACTATGTCAGTCAGTCAGTCAGTCACCTTTGAGTTATATATATTTTTATAGATAGAGATAGATTTGCCTGTTATCTATGCATTCAACCTCATAATATACTGCGGTTTTTTCAAGCTTCTAGGCCCAGTAGTTTCGGAAATAAGGGGGGGAGGGGCATACGTTTTATTAAAACTATACAAAACAAATACAACGCCTATACGCATACGCTCGCTTTAGAAGACAATTTATCGATGCGAGCAGGCTCGTGAGTCGTGACATCCGCACCGCAATTATGTTGGTTACCAACATATGCCTATGTATATTGAATATTCATGTAACTAACTATAATTTTAAGTTATAACATATTTTTATTTTCGTTACTTATAGTTAAGTCGAAATTTTCCCTTACTTACTCGTTAAAAAACTTTATATAAATAGTAGAATATTAGTGAAAAACGTCGGTGGCTCAACCGTTAACGACTCGGTCCTCCTAACTAGAGGTGCCGGGTTTAAATCCGGACAGCCAATGTACCAATGAGTTTATCGAAACTTACGTACATATTATCACCGATTGCTTTAACGGTGAAGGAAAACATCGTGAGGAAACCTGCACACACCTGCGAGGAAACTCGAAGGTTGTGTGTGAAGTCGACCAACCCGCACTGGGCCGGCGTGGTCGACTAAGGCCCGATCGCCCTAATTCAGGGTAGGCTCGAGCTCCTCGGTGGGGACGTATATGAGTTGATATGATTATATAGTAGAATAATTATTATAAATTCTGTTTACTTACCGAGCATCCTGTTCACTTCCGCTTTCTCACTCATCCTCGTCGTCCTTGTCTTTCATGGCGTTTATCCTGAAAAGGTTACACTGTTAAATAATTTTAAACGTTGCAGAGATTTGCTTCGGGACGTATTGCGAACGGGACCTTACACGCTTATGTGCTTCTGAATAACTTAGAACCTGAGGTTAATTTTTTCATTTTTTTTTATTCACAATTAGTAAGCCCTTGGCATCATCTCACCTGATGGTAAGTGACGATGATGCCGTAGATGGAAGCGGGCTTACCAAGATTCCCCAATGCAATGGATTGAATGAATGAATTGCTCTATTTTGTTGCTCTATTACGAAAGTACTTTATATCCTTAGTCCGAAAATGAATTTCTTGACTTCAGCAGCGATACTTCTACAAGTTCTATACTTTTATACGAATCAAGCGTAAGTGTTAATTTAATATTTTCTATGAAACGTTTTATTAACTGTTATACTTGGATACCTACGACATTAATTAGTACTTATGTAAAATTACCTTTAGTATCACTGTATTCACACACAAGCTCGAAACACCGCACAACAATTAATAACTATCACAGACACTTAACTGAAATACGGTTACGGTAACAACAACATTGGTAACGAGGAAAATTTCCAAAGGTTGTACAAATTCACATTACGAGTACCAAGTTTTTCACATAAAACTGCAACATTTTCCGTGGAATAAAGATTTTTAGGGCCGCAGTTTAGGCTGAGGCATTTTGCCGAGGGTTGGAAGGCAAACGGCGAAAATGCACGAGTACCTCCGATGGGACACGAGTGCAAATGTCAGCCAGAGACTGAGCAAGGGACTAGACTTGACCTCTTTAGCAGAAAATAATAGGAAAACAATCGGATGGGGTTGTGTCGCGGCACATTGCGTTTGGCTTAACGTGAAATGTCTAGTTTTGAAGTACTTGACTTCCTCTTTTATTATTTTTTGCCACAGGTCTCGTATACTTTGCTCCGGGCTTCACCCTACCACAGATTACTAATTAGTTACTAACCCTACTTGGAACTCGGCCTGCGGTCTTTCGCTTTGTTACTAGGTTGCTAGGGAGGAAACAGATTCTTTCGTCACTTCTGTCACTGTCCAGGTTTTTGAATTGGTACCCATATGTGATAATAAAGACGTTTTACGTTAAAATACGTTAAGTATTCGCCTGGAAAAATATTTTAAAGATTTACATTTCTGTTCTGTAAGATAGACTTTGGTACAGGAATCGAGCAAATTAAAGTCAATAAATGCTTATTTACAAGTAAATCCAAAGCAATAATTAAGTTTTTCCGGTGTAATACGAGAACTATATTTATAAAAAAAAGATAATAAATAATGGCACGTATTGAGCAAAAGGAAAATGGCTTTAAATAAATCAGCCAAATTCGTCTCTGCTCTGTAGAACAACCACTGTAGTTGTAACTACCACCCGCAAGGAGGTCGTCGTCACGACGCCATGTTTTTCACGCATGCGCCCTAATTTTCGTAAGCAATGAAACAATTGCTAATGAGTTCAGGCATTTATACTAGTGATGCTTCTCGTCAATTTAAATAGAAAATCTGTTATTTATTATCCTACGGTTTCTCGTCTTATCAAACAATATTTTTTCATGGTTGTGAAGTTGTAGTTATGAAGAAGTGGTGTAACAGCGCGCGCATCCCCATCTGTGACGTTTCGGTCCTCTGACAGAGGCCCAGGATCAATATTATGACGTCACGCCATTCAGATCCAAAGCAAGTACTGCACTCCACATACATACTACAGAATTAGGCTATATTTTTATTTTACATATACATACATAATATGCAGGTAGGTACTTAGTTGTTCCTACTGATATAAGTATTGGTAATTTATAAATAATCCTATAATAATAGACGTGATAAATTATGTGTTAATAAACCACAAAATGAATATCTTGCCAAGTATGTATTTACGTAAACAAAGTTGAAAGGTAAAACAGTATTTAGTTTAATTAAGGCAAATGCAAATCGGCAAAAAATCTGCAGATTACTTATAACCATTTTTTTTACACCAACCAATAATTTGACAACGCTCAATACGCAAAAACAAACTACCTAATTTAATCGCAACAACCAGGTAGGTAAGTAGGTGCATATTTTTTTGGTTTTTGTTTTTGTTAAATTTGCGAAAAAATACTGAATAGACTTTAATTTAATTTAGATAGTACGAGATACAGAAGCAGTTTACGGTCGGTGAAGATATCGTGTAACATACACACAAAAACACACAGTCAAAATGAGAACCTCCTCCTTTTTAGGGTTCCGTACACAACAAGGAACCCTTATAGTTTCGCCATGTCTGTCTGTCTGTCCGTCTCTCCGCGGCTTAGCTCAGAGACTGTAAGTACTATTAAGCCGTAATTTGGCATGAGTGCCTATATATATTAATCACGCCAACAAAGTAATATACAATAAAATCTTGAAAAAATTTTTTTTAGAGTACTTCCCCCACATGTGAAGAGAGGGTGAATTTTTTTTCGGTGACGTACCCTATCGTGTTGGGTATCCTTTGATATGTCTTTTAAAAGTACTGAGGGTTTACTAAAACCATTTTTTGATTCAGAAATTGGTTTGCAAAATATTAAGCTTTAAAGTGGAAATTTGCTCCCTACCAGCTATTATACGACTATTTTGAGGACATCTGATTTTTTTTAAATTGTAGGACACATAATTAATTTAAAAGGAAAACTATCACGGCTAACAAACCTTTCTTAGTTTAGGCGTTAGTACTAATATATATACTGTGGTTTAGGAGTAATAGCCGACCAACTTTAGATGTGCAGTTAGATTTGCAAAAAGTTCATAGATTTTCCATACAAAATGTTCTATTACAAACTGCAAATTTAATTTTGTTTTTTAAAATATTTTTAATAGACTACGAAACTACTTTGCGCGAGTCCGACTCGCACTTGGCCGGTTTTTTTAAGTTGGTTAAAAAGTAACTTCCATATTAATGGCGTACCTAACACGCTCCAAGGCCAGCCAGCCGCCCCGAAAGGAGCGAGCCGTCATTCAATGGTAATGAACTAATGACAAATCGCAGGAGGCTCCACTTCTTAGACAATGGCCAAGAAACACTTGGCTCATTAATATTACAGGCATATTGTGAAAGACAAAATTTATGGATGCAGACCTAAATGGAAAGAAACAATAACTTTACTTCGAACATTAGGGTAGAGACCTAATTTAGAAGCTGAGTAAAGTGCCTTAAACATCGTCAGTAATGATGATTCAAAAGTTTTAGCGAAGTTAACCGATGTAGAACGAAGTAAGTACTTAGCTAACGTAAGAATTGAGATGAGGTGAGATATAATCAAACGCACTCAAATTTTCAAATAATAAAAAAGACTCGTAAAAAACTCGACATCACCACTCAAACTTAATAATTTTCCAGGTCACCTTGGTTGTTGCCACGGACCAAAAAGAACATTAAAATTGTGTTATGACTTATTAACAGGTAAGCAAACCAAACTTAACCACAAACCAAATTATCAATGTAAGATGTTTTAAAGAAACACTTTCACTCAAACGTAACGTCCATTTGTAGTGCAACACTAAAAGGAACTGGGTAACTGTAAGGACACAACTGAAAATTTTCAAGACTTTTCAAATGTAAAGAATAGTGTACCTTATGTAATACGTATTCAGAAATAAATTTACAATACAAAAATAATATTTGCAATAACAATACAAACGCAGCAGTTAAAAACTGGTTTTTCTGAAATAGATAGCGCTCATTAACCTCCGGGTATCCTTTGACTAATGAGGGTAACGAATTGAATACCTGGATCTAATTTGAACAGTTTAACTTAACTTTAAATGTAAATAAGTACCGATAGCGAGGTATTGATAGGAACAGTTGTCTCTTTTTTTTCTTTAGATGTAAAGAGTAAAGAAAATAACCACACTTTTTCAATGGTTTTTTGTTTCAATCAAAAACTACAATGAAAGTATAAAAAATAATAACATTACTCACTTTCTATTATTATAACAAATATTGTCATATATTTTTTAAAATTTATACTTCAAAATATTAGTCATAACTAGAGTTAAAAGTAACGGTGTACCTACACCTATCTTTGGGATTTTTTTCTATCGAGCCAAAACTGCTCAATCGTGTTTCTAATAGCTTTTGACTTTAAGAAACATGATAAGCAGTAAGGGTATTCTTTTCAACCTTGGGTTTTCTATCGTACTATAAGAGTAATTGACTTCAAAAATAACGAAAATCTGTAATATTACCGCCTCCATTATAATTAGTGCTAGTGCCTAGTTCTAGCGTTCGGAAATGAAACTAACTAAACTGTCTTGAAAAAGACTCAAACTTGTAATTACATATAAATGAGTAGAAAGGTGCGAAAACTAAATATAATTTTATTTTGAAAATATCACCTTTGCGTCGCAATTGAGTGCATTGAAAATAAACAACTACTTAGGTAATAATAAATACGTCACAGCACAAAAGTTTTTTAGATCGTAAGAAAGAAACAAACCCATGAAATAAATAGCTAACAAATAAGACTAAAATAATTAATCGAATTTTAATGAAACAAATACCCAAGAAGTGGCAATATATAAACTACCGAAAGTAGCAACGAGTGCTAATCACGCACGTAACGATTACATGCGCGCGCGCAACGAGGCGAGCCGCTTACCGCCGAACGAGATCTACTACTGTTTTATTTTGGACCTGGCTCCAACCTCCGACCGTGATTATGGGTGTAGGCAGGTATGCAATGATGAGCAATGTCGTTCATTGACTGCAAAATATTGTCGTGCATTGGGACAGACATCTCTTATGCTGGAGACCAAAGGTGTAATAAAGCAAATATCCATGGAACTACATTTGAAGCGACTTCTGACATTCTAACTTAGAAAAACTTAGACCCGCCAATGTAAAAATCGTTATTACCCCTAAAAATTTAACGGGATTAAATATAATGAGCACCAAAAGATACTTTGATATCCTAAGTAAGTTCTTTTACCAAAAAATGTATTAAAACACCAAATGTAGTAAATGAGAAACAAATCTTAGCGAGCAAATTATTGCGCTTTTTCTGCCGAAATAAACCACGCAACGAAAAAGGAGTTGGCAAAAATAAGTATTTTCTAAAAAACTTTAAACGAGCGAGCGAAGCGAACGATATTAGGTTCGGTCAGGTTTGATTGATTATACAATCAAAGAGACCCACCACGGGTAGCAGAATGCTGCGCAGAAGAAGAAACGCTACACGCTACGTGCTACAAATGAAATGTGGTAACAATTTTGATTGCCATTAACTATTTTTGGGTTAACAATGATTAGTTTGGAGTCATTTGCTTTAATAAGATAGCAAAATGTAAAAATTTTACTTTAAATTTCACAATAAAATGGAGTTTTAATTTTGGTGCTCATTTATTATTTTTGTCAGTAAAAAGTTTTTTTTCAATTTTATTTTACTTTAACTGGTGTTAAGTTAAACGTAAGCCAAATTTAACCCTAACGATAAAAAAAATATTGGTCTTTTGCAACAACCACCAATAAATTGTATAGCCATCACTGTGGGTAAGTCTTCGCGCAGTCAGCCATCACCGTCTGGCGTACAGAAATCAGCATTATATGATACGCTTACCTAATAGCAAAGAAAAGAAGTGTATCAGACTTCACAAATTAAATGGGTTTTTATGGGAGGTGCCTTATTTTATTTTTTTCTGGAATAATCATCTACTCTTGATGATGGTTCTTTAAGGATGGCTGCAGCTCTCAGACTTGGGTGCAACGTCTGCGAGCCACATAACCACAGTATAATAAAGAGTACTATACGTACAGTATGGTCACTCCCTGCCTCTCGTTGAAAGTGCCGCCCACCGCCGCTCAGATATCTCCCAGCAATGCTAGCACGTCTTATCTCACTCAACAAGCATGGTACGCGTTCACCTACACGAGCTTAGTCTGTGTGCGTAGGAACGCGTTTGTTTTATACATTTGATCGCCAGTGACCGAAGTGTGACATAACTGTGTATCTGGGATGCCAGTGGATACTAAGGGTTATCACGGGTTGAACTGCTACAAGTCTGCGGGTCGTTTCCCACATAAACAGATGCTCAACGATCTAATCCGTCGTGCTCTTGTATCTGTTGGCGTTCCGAGTACCCTAGAGCCACCCGGTCTCAGCTGCTCTGATGGCAGGCGACCTGTCGGGCTGACGCTGACCCCTTGGGAGCGAGGGCGTTGTATGGTTTGGGATCTCATTTGTCACGTACAACCCTCTCAGCTGGCTCGGCTGCTGAGTGGGCTGCCGCCCAAAAACATACGAAATACTCGCCTCTTGAGGGGACACATATTTTCGTTCGTTCCGTTTGCAGTGGAGGTGAGCAGTGTTTGGTGCGCAGAGGCTAAAGTTTTGGTGTGGAGATCCCCGCTCCGGCTCGTACCTGATGCAGCGCATTTCGCTGGCGATTCTGCGTGGCAACGCGCTGCCAGCGTTTTGGGTACCCTTGCATCAGGGACGGTTCCGGGCGGGCTTTTTGACTGAGGCTTACTTCGCTGTATCTTTTATATTGCCAGTTAATTTTTTACTCAGTATCTTTTCATATTTAGTTCTAGTAACTTACAGTTTCATTAAAATCATAAGAGCTGCTAAAAAAAACAAATGTAGGTATCGGAAGTTCGTTATTCCGAGTATTTGTAATAATAACCTAAGTTCATAGTGTATTACGCCGCATAAAGTTGTATTAAATTCAAAGTTCCATGTCATAATTGTATTAATTAGTTCATTTATATCTCTTTCGTGTGCGTCAATTGTCAAATTCATGTTCGTCGTCACTATTGCGGATAAATCGTCAGCATAAAGGATAGTTCTACAGGGTGGTCCACAAATACGTTGACAAAAGTTTTTTTGAATAATTAAAATAAAATAAGTTTTATAGTACAAATTGTGGTCTATACTGAAAATAAAACTCTTTACAAACAATCATTTTCAATTATCTTCAAGATGATAGCACTTGGCTTTGATATATATAGCACTTAACGTTTTTCAAAATTTTCGACTATTCTCCGCACCTCATCCGTACTTATTTTTTTCCATTCTTCGAGAAGTTTCTTCATCAGCGATTCAATACTGCTATGGCTTGTAGCACAGGTCCGTGCCTACAAAATAGACCGCACACTGTAATCCATGGGATTTAAATCCGGCAGTTAGGGTGGCCATTCTTTTGAGCTTATGAAATCTGGAAAATTGTCTTGACACCACTTTTGAACATTCAGAGCCCTATGTAGAGGAGCAGAATACTGTTGGAAAATCCATGACTGATTTTCATAGTGCTGCTGACTCCAAGGAAGAACTACAGACTCGATAATATCTCGACGGTACATATCTTAGTTAATTTTCACCCCCTTTTTGACGAAAACAAGGGGTGTTTTGCCCGTAGATCAAATACCACCCCAAACCAAGACTGACTTGGCCTTTTGGCGATGAAGAATAACTGCGCTTGATCCAGGACGACTACAAGAGTAAATTCTATCATTTTGGTAATTAATCACTTTTTAATAATTATGAGCTTACTCTATTGAAAAAAATTGTTCATCGGTAAAAAGCACATTTTCCCAATTTTCAGTCGCGGCGCGCTGCCTCAGCAAAAGGCATCTTTTTAGGCGACTTTTTTTATCTTCGTCCTCCAGCAGTTGGGCTTTTCGCAAATTGTATGCCTTTAGATTTAGGTTATTTTTGACAATACGCATCTCTATTGATCGACTTATTCCTATCTCTGTGGATATTTCTCTCACCGTAGCCCGTGAGCTTCCTGCCTCTTCCTGGACGGTCACCAGCGTGGCCCAACTCGTTATAACGTTTGATGGCCATAGAAACTAGTTGGCGGCTGACGCCGAGGGCTTTGACTATGTCCCACTGCCTTTTTCCAGCCTCATGCAAAGAAATTATCGCTTCACGATGTCTAGACATGGCGAAATTAATAAAAAAATCAAATGATTTTAACAAACTTTGCACACCAACATGGCGGGAAAATATGTGACAGTTAAAAATTCAAACCAATAAGACCGCATGTCTTTCGAATTCCGAAATGTTTGCATTTAAGTTTTGTCAACGTATTTATGGACCACCCTGTAAATCTAGATTGTTCAACTAAGTCATTTACATATAATAGAAAAAACAGAGGACCTAGCACACTGCCCTGTGGTACTCCAGAATTTTTTAATTTATAGTTAGAACGATAGATTTGGGACACATTTTTTGAATCGACTCTTGTTATTTCCACACACTGTGTTCTAATTTACAGGTATGTTCTCATCCAGTCTAATGCAGGTCCTCTTATCCCATTATGTTACAGTTTTGAATAAAAAATATCATGTGAAACGAAATCATGCGCTTTCGACATATCAAAAAATAAGGCAGTTGTTTGCATTTTGGAATTCGTTTTATTGAGTACCTCAGTGACAAGATTAAATGCAGCTAGTGTAGTAGTCTTATTCTTTTGGAAGCCATACTGATCTTTCTTTATAACATTGTATTTTGAAAAGAATGACATTAGCCTTCTATGCATAACCTTTTCAAATATTTTGGAAAATACCGAAATCAAAGTGATAGGCCGGTAGTTTCCCATATTCGTTCTCTCTTCTTTTTGATACCTTTAATTTCTCAGGGAAAACCTCCGTTTCAAGGGAAATATTTACCAAATGTGATAGTATTGGACTGAGTTCCTCTTTACAGGCTTTAATTACTTTCGTACAAATATTATTATAGCCCTCCGAATTTGTTTTATTTAGTGGTCCAATAATCTTAATAATTTCATGTGCGTCCGTGGGCTCTAGCAGACTTGATGAAAAATTTACAAACAGTTTGGGTGTGTACGGTACCTTACTCTGATTTTTCGTAGAGTGTGAGCAAGAACTGCACGGCCTCATTCCCCCAGCTCAATTCACTTTAAGTCAACGAGACGCAGGGAGAGGTTCCACCCCTTTGTTGTTGATATTCAGCCTATACGCACGAAGCGTTACGCATTCTCATTTATTATGAGGACAGCAATGGAGTGAGACTTCTTGCCTGCGTCTGTGTTTCCCGACTCCTACAATGTGAGGATCTTCAAGGCGAGAGTGAATAGGCAATATTTGAGTTTGCGTGTACTATCCTCGACTACCTCCTCACTTACCATCCAGTTGAGATGTGGTCAAACGCACTCATATTTGTAATAAAAAAAACCGGCTAAGTGCGAGTCAGAACCGCACACATAGGGTTCCGTACCATCATACTAGATTGCGCTAGTTTCATGTTTCAAAACCCATCATACTAGATAGCGCTATTTTCTTTTTAATTTAAAAAAAAAACATGTTTTTTGTACGGAGACCGCCCTTATTTTTTTAACTTTTTCTAATTTTTAGTATTTGTTGTTATAGCGGCAACAGAAATACATCATGTGTGAAAATTTCAGCTGTCTAGCTATCACGGTTCATGAGATACAGCCTGGAGACAGACGGACACAGGAGTTTGAGTAATAGCACCGCTATATTTTAATACTGTGTTAATAGGGTCCCGTTTTTAGCCTTTGGGTACAGAACCTTAAAAATAACAATAACTCATTGCGCGAAGCTGTTTAGATTTTAAGAATATTTAGTTGCATAGTTCATTATGTAATTCCTAATATATAGTTTGAATAAGCAAAAATTTACAAACTAGAATTGTAAGTATATATACCGAGAATCCTTAGAAAGGTAGTAGGTACCTACAGCTACCTCCCCTACCTACCTTTGGTTGGTAAACTACGACAGGACGTATTTTGTAAACAAAAAGCCGGACCCCTTATAGACAACAAGCGGCTGAAGTACCTACCCCTATTGCACCCACTTGCTCGTAAGTACGAGCCCACACGCACACATTCATACATATTGCACCCATGGGCCGCCATTACGCAGCGAACCTTTCACAAAACAACACATGTACGTAACGTGAAATAATATTTATTATGCCGACTTGCGTAGTTAAACGATGTATGAATAGTTCCGAGCGTGGGAAAATACATCAGGGGATCACATTCCATACGTTAGTTCAGAATATTTTCACTTATTTTCCTGTATTTAAAGCGTTCAAATTTGTAAACATTAGAACAAAAAACAACTAGTGTTGCCACTAATTTCAGAAAAAAAACCTGAAATTGTGGGATATCGAGTTTAATATGTCTTATCTCATGAAGTTTGGCATTTATTTCTTGTTAATTAAATAATTTGATACACGAGAGAACCTAAAGTAAATACTTTAGGTTCCCTTGTGTATCAAATTATGTCTCCTCGAAATAAGATGGAATGTTCGTGTGCTCGAAATGTTAACCAATCAAAGTATGTGTACTCTAAAATGTATGATTTTGTTGGTTTTTAGAGTTCCTCACTAGGACATAATGGAACCCTATAAAATTACTCCCACGCCCGTCTATCCCCTGCATACGTCTGTCACGCCCGTTTTTAGGGTTCCGTAGTAAAACTAGGAATTCTCTAGTTTCACCATGTCCGTCAGTTTGTCACAGGCGTCTTACTCAAACACTATTATAATATAAATAGCTAGAGAGAGACCCACTCAATAATCATTGACTGGCTGACCAAATCACATCCGTTGTCAAAATTGAAAAAAAGTTGCCACCATTTTCAACTTTGTGGTTACGGTACCGATTGTTTTCAAAATCGATATCAGAAGGCCCTTGAAGTCTTTGATCTCGAATCTGTTGTCAAAATTGAAAAAAAGGCCGCCTTTTTGAACTTATTGATAAGGGTCGATTTCTTTGAAAATCGATATTTGAAGGTCTTTGGGGTCTCTAATCTCAAATCCGTTGTCAGAATTGAAAAAAGGGGCCACCATTCTCAACTTTTTGGTTACTGGACCGATGGCTTTCAAAATCGATATCTGAAGATCCTTGAGGTCTTTGATTTCGAAACCATTGTCACAATTTAAAATGTCACCACCATTTTGAACTTTTTAGAGTTACTGAAACAATTGCTTTTAAAACCGATATGAGTACTCAGTTTCGTTATTGAATAAACGTACATATGAAATCAAAATTCGAAAACACATCGGTACGTATCAGGATTTGAACCACGAACTCCCGTATGTAGCGGTCCTAGCCGTTACGCCACTTACGAGTTACAGCTATACATCGATATAAATCTGTACTAGATTTTGCGACGCTCATTCTGTTCGACTAAACTGTATTACAATCCGTACACCTTACTGTAGTGTGAATTTGACATTCATGCAGTTTAAGTAAGGAGTGGCACTAATAATACGAGAATTCGAATCATAACAATTTAGAAGTCCCGTAAACAATACTATTTGTCGTTCAGGTGAATAATTAGGTCCAACACGGGGACCCCACTTTGCCATTCTCAAAGGTTGTTTGATATTCTTGTCTTTGTTAGGTTGAATCACGAATATGAATAAAACTATGTGTTTATCTGAACATCGGTTAATGTCGCATCTTTACGCTAGTAATAATGAGTCATCTTTGTTTACGAATAGTATAGAAAAAATGGGGAAATTTATATTAAAATGGCAACCCTCTATTCACTCATACATTCTTAGGCCGCCGCCATTACTATACTTCAGCTGATTCTTAAACGATATTCCCTCCGTCTTTTTTCTTCCTCCGAGACAAAACCTACAATGTTGAATTTTCTGAGATAGATGTGTAATTTCGTAATTTGGTTTAAATTTATTTGTTATATTGAATTAATGTGCGGGTAATACATTATAATAGCTTTTTCCCGCGGCTTCGCCCGCGTGGACATCGTTTTTAGGACTGTCTGATGGCGAGTGCCGCTCACGCCGCGAGCGGCTCGCGAGCGTGGGACATGAGTTTTCTCCAGATCCCTCAGGAACTATATCGAGCTAATCTGATGTCACTTCAGTCTATGTCACTTCCCACCCCCTCGACCAATTCTATGCAAATAATCACTTCAATCCGTTGCTCCGCCCGTTGCGACGCCGACGTGCGCGAGCGTGGAAATGAGTTTTCCCCAGATCCGTCGGGAACCGTCTGGATATGCTAAAAAGTACATTATGTCATTTCCCACCCCCTCAATCAACTGTGAGTAAAAAAAATACAACAATTTCAGTTGCGATGTTAAAGAAGTTAATCAAAAAAGAGTTTTTCTTTTCGGTTCCCTCAGGAACTGCATCGGACAATGCTATTTTTACAGGATAAAAAGTAGCCTTTGTCCTTTCCAGTGACACAGGCTACCTGCATGCCCAATTTCATCAAGATTGGTCAAGGTGTTGAAGCGTGAAAAGGTAACAAACAAACAAATTTTCACATTATATTAAGTAAAGGATAGCTTAGAACACAATGTTTATCAAGATGAATTGGGGGATCACCTCATTTGTTTAAATTGGTTCAGTGGTTTAGTTAGACTATGCGATCCGTCATTTGAAACATATAAACTCGTACATGGCCTGTAAGATAAGATAAGATTAGATAAATACTCTATATTGCACACAGAAATTAAATAAGTAGATATGAATAAACTAGAACAACATACAACGATATAAAAAGGTGGCCTTATCGCTTTAAGCGATTTATTCTAGGCAATCTTTGGTGAATGTATGAGACGAGATTAAGTTCATAACCCTCCCTGTTGGCAGGTAATGATATTTATAAATCTTGCAGTTATCATTTCAGAAATCGCGATCGTTTAGATACTTAACCGAAAAACAATTTAATACCTCTCAGCAAATACAGAAGATAGGTGATTGTTTTACGATATTTGATTCAAATTCAACTGTACAAATGATTAAGTATGTGATCACAACCACGTACACAATAAGGTAACGATAAAATTATAAACAACGAACTAGGTATATCAACTGTAAGTAGATAACAATGAACACGCTAAATTAAGTAAACTCTGACAACAATAAAATTATGGAGCAAAGTATGTATTATTAGAAATAAAAGTAGGTACCTATTTAAGTAAAACTATTCTCTCTTTCTCATCGTGTGGCACAATTAACCGTGCTAGCTATCCAAGGGATGAAATCGTGATAAAATTGGGCATGCTAGTAGCCTGTGTCGCTGGGAAGGACAAAGGCTACTTTTTATCCCGTAAAAATAGCATAGTCCAATGCAGTTCCTGAGGGAACGGAAAAAATACTCTTTTTTTGATTAATTTCTTGTCGTCGTATAAGCTCAATCAAGATGTATAACATCGCATCGTAGCAAAACTACTAAGATTATGATTTATTATAATTTGAGCGATGAGCAGCATTAATATTATGATTTATGATATTTCAGTAATGAACAGAGCGTCGGTGGCGTAATGGCTAAGACCGCCGCCTCCTGTCCGAGAGGTCGTGGTTCGAATCCTGCCACGTACCAATGTGATTTCGAATTTAGATTTCATATATTATGTACGTTTATCCGACGCTCTTACGGTGAAGGAAAACATCGTGAGGAAACCCGCACACGCCTGCTGAGAAACTCGCAGGTTGTGTGTGAAGTCGACCAACCCGCACTGGGCCCGCGTGGTTGACTAAGGACTGATCGCCCTAATTCAGGTAGGCTCGAACCCCTCGGTGGTGGGGACGTATATGAGCTGATACGACGAACAGAGCGAGATTCTGAATCTTAGTTCTGAATAGATGATCGTACTAACTTTACTGTGGATAGCTCTACATATGCGTGTGTATAAACATTGAACACGGTCTGTACCAATTGGCATAATCGAAGCCAATTGTCCAATCCTAACAGTATCTCATTCTTAGATAGTATGATGATGATGATAGATAACGGAACAAAGCCCACTGAAGACCCAGTTTCTGTTCATCGCAGTGTTTCCATTGTATTATTAGGCACTGCCTAGTACAGATACTAGGGTCTGCACACCCAGATGTTCCCAAATAATTTAAGAAACTTATATGATAAGACTTCTTAAAGAGAATTAACAATGTATTATTGTTATTATTATTATTTAAAAATATAAAATGGCACGAGGCGAAGTGGCAGGAAAACCTCCAGCGGAAGCACATTCTGCTGGAGTTCAGTGCGACGGGGAGAAAAAGCGTCGAACTATCCGGGCATTATCGAGGAGGACTGCTGCATTGCTGCAATTATTGGTCTGCCTCGGAATTCCAGCCGCCTTACGTGACGTTTAAGGTCGGCTGAAATTAGCCCGTTCACGGATAAGACTATGGGGATGATTTCGGTGGATTCCACTCGCCACATATCAGTAACCTCGTGCGCCAGGTCCAGGCAATTGGTCCTTTTTTCGGCATCAGCCTGCACGAGGTTTTCGTTTTTATTAATATTATTATTATTTGTACGTAAGTTTTTTTTTCTCAGCTTTTTGCTGGTTAAGCCTGTAATTACGGGCTATGCCAAGTAATTATAGGGTGTGAGTGATATTATATTAAGTAGCTGTCGCTAATTTCGTTAAACTGCAGGAACTTTCTCACCAAACGACAGGTATTTAGATTATCGGCTTTTTTTAATGTGTGTCTTATGTTTTATAGGTATTGATTTAGTTTTTTTGGTACAACTCCGGTGGTTGAAGTTACTATGGGGACGATGTAAACTTTATTTTGTTTCCAGATTCGGGTCACTTCTTCTTTAAGGTCTGCTTCTTTCTTTTTATTATTATTGTCCCTAGCTATTGCAGACTGCAGTGCAAATTAGGGTTATCTCCTTATTTGCTTAGCTACATTGTTTCCGATTCGCAAACAGAAACGTATCTTATCAGGCGACACTACTATGGCAGTTGTTGTGTCAGTAGGACGCGGTACAGGCCGATCACTACTCATTGTCCCTTGGTTTGATACGACTAGATATCCCCAATTGTATCGACGTACTGTGAATACATTAGACTGTTAAGTGTTTAAAGTTCTTGTGATGTGAACGACAAGTGTTTTTATTTACCGTGTTCGACATTAAGTGGTCTGTGACATCTAAGTTTAGTTCATAATAATATAAAAAGGACTGAATATGGCTGAAGGATCTATTATGGAATTGGATAAACTAAGGTTCGTAGAAAAAAATCAGTTAAATATGTTCAATTGATACTTTTATAATTTCATGGCATGTGTACTGTGGAAGCCTACAATTTCCGGGGGTTGGGATAAATTTTTAAATGCTTCAAGAGAAATTTCACTGTTTCAAAATATGTTGGCGCTCGCTCCGGTAGGAGTAACTTTTTCAGCGAAAGCACACCCTGGACACTTCATACAACGGGCCAGAAATGACATTTCAAAAAACGAATGACGGAACAAACAAAATGGCGGCGAAATCCTATACGTTAAACAACCAAACGGTAACCAATCTGCATCTATCTGGGTGACGAGGGGGTGAGGTCGCAATCTAGAGAGCGGCAGGGTGTGTCCGTCCATACTGTATGTTAGTACTAATATGTATACTTTGGCGAAAGTGTGACATGGCGATTTCTCTGAAAGCATTTGGGGTATCATAATAATTTAAGTGTCAAAATGTGTTTTCGTAGCTTCAATAGAAATACTTATATTGTGAAAATTTCAACTATCTACCTATTACGGTCATGAAATAGTACCTCTTGTCAGACAGATAGACAGACAGTCGGATGGACAGCCTAGGTTTAGTAATAGGGCCCTTTGGTCACCTATTGGGTGTGGGGAACCCTAAAAACCGGCCGAGTGTGAATCATACTCACGCTATGGAGTCTGCACTGAATAATAGAAACTCAATTTTTCTGTCGCTCGCGTTGATGTTTTACGAGTTTGAAATGAATAGGTTTCATTTTTATGCTCGTGTGCAGAGGTGTGGTTGTACGGAACCCTTGGTGCACGAGTTCGTCTCGCACTTGGCCGGTTTTATGTAGTTTTGACATACTTTTTATTATAAGTTTATATACGAGAATAAATTGAGTAAATATGTAGAATAAATTGTACAGTGCTGCTAAAATAACCTGAACGATCGAGGCTTCAAAAAAATACCTGATTAGATATAATCCTATATAATATCGATATATCGATATCTAAGGTTTTTCAACAACTCTATTGAAAAAATAAATTAAATTTTGATGAAAACATGGCTTAGAATGATTCACAAAGGGAAAAGAATGGATTCATTTAGATAAGCGCGCAGTAAGGTTTGCACAAAAAACTACACTGCAATTTGATGTTTTAATTCAAAATTTTCTGAAATATTTCTTCGATGACTGAGCGTAACAAAATAATAGGTGATACATTTCAATTTTTCTGTGTGCCAACGGATATCTATATACAGTGTAAACTCTCGTTTCAAAGAATGATTCGTTATATCGAGTTACGTTTTACAGAGTTTACACTGTAGTTATAACTAGCTGTCCCGGCGAACTTCGTACCGCCTCACACTACACTACACTGCACTACACTACACTACCACTAGCAATACCACAACCACTACCCTACCACTACCACTACCATTTGCGGTGAGCGAACGATGCCCTGTATGGAAATCTAATGTCTTTGTTTCAAATATTTAAAATTCAATTTTCAGTCCAACTGCACAAAGAAAAGGAACGCAGGATACAAGTAATAGAGTAAACTCTATTGCAGTAGAACAGAAATGGCAACTACTTCTGGAGCCGGCTCTGGTTGGTGCCATGATTGCCATCAATCTGGGACAGACTACGCTGCAGAACTTCTACCTTCGCACCGCATGTAGCGTCGACCTGGGACATACCTTGGAAACATGCGATGGTTCTGTAAATATAACTCTAGAGGTAAGATAACATACCTTACCTTAAGAAGAGTTGTCGGCAACAAGCCATCAAGTCCCCACTGCTAGTGTAAGGGTCTCTCTTGATCTCTTCCCAAACTCAGGTCACACAAAGGGGCCAAGTCTGAGTTGGTGGAGGTCCACTGTACTGAACTGAACTCCATTGTCAGAAATGTTTAAGCCGCCTATGCATTTAACACGGTTTAACGACTTCTATCTAGTGATAGCGATCAAGACTATAAGCTTAACGTACCTTACAAACCACGGAAACATTCAAGAAAAATGCTAGGGTAACCCATCCAAGTGATGACCTTTCTTCACGTTAGTTAACCTGCGTGATCGACGCAGTTACGCAAGTCGCACTAAGCTACGACCACTTAAGGCTTAAAATAGAATAAAGCGAAGCAAGGTTGGACGGTCGATGCATTGAGGTCTAGTAAAACTTAGAACGCCACTGCTTCGACCAAATATAACGGACCTATCCATACATTAATCTCATAACATAAAAAAATAGTCAAATACAAATACACGCAAACACACACTTACACCACTATGGTCTACCGAGTCTCCTATAAATGTAAACATGACAGAGATAGAGAGACGTACCTAGGAATGTAGCACGAATGATATAAAAAAAATCACTCAATCCGACTTTCAACTGATTTGGGGAATACTGATCGACTGAGACGAATAAGCGAATTCGCTCATTCTGTAGGCATTAAAACTGCTGTTCACGTAGGCCGGTCCATAGCTGTTATATTGTTCGAAGCGCCACTGCATGCATTTTTTTAAGGATTTCTGAGGGAAGCATATGTTTCAACAGCAGAAGTTTTCTAGCTGAATGTAAACTGGTCAAAATGATAACGATGAACTGATATTTTCTAATCAGTGAAGGCTGGCAGTGATGATGATAAACATGATTACTATCACCAGGACATCACCTAAAAGACATCCACTGACATAGGCAAAAGTCAAGATTCAAGATATTTATTCAAAATAGGTGCAAATTACACTCTTTCTGATAGTCATAAAATAGTAATTACATAATTTCATTTGTAAAAAATCAAGAAATATACAATCATTAGTTAATAACGTCTAAATCCAATCCGTGTTAAAAAAAAAAACAAATAATGTCATTAGAACATGAAAACAATATGACACGAGAAGTTATACATTAAAATTATTAAATGTCATGAACGCCTTTGACAAGTGTATGCCAGTTCACACGGACAGCAACGGACACGAGTATAACGTGAGAGTCAGCCATCACTCCTCTCAACCATATTAGAGGGAAAGGAACGACCCGGCCAAAGTATATATATGACCCGGCTCTCGATGCGCCACCATCCGCACGAACATTTATACAATACAATACAATACAATACAATACAATACAATACAATATTTTTTATTGCATCACAACATAAAAAAAGAAACATACATACATAACATTTATACATACATAAGTAGGTACATGGTCATAGTTTCGCCGTACTAATCGCCACGCTTGACGAACGCAGTGTTGTTAATACTAATATATATACTTTTAGCAGTGTGCAGTGTGGCGGTACACAGTACACAAAAAGGATACTCATTCACCACCCATTCACCTGTTTTTGATCCCTTAGTCGCCTCCTACGACACCCTCGGGAAAAGAAGGGGCTCAATGAAACTCATTCCACTTTTCAGGCAGAAAAACAAGCCGTCGTTGCGGGAGTGAACGTCAGCCGTAGCTTTGTGGGCTCCCTCATCTCCACTATTGTTTTGCTGTTCGTGGGTCCCTGGAGCGACTGCAGTGGACGAAGGAAACCCCTCCTCGTCATGCCATTGGCTGGCATGTGCATCATGTCTGTAGGCGTTCTACTGATGCTCACGTTCCCTGGCGCCTCCACGGTGCAAGTTCTCTATACCGTCCAGATACCGATATCCTTGGGAGGAAACTTCGGACTACTCCTTGCGGCCGCCTTCTGTCATATCGGTGACGTAAGTTTTTATTTAAGGGCCGCCAGGAGGCTCGAGTTTCCATACAAACGTAGTTCCGCTTTAATACAAAAACTACATGCCCGATTGAATCCAAACTTTGCGAATATATTGAAAAGACAACATATCAATGTTCGTAATTAGTTTTCGATGTACTAAATAAAACGGAAGAAAATTAAAGCAGTTTTAAACTTTCAGTACAGAACTAATTTTAGTTACGTTAATATTTAGGTACTACGATAAAAACTAATTACAAACATCGATATGTGTCTACTCAATATATTTACAAAGTTTGGATTCAATCCGGCATGTAGTTTTTGTATTAAAGCGAAACTATGTTTGTATGAAAACTCGAGCCTCGTGGAGACTCTTAATGCCTACCTAATAATTGTCAAGCAACTTTGTTTTATCATATCATGGTTTATACAAAAATGGCTTAAGATAAAGTTAAGAAGCCGTTACCAGTAGGTAGAAAACTCATATCAACTTGTGAATCAACTGAATATCTTTGCAACGCCTCCGTGGCGTAATGGTTAGTCCATTCGCTTCACACCAGGAGGTCGCGAGATCGATTCCCGGCTGAGTCAACTTTGTAAAAGTCGGTTTGGTTGGTGGTAGGGCGTTTTAATAGCCAGCCTGGCTAGCTACCACCATCTTATCTAAGTCATCCCGCCAAACATCAGTGTTAACATCATTGATGTTTTCCGGCTTGAAGATAAGATAGCCAGATCCCCATTGCGTTGGGGAATCGTCGTAAGACCGCTTCCAACTTCGCCATCATCGTCGCTTACCATCAGGTGAGATGATACCAAGGGCTTACCAATTGTAAATAAATAAAAATAGTACTTCTGTTTGTATTGGAGGAACTTTTTTAAATTTTTACTGGAATATCTAACTACTAACTCCTAGTCCTTGGCGGCCCCGCTGTTCCTGGCTCCGGTAGCAGTCAAGGTAAGAATCCCCGGCAGATGCCTCCTTCTTGGTGGACCGATGACCTGGTGAAGCTCGCGGGAAGCCGCTGGATGCGGGCAGCGTAGAACCGGTCGTCATGGAAATCTTTAGGGAGGCCAATGTCCAGCAGTGGACTTCCGTATATGATGATCTAACTAGTTATGTAACTGTATAGTAGTCCGTATAAAGTTAAAGTAACGAACAGAGGTTCATCGAAATCGTTACATCCATTTTTGAGGAAAAATAACATCAACCTGAGTTGTATGGGAGGTGCCGTACTCAGATGTTCTCTTAAATAACAAACTATGCTGCATAGTAGAACCTTTAACTTATAGTAACGTAGTAATAAGCTAGTAGTTAGTGTTCGGCTATGGTACCGCCCTAAAAAAATCGGTAAGAAAAAAATAAAAATAGTGGAGATGGTACAAAAATATTTTTAACCTAAATTGAACGGACACACAAACATACACACGCGTCTCACATACACATACACATAAAATTATTTTTAAACTATTGTATAGCTTTTATCGCGGGCTTTGAGGGGACCGAATCAAGAAATTTCGTAACGAAAAAAACCTGACACCCCAAAAAAATATATATATTGGGTTCAAAAGAACTTACAGTGCCATCTATCTATCCATCATGATGATGGTGATGGTGGTGGTGATGGTGGTGGTGATGGTGGTCGTGATGGTGGTCGTGATAGTGGTCGCGATGGTGGTCGCGATGGTGGTCGCGATGGTCGTCGCGATGGTGGTCGCGTTGGTGGTCGCGTTGGTGATCGCGATGGTGGTCGCGTTGGTGGTCGCGTTGGTGATCGCGATGGTGGTCGCGATGGTGGTCGATGAGTCGATGACGATGACGATGATGATTTAACTTTTTTAATTTTCTAAGTGTTAATTTATTACATAAACATCCCGCGCCACAAGGACTATATGGTACTGGTAAATACTGCATAAACAAATAATTATGATTGCATAAGTTGATAGAAAATGCTATGCAATAGCTTTACCGCGGCAGTCCCCGACTGCCGCACGTCTTTTTTAGATTTTTTAGGTTTTTAATCTCTCTTAGGTACTTACGTAGTGTAGACAATCGATCCAATCAATATCTCAAATAAGATTTACTTTGCAATCTCCCCAAGTCGCACTATCTTCTAAATATACATATGTATTTATATAAATTAATCAATACATTTACCATTTCAGGTGTGCCATGCAACTGGACGCGACGTTACAAGGACCATGGGCACCCACCGGGCCGCCATACAGGTGGCCCACGTGGTGGGGGCGGTGGGGGGGCCGCTGCTATTCCGCCAGTTCGGATACTATGGTGTGTTTCCCATTGTCTTATTACTGCAGGTACTTGTATGATTACTCATGAAGGCCCATTTACACAAGTTTAGTACCTAAAAAACTTACCTACGTACATACTTACCGATCGCTTTAACGGTGAAGGAAAACATCGTGAGGAAACCTGCACACGCCTGCGAAGAAACTCGATGGTTGTGTGTGAAGTCGACCAACCCGCACTGGGCCCGCGTGGTCGACTAAGGCCTAATCGCCCTGATTCAGGGTAGGCTCGAGCCCCTCGGTGGGGACGTATATGAGCTGTAATGATGATGAGTACCTAATACACAGATGATAATAATAGTACAAGTACAGATAAAGTACTCGCAATGACGCTTTAAATAAATAGCAACTCTCGCTATGCGGTAATAAAGAACAGTCTAGTTCGCAACCGCGCTTAGTGCCTCCAGTTTTACTTCAACATACCTATACATACACCGATAACAATCGCGCTTTTACGCAATAATGAACCGAATCAATGCGCGTGAGAGATTCTTTTGCGCTGGCCGGTCTAGTGTTGTCGCAACTGATCAACCGGCAGGGTTGTGAACTTGTGAGACCGCGCGACGAACATGTTTCAACCTGCGCACTCGCTTGCTCGATAATCGCTCCGCTTTCTGCACGAGTTGACAACCGACTGACGAGCGCGGCTTGTAGACCGCGCCGTTGTGTAGGTACTTATCTCGCGCTCTCGGCCGAGTGACGGGGGCCTGCCTAATACATATAATATATTTATACTTAATAATAATAAACCTACTAATATTATAAACGTGAAAGTTTGTACGTATGGATGTTTGTTACTCTTTCACGGAAAAACTACTGAACTTATCTGGATAAAATTTGGAAGGTACAGATGTTTTATCTCACGAGCGCGGGTTAGCCATACTTGTGTGTGTAATGCGTATAGACACGCGCTATTGTGTGCTCTATTGTTAGTTGTGTCTATTGTGTGCGCAATTGTAAGCTCCCGAGCTTACGCACGCAAAGACAATTTGCATGTACATTAACACACACAAGTATGACTAACCCGCGCTCGTGAGATAAAACATCTGTAGACAGATGAGGACCTGGATTAACATATAGGCTACATTTTTCCATGCTTGCGAGCCGCTTGCGACTCTCGCACTGCGCACCCTCGGAGCTCGGACACAGTTATAGGAACTATGTTCACGCGAGCGAAGCCGCTGGCAAAAGCTAGTATTTAATCTATTATTCAAGTAACAAAGACTTACAATGCGTTAGTAAAGTGACTTAACCTAATTATCAATATCAGCTCATATACGTCCCCACTCCCCACCGAGAGGCTCGAGCCTACCCTGAATGAGTATTTATCCTAATGTTAAATTGTTCATTAATTCAATTTAACTACATACATTGTTGCTTAACTGCTGGGAACGTGAAATCCGCAGCGGTCAAGCATATAAGGGCAGTCAACCCTGTCCCCATCATATGCCATCATCCTTAGGACGCCGTTGGGGCTGGCCCGCACCCGGTGCTCCAGACGCCTAACTCTTACGCATAGGTGCGTTAAAGTAGTTTACATGCGCGTCTGCAAACATGCCTGATACGCTGCAGAAGCAAGGGAGCACCACCGGCACCAGTTTTTATATTGTACCCGGAGGGCCCCGTGGTGCCTTTGCGTATAATCCCTCCACAGGCACATGTAGCCTGTGGAAGGATTATACGCAAAGTGTAGTAGACTCTGGAGAGGGTCAGCTTGACCTCGAGTGAGCATCGCGCAAATCTGCGGGAGATCATATTTATTTTCTTAAAGAATGTACCACCGTCTCACTGCGAACATTTAACCCGATCAACCAGAAGTAGTTACACATAGTTGTACTTATATTTGCTGGTAAACAGTTAACTTGTGTAAATGGGCTCATTCATACCTTTTACGCAAAGCCCCGATATTGATACTCACAAAAATGTTGTCGGTCTCTTGAAATTGATTGCATCTCTAGCGCCGCCATCAATCGATATCAATGCTAAAGATACGTCACAATTAAGTACCTCATCATGTCAGCTCATATACCTCTCCTCCGAGGTGATCGAGCCTACCCTGCATTAGGGGGATCGGCCTTAGTCGACTACGCGGGCCCAGTGCGGGTTAGTTGATTTCACACACAACGTTCGAGTTTCTTCGCAGCCGTGTGGAGGTTTCCTCACGATGTTTTCTTTCACCGTAAGAGCGTCGGATAAACGTACCTACATATTAAATCGAAAACACATTTATAAAACACTCGAACCGCGACCGCGATTATCTCATCTGTGCCTATATCTGGATGATATTTTAACAAATGAAGATTTCGCAAAGAAAACAATTTCAGCCCATGGATTGGCAAAATCTCACCTGATGGTAAATGATCAGTGTGGGCTTGATTTCCCACTGCAATGGGGAACAGATTATTTATCTATCTTCATGTCGGAACACATTGTTAACATTGGTGTTTGGTGGCATATTAAATACTTAACATACTATGGTACCTAACCAAGCGGGCTTAGAAAATGGCCTACCACCAACCAAACCGAGTCTTACAAAGTTCGAGTCTGCCGGGAATCGAACCCGCAATCTCGTGATGTAAAGTGAGTAAATTAACCGCTGCGCCAAGAAGGCGGTATGATTGCGTATAAAGTCTTTGGGAAATCCATTGATTTTAGAATACAATGTCAATGTATGAATATAATATGCATTGGTATTGAAACTGGAGTGACATCACATGACTAAAAAAACCAAGAGCACAGAAAGCAACCATCAGTTCCATACCAAAACACATTTGGATATGAAAACATCAACGAGTAGGCACTGCCAGTAGGTTCAATAATAGGACTGAAGGACAAACTTATCTTTGTTGTTCATACAATTTGCGACTCCAACTGCGAATGTAAGTTTGTGATCGAACTTCAACTATATTGAATTTTATTTGATATAAGTAAATTTACTATTTTTAGGTTTGTTTTCCTATACTTGTGCTGTGAGACTTTGCTTCTTGCCAAATTTCATGATTCTAGTACAACGGGAAGTACCCTAAAGGTTTTTATTTATTTGCCAGTATCAAAATTTGTGACAAAACAGGCCGTAAAATGACCGTATCTTTGTGTCGCTGTAATTCAGATAAAAGCTTTATTTTTTACAGCTCTAAGAAACCGTAGGCCGACATTTTTGACATTAATTTCAATTTGACAAACAGACAGACGGACAACAAAGTGATCCTATAAAAGTTCCTTTTTTCCTTTTGAGGTTCGGGTCCCTAAAAACTACTTGCTATGAAGACAAAAAATGCATATTACGTTCTCCCAACCTCATAGATAGGTAGCTAGAAATATAACAAGTTCAACCAAGAATTTATTGACAACTTAAAAATATATATCCTACAAGGTATAACAAAATTGGTGTAGGTACCGTCAACTGGGCCTTCTACTCATCACACTGAACAACTTTTGTTCTATGATTTTGCTGAAATCGCAAAAAAAAAACTTCTTATTTATCGACCAGTTATGTGCATTTTTTTGTATGGATTGTCCCATTTTTTTTAGAATAGACTATTTATTCCTTGGGGAAAGTTGTTCAGTATTATGTGTAGAACCCCCAGTTAACGATTCTCACACCAATTTTTTTTAACATCATCTAAATGAATGATATGAATGATCTATGTTCGCAGGCTTCGTCTCTCATATATGTCGTGTACATGGTAAAGGACGTGAAAGTGAACGATGAGAACAAGGTGTCGGTGTTCAATTTGACGCTGCCGTTTAAGGCTATCTACTGTCTGTTCAAGTCGAGAGAAGGTCATCGCCGGGCCATCATCCTGCTGATGCTAGTAGTAGCGATGGGAGACAAAATGATACTGTCAGGTAAGATAACAGATCATCATATCAGCTTATATACGTCCCTACCGAGGGGTTCGAGCCTACCCTGAATAGGGATGACGAATTCTAGTCATCTGAGTTACTTTTTATCATCTGTCAAAAACGACATTTTGTTCTAAAAATGTTTGAAATACCTAGGCGTGACGTCATAGTTTATCAGCGTCATTTAAGTACTCATTTTGTGATTTTGGTAAATTAAAAATGTAAGATTTGATGGAAAACAAAACGAGTAAGGTTTTCCGAAGTTTAAGTAGGGGGGCAATTTAGTGATCAAAAGTTGATAATTTATTTCTGATGGTGTCGACACCCCTATTAGGGCGATCGGGCCTTAGTTGACCACGCGAGCCCAGTGTAGTATCAGTCAAAACCATCCAGGTAATGACCGTGCTTCAGGTTCGAATTGAACATAGTCGCTGTAAGCTAAGGATGGTTTAATTAAGCTCAAGTTGGATCGATCGCTGTTGCTAGGTGACAGTTAAGAGGGCGTTGATCAGCTAGGCATTTACAAAGTATAACTTGCTTTAGATAGGTTCTGGAACCATCTCACAATTGGTAAGTCTAGACAACAAACAAAAATATTATGTGTTACTAACTCTTAGAAATTAGTAAGCCCACTTCCATCTTCAGCATCATCGTCACTTACCATCAGGTGATATGATGCCAAGAGATTACCAATTGTGAATAAAAAAATAAAAATTTCAACGAGGAGGTGGAGGAGATCCGTAGGAGAACCAAAGTAATAACCGACATAGCTCTCAGAATTGCTAAACTTTAGTGGCAGTGGGCGGGGCACAAAGCTCGTAGAACCGATGGCCGTTGGGGAAGTAAAGTTCTCATGTGGCGACCGCGCTCCGGAAAACTTAGCATAAGCAGGCCTCCGACATGGTGGACCGATGACCTGGTGAAGGTCGCGAGAAGCTGCTGGATGCGGGTAGCGCAGAACCCTTGGGGTTAGCCTATGTCCAGCAGTGGACGTCCTTCGGCTGATATGATGATGATGAATTTCAAAGGCTTTTAGTAAAAAAAAAAGAATTTGCTCAGTTACAATGAAAAATTATAATCACCTTAAACTTTGCATCACTTTTTTCTTATATTCTCTTTACACTCGATAATGTATGTATGTATGTATAAATTCTTTATTGCATACAAGGAATAATCACAAAATGGTTTTATCAGACTTAAGTGTACAAAAGCGGTCTTATCGATTAAGTGTTTGTTTTTACAGCCGAGGTTCTAAACGCCTACATGTACTTCCGAAAGAAGTATGAATGGACGGATGTTCTGTTTGGATCCTACCTCGCCTATAAGAACATCATCAGTTTCTTTGGTATGTTTGTCTTTTTCAAATTATTAATTTACCTGTACAGGATTGTTAGGCAGGCCTCCCATTCGGTGGACCGATGACCAGGTGAAGGTCGCGGGAAGCCGCTGGATGCGGAAAGCGAAGAACCAGGGGTCGTGAAAATCCTTGGGAGCGGCCTTTGTCCAGCCGTGGACGTCCTGCGACGATGCCGATGATGATGATGACAGGGTGTCACAAAATTGGTGTAGGATCGGTTAACTGGGGCTTCTACTCATCATACAGAACAACATTCCCCAAGAAACCCATAGCACACCCTGGACACTTCATACAACGGGCCAGAAATGATATTTCAAAAAACGAATGACGGAACAAACAAAATGAAGGCAAAATCCTATACGTTCGACAACCAAACTGTAACCAATCTGTATCAATCTGGGTGACGAGGGGGTGAGGTCGCAGTCTAGAGAGCGGCAGGGAGTGTCCATACCGTATGTTAGTACTAATATGTATACTTTGCCCGTAGTCAATTCTCAATAAAACCGGCCAAATGCGAGTCTGACTCGCGCTCCGAGGGTTCCGTACAACCACACTTCTCCACACAAGACAAGACATCAACGCGAGCGACAGAGAAATAAGTACAACTTTGCCCAAGGAACCCATAGTCAGTTCTTAAAAAAAAATTTGGACTCTCCATACTTAAATATACAAAATTGGTTGGTACAGCTGATCGATTGGTATGGAGAGTAAAATTTTTTTTGCGATTTCAACAAAGTCGTAGAACAAAAGTTGTTCAGTACGATGAGTAAAAGCCCCAGTTAACGGGACCTACGCCAATTTTGTTACATCCTGTAAAGATTCTTATTTTTTTGTTATTTTCCCCCATAATCACACTATTATATATAAATATATAGAATTCTATGAAAATTTCAGCTAAAGTCCGTTTTTTATCCAGTAGACTGAAGTGACATTTCCTAGGTTGCTTAGTTTTGTTTCTTTTTAAATAGTGATGTACCCCAATCGTTAATTTTCGATAATGATTTTATTATTTGAAAAAAGAACACATTCTCGCGACCACTTGTAGAAAAAACAATGTACTTAGATAACAGAAATATATTTATTTGCATTTGTCAAATTGGTCTACGGTATTCAAAAACAGACTTAAGATCCAAAGAGACACCTTTTAAAGGTCGGACAAACAGACGGACGGATGGACAGACGGACAGGCGAACAGCGTAGGATTACACATAGGGTCCCGTTACCTGGTACGGAACCCGAAAAAAAATGTCAACGCTCCATACAAAATTGCACAAAATTGGTCTATCAGCTAATCGTTTGTTTAAATAGATAATTATTTTTTTTGCGAATTGACTATGTATGGGTCTCTTGGGAAAAGTTTTTTAGTATGACGATGAGTAAAAGGCCCAGTTAACGGCTCCTATACCAATTGTAGTTACCTACACCTGTATATCAGACGTTCTGTTTACATATATTTATTGCCTTAAATCCATCAATTTTTGTGGAAAAAGCTAGTAAATAAATAAATACATCATCTTCTTATATCTGGTCGGGGACAAATCATATCTCTCCTGCCCGGTAGGTATGTGGCCACCACAAATGCGCTATTGGCTATGACCTCCGTTAGTTCCTTCCGATTGCACTAACTCTAACTAACTTTGGTACTAACAATATTTTGTTGAAGTAAAACTTCTTTAGGCGCGTTGGGCATTTTTTGAGATGGGAAAAAACCATCGCTACACTGTCAAGTAACTATTTAGTAATCTGTGACACTGTTACAGACACCCCTAAGTTTTTAAAAAATATATTAAAGTCTCTGGGTACAAGCCCTTTTGAGACTGTATTCATTTTTGATTAATAATTTGAGTGCGAGCTTCCACTTCTGTCGGCATCGGCACTCCCGTAGTGCATTAGTGTTTTTTCCACGTTTCTTTGTTAGTAATAGTACAATGTACACTACTGTTTAACTTTTATCACCGAAACTTTATTAAAACTAGCGTGGGTAATGCATGCATCGATTTGTTATTTTTCAGGTACCCTTCTAATCTTGACAATCCTGAAGCGAAGGTTGAAGCTCTCTGACGAAATGGTCGGGGTGGCCAGTTGCGCCTCCTACGTGGCTTCCTCGGCGGGACTGTTTGTGGCTTCGTCCACCTATTTTGTGTTTTTAAGTGAGTACTGATACACACCTACATACATTTGTAGTTCGTGATTTTGTGCGTACATGTAGTTTAAACAAGGTTGAAACCATAGATATAAAAAAATAAATAAATAATTAAACTGTTTATTTTAATAAAAAAAGGAAACATGATGCCACACAAAAAACGCAAATCTTGATAAAGAAGATTATGTGCGTTTATCGTTAGTTGCACAACTCACAACTTGAGCGTCTGGATGTCCACCAGCCTCGTCAGTTAGGTAGTTAGTTGCACAGCTCGCAACTTGAGCGTCTGGATGTCCACCAGCCTCGTCAGTTAGGTAGTTAGTTGCACAGCTCGCAACTTGAGCGTCTGGATGTCCACCAGCCTCGTCAGTTAGGTAGTTAGTTGCACAACTCACAACTTGAGCGTCTGGATGTCCACCAGCCTCGTCAGTTAGGTAGTTAGTTGCACAGCTCGCAACTTGAGCGTCTGGATGTCCACCAGCCTCGTCAGTTAGGTAGTTAGTTGCACAGCTCGCAACTTGAGCGTCTGGATGTCCACCAGCCTCGTCAGTTAGGTAGTTAGTTGCACAGCTCGCAACTTGAGCGTCTGGATGTCCACCAGCCTCGTCAGTTAGGTAGTTAGTTGCACAGCTCGCAACTTGAGCGTCTGGATGTCCACCAGCCTCGTCAGTTAGGTAGTTAGTTGCACAGCTCGCAACTTGAGCGTCTGGATGTCCACCAGCCTCGTCAGTTAGGTAGTTAGTTGCACAGCTCGCAACTTGAGCGTCTGGATGTCCACCAGCCTCGTCAGTTAGGTAGTTAGTTGCACAGCTCGCAACTTGAGCGTCTGGATGTCCACCAGCCTCGTCAGTTAGGTAGTTAGTTGCACAGCTCGCAACTTGAGCGTCTGGATGTCCACCAGCCTCGTCAGTTAGGTAGTTAGTTGCACAGCTCGCAACTTGAGCGTCTGGATGTCCACCAGCCTCGTCAGTTAGGTAGTTAGTTGCACAGCTCGCAACTTGAGCGTTTGGATGTCCACCAGCCTCGTCAGTTAGGTAGTTAGTTGCACAGCTCGCAACTTGAGCGTCTGGATGTCCACCAGCCTCGTCAGTTAGGTAGTTAGTTGCACAGCTCGCAACTTGAGCGTCTGGATGTCCACCAGCCTCGTCAGTTAGGTAGTTAGTTGCACAGCTCGCAACTTGAGCGTCTGGATGTCCACCAGCCTCGTCAGTTAGGTAGTTAGTTGCACAGCTCGCAACTTGAGCGTCTGGATGTCCACCAGCCTCGTCAGTTAGGTAGTTAGTTGCACAGCTCGCAACTTGAGCGTCTGGATGTCCACCAGCCTCGTCAGTTAGGTAGTTAGTTGCACAGCTCGCAACTTGAGCGTCTGGATGTCCACCAGCCTCGTCAGTTAGGTAGTTAGTTGCACAGCTCGCAACTTGAGCGTCTGGATGTCCACCAGCCTCGTCAGTTAGGTAGTTAGTTGCACAGCTCGCAACTTGAGCGTCTGGATGTCCACCAGCCTCGTCAGTTAGGTAGTTAGTTGCACAGCTCGCAACTTGAGCGTCTGGATGTCCACCAGCCTCGTCAGTTAGGTAGTTAGTTGCACAACTCACAACTTGAGCGTCTGGATGTCCACCAGCCTCGTCAGTTAGGTAGTTTTTCTGAGTAAGGAAACTTTTAAGGATGTTTTTTGTTTGGTTGTTGTTACTATCTTCTATTTTTTCTACTAAGTCTTTAGGTAGATTGTTTAGGACACAAGGTAGTATGCACCTCCAGACTCTCTTACCATATACATTATTAGATTTAGGTATACAAAATAAAGGAAGATATGACAAATTACGCATATTACCAGGTCTTACACGTCTTTCTAGTTGATTTATGTTATTTTTATATTGTATTACAATTGAAAGTTTCACTTTGTCGTACACATTTAGAACATTACAGTATTTGAATAAATTGTCGTAGTTGTCTTTGTATTTATATTTAATTTTTAGAGGGACAATAGTTTTTAGCATTCTTAATTGTAAGTTGTAGATATTATGTAAATAAGTTTTGTATGTCCTACCATAGCTTGACAAATTAGCTATCACAAATTAGCTTATGTAATTGGTACTAACAAAAATAATTTTGAAATTAATTTTTATGATTGTGTGTCTCCGCATACGTCCGGTACTCTAGCGCCTAAGTTACTGAAAAAAATAAATTTGGGTTAGGGCAGTGTTATTAAAAGTTTTTAATTAACTTGCAATGTATGTATGTATGTATGTATGTATGTTTTTTCGGGTGAAATCTTGCAAGTTAATTTTGACCCACTTCTCGGTTTCCGACTAAGCTGAAATTTTGCATGCATATGTATATCGCGTGACAATGCAATATTAAAAGCTTGCAAGTTCCTAAAAGTTTTTAGGTTTTTCGAAAATTATTTTTATATCTCCAACCGTTATTTTTTCTCAAATGAGAAAATTTATGGATTTTTTAGGAGTTGCCATCAAAGATAAATCACTTTTTGAAGTGAAAACTTCTTTAGGCGCGTTGGGAATTTTTGAGATGGGGAAATAACCATTGAACTCGCGACATTGCAATGTAACGTAATCGACACCGTACCAGGAACACTCGGAAGGTCAAAACTTATTAAACTGTAACAAGTTTTCAATTCTGTCCGCACTCACGGCCACTCCGTTTCCGTTTTTTTTCTAAAAAATTGCTCTTACGATTTTGATGATGGCTAATTGATAAATGTTATTTTTTACACTGGATTCTGGATAAGTCTTTGACTGGCGTAGTGGGTAACCAAATGTTTGCATGCCATTTTGTGGTAGAATAGAATAGAATAGAATAGAATAGAAATGCTTTATTCACGAACCAACACAACTCGCAACAGATAAATAAAATATTTAAATTTCACCATACTAAGGAAAGTGTGTAAAAGATACAAAATTAAATAATTATAGCCAGGTGAGCTGTGCAGGCTCAGCGAAAAGGATCTGACTCAGCATATGTTGTGGATTACGATGTTCCACAACGCTGGTATTCTGCCAGATCCCATAAGGTGAGTGCGCACTTCACGAGGAAAAAGAAAACAAAAGATATCAGTTAGTGTAAAAACAAAATTTAAAGATAATTTTCGAAAAATTCAATAAAGTTTTAGGTACAAGCTTTTAATATTGCATTGTCACGCAATATACATAATCATGCATGCAAAATTTTAGCTTAATCGGAAACTGGGAAGTGGGTCAATTTAACTTGCAAGATTTCACCCGAACAAACATAGTACATACATTGCAAGTTAATTAAAAGCTTGTAAAATAGATTAAAAACTAAAAAAAATGCAATAGCTTAAAAATTAAGAAATTAAGAAACTGACAAACTGACAGTAGGGGCAGTTGATTAATATAATGGTAACACAGATAGGCGCATACACACAACACAAGGCTATGCGGAATATTAGGTGGTAAGAGGCAACGTTCCTTATCCTGACTTCTGCAGAGTAAGCAGATGGGAACGATATTTGGTTTTGAAAGAAGCCTTAGATGAAGCAGTGCGCAGAGGTGGCGGGATATCATTCCAACATTTGCTAGCCAGAAACCGGAAGCTACCTCGAAACATAGAAGATCTGTGCTTGGGTGCTACAAAGACGTACGAACACATTCGCGCCGTATACCTATGCTGAGCATAACGCCATACAAGTTTTTTATATAAGTATTCAGGACGCCCCGTATTAATAATTCCAAAAAGAAGTGAAGCGAAATGAAGATTAAGACGACCTTTCATTTTTAAAATATTACTATTATTTAAGTAAGGTGTTACATGGGTACGTGGGGGAATATTAAAAATAAAACGAGCACACGCGTTCTGCACCCGCTGAATAAGACAGTGTGACCTTTGTAGAAGGCACGGGCCATACACAGTGATGCAGTAATTAAGTTTGGAAAGTATTAAACTTTCACATAGCATTTTGCGAAGATCGGTAGTGATAAATGATCTTATTCTGTACAAAACTTTGAGCCGAAAGAAACAGTTCCTTACCAACTCCACAACATGGTTCTCAAATCGTAGCTGACTATCCATCAAAAGCCCAAGGTTCCGTACTTGGTCTACCTGTTCAATGCGATTGTTACCGATAAAGATACCTAATGGTCCATGCGATGCAATCCTTGCGACTTGTTTTTTAGTTCCTATTACCATAAATTTGGACTTCGACGGATTAAGTATTAAGGAATTAGTCTGAGACCACTCATAAATACTATTTAGGTCTTCGTTTAGGTCTAATATGACGCTACCAACATTTGATGGATCAATAGGAATGTATACCTGCAGATCGTCTGCATATAAGTGAAAGTGACATTTACGGATACACTTGGTGATATCTGCGCTGTAAATAATAAACAATAGGGGCCCAAGAATGGAACCCTGTGGGACGCCACGATCAACAGGAAGCAATTTAGAAGTCAACGTATCGCCATTTGATTTACAAAGTACTACCTGCTGACTTCTACCACTAAGATAACTGTGGAACCATCTGACCGAAGCAATGTCGAAACCATAAAAAGAAAGCTTGGAAAGCAGTAGGGTTGAGTTGATTGAGTCGAATGCACGAGAAAAATCCAGCAAAGTTAGTATACTACTCTTACCTATATCAACGGAGGATAGTATATTGTCCACTACATCTAGGAGTGCAGTGGCTGTGCCACGGTTTTTACGAAATCCGGATTGAAGTTCGGGGAGAATGTGATTTGTTTCGCAGTACTTTACCACCTGATCATAAACAACTTTTTCGATAATCTTAGAGAGGTAAGGTAGTATGCTTATAGGGCGTAGGTCCTCGCAATCCTGTGGATCCGGTTTTTTTGGAATAGGACGCACTAAGGCCGTTTTCCACAAAGATGGAAAAGCTGATTGAACTATTGATGTGTTTACAATTGCGGTTATAACTTTAAGAGTTCTGGGTAGTGTCATAAGAATCATGTCTGAGTTAATAAGATCTGCTCCTTGTGCATTTGACTTTATAGCAAGTATGGTTTTAGCTACGATGGTTTCATTAACGGGCATAAAATTAAAAACAGATTCGGCAAACTTATGATGTTCGTAGAAGGACAGAGTGGATATGTCAACAGAGTTTTTGCCTGGAACATCCAGGAAAGTACTATTGATTGCATCTGGATCGTTAAAATGTTCAGGAACATCGTAATTATTTTTTAAGTCGGGCATTACTGTTGATTTTAGATTTTTCCACAAATACCTAGGCTTTTTATATGATGTTTAAAATATGCTACTTTCTCAGCGTAAAGGGAAGAATTCACCAAAAGTTTTAGATCCTTATAATAACATTTATGGGCTTCGGATTTTGTGTGGCGATAACGATTATGTGCATTGTTCCGTAGTTGCATCATGTATTTCACATTATTGGTCAGCCAAGGAAGCGGTCTGTCTTTAATAACGCGAGTCTGCAATGGCGCGTGTTTATCGAAAAGTGCAGTTATGCATTGGTTGAAAGAAAGAACCATACTGTCGATAGAAGAAATGTTTGCAATGGCATCCCAATCAACAGCGTCAAGATCTACATTAAAATGTGATAAATTTATATCTT
Organism: Coleophora flavipennella; assembly: GCA_947284805.1. Taxonomy (NCBI): domain Eukaryota; kingdom Metazoa; phylum Arthropoda; class Insecta; order Lepidoptera; family Coleophoridae; genus Coleophora; species Coleophora flavipennella. The sequence goes on from OX369257.1 coordinate 18,447,548, forward strand.
TTATAGGCCTATAGGTTATAACACGAGGGGGTATTTTAGGCTTCTTTATTTTAAATTCAGCCATCACCACAGCGTGACCACCAAGTTCTGGGATATGGTTTACATTAACACTTGACACAGCGATGTTAGATAAAATTACGTCAATAAGACTGGAACTGTGAGATGTAAAATGTGTAGGTTGTGTGACACAGTTTTTGAGATCAGAATAATATAAGAATTGCTTAAACCGACAAGACATACTGTCATCTTTTAATAAATTTATGTTAAAATCGCCCGCAAGAATTATATGGTCAAAATTACTGAAAGAGGTTAAAGAATCTGACAGAGAATCAAGGAAAGAGTCCACATTGACCCAATGGGGACGGTATGCGGTTCCGATCAGCAATCTAGTGGAATTGACATTAACGGAAATCCACATTTGTTCAACTTCTTTGTGTAAAATAGGATGCTCACACGAACGAATATTTAGGCCACGCTTAAAGTAAAATCCTACTCCACCTCCGCTTTTCTTACAAAGACCGGAGGGCCGAGGGATATGTCTAAAACGATACCCAGGCACAGTAGGGTTAGAGGCGTCCTGTATACTTTTTAACCATGTTTCATTAACAGCAAAAATATCTGGCAACTCCCGAGCGATAATTGCTTGCAACTCGTCATATTTGCTACTTAAGGAGCCGGCATTATAAAGACCAACTTTTAAAAGTTTAGTTCTAACCATATTGATTCTCGCGCGACTGCAAAGCAATCGCACAAAAATCAGTCATAATAAATATCAATATAATATAACTCACTAACTTATTACTGGCCGGCATGGCTGAGATTGAGTACCTACAGTTTTTATACGTGTATAATAGGAAACAATGACTATTCACAAATAAGTAAACAACAATATTGGCGATTATTAGTAACGTTACAAGTACAGTATTATAAAACCTATAGCACTGCGCAATGATATAGCTACATTCATTATATTTACATTCAGGCATTTCTAGATGTGAGAGAACCATTACCGCGATAACACAAAAAATATTGAATAACAGGTTTAAAACGCTTCTTATTACGCAAGGCCAACGACTAACTAGAGCAAAAGGGACAGCAATAAACATGCAGGTACAGTCTGTAATAACATTAAAATGATATGACTGTTGAGATTTGCAAATAAAATTAACAAGAGGTAGTAACAATAGTGTCTTGAATATTATTTTATATATTATATTAAGGATATTGCATTTATTAAGATAATAATTATGTGGGCTTGTGTGTATGTAGGCATTATCACATGCCAACGATGCTAAAATGTTAATCTGATCCATTACTAGGTAAGGTGCCAAAAATACGTTCAAGATCATTAACTGATTTTATGAGACGTGGTTTACAAGCGTGGGAATCAGTGCGTTTAGCAAAAATTCGGCCGTTCCTACTCCACACAAACTTCCAAGCTAAGATCCTACCCATTTCACGCGCCTTGCCAAAAATAACACGATTTACACGGGTTAGTCTTTCGTTTACATAAAAGGTCCTGTTATCATGAGGAGGAAGACCTAGTTCCGATGTGGATAGGGCCCGCCGCACGCGAGCCGCTCGTAGTAGTTGGTCGCGAAGCGTACGCCTGGCCAGCCGCACGGCGATGGGTCGCGGGCGATCGCCGCCGCCGCCGCCGCCGGTGCCACTGCTCGCCGGGGCGCCGTCCACCGGTTCCGCGCGCCGCCGCGCGCCTACACGCTCCGCAAAAACGATATCACCTTGAGCAAGCTCCACTCCCAACTTGGTGCCTATGGCTGTTATTATATGATAAGTAGATTCGCCCGGGAGTTGTGGTATACCGGTGACCTCAATATCATTGAGCAAAGCCTCTTGGTCCCTCTCATTCAGTTGCTCCTGCAGCTCTGTTACGATTTCCTCAAGATGCAAGTTGTTGCTCAATTTCTGCTGATCCTTCAAAACATTTAAGTCACCTTGGAGTTTTAGGTTTTCTTCCCTGAGTACCTGGGTTTGGGAACGTAGACTCTCAACGTCCTGCTTAACTTCACTCAGTTCAGATGCCAGCGTTTCGGTAATTTTCCTGAAATCCTTATCCAGCTGTTTAATGACTTCGTGAAACTCCTGTTTTATGTCTTCTGTGACAGCCACACGAATACTTTCCAACTTGGGTATCAGTTTGGCCTCTAGTTTAGAGTCGAGCAGGCTAGCAAATTGCTCAATATTTATAGTTGACGGTTGGGTTGTGGAACAATCAAAATTATTCGGTGGCGTGACGCAGGTCTCAGAACGGTGATCGTTGGGCATACTCGAGTTCTCATTCCCAGAAATAATGTCTTCACATGACATATCAATTATTGAAGGGGGTGAAGGGGTAAGTTCCTTTTCATTTCCGCTTTTTGTAGGCCTCCTTTGAGTGACATTGAGGCAAGGTGTACATAGCCAGGATCGTTTCAAATCATAAATATTACCCAGGTAATATGCTGACGTCATATTTATGCATCCATAGTGATAGTTATGCTTGCACCCTACACATATTAGCAAAGCATCTTCCTTAATTACATTACAACAAACTAAGCAATTCATTTTTATCAATGGCAAAAAGGAGGGTAGGCAGAGATAAGTCGAACCTCACGCACTCAGCTGTTCTTGAGTGACACTTAAATAAAACCTTTGCGATTAAATTTACGGAAGTCCAAAAAGTGAATTATTACGATATTGACACCACTTAAAGCACTTTCACTAAGGTTTAAAAATTAATAGTCTAGGATCGAAAATGACAATTTTAAAACAAAGAAACACACGGAGCGGCTTTAAAACGATGTTCACGCCATGAAGTGCGCAACCAACCTTTTAGAATATACTTTCTAAGACTGTAATTATAAATAAGCACCATTTCTTATATTTCAAATGTTCTTTGCAAATAAATATATAGTATTGCTATAATATAAAACTCTACTATTACTTTATATGGCCTACTATACGGCTGCGTAGTTTGTTGTCCCAGAAAACAATCTGAATAGGGTACCTCTTGTACAAACTCAGTTTGTTTCTTACTTTTTCATAAAAATTACGAGGAATTCTACACTAGGTAGTTCATTATTCCAGGAAAAATCTGAATAAGGTACCTCTCATACAACCCAAATTATTTGTAATTTTTTCATCAGGTTGATACTTACTAAATGTTTATTGTCGATTTATATATATAGCGTGGCTATACTATTTACTTATTTACATTCCTTATAAGAAACTGAGTGATGCCAACTTGTTGTAAACGTGGAGATATAACGTTAACGTTATGCCTTACATAACAGATCCTATGCTTCCTTTACTTCGTATACCTACCTTCTGTGACATCCACGTATACCTACTGTGACATCGACGTATACCTACTGTGACATTGACGTATATCTACTGTGACATTGACGTATATCTACTGTGACATCGACGTATATCTACTGTGATATCGACGTATACCTACTGTGACATCGACGTGTACCTACTGTGACATCGTCGTATATCTACTGTGACATCGACGTGTACCTACTGTGACATCGACGTATATCTACTGTGACATCGACGTGTACCTACTGTGACATCGACGTATACCTACTGTGACATCGACGTATACCTACTGTGAACACGACGTATATCTACTGTGACATCGACGTATATCTACTGTGACATCGAAGACGGCGATTTACTGTGATGAAAATTATTATTAGTTAATTATTACCTAATTCTGTTTTTTTTTTCAGTTCCATTGTTGGGTATAATCGCGCAAGGATCACAGGTTGTGCAAAGACCCATAATCAACAAACAGATATCACCAAATGAACAAGGTATTTTATTTGTGATAGATTATGTGAATTTGTAAACATCATTACGCATGCAATTATCAGATAAACTAGCAAGAAGTATCTACGTCGTAGTGGTATTTGAATCACGTGTGAAATAGAAATGATTAAAAGAAAGAAGTCAGGAATCATGATTTTTACAAATGTTACTCAAAACTGTAAGTAGCAGTTACGAAAATAGTTTGATGACAAACACAAGTAAAAAAACGCAGATTTTTTTAATATACATACTAGTTGTCCCGGCGAACTACGTATCGCCTTACATTACATTACACTGCCCTACCCTACCCTACCCTACCCTACACTACACTACCCTACCCTACCCTACATACACTACACTACACTACACTACCCAACCCTACCCTACACTACCCTACCCTACACTACACTACACTACACTACCCTACCCTACCCTACCCTACCCTACCCTACCCTACATAAGAACCTTCTAACAATAACGAACTCGACAAAAAAAGAATTAGCGAAATCGGTCCAGCCGTTCTCGAGTTATGCGCTTTACAACACATTTTGCGATTCATTTTTATATTATAGATAGTGCTAGCGGTACGCCACAAAAGCTGCAGATAGTGTTAAAATCGAAACGATTGATCTTTGGGCTATATGAATCAATTTGATCCCGTCACACAAAAAAAAACCGTGCGAATCGGACTCGCGCAAAGAAGGTTTCCGTAGTCGTTTAAAAGAATAAGTGTTTAATTAAAAACAAAATTATATTTTCAGTTGGTAATAGAACATTCTGTATGAAATATTTACAAATATAACTGCACACCTTCAGTTGGTCGACTATTGCTCCTAAATTAAAAAAGCCTACTTAGCCGTGATAGTTTACCTTTTAAATTGATTATATGTCCAACTATGTACAATTTAGCTGGTAGGAGGGGGGAACACTTGTCTCTAAAAAAAAATTGCGCTTTAAAGCTTAATATTTCGCAAACCAATCTCTGAATCCAAAAATGGTTTTAGCAAACTCTTAGTAGTTTTAAAAAGCCTATTGAACGATACCCCACATGATAGGGTACGTCAACGGGGAAAAAATCGCCCCCTCTGTACGTGGAGGGGAGAGGTACACCAAAAAAAACTTTTTTTCAAGAAGTAATGTATACAACTTTATCGGCGTGATTAATAATATGTTATACTCTTGACAAATTACTGCTTTCTAGTACCTACTAATAGTCTCTGAGCTAAGCCACGGGCAGAAGGACAGACAGACATGGCAAAAGTTGACTTTGAAACCCTGAAGTTACTCGTATGACGTAATCTTTTTTTTGTATAGAAAAAAAATAATGCTGAAACCTATCGTGTGTGGTATCAAATGAAAGGGATTTTGAGGCCAATTCTAAAAATATATCACATCATTACACTTCTGTCACTTGTTTTAATTTAAAATGAATATCATTTTAAAACATAGTAAATTTGGGCTCCTCCAGGTACAATACGGTTTAATCAACGGTTGTAAAATATACCTCAAATCAGAGATTTGTTACCATAGATGGGTTATGCACTAACAAACAACATTTGAAAATCGAAGCCATTTACACACACAAAGTTATAGGGAGTTCGCTTCCATTGCGCCGAATGCTACTAAGAAAAGAGATGCCAATTGGCATCTTTTTTTTGCTTCACTTTTTAGACACATGTAACCTATCTACCTCCCCTTATATATAGCATATCTCTGCCTCAAATGATATAATAATATCCCTTTATCTAACTCCAAGAATGTTTGAAAATACATTTAGTATTTTTTTTTTATTCTTCATTATTTCATTCTTTAAATTGCATTTTTGTATGAATGATCCAAATACTTTTTTTGATTATGATTACTTTAGTTGGTTATGAGTCCCTCGGGGAAAGTTGTTCAGTGTGATGAGTAGAAGCCCCAGTTAATGGCTCCTACACCAGTTTTGTTACAAAAGTTTGGACACTCCGTAAAAAAATTAAGAAATGAAATAATAAAAAATAATAAAAATACTAGGTGTATAAATATTTTCAAAATTGCTTTAATAAAGTTAGATATGAGTAAATTACGTATCATGAGATATATTTTACAAAAAATGATTCAACCGTATCGTACCTGGAGGAGACCAAACTTGATAAATTCAAAATTCAAAACAATTTATTTCAAATAGGTGTTTACACACACTTTTAAATAGTCAAAACAAAAAAAAAATACTGTATATTACAAATAATGTCATGATTCAGATTACAGTCTCAGGTAATGGTATTTGTTATAGAATTAACATATATATCTTTGTCATTTACATAATCTATTATTTTATAATATCCTCTAGAGCACAAAACTGTTTTGACATGAGTCTTGAATTTATTCTCTGACAAACTAGTTACATTTTCTGGAATTTTATTGTAGAATCTTATACACTGCCCCACAAATGACTTTTTAACCTTACTCAGTCTCGAAAAGGCTATATCTATTTTATTTACATTTCTTAAATTCAAATTAAGCCTGTCACTGTTTTTAGGAAATAAATGCAAATTCTTACGAACGTACATGATGTTTTCATATATAAATTGACTACCAACAGTTAAAATATTGATTTCTTTGAACTTATTCTGTAACGAGTCACGTGATCGCATCTGATAGATTGCGCGGATAGCTCTTTTCTGCAGGATGAAAATAGTTTCTATATCAGCCGCATGCCCCCACAGTAATATGCCATAAGACATTATACTATGGAAGTAACTAAAATACACTAGTCTCGCAGTATCTACATCCGTTAACTGTCTTATTTTCTTAACGGCATAAGCAGCTGAACTAAGCCTTCCCGCTAAAGTTTCAATGTGTGGTCCCCATTGAAGTGAAACATCCAAAGTTATTCCAAGGAACACCGTAGTATTTACAAATTCTAATTTATTACTGTCTAATATTACACTATTATTGACCTTTTTTACATTTGGCAAACAAAATTTTATACAAACGATAGGTTTACGAAATTATTTTTTTTGCTATACAAAAAAAGATTACGTCATAACTCCCTCCTTTTTTTGTCAAATTGATTTATATGGCCTAAAGATCAATCGTTCCGGTTTTTATGCTTTTATCTCCGTTTGCAGATTTTTACTGAATTTCAGAGTGTACCGCTTGCACTAAAAGCGACTAGTATCTCATCTATGCTAATAGTTTTTCTTATTCGCCAAAAATATGCTTCAATAGATTTGTGTTGTTTTAGCAATTTAGTTTTTTCTTTGTTTTTTGTTTTTGTTGTTTACATTTCCACCAAAGATAATCTTAGTTTACATATCCCAACTTCGGTATCTGGATCTTCATCCATAGATGTGTTACTGTCGCATTGAAATGGAAGTTTTCTCATCCCATTCGTCACCACTGGCGACAAAGGCACCGGTGGAGACAAAGTTGTGGTGATTAAGCCTCACAGCAGCGCGTGCCAAGTAGCACGGAGATGATGGCGTTAGTGTAGCGCTGGATGGTGACGCACACAGCGCCCTCACTCTTTCTCTCTTGTACAGTGTGTATCGGATTAGGTTACTTATATTTTAAGTTAATTTAATACTCCACATTTTATCGACGAAAAATCCCCATAAGGGGTCGCATCCTTTTCCCCTCTAAATGGCAGCCATTTTTATTTTCAATAATTTTTTTGTAGCTGTTCATAAAAAAATATGTTTTCTCTTGAATTAGCAGCAGTACAGACTTCAAAATAGTCTCATTTGAAAGTTTCTTTAGTTTCTCTGGTGATCTACTCATAAAATTTTCACATGTTTTTGACTGATACACTACTTAAAACAATTATTCAAAGCGACTACATTATATCCATTCTCAGAATCTAATGGTACATAATTTGGTGTCGTATTATAGATTAGCTCGAAATCAATCGATTAAGAAGAAAAAAAATAAGACGTTAAAGGCATCGTTTTTGCAGTATACGAGTAGGTTAAAAATAATTAAAATAAAATCTGCAATTTTTTAAACTATTTTGAGTTTTTTCCTCAATTGTTTTGGTTAATTTTATGTGTGGATCACCAGTGAAATCAAATGAACTTTCAAATGAGACCATTTTGAAGTCTGTACTGCCGCTAATTCAAGAGAAAACATATTTTTCATGAATAGCTACTAAAAAATATTTTGAAAATAAAAATGGCTACCATTTAGAGTATTTAGAGGGAAAAAGGATGCGACCCTCTAATGGGGGAATTTTTCGTCGATAAAATTTGGTGTATTACATGCCCTTAAAATATCGGTAACCATATTCGATACATACTGTATAGTACTATCTGTTGCCCGCGGCTTTGCCCTCGTGGATATCAAGAGGGAGCGGGGTTTTTTAGCCTATGTCCACGCTGAAATTCTATTCTACTGGTAAAATACCTATTTTATTAAATCGACTGAGAGGTTTCAAAATGTTTCATTTTTAATTTTTTAATTCACAATTGGTAAGCCTTTGGCATCATCCCACCTGATGGTAAGTGACAATGATTCCAAAGATGGAAGCGGGCTTACCAAAATTCCCCAACGTAATGGGGATCTGACTATCTTATTTTCAAGCCGAAACTTCTTAAATACCAACATATAAACTTTACCTCTTTATAATAATAGTATAGATTGTATACGTTGAAGCGTAGTACGTTAAGATAATAGGGTTACCTTCTCATTAATCTATAATCAAATAATATTACAATTTTCAGGTAAAATATACAGCGTGCTAGGAGCATTAGAGTCAGCGACGCAGACATTTTCGTCGCCCCTATATTCCTTGATCTACATGCGAACAGTCGCGACCTTTCCTGACGCCTGGCTGATACCGGGCCTTCTCCTCGCCTTGGTGCAGGTCACTGCATATTCTGCCACTCGAATATTTGGCAGAAGGAAAGACAGACAAAATGTGGCTGATGAAAAATCGGAGTCATTCATGAAAACTTAATCTACTAATTGTACAGAAAAAAAAATCAAGTAGGGCTGTGTCAGGGCATATTGCCGTTCGTTTACGATTTCAATTTTCCTGTGTGAGTGGATAACTAATAATAAGGTTTGCTTGTTCCAAGAAATGAGGCCTGTTCTTCCGGAAACAGATCTAAGTCTCCTTCGTAATATCCGCTGCAATTCAGTTTTCTCACCTGGTATCCCGTTTGTTATTTTAAAGACGTTTCAGGTCAAAAGTATAAAAACTAATAATAGACAATTGATAGACGAAAGAAAAACTTTTTTTGAAGTGAAATCTTCTTTAACCAAACCACAGAACTCGCAAAACTGTGACCGTCACCGTAACTACCACCCTGTTACCGTTACGTAACCTCCGTATTTTTTTAAGAATATGTTAACGTCTGTGGAGTCTGGGTACAAGCCCTTTAAGTTTTCACTTCTGTCGGCGCTCCCGGAGTGGTTAGGTTTTTTTATTGTAGTCGGAGCTTGTTCTATGTTGTTAAAACATTCCGTTTATCTTTAAGTTCAGTATCTATCATTACAGCTCATATACGTCCCCACCGAGGGGCTCGAGCCTACCCTGAATCAGTATTTTGAACCACTTATTACTAATCTAGGCTGGCGTAGAAAAGCAACGATTTCAAATAAGTTTAAGGTAGTTATTTTTTTGTTTTGTAAGTGACCTGTAAAATACACGAGTAAAATACAATGGTTTTATTTAGTTCCTCCCACACCTGTTGTGCCGTGTAAGAATGTCGAACAAAAATCGGCCAAGTGCAAGTCGGACTCGCGCACCCGGGTGTTCCATACCATAAATTTTAATATTTGTGTTAAGTAGGTATTTAATAAATGAAAGACATCAACTAGAAAGTAAAACATTTTTTTCTCGATTCGTTTCAGGATTTTCAGTGTGAGTATGACTTACACAGTTTTTTTGAGTTAACAACCATAACCACATCATCTTTGACGCTTTTGAAAATTACCGTTTTTAAAATAAATAAAATAAAAAAAACTCTAAATAATATGTTTCTTAAATCATTTTTAAACCTTAGTTTAAACCTATTCCTCATTAATCGATCGATTTAAAACTATGCAAGAGTGAGTAGGCACGTCGTTCTGACGACAATATCTGTAATGATTTGGTACTGTCGATCTGATGATGGACCAACTCCGGGGTAGGCACTGGACCTCCACATTCCACGTATCCTAGCCGTGTTTGGGCTTGTTAGAGTCGTCCTAATATGCGCTTTGATCATTACTGGTTTTTAAGCGAGTATCCATGTTTTTAATTATTGCACCGCCCCTTGACTTATTCTATCGCTGTTTCCCTACCCAAACGTTGCCTGTAAGAAATTTATGCCTAGCAATAAGGCCGCCTATTGTATAGCCTTGATTATATAGTTTTTTTTTATGTTGTGATGCAATAAAGAATATTGTATTGTATCCAGTATTTTTTACTATATGCCGTTTATTACAGGATAATAAGTAACCTATCCCACTGCCCACCTCGAAAACCATCTCTGTGCAAAAATCACGTGATCAACATGATTTTTCACGTTGCTTCGTTGTGACGTCTAGAACGAAGGTTAAACGAACAAGCGAACTCACTTTCGCATTTTTATTTATCCACAATCGGTAAGCCCTTTATCAGCATCTCACCTCATGTTAAGTGACTATGATGCCGAAGGTGAAAGTGGTTACCAAGATTACCCAAGGCAATGGGGAACTGGCTGTATTATCTTCAAGCCGGAACACTATCAATGCTGTTAACATTTATGTATGGCGACTTAGATAAGAAGGTGATATCTAGCCAGACAAAACAAAGTTAGACTCGGCCGGAAATGGAACCCGCGACCTCCTGATGTGTAGTTAATGGACTAACCATTACGCCACGTAGGCAGCTTAAATTTAGGCGCAAATTATTATATTAGTTAAAATATTGTAACGTATTGTTGCGGTAAGTAGGTGTAGTGATGCCTTATACACATTTAAAAAATTACCTTTTTTTTGTGAATGGTATATTTTTAAACTCATAAGATCCCTATTGATAAATATGCTTCCCTTACGGTAAATTACAGAAAAAAGTTTCAGTGCAGACACGGCCTCGTTACATTTTTATTTTAATATACTTACTTTTTCCCGCGGCTTCGCCCGTGTGGACATCGCGGCTCGCGAGGTGGACATGTGTTTTCTCCAGATCAATCAGAAACTATATCGGGCTATTCTGATTAGCAGTCTATGTCGCTTAAATTCCCACCCCCTCAATAATTCTATACAAAAAATCACTTCAATCTGTTGCACTGTTGCGACGCCGACGTGCGCGAGAGTGGAAAAGAGTTTTCTCCACATCTCTCGGGAACTATATCACGATATGCTAATTAGTAAATTATGGCATTTCCCACCTCCTCAACCATCTCTGTACAAAAAAAATATTCACAACAATCCATTGTTCCGTTGCGATGTTAAAAAAAAATTAACCAATAAAGAGTATTTTTTCAGAAACTGCAACGGACTATGCTATTTTCAGGGGATAAAAAGTAGCCTATGTCCTTCCCAGTGACACACGCTACCTGCATACCAAATTTCATGAAGATTATTCGAGGTATGGAAAGAAAAGGAAACAAACAAACACATTTTCACATTTATAATATTAGTAAGGATATTAGTCTAAGTTATAATCAGTCTGCTTTGATATGTGATGACTAAGACCATCCACGTCCACTGCTGGACATAACCCTCCCCTAAGTTAAGGAGGGTTTGCCCTAATCGCCACGCTTGGCAGAAGGGTTGTCGATTGCAGTGTGCAGTGTCATGTCACAGTATGCGAAAATGACGCTGCTGGCCATCCTCCGTCTTTGATCTCTTGGTCGCCTCTTACGACACCCTAAAAAAAAATAGGGTAGTACTATCCTAGTAGGGCCGCACCACAGGCCAAATTACATACATAGATCTATCTAATTACCTGGATTCGCACGTAATATCACGGCCAATCAGGTAATCCTTACTGGAAATACATCTTTATATCATCATCACATCAGCTCATATATAGGTCCCCATCGAGGAGCTCGAGCCTACCTTGAATCAGGGCGATCGAGCCTTAGTCGACCACGCGGGCCCAGTGCGGGTTGGTCGACTTCACACACAACCTTTTGATGGCGTGTGCAGGTTTACCACGATGTTTTCCTTCACCGTAAGAGCGTCGGATAAACGTACATATGAGATCAAAATTCAAAAACACATTTGTACGTGGCAGGACTCGAACCACGACTTCCCGGATAGGAGGTAGTGTCGCTTGCCGTTGCGCCACCGACCACCAACGCTCTAACAACATCTTTATATCAAGGTTTTTTCTAAATCCCTTGGCATCATCTCACCTGATTGATGACTGTAATGACTTCGCCGGGAAACGAACCCGCGACCTCCTGGTGTGAAGCGAATGGACTAACCATTTCACAACGGAGGCGGTTAACGGTTGGCGGTTAGGTATCATCAATATATGGATTAAGTAATTATCTTACGCTTCTTTTATTCTGCAGTTCAAACTGAAACAGACATTAAGTACTAAATTTTTAAATCAATGAAAGTACACTACGAAGTGTACAGTGCGGTGGCACAAAATGCGGAAAAAAACGCTATAGCCCATCCTCCGGTTTTTGATCCCTTAGGCGGGTTTAAACCACGCGAAAAATTTCGCGCGGCGGCCGTTCGAAATTTTTCGCGTCGTTTAAACGCGCCCTTAGGACACACTCCGGAAGAAATGGGGTGGTACTATCCTAGGGTCGCACCACAGGCCATGTAATCATATGTATAGATATATATAATTACCTGCATTCGCACGAAATATGCTCATCTAAGCATATCACGTGCGAATCAGGTAATCCTTAGAAATACATCTTTATTTCGAGGATCTTTTGTATCATCGGCATGAATGATATGGATTAAGTATATATACCAACCTTACGCTTTCCTTATCTTATCCATCCGCTGTCATCGCCTTTAGTTCAAACTTACATAGACAAACTCAATGAGAGTACACTGCGAAGTGTACAGTGTGGTGGCAGATAATGCGGAAATAACGCTATTGCCCATCTTCCGGTTTTTGATCCCCTAGTCGCTCCTTACGACACACTGGAAGAAATGGGGTTGTACTATCCTAGGGCCGCACCACAGGCCATGTAATTATATGTATAGATCCATATAATTACCTGCATTCGCACGAAATATGCTTATCTAAGCATATCACGTGCGAATATAAGCATGTCACGTGCGAATCAGGTTATCCTTAGATTTTTTTTGTATCATCGGCATAAATGACATGGATTAAGTATCTATACCTACCTTACGCTTTCCTTATCTTATCTATCCGCCGTCATCGCCTTTAACGTGGTTCAAACGTGGTTTAATCGTCCAAGGTTTAAACTTACATAGACAAACTCAATGAGAGTACACTGCGAAGTGTACAGTGTGGTGGCATAGAATGCGGAAAAAACGCTATTGCCTATCTTCCGGTTTTTGATCCCTTAGTTGCTCCTTACGAACACTCCGGAAGAAATGGGGTGGTATTATCCTAGTAGGGCCGCACCACAGGCTATATAATTAAATAAATAAATAAATATTCTGGGACAAATCACACATAATATATATTAATGTATAATAGATCTTTAATTATCTGCATTCGTACGTAATATGCTTATCTAAGCATATTACGTGCCAATATAAGCATGTCACGTGCGAATCAGGTATAATCCTTAGAAACACACCTTTATTTCGAGGTATCATCGGTATAAATGACATGCTTTAAGTATCTATACCGACCTTACGCTTCCGTTATCTTATCCATCCGTCGTCGCCGCCTACAGTTCACACTAACACACATGAAACACTAAACCCGTAAATCAATGAAAAGTAGAAAATGTTGCCAGCCGAATCAATATTCACTAGCCTTTGCCCGCGGCTTCGCCCGCGTTGGACATCGTTTGTTTTTTTATGACTGTCTTTGTTTAAGGCTATGGTACGCGAATCGCGAGTGTAGACGTGAATTTTCTCCAAATCCCTTGAAAACTTTTTCGGGCTATTGTGATTGTAACCGCCTCCGTGGCGTAATGGTTAGTCCATTCGCTTCACACCAGGAGATCGCGGGTTCGATGTACGGCGGGCTCAACTTTGTAAGACTCGGTTTGGTTGGTTGTAGGGCCTTTTCTTAGCCCGCCTGGCTAGCTACCACCATCTTATCTAAGTCTTGCCGCCAAACATCAGTGTTAACAGCATTGATGTGCTCCGGATTGAAGATGAAATAGCCAGATCCTCATTGCGTTGGGGAATCTTAGTAAGCCCGCTTCCATCTTCGACATCATCGTCACTTACCATCAGGTGAGATGACGCCAAGGGCTTACCAATTGTTAATTAAAAAAAAAAAGATTAGCAGTTTGTCACTTTTCCCCCAAATATAAACCAACTATTTCTATGCAAAAAATCAGGTTAATCCGTTGCTCCGTCGCGACGCCGACGTGCGTAAGTTAGAAAATGAGTTTTCCTTAGATCTCTCGTGAACTATGTCGGGCTTTGCTAAAGAGTAGTCTATGTCATTTTTCACCCTCTCAATCATCTCTACGCAAAAAATCACAACAACCAGTCGTCGTTGCTCCGTTGCGATGTTATAGAAATCAATCAAAATAACAGTCTTTTTACAGTTCCTTCAGGAACTGTATCGGACTACGCTATTTTAAAAAAGTAGTCTATGTAATTCTCCAGAACACAGGATACCTGCATGCCAAATTTCGTCAAGATTGGTTGGGGCGTTAAAGCGTGATGAGGTAACAAACACATTTTCACATTTATAATGCAACTTGTTACCTATAGTAAAACTACAGTGTAAGACCCGTTAAAGTGGTCAAACTCTTAGTCAGTGGGCAGCTGTTCCCTAAAATCGCCTGAATGTATAAAGTGTCCCGAAAGCACACCCCGGAAACTGCATACAAACGGTCGTGAAATGACATCTTTCCTAGTCAGGCGGGCTACGAAAAAGCCCTACCATAAACCAAACCGAGTCTTACAAAGTTGACCCCGCCGGGAATCGAACACGCGACCTCCTGGTGTGAAGCGAATGGACTAGGTAACCATAACGCCACGGAGGCGGTTTATATTTACTTAACTTAACTTAGCTGTTTTTATCCACACGTCGGTGATTTTAAAGCTTTTGTAGTCAAACTAAGAACCTTTATAGTTTCGCCATGTCCGTCAATAAAATTAAATTATTATAGTTTACGAAATATGAAGTTTTTAAGTGCTGATATCACTACGGAACGCTACTTTGTTCATGATCCGACACGCACTTATCCAGTTTTATTAGATCAATTTTTTATTATCTACCTATCTAAAATTACCCAAGATTTTATTTACCCATCCTTTTTTGCTTACAGTATACAACTAGAACATACTTAATGTAGCAAAAATGGTTAAATACATCGATGTTATATAGATTTAAAATACCTGGTATGGTTTCGCTACATAAAACGTAGAATTTGGATGCATGAAAAGAAAATATTTTGTGGGGTAAATCGGAATATATATTTTGTAATAAAGAGAAGGTAAACGGGCTATAAAAGGAGATGGTCATGATAAGTATAATTCAGATTACAAGGGCCAAGGGCTTACCAATTGTGAATAAAAAAAATGAAGTAGTTCTCGTAGCCCGATTGTAAGAATTGCCTGGCCATTACATCGCGGGGCTCAAAAAAATATCGAGTCGACAAGCCTCCGTCGGGTCCTTTCCACAGTGGCACCAAACATGCTGAAGTAAGGTAATATTTAAGATTTTACGAAATCCAGCTAAGGAATGCCTGAGCATTTAACGATCTGACCAAATTATCTATACGATCGGGCCACGACATAGATGATTTCATTCTACGAAACTTTCTTTATCAGGCATCAATAGGCCGGATATCCATGTTCAATAAATTCTAAAAATAAAAAATAACTCGTGTAATTTTTAAAAATAGACATGATGCGTGTTATCTGATATCAATTATTTTGATAAAGTTTTCATATAAATACCCGCAGTCTCTGGTTGTCACATTAACAAACAATTTTGATCATTACAACGAACAACAGTGTGGAGAAGAAATTTGAGAATAATTCACTCTTTGTCTATCTACCTCAACTCTCGAGAGTTCATCTTTGTCAGTAAATCGTCGAAGTAAGTAATTCACAAGCCACAGAGTGGTAAACTCAATGTTTTTTTTTAATTTTTCAAATCTTTTTACCCGACTGCGCTAGAAGTAGGTTTATGTTTTCGAGTGTATGTTTGCATGTATGTATGTTTATTTCTTTGGCACGCCCTGTAGCCTAAACGGCTTGGATGGATTTTGGAATATGACGTGTCGTTAGATTCGTCTTAATCCCGTGATTGACATAGATTTCAACCCGACTGACCTTTTAATTATTATATTAGGTCTTTACGAGTACCTATGAAATTGCCAATTGTTTAAAAAAGTTTAAAGATAAAAATTAATATAAAGAACAATAGTTATTAGAACAAAAATTATCGTCAAAATAGCATAAGATTATTAGAAATTAAATGGTCGTAAACATATGCCTATTGTTTAGATATTTTGAGAGCACGGACCCCATGAAGTCAGGTTTTTTCACCTGAAAAAATTGCCTATTATTGAGGGAAAATACATATTTTAAATTTTAAAGCTCTTGAGTTATCGCAGCACTTTCTTCGTTACTTGTGTCATATTTAGTAATACCCCCATAAGATTTTGTCATTTTCAGGAAAAATCTAGATAAATAACTAGTCTAAAAAATTGCCCCATCTGACCACTAAGAAAACGCCTTTGTTCCTTTCAATGGTACATAGCTCAGGGGATTGGAACATGAAAGACATGCCACTAGTTACTAATAAAAGACCATAAGTAGTGTTACCATAAGGTCAATAATAAAAAAACAATAACTTTTTTATTTTCAATAACAATTGGCATTGAACGTCCGGTTTTTATTTCGGATTTCGTATCTAAAACCCCGGTTTTCGGTGAAATCGGTTTTAACATTTTTATTTTTTGTATGAATGACATTTTCAAACTGAATGTGAAATTCAGGCTGCCTACCTCTTGCATATTTTCAATTATTCAATAGAAACGTACCCATTAAAAATTGTAAATCGAATCCAAAAAAAATAACTCAAAAGTACGAGTAAAAACTAATATTTTTATGTATGAATGAATATACGAAATTAACCAACAATAATGAAATGAAAGGTAGGTACGAATCACATTAGGGGCCTACAATTTTTTTTGAGGTCGGTACCAGCACACAGCCACTAATCTATCAAATCTATTAGATTCGATGGCTTTGCCGGTGGCCTAACCTTCCCGAGTTTGCAGAGACCAGTGCCCCAGTAGTGGGGACCTTTCGGGTGATCAACGAAGACTGTCATACACTAAAGTTTCATTTTAACCAGAAGTGAATTTTTTTCAGCATGCAACGTCCTGTATTCTCTGCGTACCCTAACGCTGCGTTCGGCCCTTACAACCGGCCACCAGTCGCCAACCCCTGCTTCGGGCCTGCTCCTCATCAGCCTAACCCTGGTTTTTACCAGCAAGCTCCTGGGTTCGGGCAGTCACCTGGTCTCCATTACCAGCAGGCTTCCTGTTTCATGTCAGCCGCAGCGTTGCGAGGAGCCATGGGGCAAGGAATGACTGACGCGAAACGTTACACGTCATACGATCCGTGCTTTCATTGAATTAGATTAAGTACAAGTATTTGAATCTCGAATTTAGTTTTTAGATTTTTTTCTACAGGGTGTAACAATATTGGCGTAGGTCCCCTTAACTGGGGCTTCTACTCATCATACTGAACAATTTTTTGTTCTACGACTTTGCTGATCTTAAAATAAAATTTTGCTCTTCATACAAATCGACCGATTTTGTGCATTTAGTATGGAGGGTTTATTTTTTTTTGAGTATTGATTATGGGTTCCTTGGGGAAAGTTGTTCAGTACGATGAGTAGAACCCCCAGTTAACGGGTCCTACACCAAGTTTTTTACATCCTGTTTAAGTAATAATAATAATAAATAATAAATGTTCAATGGAAGTAAGTAAACAGTTCTTATTTCATTTATTTCTAATGATGATAATAAACTTAAATAAGTAATAATAAAAAAACAAATACAAAATAATGTTTTTTATCTTTACTTTCTTATACAAGTAACTAGTAGCGTCGGTGGCTCAACCAGTAACGACTCGGTCCTCCTAACCAGAGGTGCCGGGTTCAAATCCGGATGGCCAATGTACCAATAAGTTTTTCGAAACTTACGTACTCACCGATTGCTTTAACGGTGAAGGAAAACATCGTGAGGAAACCTGCACACACCTGCGAAGAAACTCGAAGGATGTGTGTGAAGTCGACCAACCCGCACTGGGCCTGCGTGGTCGACTGAGGGGCGTGGGGACCTATATGAGCTGATATGATGATGATGATGATGATGACAAGTAAGCAGAATAAGCCACATACGAGATCACCAATCAGAACTCTGCCCACTGCATGACTGCATCTAGCGTACAGAGTTTAACAAACTTGGTGTAGGTCCTCTTAACTGGGTTCTTTACTCATCATACTGAACAACTTTAGCTATAAGACTTTGCTGAATTTTCAAAAAAGTATTTTAACTTCATACAAATCTATCAGCTGATCAATCAATTTTTTGCATTTTTGTATGGAGGGTCTAAATTTTTTTTGGACTATGGATTCCTTGGGGAAAGTTGTTCAGTACATGATGAGTTGATGAGTAAAAGCCACAGTTCACAAGACCTACACCAATTTTGTTACACTATGTATAACATATATTAATAATTTTAAACGGAAAATTAATTTTAATATTTAATTTGTTACACTCTCAATCTTTAGTAATTTATCATCAATATCCTTATGAATCAAAAAGTAATTTTTGAAATTTTTGAAAACTAATTATTTACTGCGCACTATGTTTAATTTTGGCTCAATCAAAATGGGAAGTGTCGTATAACACAAGTATTTCAAAGATTTTTAGAACAAAATGTCGTTTTTGACAGATGATAAAGAGTAAATCAGATGACTAGGATTCATTTAGTATTTCAAATGCTTAGTATAGATATAGGAGATGTAATCTATAAGACATCAAATTATTCTTTAATAATGCAAATTAGAATCATTTATCTGTTGCGCTTACTATGTACTTTAACATTTTTGAAATGAAATAAATTATTATTGAAAATATGTCCGGTTAACTCAAGAATCGTTCACTATATTAGAAGATGGGATATAAAACCAACTACGGTAAAATAAAGAGGTCTTTGTTCAGTTTATTTGTTGTAATATGTATAAGGCGATGCTACTTACCTGGCGTCGCGCCGCCGCCATAAGTTATAAAATAATTACTCGCTGTGTACACTCAATATCGGCCACTTTTTTTTATTTACAATTGGTAAGCCGTTGGCATCATGATGATGCCGAAGATGCAAGCGGGCTTACGAAGATTCCAACGCAATGGAGAACCAGCTATCTTATCTTCAAGCCGGAAAACATCAATGTTTGGCGGCAAGACTTTGATAAGATGGTGGTAGCTAGCCAGGCGGGCTTAGAAAATGCCCTAAAAGGATGCAATATGATGATGATGATGATGATGATGGAATATAGAACCCTCTCAATGGGAGAGTTTGGCAGCAGAACGGCCTGAATAGGCAAGTGCGCGAGTTTGAGGATCAGCGTAAAGCTGACCTTGATACCAAACGCGACCAGTTAAAGGCCCGACCACTTGCGACCATTTCATACAATTACGAGGGTGACATACTTAAATGCCCTCAGTGCGCGAGGAGTTTCGCTGCGAAAATTGGCTACATAAACCATCTTAGAGCGCACGCGCGGCAAACCGACTAAGAGTCGAAGTGGTCGCCATGACCGAAATCGGTCGGATAGATCATCATCATCATCATCATCACCACCAACCAAACCAAGTCTTACAAGTTGACCCAACCGGGAATCCAACCCGCGACCTCCTAGTGTGAAGCGAATGGACTTACCATTACGCCACGGAGGCGGTTAAAACTAGTGCTAGCACTTGTGCTATCTGTAACTACAGCGAACTATATTACACAGAATTAATAGTTTCTAAATTAACTACAGTACCCACGGTGTTAAATTCACAGTCGAAAATTTTCAATAAAGTGTTGTACTCGGCGTACAGATTATACAAATCGCCAACAAGTTATAAAAGCCGTTCTCACTCCCGAGTCCCGACCTCATTCCCCCAGCTCCATTCAACCTTCGGTCAACGAGACGCAGGGAGAGGTTCCATCCCTTTGTTTATAATATTCAGCGTATACGCATGAAGCGTTACGCCGAAGTAACTATTTAGTAATCTGTGGTTACGCTTCCTCATTTATTATGCTGACAGGGATGGGTTGGAACTCGTTGCCTGCGTCTGTGTTTCCCGACTCCTACAATTAGGGGATCTTCAATGAATAGGCATTATTTGAGTTTGCGTGTACCATCCTCGACTACATTGTCACAACTATCAGGTTAGATAAGTCAAACGCACTCAAATTCTTAATAAAAAAAAGTTAAATGTTAAAAGTCGGCCAGTGAGTCAGACTGGTGCACCGAGGGCTCTGTACCACACACCCCACTACACCCCTCCACTACGCTAGTACTCTTTATTATACTGTGCCTCCACGCAAGTACATTAATAATGTCTATTAATTTGAATCAAAAGACATCTTCGAAAGAGACAGAAAATACTCTTTACTTTCTCGACCGCGTAGAATTTTATTTTTTTTAATTTTCGTGAAAATTTATTCTATATCAAAAATACCGAATTTCTCAATTCTGTCCGTCGGTGCGTGCGTCCGTCGTTAAGTTTGGCTCTGGATGCTAAATCTTTAGTCCGATTTGAACCAAATTTGGATAATCTCCAATAATTAAATAATTACTTTTTAAATTAAATTATTATTCATCAACAAATTATCAAAAGTTTCTTCGTACCATTAGTTTATACTTTAAATCAAAACTTAAGTAAATTAGCCCTAATAACACATACCTACTCCTTGAAAATTTTCAGCCCGCTATCTATTACGGTTTCAAGATATTTACTCAAAAAAAAGTAAAAAAACTTAAAACCGACTTCAAAATGAAATTCACTCAAAAGTATGAAATAATATTATTATACTTAAATAGACAACATTAACCAACAATTACGAAATCAAAGGTGGGTACGAATTAAATTATAGGCTTAAATTTTTTTTTGAGGTCGGTGTCAGCAAACCATCGATAATACGTAAGTAACTGTGTGCTGGTACCGACCTCAAAAAAATTTCAAGCCCCTAATTTAATTCGTACCCGCCTTTAATTTCGTTATTGTTGGTTAATGTTGTGTATTTAAGTATAATAATATTATTTCATACTTTTGAGTGAATTTCATTTTGAAGTCGGTTTTAAGTTTTTTTAAACTTTTTATATTTTCTTTATTTTTAGTGGTAATGCTATATCTATCTAGCAACGTTAAATCCAATCACCTATACTCACCAATCTGAATTATCAAATCATAATAAATGTGTTTCATTAACAAATACAGAGTCCTGTGGCTTCCATCATCATCTCAGCAGCATGGAAGTTAAGGAGTTAAATCGTCCATCATCAGCTCATCTGAATAACCTGAAGGAATACAACTATAGGTCTATGCATACCTACGTATTTATCTATGTTTACCATTAAAAAGAATTTTCCTGCAATTCCTAACCGTTAAGGAGTTGTCCTACATCAGCTTATCAACATGAGAATATGACTAACAGACGCAAGTATTTTAATAGCTTTAGAAAACATATGAATCACGTAATTAGTGATGTAAAATTCCAATTTTTCATTATTTTTGATGGGTTGCCCTCGATTTCCCTGGGATCCCATAATCAGATCCTGACTTGGTGACAATGGGACCCCCTAGGGAGTATACTCTTTCGAATAAAAAAAGAATTTTGAAAATCGGTCCACAATTGACGGAAAAATCGGTGAACATACAATAAAAAAAAATATAAACTCCTCCATTTTTAAAGTAGGTAAAAATAGGTGCAAATTACACACTTTCATTTAGTCATAAAATAGTAATTACATAATGTAATTTGTAAAAACTCAAGAAATAAACAATCATTAGTTCATCATCATCATATCAGCCGAAGGAAGTCCACTGCTGGACATAAGCCTCCCCCAAGGATCTCCACGACGACCGGTTCTGCGCTGCCCGCATCCAGCGGCTTCCCGCGACCTTCACCAGGTCATCGGTCCACCGAGTTTGAGGCCTGCCTTTCCGGTGCGTGGTCGCCACTCGAGAACTTTATTGCCCCAACGGCCATCTGTTCTACGAGCAATGTGCCCCGCCCACTGCCACTTTAGTTTAGCAATTCTGAGAGCTATGTCGGTTACTTTGGTTCTCTTACGGATCTCCTCGTTTCTGATTCGATCACGCAGAGATACTCCGAGCATAGCACGCTCCATTGCCCTTTGGGTGACCTTGAGCCTTCTTATGAGGCCCATAGTAAGCGACCATGTCTCAGTTCCGTACGTCATCACTGGCAACACACATTGGTCGAAGACCTTGGTCTTAAGACACTGCGGTATCTGGGACGTAAAGATATTGCGAAGCTTCCCGAACGCTGCCCAGCCGAGTTGGATTCGACGATTGATCTCTTTCTCGAAGTTGGACCTACCTAACTGGACTGTTTGTCCCAGGTATACATATTCGGTAACAACTTCGAGTGTAGAGTCTCCAACCTTCAGAGGAGTAGGTATGACACGGACGTTTGACATAATTTTCGTCTTGTCCATGTTCATTCTAAGACCCACTTGTAGAGAGGCTCTACTGAGGCCATCGAGCATTGTGCCTAAATCGTCCATAGTCTCAGCCATGACCACGATATCGTCAGTGAATCGGATGTGGGTGATGTTCGGTCTTCTGTATAATCTGCCGCAGCGTATGTATGTGGTCTATGGTACTAAATCCTTTTCGGAAACCGGCTTGTTCGTGAGGCTGGAAGTCGTCAAACCTGCGTGCGAGACGATTCGTAATGACCCTCGAAAACAGTTTGTAGACATGGCTCAGAAGTGAGATGGGTCTGTAGTTCTTCAACAGGGTATTGTCGCCCTTTTTGAAGAAAAGCACGACCACACTTCTATGCCATGCCTTAGGCGTTTGTCCCTCAAGTGTAACGGAATTAAATAATTTCAGAAGAGCTTTAAGTACCGGTGTTCCACCTGCTTTCAGAAGTTCAGCCGTAATTCCATCATCACCCGGTGCCTTATTGTTTTTAAGCTGTTTAAGAGCCATTCTAATCTCGTACAGGCTGACGTCCGGGATAACTTCGGTATAGTGTCGGGTAAGTCTAGCTCTTGGGTCTT
The DNA here is from genome assembly GCA_947284805.1 of Coleophora flavipennella. Classification (NCBI taxonomy): domain Eukaryota; kingdom Metazoa; phylum Arthropoda; class Insecta; order Lepidoptera; family Coleophoridae; genus Coleophora; species Coleophora flavipennella. The sequence goes on from OX369257.1 coordinate 18,470,721, forward strand.
TAGCCAGATCGCTGACAGGCAGACGTGTGGTCGTGTATAACTGTCCGTAGAACTTCTCAACTTCTTCCAGCAACTCAGTCTTAGACGATATGATCCTGCCGTCCTCAGTCTTCAGCTTGGTCAGTTGGCTTTGACCAACAGACAGATCTCTCGCGAACACTTTTGAGCCTTTGTTGTTCTCAATCGCCTCTTTAATACAATTTGTATTATAGTGGCGCAAATCGCGAGTAAGAGACTTAGAGATCTGCCTGTTTAGTTGCCGATACTGAGTAGCGTCTTCAGAGGACTGCAAAACCAATCTGCGTCTTTCTTCCATGAGGTTGCTGGTGAAGTCAGAGATTTTTTTGGTTCTGTTTGAACGGCGAGTTTTGAAAATCTTAGACCCGACCGTTTGGACAATTTCCACGAACCTGTCGTTATAATCGTCCACATTCTCGCAGTCTCCTTGGCATTCGAAGCGATTGTGCTACTCGAGCTGAAAGTTTTCGGGGTTTTGGAGCTGGATGGGCGCTGGTCGGAGTGTGGACTTCATCAGTCGACATCTTTCTAGCTTGGTATTTAGATTCAATGTGCCTCTTACCATTCGGTGATCGCTTCCTGTTTTTACTGAGTTGATCACAGAGACATCATTGAATATTTGCCTTCTCGTCGACAAGATTTCGAAGTCGATCTCGTTCTTCGTTACGCCATTGGGATGCAGCCATGTCCACTTTCGCTGTTAAGGCTTTTTGAAAAGGAGTTCATCATAAAGAGGCCCTCCTTCTCCATAAAGTCGGCCAGCAGCTGGCCACGTGCATTTCTCTCTCCATATCCAAATTGCCCCACTCTCAGCTCACCATCACTTCGTTTGCCCAGTTTCGCGTTAAAGTCCCCCATAACAGTGGTGTATTGGGTCCGGTAGCTATTATGTAGAGCTATAGAGATATCCTCATATAAGAGCTCCACTCCGTCGTCGGAGTGTTGCGCGGTCGGTGCATATACCTGAATAACTTTCAGCGAATACCGTTTGGTAATTCGGAGAATAAGGTACGCTACCCTCGTCGAAACACTGTCGATCCGGACCACATTGTTAATGAGGGACTTGTGGACTAGAAACCCGACACCACCCTCGGACAGTTGGTCGCCCTCCCGGAAATAGAGCAGGTTTCCGGATTTAAGGATTATGGTGTCCTCCCCTTCTCTTCGGACTTCACACAATCCTACAATGTCCCATCGTAACCTGCTCAATGCTTCCTCGAGTTCTGTTAACTTTACGTCGGTTCGCAGTGTGCACGTGTTGTAGGTTGCCAGGGCCAGAGGTCTTTTGTTTTGATAGCCTGGCATCTGCCGGGGATTCTTCGCACCCCATGCCCCGCCGTTACCTTGACCGCTACCGGAGCCAGGAATAGCGGGGCCGCCGGGGACTAGGGGCCGTTTTTTATTAGTGTCGCTCATTTGGGGGGTGTTGCCGTAATCGCCACGCTTGGCAGGCGGGTTGGCGATCGCAGTGTTGCAGATTGGCTGCAAGTCACGGGAAGACGCTGCTGCCCATCCTCCGGTTTGAGTCCCTTAGTCGGCTCTTACGACACCTATTGGATGAATTAGGATGGCCCTATTGTAAGCCGGGAGCCATACTGGTAATCATTAGTTATAAACATCAAAATCCAATCCGTGATATAAAACAAGTTATGTCATTAAAACAATATGACACGAGAAGCTATACATTACTTTGAAAAATAACATCGACATGATGGTCATACATAAGATAGCGAATACATTACATAATGTCAGATTGTGAAAAAAATATAAACAATAATCAGTTAACAATGTTAATAAAATAATCGATATAAAACATATAATGTTATTCGGACATGAAAACAATATGACATGACATGTAATACATAATTAATATTGAATTTGTCGTTAATGCTTTTGACAAGAGTAGGACAGTTCACACGGACAGCACCCGTTCACGAGTATAACGAGGGAGTCAGCCATCGCTCCCCTATAAATTTTTAAATCTTTTTAAACATCAGAATAATTTTAGTGTTATTATGTTTGGATTGATCATCATCATCATCATATCAGCCACAAATCGTCCACTGCTGGACAAAGGCCTCCCCCAAGGATTTCCACAACGACCGGTCCTGCGCTGCCCGCATCCATCGGCTTCCCGCGACCTTCACCAGGTCATCGGTCCACCGCGTGGGAGGCCTGCCTACGCTACGTTTTCCGGTGCGCGGTCGCCACTCGAGAACTTTACTGCCCCATCGGCCATCTGTTCTACGAGCTATGTGCCCTGCCCACTGCCACTTCAGTTTAGCGATTCTGTGAGCTATGTTGGATTGATATAGCCTAAAAATCTCACGTTTTTAAAAAGTAACATCGACAAAGCTCTAGTTTCGAAAAATAGATCATATACGATAATTACTAAGACGATGGAGTTAAATTTAAGAAAATTTAACTATAAGATCTATTTTTTGAAACTAGAGCTTTGTCGATGTTACTTTTAAAAACGTGAGATTTCGCTCAAATTCAACCTTGAACAGACACTTAGTTTCTTCAAAACTTTGCAACATAACTACGCACTAGCCAAAAAATACACTAGCCAGAAAATTACCAAAAACATTAAAAAAAATATGAAATTAGTTCAACTTATACTGTTTTCGTCTCGCAGAGACATATTATTGATACACTGAATTACACTGAAAGAGTTTACTATGAGAATGTGATATTTTTTAAGGAAAAAAATACACTTACCCAATATCTTAAGATAGGTAGGTACATAATTTTGATAAGGTTACAAGCATTTGAAGTATTTATCGTACAATAGCATGGGTTTTTACATTCATATATTTTGCTAGCTCTTGAGACTGACATAATGTATCTTACACTGCAAAATTTCAATCATTTATATGGAAAAAACCAGTCATCTCTTAAAAGGATACTTCTCAGCTGACTTAGATTATCACACACATTTTAACGATAGGTAATGATATCCAATTACACTAACTATTTTAGCTGCCTCACTGCATTGGATAAAAGGGCCAAAATTAAATCAAACCTTGTAATAAGATACCTACATTCGAATCCAATAAGAATTAACATAGTCAAAAGCTAATGTATTCATTAATAAGTCTATAGCCATTGGAGTCATTTATAAACACAGTCTATAGCCAATGTATTCATAAACATAGTATAATATCCAATGTATTCATTAACATAGTCTAATAGCCAATGTATTCATTAACATAGTCTCGTAGCCAATGTATTCATTAACATAGTCTTATAGCCAATGTATTCATTACCACTGTCTCATAGCCAATGTATTCATTAACGTAGTCTACAGTCTATGTATTCATTAACATAGTCTTGAGCCAATGTATTAATTAACATAGTCTAAAAACCAATGTATTCATTAACATAGTCATAGCCAATGTATTCATAAATGTAGTCTACAGCCAACGTATTCATTAACATAGTCTCACAGCCAATGTATTCATTAACATAGATAATAGCCAATGTATTCATTATCATAGTCTCATAGTCAATGTATTCATTAACATAGTCTAATAGCCAATGTATTCATTAACGTAGTCTACAGCCATTGTATTCATTAACATAGTCTAGAGCCAATGTATTAATTAACATAGTCTAAAAACCAATGTATTCATTAACATAGTCATAGCCAATGTATTCATAAATGTAGTCTACAGCCAACGTATTCATTAACATAGTCTCATAGCCAATGTATTCATTAACATAGATAATAGCCAATGTATTCATTATCATAGTCTCATAGTCAATGTATTCATTAACGTAGTCTACAGCCAATGTATTTATTGACACAGTCTTATAGCCAATGTATTCATTAACATAGTCTCATAGCCAATGCATTTATTAACATAGTCTAATAGCCAATGTATTCATTAACGTAGTCTACAGCCAATGTATTCATTAACATAGTCTAATAGCCAATGTATTCGTTAACATAGTCTTAGTATTTGTTAACAATGTTTATAGCCAATGTATTAATTGCTCGAGAAAATGCAAGACTAACAGGATTATTTATGATATTCAACTTTATTTAAATGGATCATGTACCTTTAGTTTTTAGGTATATTCAATAGATAACTAGTGAACAAATCAGGAGATTAAAGTGAAGTTGGGATTTTTATATAGATATCGGGATTAACGACGATCTTCCAAAGATAAAAGCGGAGATAAATTGCATAAGTTATGAATGAGTTATCAGCCCGCAATATTATCATCTCCTATTTAACATTCATCCCGGGATAGTTTGCGATCAGTAGACTAAAGATGAAACAGTAAGAGTTTACTTGACGCCTATGCAAAAGTCAAAGTTAAAAGAAAGCGGTAAGGATTTTAAACAAAGTTTAGTCTATTTGCTATCATTTGTTGTGCATGTATCTATTTTTTATCATTATCATCATATCAGCCAAAAGATATCCTCTGCTGGACAAAGGCCTCCCCCACGGATTTCCAAGATGAAAGGTATAGATATTACATGTCCGTGTCACACCCTTCTTTAAAGGTTGGAGACTCTATACTCAAAGTTGTTTAAGGATGTGTAGTTGTGTACACTTGGAACGAACAGTCCAGTTAAGTAGGTCCATCTTCTTGTAAGAGAATAATCGTCGAATCCAGCTCGGCTGGGCAGAGTTTGGGAAGCTTCGCAATATCTTACAGTATGGTATAGTCATCGCTGTACCATCGCAGCGAACGTACGCACACCTGGCTCGTACTGCCTTTGTAAACCCAGGCCAGTGGTTCTAAACTTTTTGTCGCGTAAACTGAATCATGGAATCGAATCAGTGTCTACATTGTAATAAAGTAGTGGCCGACGGTTCCCATTGTTATGCCTGTAACGGCTGTAGCAGCTGTGTGCAGCATTTACAGAGCAGGGTTACCGCAAACTTGGTGAGCGGAAGCTAACCTGGCGCTGCCACAAATGTAAGTAATCGCGTCTGCCTCTTTTACCAGCTGATGCTCCGACTGCCTAAGTTATAATTGCCTCTCCTGGATGCTGCACGGAGCCATTAAAATCCGTTCTCCTCACTGAAATCAGGGCTCTAGCAGCAAAACTAGAGCCATTGGATTCACTAACCCAAGAGGTTAAGGCACTACGTCAAGAGTTCACTGATCTCCAGGCATCAGTCAAAAAATGATTCAAGTTTCTTTACAAATTTTGCATCGATGTTTGTAATCACAACGTTACGTCAATAAATACCAAATAATGTCAAAATTCCCGCTATAGTTACTAAAAGCCCCGAATCGTACCCGCAATTACCGTCTCCTGCACCCTCCTAACACCCAAGCCAGCATGGCGAACCGGTAGCGACGCCTGCCTCCATTGTGAGTCTTTGAGGTGTACGTTGGGTATGCACCCCAAGATGTCCGTATTGGCATCGTCTAGAAGAATGACCTCTTCAGGATAAAGCCATGTAGTGGAGGTTTTCAAGGCGTACACCATTTTTGGCATGGTAAAGCTACCTTTAAACAGCGTTAAAGCTACGTGGGCCGGTAACTGTAGCAGGTGCTGCTTAATATTTAGCGGCATGGCTCGGTTGCTCCGTAACGCATCCCGGACGGCCTCCCGTAAAACAGGTCTGCCTAGCAGCATAAAATTATCTTGACTTATTATCTTACCCTTATTTCTGGGATAACCGCCTCAATCTCTGTCACATCACTAAGACTCACATCGCCACAGGGGAATAGCTCGCACTCACCGCCATTCACAACCAGGCTAATCTTGTTTAGCTTACAGATCAGGGTGCGCATGTCCCTGGCAACAATATCAGAAGTGCCACCGATCGTACCATCATCAAGGTACCACAGATTTAAGGTTGACTCCAGAGATTGTACAATCCAATTGATGGCAAGACTGCACACCACAGGGCCCTGGAGATTTCCCTGTTGGGCACCAACCTGCGACGCCAATTTCTGATCGTTAATAAAAAGGTGGGTAGGAGAGACGTAACACTGCCGCAGGAAAAGATATAAGGAGGGTATGTTATCCAGCGCTTCAACAGCACGACGTCCCTCTCCACTGAATTGAAGGCGTTCTTTACATCGACTTTAAGAATAACGTCAACGGCATGTTTCGGGTCCATTGCAAACGCGCGAGTCGCATGAATAGCGGCCTACCAGAAGGAGTACCTAAACCTGGCTAGTGCGGCTGGAGGACTTCCGCCATCTTGTTTAACTGAACGGCACCCCAATCTCGCCACCAGCCGACGTATTGCCGTGCCCACAGCAATGGGTTTGATGCCCCCGTCCTTTTTATTCAGTGCTCAGAGCGAAGCTCCGTAAAGAAAAGGACATACATCGACGTTCAGTTTGCCCTCCACAAGAAAATTGCAGAGTCTTGTAAGAGACTCCAGAAGACGTAGCCCGTTATCTCCGGCAGAGGGTGAGACGAAGCTTCGAGGCGAGGCAAATTAAAGAAGATCGATGGAGCTTCCAAAGCATCTACGGACAATTGGCTGCCAGCGGATGGTTGGTTGTCCGGGCCTCGCTCGCACTATGGTGTCGGCCCATGCACGGATATGCAGGGTCTTTTAGTGAACGCACGAGTGGAGCCAGTGGGGCAACGCGGACATAGCTTCCTTTCATTATTCATGTCTAAGGTGTAAAGTATACAAAAAATACACAATAGTAATAGTCACCGATAATTAAACATTCAAAAAGTAATAATAATTGTCAATAAATAAACAGCATTCAAAAACTAATCAGTTACTAAAATTTGGCACCAGTAAAACAAACTCGTAAGTGCGAAATTTTGTTGGAGTCGAATGTCCCCACCACAGACTTATAAGTCTGTGGTCCCCACCCCCTAACAACTAAACCGCTGTATTTGGAAATTATAAAAAATTCATGAAATTATTCTATATAATGAATTTTAAAGGAAAGCTTTCAAAGTTAATAAGGCTTTTCTAGTTGACGAGCAATGGTCGATCAAAAAAATTCGGATAAACACTAACCTGCTCGAAAATGTTGCTAGCGTGTTTTAGAATATTATATCAAAATGTTAGTAAATTACTATAAAAAACATATTGGCAACTACGGAACCCTACACTGCGCGTGACCGACACGCACTAGGCCGGTTTTTCTATGGAATATTGAAAAAAAAATGTCGTTTTTAAAATAAATTCAAAACTATATTTTTTGATTAACTAGTACCTCATCTGCGATATTACCAGGAGCACTGTGGCGGCGAAACTAGTAAAATTTCACACTGTATTATTGTTTCAGACATGTCTGGACCGTGGGACGAAAATACCCAGAAGCCGTACCAAGCACCTCCTCATGAGAAACCTCATCCACCTCCAGACTACCAGCCAAGGAGACCAAGAGATCCACTTGGAGCCAGATACTCGCTTTAGTCAAGGAAGCACAACGCATAAATCCTAGTAGAGATACATTTCGATCACAGCTCTACAAAAAAAAACGTTTTTTTCGTTGCCCTGTATATTTTAGCAAATTTTGATGTTTTCAGGAGCCCAGATTACGAATTTATTCATAAAGGTATTGAATGTGCTCTTGTTTTTATGATCAATTATCGGCTTGTTAGTAATAAAATTTATTTTCCCAGTCATGATTAGAGTTCTACGCAAAAAAACGAGAGCAAATCTTATAAAATCATTGATAGTTTCATGAATTGTGAGCATAAATACATCCAAAATCGATGTTTTATCTAGGGCAACAAAACCACTGTAGACCAGTGGATTCCGCTTCTGTCCATTTTGTATGTTGAACTGTGGTTATCAAAGTTATTACTATTTTTCGGCCATTCTATGACGACCGTTATGGCAGTACTTACATTCAGTTTTTTTGTTTGATGGGTGCGTCGCAGATGAAATGTGCTGCCTTTTGCTTGCATTATTAAAAAAATGTGTGCACAAAAAAATTTATTAACGGTCATCATAGAATGGCTCTACTATACAATATATTAAATGAATTTGGAGAAAAAATTGCAAATTAAATAAGTACATAATCTTTCTTCACCTTAGGTTTATAGGTTTATCCGTGCACTAGTTAATATCTTTGCTGACACAATCCTCTTAAGCTAAATTAAAGTACATAAAACAAAAATCAAAAAGATAAAAAATAAATAAGAAAATATATTAGTACTAGCTGTCCCGGTGAACTACATACCGCCTTACATTACATTACACTACCCTACCCTACCCTACACTACACTACTCTACCCTACACTACCCTAACCTACACTACCCTACCCTACATACACTACACTACACTACCCTACCTACACTACACTACACTACCCTACCCTACACTACCCTACACTACACTACCCTACCCTACCCTACACTACCCTACCCTACATACACTACACTACACTACCCTACCCTACACTACCCCACTACACTACCCTACACTACCCTACACTACCCTACACTACCCTACCCTACCCTACATTACACTCCACTACCCTACCCTACCCTACACTACACTACTCTACCCTACACTACCCTAACCTACACTACCCTACCCTACATACACTACACTACAGTACCCTACCTACACTACATTACACTACCCTACCCTACACTACCCTACACTACACTACCCTACACTACACTACCCTACCCTACCCTACACTACCCTACCCTATCCTACCCTATATACACTACACTACACTACCCTACCCTACACTACCCCACTACACTACCCTACCCTACCCTACACTACCCTACCCTAAAATAAAATAGATGTTGGCCGATTCTCAGACCTACTTAATATGCTCACAAAATTTCATGAGAATCGGTCAAGCCGTTTCGGAGGAGTACGGGAACGAACATTGTGACACGAGAATTTTACATATAAGATAACAAAAATAACAATGAAATAAAATATGTGTCCAACTATTATAAAACCTAAGTAAATTTATCTTTATAATCTTTATCATAAGCAGGATTTTCAAAGTGGAAATATAATTTAGTAGATTGTGCGTTTTTTTATTTAAAATATAATACCTACCTTTAAGCATTAATAATCAAAATTGAACAATTGGTGTGAATGTCTCTGTAAACATCAGTAAGTTGTGTACAGATTTAAAAAAAAATACTTTATTTAAAATTTTAATGACACGAAAATGAGGCTTTTCATTTCCTGTTAGAACTTCCTTACAATTATCATTAGCCATACTAATTACTGTTAAGTACTTATCAATAGACATGTTTCTCACCTCTTGGTTCCTTCGATACAATTCTTCAGTATCACTGTTGACAATAGACGCTATTACCGAAACTCTGATTCATTCATCCAAAGGTTATCCTTACTAATACTAATAATATTATAAATGTGAAACTGTGTTTGTTTGTAACCTTTTCACGCTTCAACGCCTAGACCAATCTTAATGAAATTTGGCATGCGGGTAGCCTGTGTCACGAGGAAGGACATAGGCTACTTTTTATCCCGTGATAATACGAGTAGCATAGACCGATGCAGTTCCTGAGGGAACTGAAAATATACTCTTTTTTGGTCAATTTCTCTTACATCGCAACGGAACTATGTGTGATTTTTTTGCACAGAGATGGTTAAGGGGGTGGGAAATGACACGATTTACTAATAAGCATATCGTGAGATATGGAGAAAATTCATGTTCACGCTCGCGAGCCGCTTGCGGCTCGCGCACCGCGCACCCTCTAATAAGATATCAAGTCGCGACCGCGCTCCGGAAAACGTAGCGTACGAAGGCCTCCCAAGTGCCGGACCGACGCCCTGGTGAAGATCGCAGGAAGCCGCTAGATGCGGGCAGCGTAGAACCGGTCGTCGTGGAAATCCTTAGGGGAGGCATTTGTCCAGCACTGGACGTCTTATAGCTGATATGATGATAATGTACCTTAAACGGAACCACTGCAGGATCATCTATGTGTCTGTCGATCTGTCCGTCCGTCCGTTTGTCATAGTCAAAATGGACCGATTGAGTTGAAATTTGGTACACATAAAATGTAAGTCTGTGACCCAAAAACGGATATGTAACGTAAATAAATTAATTTTAAACATGGGAGCCACTATTGGGAGGTATATAGGAAAATTTAAGAGATAAAAATGAAAGGGTTTATTGTGATAATCATAAATATTTTTATTTTATAACTTTATGATAAATTGTTTTGAAGTTATTTAAGAAAATAGGCGAAAATTTACCATTCCCCCCTTATTTCCGAAAACACTGGGTCTAAACTCTTGAAAAAATGTCAGTATATGAGGTTGAATTTATATACTCGTATTACAGTAAAATTAATGACCTAAACTCCTTCCATTCCCACAGGAAAAATGAAATTTCCAAAGTCCAGAGTGGAAAAAAACCCAGCTTTTTAATGCGTAGTCCGTTTTATCGTTATCGTTCGGTAATACGCCAAAATGCGACGTTATTTTAGGCGTATGTGTCGTGGAGGAGCTGATTTCATATGAAAAGCGTTCTTGCCAAATTTATGCGACGTAAGTTCGGCGTAGTGTGTACCCAACTTTGTTTGGGTCTGTGTTATTCCTTCTTTCAAATCTATAAACATAAAACAAAGTCGGGTTATAATATATACCATTTATAATTCAAGAACGGCTGGACCGATTTTCATGATTTTTGGTTTGTTGGATTTGTCTCGACCCCGAAAAGCAGAATAATTATTGTAGTGTGTTGCGCAGCGTATTGTAGAGTAGCGTAGTGAAGTGTAGTGTTGTAAAGAGTAAGGTAGCGTGGCGTAGTGTAGTGTTACGTCAGTACTAATATTTATACTTTGGTGTAGTGTTTGTAAGGCGGTACGAATTTCGACGGGGCTTATCGAGAGGTTAATCCTCCCGCAGGAACATCTGAATTAGGATGACGGTGTAGGTGATAATGTTCATCACCGTGCCCAGCATCGTGGAGTAGTTTATCGAGATGACTCCGCAGGCGAGGTACTGCAGGCGGTTGCTCGTAACCTGCTGCTTTAGAACTTGGAGAATATTCCTCCGAGGCTGGTCTGGAAGAGAAAATATTAATTAACTTTTTTAGTTCATCTTAGAAAAGCCATGTAGGTTATGTACAAAGATTTCACAAAGATTGCTCTCTTTAAGTTGGTCCATTTTAAATGGCCAGATTTGACACTTTATCAATTTAACCTTGCAACGGCGGCCACACAATATTATGGCACCGGTGGAGAAGCGGAGAAACCCTTTTGCTAGATCAATTTTTTTGGGTAATTACTACTAAATATCGGTCTTGCAAAAAATATTGAAAATACTTAAGGATATTGTCTGAGGAATGTGCTAATATGTTACACGATAGTGTGTACTTTACTCGTTCATAAAAAATCCCAAAAACAGGTCTAAAACGTCAAAAAGAAAGTCTAAAACGAATTGTTTATTAATAAAATTTCTAAATTAGCACATAGTTTTTATATGGAGATATTTCTTTTTAAGTACTACAGAGCATCTGCTAAATTTAAGTTTTTAAATTGAAGTCTTAAGAGAAATAACAACGTAAAACATTGAAAAAGTGCAAAAGTGTGGTTATTGTCTTGACTCTTTACACGTTAAGGAAAAAACCGAGACAACTGTTTTACAAATGCCTCGCCTTAAGTTAGAACAGAACAACTGGACAACTTTAGGTATAGTTATCATCTTCGTGGGCTCCAAAGAAATTTATTTTTCCTGGAACCGACAGACATATATTTTTAAATCCACAATTGATAAGCCTTTGGCATCATATCACCTGATGATAAGTGACGATGATGCGGAAGATGGAAGCCGCCTCCTTTTGACCGCCTCCGTGGCGTAATGGTTAGTCCATTCACTTTACACCAGGAGGTCGCGGGTTCGATTCCCGGTGGGGTCAACTTGTAAGACTCGGTTTGGTTGGTGGTAGGGTATTTTCATAGCCCGCCTGGCTAGCTACCACCATCTTATCTAAGTCTTGCCGCCAAACATCAGTGTTAACAACATTGAAGTGTTCCGGCTTGAAGATAAGATAGCCAGTTCTCCATTGCGTTGGGGAATTCTTCCATCTTCGGCATCATCGTCACTTACCATCAGGTGAAATGATGCCAAGGGCTTACCAATAATAAATAAATAATAATAATAATAAAAAAGCGGGCTTACCAAGATTCCCCAACTAGCTGGCCAGGCGGGCTATGAAAATACCCTATCACCAACCAAATCGAGTCGAGTCTTAGAAAGTTGACCCCGCCGGGAATCGAACCCACGACCACCTGGTGTTAAGCGAATAGACTAACCATTACGTCACGGAGGCGAAAAAAATGTTAATATTAGGAGATAAAGTAGAGAGTGTTAAACCAGAGATAGCCTGTCTTATAAAAACTTTGGAAAATTGGAAGATGCCTTTTACGAACTAACTCACCACATCTAAAATCAATCAAGAACTTGACAATGAGGTTCTCGAGGCACTCCACTTCGCAGCGCATCAGGTTGTCTGCGTGTGCGCACATCAAGGACCAGACGTACGGCAAGACGCAGATTAGAGCTAACATCAGAGGGCGCTCCGCCTGTCACAAATTTTTAAGCAGTACAAAACGTTAATTATAAACAACCTTTGTTTTTCTGTTAATTTGTCAAAAGTACTAAGCTGATTTTTAATATTAATACTAGCTTTTTACCGCGGCTTAGCCCGCGTGGACATAGTTTTTATGGCTGTCTTTAAGGGTGATTAGTAAATTATGTCGTTTCCCACCTCCTCAACCATCTCTGTGCCAAATATCATAACAATCTATTGTTCCGTTGCGATGTAAAAGAAATTAACCAAAAAGAGTATTTTTTTAGTTCCCTCAGGAACTGTATCGTTGTATATTATTCTATTTTTCCGGGATAAAAATATCCTATGTCCTTCCCCGTAATATAGGCTACCTGCATGCCAAATTTTATCAAGATTGGTTGAGGTGTAGAAGCGTGAAAAGGTAACAAACAAATAAACAAACAAACAAACATTTTTACATTTATAATACTAGCTGTCCCGGCGAACTACGTACCGCCTTACATTACATTACACTGCCCTACCCTACCCTACCCTACACTACACTACACTACCCTACCCTACACTACCCTACCCTACACTACTCTACCCTACACTACACTACCCTACCCTACACTACTCTACCCTACACTTCACTACCCTACCCTACACTACCCTTCACTACCCTACCCTACACTACCCTACCCTACCCTACATATACTACACTACACTACCCTACACTACACTACCCTACCCTACCCTACACTACCCTACCCTACCCTACCCTACACTACCCTACCCTACACTACACTACACTACCCTACCCTACCCTACCCTACATAAAAACCTTCTCCTGATAATAACGAACTCGACAAAAAAAAAATTAGCGAATTCGGTCCAGCCGTTCTCGAGTTATGCGCTTACCAACACATTTTGCGATTCATTTTTATATTAGTAAGGATTATAATGGAACCATCTATCCTCAAGGCATATACTATGAAATAAAACATTTTCAAATGACCTTAAAACTTTTAGGCACAAGCTTTAAATTGAAAAAAAAAGTGATAAGAAATTAATTATTTCGTATTTTTCTCAGGAAACCATTTTGGCTTATACCCAGTTTTAGTGCAAAAAAAACTGATCTGCCATCTTTGTGAGTCCGCCATGTTGGATTTAGAACGATGCCACTCAGCTAACCATTTATTGTTCTCCAAATTTAACGTGTATGCAAAATTTCAGCCCAATCGGAAACCGGAAAGTTGTCTTCACTTAGTTTCCAAGATTCATAACTAACTAACAGACAAGCTAATAGGACTCACGCATCGATGTTACAGTCCGTCCCACCACTCCTATATATACAAATACAATAATGATACTTATTCATTTCAAACAAAAGATATGAACGCGAGCGACAGAAAAATGCTTTTGATGTTAAAAATGCTGTTTAGTTTTTTTTCCGTAGCCCAAATTTGACTCTCATGTTTTTGTTATTATTGGCTTACTATAGGATTAAGGATTACGTACTAATCACACCTAGTCTTGTATGTATGCATTACCGTTTTTACGATAGAGCAAAACAAAAAACTTTTAAAAACGTTTTTACTTTTAAATTTTTTATTTTTGTTTGTAAATCCATCATAATTATTTAATTCTTATTTTATTAGTTTTTAGTACTAATTGATATTTGTAAATTTCAGCCGGCTACCTATTACGGCTCAAAAGATACAGCCTTTTAAAAGTCAGACTAAAGGACAGTCGGACAGACAGCGTAGATTTAGTAATAGGCTCCCGTTGTAACGCTTTGGGTACGGAACCCCAAAAAAAATATACAGTTGAATTGAGAACCCTTCCTTTGTAGAAGTCAGTTAAATAGGGGGCAAACGGCCGACGGTCCATCTGATGGAAAGCGGCTACCACCCGATCCCCGATGACTATCCAGGAACCCTGTTGGCTATCTCGCCCCACCCGCAAGATCTCAAAAATTGGTATATAATATGTCGTAGGGGTATTGTCAAAACCGCGATATTACAATCTCACTACACTGAATGTCAATCGGCTTACAATTTCACGGCCCATTCTTGTTTCTCCGAATAAAACCGATGATTGCTTCTTCTGCGAAGCATTCTGCTACCCAAGGGGGACGGGGGGAAGGGGGTAGACTCGCGAGGCACTTTGATCAATCAAACCTGACCGAACCTAACATTACTCGCTTCGCTCGCTCATTTATTTAATGTTATTCACTTCGCTTAGTGTTATTGTAATGTCACTAGTAAGATTACAATGACACTAGAGAAATTGTAAGCAGTATGTTACGGCTCACAATCTTTCGACAGTTGACAATCTCGCGAGATAGATCCCGTTAGATTATAATCTAGCGGTTTTTACAATTTTACTGTGACATAATCACCCATTTGTGGACCGTGCATAATTTATTACTAACACTTTTAAGAACAATAATGTACCCACCACCAATCCTCCCCATTACAATGAACAGTTACTTACCACCAGGTGAGATGTTGTCAAGGGTTTAACCAATGGTGATTAAAAAAAAAAAGAAAAAAAAACCAATACAATACTAAATTATTTATTACATTACAACATAAGCAAAAAGAAAACAACATAGAAGAAACGTTATTCAAAAGGCGGCCTTATTGTTAGGTAGGACTAGGTTTGGGTAGGAAAACAGCGATAGAATAAGATAAGGAGAGCTACAGTAATGAAAGATTTGCAAATAAGCAGTTACATAAATAATTGAAATAAATTTAAAAAATTTTAAAATATTATAATAATAATATGTAAAATAAAACAACAAATGAATATGTAAACAAAATAAAACATATTCACAAATACATATGGGTCAATCAACTTTTGTGATATTTTAATATAAAGAGTCTCTTAGACAAGCATTGTCTTAAAACTTAAAAAAAAACACAATTTAATCCACAAGTAAAGATGATTAATTGTAAAAACTACGAGATTTGTTTATTTTTTGTAATAATGTTTTAAAAAGGTTGACTGGAAGAGATCCCGAAAAGGATCAGTCAGCCTTTGCTAAATGTATATTTATTTGTCTAAATATTTAATGTATTAGTTTTAAATGTAATAAAGAGTTTACAAACAAACAAACAAACCATTTAAATAAAAACATACTTATTTTAATATTTCTAAACAAAACAATGCTTTCATAATTCTAAAATATAGGGGGGCAATGCAATTGTCCAATAGAAAAAAATGGTTGCCTCAGAGACATAAGTAGCAGACCTTCAATATTTAATTTTAAATAATACTTTAGAACTAAATACTCGTACATATTTAAAATACCATATTTTTTTAAAAATATATATATCAGGAAACTGGTATTTAAAATAATATTTATTATAATAAATTAAATAAAGAATAATTATCTAAGTTGTACAAGTGACCAGTTGTCCGATAGACATTTATTGAGTATTGAGCTTTTTTTATTAAATAGACTACACGTTTTTTTATCTTAACAACATTGCTATGTGAACCCAAAATCAAAAGGATTCTGTTAAAACTAAAATTCATGTCATAATGAAAAAAATAATTTACTTCCGTTTTTGTTGCGGTGGTTTAGCGGACACACAAAAAGCCACCCACTCTCTTAACACTCTCTAAGCAATCATCTCGTTGTCTGCATACTAATAGCGTTATCTATGTTATTTAGTTTGAATTTATAAGTGGTTGTCTAAGTGTCTTAAGCTTTGTAACATTAATAGGGACAGGAATAACCAGGAAAATACTTCATACACACGCCAAAAAAATTCCAAGTGTGTTTATCGGACACTATACTAATATACTACTACGAATGTGTGCATTTAAAATTAACAATATCATAGACATTTTTGTCGGAACGTGAGTTTTAGTTTACAACTGTTGCTGGGGGACAAGCTCTAACACTGTGAAATGGACTTTGACGTCGATTGGACAACCGTAAAATTACGAATAAATAAATACAAAAACTTCCATATTTCCTTTTGTTACTAAAGTTAAATTTTGGGTATTAAAAATAAGCTAAACAATTTTTTATGCGTAATAAATATTTATTTTCAAAAAATATTGTTTTTTTGGGAACAGGTTCGGGCCTCAGTCGACCACGCGGGCCCAGTGTGGTTTGGTCGACTTCACACACAACCTTCGAGTAGGAAGGACAACTAAAAGTTGATCGACCCATATACATATAGGTATCTTCTATTTATTAAAATTAAATTTGTACTTCATCATATTATCAGCTTATTATACAAGGTGTAAATGTGCATTCCCGCCATATTTACAGAAGTAGTAGTTTATAATACTACAAATTGTTTCAGCATATACAAAAAATCTGATATTTGAAGGACTACGAGTTATGGTATGAAACTCTTTTGGAGTTCATGTAAGAATAAACCAGTTTTATGTAAGATCGCAGTGGAACAAACCGTACGAGAACATAACTGACAGACGCGAGCGGTTTCGACTAAACAGTTCATTCCTTCTTTCAATGATTCATTCATGCGTATAGCTGACTACACAGTCAGCTGATTTCAGATTTCCCTTCCTACTTTAGGAGGACCTACAAAAATACTAAATTTCCGCATTTACACTTTTATTACTTTGAGATAGCTGTGTAAAGTACTTTATGTGCGTTTACAGTATTTTTGACGTAGTTAAAAGTTTGAAATCAGCATTACACATTATTGTTATTTACAAAAAAATACACAAATTTACAAAAACTTACAGTTTCAAACGCTGCCAGAACTCTTTCACGCAACACATCAACACTATCAATTTCTTCCGTGTACACTAAACGTTTCACGTCGCCCCACAAGCATTATGTCCCGGGTCGGTCTCGGACTGTTCGGAAACATTTCCACGAAAATTTCACAGGCTTGTCGCAAACGGCTTGTTTGCACGGCGGCGGCGCGACGGCGCCAACGGCGAAGCGTAAGCGTGGCGCAGAGGTCACTGAGCGAGAGTCGACTCGACTGTCATTCACGGCAGCGCGGCGGCAACTGAACTGATTGAACGCAGCCAAAGGGAAGACCGACTCGTTTGAACTATGCCGACACAGGCCGCCGCGCCGCGCTCCGCTGGTATTAGTGATGTACGCGGTCGATAAAATGTAGTGCTGCCAACGCAGTAAAAATATGAAATCATTAAAAATAATTAAAAAAAAATAA
Source organism: Coleophora flavipennella (assembly GCA_947284805.1). Classification (NCBI taxonomy): domain Eukaryota; kingdom Metazoa; phylum Arthropoda; class Insecta; order Lepidoptera; family Coleophoridae; genus Coleophora; species Coleophora flavipennella. Next base: position 18,488,370 of record OX369257.1, read on the forward strand.
TTATTTTTTTATTGATTCGTACTCAGCATCAGATGTATAGTTACCTCTGTAAATATGGCGGGAATGCAAATTTACACCCTGTATACATCCCAACTAAGGGGCGATCGGGCCTTAGTATGCCTTAGTCGACCACGCGGGCCCAGTGCGGGTTGGTTGACTTCACACACAACCTTCGAGTTTCTTCGCAGGCGTGCGCAGGTTTCCCCACGATACTATTTTTGTAAATTATGTACCTAATTCAGGATAGGCTCGAGCCCCTCGGTGGGGACGTATATGAGCTGATAAGATGTACTTACCTGCTGAAAAATAAGAAGAGTTGCTACGCAAACTGTGCTCGAAAATATCAACCAAGCCGTCAGCACTGTCTGAAAATAATATACGAGAGGTTAATCTAGTAGGTAGGCCTACCATCGTCAATGTTATTATTATAAGGAATACTTTTATTTGCTCATTAGACAACTTATCACCTATCAGTTTATTTTCATCGTAATATATTTTTATGATAATCATGAAATTATCTAATCTTCTCAACTGGACTAGAGTTGAGCCACAATAGACTAAAGTAAAGTTACTTTAGTCTACTGTGGTTGAGCGAGCGACGCGAGCCTATTAAGGTTCGGTTAGGTTTGATTGAATAAACCGTCGAGGAGCTTTTAATAATAAAACGAAACAGTAAAACAGGTTAGCTTAAACCAGATAAACGCTATACTTGTAGGTAAATTGCTCAATCAATTATATTTTTAAGATAAGTATTTTGCTGTGCAACCAGCAGCTTTAATGGAATTGGGATTACTTTACAATACAAAAAGTAGTTTTTTTGATTTGCTTTTTAAAACTATTTATAATATTAACTACATAGGTATTGAAAACCTTACTTGATAGCCATGGTGCATCTCCAGCAGTTTGACACAAGTACAAAGTTCGTCATAAACCGTGCAAATTAGTTTTATATCCAGATTTACATCGCACTCGACTTCAGGAAATTTCACATTTGTGTTCAGGAAATATTTCAGAAGCCCTGGTTTTTCTTCTTTTAATTGTATTTTTTTATTTTCGTAATTATTTACCATTAGTACTAATTTCTTGGACATATTGCGATTGACTGCATTCAACGCAGCAATCATCACCCAATAATGGATCAAGTAATGAATGATTGATAGGAAGAGAGGTATCCTCGTGACGAGTTGGTAAAACGGTGGTCCCATTGTCATAATTTCCCAAATTAAACATATTACGTACATTATGAACGGAATCATTAACAGCAGATATAGTTTTACGCAAAATATCTTCACAGATTGGTCGCTTATTTTGAGTTTGACGAAAATGACGTCAACAGTCTCGTATAGATTTATACATACTTCATCACCTTCCAACAAATACATGAAAAGTGACACTGTAGCAACGAGAAAATCGTTTGTTTGAGAAATCCAGTATAAATTCCTTTTAATACTAAAACCAACTTCTTTCACCGACAGAGCGTAGCTTGTTACCAAACAAATTATAATTATTATGGACCAAAACTTGTGTAAACATGTTACTCTTTTTGGATTCCCTGAATGATCTGGAAACGGTTTCTTCAAACCGAAAATTTTAGAAAACCAGTTGTAAACACAAAAATACTCATAAAACAATGACATCTTGTCTGAATGAAAACTTCCGTTAAAATAGCTCTATTGAATTTCAATTATAATTTAGACTCAACATAGTATTATACTCTAATGACTTATTGTGATGTATTAAACTGTAATCAAAACACAATTTACCTGATAAAATAATAGGTTTACCGATCACTTGATTGTCAAGCTCTTACGCTTAAATATACTGCATTGTAAGTCATCATAGAAAGTGTCAATCAATGTTCTCACTTTTATCTCTTTAATGTATCAGCTTTGTATTGGGCACGTATAAACTGCCTTCTGGCCTGTAATTTTTAGATAAACAGATTTTATGGGATGCGTAGGAACGTAATTTTAAATACATTTTCAAAATAAGCTGATGATTATTTATTTCATATCGTGTGGCGATATCCCAAGGTTATTAAGAATAGCCTGGTCACAGATGAGATACTAGTTACTTCGTAGAGCCTTAATTGCTTGTAGATTTCACATTGTCACCAACGGACACTCATTAACATCATCATATCAGCTCATATACGTCCCCACCGAGGGGCTCGAACCTACCCTGAACATTAGCACTTTTTTTTGGTTATACCTCAAATGGTAAGCCCTTGGCATCAACTCACCTGATGAAAAGTGACTATGATGCCGAAGATGGAAGTTTGCTTACCAAGATTTTCCAATGCAGTTATTTTAACTGGTTATTAATCTTCAAGCTGGAACACATCAATGCTGTTAACATTGATGTTTAGCGGCAAGAATCGAGATAAAATATTAGTAGCTAGCCAGGCGGGCTTAGAAAATGCCCTTCCACCAACCAAACCGAGTCTTACAAAGATTAACTCTACCAGGAATAGAACCTACGACCCCCTTATGTGAAGCTAATGGACTAACCATTACGCCTTCCTCATGATCTTCCACAAACCTTATACCAATTTGTATGCAATGTTTCGAAAACTCATTGGTAGGTAGGCTGTTTCCTGGAGTCTCTTACGGCTTAAAGCTTGAGCATCAAAACTTCTCATCATCATCATATCAGCTCATTTACGTCTCCTACGAGGGGCTCAAGCCTTCGCTAAATTAGGGCGATCGGGTCTTAATCGACTTCACACACAACCATTTGCGGGTGTGTAGGTTTCCTCGCGATGTTTTTCTTCACCGCTCACGTCGGATAAACGTACATATGAAATCGAAATAATTCGAAAACACATTGGTACGTGGCAGGATTCAACCCACGACCGGACAGAAGGTAGCGCTCTACCACCTTTTCGAAATTTACTTCTATTTGTGGTAAAATTAGCCTTTATTTTTCCCTTCATCTTGGCTAATAGCCGTGGTCGCATGCCATAATGATGTTTGTCGAAAAAATCGGCTAAGTGCGATTTGAACTCGCGTGGAGAGGGTTCCGTACAATGCCATGGTCAAATACAAAATATCACATTTGAAATCCTCACACTAAGACGCGAGTTAACTACTACTAGCGCTATCTAGTTGTGTTTAAGTGAACTATTATCAGTAAGTGAAGGTATGTATTATATTGAGTTAACCACTTTTCAATTGATAAAATTCTTATAGGTTTTCTTGTAATCTACAAGCAATGAACTATATTTCGTATTTAAAAAAAATAGGCCTGAACAAAACTACTGATAGTTTCGGAGATCAGGGGGGGGGGATGATTAATTTAGTCTTCTTTCATGAATAAAATCAAAACTATTTAATTTAAAATAATAACAAAAATATATTTGAGATCCTCATAACGAGCCCTGTCATTTGATGTATGACACAATAGGGTTTGCAAAACTTTGTTTTTTAATAACCTCACTTGTCTCCCGAAAATGACAAAACTATAAAACAAATATTTATTTACTTTGCACATCTCTGTTTGGGTCATAGGATTACACCACCCTAACAAATTTACCTGATTTGGTCCAGTAGATTCGGAGCAAATTAGCTGTGTCAGACGGATGGACAGACAGACAGACGCACGAGTTTTCCTATAAATAATGGTTCCGTTTTTTTTGTACGATACCCTAAAAATGATTACGATAGAGCTTGCAAATACGTCTATTACCCCAGATGAAGGGAAAAATAAAGGCTATGATTTCAGGCGGGAAACTCTTGTTTTCATACTTTTCGTAGTCGGTTTTAATTTTTATTAACTTTTATATTATTTCCAATTTTTTCGTGCTCAGAGTATAAAACGCCACCACACCTCGCTACCCGCAGCCGCGTGTCGTGTCGCTTGATTGTAGCGCGTATACATTGAGCCATCTCATAATATACCTTGTGACCATTTGCTAAAACAAATAAAAATATTTGCATATGTAAATATTTTTAATTTATATAAGTATTTAGAATGTGCTCGTCAAGACCTTTCTTTTGATACCAAACATGATATGAATATCTAAAAAGACAATTGTTTTGATTGTTTAATTCACCTATAAAATCTGCCATGTTGATTTTTATTTAAATGCTATATATCCTATGACACGCGGAGTGATAGCACGAATCCAAAGACACCACATTTGTCAAGATCAGATAAGTGGTTTCGAAAATACGAGGGAACAGATGAACATCCATATACATAGAGATAGGTTTGTTTTTGTTGTTTGTTTGGTCTCCTTTTGTCGTAGTGGGGTAAATAGGCAATAATTATGTCCGACGTTCGCTACTGCAAAATTTTTGACGCAACGTTTGCATGAAATTAGTTATCTATCATCATAGCATCGAAATTTCCAGCTATAGCCATGAGTCACGGCAGATAAGGAGTCGATAAGTACATATTTATTGATAAACACCATTTTGTTCACAGTTATATTATAACGTACTGCTCTCTAAGTGGCTACTTGTTTTGGTCTACGAATAACATCAGCGGAATTATCATCATGTCTTACAGTGAGTATTCAGTGTCTTTTTGATCTAGTTTACTCTCTAAGTGGCTACTTGTTTGGTCTACGAATAACATTAGCGGAATTATCATTATGTATTACAGTGAGTATTCAGTATCTTTTTGATCTAGTTTACTCTCTAAGTGGCTACTTGTTTGGTCTACGAATAACATTAGCGGAATTATCATTATGTCTTACAGTGAGTATTCAGTATCTTTTTGATCTAGTTAATGTTAATGCCGCCAGAAGCCCTAAAACGACAATGACTGTGAAGTGATACTTACGTGGATACAGAATATTGTAATTTATTTTTTTCTTGTGGGTGATCATCATCATCATCATTATCATATCAGCCGAAGCACGTCCACTGCTGGACATAGGCCTCCCCCGAGGATCTTCACGACGATCGGTTCTGCGCTGCCCGCATCCAGTGGCTTCCCGCGACCTTCACCTGGTCATCGGTCCACTGAGTGGGAGGCCTGCCTACAGTACGTTTTCCGGGTGATATTCAAGTGATTTATACATGACCAGCTTCTGCCCACAACTTCACCTACTTACGACGGTCGAGTTCAAAATACCATATGTACCAGCTCTAAAGAGCTCATTCTAATTATAACGTACCATTGTAATATCTATGTGAACAATAAAAAAAAGCTGGCACTGGCTAGTTTTTGACCCAACGCATCTCGCTGACTATTTAGCGGGGGAATGCAGCAAGCGTCATGGGCACGTTTGGGCAGGGGGGCACTGCGGGGAGGGCTTTTTGACTATAGGTCGGGAGTTTGTTGAGCCTCTTCCCTAAGAATTATCTTTCAGAAATTGTATTTTGGTTCACTACCTATGTGTTTCCTATAAAAAATAATATTTTTAATTATTTCTCTCACTAGTCCCTCCCGGAGGTCCCGGAGCTCCACCGCCGCCTTACTATGGTCACAGCTACGGTCAGGCGAGCGTGCCGCCCCCCCCTCCCGCGCCCGGCGCGTACGCATACGTGCCTGCGCCCGTGGTGATGCCGATGCCGGTCTACCCGCAGGCGCCGCCACCGAACTCGCAGCCAACGTACGTGACCAACCACTACTACCCGAGCCCGCCAGCGCCGGAGTCCGTCACTGTCGTTGATCGTAAGTTCAAATTAAAATAACTCTTTATTGTACATCAAAAATAAATACATATTTTAGACTGACTCGGTGGCTCAGTGGTAGTGCCCTTGACTACTGATCCGAGGGTTGTGGGTTCGATCCCAACCCAGGGCAAGCATTTGTGTGATGAGCAGATTTGTTTGCTCTGTGTCTGGGTGTTAAATATATCTATTTAAGTATGTATTTAAACGTATATAAGTATGTATATCAGTCTCTGGTAACCCATAACACAGGGAATCCTACTTTGGGGCCAGATGACCTTGTGTGATTTGTCCCAGAATATTTATTTATTTATTTTATTCATAATATGTAAAATTTAAATTAAAACTAAGAGACGTACAATTTAGGCGGTCTTATCGCTGAGAGTAAGTTCATATTTTATTTTCTTTTTTCTTTTTTGGAGCATCAACCTGGCTAATCTTGTTACCGTACACTTACTGCAGACGTAGTCGCCCACTGTGGGAGTGCATTGGGAGTAATCGCTGTGTATCTATTACTATATGACTATACTAACTTTGACCGTTGGGGTAGTAAAGTTCTCGAGTGGCGACCACGCACCGGAAAGCGTAGTGTAGGCAGGCCTCCCACTCGGTGGACCGATGATTTGGTGAAGGTCGCGGGAAGCCGCTGGATGCGAGCAGCGCAGAACCGGTCGTCGTGGAGATCCTTGGGGGAGGCCTATGTCCAGTAGTGGACGTCCTTCGGCTGATATGATGATGATGATACTAGGGCTCAATAGTGACTTGTCATCCAAGTCAGAATAAAAGACACTAGATCAAGTGGATAGTTTCCGATGCGATGGACTTCGCTGGACAGATCAAGTAAAGACCATTGGAGGCGACATGAAAGAGTGCTCAAGAATGTCTGCGAGCAGAGAGAGATGGCGGGACGTCGTGAGGCAAGCACATCTGCTGTCCACAATACTACTATTTCCTGTTAAATTATGATGTAGACGAGCGTATTATGCTCACAGTTTCTCTACGTGATCGTATCAGAAATGGTTCTTAGTAACTTAAGGAGCAGTGGACGGGGCACTCCGCACTGCTCGAAAAACAGTTGACCGGTAGGACATACTTAAGGATATTGTCTGAGGAATGTGCTAATATGTTACACGATAGTGTGTACTTTACTCGATCATAAAAAACAGGACTAAAACGTCTATAAAAAGGTCTAAAAAATATCCAAATAAAATTTCTAAAATTGCAGATAGTTTTTATGTGGAGATATTTTTTATGAAGTACTACAGAGAATCTGCTAAATTTTAGTTTTTAAATTGAAGTCTTAAGAGAAATAACAACGTAAAACATTGAAAAAGTGCAAAAGTGTGGTTATTTTCTTGACTCTTTACACGTAAAGAAAAAAACAGAGACAACTGTTTTACAAATGCCTCGCCTTAAACGTTTCCAGACACACCACTACCGCCTGTTCCACACGTCCACGATCTGATAGACTGGGTCCCCTGCACCCCCTCCACGGCCTCCTCTTATGCTCATCGGGCGGTCGTCGCTGGCAAGGAAGGGTGGGACGGGAGCCCCCTGTGGGTAATCAGAGCTCACCACAGTGGAGACCAGGTGCCGGGAAAATTGTCCGTGAAGCACCGCGCCGCGTATATCCCACATGCGGGGAAAGAAATCCCTGTGCATAATTTTGAGGTTTGTAAGCATCTGATGTTATTAAAGTGAAACTTTTATTACATCTTCTCAAGCTTTGTGTTGCGTGACGGCAAAGAGATTATTTTTCGTCAGAAGAACAGCCATGATCGTTTCGTCCTCTGTGCCGTAGCTCCAAGACGAGAGCAGCCATGATCCATTCGTTCTCTGTACCCTAGCTCCAAGAGGAGTGAAACTTTTATTACATCATCGTTTCGTTCTCTGTACCCTAGCTCCAAGAGGAGTGAAACTTTTATTACATCATCGTTTCGTTCTCTGTACCGTAGCTTCAAGAGGAGTGAAACTTTTATTACATGATCGTTTTGTCCTCTGTACCGTAGCTCCAAGACGAGAGCAATCATGGTCGTTTCGTGCTCTGTAAATGTCTATAATGTGAAAAAAAGTTTCACTTTAACCATGGTTTCATAAAACCACACACTCTTTATTTTTCCTTGAATACATAGGTACTACATGTTGTTTTTTTATTATTATTATTTTGTTCACAATAATTGGTAAGCCCTTGGCATCGTCTCACCTGATGGTAAGTGACGATAATGGCGAAGAATGAAGAGGGCTTACCAAGATTCCCCAACGCTATGGGAAACTGGCTATCTTATATTCAAGCCGGAAAACATCAATGTTGTCGAAATTGATATTTAGCGGCAAGACTTAGATAAATGGTGGTAGGCTATCTAGGCGGGCTTAGAAAATGCCGTTCTAACAACCAAACCGAGTTTTACAAAGTTTGACTCCGCCGGGAATCGAACCCACGACCGCTACTAATTTGAAGCTTTACGCCATGGGAGGTGGTTAAAAAAGGATGTAGGGTAGGGTAGGGAAGGGTAGGGTACACTACACTACACTACCCTACCCTTCCCTACACTACCCTACCCTTCTCTACCCCTACATTACACTACACTATCCTACCCTATCCTACACTACACTACACTACACTACACTACCCTACACTACATTACCCTACCCTACCCTACCCTACACTACACTACACTACACTACACTACACTACACTACCCTACACTACATTACCCTACCCTACCCTACCCTACACTACACTACACTACACTACCGTACCCTACCCTACCCTACTTTTTTAAGTTTCCCTAGTACAAGTTTTTACTAAAGCTCGTAGTGACAACTAGTTTTATCTGAAAATCAAAAATATCAGTGGTAAATTCTAGTTTAACTAGGTATTACTTGTCTTAACAAAGACATTTTGTAAAAACTAGTTTTAACTAGGGAAAACGGGTTCTAACGTTAAACGGGTTTTAACTGTAACATATATAGTGATCAAACACTATACCATTTTAAAGTCTTACACAAATATGACTCTTACGTCATACTCGTGACCGGGTGCTGTCTGTGTGAACTGCCCTACTCTTGTCAAAGGCATTATTAACAATCAATTATTTTAATGTAAAATTTCTCGTGTCGTATTGTTTTCATATTCTAATGACATAATTTGTTTCATATCAAAGATTGGATTTTGACATTAATAACTAATGATTGTTTATTTCTTGATTTTTCACAAATGAAATTATGTAATTACTATTTTATGACTATCAGAAAGAGTGTAATTTGCACATATTTTGAATAAATGTCTTAAACCTTGACGTTGTTATGATAACAAAACGAAACTTATCGCATTTCACGCATACCTGAAATACATACCATTCTACCTTACCTGAAGAACTTTGTAAAAGAGGAAAACCGGAAAAATTCTCAGCATTTGATTCTAGTGTTGGTTTTGGACACAAAAATTAGTCCTTAACTTAAGTAGAAACAAATTATAAACAACAATTGTGAGCATTAGGAATAAGAACTCTTCGCTGGAAGAAATAACAAGCGTCGGCGTCGGTGGCTCAACCGGTAACGACTCGGTCCTCCTAACCAGAGGTGCCGGGTTCAAATCCGGACGGCCAATGTACCAATGAGTTTTTCGAAACTTACGTACATATACTCACCGATTGCTTTAACGGTGAAGGAAAAACATCGTAAGGAAACCTGCATACGCCTGCGAAGAAACCCGAAAATTGTGTGTGAAGTCGACCAACCCGCACTGGGCACGCGTGGTCGACTAAGGCCCGATCGCCCTAATTCAGAGTAGGCTCGAGCCCCTCGGTGGGGACGTATATGAGCTGATACGATGAAATAGCTACTTTATCAGTTGTTGCTAATTACGTTTCGCAGCTTCTCTGCGCTCCTACCCATCTAATCCGATGGCTGCCATCCAGCAATGGTCACGTGCCAGTCGGGGCCATCCCAGCTGGCAACACTCACAAAGGAGAACCGTTGTACATCGGCCGGGTTAACTACATGAGGTCCATAACCCCTGGGAAGGTAAGAAATATATCGAAATCGTTTTCTGTCAGCTTCTATCAATGAGTTTCTATAAATACCTATTTTCACGGCTGGACGGAGAAGTGGATATAAGTAATAGATTCAAAGACTTAGCTGAGAAAAACTAATTGCAAGAAAACTACACTATATATTAGGTCTTTACCTATGAAATTGCCGATTGTATAGAAAAAGTTTAAAGATGAAAATTAATAATAAGAACAATAGTTATGAAAACAAAATTTATTCTCAAAATAGCATTAGACTATTAGAAATTAAATGGTGGTAAACGTATGCCTATTGTTTAGATATTTTGAGAGCACGGTGGCTTTAATCCCATGAAGTCGGGTTTTTTTCACCTGAAAAAATTGCCTTTATTGAGGCAAAAATACACATTTTTAATTTTAAAGCTGTAGAGTTATCGCAGCATTTACTTCGTTACTAATGTCATATTTCGGAATACCACGCATAGGATTTCGTCACTTTCAGGAAAATTAAGAAAAATTAACTAGTCTAAAAAAATTGCCCCATCTGACTACCAAGAAAACGCTTTTCTTTCATTCAATGGTATATATAGCTTAGAAGATTGGAACATGAAAAAAATGCCACTAGTTACTAATAAAAGACCATAAGTAATTTCACCATAAGGTCAATAATAAAAAAAAATAACTTTTTTATTTTCAATAAAAATTGGCATTGAATTTCAAAAACTGAATCGGCAATTTCATAGGTAAAGACACAGCCTACAGGTGACCGCAGGTGATGCTAAGTGCAACACCAGGCAACCGCCGTCTTTCACTTGGATAGCAAGGTTTATTGTGCCACACGATAAGAGAGAGGAGAGAATTATTTGCCTCTCTCTCTCTCTCTCTACAGCAATCTATATGAAGGAGTATGCCATACAGCATACTTCACTTGGGGCCATGTACGTGACATAGAATTAGAAAGAGACTCATTGGCTTCTATTTTTTTGTACGGAGGCTATCATGCAGCACTAACTGTAGTTGGCCAGTAGGAGACGTCTGAGCCGGCAACACTCATAAAGGAAAATAGGTCTGCAGAAAGTTAGCATTGACACCGTCCAGCGTTGTAATTTGTTGCTCAGATATTACTCGAGCAACACAATTCTCATAGGGCAACTAATTAGCAATAAATGTATCATAAATTTTGTTGCTTGAATAACAACCGAGCATCAAATTACAACGCTAGACGTTACAATGTTAGCTTTACAAACCTAAAGAACATGGTTGTATAGTGGGTGAGTTAGTGCATAAATGAACTCATAGTTTTCTACGAGTGTAGCTTTCCTTTTATAGTGCGTCAACAACGCTTTCACTGCTTCTGTGAACAATACGTAGGTGCTCGTATACCGACCAATCAATCTAGACTAAGAAACAATTAACTGGTAACAGGAAACGATAAGTGGTGTTAGAGAGATTAAGGTTGATATTGCGCTAATTGTCACTGTTTAGTTTTTATTTAAAATCCATTTGGAGATTTTGTTTGACTAATTATTTATACTAAGTTCAATTCATAATTGTCAATTTGAATTAAAATAAAGAGCGTTCTTTTCATAGTAACTATCTATTTAGACCTGTGACGTCATCACTTTTTATCATTTGAATAATCATACAAACCCAGTGATTAAAAAATAATGAAATTTAAAATATGTCCTAAAATGGTCTAAAAATATGTGTATTATAGCATATTTGATTGATTAATTGAATGACATATAAAAATACCTACTTTTATGTCAATAATTGGTTCAGGCAGAGTATAGCACCATCAGCAAGCTGCACCTGAACACAAGATAGCTTTAAGGTCATTGCAGGGTAAAAACTGATGGAAAGTGGCTACCGTACTATGCAAAACCGGGAGTGAAAAATACTGCGCTATTAAGAGCCTGCGCGCACTTGCGACTTTAAGTTAGCCGATAGTTTTGGATCAGTACGGAGTTATTAATCGCCAAGTGCGCACACTGCCTATAACTCCAAACTGATCCTTTGGCCGATCAAACTATCGACCAACTTAAAATCGCAAGTCCGCCCCGGCTCTTAAATGACAGCACAATTGGTTAGATTTGGTTTCATTTATCTCTTCTTTATTAATATTTAAACAAGATTTTACTTGGTTTTCAGATTCACCCGAGTCACGGTTGTCTTTACATTTCCTTCGGTGGCAATGAAATACCTCAAAAGTCTTACGAAGTCCTTTGCAAAGTAGTCGGCTAACATCTTATCAAACATGCACCTTACATACGTATAGATTATTTGTTAAATCCATTTTAGTGTGTGTAAAATAATGAATGACTAAACGTCAAGTAAAAAAAATACGATTTTTGTAAAAATACTTTAATTAAAAGTTTTTATCATATATATACATTTTTTATTTTATTTTCGATAAAAAAATTACAGTTAAATGTATTTTAAACCAATATTGGTTTAGAAGTAGCATTTTTATGTACGAAATTATGATCTTCAATATCATCTGCCCATCGGGTGGGGGCCGGGTTGGTTGACTACCATTACACCACCCTCTGGAGGAGCAAAGCCAGGTTCACCATATGGCCCATCGACCACGGTGACCCCACCACCGCCGTCATCGTCACTACTGCAGCAGCAGCCCATTGCTTACCTGGAAGTAAAAAACCTTTGAGCTATATATTGACTTATTTATCTTATCTTATATCTTATATATATAAATCTCGTGTCACAATGTTTGTCCCCAATGGACTCCTAAACCACTTAACCGATTATAATAAAATTCGCACACCATGTGCAGTTCGATCCAACTTGATAGATAGGATAGTTTAAATCTCAAATTATAGTAGCAATTTTAATTAAGAATCAAGAAATTCCGTAACGAAGAAAAAAACTTCACGCTCGGTTGCCATGGCAACAATATCGGCTGTCAAAACAAACATATAAGAAGATTTGATCATTTTCGGAGAATAATAAAACTCTTTTCATAAACTGTATATACCTCCAGATGACAAAAAAGATTTGATTATTTTTTATTTATAAAATGCAAAAACATTTTTATTTAAGACACAGCTGTTTGTATATATAGAGATAGGTACAAAAAGATTGTATTCCATATAAATCTTCTGTCCGTGTGTTAGTCATTGAACTCCTCCTAAACGGCTGGACCGATTTCGCTAATTCTTTTTTTGTCGAGTTCGTTATTGTCAGGAGAAGGTTCTTATGTAGGGTAGGGTAGGGTAGGGTAGTGTAGTGTAGGGTAGGGTAGTGTAGTGTAGGGTAGTGTAGGGTAGTGTAGTGTAGGGTAGGGTAGTGTAGTGTAGGGTAGTGTAGTGTAGGGTAGTGTAGTGTAGTGTATGTAGTAGGGTAGGGTAGTGTAGTGTAGTGTATGTAGTAGGGTAGGGTAGTGTAGTGTAGGGTAGGGCAGTGTAATGTAATGTTAGGCGGTACGAAGTTCGCCGGGACAGCTAGTAATATATATAAATCTCGTGTCACAATGTTTGTCCTCAATGGACTCCTAAACCACTTAACCGATTATAATAAAATTCGCACACCATGTGCAGTTCGATCCAACTTGAGAGATAGGATAGGGTAGGGTAGGGTAGGGTAGAGTAGTGTAGGGTAGGGTAGTGTAGTGTAGGGTAGGGTAGTGTAGTGTAGGGTAGGGTAGTGTAGTGTAGGGTAGGGTAGTGTAGTGTAGTGTATGTAGGGTAGGGTAGGGTAGTGTAGTGTAGTGTAGGGTAGTGTAGGGTAGGGCAGGGCAGTGTAATGTAATGTAAGGCGGTACGAAGTTCGCCGGGACAGCTAGTAACTATATATATTTTGAGGGGGAGTTCTGGCTCATGAATTAATAAAATTCTTGATTTATTAAAAGAGATACGTGCCGCTGAGAAAAATCCATACTGGTATGTAAATCCATACTTTCCTTACCCATTAAAAATAAAAAATCATTTTACAGGTATACTACTACGAAAGGATTTTTCAGCTTTTAAGCCTCTATGAACTACGGATCAGACGATGAAACGTTCGTATGACAGCTTGAGCAGGGATTGTAAGTGGTTAATATTGGATTACTAAATGCAGTATCCACTTGTTTAAGCCTTTATACTCTATGAACTACGGATCAGACGATGAAACGTTCGTATGACAGCTTGAGCAGGGATTGTAAGTGGTTAATATTGGATTACTAAATGCAGTATCCACTTGTTTAAGCCTTTATACTCTATGAACTACGGATCAGACGATGAAACGTTCGTATGACAGCTTGAGCAGGGATTGTAATTGGTTAATATTGGATTACTAAATGCAGTATACACTTGCTTAAGCCTCTATGAACTACCGATCAGACGAGGAAACGTTCGTATGACAGCTTAAGCGGTGATTATGAGTGGTTAATATTGGATTACTAAATGCAGTATCCACTTGTTTAAGCGTCTATACTCTATTAACTACGGATCAGACGAGGAAACGTTCGTATGACAGCTTGAGCAGGGATTGTAATTGGTTAATATTGGATTACTAAATGCAGTATCCACTTGTTTAAGCCTTTATACTCTATGAACTACGGATCAGACGATGAAACGTTCGTATGACAGCTTGAGCAGGGATTGTAATTGGTTAATATTGGATTACTAAATGCAGTATACACTTGCTTAAGCCTCTATGAACTACCGATCAGACGAGGAAACGTTCGTATGACAGCTTAAGCGGTGATTATGAGTGGTTAATATTGGATTACTAAATGCAGTATCCACTTGTTTAAGCCTCTATACTCTATGAACTACGGATCAGACGATGAAACGTTCGTATGACAGCTTGAGCAGGGATTGTAATTGGTTAATATTGGATTACTAAATGCAGTATACACTTGCTTAAGCCTCTATGAACTACCGATCAGACGAGGAAACGTTCGTATGACAGCTTAAGCGGTGATTATGAGTGGTTAATATTGGATTACTAAATGCAGTATCCACTTGTTTAAGCGTCTATACTCTATTAACTACGGATCAGACGAGGAAACGTTCGTATGACAGCTTGAGCAGGGATTGTAATTGGTTAATATTGGATTACTAAATGCAGTATCCACTTGTTTAAGCCTTTATACTCTATGAACTACGGATCAGACGATGAAACGTTCGTATGACAGCTTGAGCAGGGATTGTAATTGGTTAATATTGGATTACTAAATGCAGTATACACTTGCTTAAGCCTCTATGAACTACCGATCAGACGAGGAAACGTTCCTATGACAGCTTAAGCGGTGATTATGAGTGGTTAATATTGGATTACTAAATGCAGTATCCACTTGTTTAAGCGTCTATACTCTATTAACTACGGATCAGACGAGGAAACGTTCGTATGACAGCTTGAGCAGGGATTGTAATTGGTTAATATTGGATTACTAAATGCAGTATCCACTTGTTTAAGCCTTTATACTCTATGAACTACGGATCAGACGATGAAACGTTCGTATGACAGCTTGAGCAGGGATTGTAATTGGTTAATATTGGATTACTAAATGCAGTATCCACTTGTTTAAGCCTCTATACTCTATAAACTACGGATCAGACGAGGAAACGTTCGTATGACAGCTTGAGCAGGGATTGTAATTGGTTAATATTGGATTACTAAATGCAGTATCACCTTGTTTTTTATAATTTATTATTGATTTATAACAACCCTATATAAACTTGGTAACTCCTTGAAAAAAAAACTAATCTAATATCATAGTTTATAATATCTTTCCATTTACTTACTTACTAGTCGTTTTCTCTTTTGGATAAAGACCAAGTTTCTCAGAAGTAAACCTAAAAAGTTATAAAAGTTATAAAAGTTTCGAGAACTTGACTACCCCAACGGCCATCCGTTCTACGAGCAATTTGCCCCGCCCAATGGCACTTAAGTTTAGCAATTCTGAGAGCTATGTCGGTTACTTTGGTTCTCCTACGGATCTCCTCGTTTCTGATTCGATCACGCACAGAAACTCCGAGCATAGCAGAACAGAGCAGCGCAGAACCGGTCGTCGTGAAAATCCTTGGGGAAGGCCTATGTCCAGCAGTGGACGTCCTTCGGCTGGTATGATGAAGGATAACGCACAAAGCAATAATCAGCTTAGCGTAGTTAGCTCCCACTCGGTGGACCGACGACCCGGTGGAAGGTTGCGGCGTCCGCTGAATGCGGGCAGCGCAGGACTGTTCGTTGTGCAAATATGTAGGAAAGTCCTCCGTTGTTCAGTAGTGGATATCTTTCGAAAGTTTTAGCCGATATGATGGATGACTTATAATTTACCTAACAAAACCATAAAATAAGTTACTTACGTAATAAGTCTTGTTAGCCCTGCTGTACTGAAGTTAGAACTAATTGCAATGAAAACGTTTTGTCGTTTGCCAGGATGACTAAATCTAAGTTTGGCGAGGATAAGATAAGATAGTTAGTTATTCCACATACCGTGAGGTTACCCAATCAGATAGGCAAGCAATACTTAGATAATGTTATCTACCTATATTGGTATCGTTATCGCTAACAACCCATTAACGTCCCCACTGCTGGGACACACGCTCTTCCCAAAGTCGGGAAGGTTAGGCCACACTCCACACACGGGGGCCAAGTCCGAGTTAAGACATAGGACATTTATTGATTCCTTGTCACCAAACACACATATATAAAAAATAACAGATTAATCCCTACTTAATATTATAAATGCGAAAGTAACTCTGTCTGTCTGTTACGCTTTCCCGCAAAAACTACTGAACGGATTTGGCTGAAATTTGGTAGGTAGACAGATTAGGACCTGGATTAAGACATATACTACTGTTTACCACGCTCGCGAGCCGCTTGCGGCTCGCGCACTGCGCACCCTCGAAAAGTCATAGAAACGTGGTCCACGCGGGTGAAGCCGCGGGAAACAGCTAGTAGTACCTAATATTACAAGTGGAGAAAAAAAAAGACTATCAAAATATGATGTGTGTGTGTGTGTGTGTGTGTGTTTGTGTGTACTGCCAAAAAGTTTGTGGAGGTTGTGCGGCTAGTGGCGAACCCCATTGTCAGAAGTTTTTTAAACCGCCTGTAAGGCATCTGACATGTATTCCAGATTTAAAATGTTCATTCAAACCGCCTGTAAGGTATCTGACATGCATTCCAGATTCAAAATGTTCATTCGAACCGCCTGTAAGGTATCTGACATGCATTCCAGATTCAAAATGTTCATTCGAACTGCCTGTAAGGTATCTGACATGCATTCCAGATTCAAAATGTTCATTCAAACCGTCTGTAAAGTATCTGACATGCATTCCAGATTCAAAATGTTCATTCAAACCGCCTGTAAGGTATCTGACATGCATTCCAGATTCAAAATGTTTATTCAAACCGCCTGTAAGGCACCTGACATGCATTCCAGATTCAAAATGTTCATTCAAAATAGGTGAAAATTACACTCTTTCTGATAGTCAAATAACTGAACTAACACGTTAAAAAACCGACTTCCATTGCAACAACTTAGTACAATTTTACACTACCGTTTTTGGTTTTTGTCAATTTTTCAATAAAATACTACACCGATTTTGATAAAATTTATATAGGACTTACACAGGAACATACCCTATCGAATAAAATAATAATCATTAAAATCGGTTCATAACCTGCGAAGATATCGCATAACACAGACATAAAAAACATATATTCGAATTGTAAACCTTGTCCTTTTTGGAAGTCGGTTGAAAAAAACGACTTCCATCGCAGCAACTCAGTACAATTTTGCTTTATTTATGGTTTTTGTTAATTTTCTAAAAAAATACTACACCGATGTTGATTAAACTTATATGGGACTAACCCGGAAGCATACCCTATCAAATAAAAAAATATTATGAAAATTTGGTCATAATCTGCGAAGATATCGCGTAACAAACATACAAAAAAAACAGCCGAATTGAGAACCTTCCCTTTTTCGAAGTCTGTTGAAAATGATAATTACTTACAGATATTGTCATTTGTAAATTTTGAAAAATAACCAATCATTAGTTAATAAAAAATACAAAAGTTGATATGTCGGAGCGCAAGGACGTGGCGCCATCTATGCATGCGTCGAAGCACCGTGTGTTTTATCTTGAAACTTCAAGCGGTTAGCTAGGGTAGTAATAATAGTCATCTTTGGCCAAGGCGTGGTCTGAGCGAGACCGGAACCCGGAAGTTGATAGTGTTGGTACTTATTTGTTAGCCAATCAGAATCGTTGTGATTATCGAACCATTAAAGACAATGCAGCCTTCCTACAGAGGCTACGACAGAGGCGCCAATTATTTTACGAGCACTTTTGATCGAGCAGCTGAACTGTCAACTTGGGAAGCCAGCCCCGTGCCGAACTCATCGCAGTCTATAAAATAATCGGTTTTCATCCGAATCATCGTGAAGCCTCGTGTTGCAAACGTGTGTGAATATTGATTGTACACTCCAAAACTCCTCAAAGACGAGTTTATTTCTTAGATACGGCCAAAACCCTTCTGATGATCCGAAAGATATATAACAACATTATGTCATATAAAAACAATATAAAAACAATATGACACGAGAAGTTATACATTAAAATCATTGTTGCATTTGACAAAAGATATCTAAATGTATAAAAAATCCCATCAAAAAATTTTTCATGTAATAATTAAATTTCCAAGTCAGAAAAATATATTATATTATTTACCCAGTTTGTTTAAAAGAAACTACGATTTAAAAAAGTACTGCCAGACTTGGCTCCACCATCTCATATATTTGACTAGAATTGGCGAATTTTTAAATGAATTTTTTTTTATGGGATATAATTTCTTTTTGTTACGAAATCTTCATTTTTTCTTTGACGGTTCTAATTCTTGTACGATGGCTTTTGGTTGAAGGAAAGCTCCCTTACTTTGAAAATAACGGACTACCATACAAACCGTCAACCCCTATTTGTAGAAATTTGTTGTTTTCAGGCGTTTCCTTTTATAAACTCCAAATTACCTATCTCCATGCCAAATTTCAATTTAAACAAAACAACACCTGAAAGTAGTCTATCTCTTGATGTTAATATAAACAAATTGCATGAAAGAGAAAGATTACATGTAGTTAGAAAGAGAGCGTATTTATTTTTGTAATAGGTCGGGGAAAAACTTTCTTCGTATTTTGTAACTATAAATTTGTAAACAAGTCTCTTTGCTTGTATTATTTGTACCTGGCTGGTTATAATAAAATTAAATAAGTGAACTTTCAAAATTTCAATAAAAAATTAAAAAAATAAATTCTAAAAATAAAATAACATTAGTTTTTCTTCAACTTTCTTTAGAGAAATTATATTTTATGTCGACGTGTGTCGACCTTTTGTGATTAGTAGTATTATTTGCTATACCGATACATCCATTCGTATCCTCATAAATATAGGAATTGAACAGGGAATAGCTTCTTGGACTGCTTCGAACAAAGCCATGTATTCAGCTTCAGTGGACGAAGCAGCCACTGTAACCTGTATCTTTGTTTGCCAGCATAGTGTGCATTATTCAAATAATCTAAAGAAATACCCTGTTGTACTTTTTATTTCCAATAGGGGATCGGACTGCATCAAAAAAAAATCTAAAATATGATTTCCTAAATTTCTCTCCTCTTGAAGTTTCAAAAAACCTTACTTGTTTTGTTTTTCCATCACGTCTTCAATTTTTAATTGATCAAATTCACAAAATAAGTTCGTCAATGACGCTTAAAATCTATGACGTCACTTGTGGGTATTTCAACTTTTTTGTTGACAGATCACAAAAAATAACTCAAATGACTAGCAGTCCAATCCCCTATTGGTAACTTCCTAAACATAGTCAACAAAGCCATACACAGTGTCATTGGAACACCGGGTGTAAATGAGCTGTAAATCTTCAGACCCTTTCAAGTGTCGCAACACCATTTTTACCTCGGTACGTTTTATTGTAACTTAACTTGGCCTATAGCACCCGGTAGTTCGTTATTCCTGTAAGGTACCTCCTATACAAGTCCGAGTTGTTTCTTACATTTCTCAAAAATGGCTTTAACGATTTTAATGCAACTTTATGAATAAATATGACTTGAGGGTGTCCAGGTGGCTCGAGTTTCTATACAAACGTAGTTCAGCTTTAACACAAAAACTACAAGCTGGACTGAATCCAAACTTTTCGAATTTATTGTGTAGACACATATCGATGTTTGTATTTAGTTTTCGATGTACTAATATAAAAAGGAAAAAAATAAGAGTAGTTTTAAACTTTTAGTAATTTAAGCCTTAGTTTAGTTATGTTTAAATTTACTGCGATTAAAACTAATTTCAAACATCGATATGTGTTTACTCAATATATTTGCAAAGTTTTGATTCAATCCAGCATGTAGTTTTTGTTTTAAAGCGGAAGACGTTTGTATGGAAACTCGAGCCTCCTGGGGACCCTTAATAAGGCCTACTGCCCTGAATTTTTTTATTATTCATTATTGGTAAGCCCTTGGGCACCATCTCACCTGGTGGTAAGTGACGATGATACCGAAGATGGAAGCGGGCTAACCAAGATTCCCCAACGCAATGGAGAACTGACAATCTTTTGTTTGAAAGCCGGAACACATCAATGTTGTTAACACTAATGTTTGGTGGCAAGATTAAGATAAGATGGTGGTAGCTAGCCAGGCGGACTAAGCACCAAGCAAACCGAGTCTTACAAGTTGATCCCACCGGGAATCGACCCAGGACCTTCTGGTGTGAAGCGAATGGACTAAGTAGTTATTTATATATATTTTTCATCAAGTCTGATATAATCTAACTTTGTATAGTGTATAATATTTATTGATGATTTGTGTATGCCCGAGTACGACAGAGGCACAGTATTACAAAATAGCGGCTTACAGTAGTGCAACGTATGTACTTACGCAGAGCAACGGAAGGGTACTTGCGAGGCAGCGGGCGGCGGGGCACATCCTGGCAAACTCCGGAGTTTGCCAGGCGGGCTAAGGACAGGCTAGTACTGCTAGTAGACCCTACTACTTACGTCGCCGTGGCGGCATCGTGCGACATCAAAGGCGTTGCGCTACTGTAGGCTATATCGTAATACTGTGACAGAGATGAAGGCTTCGCAAGAGAGTATGCACAGAGTGGCTGTAGAATTTATTTGTAGATATATCAAATAACAAATAATTATGTAAGTACCTTGAATTATTTGGGATGACTTGGATTCCCGAAGCGTTGAGTAGGAAGTTTCGCGTAGCAAGAACTTTGTATTAGGTAGCCAGGAACCTGACTCATATTTTTTTTTGGGGTTCCATACTAGGTAACTGGACCTTATAACTAAGCCTACGCCATCCGTCTGTCCGTGTGTTTGTCTGGGCGACTTTTTAAGGGCAGTTTCTCTTGAACCGTAATTCTATTACTGTTAAAATTGAAAACAGCAATAAATTGAAGGTTTAAATATTTAAATTAAAAAGCCCGCAGAGCGCGCTGAAATTTTCACAGAATTTATCTTTTTATGGGAGACTAGCTTTTGCCAGCGGCTTCGCTCGCGTGAACATAGTTTCTATGACTGTCTCCGAGGGTGCGTAGTGCACGAGCCGCAAGCGCCTTGCGAGCGTCGAAAATAGTAGCCTATATGTTAATCCAGGTCCTAATCTGTCTACCTACCAAACTTTAGCCAGATGCGTTCAGTAGTTTTTGTGTGAAAGAGTAACAAACATCCATACATAGAAACTTTCGCGTTTATAATATTAGTAGGATTAAGAGACCAATAATAAAAATTAAAGGAAAAAATAAAAGGGTTTCTGTACAAGAAACTTGTTTTAAAGGTTTTTTGTTTTTTTTTTCTATCGTAAAAACGGTAATATACATTCGTGAAACACGGTGTGACTGTAGTGGTAATCCTGAAACAAAAATACATAAAATCAGCCGGTGAGTTGCACTTAAGAGTCCGAACTGAATGAAAAAAAAAAACATTTTTGTATGGCTCGTGTTAATGTTTTCTGTCTAATGAATATTTATTCTTATACTCACGTGAGGAGGTGTGGCTATGGAACCCTCGGTGTGCGAGCCCGACTCGCACTTGACCGATATTTTACAAGCTTTTATTTAACACATTCGAGTGAACTACGTATGTGGACGGCGCAAATGTATAACAACGTATAAATACGTCGCTCAATATACTTTTTACTACAATTTACTTCAAGATCGAACATAAACGTCAGTTAGTAATACTTAATCCTATCTGTGACGTAATTGCGCAACAACATATGAATATTTATTCGCTTGAAATATAGTACATTTAAGATGTTTTATAAAAAAATAAGTAGTTATTTTACATTTCGCCGGCTACTGGCATGCAAATTTGTTATAATATTAAAACCTCAAATCTTTAAAGTCACGCAACATCGAAATTTCATAGCGCGAAGCAGACACTGTACACGCATACACAATCCCGTTCTCTCTCACACACAACGTCTATATACGGATTTTCGTGTATGGGTTGCGATGAAGGTTGACTTGCATTAACGTCAATATAAGTACTCGTCGCACGAAATAAACAAGATGAAGCAAAATGTTTTAATACATTTGTATATTTGTATGAGAAAAGTATGCGTCACGACATGTGGTTCAGTAAAAGTACCATGCTCGAGCGAATGTGTTAACTTGCAATTTTTAGTATGCATGTTTGTTTGTTTAGGTCAATTCATGCAATTGATTTTAGAGCGACTTACAAGTCTCCGATTGAGTTTAACTTTGGTATGAAGACGAAGAGGTGACAGTAGATTCTTATGGTAGGTATTTTAATGTTGATATGATGATGAAAAGTTCCAAAGAAATAGATTCAACGTGCCGGGATCGTCTTTTGTTGTCAATAGAATCGTAAGAAATACATAATAGTTATTTATGATACCAGGGTGGTAAAAAAGGTTTAACAACTACATTTGTGAGCCCGAGCCGCAGGCGAGGGCTTACTATCATCACGAGTTTGTTATTTTCTTTTACACCCATGTATCATACAACTTTTTCAATTCAGTTGTGAGACAAGTTCATTTTACGCGACTTGTGGCTCATTTTAAATGTCCGAGGAGTAATCTCACTTTGTTTTTTCTTATACATACACATAAGTATATTTTTTATTACACATATATTAACTATTCATAATTTTTTTCGTTTTCACAACTAAAACATATCGGTTCAGTTTTACAAAAATTGTGCCACAATTTAGCTAGCACACGTTTCGTACGTGTGCTAGCTAAATTGTGGCGTAAGTTTTTTTTTAATACTATCATATATTAAAAAAACCTCCTCCTTTTTTAAAGTCGTTTAAAAATGGTATGGACTACAATAGGGTTTGGGATAATATGCATTATTATAAGCATTAAAAGCTCCTTGGAAAAGATGGCCCATTCCTTGGTGTAACTCATATTTATTAGCTTTTCTTCACAAAAATATAACCCAAAGATAATCTAATCAGCTATCGTTATATACTAACCTCACGGAGGAACAACCGATCGGTTTTAAAATTCTCCTATCAAATTGTGTCTTTGGTTATTATATTTATTATATTTTTCATTTGCTAGAAATGTCTTGTTCCTCCGAGCTAGATATTAAAAAAGGTGGTAAAGTAAAAGCACTGCGATATAATCAATTTTGCGCACACTTGACTGGTATTTAAAGAACCACATTTCGAGCAACTGTATTGAAAAGTATATTATTATATTCATACAGGTCACAACGAGCATTTGGCATTTTTGAGAATAAAAACTCTTCTCAAATCATATCAGCCGAAGTACGTCCACTGCTGGACATAGGCCTCCCCCAAGGATCTCCACGACGATCGGTTCTACGCTGCCCACATCCAGCGGCTTCCCGCGACCTTCACCAGGTCATCGGTTCACCGAGTGGGAGGCCTGCCTACACTACGTTTTCCGGTGCGAAGTCGCCACTCGATAACTTTACTGCCCCAACGGCCATCTGCTCTACGAGCAATGTGCCCCGCCCACTGCTATTTAAGTTTAGCAATTCTGAGAGCCAAATCTGTTACTTACAAATAAAAGCTTGTATTAAAAATTTTTAGGCTTTTTTAAAATTTTAAACTTGTTTGAATTTAGAACTTTGACTTTGGTCTAATACATCAACATCACATACAACAAGAAGGAAGAAAAAAAAATTTGCGGTGCCGAACAATATTTTTTTTCCTCTATGACAAATAAGTTATATAGGGAGGTATGTCCCTAAGTAGGCGTTTATTGCAGTCTTTGTCATTGTAGAAATTTATTGAAGTTTTGATGTAGATTACACAATTACAGACAATAACATAAATTAATTAAATATTTGTATAATTCATTCAAATTTATTAAAGTTAAACAATAAAATTATATAATTCGTATAACTCTTTAATATTTATTAATTTAAAACTGTTCCAGTACCTAAGTATTAAAATTGTACAAAGTAATAAAATTGATATATTACTTACATAACTAATTAATCCTACTCATATGTTAAGTTTAGAGGGAATGTTTGATTACGTAGATATCTACTAAAATAGATAAATAGACGGTAAAAGTAATGATACAGGAGCTACAACTTATATACAAAATAAGGGTAAACATTTTTTTACATTTGATACTAAAATTGTACTGCTACTTACCTAAATAGCAAACAAAATAATTAACAGAGTTGTTAAGCTATTGCATAGCTTTTTCGCGGGCTTTGAACGCGGCGACCGAATCAAGAAATTCCGTAACGAAAATAAAAACTAACACCCCACGCTCGGCCGAGTTCTAAAAAACTAACAGTGCCATCTATAAGCGATTTGCGGTACTAAAAGGACTTAGTAAATTTTACAGGTGTAACTTTCTTAGTGTTAATTTATTACATAAACATCCCGCGCACCAAGGACCATTTGGTACTGGTAAATACTGCATAAATAAAAAATAAATAAATATAATTGCATAATTTGATAAAAAATGCTATGCAATAGCTTTACCGCGGCAGTCCCCGAGTGCCACACGTTTTTTTTTCAATGTTTGAAACAGCCTTGACGTGTCGTTCGATATCTTTATATTCCCCACAACCAGTCTAAGCGAGTATGTTTAATTAGCACTCACGATTCCTAATTAGGTAAGTAACGCTGACAGTAATGTCACCCGTGCACGATTAAATTACAAAAAAGGTCACCGTTTGCTGTTGTGGATTTGTTATAGAGTGAACCACAGAGTTAAGGTGAGGTATTGATTGGAACAGTTGTCTCTGTCTTTTTCTTAAAAGTAAAAGGAGTAAAGAAAATAACCACACTTTTTTTAATTTTTCAATGGTTTTTCGTTTCAATGAAAAACTATGTACAATGAAATTAAAAAAAATAATAACATTACTCACTTTGTATTATCATAAATATTGTTGTATATTTAAAAAAAAATATACTTCAAAATATTAGTCATAGACCCAAAACTGTCGTGTTTCTAATAGCTTTTGATTTTAAGGAACATTATCAACAATAAGGGTATTTTTTCTCAACCTTGGGTTTTCTATCGTTTAGGAGTAATTGACGTCAAAAATAACGAAAATCTGTAATGTTGCCGCCTTAAAAAAATAAGCTCCCCTGAGTGAACCTTGGTGAATCGTGGTGGACATGAAAACCCAAGTCTTAAAGACCGCAACCCATATACGGGATGCCACATGTACATGGATCTGTATAAAAAAAATCGGAAACTATTGGAAGTACAGAAATTTGTTGTGTGGGGGCCACATCGGCAATCTTAGAGTAAAAAATGCATAATTATAAAGATTTTTAAAAACTGATACATGTCTCGGTAATCGAACCCGATCGTTTCTTTTGAAATAATGTTATTTTAGAATTTTCTCTTATTTAAGAAACTTATTTATTCCTTACAAGCCACACAAATACCATAACATCAGCTCATATACGTCCCCACCGAGGGACTCGAGCCTACCCTGAATTAGTGCATCGGGCCTTAGTCGACATATGAAATCGAAATTCAAAAACACATTGGTTCGTGGCAGAGTTAAAACCATAACATCCCGGACAGGAGGTAGGTAGCTGCCCTAACCGCTACGCCACCGACGCTCGTATCTGCGTCACTATATTAAAATAAAAATCGCTTATGACTACCGGTTTTTTTCTGGGATAAAATATTGAAATGCAGTTTTTCTGTACACATATTTTAATAGGTGACGTGTTTCAATATTATAAATTTGTATGCTTCCAATGGCTTCCCATTTTTCATACAGAGCCGTTTAATGTCGCATCCTGTATAACATGATACTGTATTGCGGCCTAATGAACTAATGAAGACTTTAGAAATATGGAAGTTTATGCAAATCATTATCAGCTGATAAAGACATTTCGTAAAAAGCGAGACACCAGCACTGCAACTCTATCTAGTTCGAGTTGTTATTGCTGAAGGTCTTACTGCGGAAACAGTCACCTCATTTACCTCCTGTAGCCTGGAGGTGGTTCGTTAACGATGACGACAGGTGACGGAGGAACGCTTTCAAAGAATGGCATGCATGGCTGTGACAGGCTGCATGCGGACAACTCCCACTGCAGCCCTTGAAACCATCCTGGACCTGCCGCCTCTGCACCTGTTTATCCAACAGGAAGCAGCTAGTGCTGCAGCCCGTCTGAAATTGCTGTCTCTTTGGAGCACAAACAGGATCCCGCACACTGAGCTTCTGCACGATATTATCGCGGAGGAGCCATTGTTCGCGGCGACGAATGATAGAATCCCTAAACGGTATGTCTTTGACATGAAATACAAGGTACAGCTACATGAGGAGCCCTGGGAGGGTCAGAACCTGAAAGAACTACGGGTATTTACCGATGGTTCCAAAACAGGCACTGGCACCGGGTATGGGGTCTTCTCCGAGGATCTGAACATCAGGATAGCCAATCCCCTGGGTGCGCATAACACGGTCTTTCAGGCTGAGTGTATGGGCATCATCAAGGCAGCTGAGGCGATTGCTGCAAGGGAGGTGCGTGAGTACCCCATCCGCATCCTCTCTGACAGCAGAGCCGTACTACAGGCCCTGCAGAGCAGCATGATCACATCGGGGCTCATACTGGAGTGCCAACAAAAATTGACAGAGGTATGTAACCGCGGCGGCGTAACTCTGCAGTGGATTAAAGGGCACAGCAACTCACGCGGCAATGATGCGGCGGATGAGCTTGCCAGGAGAGGGTCAGAGCTAATAGCCGTGGGACCGGAACCTATAATACCCCTCCCATATGGCTGGCTACGGTCCACCCTGAGGAATCGCACAAGAAATGAACACAATTTGTACTGGTCCGGTTTGGAAACCTGCAGGCAAGCAAGGGTGGCCCTTCCGGCAACTAACCCTGGTCTATCCAGAAAGCTTCTGAGACTTGGGAGAGCTCAGCTCCGCAAGGTAACAGCCGCTATTACAGGACATGGCCATTTTAATAAACACCTATTCGCTCTAGGTATCACCGACAGCCCCCTATGCAGAGCATGTATGGAGGCTGAGGAGACTGCTGCCCACATCCTACTTGATTGCGAGGGGCTGGCACAGTACAGGGTCGTGCACCTCGGTGACCCGAGGTCACTCCAGGAAGTCGTCGGCAACCTACGGGGGCTACTGGGCTTCTTGGAGGAGCTGGGCTGGCAGTGATGCCGGCCAATCACGCAAAATGGGCGCAGTGGTCGCCTGGTTGCGGAAATCAGCCCGCCCCTAACTTCAACTTCAACTTCAACTTCAGGTGACGGAGGAGATGTTACTGCGGACACGGTCACTTCGACTACCTCCTGTAGCTTGAAATTGTTTCTTTAACGATGACGACAGGTGACGGGGGAGGTGTTACTGCTGACACGGTCACTTCGACTACCTCCTGTAGCCTGGAGGTGGTTCGCTGATGATGACGACAGGTGACGGGGGAGGTGTTACTGCGGACACGATCACTTCGACTACCTCCTGTAGCCTGGAGGTGGTTCGTTGACGATGACGACAGGTGGCGGTGGCGCGCCATGGTGGTGGTGCACCACCCTGGGTGGGGGATCTGAACAGCAGTCGCAGCAGCAACCAGGGATACAGCAACAGCAGCAAGGCCGGCACGAGATGTTGCAACCCATCCTGGAATGTAAAAAGTTGTGTGCTCTATTAAACTTATCTACATATACTCCATATACTTATCTCCATTGCGTTGGGGAATCTTGGTAAGTCCATCTACCGCATCATCGTCACTTACCGTCAGGTGAGATGATGCCAATGGCTTACCAATTGTGGATAAAAAAATTACTGATAATAAATAATGTATCTTGGGCATTAATAACAATAAATTATAGAATCTCATTTCTACAAAATTATAGAATCTCATTTGTCCAAAATTATAGAATCTCATTTGTCCAAAATTATAGAATCTCATTTGTCCAAAATTATAGAATCTCATTTGTCCAAAATTATAGAATCTCATTTGTCCAAAAGATACAGAAGTATCTACAATTTTCGGTCTGTAGATTGGACTGGTAAATAAATTAATTTTAAACATGGGGGTCACTTTTTGGGGGGGGGGGGGGTAAATTAGAAAGTATAAAAAGGTTTTGCAAATTATATAGTATGACATATCAAATAAAATGGCTTGTTGTGAGAATCTTAAATTTTGTAGTAATTTAAAATAGTTTTGAAGTTATTAAGAAAATAGGCAAAAATTGACCATTCCCCCCCGCTCTCCTTATGTCAAAGATTACCAAGATTTCCCAGCGCAATGGGGATCTGACTATCTTATCTTCAAGCCGGAACACATCAATGCTACTAACACTGATGTTTCGCGGCTAGACTTAGATAAAATGGTGGTAGCTAGCCAGGCGAGCTATGAAAATGCCCTTTAACCAACGAGTATTACAAAGTTGACCCCGCCGGGAATTGAACCAGCGACTTGCTAGTGTAAAGCGAATGGATTAACCATTACGCGACGGAGGCGGTTAATATAGATGGATTCGACGATTGGTCTCTTTTTCGAAGTTGGATCTACCTAACTTGACCATTTGTCCCAGGTATACATATTCGTCAACAACTTCGGGTGTCCAGTCGAGTTTCCAACCTTCAGAGGAGTTGGTGCGACACGGACATTTGACATAATTGTTGTCTTGTCCATGTTATTTTTAGGGTTACGTTCACCCAATGGGTGATCAACGGGACCCTATTACTAAGACTCCGCAATCTTTCATTTCATTTCATTTATATCTTTCCGTCTGTCCGTCTGTCAGCGGGCTGTATTTCATGAACCGTAATAGGTGACAATTAAATTTTTTACAGAATATGTATTTTTGTTCCCGCTATAATATCAAATACTAAAATTTTGAAAAAGTGAATATAATAAGGGAGGTCTACATAAAAAAACGTGTTTTTTTAAATGTCTTTAGAAGTATTTTTGATTAAGCTCTATCGTAAAAACAGTAATATAATTATGCAAACATGAAACTTGGTGTGATTATAGTACTATTAGATACTCAAGTAAAACAACAAATTATAAAAATCGGCCAAGTGTGAGTCGAACTCGCGCTAAGGAGTCCGAACTGAATGACAAAAAAACATATTTCTGTAGCTTGCGTTGACGTCTTTTGTTTATAATGTGAATAGGTATCATTGCCATTATTACTATGTAGTTGTGTGAAGAGGTGTGGTGGTACGGAACCCTCGGAGTGCTAGTCCGACTCCCACTTGGCCGGTTTTTCAATGTCGCGCAATCTTTACAAGACTGCAATGTACACACATCGGCACAATAACCAACCAGATGTTAATTGATATTTATGCTTTTTGTCAACAACAGCTAACCCAATAGTTATATGAGTTCCTTTTATGGAGAGATCTATGGCAGTTGACTATAGTTTTTAAGGTTCCGTGCAGTGCACCCAACGGGTTAAAAACGGGACCCTATTACTAAGCCTCCGCTGTCTGTTCGTCTGTCAGCGGGCTGTATTTCATGAACCGTAATATGTAGACAGTTGAAATTTTCACAGAGTGTTTTATAACAACAATGACTAAATGTAAATATTGGAACAATAATAAAATTAAGGGGGGTCCCCGTACAGAAAAACCTGTTTTTTAGGGTAATTTAGAGGTATTTTTGACTAAGCTCAATCGTAAAAACGGTAATACATACAAGTATGAAACTTGGTGTGATAATAGTGCTAACTAGCTTTTTCTCGCGGCTTCGCCCGCGTGGAAATCGTTTTTATGACTGTCTTTGAGGGTGAGTGGCTCGCGAGCGTGGACATGAGTTTTCTCCAGATCCCTCAGGAACTATATCGGGCTACTCTGATGATTAGCGGTCTATGTCACTTCCTGCTCCCTCAAACAACAGTATTCCCCGATTCGATTCACCCAGATCCCTCGGGAACTATATCAGGATATTATGCTAAATAGTAAATTATGTCATTTTCCACCCCCCCCCCCCCCCCCCCCAACCATCTCCGTGTAAAAATCAAAACAATCCATTGTTCCGTTGCGATGTTATATACAAATGAACCAAAAAAAGAGTATTTCATCAGTTTCCTCAGCAACTGAATAGAACTATGCTAATTTTGTGAGATAAAAAGCAGCTTATTTCCTTCCCTACAAAGGCTACTTGCATGCCAAATTTCATCAAGATTAAATTGGTCAAGGCGTTGAAGCCTGAAAACGTAACAAACAAACATATACATTTTCACATTTATAATATTAGAAAGTATTCCGAAGTAAAACAAGTAGTAATAACAATTTGCCAAGTATGAGTCGTACCCGCGCTAAGGAGTCCGAACTGAATGAAATATATTTTTTTTCTGTCGCTCGCATTGACTTCGTTTGTTTGTAATGTGAATAGGTATCATTGTCATTATTACTATGTAGTTGTGTGAAGAGGTGTGTTGGTACGGAACCCTCGGAGTGCCATTCGGACTCCCACTTGGCCACTTTTTTTAATGTAGTAGGTACTTGATTTCTTCGCCAATTGGGTACTGATTTTAATTGTTCTTTATTTAATTGATAATTGGTCTCACACAAATTTCATCAAAATTTTTGTCAATTAACAAAAACAAAAATAAACACAAAAATAGCAAAATTGTACTTGGTTTTTAAATTGTTGGGCGTTTCCAGTTATCAAAATTGTAGGCTATTGTACTTGTGAATTAGTATAAACAGAACAGATATCAAATAAAGTATTTAATTAAGTTTTAGCGGTGCAAGAATGGCCGTCCACAGTGAAAAGAAATTATTAAAAAAAGTTACCTTATATAACTATGTTTCGGTAGACTTGTTATCTATACTGTGGCCCAGGATGAGGGTATCCTGGGTAGCCTGCGTAGCCTGGCTGCGGAGGCGGAGGGTACGGGTATCCTCCGGGGGGTGGCGCTGAGTACGGGTATCCTCCTGGCGGGGGATGCTCTACGACCATCGGGGGGTGATGCACGTGGACTGTCGGCGGCGGTTGCTGCTGACCACACGCGTTGGGGCACAAGCAGGGCACCAAGCAGCACGCGCTCAGCGCCAAGCAACAGGGATTGCAGCACACGTCGCAATCGCCGCAATCCAACGAAAAGCAAAGGCCCATTCTATCCAACGACGCTACCTTTAATTTAATAAAACTGACTGTACAATCACCTTTTGTTACAAAATGTATCTTTTATCTACATCCGGCATTGCACACGGAAAAGAGCTTTAAATACACCGAGCTAATTGCGAGAATCGCATATCCGTTCATTGCATACAGAAAACGTTATCGGTATATAGGTACGTTGATATCGTTTGTGGCAAGGTACTTATCTATTGATAAAGCGTTGCTCACCAAATTCTTGGAACTTACAGAGATAACGTTAATTATTAATTACCTCATAAAATAATTGATCAATTAATCATAACAGTGAAATACTAAGAAGACAGGTGCAGGTATTTTATTTACTTACAGGATCCTAATGTAAGAAAATCTCGTAAATTTTGAAAAAAATATTTGTATGTGAACAAACAGGCACATAAACTAATTGAACTTAACCGCCGCCATGGCGTAATGGTTAGTCCATTCGCTTTACACCAGGAGGTAGCGGGTTCGATTCCCGGCGGGGTTAACTTTGTAAGACTCGTTTTGGTTGGAAGTTGGGCCTGGCTAGCTACCACCATATTATCAATGTCTTGTCGCCAAACATCAGCTTGAACAGCATTGATGTGTTCTGGCTTGAAGATAAGATAGCCAGATTCCCATTGCGTTGGGGAATCTTGGTAAGGCCGCTTCCTTTTTCGGCATCATCGTCACTTACCATTAGGTGAGATAATACCAAGGGTTTATCAATTTTGGGTAAAAAAAACTGTGTACGTACATGTCTGTCTATACTGCAACAGGTATAATTATGACAATGCATAAATAACAAAAGATAACATAAATAATTTTAAACAAAAAAAACCGACTTCAATGCCATCATCAGATCCTAGTTTCCTTATCATGGGACCACCCTGGGATATCTTCTTTCCAACCAAAAAAGAATTATCAAAATCGGTTCATAAACGACAAAAATAACCGCGAACACACATAAAAAAAAATATTCAGTCGAATTGAGAAACCTCCTTTTTTTGAAGTTTGTTAAAAACAGTCACATGATTGCACTTTCTAAAAACACCTTGTTGCAAACCTAATTTTATTTCAGTTAATTAATATTTTAGTGGACGGCCAGGGGTTGGTTAGTTAGCGTAAATTAATGAACTGATAACTTACCTACGAGTATATGTTAACCAAAACTAATTTGTGTAATGCACGACCACACGACCACACGCCATGTATTTACGACGTTAGCTAGCACTGCGAAAAACCAACGAGTGAGTCAACCGTTTGTCACATAATATTTGTCACACTGGCGAAAAACTGCTCTGTGACGCCAATGCTGCCACCTGCTGAGTATAGGCACAGTAGACTAAAGTAACAGTATTTTATCTTGGCAGTGTTCTTGAAATCATTCATTACCTACAAATGCGTGTACACGAGCTCGGGCTTAGGGCTGTCTGTCTTGGGTTACGTATTTATAATGCTCTGTTAAATTGGTCGTATTATCTTTTCACAAAATATTAGTGCGTTTTTTACAAGTTTGAATTTTCATTATCTCTTCTTGGGTTTTACTTCAACTTTCAAAAGACTGCTGCGTGCCGAGATAGGCTGAGATTTCGAAGCGCGTCGTTTCGACCAGTTCGTATGAAGATAACATACTGTTACTTTAGTCTACTGTGGTATAGGCGTTCGCTGTCTTGCTCGCACACAGTGTCGTGGATTGTAAGCAGATGACGTAAGAATACAAACGTTCAGTTCAACAGAAGGTCACCCAGGAAAATGAGAGCAATCAACCTTGCGGGAAAAACATTTAAAACTCATTGTTCCAACTTACTAATTCTTATTAGTAAAACTGTGAGACGCTATCTCTGTAATAAACTTGTATAATAAAGACTAGGGATGCATCGATACGACTTTTTGGCGATACGATACCGATACCGATGTAAAAATATCAGCGATAACGATACTATACCGATAACTTTTAGTGAACTTTATTTTCTACGCTAAAGTAGCGTCCAATTCGCTTGGATGGAATTTTATTTTCTCGTTAACTAGTTTTAACGCTTTTTTGAGCGTCAGTGGCGCATCGGGAAGGGCCGCTACCTCCTATACGGGAGGTGGTGGTTCGAGTCCTGCCACGTACCAATGTGTTTTCGAATTTCGATCTCACATGTACGTTTATCCGACGCTCTTGCGCTGAAGGAAAACATCGCGAGGAAACCTGCACAGTGCACACATCTACGAAGAAACTCGAAGGTTGTGTGTGAAGTCGACCAACCCGCACTGGGCCCGCTGGTCGACTAAGGCCCGATCGCCCTAACTCAGGGTAGGCTCGAGCCCCTCGTTGGGGACGTATATATGGGCTGATGTGATTTTTAACGCTGCAGCAGTGTCAAATTCACTCGTGTGAAAACTGGAAAAAACTGAAAAACTAGTGTGATGTGTTATAATTTTTAAAATTGATGCCACGAGACACTTTTTCTTTACAATACATACATATTGCTTTGGGAACTTACACGTACATGAGAACGTTACATTCAACGACTTGGCCAGTTATCCTTTAGTCATTCAATTGAATGTCGCCATTCATTCATTTGACTGACTCGGTGGCTCAGTGGTTAGTGCTCTTGACTACTGATCCAAGGTTTGTGGGTTCGATCCCCACCCAAGGGAAACATTTGTGTGATGAGCAGATTTGTTTGCTCTGTGTCTGGGTGTTAAATATCTATATATGTATGTATTTAAACGTATATAAGTATTTATATCAGTCTCTCGTTGCCATAACACAGGGAATCCTACTTTGGGGCCAGATGACCTTGTGTGATTTGTCCCAGAATATTTATTTATTTATTTATTATTCAACGGGCTAGCCTTTCAATCAAATGGCAGATTTAACCAGATGACTGCCACATATACATAAGTATTTAGTATACACTATTTAAGTAGGTATATTATTATAGTAGTAAAGAATAGAGGTATACTTAGAGGTACCTCTATATTAGAGATACATGCATAAAAAGCTTGATGACTTACAAACACTGGATTCACATGGAAGGTACCTTATTCAGATTCTTCTTGGAATAACTAACTTTACTTTTATAGCAGGCCATTTATGATATAGTAGCGTTCAAAATTTCATTCAAATCGTTAGAACGAAGTTTGAGAAAATATAATAAACAGTCTTTTGGTTTGTATCTGAGGTACTTCAGTAATATTTCCATACTCTTTGTACGTGTGCCGAGATTTTTCTGGAATTTCAGCCTGGAATAAATAATTATTTTGTATAGTAGACCGTATAAATATATATGTTATACAGTTTTATCGCAACCTTTTTAAAGAAAAAGTAATAGATAGGTAAATGTTTGTTCATATATGATGGCAATCCAAAAAAATCAAGTTAGAAAAATTTTTATAAACGGCTGGCGATATTATAAAAAATCCTTAAACCAAATTTTATTCTGATCTATAATTTAGAAACCTGTACAGACACACGCACACACACATACACCCACACACAATACATAATAAATAATCACGGTGAAGGAAAACATCAGGAAACTAACACACAATACACACACCCAGACACATTTATTTTTTATTTTTTGGTATTTTGAACTATTTTAGTGTAAGACAATCGATCCCTGTCGATTTCGTTTTCAATTTTTTTGCTTCAACAATATTGCTCACTCCTTCGTCTTTTGCTCTTCAGTCGTTCGCAAGTAAAAAAGAGTTGAGGAAATAAGAGTATGACTGCAGTCACGAAGAAGGACTTTGCTTGACCCCGATGTCTCACGGTTAGTGCACACGAGGTCGCACGGACAGCAATAACTCTGTTACTTTTTATTCCGAATCAGAGCTGAGCTGATGATCGTAAACAGATATTATTGTAATAAATTCAACTCCCCACGAAGACCATACCTTGTCTCAGGAGTAAACATTATTCAAATTGTTATCGAACAATTTTATGTTTTTTTAGGATTTTTCTCTTTGACCATACAATACAAAGGTCTTCTTAGACATATCACGGCAAATTGTAAACGTTAGTAAGATTTCTCGATTGTGTAAATTTGATAAGTAAAATATCTGCTGTTATATGGAGCTGTTGTTTATGACCCAAATTTATAAAAGCCATGTAAAAGCGCTTTTAGATGACTTTTGGGCTAAAACTAATTTTTGGAGGAAAAATAGAAAGCCTTTTGAGTTTTTATACCGATTATCGATCGAGCGCTTTTACATGGCTTTTGGGCCAAAACTAATTTTTGGAGGAAAAATAGAAAGCCTTTTGAGTTTTTATACCGATTATCGATCGAGCGCTTTTACATGGCTTTTGGGCCAAAACTAATTTTTGGAGGAAAAATAGAAAGCCTTTTGAGTTTTTATACCGATTATCGATCGAGCGCTTTTACATGGCTTTTGGGCCAAAACTAATTTTTGGAGGAAAAATAGAAAGCCTTTTGAGTTTTTATACCGATTATCGATCGAGCGCTTTTAAATGGCTTTTGGGCCAAAACTAATTTTTTGGGGGAAAATAGAAAGCCTTTTGAGTTTGTATACCGATCAAGCGCTTTTACATGGCTTTTGTAAATGGTAGTGTTATCTGTATTTAACTACTACTGTAGTGCCATCTATCGGTTTGTACATAAAATATTTACTAATCTACTAAATAAGTTTAAGTAGCCTTGGTGAGGCTCTGTGGCTCTGTCTTACATCGTTCTTAATATTACTCAAATTACCTAGATGACTCTGGTGTTGCAGCTTTTTACAGTACTGGCTATGTCAATAGTTAACATATTAGTGATTATTACTAATCCTACAAAAAATTATAAGTTATTAAACATGTTCCTACCTACCTATTATAGCGTTATTATGAACAAAATTGATAAAAGTCTTTAAAGTGACATTTGCAGGATTTTTTATAATAACAAAGGCTTTCTGTAGGTAGATAGAAGTGTAGTTAGACTATACCTAGGTACCTAAATTCAGCAACCCTCAAGCAATAAAAAGAGTCTCTATTGTGTAGTAGGAAGTGCCTACGGTGCGCACAAAGTAAATTATAAGAAGGTTTAAAACAAAAAGCCCGCTGTCATGTCCGAAATAAAGCCATAAATTGTAAAAGTGATTACTTTTTATCTCGCCTCTGTACCTACGTAATAAACCATAATCAAATCAGAGGAAGAAATTATTTATTATTTTCATTAAATAAACACTACTATATAACACAATTAATAACATAAGGCAAATCATGATTAATTAACAAAAGTATAATAATCTCAAAGAAATTTTGCGTTAAAAAAGTTGTTCCGGATGTGACCAACAAAATGCTAAACTGTATAGGTACCCACCAGACCCCGAACAAAGAAGTATCCACTTCAAAACAATATGTATAACATTACCAAATAATGTTAGTTATCACTTTGTAATCACAGTCGCAGTAATCTTATCAGACTTTCGTCATCGTCGATCAATGCCATAATTAAACTAAAGCTTGGTAGCTCACAGCACCGCGATACGCCGTCGTCGCGATTTCGTAAAAATGTGAACAAAATACCTATGTCTGAACAAAACGTAATGAACGGTCAGAAGAAACTGAATGCTCTCGCTGAAATAACACAAGAAAGCGAGGAGGCAGCAGCCGAGGACGAGGCAACCTGTTTGGTAAATGAGAACCAAGACCGAAAGGGAAACAGTGTAAGCAATCGAAAGAGAAGCAATAAAGACAGCCGAAAGAGAAACAACGAAGACAACAGGAAAGAAAGGAAGCGGCCGCTGTTACAACGACTGCCGAGTATTAGGACTTTGACGCCGAATTTGGCCAAGCTCCGGCACAGTTTCAGAAAAGTCAATTGCGTAAAAAGGGAAGATGAAGATGATCTGCCAACAGAAGATGTTCAACGACACAGGAGTGTGGATATAACAGTGGGGTTCGCTCGGCGGATGTCGCTGTTTTTGTTCACGAGGAGGTCAGTGACCGTGCACCCTTACCACCCGTTTGTCCCGAAGCAAACTACGAGGAAAATAAACATTCTACACGAGGATCATCATCATTGGTACGATCTCCACATCGCTACTCATAGAGATGATCGTACCAAGGAGCACACTGCTGATTGATTTTACGATAAACACTTTAACAGTCCAGTATACCGTATGTGGTACACGGGGAGCGGTTCCGCCAAGTTCATGTAACCTATGAGGCACACGAGCCCTGTGTTACTTTAAGGGCGCACACATATGAACATATGGCCATATGACGTATTTCAGAACACTTGTATGGAGACTGTAAATGTGTTAAGTTAGGATACAAAATACGATATCTATGGATTGAGTTGATCGTGGGATCTCTACTTAGGTAATGCCTTTTGAAACCGTAGCTACAAATAGGTAGGTACCTACTGTATTTGTATAGATACGGTATAAGTGAGTGACTCTAGTAAGGAAAAGTGTGTGAAAGAGAGCAAAAAAAGCTATACTTTTGCAGGTTTATTGGTATGAGTAGACTTTAGTTAATAAATATTTAAACTGAAAGTTTACCCAAAGATTTACTTATAATGTGCAAAATGTACTCATGAACCGTGCAATAAAAATTCGTTATCAAGTTTCGTTTTCCTATCACACACACATGACACACAGGAGTGTAGTTTCGTAGAAAACTGCGTAGATATGTGGTAGTTATTTACCTATTTACTTATCATTCACTATCAACGAATGTTTTTATCACTACCGCACTTAAATTATTACTAGGAAAAGTGATACCTATAGGTACCTACTATAGCAGGCCTATCATCATCATCATATCAGCCGAAGGACGTCCACTGCTGGACATAGGCCTCCCTCAAGGATTTCCACGACGACCGGTTCTGCAAGCCTATATAAAACTTTAATTAATTATTAAGAAATTGACTGCTTAAAATATACCCTATGACACATAAGGGGTCAGAACGAATCTGATGACACCTCGCACTCCAAAATCTATCAAGCCGTTTTGCAGGCAAATAAAACAAACACACATACACCCGAAAAACATTACCCCTCCTCCTTAAGTAGAATAGTAAGAATATATCACAACTTTTCCATTGTAAATCCAAACCAAAAGGAATGAGCCATCCATTGTTGATGGCAACAGGTTTTGAAAACAATTATTTATAGTTGTCCACCTTAACACGACTTACTGCCAACCTTGACCCAGTCTCGATGAACATTTAAATCACCTCAATTTTGGGCACCTATCTGTCAGTCAATCTTTTGAATTCTGCAGAAAATGATGCGATTTTGCATTCTGATCTTAATATTCTATGCGGTAATCAGAAGTTGTGCAAGAATCCTCACACGATGTGAGTTAGTGCAGGAGCTAAAACTTCAAGGATTTCCTCAACATCAGCTACGTGACTGTAAGTATTCATTTTAGTGCACCTTCTTCATTTAAACGGATAGTTAGGTAGAAATGGATTGATTTTCTAGATTGATATATCGATAAAGTCATTAGAAATCATGTCACAATACAAAAACTTTACAGAAGTAAGTATTGGTGAGAGTGAGAGGGTTAATAAAAAAATAATTGTAAGTTTACACAGAGATTTACCTAAAATATGCAAAATGTACTCATGAAACTTACAATAAAAATTCGTTATCAAGTTTCGTTTTCCTATCACACACACAGACACATAAGGGGTCAAAACGAATCTGACGACATCTCGCACTCCAAAATCCATCAAGCCGTTTTGCAGGCAAATAAAACAAACACACATACACCCGAAAAACATTATCCCTCCTCCTTAGGTAGAATAGTAAGAATATATCAAAAGGAAGGTTTGCAGTAAGTCGTATTATTTTGTGGCCTAACTTTACAGAAGTAAGTATTTAAATGCGTCGTTATCGACCGAATTATTAAATGGAATTGACGCTTTCGAAATGTGTGGTTGAAGTTGGCTTCGCCTGCCAAGAATCCCGTGGAAGGCTCACCGCACTTAAATCGCGGTCCTAAAGGGATTAGTAATGGTAGAGGAAACTTTTACTAGCCTGCAGAGTCTACTTTGGCCATATTGCGCGAAGGAGCAAAGATAACCTAGAACGACTTTTTGTGACAGGAAAAGTCTCAGAGGCCGAAATTTTAAGAGATGGACAGAACAGATATCTAAACAACAGTCTATTCCCATCAGCACCGCACTGCACCAGCCAGAGAACCTGCGTAATATGTGAAGACGGGATGTGGAGGAAATGAAGTTGATTCACGATCCTCAGTAGTGAGGAAGCGATTGAGGAAAAAGAGCTTGTCCAAGAAATATACGTATATTTGTTGTAGTCCTATAAACCGATACGTATTATTAAATAACCGGCCAAGTGCGAGTCTGACTCGCGCACTCGGGGTTCCGTACCAAAACACATTTGGGTAGGGAACCCTTTAAACATCAATAAGTACCTACGTACCTATAGTTCGTTTGTTTTATTAGCTGCACCTTTGCCGAAGCTTGATTTTTACAAGCTTTTATTTAGTTTCACCTGTCCCGGGTATGTATATCGCGTGACAATGCAATATATAAATAAAAATATAAGTCCTGTATTGTTTTTGGCTTGCAATAAAGTATATTTACTTATTATTATATCAGCTCATATACGTCCCCACCGAGGGGCTCGAGCCTATCCTGAATCAGGGCGATTAGGCCTTAGTCGACCACGCAGGCCCAGTGCGGGTTTGTCGACTTCACACACAACCTTCGAGTTTCTTCGCAGGCGTGTACAGGTTTCCTCACGATGTTTTCCTTCACCGTTAAAGCAATCGGTAAGTATATGTACGTAAAAAACGTTGAAAAACTCATTGGTACATTGGCCGTCCAGATTTGAACCCGGTACCTCTGATTAGATGGACCGAGTCGTTACCGGTTGAGCCACCGACGCTTTTTTTTATTTACTTACTTACTTACTTATTGAAAACTTGTACCTAACAGTTTTTAAATATTCGATTTTTTTTAGTTTCACCTGTCCCGGTGTCTGTAATGAAATCTTGCAAGCTTCCCAGTTTTGCACGAGTCCGACTCGCACTTGGCCGGTTTTTTATTTTTAATTGAGCGTTTTAAATAAATATTATTATAAACACGAAAGAATCACCGCGCTATCACGTGGGAGTCGCGCCTGGGCAGCTTTGAGACGCTCCCGAATTCGCCTCCCTTGTTCGGCTTTGGGGTATCTAAGAGAAGACCATACCCCCTTATTTTCGACAATAAACGTAACTTATATTTCTGGTTGGCTTACATACTGATTTCTTGTTTATTTTTAACTCTAAACATTGTCTAAATGAGACTTTTTTTATTTTAATCGAATGGACTTAATAAGTTTTATACACACACGAAAGAATCACCGCGCTGTCACGTGTCAGATGTAGCACGTGAGTTATACTGAAAAATAAAGGAACGAGTACGCCGGTTTCGGTCATATTACGCAATTACGCAGTAAGTAACCCCTCCGATGCAAACTCTAGGTCTTAACAGCGAGTTGGTATAAAAAAATATGGTATAGGATCCGTTAACTGTGCGGTTCTACTCATCATACTGAACAATTTTGCCCAAGTAACACATAGTCAATTCTCAAAAAAACAATTGGACCAAAATGCACAAAATTTCAGCATTCATAAAACAATTGTTGTTCAGTATAATGAGAACCAAAGTAACCGACATAGCTCTCAGAATTGCTAAACTTAAGTGGCAGTGGGCGAGACACATAGCTCGTAGAACAGATGGCCGTTGGGGCAGTAAAGTTCTCGAGTGGCGACCGCGCACCGGAAAACACGGCGGAGGTAGGCCTCCCACTCGGTGGACCGATGACCTGGTGAAGGTCGCGGGAAGCCGCTGGATGCGGGCAGCGCAGAACCGGTCGTCATGGAAATCTTTGGGGGGAGGTCTATGTCCAGCAGTGGACGTCCGTCGGCTGATATGATGATGATGAATAGAAGCCTCAGTTACGGGACCTACACCAATTTTGTTACACCCTATCTATAAGCTATGTCCAATGTGCTCTGATACCTGCCTGCACTCCATGCCACCGATAGAGCGCCGTTAAGATGGCCACATACTGGGCAGGAGAGATATGACTTGACGTCGACACGATAGAAGAGAAAGATGATGATGATGATGATGAAAAGAGGAAGAATCTAAATAATGACAAGATTCATGTTACTACGACTAATACTTTTGTAATTATAAAGGTAGACGATATATACCTATCAATTCGTAACGGTTCAGTTTTATAAGTGTGATTGTAAAGAAGTTTCACGTTAAAAGAGAGTTCAGTTATGGTATATCTTTGAAGGGGTATGCCTGGTTGAAGCGGAGAGCTCGCGACGCACTGACGCGGTTGGCGGGCCCGACGACGACGGCTCCTACGACTATGGCCTGTTCCAGATCAACGACAGATACTGGTGTAATAGTGGTCTCACGCCTGGAAAAGGCTGCAATGTGCGATGTAAAGGTAAGCCTTAGTTAGTCTTAAGGTAGTATTCCGATCTTGGCGACGGCGACCGGCGATCCAAACCAGGTCGCTTGACCCACTGCTTTGTACGAATGCAAGCGACCGGATCGCGCGACATTATTAATTTATAAAACCACAGAAATTGCAATAATCACACTAATATTATGAAGGCGAAACTTTGTGAGGGTGTGAGTGTATATGTTTGTTAATTCTTCACGCAAAAACTACTGAACGAATCCGGCTGAAATTTGGTAGGTAGAAGGATTAGGACTTGGATTAACACACAAGCTTCTTCTTATTACGCTCGCGAGCCACTTGCGGCTCGCGCACATTGCGCACCCTCGAAAAGTCATAGAAACGTTGTCCACGCGTGTGAAGCCGCGGGAAACAGCTAGTAAGTATATTATAAAATAGTGGGTCGCGCGCGATCGCCTTAAGTCAAGATCTAAATGCTACCTTTATGCCCATTTTTCTGCCTGGAAAACTAAGATCAGAAAATATTACATTCATCAAGAAAATAACTTGGTTTTAACAAGTTTTTCAAAAAAAAAAAACTATAGTTTGACTCGTTTGGCACCGAAATACCAAACTGATTTTCATACGGTTTTCACCAATTTATGGAATACCTAACAAGAATAAAACCTTTGTATGTCTTACGTTACGGTGTGAAAATGTCTGAAGTA
The DNA here is from genome assembly GCA_947284805.1 of Coleophora flavipennella. NCBI lineage: Eukaryota > Metazoa > Arthropoda > Insecta > Lepidoptera > Coleophoridae > Coleophora > Coleophora flavipennella. Next base: position 18,530,652 of record OX369257.1, read on the forward strand.
GAAGGTATTTACTATTACGCTGTTGCCTAACACGTATTATTTTATTCTTTTCGTATACTTAGTTGCCATTGAAGTGGAGTTTATTTGATGTAAATTGCAATAAGTTCTCTAAGAGATGTCACATTTCTTGCAATAAGAAATTGTGTGAACATGATGTGTTGTTTGCCTTTCAAATTTTTTTGAGATTTAGAGATCTCTCATTCCATAGGTACATTTAATTTAACAAATTCGCTGAGACTCTCTTGCCAAAGATTACTTATGTCTTGCTCAGTGACGGATTAAAGCTCTTGATGCCCTAAGCAATCCACGCCTGTGGGCTCCCCTATCCGTATGTCAACTGGGTGTCTTTAAACCTTTACCGCCTAAAAATATTAGTTTTTTGTAAAATAAGATGATGAGATGTAACGTACCTCAAAAGTGGAGTAGTGCGACAACAATAAAAACCAAAGCATAATTTATTTATTTATTAAAATGCGCCTTGCGGCTTTTCCGGGCATTGAATTCACGCAAGATAGTATTAACGTCTTACGTTTTTAACATATCGGACTCTATGTATAATATCGATAAATTATCGAACCTTTCTTGAACCACCTTTGTCCTTTTTCATTTTTAAATATTTTTAATTATGTAAAAGAACGTTCCGCTGAGCAATTTGCAATCATAAGCGATAAAAATATACGCAGGGCTATTTCCACATTAGGGAAAGCTGAATTCTATCATCATCATGTATTTATACAGTGAATTGTTCTCTTAGGCTGAAACTTACTTCAGGAGCTGAAACATCATTAGGCATTTGCTTTCTTCGTCTTAGACGGGTGTCTTTGTATTTCACATTTGGTAGGTTTTCTTTTGCACGGGCTTCTAAAGAATCAAAGTCGCATCGCATTTTTTTCTAAAAAATCCACGAGCGATTTGTAGAGATTAGCGCAAGTCTCTAGAGTAACTTCTGGGTCTTGTAATAACTTGCTGACTTTTCGGAAACTTTGCAAAATTTCGTCCCACATGACCAACATGAGTACCAACTCCAATTCTTGTAGTTTATTTGACAAATAAGCTGCTTGTCTTCTGGTTTCTCCTTTTTGCATGTCATCTACAGAAATGACGTCTCATGCATCTATAATTTTATTATATGTCTGTTTACTGAAACAGACGACACAGATTTGCGGGGGCGCCAGCCGGGGGGCCCGCAGGGAAGGGGTGGTTTGTGATTGGCTGATCGCAATTCCGGTGCATTCGAATTGCCGAATGCACTAGCGGGCAGCGAGTGGGCAAGCGGGAGCGGGGTTATGACTTTAGGTCAGACTCTATGTCAACTTAAAACGCGCGTATTTTCAAATTAGTCCTAGAAACTTTTTTTGTGAGGTTTTTGCTGACGTGAGAGTGAGACGTGATGCCCTAAGGACGGATTTTTTTGTGCTTCTTGCTTTTTGTGCTTTTTTTGGTGCCCCCCAGACGTGATGCCGTAGACAATTGCTTAATTTGATTAAGGGTTAATCCGTCACTGGTCATGCTGATAAAGTTGTTTACACTCTCCCTCCTCAGTGGTGAAAGTTGAGTCACTGCCCATTGAACATTACCAGTTGTTTACGAAACGGTCATACCGATTTTCCCAGCAAGGGCGTCCCATGTCAAAGGTTATCCAAACTAGAATTTACCTTCAAAATAAGAAGTTGTATACAAAACGGTTATAACGATTTTCCCAGCAGGGGCGTCCCACATGTCATAGGTTATCCAAACTCGCTTCTACATTCAACATTACAAGTTGTTTACAAATTGATCATATCGATTTTCCCAGCAGGGGCGTCCCATGTCAAAGATTATTGAAACTCGCTTTTCCCGGCGGGGGCGTCCCATTCAAAGGTTCTATAAACTCGCTTCTACATTCAGCATACAAGTTGTTTACCAAATGGTCATAAGTACCGATTTTGCCATCAGTGAGAATTTTATGATTAAGTGCCATGCAGAATGTGCGGTTGAATGCCTACCACGATCATGAGGCTATTTTACAGTTGTCTACGATAGTGTATGTATAGAATATTCAAAATAAAGCCGTTAAAAGTCTAAAATCGGCGTCGTGCAATTACATTAACTGCACTTTACAAAGAATTCGAGTGTTTTGGTTAAAATGGTTATCTGTCATTAAAGGCGAATTAAAACTGGTAACTGCTGGTAACCGATCGTAAACATATTAAAATCTTTCGACTTTGAAGAGGCTATTGACTCCGCTGAATTAGTGCTTTTAGCAAACTTAAACAACGCTTATGTGACCAATGACATTCTCATTATGCTTGCAGTGTTTAATGGAAGAACTTTTATTGTGTGTATGAGTTAAATTGGATCACAAATATGATTTATCATTCAGAAAGCCATATAAATGTAATTTTATAGTTTCCCTATCCTTAAATAGAATTCTTATAATACAGTGTATGTGAAAAAAAAATATATTCGAGGCTTCAATACATACATTTTAGTTCTCAAAAAATGCCTAATGATATGATCCTCTATGGTTTCTATTTTTTAAAGTCAAATATATTATGACCTGTAATGATGATATTATGACCTGTTACAGTGCTGCAAGCTCAGATAAGGTAATAGTGTACAGCCCAATCTCTATACCTACCGTTTTTAATCCACAGATCTGCTGTCAGACGACATCACGAAGGCGGCAGAATGTACCAAGATAGTTTACAGAGAGCAAGGATTTGACGCTTGGCTCGGATGGACCAAAGAATGTAAACATAAGCCTTTGTCAGATCTTTCTATTTGTTGATGTGCAGCGTCTTATATTACACTATTACGAAATCGATTTGGAATTACATTTTTAACCCCCGACGCAAAAAGACGGGTGTTATAATTATAAGTTTAACGTGTGTATCCGGTATTATGCCTGTGTCATCGTAAATCCTAAACGAATATATATTTTGATGAGCTTTTTTTGTTTGAAAGTTGATGTGATTGAGATGGTTCTTAGCTATATTTATAAAGATCTGTTCAGCCGTTTGAAGATAATCACCTCTTAATTCTAGATGATAATGGAATGTGGGCAACTAATACTGGTCTGATCGATTCTAGATTTGGTGTCCTGTTACTATAATGATATTGCAAGAACATGGTAACCTTGACCTGATGCTGCAGCATCGCCTGAAATCTGCAGGATACCCAACTCCTTACAAACTTAGGTACAGCAGAGGTATCGTGTTGGGCTAATTGGAATAGTCTCAATGAATAGGTGTTAGACAGGACATGGTAACCTTGACCTTTTTTTATTTACAATTGGTAAGTCCTTGGCATCATCTCACCTGATGGTAAGTGACGATGATGTCGAAGATGGAAGCGGGCTTACCAAGATTTCCCAACGCAATGGGGATCTGGCTATCTTATCTTTGAACCGGAACACATAAATGCTGTTAACACTGATGTTTGGCAGCAAGACTTAGATAAGATGGTGGTAGCTAGCCAGGCGGGCTATGAAAATGCCCTACCACCAACCAAACCGAGTCTTACAAAGTTGACCCTGCCGGGATCGAACCCGCGACCTCCTGGTGTAAAGCGAATGGACTTACCATTACCATTACCTGATGCTGCAACATCTCCTAGAATCTGCAGGATACCCAACTTTTCGCCAACTTACAGCAGAGGTATAAGCAGAGGTTATATATAAGGTGTAACAAAATTAGCTGAAACTATTTTAACTGGTGCTTCTACCCATGAAACTGAACAAATTTCCCCATGGAACCCATAGTCAAATCGCAAAAAAAAATTGGTTCCCCCATACTAATTCGATCAGCTGATCAGCCAACTTAGTATGGGAAGTTCAATTTTTTTTTTGAGATTTGACTATGGGTTTCATGGGGAAAGTTGTTCAGTTTCATGGGTAGAAGCACCAGTTAAAATAGTTTCAGCTAATTTTGTTAGACCTTAATTATATAAAGTATAAAAAGCATGATATAAAACTTAAATTAAAAGTTTAAAAAACCTCCGACAGAAAATTTCTAAAAAGTTAAAAAAATAAAATGTAATGTTAGTATAGTCACGTATAGTTCCCCTGCTGATCTCATTTTCCACAAAGATGACCTATCGATTTGTATACTTTTTTCAACTATTAACCCAAGCGCGTCGAAAACGGACCTTAAGGTCCGTTTGTCATTTGAGCGAAGTTCGCTTTGCGCACCTCAAGGTACGTTGGTCGCGTCACAGGTTAATCAACTTGTCAGGATGAATTTATCCAAAATTTAGGCGTAGTGGTTCAGTTGATAAGCTTCACATCAGTAGGTCGCGGGTTCGTTTCCCGGCGGAGTCTAACTTTGAAAGACTCGGTTTCGTTGGTGGAGGGCATTTTCTAAGCCCGCCTTGCAAGCTACCACAATCTTATTTAAGTCTTGCCGCCAAACATTAATGTTAACAACATTGATGTGTACTGGCTGGAAGATAAGATAGCCAGTTCTCCATTGCGTTGGGGAGTCTTGGTAAGCCGCTTCCATCTTTGGCATCATCGTCACTAACCATCAGGTGAGATGATGTCAAGTGCTTACCAATTGTGAATAAAAAAATAATGTATGTGTCGCTTTCGCTAGTTTTATAGCAGTGCATTGATACTCTTAAAAATTGAATTAATTTTTACGAAACCACTATAGATATACAGGGTGTAACAAAATTGGTGTAGTTACCGTTAACTGGAGCTTCTACTCATCATACTGAACAACTTTTCTTCTACGACTTTGCAGAAAACGTAAAAATGTTTTACTCTTCATACAAATCGATCATTTGATCGATCGATTTTGTGCATTTTACTATGAAGGTCCAATTTTTTTTGTTGAGAATTGACTATGGGTTCCTTGGATAAAGTTGTTCAGTATGACGAGTAGAACCCCCAGTTAACGGGACCTACACCAAGTTTGTTACAACCTGTATATATGTATATAATTTTTTGACCAATAACAAACTCTTCTGTAAAACTTAGCGTCGATGGCGTAATGGCTAGGGCCGCCGCCTCCTGTCCGGGAGGTCGTGGTTCGAACCTGCCTCGTACCAATGTCATTTAGAATTTAGATTTCATATGTACGTTTATATGACGCTCTTACGGTGAAGGAAAACATCGTGAGGAAACCTGCACACGCCTGCGAAGAAACTAGCAGGTTGTGTGTGAAGTCGACCAACCTGCACTGGGCCCGCGTGGTCGACTAAGGCCCGATCGTCCTGATTCAGGGTAGGCTCGAGCCCCACGGTGAGGATGTATATGAGCTGATATTAATGAATGAACAAACTCATGTAAATGTAATTAACCAAGCCGAACACGTTCAAAGCCGTCTACAATCGCAACAACTAAGTACAACTTTGCTACATTTATAACCGATTATGATATAATTTATATGCGATCACTTCAAGAGCAAAACCATTTAAAAAAGGAATTTTCAAAATCAGTTCACAGTTTACGAAAAAATCGGTGAACGTAAAAAAATACTGATCAAACGTAGAACCTCCTTTTTTAAGTCAGTTAAAACCAAGATTTCAAACGCTCCTTCTAGCACAGATTACTAAATAGTTACTTCGCTTCTAGTTTATAGCTTTCAAATGTTCCTATAAACTAGTTTATAGCTTTCAAATGTTCCTATAAACTAGTTTATAGCTTTCAAACGCTCCTTCTAGTTTATAGCTTTCAAATGTTCCTATAAACTAGTTTATAGCTTTCAAACGCTCCTTCTAGTTTATAGCTTTCAAATGTTCCTATAAACTAGTTTATAGCTTTCAAATGCTACTTCTAGTTTAAAGCATTCAAATGCTACTTCTAGTTTATAGCTTTCAAATGCTCCTTCTAGTTTAAAGCATTCAAATACTTCTTCTAGTTTAAAGCATTCAAATGCTACTTCTAGTTTATAGCTTTCAATTACTTCTTCTAGTTTAAAGCATTCAAATGCTACTTCTAGTTTAAAGCATTCAAATGCTACTTCTAGTTTATAGCTTTCAATTACTTCTTCTAGTTTAAAGCATTCAAATGCTACTTCTAGTTTAAAGCATTCAAATGCTACTTCTAGTTTATAGCTTTCAATTACTTCTTCTAGTTTATAGCTTTCAAATGCTCCTTCTAGTTTATCTATGCACATTTGTGCTTATAAATTTAGCTTCTTTTGCGCACCTAAAAACTCGTTTCTGTAAAAACTTTTTTAAGTAAACATAACTTTCTTTTTTTGGTAGGATTTATAGTTTGTTTTTGTAAAGAAAGGTTTTTGTGTTTTTTAAATGTAAATAGACAATAGGATTAATAAATAAAATACAAAGAATATGTACAAACATAATTGGCTTTATTCAAAATATTAAAGTATTTTTAAAAGACAATTCAGTCTATGCATTTTAAAAACTTATTAAAAAAATATGTTTTTTTGAAAGTTCATGAACTTGTGACGTCCCAGGCTCAATAAAAAAAAACAGCCTATAACAAAAAAAAAACAGCCACAATACTAATTTAAATTGACGATTATTAAATGAATTTAGTTAGGTATTAATGTTTTTAATTTAATAATTTTTAGGTATAAAATTGATACTTTAAAATAATAATAATAACAAAATAAAAATCATTTATTTCTCACCACAAAGCAACAAATTATACACAAATAAAAGGAGCAATTATAAGGTCAAAACAACAGATATTTGTGAGAGACTGGTGCCTAAGCCAAGATAAAAATATCTTGTGTTATAGGTCACCAGGCTCTCACTCGGAAAAACGGGTTTACAAAAAGAAAAATAATAAAGTTACGTACAAGTAAATTACAGGAACATAATCAGTGAAATTGTTACACAGCATGTACAAAAAAAATATAAACAGAAAAAGTGTATGTCTATGGTGTGTGTGTTCGTGTGTGTGTGTGTGTGTGTGTGTGTGTGTGTGTGTGTGTGTGTGTGTAAGAGTGTGTGTGTGTGCGTGTGTGTTTGCCAGTGCACAGTTATATCCGTACAGTCAGTTTTAGAGAATATGTATTGTAAGTGGCAAACGTATAAAAGGTACTTGTTTATGATATTTGTCCTTGAGGCGGCCTTTGTCCAGCAGTGGACGATTTTTTGCTGAAATGATATTATTGTATTAAGAGTTCAGTTTCATTATACTTAAGGGACATTAACCATTTAGTAACAGACTTTTTACAATTACTTATATGTGTTTAAATGTACCATATTAAGCTTTCTGAATGTCTTATTGTAGATGTAACCACCTAAAAAACAAAAGTGGTTCTGAGCCATGGTTGTCATGACGGCCAACGTAGTGCAGACTTATCTTTACGTCTTTGAGTTAGGGAAGGATTACTGGCGTAGTCAAAGTCAATAATTTTGTGTTGGACTGTGACTAGATCAAGGATGAAGAGCTAACGCACTGTTAGCACTTCGCAATCTCTGTAGAGATGATCAGTGGGGAACTGGTAACTTTTAAAGTTTACTACCTTAAGAATTGCTCTTTGAGCTCTTTCTAAGGGCAAAAGAGTATATTTGTAGACTCCTCCCCAAGAGGTAATACAGTAACTTATTAGTGCACGACAGAGAGCATTGTATATAATTTTTACTGTTGAGGAGTCCCCTATAAACCTAATGTTACGGAATATCGGCATAATTTTTCTTATTCTTTGGGTTACTTTATTAACGTGGATCTTAAAACTCATGGAATAATCTAGAACAACACCCAGGTATTTAATATTCTTAACTTTCTCCAGTTTATTGCATTTGCACGTGTTATGAAGTCTGAAGTTAGGAAGTCAGTCTACTGAATCTCCAAATCTATATCTCATAAAACTATATCTCCAAATGGTGTTTATATTATTCTCAAGCCTTTAAAAAAAATTTTCATTTTTTTTTAAAGTTTTGTTTAAGATACCTAACCTAAAAATAAATAAGGGCACAAGAAACATAAAAAATCGTAACATTTATATTTTTGCCTGATTGTAAAAAGTGTACAAGTGTCAACCTTAGTGTAAAGGTAGTGCAAAGGGTTTGCACTATCTTTACACTAAGGTTGACACTTTTTTGACACAAGGACCTTTGTACAAATCACGCGAGGTTTTTCGGCTACTTTTTTGACCCTTTGTGATATTTGGTGAAGTTCTTGGCTACTCCCTCCCTCCCCCCCACAACCTCACATGTATTTTTTTAATTCAACCTAATTTTAAGATTAATATTTATTGTCTTTGATAAGAAAGTGTATAATCAAAGGTAAAATATTACTAATAAGTAAATATTATTAGCTACAAAATGTCATCCAAATCGTTAGAGCCATTTCCGATAAATCAATTATATTATTAATACGGTCGTCTATTATGGGCCTCATAAGAAGGCTTAGGTCACCCAAAGGGCAATGGAGCGAGCTATGTTCGGAATTTCCCTATGAGATCGAATCAGAAACGAGGAGATCCGCAGGAGAGCCAAAGTAACAGACATAGCTCACAGAATTGCTTAACTTTTTCGGGTGTATGTATGTACGTATTTATGTTTCTTTGACTGAGCCTGTAGCCTAAACGGCTTGATAGATTTTTTAAATGCAAGGTGTCGTTAGATTAGTTTTGATCCCAGAGTGACGTAGGATAAATTATTTATTATTGATTGATTATTAATTATAAAAAAGAGGAATAGTATTTTTGCAGTTAAATTGGTTATTAGTAAGGTTATTGTAATAGTTTTGCTAAGTTGAAGTCTGTCCGATGTAGGTAATTTAATTTAATTACTTAGTCGCCACGCCCGGATTTATGATGTCTTGGCCGCTGCAGTTGCGTTGCGGAGGCTTCGGGTACGCTGCGGTGGACGACGACGACGACGAATCGTCGAAAACGTGAGGGCAGCAGTATTGCACGCAAATGAGACAGCAAGACATCACGCAACATTGAATCGGGCAACAGAACAAGCATTTGAGGCAATTCTCACAATGGCAGCGTTCGCGACAGCTTTTGCAGTCTTCCCTACACTGGTATGAAAAGCAATGACCCATTCTGTCCGACGATGCTTCCTGAAAAAAGAAAACTTACGATAAGATTGGGGTTTTGGTATCAAAAAAAAGAACCCTTATAGGATAGTTCGTGCGGATGGTGGCGCACCGGGAGCCGGGTCGTTTCTTTCCCTCTTATATGGTTAAGAGGAGCGAGCAGCTGGCCACATGCATTTCTCTCTCCATATCCAAATTGCCCCACTCTCAGCTCACCGTCACTTCGTTTGCCCAGTTTCGCGTTAAAGTCCCCCATAACAATGGTGTATTGAGTTCGGGAGCTATTATGTAGAGCTCTAGAGATATCCTCATATAGGAGCTCCACTTCGTCGTCGGAATGTTGCGCGGTCGGTGCATATACCTGAATAACTTTCAGCGAATACCGTTTGGTAATTCGGAGAATAAGGTACGCTACCCTCGTCGAAACACTCTCGATCCGGACCACATTGTTAATGAGGGACTTGTGGACTAGAAACCCGACACCACCCTCGGACAGCTGGTCGCCCTCCCGAAAATAGAGCAGGTTTCCGGTTTAAGGATTATGGTGTCCTCCCCCTCTCTTCGGACTTCACACAATCCTACGATGTCCCATCGTAACCTGCTCTATGCTTCCTCGAGCTCTGTTAACTTTACGTCGGTTCGCAGTGTGCGCGTGTTGTAGGTTGCCAGGGCCAGAGGTCTTTTGTTTTGGTAGCCTGGCATCTGCCGGGGATTCTTCGCACCCCATGCCCCGCCGTTACCTTGACTGTTACCGGAGCCAAGAATAGCGGGGCCGCCGGGGACTAGGGGCCGTTTTTTATTTGTGTCGGTCATTTGGGGGATGTTGCCGTAATCGCCACGCTTGGCAGGCGGGTTGACGATCGCAGTGTTGCAGATTGGCTGCAAGTAACGGAAAGACGCTGCTGCCCATCCTCCGGTTTGAGTCCCTTAGTTGGCTCTTACGACACCTATTGGATGAAATAGGATGGCCAAATTCTAAGCCGGGAGCCATACGGCGTAAATAGACAAAAGGATTAATAAATAAAATACAAAGAATATGTACAAACATAATTGGCATTATTCAAAATATTAAGGTATTTTTAAAAGACAATTCAGTCTAAGCATTTTAGAAAACTTATTGACTTATTAAAAAAATATGTTCTTTTTAAAGTTCATGAACCAATGACGTCCCAGGCTCAATAAAAAAAACAGCCTAAAACAAAAAAAAAATAGCCACAATATTAATTTAAATTGACGATTATTAAATGAATTTAGTTAGGTATTAATATTTTTAATTTATTATTTTTCAGGTATAAAATCGTTACTATAAAATAATAATAATAAAAAAATAAAAATCATTTATTTCTCACCACAAAGCAACAAATTATACACAAATAAAAGGAGCAATTATAAGGTCAAAACAACAGATGTTTGTGAGAGACTGGTGCCTAAGCCAAGATAAAAATATCTTGTATAATAGGTCACCAGGCTCTCACTCGGAGAAACGGGTTTACAAAAAGAAAAATAATAAAGTTACGTACAAGTAAATTACAGGAACATAATCAGTGAAATTGTTACACAGCATGTACAAAAAAATATAAACAGAAAAAGTGTATGTCTATGGTGTGTGTGTTCGTGTGTGTGTGTGTGTGTGTGTGTGTGTAAGAGTGTGTGTGTGTGTGCGTGTGTGTTTGCCAGTGCACAGTTATATCCGTACAGTCAGTTTTAGAGAATATGTATTGTAAGTGGCAAACGTATAAAAGGTACTTGTTTATGATATTTGTCCTTGAGGCGGCCTTTGTCCAGCAGTGGACGATTTTTTGCTGAAATGATATTATTGTATTAAGAGTTCAGTTTCATTATACTTAAGGGACATTAACCGTTTAGTAACAGACTTTTTACAATTATATGTGTTTAAGTACCATATTAAGCTTTCTGCATGTCTTATTGTAGATGTAACCACCTAAAAAACAAAAGTGGTGCTGAGCCAACAACCGAGACAACCATGTCTTGACGGCCAACGTACTGCAGACTTTATCTTTATTCGTCTTTGAGTTAGGGAAGGATTACTGGCGTCGTCAAAGTCAATAGTTTTGTGTTGGACTGTGACTAGATCAAGGATGAAGAGCTGACGCACTGTTAGCACTTCGCAATCTCTGTAGAGATGATCAGTGGGGAACTGGTAACTTTTAAAATTTACTACCTTAAGAATTGCTCTTTAAGCTCTTTCTAAGGGCAAAAGAGTAGATTTGTAGACTCCTCCTCAAGAGGTAATACAGTAACTTATTAGTGAACGACAGAGAGTATTGTATATAATTTTTACTATAAACCTAATGTTACGGAATATCGGCATAATTTTTCTTATTCTTTGGGTTACTTTATTAACGTGGATCTTAAAACTCATGAAATAATCTAGAACAACACCCAGGTATTTAATATTCTTAACTTTCTCCAGTTTATTGCATTTGCACGTGTTATGAAGTCTGAAGTTAGAAAGACAGTCTACTGAATCTCCAAATCTATATCTCATAAGACTATATCTCCAAATGGTGTTTATATTATTCTCAAGCCTTTAAAAACAAATTTTGAATTTTTTTTTAAGTTTTGTTTAAGATACCTAACCTAAAAAAAATAAGGGCACAAGAAACATAAAAAATCGTAACATTTATATTTTTGCCTGATTGTAAAAAGTGTACAAGTGTCAACCTTAGTGTAAAGGTAGTGCAAAGGGTTTGCACTATCTTTACACTAAGGTTGACACTTTTTTGACACAAGGACCTTTGTACAAATCACGCGAGGTTTTTTCGGCTATTTTTTGACCCTTTGTGATATTTGGTGAAGTTCTTGGCTACTCCCTCCCTCCCCCGCACAACCTCACGTGTATTTTTTTAATTCAACCAAATTTTAAGATTAATAGTATTTATTGTCTTTGATAAGAGAGTGTATAATCAAAGGTAAAATATTACTAATAAGTAAATATTATTAGCTACAAAATGTCATTCAAATCGTTAGAGCCATTTCCGATAAATCAATTATATTATTAATGTGGTCGCCTATTAAGGGCCTCATATGAAGGCTTAGGTCACCCAAAGGGCAATGGAGCGAGCTATGTTCGGAATTTCCCTATGAGATCGAATCAGAAACGAGGAGATCCGCAGGAGAACCAAAGTAACCTACATAGCTCACAGAATCGCTAATCTGAAGTGGCAGTGGGCAGGGCACATAGCTCGTAGAACAGATGGCCTTTGGGGCAGTAAAGTTCTCGAGTGACGACCGCGCACCGGAAAAAGTAGCGTAGGAAGGCCTCCCACGCCGTGGACCGACGAACTGGTGAAGATCGCGGGAAGCCGCTAGATGCGGGCAGCGCAGGACCGGTCGTTGTGGAAATCCTTGGGGGAGGCCTTTGTCCAGCAGTAGGCGGTTTTTGGCTGACATGATAATGATGATTATTATTAACAAGAATTGCTCACTTAAAGTAATAAAATATCCTCTACTTTATACATTTAGAGGAGATACCTTATTTTTTACCTGACTTCGCCAGAAGGAGGGTTATTTTATAGATTTTATTCCATATTGAGGCGTCACAAATTTGTATAACCATATCAAATTTTAGCTGTATGTACCTGTGTTAGTCTTTGAGTAAAACGGTTGTGACATATTGAGAGACAGACAGTAAGACGGACATACCGAATTTATAAGGGTTCCTAGTTTGACTAATGAACCTTAAAAAACGGGACATATCTAATACCCGGCTTAGTAAAAGCCATTATAAGCTGGTATTTGTTTGTTAAAAGTTTTGCTTATAACTGAGTTCAGCTTATAAGGATCCGAATTTTTTTTTGTGTGCATCTCGTCATGATATAACTCTATCTATCAAAGTTTTAAAAAAATGCAGTTAGCTTTTTCGATAGCCCAAGGAGGGGTAATTATGTAATTTTTCGGGTGTATGTATGTACGTATATATGTTTCTTTGCGTGAGCCTGTAGCCTAAACGGCTTGATGAATTTTTTAAATGCGAGGCGTCGTTAGATTAGTTTTGATCCCAGAGTGACGTAGGATAAATTATTTATTATTGATTGATTATTAATTATAAAAAAGAGGGATAGTATTTTTGCAGTTAAATTGGTTACTAGTAAGGTTATTGTAATAATATTGCTAAGTTGAAGTCTGCCCGATGTAGGTAATTTAATTTAATTACTTAGTCGCCACGCCCGGATTTATGATGTCTTGGCCGCTGCAGTTGCGTTGCGGAGGCTCCGGTGGCCGACGACGGCGGTGGCGGTTGATACTATTCGTCGAACTGGTGAGGGCAGCAGTAATACACGCATGAGAAATAGCAAGGCAACACGCAACATTGTTTCGGGCAAAATAACAGGCATCTGAGGCAATTCTCACGATTGCAGCGTTCGCGACAGCTTTTCCAGTCTTCCCTACACTGGTATGAAAAACAATGACCCATTCTGTCCAACGATGCTTCCTGAAAAAAGAAAACTTACGATAGGATTGGGGGTTCGGTATCAAAAAAAGGAACCCTTATAGGATAGTTCGTGCGGATGGTGGCGCATCGGAAGCCGGGTCGTTCCTTTCCCTCTAATATGGTTAAGAGGAGCGATGGCTGACTCCCGCGTTATACTCGTGACCGGGTTACGTAGTAACTAATTAGTAATCTGTGACCGGGTGCTGTCCGTGTGAACTGGCCTATACTCGTCGAAGGCATTCATGACATTCAATTATTTTAATGTTCCTATTACTTCTCGTGTCATAGGATTATTTTCATGTTCTAATGACTTAATTTGTTTTTTTATATCAAGGATTGGATTTTGACATTATTAACTAAAGATTGTATTATTTCTTGATTTTTTACAAATTAAATTATGACTATCAGAAAGAGTGTAATTTGCACTTATTTTGAATAAATATCTTGAATCTTGATCACTCCGTTGTCCATCTATCTATCAAGACAATTTTTCTTAGGTACGCGGTGGAAGTATCCAGTTGAAATTAATAGGTATCTAATACTGAGGTCTGCGGTCCTGAAATTCGGCAAGAAGCAAGGTCTTACAGCACAAGAAAAGGAAAACATCCCTATATTGATTTTTTGTTGATAAAAGTAGGATATATCACATTTTTTTTGATAACACATTTACCTACATTCGCAGTTTGTTTAGAAACTAGCGACATCTAGTAGGGTCTAGTAGTAGGTATCTTCTACAAAGTTGATTTATAAATGGCGCTGTTGATAAGTTCCTTCTTTATCCGACTGCGCCAGAATGAGGGTTATGTTTTTCGAGTGTATGTATGTATGTATCTTTATTTATTTATTTATAATTGGCACGCTTGATTCGTCTTAATCCCGTAAGTGACATTGGATACATTTTTACCAGACTGGCAAAAAAGAGGGGTTAAGTTTTTAATTTTGGAGTTTAATGTGTCATTGGATTTGTCTTGATCTCGTGACTGACATACCTAGGATATATTTTTACGGCACCTTTGACAGAGTGTTTGTCGGGAGCCGTCAAAGATGCGGTTAAATGAGCGAACGAGCTATACATACAGATATTAGAGAACACACTGAACAGTAGGAAATATTTACTACATTCTTTTTGATATGCTTTGAGCTGGGTCGTTCCTTTCCCTCTAATATGGTTGATAGGAGCGATGGCTGACTCTCGCGTTATACTCGTGACCGGGTGCTGTCCGTGTGTACCTACTGGCCTACTCTTTTCAAAGGCATTAATGACATTCAATGATTTTTATGTATAACTTTTCGTGTCATATTGTTTTCATGTTCTAATGACATAATCCGGTTTAATTTTAACGATTGAATTTTGACGTTATTTAACTAATGATTGTATAATTTACGTTAGTAATATTTAAGTCATTGGTTTATTTCTTGATTTTTAACAAATGACATTATGTTATTATTATTTTATGACTATCAGAAAGAGTGTAATTTGCACCTACTTTGAATAAATAGGTACGTTGAATCTTGAATCACTATAAACTCCATCATATTGTGATAAGACTTTTCTAAAGATTCGTATAAACGGTGGGAGAAAAACTGTGCCGGGTATCCATTATTGGGCAAATTTCATAATTTGTCCCCTAAAAATGACCCTTATTTTTAAAAAGAATATTTGTTTACTTCGCACATCTGTGGTTGGGTCATAGGATTACACCATCCTACCAAATTTCACCTGATTTGGTCCAGTAGGTTCGGAGCAAATTGGCTGTGACAGACGGACGGACGGACAGACAGACAGACGCACGAGTGATCCTATTAGGGGTTCCATTTTTTTTGTACGGAACCCTAATAAAATACTTATTAAAGAAGCGTGGAGTTATGAACGTTTTTCCTTAATGCACCGGGAAGCCCAGAAAAACATTTCTCACCGGCATAATACGAGTATATAGGTAGGTCTTCTGGCGGCTTTCCATTTGCTTGGCGAATGGGGAAAATCGTTCTATACTAAGTATATAATTTTGTATGATTTTATTTTAACCGCATCCGTGTCGCAGTGTTTATGTATTTGCTTCACACTAGAAGGTCGCGGATTTGATTCCCGATGGAGTCTAACTTTGTAAGACTCAGATTATGTGTTATTATGTCCTATAATTTACTTTTTTTTTCAGATTCAGTTTAGCTGGCAGGGGGGGGGACACTTTGACTGTATCAAAAATTAGCACTTTAAAGCTTAATGTTTGGCAAACGGATCCTTGCATCCGACGACACCCCACACTATGGGATATAAGAGAAAAAAAATCACCCCCACTTTCTATATCGTGTAGGGGAGATATTTACCCAAAAAAATTTTTTTTCTAGATTTTATTTTACCACTATCGGCGTGATTAATATGTGTACCAATCCCTAATTACAACTTTCTTGTAGGTATTAAGTCTCTAAGTTGAAACGCGGACAGATGACCAGACGAACGGGACGAAACTTTAAGGTTCCTTGACGACTGACTCACTATAGAATTTCAACATTCTGATTATACTAAAAAAACAAAACATTCTTACCTAAATAGTTCAAAATAGTGCCCAAAGGAATCAAGTAGTGCTATCATAGTTTCAGAGATATTCAGATCATTCAATCTCGCATCCCTCTCGACGGTGCGGTCGCCCAAGCAAGAAGCGAGCTCTCGCGTGAAAAATGCGCACTACCCGCCCCGTTTGTTCCGATTGTCGAGTGCCTTCCCCCAGGACACGACCTGACGAGGCCGGCCTGGAAGTCGATTAATATACTCCGCACTCAGGTTGACAGGAGCAAAGACAATTGGCTAAGGGGTGTTTACGGACGGGTCGGACCTACGGTGTAGGCAAAGTATATAATATATAAATACTAACATACAGTATGGACACTCCCTGCCGCTCTCTAGATTGCGACCTCACCCCCACACACAGATTGATACAGATTGGTTACAGTTTGGTTGTCGTACGTATAGGATTTCGCTGCCATTTTGTTTGTTCCGTCATTCCTTTTTTGAAATGTCATTTCTAGCCCGTTGTATGAAGTGTCCAGGGTGTGGTGTAGGCGTGGGCCCCACGGACATTGGCCCATCTAATTGTATGTCCAATGTGCCCTAATACCTGCATTCTGGAGGAGCTGATGGACGTCACCGATAGCGTCGTTAAGGTGAGGCCCACATACTGGGCAGGAGACATATGACTTGTCGTTGACACGATAGAAGAAGAATATCTCTCATCTCTGTACCTAAGAGACCACTACACCAAGGAATGCGATGGATTATATTTCTAAAACAATACTCAAATAGTGCCGCCACGCGCTCATACAAATTTACAAAAGCAGTACTTCAATAGAATCGTATCAGCAGGTACCTACTTCGGTGAGGCTGCTAACGGCACGGGCGTGGCCGTATTATACAGGTGTAAAAAAAATTGGCGTAGATCCCGTTGACTGGGACTTCTACTCATCATATTGAACAACTTCTGTTCTATGACTTTGCTGTAATAGCAAAAAAATTAAACTCTTCGTACAAATTGATCAATCAGCTGAATGACACATTTTGTGCATTTTTATATGGAGGGTACAATTTTTTTTTAGAATTGACTTTGTGTTCCTTGAGGAAAGTTGTTCAGTGTGATGAGTAGAAGCTTCAGATAACGGGCAGAGAATATGTACAAGATACCCTATACAAAGTATCTGGAATACAAAATACAAGATAATAATAAAATAAGTATTTCAGATACCAGATACATTATAAAATACTTATCTTTTTAATACTTTTAATGTACAAAATATTTTTTGAAACAAAACACAATTTTATTAAGTCTAAGATGGTTTAAGTTTATTACATGAGATCGTGTTGATCGCGCAAATGTGAAAAAATAGTTTATCACTCATTTTCCTTCTTTGATGTCTCATCATCATCATATATGAGTCGCTCCACAGGGGCGGAACTCGGCAAACAGGTGTTATATTTGATTATTTTTTTAGAGATAATAATATGCTGGTATCTTTATTATTTAGGTATTGCAATGTTTCTAAGTCAGCTGTGTTGCCAGTAGACCCTGTGTTTCGCTATTTAAGAGGAATCTGAGTCCTAGAAGAACATGTAATTAGATTTGTCTTTTGACTTTTTTATATTGATAATTTGCCGTTTCCCGCGGCTTCGCCCGCTCAGATCCCGGTGAAAAAAAATCTATACCTATTCTCATAACTACCGAATATACAAAGAAAATTTCATGGACATACGCCCAGCCGTTTCGGAGGAGTATGGCAACACGAGAATTTTATTTAAAAGTAGATTACACGATTACATTAGTATGGTGACACGAGAATTTTATTTAAAAGTAGATTGTTTAAAGCCTGCGATTTTTGTTTAATTAATGTGAAAAAATGGCTGTATAGGTAATTAATTATTATTAAAAGTATTTTAACAGACATAGTATTTGCGAAATACTAAGATACCCAACGAATTGCATCTAAATATAAGACGCAAAATGAGTTTTTAAAAAAGTATCTTCGATATAAGATTCAAATACGTATTTTGTATCTTGTATCTCTCTTTAAAATACATGTATCTTAAATTCGTACATGTGAAAACTAGGTGAAAACATATAAATAGTACTTAGTTTAATTATTAGCTTTTTAAATAGTCATAAAACACTGTTTGTTTTCCAAATAAGGTAAAATAAAATAAGTGACATCTCTGTAACGGGTCTCACACTAATTTTGTTACACCTGTACAAATCATATGTAATTTTTTACAGAAGTCTGACAAACCACAAAATTTAAATAACTTTGATTAACTTTCATATATGAACCAAACAACATTCATACAGAGCCCGCTAGGAATACACTCCCCTTAAGCATAAATCTTAATATCAATACTCACAAAATAAATATCAGGATTTCAGTCAAACAACAGCTTCCATGATAATATTGATAATTGTTATTTTCTCTAAACTAGGCGCTGTTTGGTCGACGCGTATGTCGCGTCTTTCGTTACCACCGAAAATGATGTTCACAACCTACTAGGGATGGGTAAGCGCTGCAGTATTAACTCATGCCAGAGTAAAAATAAAGTAGTAAAAAAATTTCTCTTTTTTTTTACTTTTTACTCAGTATTTATGTTTAATAATAAAAACTTCTTTATCTACATTTTTTTTCATCTAACATTTATCCGTATGAACTTTTGCTTTGTATTTTAACCAATGTGAATTAAAAATTAAACAAGATTATATATTATTTATAGCAAAATTATTTAGCCATGTGTGCGCACAAGATGCTACGAAGCTACCTATTTTGAATTAATTAAGACAAAGAGAAAGCTCAACATAAACTCCTCCACGAAGATACTAAAAATTTATTTGCCATGTCTCTTTGATAATTTTTTTCCTCACATTGCATTGTTCTTGATTTTATTATACTCGTACATCATATGCGAATGACACAAAAATATAGAATATAAAGTTTTTTCTGTCTTTAGTAAGTAAATACTTATTTAATATAGTAATTGCTCAGTATTTACTCAAAGTCAGTAGTTACTACGACTCAGTTTTTACTGCTTTACCCATCCCTACTATCTACATATTTGAGTTATAAATAAATTCGCAGTGTGGGTGTTGATTTTTATACGTCACCGCCGAATGCACGGCCAGAGGTCGAATGACACGAATAAGCAGGGACGTGATAAACTAACCAATTTATTTAAAAATTAAAAGCCCGACAGCATAAAAACTTAACTCCTCTTTTTGGGACAGGCGGGTAAAACGTATCCTGTGTCACTCACGGGATCAAGACGAATCTAACGAGGACACCTCGAACTCTAAAAATTCATCAAGCCGTTTAGGCTACAGAGCGTGCCAAAGAAATACATAAGGTACTTGATACAAATAAAGCCTATGCACAAATATAGCCTACACGCCAGAAAACATAGATAAATTACGTTGAACTAAAAGAGACCTTGCGCACACACACATACGAACTCCATAACCTGCCCGAAAGCGCGGGCACACCCGCACCCCGCTCCGATGCCAGTCGGGACGCGGTCATCGCACGGACAGGCTGTTTACGCGCCTCGTTATAAGAAAATTGCGTCTTCATGGTAAGTTTTTTTAATAAAATCTTATTATTTTAGTTCCTGTTTCTTAAAATTCCTATTCAATAACCTTTTGACCGTTTTTTTATGCTACGAAAGTGGATTTTAAGCTTTAGCTTTGTTTTTTAAGATCATATAACTAAAAAAAGGGTGCGATCACAAATATGGCCTAGGCTTTATTTATAATCGGGTAGGCCTTAATTGTGATCTTAGGCCTTAATAGTGATACTGTAGCTCATAAGCAATCTCAAGTTTATTTCATAGTTTTGGCAATTAAATGGTGAGGTTTTATGGCATATTTATATAAAATAAATAAATATTTAGATAAAATAAAGGTGTTATTTTGAAACCATTAGCCAAATTTTCACAGCCGCTCAGACCATCAAACAGAACAACTCAGTATAGGTCCAACTCTGAAAGCGCGACTGAATAATATGTTTTACTTATATGAAACAGCTGTTTTTTTTTAAACTAATAAGTAATAAAATAGTTCCGTAATTTCATTTCAGATTCTTCTAATTAACTACAATGGCTCTCTCAAAACCAAAACGCGCCACCTGGTCTGAAGACAACTTAGCAGCGGCTGTTGAGTCTATTCGTAATGGTTTGTCTTCTTATAAAGCAGCGGCTCATTATGGTATTCCAAGGAGAACTCTCAGAACTCATGTAGCAAATGGGATAGTTACCAAACGACTAGGAAGGCATACAATACTCACTACGGACCAAGAAAAAGATTTTGTCAGGCGAATAATAAAATTTTCAGAGCTTGGTATACCATTAACGCCAAAAATGATTAGGATTCAGGCATTTGCTTTTTGTAAAAAATTTCAAATACCCCACAATTTTAGTGAAGAAAAGGGGCTAGCTGGGAAAGGGTGGTTACGGCTATTTTTGAAAAGACATCCGGAGCTGGCGAAACGCAAAGCGCAATTTCTGAACCCGGCTCGAGCCCAAAAACTAAATAAAGCTATTGTCGCTCATCATTTCAAAGAAATTCTGAAACTGTACGATGAGCTCGATTTACATGACCATCCTGAAAGAATATACAACATGGATGAAAAGGGTTGTAGGCTAACATTACATCACCAGCAGGCAGTGGTCGCCCAAAAAGGTACCAAAAGGGTCCACATGCAGGTAGCTGAACATGGCGAAAATGTTACAATTGTTGGATGTGGAAATGCTTTAGGAAATCCAATACCTCCTATGATTCTTTTCAAAGGCAAAAGGAAGAGACCCGAGTATGACGAGAATCTACCCGCAGGATCAGTTGTGCACATGGCTCCAAAAGGTAGCATGACAACAGATATATTTGTTTTGTTTATTCAACACTTGGCCAAATTCAAGGCTTTTGGCAAATGTCTCCTAATTTTCGACGGCGCAAAAAGTCATTTAGACTTTCGCATTGCAGAGGAAACAGAGAAAAACGATATAGTTTTGTATTGTCTGCCATCTAACACTACGCACGAGCTGCAGCCCATGGACAAATCGTGTTTTAAGCCATTTGAAACTTACTGGGATCAGGAAGTGTTGAAATTCCTGTATGAAAATCGAGCAAAATCTATAACAAAGAAACATTTTAATACAATTTTGAGTAGGGTATGGTCAAAATGTATGACCAATGCAAATATAACAAGCGGGTTCAGAACCACGGGTCTTTACCCCCTGAATGAAAATGTTATACCGGAGACAGCTTTTGCACCGTCTATCTTAACTCAGCGCCCGACTTGTCCTGAAACTGAAAAATCTAATGAAACGTCTAATGACTCCCGAACTTCGTCACCAATTTCTACACTTCAAGAACTCCAAAATTTAATATCGTCAGAAAACCTGCCTACATCACCCAATACACCTGATCTTCAAGTACTACAAGCCTACTCTCCCACAAGCCACAAGTCAGTATTTGCGGATCAAGAAAATTATAAAAACCTTCCTGGGCCCAGTGGTTTGCAGACGAATCGTAGACGTCTTGTGAATTATAGTGACTCTGAAATAGACAGTTATTCTGAAATAGACAGTGATTCTGAAACTGAAATCATGAGCCAATTGATAAGAAGGCCTATTGAAACACGACGTTTAAGAATTTATTCATCTTCCAGTTCAGAAGCAGACCCAATCAGCATGCCTCAGCACTCTAATCAAACCCACTGGAGCCAAATCTGCTACCACATTCTGAAACATTTCCTCAGAAAACTGTAAAATTAAGCGCACTACCTCAGAAGATGGGGTTGACCATTGCAAGCCCTCAACCCAAGGAAAGAGACCCGTTGAACGTAAGTCCACTTCCTCAGAAGATGGACCTGACGATCGCAAGCCCTCAACCCAAGGAAAGAGACCCGTTGAACTTAAACCCCCCACCTCAGAAGATGGACCTGACGATCGCAAGCCCTCAACCCAAGGAAAGACACCCGTTGAACGTAAACCCCCCACCTCAGAAGATGGACCTGACGATCGCAAGCCTTCAACCCAAGGAAAGAGACTCGTTGAGCTTAAACCCTCCACCTCAGAAGATGGACCTGCCGATCGGAAGTTTGCTACCTCAGATAGAAAAAGTACGGGACACAAGCCCAGTAAACATAATTGAGAGAATAAATGCGGAGAATTTGAAAACTGTGAGAAAAAAAGTCTTTATGTCTCGAAACTCATCAGACGAAGACGACGTCCCTTTATCTCAATTAAGTACAAAAACAGATTTCCAGAAATTTATGCCAACTCCAGACTATGGAGCTGTTAAAACTCAGCCACGTAAGAAGGCTTTAAACTACAAAGGTCAAAGAGTGACAAAAGATCTATTCAACAAGAAAGAGGAAGAAAAGAAAGTGGCAAAACCTATTGCAAAAAAGAAAATAGCAAAAAAAGTGCAACCAGAAAGAAAAGAAACCAAAAAGAAAGGCAATATTAAACTAAACGATAAATCTACAAAGAAGAAAACCATAACAGGAAAGAAATCCAAAAAGAACGAAGAACGTTGGTATTGTCATGCATGTCATGAAGAAAAAGTGGAGGATATGAGACCATGCATTAACTGTCATAAATGGTTTCACGAATCTTGCATTGGATTGACAAAAAATGATTTAGATGCCTTTGTGTGTCCCGATTGTGATGTTTAGAATTAAGATTTATTTTTACTTACTATGACTGATTTATGTTCTCTTACTTAATATGACTGATTTATGTTCCTTATTTGCTTTATAAAGTTGTTTTCTTTGGAGGCTATATTAAAACATTGTTAACAAATAAGGCCTACCCAAAAACAAAATAAAAAATATATTTTTTAGTTTTTTTGATAAGTTTAGTTCCTAATGTTGTGTTTTCTACTATAAGTATTGAATTTTGTGAGAATTTAAGTTAATTTGTTTATTATGAGACTAAAAGTCTGATTAGTGATTAAGTGCACTAAAAACAAAATATTTTGTTACAAGTTT
Source organism: Coleophora flavipennella (assembly GCA_947284805.1). Lineage (NCBI taxonomy): Eukaryota > Metazoa > Arthropoda > Insecta > Lepidoptera > Coleophoridae > Coleophora > Coleophora flavipennella. The sequence goes on from OX369257.1 coordinate 18,553,571, forward strand.
TTCCATAATATAATTAAAACATAATAAAGAATCTGAAAAAATAATGTTTTATTATTTGTTTTAATTCATTTTAGTTATTTTCTTGGGTTGAACATAGTAGGCCTTTTTAAGTGTACGTGATTTATTACAGCCAAAAGTAGGGTTCCAGAAAATTGATGATTTTTCCTATCTTTTGTTATAAATCGTTAATTTTTTTTGTCAGAAATTTGCATTAATTAATCATTCATGAATTGTAACTTAGGTTAAAGTAGCTAATAGGCCCTATTATTGAGATCTAGGGCTTTAAAGTTAAGTAGGCCTTAATTGTATCAAGTACCTTACCTACACTCGAAAAACGTAACCTACCTTTGACAAAGGAAAAAGTCGGGTAAAAAAAAACTCTAATTTGCCACAAAACAGAAAGTTGAATGAAGTAAGTAGTAACGAATTCAAAAGAGAGACCACTTCATTAGACATGCATGAATTAAGTGGTTTATCTGTAGTAGTGAAGTTATTCTTTAAATAATGACAATGTTTCCGCGCACACGTTTAATTCAAACGTCTAGGTCAGTCTTGAAAAAGGCACACCATCAAGAAAATATTTTGCTAGGGCGTACAAAAACCAGAACACTGTAATCCACTCATTTGCAGAATTGGAGGATTTACTATAATTTCAAGCCAAAATATCATAATCTGGAATACAGAGTCTATATAGCGTCTATACAAATTTCTGAATTGAAGATAAGATTATTTACACTGGGCACCTGCCCTTAAATGAGCGGCTATTTATAATTGATACTAGCTTTAGCCCGCGGCTACGCCCGCATGAACATAGTTTCTATGGCTGTTTATGAGCGTGAAATAGAGTTTTCTTCAGCTCCCTCGGGGCAAAAATCACGTAAATCCGTTGCGACGACGCACGTGCGCGAGCGGAGAATGAAGTTTTCTCCAGATCTTCAGTCTTTTTAGTTTTCCCAGGAGCCCAGGAATTATGCTGAACTGCTAAAACATGCAATGTCGGCGAGATACAATGTTGCCTAAATATATTTGTCCAAAAAATCTGATTGATCTTTGAACAAAAACACTTTAAAATTCATAACATTATTTAAGATAAGAATAGGGATGACGACAGCATCAGAAAGAAATTATGAACTCTTGGCCCTCCTATTCAAACTTCGGAAAACCTTACTCGTTTTGTTTTCCATCAAGTCTTCGATTTTTAATTCACCAAAATCACAAAATGAGAACATAAATGACGCTGCAAAACTATGACGTCACGCCTAGGTATTTCAAACATTTTTAGAACACAATGTAGTTTTTGACAGATTAAAAAGTAAATCAGATGACTAGTATTCGTCATCCCTATTACAGACAGTCCGCTCTGCAGATGCTGTCCTGGCAGATAAGAGGCAGTTAGTCACGCGATTCTAGAATTCACTGGTCTGACCGAACACCGAACACGAGGTCACTCCAAGTAGCCTGTGCACGTCCCAGGAGACAGCTGGACTAGCCTACTACACCTGGACGTATAATGGACCAATAGAGAGTCTACAGTCTACACAGACGAACTATATTTGATCAACTGCAAGCAAACACGTCCAAACTGCAGGATGTAGTCCGTCTGTATATACCCTAGATACGGAAACAATAATCCAATACAAAGATTTACAAGTGTGTTAGGCGGTGCGATTGGCACACCAGCGCAAAAAAAAACTCATTCTTATAGACTTTAATCGAAATCATTGAGTATTTTGCGAAAAAAAAGTTTTTTAATTGTTGTTGTATAACTTTACCTATTAGCAACAAGTTATGTTTGTCAATATTGTCAAAAGCGATTGGTAATGATGTAGTGTAAGCTCTTTTTATATTTTAAATAAATAAAATAAACAATAAAAATCAAACTCAAATAAATCTTTATTGTTCATCAAAATAAACAATAACATATTATGCAAAAAATAAAATTAATAAATAAAAAGTGGCCACATTTAGCAGTTTTGCTATAAATAAATAATAATAAAAATAACTTGTTGCTAATATTTACAGTTAAAATACAGGGTCTTCGGCAGATGGTTGAAAATACGAAAATGGGGGATAGGTGGGGTCGCCTCCCACCTATTTTGAGAATTAAAAAAAATCTAGGACTTGTAATTTTTTTTACAGGATTTTTTTCCTTTTTTTAGAAATTTTGCCATTTTTATACCTTTGAACACATGTAACTTTTTGTTTTTTAAAGCTAGCTCCAAAATTTTTTTTTAATAGACTTTTATAAGATTGTCGGCTCTAAAAAAAATTATGTTTGTTTCAAGTTATTGCTAAAAACAAAAATGTGGGCCCCCGAACTTAAAAAAAAAGTTGAACAAAAATTTAAAACTCAACTTTGCGATGCATTTAAAAAAAAATAATGGGGCTGGAAGGCTTCTGTTTTTTTTAAAACATCTCTAAAGCTTAGGCTTTTGAATGGTATGTAATTTGTTTCGGTATCTTTTTTGTAACCGGAGTTGTTAATTTTTTTTACTCAATTGGACCATGTTGACGAAATTCCACTAGTTACATGTTTTGTGAAATGTATCAAATGCAAAGTTGAAAATAATGTAAATACTTACTGTTGGGACGGTTACAAAGAGCAGGTACGTTTTTTTACATTTTTGCACACACATAATAGCTATCTTTTGTCTCTTTTACTCGGTGTGAAACGCTTGCGTACGCAGGTAATAATGGTTGTGTTGTGTTTCACTCTAGCTCGCTCATATCGTATCTTTTCTCTCTTTCACCTTGCATCTCGAACGCACGCATGAATAAAAGAATCAAAAAAACTTAACTCAACAAAATCACAAACACAGCAAAGTGAAATTAACGAAAACAAAGGTAGTAAGCGCATGAACACGAAAGGTCGCGGAGGCAGTTATGTCTCAACTAAATAAGAAGGGATTCTTTTATTCATGCGTGCGTTCGAGATGCAAGGTGAAAGAGAGAAAAGATACGATATGAGCGAGCTAGAGTGAAACACAACACAACCATTATTACCTGCGTACGCAAGCGTTTCACACCGAGTAAAAGAGACAAAAGATAGCCATTATGTGTGAAACGCTTGCGTACGCAGGTAATAATGGTTGTGTTGTGTTTCACTCTAGCTCGCTTGCTGTGTTTGTGATTTTGTTAAGTTAAGTTTTTTTGATTCTTTTATTCATGCGTGCGTTCGAGATGCAAGGTGAAAGAGAGAAAAGATACGATATGAGCGAGCTAGAGTGAAACACAACACAACCATTATTACCTGCGTACGCAAGCGTTTCATACCGAGTAAAAGAGACAAAAGATAGCCATTATGTGTGTGCAAGAATGTAAAAAAACGTACCTGCTCTTTGTAACCGTCCCAACAGTAAGTATTTACATTATTTTCAACTTTGCATTTGATACATTTCACAAAACATGTAACTAGTGGAATTTCGTCAACATGGTCCAATTGAGTAAAAAAAATTAACAACTCCGGTTACAAAAAAGATACCGAAACAAATTACATACCATTCAAAAGCCTAAGCTTTAGAGATGTTTTAAAAAAACAGAAGCCTTCCAGCCCAAGGAGTTTATAGGTAAATCTGGAGGCCACACTCTAAATACCTACTTGAAGCAAAGAAATATGGCCTTGAAGTTTCTCGTTACCGCTCCGTCTCTTTCTAATTAGGAGGTATGAACAAGACGTGTATAGGTGAAGCTCTTGCTCACACCCGCTAATTGAAAAGAGACGGAGCGGTAAAGAGACATTTCAAGGGCATATTTCTTTGCTTCAATTAGGTATTTAGAGTGTGGCCTCCAGTTTTACCTATAAACTCCTTGTTCCAGCCCCATTATTTTTTTTTTAAATGCATCGCAAAGTTGAGTTTTAAATTTTTGTTCAACTTTTTTTTTAAGTTCGGGGGCCCACATTTTTGTTTTTAGCAATAACTTGAAACAAACATAATTTTTTTTAGAGCCGACAATCTTATAAAAGTCTATTAAAAAAAAGATTTTGGAGCTAGCTTTAAAAAACAAAAAGTTACATGTGTTCAAAGGTATAAAAATGGCAAAATTTCTAAAAAAAGGAAAAAAAATCGTGTAAAAAAAATTACAAGTCCTAGATTTTTTTTAATTCTCAAAATAGGTGGGAGGCGACCCCACCTATCCCCCATTTTCGTATTTTCAACCATCTGCCGAAGACCCTGTATAACTGTTGTGTATCTTTAATTTTATAATTGTTAAATGAGGGTAACCGAATAAAGTCAGTTCATGTCAAGCTATCGTGTTGTTTGCTTCATGGTGACAGTGGTGCTACGAATTAAATAATTTTGGTGGTTTTCGGTTACAATTTTATCAAAAAAGCGATATTAAAGTGTTTTATATTCACACCAACAATCGTTATACAATGGAACATGCACGGCCGCCAGCGGAATTGTCACTAACGGGTGGTCCAGCGGAGCGCGCCGAAACGGCACAACTTCTGATGGGTCGCAGGCTAAATACCCGTTTACCTGTGCATGCTAACAGACTGCGGCCAGAAACTCCCGATGTGAACGATTACGCCAACATTATGCGAAATCAGGAGCGCAGTAAATGCTGGTATGACAGGAGCGCGCGCACACTACCGCACCTCCCGCCAGGCACTGAGGCGGTGATGCTGGACGGGCGCAGCCGGCGCCCAGTCCCAAGTAACGGGGCGCGCGCCAGAGCCTCGTTCATATTTTGTAGCGAATAGTCACGGACGACGCTTCCGCAGGAACAGGAGGGATTTATTAGTGGTGCCCTCTACTTCTGTGTCTACTTTGGAATCGCCAGGTTATACAGGCACTACTGAGAAGTTGCAAGGGACCGGGAGTGACGACAGTTTGTATGAGGATCCAGAATCTGAGAAACAAGATCACTCTGCGTCCGAGCAAAGCTATGACGATTTTACTCTTGATGAGCCAGATCCATCATTGTTTCACAGTGAGCCTGGGCAAATACACGGAAGGGAAGCTTTCCTTAATGCCAAAGAAAAAATGAAAATATGTACAAGAAATGAAATTTTAAGGAACGCTGTTCTTACTAAAATGTAAAAATAAATGTAATATGATTTAACTTGAGTTATCTTCTACATTTATATGATATTGTACTTACTAAAATATAGAAATAATTGTAAGATTTAATTACAGTTACCTTCTATATTAATTAAAAAAAAAAGGTAATTTAAATTAAATTAAAAAGAAAATAATATAATGGTTAACGTTAAGTTAATTCACAAAAATTGTTAACTACTTTTTTACTTTTTAGAAAAAAAAGAAGAGATGTCTCTTATGGGAGAGATGTTGTGTATCTTTAATTTTATAATTGTTAAATGAGGGTAATCGAATAAAGTCAGTTCATGTCAAGCTATCGTGTTGTTTGCTTCAATAACAATTAAACAATTAGTTGTTTTGCTATCCGCGCAAAATACTCTATTTCGATGAAAGTCCATATGAATGAGTAAATTATTTATTTCTATTATCGGGCCAGTGTGCTGCTAATCGAACCACCTTAAAACAATATAATTTATCATAAGAAATTAAAAAAAAATGTTCTTTATGTAGTATTTTATATTTAGATGGATACTCTAAGCAACAATCAAAATATTTTAGCTATATAACATAAAACTGTGTATATTCAATACTTTAGTATAAATAATAATCGAGGTAGCAAACAAAAATACTATAAACAGATCTAAAACATTGTCATTCATCATAAAAAGTGAGCATCTTAACGAACCATAGCAGAATTATTATTTTTTACTGAAATCACAAATTATGTCTGCTCTCTTTCCATGCATACTCATTTTTACCACTTCTACTTCTTCCTATCTTCTTATTAATGATAGTGTAGTGTGGCTTCCACCCACTTTTACATTTTTAAACAAATTAATACAATTATTAAGCATAATATCGCCATAACTAAAGTTAGTTTGTCAATTCGTGCCAGTAAAATAAACATTTCGGATCAATTATTCCACTACAACCGGATTTTCACACTAGATAAAAATTATCTCATTAAATGCAATGTTATCACAAAAACAAATCACAAGAAAAACTGTATAAGTGATTCATTTGCTTTGATTTATGAGTAGGTAAATTAGTTGTTCTAGCTATTACTTATTACGTAGGTATATTTAAAATCCAGGTGTAATAAAAGTTGTGTAAGACCCGTTTACTGGGGTTTCTACTTATCATACTGAACAACTTTCCCCAAGGCAACCATACAATAAAAAAATATACATAAAATTTGAAATCAGCTGATCGATTTGTATGGAGGTTGTATGGAGTCTAATATTTTTGCGAATGGACTATGGGGCTTTTGGGGAAAGTTGTTCAGTATGATGAGTAACAATCCCCAGTTAACGGGTCCTAGACAAACTTTGTTACACTCTGTATATTTTATATTTATGAGATTCAACTCAAGTTGTCATGTGATTGTTTAATGGATTGGACACACACAACATAAATCATGTCTACTCACATTAAAAAAAGTGTAAGCAACACGCGTTAACTTGATATACATAATTTAAACAAGTCTAAGCAACACTCATTAACTTGATATACATAATTTAAAAAAGTCTAAGCAACACTCATTAACTTGATATACACAATTTAAAAAAGTTTAAGCAACACTCATTAACTTGATATACATAATTAAGATAGAGATAAATACTCTTTATTGTACACACTAGTTTAAAAAAAAACAAATTTAAAAAAGTCCAAGCAACACTCATTAACTTGATATATATAATTTAAAAAAGTCTAAGCAACACGCCTTAACTTGAATACATAATTTCGTTTGCTTATTTAATTTCAAATACTATAACGATTTATTTTTTTACATTTCCTATTAATGATTTAAAATATAAAAATGTAAAACAGTATTATTTTTACCTACGAGCGAAGAATAGAAGGGTTATGTGATCCTGAGAAAAACAGACTTCGAGATTTTGACGGAAATGCACACATTGAGACACCACAAAAGTGTATGTGTGTGTGTGTGTGTGTGTGTGTGTGTGCGTGTGTGCGCATGCGCGTGCGGGTGTGTTTCCCTATCCTCGATTTGTAGGGAAACTGTTGGACCGATTTTGATGAAGTTTTTTACATGGATATTCATAGTTATTTTCCAGGGGTACCTTTTTGGATTTAACATTTTTAAAATATTAAGGGTACATCTACTATAAAAAAGTTTAAAATATTTATTTCTCAGCGCAGGACCGGTCGTCGTGGAAATCCTTGGGGGAGGCCTTTGTCCAGCAGTGGACGATTTGTGGCTGATATGATGATGATGATGATTTATTTCTCAAAAATTACGATAAGAATGTTTTCCAATTTTTGTAATGAACACCTAAAATATGCTATAATATTATGTAGTTACCATATAATATAGCATATTTTAGGTCATCGACAACAGTAATGAACACTTAATATATGTAATATATGTGCTATATATAATATATCTGGGTCAACTAAAAATGGTATTTATCATACAAGAAATTATTTAATTTTTTTTTCCAAAAAGGGTAAGTTTAAACACTTAAAGCATTCGAGAAACTCTTACTAGCGGCTATAATATGCCATCAGTGATATATCTAGGAAACCCTAAAAAGATAACCTTTCATATAAATTTTATAATGTTAAGACGCTTCTGCGAGGAGCTTCGAGGAGGCATGTTCTAAGAGGGGAGAATAGTTTTTTTAATTTTAAACGAGAAGATATTTTGCACTAACTACCTACAAATTGGCCTAAACATTTTTGACGTGACAACGTCTAATAAATCGATGGACGCCGGCTGCTCGCACGAAAAAGAATGACTCATTGTCCTGTTACGCTCATTGTCCCGTTACGTTATGACGTTGTCACGTTAAACTATCGTCCGTAAACCGACTTTACAGACAACCAGTTTTTTTAAATGAGCATTATATAAAAAGGTAGTTTTCCAAGTGATAGTTACTACTAAGTAGGACATTCTCGTTTATTTAAGTCGTGTCTGCACTAGTCATGTGCAGAAAATAATGAGATTTTACATGTTCTTTTGAGAAACTCGTTCCTAGTGAAATTTAAGCAATTCAACAACTGTTATGCTATAAAATTCCAATGAAGTTTTTCAGGACTCGTCAAAGATGCAAGTCCCATACGTTCTCGATGGAATTTAGTTTAAGTAAGATATTATAGCCATGTTAAAATGCGTATGTTCGTAGACATGTGAAATTAACCATGTTCAAAGCCCGAATAGAAAGCTAACGGTTCAGTTATGTATGTAACTTCACCAAAATTGTGCGCAACAGATCAAAGAAGTACTAACTAAATGTTACACAAACAGTATCCATCGATCTGTCATGAAAATCGAGTTGGTTAAATTTAATAGCACCGATTTCGCTTACTTAAAATAGTCACAAGAACAAAAAGATCATATTTTACTCTGTGACGAATCAAAATTTTGTTTAAGGCCTGATATGAGAAGTATGTGCCCTTGCCTGGGAAACACTTATCGACTCAGCTGTTTTCAAGAAGTCTAACCATTTAGCGGTTCTACAATGGTGGTTTCGGCAGATTTTGCTAAAGACCGAAAAAAGTAAAGTACAACGGTCAAAATTATATACAGATAACGTTTTTCTAGCATCCTTTGATGCTAAGTATGAGGTTAAACATGATTCATACACGATAATATCCGCCTACTGCCAAGATGACCCGAAAATGTCTGATAGTAAGATTGGTCGTCGTATTTTCAACCGACTTCCAAAAAGGAGGAAGTTTACAATTCGACTGTATATATTTTTGTGTGTGTGTGTGTGTGTGTGTGTGTGTGTTACGCGATATCTTCGCAGATTGTGAACCAATTTTCATGATTCTTTTTTATTCGATAGGGTATGCTCCTGAGTTGTTCCCATATAAATTTTATCAAAATCGGTGTGGTACTTTTTTAGAAAATTCATAAAAACCAAAAATAATAATTCTAAATTGTATTAAGTTTTTGCTATGGAAGTAGGTTTTTTTAAACTTGTTTAGCGTTTCCAATTATATCATGGCTATGTCGGTCGTTCGTCCTGAATCCCATCGACAATGTATGAGGTAGTGACGAGTTCTGAAAGATCTCGATGAGGTTTCAATGGCACTACAGTAGTAAAACTGCTGAAATACCACTGGGAACGAGTTCCTCAAGAGGACATCAAAAATCCCTTCATTTCCTGTAAATAACCAGTGTAGACACGTTAACAAAATGAAAACGTCATATTATCTCTACTAGCCGTCCGCGTTGTTTTCGATTTTCCCGTGGGAATAAGACGTTTTCCCGGGGTAAAATTAGACTGTGTCCTATTCCAGGACCTAGCCTATATATGTGACAAGTTTCATCCCGATCCGTCCAGTGGTTGAAGCGTGAAAGAGTAAAAAACATCCATAAATACATACAAACTTTCACATTTATAATATTAGTAGGATTATGATGACAAGGGTTTACCAATATAGTTGATAATGTAGGGTAGGGTAGAGTAGGGTTGGGTAGTGTAGGGTAGGGTAGTGTAGTGTAGTGTAGGGTAGGGTAGGGTAGGGTAGTGTAGTGTAGTGTAGGGTAGTGTAGTGTAGGGTAGTGTAGTGTAGGGTAGTGTAGTGTAGTGTAGTTAGGGTAGGGTAGTGTAGTATAGGGTAGGGTACTGTATGGTAGGGTAGTGTAGGGTAATGTAGTGTAGGTTAGGGTAGTGTAGTGTAATGTAAGGTGGAACGAAGTTCGCCGGGACAGCTAGTAGCAGATAAAAATAATTGTTAATACATACAGTGAAATAATACTGAAAGTTAATACTTTCACTTGGAAAACCAACTCATTTCACTTTTTGAAGAGCCAAATCGATTTATTTACATATGTGTATGTATGTTATTTTCTTTTTAAATTAACTCATCAACATTTTAATATTTGAAATCTTTATAGTTACATCAACAATAAGTTGTTTAAACATTTTTGACGTGTGTATTTTACACAAAAATAATGGGAAATACTGTAGCTAACTACTCACTGACTGATGTAAAAAATAAAATAAGAATAAAAAAATAACACTGTCAACTTACTGCTAAGGTATGAAGGTATGCCAACATTCTTCTTTCAAGTACAGAAGAGGGGGTCGGACAAAATCAAAAATAAATTCTGAAATATGATATCCTAAATTGCTCTTCTCTTGAAGTTTCAAAAACCCTTACTTGTTTTGTTTTTCTATCAATCACGTCTTCAATTTTTAATTGATCAAATTTACAAAATAAGTTCGTCAATGACGCTAAAAGTCTATGTGTCACTTGTGTGTATTTCAAACATTTTCAGAACAATATTTCGTTTTTGACAGATCATAAAGAGTAACTCAAATGACTAGCAGTCCGATCCCCTATTGTATAAAATAACTTCTAGGAGCATCTTCAGTACTACGGTACCTATTGGCTATATTTTTTTCCCATTTCGCTAGTTCTGCGTCTGGAAGCTTCGATTGCTTTGATGAATGCTGATCTGAAATTAAGAAAATAAAAAAAATCATTTTTCATCCCCCACATCATCATCATCAACATATCAGCCGAAAACGTCCACTGCTGGACATAGGCCTCCCCCAAAGATTTCGACGACGACCGGTTCTGCGCTGCCCGCATCCAGCGGCTTTCCGCGACTTTCACCAGGTCATCTGTCCACCGAGTTCATCCCACACAACACTAACTTTTTTTTATCTACAATTGATAAGCCCTTGGCATCGTCTCACCTGATGGTAAGTGACAATGATACCGAAGATGGAAGCGGGCTTACCAAGATTCCCCAACGCAATGGAGATCTGGCTATCTTATTAGATAAGATGGTGCTATGAAAATGCCCTACTATCAATCAAACCGAGTCTTACAAAGTTGACCCCGCCGGGAATTGGACCCGCGACCCCCTGGTGTGGAGCGAATGGGCTAGCCATAACGCCACTTTTTACCGCTAAAAATATCCATTTATTTAACTCCTAACAGAAACCTAACCCAACTTGAAATAAAATATGTTTCATTAATTTCTTAGTTAGTATTTTCCATGTTGTTTTAATAATAATTTTATGTCAATGTTGTGTACACCTATAATAAGCATTTGTATTAGAATAAGACCTAACTATGTTTTGGAAACGTGTAATATTTATGCCGTTAGTGTGCCTTATTCAAATAAAAAAAAAAAAAAAAAAAATCACACCGATACATAGGGGTATCAGGTCAGAAAAGTGGACAGTTATCAATTGGGATTGGTTTTTTTTTGGCGGGATTTGTGGTAGACGCATTCGTAGTTTTATTTTGTTGTTTTTTCATTGTTTTCTGCTAGGATTTTGTTTAAAAAGTGGTGCATTTTGGAGAAAATCGTCTAGTGCACGTGAGCAATGTGGAGAACAAGAAAATAAAACGAAGGAGGACGTGAGAACCCAACTTGCTCTAGGTGCAGTTTTATAGACGCCTTACAGCAACTGGGTGTTCCACCTCAGAATGTAGCTGCTGCAAATGCTGTCAAGAACTTCAGAGAAGATTTGTAATGCACCGGCACTAGCATTACAAATCCAAAAGCTAAGGAAGCTTAAGGTGGTTGCAGAGGCGTCATTTTCATACAAAACGTTTGACCAATACACTCATCGAGTGTTAGATTATTAGGTTATCAAACAATGTCAAAAAAATGTTTAAAAAATCTTGTTTTCGCGAATGAAATCAGATTTGTGATAAATCGAACAATTGAAAAGTTATTAAGGTTTTAAATCTTGTTCAAAAGTGTCGATTTTACGTATGTGTGCGTTACATTTACACAACATAGACACTTATGTGTACCGTAAAGCTATATATGAACAGTGCGTTCTGAAACTCTACTTGTGTTATAGGAATCTAAATATAAAATGTTTTTTCAGAGTGAATACAAATCGATTTATTTTTTATTAATAACACCCATAATTAATAGTGTAAAAAACTAATACAAAGATTCAGTTTTTCAAAGATGTTCTTATATTTTTGTTAAAAAAATTAAAACAATACACTTTTCGAACGCACTTATCCCCGTAACACTCTGTGGCTGAATATGAATGAATCAGTGTTGCTATATATACGGATTTATCTGCACTCGTATGGATTTTTGAGGTCCAATGCGGATAATTCATGATTATGGATTTACGCGACACAAATATCATATTACTACATCTAAAGGTATTGTTTACAGGTTGAATTTATGTATATTCCTTTCGTTTTCTTTAAAATTTGACTTGTACTCATGTAACTGAAAAACTTTCCCCAAGGAACCGGCTGCTGTGTCATATTCATACAAATTTAGCTTTGTTGGACTTCTCAAACTTTGTATGGAGAGTCCAAACATTTGGATAAGATAACAAAAAAATATATATTACACTTTAGAATTCTGTACATATTTTTACGAGAAAGTTTATGCGACTTGTGGCGTATCATTTTTGTCATACGGTATAGGGTATTTGACAGTGTTTAAAATAAATTAAAAAATACTATTCACTAAATAGCATTTCCTACAAAAGCATAAAAACATTCATTTAAAATTTTATTCTAAATTCAATTTTATATTTATCAAAATCACTAAATCAGTTCGTCAAAGACAATGACGTCACAATTTTGTAACACGAACCATTTCAGAACAAAATTTCGTTTTTGACCGTTGATAAAATTAACTCAAATGACTAGCAGTCAAATACCGGATTGTATTAACAATTTTAACTGACAATTATTTACTGTTGCACGAATTTTGTCCAGATTTTGGACTGAAGATAGATTTCTTGATTCCTCCATATGGCAACACTGTTTTTTTGCTCTGCACTGCAGTTAGTTTGTGAATTTGGTAAACAAATGGCTTTTGTAACAAAATGAATTAACGCTTTTACAATAAATACGTATACTCAGGACGCAAAGTAAACCCAAAACGATCGCGAGCCGGTTTGTTACGGTATCATGCACTAGAATAGAAATGGCTTCGTAAGTACCTATAATACAGGCAATCCTCTTCGGTGTTTGTGAATATTACTTACACTGTTGGTGTGTCGCTATCAACCGTTCAGAGTGCTCCAGCGATTTGAAGAGACTGGATTCAATATGCACAGACCAGGAACAGGCCGAACAAGGTGCACGACAGCGCGGGACGATCGATATATGGTGTCAACAATATTGAGAAATCGATTTCAAACGGCTGTTGAAGTCAAAAATCACCTTCTAAGTGCTGAAGAGAGCAATCCGGGCACGTGTACAGTGAGGCCGCGTCTTGCTGAAGCGAACATGAAGCCATTTAGACCCACCAATGGTCCAAAACTCGGAAGGCAGCATCGAAATTCAAGGCTGAGTTATGCTAGAGAACACATGAATTGGACTTTCAATGACTGGTCAACAGTTATGTTTTCGGACGAGTCGAGTATCATGCTATACAAGCACGATGGGAGACGAACTTTAACTGCAGAGAGATACGTGAATGAAACCTTAAATGAGTATGTTGGCCCACTTTTAGTAAACATGCGCAAGAATGCCATCCACCGCTCCACTGGCAAGAAGTGACGACGTTCCTGCTGTCAAAAGAGCCGTCAACTGCCAAGCGGTGATGCGGTACCTTGCTAGCTGTCGTCACATATTTCATTGTTTTGTTAAAAAGAAACGGAACGTGTTGTGAAAATAGAATACAAAACGCTCCTATGCTATCATAGGTGTAACTTATAACGCCGAGTTCGTTAAGAAACAAGCTAACTCGTTGTAGAATAATCTATACAAGATAGATTTTGTAATTGTGACAATCCTTAGCTATAATATTGGTTGACTTTTTTTTCGGTTTTGTTTTTTGTTTTTTGTCTCTGACAGAGCCGATCCACTGGCAAGAAGTGACGACGTTCCTGCTATCAAAACGAACGTGATTTCCTAGTACCGTTTCCGAGTGACGGCAGTGCTTTTGAGTTCGTGGTTTATTTTTGTTATGTTAAATGTATCTTTTGTGGTCTTTTAGGTTAAATTAAAGTAAAACAATCTTTTCTCTTTTCAAATACATAATTATTTCATTGTTATTTATTAGATCTTTGGGTATTTATACAAAAAACCGGAAAAAACCGAAAAAAAAGTCAACCAATATTATAGCTAAGGATTGTCACAATTACAAAATCTATCTTGTATAGATTATTCTACAACGAGTTAGCTTGTTTCTTAACGAACTCGGCGTTATAAGTTACACACTTGTAACATTCATAGTACTTGATAAATCAAGCATATTGTAACCGGAGTCCGCGAACAGGTGCGCCCCCCCGGCGGGCTGTGGCAGTTGGCGGATAAACGAGTTTCAAGTGCTTGCCAGCGGAGCGGGCAAGATAATGCTCATCCCCACACAGTGGCCAGCACGCAGCCCAAACTTGAACTTCATCGAGCATGCTCGGATGAAGCAGTGATAGAGGAATGGGAGAATAATCCTCAGCATCAACTCAGAAATCGAAAGTGGAAAGCATGCTAAACCGTGTAACAGCTGTTTTAATAGATCTCAGTGGTAATACAAAATACTAAAATGTGTGAAAATTGCAATTTCGAAATCTAGTGAAAAATTTACATTTTTTCTTAACTTACTTTTATTCAAAATAAACTTTTATGACTTATTTTTATTATTATACTAGCTGTCCCGGCGAACTTCGTTCCACCTTACACTACACTACACTATCCTACCCTACACTACCCTACCCTACCCTACACTACACTACCCTACACTACCCTACACTACCCTACCCTTCCCTACACTACCCTACCTTACCCTAACTACACTACACCTACACTACACTACCCTACCCTAAAACCAATTATTTTTGACTGATATTTTTTTTATTGATGAATATCATATTTTAATACTTATTATCCTATTCCAGACAAAGACAAATGCAAAAACACAAAAATCATAAAAATTGGCCCAGCCGTTCTTGAGTTATAATGGTGTAACTAACACAACTTTCTTTTATATATATAGATGCACTATAAAATTGTCTATAATACAGTCTTTATTTCATAAAGCTTGTTACAATATTTTGGAAGTTATTGAGGTTTTTGTTACAGACCCATTTCCTTTGCTGTCGAGTGTATTTACACAATAATTAGTAAATTGTATATCGTAATGTGATATTTTTAGGCCGAACACAGGCAACAACAGCAATCACTAAAATATACAAAGCTGTTCATAAGTAAGTAAATCATAGATATTCCATTTGATAAGTTTAAAAAAAAAGGAAAAAATGGAACCCTTATAGGATCACTTTGTTGTCTGTCCGTATGTCTGTCAAGACCCTTTATTTCGGAAACGCATGGAGGTATCGAGTTGAAATTACAACCGTATAGTCCGGTCTACAGTCCCTTGAAGCTGTGAAAAAAATCAAGCTTCTAGGTTAACGTAAAAAAAGATACGGCCGTTTATGCTGCAAAAAACGTATATTTCGACACTCTCAAGGGAATCAAAATTCATAGGGTATTTTCCGTTGACCTAGAACTATGAAATTTGGCATGTAATACCGTCTTGTACTACAAGTATAGGGATAAATCTGAAAACTATGCATTTGTAAAAATATAATCTTTATATATAGTATGTAATCAATTATGCAAGGAACGGCGGTCCAAATTTTGAATTGAGTTAAGCGTGTCATATGAGGTATCCTATGAAAGGGCTTCATTTTCAGAAGCTTAAACAGACTTTTAATTATTTTTTTGATGTATAGTTTTTGATTTATGACAAACTGTAAAATTAATTAAGACAAAATGTAACAAAAACCCCTTTTTTATATGTGTAGGTAGGTACCTAATGATTTTGGCGTATGTAGTACCTAACAGTCTGCACTGTTATGATTTATAATATGGATCTACAATTTTGTACGGAACCCTCGGTGGGCGAGTCTGACTCGCACTTGTCCAGTTTTTTGTAATGACAAAACTTATCGAGAGCCATTTTTGAGAAACCTATGTTTTACCCTTTTCTCATGGCAGGTCGTAAGAGTTTTACCAGATAAAGTACCACCTGTAGCATATTATAGATATTAAATTTGAAAAACATCTTGAAGAATTTTTTGGGGATCAAACAAAGATTTGTTACCATAGATGGGTTATGCACTAACAACATTTGAAAATCGAACCCCTTTACACACAGTAATAAAGGTAGTTCACTTCCATTGCACCGAATGCTACTAAGAATGCTTTTATTTGCTTCACTTTTTGTACGCATGTAACCTATCTATATCTCTGGGAATAAATGATTAAAATTGAAAAAAACATGATATGGAATATGATTATTTTTTTTTATGTATGTCCCTTGTGCCAACTTTTAACCGCCTCCGTGGTGTGATGGTTAGTCCATTTGCTTCACACCAGGAGGTTGTGGGGTCAACTTGTAAGACTCCGTTTGGTTGGTGGTAGGGCATTTTCTAAGCCCGCCTGGCTAGCTACCACCATCTTATCTAAGTCTTGCCGCCGAACATCAGTGTTAACAATGTTGATGTGTTCCGGCTAGAAGATAAGATAGCCAGTTCTCCATTGCATTGGGGAATCTTGGTAAGCTTGCTTCCATCTTTGGCATCATCGTCACTTATCATCAGGTGAGATGATGCCAAGGGCTTACCAATGGTGAATTAAAAAATAATAATAAGGCTTCAGCAGTGCCCATGAAAATGGTTATTATGTGTGAAGGTGGTGATCATCATCATATCAGCCAAAAGACGTCCACTGGTGGATAAAGACGTCTCACATCCAGCGATACTTTCTATATATTTTTGCTGATCAACTGTAATTACATTCCTTTCTCGATCTACATTGATATTCATTTCTAGATATCATCTCACAGGACCTAGGTTTTCATATCTTAAACCACGATCTGCTATACTAAATGATTAAAACAAAAGTTTATTTGGGCTGGAAGTACTTATATTTTTACAATGAGAAACAAATCAATTACAACAATAAAGTCTCTGTCACACCATAGAAGAGACAGAACATAAAGACTTAATGGAAGATATGCAAACTTCGCGTTTAACTACCAGAGAGAAGGTGTCCTCATAATCTATTCCAGGTTGCTGCGTGAAACCTTTTGTCACTAGTCTCCCATGATAATGCACTTTGTTGTTCTCATCAAACTGTTTATTTAGCACCCACTTGCACTTATCAACTATTGTTGCACCACCTGACATATCAATAAGCTCCCGAGCATTGTTTTCCCTGAACGACTGTTATGGCTCAGCAGCTGGATATGTACACACGGAGAAACCATATCTATTGAGGTAGGTATTTTCCTCTCTCTGTTTTCGTTCTCTATAGCACATTGAGTAGACATGGGCTTTCTTTCCATTTCCCCACTGAATCTGTCCTCCTGGCTGTCTTCAGGTGACATTTCTTCTCCATGAAACCAGATAACACTATTCTTCAGTTTCCTCATTTCCATTTTGTCTTCCATTACAATCACGTCTCTGCTAGTTATCTGCATTTTTACAAGGATTCTACACTGTATCCAAAAAGATAATCGTAAAAACGATTTCTGAAAATCCGATGTGCTCTCTATTTTGCTTTTTAGTCCTAGGAATAAAATGTAATTTTGTTTATGTAGGTATATTTCGTAGTGATTTCTATTCTCTTTGTATACCGCTATTGTAAACTGACAGATATTACGCGACTTTTTATTGAATGAATTGCACCCACACACTTACAATTCGTGCCTGCAGTGTGCGTGACTGCTATCAGCTGCTAATTGTGGGATAACACGGGAGAATAAAACAATAAATGAAGTTAAACACTTACTATATCATCGAAACATCAATAAAAGGGCTCGCGAATAAACAAATTTTGCTTCAAACTTATCTAATTTACGAAATATTTGTGAAAAACAACAATATTTGCTCGCCAGCGCCATCTAGGTTGCGATGTCTATTTTTGTTTCCTCTGCAACCGCCTTAAATACGTCAGACCTGGCTGTATGGTCTTAGTAACCTTTGCCTTTTCCGCGCTTTTTGTAAGCCGGAAAGAAGAAACCAAAAAAAAAAAAAAACAATTGGGATATACCGTTTTACCTTTATAATTTACAAAACTATTAGTCGTAGAAACATGAATATGGTGTCATTATTTAGCTATATGACGTAGTTTGCGTCGGGGCCGGGTGGGACTGCGGGGGAGGGGCACTGCGTAAAATGACCGAAACCGACACACTCGCTCTTTCTTTTCAGTATTACTCCCGACTCACACGTGATAGCGCGGTGATTCTTTCGTTTGTTTATACTAGAGCTTATTTAGACCAATCGATTAAGAAATAGTATGTGATTTTACCTCAATTTTTGTTTTCTGGAATGTGCACATGAAGTAGTGTTCTCATGTTGTGGTCAAAACATACAGAAGTGTTATTTCCTGTTGTGGTCAAAACCCACAATACACAGTGATAATGCTGATTGTAGTAATCAAATAATTAATTTGTTTTTTTGTACTTACTTTTTTAAATGCCAAGAAAATGCATATTTTGAGAGATCAGAGTAAAACTTAATTCCAACATGAACCCTCAAATAGTCATAACATAAAACAATATTCACATGGTCGAAACCGCAGACCAAAGCTAGTCCTGTATATTTACCTTATACTCCCTTCTTCAAGAGCCGCTACACCAGCTATAGTACTTCCCCCAGGAGAGCAAACTTCGTCCTTCAGCAGGCCGGGATGCTTTCCAGACTGCAGCACCATCTGGCCGCTCCCGGCTACCACTTGAGCGGCAAACCGCAGGGCTTGAGCCCGCGGAGCTCCTTGCTTCACTGCTCCGTCAGCCAGCGCTTCTATTACCACATACATCTAAAACGTGATAAGATAATACAATCCTTACTAATATAAATGTGAATGTGTTTGTTGTTACCGTTTCATGCTTCACCAATCTTGATGAAATTTGGCATGCAGGTAGCCTGTGTCACTGGGAAGGACTTAGGCTTAGGCTACTTTTTATCCCGTGAAAATAGCATAGTCCGATGCAGTTACTTAGGGAACTGAAAAAAATACTATTTTTTTGGTTTATTTCTTTGACATCGCAACAGAACAATGGATTGTTGTGTTTTTTTACAGAAATGGTTGAGGAGGTGGGAAGTGACATAATTTAATAATTAGCATATCTTGACATAGTTCCCGAGGGATCTGGGGGGCAAACTCAAATCCACGCTCGCGCACGTCGGCGACGGAGCAACGGATTGAAGTGATTTTTGTATAGAATTGGTTGAGGGGGTGGGAAGTGACATAGACTGCTAATCAGAATAGCCTGATAGTTCCTGAGGGATCTGGAAAAATCTCATGTCCACGCTCGCGAAGCGCTTGTGGCTCGCGCACCACTCACCCTTAAAGACAGTCATAAAAAAGCTAGTATTAATTTGTAAAGTGCAGAGCAATAACAATAACTTTCAGAATTCATTAAAACTCTGAATGCGTAAAAACTTAACCCCTCTTTTGGTCAATCGGGTAAAACTGTATCCTATGTCACTCACGAGATCGAGAAGAATCTTGCGATACGTCCTACGTCAAAATCTTTCAAGCTGTTCAGGCTCCAACAGGGAACACAGAAGTCTGTCTACATACATACATAAATACAAACACTCGAAAAACATAACCCCCCCTTCTGAGGCAATTGAGTAAAAATTAACAAAATATAAAAATTGTGAAGGCATTAAAATGTAATGACCACCAAAAAATACTTTGATACCCTAAGGCTTAGGTGGTTAGGTTGGTTTGGAGCTTAGGGCCTAAGCTCTATTACCAAAAAAATGTATTCCAACACCAAATTTAGTAAATGAGCACTAAATCTTAGCGAGTAAATTATTACGCTATTTCTGCCTAAATAAACCACACAAAAAAAAAAGATAACGCTAAAATAAGTTTTTTCTAAAAAACTGTAAATGAGCAAGCAAAGCGCTCAATATCAGTTTCGGTCAGGTTTGATTGATTATACAGTCAAAGAGCCTCGGGTAGCAAAACGCTGCGCAGAAGAAGAATGCTACACGCTACGCGCTACAAATTAAAGTGTGGTTAAAATTTTGGTGGTCATTAACTATTTTTAGGTTAACAACGTTTATGTTGGAGTCATTTGCTTTAATAGTATAGCAAGATGTAAAAATTTTGGTTATAATTTACAATAAAACGGTTATAATTTACAATAAAACGGAATTTTAACTTTGGTGCTCATTTATTATTTTTGGCAGTAAAGTATTGTTTTGATGTTGTATTTTACTATAACTGATAAGCTATTTGTAAAAGTAAATAACTCCGACTACTGATCCGAGGGTTGTGGGTTCGATCCCCATCCAGGGCAAGCATTTGTGTGATGAGCAGATTTGTTTGCTCTGTGTCTGGGTGTTAAATATCTATATATGTAATGTATTTAAACATATATAAGTACTAGCTGTCCCGGCGAACTTCGTACCGCCTTACATTACATTACACTGCCCTACCCTACCCTACCCTACACTACACTACCCTACCCTACACTACCCTACCCTACACTACCCTACCCTACACTACCCTACATACACTACACTACTACCCTACAATACTCTACACTACCCTACACTACACTACCCTACCCTACCCTACACTACCCTACCCTACACTACCCTACCCTACCCAACATACACTACACTACACTACCCTACACTGCACTACCCTACCCAGTCGAAAGGTATCGACATCTGTTAGAATCATTTGGAGTTAACAGATAATTGTGACTGTCAAATAATAACAGACAAATAATTAGCAATAAATTAAAATTGCGACTATAATTTGAGATTTAAACTATCCTATCTCTCAAGTTGGATCGAACTGCACATGGTGTGCGAATTTTATTATAATCGGTTAAGTGGTTTAGGAGTCCATTGGGGACAAACATTGTGACACGAGATTTATATATATTAAGATGTATTTCAGTCTCTGGTAACCCATAACACAGGGAATCGTACTTTGGGGCCAGATGACCATGTGTGATTTGTCCCAGAATATTTACATAATGATCACAAATTTAACAGTTTATTCATTCTTTTCATAAATGGGCCATCAATGTATTTGTAAACTGTAATGTAAAATAACTCTTTTAGCAAAGTTCAAATATGAATGGTTTGTTTAACTGGCTGCTGGATGGGGACAGAGCAGGACTGGTTGTTGTGGAATCCTTGAGCAAGGCCTTTGTACAGTAGTGGACATCTTTAATGATGATGATAAAGTATGTAGTACTCACATATGCAGGCCCGCAGCCAACCAACGAGCCCAAAGAATCCATCATGGTCTCTGGAACTTTTTCGCAAATGCCACAACTGGACATGATCTTCTCTAGTGTTTTACACTGCTCATCAGTGACATTGGGTCCCGGAGTGTACAGGCAGGCCCCGGCTCCAACTGTGAGAGGTGTGTTGGGCATTATCCTTATAATTCCAACTGAAAATGGTAGGGCACTGAGCTCCTACAAAGATATAAATAAGTAACTGCATAATTTTTTGAGTAGCTTTCCAGTATGGTGACATACATTAAGTTCTTGTATTGAAGATAAGTTAGCCTGTTCCCCAGCAGTTTGTGGATTCTTGGTATGCCCACTTCCACCATCATTTATTTTCATTACTAACCATCAGGTGAGATTACCAACCATGATTAAAAAATTCAACAAATAAATAAAATTAGGTAAACAACTTTCCTTAGAATTTTCCAACAATGTAATCAAATATCACTACTTGCAATTGGCAGTAAATTGTTCATCATTATGGTATAGTTTTTTTTATGCTAGTTGCACTATCATCAACCTTCAACTGTAAGTGATAGTAGAATAATCATAGCCAGTGATAAAATGTTTTGTTAACATTGTTGGAAAATTCTAATGAAAGATACTTTAATGTGCTTAACCACTGAACAGTCGCTAGCCTACAAAATGGTCAAAACTTTGTAGTCAGGACAGTAAAGTTACTAGCCAGTATTTTGGCCATGCAAGAGGGGGGAGCTAGGTGTCTAGATGTGTTAATATTAGTGGTGCATAATTCAACCAACAAAACAGCCATGGACTGGCCTACGCAAACAGTGGTTTTGATGCCTACAATTGGCATCTGTTTTCTTAGTAGCATTCGGTGCAATGGAAGCAAACTCCCTATAATATTGTGTGTGTAAATGGGTTCAATTTTCAAATGTTCTTTGTAAGTGCATAACCCATCTATGGTAACAAATCTCTGTTAGTTGCAACATAGTTTATCACCAAAACTGTACTTTTATCAGTGGCTTATTTTTGACATGTTATCAATTCCTGCCATTCAAATGGTATCGTATTATGTTTTGTTCATAGATCACGCTTCATTTTCTTATACATAGTTTATACTTTAAGCTTTCTGTTGGTACCTTTTATTTTACGGAGCATAAAGTATTATAGGAAATACAATTTTCTTAACTTGATAAGCAAATTGTAAGTTTATAAATTTGATAACATCATTTCGACATTGACTGTTGAGGGGGAGGGGAAGATGGGGACTGCAACTAGAGTGGTTATATTGTTTGTATATACTTACAATATTAATTAAAAGGCCTGGTGGGGGAGGCCTTTTTCCAGCAGTGGACAACTTTCGGCTGGTGTGATTATGATGATTTATAAAAAAAAAATACTAATTATAAGTTAAAACAAAAGTGTTTAACTGCCTCCACGGCATAATGGTTAGTTAGTCCATTCACTTCACAGGTTTGATGCCTTGCAGGCTCCTACTTTGGGAGACTCGTTCGGTATAAAGATGTGCTCCGGTATGAAGATTAAGATAGTTAATTCCCCATGGGAAAACATTGGAAAGTCACCTTTCTACCTTTTGCATCATCATTAGTTAGGTAGTGCCTAACTTCAGGTATAATCTCACCTGATGCCAGGGCTAATCAACTGGGGAAAAAAGCCAAAGGGGTATCCCAATATTTTTGGTGGCTACATAATTACTTACAATAATTAATAGTTCTCAGGTCCAAAATATACCTTTTGCAACTCAGAAAGTGGAATCCCAGCCAACATAGACACGAACAATACATGTTGAGGATGAGGCGATGTAAGAGTATTTGCGCATTCCGTAACAGCCATGTGTAGCAGACCCGGCTTTATTCCCAAGAATACCATTGGGCACTTGCAGCACACTTCACCATTCTTGGTCGTTGGATTTGCACCAATTTCTTTCCAGTATGTCAGGCTTTCTAGTCGGGGCCCTGACACCCAAATATTTGATGGTGTAATCAACTCTGTAAAAAAACCATCGACATGTAAAAACATAAAAATAAACTTCTCAGACCTACTTGTAGGCAGGTACATTTTGAAAACCTTCACACTCACAGTCCACGTTTTTGGTTAGGTAGGTATAAAAAATATATTTCATCATCATCATATCAGCTCATATACGTCCCCACCGAGGGGCTCGAGCCTACCCTCAATTAGGGTGATCGGGCCTTAGTCGACCTCGCGGGCCCAGTGCGGTTTGGTCGACTTCGCACATAACCTGCGAGTTTCTCCGCAGGTATGTGCAGGTTTCCTCACAATGTT
Source organism: Coleophora flavipennella (assembly GCA_947284805.1). Classification (NCBI taxonomy): domain Eukaryota; kingdom Metazoa; phylum Arthropoda; class Insecta; order Lepidoptera; family Coleophoridae; genus Coleophora; species Coleophora flavipennella. Next base: position 18,577,091 of record OX369257.1, read on the forward strand.
TTCCTTCACCGTCGGATAAAAGTACATATGAAATCACAGTGGTACGTGGCAGGATTCGAACCACGACCTTCCGGACAGGAGGCGGCGGCCCTAGCCGTTTCGCCACCGACGCTCCTATACTTTCTAATAAAATAACTAAACAAATATATATATTAACAAACAATAAATAAAAGGCAGGTAACTAACCATTTTTTATTATTCCTTTCAAAATGGCTGTCGACATATTTCCTCCTCCAATAAAACCAACGTGTCCAGACATAATTTTTCTGAAAATTATAGAAATAGGTACTAGACTACAACAGTGTTGCCAACAATAATTTTGTGATTCCGCCGACTTTATTACGAAATTCCGTTAAAAATCCGTTAAATCTCGTATTTACAGACAGTTTCTATTTTTCTTTTTGTATTACAGAATTATTTTACTAGCTAGGGATTCAAGGCCTGATAAAGCCGCCTACTCACGATACTGTTAATACAATATTACACTTTCCACAATGATTATCTATCGGTTTGTACACTTTTTTCAACCATAAACCGAGCGCGCCAAGAAACGGACGCGTGAAAATAATTGAAATCTATCTTTATTTCATATAAAATCTTTTGCTACTAAATTCCGCCAGCAAACCCGTTAGCCGTCAAAATAGTATTTATTCCGTTTCTTTATAACATAATCCGCTAGATATGACGGGAAATCCGTTAAGTTGGCAACGCTGGACTACAAAAACTTTTCCAACAAAATGTATTATTATTATTTTTTTTTACTTCGCCCTTTTAGGGCAGGCTAAGGCTCATTGGCCATACCGCCTAGTCTTCAGTATATGTTATTCAGCAGTATTAATTTGTAGAATTCACGTCTTCAGTATTTTTTTAGTATATTTTTCAGATTATGTAGTAATTTTCTCCTTTTCAGTTTTCTAGGTCACTGTTCTTCACGTTCACATCATGTCATTGTCTATATACTAACCTAACCTACATACTCTAGCAAAATGATAGCACTTTTGCTAAAGCTTGCTCGGACTTCTTGTGGGAACTCGAAACACAGTATACACACTTTTATTTCATTATCCTACACAAGAAACACATAAATGATACTTCGCTGATAAATACACTATCAATATTACACATCGAAAACCACTAAATGTAATTTTTCGGATAATAAAAGAAAAATGACAAACTGAACGCTACAAATTCCCGCCAAAAAGTCACAAAATGTATTAATGTAGATTGTTTTTTTTTTCTTCGCCCTTTTAGGGCAGGCTAAGGCTCATTGGCCATACCGCCTAGTCTTCAGTAAATGTTTTTCAGTAGTATTCACTTGTAGAATTCACGTCTTCAGTAATTTTCAGTAGTTTCTTCACGTTCACATCATATCATTGTCTATAAACTAACCTAACCTACATACTTTAGCAAAATGATAGCACTTTTGCTAAAGCTTGCTCGGACTTTTTGTGGGAACTCGAAACACAGTATACACACTTTTATTTCATTATCCTACACAAGAAACACATAAATGATACTTCGCTGATAAATACACTATCAATATTACACATCGAAAACCACTAAATGTAATTTTTCGGATAATAAAAGAAAAATGACAAACTGAACGCTACAAATTCCCGCCAAAAAGTCAATGTAGATTGTTTAGTCACATTGTAGTGATTACATTTTTTTATGAGTATATTTACGTCTCTGGGTACGAAGCCCTTACAGTATTCATTAAATGAGCGTTTTTCCTCCTAAGGTTCTCTACCACGCCAAGGAATGGCGACGCGGTCGTTCTTTGATTCAAGTTCCTATTTGCGCATGGTCTTTCTGCCATTTGTATTTATTGTTAATGAATTCTTATAAATACAAATGCCAGAAATAAGATTAAGGTCAAAACTAATAATACATAATAACTTCACTGAGTAAAATTCACATATAAAACTTTTATGTAGCTTTTTACAAGCTGATGAACTTGTTAACACGCACCAGAAAGAAAAGTATTCACGAAATCACGAACGAAACGTAATCAAACAAACGTTACATTGACTAATATCTGAAACGTAAACCAAAAACTACCATAAAACAAATTGCATCTCTATTAATGATAATTTAATGATTTTCAGTCACGAAAAAGTAAAAATTCTGAATTTCCTTTATAATAACTTTTTCGGTAATAAAAGCAATTGTTATATTATTGTTTTCTTAGATTTTTTTTCTACATAAGTCAAGAAAAAAAGTTTCAAATGCAGTATAAAATTGACAATACTGACATCTAGTGAGCAATAAGCATATTACATAATCTTCATTTGATTTTTGGTTTGCTATGCTAGTGGCGGTGCAATACAAATCTTCTTTAGCGTTCTTGACATCATTTGCAGTAGCCTCATTTTGAGGTGGAACAACCGGTTGCAGCAATAAGCATAATAATAATATAAGCCATTTATTCCCATTCCAAAAATTTTTGATTTACATTGTATTGCATGAAAAAGTATTACTTTACTTTGCCATAAGCATATTACTCTTCATTTGATTTTTGGTTTGCAATGCTAGTGCCGGTGCATTACAAATATTTGCAGTAGCCTCATTTTGAGGTGGAACAACCGGTTGCAGTCTATAAAACTGCACCCAGTGCAAATTGGATTTTGACGTCCTCCTTCATTTTAGTTTCTTGTTCTTCACATTTGCTCACGTGCACTAGACGATTGTCACAATAACACACCACTTTTTGAAGCAAATTCTAACAGAAAACAATGCAAACACAATAAAATAAAACAACGAATACGTTTATTACAAATCCTACCAAAAACTCTAGTAGCTACTGAGGTGGATTTAATTTCACGTAGTTACTGACGTGGTTGCCTTAGCGGCCTGTATATGTATGAGCATGTATTTAAAAATCTTTAGGGTTTTTAGGGGTCTATTGTTTTATAAATATCTTTAGTGGATATATTTAAATGAAATAAAAAATGTTATGTTTTAATTTAATTATAAGTTATTTACGATTATTTTACGATTTTTATGAGCCATGTAGGTGCGCTCGACTAGACCATGTAGGTGGTCAAGGATTTATAAGAGCCATGTAGGTGAGCTCAGCAACACCATGTAGGTGGTGTAAAGTTTCGTATGAGCCATGTAGGTGCGCTCGACACGACCATGAAGGTGGTCAAGCTTTCATATGAGCCATGTAGGTGAGCTCAGCAACACCATGTAGGTGGTGTAAAGTTTCGTATGAGCCATGTAGGTGCGCTCGACACGACCATGTAGGTGGTCAAGCTTTCATATGAGCCATGTAGGTGAGCTCAGCAACACCATGTAGGTGGTGAATAGTTTTGTATGAGCCATGTAGGTGCGCTCAACAAGACCATGTAGGTGGTCAAGCTTTCATATGAGCCATGTAGGTGAGCTCAGCAACACCACGTGGGTGGTCAAGTTTTTATATGAGCCATGTAGGTGAGCTCTGAAACGCCACGTAAGTGGTGTAAAGTTTCATATGAGCCACGTAGATGAGCTCACCAGCAAGTCTAGTACCTGATATTCATTGGTGTAACGTTTAAAAAGAGCCACGTGGGGTTTGGCATACAATAATGTATACGATATTAAAATAAAATGAGTTTGAGCATACTCATTGTTGACTAAATTAATGAGATAAATTATTATTATAATATAAATTATATAAGATATTTTAAAATGTATACAAGATATTACGATACGAAATAAATAAATATAAGATACATAATGCAGATATGATAAATAGATACATAGATGTATGTAAGATAATGACAGCTTTTGAGAACAAATTCATACACCAACGTTTCCAGGTTCTAATGGGACGGTTGAGCGTCTGAGTGACGAACATGAGCCAGGGGATCCCGATGATAGAACTCCACTACGTTCACCGATTTTGCAACGGAAGAGGGGTCTTGATGATAGAAGAGGAAGGCGCAAACGTTCGAGGTCCGAATCTGAAGAATCTGAAGATGAAAGACCTCGTAAAAGTCGGCGAGCTGCATCTGGGTTGACCTTAAAACTTTCTAAGTGCAGCTTCTTTGACGAGAAAATCGAGTACTTAGGGTATGAGATTTCGGCAGAAGGTATTAAACCAAGCGAGAAAAAGATCTTGGCAGTCAAAGATTTTCCTGTCCCGCGAAATGTTCATGAAGTAAGGCAATTTTTGGGGTTGTCAGGTTACTTTCGAAGATTTGTAAAAGGGTTCGGAGAAATAGCCAGGCCCTTAAATCGATTCTTAAAAAAGGACGTGTCATGGCAATGGGCAGACATTGAAGAACAATCATTTAAACAATTAAAAGACAAACTTATCCAGCGACCTATCCTGGCACTGTACGACCCCAAATTAGATACCGAGTTGCATACAGATGCAAGTTCATTAGGTTTGGAAGGAATCTTAGTTCAATGGCAAACAAATCCAAGAGCCCTAAAACCAGTGGCATACTACAGTAGACAGACCACAGCCGAGGAAAGGTTTTTCCATTCGTACGAATTAGAGACTCTCGCTGTGGTTTGCTCTCTCAAAAAGTTTCGGCCTTATCTGTTAGGTCTCCAGTTCATTGTATTCACTGACTGTAATGCTTTAAGAACCACTTTAACAAAACGTGATCTAATCGCGTGTATACAAAATGTATTTTTTTTAAGTTACTTATAACATTAAAACCGAATGTTATGTTTTAATTTTAGTGCGTGCTTCGGAGTTAGCACGCATACGGATGGCCGAATGTTATGTTTTAATTTAATTATAAGTTATTTACGATTTATTTTACTAGATTTTCTAAAAATACTTGGCTAATTAAGTTTTTAAGATTACACTTGTCCATGTGCCAAAATAATAACATTGCACTTTATTTGACTAACGCAGTACTTTAAGCGGTGGCATCGCCCCACTTTGGCAGGTGGAAGGGAAAACCTATACCTAATATAATCCCGTTCTCGGTCGGCCTCGGGCATTACGTGCCGATATTTCGAAGAGTAAGTTTAGCTGCGGTCTGAGTTACGTGACGTGTAAATTTATTTATTAATCGAAGTGATTCTAGTTGATTTAAATATTACGGAAGTGTATTCCTACATTGTATTGGCGAATAAACCTTATGATGAGAAAGCAGATGAATTTCATTATAAAATATTAATGTATTTTTTATTTGTTAATAATTAAGTATAATATTAAAGTTTAGGAAACACTTAGAGTTTTTTGGAAAATTTCACATGAGATCGTAAATAACAAAGTTTTATTTGAAATTATTATAAAAAATCAACAAATTAACATTTATCTTCATTTGAAATAGTTTCCTTAACAAATGGCACATGAATAATTGATATACTAAAAAAGGAACACAAAAAAATACAGGACACCAAATAATGCAAATTACACACAGTCTGGGCAAACTTGCTTTGTACATTGTAGATTGTAGGCATACATGTTTTTTGCATGCATAACATGTGTGTGTTGACTTCCTTTGAAGTTTGGAAGGACATGTGTGGCACCTTCTTCTTGTTTTAGATACTTCTTCTTTATCTTCTTGACGGTCAGGTACAGGCATATTATTTCCGAGTAAACGTGCCAAACTCAAACGCAGCTCACGTGGCAACCGTTCGTTTAACGCTCGTCTTTGCATGTGGTGTAGCACTAAACTGCGAGATAATTATTTCACTAAAATTCCCCTTTCAGTAGTCTTGTTATCATGTATGTCATATAGCAAAAAAAAAGTGTGTGTGTCAGCTCCGACGCACGAATGGAGTTTACTACTTCAGTACGATTGTCTAAACAGGCACAAAACAGGGCTTGACTTTGGTTTTAAGTTTACTCTGCACAGTTTTTATAACTGATGATTCCAATTTCTGGCCTCTTTTCATAGCTGATGTGTCAGGTGTCTTAGCTCACATGATTGCAGCTACTAATGATCCATCTGGTATTTGGCAGTGACTAACCTCATATGCTTTGGATGCGGTTATACGAGCATGTCTTAGGTCATACCATAAAGGGCTCTTACATTGGTTTTGAGTTGACTTTTCAATTAAATCAAGAGCATTTTTGTTAAATTTCTCTTGTAATGTCTCTAGTAATTTGTTGACATCATTCTTTATATCATCACTCGCTTGAATAAGGAAATGATGAAGTGAAAACTGTCGAATATAACTGTGTTTATAGTCGTTCTGATACTTCAACAGTTTACAATTCATAATTTTCTTCTTTTTTGCTTCTTGAAGAAACTCGTGGAAAAGGTCTGTGCTGGTTTCATGATGGTGGAGCTGTTTTTTTGTAAATTTGATCTACAGTGACGTATTTCATTGTAGTCCCTATTCTCGAGAGGATGGGTTTTTTCCAGTAACATTCGACCTCGGTGCAGGAAGGTTCTTCACTGCGACGATGGGTCCACATTAAAAATGACTGCATGCTTACAACCACCAGCTGAAGCTGCACAGTCAGTTCAATAAGTTTTTTTAGTATTTAAAAGTATGTGTAAACAACTATTTAAAATTAATTATCTTGATTTGATTTTGATTTGAAGATAGATGACTCTGGTGTTAGGTATTGTTAACGGCTTTGAGTATACATTCTGTTACCTACATTTACGATAACCAATTCGTTAGGCTTACCAATTGTGGATAGAAAATAGTTAGCAACCCATATACCTCCTCATTACTGGGGCACGGGTTTCTTCCGGGTATTTATTCAAAATGGGTGCTAATTACACTCTTTCTGATAGTCGTAAAATAATAATGACATAATTTCATTTGTGAAAAATCAAGAAACAAACAATAATTAGATAATAACATCAAAATTCAATCCTTATTAACAACAGATTACCAACCAGATTATGTCATTAGAACATTAACCGCCTCCGTAGCTCAGAGGCAAAGTTCACTGGCTTTACACAGGAGGACGCGGGTTCGATTCCCGGCGGGGTCAATTGTAAGACTCGGTTTGGTTGGTGGTATGGCATTTTCTAAGCCCGCCTGGCTAGCTAACACCATCTTATCTAAGTCTTGCCGCCAAATATCAATGTTGATATCATTGGTGTGTTCCGGGATGAAGATAAGATAGCCAGTTTCCCCATTGCGTTGGGGAATCTTGGTAAGCCCGCTTTTATCTTCGGCAACATCGTCACTTACCACCAGGTGAGATGTTGTCAAGGGTTTACCAATTGTGAATAAAAAAAATGAAAACAATATGACCCGAAAAGCTGTAAACATAAAAATCATTGAATGTCATAAATATCACAAGAGTAGGCCATTTCACACGGGCAGCACCCGGTCACGAGTTTATCGAGAGATTTAGCAATGGCTCCCATCAACCATATTAGAGGGAAATGAGGCTTTTGTATAGAATCAGAATCTAAATAATTAGTCATAAATATACAGATCTGTGACTTGGTGTTAAATATCTATAAATGTATGTATTAGGTCGGGGAAAAAGTGTCTTCGTATTTTGTATGCAAATTCAAACAGGGCGAACAAAACGAGCTGCATCTTGAACATTCACATTTCCAGACCAGCAACTCTTGAACCAAGTTTGTGATACTAACTGATACTGCGTTAGGTCCATAAACAGCACTAATTTTATTTGCGGCCTGTGTTGCATTTTTACCTTTTTTTACATAGGATTTCAAAATGTAGCGAAATTTCTCCTTCCTAACACTCCTATTCATAGACAGAAAAAACAATTTAAAAATGGCGGGTTTTTTTTTGTTACTTTTTATAAAAATTTAGAATGTTCACTTATTTAATTTTATTTTAACCAGCCAGGTACAAATAATACAAGCAAAGAGATTTGATTACAAATTTATACGAGGGCAGTTTGACAACTCAATGACTTTAAGGTTGAATAAAAACTTTTTTAATATTTTTTTTTGTCTCATATTTGGAAACTCACTAAGAAGCGCATGCCGTTCTTTTTTCAAATTTGGCGCGAAAACTAGCTTTTTAGAAACAAAAAAGTTTGGCGACTTCTAAGTATTCTTTGAAAATGGAGATTTGAGTGCTAATTAAACACAATTTTTTACGTGGTAAAACAATTAAGCAGTCCGAAGACAAATTGAAAAACTATTATGGTGATTCTGCGCCTTCTCATGGGATGGTACATAAGTGGTTCACTGAATTTCGTTGTGGACGTACTACTACTAATGACGCGGAGCGCCCAGGAAGGCCGATTGAGGTCACTACGGAGGGCATGGTTAATAAAATACATTATATTGTTTTGGCAGACCGTCGAGTGAAGATACGCGACATAAGAGATGCTGTGCACATCTCGACTGAACGAGTTTTTTTATATTTTGCATGATATTCTGGGCATGAAAAAGCTTTCCGCAAGATGGGTGCCGCGTTTACTAACAGTCGACCAGAAACGAAGTCGTGTAACAGCTTCTGAGGAATGCCTAGCCATGTTTAATCGCAATCCGAGTGAGTTTATGCGTCGGTACATAACAGTTGACGAAACGTGGGTCTATCATTATACACCAGAGGCTAAGCAACAGTCGAAGCAATGGACTTCTACCGGGGAACGTGCCCCAAATAAGGCAAAAACTTTTTGCTCGGCTGGTAAAGTGATGGCCACAGTCTTTTGGGACAGCCAAGGGGTTATTTACATCGATTTTTTGGATAAAGGCAAGACAATAACCGGAGCTTACTATGCTGCATTGTTAGATAGATTCAATGAAAAGTTGATCAAGAAACGACCGATCTAGCAAAAAAAAAAAACTATTTCATCAGGATAATGCACCGGCCCACTCGTCTGCAATCGCGACATCAAAAATTGTCGAATTAGGCTACGAATTATTGCCACACCCTCCGTATACGCCAGATTTAGCCCCCTGTGACTTTTTCCTCTTCCCAAACATGAAGAAATGGCTTGGCGGGCAAAGATTTTCGTCAAACGAATAGGTGGTAGCCGAAACTGAGGTCTATTTATCAGGGTTTGACAAAAAATATGTTTTTGATGGGTGTAAGAGGTTGGAACATCGCTGGACTAAGTGCGTAGAGTTGAAAGGAGATTATGTAGAAAAATAAAAAAAAATATATGTAAAAAGAGTGTTTCTTCTTTCCAAAGTCATGAACTTATCAAACCGCCCTCGTACCTCCAAAATACGAAGAAACTTTTTCCCCGACCTATTATTTAAATAAGTATGTATATCAGTCTCTGGTTCCCATAACACAGGGAATCCTACTTTGGGGCCAGATGACTATGTGTGATTTGTCCCAGAATATTTATTTATCTTAAAAAGTACAAAACCTACCTACTTACCTACCTACCTTTGATTTCGTTATAAGTAGTGGGTAATATCGTGTATTTAGTATAAAAATATTATTTAATAATTTTGAGTGAATTTCTTTTTTTAGTCGTTTTTAGGGTTCCGTACAACAACAAAAAAATGAAACCCTTATAGGATCACTCGTGCGTCTGTCTGTCTGTCCGTCCGTTTGTCGCAGCCAATTTGCTCTGAATCTACTGGACCAAATCAGGTTAAATGTGGTAGGACCCAAACAAAGATGTGCAAAGTAAATAATTATTTTATTTTTAAAAAGAGTCATTTTCGGGGGAAAGATTAGGAAATTAAAAAAAAATGTTTTACAAACCTTACTGTGTTATATATCAAATGAAAGGGCTTGTTATGAGGATCTTAAATATATTTTTTGTTATTATTGTAAAATAAATAGTTTTGATTTTATTCATGAAAGAAGACGAAAATCCACCTTTGTACATGTCCTCTCTAAGTTCTTGTCATTTAAATGTTTGTGTACAATAAAGGATATATATATATAAAATTTACCATGCCCCCCCCCCCTGAACTCCAAAACTACTGAGCCTAAAATTTTGAAAAAATACAAAATTTAGTTTATTGCTTGTAGATTATAGGAAAACCTATAATAATTCTATCAATTGAAAAAAAAGTGGTAAACTCAATATAATACGTTCACTTACGGAGAGTTAGTAGTTCACTAAAACACTACTAGATAGCGCTAGTAGTATTTTTCTGTTGCTCGCGTTTGTTTCTTTTGTTTGTCATGTGAACAGGTATCAGTCATAGTTGTGTGGAGAGGTGTGGTGGTACGGAACCCTCATACCGCGAGTCCAACTCGCACTTAGCCGGTTTTTTTTCGTCTTTTTGTTTTTAGTGATGTCCAACAACGTTCAACCCAACCACCCATTCTCCCATAGGATATCATCAAATCATAATGTACATACATAAGCGTTTCATTTACCGATACAGAGTCCTGTGGCTGCTATCACCATTTCAGCAGCATGCAAGTTAAGAAATACTGAAGATCTTTGCGGCATGTCTGTTAATTTAATAAAGTCCGTAATTGAAATTTTAGCCCCTTACTTGGCCGATCTTTTCAACATTTCACTCTGGAGTGTGTCCGGATCTCATGAAATTTAGTAAAGTTTTTCCACTTTTTAACTCGGGAGAAAAGAAAGACCCTAGTGATTATAGGCCTGTTTCTGTGCTACCAGTTTTAAGTAAGGTCTTTGAAAAAAATATACTAAACCAAATGTTGACTCACTTTAACATCAATAAATTGCTCCATAACCTGCAGTTTGGCTTTACAAAAGGGCGTTCCACAACGGACGCGGGAGTAGAACTCGTTAAAAACATATATGATGCTTTTGAGAAATCCCAGAATGCGATAGGGATCTTCTGCGACTTGTCAAAGGCATTCGATTGTGTGGAACATAAAACTCTGCTTGTAAAACTGGACCCATATGGTGTTAAAAATAAGGCTCTAGATCTTTTAGAATCGTATTTAGTAAATAGGATACAAAAAGTACAAATAAATGGTACGAAATCAAGGGGTTCGTGGGTAAAGATGGGTGTGCCTCAAGGCTCTATCTTGGGACCTTTCTTTTTTTTAGTTTGTATTAATAATCTACCATTCATGGTTGAATCACTGTCGAAAATTGTGTCGTTTGCGGATGATACGTCACTAGTTTTTAAGGTTGACAGAAAAACTGATATGTCTGACGATGTAAACGACACTCTTATAAAAGTGTACAATTTGTTTACTATAAACAACTTAGTCTTAAATGCAAAAAAGACCAAATGTATTAAATTCACATTACCTACCTAATGTTATTGAAGTAAACAACAATTTATCCTTAGCTGGTAATGTATTAGAATTTGTAAATCAAAGCGTGTTTCTAGGATTAACTGTAGATTCAAGGCTTCAGTGGGGCCCGCATATAGAAACACTAGCTGGTAGGCTTAGCTCAGCCGCATACGCAGTCAAAAAATCAGGCTCGTTACAGATATATGGGATATGGGATACTTTTGTGGGGACATGCAGCTGATATAAATACCATATTTGTTCTGCAAAAAAGAGCGGTTCGCGCGATTTATGGAATGCGTTCTCGTGAGTCGCTCCGAAATAAGTTCAAAGATATTAATATAATGACTTTCCCGTGTCAGTACATTTATGAAAATGTAATGTATGTACAGTCAACTACAAAGAGATGTATCCATGTTAACCTCACAAAATAATGTAACTTTTCTAATGCCATAACTAATTACCCTTAGTTCTTGACATTTCTAGTAGCAACAAAACCTTACATTATCATCGACTCGTTTAAAATGCAATAATGATTTATCCCGCAATATTTCCTCCAAATGTACACTTACAAGCCTTATTTATTATTTATCAATATATTATGAAAAGTATAAGTAAACTTCCAATGTTCCAAAGAAATTTAACCAACACACTGACCCATTAAGAAAAATAGTATGCGAGACGAAAATAAGAAGTAAGTCTAGTTACCTGAGACAGATGTATGCAATGACAAGTGTGTACCTACTGTTTTCGTGAAACATCAGGTTTTTGTGTTAAACTAAATATTGATTTCCTTAACATGTCTTAATTAACAAAAAAAAGGATGTTGTCATTTAAATGTCTCCTTATTTATCATTTAACAACTTTTAAAATCTGGTATGACTACCTGGGCATTAATCACCGACTGTAGCCGATCAGTACTTGAAAGAACACAGTTTTCACAGAAATTATCTCCTCGATAGTAATCCCATAATTGGAACACATTTTCTTTTAAGTTTTGGATATTTCTTATATCTGACGAATTCCAGTTCTGTACCATAGAAATGTCCTGTCCTTGCAATTGCACCTATTAATATTACATACTTTCTGACATTAGTATTACATGAAGCATCAGATAAGAAGCTAACAAATGAGCGTCGTAATGCATTTATTTTTAAAAAGTGTCAATAAAGAAGATTTTACGTGTTTTTGAATTTCGAATCGTCTTGCTTGGTTTCTGTTCTTAATTTCAAGTTATTGGTTACATTTCTTTGGAACATTGGAAGTTTACTTATATTTGTCATAATATATCGATAGATAGGTAATAAAAGAGACTTGTAAGTGTACATTCGGAGGAAATATTGCGGGATACATAATTATCGCATTTTAAAAGAGTCGATGATAATGTGAGGTTTGGTTGCTACTAGAAATGTCGCAAACCAAGGGTAATTAGTAGTAACTTTCGTATGCCATAACTGTTATGGCATACGAAAAGTTACATCATTTTGCAAGGTTAACATGGATACATCTCTCTGTAGTTGACTGTAAGTAAAAATCTGCATCTCTTTTCACTGAATAGTGACAGGCACAGTCGAAATCTTAGGAATAGGAATAAACTTCAACTAACTTATACCAGACTTAGCAAAATCAATAAATTCTTTGTGGGACAATGCTCACTCATGTATAACAAATTACCCGATGATGTGTTAAATTTGTCAGAAAAACAGTTTAAAAATTGTATCAAAAGAACTCTTTGTAAAACAGGTTATTAAAAGACATCCGAATATTTAAATGACAAAAATGTATGGGTATTCTATCAACACTACTAATCATGTTTAATAGTATTAAAATGATGACCAACCTTAGAATTAATGTGAAAGTGATAAGACATGACAAGTGTAGTACTTCTTTTAATAAATATTTTTATCTTAGCATTGACATGAGTGGTGCATGCTCGCTTAAATGTTTGTGCGGATGGTGACGCATTGAGAGCCGGGTCGTTCCTTTCCCTCTAATAGGGTTGATGGGAGCGATGGCTGACTCTCGCGTTATACTCGTGACCGGGTGCTGTCCGTGTGAACTGGCCTACTCTTGTTAAATGCATACAATGATTTATAAGTATAACTTTTCGTGTCATATTGTTTTCATGTTCTAATGACAATCTGGTTTATATCAAGGATTTAATTTTGACGTTATTAACTAATGTGACAAAAATAATGGGAACTGGGGATAAAAACCCTTACGGAGTTTGCCACATATGATACGTAAGATTTAGAGGTTCGGTCCTAAACGGAGTTTTAAGGAAAAAAATGTTATGGGGTAAATTAGAATATATGTATTTTATGATTATTTTAAAAGGAAGGAACAATAAACAATATGAGTATAAAAAAAGGTGTGATTACATTGGTTGACCGTGTAGACAATTAAAAACAATGACCTAATATATTTATGGAGAATTTACGGAAATAAATTTAAGGTTACAATTTTATTTGTATATAAAATGGTTATTTTATAGTATGCCGGCAGGCAACGATCGTCACCGTCCCTTTGGTACTTAAATAAGTTACTAAGTTTAAAATTTCAGTTTGATCTGAATTACCCTATCTTTTTAACAAAATATGTATCAGATACAAAACACTTTTAAAATTTAAAATAAATAACTAATGGTTAGAAACTGGAAACAGGAAATCTTCTAGGTCGGCAGAAAGGTCAGAGTGTCAGAGAGTCGCTCGGGATAAAAGATAAAATAAATTCACTTCCCTTATGGCGAGCGGCTGGGCGGGCAGTAGAAAGGACTGGCTGGTGATCAGCACTGCTCCATCCCAGGATTAATACTTTATCAGGTAAAACTTCGGGGACGTCAACCTCGCAGGGGCTGGATGAAACCCTACGGAGATATATAAATGTAGTACGCCGCAGTACCAAAAATACACGCAAAGCGGTTTCCTTATACAAATTACTTACCACAGAATAAAATAGTGGGCCTCAACAAAACATTATAACACAATTTGTACAAAAAATTTAAATACACATCAGTTTCGACGGGACCACGATCAACCTTTGTTTTTCTCTTGTCAAAAAATAACAACTATTTTCAAATTCAAATACCATAGAGCAACGACATCAAAAAAGAATTTAATTATGAAACGCGACAAAAGAGATCGGCTCGAAACGATAGTTAGCGTTTCACTAATTATTGTTTATTTCTTGATTCTTCACAAATTACATTGTTATTATTATTTTATGACTATCAGAAAGAGTGTAATTTGCACCTATTTTGAATAAATACATTAAATAGAATTGAATTTAATTGAAAAAGGAGTCAAGCCTTTTATCATCAGCTTACCTGAACAACTTGAATTCTTCAACTATCGATCTATGCGTACCCTATAATGTTTTAAGAATTGTCCTTCAACTTGTACCTTCCATCACCAGCTCAATAATATGAGGTGATGACTCTTGTGATGATACTTGAATAACCTTATAAATATTTGAAACACGTAATACGTGTCTATAAAATTTGAAGAGTTCCCTCAAGTTCTCCATTATCTCATCATCAGATCTAGACTTGATGACCATTGTGTTACATCCTCAGGCCACGGCTGCATCGGCACTTACCATCAGGTGAGATGCAGTCAATCATCTCAGCCAAAAAACGTCCACTGCTGGACAAAGGCCTCCACCAAGGATTTCTACGACGACCGGTCCTGCGCTGCCTGCATCCATCAGATTCCCGCGATTGTCGGTCCCCACGTGGGCGGCCTACCTACACTATGTTTTCGGTGCACGGTCGCCACTCATGAACTTTACTACCCCAACGGCCATCTGTTCTACGAGTTTTGTCCTGGTCATTGCCCCTTCAGTTTAGCGATTCTGTGAGATTGATCTCTTTCTTGAAGTTGGACCTACCTAGCTGAACTTTTTTCCCAGGTATACATATTCGTCAACAACTTCCATTGTAGAGTCTGCAACCTTCAGAGGGGTGGGTGCGACACGGACATTTAACATTATTTTCGTCTTGTCCATGTTTATTTTAAGACCCACTTGTTGAGAGACTTTACCGAGGCCATCGACCATTGTGCTTAGGTCTTCCATAGTCTCAGCCATGACCACGATATCGACAGCGAATCGGAGGTGGGTAACGTACTCGCCGTACGGTTATGTAAGCTTGAAAACATCTTCCAGGGCGGCGGTGAACAGTTTCGGAGATATAACGTTTCCCTGTATCACCCCTCACTGCAAATGGATAGAGTTCTGGTCCTGGAGGTGAACCGACATGGTGGCGTTTTCATACACACACTTGAATACCTCGATGTATCGATGGTCAATTTGGCACCACTGGAGAGACAGTAGCACAGCCCAGGTTTCGACTGAATCAAAGGCTTCCTCATAGTCCACAAACGCCAAGCATAGTGGCTGATTTTACTCTTCAGTCTTCTGTATAATCTGCCGCC
The DNA here is from genome assembly GCA_947284805.1 of Coleophora flavipennella. Lineage (NCBI taxonomy): Eukaryota > Metazoa > Arthropoda > Insecta > Lepidoptera > Coleophoridae > Coleophora > Coleophora flavipennella. The sequence continues at coordinate 18,592,561 of OX369257.1, forward strand.
GCGTATGTATGTGGTCTATGGTACTAAAGCCTTTTCGGAAACCGGCTTGTTCGAGAGGCTGGAAGTCGTCAAACCTGCGTGCGAGACGATTCAGCCGTGCAGCCAAACGCACTCAAACTTTTGATGAAAATAAAAAAAATACCACCTAGGAAGTATGCCCTTTCAAACAAAAAAACTAATTTCCAAATCCATCTAGGCATCTTCGAGTAATCGGGGAACATAAATAAAAAAAATGAAAGATTCCGACGAACTGAGTAAAAGATTCTGACGAATTGAGAACCTCCACTTTTTTGAAGTTGGTTAAAAATGCAAATTGGTAAAGTTGGTTTTTTAAGTTAATGCTAAACAGTCGACCATTTTAATATGTGCAGTTGGATTTAGAAAAAGTTCACAGATTTTCCATAGAAAATGTTTTATAGCGACTGCAAAAATAAATATGTTTTTTATTTAATTTAAACATTTGTTTATTTATTTTTGTAATTAAAAATATATTGCGTTTGACTGCACCTCACCTGATGGTAAGTGATGGTAAGGATGTAACACGCAAGCTCAAATAGTGCGTATTCACTCTCGTCTTGAAGATTCCTAAATAATACGAATCGGGGAATACAGAGGCCGGCAGGGAATTCCACTCCATGGCCGGTCGCATAATGAACAAACAAGAAAAACACAACATTAACGACAAAGGGGTGGGATCGCCCTCCGCGTTAAAGGATTACGAAACTCTCCTTTGCGCTTAGTCCGATACGCACTTGGTCACTATTTATAGGTTCTAGGGCCCATATGTACCTATGACACGAATATGCTTAGACCACGAAGATGCTCGAGTTTGGCACTGGTAAACACAAACATTAATTCATTAGTTTTCAGCGCCGACGCATGCTTTTATACAAAGCATTACTCGCTCCGTAAATTATCTTAAGCTTCGAGCGCTTTCAGAACTTTTAGCGGAGTCAAGTTGGCCTCGCATTCAAACACTCATATAGAGGCAAACAGTTAGGTAAGCATGATTTACGCAAACATTAGTGTCGGCCATTTTCTATGAAAGCCAACTTTATTTCGCAATAAATACCAGTTGGAAAAAGGTGAAAATATCTTTATATTCCTGTTTTTACTGGATCTGAAAACATTTAGCCTTTCCTCGTACAAAAAATCACCAGAATATTCCTCTCCCCTGTTAGTGTCTACTTTAATATTCTAAATTAGTTACATACGCTCTACAAAATTATAAAATAGATTTCGTGAGAAATCCTTACCTACAATATAAAGAAAATAAATGCGATAGTGTGTTTGATTGTCCTTTCTTCACGTCGCAACAAAGCAACGGATCAACCTGATTTTTGGCACAGAAATACTTAGTTAAAAGGGCGCATGGAAGTGACTTTTTATCCCGTGAAATATAGCATAATCCGATGCAGTTCCCGAGGGATCTGAAAAAAATAACTTTTTTTTAAATGATTATAATGGCTGCGGAGCATTGAATTGCTGTGATTTTTTGCATAGAGATGATTGAGTGGTGGTGAGGTTACATAGACTACTAATTACTCGTAGTATAGTTTGACATACTTCCCGAGGTATCTGGAGTAAACTCATTTCCAAACTCGCGCACGAAGACGGCGGGCGTCGCAACAGAGCAACGGATTGAAGTGTTTCTTTCTACAGAAATAGTTGAGGGGGTGGGAAGTGGCATACACTACTAATCAGTATAACCCATAGAGTTCCCGAGGGATCTGGAGAAAATTAATTTCCACGCTCGCGGACAATGCAACGATGCCATTATTTTTTATTTAGGTAGCTCTATCGTAAAAACTTTAATAGATACAAATGTAAAACCAAGTGCGTTTAAGAGCCATTCTAATCTCGTACAGGCTGACGTCCGGGATATCTATGGTATAGTGTTGGGTAAGTCTAGCTCTTAGGTCTTTAGCCAGATCGCTGACAGGCAGACGTGTGGTCGTGTACAATTGTCCGTAGAACTTCTCAACTTCTTCCAGCAACTGCGTCTTAGACGATATGATCCTGCCATCCTCAGTCTTCAGCTTGGTCAGTTGGTTTTGTCCAAAAGACAGATCTTTCGCGAACACTTTTAAGCCTTTGTTGTTCTCAATCGCCTCTTTAATACAATTTGTATTATAGTGGCGCAAATCACGAGTTAGAGACTTAGAGGTCTGCTTGTTTATAGTTGCCGATACTGAGTAGTGTCTTCAGAGGACTGCAAAACCAATCTGCGTCTTTCTTCCATGAGGTTGCTGGTGAAGTCCGCGATTTATTTGGTTCTGTTTGAACGGCTAGTTTTAAAAATCTTAGACCCGACCGTTTGTCTGTCATTAGAATCGTACACATTCACACAGGGTTTTGGTCGGAGCGTAGACTTCATCAGTCGACATCTTTCTAGCTTGGTATTTAGATTCAATGTGCCTCTTACCATTCGGTGATCGCTTCCTGTTTTTACTGAGTTGATCACAGAGACATCATTGAATATTTGCCTTCTCGTCGACAAGATGAAGTCAGTCTCGTTCTTCGTTACGCCATTGGGATGCAACCATGTCCACTTCCGCTGTTTAGCCTTTTTGAAGAAGGAGTTCATCATAAAGAGGTCCTCCCTCTCCACAAAGTTGGCCAGCAGCTCGCCACGTGCATTTCTCTCTCCATATCTAAATTGCCCCACTCTCAGCTCACCATCACTTCGTTTGCCCAGTTTCGCGTGTAAGTCCCCCATAACAACGGTGTAATGGGTCCGGGAGCTATTATGTAAAGCTCTAGAGATATCCTCATATAGGATCTCCACTACGTCGTCGGAGTGTTGCGCGGTTAGTGCATATACCTGTATAATCTTCAGCGAATACTGTTTGGTATTTTGGAGTATAAGGTACGCTACCCTCGTCGGAACACTCTCGATCCGTACCACATTGTTAATAAGGGACTTGTGAACTAAAAACCCGACACCACCCTCGGACAGTTGGTGGCCCTCTCGGAAATAGAGCAGGTTTCCGGATTTAAGGATTATAGTGTCCTCCCCCTCTTTTTGGACTTCACACAATCCTACGATGTCCCATCGTAAACTGCACAATGCTTCCTAGAGTTCTGTCAGCTTTACGTCGGTTCGCAGTGTGCGCGTGTTGTAGGTTGCCAGGGCTAGTGGTCTTTTGATTTGGTAGCCTGGCATCTGCCGGGGATTCTTCGCACCCCATGCCCCGCTGTTACTTTGGCAACCGGAGCCACAAATAGCGGAGCCGCCGGGTAGACTCGTTTTTTTTTTTAATTCACAATTGGTAACCCCTTGGCATCATCTCACCTGATGGTAAGTGACGATGATGCCGAAGATGGAAGCGGGCTTACCAAGATTCCCCAATGCAATGGAGAACTGGCTATCTTATCTTCAAGCCGGAACATATCAATGTTGTTAACACTGATGTTTGGCGGCAAGACTTAGATAAGATGGTGGTAGCTAGCCAGGCGGGCTTCGAAAATGCCCTACCACTAACCAAACCGAGTCTTACAAGTTGACTCCGCCGGAATCGAACCCGCGACCTCCTAGTGTGAAGCAAATGGACTAACCATTACGCCACGAAGGCGGTTGTGTCACTCGCAAGCGAAAGATTAAAATGATATATATCGTTTCAAAAGAGCGAGTATACCACTAGCACAGGATTGGAAGTTTTTAAGTCTGCACTCCACACAACTAACACTCTGTGAAAATTTCAGCTGTCTACCTATTACGGTTCATGAGATGTAGCCCGCTGACAGACGGACGGACAGATCTACAACCCTAAAAATCAGAAAAAAATATTTAATTAATTTGCATCATCTTTATCACACTCTCGGCTTCATCATCAATCAGTTCAGTTGGTTAAATAGCTCATTATATTCAGTTAGTCAGTTCTCTCTCGCTCTGAGCGAGATATAAATGAGTGACCGCCGGGGACTAGGGGCCGTTTTTAGTGATATGTTCTGCGCAAGTCTAACGCCGGGGACTAGGGGCCGTTTTTAGTGATATGTTCTGCGCAAGTCTATCGCCGGGGACTAGGGGCCGTTTTAGTGATATGTTCTGCGCAAGTCTACCGCCGGGGACTAGGGGCCGTTTTTAGTTATATGTTCTGCGCAAGTCTACCGCCGGGGACTAGAGGCCGTTTTTTGTTTGTGTCGATCATTGAGGGGTATTACCGTAATCGCCACGCTTTCACAATAGAGCAAAATAAAAATAACTCTAAAATATCTATGAATACACATTTTTGTATGAATTTTTTCTTGATTTGATTACCCTTGATTTTTTAATTTTTTTTTTCATGTGTCAGCGGCAATAAAAAAAATTCAAGTATCTACCTATTACGTAGACGGTTGAAATTTTTACGGTGTGTTTTTTAATGCCGCTGAAATACAGCCCGTTGACAGACAGATGGATTAACAGTCTGCGGAGGCTTAGTAATAGGGTCCCGTTGGTCAGTCAGTAGATTATATAATATCACCGCGCCCCTGATCCCTCTCCAGGGTGCAACCTCTGTCCTAAAGTTCACTTTTCTTTAATATTCTTAACTGGAAAGCCCTTGGAATCATCTCACCTGATGGTAAGTGACGATGATGCTGAAGATGGAAGCGGGTTTACCAAGATTCCCCAACGCATTGGGGTACTGACTATCTTATCTTCATGCCGGAACATCTAAATGATGTAAACATTAATGTTTGGCGTAGGTGAGATGGTGGTAACTAGCCAGGCGGGATTAAGAAAATCGAGGCCTGCAAAGTTAGACTTCGCCCACGCACGACCTTCTGATGTGAAGCTAATAAACTAACCATTACGCCAGTATTACGCCATTGGGAGATGGTAAAACTTTGAAATAACTTTTTTAAAATGAGACCAAACCCAAATTAGTGCAAAACTCCATCCAGCACCAATACTGCATGATAATAAAACTTCAGCTTTTGTGTTTTAATCGAAGCACAAAATGAAAAGACACGCATCGACCGCCATTTGCTGAAACGATGGGAGTTTGAAAGTGTGCCAAGTGGTTAAAGTTTACCACCACCAGCACTGGATGATTATACACGGCTTTCTAAAGGTCTTTCGCAGACGTTAGACTTTTATAGCAATGTCGCCCTTGTCACCCAAACAAATTAGACAGTTCGCACCCTTTTTGAGGCCATCTACGAGTAACATTGAGACTGCGGGATCTTGCACTTTGATTCTAGGTTTTTTTACACAGCACCTACTTTGTCTAAACAAAAAAAAAGTGCAGTAATATTTTGTTGATGTATAAAAATGGAGTATCTAGGTATTGCGACTTTATGCTACATAGCTGGGACAATGTTGTGCTACGAGCACGCTATGTTCACTGCGCACATGCTGTTGTTCACTTTTTGCTACACAGCAGGACGATGTTGTGCTGCGAGAACGCTACGCTCACTGCGCACAGACTGTTGTTGACTTTTTGCTACATAGAGGGACAAAATTGTGCTACCAGCACGCTACGCTCACTGCGCACAGACTGTTGTTGACTTTTTGCTACATAGCGGCACAATGTTATGCTGTGAGTACGCTACGCTCACTACGCACAGACTGTTGTTGATTTATTTCGACAAAGCGGGACAATGTTGTGCTACGAGCACTCCACGCTCACTGCGCACTGACTGTTGTTGACTTTTTGTTACATAGAGGGACCAAATTGTACTACCAGCATGCTACGCTCACTGCGCACAGCCTTTTGTTGACTTTTTGCTACATAGCGGGACAATGTTGTGCTACGAGTACGCTACGCTCACTGCGTACAGACTGTTGTTGACCTTTTGCGACATAGCGGTACAATGTTGTGCTACGAGTACGCTACGCTCACTGTGCACAGACGTTGTTGACTTTTTGCTACATAGCGGGACAATGTAGTGCAAGGAGTACGCTACGCTCACTGCGCACAGACTGTTGTTGACTGTTTGCAACATAGAGGGACAAAATTGTGCTACCAGTACGCTACGCTCACTGCGCACAGCCTTTTGTTGACTTTTTGCTACATAGCGGGACAATGTTGTGCTACGAGTACGCTACGCTCACTGAGCACAGACCGTTGTTGACTTTTTGCTATATAGCGGGACAATGTTGTGCTACGAGCACGCTCAGCTCACTGCGCACAGACTGTTGTTGACTTTTTGCAACATAGCGGGACAATGTTGTACTACGAGTACGCTACACTCACTGCACACAAACTGTTGTTGACTTTTTACGACATAGCGGTACAATGTTGTGCTACGAGTACGCTACGCTCACTGTGCACAGACGTTAATGACTTTTGCTACATAGCGGGACAATGTAGTGTAAGGAGTACGCTACGCTCACTGCGCACAGACTGTTGTTGATTGTTTGCAACATAGAGGAACAAAATTGTGCTACCAGTACGCTACGCTCACTGCGCACAGCCTTTTGTTGACTTTTTGCTACATAGCGGGACAATGTTGTGCTACGAGTACGCTACGCTCTCTGAGCACAGACCGTTGTTGACTTTTTGCTACATAGCAGGACAATGTTGTGGTACGAGCACGCTACTCTCACTGCGCACAGACTGTTGTTGACTTATTGCTACATAGCGGGCCAATGTTGTGCTACGAGTACGCTACGCTCACTGAGCACTGACCATTATTGACTTTTTGCAACATAGCGGGACAGTGTTATGCTACAAGTACGCTACGCTTAATGCGCACAGACTGTTGATGACTTTTTGCAACATAGTGGGACAATGTTTTGCTACGACTACGCTACTCTCACAGCGCACATTGTTGACTTTTATTGTGCGAATAAAGCTGACCAACAAAACCATGAAGAATGTTATATTTTGGTAAAATAATTTATAAAAAAACTTCCGAAATGTAGAAAATCGGTACCTACCTACGAGTGTACCCTCACAGGGAACAAACGGCGTAAAAAAGTCTGCCGTCTATGCGAAGCCTAAATGACTTTTCTTGATGTGAGTTTTTAAATTTGAAGACACTTCGCTGTTGTTAGTGGCTTGGGTTCGAAATGTTTTGTAATAGTAAATACTATATTATTGCACTGTTACTAAGGGAGAAACACCCAAGGCAGAGAGAAACACAATTTTCGGGCTATGTGTATAGATAGATGGCTCTAAGGTTAAAAATAACTAGTATCTCATCTGTGGTAACGTGCAGAGTTTCATCAAAATCGTAAAAGCCATTTTTGTGAAAAAAAGTTATTTTACTATTATGGCAACCCTAAATAAAAAACCATGATAGGTGAAACCAATCTCCAACTTAAATATAAAATTTCAACTCAATCGTTGCAGTAGATTCTGAGCAATTATGCTGTGACAGACGGACGGACAGACAGAATCACGAGGATTCCTTTAAGGGTTTCGTTTTTCCTTATGGGGTACTTAAATATTTGTTACGCGATTGTTCGATTTTCATATGCCAAATTATGGCTATATAAATTTTATTAAAATCGATGTAGGTAGATAGTCCTTTAAAAAAAATAATCAAAAATAATAATACAAGATTTTACATACCAAGTGCGACGGAAGTCGGTTTTTTTAACGAGTTTAGCGTTTCCAATTATCGCCATCGCAATAAATTCTACACTCCTTCTTCGCTCGAAAGTAAAAAGAGACATGAGTTTGGGTTATTTCAGCCATGTTGAAATGTACTTTTTCCACCAACAAAATAGCTATCTAAGTCATACCTTTTGGCCTTTGCTGGGACCCACGGAGCCACTGAACATAGTAATTGATCTTAATTGAGTAGTTAAAAAGCGCCGGTGGCTCAACCGGTAACGACTCTATCCTCCTAACCAGGGGTCCCGGGTTCGAATCCAGACGACCAATGTACCATTGAGTTTTTCGAAACTTACGCACATATACTTTACCGATTACTTTAACGGTGAAGGAAAACATCGTGAGGATACGAGTACAATCGAGAGTATAAAGGTCGAGTTGCACACGTCCGTAGGTGTAAATCTAAATGCCCTACACGTGACCGCGGGTGATGCTAAGTGCAACACCTGGCAACCGCCGTCTGTCCTTTGAACAGCACGGTTAATTGTGCCACACAATAGGAAGAAGAAAACTGAGCAGTTACACAGGTACGGGCGCTGTGAGGTCACCAATACACACGCGTTACTTACTCATTCCGTTACTTTGTCAAAAAGATTTATACAAATTTGTAAAAGTCTAGATATGGTAAGATTAAAAAAAAACACGTTGTAATTTGCCAATTTATTTTGCTGGCTTTACAGGTATGATACACCCGTTGCAGATTGACAATATGTACCTAAATATTTATTTTGCTGGCTCTACAGGTAGGATACACCCGTTGCAGATTGACAATTTGTACCTCAATATTTATTTTGCTCGCTCTACAGGTAGGATACACCCGTTGCAGATTGACAATGTGTACCTAAATATTTATTTTGCTGGCTCTACAGGTCGGATACACCCGTTGCAGATTGACAATGTGTACCTAAATATTTATTTTGCTGGCTCTACAGGTCGGATACACCCGTTGCAGATTGAGAATGTGTACCTAAATATTTATTTTGCTGGCTCTACAGGTAGGATACACCCGTTGCAGATTGACAATGTGTACCTAAATATTTATTTTGCTGGCTCTACAGGTAGGATACACCCGTTGCAGATTGACAATGTGTACCTAAATATTTATTTTGCTGGCTCTACAGGTAGGATACACCCGTTGCAGATTGACAATGTGCAAATTAAAATCATTGGTTAGCAAGGAAACATTAATAAACGTTTACTATGCCTTTATTCAATCTATAATTTCATATGGTTTAATGGTGTGGGGCAATGCAGTAGACATCAAAAAAGTTTTGATTCAACATAAAAGGGCCATAAGAATCATGTCAGAAGTACATAAAATAACTTCAGCTAGAGAATATTTTATTCAGAATAAACTTATGACTGTGATGTCCCTTTTCATATATAAATCTATTTTAGAAATTTACGAGGACAATGACAATTTAATTAAAAGATCCGACATTCATAATTTTAATACAAGAGGAAATTACAAACTGACGATGCCAACTGTACGGCTGACAAAAACTCTCAAACAAGGAATCCCATTAAAAATAATGATGTACAATAAACCACCTATTTATCTATTTATCTATCTACCTAAACTAATAATGGATCTCCCTAAGCTGGAGTTTAAAGCAAAATTGAGAGATTTTTTTGAAAAGCATGCATATTACTCAGTAAATGAATACATGAATGAAATAATAACGGATACTCATTTTCTCAAATAGATAGCTAGAGAACACGAATGTGCTATTAAATGTAATTTATTAAGTAGGTAGTATATTAGTTATAATATATATATTTAAGTTTGTAAAATTGACCTGCCTCTAAGCAATGTGCATTGTTGCCTGGTGAATAAATTACTATAAATGAACTACTATAAATGTACCTCAATATTTATTTTGCTGGCTCTACAGGTAAGATACACCCGTTGCAGATTGACAATGTGTACCTAAATATTTATTTTGCTGGCTCTACAGGTCGGATACACCCGTTGCAGATTGACAATGTGTACCTAAATATTTATTTTGCTGGCTCTACAGGTAGGATACACCCGTTGCAGATTGACAATATTTATTTTGCTGGCTCTACAGACTGTAACTAAAATTATGTATAATCCGTTATCTGGGAATTCTACAATTAGCCAAAAATGGACTCCTACAAATCGATCAGTTGCATGATTGTGTATTTTTATGTAGTCATTTTTTTTAGATATGACACTTATTCATTATGATGAGAAGAAACCCAGTTGTACGGCTCCTACAGCATTTTTATTACAGCCTGTATATTAAAATTAAAATAAGTAGGCTAACTGGCCTCAACAGAAGCAATAGCTTCGATATAAAATAAAAAGTGATGTCTAACTTGTTACAAAAAATGTTCCGAAACTCGTGAACTGCCCGGGAGAAAGTAATTAAAATAAAGTAGATAAAAGTTGCGGTGCTAGAAAAGCGATTATAAGAAAAATTTGCATTCTTTCAAATTAATTACACCCATAATAAAAGTTTTTTAACGACAAAGTGTGGGGGCGTAAACCGAATTTTTTTTTAATTTACTTAGCAGAACAATACTTTATGACAAGGCTGGCTGCTCTTTTATAAATTAAGTATTAAAATAGCTGGTACGTCAATTAAAATGACTAATTGATTAACACATTTTTGATTGTTACCTTGACCACGAGTGTACAGAGTTTAGTAATAAAATAGACCTACCATTGGTTGAATACCTACTTAAAGTATATTATGTCACTCAAGTAAATTTGCGTTGGGAATCTCGGTAATACCACTTTTCCAGCAACATCTTTACCATCAGGTGACATCATGCTTAGGGCTTAATAATTGTGGATTATGAAATCGGATGGGGCTGTGTTGGGGCACCCTGCCGTTGGTTTAATGTGAAATGAACAAAATGTTGGAACGACATTCCGCCTCCCATTAGTTAAATTACCAATAAACACACTTTTAAAAAGAATCTCCGTATCTACTTACTAAACCAAAAAAAATGCGAGTAGGGTTCTACCGTGATCCAACTGACGATAGCTACACTGATAATACGCTATAGTTATTATAATAATCTTATACTGATAAATAATCTTACTTCAGAATTAACTTACCTACTACGTTATTACTATTATCATAATAATATGCATTATAATTAATTTAATTGGGTGTTTTATTATTGATTTTATTTAAATTTCTCTCTAATTAATTATGTGCAATATCTACCCGTCATACTTGCAATGTATTTAGATACCTACTTTTATTTTATTTGGTTTTGCGAAAGACGCACATCCATCATATACTTTAAATAATATTATTTCCACAAAGTTTATGTTTTGCATTGTACATTGGTCTACTACATAAGTTGTATTTTGTTGCAGTCGGGAGTGGTGGAGCCATGTTCAAAAAAGAAGATGATAATTTCATTAGAATTTAAGTATGGGTCTTTAAAATGTTTAATGCACATGTATGTTTAAAGACATACTGTATGTAACTGCCTATTTCCTTAGTTTTAGACATATAGGTAACTCGGATTCAAGGTGTGATGAAATAGTCGTTCGAGGTGCGCACGACGCAACCACCGGTACTGGCAGAATATTAGCGTTGTGGAGCTGTGGGAACACAATCCACAACATTTATGCTGAGTCAGCGCCGTTTCATTGGCAGTACTTCGTTCGTCCTGTTTGTGTTTTAACTTAGTTTTTAATTTTGCTTTATTACGTCTTTTGTTTTAATCTTGTTCTTTGTGTATTTAAAATAAGCGTATTAGTATCTATCTTAATACTTTATTCTATGTTAGTAAACTGTCAATGAACAAATGAATTATCTATCTATCTAAATGTCTAGTTTTAACGCCCCTCACTTTTGTTTTTCCTCCGGACTCGTAGGGAGCGCTCCGGGCTACGCCTTACGCGGAGCTCGGCCTCCAGCCTCGCGGTTCGTTATTTGGTTGTTTTATATAGAGCCACGGTTTATAACTTGATTGCCATGATGAAATAGAGGAAGTATTCTTTCGTAACTTCCGTCACGGTCCAAGTTTATGACTTGGTAGCCCATATGTGATTTTAAAGACGTTCTATGCCAAAATACGGTTCTTATTCTATAATGTTGTGTTTCTTAGGTATTTTACTATAGGTATTACATTTATTACATAAGAGTATACTAAGTACACAAGCTTGATAAACACCCATCTTGGTTTTCACCGTCAGGTGTTTATATTGTCCCAAACTCTTGTACGTAGCTTCCCCAACGTGATCGCCGCTTGTATATGATATACTCTTGTACAGTGCTGAAACCTTGACATCGTACGCAAAACAGGAACGCCGGCTCAAAAGTTTTCACATACGCTGATAACGTAATATCCTAGGCATATCATGGGAGGACAGAGTTACAAACGAGAGAGTTCTGGAGATTGCAAAAATGCCCAGCCTCACAGCCATGCTGAAACAGCGACGGTTACGATGGAGTCCACTCGATTGCCTCGACGCGTTATGTTGAGTGCAGTTGCGTACGCCAAAAGAAAGGTTGGGCGGCCACTGTAGCGCTTCAAAGACTGTGCCAGACGTGACATGTCAGCCTTTAAAATCGACCACCAGGGCTGGGAAAAGCTCGCGGAGGATAGAGACGGGCGCAAGTGTGTGGGAAATGGTCACAAGTTGTGTAATGAGGTCTGGTTCAAACTGTTATCCCAACGGAGGCACCGGAAACATCAAGCTGTCTCTAAGCCATCTATCGGGATCTTCCCCTGTCTGTCCTGCGGTAGACTGTGCCGGTCTCGCATCGGATTGTACAGTCTCCAAAAACATTGTATCCGAGTACATATATACCGACGTATCCGAGCCATTGACTAAATCGTCTGTTTCAGACGCAAAGGGCCACTGCACTGATGATGATAATGATTGATTACACTTAAAGTGTACAATAGGGCCTACGCGCACAACAGTTGTTGTTCTGTATCTTGTCATGCATTTTAAAAGCTACAGGTATTGTCGGATTGCTTGGAATGCGGATGAAGTTTATATTTCGAATCCTGATAATTTTTTTTTGCGTAAATTAAGGGATAAAGCATTTTTTATGTCGCTTACTATCTCTTGTCAAATCACTATATTAACGGTAGGGGTAGGAATAGTGGTGAATCCAACTGTCGGTAGTTTTTCAAGCCGTTTATAAGACATCTGACACCGCCCGTAACAGAAAAACTTAATACATAGGTGGCCTGTGGCGTCAACTGCAGTAACCCGCTACTGAATCTTAACACAAGCGACGAGAGGACAAAATAAATACGATAACTAGAACGCGCTATTAACATTTCTTCAGCACTGAGTATTAAGAGTCTGCTGGAGTTCATAAATCCCATACAAACGTAGTATTTGATTTATTTGTTAACCAAACAAGCGATTTTGAAATAATTTTATATCGATAATGGGATGACGTATATCTGTGTCGGTATCTCGTTACTTTTTCGAAAAACGGAACGGGAATCCATTATTAACCAATAAACTTGTTTTCAAGGTTAAAAAAAAATGGAAAACAAGTTTATCGGTCAATAATGGATTCCCGTTTCTTTTTTCTAAAAAGTACGCGATACCGACACAGATATACGTCATCCGATTATTGATATAAAATTATTTCAAAATCGGCTGCTTGGTTAACAAATGAATCAAATACTACGTTTGTATGGGAGTTATGAACTCCAGCAGGCTCGTAATGCAAGTATCAACCATTAACGGTTGGTCCACGGCCGGACTCCTGGCATAGCTCCTCGCCTGGTGGAGATATCTCCTTTTGCTCTCTAAGAGTAGGAACACACCGTTCCTACTCGTAAATACCAATCAAGGTTTCGCAACCAAAGTTAATTTTACGCGACATGTGGCTTTTTGGAATGTCTAGGGGAGTAATCTCACTTTGTTTTTTCTTATACATAAGTATATATTATATCTTAAGGCTTTAAGATGACTCAATCCGAGCAGGTAGATACGTGTTAAAATAAAAGTTTAAAAAACTTAAAAACCGACTTCAAAATGAAATTCACTTAAAAGTATGAAATAATATTATTATACTTAGATACACGACATTAACCAACAATAACGAAATCAAAGGTGGGTACGAATTAAATGAGGAGCCTAAATTTATTTTTGAGGTCGGTTCCAGCACACAGCTACTTACGTATCAAATGTTTCAGATTCTATAGCATTACTGACACCGACCTCAAAAAAAGTTTAGGCCCCTAATTTAATTCGTACCCACCTTTGATTTCGTTATTGTTGGTTAATGTCGTGTATCTAAGTATAATAATATTATTTCATACTTTTAAGTGAATTTCATTTTGAAGTCGGTTTTTTATGTTTTTTAAACTTTTATTTTTATTATATTATTTTTAGTGATAATGCTATCTATCTAACAACGTTATACCCAATCTCATCATCTCAACAACAGCATGAAAGTTAAGGAGTTAAATCTTCCATCATCAGCTCATCTGAATAACCTGAAAGAATACAACTTTACCTACGTATCTACGCAAAATATTTGAAGAATAATCCTCCATCTCCTAACCGTTAAGAAGTCGTTCCTTCATCAGCTCATCAACATGAGATGATGACTAATAGACGCCAAAACTTGAATAATTTTAGGAAATACATGCAACACGTAATATGTGCCTATAAAATTTGAGGGTTGTTCTCGATTTCCCTGGGATCCTGACTTGGTGACAATGAGACCCCCTCGGGAGTATATTATTTCGAATAAAAAAAGAATTTTGAAAGTCAGTTCACAATCGGCGAAGATATCGCGTAACAAACATACAAAAAAAAACGTACAGTCGAATTGAGAACCTCCTCCTTTTTGAAGTCAGTTGAAAAAAATATCGAACGTAAGTCTATTCAATGCGGGCTTCGACGCGGCTGTTACTTTGAACCGAACGCCCAATTCTAGATTTATACATGTTTTATTACTTTTTTCATTTTCAAAAAAGCTTTAAAAATGTTTTCAATTTTTTTTTTTTTATTCGTAATTGGTAAACCCTCGACAACATCTCACCTGGTGGTAAGTGATGATGTTGCCGAAGATGGAAGCGGCCTTACCAAGATTCCCCAACGCAATGGGGAACTGGCTATCTTATCTTCATGCCGGAACACACCAATGATATCAACATTGATATTTGGCCCCAAGACTTACATAAGATGGTGGTAGCTAGCCAGGCGGGCTTAGAAAATGCCCTTCCACCAACCAAACCGAGTCTTACAATTGACCCCGCCGGGAATCGAACCCGCGACCTCCTGTGTAAAGCCAGTGAACTTTGCCTCTGAGCTACGGAAGCGGTTAAAATTGAAATAAAAGGTGTTAAAGTCACCGATTTTTGTACATTGGTTTTATTCAAAATTAACTATTTCTTCTCGAGAAATTTTTCAAGTTATTCTAAAAACAACTACAGTATATATTTTTTTACATTAAAACGTAAAGAGTATCTAACTAATTGGCGCGGAGGAAAAACCTGTCTTTTTTAAAATTCTCCTTTCAAAAGTCTCAAAGAAGGTTATGTGTATCTTTGTATATAATATTTTTTATTTGCTAGAAATGACTTGTTCCTCCGAGCTAGAACTAAAAATAAAACAGTGGCAAAATAAAAAGCACGTGTACTGCAAAATACATTTTGCGCACACTAAACTGGCACATAAAGTAACACTTTTCGAGCAACTGTATTGAAAATGTTCTTTGTCCTTAACGACGTTAAAACGACCTCTAATAACTTACATATACGAGCAGCTAGATCAAACAACTGCCAAAGCTTGTTTGAACCATTAATTGAAGTTGAGTCAACTAACTGAAACAATTTATAACAGCCAATAAATGGGTTAGTCTAGCTAGGAGAGTAGGGATGTAACGAAGCTTTAGTTTTAGGTCGAAATTTTGCGATGTATTGGAGTTTTTAAACATAATATTGACCTTTTTTAAGGCAGTGAGCCTGTTAGAATCTGTAAGGATAATTAAAAGGAACCTCTTTCAAGAAAGAAATCTTTCTTTTAACAGTTTATTGTGTACAAAAAAAGATTACATTACAGGCAGAAAATAAAATTATACAATAGGTATTACTTATTTCTAATTAGAAATTTCTTCCAGCAAACTCGGGAAAGAGTAAGTGAACTTCATTACCCAGTTCTAGGAAATTAACGTTTACCTACTTTTGAATTAGAATTCATTTCGGAGAGTGTGTGCAGGAACTGCATGACTCCATTCCCCCAGCTCCATTCCATTTTCGGTCAACGAGGCGCAGGGAGAGGTTCCACCCCTTTGTTGTTGATATTTAGCCTATAGGTACGCACGTGCGCGTAATATGACGTTTTAGTACCTTATGCTAAATGTAATTTTTTGTTTGTCTATATGTCCCATATCCATACAAGTATCATAGTGCGACATAATCCTGACAAAAAATTATAATGGACTAAGTCAATAATATATTTCAAACCCCTTTCACTTAAAAAATGATATTTTTACAATTACAATTTGTATTTTGACTGTGTAATTGTAAGTAGGTAAGTTTTTCACTGCAAAGTTAATGTTGTACGGAATCCTTAGCGCTCGAGTTCTGTTCGCGCTTTGCCGGTTTTCTATATTATTTCTAAGTTACCTTTAATGTAATAATCATTGTTAACATTAACCGCAAGATTGAAAAAAAATCCTCTTCCTAAACTTTAACTTCCGGTATTGGGTAGGTAGGCATAAGTATAAGGTATAAGTATACGAAACTCTGTTAGGTATACCTAAGTAACGTAGAATTGTACACACACAATGTATTGTCACATCCCTAGACAGAATGTGAAGTAGAGTCACACCTCGGACACTGCATTCAACGGTCGTGAAATGTCATTTTTTAAAAACAAATGACGGAGCAAACAAAACCACGTCGAATCCTATACGTTCGAGAACCGAACTTAAACCACTATGTATCAATCTGGGTGACGAGGGGGTGAGGTTGGAATCTAGAGAGAGGCAGGGAGTGTCCATACTGTATGTTAGCACTAATGTATATACTTTGGTAGAGTGCTGCTTGTTTATATCAGTAACTAGCTGTCCCGTTTCACCTTACACTACACTACAATACCCTACTCTACACTACCCTACCCTACACTACCCTACCCTACACTACCCTACCCTACACTATACTACGCTACCCTACCCTACGCTACCTTACCCCACCCTACACTACCCTACCCTACGCTACACCACACTACGCTACCCTACCCTACCCTACCCTACATTACCCTACCCTACCCTACACTACCCTACTCTACACTACACTACCCTACCATACACTACACTACACTACACTAAACTACACTACACTACACTACACTACACTACACTATACTACACTACACTACCCCACCATACACTACACTTCACTAACCTACCGTACCCTATCCTAAAACCAATTATTTTTGACTTATATTTTTTTTTTGATGAATATCATACTTTAATACTTATCATTCTATTCCGGACGAAGACAAATGCAAAAACACAAAAATCATAAAAATTGGTCCAGTCGTTCTTGAGTTATAAATGGTGTAACTAACACGATTTTCTTTTATATATATAGATAACTTGCTTGCCTACACATTTATCTTAAAGAATATACGGTACTTCATCGTACTTGATGACGTAATGACGAGAAGTGTTATGAATCGTTAGCTGGTATGCAAAATGCGTCGTGTAGATGTCTTTTTGCGCCAAAATTTCAGTATAAAAGTACTGATGGGCGCATCTTTACAAATTTAGAGGCCCGTGAAGGCTAAATGGAGCCATTAGTAAAAAATCATAACTCTCTCTGGTACACAGTTTATCGAAAAAATCGGCCGGAGACGATTGAAGAATACTCTAGTTTATTTAGAAATCACTAACTCTGTAAAATGTTGTTCATTGTTTTTTTTGAGTTAATATTTTTGAGTTTTTATAATGCGTTTATATCTTTTTTTAACTAGTGTGTATCATAAGAGTATTTATCTTATGTTATCTTACAGACAGTAAAAGTGCAAAAAGTAGCCTCTTTTTAGGGTTTCGTCGTTCACATCCTTATAGTAACCGATGTAGCTCACAGAGTCGCTAAACTGAAGTGGCAGTGGGCAGGGCAAATAGCTCGTAGAACCGATGGCCGTTGGGGTAGTTAAGTTCTCTAGTGGCGAACGCGCAACGGAGAACGTAGCGTAGGAAGGCCTCGCATGCGGTGGGCCGACTACCTAGAGATGATCGCGGAAGCGAATGGATGCGGGCAGCGCAGGACCGCTCATCGTGGAAATCCTTGGGGGAGGCCTTTGTCCAGCAGTGGAAGTTTTTCGGCCGATAAGATGATGATGATGATCCTTATAGTTTTGCCATGTGTGGCCGCGGACAGACGGATGTAGTACTAATGTACTATAAATCTGTAAATTGACAAGGACATTAATGTTAATAACACCGACAAAGTTTTAAAAATAAAATCTTGAAAGACAATTTTTTTAGGGTATCTCCCTACTTGTACAGAGAGGGTTTGTTGTTGTTGCACCCTATCGTTAGGGGTCGAATCGTTGAATAGGTCTTTAAAAATTACTGAGGGTTTACTTTAACCATACCAACCATACTTTTCTACACGGGGATCCTTTTACAAAATAATAAGCTTTGAAAAGCTAAATTTAGTTCGAGTCAAGGGCTCCTTCCCCCCCCCCCCCCCCCCCCCCGCCTTACCTTACCAGCTAAACCGCTGTTTCAGGACATATGACACAAATATGTAAATAATCTAAATATATATAACTCAAAGGTGACTGACTGACTGACTGACATAGTGATCTATCAACGCACAGCCCAAACCACTGGACGGATCGGGCTGAAATTTGGAATGCAGGTAGATGTTATGATGTACGCATCTGCTAAGAAAGGATTTTGGGAAATTCCCACGGGAACACCAAAAAACGGGAACTGCGCGGGCGAAGCCGCGAGCACCCACTAGTATGACATATAATTAATTTAACAGAAAAACTATAACGGCTAAGTAGGCTTTCTTAGTTTAGGAGTAACAGACGACCAACTTTAGATGTACAGTTGGATTTTTAAAAAGTTCATAGATTTTCCATAACACTGATAAACATTTATTTTTTGAAAATACTACGGAACCCTACTTTGCGCAAGTCTGACTCGCACTTAGCAAGTTTTTTTTTTATTTTCGAAGTAAATTCATAGTTTTTCATACTAAATTATAGCTGGCATCCAGAATAGATTGTGTAGAGCCTTTTTGCGCCCAAATTTCAGTAATTTCAATAAGGCGCATCTATACATGAAGGCTAAGTGACGCTACTTGTAAAAAAAAATATAACGCTGGAGAGGATTGAAGTAAAGGTACTCAAGTTTCAATAACTAACTCTGGCTGATTGAAAAAAAAATCTTAAATATTAATGAACTGTTCGATCGACAAAGAATGTGACCATGAGAATTATAAATTTATATTTTTAAATTTTAAATTACGCATTGTGATTTTAATATTGGCTATACAGAAGAGACCTATTTAAATATCATCGCCTGTAAATATGTACCTGTGTAATTGTAAAAAAAAAATCTTATCTTATCTTATCTGTTGAATTTTGTTCATGTAGGTATAGATAACAAGAGTGCAATAAAGCCACTGTTCTATTTTCGAATCTATTGTTTTATCTTAATAAAAATACACTCTAAATCCAATGTAAGTACTGCAAGGCTTTAACGAGATGTGTGAAAAAGACGTGTTTTCAGGGCGAAGACCTGAGAAATACTGGTCAATAATGGGTTCCTGGTTAGTTTTTCAAAAACTATTGCGATACCAATACAAATATAAGTCATCCGATTATCGATATAAAATTATTTAAAATCGATTGTTTGGTTAATTAATCAAAGACGACTAATAAGGAAATAATGATTTCATGATTATATGAGCTTTTGCTCATCCTACTAATATTATAAATGTGAAAGTTTGTATGTACAGATGTTTGTTACTCTTTCACGCAAAAACTACTCAACGTATCTGCCTGAAATTAGGTAGTGAAACGCAAACTATCGTTTCGAGCCGATCTCCTTTCTTGCGTTTCATAATTAAATTCTCTTTTGATTTTGTTTGTCTATGGAAATTTAATTTGAAAATATTTGTTTCTTTTTTGACAAGAAGAGGGGATTGAAAAAATAACAACCGAATGGTAGTCACCGCAAAACCGATAAGATTATAAATTTAATAAGTTGCCTTTTGCTGTTTTCAAAGTTGTATGGTGCAGTTTTTTTAGTATATTACAGATCCTTTGCCGATATTTCGAGGGTTTTTACCGAGTACCTAATGGACATCTAATATAATAACAGCGTAATAGCCGACGTATTACAACAGCAGGCTAAGCAAATAACTGATCGAGTCTTGGCTGGTACAGCTCGAACACCTTTTTCGTCAGCCTGAGCATCTACCACCGTCGTGCCACCTGCGAAGGGAAGTAGTCACCTTTTTTCTTCACATTTCCCTATTCCCCGGTCAAGATTCCTTTTGGTTTTCATGAACTTTAGAAATTGAACAGTGTTATTATTTTATGTGTGCCTTTTTACGTATAATTTAAGGTATTATCTATCACAGAATTAAGAGTAACAATCTATACGTATGGATTGTCCCTTCTACTACTTATTAAGGTTTAACAAAACTAAAAGTGTGATCACACGTTTGTACTCCATGTTTAATTTTAGTCATAGTCTCTCAACCTATTGAAAATTGATATTATTATAAGTACCATTTTACATTTCGCGGTGACCAATTCCTTTTGATACTAGCTGTTATTAAATACAAATTTTAAATTATATTTAAATTTATTTCCTCCAAATATATATTTTAATTTATTACCTCTAAATCTTACGTATCATATGTGGCAAATTCCGTAAGGGTTTTTATCCCCAGTTTCCATTATTTTTGTCACAGTAGGTAGACAGATTAGGACCTGGATTAATACATAGGCTTCGTTTTTTTACGTTCGCGAACCGCTTGCGGCTCGCGCACTGCGCACCCTCAAAGACAGTCATAGAAACTATGTTCACGTGAGCGAAGCCACTGGCATAAGCTAATAGATAGTAAGCATTTCAACTGTACGCAATCTGATAATACCTGAGAAGGTATGCGATTGGAAGGAGCAAAATATACAAAGCTGCATTATTTCAATTTGAGCTATATCGATTTAAGTTAGTCTTAGGGGTTTAAGTATGGAATTGCCTGTTGGATAAAAAAGTTTAAAGAAGAAAATTAATACTATGAAAAAAAATATAAATATATATTTTAATTTATTACCTCTAAATCTTACGTATCATATGTGGCAAATTCCGTAAGGGGTTTTATCCCCAGTTTCCATTATTTTTGTCACAGTAGGTAGACAGATTAGGACCTGGATTAATACATAGGCTTCGTTTTTTTACGTTCGCGAACCGCTTGCGGCTCGCGAACTGCGCACCCTCAAAGACAGTCATAGAAACTATGTTCACGTGAGCGAAGCCACTGGCATAAGCTAATAGATAGTAAGCATTTCAACTGTACGCAATCTGATAATACCTGAGAAGGTATGCGATTGGAAGGAGCAAAATATACAAAGCTGCATTATTTCAATTTGAGCTATATCGATTTAAGTTAGTCTTAGGAGTATGGAATTGCCTGTTGGATAAAAAAGTTTAAAGAAGAAAATTAATACTATGAAAAAAAATATTTAAACAAAATATATTCACAAAACAGCATTAGACTATTAGAAATTAAATGGTGGTAAACATATGCCGTTTAGTTAGATATTTTGAGAGCACGGTGGCTTAATCCCCAATTAGTCGGGTTTTTTCACCTGAAAAAATCGCCTATTATTGAGGCAAAAAATATACATTTTTAATTTTAAAGCTCTAGAGTTATTGTAGCAGGTTTCTTCGTTACTAATGTCATATTTGGGATTACCTCTCATAATATTTTGTCACTTTCAGGAAAATTCAAGAAAATTAACTGGTCTAAAAATCGGCCCCATCTGATCATTATAAAAACGCTTTTGTGCCATTCAATGGTACATAACTCAAGGGATTGGTACATGAAAGACATGTCCCTAGTTACTAATAAAAGACCATAAGTAGTGTACCCATAAGGTCAATAATAAAAAACAATAACTTTTTTTAGAAATAAAAGTTCTTCAAAAACTGAATCGGCAATTTTATACTTTAACTCCTATTATTATTGACCTCCAACTACTGTAATAGCATCTGGTACTGACTGAAAATATGAAAGCTTCGAGAGAGCTAGGTATGGAGCAGAAACATTGGATTAAGACGTAAAATATCGAAGTCACAAAACGTCAGGTTGAATATTTGGAAAGTGCGATTCTCGCAAAGTCCAAGTAGTATCCTACATCTGAAACCCTCGGAGGGGGCAGGGGGAGGTTACTGGAAGGAGCTAGATAGGGATGAGCGCTGGCAAACCTCTAATGTGATCAGTGTCCGATTCGAAACTCTTCAATTTAAGATAACTGACACCACAGTTTGTACTACTGGCTAATCATAATTTTGAATTTATATTTCTTTTACAACTTATTGTGTTCTGATTGTTGTCTTAATGTCACTTCAATAAAGTTAGTCAAATACATCATTCTTTATTACCACGAAAATCTCTATTTTAACTGAGAAATACCAATAAAACTGCTCTTTACATCCAGAGATATGCTATATATAACTGTTTACATCAGTAAAAGTGAATAGGCAAGTTTTTTCCAAGATGTGAGTGTATAATTTGTGAAAATCCGTTAAAAATTTTAACAGTTCACGAACATATTTTTTTTAAGATACGATATTTTTAATTATTGTGACATCGAACAACTGTGCCTTAACAAGTCAAGTACATCACAAATAGTATCAAAAAATTTTATTCCGATTTAATAATAATTTTGGGAATTGTCATTGTTCAGTTTTTTATTTATAAGGCATGTAAATGGAACAAAAACATATGGAGATGTAACGATTTTATACTGTAAAAAGTAATTTTATAACACCATATTAATCTCTTTAATACATAAAAAGGAAACAGTGACTGACTGAATGACTAATTGACTGACTGGTCTATCAATACACAGCTCTGACCATTGGACAGTTTGGGCTGAACTTTGGCATACAGGTTATAAATATATGGCATAAATATTATGACGTATAATCCACTAAAATAAAAGCGTCGGTGGCTCAACGGTAACGACTCGGTCCTTTTAACCAGAGGTACCGGGTTCAAATCTGGACGGCCACTGTACCAATGAGTTTTTCAAAACTTACGTATATATACTTACCGATTGCTTTAACGGTGAAGGAAAACATCGTGAGGAAACCTGCACACGCCTGCGAAGAAACTCGAAGGTTGTGTGTGAAGTCGACCAACCCGCACTGAACTAAGGCCTGATCGCCCTAATTCAGGGTAGGCTCGAGCCCCTCGGTGGGGAAGTATATGAGCTGATATGCTGATAATCCACTAAGAAAGGATTTTTTAAAATTCAACCCTTTAACGAAGGTTCACAACATATATATATATATATATATATATAGAAATCATATAAAATAGATATTTGTATGTTTGTTAACTCTTCACGCTTCAATACAGAGTTGTTAGTAGATAATAATCTTGATGAAATTAAGCATACACGTAGCCTGTGTCATGGAGAAAGACCAAAAATTACTTGTGAAATTAAAGCATTATGGTGTAGAGGATGGGGCTCTCAGTCTTTTAAATTCGTATTTAGACAACAGAACACAAAAAGTACAAGTGAATGGCACGAACTCATCTGGATCTAAAGTGAAAATGGGTGTGCCCCAGGGTTCCATATTAGGGCCTTTTCTTTTCCTTGTTTACGTAAATGATTTGCCTTTTATGGTGCAACATCTGTATTAATATTGTGTTGTTTAGGGATGATATTTCTCTTATTTTTAAAGTGAATATGAGAGAAAACAACCTCACTGGGTCATACGGGTAACAGTATTGAAAAGGTAAGAAACCACTGATATAGTGCTTTAGCAACATATTTTTTTTACATGAAGTACCTAGTGCTTTAGCAACATATATTTTCACATGAAGTACCTAGTGCTTTAGCAACATATTTTTTTTACATGAAGTACCTAGTGCTTTAGCAACATATATTTTCACATGAAGTACCTAGTGCTTTAGCAACATATTTTTTTTACATGAAGTACCTAGTGCTTTAGCAACATATATTTTCACATGAAGTACCTAGTGCTTTAGCAACATATTTTTTTACATGAAGTACCTAGTGCTTTAGCAACATATATTTTCACATGAAGTACCTAGTGCTTTAGCAACATATTTTTTTTACATGAAGTACCTAGTGCTTTAGCAACATATATTTTCACATGAAGTACCTAGTGCTTTAGCAACATATTTTTTTACATGAAGTACCTAGTGCTTTAGCAACATATTTTTTCACTTGAAGTACCTAGTGCTTTAGCAACATATTTTTTTACATGAAGTACCTAGTGCTTTAGCAACATATTTTTTCACTTGAAGTACCTAGTGCTTTAGCAACATATTTTTTTACTTGAAGTACCTAGTGCTTTAGCAACATATTTTTTACATGAAGTACCTAGTGCTTTTCAACATATTTTTTTACATGAAGTACCTAGTGATTTAGCAATATATTTTTTCACATGAAGTACCTAGTGCTTTAGCCTCATATTTTTTTGCATGAAGTACCTAGTTCTTTAGCAACATATTTTTTGCATGAAGTACCTAGTGGTTTAGCAACATATTTTTTTACATGAAGTACCTAGTGCTTTAGCAACATATTTTTTTACATGAAGTACCGGTGCTTAAACAAGATATTTTTTTACATGAAGTACCTAGTGCTTTAGCAACATATTTTTTTACATGAAGTACCTAGTGCTTTAGCAAAATTTTTTTGCCTGGAGTGCCGTTCCTGGTATATAGCCCGTCAAAGTTGTTAAAAACGTGTCCCTGGTGTTTTAAAACTATTGGACCTAGAAAAAAGAAAAATAGTGTTAATTTTAAAAGATTACTTTCTTTTTTGAACAATGCTAACTAAGCGATATTTTGGCTACAAGGCCGTCCGCGTTAAATATTTTTGAACTGGATTTGTAGGAGTACTTAATAGGGGATCGGACTGCTAGTCATTTGAGTTACTTTTTATGATCTGTGGAAAACGAAATTTTGTTCTAAAAATATGTTTGAAATACCCACAAGTGACGTCATAGATTTTTAGCGTCATTGACAAACTTATTTGATACGAGTAAGGTTTTTTGAAACTTCAAGAGGAGAGCAATTTAGGAAATCATATTTCAGAATTAATTTTTGATGCAGTCCGATCCCCTATTGAAACAAATGCTAGTTTAACAAATCAGTCTTTATGTGAATAGTGCATTATGTGAACCTGATAATCTGCTTCTGAACCAAACGTTGGCTCCTAGCCATTCCGCGTTTAAAACCTGCGGGAAACGACCCTTCATTATTTAATTCAACAAGCATCGTATTTGTGCCGATGCAGAAATACTACAATGAGTTCAATGAAAGTTTGCATTCAGTTAAGCCGGTGAGCCGTGCGATTTATACTGCCGCCCGCAATGACTCGTGTAGTGTCCAAATTACCGCAATTATACTTTTCATTTATTTGATTTACATTTTATGGATTACTACAAAAATTAATTGTTCCAAGCTATTTTTTTAACCCCCAAATTACCGCAATTATATTTTTCATTTATTTGATTTACATTTTATGGATTACTACAAAAATAAATTGTTCCAAGCTTTTTTTTGAACCCCGACGCGAATAAAAGGGGTGTTATAAGTTTAACATAATTATGTATCTGTGTTTCTGTCTGTGGCATCGTTTTTAGGGTTCCAAAGTCAACAAGGAACTTATAGTTTCGTCATGTCTGTCTGTCCGTCTGTGCACGGCTTAGCTCAAAGACTATTAGTAGGTACTTACTGGAAAGCAGTAAAACTGTCAAAAACATTTTAGCCTCAGCTTCGCCCAAGTGGACATCGTTTTTAGGGTACGGCAAAAGGGTAAAAACGCTTTAACACCTGGACCAATCTTGATGAAATTTGGCATGCTGGTAGCCTGTGTTGCTTGGACGGATATAAGCAACTTTTTATCCTGTGAAAATAGCATAGTCCTATGCAGTCTCTGAGGAAACAAAAAAAAATCCTTTTTGGTTAATTTCTTTAACATCGCAACGGAATAGTGAATGGTTATGATTTTTTGCTTAGAGATGGTTGAGGGGGTGGGAAATTACAAAATTAACTATTTAGCATATCTTGACATAGTTCCCGAGGGATCTGGGGAATACGAAAATTAGTATAGTAGAAATCGCACACCACTCACTCTCAAAGTCAGTCATAAGAACCCTCAAAAAACCGGCCAAGTACGAGTCAGAACCGCACACAAAGGGTTCCGTACCATCATACTAGATGGCGCTAGTTTCTTCATGTTTAAAAAAACACGTTTTTTGTATGATCACCTCACTTATTTTTTCACATTTTCTTTTGTATTTATTGTTATAGCGGCAACATAAATATATCATCGAAAATTTCTACTGTCTAGCTATCACGGTTCATGAAATACAGCCTGGTGACAGACGGACAGACGGGATAGGGTCCCGTTTTTATCCTGTGGGTACGAATCCTCTTAAAAAAGAGTATTTTTATCATCCGGATATGCTATTTTCACGAGATAAAAAGCAGTCTATGTCCTTTCCAGTGACACAGGCTACCTGCATGCCAAATTTCATCAATATTAGTTAAAGTTTTGAAGCGTGAAAAGGTAACAAACAAACAAACAAGCAAACTCATTTTGACATTTATAATATTACTGGCTTTTACCAGCAGCTTCGCTCGCGTGGGCATCTTTTTTATGACTGTCTTTGAGGGTGAGTGGTGCGCGAGCTGCAAGCACTCCTGATCCCTCGTGAACTATATCAGGCTATTCCGATTAGCCGTGTATGTCACTTCCAACCGTCTCCATTATTTTAATGCAAAAAATCACGTTAATCCGTTGCTCCGTTGCGACGCCGACGTGCGTGAGCGTGGAATTGAGTTTTCCTTAGATCCCTCGGGAACTGTCTCAGGTTATGCTTATTGTAGTTTATAATATTTTCCATCCCCTCAAACATCTCTGTGGAAAAAATCACAACAATCCGTTGTTCCGTCGCGATGTTAAAGAAATCAACCAAAAGAGTGAATTTTTCCGTTCCCTCAGGAAATGTATCAAAAGAAGGGTTACTTTGCGCTAGTCCGACTCGCACTTGGCCCGTTTATTTCAATAGGGGATCGGACTGCTAGTCATTTGAGTTACTTTTGTTACGAAATTTTGTTCTAAAAATGTTTGAAATACCTACAAGTGACGTCATATTTTTTAGCGTCATTGGCGAACTTATTTTGTGAATTTGATCAATTAAAATTTGAAGACGTGATGGAAAACAAAACAAGTAAGGTTTTTTGAAACTTCAAGAGGAGAGCAATTAAGGAAATCATATTTCAGAATTTATTTTTGATGCAGTCCGATTCCCTATTGGAAGGAGACTAGAGCTAAAGTGTTCTTTGCTATCATTCAAGAATTGTTTATCAGTCGCTTGAGAATCATCAGCTCTTTTGTAGTTGATGAAGGGATGTGAGCAACTTCCACAAGTCTGGTCGATTCTATATTTGGTATTCTGTTACCTCAATGATAATGCAAGAACATGGTTACCTTGACCTGATGCTGCGCATAGCTAGAGTCTACAGGATACCAATCTCCTCACCAACTTACAGCAGATATATTTTGTTTGGCATCATCGGAATGATATCAATGAATTGGTTATATATAGATGGTGTTCAGGGTCTGATAATAAAGCAGAAAAGATAAATTTCGGGCGTTCTTAAATAAGATTAGGGATGACGACAGCATCAGAAATAAATTATGAACTCTTGATCACCAAATTGCCATCCTACTTAAACTTCGGAAACCTTACTCGTTTTGTTTTCCATCAAGTCTTCGGTTTTTAATTCACCAAAATCACAAAATGAGTACATAAATGATGCTGCAAAACTATGACGTCACGCCTAGGTATTTCAAACATTTTTAGAACAAAATGTAAATCAGATGACTAGAATTCGTCATCCCTATTAGTGGTATTTATCTCGATTTATACGATGGAGATGGTTCCGAAAAAGAGAAGAAAGGATCAAATTATTAATGACGATTTCATAACCAGCGTGCAATTAGAACTTGTAAATAATGAAACGCATTACAAAAATTGCGTACATACGTTTTACGGCTATGCCACACAGACGGCAAGTACTGTAAATATTGTATAAAGGAAATTTAACTGGAAGAAGACTAAGACTAAGTTGGTGCACTGTGAGGGAGGTTCAATGTTCAATGTAGAGCGTCGGTGGCGTAACGGCTAGGGCCGCCACCTCCTGTCCAGGAGGTCGTGGTTCGAATCCTGCCACGAACCAATGTGTTTTCGAATTTCGGTTTCATATGTAAGTTTATCCGATGCTCTTACGGTGAAGGAAAACATCGTAAGGAAACCTGCACATGCCTGCGAAGAAACTCGAAGGTTGTGTGTGAAGTCGACCAACCGGCACTGGGCCCGCGTGGTCGACTGAGGCCCGATCGCCCTAATTCAGGGTAGGCTCGAGCCCCTCGGTGGGGACGTATATGAGCTGATAAGATGAAGAAGAAGAAAAAGAAGAGGGAGGTTCAGTTGTATATATATTGAGTTACTAGCTTTCGCCCTCGGCTTCGCCCGCGTGGACATAGTTTTTATGACTGTCTTTGAGGATGAGTGGTGCGCCGCAAGCGGCTCGCAAGCGTGGACATGAGTATTCTCCAGATCCCTATCCCAGATCGGACTATTCTATATCATCTAGTCTATATCACTTCCTACCCCCTCAACCATTTATTTAAAAAAAATACTTCAATCTGTTGCTCCGCTGCGACGCCGACGTGCGTATCTGGTACGAGACGGCATGTTCCGTTGCGAAGTTAAAGAAGTCAACAAAAAAAGAGCATTTTTTCAGTTCCCTGAGGAACTCCATCAGACTACGCTATTTTCACAGCATAAAAAGTAGCCAAATATCATCAATATTAATCAAGGTTCTGAAGCGTAAAAAGGTAACAAACAAACATATTTTCACGTTTAAGATATTAGTAAGGATACTTGAGGTCAAATAGTTTATCAAAGGTCAGTAGATAAAGCAACCGAAAAGCAATGTCAGTTATCTACTTAGTTCAGGAGAGCCTTCGCTTTTGCATGCGTATAACATTTTATCAACTGTCTAAAATGATGTATCGAATTCCTGGCCCCGGCATTCCTTTGCTGCTCATAGCCAAAACGGTGGTTATAGGATAATATTGTTAGAATATTGCCCGTACCAACCCTGTCTTTTACGGCTTGCGTTTCTCAAACTTGGTACACATAATACATGCAGAAATGATTTTTATAAATAAAATGACAATTTATTTGCATTAAAAATGGTAGTAGGATGTTAAATATTTTATAGTGCAATCATGTTTCGCCTGTGCAAGGCATGCAAATATTAAACATAGATTATAATTATAATGTCACGCAAAATTAAAAAAATAATCAAATGTCAACAAGTTTGTTTTTGTCAAAGAGGTATTCAATAACGCTATTATAATTTTTGTCAGTAAAAATTTTTGTCTTAAAGGTTTTATTTTAGATTCTATCATTCTTAGTTCAATCGGTAAGTTATATTCGAACGCTCATACACACACAATGTCGGCTATACATTTCAGTCAATGGGGTTTCCTTAAAAACTAGCCTGTATGGATCTCTAAGGGTTCTTTTGGTTTTATCACTGGCTTTTTTAAATAAATGCAGATGTTGCTTCACAAACAAACAGAGCTCGAAATGAAAAGCACATTATGGGTAGTGGCCACAGACCAAGCTCCTTAAATAGTCGCTTGTAGGAGTCTCGTGATGACTTGCAGCTAAACTACTCCTCAGACTTCTCTTGTAAAGTTGACAACTGCTCAAATTTTTTCAGGCCAGTACACTGCCACCAAGACTGCATTGCCTATTGCAATGTCCAGGTCTTCGCGCGTGCAGGCGTGCTAGGACACGCAGGGCAGGACAAAAGGTGTGCCATAGTCTGAAATGTATAAAAAGTTTATTTTCATTATTTTGAGAACTTGTTATGGGTTTTCCGGGAGGACATGCTTGTAAATTTGAGCATTATTTTGACTACCATCTTCGAGATAAATTAAAAGTGCTGTACTGCTGTAATACATACGAGCAGCGGCCGGAAAAAGTATTATGAAAATCCATATATCTTTCGTATTTTAGAGGTCCAATAAATTACTATGTAAACTCATATCTGTCGTGTAATTTAAAAATGGAATGATATTTCACTCCGAAACACGGAAACCAAGGAAGTAAGTTATTAAAGGTGTTATTTAAATTTCGAACTGGTTCGCAATTAGAAAGCTGTTTATTTAAAAATAAAAGACGTGTGGCACTCGGGGACTGCCGCGGTAAAGCAATTGCATAGCATTTTTATCAACTTATGCAATTATAATTATTTATTTATTTTTTATTTATGCAGTATTTACCAGTACCATATATAGTCCTTAGGGTGCGGGATGTTTATGTAATAAATTAACACTAAGAAAGTTAATCATCATCATTATCATCACAATCATCCTCATCATCAACATCATCATCACCATCCTCATCATTACCTTCATCATCATCCTCATCCTCATCATAATCCTCATCATCATCCTCATCCTCATCATCATCCTTATTATGTTCCTCATCATCATCATCATCTTCTTCATCATCATCATCATCATCATCATCCTTATCCTCATCATGAACCTCATGATCATCACCATCATGATCCTCATCATCATCATCATCATCATTATCATCATCATCAATGATCTTCCTCATGTTCCTCATGTTCCTCATGATCCTCACCATGATCCTCATCCTTATCATAATTGATCCTCATCATGATCCTCATCATGATCTTCATCATGATCCTCATCATGATCCTCATCATGATCCTCATTTTAATCCTCATCATGATCCTCATCATAATCATCATCATGATCTGATCATCATCATCATGATCCTCATCATCATCATCATCATAATCCTCATCATCATCATCATTGATCCTCATCATCATCATGATGGATAGATAGATGGCACTGTATATTTTTTAGAACTCAATATATATATATATATATATATATATATATATATATATATATTTGGGGTGTCTGGTTTTATTTTTGTTACAAAATTTCTTGATTCGGTCCCCTCAAAGTCCGCGATAAAAGCTATACAATAGCTTCACAAAAGAACACTTTGGCGCGTGAAAAAATATAGTTGTTCATTGTTTGTCATAGATTTTAAAAAATAATTGTATTTGACAAAATGAGTGCATGTTAAGACAATTAATGTGATGAACTTACTTTACCGCCACCTGAAATTCAAAATTTTTGCCGCCAAAATCGAAAGAAACGTAAGTACTACATATTAATTTCC
This sequence comes from Coleophora flavipennella, assembly GCA_947284805.1. Classification (NCBI taxonomy): domain Eukaryota; kingdom Metazoa; phylum Arthropoda; class Insecta; order Lepidoptera; family Coleophoridae; genus Coleophora; species Coleophora flavipennella. Next base: position 18,623,642 of record OX369257.1, read on the forward strand.
GGCTAAGAATAGGACCATTCCATCTCTTCCAAGGGGGGTCGTAAGAGTCGACTAAGGAACTTAAAACCGGAGGATGGGCAGCAGTGTTTTAAAAGTCCTTACATAATATATAATTCCTCTAATATAAATTTTAACTTACAACACGCGTACACTGCGGAATGACGAGACACTTACAGAACTTGAAGAAGTATTGAGCAAGTTACGGTGGGATATCGTAGGTTTATGTGAAGTCCGAAGAGAGGGAGAGGACACCATGATCCTTAAATCCGGAAACCTGCTCTATTTCCGGGAGAGCGACCAAAAGTCCCAGGGTGGTGTCGGGTTTCTCGTCCACAAGTCCCTAATTAATAATGTGGTCCAAATTGTGAGCGTTTCGACAAGGGTAGCATACCTTATACTCAGAATCACCAAACGGTATTCGATGAAGGTCATACAGGTATACGCGCCGACTACGGAACACTCCGACGACGAGGTAGAGACTATGTATGAGGACATCTCTACAGCCTTAAATAGCACCAGAACCCATTATACCGTTGTTATGGGAGGCTTTAACGCGAAACTGGGCAAACGAAGCGATGGTGAGCTGAGAGTGGGGCGATTTGGATATTAAGTAATAAATGCACGTGGCCAGATGCTGGCCGACTTTATGGAGAAGGAGAGCATATTTATAATGAACTCCTTCTTCAAATAGTCAAAACAGCGGAAGTGGACATGGTTGCATCCCAATGGCGTAACGAAGAACGAGATAGACTTCATCTTGTCGACAAGGAGGCAAATATTCAATGATGTCTCCGTGGTCAATTCAGTCAAAACAGGAAGCGATCACCGGATGGTCAGAGGCACATTGAATCTAAAAACCAAGCTAGAAAGATGTCGACTGATGAAGTCTACACTCCGACCAGCGCCCATCCAGCTTCAAAACCCCGAGAGCTTTCAGCTCAAGTTGCACAATCGTTTCGAATGCCTAGGAGACTGCGAGAATGTGGACGATTATAATGACAGGTTCGTGGAAAGTGTCCAAACGGTCGGGTCCAAGATTTTTAAAACTCGTCGTTCAAACAGAACCAAAAAATCTCAGACTTCACCAACAACCTCATGGAAGAAAGACGCAGATTGGTTTTGCAGTCCTCTGAAGACGCTACTCAGTATCGGCAACTAAACAGGCAGATCTCCAATTCCCTGACTCGCGATTTACGCCAATATAATACAAATTGTATTAAAGAAGCAATTGAGCACAACAAAGGCTCAAAAGTGTTCGCGAGAGATCTGTCTGTTGGACAAAGCCAACTGACCAAGCTGAAGACTGAAGATGGAAGGACCATATCGTTTAAGACTGAGTTGCTGGAAGAAGTTGAGAAGTTCTATGGACAATTGTACAAGACCACACGTTTGCCTGTCAGCGATCTGGCTAAAGACCCAAGAGCTAGACTAACCCGACACTATACCGAAGACATCCCGGACGTCAGCCTGTACGAGATTAGAATGACTCTCAAACAGCTCAAGAACAACAAGGCACCGGTTGATGATGGAATTACGGCTGAACTTCAGAAATCAGGTGTATCACCAGTACTAAAAGCTCTTCAGAAGTTATTTAATTCCGTTATACTCGAGGGAAAAAGGCCTAAGGCATGACACAGAAGTGTGGTCGTGCTTTTCTTCAAAAAGGGTGACAACACCCTGCTGAAGAACTACAGACCCCTTTCACTTCTGAGCCATGTCTACAAGCTGTTTACGAGAGTCATTACGAATCGTGTCGCATGCAGGTTTGACGACTTTCAGCCTCCCGAACAAGCCGGTTTCCGAAAAGGCTTTAGTACCATAGATCACATACATACGCTGCGGCAGATTATACAGAAGACCGAAGAGTACAATCAGCCACTATGCTTGGAGTTTGTGGACTATGAGAAGGCCTTTGATTCAGTCGAAACCTGGGCTGTACTACATTCTCTCCAGCGGTGCCAAATTGACCATCGATACATCGAGATGTTGAAGTGTCTGTATGAAAACGCCACCATGCCGTTCGCCTCCAGGACCAGAACTCGAAACTTATCCAGTTGCAGCGAGGGGTGAGACAGGAAGACGTTATATCTCCGAAACTGTTCACCGCCGCCCTGGAAGATGTTTTCAAGCTTCTGGACTGGGGTGGACTCGGCATCAATATCAACGGCGAGTACATATCCCACCTCCGATTCGCTGACGATATAGTGGTCATGGCTGAGACAATGGAAGACCTAAGCACAATGCTCGATGGCCTGAGTTAAGTCTCTCAACAAGTGGGTCTTAAAATGAACATGGACAAGACGAAAATAATGTTAAATGTCCGTGTCCCTCTAAAGGTTGGAGACTCTACACTGGAAGTTGTTGACGAATATGTATACCTGGGACAAACAGTCCAGCTAGGCAGGTCCAACTTCAAGAAAGAGATCAATCGACGAATCCAACTCGGCTGGGCAGCGTTCAGGAAGCTTCGCAATATCTTCACGTCCCAAATACCGCAGTGTCTCAAGACTAAGGTCTTTGACCAGTGTATGTTGCCAGTGATGACTTACGGAACTGAGACATGGTCGCTTACTATGGGCCTCATAAGAAGGCTCAAGGTCACCCAAAGGGCAATGGAGCGTGCTATGCTCGGAGTTTCTCTGCGTGATCGAATCAGAAACGAGGAGATCCGCAGGAGAACTAAAGTAACCGACATAGCTCACAGAATCGCTAAACTGAAGTGGCAGTGGGCAGGGCACATAGCTCGTAGAATAGATGGCCGATGGGGCAGTCAAGTTCTCGAGTGGCGACCGTGCACCGGAAAACGTAGCGTAGGCAGGCCTCCCACTCGGTGGACCGACGACCTGGTGAAGATCGCGGGAAACATGGATGCGGGCAGCGCAGGACCGGTCGTCGTGGAAATCCTTGGAGGAGGCCTTTGTCCAGCAGTGGACGATTTCCGGCTGATATGATGATGATGAATATATATTTTAGTTCATCTCTGATAGACGTTCACCTCGGTAATTATAGAACTTATAGAAGTTTGCCAATAGCGTTAGGTAGGTACCTTTATACTAAAGAATGGACTCGGTGGACCAACAACCTGGTGAAGGTCGCGGGAAGCTGCTGGATGCGGACAGCGCAGGACCGGTCGTCGTGAAAATACTTGAGGGAGGCCTTTGTCCAGTAGTGGACGTCTTTCTGAAATAATGATACTAAAGAACAGTACGACTAAAAGTTTTAGAACCGCTATTCTAGAGGTTGCGGCTGTTCACAGAATTCGCTGGAGGCAATGCAGCCAACTATTTTGTAGAAGCGATCCCGAGAGGCATTGTGCTTAACCTCATCCATGTGGAACTACGATCTAACGAATGCGTTACGGTATTCAGTTAGATGAATTCACTTACAGTGTCGGACTGTTGAGAATAGACTAATCTATCTCAGATAAAAGAAAAGTTAAGATATTATTATTTATTTATTAATCAAATATATATATATCTTCTTTGCGTATCCTTTGTAGTCAAACTAGGAGGAACCCTTATAGTTTCACCATGTGCGTCTGTCTGTCTGTCCGTTTGTTGGCGATCGGGCCTTAGTCGACCACGCGGGCCCAGTGCGGGTTGGTCGACTTAACACACAGCCTTCGAGTTTTTTCGCAGGCGTGTGCATGTGGTCCTCACGATGTTTTCCTTCACCGTAAGAGCGTCTGATAAACGTACATAATATGAAGTCGAAATTAAAAAAAAACACATTGGTACGTGGCAGGATTTGAACCACGACCTCCCGGACAAGAGTTAGCGGCCTGTACCGATTACGCCACTGACGCTAAATTTGCGCCGGTGACTATCCCCACCTATTACTTCAAGAGGGGAGAGTCAAACCGTGCGTGATCGTCCTCAGGATGCCATTGTATACATTGCAATTTTCACAGTAGGTACGTGTAGAGTGCCAATTACGTGAAATTTAAGCACATCTCTCCATAAAACAGCGACTGACCAACAAATTGCACATGTGACAAAGTAACGTACCATTAAATTGGCAATCGGCCATACCGCGGTTCAAAAACGGCTGTAATTGGCGCTTCCATAATTTAATTCGGCTAACGTACTGTTTGAGCTGATGCCAGCAAACGTGATTCAATAAAAATGCGGAGGAAACGCGTGGACGAGGCTCGGCCGTACTACTATTATACCGTAATACTATATACTATTATACTACCAAGTACTGTTTTCCTTAACTGTTTAGTACCGCAGTTTTAAGTGAAAAAGAAGTGGTACAATGGTAAAATTTTGGTATTTTTGATAGTCTATCCTGGGTTATCGGGTCGGACAACACGGATTTTTTGAAGTCTCTCCTTATATTGGAGCACCAGGTCATACCAGGTGAAATATGGTCGTCTTCTTTCTCTTTTTAAGGTTTCATATCTCAAAAGTAAATAAACCGTACGGCAGCCCGCATTAAACTTACCCGTCAATTTTTCATACAGATATTTTTTTATCATTTTGATTTTTGTAGTTACTGGCCGTTTGCTTCCAAAATCGATATCTGAGGGCCCCCGAAGTCCCTTATAGCGAATCCGTTGTCAGAATTGAATATAGTGACCCCCATTTTGATTTTTTTAGTTACTGGACCGTTTACTTCCAAAATCGATATCTGAGGTCCCTTATCACGAATCCGTTGTCAGAATTGAAAAAGTGGCCGCCATTTTGAACTTTTTAATTACTGGACCAAATGCTTCCAAAATAGATATCTGAGGTTCGCTGAAGTCCCTTTTAACGAATCCTTTGTTAGAATTGAAAAAAGTGGCCACCATTTTGATTTCTTTTAGTTACTTAACCGATTGCTTCCAAAGTCGATATCTGACGGCCCCTGAAATCCCTTATCACGAATCCGTTGTCGGAATTAAAAAAGTGGCCGCTATTTTGAAATTTTTAGAGACTGGACCGAATGCTTCGAAAATCGATATCTGGTGGTCCCTGAGGTCCTTCATCACGAATCCTTTGCCAGAATTGAAAAAAATTTGCCACTATCCCCCAGCACATTTACGAGTATAATCGTTACTAAGGATTAAACTCCAGTCGTGCGTCGGTGTTGACACACACAAACTTTTATGATTTATACGGGCTCTGCCTAATGTGGGGTTACAAGGCATACTTTATACTGTACCGTACACTATTTTTTTGGTAATAAATATATTTGTATTTGTGTTTAATTACAAATGTACAGTTTTTAGAGTTTTTCCTATACTTGCAGTATAAGACGGTATTACTTGCCAAATTTCATAGTTCTAGGTCAACGGGAAATACCCTATGAATTTTGATTTCTTTGAGAGTGTCGAAATATACGTTTTTTGCGGCATGAACGGCCGTATCTGGTTTTTTACGTTTACTTACTAATTTGATTTTTTAACAGCTTCAAGGGACTGTAGACTGAAATGAATGGTTTTAATTTTAACTCGATACCTCCACGCGTTCCCGAGATAAAGGGTCTTGACAGACAGACGGACGAACAACAAGGTGATCCTTTAAGGGTTCTGTTATTTCCCTTTGAGCTACGGAACCCTAAAAATGCGACGGCATACTTACATTTGCAGTTGGGGTATTGATCGTGACGTATATCGATGTATGGAAGAACATTTGTTCAACTACAAAATAAGTTTGTCCTTCAAATCGATTGTTCTACTCACAGAAAAAAAAAACAATTTTATGGTTTTACTCGTTAATGGTTTTTTTTTCATTAATGCCTCTGCAGTAATGTACTATTTTGTGCTAATCAGTTATTTTCCTTATTTAGGGTTCCGTTCATCCGTTAAAAAAAGGAACCCTCACAATCGCACAGTTTCTATTCCAGTAAGCATGAGTGGTGCATGCTCGCTTAGATGTTAGTGCGGATGGTGGCGCACGCGCATCGGGGGCCGGGTCGTTCCTTTCCCTCTAATATGGTTAATGGGAGCGATGGCTGACTCTCGCGTTATACTCGTGACCGGGTGCTGTCCGTGTGAACTGGCCTACTCTTGTCAAAAGCATTAATGACATTCAATGATTTTTATGTATAACTTTTCGTGTCATATTTTTTTCATGTTCTAATGACATAATCTGGTTTATGTCAAGGATTGAATTTTGACTTTATTATCTAATGATTGTTTATTTCTTGATTTTTAACAAATGACATTATGTTATTTATATTTTATGACTAATCAGAAAGAGTGTAATTTGCACCTATTTTGAATAAATATCTTGAATCTTGAGGCAACCTCCATTTTTCCAGGCAAAATATACTTTTCTGTGTACCTAACGTACTAATTTCGTTATTCGTTATTGGTTTGTTTTTCAGAGTTAACCTTCCTGTGCTCGACTCAATCCTAAAGCTTTTTAACCCCCTCCGCTGCACTCTGTAGGAGCATTCTCATCTAGTAACAGGTAATTTATTTTACTTTAAAAAACCGGTTAAGTGCGATTTTGGCTTGCGTACCGAGGGTTCCGTTCTGTACCACGTAATGAATTTATGTTTTGTGTATAACATAAGATATTTTTGTTTAATTTAGTTCGGGATCCAAAGCGCGAGAACCTATAAGACTCACATTTGGTCGGTTTTTAGCGTCCCGTAGTCAATAAGGAAGCCTTTTAATTTCGCCATGTCCGGTCCGTCCGTCTGTCTGTCTGCCCGCGGCTTAGCTTGGAGACTCTCAGTATGTACTAGAAGGCTGTATTTGGCATGGGTATGCATATTATTCACACCGACAAAGTAACAAGATAAAACCTTGAAAACAATTTTAAGGTGCCATTCCTACACATAAGGATGTTTTTTTCTCGTCTATTCCATGATGTGGGTGTCATTGGACAGGTCGTTAATAACATTGCGGATGTGTGAGTGTGTCATAGATAGGTACCCATTTCTCGATTTAGCGATTCGTTTGCAAAATACTTAAGCAAATGTCAGAAACTGCTAGAAACCACTATTTTAAAAGTCTTAAAAATAGAAATAGTAGGACATGATAATAAAATCAATTTACAAGTCAAATTAACACGTCCAAGTCAAAGTAACAAGTACACTCTCTCAATTTAGGAGTGTCGACTGTCGACCAACTTGAGATGAGCAGTTGGATTTGTGAAAAATCATATTTTCCTTACAAAATGTTTTATAGCAACTGCAAAAAAATATATACATATATTTTTTTGCAGTTGCTATAAGTAAATATATATTTTTTTAAATATACATTTACTTACTAAGAGAACAACGGAACCCTGATTTGCGCATTGTCCCCTCACTTGGCCACTTTTTAATTATTTGTTGTTTTACTTCTTGTATGTACTTATTTCTGATTTTACGATACACTTTTGCAGTTTTTACAGAATCTTGGTAAGCCCGCTTCCATCCTAGGCAACATCGTCACTTACCACCAGGAGAGATGTTGTCAAGGGTTTACCAATTGTAAAAAAAAGAAAGCTTGAAAAAAAATCTGAGTTCGGACAGACGGACAGGTGGCGGCATAGGTTTAGTAATACCACAGATTATTATAGGTAAGAGGCTCCCGTTACTTTAATGCGGTACCTTAAAAACGCCCTCCAATAAATACTAATTTCACGGGTAGCGAGCTTGGATTCGTCTTGTTTGCAGCCGTGGAACCTGTTACTGCAATGGTGATTGAACTGTAAGACTATAGGTACAGCCAGGTACAAAAGTGTATTTCAGGCCGAAAAAAAAATGCCGAAAATTATACTTCAGCTGTGCAAGACAAAACAACTGGACTAGGTAATATCGTTTATTTGTAAAAAAAATTAAAATAAAATAGACATTAGTTAGTTAATTAGTTCAATTGTTGGATTAGGGATATTCAGTTTGCGTTATGCAATAACATAGGTACAGAATTAAGCAAAAGAAATTTGTCTTTAAGTTACATGCTTAAGAGACTCGGACCAATCCCCCGATCGCCGATCGCCAGGTTCTTATATTAGATCAGCAAAACACTGATGTCCAGCAACAAGATGATGATGTCAAAAAAGGAGGTTATCAATTCGACACGTATGTATGTCATATTATTGGAACTGCAATATATTCACATAATGATAGTGTATTAGGGCTTCCTAACAAATATATAATACTAGCTTTTGCCCGCGGCTTCGCCCGCGTGGACATCGTTTTTGTGACTGACTTATTGGGTGCGCGGTGCGCGAGCCGCAAGCGGCTCGCGAGCGTGGACATGTATTTTTTTTCTGATCCCGCGGGAACTATGTCAGAATATGCTTATTAGTAAATCGTGCCATTTCCCACCCCCTCAACCATCTCGGTGCAAAAAATCATACAATCCATTGTTCCGTTGCGATGTTAAAGAAATTAACCAAAAAAGAGTATATTTTCAGTTCCCTCGGAATTTTCATCGGGCTATGCTATTTTCACGGGATAAAAAGTAGCTTATGTCCTTCCTTGTGACACAGGCTACCAGCATACCAAATTTCATTAAGATTGGTCAAGGCGTTGAAGCGTGAAAAGGTAACGAACAAACAAACAAACATATTTTCACATTTATAATATTAGTAAGGATGGATGTATGTATGTTTGTCCAAGCATTTCTCTGAAACTATTTATTAAATGTGACTATTCTTTTTTATTGGCTTACTTACTTTTATTCATTTTAGTAAAATCGGTTCAGTAGTTTTCAAGATATTGACTAATACATGTGCGACGGCTTGGCTTATTGATACGAGAAAACATCTCAAAACTGACTCGCGCACCGAGGGTTCCGTACTAAGTATGCGACTTAAGGCTCCTTCGTCCCTAAAATTAGCAACTCGATTCACGATGATTCAAACATTGAACGAAATAGCTTGGAAATAAAGTTCTTGTCAGCTCGTACTGCAACGTGGCTGTTACGTCAATCGCTGAGGAAAAATCGTGCGAAAATTGTTGTTTTTAGTTCATTATAAATAAAATAAGAAGGGTTTCCAAAAAGTAAGAAAACAAAATTATTTTATATTGTTTTGTTAACAAGTTTAATTACCATAATATTTCTATTAAAATTGCAGCAGTTCTATTGTTACAATTAGAAAAAAAGAGTGCATGAGGATATTTTTTGACGTGATAACGTTTAATAAATCGATGGACCCGTTACGCTCATTGTCCCGTTACGCTAATTGACTCGTTATAAATCATTTCATCAATGTTTTGTTATGACGTTTTCACGTTAAACTATTGTCCGTAAACCGAATTTACAGACAACAATTTTTTTCTTTAGTTCTGTGTCATATCAGCTCATGTATACGTCTCCACCAAGGGGCTCGAGCCTACCCTTAATTAGGGCGTACCCTTATTATCAATTTAGTTCTGTGTAATATTCGAGGAAATTAAAATCGCTCCTCATACCCTGTAAATTGCAAAACAAATTTTTTTTTGATAAAAAAATCCTTAATGGAAGTAAAAAGTGATTACAAAGTTGGTCGTTGGCGGCGGTATAAGCCTTAAACGGATTCAAGTCTGGGCTGGAGGAGAGCAACTGGGGCGGAATCTTGAAATGCCACGGTTCCGCCCCAGCTCTAAAAGCGAGAAGTACTCAAAACTGATATCATGATATCGACTTTACCAAGCACAAGGAATCCCTCCTGCAGCCCATACTTGATTCCGCTGGATTATAAAATGTGGCAGTATTGAGAGGAGATAACCTGCGCTAAAACCTTTCTAAATTTGGAGTCACTGAAGGCATCCCTATTTGAAGCAGCCGCTGTTATTGACATGAAACTCGTGCGTGCTTCCATAACTTTAATGAATGTAAAAATCTGTTTTAACTACCTTTTTTTTATGTATAATTTTTTACATGAAAACTAATCTGTCTCATCTATTTTGCACAAAACATGTGATAGAACTTATGACCCGACTATGTTTATACAAAGTATAGTACACGAAATTAACCAAAAATATGAACTCAAAAGTAGGTACAGAACAAATTTTTTTTGGAGGTTGGTACCAGCACTTGAGAAAAGTCACTTGTTTAACTGATATTTTATGTTCAATGGCTTTATTTTTGAAATTTTTGAAATCTCTTTGATTATATAATTGCTCAAAAATACGCAGCTATTTCTAGGGTTCGTAGTCAAACTAGGAACTCTTTTAGTTTAGCCATGTCTGTATGTCTGTCTATCTGTCGTTATGTCATAGCAGTTTTACTCAAATAACGCTATAAAGCAAGACAAGCAACCTTTATTAAACTTAAAGTTTCATTAGACTCTAACAACTGAGCAATGGACCATGATAAACCAGCTCAAGTTGAATCCCCGGTCCGACTGACTCTGAATACCGGGAAAGGGGATTATCTTGCCAGAATTTGCATCCAATGTAAACCTAAGACGAAGTTCTATTCCTGGCTGCTACAGTTTCTCAACCGTATCATTTAGCACCACGACAAGCTTCAATTCCATTATCCTATACGTACCTAGAGATGCTGATGCGACTATGTCTTAGCCTTAGAAAGAGGCAACAAAGGTACACAAAACAAAACAAAATAAGATTACGATTGTATCTGAATGTAAAATTAAAAAATGATAATTTTAAGGCGCAGTGGTACCTAAAAATCCACATAAACAGGTTTTTAGAATTCATTTTTGAAGTAGTTAACAGTAAATTTTAATCTAGAAAAACGTACTGGTACCTATTATTGAGAATAGTTGGGAGGGACTATATCGAATGGAAACACGATTTAATAAAGTTGGCTCGATAGAATAATTTCGCAAAGGTACCTCTTTTCGAGCTATTTTATCGTCTATTTTCGGTTTTATTCTTAAAATAAGTAATTTGATAATATGATTTATTTACTAAAATATAGTTCATAGGTGGCTGAAGGGAAAACATTGATTAGATTTTTATTTAAGGTAAATATGATGAAAATAAAAACGAAAACATCGAAAAAAGTGCAAAAGTGTGGTTATTTTCTTCCCTCTTTACATGTAAAGAAAAAGACAAAGACAGATTTTTAAGTTCCGGGCCCAGTGGTACCTAAAAATCTGTCTTTGTCTTTTTCTTATGTATAAAATTCCAAATGTTAGCTTAGGTTTTTAAATTAAAATTACATAAAACAGGCGATGTCGAGAATTGTGTCGGGTCATTATGCAGTGGAAATCGGCTGTAAGTCTCTGTTTGTTTACTTCCAGGGCTTCTAGGTCATTTAGTTTGCTTCCTTTCTTACAAACATGGAGGATTTTTGTATCGCTTGTCGGGGCAAAAGTGTGAGCATGTTCATTGAGGTGTTCTGCAAAGGTTGATGTTGCTGACTTTTTTTGCCAACCGTTAGTATGTTCCTTAATCCTCAATTTGAACTTGCTGCCTGTCTGCCCGACGTAAACTCCATGGCAGGTTCCGCATGCGAGTTTATAGATGCCGCTGTGTTCATTTATTGGGATTTTATCTTTAATATTGCAGATACGGTTTTTCAGAGATTTTTTTAAGTAAAAGGCATTTTTTTTGTTTTGCGTGTCAAGGGTTCTTTTTAGTTTTTGTGATAATTCACCAAGATATGGTATTTTACTCCAAGTTTGGGTCTGGGGTGATTCTTCGTTTGGCTTCAAGCCTGCTGTTATAAGATTTTTAACTGCAGATCAGTTTTAACTTTTTCAATATCTTGAGTACTGACTCAGTAGTGTATCCGTTGTTGATGGCAATCTTTTTGATGGTTTATAATTCTTGGCTGAAGTTTCTCTTTCACATGGGTACAAGCTACCAGTCTATGGACAAAAGAGTAGATTGCGGCATATTTATGGCCATCTGGGTGTTTTGAAGAAGCGTGAATTATATTGTCACTGTATGTAGATTTTCTGAAAATACTGAAATAGTGTTTGTAATTTTCAATATCGATATTAAGGTCGAGGAAATTCAGTTTTTAATTACCATATTCCATGGTAAATTCAATGCGTTCGTTCAGTGAGTTCGCTCAGTGCACCTTCATCATTTTCTAGAAATTTTTCTTCCATCTTCGGAAATATCGTCACTTAACACCAGGTGAGATGTTGTCAAGTGTTTACCAATAGTGAATAAAAAAAAAAAAAAACTTGACCTTTTTCCAACCTGTCACTTTCCTAACTGGTCGCCTTTTTAACCGATCTCTTTTTCAAACTTGACACTGTCCTAACTCGTCACCTTATTCTTGATCGATGATTTCTCCTTCCGTGAAGCAGAAAAAAAGTATTACTTAAGATTCTTCTAAAAAATTGTAAATCAGCGAGCGAAGTGAGCGATACTAGGTTCGGTCAGGTTTAATTGTTTATACAGTCAAAGAGTCTGGGTAGCAGAAAAAGGCGAGTTAAGAAAGTGTTAAGTGTGAAAATGAGACCAGTTAAAAAGGTAACGAGTTACGGAAATGACAAGTTAGAAAAAGGTCAATTTTAAGAAAATGACGAAGGCGCACTGAGCGAGTGAGTTCATGTAGTTTAAGAAGTTGACAAGGAGATCACCTGTTCCAGTGCAAAGACATATGACGTCATCGACTCATCTGTACCAGTATAAAATGGGCTTTTAAGTATTTCTCCTTCTAAATTACCCATGTAAATTTCTGAGCACAGTGGTGACAGTGGGCTTCCCATTGCGAGGCCGTCCTTTTGTTTATAAAATTTATTTCTAAACTTGTTAGGGCAAGTTTTTATCATGGCTTCTAGATCTATTGTTTGCTGGTCTTTGAGAATAGAATAAATTGTCACGAAAATTGGAAAAACTTTTTTTCGCGATACTTCCTCTACCCTACGTACGTACGCATCGTACTACGGGGTCGAGAAAGTAAATATAGTACTTTTTTTGCATCACTGTCTTATCCGAAAAGGAATCTATTTCAAAGAGATGTTTGGCTGGTAGAAACTTTGACGTCGTCTACGCGGTTTATTTAGCTCGAACCCGAAGTAGGCAGGATTAATTTTAGACTTTAAGTTCGATAAACGCTGAAAAGTAATTTAAGTTCAACCATTTTTCTAGTGAAAACGTTTCTCTTTTTTGCGATTATATGGTCTACACGAGATAGGGTGACCCCAAATAATAAATAGTTAATTTTAATTTAATATTTTATTGAGAAGGTACGAGCACAAAACAATACTTTTATATTCCCGGAGGTGCGGGCGTCGATGCATATAACTGTGTGCATATAGATATATACTATGCGCACCTACATCTTCAATCCTACTAATATTATAAACGTAAAAGTTTGTATGTATGGATGTATATATTTTTTTAATATACTCAATTGGTAAGCCTTTGGCATCATCTCACCTGATGGTAAGTGACGATGATTCCGAAGATGGAAGCGGGCTTACCAAGATTCCTCAACGCAATGGCATCTGGCTATCTTATCTTCAGACGGAACACATCAATGTTGTTAACACTGAATGGACTAACCATTACGCCACGGAGGCGGTTAAGCATAGTCCAAAGCAGTTACTGGGAACTGAAAAAAAACTTTTTAATTTTTTAACACCGCAACGGAACAATGGATTGTTGTGATATTATGCACAGAGATGGTTGAGAAGGTGGGATATGACATAATTTACTAAGTTCCCGAGGGATCTGGGGAAAACTCATTTCCACGCTCGCGCACGTCGGCGTCGCAACGGAGCAACGGATTGAAGTGATTTTTTGTATAGAATTGGTTAATGGGGTGGGAAGTGACAAAGACTACTAATCAGAATAGCCCGATATAGTTCCTTAAGGGGGCTGGAAAAACTTATGTCCACGCTTGCGAGCCTCTGGCGGCTCGTGCACTATTCACCTTCACAGATAGTCATAAAAAACGATGTCCACGCGGGCAAGCCGTGGGCAAAAGCTAAACATAGTATATTTCCAAATGGTTTTTATTTACATGCCTTATAAAAATCAGAGAAGTGCGAGTGAACTCGCGTGGAGAGGGTTCGGTACGCTGATTGAGAAATTTCCTATGTTACTTTAAATACCATATACTTACTTCTTTTAGGTTTTCCTGTAATCTACAAATAAAGAACTATTTTCTTTATCTTTTCGGAGTTTTAGTCCTAGCATTTTCAGAGAATGGTCCATATTCTCCTATTTTCTTAAATAATTTCAAATTGTATTTAAGATAGTCACAAGAAGCACTTTAATTTAATACGTCACACGATATAGTTTGTAAAACTATTTTTTTTAATTGTCTAATTTACCCGCCTTAAAAGTATGTTCCCTCCCATGTTTAAAATTAATTTACTTACATTACACATGGGTGTTATATGTGTACCAAATTTCAACTAAATCGGTCCAGTGATTAGGAGAAAATTTACTGGTACAGACAGACAGACAGACACGCGAGTGATCCTCTAATGGTTCTTTTTTTCTTTTTGATGTACGGAACTCTACAAATGGAATTGTGCCAATTTTAAATGTCCATTATCCATCAAGTAAACTGAGGAAAAGTTCTATCAATTACGTCCAACAGAATTATAGTTCGTTCGCTAAATTAGCTGCACCTTTGTAAAAAGCCACGCGCCACTGCCGGCTTGCGTCAAACACTCTGTCAAAGGGCCACCCTGAGTTCAATCGTGGCACCGAAAACGTCTGCGGCACGGCGGGTGGTGCGATTGAACTCAAGGTGGCCTCTTTGACGGACTGTTTGACGCGGGCAGTCAGAGGTGCAGCTAATTCAGCAAACGAACTTTACAAGAACATTTACCTCACAGGAACGTAAACTTACCCTTTTAAAACCCAGTTATTGTCAATTAAAGTGTATCATTAATAATTGAGTCAGGTAGGTATCTGGTTGCAAAGTAAATCAATTAGCCGCCGCCGACTCGCCGACTCGCCCCGCCCGCTGGGGTCGAACTAATTCAATAAACAAGCCTTTGCTTCAGCTAGTATAAAACGAGTTTTGGTTACTTTCAGAGGTAAGCTTGCATAAATAATCGACTTAAAATAACCTTACTAATTCCATTAAAAATTGAAAACCTAAAATAAAAACATAACACCTCTTTTTTGGACAGTAGGACGGTTGAAAATGTATCCTATGTCACTCAGGGATCAAGACGAATCTAACGACAATTCGCACTTCAAAATCCATAGGAATAAACTTCAAGTAACTTATACCAGACTTAGCAAAATTAACAAGTTCTTTGTGGGACAATGCTCACTCATGTATAACAAATTACCCGATGATGTGTTAAATTTGTCAGAAAAACAGTTTAAAAATGGTGTCAAAAGAACTCTTTGTAAAAAAGGTTATTTATTATATATAAGACATCCGAATATTTTAATGACAAAAATATATGGGTAGACTAGTTCTTCTATCAACACTACTAATCATGTTTAATAGTAATAAAATGATAAGCTAAGAATTGACGTGGAAGCGACAAGACATGATAAGTCTAGTACTTCTTTTAATTAATATTTTTATCTTGGATAACTTTTCGTGTCATATTGATTTCATGTTTTAATGACATAATCTGGTTTATTTCTAGGATTTAATTTTGACATTAATAACTAATGATTGTTTATTTCTTGATTTTTCACAAATGAAATTATGTTATTATTAATTTATGAATATCAGAAAGAGTGTAATTTGCACTTATTTTGAATAAATACATTGAATTGAATTGAATCAAGCCGTTTATACTATAAAATAACACATACACCCGAAAATCATGACCCTCCTTTTTGGGACAGTCGGGTAATCATCCTTACTTGATCAGGTCTACCTATAGACAATAGAAGCTTAGGTAGGACCTTAATGTGTGATTTAATCAATGAATAATGTACCTTTTGATTTTATTTCTGTTTCAATAAAACTCTTAGTTTAACCACACCCTGGACACTTCATACAACAGGCCAGAAATGACATTTCAAAAAAGGAATGACGGAACAAACAAAATAACGGCGAAATCGTATACGTTCGACAACCAAACTGTAACTAATCTGTATCAATCTGGGTGACGAGGGGGTGAGGTCGCAATCTAGAGAGCGGCAGGGAGTGCCCATACTGTATGTTAGTACTAATATATATACTTTGGTTTAACATCGATGATTCCTGACCTCTAGCTCCTCCCTGAGCTCTAGGTAAATATACAGTGACAGTGGATTCGCTTATCTGTGGTAATGTATAGATAAAGTTGCGCCCTATTTTATACTAGCTTTTGCCCGCGGCTTCGCCCACGTGGACATAGCTTTTATGACTCTTTATGAAGGGTGAGTGGTGCGCGAGCCGCAATCGGCTCGCAAGCGTGGACATGAGTTTTCTCCAGGTACCTCAGGAACTGTATCGGGCTATTCTGATTAGCAGTCTTTGTCACTCCCCCCCCCCGCCCCCCTCAACAAATTCTATACAAAAAAATCACTTTAATCCGTGCGACGCCACTGACGTGCGCGAGCGTAGAAAACAGTTGTCCCCAGATCCCTCGGGAACTATGTCAGGATATACTTATTAGTAAATTATATTTTCCACCTCATTTCTGTGCTAAAATCACACCAATCCATTTTTTCGTTACGATTTTAAATTTTGCGAACAAAGAGTATTGTTTTAGTTTCCTCCGGAACTGCATCGGGCTATGATAATTTCCACAGATGAAAGGTTGACTATTTCATTCCCAGTGATACAGACTACCTGCATGCCAAATTTCATCATGTTGAAGTGTGAATAGGTAACAAACAAACAAACACATTTTCACATTTATAATACTAAATATAAGTAAGGATTTCTAAATCTTAAATTAAAAATATAGAGCGTCGGTGGCAAAACGGTTAGGGCCACTACCTCCTGTCCGGAAGGCCGTGGTTCGAATCTGCCACTTACCAATATCTATACGAATATCGATTTCATACTGGTATGTACGTTTATCCGACGCTCTTACGGTGAGAAAAACATCGTGAGGAAACCTGCACACGCCTGCGAAGAAATTCGAAGCTTATGTGTGAAGTCAATCAACCCGCAATGGGCCCACGTGATCGTCTAAGGCCAGATCGCCCTAGCTCAGGGCAGGTCGAGCCCCTTGGTGGAGACCTATATAAACTGATATGATGAAATAACACATTACCTATATTATCAAAAAACTAATTCAAATCATTATAGGTATCAATCTAGTAATAAAATTTCCTAACAATATTAATATGGGTCAAATTCTCGAGTCGTATCAGCTCCAAAGGAGCCCAAGACGCACTTCTCGTTGCCGCGCTGGATGGCAATAGACAACCTTAGCAGCAGGTAGGACCTCACGTCACATCTCCTCTCTCGAAGGCGAAGGCCAATCTCCTTTGTGAAGGCAAAGGCCTCTGAGGGTTCAGCAGCCGGTTATCTCACAAACCAGCGGCACAAAGCAGTAATTTGCCTCCAAGACCGAGTACTTATTATGCTTTTTTTTCGCCGCAAATTGAGCAGCAGTACCGTACGGGTGAGGAGTGAGACAGAAAAAGTGGCTTCCCAAAGCAGACACGTTCCTCTCTGCCATAGCACCTGTTTAAAACCTCCGGCCTTTTGCCATCAGATCGACTAAAGCCCGGCCGGCGGCTGCATCAAAGATGGAATATTCCATCTGGCCGAGACCAGTGCCCTCCGAGTGAGGTCATTAAGGAATTGGTGACGTGGGAATCTTCACAAACACGACTGCAACTCAGTGAGTGATGGACAATTGCCTCCACCGTGGACCCGCAAGTACATTGATGAGGTTCACAGATATTGATATTGCAGGCGGAGAGCAACTTCCACACGCAAATAGTCGCCGTCAGAAGAGTTCCCATATCTGTGCCTCCTGTTAAAAGATGCTAAACTCGATTTATGTGTTTTCATTTTTTTACACGATTGGAATCTGTAAAAAAATACCTCTCTGTTCGTCTATGAAACACATCGCTACGTACCATAGTTCCAGAGTTTAAAGTAGCGTATGCTGAAAAATACATAAAAGAAATCCACTCAAAAGTATGAAACAATATTTTAATGTTTTAATACAACTTAAGCGCGTTTTATTATCCCTACAGCGCCATCTATTGACATTCTGCTACTATGATTATAATGTTTGGTATGTGTAGCTAATAAATAGAAAAAAGTACTCTATTGCTATTATTGTAAGTATCGATAGATAATTTCCCACGGGACCTCTTTAGTTTTCCGGGATAAAGAATACCCGACTATACAATCATGGTCAAAACACCCCATCCCAATGTAAAGGTTTCATATTGTTACGTTGAGCCAATCTAAAGATACAATTTTTTGCATTCCTGTAGGAAACCAAATTTTTTTGGGATTCACAATGTCCCAGTTTCAGTTCGCGATAAGGGTATCAACGTGTAAAATTTGATTGTAATAGGTTAAGCCACATTTGCGTGGTGAGCCATTCTATAAATGAATACTTTTGATTTTCCCACGGGAACTCTTGAATTTTCTGGGATAAAAAGTATCCTATATGTTAACCCGGGCTATAAGGAACCACCATACAAAATTTCATCAAAATCGGCCCGGTAGTTTTTGCGTGATGCGCGAACATACAGACAGACAGACAGACAGACAGACAGACAAAAATTCCAAAAGTTATTGTTTTGGCCTCTGTATCGTTAGTAATGTCCACCACAGTTATTATTTTCCAAAAATATTCCATGTACAGACACGGCCCCGTTACAGTTTTATTATATTATAGAAGATAAAAAAATTGAGTGCGTTTGGCTACGTCTCCAACTGACGGAAATATCCATTTTACGCACGACCCTGCATCAGCTGTTGGTATCACGGTTATCTTTCATCTGGAGCAAAATCTCTGTTCCATAGTTACCACCAAAAAAGTAACAGAATAGTAATTAGCTGTTCGATTTGTATCATCATCATCATATCAGCCGATGGACGTCCACTGCTGGATATAGGCCTCCCCCAAGGATTTCCATGACGACCGGTTCTGCCCTACCTGCATCCAGCGGCTTCCCGCGACCTTTACCAGGTCATCGGTCCACCGAGTAGGAGACCTGCCTACACTACGTTTTCCGGTGTGCGGTTGCTACTGGCGAATTTTACTGCCCCAACGGTCATCCGTTTTACGAGCTATGTGCCCCGCCCATTGCCACTTAAGTTTAGCAATTCTGAGATTCTCCTACGCAACTCCTTTTCATCTCGACTTGTATGGGAAGTCCAAAAATTTTTCTGTGAATTGATCATAGGTTTCTTGAGGAAAGTTGCTCAGTATGATGAGTGGAAGCCCCAGTTGAAATATTGCCAGACGTTTTTTTTTATCACCCGATTGTAATCGAGCTATACAATAGACTAGGAAAAGGAATTATACTAGGTAATAAAACATGCGTCAGGCTACGTGAATAATATAAGGATAATTCGCATCGAAACTAATTAGGCATCAAACTGTTATTTTATATATGGCATTGTGGGTACTTACTGCGGTTTATCGTTGGACTGAACTGGATAGTTTATTGATGTATCCATGAATTTGTAAAGTACTGTTACATGATTTAAATGGAAGCTGTCAAATCCATAGAACTGGCAGCCGGAAGGTTGCATCCCACCAAAACATAAATCTAAAAAGGAGCCAAGTTATATAAAAAGTGCAGACACCTAAACGGCTACGGGCATTCAAAGTACAATATTGTTAATCATCATTACAGCTCATATACGTCCCCACCGAGGGGCTCGAGCCTACCCTGAATCAGGGCGATTAGGCCTTAGTCGACCACGCGGGCCCAGTGCGGGTTGGTCGACTTCACACACAACCTTCGAGTTTCGAGTATTGTTAATAGACTTCTCCAAATAAATGTTTTTCAGTTTACTTAGAGAAAACTTATTATATTCTGTCACTATAATTAAATGGTGGCACCAACTTCTCACTAATCATTATTTTTTACTGTTGGCGTATATCTTTTAAAAAGTAAGCTTCGCTTGCTTGCGGGCTTGACTATTAAATTGCCAAGTTACAACATCTATTACCACAGAATATAACAAATTTTCTTTTATGAAACTAAAAACCTTGTACATTCTCAATTATTTGGAGAAGTCTTTAATAAATATGGTAGTTTGACTTTTCGTAGCTATAATTTTATAAAGAACTATAGAATTGACATGAGTGGTGCATGCTCGCTTAAATGTTCGTGCGGATAGAGGCGCATCGGGAGCCGGGTCGTTCCTTTCCCTCTAATATGGTTGATGGGAGCGATGGCTGACTCTCGCATTATACTCGTGACCGGGTGCTGTCCGTGTGAACTGGCCTACTCTTGTTAAATGCATTCAATGATTTTTATGTATAACTTTTTGTTTCATATTGTTTTCATGTTCTAATAACATAATCTGGTTTTTATCAAGGATTTAATTTTGACGTTATTAACTAATTATTATTTATTTCTTGATTCTTCACAAATGATATTGCTGTTATTATTTTATGACTATCAGAAAGAGTATGTTATTTGCACCTATTTTGAATAAATATATTGAATTGAATTGAAAAAAAACTTAGTAACTGTTTACATCTCCGCATATTTTAGTGCAGAACTTGTCTCCCTTTCACATTTATGTTTTGGTAGGATATAATTACTTTTTAACCGACTTCAAAAAAGGAGGAGATTCCATGATACACTGTAAATATTTTTTTTGTATGTTTACCGATTTCCCTGTCATTGTAAAGTAATAATATTAAACTCTACTTTTTTTAGGTAATATACATGCAAAACAAATTATTTGTACATATTTTGATAACAAATTATTTATAACCTAAGATATAAAGTGGTGGTACATTATCATGGATGCACTAGTCCGACTCGAAATTAGCCAGTTTTTCAAATTTTTCTTTTTGTAACACCCAAAAGGGTGAGCCCACATTTCATCTATTGTGACAAATCGAGCTAAAAAATCTTCAGGATCCACGTGAAATCTGTCTAACCAGCACCAGCGCTTTGAAAGTTCGAGTCTGTGTTTCTTCTGATTTTCCGTTAACATTCTCGGTACACAACGCGCGGAGACTTTTCTCATATTTAAATAACTTTTCTCATATTTAAATAATCCTTTAAAATTTATATCGACGATATCATCTAGAACATTTTTTTTCAACTTTTTCGATATTTTCCTGCTTAACAGACGTTGATGGCCGACCCGAGCAATGCTTTTCGTCTGTCGATATTCTTCCAGTCTTGAATTGAGCTGACCACCTTGCCGCGGTAGAATATGGCGGTGCAGACTCGCCTAAAGTCTCCGCCAAATCGCGATGAATTTGCTGCATCTTTAACTTTTTTAAACAGAGGTATTTAATGACAGACAAACAGAGGGCTTCGTTTTTCTCATAATGATGTTTTACGTCAGAATGCGTCAAACAACTGGATAATGAGTCGACCTAGTTTTTTGTACCTACCCTCAAAATGAAATCATTTTTAATTATTGGTATGAATTATTAGGGTTGTGAGGCTGCGACTTTTCATACAAACGGCGATAACGATTTTCACCTCTTAAATGTTAACCGTTTTGGATAAATTTTTGATAGGTGGTCGATAAAGTTAATAAGTTTAATTTTATTGTCGTTTGATAGGTTGTCAATAAAGTTAATAAGTTTAATTTTATTATCGTTCACGTGTTTTCATACAAAACTAATTTCGGTAATTTTTTTGTTTATTTATAATCAGTATTTTTTTTAAAAAAAGTATAAGGCTAGCTTTTGTTCTGACTGACTACCTATCAAAGATTGGTCCAAATCGGTTAACATTTAAAAGGTAAAAATTGTTATCACCGTTTGTATGAAAAGTCGAATTTTCGCTGTGGGTTCACAGTCCTCTTAATAAAATACGAGATAATGCAAGTAGGTCATTCTCACTACTTTTTGATCACCCCTAGTATTTTGTTTTGAAATCTTATTTTTTATTGTAACATTGGTTATACCAATATTTTGATGATCATGTGACACTTTGACATTTTTTTAATATTTTGTATAAATGTGTAATTGGTGACATGAAATAAATTATCTAATCTAATCTATCTAGATATTTCAAGTGTACATAAACGTTTACGATAATGACAAACGTATATTTACGTCACGCTCATCACAATAGTTATTTAGTACATGTATAGCACAGTTTTCCATCGTTATCTTTTAATGTGCCCTTTTCCACCGAATTACCCACAAAAGCTTCCCTAACACAATGTGACAAAAAATGTGGAACAAGTGTAATTATGTTCTGTACAATAGTGGAGAACATAATATTGAAGGTTGAGTGTTATGAGTGGCCTTTGGGTCATAGTGTCTTTTTGTCACAGATTTGGACAGAAGGATCCGCCCGTCTCCTTATTTTACTCAGATTTTCTTTATACAAGCAAAAAGTAGCGCCATCTGACATAACTCGTACGAACTAGCGTGGGCGAGAGTTGACGTCAGTGCCGCGTTAAAAGAACCTTGATAGAATTGTCGCTTTAAAAATTCGTTTATTTAATTTGTTTACAAGAAAAAATACAATGTTAGGTTACTTAACGATGATACGACATCCCATGTTTCTTTTTAGCCTTTCTTTCATGATTTTTACAGCCTCTCTAACAACACAATAAGGCATTTTTATATGGAATATCATTCCACCGCACTGTACAATTTCCCGCAGACGACTGAGTCGCGAGTGTGCGAAACTTTCGATTTTCGCACCAATTCGCTGGGAGCATTAGTCGCGCGCGTTGGCCGGGTCCTTACGCCAGTCATATATAAGTCATGGCTTTTCGTCCTTTTAGGATTTGAAAAAATACGTGCGTGGTGTCACTCCGTGAAATCTCTTGTTATGCAAGTTCAACTCTCTTTTAGTCGGTTATTGTCTATTAAGAGGACCCCCTACAAAAAGGGTTTGTTCTCTTCCCTCTTGCACGATTTTTAACTTGCCATCCCGCTTAGAAAACACAGCGAACTTCAAAAATTGAGATTTTTGGAGTTTACTTTGTAAGAAACGATTTATCGATCGGGAGTGAAATCGTGTGTAAACTTTGTATACTCGAGTTGTTTACTTCACGATGTTTACTACTGTTTTATGTCAGTCACCTTATATATCAGGAAGACTAAGACTCCATAGCCAAACAGCCTTAATCATGAGGCTGCAGGCCAAGTTCCCCGTAGGGCGAAGCCTGGAGCGCTACCTGGGAGGCCAAAGGCCGAGCTCCGCCTAGGATAATAATTGAAAACGCTAAACACGTTAAAAAACCGACTTCCATCGCAACAACTTAGTACATTTTTGCATTATTACTTTTGGGTTTTGTTAATTTTATAATAAAGTACTACACGAATCTCGATTTAATTTATATGGGACCACACGGGAAGCACTAGCTTTCAAATAAAAAAAGGATCATAAAAATCGGTTTACCCAGTCCAAAGTTATGAGGTAACATACATAGAAAAAAAAACATACAGACGAATTGAGAACCTCCTCCTTTTTGGAAGTCGCTTGAAAAAAGAAAGATTCAGGATGAGTAAACTCCTGTCGCTGACACGCACACGATTTATTGTCAGTGACAATGTTAATTACAAAAGTGGTAGGTGTAGCCCTCGGCCACTTTAAAATATAATAAGTTTTAGGGAGGAAACGCGGTCTAAAGGATAGTTATTTAAATAAAATATTGCTGTCTCCCTCCCCCAAACCTCTCCGTATACAGCAAGAACGGGTGAACGCAGACGCAGACCGATAATAGGCACTGAAATTGACCGAAACAGCATTTCGTAGTCCCCTATTTCCTCCTCCAAAACTTGAGCAATAATAATATTTTTTTCAAAAATAATTAATAACGCTTTACCTTCGCCTCTATGTTTTCATTTTATTGTTAATATGAGTATTATTTTTTGGGTGGGTGTCTGAAAATGACGTTTCAATTTGGCAAGTTTCTCAGTTTTGAAGGCTCTACTATGGCCATAGGAAACTTAGGTTATATGGAAAATTTTTTTTTGCTCCATTGGCATTATCCAGGGAGGAAACAGGGGACTACATTTGTACGGAAAAAATTGCGCCCGCGTTTCCTCTTAACGAGTTGTTATGTGAGTGAAATAAGTGTAATCTTAGAGGTAACTTTGCGATTTTTTAAATCGTAGAAATTACGAGCAATCTGCGTTTTTGCAACAGTCAGTCTTCAATTAGATATCTTATATTTTTGCTACAGTCAGTCCTCAATAAGATATCATAAGTTTTTGCTACAGTCAGTCCTCAATAAGATATCTTATGTTTTTATACAATTTTCAAGCGACTTCCAAAAAGGAGGAGGTTCTCAATTCGTCTGTATGTTTTTTTTTATGTTTGTTACCTCATAACTTTTGACTAGGTTAACCGATTTTTATGATTCCTTTTTTATTTGAAAGCTAGTGCTTCCCGTGTGGTCCTGTATAAATTTTATCAAAATCGGTGTAGTAATTTATTAGAAAATGAACAAAACCCAAAAGTAATAATGTAAAAATGTACTAAGTTGTTGCGATGGAAGTCGGTTTTTTAACGTGTTTAGCGTTTTCAATTATTATCCTAGGCGGAGCTCGGCCTTTGGCCTCCCAGGTAGCGCTCCAGGCTTCGCCCTACGGGGAACTTGGCCTGCAGCCTCATGATTAAGGCTGTTTGGCTATGGAGTCTTAGTCTTCCTGATATACAGGGTGTAACATAAAGGTGTGGTGATACTTTAAGGTGGGCCTGTACCCATCAAACTGAACAACTTTCTCCATGGAACCCATAGTCAAATCGCAAAAAAAAATTTGAACTTCCCATACTAGGTTGGCTGATCAGCTGATCGAGTTAGTATGGGAGAGCCAAATTTTTTTTTGCGATTTGACTATGGGTTCCATGGAGAAAGTTGTTTAGTTTGATGGGTACAAGCCCACCTTAAAGTATCACCACACCTTTATGTTACACCCTGTATAAGGTGACTGACATCAACGTCATGTTGCGATGGAAGTCGGTTTTTTAACGTGTTTAGCGTTTTTATATACAAAGAATGATTCAGATATATCATTTCTAAAATTTTCATTTTGCTCTACGGGCCCTTTTCAACATAATAATTACTACGAGTTATAAAAATCTTGGAAGCGTCGGTGGCTCAACCGGTAACGACTCGGTCCTTCTAAACAGAGGTACCGGGTTCAAATCAGGACGGCCAATGTACCAATGAGTTTTTCAAAACTTACGTACATAGTTACCGATTGCTTTAATGGTAAAGGCAAAACATCGTGAAGGAACCTGCACACGCCTGCGAAGAAACTAAAAGGTTGTGTGTGAAGTCGCACTAGGCCCGCGTGGTCGACTAAGGCCTGATCGCTCTAATTTAGGGTAGGCTCGAGCCCCTCGGTGGGGACGTATATGAGCTGAGTAGTAGTAGTATAAAAATCTTACGTAAGAGGAACCTAAGTCCACTACTCCACATTTTTGTTATCGACCTATTCTTCTGGTAATTTGATCGGGTACTTGTCTATTAAGGAGCTAATGAGAGTAATAATTTATAACGCTTTTGTTGCCCTCCGATACATTAACAGATTGTAATCAAGATAAACCATTTTTGGGAGCTCCATGTTCTAATATATTTATATGTGGTTAAAGTACAGGAGAATTATTAAATGCAAAACCGGCCAAGTGCGAGTCGGGCTCGTAAACCAAGGTGCTTTTCAACACAACTTACTGTCAAATACATACATTAAGTATTTAACAAAAAAAATGATTTTGTTTCAATCAATTTGGGAGTAAGATCCACACTTGGCTATTTTTATTATATCTTGTTTAACTTTAGACTTTGCACTTTAATTTTGTTCTACAAATTTGCTGAAATAACGATTTTTTTATCTGATTGGCTGGTTCTCGATTGTTCGGTATTGCGTTGGAGAATCTTGGTAAGCCCGTTTCCATCTTCGGCATCATCGTCACTTACCATCAGGTGAGACGATGCCAAGGCGTGCCACCAACCTACTCATATTGTTTGAAAATTAGATATAGTATTTGTGATGCTATTATAGGTTTCAGCAGAGGGGAGTGGCGTAATAGGTAAGTCCATTAGCTTCACATCAGGACATCACGGGTTTGATTCTTTCTTTGTAATGACTCAGTTTGGTTGGTGGAAAGATATTTTCTAAGCCTACCTAGCTTGCTACCACCATCTTATCTAAGTCTTGCCGCCAAACATGAGGTTAACAGCATTGATGTATTCCGGCATGAAGGTAAATAGCCAGTTCGTCATTGCGTTGGGAAATCTTGGTAAGCTCGCTTCCATCTTCGGTATCATCGTCACTTACCATCAGGTGAGACGATGCCAAGTCGTGCCACCAACCTACTTATCATCATTACAGCTCATATACGTCCCCACCGAGGGGCTCGAGCCTACCCTGAATCAGGGTGATTAGGCCTTAGTCGACCACGCGGGCCCAGTGCGGGTTGGTCGACTTCACACACAACCTTCGAGTTTCTTCGCAGGCGTGTGCAGGTTTCCTCACGATGTTTTCCTTCACCGTTAAAGCAATCGATAAGTATGTACGTAAGTTTTTTTGAAAAACTCATTGGTACATTGGCCATCCAGATTTGAACCCGGTACCTCTGGTTAGATGGACCGAGTCGTTACCGGTTGAGCCACCGACGCTTTTTACTACTTATATTAACCTACTTATATTGTTTGAAAATTATTATAACAGGTGATGGTATTTTTATCATGTTTAGTTATCTCCTTTGGTTTTTATTTACTCAGATATACGATAACTTTTTAATATGGTCGGTTTATAACGGCTGCTAACTTTTGGCTGCTAACTTCACACAGGTGGTATTTTAGGGGTTTTGGGAAAAATAACTTAATTTACTGTTTCAGCGGAGCACAGAGGGGAGCGACAACAATAAGAAGGTCACGCCACTAGTTCTCTCTTGCTACTCAAGCACGCGCACGCATGACATGGTTCGGATGGCTGCAATGTCTGTATATGGGGCGGTCGGTCATTGCCCATTGCCCGAGGACTTGCATTTCTCGTGCGTGGGAGCTGACGCCGAGGGTTTGTAACTATAGTGGGCACCGTCTGCTGCGTATTCACATTCAGACACGAGTTAGACTCATCGAGAAACACACATTTGCCTTTAAGTTACACCAATGAAATTATCCACAAATATTTAATTATCCACTTGTCATAAACATGGTGCTTTCATAACAATTATTTGTAGTGGTACGTAATTCTGTACAACAGTTAAAATACATATTCTACTTATATTAATTAAAAATAAAGTATAAATAGATAGGATACTTACACTTTGAATGTATTTAAAACCGTCGTTATCCGTGAGTGTCGTTAAAAACGCAATGTATGGACAGCACTCGGCGGCGGCTACTTTGATCGACTACCAAATATATTAACGGCTGAAAACTACGTTCAGCTGGGTGTCGGCAGCCCGATGTTGATTCCAAGTATTTAACCGTCACCAGTGACTTATATATACAAAATCTCGATGGTTCTCGATCGATCGAAAAATCTTGATTTCAGCGAGCAAAAGTTGTTTAGTTTAATGAGTACAAGCCCACCTTAAAGTATGTTAAACTCTGTAGATTTATCCATGTGATAAAAATATGTAGCTTTTTTTCGCGGCTTCGCCCGCGTAGGCATCGTTTTTATGACTCTTTGAGTGTGAGTGGTGCGCGAGCCGCAACCGGCTCGCTAGCGTAGACAGAAGTTTACTCCAGATCCCTCAATAACTATATCGGACTACTCTGATTAGCAGTCTATGTCACTTCCCACCGCCTCCACTATTTCTCTGCAAAAAATCACGGCAATCCGTTGCTTGCTCCGTTGCGATGCCGACGAGCGTGAGCTGGAAATGAGTTTTCTCTAGATCCCTCGGGATCTATCTCGGGCTATGCTAATAAGTAGATAGTATTTGTAAATGTCTCATCCCATCAACTAACCCTGTGCAAATAATCACAACAATCCGTTGCTCTGTTGCGATGTTAAAGAAATCAACCACAAAGAGCCTTTACTGTATCGGACTTGGCTATTTTTAAAAGCTTTTATTTAACTTGCAAAGTATGTTTGTTCGGGTGAAATCGTGCAAGTTAAATTTGACCCACTTCCCGGTTTCCGATTGAGCTGGAATTTTGCATGCATATGTATATCACGTGACAATGAAATATTAAAAGCTTGCACCTAAAAGTTTTTAGTTTTTTCAAAAATGATTACGGAATAAAAAGTAGCCTCCGTCTTTTCCATGACACAGACTACGTCCATTTCGTCGAGACTAGTTGAGGTGTTAAAGCGTGAAGAGGTAACAACCAAACACACTTCCACACTTAAAACATTACTATAAGGATTCAATACCTACTTTCGAATCTGTACCGTTTTTTTATCTGCTATTTAAACTAGTAAACCTATCTCTCATTTAAAAATTGTAAAATCTCTCATTTTAGCATTTTGAAAACACTGCACTTCAATTGGTCATCTCTTGTTCATTATATCAGCTCATATACGTCCCCACCGAGGGGCTCGAGCCTACCCTGAATTAGGGCGATCGAACTAAGTCGACCACGCCTTTTTTTTGTTCTAACTTAACTCTTCGCTACCTCGGTGATCAAAACAGACCACTAACTCACACAATCCCAATGTCAGATAATCTCCCGTGTGTGTCGAGCCAACGCGTTGCGAGACAGCCACTAATAATCTCTCTCCCTGAAGTCTTCCAAAGCTTCTAATGTATGTTACTGACGTTACTTGGATTTCCACTTGATTAATGCCACATGTCTTTGCAGTTCCAGCTTTTTCCTGTAAAAGAAACGCGATTTACAGGACTAAAGCATCTTTTATGTGATAGTTGCCGCAGGAGCGTTCAAGTAATATGCATTGTTCATTTTTTTAAAAGGTATGTCACACACCACAGCAGCTCATATATACGTTCCCACTGAGGGGCTCGAGCCTACCTATTATTAGGGCGACCGGGCCTTAGTCGACCACGCGGGCCCAGTGCGGGTTGGTCAACTTCACACACAACCATCGAGTTTCTTCGCAGATGTGTGCAGGTTTCCTCACGAGGTTTTCCTTCACTGTAAGAACGTCGGATAAACCTACATATGAGATCAAAATTCAAAAACACATGGGTACGTTGCAGGACTCGAACTACGACCTCCCTGATAGAAGTTAGCGGCTCTTGCCGTTGCGCCACCGACGCTCTAACTAAAAGGTATGTAAATAATAAAAAAACTGGTAAAGTGCGAGTCAGAACCGCGCACAAAGGGGTTAGTACCATCAATACCATCATACTAGATGGCGCTAGCTTCTTCACGTTTTAAGAAAAACACGTTTCTTGTATGGAGGCTTCAGCTTTTTCTAATTTTTAGTATTTGTTGTTATAGCGGCAACAGAAATACATCATCTGTGAAAATTTCAACTGTCTAGCTATCACGGTTCATGAAATACACAGACGGACAGACAGACGGACAGCGGAGTCTTAGTAATAGGGTCTCGTTTTTATGCTTTGGGTACGGCACCCTAAAAATATTTGAAGATCTTAGATTTTATACTGTTTTATAAAGTAATATAATTACACTATATAACTTAAATAATTTCGTAATCGTTAATTGAAATTAGTATTTGGGTCATTTTTTTCAGGGTATAAACCTGATACGTCAAAACTTTTTAAATTTGAAAAATTATTCAAAAATAATTAGTAATTAAATATACAAAATATCCATATTAGTTTCTTAAAATAGTCTTTATTTTCATTGAAAAATGCTTTATTTTTTTACACGACTAAGAAAAAAGAGGGTTATGTTTTGACAGTCTATGTATGTATGGTTGTTTATCTATTCCCTCGTATATTTCCTAAACCACTTAACCGATCTTGACAAGTGTGGTGTCTTTACTTGTAATAGGATATAATATAGCATTTAAAGAAATCAACATGGCGGATTTTATAGGTGAATAAAAAAACCAAAATTTTTTTTTTTAGATATTCATATCATATTTGGTATCAAAAGAAAGGTCTTGACGAGCAATTGGTTTTAATCAAGTAACACGGCACGCGGCCGCGGGTACCGAGGGGGAGTGGCGTTATTCTCAAAGCACAAAAAATCATCATCATCATATCAGCCGAAGGACGTCCACTGCTGGACATAGGCCTCCCAGAAGGATTTTCACGACGATCGGTTCTGTGCTGTCCGCATCTAGCGGCTTCCG
Source organism: Coleophora flavipennella (assembly GCA_947284805.1). NCBI lineage: Eukaryota > Metazoa > Arthropoda > Insecta > Lepidoptera > Coleophoridae > Coleophora > Coleophora flavipennella. Next base: position 18,653,668 of record OX369257.1, read on the forward strand.
AATCCAGCACAAAAAATATGAAAAAAAAAATAGTTAAAAAAACTAAAACCCGCCTGCCGATAAGTATGAAAATAAGAGTTTCCCGCCTGAAATCCTAGCCTTTATTTTTCCCTTCATCTAGCGTAATAGCCGTAGCCGCAAACACTATCGTAATCAAATCGTAATATCGTAATTTTTATTATAAGTACCTATCATTGTGGCTTGCGACCACGGCTATTACCTCAGATGAAGGGAAAAAAGCTTGTAAAAGGCTATGATTTCAGGCGGGAAACACTTGTTTCATGCTTTTCCGTAGTTGGGTTTAAGTTGTTTTAACAATTTCAATGTCTAAGATCGCTGGGCAAAATGCAAGTCCATTGTTTTTCAGAAACTATTTACACGAATTGTTTCATCATCATCATACAAGCCGAAAGACGTTTGGACACTGCTGGACAAGTCTCCCCCAAGGATTTCTACGAAGACCAGTGCTGCGCTGCCCGCATCCAGTGGCTTCCCGCGATCTTCACCAGGTTGTCGGTCCACCGTATGGGAGGCCTGCCTACGCTAAGTCGCCACTCGAGAACTTTGCTGTCCTAACGGCCATCTGTTCTAAGAGCTATGTGCCCTGCCCACTGCCACTTCAGTTTAGCGTTTGTGTGAGCTATGTCGGTTACTTTGTTTTTCCTGCGGATCCGTAGGAAAACCAAAATCACACGAATTATTTAAAAATTAAAAACCCGACTGCATAAAAAAATAACCCCTCTTTTTGCCAGTCGAGCGAAAATGTCTCCTATGTCACTCACGGGAAAAAGACGAATCTAATCTAACCTCACACTCCAAAATCCATCAAGCCGTTTAGGCTACACAGCGTGCCAAAGAAATAAATTCACATACTTACATACATAACATAAGAGCGTCAGTGGTGCAATGGCTAGGGCCGCTACCTCCTGTCCGAGAGGTCCGGGTTCGAATCCAGCCACGTACCAATGTGTTTTTGAATTTCGAAATATATGTACGGTGATCCGACGCTCTTACGGTAAAGGAAAACATCGTGAGGAAACCTGCACACACCTGCGTAGAAACTCGAAGGTTGTGTGTGAAGTCGACCAACCCGAACTGGGCCCGCGTGGTCGACTAAGGCTCGATCGCCCTAATTCAGGATAGCCTCGAGCCCCTCGCTGGGGACGTTATATGAGCTGATAATGATGATGACATACATACACTCGGAATACATAAACCTTCTTCTGGACATGGCCTTATTGTGTGCCTTTTCATGATTTATCTGTTTTTTTTCTGGTTGTTTAATTTTGTACGTCATAAAGGACAGGTCATAAAGCAAATTAATTTTGTTTAACACCTGTACATTTACTTATGATCACAAATAAATTAATTTGAATTTGAATGTGGCGCAGTAGGGTAATAACTGATCTACTAAAAAATAGTAGATTGTTAATCAAGGGAAGAAAGTGACCAATTTCACTCGAGATATTTCTGGCGCTCGAACGAAGTGAGAGCGCCAATAGTTCGAGGGTGGAATGGGTCATTTCACCCGAGTTAAACACTCTACTTTTCATTTCGACTGTGAGGAAATGTATTTATTGTAATTTAATTGTTTATATGATATAAAATATTAATTAGATATCAATAAATTAGTTTTACCTATATCCAACCTCCAACCTTTTCGCAATGGCCGCTTGCCACGGCCGACTAGATTGAAACTAATCGAGTTGGTCACGACGTGCATCTAGGTGGCCATGCCGAAAATTGAAAAAAAAGTGTCATGTTATCATGGCATTATGGCGCGCAGCAGAATAGAGGAATGATTTTAAATTTTAATCTTCGTAATTGTGAAAAAAATAGACCAACTATAAAATGATTTAATATCAATCTGTAGATCGTAATAAACACGTCGTTTAATGTATAGCTGAGTTTAGATATATGAAAACCTCTTAGTTCGACTCCGTGGCTGGCAATAAAAAAAAATTACTTTCCACTTTAGGGATGACAATACTTTCCACCCTAGGGATGAAAATACTTTCTACCCTAGGGATGGAAAAGCAATGTTCCACCCGGCTATCTACTCATGAAAATTAAACTTTCCGAACAGGAGAAATGAAAAATATTTTGATAAGTGTTAAGAGTCAGACCAATACACATTTGATTCAACCAACACTAGTACAAGGTATCTACTTCCGCTAAAATTAGTATTGGGAAGAATGTAATCTGATTTGTACAGTACATAATTATTCACATACGAGCTCATTCATCAGTTCTGTAATGTTTCGTACCTATATCTATCAGGGAACGCGATCTATTTGCGCCCGAGATGTATTTTGAAGTTTCGATCAGTAGAAAATCAGTAGCGAGTAGTAGAACGCCTAAACAATTCGCAAAATAAAGGGTACCAAACAGGTTCACCGTCTAAATCTTGTTATGTTTTGCTGTTTTTTACCGACTTAAAAAAAGGAGGAGGTTTTCTCGATTGACTATATTATGTTTTTTTTATAGCTCCGTTGTTAAACAAGGAACCGACAGTGTGCGAGTCCAACTTGTAAGCTAAAACAAAAATAATTTAACTTTAATCATAGTAAGTAAATAAGTTTAATTTTTATTTGGCTTTAAATTATAAGTTTTGTTATATATAGGTAGGAGCTATATATTGGTTTAGAACAATGTTAATTCTTATTTTGCAGGTTATTTTGTATAAAAACTTGTCTAAGGCTAAAAGGATCTCAATTTTACTCCTGTCTTATTAAGGCGGTAATATTACAGATTTCCGTTATTTTAACTGATTTAACGACTCCATTTTTTGAGACTTTGACTCCCACTTAAACCTCATTCGCAAAGTACACGACCGCTTGTAGGAGGCTGGTCTATCTGTCAACCTAGATAAATGCAAATTCTGTATGAGCGAGCTTAGGTATTGATGTATATTTTTGTGGGGTGTCAGGTTTTTTCGTTACGAAATCATTTGTTTTGGTCCCCTCAAAGCCCACAATAAAAGCTATACTTGACTTCAATTACTCCTAAAAGATACAAAACCCAAGGTTGAAAAAAATACCCTTATAGTTGATGATGTCAAAAGCTATTTTCTACACGATTGAGCAGTTTTGGATTGATAGAAAAAACTTCTAAAGATAGGTCTACACCGTTAGTGTTGATCAGTAATGTAATTGATACTTTAGAGCCATATTTAGCTTGTCAATTTAATATTAGCATTGATAGTGGCGTCTTTCCAGATCTGATGAAGCTTATTAAAGTGATACCTTTATATAAATTTGGTTCAAAAACTGATTCGGTCAACTACAGACTAGTTTCTGTGCTGCCAGTTCTTAGTAAAGTGTTTGAAAAGATTATGCTTAACCAAATACTACAATATTTCACAGAAAACCAACTACTGCATAACCAACAATTCGGTTTCACTAAAGGACGATCGACAACCGATGCAGGAGTTACACTTATTCGAAACATGTATGATGCCTTTCAGGAATCCCAAAATAAAATTGGAGTGTTTTGTGATTTATCTAAGGCATTTGATTGCATTGAACACCGAACATTACTTGTGAAATTAAAGCACTGCAGTGTAGAGTCTGGGGCTCTTAGTCTTTTAAATTCGTATTTAGACAACAGAACACAAAAAGTACAAGTAAATGGCACGAACTCATCTGGATCTAGAGTGAAAATGGGTGTGCCCCAGGGTTCCATATTAGTGCCGTTCCATATTATGACAGTATTTGTTATGATAATATAAAATGAGAAATTATTTTTTATAACTTTCATTCAGAAAATTGAAACTAAACGAAAAAACATTGAAGAAGTGCAAAAGTGTGGTTATTTTCTTTACTCTTTACACGTATAGAAAAAAACAGAGACAACTGTTCCAATCAATGCCTCGCCTTAATACTAGTATTAGTACTGGCAGCGTTAGGGCGTGTAGGTACGCGCGGTCATCTGCGGCGGGCGTGCGGCCATCCGCAGCGGCCAACCGTCCTCGCGTCGTGTTGCGGGTGGTTTCTTAATTAAATAGATTGTATCAAAATCGGCTGAGTGCTTTTATATAAATTATTTAATTGAAAGTGTTTAAAAAAAACTTAAACAAAAAATTAGCAAAATTATAGGAGCATGTTACCAGCGACACTGTAACCGGTAGTTATGATATTGATATTGCACGGAACTAAAGAGACATTTTAGAAAAGTTTTCGAGTGAAAGTATTTTTTATAGTTTCTCCAAAATAGTGCCCCGGGGCCCAGTCGCAAGCTATCGCAAGATGTCTTGTAGGCACGATACTCTTGACGTTTGACTGATGGCGACCGGTCCGCTGGTTTCCGTTCTCCCATCTTGGACGAGGATATTCCTTTTTTCCTTTTGTTTTATATATACAGGATGTAGAAAAAATTAACACCAAGCTAACTGGGGCTTTTACCCAGCATACTGAACAACTTTCCCTAATGAGCCCATAGTCAATTCTTAAAAAAAATATATCTCACCCTTCGTACAAAAATGCACAAAATTTGTTGATCAGCTGATCGATTTGTATGAAGAGTTGATTTTTTTTTGTGATTTCAGAAAAGTCTTAGAACAAAAGTTGTTCAGTACGATGAGTATAAAAGCCAACGTTAAGAGCCCGCTGGAGTTCATATTGGTCCCATACAAACGTAGTATTTGATTCATTTGTTAACCAAAGAACCGATTTTGAAATAATTTTATATCGATAATCGTATGACGCACATCTGTGTTGGTATCGCATTACTTTTTTGAAAAACGAAACAGCAATCCATTTAATTCCAATAAACTTGTTTTCTGTCTTTTATCTTAAAAACTAGTTTATTGATTAATAATAGATTCATGTTTCGTTTTTCAAATAATTGAAAACGCTAAACACGTTAAAAAACCGACTTCCATCGCAACAAATTAGTACATTTTTGCATTATTATTTTTGGTTTTTGTTAATTTTCTACTAAAGTACTACACCGATTTTGATAAAATTTATATGGGACCACACGAGAAGCACTAGCTTTCAAATAAAAAGGAATCATAAAAATCGGTACACCCAGTCAAAAGTTCTGAGGTAACAAACATAAAAAAAAAAAACATACAGACGAATTGAGAACCTCCTCCTTTTTGGAAGTCGCTTGAAAAGTAATGCGATACCAACACAGATATACGTCATACGATTATCGATATAACAAATTATTTCAAAATCGGTTCTTTGGTTAAGAAATGAATCAAATACTACGTTTGTATGGGATTTACGAACTCCAGCGGGCTCTTAACGGGACATAAACCAATTTTTTACACCCTGTATATTTGAGTAAGGAATTTATCTAATCTTTCAGTGTTTCGGAATAACTGAATTGGATAGACAGGCTCATAACTATAAAATTAATTATTGATGGATTCGTAGGTAATCGCTTATCTACACTCATATTATAAAGATGTAGAGCTTGTATGTTTGTATGTAGGAGCTAATCTTCATAACTAACCCATCCGATTTAAAAAAAAAAATATTTCATCAATAGTTCCAATGAAATTTCAGGATAGACATTCCACTCACTCTCGATATCTACGGGGGCGAAGCCGTGGGTAACAGCTAGTGTAGATTATTTTCAATACAGAGAAGTATGTATAAAAAGTAGTATTTCAAAAATCTTCTGTATTATATATACAAATACTAATGAATGCTTTTCGTAGTTTCCTTATTTTTCTTGATTAAGGGTCTCGAGTTTCCATACAAACGTAGTTTCGTTTTAATACAAGAACTGCATGCCAGATTGAGTCCAAACCAGGGCTTACCAATTGAGAATAATAATAAAGAAACTTTGCAAATGTAATGAGGAGACACATATCAATATTTGTATTAATTTTCGATGTACTAATATAAAACGGAAAAATATAAGAGCAGATTCAAACTTTCAGTACAAAACTAATACAGTGAAAATTATTTACAAACATCGATATATGTCTACTCAATATATTTACAAAGTCTGGATTCAATCCGGCATGTAGTTTTTGTATTAAAGTGGAACCACGTTTGTATGGAAACTCGAGCCTCCTGGAGACTTAAAAAAAGTAATTGTGGCTGTTTGGGCCACCTCTCTGTATGAAAATGTACTGAGAAAACTTGGGTTGCCCTTATCTTGGTTTGAGTAGTATAGGTTCAAATGGAATATAACTTTCAGTATTTACCATCCTACGTTTATCTATTATACAGGAAATTTATCTATCTACCTAGGTACTTAAATAATAAAAGTTGTTGAAACTAATTTACTAATCCACCACACGAAACAAATGTGTGAACCGCAATAAAGGAACTCAGAAACTTCAGGGCCGCATTTGGAACAACCTAGCTAGATTATGTTGCGTAGGGTTCCACGTGGAACTGTCACAACACTACACCTGACCCTACTTACACCCGACATAGGTTTTGCTCCGGGCTCGCTTTCTGCGGTTTCTATCTACTCTTCTACTTAAGATCCGATTCCAGATATAACGTCAAAATAAAATCGGCCTCGAAACGGTTGTAGCTTAGCATTTTGCAGCTTACTTCAATCATCTTCATCATATCAACTTAAACGTCCCCAAAGAGGGGCTCTAATCTGCCCTGAATTTGGGTGATCGGGCATTAGTCGACCACGCGGGCCCAGTGCGGGTTGTGCAGGCGTGTGCAGGTTTCCTCAAAATGTTTTCCTTCACCGTAAGAGCGTCGGATAAACGTACATGAAATTGAATTTCGAAAACATATTGGCACGTGGCAGGATTTGAACCACGACCTCCCGGACAGGAGGAAGAGGTTACTCACTTTAATTTCTTACTTTTCTTCTTACTTAAACTCATGTCACGCTTATAATTTTTTTGGAACGACCACACCCCATAGACAATATTATAAAAATTTTAGACTGAAGCGCCATGAGTCCAAGCCAAAAAAAAAACAAATGTCACATTACCATCTGACAATCTGTCAAACAAAAAAAAAATGCTACCGTACCGCAAAGTGAGTGCGAAAGAATGGTATTTTCAATTTGAGATTAAACAGTTTTAATACGTGGTAATCAGGTATAATATATAAATATAATATTATATTATAAAATAGTATTTATTTTTAAAGTTGGTTGTTGTCCTTAAAGTTGACCGCCACCTGTCTGTAAGTCGTTGTTATCATCGAGAAAATATTAGAATATGCTCATGAATTAGGTGTCTTTGAACACAAAGCTCAAGTTAGAATTTCTACTAAAATAGAGAAGGAAATACACATGAACGCCTATCTAAAGAATGTTTTCAATATTCATCTTTACAAAGGTTTGAGTGCTATCGACTGAGATTGCTATGATACGAGCGCCCGCGCCGCGCGCCGCGCGCCGTATGAGTCTTGTCTTATTTCTTTTGCGTTTCGGATCCTTTCTAAATCGTCGCTTGTTTCAATCCGTTTCATTCAAAAGCGAATTGAAAAGGTTAGTATCGTTTCGTCTAAAAAGCAGCTGGTCAATGTAGCATCTGGTCTAAAAAGCAGGTGGTCTAAAAACCAAATTGTCTAAATAGCAGCTCGTCTATGTAGCATCTGGTCTAAAAAGTAGCTCGTCTATGTAACAATAAATAAATGAGAGAGTGAAGTTAGGTTCGGTCAGGTTTGATTGTTATAACAGTCAAACAGCCTTGCGAATCGAGGCTCCCCACCCTGGGTACCAAAATACTTCGCAGCAGAAGAAATCATCGGAAGATTAGACCAGTTGCTATTTAGGCGAAAAGCGTTTTAGACCAGGTGTCAAGTGCGTTTTAGACGATTTGGTTTTTAGACCACCTGCTTTTCAGACCTGATGCTACATAGACCAGCTGCTTTTTAGACGAAACGGTACTACCCAATTGAAAGACGACTGTTTAAAATAGCAAAGTATACATGCTCTGAGGTATGCATTCTATTCAGTCCTTGTCAAATAAAATTCTTACTAAAGAAATGAATTTCTGATGGTCTCTTAAATAGAAATAGAAGTCGTCATTATTATTTAACCTGTCTGCTCGGATAGGTACACATGTGTAAGAAATGGCAACCTTCGTAAACTCGCGCTAATACATATGTGTAGCGCTGTACTACCCAGTTTAAAAGTAAGTTAAAATACAGTTCATCATTGAATTCCTATGGGTTCTTCAGTATTGTGCCCAAAACCGATAGACCTCCTAAAATTTTACGTATAATACTTGTTTATGGTTCATAGAAAAATTTGGTAAAAATATACGTTGAATTCCTTTTTGTGTACTGAGATTCGTCATGTTGCATGTTATGGGGTTTATTTTTTTACAAATTTTACATTTAGTGTTTTAGACTGATGATTGTATTGTATTTCTGATGTATTCATAGTATATCTCCACAACTCCAACTCAACTGAATACATAATTACTGAAAAAGCACATAATTTACAACGTAATACGGTCATTATTGATCGTCACCGATTTCTCTTACAAATATTTAGCACATAATCCGACCAAAATGTATAGTAGTTAAATTTATAGCCTTTTAAGTGTCGAATAGGTACTTATTTAACTTCAATAGCACTTAGATGTTACAAATCACAACAATTGTTTTTAATTTATACTCAGTCACGTTTTAGCAGCAATACTAAACAGATCTATAACTAGTTCAGCAGTTCACGAACTAATACCAATTTAACGTCATAAAGACGGGTCGCTCCTACAGGCGGATAATTTTCTGCTCCATCATCTTGTAGCATCAAAGGAGCTCTCAAATTAGGCTTGGCGGAAGCACAAGTGGCTACCTCACGAAATGAGTTTAATATTTTCACGGATCCATGAAAGGAAAACTGGTAACGAGATAGCTCCCGTTGAATTGTTTTAGATTAGCATTGAGAAAGTTTGAATATCTTCGAAGTTGTTGAAGAGTTGTGAATAAATCGGCTATGTCAACTTTCTTTTTACTCACACAATTGAGTTGGTTTCTTTTTGCGTGCCACACCCATATTTTGTAGCTCGAATAGCGGCTAACAGAGGAAAAGGAAAACAAATTCCATTCGGCCCAAGAGTGATGGACAAATTTGCTGGTAAACGGCTTCATCCGCGGAGGGACTATTTGTCTGAATTTGAATCGCATTTGTTTTCAGAGAAATTTGTCTCCTAAGCCTTGCGGGTATAATATGTGCCGGGAGCCTCTGGGGTACTCTGTCTCTTTTAATTGAACGAAGACCTCTTTATGTTTTATTATTATGCCATTATTTGTATAGTATAATGTTTATTCCTTTTCGTATTTTCGTTTAGAGATAAATTGTTTTCTCTGAAGCCCTTTCTCCTCTTCGTAGCGGACGAAGGGGGTGTTTACTTTTTAATTTTCCGGTTGTCTTCGCGAGGTCTCGAGGCGGAGCGTCGTGTGACGTGTTGCTGTGTACATTTTTGATTGATGATGTCGCATGTAAACTCTTTAGCTGATACGCGGCGTTGTAATTTTTGTAAACAAATAAAAATTTGTTTGTTTTATGGAAAGTATTTGTACCAAAAGAGAACCAATGTAACCGGCATACCTCTGTGGCGGCAACTGCAGTAACCCGCCAATGAACATTAACACAAGCGACGAGAGAACAAAAGAAATACGACATCTAGAACGCACTATTAGAATTTCTTCAGCGCTGAGTATATATACAGATACCAATCATCAACGATTGGTCAACGGCCGGACCCCAGGCATACCACCTCGCCTGGGGGAGATATTTCCCTTTGCTCTCGTCGAGTAGGAACGCACCGTTTCCTAAACCTCTCAGAATTGCTAAATTTAAAGGCAGTGGGCGGGGGCACATAGATAGTAGAACAGAGATGGCCATTGGGGTAGTAAAGTTTTCGAGTGGCGACCGCGCATCGGAAGACGTTGCATAAGGTAGGCCTCCTACTCGGTGGACCGACGACCTGGTGAAGGTTGCGGAAAGCAGATGCGGGCAGCGCAGGATGTCGTGAAAATCCTTGGGGAAGGCCTCTGTCCAGTAGTGGACATCTTTTGGCTGATAAAATGATGATGATAAGGAAAGTTTTTTTACCCGACTGCCCGAGAATGAGAGTAATTTGTTTTTTAATTTGTAATCAGCGCCTGGTTAAATTTGCAACAAATGGCTTCTTTGTAACAGTTGGCCTTTGTTCGACACAAATACCACTTACACCGCCCACGTTAGAGGGTTTATCTTTAACATTATCTTAACGGTTTGCTGATTCTTTAATGGGACATATAAATTGCGTATTATCGGCTGTACTCAATGGGATTCCAGCTTAATGCCATTTTAACACACGAGTAAGTCCCTTGTATTGCTTTACTTGAATTTCTCCAGAGTTTTCCTTTCATACTTTCTATTTTGATATTGAAATCAACAAGGTTTTTTTAAAAAAAAATGTATCATTTTGAGACTTAAAAATTAAAATTTTGCTTGATTTAATAAATAGAGTTGTAGGTTGTATAAATGAAAATAACTAGTATCACCTCGAATCACGTTCCTCTACATATAATTTTAAACAAAAAAAACCGACTTCAAACGCACTACGATTTTAGAAGGTTCCCTTCGATTTCTCTTAGATGCCATCATCAGGTAATGGTACCACCCTTGGGATATCTCCTTTCCATTAAAAAAAGGATAATCAAAATCGGTTTATAAACAACGAAGTTATCCGCGAACACACATAAAATAAATATAAATAAATACGGTCGAATTGAGAATCCTCCTTTTTTTGAAGTCGGTTAAAAAGGGGACAATAGCACGCACTTTCCATAAAAAATGAGAAAACGTACCGGCGGGGTCTAACTAACCGCCTCCGTGGCTTAATGTTTAGTAAATTCGCTTCACCCTTGGAGGTAGTGGGTTCGATTCCTGGCGGGGTCTAATTCTGTAAGACTCGCTTTGGTAGGTTGTTGAGTTTGTTGTCGGTTTGGTTGAAGGAAGGACATTTTGTAAGCCCGCCTGGCTAGCTACCACCATCTTATCTAAGTCCTGCCACCAAACATCAATGTTGACAGCATTGATGTATTCCGGCATTAAGATAAGATAGCCAGATCCCCATTGCGTTGGGAATGTTGATAAGCCCGCTTCCATCTTTGGCATCATCGTCACTTACCATCAGGTGAGATGATGTCAAGGGCTTATCAATTGAGTAATAAAAAAAAACGTTTTTCCACCTCTGAATATTATCCGATTATAATGTTTTTTTATTATATGTTATTGACACAATAAAAAACTAGTTTTAAATTTTATTCTTTTTTAATACAATTAATAAGTTCAATTTTATTTGCCGTTGAGTGTTTCCAAACAAAATTAATTTTAGCCATAATTTGTTTATTGTTAATCAATAATTTAAAAACGAAACCTATAAGCCTAGCTTTTTATTGTGCCAATAACATATTTATAAATCATAATGATTGGATAATAGTAAGAGGTGGGAAAACGTTGTCTCTTTTTGTATGGAGAGTGCGTGATATTATTCCCACAAATCTTTTTTTGTATGGAGAGTTAGTGCTATTATTTCCTCAAAACGTTTTTCTCTTTTTGTATGGAGAGTGGGAGCTTATTCCCTCAAAACGATTTCTCTTTTTGTATGGAGAGTGCGTGCTATCATTCCCTCAAAATGTTTTCTATTTTTGTATGTAGAGTGCGTGCTATTATTCCCTCGTAACGTTTTCTCTTTTTGCATGGAGATTGCGTGCTATTATTCCCTCAAAACGTTTTCTCTTTTTGTATGGGAAGTGCGTGATATTATTCCCTCAAAACGTTTTCTCTTTTTGTTTGGAGAGTGCGTGCTATTATTTCCTTAAAACGTTTTCTATTTTTGTATAGAGAGTGCGAGCTATAATTCCCTCAAAATGTTTTTTCTTTTTGTATAGAGAGTGCGTGCAATTATCTCCTCAAAATGTTTTCTCTTTTTGTATGGAGAGTGCGTGCTATTATTCCCTTAACACGTTTTCTCTTTTTGTATGGAGAGTGCGTGCATTATTCCCTCAAAAATTCTCATCTATCTAGTTTGTTACAATAATTGTGTGTCTTCATCAATTAGTGATAGACTCGTTGGTCCAGTGAAAGTGCTGCGGCCTGCTGGGCCGAAGGTTCGATCTGCACCCAGGGCAAACATTCGTGTGATGAACAGATTTGTTTACTCTGTGTCTAGGAGTTTAATATCTATACAAGTGTGTGTATGTATTTAAACGTATACAGGGTATAACAAAATTAGTGTAGGTTCCATCAACTGGAGCTTCTAGTCATCTTACTGAACAACTTTTGTTCTATGATTTCGTTTTTTTTAAATTATTCATACAAATCGATCAGCTGATCGACCATTTTTTTTACATTCTGTATAAGTATGTGTAGGTGTCTTATAAAATATATGTTCCTTGCGTTGATCTGAAGCTACCCCGATATAATTTAAGAATGAAATAGTCGTTTGCACCTAATAAGTAAGTGACTTCAAGAATTATTATTCTCAATCTGCAATAGAGAACTTTTAACAAGAAAACTTTATTGAGTGAGAACTCGGTAACATTGTTCGTCCGGAGTTAGTGCGGCACCGACGAATAAATTGCGATCATTCTATTCAATGTTAGGCTGGTGACCACTTTTAAATACTTCACTTTTATCTTCATCAAGTAAAATTATTGCTGTTATACTTAATTTTTTTTCTTTAGAAGTTAATTCCATGAACGTCTTCCTCGTCATCCCGGCGGACATTTTTTAAATTCTCAATCCGTTGGATCTTGGCATCATCTCATCATCCTGATGGTAAGTGACGATGATGCCGAAGATGGAATCAGGCTTACCAAGATTCTCGAACGCAATAGGGAATTGACTATATATTGACTAATTATCTTCAATCCGGAAGACATCGAAGTTGTAAGCATTGATGTTCGCGGCAAGACTTAGATAAGATGGTGGTAGCTAGTCAGGTCAGGCTTAGAAAATGCCTTTCCACCAACCAAACCGAGTTTTACAAAGTAAGATTCCGCCGGGAATCGAACCCGTCGGTTAATGTACTTCACCATTACGCCACGGAGGTGGAAAAATTCAAAAAAAATGTCGCATAAAAATCAAATTCGAAGGCTTCGTACTGCTTAACCACTCCCCTGGCGCGCCATTTTGGCAGATTATGCGGATCTGTGTTTGTCCAATAGTAGGCGCGGCGGGAATTTGACGCTTATGTGAAACGCCTAAATCTGGTCAGATCCCTTTACGCGGGAAGCGACTCACTTCCTACCTGAGTATGGAGCGAAAACTATCGCTGCGTTGTTCTATCGTTTGCTAAAGCTCCTTGATAAGACAAGGATAGAGTTAGGAATGAGTGCAAAGCCAACGGTGAATGATTTTCGATAGAAATCTCCTTCGAATCAGTCAGTGTTTTAAAGTGCGCCCGGGCGGTGCGCGTACCTGTTTTTAAAGTGATTGTTTAGTGATTGTTTTGTTGTTTTGCATAGAAAAACTCGGTGTTGTTGAAATTCCCAATAAACTGGGTAAGCAATACAATGTTATTATATTATCTATTGTTATTGTAGCATTCACAGTTCACGTTTTTTTACGTTCAAGTGCAATACCTACTAATACCTACTTACCCTATCTTTGGCCGAGACTGTTGAATTATATTTCACAAAGTTTAATACACAAATATTTTAGTCAGATAGTCAGTTTATGACGATTTCACCGTTATAAGTTTTATATATAGTGTCCATACAAAGATATTGAGAAATAATTGTTTTTGTAACCCTTGACAATAATGGCGAACACCCACAAAGAGCCCCGCCAGTTGAAGCAAGATGGCGCCGCTGGCAGCGCCAGCTGATTCGTCCTCGCCGCGGACCAGATTTCGGCATTTGCCAGGGGAGTCGTTAACTATAGCAGATATAAATAACCTAACCTAATCATTCTGGGAGTGCCAACAAAGGTGTTTTTTTTACAGTTTTATAATTTTTGACCCTTCGAGTGTTTCTGGCATACGACTAGGTTGACAGAGTTTTGACCCTGCGAGTGTTCCTGGTAAAGTGTCTACAAAAAATTTCCGACGCGCCTAAAGTAGTTTTCACTTCAATAATAAAAAAGTGTGTGTTTGTGCGACGCACACCTGGAGTTTACTCCTTACTAACGATTATAAATGTGCTGGGGTATGGCGGCCAATTTTTTTCAATTCTGACAACGGATTTGTGATTACGGACCTCAAAGATCCCCAGATATCGATTTTGGAAGCAATCTGTCCAGTTACTAAAAAGTTCAAAATGGCGGCCACATTTTTCAATTCTGACAACGTATTCGTGTTAAGGGACTATAGGGAACCTCAGATATCGATTTTAAAAGCAATCGGTCCAGTAACTAAAAAAATTTAAATGGTGGCAACTTTTTCAATTCTAACAACGAATTCGTTATAATGGACTTCATGGACCCTCTGATATCGATTTTGGAAGCATTCGGTCCAGTAACCAAAACGTTCAAAATGGCGGCCATTTTTTTAAATTCTCGCAGCGGATTCGCGAGGACCTCAGGAAACCCTCAGATATCGATTTTGTAAGCATTCGGTCCAGTGACTAAAAAGTTTAAAATGGCGGCCACTTTTTTCAATTCTGACAAGACAAATCTAGCGAAACTCGCAGTCCAAAATCCATGAAAAATTAGGCTACAGTAAGTGCCATAGACATAAACATACATACATATACATACTGTAACACCCCACCCTCCTATTTAAAATATATAAATATAAATATATAAATATAACTAACTAAACCTACCTATAATACGCATACGTGCATACAACATACAACCTACCGCTATCTACCTATAAGAAGTATGTAAACTATACTTGATTTTTATTGCATTTTAAAATACGATTAAACGTTTGGCCAGATCGTCTAGAGAACCCTAAATTGTGATCGCAGTAACTCAGAGTCTTTTTGAAGGCGAGTGACAAGTTATTTTTAAGAGATTAATCTATCACGTTGTGTTTGGACGAACGATGTAGTCTAACCTATAATTTTGAAGTATTTCGCGCAGAACCCTAATTTCCCTACTGTGATTGGTCCCTATTTTGGGCCCCCCCAAATTGGGAAGGGTAGCTAGCCCCCAGTGCTCGGAATAACGTAATACTTGACTGACGTCAGTACTGCATTATTTTGGTGATTAAAACAATGTACATCTAACTCAAAGTAATTGAACGAGCGATTTTAGCTCTACACAGATAATTATAACTACGTGAGCCCCGCTAGCTACTGTCTCTGGCAGGCCACTAAGGTACATGATCAGAGTCCACCCTCTTCAAGTGTATTTTAATTAAGCTACACGACAATGTAAAGTGTACTATGCCATGTTCCACCCGAATCCCAAAGCTAGTGTATATAAAACGCTTGTGAGGCGCCTTATTATACGTGTATAGTGTGAACTATAGCTGGGTCTTTACAGCCATAGCTTGTCCATCCCTATTCGTCAGGTAGGATTAATACCTTCGAACAGCGATTGATCGCGAATACATATTAGCACTAGGTACTAAAATAAAGTATATATTCCGACTTGTATGTCGCTCATCCTGTGAGAAGAGCACTACGGAATGTGAAATAAGTAGTTGATCTACTAATATGGTTCTTAGACCTGGGACTGTGCCATACAGTTGTATATAATGATATAAAGACCTGCGGTCTATATAACTAGAGCGAAATGGACACGATATCCATCGTGCCGCCGGCTCCCAAAATAATACATAGTGTTAAAGCTCTGTCTTTAGACGAAGCAAACCCTTGATAAAGGGCGAAAGTAATGTCAGTTTAATAGGTTGGCTGAACGTGAAGAACAACGAACCAACACAGTCGCAACCCACCGTGAGACCCACGCGAATCATAGTCGCGGCATCACAATTAGGTCAAAGCGAGAAGGCGTGTAAGCCAAGTGTTTGGTCGAGGCGCTAGTTCAGGACGCAATAGGAGCCGACAGGACCCGGACACCGTGAACACTGCCCATAATATCCGAAAACCGTAGAATAGATTTAGTTTCTAAATCTAGCGCATATTAACTGACCCTGGCTACGGTTACCATCAGGATGGGTCGTCTACCTACATCATAATCGGTCTTGCTATAATCACTAGTAGTAAGGCGCGAACGCCCAACTATTCGTTTGCTTGCCCAATAGTTTCCTAAACGCTCGGTCCGATTTGGGTGAAATTCTGCCGAAGCATGCTTGTGACAAGCTACAGATAGGACCTACCTATCTAAAATTACTTTAGTATCAAAATAGGCGAGGCTCGAACGCCTATAGTTTGTTTGTTAGTCCATTGCATTTATCCCATAAAAGTGTGGACAGATTTAGCTAAAATTTGGTAAAATTAGGAGTTGTTCATATCTATGAACCACTGAACTACATAACTAGCCTATATTGCATGGAGCTTGGTAAACAGCCATCTCAAGTATGACATAGGCCTTCCCGCGACAGCATAGCGCCGTACTATCTCGAATGAGATTAGTGAACTGAGTGGACCACGTGTTCACGGAACCCTAAAACTTATAATGCCGCGTGGCACTTGCAGTGAAGGCAGTTCGTAAATAAATAAAACGTTGGCATAGCTTAGACCTACCTACTACTTATTCAATAATATGATTCGCATTTCTTCTTAATAACGTTATTCTAAAACCTAATTCGCTATTCCCTAGTAATAGATTTATTTACTAGAATTCCTACAGCACTGTACCAACCCGAATGAAATTAATGAACTGAGTGGACCACGCGCTCGCGGAACCCTAAAGCTTGTGATACCACGTGTCACCTGCAGTGACGGCAGTTCGATAAAGTAAAACGTGGCATCGCTTAGACCTACCTACTACTTATTCTCTAATATGACTTGTTTCTTCCTAATAGCGATATTCCAAAACCTAATTCGCTATTCCCTAGTAATAGATTATTAACTAGATTTCCTACATATCGCAATCCCCCTAACTCAGCCCTAGTTTTTCCCTATCCTAGCGAGATAGCTAAGTTTTACGAGAACTAAATTTTATTTTGATGTCCATGTTTCAACAAACAGTTACAACTCGTGGCGGCTTTATTCGTCTTTCCCCCGGGGTACTAAACCAACCGTGCCTTCGAGATGAACCAATTAGGTGTAGTGTGTCATGGTGTGGTGAGTACCTAAAGCTAACTTGTGTCCTAGTTCCCTACGGCTAAAGTGTACCTGCCCTGAATAAGAAATGCCGCTGCCACGACAGACCAGGTCTGCCGCTTCGCTGCACCTCCTAAACAGTGTGTTTGGATGGGATTTGGATAGGTAAGGCCTGTCCCAAATACGGTGGCTCCGTACATGAGTGCGCTAACGCATGTCCAACCTGTGGTCCTCATGTCGGTAGGTCGTAAGATGGTACAGTCAGGATGTTCCGGCCATAACCAAACTTGGGTCGCTAGCCAGGCAAGCCCTCCTGTCAGCTTGCTTTCGGCACTTGCATTGATAAACCCACGCT
Organism: Coleophora flavipennella; assembly: GCA_947284805.1. NCBI lineage: Eukaryota > Metazoa > Arthropoda > Insecta > Lepidoptera > Coleophoridae > Coleophora > Coleophora flavipennella. The sequence goes on from OX369257.1 coordinate 18,671,086, forward strand.
TCGTTGTCACGGTTGCGTATCCACGTGAATTAAATCAACTAGCCTTCCTGAAAACATGAACTACCAACCTGGTCACTTGACGATACCTTCAGCTAGCAACCGACCTGGCATCTTGTTTCAATTCCTAGATCCCAGCTCGATTGCCCACTGTACCTCACTTCCTAACTGCACTAAACTATGGCTTGATCCCAGGTAGGAGCCTGAACTTTCGAAGGCAAATAACTAGGATTTCGGCCACACTAAATTCTATTCTAAACTCACAATATAAAGTGAGATTCCTAAGTTAATTCGCGACTAATAAGTACTTGGCGTGACACTTGCCCGGGGCGCGCGGCAGCTGTTCTTCGGATACGTCCTCCTCCTCTGGTGGTCTGTTCGACTGAATGCCGCTACGTCCGCGTGTCCGTGGTTTTAAAAGCTTTCACACAGACGCAGCCTCGGCAGCGCGCGGGCCGCCGCACACATACAACCGACCTCGTGGTCGAACTGCGCGAGCGCCGGCCGCTGTCCGGACGCAGACAGGGCGGCGCCTCTATCCCTTTAGCCTCGGTTTTCGCGCCATTTATTACCTAAGGCAATCTGTTATAACGTGCGCACCGCGTGGTTCGAATGACGACCGACAGGCGGCAGTCTGGCTTCTCGGAAATAATCCCTGAGCTAATTTGTTTCAATAACTGTCTATTCACTCGACTCGAGGTTAATCCTCACCCGACCGAACAAAACTAGTTATGTTTTTCCCAATAGACAGATTCCTTTTAGTCTATCAAGACTTACTGTATTACCTATAGATATTTATTTATACATATGGATCCGTTACAATCCAACCCCCTGAAAATTTTTAAAAATAGAATTCAGAGAATTGTCTTTTTGAAATTTTCAAAATAGCTAATAACTATTAAAATTTCCTGTTGGCACATTCTCCCCTAAGTGTGGTGTGTATTTAAACCAGGCATGTCATTTATTGTCCCTTGATTGATACACTCAACCATAAACAAAACCAGATTAGCACAGGACCAGCTCCTGCCATCACAGAGGAGTTCGAACGGGCATTTCGGGTGTGAGTCGAAGCCACTGCTACGTTCGCGCATAGGCGTATACATTGAGTGGACCACTAGCTTCCAATTCCCCACGCACCAGGAAACTCTACTGGCATACGCGCATTAGTAAATTGTCAATCTAGTTTACCTCTCCAAACTGTCTGTGATATAACTGAAGCGGTTCCCGCGACAATCAGTCAAGTTCTCCGAATAGAGCTTCCCCCAAGTGACAATAGAATCTTACCTTGGAGTATGTATAGTGTATAAGTCCAGTTCTTAGCTTCTGGTAGAGTAATTAGCCCAAACCAACGTAACGTAAGACTCAAAAGAACAAATTGTTGGTTCAAACTATTTTTGTATACATGAAGAAGGACAGCGTGTGCCAACAGCTGACTCAGATATCCAGTATTTGTTGACTCTCCTTCAAGATCACGCTCCCCTTAATTTTATTCCCAAAATATCAAAGCAACTCACACAAAACCCCTCTTTTCACATCACTCTCAAATTTCCTTTTGTAACATTCCAATCCTGGAAAGGTCAACAAATCCTTATCTTCAGCCAGGATATTTATTGTAGTCAACACAAGAGAATATGTAGACCTATTTTCAAGTATTTAAACACAATTCTCCAATAAACCCCAAACATGGACACATCTATGACTGTGACATTTTCATATCGCAGCTAAGTCACGTTCCGAAACTATCTTTCATTACTAAACGCCAGTATGTATTATAACAACAAGGCTGCCCTAAGTAAATTATTTGAACAAGAATATCACGCATTTCCCTTTTTCAATCAGAGTTAACTACGACTCTGTGCTGTGTATTACTGACCTCCACCTTCCCCTCAGTCAGTCCGCAATCCAACCAATAGAAATGCATGATCTTCCTTACAAATAGACTGAAACTATAACCTTTCGTTTTACAAGTTTAATATACCTCCTGTACCTGAAAACATTTACCCTTTTACCTTTTACCTAGCAAGAATATAATAGAACTCTACCACTATATTCAAGCTGTACCTTCTGTAGTAAACCCAATTTTATTACCGTAATTTACCGTTACCTAGCAAGAATATAATAGAACTCTACCACCATATTCAAGCTGTACCTTCTGTAGTAAACCCAATTTTATTACCGTAATTTACCGTTACCTAGCAAGAATATAATAGAACTCTACACTATATTCAAGCTGTACCTTCTGTAGTAAACCCAATTTTATTACCGTAATTTACCGTTACCTAGCAAGAATATAATAGAACTCTACCACTATATTCAAGCTGTACCTTCTGTAGTAAACCCAATTTTATTACCGTAATTTACCGTATAGCGGGGAAAATAAAATATCATTCCTTATACACATTTATTCTAACAATACTCCTCTTTTGCTAGTCAATTCCTATCCTAGGATTTATTTTACCTTTACCCCAGGCGAACTTGATTACTCTAACACCAGCCAAAGTTCGAAACTCATATTATGTACACACCCACACACATACACATACCCATATGTAAAGGCAATGCTAGAACTCTACATATAATATTTATTATTCTTAATTAACACATACTATGAAACCTTAACTTACTACACTATTTCCTAGTTCTATTACATCTTTATCTAATTACTTATCCTACTTGCCCACTATTTAGGTAATGAAATAATTAACAAATCTTAAATCAACTTAATGCTTGTAACGCGTTTTAATTACTCGAATTTCGGAATCAACCTCTCAAACTAGTTTCTGTCCCATCCCCGGTCCTATTTACTTGTAGTACCGTGATAGATTAACGGCATTGAAGTTTCCCCTAATTTCACCCGTATTAGGGTGCATCAAAGTGTACACATTTTGGAACGGTATTGAAGCTACCCTAAACGGACCCTCATAAAGTAATTCAAATTTCTTTGTCAATTTCTTTTGAGCATCCGATTTATTCAATTTCTTTAATTTAACCCAATCCCCTATTTGAAATTGTATAGTCTTATTCCTCTTATTAAATGCCCGCTGTCGAATTGAGCTAGCCTTCTCTAGGTTTTTCCTTACCTGGCCTCGTATCTCCTCAACATTACCCAACCTCTGATACCCTAATATTGAATCATAACTCATTCGCGTGGGACTTCCGTAAAGAATCTCGCTTGGTGTGAATCCCGTGCTTTCATGATAAGTATTGTTATATAATTGTTCCAATTTTGGTAACATAGTTGCCCAACCCCTGTGGTTAGTATGGCAAAAGGTACGAAATAACCTACCCAATTCCCTATTTACCCTTTCTGTGATATTTGGTCTAGGATTCCTCACTGTAGTATAAATTGCCTTGATTCCCAGTTGCCTCATACCATTTTTCCATACATCACTACTAAATTGAGTCCCATTGTCCGTCATTATTGATTGTGGCCATATGATTTGTGCAAACTGCCTTATTTTTCCCACGACAGCCTTAGAAGTTGCCTTCTTTAAATCATAGAACTTCACAAATTTACTAAACGAATCCTGTACAACCAGAATATATGCAGATCCGAATTTCCCCTTAGGCAGCGGGCCGTACAAGTCAGCCATCACTAACTCCCCTATTGCCTGAGTTACCACACTTTGGCATGGTCCTACTTGCTTAGCATTGTTACTCTTTGACATCTGACAAATGTGACATAGCCTTAACCACGACTTTACATCTCTGGACATGCCGATCCAATAGAACCGTTCTCTTAGGTACCTCACTATCTTATAAGCCCCCTGGTGCCCCATCTCTACATGAGTTTGTATAACTACTTCATCCCTCAAGCTCTTAGGTAAATAAGGGACCTTACTAAGATCGTTTCTTCTGACATAAACTATGCCATTTTCTTCAACGCAAATTGACGCTACTCTACCTATCCTACTCGACTCAAATAGCTGTGCCTTGATTTGCATATCAATTGTTCTAACTTCCTCGTCTTGGCATTGAAGCTCGGCCAACCTTGACAACTTTTGTTCTAACTCCTTATTTTTCCCCGTTTCGGTATATAATATTTCCGGTTGTATGATCTTTTCTTCCTGAACCCTTTCCCCTGTAGGTAAATATCTCGACAGAGTGTCAGCTACCACATTCTCCTTGCCTTTTATATGCTCTACCCTGTACGTAAACTGTTCTAAATACAAGATCCACCGAGTTATTCGTCCATTATACAATTTCCACTTTTTTACGAATTGCAAAGCTTTATGGTCCGTTTGTATGATAATTTCGGCACCCCTAAGATAAGTCTCGAACTTCTTAATACAGCTTATTACAGCGTAAAACTCCTTTTCCGTAACTGTCCAATTTAACTCTGACCCTCTCAATGACCTACTGTAGAAACTTATTATACGCTGTTCAAAAGCGTCATTTAATTGGAACAGCACCCCAGCAAGTCCTATCCCCGAACTATCAGTTTGTAAATAGAATGGTCTCAAGAAATCCGGAAAATGCAACCTAATCGTGTCTATAAAGGCGCTCTTAATTAATTCAAAAGCCTCCTGTTCCACTTGACCCCACGTCCACGGCACGCCTTTCTTTAATAATTTGCATAATGGTACGATATAATTATTATAGTTTGGTATGAACCGCCTGTAAAAATTACACAATCCCAAAAAGGCCCTTAACTGTTTGATCTTCCCCGGACGCGGGAACTCTTGTATAGACCTAACCTTTTCTGGATCAGTCATAACCCCTTCAGTTGAAATTATGAACCCCAACATCCTTACTTCCTTACACAAGAACTCACACTTTTCTAAATTACATGTCATACCCGCAATTTCTAACCTTTCCAACACCTTGTCTATATGTTCCAAGTGTAAACTTAAATCCCCACAGGTAATTATAGCCAAATCGTCCAAGTAGTTCACGCAGAACTCGCGTACCTCTGTACCTAGTATTATATCCATTGCTCTACTAAAACTACCTACTGACGTTTTTAACCCTTGAGGTAGGACATTATAAACGTAACTCTTACCGTTCACTGTGAACCCTGTATACTTTTTACTAGCTTCCGTAAGTGAAATCTGAAAATACGCGTTATTAAGATCAATTATAGTCATATACTTAGCTCCATGGAAGGCATTTATGATATCTACTTGCATTGGAGGCTTTTCCGAATCGGATACCATGTACTTATTTATCTCCCTTGCATCTAACAAAACGCGTATTGAACCGTCCTTTTTTAGCGTGAACGTCAATGGGCTGCTATACGGAGTAGCTGACCTACTTATGATCCCTAACCCTTCCATTTCGCTTAGCTTCTCATCTAATTTGGCCCTGTACGCATACGGAACCGGATATGATCGCTTCATGATAATAGGATGTTTTCCCATCTTAATCTCATGCTCATAACAGTTGGCCCTTCCTAATTTCACCGTGAAAAGCTTCGAGTGTCTGTTGAATATGGATTCCAATTTTATCAGGGCCTCATGGTCCCTAATATCCCCTATTTTCACGTTAAAACTCCTATTTCCATTTCTCATTTCATTTGAATTATTCTTCTTTTGTTCCGACCTGCTGATGGAAAATTCCAAAACCAATTTTTCTTGCCCATTTTTAATAAGTACACCCCTTGTTTCACTACTCAAGTCTAATATCACTTCATGTTTCGTCATCCAATCAAATCCTATTATCAGTGGTCGCGACAGGCCTGGTATAACCAAAAAGCTTGTGTCAAACACTCTATCTCCTAGTTTCATTGGCAAAAGGACCATACTTTGTATTTTCGCGCTTTTCTGCCCTACTGCCCCTTTTATATGAAAAGGTTTGACAGGTAGTATAGGTATTCTATCGACTTTATTCCTAATTTCATTCCAAAACTCTTCAGATATACACGTAACATCACTACCTGTATCCAACAACCCTAGCAACTCATACTGATAAATCTGCACCTCGATCTCCGACCTAAAATTATCATCCTCATCCTGCGGTTCGACGGTTTCGTCGAACACTGCATTCGATATTGGTCTTGCGAAGTTTCTTTCACTAAACAGCTCTGACCTCAATTTTATCCGATCTACAAGACACCTTGCTATGGAATCCCCCTCCTCGGCTTCCTTCTCCCACAACGAGCCTGTAAACCCCAATCCAGATCTATCAGTTTGACCTACTCCTTTCAAGGGTATCCTCAACCCCCTTCCATTTATTCCCAAAAGGTCACCTGGTCTCCAGCCCATTTTTAACATTAAATTTAACGGAACATCCCCTTTTTCTGAAGTTAACCCGGGGACGGGACAGTCAACTTCATTTAATTTAAATCACCCTGATTATCATTAGTACAATCAATAACAGCAGTAACCTTGCTAACATTATTATTGGGTCCCTTCCTAAAATTACTGTTTCCGGATTGTTCGGGTTTCCTCCAGCTTTGATAATTGCGTTGTATATCACGCTTACGCTTATCTATTGTACTCTGTTGCCCTGGTACCTGACTAACATTGCTATTCTGCTTAATTTCCTGTTTACTAATATCATCCAAACCCCTCAAGAACTCTGCCGTCTCAATTATTGTAGTTATTTTGGACAAAGACCATAAACTCTGTACATTCCTAGGGTAATGCCTAATTACGTCCGTCACTAATTGAGTTTCGGGTATCTGAAACGTGAGCATTTGAGCTTGTCCTGTCAACTGCAAGAAGTGCCCTAACATCGTTGGATGTTTCTGCTTATCCCATATGCTATGAACGATATTACGCCGAAGGATACTTTGTTCTGTCTCTCCCCAATAGATTTTTAGAAAATCTTCCCTGAAATCCTCAAATGTAGCCCAACGACTCTTGTAAATCCTAGCCCAATCCCTAACTTCTCCGATCAAACACTCGACTATTAAATCGATTTCTTTACCTTCCCTAGGTAACCTCTTGAGATAACTCTTTAAATCCTCAATGAAAGTTACAGGATGGATATTGCCCTTATTAGAGAACTTGGGCTTCTCCATATTTTGTACGTTACACATAGTGATAGCTGGTCTCAATACATTTCCTTCACTCAACTGTGGGGCTGACTCCATCGTGGCAGTCCCCGGCGCCTCTAACCCCTGATTATCTTCCCCGCCAACAATTTCCGAAGAGGGCAAGATTTGAGGAATCCCTAGCTCCGATTCGTCGTTTTGCCCCATCGTAGTGTCCTGGCTTACATTAATAGGTACCTGAGCTAATTTTCCCTGTTCATTTAACCTATCTTCTATACTATTTATCTTAGTTGAAAGCACTCCAAAAGTACGCCGCATGGAACGGTAAAGAAATCCAGTAGCGTCCATACGCCTCCTTTGTACTATAGGTGATACTGGTAACGATGTGGAATGGGCCATATCCACGAATCCTGTTCCAGTCCTGCCATTTTCCCCTATTACATTCCCCTGCTGTTCTGTCCCCCCTCCAGAATTTACTGTCATTGCCTCCGGTTCTGCCTCCAATTGTGCTAAATTTGGAGCACTTGTCTGAACCCCTCCCTGAACTGGTGTAGGGTCTGATTTCTTTCCCTTAGCCTTCCTAGTGGACCGCCTCATCTTCTCCTGAACCAAAGAGTGAACCTCCAAAGCGTTCAATACTCCGCAAATATGTACTATGAGAACCTAAAACATAATATTTAACTTAATTCGATTGCCCATGCAAAATGGATTTAGCATCGCCTAAAGTTTACGTGATGTAAATTTCCAATCAACAATCAATAACCAGTGATAGGAGATTCCCTCCTACCTATTAACATTTTCGAATGCTACACTTATACCAACACTAGTGCAAAGAGACCATCCTTTATTCTGTCAGATTGAGTGATTACTTTGGAATTTAGCTATTTTTTTTTTTTCTTAACCACAACAGGAACCGAACCTGCGACCCTAGTATGCGAAGCTACTAGCTACTCCTATAACGTAAATAAATTAAAACTTAAAAAAAAAATATTTTTTTCAACCGCAACAGGAACCGAGCCTGCGACCCTAGTATGCGAAGCTACTAGCTACTCCTATAACGTAAATAAATTAAAACCTAAAAAAAAAATATTTTTTTCAACCGCAACAGGAACCGAGCCTGCGACCCTAGTATGCGAAGCTACTAGCTACCCCTATAACGTAAATAAATTAAAACTTAAAAAAAAATATTTTTTTCAACCGCAACAGGAACCGAGCCTGCGACCCTAGTATGCGAAGCTACTAGCTACTCCTATAACGTAAATAAATTAAAACCTAAAAAAAAAATATTTTTTTCAACCGCAACAGGAACCGAGCCTGCGACCCTAGTATGCGAAGCTACTAGGTACTCCTATAACGTAAATAAATTAAAACCTAAAAAAAAAATATTTTTTTCAACCGCAACAGGAACCGAGCCTGCGACCCTAGTATGCGAAGCTACTAGCTACTCCTATAACGTAAATAAATTAAAACTTAAAAAAAAAATATTTTTTTCAACCGCAACAGGAACCGAGCCTGCGACCCTAGTATGCGAAGCTACTAGCTACTCCTATAACGTAAATAAATTAAAACCTAAAAAAAAAAATATTTTTTTCAACCGCAACAGGAACCGAGCCTGCGACCCTAGTATGCGAAGCTACTAGGTATTTCTAATTTACAACCTAGATATATTAAGAACTAAAATAATATATTTTTTTTTCTAAATTTGCCTCCCTCGGGACTCGAACTGGCGACACCAAGTTACGAGGCTAATTACAGACTCCTAATATACAATCTAACAAAAATAAAATTAAAATTTATCTTTAAAACAAATTACCTCTAACAGGATCGAACTTGCGACTGTAAATTGCAAGGCTACGGATATATTATTGTGCCATAGCGCACTAGCTTGAAGTTCCTACGACAATATCAAGAGCAAATCGCATGTCCTTCACAGACCTTTTGCGATTCCAACAACAGTAGGCATTCAATGTAACAACTGCTTCTTTTACGAAATGTAAATAACTTAAATATCACTATATTTCGATACAAAATAGTATATAACCTACCTAAAATTTACTTAGATTACCTAACCTATTAAATAAGTGCAACTTCACAGCCCCGTCTGCCTACATAAGTACACGCTATTCGTAACGCTCAACTACCTTATTTATCAATTATTATGAGAGACCTTTTTCTCTGAACTAAGTCGTTAACTACCCATCTTATACACCAACTAGAAAATGTACCTACCAAATATTTCTTTCGAACAAATACTTATTTAATTATTTACATCCGGAATTTTACTAACGGAGTATTGAGAAGAAACTATATTATCAATGCCTACTTCAAATACGCTGCCATATAAAAGAATTCAACGGGAGCGCTCACTCACTCGTCGACCCCTATATTAGTTCTAAGTACAAAATACGAGCTTCAACCCCCCGGATATAAGACAATAGCTGGGGTTTAAATTAACCTATAAACTATAAAACTACATAGGATAAAATAACAATTTTCTCTTTGTTTGATAGATTAATCATTCAGTTATAATTGTCATTCGCACCTCATTCCATTTCACGAACATCAAATTGTGGCATAAACCGAAGCCAACTAAAGTTATTTATCTATGTTTATCACAAATAACTGAACACAAAGTTTTATTATACAAAACGACTACCTACAAGATTCAGTATACGAACGCGAAAATCAGATGTCAGACATCCAAGTTCTTTGGTAGCACTGTAACCGTCCGTTTCCGCCCACGAACCCTGATTTTGACTATCCAAATGTAATATTTTGAACCCTCTTCTTATCCTGGTCACGGCTTATCAAATTGTAACCCCCCATCCGGCCTATACATACAAATATATATAAATATAAACATAAATATAGTTAAACCTACCTATAATACGCATACGTGCATACAACATACAACCTACCGCTATCTACCTATAAGAAGTATGTAAACTATACTTGATTTTTATTGCATTTTAAAATACGATTAAACGTTTGGCCAGATCGTCTAGAGAACCCTAAATTGTGATCGCAGTAACTCAGAGTCTTTTTGAAGGCGAGTGACAAGTTATTTTTAAGAGATTAATCTATCACGTTGTGTTTGGACGAACGATGTAGTCTAACCTATAATTTTGAAGTATTTCGCGCAGAACCCTAATTTCCCTACTGTGATTGGTCCCTATTTTGGGCCCCCCCAAATTGGGAAGGGTAGCTAGCCCCCAGTGCTCGGAATAACGTAATACTTGACTGACGTCAGTACTGCATTATTTTGGTGATTAAAACAATGTACATCTAACTCAAAGTAATTGAACGAGCGATTTTAGCTCTACACAGATAATTATAACTACGTGAGCCCCGCTAGCTACTGTCTCTGGCAGGCCACTAAGGTACATGATCAGAGTCCACCCTCTTCAAGTGTATTTTAATTAAGCTACACGACAATGTAAAGTGTACTATGCCATGTTCCACCCGAATCCCAAAGCTAGTGTATATAAAACGCTTGTGAGGCGCCTTATTATACGTGTATAGTGTGAACTATAGCTGGGTCTTTACAGCCATAGCTTGTCCATCCCTATTCGTCAGGTAGGATTAATACCTTCGAACAGCGATTGATCGCGAATACATATTAGCACTAGGTACTAAAATAAAGTATATATTCCGACTTGTATGTCGCTCATCCTGTGAGAAGAGCACTACGGAATGTGAAATAAGTAGTTGATCTACTAATATGGTTCTTAGACCTGGGACTGTGCCATACAGTTGTATATAATGATATAAAGACCTGCGGTCTATATAACTAGAGCGAAATGGACACGATATCCATCGTGCCGCCGGCTCCCAAAATAATACATAGTGTTAAAGCTCTGTCTTTAGACGAAGCAAACCCTTGATAAAGGGCGAAAGTAATGTCAGTTTAATAGGTTGGCTGAACGTGAAGAACAACGAACCAACACAGTCGCAACCCACCGTGAGACCCACGCGAATCATAGTCGCGGCATCACAATTAGGTCAAAGCGAGAAGGCGTGTAAGCCAAGTGTTTGGTCGAGGCGCTAGTTCAGGACGCAATAGGAGCCGACAGGACCCGGACACCGTGAACACTGCCCATAATATCCGAAAACCGTAGAATAGATTTAGTTTCTAAATCTAGCGCATATTAACTGACCCTGGCTACGGTTACCATCAGGATGGGTCGTCTACCTACATCATAATCGGTCTTGCTATAATCACTAGTAGTAAGGCGCGAACGCCCAACTATTCGTTTGCTTGCCCAATAGTTTCCTAAACGCTCGGTCCGATTTGGGTGAAATTCTGCCGAAGCATGCTTGTGACAAGCTACAGATAGGACCTACCTATCTAAAATTACTTTAGTATCAAAATAGGCGAGGCTCGAACGCCTATAGTTTGTTTGTTAGTCCATTGCATTTATCCCATAAAAGTGTGGACAGATTTAGCTAAAATTTGGTAAAATTAGGAGTTGTTCATATCTATGAACCACTGAACTACATAACTAGCCTATATTGCATGGAGCTTGGTAAACAGCCATCTCAAGTATGACATAGGCCTTCCCGCGACAGCATAGCGCCGTACTATCTCGAATGAGATTAGTGAACTGAGTGGACCACGTGTTCACGGAACCCTAAAACTTATAATGCCGCGTGGCACTTGCAGTGAAGGCAGTTCGTAAATAAATAAAACGTTGGCATAGCTTAGACCTACCTACTACTTATTCAATAATATGATTCGCATTTCTTCTTAATAACGTTATTCTAAAACCTAATTCGCTATTCCCTAGTAATAGATTTATTTACTAGAATTCCTACAGCACTGTACCAACCCGAATGAAATTAATGAACTGAGTGGACCACGCGCTCGCGGAACCCTAAAGCTTGTGATACCACGTGTCACCTGCAGTGACGGCAGTTCGATAAAGTAAAACGTGGCATCGCTTAGACCTACCTACTACTTATTCTCTAATATGACTTGTTTCTTCCTAATAGCGATATTCCAAAACCTAATTCGCTATTCCCTAGTAATAGATTATTAACTAGATTTCCTACATATCGCAATCCCCCTAACTCAGCCCTAGTTTTTCCCTATCCTAGCGAGATAGCTAAGTTTTACGAGAACTAAATTTTATTTTGATGTCCATGTTTCAACAAACAGTTACAACTCGTGGCGGCTTTATTCGTCTTTCCCCCGGGGTACTAAACCAACCGTGCCTTCGAGATGAACCAATTAGGTGTAGTGTGTCATGGTGTGGTGAGTACCTAAAGCTAACTTGTGTCCTAGTTCCCTACGGCTAAAGTGTACCTGCCCTGAATAAGAAATGCCGCTGCCACGACAGACCAGGTCTGCCGCTTCGCTGCACCTCCTAAACAGTGTGTTTGGATGGGATTTGGATAGGTAAGGCCTGTCCCAAATACGGTGGCTCCGTACATGAGTGCGCTAACGCATGTCCAACCTGTGGTCCTCATGTCGGTAGGTCGTAAGATGGTACAGTCAGGATGTTCCGGCCATAACCAAACTTGGGTCGCTAGCCAGGCAAGCCCTCCTGTCAGCTTGCTTTCGGCACTTGCATTGATAAACCCACGCTTCGTTGTCACGGTTGCGTATCCACGTGAATTAAATCAACTAGCCTTCCTGAAAACATGAACTACCAACCTGGTCACTTGACGATACCTTCAGCTAGCAACCGACCTGGCATCTTGTTTCAATTCCTAGATCCCAGCTCGATTGCCCACTGTACCTCACTTCCTAACTGCACTAAACTATGGCTTGATCCCAGGTAGGAGCCTGAACTTTCGAAGGCAAATAACTAGGATTTCGGCCACACTAAATTCTATTCTAAACTCACAATATAAAGTGAGATTCCTAAGTTAATTCGCGACTAATAAGTACTTGGCGTGACACTTGCCCGGGGCGCGCGGCAGCTGTTCTTCGGATACGTCCTCCTCCTCTGGTGGTCTGTTCGACTGAATGCCGCTACGTCCGCGTGTCCGTGGTTTTAAAAGCTTTCACACAGACGCAGCCTCGGCAGCGCGCGGGCCGCCGCACACATACAACCGACCTCGTGGTCGAACTGCGCGAGCGCCGGCCGCTGTCCGGACGCAGACAGGGCGGCGCCTCTATCCCTTTAGCCTCGGTTTTCGCGCCATTTATTACCTAAGGCAATCTGTTATAACGTGCGCACCGCGTGGTTCGAATGACGACCGACAGGCGGCAGTCTGGCTTCTCGGAAATAATCCCTGAGCTAATTTGTTTCAATAACTGTCTATTCACTCGACTCGAGGTTAATCCTCACCCGACCGAACAAAACTAGTTATGTTTTTCCCAATAGACAGATTCCTTTTAGTCTATCAAGACTTACTGTATTACCTATAGATATTTATTTATACATATGGATCCGTTACAATACATACATACACCCAAATAAGTTGCACACAAAATTAATAACCATACTATACAACTATCGCATGACGCATAACGTTTTGATTTTACTCCCCATAAATTTTCATGCCCCCGGGCTTATACATGAAAATCGATTGTTAAGGAGTAAACTCCAATAATTTTACCGTCCATTGGATCTATTCGGCGACATTCGATTTGCTTTGTTTTTCGCTGAGGTTGTCAAAGAACGCTAGACCTCTAAAAATTATCGAACTATTCCGTTTCTGTTTTTAAACGAAAACTAGCGGTAGTTTTGCCGACTTATCCACACTGATTTTTTTCAAAGCTTGGGTTGGAGGCTTGGGTTTTCTATTCGACTCATATTATGTGCAGATTTTTATGGATTCTATTCTCGTAATACAATATCATTTATCCAAAGAATAGGAGCGTCGTTAGCGTAACGGCTAGGGCCGTTGCCTCCTGTTCCGGAGGTCGTGGTTCGAATCCTGCCACGTTGGTTATGTGTTTGGGATTTCGATTTCATATGTAATGTACGTTTATCCGACGCTCTTACGGTGAAGGAAAACATCGTAAGAAAACTTGCACACGCCTGCGAAGAAACTCGAAAGTTCTGTGAAGTTCTGCACTGGGCCCGCGTGGTCGACTAAGGCCCGATTGCCCTAATTCAGGGCAGAATCCAGCCCCTCGGTGGGGACGTATCATCATATCAGCCGAAGGACGTCCACTGCTGGACATAGGCCTCCCCCAAGTCTTTCCACGACGACCGGTCCTGCGCTGCCCGCATCTAGTGGCTTCCCGCGACCTTCACCATGTCATCGGTCCACCGAGTGGGAGGCCTGCCTACACTACGTTTTCCGGTGCACCGAGAACTATACTACTCCAACGGCCATCTGTTCTACGAACTATGTGCCCCGCCTTATGCCACTTAAGTTTAGCAATTCTAAGAGCTATGTCGGTTACTTTGGTACTCCTTCGGATCTCCTCGTTTCTGATTCGATCACGCAGAGAAACTCCCAGCATAGCACGGTCCATTGCCCTTTGGGTGACCTTGAGCCTTCTTATGAGGCCCGTAGTAAGCGACCATGTCTCAGTTCCGTATGTCACTGGCAACACACACTGGTGGAAGACCTTGGTCTTAAGACACTGCAATATCTGGTACGTACCTAAAGATCTTGCGATGGGGACGTATATGAGCTGATAATATGATGATGATCATTTCGAAACTGTCTTCTTTTATTTCATGTGTTTTTTGGTATTGTCTATTCTGTTTCATTGGAAAACGACAAATGAAAGTTTAAAACCGGTGATATTTTCTCCACCATTAACACACTATTGTTTAAAACAGAACGAGCGACAATGATGAAATACTGGCGTTGAGTTGCTCCGTGGGTGTCGCCCGCCGCAAGATGCCGGACACATCGCTTGCAGGAAATGACTTGGAAATTGCCCCATTACGCTTGCGAATCGTGAGCTGCATCCCAATAACTTCTTTGCTTGTTATTTTGCATAGTGAGAGAGAGAGAGAATGACTTAAAATCGTACGCATTGTGAAGTGCGCGTATTAGTCGCCCGCAGTTATGTGACGATTCAATTTGGTGCACAACTTTACATGCCAGAAGGCTAGGCTTTAATTCAATAATATTTTTTTTTAATGCCTTCATTATCATATCAGCCGAAGGACGTCCACTGCTGGACATAGGCCTCCCCCAAGGATTTCCACGACAACCGGTTCTGCGCTGCCCGCATCCAGCGGCTTCCCGCGAACTTCATCATGTCATTGTTCCACCGAGTGGGAGGTCTGCCTACGCTAGTTTTCGCCAATCGAGAACTTTGCTGTCCCAACGGCCATCTGTTGTACGAGCTATGTGCCTCGCCCTCTGCCACTTAAGTTTCGCAATTATGAGAGCTATGTCGGTTACTTTGGTTCTCCTACGGATCTCCTCGTTTCTGATTCGATCACGCAGAGAAACTCCGAGCATAGCACGCTCCATTGCCCTTTGTTGCATAAAAGATAAATTAAATTTGACTTTCGAGTGTCGCTTAACACTTTTAAATATACCTCGAATAGATTCACCATTGAATGGCGTTTAAGCATGTTTTGCTATATGCTTAGCTCCGCAGGAAAAAATGCTATGAGTTTACTAACTCTATCAAATTAGAAACATGCAAAATATTCCTTTCCCAATGCAAATAGAACATAACCTAATACCCGCCCGCAATTAACAATCGACAGCTCGTAGAGCAATCCAATAACTGAATTATGACTTATAATACACTCGCTATCGAAGGCAAACGGGAACAAAGAGGTTCGTATCGGAAGGCACCCTGGGCGGGGAGGTGGAAGTGCGCTAGAGACCTAATCGCCTCCGAGGGCTCTCCCCGATTCAAGGGTTCTTTCCGATCACTATAGCTCGAGAAACACGTTCGGATGCGAGATAATGAATTCTCCTTAATTGGATTAGCGTATTGGAGGCGAAGTGATCGAGCAAACGTTTTAGTAGCAGAAGGTATACTTATTCACGTAGACGTGAGTCGGGTGGAGATAGTTTTGAACTTAGAGGTTCCCTTTTGTATTCAGATAAATAATTTCTGCTATTATTTTGGAGTAGGACATTAGTGTTAAGTCGTTTCTAGGGTTCGGTACCTACACAAACGGAACCTTATTACTAAGTCTCCGCTGTCTAAGTCGTTTTTAGGGTTCCGTGCACTCTACGGGTGACCAACAGAACCTTATTACTAAGCCTCCACTGTCTGTCCGTCGTTCCGTCTGTCAGCGGGCTGTAATTCATGATCTACTATTATAGGTAGACAGTTGAATTTTTCACAGAATATGTATTTCTGTTGCCGCTATAACAAAATATTAGTTGTATTCATGTTCTTTTACTGGCTTGTACGTAATTACGTGTTTCTTTGTCCTAGTTAAAACCTCTGTTTATTATTGCAAAGGTTGACTGGAAGAGAACCCTCTCAGGGATAAGTCTGCCTTTGTATTTTTTTTAAAATTATTATTATAAGTGTATATTTTGTACAATAAATAGGTTACAAACAAACAAAGAAACAAACAAAAATACTAAAAATTAGAAAAAAAAAGTAAGGGGTTCTCCATACAAAGAACTTGTTTTTTTAAGATCTTTAGAAGTATTTTTTAATTTAGCTCTATCGTAAAAACTATGATGATCACATCAGGTGAGATGATGCCAAGGACTTCATCATCATCATCATCATTACAGCTCATATACGTCCCCACCGAGGGGCTCGAGCCTACCCTGAATCAGGGCGATTAGGCCTTAGTCGACCACGCGGGCCCAGTGCGGGTTGGTCGACTTCACACACAACCTTCGAGTTTCTTCGCAGGCGTGTGCAGGTTTCCTCACGATGTTTTTCCTTCACCGTTAAAGCAATCGGTAAGTATGTACGTAAGTTTTTTGAAAAACTCATTGGTACATTGGCCGTCCAGATTTGAACCCGGTACCTCTGGTTAGATGGACCGAGTCGTTACCGGTTGAGCCACCGACGCTTTTCGGCTGAGTGCTTTAATATAAATTATTTTATTGAAAGTGTTTAAAAAAAACTTAAACAAAAAAGTAGCAAAGTTATAGGAGTATGTTACCAGCGACACTGTAACCTGTAGTTATGATATTAATATTGCACGGACTTACCAATTGTGAATAAAAAAAAACGGTAAGACATAAAAGCGTGAAACTTGGTGAGATTATGTACTTATACGGAAGTAAAGCAAAAAAATTATTAAAAATTAGGCCAAGTGTGAGTCCGAACTGAATGACAAATACAGCATATTTTTGTCGCTCGCGTTGATGTATTTGTTTGTAATGTGAATAGGTATTATTGTCATTATGGTGATAGCGATGTGGTGGTACGGAAGCCTCGGAGTGCTATCCGACTCGCACTTGGCCAGTTTTTTTTAAGCGGACACATTATAAATTGTTCTTTCATATGTATCATCATATCAGCTCATATACGTCCCCAACGAGGGACTCGAGCCTACTCTAAATTAGGGCGATCGACCTAAGTCGACCACCCGGGTCCAGTGCGGGTTGGTCGACTTCACACACTACCTGCGAGTTTCATATGTATGGTTATAGCCATTCATTTTTCGATTGACATAAAATAATCTTATATACATATAAAAAAATAAAAATCAATGCTTGTTTGTCTGTTCGTATGTTATGCGATGCCATACCGTTAGTCTGATTGCGTTGAAACTTAGTACAGTTGTTGCGCGCACGCGCACGCCCGGGAAGGATATAGTAAAAATAAGCGTGATACTAAGTGTGATGAGATGTATGAGTAAAACAACAAACAATAAAAACAGGCCAAAATTAGAGTCATACTCGCGCTAAGAAGTCCAACTGAATAAAAAAAAAAAGTATTTTTGTGTCGCTCGCGTTGATGACTTTCGTTTGTAACAAAGAGGTATCATTGTTATACTTGTGTGGAGAGGTGTAGTGGTACAGAACCCTTTGTCCGCGAGTCCAACTCACACTTGGTAGGTTTTCTAGTGTAATCTACCCAAAGGGTGCCAACGGGACCCTCCTATTACTAAGCCTCCGTGTCAGTCCGTCCGTTCGTCTCTCTGTCAGCTAGCCTTATTTTATGAACCGTAAATTGACAGTTGAAATTTTCACAGTGTTTATTTCTATTAGCTAACAACAACGATGAAGGAAAACGTCGTGACAAAACCTGCACACGCCTGCGAAGAAACTCGCAGGTTGTGAGTGTAGTCGACCAACCAACCCGCACTGGGCCCGCGTGGTCGACTAAGGCCCGATCGCCCTAATTCATGGTAGGCTCGAGCCCCTCGGCGGGGACGTATATGAGCTGATATGATGTTGATGATGATGATAAATAACAAAAAATAATAAAAATTAAATTAAAAATTATGATATGGGTATCGAATGAAAAGATTTTCTGAAAAGAATACGAAATAATTTAATTTATTTTCAAATTAAAGCTTGTACTTAATTTTTTGGAGATTTGCGAAATAAGCTTACAATAGGTACGTACGTACTTGCTCCATCACAGCACAGCAATCCTATTACGCGACATCAAAATTCCTAGAATTAAGGTACCTAATTTTTTTTAGGTATATAAACGGAAACACCACATGCGTACGTATTAAAATAATACTCGCCTACACCTTGCTTTGTGACTTCAAATAGAGCTTCGCGCTTAGAAATTTCTGCTTTTGAAGTCTTTATAAATTTTCTTTGACGTGTGTTACACGCGTGACCTTTCTCAGTATAAGAATCAAACAAATTAATTCTCTTTTTATCCGTTTACAAACACCGTAACTACGTACATAAAAGAAAATATGTAATTTATTCAGAATTTGTGATCAAATAAGCGCTTGTTTGGCTAGCTACAATTTTGTGCCCTCGCGGACTTAACATTTTCTAACTTAAGGCTTTAAACAACCTGAAATGCTCAATCTAAGGTTTTAATATTTTTTTTTCTCTCTAATGTGCATTTAATTCCACATGGTGGTGGGATCTGCCTTATTTAGCGTAGAGGTGAGAGAAGACAAAGAAGGTAGACCCCACCGTAATGTGGGATTAAATGCACATGAGAGAGAGAGAGAAAAAAAAAAAGAACCATAGATTGAGCATGTTAAGTTTCAGATTTCAAGTAAATAAAATCGGTCAAGTGCTCATCAGACCACGCGTAATAGAGTGCTATTAGACGTGTTCCACATGGTGGTGGGATCTGCTTTATTTAGCGTAGTGGTGAGAGAAGACAAAGAAGGTAGATCCCACCGTAATGTGGGATTAAATGCACATGAGAGAGGGAGAGAAAAAAATAAGAACCTTAGATTGAGCATGTTCAGTTTCAGATTTCAAGTAAATAAAATCGGTCAAGTGCTCATCAGACCACGCGTAATAGAGTGCTATTAGACGAGTCCTCAGCGGTAACATCGCAAAAGCGTTGGTCTTTCTTTAAGACATCCGTCCACTTCGTTTTCGGACTTCCTGTTCTTCTGGACCCCTTGACATTATTCACAATGTTTCTCACATTTCAGGAAGTCTTCTGTCACTTATTTCTTTCCATACTCTTATATTTCACACACACATACGTTCTCATTTTTTTATTTTTTTTGTGTTGTCTTTAGTCAATAAGTTTAGATTAAATTGTTTGTCCCGTATCTTCTTCTACCTAAATATGTTCCTAAATACACAGACTATGCTCTAGTTTGGGACACAATAACTGCCTTTTTTTCTGTGATTTTCCTCATAATAATAACAAGTTGGTGCTAGGTGAAGATCCAACGCCATTCTCACTGCCATGATACAGTGCGGGGTGTTCTGTTTGAAGATCTTGCATCATGTAATACAATAAGTTTTTAAATACCCTCCAATGTGAGATCACTTCATAATCGCGAGAACAAACAGCTGTGAAAAATACGAAAATGCAAACAAAATATTTTTAGGTTTCTGTACCCAAAAGTACTTAGATACTCGTAAGATAAAGATAAATACTATTTGTTGTACACGATAGTTAAAAAAAATAAAAACAAATTATAAAAACTTAAAAAATATAAAAAAAAAACAAACACAATTTAAAAAAAAAGTTATATAGGTACTATAGCGGTACAATTTGGGCGGTCTTATCGCTCAAAGCGATTTCTTCCAGACAACCCGGTGTTACTTATTAATATACTTTGCCCAAAGGGTGCCAACAGGACCCTTTTACTAAGCCTTCGCTCTCCATCCGACCGTCCGATTGTCTATCTGTCAGCGGGCCGTCTTTCATGAACCGTAATAGGTAGACAGTTGAAATTTTCACAGAATGTCACAGTGTATTTTCATGTATAATGGTGCGGAACTCTTTGTGTGCAAGTTCGGTTTGCACTTGACCGTTTCTTTATTTGTTTTAATACCTATACACTCTACTAAAGGAAATAAATATAATGACGTCGTCTACGTGACGCCATCGCCAGGAGGTTTGTACGAGTAGCTAGGTGGAGCAGGTACCGTTGGAAATAATAAACCTTTCGTACAAATTAAATATGGCTGAAGAGCAAACTTTAATGAATCCGTAAAATTTATATAGGCTCTGTCAGCTGACTTATTACTGGTTCTTTAAACGAGACTATTTGAAATACTCTCTTGCCATAAAAATAGATGAATAGGGATCTCTACCCTGGCGCGCGGTCTTCAATCTATCACACATTTGATAATGGACCTCTGTCCTGGCTCGCGGTCCACCATGGAATGAATCTCAACTGTTTTGGAAAGCTTTCGAACGACTTACTAATTTGAATTTGAACTTATATTTTTAATACGTTTCGCGCTGGCAAGCAAGTACTAAAGGAGTCACGATTACGGAAACGTAGAGATATACGATCTCTACAATATCTACTAACTAATGAACCAAAACCTCCACCATCCCTAGAACAACTGCTCGCCTAACAATATTTGGCATATTGCTTCCTTACCTCAATTAACCTAATGATATAGCTTAGAGATGCAGTGTCGAATAGTACTGATTTCATTAGACATTGCTTGCTCCATTCTGGGCACGTACCGATGTGGATGTTGTTGGTTTGGGTAGCAGGATATTTGTTCGTTAAACGAACCAGTGGGCCGTGGGCTCGTGTTTCCATATCCATGTTGTGTTCTGGATGACCAGAAAATATTGGATATCATAAAATTTTGGCTGTAATTACAGCTCTTATTAAGTACGTACCTAATAGATGTTAGATATACGGTTTATTAAACTTACACGTCGTAGATTGTCACACGACGAATAAGTATAGGGTATGGTAGATAGGTAAGTAGGGTGTGGGTTTAGAAATTTCGTTCGTGGACAGATGAATTTATTTCCAGGTAAAGATATAAGACCCGAGATGGGTCTTAAGAAGATATCAGGGTCGCGTTATTTTGGATATAAGTTGTTTATTAATTTTATTTTTTAAAGCGTTGTGATGACAATATTTTGATTTTTTGAATAAAAAATCAGATGAATCAAAGCGCATGCGTGGAAAAGAAATAAATGGAATGAAAAGAATGTCGAATGAAAAAAGAACGAATAAATGCGCACCGCGCTACAAGATTAATTTAAATTATTATAATAGATTTCTGTGGTCAGAACAAATCTGTTTTAACCAATTTACATAAAAAGGAGGTAATCAATTCGATACTTATGTATGTAACTGGTATGTAATATTGTTGGATTTGACAATTTTCGTATATGTTAGTATATGTGGGCTTCTTACAAGGTGTGACAAATTTTACGTGTATGTATGTTTGTCTACGTGTTACTCATATAAGAAAAAATCAAAATGCAACTTTTTTTTATTAATAGTCAAAGAAATGCAACTGATCATTTTTATTGGATTAAGCATCTTTCAACTTTGGTACCAGTGCAAGTTTCATCAAAATCGGTTTTGTAGTTTCCAAGATATGGACTGTTAGCTGTGTAACAATCACTGGAACAACACGTTGTCGGTTTAAGAAGCAATGTTGTCATTAAGTCGTTTGTTCTTAACGTTTGGAGCGTCGTCAATTATCATGATTTTCAATTAAGTAAATACCATACACTGTTTGAACAGTGTTCAAGTCGAATACAGGGAAATCTCCTTCGATAGCCGAGTTATTTAGAAGCAAGAAATAGAAAAACAAAAATTTCAAGTATTTATTGGAAACACAAGTCTACATAGGATTGAACCATTTCTTGTATTTCCTTTTTATGCTTTGAACATTTTGAATTGTATCACGTAACCTAACGTCTCTGAGTCTCTGCCTTTTGCGATGTTCAAAATTAAATTGTATCTTCCTGTATCCTGGCTGGAAATACCTGCCTTTGAACGATTCTATTTGCATCTTTTTGAAATTTCAACCGTCCAGAAGTGTTAGTGAAGAACGTTAGCTACCAAAGCGGTGATAGGCACTTAGTCTGTGATTTTTGTGCAGTATTATCTCACCGTTTGGCTCAGCAGGTAGGACGTTTTAGATAACGTGCTAAGAAATAGATAGAATTGAGTTTTTAGACTTGGATTTTTGACCGTAATATAAGTATATAGCGTGATTAATAATGATAGCAACTTTAATGGAGAAAATATCTAGAATCTATGATTTATTTAGTACATTCTGCCTAAGTCAAAGTATATATATATTAGTACTAACATACAGTATGGACACTCCCTGCTGCTCTCTAGATTGCGATCTCACCCCCTCGTTACCCAGATTGATGCAGATTGGTTACCGTTTGGTTTTTGAACGTGTAGGATTTCGCCGTGATTGAGTTTGATCCGTCATTAGATTTTTGAAATGTCATTTCTCGCCTGTTGTTTGAAGTGTCCGGGGTGTGCTTTTTGGTTTCCGTACCAAGTAACAGGACCCTATTTCTAAGCCCACGCTGTCTATCTCTCCATCTGTCTATCTGTCTGTCCGACCTTTAGAAGGCTGTATCTTTGGATCCGTAATAGGAAACCGGCTAAAATTTCACAGGATAATATGTCTTATAATAGGAAATTTACCAACGAATAAAAAAAGGTTTAAAAATTAATAAACGTGTTTGTATAGGTTTTTTTTACTCTATCGCAAAAACGGTAATACATGTAAGGGTAAAACTTGGTGTGATTATAGAACTAATCTTGTAGTAAAATAAAAAAATAATAAAAAACAATTGTACAACCACTCTGTGCATACTTTCTCGCGAAGCCTTCACCGTGTGTCGTAGTCCATTATACACAAATCTACAATAAACATTACACTTGCTTATTAGCAAATAATGAAGCTAGGTTATATCAGACTTGATGAAAAATTTATAAATAATTTGGACTTGTATGGGAGAGACCTTACTCAGTTTTTTCCTGGAATAATGAAGTGCCTAGTGCAGTAGGAATTATTAAGTTTCATGAAAATCGTGTAAGCCATATTTGAGAAAAAGTAACAAATAACCTGGATTTGTGTGGGAGGTATTTTTTGGAACAACGAACTACCGCTTACTGTAGGCCATATTAATTTATAGTAACATACCGAGTTTCATCAAAACCGTAATGGTCATTTTTGGGTAAAAAAAATAATAGATTTTTTACTATCGTGCCAACCCTAAAAAACCATAAACATAATATTACCGTAAACCAAATTTCACCCAAATCCGTCTTGTAGTTTGGAAACTAGAGCACCGGACGGACGTACAGACACACACACACTCACACATACATTTTTTATTTTATTTTGTTTTTAGACTCTATTAGTGTAGGACAATCGATACCCATCAAAATATCAACTTCGATATTTTTTGCCACCACAATACCTTCTTCAATCCTTCGTGGCTCGAAAGTCAAAGCATTTTTGTAGCTTGCGTTGAAGTCTTTCGTTTGTAATGAATAGGTATCATTGTTATACTTGTGTGGAGAGGTGTGGTGGTATGGAGCCATTAGATTTCTACTTACGAAACCCTCGGTGTGCGAGTCCGACTCGCACTTGGCCTGTTTTTTTATTTATCATCATCATCATATCAGCCACCATTTTATTTTTTTATTCATTTACTAGCTTTCGCCAGCGGCTTCGCTAGCGTGAACATAGTTTCTATGACTGTCTCCGAGGGTGCGCAGTGCACGAGTCGCAACCGGCTCGCGAGCGTGGAAAAGGTAGCCTATATGTTAATCCAGGTCCTAATCTGTCTACCTACCAAATTTCATCCAGTTTTTGCGTGAAAGAGTAACGAACATCCACACATCCATACAAATAAAATTTCGCGTTTATAATATTAGCACACCCTGGACACTTCATACAACGGGCCAGAAATGACATTTCAAAAAAGGAATGACGCTACAAACAAAATGGCGGCGAAATCCTATACGTTCGACAACAAAACTGTAACCAATCTGTGTCAATCTGGATGACGAGGGGGTGAGATCGCAATCTAGAGAGCGACAGGGAGTGTCCATACTGTATCTTAGAACTAATATTATACTTTGATATTATAGTTGGGAACCATCTACATCAGACCGGCATCAAATTATATTATATTAGTACTAACATACCGGCATGCAGTCAATTTATATAGCAGCGTCGAAATATCAAACAAATGCATTGAAAATGCATAATGTAATCACCACATAAAGTCAAATGGAAAATAAATATGAACGTAGCATTAAATTGACGTTTCAGCGACAAATTTTAGTTCGTTGACCTGCGAAATTGGGCATTTATGAAAACTTGCTGTTAGGTGCATCTTCGACCAGAGTGTGTTGCCAGTGATGGATGACGTTACTATGGGCCTCATAGGAGGGCTCAAGGTCACCCAAAGGGCAATGGAGCGTGCTATGCTCGGAGTTTCTCTGCGTGATCGAATTAAAAACGAGGAGATCCGTAGGAGAACCAAAGTAACCGACATAACTCTCAGAATTGCTAAACTTAAGTGACAGTGGGCGAGGCACATAGCTCGTAGTACAGATGGCCGTTTGGGCAGTAAAGTTCTCGAATGATGACCGCGCACCGGAAAACGTAGCGTAGGAAGGTCTCGATACGGGCAGCGCAGAACAGGTCGTCATGGAAATCCTTGGGGGATGGCCTATGTCCAGCAGTGGACGTCCTTCGGCTGATATGAGGAGCATCACAGCAAATTTAAATGGCTACAGACACAAATTTAATGAAGTGAAGACACTGCAACAGTCAAACTCTTTCATTGATAGTAATTTACAAATGTTTTAACCGCCTCCGTGGCGTAAGGGTTAGTCCATTCGCTTCACACCAGGAGGTCACGGGTTCAATTCAACTTTGTAAGTCTCGGTTTGGTTGGTGGTAGGGCATTTTTATAGCCCGCCTGGCTAGCTACCACCATCTTAGCAAAGTCTTGCTGCCAAACATCAGTGTTAACAGCATTGATGTGTTCCGGCTTGAAGCTTAGATATAGCCAGATCTTCATTGTGTTGGAGAATCTTAGTAAGCCCGCTTCCATCTTCGGCATCATCGTCACTTACCACCAGGTGAGATAATGCCGAGGGCTTACCAATTATTCTTGTGAATAAAAAAAATGTCGCAAGGCTACAAAGAAAACAGAGGTTTGATTAAATCTTATGAGGTTGATGTTAAAGTGACTACTCAATTTTGTAGTTTTACCCACGACGGAACGGAAAAGCGTTTAGGGATAGAGTTCGTTTGTGTGTTTGTTTGTGTGTGCAAACAAATGTTACTATTTATCTCGAAAACTACTGCGCCGATTTCTTTGCGCTTTCCTATATTTAAAACGCTGCAGCAGCCAGGATGGTTGGCGTTAATGTTGCTAAAACTACTAGGTCAACTTCCTTGCGGTTTCTTGCATTTAAAAGGTATAATTTCAGAGTAGGTTCTTAGACATGTTTTATATTGGAAGACCACCAGGAAACGCTGCGGCAGCCAGGAAGGTTGGCACTTTTTAGAAGCTTTTCAGCCGACTCCGATGCGTTTGTATTGCTTGATAAGGTCTCATTTGACTGACTTGGTGGCTCAGTGGTTAGTGCTCTTGACTACTGATCCGAGAATTGTGGGTTCGATCCCCACCCAGGGCAAACATTCGTGTGATGAGCAGATTTGTTTGCTCTGTGTCTGGGTGTTAAATATCTATATATGTATGTATTTAAACGTATTTAAGTATGTATATCAGTCTCTGGTTCCCATAACACAGGGAATCCTACTTTGGGGCCAGATGACCATGTGTGATTTGTCCCAGAATATTTATTTATTTATATTTATTTATTTCAGAGCAGGGTTTAAGACGACAAAGGGGTGCTGTAGCAGTCAGGGTGGTTCGCGCTTAAGGGCTTCTCTGGGGAACTGTTCAATCGATTCCACTGCGGTTTTTTGCTTTGTACTCGTACGTTTTTTTACGTTCAAGTGCAATACCTACTAATACCTACTTACCCTATCTTTGGCTGAGACTGTTGAATTATATTTCACAAAGTTTAATACACAAATATTTTAGTCAGATAGTCAGTTTATGACGATTTCACCGTTATAAGTTTTATATATAGTGTCCATACAAAGATATTGAGAAATAATTGTTTTTGTAACCCTTGACAATAATGACGACCACCCACAAAGAGCCCCGCCAGTTGAAACAAAATAGCGCCGCTGGCAGCGCCAGCTGATTCGTCCTCGCCGCGGACCATATTCAGGCATTTGACATCGGAGTGGTTACGTGTGTATGTATTTTTCGGGTGTATGTATGTATGTATATTGTGAGCAATAAAGTTTGTCCGCGTTTTTGGCTGAGCCTATAGCCTCAACAGTTAGATTGATTTTCGAGTGCGAATGTCGTTAGATTTCCGAGTGCGAGTGTCGTTAGATTTTCGAGTGCGAGTGTCGTTAGATTTCCGAGTGCGAGTGTCGTTAGATTTCCGAGTGCGAGTGTCGTTAGATTTCCGAGTGCGAGTGTCGTTAGATTTTCGAGTGCGAGTGTCGTTGAAGACGAATGCCCAATAAAGACTGGTAATGTTTTTTTTTGCAGTCGGGTTTTGATTTATTAAATTGGTTACGTTATTCAAGTCTATACATGTTCTACAGCCGTAATTTATCACATTAATAGACTACATATTATTACATACATATCATAAATAGACTACAATAAGGCTTGGGATATTAAACCTCTTTGCAAAAGATGGCCTATTCCTTATTGTGACCGGTTCCACTTCATTTATATTTTTTATCTTTTCTTCACAAAGATATAACCCAAAGAGAATCTTAACAGCTAGCGTTATGTATTAACCTCACGGAGGAACTATCTCTTTTATAATTCTTCTTTCAAAAGTCTCAAAGAAGGTTCTGTATCTTTGTATATTCCATTTTTTATTTGATTGAAATGTCTTTTTCCTCCGAGCTAGAAATTAAAAAAAAGTGGTAAAGTGAAAGCACGTGTGCGGTAAAATCCATTTTGCGCACACTTGACTGGCACATAAAGGACCACTTTTCGAGCAACTGTATTGAAAACGATTTTACGAGTTTACGGAATTCCTTGAGTTGACAATGCTAATTATAATTTTATTTGATTATGTAATTAAGGGCAGGCTCGAACCTCTCGGTGAGGACATATATGAGCTGATATTATGATGTAATTAATGCTAACGACGACGGTTACTGTTTTATTGTTATCTTATTTTTATGTAACTGCATTAATATGCAATAATTTAATTACTTTAAGTAGTAGTGGCTTGGAATTAATTTTAAAATGAAATTTATGTTAAGGTTGCCTAGACCTTAGATTATTGATAATGACCTAATTTTGTATTTTAATTTTTTGACTTGTAACAAATGTTACCAATAAAATTTATCTTATCATATCTTATCTGTGATGATGATCATGCTGATAAAAACTAGATAATGCCAAATGGGATTTTTTTCATTTCGCTCAATGAGAAAAACGCAGTAGCGATTTCTTGTGTGCAGTACATGAATCTGTAGTAAAAGTGGAATCACCTAATAGTGTGTGGGTAGGTACCTGTAGCGTATTATTATATTATTAGTGTGAATTTAACTGGAGTTATAAGTAATCCGAAAAGGTATGACAGTTTTCACTAATTACCTTTAGAGTTAAGTATACCCCAATCTAGAAACGGAAATTAGGCGATATATAAATAAGATATATCCTAACCCTGAAGTTTCTCTGTGTTGTGGAATTAATGCTTAGCTGTGAAATTATTAAATCCTTCCCAGGAAAGGGGAAAATAGTCTCTTACAAAAATTTTGTGCTGTAGAGCTTATTTTTTTTCAAGCGGTTCCTGAATCGAAGAATGTTTTTCACCCATCCGCAATATTTTTCAACGACCCATATTTTCAAAAAACACCTTACACCATGGGATAGACGAGAAAAAAAAGTCATCCTATTTTTCTCAAGACTTTATTTTACCCCTTTGTCGGCGTGATTAATATGTCCATGTCAAATTACAGCTTTCTAGATACTAAAAGTCTCAAACAAAATAATTCAAAAACAATTTATTTCAAATAGGTGTTTACCCACACTTTTAAATAGTCAAAAAAAAATAAAAATTGTATATTACAAATAATGTCATGATTCAGATTACAGTCTCAGGTAATGGTATTTGTTATAGAATCAACATTTATATCTTTGTCATTTACATAATCTATTATTTTATAATATCCTCTAGAGCACAAAACTTTTTTGACATGAGTCTTGAATTTATTCTCTGACAAACTTGTAGTTACATTTTCTGGAATTTTATTGTAGAATCGTATACACTGCCCCACAAATGACTTTTTAACCTTACTCAGTCTCGAAATGGCTATATCTATTTTATTTACATTTCTTAAATTCAAATTATGCCTGTCACTGTTTAATAAATGCAAATTCTTACGAACGTCTCTTAAGCTAAACCGCGGACAGACAATACATTGACATACATGGCGAAATTATAACCCTAAAAAATAAGCTTTTGGCCAAATTGAGTAGGGCGAAACGGGTACCTCTTAATGAGTAGGGCGAAACGGGTACCTCTTAATGAGTAGGGCGAAACGGGTACCTCTTAATGAGTAGGGCGAAACGGGTATCTTTTAATGAGTACGATGAAACGGGTACCTCTTAATGCCTCAGTACAGGTCAAAGTTTTCATATATTTAAAAAATTTATGAAAATCAATTTTGGTCACAAATTCTCTTAAAGAAAGATTGTAATTAATTAAGTTCCAATTATAGCTTTCCCCGCGGCTTAGCTTGCGTGATGGGCATCGTTTTTATGACTGTTTTTTGAGAGGTGAGTGGTGCGCGAGCCGCTTGCATAGATATAGCCTATGTCACTCAGGAATAATGTAACTTACAACTTGTGAAAGACTTTTCAAAATCGGTTTAGTAGTTCCAAAGATTAATTCCTACAAACGAACTCACAAACTCACTTACTTTACCTTATTATAATATTAGTGTATGTACGTTGTTGAATTGTAATGTAAAATAATATTTTATTAGGCAAGAAAGAAAACAAATTATCATGTCACTAGCCTTTTCCCGCGGCTTCGCCCGCGTGGATATCGTTTCTATGACTGTCTTTGAGGGTGAGTGGTGCGCGAGCCGCAAGCGACTTGCGAGCGTGGACATTAGTTTTCTCTAGATCCCTATCCAAGATCAGCCTATTCTGATTAGTAGTCTATGTCATTTCTTACTCCGTCAACCATCTCTGTGCAAAAAATTTGCGTTGGGGAATCTTGGTAAGCCCGCTTCCATCTTCGACAACATCGTCACTTACCACCAGGTGAGATGTTGTCGAGGGTTTACCAATTGTGAATAAAAAAAAATCACAACAAATCCATTGTTCCGTTGCGTTTATAAAGAAATGAACCAATAAAAGACTATTTTATTTAGTTCCCTTAGGAACTTCATCGGATTATGCTGTTATCACGGAATAAAAAGTAGCCTGTGTCCTTTCCCGTGACACAGGCTACCTCCGTGCTAAATTTCATCAAGATTGGTCAAGGTGTTGAAGCCTAAAAAGGTTATAAACAAAGAAACAAATATATTTTCATATTTATAATATTCCTACGGTTTGATATTAAAACTTACAAGAAAAATTTTTATTTTATTTGAGTACCTTGTTAATATTAAAAAATAATTTAGAATTTTGTTCTTGGCCGATAGCAGAGCGAATGAAATATTTAAATAGCAATATAAATATTTCAATGGTACGTTCTGCAATAAAAATCAAAATCAAGCATAAGTGATGCCTTTTATAATTTTTCAAAAAATAGGCAATGTTAGAAATTTTAATGATTGACCTATCAGATTCGTGAAATGTCGTTCCTCGCGTTAGTTTTGAGGGTGTATCGCGTTATATCGCAACCACTTAGCTTCGGCCCACCCTGGACACTTCATACAATGAGCCCGGAATGACATTTCAAAAAAGGAATGACGGATAAAACAAAATGGTGGCGAAATTGTATACGTTCGACAATCAAACTGTAACCAATCTGTATCAATCTGGGAGACGAGGGGGTGAGGTCGCAATCTAGAGAGCGGCAGGGAGTATCCATACTGCATGTAAGTACTAATATATAAACTTTGGCTTCGGGCTGGCACTGTTCATCCTACCCTAAATGTAAATCCTGGCTACGCCACTGGAACCGGTTACTTACCTGTCACTGTAGGGAAGAGATGTATGTGTCTTAGAGTAAACTTTCTATTTTCAGTGCCTGTACTATTATCCTTACCAACGGTTGTAGCCACACAATTAACGTTTAACACGATGGAAATGATAATAAATCATATCAGCCCATATACGTCCCCACCGAGGGGCTCGAGCCTACCCTGAATTAGGGCGATCGGGCCTTAGTCAACCACGCGGGCCCAGTGCGGATTGGTCGACTTCACACACAACGTTCGAGTTTCTTCGCAGGCTTGTGCAGGTTTCCTCACGATGTTTTCCTTCACCGTTAAAGCAATCGGTGAGTAATATGTACGTAAGTTTCGAAAAACTCATTCGTAACTACATTGGCCGTCCAAATTTGAACTCGGAACCTCTGGTTAGTAGGACCAAGTCGTTTCCGGTTGAGCCACCGACGCTTTTTTTACAATAAATAAAGAGTAGATAATTTAAGTTTAATAAAGCAACATTGAGGAAAAATATTTTTAACCGACTTTAAAAAAAGGAGGAGGTTTCTCAATTCGACCATATATATATATATATATATATATATTTATTATATTATATTTATTTTATGTGTGTTCGCGGATAACTTCGTCGTTTATGAACCGATTTTGATGATTCTTTTTTTGTTGAAAAGGAGATATCCCAAGGGTGGTACCATGATAAGGAAAACCAGGATCTGATGATGGAATCCCAGAGAAATCGAGGGAAACCTTAGTTTCCTGTTTGAAGTCGGTTTTTTTTTGTTCAAAATTATTCAACAATATTCTCGGAAGATACACACTCAAACGCAATTTGACATGTTTCCATGTTACTTTAATCATGGCACGTAATCTCGTATTTTCGCGACACGATGGCTATGGCGGGCGGCTCACAGAAAATCGCCCGAGGGCGACAAGTTACATCCCGGTGTCGTAGCAGGCCTCCGCTATTGTTGCTTCCACTTCGTAGTAATATACGTCGCGTCTGTACTGCACAAGGTTTTAAAATGTATAGGGTGACTTTTAATTAGTTCGTGATAGCAAAAGATATTAATATAATCGTGATTACAAACAACTTTCCCAATGAAACTATATGTCAAAGAAAAAAAAAATTTGGTCCTCGATACATTAAAAGTTATCAAATCGGCAAAAATGTATCGAGGGCCAATTTTTTTTTTCATATTTGACATATAGTTTCTTTGGGAAAGTTGTTTGTAATCACGAGTACATTCATATCTTTTGCTATCAAGAACTAATTAAAAGTCATCCTAAATACAGGTCAACTTGACAACCTCCGCCTTTTAAGCCGCCTCCGTGGCGTAATGGTTAGTCCATTCGCTTCACACCAGGTCGCGGGTCCGATTCCCGGTGAGGTCAACTTGTAAGACTCGATTTGGTTGGTGGTAATGTATTTACTGAGGCCGCCTGGCTAGCTACCACTATCTTATCTAAGATTTGCCACCAAACATCAGTGTTAACAACATTGATGTGTTCGGCTTGAAGATAAGATAGCCATTGTGTTGGGGAGTCTTGGTAAGCCCGCTTCTATCTTCGGCATCATCGTCACTTACCATCAGGTGAGATGCTGCCAAGGGCTTACCATTTGTGAACAATTAAAAAAAACCTTAAAAATAAGCAATACAGAGTTTCAGTTACTTACTTTTTAACAAATGTCAAAAACGAAATTAAGGTCTAAAAATGTTCGCGTTACTGACATAGCGACTAAGTCTTTGACGAAATAATTTGATGCTTTTAAGGTTCCGTAGTACCAGATAATGGGACCTTAATACTAAGCCTTCGCTGTCCGTCCGTCTGTCTGTCTGTCCAACCTTTAAAAGTTTTTATCTTGGGAAACTTAATAAGTATTTGGTTGAAATTTTCGCATAATATGTGTTTCAATATAGGGGATTTATCAACATATCGTAAAAATAGTAAATACAGCGATGGAGTGGAACTCCTTGCCTGCGGCTGTGTTTCCCGACTCCTATAATTTGGGAATCTTCAAGGCGAGAGTGAATAGGCATTATTTGATTTTTCGTGTACCATCCTCGACTACATCATCACTTACCATCAGGTGAGATATAGTCAAACGCACTCAAATTTTTAATGAAAAAAATATATAAAAAAACACCTAAAATTCCAGGTAACTAAACACCATTTCTAAACGATCATTCATATCAGCCGAAGGAAGTCCACTGCTGAAAATGTTTAAAAAAAAGACGTGTGGCACTCGAGGACTGCCGCGGTAAAGCTATTGCATAGCATTTTTATCAACTAATGCAATTTTAATTATTTATTTATTTTTTATTTATTCAGTATTTACCAGTACCATATAGTCCTTGGGGCGCGGGATGTTTGTCTTAAAATAATACTAAGAAAGTTAATCATCATCATCAAATTACCGGAATTTGTGACAGAGATGCCGCGTATAGGGTTCGCTCAATTTGAAGCAGTCATGGAACAGCAGAAGCAAAGCGATCAAACTATATTCAGCATGGTCATTTCAAAGCGTGGTAAAGACTCCGTTTAACAAATTACGGATATTCTTATGTCAGAGCCAGGCACGGATTTATACAAAAGAATAAAAGAGCATTTGCTTACGGTTTACGAAAAATACGAGCAGAAACAGTTTCAGAAACTAGTTAGCGAGATGGAACTTGGTGACCAGAAGCCTTCACGGTTGTTGCGCCGCATGACAGATCTCGCTCAGACTACTGAAGTATCTGACAGAGCATTGCACAACCTCATACATGTAGTTTTAACCACCGGTCAAGATCAAAATATTGACTACTGAAGTATCTGACAGAGCATTACACAACCTCATACAACCACCTTACCACCGTTATTACCCCATTCGGTCTATTCAAATTTCAAAGAATGCCGTTTGGATTACGCAACGCGGGACAAACGTTCGTCAGATTTTTAAACACAGTACATGCCGGCCTAGACTGTGTGTTTAGCTACGTGGATGATATTCTAATTGCATCTGGGCCAAAGGAACAACATCGTGAGCATCTAGATGAAGTTCTCAAGAGGGTAAATGACAATGGTATCAAAATTAATCAAGAAAAATGCGTTTTTGGGAAGTCAGTAATTTAACTTTTGAGATATATAATTACACCTAAGGGTATCTCACCACTGCCAGAAAAAAATTAAGCGATAAAAAGCTACCCGAAACCATCCAGGGACTAAGACGTATCCTGGGAATGATCATGTTTTACAGAAACAACATCCCACATGCTGCCAAATACCAGATGCATCTCAAAAAATACTTTAGCTATGAAAGAAAAAATGATAAGACAAAAATCGATTGGACTAATGAAGCTATATAAGCTTTTGAGCAGTGTAAACATAGCCTTTATACGTTACACTGACGTCACCATCAACGCATGCACCATTATCGCTTATGACAGACACTTCTCAAACTTGTGTTGGCGCTGTAATAAAACAGTATGAAAACCAAAATTTGAAACCATTAGCTTTCTTTTCAAAAGCTTTCAGCGATGCACGGAAAAAATATAATACCTACGATCGGGAACTTATTGCTAACTACATGGCGATAACATATTTTCAACATCAAATTGAAAGGCGGGAACTTATTGTTCATACAGATCACAAGCCACTGTGTTATGCATTTTCTCCTAAACAGACAGTTAAGGGATCCCCAAGAAGATTACGTGATTTTGAATACATCGCGCAATTCAGTTCAGACATACGTCACCTCGCCGGTAATCTGAACCCGGTCGCTGATGCATTGTCTAGAATAGCACAAATAGATTGCCCATCGCCTGTTGATTGGAAAGAGATAGCAAAACAACAAGCAAGTGACACAAACCAAAGCCAGCTGTTGCGTAAAAATAACTTAAAATGGAAAATAATTTCACTTGGGCGAAGACAATTTTACTGCGAAAACTCAACCGAAAATACAAGACCATATATATTTACCGAATCAACTTAGAAAACAAGTGTTCGACACCTTGCACAATTTAACACATCCCGGCGTGAGAACTACAAGGAAATTGGTAACCAACAAATATATTTGGCCTCAAATGTACATGGATGTCGGATCTGGGCCAAAACATGCGAAATATGCCAGAAATCAAAAATATAGAGGCACAACAAAACGCCATTTGGAGAATTACCTGTAACATCTAGATGTCAAGATTTAGAAATTGCCTAACATTGTTGCTAATAATTGAAAACGCTAAACACGTTAAAAACCGACTTCCATGGCAATAACATATTTCATTTTCGCATTATTATTTTTTGTTTTTGTTAATCTATAATATAATAAAACTGTAACGGGGCCGTATCTGTACATGAAATATTTTTGGAAAATAATAACTGTGGTGGACATTACTAACGATATAGAGGCCAAAACAACAACTTTTGGAATTTTTGTCTGTCTGTCTGTCTGTCTGTCTGTATGTTCGCGCATCACGCAAAAACTACCGGACCGATTTTGATGAAATTTTGTATGGTGGTTCCTTTTAGCCCGGGTTAACATATAGGATACTGTTTATCCAAGAAAATTCAAGAGTTCCCGTAGGAAACCCAAAAGTACGCATTTCTAGAATGGCTCACCAGGCAAATGTTGCTTGACCGCAATTAAGTTGAACACGTTAATACGTTATATATTGCGAACTAAAACTGGGACATTGTAAATCCCGAAAAAAATAATGGTTCCTGCAAGAATGGAAAAAAATGTATCTTTAGAATGGCTCAACGTAACAATATGAAACCTTTACATTGAGATGTGATGTTTTGACCATAATTACATAGTTGGATATTTTATATCCTGGAAAACTAAATAGGTCCCGTTGGAAATTAGATCTATCTATACATATAATAGTATCGATTTAAAATTTCGTACTTTTGAGTGAATTTCTTTAAGTATTTTTCAGCATACGCTACTTTACACAACTCTAATTCTGGAACTAAGGCACATAGCGATATGTTTCATAGACTAACAGATAGGTTTTTTTTTGATTCCAATCGTGTAAAAAAAATGAAAAACACATAAGTCGAGTTGTGCATCTTTTAACAAGAGGCACAGATATGGAAACTCTTCTGACGGCTACTATTTGCGTATGGCAGTTGCTCTCCGCCTGGGCTGCAATGTCTATGAACCTCATCAATGTATTTGCGAATCCAGTGTGGAGGCAATTGGCCATCACGCACTGAGTTGCGTTCGTTGTTTGAGAAGATTTCCACGTCGCCATGCCCTTAATGACCTCACTCGGAGGGCACTGGTCTCGGCCAGATGGAATATTCCATCTTTGATGCAGCCGGCCGGGCTTTAGTCGATCTGATAGCAAAAGGCCGGATGGTTTAAACAGGTGCCATGGCAGAGAGGAAAGTGCCTGCTTTGGGACGCCACGTGCGTCAGCACTTTTTGTGCCTCACACCTCCGTCTTGAAGGAAAATTACTGCTTTGTGCCGCTGGTCTGTGAGACAACCGGCTGCTGAACCCTCAGAGGCCTTTGCCTTCATTATGAAGATTGGCCGTCGCCTTCGAGAGAGGGGATGTGACGCCCGCTCCGGGTCCTAGCTGCTGCTAAGGTTGTTTATTGCGATCCAGCGCGGCAACAAGAAGTGCGTTATTAGGTCTTTTGGAGCTGATACGACTAAGGGATTTGACCCATATTCATATTTTTAGGAAATTTTATTACTACACTAGCTTTTGCCCACGGCTCCGACCGCGTTTTACGACTCTTTTTGAGGGTGAGTTGTGCGCGAGTCTCAATCGGCTCGCAAGCGTGGACATGAGTTTTCTCCAGGTTCCTGAGGAACTATATCGGGCTATTCTGATTATCAGTCTTTTTCACTACCCACCCCCTCAACAAATTCTATACAAAAAATCACTTTAACCCGTTGCTCCGTTGCGACGCCGCCGACGACGTGCGCGAGCGTATAAAACAGTTTTCCCCAGACCCCTCGGGAACTATGTCAGGATATACTATGTTAGTAAATTATATAATTTTCCACCTCATCTACCATCTCTGTGCTAAAAATCACACCAATCTATTTTTCCGTTGCGATTTTAATGAAATTAACGAAAAAATAGTATTGTTTTAGTTCCCTCAAGAACTGCATCGGGCTATGCTAATTTCAAGAGATAAAAAGTAGACTATTTCCTTCCCAGTGACAAAGGCTACCTGCATGCCAAATTTCATCAAGATTGGTAGAGGTGTTGAAGTGTTAATAGGTAACAAATAAACAAACACATTTTCACATTTATAATATAAATAAAAGCTATGTCCACGCGGGCGAAGCCGCCGGCAAAAGCTAGTCTATAATATAATAAAACTGTAACGGGGCCGTGTCTGTACATGAAATATTTTTGGAAAATTATAACTGTGGTGGACATTACTAACGATACAGAGGCCAAAACAACAACTTTTGGAATTTTTGTCTGTCTGTCTGTCTGTCTGTATGTTCGCGCATCACGCAAAAACTACCAGGCCGATTTTGATGAAATTTTGTATGGTGGTTCCTTATAGCCCAGGTTAACATATAGGATACTTTTTATCCCGGAAAATTAAAGAGTTCCCGTGGGAAAATCAATCAATCAATTTATAGAATGGCTCACCACGCAAATGTGGCTTGACCTATTACAATCAAATTTTACACGTTGATACCCTTATCGCAAACTAAAAATGGGACATTATGAATCCCAAAAAAATTAAGGGTTCCTTCAGGAATGCAAAAAAAATATCTTTAGAATGGCTCAACGTAACAATATGAAACCTTTACATTGGGATTAGGTGTTTTGACCATCATTGTATAGTCGGGTATTTTTTATCCCGGAAAACTAAAGAGGTCCCGTGGGAAATTATCTATCGATACTTACAATAATAACAATGGAGTACTTTTTTCCACATATTAGCTACACATACAACA
Organism: Coleophora flavipennella; assembly: GCA_947284805.1. Lineage (NCBI taxonomy): Eukaryota > Metazoa > Arthropoda > Insecta > Lepidoptera > Coleophoridae > Coleophora > Coleophora flavipennella. The sequence continues at coordinate 18,708,398 of OX369257.1, forward strand.
CATAATAATCATAGCAGCAGAATGTCAATAGATGGCACTGCAGGGATAATAAAACGCGCTTATGTTGTATTAAAACATTAAAATATTATTTTTCATACTTTTGAGTGGATTTCTTTTATGTTTTTTTCAGCATACGCTACTTTACACAACTCTGACTCTGGAACTATGGCGCGTAGCAATGTGTTTCATAGACGAACAGATAGGTATTTTTTTACAGATTGCAATAGTGTAAAAAAATTAAAAACACATTTATATCGAGTTTAGCATCTTTTAACAGGAGGCACAGATATGGAACTCTTCTGACGGCGACTATTTGCGTGTGGCAGTTGCTCTCCGCCTGCAATATCAATATCTGTGAACCTCATCAATGTATTTGCGGGTCCACGGTGGAGGCAATTGGCCATCACTCACTGAGTTGCGGTCGTTGTTTGTGAAGATTCCCACGTCACCAATTCCTTAATGACCTCACTCAGAGGGCACTGGTCTCGGCCAAATGGAATATTCCATCTTTGATGCAGCCGCCGGGCTTTAGTCGATCTGATGGCAAAAGGCCGGAGGGTTTAAACAGGTGCTATGGCAGAGAGGAACGTGCCTGCATTGGGACGCCACTTTTTTGCCTCACTCCTCACCCGTGCGGTACTGCTGCTCAATTTGCGGCGAGAAAAAAGCATAATAACTGCTCGGTCTTGGAGGCAAATTACTGCTTTGTGCCGCTGGTCTGTGAGACAACCGGCTGCTGAACCCTCAGAGGCCTTTGCCTTCACAAAGGAGATTGGCCTTCGCCTTCGAGAGAGGAGATGTGACGTGAGGTCCTACCTGCTGCTAAAGTTGTCTATTGCCATCCAGCGCGGCAACGAGAAGTGCGTCATGGGCTCCTTTGGAGCTATACGACTCGAGGATTTGACCCATATTAATATTTTTAGGAAATTTTATTACTAGATTGATATAATGATTTGAATTATTTTTTTGATAATATAGGTATATGTGTTATTTCATCATATCAGTTTATATACGTCCCCACTAAGGGGTTCGATCTGCCCTGAGTTAGGGCGATCAGGCCTTAGACGATTACGCGGGTTTCTTCGCAGGCGTGTACAGGTTTCCTCACGATGTTTTTCTCACCGTAAGAGCGTCGGATAAACGTACATACCAGTATGAAATCGATATTCGTATAGATATTGGTAAGTGGCAGGATTCAAACCACGGCCTTCCGGACAGGAGGTACTGGCCCTAACCGTTCTGCCACCGACGCTCTATATGTTATTTAAGATTTAGAAATCCTTACTTAATATTATAAATGTGAAAATGTGTTGGTTGGTTTGTTACCTATTCACACTTCAACACCTCTACCAATCTTGATGAAATTTGGAATGCAGGTAGCCTGTATAACTGGGAATCAAATAGTCTACTTTCCTGAGGAAAAAGTCCCTAAGGAAAAAGTTCCTGAGGAAGCTAAAAGTTTCTTTGTTCGTTTAAAATGGGTTGGTGTGTTTTTTAGCACAGAGATGAGGTGTAAAATGATATAATTTACTAAAAAGTATATCCAGATATAGTTCCCGAGGGATCTGGGGACAACTGTTTCCTTCGCTCGCGCACGTCGGTGGCGTCGCAACGGAGCAACGGATTAAAGTGTTTTTTTGTATAGAATTTGTTGAGGGGGTGGGAAGTGACAAAGACTGCTAATCCGAATAGCCCGATACAGTTCCTGAGGTACCTGGAGAAAACTCATGTCCACGCTTGCAAGCTGATTGCGGCTCGCGCACCACTCACCCTCAAAAAGAGTCATTAAAGCTATGTCCACGCGGGCGAAGCCGCGGGCAAAAGCTAGTTTTCTCATAAAGTACTACACCGATTTAGATAAAATCGATTCACCCAGTCAAAAGTTATGAGGTAACACACTTAAAAAAAACAAACAGACGAATAGAGAACCTCCTCCTTTTTAGAAGTCGCTTGAAAAGAAAACAGGATACACGTGATTTCGGGATCGTCAAAAAAAAAAAGAAGTGAGTATGTAATTTCATTACTGTAGAGTAGCATTTTTTAAATTAAAATTAATTAAATTATTATAACACACTGAGAGGCACAGAACACAAATCTTATACAGCCAAGTGAAAACACCATAGTCGGATAAATAAAAACTCCTTGGTCTGAGCTTCGCTGGCTGCTGTTTCAAAGTTTAAAAAGATGTGATTAAAAAATAAAAATGTAGAAAACCTCCGACAAAAAACTGCTAAAAAGTAGAAAATAATATATCTTGGCCCTTTAAGTTCATTATAAGTAGTTATATTTTAATCTAAGAGTCGCCGCTTAGGGGGACCGCTAAGTTTTGAAATTATAAATAATTAGTTGTAGTAAAGTAAAATTACAGTAAACCGACCGACCTCAACCGACCCTCACCAGGTCATCGGTCCACCGAGTGGGAGGCCTGCATACGCTGCGTTTTCCGTTGCGCGGCCGCCACTCAAGATTCAAGTTATTTATTCAAAAAAGGTGCAAATTGCACTCTTTCTGATAGTCGTTAAATAATAATAACATATTAATGCATTTGTGTAAAATCAAGAAATAACCAATCATTAGTTAATAAAGTCAAAATTCAATCTTTGATATAAACCAGGTTATGTCATTGCAACATGAAAACAATATGACACGAAAAGCTATACATAAAAATCATTGAATGTCACGAATGCCTTTGACAAGAGTAGGCCAGTTCACACGGACAGCATCCGGTCACGAGTATAACGAGAGAGTCAGCCATCGCTCCCAGGAAAAGGAACGACCCGGCTCCCACTCGAGAACTTTACTATCCCAACGGCCATCTGTTCTACGAGCTATGTGCCCCGCCCGCTGCCACTTAAGTTTAGCAATACTTGTAATATAGTTACTTGTGATAAGTCGTATGTTAAAATTTTCGTAGTAACAAATCTGTAGTTGGTTGGAGGCGGTAAATCTAGTGGCTGCAGTTTTACTGGTGCGATAAATATGGCTTGACATGTAATATGCATTTTTCACCTAAACAACATGCATTCATGGTTGCGCACGACTAAATCACTGCAAATGGCAGGGGTACTAAACATTTTATTCCATACCATGTTGTTACATTTAAATTTTTAGGGTTTTCACGTTTTTTGGACCAAAGGGTTCCGAAGCCTACAAGGAACCCTAATAGTTTCGTCATGTCTGTTTGTCTGTCCGTCTAACCGCGGCTTAGCTCAGAGACTATTAGTACTAGAAAGCTGTAATTTGGCATGGGTGTACATACCTATATTAATCACGTCGACAAAGTGGTACAATAAAATCTTGGAAAAAACCTAGGGTACCTACTTATTTATTTATTTTTATTTATTTATTTCTTTATAACACTGCATTACAGTTTACCTATTACCTATTCACAGTATTATCAAAATATTATTATGAAAATAAGTGCCTACATAAAAAGAACAAATACATTTATTCACACTAATAACTCTAATAACTCATACACCAACAGAACTCACCCTTCCATCCCTTTCACAAAATCTCAAACACTCTTGGAATAGGCCGGCCCAGTGGTCAGCGAACAAGTCGGCGTGCGGCGCCGCCTCGAGCATTTCGTTCAGCATGTGGAGTGCGCGCACGAGCGGCGAGTACCTCCCCTACATGTAAAGAAGGGTGTTTTTTTGTTGACATACCCTATCGTGTGGGTTATCGTTGAATAGGTCTTTCAAAATTATTTAGGGTTCACTGAATTTATTTTCAAAGTGAAACTTTTATTACATCGTCTTAAATTTTTTCGCCTGTGTGTCGCATGACGGTCGGTATGATCGTTTCGTCCTCTGTACCGTAGCTCTAAGACAAGAGCTTAGCCATGATCGTTTCGTCCTCTGTACCTAAATGTCTCTAATGTGAAAAAAAGTTTCACTTTTACCGTGGTTACATAAAACCACACACTACTTTTTTTTGATTCAGGGTTCGGTTTGTGAAATATTATGCTTTAAAGTACTAGTTTTTATAAGTGTCAAGAATCCCCCCCCCCTACCAGCTAAACCGCTATTTAAACTTTGATTTTTTTTAAATAGTAGGATATACAATACAATATTCTTTATTGCATCACAACATAAAAAAGAGAAATTAACAATATAGAAGAAAGCCTCTACAATAGGCGGCCTTATTGCTAGGTATCAATTTAAAAGGAATACTATAACGTCTTTGTAGACTTTCTTGGTTTAGAAGTAATAGTTGGCCAAATTAAGTTGTGCAGTAAGATTTGAATAAAGTTTATAGATTTTCCATACAAAATGTTCTATTACCAACAGCAAATTATATTTTGCTTTTTCAAAATATACATTTGTTTTTAAAAAGACTACGGACCACTACATGTCCGACTCGCACTTGGCCGGTTTTTTTCTAACTGAATTCGGTCTTGTAATAATAATTATATAGTAAGTCAACAAATCACTAAAGAAACACCATTAACTCATGACTTTGGTTTAGCTTCTCATAAAAAACATCAATCGAAGGAATAATTTCTCAAAGTTAAGAATTGCAATCGAGAGTAAACTCAATTAAGGAAAACTGTCTGAGTGCACCGAAACTGAGACAGTGGAATAAGTTGAAGGTCTGAGCGAGACAGAAGAGAGATGCAATTTAGAGAAAATGTCCTTTCTACAATTACTACTGTGATGGAACTATTGTATAACTGGAGTAATATCTGGGAGCACGGTAGTGCCCCCACCAAGACAAGCCAAAGGACAAACGGTGCATTACCTCCCTTTTCTTAAAGCGATTCATCGTATCTTCAAACCGTCTTAGCTTCGAGCCGGATGATGATATGACTGCAAATAATACACCACTTCAGATACCTCCATGCGGTACTGTAATGACCACTTTTCGTTAAAAAGAGGTTCTTAAACCCTCTGAGGTCTACATATGAATGGCAGAGGTCCTGACGGTATTCCAGCCATAGTTCAAAAGAACTGTGCTCCTGAGTTGTCTCCTGTGCTGACACACCTGTACCGCCTCTCTCTCAAAACCGGTATAGTTCCAAAGTCTTGGAAGCTTGCCAACGTGCAGCCCGTGCCATCTGCTAAATCTTGCTTCATGTTGATATTCTTTTGACCACCACGAGACAGGCCTATTCTAGTGTGGGTCACAGTTAACCTGTATTAGGTAAGATAACTTCGTAAAAAAATTTTTATGTCTCATGTCTTAAAAGTTGAAATATTCAGGACATCTTGTCTTTAGGAGACGTATCAAACACACAAAGTATTAATTACCTTGATTTATTGACATCTAAAATACTTCCTGAAGTCCAAAAATAGTGAAATTTCGGAAATTGCGCTAAAAACACGTAAAAACTAAGAAATAGAGAACTTTTTCCCTCCTACTCATTCTATAGGGAGCGTATCTTTACAGTCTGTACATAAAGAAATATGTTCAAAGGAATAGCTGAAGTGCAAGAAAAAGAGCCTAAAAAGATTTCATTATAAGTTGGTTGCCAAGATTCACAAGTTAATAATCCTTTAACTGTTAAAAAGTTTCGAGATCTCTAGTAGAGTCAAGCCCCTAGTTAAACCCCTTGATGAAATGTGGTACAGTCAAGAGTACTTAAAGCTATATACTTTTAAGATATAAGACAAAACAATATTTTTTGAAGTTAGCTTTCCTGATAGATACACTAGGCTAAGCCTGTCTCGTGGCGGTCAAAAGAACATTAATATGTAGCAAGATTTAGCAGATAGTAGCTAAACAATTTATTGGAAATTATATAAATATTACTACGAAGTGGAAGACAACAAAAGGACAGGTATATATTGTATTGTTAAAAAACAATCTATTTTTTTAAATTCTCAAAGGTCGCCAGAAAACCAGTGCTAGATGAATATATATTTATGAATAAGTTGGTACTAAAAATAAATAACTAAATTTTAATTAATTTAAATTTGTATCGTTTTAATTCGAAAACAAAATACTTTTTCTGTGAGTGCTCTTTCATTCCCTGAATATCAATTTAATTTAGTTAATAGCTAACTTTTCTAGCTCAATTGAAACATCGTTAGTGCTTATCATCGCTTGCGTTTCGTAAACTATATTTTAACAGCTCAAGATTTTAAAGATGTTTATTCAAAATATGTGCAAAGTACACTTTTTCTGATAATCATCAAAACGGACGGGTTATTTTAGGTGTTATATTTGTTAGTTATTTTAGGTTTGATTTGAGTTATTTCAAGTGTTTTAGGCATTTTATTTTAGGTGTAATTTGTAATGAATTTATGAATAAGTCATAAAATAGTAATATCATACTTAAACATGTCATTAGTAAAAAATAAAAGTATAAACAATCATTAGTCAATGACATCAAAATCATTGACATAAAACAGATTAGGTATGTCATTAGAACATGAAAACAGTATAACACGAGAAGTTATACGATAAAATCTTTGAATGTCATTTCAATCTCAGATCTTCTTTCAAAAGAAAGATTTAATAATGAAGGGCTATGCAACTCAAAATGCTGAAATTAATAACAAAAAAGCGATTATTGGAAATCAATTAATTTGCGGATTGTCCGGGCAGGCGAGCCACCTATGCGACGGACAAATACTCGCGTCATTTAATTCTGCCGAGCTCGTGTTTGCGCCCGCGCCATCATATGTGTTAAGGCCGGCTTCACATGAAATGGCTCCTATACAGCGACTATAGGGATGACGACAGCATCAGAAATAAATTATGAACTCTTGATCACTAAATTGCCCTCCTACTTAAACATCGGAAAACCTTACTCGGTTTGTTTTCTATCAAGTCTTCGATTTTTAATACATCAAAATCACAAAATGAGTACATAATTGACGCTGCAAAACTATGACGTCACGCCTAGGTATTTTAAACATTTTTAGAACAAAATGTCGTTAATGACAGAGGATAAAAGTAAATCTGATGACTAGCATTCGTCATCACTATTGTATAGATTAGGATTCACTATAGCTTTCCAATTTTTATGTACTTACTGCATTTGTACGTTAAAAGGTTATCTGGGTAATTGGAAACGCTAAAAACGTTACAAAAACCATTATGCATTATTGTTTTTGGTTTTTGTTAATTTTCTAAAAAGTACTACACTGATTTAAATAAAATTTATATGGGACCAACACGGGAGCATATCCTATTGAATTAAAAAAAATCATGAAAATCGGTTCATAATCGGCGAAGATATCGCGTAACAAACATACAAAAAAAACATACAGTGAGATCCTCCTCTTTTTTGGAAGTCGGTTGAAAATGGATTTGCAACGCGATGTCAATGTTATACGAAGCTCCATGCTTTACCTTAATAAGTTAGAAGAATGATTTCATCGCAAGCACCATGTTGAAACCAAATCACAGGAAATACGAGTACATCAACCAACGTGTAAGCATACGCATAGTAGGCATGTTGACAATTCAAAATTCTTGAATGAATGAATGAATATTATTTATTTGCTCGAAAACATGGTATTAAATTGGGTGGGAATAAAGATATAACAATAATGTATCACATGATTCGCTTTTGTCAAAGCATGCAAAAATTGACACAATAATTAAAATAATAATAATAATAATATAAAAAATGACATATTAATATTTCGATGTCATCATATATCATGCTTGTTACTATTACATTCCATTAATTAAATTAAAATACATTTTGTCGTAAAACTAAGTATTATAGTCAAAAATTCTTTAATTGAGTAGAAGCATTTTTCTGAAAGCCATTTATAAAGTTTGCTTCTAAAAAGTTTAGATGGAGAGTGTCGTATGTCACTTGGCAATCGGTTATATATCTTTATTGACATATAGATTTTTTTTTTAAACACTGCACTGTTGCATGCTGGTATTAGTAACTAGCTTGTCCCAAACAGCTTGTGTGAATATGCCCTAAATAAAATCTCTGAATATGGCTCGAACGCGTTCCAGTGCGCGCACAAAGCGGATTACAATAGCGACCTCCCATTAAGGCCCTCCAAATTTTATAGTTCATATTTATTGCGCATCTGACTCATTATTGGTTCAATTTATTGAAATTTTCAATTTTTGATTGGAATTTATTCGATTTATTAAATTTCACTTTATTGTAGCGATTCTGTGACAAAATATATACATATATTAGTACTAACATACAGTACGGACACTCCCTGCCGCTCTCTAGATTGCGACCTCACCCCCTCGTCGCCCAGATTAATGCAGATTGGTTACAGTTTGGTTGTCGAACGTATAGGATTTCGCCGCCATTTTGTTTGTTCCGTCATTCCTTTTTTTGAATGTTATTTCTGGCCCGTTGTATGAAGTGTTCAGGGTACGTCTGTGAGCTGTTTCGGTTGCTTTGGTTCTTCTGCGGATTCCCTCATTTCCGATTCGATCACGTAGAGTAACTTCGAGCATAGTAGTACTCTCTATCATTCTTTGACTTATAGAACGGACGACCGACGGACAGTAGCGTTCTCGAGAGGCGACCGCTCAATGGAAGACGCAGCGTACGTAGGTCTCCCACTCGGTGGACGTCGCGGGAATCCGGGGAGGCAGCGGAGGACCAATCATTGTGCAAATTATAAGTTGATATCATTGGTGTGTTCCGACATGAAGATAAGATAGCCAGTTCCCCACTGCGTTGGGGAATCTTGGTAAGCCCGCTTCCATCTTCGGCAACATCGTCACCAGATAAGATGTTGTCAAGGGTTTACCAATTGTGAATAAAAAAAAGGAGGAGGGAGGAGGGCCGTTTAGCAGTGGACGTCCTTCGGCTGAAATGAATTAATTTTATTTCTTATAAACTTTTTTTTAATGTGGGTCTATACGGGAGTGCCCCGCCAAGTTGAGTAAGCACTCTGTATCTTCGTCATGTAGAAGTACCCATAAGTCAAAGTTTCCGAATTTTTACACTGACGCACTCACCGATCATCAAACCTAAAGTACTTCTAGCATCCCTACAAACTTAAAATTTAGGTATAGTTCGTTTGCTGAATTAGCTGCACCTTTCATAAATGCCGTCAAACACTCTGTCAAACGCGCCGCGATTAAACTCAAGGTGGCCCCGTTGACGGAGTGTTATTTTTTATTTTTTTATTCACAATTAGTAAGCTCTTGGCATTATCTCACAGGTGCAGTTATTATTTTCTCAAAGGTGCAGTTAATTCAGCGAAAGAACTATACAAAGATAGGTTTTAGTACCCATACAAAAAGAAAATGTTTTAAAGGATGATCAGCCCCCATTTCATCCCTGATGAGGAACCATATAGGATCAGATAAACTATTGGATATAGAGGAATGCGCCGCTATAGCAAAAATTTAACAAAATAGTAGGGTTCGTACAAAATGAAGTAAATCCCTAAAAAAAACATTCTGTGAAAATGTACCAAGTCTTGATTTAGGCGCACGCCAGTGCCCTCGCCAATTTCTACGCAAAGAAAGCACTGCCGTAATACTTTTCTTTAACTATTGCGGCTGAAATGCGAGCCACTGTATTTTGGCACCAGGCTCGTTCAAAATGCAGTGAAATCCCAACAAAAACAATCTATGAAAATGTACCAAGACTCGATTTGGGCGCACGGACCGGAGTTGAGATTTGTGGTTAGTAACATATTTAGCGATTCATCATTATCATCATCATATCAGCCGAAAAACGTCCACTGCTGGACAAAGGCCTCCCCCAAAGATTTCTACGATGACCGGTCCTGCGCTGCCCGCATCCAGCGGCATCACTCGACCTTCACCAGGTCGTCGGCCCACCGCGTAGAAGGCCTGTCTACGCTAAGTCCTCCGATGCGCGGTCGCCACTCGACTACTCTCTACTAGTCGACACTCGAATTACTTTAATCATGCCAAATCATTACCATACTCATTGTTTATATTAAAGAGCTCATATGGGCGCACCAATTGAAAATGGCGCCCCAATTGAAAATGGCGCCGAGGGCAAACCTCAAAGTTGCGCCCTTTTTTATGTAAAATGCCTAAAAATGTATTTTGAATGCGGCTAACAGGATCCATCCAGGTAATGACCGCGCTTTTACTGGTAATTTTTTTATTATTTTGGGTACTTGTGTTGTTTAGAGTTTACTTAATGCAAGATTTCATGATGCTGGACCAACGAGATGTACCCTGTAGGTTTTGATTTACTTGCGATTATCAAAACATAAAACCTAGATGGCTTAAAAAACCGTATTTATCTATTGTTAAAAATCAAGCTTATTAATCAAAAGCTTGATTTCTTTACAGCTCGAAGGGACCGCAGTCTTATTTTATTTTATTTTTAAATCACAATTGGTAAGCCCTTGGTATCATCACACCTGGTGGTAAGTGACGATGATGCCGAAGATGGAAGCGGGCTTACCAAGATTCCCCAACGCAATGGGGATCTGGCTATCTCATCTTCAAGCCGGAACACATCAATGCTGTTAACATTGATGTTCGGCGGCAAGACTTAGATAAGATGGTGCTAACTAGCCAGGCGGGCTACGAAAATGCCCTACCACCAACCAAACCGAGTCTTACAAAGTTGACCCCGCTGGGAATCGAACCCGCGACCTCCTGGTGTGAAGCGAATGGACTAACCATTACGCCACGGAGGCGGTTACGTTTTTGATATTAATTTCAACTTGATATCGAAAAAGGTCTTGGCAGAGAATCAGACGGACAGACAGACAGGCAGATTGACAGACATACAGACAGAAAGACAGACAATGGAGTAATCCTATGAGGGTTCCTTTTTTTCCTTTTAATGTAAGCAACCCTAAAAATTCTGCTAAACCGCTTCATATGTATATATGTATGGAGTAATTGATTGTAGGAGTGTTATTAGTTTAACGTATTTGTGTGTATCTGTGTGTCTGATGTCTGTGGCATTATAGCTCCCAAATAGATGAACCGATTTTGAATTCGTTTTTTGTTTGTTAACTTGATGCTTAGTAATTGATTGATTGATACATGTTCTGTCGTTTGAAAATCAGGGTCTTACGACTGAGCAGAATGGAGTAATGTTGGGGTATTTTTAAAGAGGTACCGGGTTCAAATCTGGACGGCCAATGTACCAATGAGTTTTTCAAAAACTTACGTACATACTTACCGATTGCTTTGACGGTGAAGGAAAACATCGTGAGGATACCTGCACACGCCTGCGAAGAAACTCGAAGGTTGTGTGTGAAGTCGACTAACCCGCACTGGGCCTGCGTGGTCGACTAAGGCCTAATCGCCCTGATTCAGGGTAGGCTCGAGCCCCTCGGTGGGGACGTATATGAGCTGTAATGATGATGATTTTTAAAACTTTTAATTATTCGATTGCTCCAGAAGGAGGATTATGTTTTTCGAGTGTACGAGTATATATGTATGTTCAGAATAGAAGAGGGAGGGTAAGCGGAAACATGGCGGACAACTCCTCCGGTACAAAGATGTTATGAAGCGACATATGAAAGGATGCATTATAGAACCCTCTCAATGGGAGAGTTTGGCAGCAGAACGGCCTGAATGGCGCAGAATTGTGAATAGGCAAGTGCGCGAGTTCGAGGATCAGCGTAAAGCTGACCTTGATACCAAACGCGACCAGTTAAAGGCCCGACCACCTGCGACCATTTCATACAATTACGAGGGTGGCATACTTAAATGCCCTCAGTGCGCGAGGAGTTTCGCTGCGAAGATTGGCTACATAAACCATCTTCGAGCGCACGCGCGGCAAACCGACTAGGAGTCGAAGTGGTCGCCATGACGTATGTATGTTTGTATATGTCACCGGGATATTGTGAACACCGCGATAATACAATCTCACTAGTTAGATTATAACGGTTAATTGTGAATCGGATCACAATTTTACGGCCTATTCTTGTACCTCCGAAAAAAAACGATGATTTCTTCTGTTGCGAAGCATTCTGGAACCTTGCTTCGCGAGGCTCTTTGACTGTTAAATCAATCAAACCTGATCAATCCTCGGCCGACCGAAGCTCATTTATTTAGTGTTTTTCACTTCACTTAGTGTTATTGTAATGCCACTAGTGAGATTACAATTTCACTAGAGAAATTGTAAACAATATGTAACAGTTCACAATCTTTCGACAGTTCACAATCTCGCGAGATAAATCCCGTTACAATATATTCTAGAGGATTTTACAATCCTACGGTGACATATGCATATTTCTTTAGCACAATTTGATGGATTTTGGAGTGCAAGGTGTCGTTAGATTAGTCTTGCTTTCTTGAGTGACTGTATGAAAAGGGGGGATAAGTTTTTAAGCAGTCGGATTTTTAAATTTTCAAGGGACTTCCAAAAAGGAGGAAGTTCTCAATTCGACTGTATGTTTTTTTTTATGTGTTACCTAAGAACTTTTGACTGGGTAAACCGATTTTGATGATTCTTTTTATATTCGAAAGCTAATGCTTCCCGTTTGGTCCCATATAAATTTTATCAAAATCGGTGTAGTACTTTATTATAAAATCAACAAAAAACAAAAATAATAATGCAAAATTGTTTGAAGTTGTTGCGATGGGAGTCGGTTTTTTAATGTGTTTAGCGTTTTTATTATAATTAATCTAATATAGTTATTTCTCACTCTTCTTTCGCTCCACGTAATAACCACATAAATTAAACGTTATGACTTGATCCCAACCCCAACTCATAGAGTATGGTTAGTAGCGCATATTTACCGAGAGTCTTCAATTGCTTCGCCGTTATTAATAAACCCACTGTGCGCTCGCTGAGAGTAAGGTACAAGCGTTAATTTCTAGATGCTCTCAATTTAGACGATATCAATCAATCAATCAATCGAAACAATTTATTTCAAATAGGTGTTTACACACACTTTTAAATAGTCAAAAAAATTTATTGAATATTACAAATAATGTCATGATTCAGATTACTTTCTCAGGTAATGGTATTTGTTATAGAATTAACATATATATCTTTGTCATTTACATAATCTATTATTTTATAATATCCTCTAGAGCACAAACATTTTTTGACATGAGTCTTGAATTTATTCTCTGACAAATTAGTAAGATTTTCTGGAATTTTATTGTAGAATTTTATACACTGCCCCACAAATGACTTTTTAACCTTACTCAGTCTCGAAAAGGCTATATCTATTTTATTTACATTTCTAAAATTCAAATTATGCCTGTCACTGTTTTTAGGAAATAAATGCAAATTCTTACGAACGTACATGATGTTTTCATATATAAATTGACTAGCAACAGTTAAAATATTGATTTATTTGAATTTATTCTGTAACGACTCACGTAATCGCATCTGATAGATTGCGCGGATAGCTCTTTTCTGCAGGATGAAAATAGTTTCTATATCAGCCGCATGCATATGCACAGTACGCTAAATATTTGACTGTAATATAATTTTGTAATTTGATATGTTCGCAATGGTTTGTTATTGAATTTAGGTCATGTTGCAAAATAAATTTTCACACTGGTTTTTTGCCGGCCCTTCGGCGGGGGCTATAAGGCCGCAGTCACACTGATGATTATTCACTAACGAGTCGAAGCGCTCTGAGTTATACCTACACAGTTCCAACAGCTTATCTGTAGCCAAAACATGTTCTTCTATTTGTTTTTCTATTTTATTTTTTTACTCCTTGCCTGCGTCAATGTTTCTCGATTCCTATAATTTGGGGATCTTCAAGGCAAGAGTGAATAGGCATTATTTGAGTTTGCGTGTACCATCCTCGACTGCATCATCACTTACCATCAGGTGAGTTGCAGTCAAACGCACTCAAATTTTTAATAAAAAAAAATTGCTCATATTTTTGATTCATTTCTGCAAGACAATCCGTTAACCTATATTTCTAACTCCAGATTCCGTGTGTCCATGTCATATTTACTCTTATAACTATCTATTTGAACGTTGTACTTGTCTAATTGTGCTAATAAGTCCGTTCGTTCTGCTCTTAGTTGGTCTGTTGTTCTCCATTTACAACAGAATTTATTTATCTGAAGTGTAGATTTCTTAATTAATCTATTAATCCTAGCATACTTTTTACTTTTGTTTCGGCTACTGTGACAAATTCCTACAGCAGACTTGGATTTCCTTCCAACTATCTCATCGAACAGGTTCTGAGTATCAGTTAGCTGCCTTTGATGTTTCTTCGCCTCCAGCTGCTCAACGCGGCCCTGCGCCGCGGACAGCTCGCATTTCAGGTGTTGGATGCGGTCCAGTGCCTCCTCGTGGATTTCATTGCACTGGTCATAAGTGGAAACGGTTTTTACCAGCTGATCGCGTTCGTCAAGGAGATCGTGTAATTTAACCCATATAGATCTACCGTACCCTATGCGGTACAGTAACTTCGTAAAAATATTTTGAAATACCTACAAATTAACCACTTTATTATTTACTTGTTACAATATGCTTAGAGTGTTTGTTTTAGGTTAAAAGTGTTAAAAATACGTTTAAGCCCGTAAATTTGATTTTTTTTGAGAAATTATCGGGCTTCATCGAAAGATTATTGTAACGATGTCTTCAAGAAGGTAAGTCTTATGTTATTTATTACAAATTGCATAAATTATTAGAATTGTTTTGAAGATAAGGGTACCTCTGATGTTACGGCTACAAAAAAAATGGCTTAGGTTATTTGGATAAAATATACTCAACAATAAACTAGATGTACCGCATACGGTACAGTAGGACTATGTATTAGCAAATTGAATTTATAGTGATATCTAATGTTGTGTTTTGTTTTTGTTTTGGGTCACTGGCGCTGCACGATATTGCGACATATTTAGATGATGATGATGACTCCAGCAAACAGGGTCAAGATTTAGTTTTTTTTATTACCACCTGATACTGCCAACAATGACCAGACAGACGAAAACTCAGGCAAAGAAGATGCTGTAAACATAAATAATTTGCCTCCAAGTTTGCTACGAGCACTAGCAGAGCTTTCTACGTCCACAAATGAACCAGGAACTGAAGGCCAAGAGGCACATGAATCTCGGGAACCCCTGAAAAAGCGCATTATGAAGTACTCTTGGAGGAAACGAGATTAACAGCCCAAAACTTCTTCTTTGCACCCTCTTTTTCATGTTTTTCTTGAAAACAGTCTTTTCAAGAGGAACATCAAAAAGAAGTTGCAAGAGTGGTTTTCGTTATTCCTTTCCGAAGATGTATTTGAGTGGCTAACAGAGGAAACCAATAGATACCCAGCACGTAACCTTCCTCCAGCTGATGTCAAGATTGAGGAGATAATATGTTTGGTTGGAATTCTGTTAGCGGCTATTCTCAAGTAAGCAGAAGAAGAATGTATTGGAAAAATGCACCAGATTCAAGAAATGCTATGACTGCTTCAGCTTTGTCTAGAGTTAGATTCATACTGATATACTCCAACATCCACGTTGTTGATAATCTAAAATTAGATGGATCTTATTAATTCGCCTAAATTCATTAATTTTTAAAACTCTTAGCTGCGAAATTCCTTGTGCACTGTCCACATAAACAGAATCATAGCGTGGATAAAGCAATGGTCCCGTATTTCGGTCACCATGGTTGCAAACAAAGCCAGGTCCTAATCGGCTATCTTCAATACCTTAACTTGTGGTTCTCGATATGATGGCAAAGAACATTGTCACAAAGCAAGAGAAAAGAACCAGGTGTGTACAGTGCCATCGACAATGTGCTACAAGTGCAATGTTGGTGTCCATGTCGAAGTTTTTTTATGAATCACACTAAAAATAAAATAAAAATTTCAATTTGTAAAGTAGTTTTTGCTTACTTGTAGTCCTACTGTACCCTGTACGGTACGGCCCCCCATTAGCCCCCCTATAATTTGATATTTTTTTATAATATTTTTTTATGATTTTTGGGGTTAATTGAATATGTTATTACTAAAAAAAACTCAATTTTTGCATAAAAATAATTATCGGTCTAAATGGGTTAATATCATATTCACTGAGCTCATTTTTAAGTTCCTTGTTTTTGTTCACTATTTTCTGGAGTTCCACTTCACTGTCCTCTCGCTCCGAAAGCAGCTTATCACACAAGTCCTGGCTTAATTTCAACTTTTGATATTTTGCAACTAGAGCACATCAATATATGAGACAGAAATTTCAGAATTTATTTGCTCTGCATTTATACTTACTTCGCTGGCTCAGCGACCCAAATACGATCTTGGCCTCCCACACCAAATTTAATATCTAAATAATATAATTATTATTACATATAGTCTACATCTATACCTTCCGTATCAGTATTTGAAATTTATCACATTCACTTTTCTTAAAAGAGTGACGAAAAACGATGATTATATTTAAACAAGAAAAAAAAATATGATTCCATTATCATCTTCGCACATCGTTGCAGGTTTTTAGTGCGATAGTTAAAAAGCGTCGGTGGCTTAACCGGTAACGACTCGGTCCTCCTAACCAGAGGTCCCCGGTTCAAATCCGGACGGCCAATGTACTAAAGAGTTTTTGAAACTTACGTACAAATACTTACCGATTGCTTTGACGGTGAAGGAAAACATCGTGAGGAAACCTGCACATCTGATTCCAGATGTGTATGAAGGTTGCGTTGCACACGTCCATAGGTGTTAATCTAAAGCCCTACACGTGACCGCGGATGATGCTAAGTGCATCACCAGGCAAACGCCGTCTACCCCTTATATATCACGGTTAATTGTGCCACACGATAAGATAGATAGATAGATAGATAGATAGATAAAACATTTATTCAAAGCTACATAAATTACAATTTATACACAAAAATAAAATATTAAAAAAAAACTTCTTATATCTAAGCTTAAATGTATAATGAGGGTAGATATATAAAATTGCGTCGTAACTTTGAAATGGCTCCGACTCAGCATATGCTGCAGGTTATAATGTACCTACAGCGCTGATATTCTGCCGGCGCCGAGACGGAAACCGGTCCGACGGATTTCTCCGTGAGGCGAACAAAGTAACCACGTTTAATTATAGGTAACAAACAAAATGGATAGGTATAAACGGTTTTTTTTTATACAGAAAACAAATTATGATGTACAAGCTTAGATGTTTAAAAGAGCAACCAGAAAACAAATAAGAACCAGCAGTTGGCAAATAAATTAGAATGACAAATTGCTAAAGTAGGTGACCAAAAACTGATTAATATGTAGAACTAATAACAAAAAAAATGACATAAATAAATAATAATAAAAATCGTAGGTACTTAGCAAATAAAGAATAGAGAGTGTCTGTCTGACGGACGTCTATTACAGCCAATCCGCTCCAAAACTACTGGACCGATTGAGTTGAAATTTGGTACACATTATGAAAGTCGGTGACCCAAAAAACGGACGTGCAACGTAAACAATTGAAATTTTAATTAAAATTAGCAACTAAACATCAAAGTATTTAAATATCTAAAATATCTAAACATCCGGCTTCGAAATCCGGCAAAGACATAGTATACAGGTAGAAAAAAAAAAAACATAGAAAGCAGAGCAAAGATCTGTGATTTAAAATCCTGACATTGTCTTTTGTAAATTTAGAAGATTCGATCTATATTCTGCTTTGAACCTATACTTGGTTTGCAAATCACGGATGGGGGGAGGAATATTATTCCAACACTTTGAAGCCAGATATCTAAAACTTCTGCGAAATGCGGCAGTTCTGTGGTGCGGGGTTACAAGAACAACAGACCTGGATGTCCTCATTTTATAATGAGGATTGGCATCACTAGACCATTTTAGTTTTTCAAACAAGTAGTCAGGTTGTTTAGTTTTAATTACATCAAATAGTAGACCAGCAAATAGGAGTTCTTGGCGGGCATGGATCTTCAAAATGTTAAAATCATTCAGGAAAGGAGTAACATGGGAGCGAGGGGGAATGTTGAAGCAGTACCTAGCACAGGCATTTTGAACTCGCTGAAGGAGTTTCATTGTTTTAGAATAGACACAAAACCCATATGAGGTCAAACAATAGTTCAGTTTCGAAAGAATAAGCGTCTCACATAATCTAATTCGTAGGTCTGTGCTAAGAAAATTACGTATGGAATAAATCGTTTTCAATCTATAAAAGCAACTACGGACTACCGTAGAGACATGGTTTTCAAATTTAAGATAGTTGTCCATGATAACGCCTAAATTGCGTGACTCCTGTACTAACTCAATGGGAACGCCATTAATATGAATGTGTGGTTTACGCGCAGATATATTCTCAACCAGTTTACGAGATCCAAGTATCATATATTTCGATTTCAACGGATTAAGCTGCAAAGAATTGTTGAGAGACCAGGCTGCGATGTTGTTCAGATCCTCGTTTATTTGTTGTATAGCGGAATTAAACACTTTAGGAGAAAAAGAAGAATAAAGCTGAAGATCATCAGCATAAATATGATACTTACAGTGTTTAATACTGTGAATCAAATCTGATGTATACAGAATAAAAAGAAGGGGGCCCAAAATGGAGCCCTGGGGTACTCCTCTGTTAACAGGAAGTGTGCTAGATTCAACAATGTTTCTGTCTGGATTGCTTAGAGCAACTAACTGAGATCTATTGGACAGGTAGCTAGTAAACCACCGGACAGCAGCGTTAGAAAAACCATAATAATTTAGTTTTGAGAGTAAGAGAGTATTTATGCAATCAAACGCACGTGAGTAGTCAAGCAGCACAAGTATACTACCCATGCCAGCGTCTTGACCAGTAAGAATTTCGTCAATGACGTCATGGAGGGCGGTGTTAGTGCCACGACTTTTTCTGAACCCAGATTGCATTTTAGGTAAGATTTTATTAGACTCTAAGTAGTGAACCACCTGATTATATACGACTTTTTCCAAGATTTTTGAGATGTAGGGCAAAATACTTATTGGACGGAGATCTTTATATTCAGTAGGCTGATTTATTTTAGGAATTGGTCGTACTACTGCCATTTTCCATACATGCGGAAAAGTAGCAGTAAGAATAGAAGTGTTAACTATATCAGTTATAATGCTTAAGGTATGGGGAAGAGTTAAGAGGATCATGTCAGAGTTTATGTCATCATTGCCCTTTGCGTTCGATGTAATATCCATGATGATTTTAGATATTATACCTTCGTCCACAGGGATTAGATCAAAATTTGAATCAGTGAAAGAATGAAATTCAAAGAAGGTCAGTAGAGACATATTAACATGATTATCACCAGGGATGTTTAGAAAATGCCTGTTTATCTCGTCAGGATCATTTATCCACTCAGGAATATCAGGTTTGTTGTTGTAATTTGGTATAATATCACTCTTTAAAATTTTCCAAAGCTTTTTAGAATTATTTAAATTTAAATTGACATTTTTCTCAAAGTAACTCTTCTGTTCATAAAAAAGACTAGAGCTTACCAGATGTTTTAGGTCTTTATACTGACTCTTATCGGTATCAGATTTGGAAATACGGTATTTTTTGTGAGCTTCGTCACGAAGCCTCATCATGAGCCGAATGTTTTCAGTGAGCCAAGGTTTTGATTTCTCCTTAAAAACAATAGTCCGTACAGGTGCATGTAAATCAAACAAAGATAATAAATAATAATTAAAGTAATATACCTTCTCGTCTACGGTAGGCAAAGACTTTAACATATCCCAGTCTAGCTGAAACAGATCTGAGTTAAAGCAATCTAGGTCAATATTTTTAATGGGCCTATATAAGAAAGCTTTAGGCTTTGGTTTGTCTTTAGAAACTTTGAGTTCACCACTTATCATTGAATGACCACCAAGATCAACAATGTAGTCGACAAACACATTCTGCACCGGGCAGTTGGAACACAAAAGATCAATTAGTGTTGAACTGTGGTCAGTAAAATGGGTGGGTTCATTGACATAATTAGTTAATTGTGTATGGAAAAGAAAATCATTTAAGCATTTGGTTTTAATGTCACATTTGTCAAGAAGGTTGATATTGAAGTCACCTGTCAGAATAAGTATATCATAGTTAGAAAAAGTGGCAATGGTATCCCCAAGCGCATTAAGGAAAACATCACAGTTTACCCAGGAGGGTCTGTAGGCGGTACCTACAACTAAACGCTTAGAGTTTACAGTTAACCTTAACCACATTTGCTCCACATTTGGTGTGGGGATATGAGGATGATTACGCACACTTATACCATTTTTTATGTAGAATCCAACTCCACCACCACCCTTGCGAGCCCCAAGTTTGCGTGGTATGTGGCGAAACTTATAACCCGATAGCGTAGGAGCGCTAGCATCCTCGCCCGATTTTAGCCAAGTTTCATTAATTGCTAAAATGTCCATACTGTGTCGTACCGCCGCAACAATGAACTCATTGTGCTTTGTATTAAGTGACCCAGCATTAAAAACACCTAATTTCAAAAGTTTTTTTTTATCCATTTAAATTCAAATGATAATGCAAATCTAATAGAAAAGTAAATTGGTAGTTGCTGGGTAAATCGGTGATAAAATATGAGAGAAAAACGGAGTTTTCAAAGCATAGATATTTAGCATAATTTAGAAAAATTGAAAAATTAATATAATCGTCATTGGGGCTGAAACTTACACACTGTTTTTTGTCACCATTGAAAAAGAGTGCTAGTAAATAGAACAGTTTAAAAAACAATCCTTTTATCGTTTTGAAGACACTATTAATTGGTAAAAAGCTTAAAAATGAACAAAATATGATTTTACAGATTATAAACAATATAAAATTTGTTTTCTGATTTAAGCAATGATAAAAACCTGCTGGCCTGCCATTAATACAGGGTCTTCGGCAGATGGTTGAAAATACGAAAATGGGGGATAGGTGGGGTCACCTCCCACCTATTTTGAGAATTAAAAAAAATCTAGGACTTGTAATTTTTTTACAGGGTTTTTTTTCCTTTTTTTAGAAATTTTGCCATTTTTATACCTTTGAACACATGTAACTTTTTGTTTTTTAAAGCTAGCTCCAAAATCTTTTTTTTAATAGACTTTTATAAGATTGTCGGCTCTAAAAAAAATTATGTTTGTTTCAAGTTATTGCTAAAAACAAAAATGTGGGCCCCCGAACTTAAAAAAAAAGTTAAACAAAAATTTAAAAGTCAACTTTGCGATGCATTTAAAAAAAAATAATGGGGCTGGACGGCTTCTGTTGTTTTTAAAACATCTCTAAAGCTTAGGCTTTTGAATGGTATGTAATTTGTTTCGGTATCTTTTTTGTAACCGGAGTTGTTAATTTTTTTTACTCAATTGGACCATGTTGACGAAATTCCACTAGTTACATGTTTTGTGAAATGTATCAAATGCAAAGTTGAAAATAATGTAAATACTTACTGTTGGGACAGTTACAAAGAGCAGGTACGTTTTTTTACATTCTTGCACACACATAATGGCTATCTTTTGTCATTTATTGGCATATTGGAGTTAGCATTTCCATATGCCAATAAAATGTCCGCATATTCCGCATTGGTAAATTGAGCCATTTTAAACCACAACAAAGTCTTAACAAAACGTCTGATAATAACAAAAAGTGACAAACAACAAAAAAACTTAACAAAATCACAAACGTTATAACGTTAACGTTTTTTTTTTCGTTAATTTCACTTTGCTGTGTTTGTGATTTTGTTAAGTTTTTTTGTTGTTTGTCACTTTTTGTTATTATCAGACGTTTTGTTAAGACTTTGTTGTGGTTTAAAATGGCTCAATTTACCAATGCGGAATATGCGGACATTTTATTGGCATATGGAAGTGCTAACTCCAATATGCCAATAAATGACAAAAGATAGCCATTATGTGTGTGCAAGAATGTAAAAAAACGTACCTGCTCTTTGTAACCGTCCCAACAGTAAGTATTTACATTATTTTCAACTTTGCATTTGATACATTTCACAAAACATGTAACTAGTGGAATTTCGTCAACATGGTCCAATTGAGTAAAAAAAATTAACAACTCCGGTTACAAAAAAGATACCGAAACAAATTACATACCATTCAAAAGCCTAAGCTTTAGAGATGTTTAAAAAAAAACAGAAGCCTTCCAGCCCCATTATTTTTTTTTTAAATGCATCGCAAAGTTGACTTTTAAATTTTTGTTCAACTTTTTTTTTAAGTTCGGGGGCCCACATTTTTGTTTTTAGCAATAACTTGAAACAAACATAATTTTTTTTAGAGCCGACAATCTTATAAAAGTCTATTAAAAAAAAGATTTTGGAGCTAGCTTTAAAAAACAAAAAGTTACATGTGTTCAAAGGTATAAAAATGGCAAAATTTCTAAAAAAAGGAAAAAAAATCCTGTAAAAAAAATTACAAGTCCTAGATTTTTTTTAATTCTCAAAATAGGTGGGAAGCGACCCCACCTATCCCCCATTTTCGTATTTTCAACCATCTGCCGAAGACCCTGTATATTTAATTGATGAAATATTATTAGAGTACTTTATTTGAAGCATAGGCCAAATAACTGAAAGACATGCACAGTTCAGAGTAAATAAAGCAAAACATCTCAGACAAAGCACAAAAGAGCTCACAAAAAACGGCAAAACAAAAGAAGAGTAAATAGTACAAAGTTCCACCGGTAAATTAATTAAATTATTTGCATGCTTAATTATTGTTTGGTGGCACACTAGCACATCGAAATTACTACTTAGAGAAAAACCCGATCAAGGTCACGCTCTTCTCGCAAGATATGAACTTGAGATGTCTGGTTCAGCCTAGCGTAAATATGGCCATCCCTTGTCCAGATGAAACGCCATTGACAGCTTCGACCCTTGTCCCGGGCCTTTGCATAAAGTATACGATTTACTTTGGTCAGTCTTTCATTGACATGTAAAGGTCGAAAAGTATGAGTCGGCAATCCCAAATCCTCCGTGGTGGCTCCTCTACGTACACGTGCGTTTTTGAGGAAGGAGTCGCGAAGCGCACGCCTCGCCAACCTCACAGCTATGGGGCGTGGTCGCAAGCGCTCAATGCCCTCGATATGGATCCGCTTAGCACCGACACGGGATGCATGGACAATATCTCGCTCCTCGATGCTCACGCCGAGCTTTACAGCCACAGCAGAAACTATATGCATAACGGACTCTTCTTCAAATTCAGGTACTCCGGTGATTTCAATATCGTTCAGCAACGCAGCCTGGTCCTTTTCATTGAGCACATTTTGGAGTTCAGTGATTGTCTGTCGGAGTGCCATCAAATTAGTATCTTCACATTGACTATCCTTCAAGTTTGTCAGGGCTGACTTAAGCTCAGAATTTTCAGACTCCAGTACCTTCACACGGTCGTTCAAAGCAGCTAAGTGCATACGAAGGTCCGTGAGTTGTGATGACAAAGCGGCTGACGTGCGCGTGAAATCTTCCTTGAGTTCACAGATCTCCGATTTGATGTCTTTGGTGACATGAGATAATCTGGAGTCAAGAAGATCAGCAAATTGACTCAAAGTCATCGTGGGCTCAGGGGGTCCGGCATAAATCTTCAAGCCGTGGTTAGTGGGTGTAGTGGGTAGAACTGATTCAGGCACACCACTTTGACCAAGATCTCCTTTTTGTCAATATTTGTTCCATGTACTGGTCACTAGGCATGTCAAGACATCGAAAGTGATAGGTGCATTTACACGAAGTACATGACAGAAGTTCAGTTTCTATAATAGCAGTATGACATACCAAACAATCCATGTTTATGAGCAAATTCAAAATAAAGCACAAAATCCGACAAGCAACCACATAAATTCACACAGGTAGGTACACACACGTCTCAGCCGTCCACTGTTGCTAACCGGTTGGCGGGATCATATAGTCCAAAGGTCGCGCTCGCGCTAATCCGCTACGTAAACGAGTTGGTGTAGGTAGGATTGATTATTGTTGGAAAACCGTATTGTTTTATCAAAAGGCAGTAAAGAATCGAGATAGTATATGCACTAAACTTTAAGATGATATGAAATCTGTATGTAAATATTTACTTTTATTTGCTAACAACAAAATAATCAGTCGGAGAACGTTAATCACCGTGCTCGCGTCACGGCTCGCGGAACCGGTCCCCAATATAAGAGAAGAGTGCAATAGTTATTTACGATACAAGGGTGGTAAACAGGTGGAAGACAAGCGAGTGACATTTCTTAGCCCGAGCCGCAAGCAGATCAATCTCAATAAATTTTTTCTTTACATTATTAACATATCATAATTTTAAACTCGTATTCACAACTTCAAGAGAGCGTCAGTGGCGTAATGGCAAGGGCCGATACCTCCTGTCCGGGAGGTCATGGGTCGAACCCTGCTACGTACCAATGTGTTTTTTAATTACGACTTTATATGTACGTTTAACCGATGAAGGAAAACATCGTAAGGAAACCTGCACACGCCTGCTAAGAAACTCGAAGGTTGTGTGTGAAGTCCACCAACCCACATTGGGCTCTCGTGGCCGACTAAGACCCCATCACCCTAATTCAGGGTAGGCTCGAGCCCCTCGGAAGTATATGAGCTGATATCGGTGTGTGTTTGTGTCAAATAAAAATCTGTCTATTGTCTATATGATGACTCTCAACTTCTAAGGTTTACGAAAATGGCGCTTTTATTTAATTAGGCACTACTTAAGCATGCGTATGTATTTTGGGTTCCGTATTAAACAAGGAACCCTAATACTTTCACCATGTCTGTCTATCTGTCAGTCTGTCCGCAGTTTAGCTCAGAGAATATTAGTACTAGAAAGCTGTTATTTTATTAATCACGCCGACAAAGTGGTACAATAAAATTTTCAATATAAATAATAAGGTACCTCCCTATACATGTTAAGAGGGGCTCATTTTGTTTTCGGTAACGTACCCTATCCTGTGGGGTATCTATTTTTTGATTCAGGGATACGCTTGCGAAATATTAAGCTTTAAATTAATTTTAGTTAAAGTCAAGTGTACCAGCTAAACTGCTATTTCAGAAATTTAAAAGGAAAACAATCACGGCTAAGTAGGTTTTCTTAGTTTATATATTATTTAGTTTATATTATTTATTATTTTATTAGTCATAATAATAATAGTTAAAATGTGCAGTTGGATTTGTAATAAGTTCATAGATTTTCCATACAAAATGTTGTATTACCAACTGCAAATAAAATTTTGTTTTTTAAATATATATTTATTTTTTTAAAAGATTAAGGAACTCTATTTTGTGCGAGTCCAACTACCACTTGGAAAGTTTTTTTGTAACCGTAAATACGTAAAATTAGATAAGCATGTAACCTCCTTGGCAAAGATGATCTTGGTGTGACCTCTACGCTTCATGCTTCTTCATCTGACAGGCCACCGTGGGTAACATAAACTCCTTTTTTCACAAAGATATAACAAGAAGTTTCTCTGCGTGATCGAATCAGAAACGAGGAGATCCGTAGGAGAACCAAAGTAACCGAAATAGCTCTCAGATTTGCTAAACTTAAGTGGCAGTGGCCGTAGGGGCAGTAAAATTCTCGAGTAGCGACCACGCACCGGAAAAAGGCAGGCCTCCCACTCGGTGGACCGACGACCTGGTGAAGGTCGCGGGAAGCCGCTGGATTTGGCAGCGCACAACTGGTCGTCGTGGAGATCCTTGGGGGAGGCCTATGTCCAGCAGTGGACGTCCTTCGGCTAATATGATGATGATAACAAGAAGTTAAAAATATTTTGTCCCCTTGTTACACAAATAACTATTATCAAATAATTACTGGATACAACTGTGGGCGCAACTGAAAAGTTTCATTTTCATAAGAAAATGAAAATGCGATTTCATTGTTTAAATAAAAAAAAATGATTCTGTGAGAAACGGGCTTGCGGGTGTAGTCGAATGACAGTTTTTGCGTAGTATTTTTTTTATTTACAATTGTTAAGCCCTTAGTATTATCTCACCCGATGGTAAGTGACGATGATGCCGAAGATGAAAGCGGGCTTACCAAGATTCCCCAATGCAATGGACAACTGGCTATCTTATTTTCAAGCCGGAACACATCAATGTAGTTAACACTGATGTTTGGCGGCAAGACTTAGATAATATTATGATGGTAGCTAGCCAGGCGGACTTAGAAAATGCCCTACCACCAATCAAACCGAGTCTTACAAGTTGACCCCGCCTGGGATCGAACCCGCGATCTCCTGGTGTGAAGGAAATGAATGAATGAATTACGCCACGGAGGCGGTTAAAAATTTTTGCCTGTAAGTTGACGTTTTCTGAACTCTTTCTTTGTTGGGACTTCCCCCAAAATTGGCACTGACGCCGCCCCAGCCCCCAGCTCGTCCGGCTTTGGAAGCGATGTATACAATGTAGAAGAATAGGGATGACGAATGCTAGTCAACTGAGTTTTTTTTATCATCTGTCAAAAACTATATTTTGTT
The DNA here is from genome assembly GCA_947284805.1 of Coleophora flavipennella. Lineage (NCBI taxonomy): Eukaryota > Metazoa > Arthropoda > Insecta > Lepidoptera > Coleophoridae > Coleophora > Coleophora flavipennella. The sequence goes on from OX369257.1 coordinate 18,734,609, forward strand.
CTAAAAATTTTTGAAAACATAGCCGTGACGTCATAGTTTAGCAGCGCCATTTATGTACTCATTTTGTGATTATGGTGAATTAAAAATCGAAGACTTGATGGAAAACAAAACGAGTAAGGTTTTCCGAAGTTTAAGTAGGAGGGCAATTTAGTGATCAAGAGTTCATAATTTATTTCTGATCCCTATTGGCTCAGAGTAATTAGTATACTATATTGGTCTCCTTTTTGTAAGTAAAAAAAAGTTAGTAGACTGAAGCCATGCGATCGTAACTCAGTGTTACTAGCGTGGTTGGGACGATCAGGCAGGGTAACTGACCTGAAGCACGGTCATTATCTGGATGGGTTTGACTGTTAGTGGCTTTTTTCGCGATTGTTTCCGTGCTTCGCAAGGCACTTTAAGCCATTGGTGCTGGTTGCTATCACTAGATGGCAGTCTTTAAGCCGTGTCAGATGCCGTATAGGCGGCTTGTAGAACTTCTGACAGTGGGGTTCGTCACTATCCCTACAACCTCCACCAGCCTGGACGTAGTCCCCGTGTGTGCAGTATGGCCTTACCTTTCCTAATTTGGAAGATACCGGTGTCCACCCTGGACACTTCATACAACGGGCCAGAAACGATATTTCAAAAAAGGAATGACGGAACAAACAAAATGGCGGCGAAATCCTATACGTTCCACATCCAAACCGCAACCAATCTGTATCAATCTGGGTGACGAAGGGGTGAGGTCGCAATCTAGAGAGCGGCAGGGAGTGTCCATACTGTATGTTAGTACTAATATATATTGTACTTTGCCGGTGTCCCAGCAGTGGGAACGTTTATGGGTTGTAAACTATATGAGGTAAGGGGAAAATAGCGTCGGTTACCACGGTGTGCTCCTAACGACAGGTCCCGGGTTCATATCTGGGTACTCAATGTTGAGTTTTTAAAAACTTCCGAATATTTACAAATTTTTAGCTCGTATTTCGATTCTCGTGTTCCGATTCTTTTAAAGCTAGAAACTTTTAACTAGATACTCGAACTCTATACCGGTTTTAATGCTTTTGTTTAGATGAAATCTATTTAAGTAATAAGATCGCCCAAATTGTACGACTACTTTTTTTTATTTTTTTTTATTCACTATTGGTAAGCCCTCGGCATCATCTCACCTGATGGTAAGTGATGATGATGCCGAAGATGGAAGCGGGCTTACCAAGATTCCCCAACGTAATGGAGCACTGGTTATCTTATCTTCAAGCCGGAACACATCAATGTTGTTAACACTGATGTTTGGCGGCAAGACTTAGATAAGATGGTGGTAGCTAGCCAGGCGGGCTCAGAAAATGCCCTACCACTAACCAAACCGAATCTTACAAGTTGACCCACCGGGAATCGAACCCGCGACCTCCTGGTGTAAAGCGAATGGACTACCCATTACGCCACGGAGGCGGTTATACTATATTATAGAGTTATGATTTAATTAATGTAATGATTTTTTTGACGTGATAGTCTTGTAAATTGATGACACAGGCTGCACACATGAAAAAGTGTGACGTCATTGTCACGTTACGCCAGTGTTACGTCATTGTCACGTTACGCCAGTGTGACGACATTGTCCCGTTACGCCAGTGTGATGTCATTGTCACGTTACGCCAGTGTGACGTCATTGTCACGTTACGCCTGAGCCGAGCGTGCAAGCGAGAGTTCTACTAGTACTTGGACTTGGACGGACGGACGAACCGTCAAACAAGTGTGTCAATGGATTAAAAGTACTAAGCTTCCAGGAGCTTACAAGAGGTGTTCCAATGCTATCAATTCTTTGTGAGAAAATACAAAAGAGGACTTGGACAAGCACTTGGACGGACACTTGGACGGGGACTCGGATAGGGAATCGGACGGGTAATTGGACGGGGACTTAGACGGGTACTTGTTATCACGTTAAATTATCGTCCGTAAACCGACTTTACAGACAACCGGTTTTCAATGTATAATATGGTGTGTGCAATAAAGAGCATAAATTATAACTTATCTTATTTACAAACAATGAAAAAACCTGAACATTTGATTCAAGGTATCTAATTAAGGTCGCATTGCACACGTCTGTAGGTTTTAATCTTAAAGGTGGCCAGGAGTGATGCTAAGTGCAACACCAGGCAAACGCCACCTATCCCTTGGATAGGACAGTTAATTGTACGATACATTAAAAAAAGAGTGTGTGGTTTTATGAAACTACGGTAAAAGTGAAACTTTTTTTGACATTATAGACATCTACAGAGCACGAAACGATCATGGCTGCTCTCGTCTTGGACATACCGACCGTCACGCGACACACAGACGAAAAAATTTGAGATGATGTAATAATAGTTTCACTTTAAAAATAATAGCAATCTGTTCATATTGATACTTTTTCGATAACGGATTGAAATGAAACCTATGTTATGTATGAATACTGTACAATAGAACGCACTACTAAATCTGTATACAATAAAGGTACTTAATTTCTGTTACTGAATTTCAAACACTACAAATAAAAATAATCAGTCATCTTGGAGCAGAAACCCTTAATCAACTTGTGAGACTGAACCCTTAACCCGCGGGTGTGACAAAGTGATATCTTTATACTGTTAGGCAAGGTTAAAGCGTCAAAATACTTGAATGTCAACAACATTCAACCGTTAAGTTTTGTGTGGATGCGGTTTTACCGATTGCGGGAAATGTATTGCTTAAAATTTTAACTCGTAACGTATGGTCCTATGTGTCATTTTTATAGGCAATGACAGTAATGTTCATACATGTAATACTTTTTGAATAATTTATAAAGTTTACCTTACCAATTAAGGGACGCTTCGATTAGCACACTAGCGCCGCCAATAGAAATAAATAATTTAATAGTTTTAATGGACTTTCGTCGAAATCATTAAGTATTTTGCGCATATACGGGGTTACAAGGTGTTTTTTAAATTGTGTTGTATAACTTTACTCTCTCTTATCGTGTGGCAAAGTTACCGTGCTATCCAAGGGATAGACGACGTCGTTTGCCTGGTGTTGCACTTAGCATCACCCGCAGTCACGTGTATGCATTTAGATTTACACCTACGGACGTCTGCAACGCGACCTTCATACATATCTGGAATCAGATGTGCGTGTTTCCTCACGATGGTACCCTTCACCGTTAAAGCAATCGGTAATAAATGAACGTAAGTTTCGAAAAACTCATTGGTACATTGGCCGTGTGGGTGTGAACCTAGAACCTCTGGATAAGAAGACCGAGTCGTTACTTACTTATTAGCCTAAAGTTATGTTTGTCGATAGTATCAAAAGTGGCCACTTTTAGCAGTTTTGAAAAAAAAAGTAGCTTGTTTCTAATTGTTCGGAACCAAGCTAGATTAGCGCTCTGGTACTCAGCAACGGGAGGCGCCTTGTGATTGGCTGAGTCGACACGGCTAAACGACATCGTGAAATGTGGTTTTAGCGACAAACCCGGCGCCCGCTCAGCTGCGAAGTGCAGTATGTCAGTAGGTCACAGCAGGCGTCCAGATATAGACGCAATCTCGGAGTGGGCCACGGAGAGCGATCACGGAAAATCGCAGCCCCCTGCAGACACACACACAGAAATTGCGATATAAAACCGCGTGAATTGTGTCAACTGAGTGCCGCGTGGTGGTCTGTGAACTTGTACTTACCTAAATCAGACCCGGCTCTGACCGTGTGTTGAGTTTAGCGGATAGTGAACCAAATTTATGTACTTTACTCGACCATCGAGTTATTGTGAGTTTTGTCAGTACCAGTGTTCTTGATTTGAAGATTCCCGCACCTTTGAAGTAGAGATACAGGTCTTTGTGACATCCATTCATATACATACATACATTCACTACACAAAACACTTAAAACCTACCAACTTTTGACACCTACCTGCAATGATCTACGTCGAATTTGAGTTGTATCGATAACAGTGAGTAGTTAGATTTATTGCTTGTGTATTTGTTGTATTTATAGATTGTTTGTACTTAATGTACCAGCAACAGTCCACGGGGACTGCTTTAGATAATATAAAAACATCGCCCTTCAGTGCTTAAGGCTACGAGTAACACCGGTAGGTGATGCAGTGTCCCCTGTGTTATGGTGATTTCGTATCACCTGTGCTATCAAACCTAGCTTGTGTCTCCGTTTGCGGAACCTAGGCTTGAACTTGTATTCACTTATCGGCTTTAAGCACTGAACCCTTGGCGCTGCGTATGCAGCCAAGTCCACTTCCCCATCCGTGGGCCTGAGACACACACAAATCAATGGGCCCTGCATGCATCTTTGTTTAGGCCTGCGCGTGTCGAGCGGCGTTATTAACAGTTTACAGTTATAAAATGACAATTAAATAATAGTTGTTGCTCCTCTATATGCGCAAAATCCTACTATAGTATTATAAACGCGAAAGTTTGTAAGAATGTATAGATGTATGTTTGTTACTCTTTCTGGCTGAAATTTGGTAGGTAGACGGATTAGGATCTGGATTACGCATAGGATACTATTTTTGCCGCTCGCACCCTCGAAAAGTCATAGAAACGTTGTCCACGCGGGTGAAGCCGCGGGAAACAGCTAGTACTCGAAATTTCAAAGTCCAGAAGAATGACTAAATTATTTATTTTTACCAGCAGCGTTAGTGTGCTTAACGAATCTCCTTAAACACAACTTAGCTAAGAGGAAAATATTACATTTTTATTTTATATGATTGTTCAAGATTTGTGATTCTTGTTATACTCGTAGATAGTGATAAATTTCACAAGCCTCTACTTCTATAGGCGACAGTTACAGTATTTTTCAAGCGCTAAAAAGTTCTAGTTACAATAATATTAAATATGTAATTGAATTGTACACAGTGCAAGGGCGGACAAACTCGATCGTTCATTGAAGTGAATGTTCAATACCGGAAGCTGCTGTAGCCCGGTACTTACGTGCCCGCGATCGCATTTTACATCAGGGCACCGAGCAATTTGTACCTCCTCGTCACGCCATTGTTCCTGAGTTAGGAAACAAACTTGTACTCTCAAGTGTTTGCTCCGGGGCTCTTTAGTGAATTGTTATTCATAGCTTTGTTATAAACGCTCGCCCGCTCGGAAAGAGTGCTTCGTTCATTGTCTAATCTCTCTAGTTCTAAGGAAATTATCATTCTTTGTTCGCGTTTACTTTGCAACGAAGATAAAAATCAAGGGATTTGATGGTAAATGTAACGTTTTATAAGAATAAGAATCAAATTTAGTTACTCCATTATTTTTCAATGCAAAGATTTCCAGTTATTCTAGGAAAAAAAATTGCAAGAAAGATTTAAAATGAAATCGTGTCTTAGTTTTTCGATAATTTCATTTTTACGTGATCCAGTTTTCTGATGTTTTAATTTGCATGAAATATTTTTTTGGAAACCCTTTAACATTCGCAGTTCTAGAATATCTTTTGTTATACATTTTTCAAATCTAAATATCCGTTTAATGATCAAACAATTTGGTACGAGACCCGAGTTTATCTGGGGGCACGGTAGTGCCCCCGCCAAGACGAGCCAAGGGAAGCGCAAGGGCACTACCTTTACTCGAAGCGTTTCGTTGTTTTTTTGAACCCTCTTAACTTGGGTTTAGATTATACCAGATAAACAAAATTCTTGTGATATGATGAATATAGTATAAGAAGACTCATTAAACGTATAAAGTTTCAATTGCATAGCTCTTATACTAAAGATTTTGTTGATATCTAAAAAACCCTGGTCTCGCCACTGATTTAGGGTTACTTACTTATTAAAATTCTTAGGGTACTTTTTGAAGTCCTAAAAAGGTGAAACTTGGTATGTAAGCTAGTATTAGTACAAAAGCAACAAAAAAATCTAAAACTTGTAATTTTTACCCCCAACCTCTTAAATTAGGGGATGGTAGTTTGTATTTACCGACGCCTTACCAGGAATACTCGCAGGGCCAAAAATATGTCAAACTAGTTGTTCACCAGGAATACTCGGAGTGTCAAAACTTATAAAACTGGAGTGGTTAGTTTTTTTTATCCTTAATCCTTACTAATATTATAAATGTGAAAAAGTGTGTTTGTTTGTTTGTTAGTTAGTTTGTCACCTTTTCACGCTTGAATGCCTTGACCAATCTTTATGAAATTTGGCGTTCAGGTAGTCTGTGTCACGAAGAAGGACATAGGCTACTTTTTATCCTGACAAAATAGCATAATCTGATGCAGTTCCTGAGGGAACTAAAAAAATACTCTATTGTTGTGATTTTTTGCACAGAGACGGTTGAGTAGGTGGAAAAAGACATAATTTAAAAATAAATTACTAAAATACTCTAAGCTCCGAAAATTCAACTGCATTTGAGAATTTGTATATAACGTAAAAGTCTATGTGTGTATGTATGTGGGCATGTGTATGTATATATGTTACCTTTAAACTCCAAAACGGCTAGATAAATTTTGATGAGATTTTCAGGAAATCTTCAGATTATCCTAGCGAGTGCTCCTGTGAAGTTCGGTAGCAATCGAAAAAAAAAGCAGGCGGTACCGCGGGGCGGGCCGCTAGTACACTATAAAGTAAAAGATGCATCTTTGTGCAGATAACACACACGCAAATGCGACCTGATCCTAACCGAGTTTCTTACATATGTGTGTGTGTAGTGCAGGCACTTTACAGGATATCAAGAAAGGAGAGGAAAACTGGGAAAACCCAGGGAGGACAAGCGAGCGATCACCGGCGAAGCGTGGCCGCGGCAGTATGCTCTGACTCCCAGGGAGCGATGGTAGTCTCCGACGCACCTCCATTTTGCCCGAATTTCCCGCACCCAACCACGTGGTCACTGAACTCGCAAACTTTATAATTCGTGATGAGAGAACTTCGAAAAGACTTGTTTAGAACTTGTTGCGCGCTCTCGTTGTCGTCTCGTGTGCTCGTGTGGGTGAGATCACTTCAAAATGATGGACTTTTAACTGTGCGGCGCCACTTTGAATTTGTCTTCATGTAATGTAAGTTTTTTAAATTAAATTTAAGTCGATTTAAGGAAAAGTTAGCGTTCTATATTACTTACAAGTATAAGAACTAGAGGTACCTCACCGATTTTCTTTAACCAATGGTTTCTCAACGTCTGCTATATTTAACTACATAATAGGGGACCGGACTGCTAGTCATTTGAGTTACTTTTTATGATCTGACAAAAACGAAATTTTGTTCTAAAAATGTTTGAAATACCCACAAGTAACGTCATAGATTTTAAGCGTCATTGAGGAACTTATTTTGTGAATTTGATCAGTTAAAAATTTAAGGTGTGATGAAAAACAACTAAGGTTTTAACAACAAGTGAGGTTTTTAAAAACTTCAAGAGGAGAACAATCTAGAAAATCATATTTCAGAATTTATTTTTGATGCAGTTCAATCCCCCATTCCCCTGCACAATGGTAGACCTCTGGGGGGCCACTGATAATGGCATACGCGTGGCTACCTATTGGGCCAATAAGATATAAAATAACAAGAGTCAATATTCAAACCATCGATTCGAAAAGAAGAAGAAGATCCCCTATTATACTTACCTAAGCAGATAACAAAGGAAATTTTATTTTCCTTGTTTAAGCCAGTCTCCTCCTACTAACTATGTTATTGTATTCATAACGAAAGCGTATTAACTATGTGAGACGCGTTTGTGATGAGAAACATACAAAAAAATAATAATTAACTAACCGACGAAAAAACGGATTCTCAAGTCGACCCGTATATTTTTTTTAATGTATGATTATCGATCACGCATAACTTATTACACTGTATAGTCCAATTTCGATAATTCTTTTTTTTGGTGAGGTTCGTCTCATTAACATTTTTTGTAACTTAATGTTTCACGATGTCGTTAGGTACTCGATATCTTGCACCTGTCTATCTGTCTTCCACTGAACAACAACATACCTACTACCTTAACTAAAATGATTCTACTTTAAGTTATAAACTCTTTATAATAAACCAGTTTTGTGTTTACATAAAACTATCTTTATATTGGTAACTAACTAACTAACTTGATGAAATTTGGTATCATCATATAAGCCGAAAAACGTCCACTCCTGGACAAAAGCCTCCCCCAAGGATTTCCACGACGACCGGTCCTGCGCTGCCCGCATCCAGCGGCTTCCCGCGATCTTCACCAGGTCGTCGATGCACTACGTGGGAGGCTTTCCTACGCTGCGTTTTCTGGTGCGCGGTCGCCACTCGAGAACTATACTGCCCCAATGACCATCTGTTCTACGAGCTATGTGCCCTGACCACTGCCACTTCAGTTTAGCGATTTTGTGAGCTATGTCGGTTACTTTGGTTCTCCTGCGGATCTCCTCGTTTCTGATTCGATCGCGTAAGAAAATTCCGAGCACAGGCAGCACAGCTCGCTCCATTGCCCTTTGGGTGACCTTGAGCCTTTTTATGAGAAACATAATAAGCGACCATGTCTCATTTCCGTATGGCAACATCCACTGGTCAAAGACCAATCTTGATGAAATTTGGTATGCAGGCTACTTTTTATCCCTTGAAAATAGCTTAGCCCGACGCAGTTCCTGACGGAAATGAAAAATTTTTTTTTTTCGTTAATATCTTTAACATCGCAACGGAACAATGGATTTTTGTAATTTTTGCACAGAGATGGTTGAGGAGGTGGGAAATGACATAATTTACTCTTGTTATATCCTGACTTAGTCCCCGAGGGATCTGGGGAAAACTCATTGCACTTCACGCTCGCGCACGTCGAGCAACGGATTGAAGTGAGTTTTTGTATAAAATTGATTAAGGGAGTGGGAAATGAAATTATTTACTAATTAGTATATCCTGACTTAGTTCGCGAAAGATTTGGGAAAAACTCATGTCCATGCTCGCTAGCCGCTTGTGGCTCGCGCACCACTCACCGTCAAAGACAGTCATAAAAACGATGTCCAAGCGGGCGAAGCCGCGGGCGAAAGCTAATTTATAAAATAAATATAGATATACTCGTAGTAGGATCTGCCTGTTTTGGCATCAGTCAAAAGACGTCTACTGCTGGACATAGGCTTGCCACTGGTGGGGGGCAAGGGGGTTGCCATAATTGCCACACCAGCAAGGCAGGAGAATTTCAATATGGCACATATTAAAAGAGACTAAAAAGACACTAGGTTGTCGGAGCGTCGATGGCGTACCTCCTACCCGGGAGGCCGTGGTTCGAATTCTGCGTCGTACCAATGCGTTTTCGAATTTCGATTTCATATGTACGTTTACCTAATGCTGTCACAGTGAAGGAAAACGTCGTGAGGAAACCTGCACACGCCTGCGAAGAAACTCGAAGGCTGTGTGTGAAGTCGACCAACCCGCACTGGGTCCACGTGGTCGAGTAAGGCCCGATCGCCCTAATAAAGGGTAGTCTCGAGCCCCTCGATGGGGACGTATATGAGCTGATAAGAAATAGACACCAGTAAATATTGAGTAACTGCCCCTGGTTGGGAGAGGGGAGGAGGGGTTGCTGTAATTGCCACACTTGGCTGGAGGATTTTCATATTGCTTAAACTATTACAATATAAGACTAATTAGACTTTATCAAATATTAAGTAACTACCCACGAGTAGAGAGACACGTAATTATTTTGTGTTTTCATTAACTTTTGGATAATCAGATACGTAGCTTTCATATTCGGTTTTATTTTTATCACGCTTTTATTAGATTCACCTGTATGTTTGTATGTAACCGAGTCCTTTGGACTCGATTTTGACTTTATTATTTTCACCTTATATTAAGTATTATTTTTTACTTTTTAGTCTGATGTACTGTAAAAGCGTGTTTTTTAGTTTTTTAAAACTCTATTTTTGATATCAATGCTCAAATTATAGTGAATGCGCAAAACATTAACAATCCCAAAAAATACGCTGTGATTGTACATTGATTATTAAAAAATATAGCATAAACAATATACATCTTGAATAATGTATTTGTTGTGTTTTGTAAAAGGCTAACATTGACATAAATCCTCCTATTTTTAAGCTATTGCATAGCTTTTATCGCGGGCTTTGAGCTCGGCGACCGAATCAAGAAATTCCGTAACGAAAATAAAACCTAACACCCCACGCTCGGCTGAGTTCTAAAAAAACTTACAGTGCCATCTATTAGCGCTTTGCGGTACTAAAAGGACTTATTCAATTTTACTGGTGTAACTTTCTTAGTATTAATTTATTACATAAACATCCCGCGCCCCAAGGACTATATAGTACTGGTAAATACTGTATAAATAAAAAATAAATAAATTATTATAATTGCATTAGTTGATAAAAACTGCTATGCAATAGCTTTACCGCGGCAGTCCCTGAGTGCCACACGTTTTTTTATTTTATATTATCATCGACTAAAGGGGGAGCGATGCGCAATCTGCAAGCGGCTAAGGAGACTTTATGTTATATACAAACCGTGTCCTGATAATTAGGAAAACAACAAAAAATTCAAATCGGTCGAGCCATTTTCGAGTTTTTGCGAGACTTACGCACGGCTATATACAAGCTGGCCCAAATTATTATAACCCGACAACAGCCCTATCCCACAGATGACATTGTACCGTCAATAACAAGTGACCCGTTGTCCTACATCCTTGTATTGTTTACCTGATTGGCGTAAAACTACGCTGATTATGCCTGTCGGTCCCCCCCCCCCACCTCCCCCTCCATCGGCAGGGACAATGAAAACACATCTAATGAAAAGGATCTACATTGTTGTGTGGGTCGCCCGGAAATTAATTAGGTACGACGAGGCTCCGAAGCAAACAAAATCATGGTTCAGAAACGGGTGCCCGAATGTATGTAAAAGATAGTTTTAGGGCTCCGTACCAGGTAACGAGACCCTATTACTAAGCATACGCTGTCCGTCTGTCTGTCCGACTTTTAAAACGCTGTAATTTGAACCGCAGTAGGTGGTGGCTGAAATTTTCACAAAATGTAAAAATGTGTTTATTTATTTTTTTGTTTGTTACCTTTTCACGCTTCAACGCCTTGACCAATCTTGATGAACTTTGGCATAAAGGTAGCGTGTGTCACTGGAAAGAATATAAGCTACTTTTTATCCCGTGAAAATAGCATATCCCGATGTAGTTCCTGAGGGAACTAAAAAAAATACTCTTTCTTTGCTTAATTACTTTAACATCGCAACGGTACAATGGATTGTTGTGATTTTTTGCACAGAAATGGTTGAGCAGGACAAACATAAAATGACATAATTTACTAATTAGTATATCCTGACGTAAGTTCCCAAGGGATCTGGGGAAAACTCCTTTCCACGCTCGCGCACGTCGGCATCGCAACGAAGCAATGAAGTGATTGAAGTGATTTTTTGTATAGAAATGGTTGAGCGGTGGTAAGTGGCATAAACTGTTAATCAGAATAGCCCGATATAGTTCCTGAGGGATCTGGAGGACACTCATGTCTACGCTCGGCTCGCGCACTACTTACCCTCAGAGGCAGTCATAAAAACGATTTCCACGCGGGCGAAGCCGCGGGCAAAAGCTAGTATGTATGTTATAATAAATAAATAAATAAATATAAAAAGGGATTTAATTTTTTTTTCATTAATAAGTGAATGAAAAAAAAAGTTAAATGTTTTGTAAGGGCAGTAAGTCTGCATCGATAATTATATACTTAGATGCCTTTATTTTCTTAATCTTTTAATTGAAACAATCTAGGTATAAGATTCACTTCTTCTGACATCTCGATTTACTACTCTTATTAAATGTTTAACGGCCAAGTCACCCGTTTTCTTTTACTTACTTTGTACTTGGCTCTTTATTTTTTTTCACAACTTTTTTATGGCCACGTATTTTTAATCGAGACTTGGCATGTTTCACATATCATTTTTATTTCACTTCTTTTGTACGAACAGTACTTTGAATTTTCTGGAGGACTTTTCGTTTTGCTAAATTTTTATGTTAGTTTTTTAAAAATGCATCATTTAAAAAAAACCGTTTTCCTTTGTACCAAAACCTATATTTGCACCAAACTTCAAGTTAGTAGGTAAGCTAGAAGTACTTTAGATTTTTTAAGACCGTTGAGTAAGTGAGTGAAAATAAGGGAACTTTGATTTGATATATTTAACTATATTAGGAACAGTCTTCTAATTTGGGGATAGACGTAGGTTAAGTGAGTACTATGGGTCATTAAAATTTCATACTTCTACCTATATCCAGAACGAAGATACAAGAAGGCTTAAAAGCACCGTGAGCTGCTTCGAGAAAAAAATAAAACGGCATGTTCGACTTGGCGGGGGCACTCCCGTACCACTAGATACCTACCCACCACATTTTCGTGTTTCGTTATCTACGATCTGACGTTGTGCGCCCTGGGCGAGATTCACGTTAACATTGCACACGTCGACCGAAAACTGACATTAAAATCCTGTTGGAAATCATGTCGTTCATGAATTCGTTGTTTTTAATATGATCATTAGTAAGTAAGTATGAGCGTCGGTGGTGTAACGGCTAGGGCCACCGCCTCCTGTCCAGGAGGTCGTGGTTTGAATCCCGCCACGTACGAATGTGATTTCGATTTTCGATTTCATATGTACGTTTGTCCGACGCTCTTACGGTGAAGAAAATCATCGTGAGGAAACCTGCACACACCTGGCGGAGAAACTCGAAGGTTGTGTGTGAAGTCGACCAAAACGCACTGGGCCCACGTGGTCAACTAAGGCCCGATCGCCCTAATTCAGGGCAGGCTCGAGCCCCTCGGTGGGTACGTATATGAGCTGATATGTGTGAAGTTACTAGGTAGTGATTGCTAAATTTAACTGTTTAAATGAGCACAAAGTAAGCAATTATCTGCATAAGTTGAAAACGCGTTAGAAGTACCCACTAACAATTGGTTTAATTGACTCTTAAGATTGGACTTTATTAGAGTTTTGTTTTTATCCACAATTGATAAACTCTTGGCATCATCTCACCTGATGATAAGTGACGATTATGCCGAAGATGGAAGCGGGCTTACCAAGTTTCACGTTAGGGGAATTGCGTTGGCAACATGGAGATCAGGCTATCTTATCTTCAAGTCGGAACACATCAATGTTGTTATGACACCAACCAAACCGGGTCTTACAAGCTGACCCCACCGGGAATCGAACCCGCAACCTCCTGGTGTGAAGCGAATGGACTAACTATTACGCCACGGAGGCGATTCCAGTAGTAAGAATAAACAAATACGATAACACAAATAATTCTACTTGGTAATTGTTCCAGGTCCTATCTATCTTTCTTATCATTTTAATGACTTCTTCGTGATTATGGGGCCAAATAGATAAATCTTAACTACAATTGGACCCTTGTAGGCGATGCTGTTGTCGAGGTCCATTCGAGATTTTTAAACAAGGAAACAGACAACAGATAGCCTAAACCTGTGTGTTTAGAAGCATGAAATTTTGCACAGGATTTATGTATATCTATATTGAAATGATTTTTGATTGGAAATAAATTGTTAGGTGAGATGATGCCAAGGGCTTACCAATTGTGAATTAAAAAAAATCTTCATCGTCTGTCGCAGTCGGGCCAACACAAGTTAACAATAAACATTACACTTACTTAGTAGCAAAGAATAAAGCTACTATGTCAGACTTGATAAAAAATACATTTTAATGTTTTTGTATGGGAGGAACCTTAATTAAATTATTCCTGGCATAATAAAGTACCCAGTGCAGTAGAACTTAATGAGTCTTTGTTATTTACAAAGTTTTATTTAATAGTTCGCTCATACTCATAAATACGTCCAGTTGTTTGGAAACTAGAGCACCGGACGGACGTACAGATACACATATATTTTTTTTGTTTTTGGACTCTATTGTGTCAGACAAATCCCAAATTTCAACTTTGATATTTTGCCATCGCAATACCTTCTTCACTTTTTAGTCGCTTGAAAGTAAAAATCGCACACTTTATGGGCAGCCATTAAAATCGGGCCAAAGCTTAGCGAACAATAATGTAATAACAACAATAATAATTAAACAGGCTGTAACAAAATATTAAATATATTGTAACAAAATAATCAAACAAGCTGTAACAAAATAATTAAATAGGTTAAACAAAATAGTTAAACAGGCTGTAAAAAAATAATTAAATATGCTGTAATAAAATTATTAAACAGGCTGTAACAAAATAATTAAACAGGCTTTAAAAATAACTAAACAGGCTGTTACAAAATAACTAAACAGGCTGTAACAAAATAATTAAACAGGCTTTAAAAATAACTAAACAGGCTGTTACAAAATAACTAAACAGGCTGTAACAAAATAATTAAACAGGCTTTAAAAATAACTAAACAGGCTGTTACAAAATAACTAAACAGGCTGTAACAAAATAATTAAACAGGCTTTAAAAATAACTAAACAGGCTCTAACAAAATAATTAAACAGGCTTTAAAAATAACTAAACAGGCTCTAACAAAATTGGTATAGGAGCCGTTAACTGGGTCTTCTACTTCACTCTTCCCAAGAGACCCATAGTCAATTCCCAAGAGACTCATTAATAAAACTTTAGTGGAATTCTAGTTTTTGCTTCATATTGAAAAAAAAAACTTGCTTACTCTTTGAAGTATTTTTTTGTGACTTGGTTTTAACATGGTGCTTGCTTTGAAATCTTTCTTTTGACCGAACGAGCGCGAAGCGCCTTCATTTCAGCTTCATTATAATGCTTTTGTATGTCTGTCCGGCGGATATCAGGCTGTTTTCCTCTACAGGTCGCATTCCTCAACCGATTGCCGTGAAATGTTGTAAGCAGGTTCGATTTATGTTGATTCAGTTTTTAGATTTTAGAAAACATAAAAATATCGTATTTCAGCCATTTCTTAAATTTCGCGAAGTGTACAGCTCACAGACCCACTTTTAACTTAGTAAGGTGAAGCATATCGTTTCATAATTTTTGTGTTAGGCGTTTTTACGCAACTGCCTCAGAAGGAGGGTTATGTTTTTCGAATGTATGTATGTAAATTTCTATGTTTCCTGCCACAGCCTAAACGGCTTGAAGGATTTTAACTTATGAGGTATCGTTAGATTCGTCTTGATCTCGTGCATGACAAAGGATACACATTTACCCGACTGGACTAAAACAGAGGTTAAGTTTTTACGCAGTCGGGTTTTCAATTTTTAATGAATTCCTAAAGTTATTTATATCACGCTATATTGTTGTAGTCGCGCAAATAGTACATTTGCAGATAGCTGTTACGATGTGCTACGCGCTACGTGTTTACTACGATGTTCTACGCGCTACGTGTATACTACGATGTGCTACGCGCTACGTGTGTACTACGATATGCTACGCGCTAAGTGTGTACTACGATGTGCTACGCGCTACGTGTGTACTACGATGTGCTATGCGCTACTTGTGTACTACGATGTGCTACGCGCTACGTATATACTACGATGTGCTACGCGCTACGTGTGTACTACGAGAACATAATCAGCAGTCTCTCTTCCCTTATCGTGATGTCCTTATTGGTACATTGACCGTCCCTGAATTGAAACCTGGTGCTATCCAAAAAACAGACTGTCGTTGTCTGGTGTTGCACACAGCATCATATCCGGTCACATGTTGGGCTTTTAGATTTAATCCTACGGACGTGTGCAACGCGACCTTTTGACATATCTGAAATCAAATGTGTGCAGGCATCTGGAACATAACCGTCTCCGTGGCGTAATGGTTAGACTATTAGCTTTAAATCAAGAGGTCATAGGTTTGATTCCTGGTGGTGTCTAACTTTGTAAGACTTAGTATGGTTGGTGAAAAGGCATTTTATAAGCCCGCCTGGCTACCTTCCAGCATATTCATTAATTTTAATTATTAATTCATTCATTCATTTAAATATATTTCGGCCCCTACGATACAGGCCTCGCCTAATGTGGGGACCACTACTTACCGTATTATCGTTAAACTGTGTTTTTGGTAATGAAATAAATTTATTATTAACACTCTTTTAAAGATACTGAACTGGTTCATTGTGAACAACTTATTATTAAATGCTAAGAAAACAAAATGTATAAAATTTTGTTTGCCAAATGTAAAAAAGGTAATAAATTAGATTATATTAGACAGTATATTATTATTATTAGACAGTAATAAATTAGAATTTGTAAATACCACGGTGTTCCTTGGTATAACTTTGGATGTTTCACTTCAATGGGGACCACACATTGAAACTTTAGCGGCAAGGCTTAGTTCAGCTGCTTGTGCCGTTAAGAAAATAAGACAGTTAACGGATGTAGATACTGCGAGACTAGTGTATTTTAGTTACTTCCATAGTATAATGTCTTATGGCATATTACTGTAGGGGCATGCGGCTGATATAGAAACTATTTTCATCCTGCAGAAAAGAGCTATCCGCGCAATCTATTAGATGCGATCACGTGAATCGTTACAGAATAAGTTCAAAGAAATCAATATTTTAACTGTTGCTAATCAATTTATATATGAAAACATCATGTACGTTCGTAAGAATTTGCATTTATTTCCTAAAAACAGTGACAGGCATAATTTGAATTTAAGAAATGTAAATAAAATAGATATAGCCTTTTCGAGACTGAGTAAAGTTAAAAAGTCATTTGTGGTGCAGTGTATAAGATTCTACAATAAAATTCCAGAAAATGTAACTACATAGTTTGTCAGAGAATTAATTCAAGGCTCATGTCAAAAAAATTTGTGCTCTAGAGGATATTATAAATAATAGATTATGTAAATGACAAAGATATATATGTTGATTCTATATCAAATACCATTACCTGAGACAGTAATTTGAATCATGACATTATTTGTAATATACATTTTTTTTTGGTTTGACTATTTAAAAGTGTGTGTAAACACCTATTTGAAATAAATTGTTTTGACTTTTGAGTTTTTGAGTTTTGATTATTTATTACTATTATTATTTATCTAAATCTTGCCGCCAAATAACAATACTAACAGCATCGATGGTGTATGTTGGTAAGTCCGCTTTCATCATCAGCTTCATCATTACTTACGATCAGGTGAGATGATGGCAATGGTTGATAAAAACCCGGCTAAATGTGAGTCAGACTCACGTCCAGAAAGTTTTGTACCACCACACCTCTTGCCACAGCTAAAAAAGAGCATCGATGGCGTAAAGGCAAGGGCCGCTACCTCCTATCTGGGAAATCGTGGTTCGAGTCCTGCCACGTACCAATGTGTTTTCGAATTTCGATCTCATATGTACGTTTATCCGACGCTCTTACGGTGAAGGAAATCATCGTGAGGAAACCTGCACACGCCTTCGAAGAAACTCGAAGGTTGTGTGTGAAGTCGACCAACCCGTACTGGGCCCGCGTGGTCGACTAAGGTCCGATCGCCCTAATTCAGGGTAGGCTCGAGCCCCTCGGTGGGGACGTATTTATGAGTTGATGTGATGATCATTAATGACCTTGAAAAGGGGTATATAGTAACATTCTTAGCACAGCGGCGCTCCAAAATTCGAGATTTTATTGAATAAATCGAAAATGTTAAATTTTATTGTGGTACTCAGACTTTCGAAGGTATTTAGGGTTCCGTACCTCAAAAGGAAAAAAGAAACCCTTATAGAATCACTCGTATGTCTGTTTGTCCGTCCGTCTGTCACAGACGATTTTCTCAGAAACTACTGGACCGATTGAGTTAAAATTGCTAAACATATGTAAGTAAATGACAAAAAAATGGTCATTTTGAAACCTTTAGGGGGTAAATTTAAAAATAAAAATATAAGTCTCTCAAATTATATGATGTGACATTTCATATCAAAGGTCTTTTATAAATTTAAAATAAACAGTTTTGAAGTTATTTAAGAAAATAGACCAAAGGGCTTATCAACTGTGGATTAAAAGAAATTAAACAAATTGACCGCACCGGAAAACGTAGCGTAGGCAGGCCTCCCACGCGGTGGACCGATGACCTGGTGAAGATCGCGGGAAGCCGATGGATGCGGGCAGCGCAGGACCGGTCGTCGTGGAAATCCTTGGGGGAGGCTTTTGTCCAGCAGTGGACGATTTGTGGCTGATATGATGAAACAAATTGACCATTCTTTCTTATCTCCAAAACTACTGGAGCCTAAAATTTTGAAAAAAAAAACACTGTTCATGATGTTAACTGCATAGTTTACAGAAAAATCTATGAGAAAATTCTACCGTTATTACAGGATAAATTGAATTTCCAAAGTCCGATTGTTTAGAAACTAGCGAAACCTAGTGGGATCGACTAGTATATTCTACGTATTTAATTTACGTAGTAATACGATTACAACAATTAGTTCCCTTTTATCTATATTTACAGATGGCGCTGTACATGAAATTAGTTTTTGGTGGTGGAACCCTTAGTGCGCGAGTTTGACTCGCACCTGGCAGGTTTTTTAGGTAGTATGCTTATATGAGTTGTTATGTTAGTATAAATTGACATGAGTGTAATTTAAGAGGTAACTCACGATTTATTTTTATCGAGGAAATTAAATTATTTATTTATTTGTTTAAAACCGTATCTACAATGTCCAACACTTGGTTACGTCAACCTATCCTAATTACACTAAAGTTCAATTCAGACAGTATCACCACAGAGAGAAAGACAAAAAAAAACACATGTTTTTTATGAGCTATCATGCTTCCACTATAGTCAGCCCGCAGTCAGAAATTCTGTCATATGTTATCTTTTTATTTATAAACTAGCTAGCTTTTGTCCATGGCTTCGCTTGCGTGGACATCGTTGTCATGACTGTCTACTAGGGTGAGTGGTAAGCGAGCCGCAAGCGGCTCGCGAGCGCGGACATAGGTTTTCCTTAGACCCCTTTAGGAACGATTTCGGGCTATTCTGATTAGAAGTCTATGTCACTTCCCACCCCCTCAACCAAACAAAAAACCACTTCAGTCCGTAGCTCCGTTGCGACGCTGACGTGCGCGAGCGCGGAATTGAGTTTTCCTCAGATCCCTCGGGAACCATGTCAGGATATGCTAATTAGTAAATAATGTCATTTCCCACCCCCTCAGTCATCTCTGTGCAAAAAATCACAGCAATCCATTGTTCCGTTGCAATGTTAAAGAAACTAACCAAAAAAAAGTGTATATTTTCAGTTTCCTCAGGAACTGCATCGGACTATGCTATTTTCACGGGATAAAAAGTAGCCTGTGTCCTTTCCAGCGACACAAGCTACCTGCATGCAAAATTTATTCGAGATTGGTTAAGGTGTCGAAGCGTGAAAAGGTAACAAACAAACAAACAAATAAACACATTTTCACATTTATTATATTAGTAAGGATAGGGTTTAAACATTATTGAGATAAATAATTTCTCAAATGTTATTTATGCTTATATATACTGTTCACGCTTTCGTGTTTGGCGCGCTATTTACGAAGCATAAAATTTAAAGTTTTTTTTTACTTTTTCGAGCTTGCAGTGCGGTATGTACGTACGAACGTAAAGTAGAGGAAGTATTGTTATGGCAAGAAAACAGTTTTTCCAATTTTCTTTGTAACACCCCCGCCCCCCTATTTAAAATATATAAATATAAATATATAAATATAACTAACTAAACCTACCTATAATAATACATACGTGCATACAACATACAACCTACCGCTATCTACCTATAAGAAGTATGTAAACTATACTTGATTTTTATTGCATTTTAAAATACGATTAAACGTTTGGCCAGATCGTCTAGAGAACCCTAAATTGTGACCGCAGTAACTCAGAGTCTTTTTGAAGGCGAATGACAAGTTATTTTTTAAGAGATTAATCCATCATGTTGTGTTCGGACGAGCGATGTAGTCTAACCCGTAATTTTGAAGTATTTCGCGCGGAACCCTAGTTTCCCTACTGTGATTGGTCCCTATTTTGGGCCCCCCCAAAATGGGAAGGGTAGCTAGCCCCCAGTGCTCGGAATAACGTAATACTTGACTGACGTCAGTACTGCATTATTTTGGTGATTAAAACAATGTACATCTAACTCAAAGTAATTGAACGAGCGATTTTAGCTCTACACAGATAATTATAACTACGTGAGCCCCGCTAGCTACTGTCTCTGGCAGGCCACTAAGGTACATGATCAGAGTCCACCCTCTTCAAGTGTATTTTAATTAAGCTACACGACAATGTAAAGTGTGCTATGCCGTGTTCCACCCGAATCCCAAAGCTAGTGTATATAAAACGCTTGTGAGGCGCCTTATTATACGTGTATAGTGTGAACTATAGCTGAGTCTTTACAGCCATAGCTTGTCCATCCCTACTCGTCAGGTAGGATTAATACCTTCGAGCAGCGATTGATCGCGAATACATATTAGCACTAGGTACTAAAATAAAGTAGATATTCCGACTTGAATGTCGCTCATCCTGTGAGAAGAGCACTACGGAATGTGAAATAAGTAGTTGATCTACTAATATGGTTCTTAGACCTGGAACTGTGCCATACAGTTGTATATAATGATATAAAGACCTGTGGTCTATATAACTAGAGCGAAATGGACACGATATCCATCGTGCCGCCGGCTCCAAAATAATACATAGTGTTAAAGCTCTGTCTTTAGACGTAGCAAACCCTTGATAAAGGGCGAAAGTAATGTCAGTTTAATAGTTTGGCTGAACGTGAAGAACAACGAACCAACACAGTCGCAACCCACTGTGAGACCCACGCGAATCATAGTCGCGGCATCACAATTAGGTCAAAGCGAGAAGGCGTGTAAGCCAAGTGTTTGGTCGAGGCGCTAGTTCAGGACGCAATAGGAGCCGACAGGACCCGGACACCGTGAACACTGCCCATAATATCCGAAAACCGTAGAATAGATTTAGTTTCTAAATCTAGCGCATATCAACTGACCCTAGCTACGGTTACCATCAGGATGGGTCGGCTACCTTCATCATAATCGGTCTTACTATAATCACTATTAGTAAGGCGCGAACGCCTAACCTATTCGTATGTTTGCTCAATACCTTCCTAGACGCTTGGTCCGATTCAGGTGAAATTCTGCCAAGGCATGCTTGTGATAAGCTACAGATAGGACCTACCTATCTAAAATTACTTTAGTATCAGAATAGGCGAAGCTCGAACTCCTATAGTTTGTTTGTTAGTCCATTACATTTATCCCATAAAAGTGTGGACAGATTTAGCTAAAATTTGGTAAAATTAGGAGTTGTTCATATCTATGAACCACTGAACTACATATCTAGCCCATATTGCATGGAGCTTGGTAAACAGCCATCTCAAGTATGACATAGGCCTTCCCGCGACAGCATAGCGCCGTACTATCTCGAATGAGATTAGTGAACTGAGCGGACCACGTGTTCACGGAACCCTAAAACTTATGATGCCGCGTGGCACTTGCAATGAAGGCAGTTCGATAAAATAAACCTTCCCTTCGATAGCATAGCACTGTACTACCCCGAATGAAGTTAGTGAACTGAATGGACCACGTGTTCACGGAACCTTAAAACTTATAATGCCGCGTGGCACCTGCAATGACGGCAGTTTGTAATTAAATAAAATGTGGGCATCGCTTAGACATACCTACTATTTATTCGCTAATATGATTCGTTTCTTCCTAATAGCGATATTCCTAACCTTAATTCACTATTCCCTAGTAATAGATTATTAACTAGATTTCCTACAGCACTGTACTAGCCCGAATGAAATTAATGACCTCGTGCTCACGAAACCCTAAAGCTTGTGATACCGCGTGTCACCTGCAGTGACGGCAGTTCGATAAAGTAAAACGTGGGCATCGCTTAGACCTACCTACTATTTATTCACTAATATGATTCGTTTTTCTTCCTAATAACGTCATCCCAAAACCTAATTCGCTACTCCCTAGTATTAGATTTATTAACTAGATTTCCTACAGATCGCTTCCCCCCCCCCTAACTCAGCCCTAGTTTTCCCTATCCTAGCGAGATAGCTAAGTATTTCGAGAGCTAAATTTTATTTGATGTCCATGTCTCAACAAATAGTTACAACTCGTGGCGGCTTTATTCGTCTTTCCCCCGGGGTACTAAACCAACCGTGCCTTCGAGAAGAACCAAATTAGGTGTAGTGTGTCATGGTGTGGTGTGTACCTAAAGCTAACTTGTGTCCTAGTTCCCTACGGCTAAAGTGTACCTGCCCTGAATAAGAAATGCCGCTGCCACGACAGACCAGGTCTGCCGCTTCGCTGCACCTCCTAAACAGTGTGTTTGGATGGGATTTGGATAGGTAAGGCCTGTCCCAAATACGGTGGCTCCGTACATGAGTGCGCTAACGCATGTCCAACCTGTGGTCCTCATGACGGTAGGCCGTAAGATGGTACAGTCAGGATGTTCCGGCCATAACCAAACTTGGGTCGCTAGCCAGGCAAGCCCTCCTGTCAGCTTGCTTTCGGCACTTGCATTGATAAACCCACGCTTCGTTGTCACGGTTGCGTATCCACGTGAATTAAATCAACTAGCCTTCCTGAAAACATGAACTACCAACCTGGTCACTTGACGATACCTTCAGCTAGCAACCGACCTGGCATCTTGTTTCAATTCCTAGATCCCAGCTCGATTGCCCACTGTACCTCACTTCCTAACTGCACTAAACTATGGCTTGATCCCAGGTAGGAGCCCGAACTTTCGAAGGCAAATAACTAGGATTTCGGCCACACTAAATTCTATTCTAAACTCACAATATAAAGTGAGATTCCTAAGTTAATTCGCGACTAATAAGTACTTGGCGTGACACTTGCCCGGGGCGTGCGGCAGCTGTTCTTCGGATACGTCCTCCTCCTCTGATGGTCTGTACGACTGAATCCCGCTGCGTCCGCGTGTCCGTGGTTTTAAAAGCTTTCACACAGATGCAGCCTCGGCAGCGCGCGGGCCGCCGCACACATACATCCGACCTCGTGGTCGAACTGCGCGAGCGCCGGCCGCTGTCCGGACGCAGACAGGGCGGCGCCTCTATCCCTTTAGCCTCGCTTTTCGCGCCATTTATTACCTAAGGCAATCTGTTATAACGTGCGCACCGCGTGGTTCGAATGACGACCGACAGGCGGCAGTCTGGTTTCTCGGAAATAATCCCTGAGCTAATTTGTTTCAATAACTGTCTATTCACTCGACTCGAGGTTAATCCTCACCCGACCGAACAAAACTAGTTATGTTTTTCCCAATAGACAGATTCCGATTAGTCTATCAAGACTTACTGTATTACCTATAAATATTTATTTATACATATGGATCGTTACAATCCAACCCCCTGAAAATTTTTAAAAATAGAATTCAGAGAATTGTCTTTTTGAAATTTTCAAAATAGCTAATAACTATTAAAATTTCCTGTTGGCACATTCTCCCCCACGTGTGGTGTGTATTTAAACCAGGCATGTCATTTATTGTCCCTTGATTGATACGCTCAACCATAAACAAAACCAGATTAGCACAGGACCAGCTCCTGCCATCACAGAGGAGTTCGAACGGGCATTTCGGGTGTGAGTCGAAGCCACTGCTACGTTCGCGCATAGGCGTATACATTGAGTGGACCACTAGCTTCCAATTCCCCACGCACCAGGAAACTCTACTGGCATACGCGCATTAGTAAATTGTCAATCTAGTTTACCTCTCCAAACTGTCTGTGATATAACACAAGCGTTTCCCGCGACAATCAGCCAAGTTCTCCAAATAGAGCTTCCCCCAAGTGACAATAGAATCTTACCTTGGAGTATGTATAGTGTATAAGTCCAGTTCTTAGCTTCTGGTAGAGTAATTAGCCCAAACCAACGTAATGTAAAACTCAAAAGAACAAATTGTTGGTTCGTACTATTTTTGTATTCATGAAGTAGGACAGCGTGTGCCAACAGCTGACTCAGATATCCAGTATTTGTTGACTCTCCTTCAAGACCACACTTTCCCTTAATTTACCCCCAAAATATCAAAGCAACTCACTCAAAACCACTTTTCACATCACTCTCAAACAGCCTTTTGTGGTATTCCAATCCTGGAAAGGTCAACAAATCCCCATCTTCAGCCAGGATATTTATTGTAGTCAACACAAGAGATTACGTAAACCTATTTATTCAAGTATTAAAACACAATTCTCACAGTTTATAACCAAAACCCTCATCTTGCAAATATGAGAAAATAATATTTACTTCCAATGACAGATTGTGACTTCGTTCTAAAATCAGATCCGAAAATTGAAAACAAATGAGCGCTAATATTTAACGCACCAAAGATGACCTACTTTCACCACAACCCGGCACAACCTATATAAGAGTAATAAATAATTGAAGCAGCATGCATCATTGCAAACTTAAAACTAACCGCAACCTTGTAAAACTAATACCGACTCCCCACCTTTCCTATTCATGCGTAATTTCACTACATTTAGCAAGATTATAATATTTTTATTATAATCCTACTGTACCTTCTAATTTTATTACTAAAATTAGCCATTCACCAAAGCGTAGATATGCTAATGTTGAAGTAACATAGCTTCGCTGTACCTGTTATTCAAACATACCTTTACACATTTTACCGGGTTATCGAAATAAAAGACAAGTGTTTTTTTTTTTTCAATTTCATTTTAAACTAGGTAATAAAACTCAATCGATATTAAAACATTTAATTAAAAAATATCACAATTGTTATTCCGATGGCGTCTCCTTTTAACTTAAACTTATAAAACCTAACCCCCTTTTTTTTCTTCGTGCGATAAGTCCCCGACTGCAAATAATTCCTAAACGCACGCGACACCTGAACTACGCTAGCGCCATTACTTATAAGCGGCAAGTCGACAGACTTTTATATCTGTGACAAACTCACTGTGCAAACTCAAATGGTCAGCGACACCTTGTGAAAACAGGCCGAACTACACGACAATTGTCTTGCATCAATATTCGATCGAATGAAATAAAATATCTCCATTCTATTGAATAAATTCTATTATCGCCTAGTAAGTTTGAAATTCTATGAAACATTGTTTTAAATAAAACCGTAAAATGTTTTGAACAAAATGTATGACCCGTGACGCCATCTATTGAAAGAATGACAAACTAACTCATTCACACCTTCTCTGTGGCAAAAGATCACAACCTTTTAGCTTTTAGTAGCTACTATATTATATTCGTAAATTGTGCCGCAATCAAGACATTTGAAGGAAATAGTAGGTACTAGCACTGCTTACCTATTTTCCTGTTTTTTTTTTTATAATATTATACAAATAACTAATTATTGGTACAGTATTTAATTAAAAGAAAGTAGAATGTTCCAGCTAAAATTTCCGCTGTTGTAAGACCGACTTAGAAATCTATTGCGCTAAACAAATAAGATCAAAACTGAAGTGTGCACTTCCTATGTATCTAATAATGTGACTATGTGTTTGTCTCAACTTCACTCCCAATCTCCTGAACTACGTACGTCTATACTATTTTATGGCTCGAGCCCCTTGGTGGGGACGCAAATGAGCTGATGTGATGATGATGATGATACTATTTTAGTTTCTTCTATAAATACGTGAGGATTTCTTAAAAAAATAAACCCTTGACTAATCGTCTAACTTATAGATTCTCCAACTTACCTACGTACCGAATAATAACCTATGCTTTTTTTTATGTACTCTGCCCGAATAATCCGAATAATTACCTACTTGTCCGAATAATACGAATAACTAGCTACCTACTAGTAATAAAAGTTTCATACTGAATGATCTTTAAGATTGAACTAATGATAAGACCTTATTTATTAGTTTTGAATGATGTTTTAAATTACTTAAAATGTATGTACCTATTTTAGAATTTTATCTCATCTACCTATTTTACACACTGAGATGTGAAATGTTTGGAAATAATTTATTTTTACTGTTAAAAGGTTTTCCTAATTTAAATTGGTAAGCAAGTTTAAGGTACCTACACCTTTAGGATAATTTACCTATTTATGTACCTTATATGCTTATCCTAGGCGCTATTTCCGAGATATCTTTATCAAAACAACAATTTTTTTTTCCAAAATGCATCCATATCCAACATTTACATAAGGTAAATGTAGGTAGGTAATTAAACCAGAGACAACTAAGTTTTCTTTTCTACCCACCTAACCTACTTAAATCATTACCAATGTTACACACGCGAAACCTTGCATGTACGGATGTATGTATGTTTGTTACTCCTTCACACAAAGCTACCTAACGTACCTAGCTGAATGACTTTAGTAGGCAAATAGCTTAGGATCCGAATTAACACTTTGGCACCCTTCTCTCCACACCCGCGATCCGCTTGCGTCTCGCGCACCCCCGGAACCTGCTTCCGCTAGCTATGCCACTAGCCATTCTCACTACCTTTTAACCAACTAGTCCTACGAGATACGTTAAAGGGAATCAAGTACACTAATATAGTTCACTTTTAAAAATACTACTTAATAATGCGTAAAAGAGTGCATATATTAGACACCTAAAACTTTTCTATAAAATGTTTTTAACTAAAATTTAAAAGTTAGCCTACTTATGTATTTATTGTCATTTCAATTTATTTACCTACACCTTGGACGCAGCTTAGTCTAGTGAAGGCATTATTTATAGGTAAAACTAGATTTCCTACTAGTCACCTACACTTACAGTGAAACGATATTAAACTTAAAACAAGTTACATAGATACATGTAAGTAACCCTATTCCAGTAGAATAGCGCAGCTTAGATACATGAATAAAAGAATTATGTTATATTCAAATGAGCTAAATCAAATAAGTACCTACTTCATTCAAAATTATATTTAACTGGTTTTTTCGAAACACCCTATTTTCGAATAAGTTTATATTATTTGATCCCATGGTTATTTTTGTTATGTGTACCCTTCCTATATCATTTTTTAAATGACAACAAACAAAATGCTACCTATTTTAAAATACACCTACAAATTGTTCTCCGCGCACACTGACGTACTCATTCATTTTAGCACCATAAGGTTACCTAACTACCGCGTATATACAGTGGCCCTATAAAATATAAGTCTAGCATTCCATCAAGCCGATTTTATTTTGATTCCTAGTAGAAGACTCGTCAACCCCCCGATCTTAAAGATTTTAAAATAAAACCCAGGTTTAATTTTCTATCTTTGAAATAGGATAAGATAAATATTCTCTATTGTACGTACAAAAGGAAACACATATGATCTTGCAAAACACGCAACTAGATGCAAGGCGGCCTTATCGCTCCAAACGACCTCTTTCGGCATCCTTTGTCGATCGGAAGAGACAAAAGTGAAACTATATGCGGGCACTCAAGCAACTAATAAAGGCTGAGCAAAATAAAGTATACGAAAACTAATACTGAACAAAGGATAAATTGCAAATACTAAATTAATTATTTATTATTTCATATATGTATTATTTAATCTTATTATTTCCACACTCATATGCTTATATCTATCATTTATAAAGACTATCCCTTAATTAGTCAGATTGAGTGACTACCGTGGACCTCACTCAACTAATTATTTATTGTTGATTTTGAATATTTAAATTCCGAGATACTAATTTAAAATATTTTCCTCGTATCTTAACTATCCTATAAGCCACTGCGGTTCGCTTCCGCGATACTGTTATGTAAAAATACTAAGTTCGGCCGCCTATATTACCTACACAACCCCCCGTATAGTAGATTTGTAAAACCAAAGTTACCCTAATAGGATCTAGAATAAAATTTCCGAAATATTAAATATTGTCTACACAATCACTGACTAACCCCAGTATAATAGATATGTAACACTAAGTCCATTTATTCTACCTACCCTTAATAAATTGTAAGTTGGAACGTCAAAGTCAGGGGTCTTCGCATGAACCGATAGCTACAAAATAACACCAGCTACATTCTACCCAAGTATACCACTCGATCGCAGCTAAAACGTGCTCACGCACCTTCTGAAAATTTGCCTATTTACCTTGAAGGTATTTTTTTCAAAACGAACAATTTCTTAGAATAACCCACCATATGAACTAATACGTTCCTAAAGACCCAATTCACTTACTGAAAGTTATTACCTAACAGCTGTATCTGTCTTAAAGTACCTATAATAAAATTCAGAGCAGTACCTATTCCTGTTACTCTAAAATTCCCAACATCCGAACATAAGGCTCGTAACACGACCATGCCTCATTATACCTCAAGGTCACTGGTAGATATTTAAAATTAAATCTTTATTATGTACCCTATCTCGCATCCAATGTCCCTAGGTGCACTTAATATACGTTTGGCAACCTTGATATACTGCGGAACAAACCAAACAAATCAAAAATTTATTTTTCTTAACCGCAACGGGAACCGAACCTGCGACCCTAGTATGCGAAGCTACTAGGTGTTCCTAATATACAACGTAAATAAATTAAAACTAAAAAAATATTTTTTTTCATCCCAACGGGAACCGAACCTGCGACCCTAGTATGCGAAGCTACTAGGTACTCCTAATAAGTAACGTAAATAAATTAAAATTAAAAAAATATTTTTTTCTCTAAATTTGCCTTCCTCGGGACTCGATCTAGCGACACCAAGTTACGAGGCTAATTACAAACTCCTGATATACAATCTAACAAAAATAAAAATAAAATTTATCTTTAAAACAAATTACCTCTAACAGGATCGAACTCGCGACTGTAAATTGCAAGGCTACGGATATATTACGGTGCCATAGCGCACTAGCTTGAAGTTCCTACGACAATAACAAAAGCAAATCGCATGTCCTTCACAGACCTTCTTTTGCGATTCCAACGACAGTAGGCATTCAACATAACAACTGCTTCTTTTACGAAATGTAAATAACTTAAATATTACTATATTTTGATTCAAAATAGTATATAACCTACCTAAAATTTACTTAAATTACCTAACCTATTAAATAAGTGCAACTTCACAGCCCCGTCTGCCTACATAAGTACACGCTATTCGTAACGTTCAACTACCTTATTTATCAATTATTATGAGAGACCTTTTTCTCTGAACTAAATCGTTAACTACCCATCTTATACACCAACTAGAAAATGTACCTACCAAATATTTCTTTCGAACAAATAACTTATTTAATTATTGAAATCCGGAATTTTACCAACGGAGTATTGAGAAGAAATTATATTATCAATGCCTACTTCAAATACGCTGTCATATAAAAGAATTCAACGGGAGCACTCACTCACTCGTCGACTCCTGTATTCAACCCCCCGGATATAAGACAATAGCTGGGGTTTAAATTAACCTATAAACTATAAAACTACATAGGATAAAAATAATAATTCTCTTTGTTTGATAGATTAATCATTCAGTTATAATTGTCATTCGCACTTCATTCCATTTCACGAACATCAAATTGTGGCATGAACCGAAGCCAACTAAAGTTATTTATCTATGTTTATCACAAATAACTGAACACAAAGTTTTATTATACAAAACGACTACCTACAAGATTCAGTCTACGAACGCGAAAATCAGATGTCAGACATCCAAGTTCTTTGGTAGCACTGTAACCGTTCCCGCCTCCGAATCCTGATTTTGGCTATCCAAATGTAATATTTTGGACCCTCTTCTTATCCTGGTCACGGCACCAAATTGTAACACCCCCGCCCCCCTATTTAAAATATATAAATATAAATATATAAATATAACTAACTAAACCTACCTATAATAATACATACGTGCATACAACATACAACCTACCGCTATCTACCTATAAGAAGTATGTAAACTATACTTGATTTTTATTGCATTTTAAAATACGATTAAACGTTTGGCCAGATCGTCTAGAGAACCCTAAATTGTGACCGCAGTAACTCAGAGTCTTTTTGAAGGCGAATGACAAGTTATTTTTTAAGAGATTAATCCATCATGTTGTGTTCGGACGAGCGATGTAGTCTAACCCGTAATTTTGAAGTATTTCGCGCGGAACCCTAGTTTCCCTACTGTGATTGGTCCCTATTTTGGGCCCCCCCAAAATGGGAAGGGTAGCTAGCCCCCAGTGCTCGGAATAACGTAATACTTGACTGACGTCAGTACTGCATTATTTTGGTGATTAAAACAATGTACATCTAACTCAAAGTAATTGAACGAGCGATTTTAGCTCTACACAGATAATTATAACTACGTGAGCCCCGCTAGCTACTGTCTCTGGCAGGCCACTAAGGTACATGATCAGAGTCCACCCTCTTCAAGTGTATTTTAATTAAGCTACACGACAATGTAAAGTGTGCTATGCCGTGTTCCACCCGAATCCCAAAGCTAGTGTATATAAAACGCTTGTGAGGCGCCTTATTATACGTGTATAGTGTGAACTATAGCTGAGTCTTTACAGCCATAGCTTGTCCATCCCTACTCGTCAGGTAGGATTAATACCTTCGAGCAGCGATTGATCGCGAATACATATTAGCACTAGGTACTAAAATAAAGTAGATATTCCGACTTGAATGTCGCTCATCCTGTGAGAAGAGCACTACGGAATGTGAAATAAGTAGTTGATCTACTAATATGGTTCTTAGACCTGGAACTGTGCCATACAGTTGTATATAATGATATAAAGACCTGTGGTCTATATAACTAGAGCGAAATGGACACGATATCCATCGTGCCGCCGGCTCCAAAATAATACATAGTGTTAAAGCTCTGTCTTTAGACGTAGCAAACCCTTGATAAAGGGCGAAAGTAATGTCAGTTTAATAGTTTGGCTGAACGTGAAGAACAACGAACCAACACAGTCGCAACCCACTGTGAGACCCACGCGAATCATAGTCGCGGCATCACAATTAGGTCAAAGCGAGAAGGCGTGTAAGCCAAGTGTTTGGTCGAGGCGCTAGTTCAGGACGCAATAGGAGCCGACAGGACCCGGACACCGTGAACACTGCCCATAATATCCGAAAACCGTAGAATAGATTTAGTTTCTAAATCTAGCGCATATCAACTGACCCTAGCTACGGTTACCATCAGGATGGGTCGGCTACCTTCATCATAATCGGTCTTACTATAATCACTATTAGTAAGGCGCGAACGCCTAACCTATTCGTATGTTTGCTCAATACCTTCCTAGACGCTTGGTCCGATTCAGGTGAAATTCTGCCAAGGCATGCTTGTGATAAGCTACAGATAGGACCTACCTATCTAAAATTACTTTAGTATCAGAATAGGCGAAGCTCGAACTCCTATAGTTTGTTTGTTAGTCCATTACATTTATCCCATAAAAGTGTGGACAGATTTAGCTAAAATTTGGTAAAATTAGGAGTTGTTCATATCTATGAACCACTGAACTACATATCTAGCCCATATTGCATGGAGCTTGGTAAACAGCCATCTCAAGTATGACATAGGCCTTCCCGCGACAGCATAGCGCCGTACTATCTCGAATGAGATTAGTGAACTGAGCGGACCACGTGTTCACGGAACCCTAAAACTTATGATGCCGCGTGGCACTTGCAATGAAGGCAGTTCGATAAAATAAACCTTCCCTTCGATAGCATAGCACTGTACTACCCCGAATGAAGTTAGTGAACTGAATGGACCACGTGTTCACGGAACCTTAAAACTTATAATGCCGCGTGGCACCTGCAATGACGGCAGTTTGTAATTAAATAAAATGTGGGCATCGCTTAGACATACCTACTATTTATTCGCTAATATGATTCGTTTCTTCCTAATAGCGATATTCCTAACCTTAATTCACTATTCCCTAGTAATAGATTATTAACTAGATTTCCTACAGCACTGTACTAGCCCGAATGAAATTAATGACCTCGTGCTCACGAAACCCTAAAGCTTGTGATACCGCGTGTCACCTGCAGTGACGGCAGTTCGATAAAGTAAAACGTGGGCATCGCTTAGACCTACCTACTATTTATTCACTAATATGATTCGTTTTTCTTCCTAATAACGTCATCCCAAAACCTAATTCGCTACTCCCTAGTATTAGATTTATTAACTAGATTTCCTACAGATCGCTTCCCCCCCCCCTAACTCAGCCCTAGTTTTCCCTATCCTAGCGAGATAGCTAAGTATTTCGAGAGCTAAATTTTATTTGATGTCCATGTCTCAACAAATAGTTACAACTCGTGGCGGCTTTATTCGTCTTTCCCCCGGGGTACTAAACCAACCGTGCCTTCGAGAAGAACCAAATTAGGTGTAGTGTGTCATGGTGTGGTGTGTACCTAAAGCTAACTTGTGTCCTAGTTCCCTACGGCTAAAGTGTACCTGCCCTGAATAAGAAATGCCGCTGCCACGACAGACCAGGTCTGCCGCTTCGCTGCACCTCCTAAACAGTGTGTTTGGATGGGATTTGGATAGGTAAGGCCTGTCCCAAATACGGTGGCTCCGTACATGAGTGCGCTAACGCATGTCCAACCTGTGGTCCTCATGACGGTAGGCCGTAAGATGGTACAGTCAGGATGTTCCGGCCATAACCAAACTTGGGTCGCTAGCCAGGCAAGCCCTCCTGTCAGCTTGCTTTCGGCACTTGCATTGATAAACCCACGCTTCGTTGTCACGGTTGCGTATCCACGTGAATTAAATCAACTAGCCTTCCTGAAAACATGAACTACCAACCTGGTCACTTGACGATACCTTCAGCTAGCAACCGACCTGGCATCTTGTTTCAATTCCTAGATCCCAGCTCGATTGCCCACTGTACCTCACTTCCTAACTGCACTAAACTATGGCTTGATCCCAGGTAGGAGCCCGAACTTTCGAAGGCAAATAACTAGGATTTCGGCCACACTAAATTCTATTCTAAACTCACAATATAAAGTGAGATTCCTAAGTTAATTCGCGACTAATAAGTACTTGGCGTGACACTTGCCCGGGGCGTGCGGCAGCTGTTCTTCGGATACGTCCTCCTCCTCTGATGGTCTGTACGACTGAATCCCGCTGCGTCCGCGTGTCCGTGGTTTTAAAAGCTTTCACACAGATGCAGCCTCGGCAGCGCGCGGGCCGCCGCACACATACATCCGACCTCGTGGTCGAACTGCGCGAGCGCCGGCCGCTGTCCGGACGCAGACAGGGCGGCGCCTCTATCCCTTTAGCCTCGCTTTTCGCGCCATTTATTACCTAAGGCAATCTGTTATAACGTGCGCACCGCGTGGTTCGAATGACGACCGACAGGCGGCAGTCTGGTTTCTCGGAAATAATCCCTGAGCTAATTTGTTTCAATAACTGTCTATTCACTCGACTCGAGGTTAATCCTCACCCGACCGAACAAAACTAGTTATGTTTTTCCCAATAGACAGATTCCGATTAGTCTATCAAGACTTACTGTATTACCTATAAATATTTATTTATACATATGGATCGTTACATCTTGTAAATGTGTTCTAGATCATTAATAGATACTAAAAGACCGAATATCTCAATTTCGTCCGTGCGTCCTTGCGTCCGTCCGTCACCCTTTGCTCTAGAGGCTATTTATTTATTTATTTTATTTATTATTGTTACATAAAAAGTATGTACAATAACAAAACCCACTCCTCTAAAAGTTGGAGACTCTACACTGGAAGTTGTTGACGAATATGTATACCTGGGATAAACAGTCAAGCTAGGCAGGTCCAACTTCAAGAAAGAGATCAATCGACGAATCCAACTCGGCTGGGCAGCGTTCGGGAAGCTTCGCAATATCTTCACGTCCCAAATACCGCAGTGTCTCAAGACTAAGGTCTTTGACCAGTGTGTGTTGCCAGTGATTACTTACGAAACTGAGACATGGTCGCTTACTATGGGCCTCATAAGAAGGCTCAAGGGCACCCAAAGGGCAATGGAGAGTGCTATGCTCGGAGTTTCTCTGCGTGATCGAATCAGAAACGAGGAGATCCGCAGAAGAACTAAAGTAACCGACATAGCTCACAGAATCGCTAAACTGAAGTGGCAGTGGGCAGAGCACATAGCTCGTAGAAAAGATGGCCGATGAGACAGTATAGTTCTCGAGTGGCGACCGAGCACCGGAATATAGGAAAACGTAGCGTAGGCTGGCCTCCCACGCGGTGGACCGACGAACTGGTGAAGATCGCGGGAAGCCGATGGATGCGGGCAGTGCAGGACTGGTCGTCGTGGAAATCCTTGGGGGAGGCCCTTGTCCAGCAGTGGACGATTTTTGGCTGATATGATGTAAAAGTATGTACACATTTACCATCACCAAGTACAAAAAACAAACAAAAGATAAAAAAACCAAGATAAGCGCCACAGACAGCACATGCTAAGCATGTGGTGAAACACAGTAGTGTCCCAAAAAGACCAAAGCCTGTGTTAGGGTACACTACAGAACATTTACTAGTAAACCTTTGAATTAGCTAGGGAGAACGGTCAGTGCAGCAATCCAGTTAAAGTTGTGGTAAAAAAAAAACAATATAATAAAGCGGGTAAAGTTATGGTAAAAAAAACCAATATAATAAAGCAGATACAGAAAGCTTATTTATGAACTAAACTAAAAATAAAATAATTTTTAGGTATAAGTAACAGTAATCTAAATCAAACTATTATAAATGTCATTAAATTGCTTATTATTGTATTTTAAGATATATTTTTTAATTTTTGAATTTAGGATTTTAATACAATGAAGTCTTATCGAATCATTATCATCACGAAAACTAAATATTAGATTCTTTAATTCTTGTGGTAAAAGTTCAAAATATCGCGGTGCAATAGCCGAGACATGTTTTCTGGCAGCAGCAGTGTGTCTAAAAAGTGCTTTAAAGGTTTTGATAGTAGTACTTCGTAAGGTACGTGTGTTATGATATAACGGTACTTCTTTGACATTTTTCGCAAAGTAGACCATAATTTGGCAAATTTATATTTGCCTGAGTGTCAGTACTTTAGAAATTTTAAATATTTCCTCAGTAGGGAACAGCCTTGGTTTACGTTTCATAATTTTTAAATTAAGTTTTTGGGCGCGTTCTAGTGTTGATTACATAGTGGAGCCACAACTACCCCATGAAGTGATCCCATACAGTAAAAGAGACTGCGTTATGGAAAAGTATAATAGCATTAGAGTATCATCAACTAAATTATTCCTTAGATCAGCATAGATATAGCAACATCTTTTTATTCTGTTAACTAGGTTAGTGATATACACAATGTACATCCCATTTGAGGTGTTGATCTATGTTTACACCTAGGTATTTAATGGAGGCGGTCCGTTTTAGCTTAACGCATTTACAATCCTGTCATCAGTACAAGAATGAATTTGCACAGAAACATTATGATCAGGAAGATCGGCCTTGGTGAGAGCAAAACAAATAACAGTAGTCTTGTTTTCATTCATTGAGAGCAAGTTCATATCAAACCAGGTCCTAGTCAAACTTATAGCTTCACTTGCATCATCAGCGACAAGGTTCCATGTAACATTTGAGAAACTCATAACTGTATCATCAGCGAAACACAAGGTTTGCGCTTCCCAAGCAGTTCACATAGATATATATAATAAAGAATAGGGCCCAGTACGCTTCCCTGTGGCATTCTTTAGTCCGATTGAGACCGAATTTGGAACTTAAGAGTTTTTAATTTTTTTTATTACTATTATAACAGCTCATATACGTCCCCACCGAGGTGCTCGAGCCTACCCTGAATCAGGGCGATTAGGTCTTAGTCAACCACGCGGGCCCAGTGCGGGTTGGTCGACTTCACACACAACCTTCGAGTTTCTTCGCAGGCGTGTGCAGGTTTCCTCACGATGTTTTCCTTCACCGTTAAAGCAATCGGTAAGTATATGTACGTAAGTTTTTGAAAAACTCATTGGTACATTGGCCGTCCAGATTTGAACCCGGTACCTCTGGTTAGATGGACCGAGTCGTTACCGGTTGAGCCACCGACGCTTTTTTTTATCGAAGGATTATCAAAAGTTTCTTCGTACCGTCAAACCGTAGAGTAGCTGTCATACAATAAAAATAGTTTTTTTTCAAAACCGGCTCTAACTATTTTGATGTAACTTTACATGTCGGAGTTGTAATTTATCTATTCCATAATAATACCATTGGTTGGGAAAAATCGTAGTGCAGGGTTCTCCTACAAATGAAATTGAAACTTGAGATTTACTTACAAATGGTTGGAAAAGACTTATGGATGGACGGAGAGACAGCGAAGGCTCAGTAATAGAAATATGGATGGACGGAGGGACAGCGGAGGCTCAGTAATAGACTTAGGGATGGACGGAGGGACAGCGGAGGCTCAGTGATAGACATATGGATGGACGGAGGGACAGCGGAGGCTCAGTAATAGAAATATGGATGGACGGAGGGACAGCGGAGGCTCAGTGATAGACATATGGATGGACGGAGGGACAGCGGAGGCTCAGTAATAGAAGTATGGATGGACGGAGGGACAGCGGAAGCTCAGTAATATAAACATGGATGGACGGAGGAACATCGCAGGCTCAGTAATAGAAGTATGGATGGACGGAGGGACAGCGGAAGCTCAGTAATATAAACATGGATGGACGGAGGAACATCGCAGGCTCAGTAAGACACATATGGATGGATGGAGGGATAGCGGAGGCTCAGTAATAGAAATATGAATGGACGGAGGGACAGTGGAGGCTCAGTAATAGGCTTAGGGATGGACGGAGGGACAGCGGAGGCTCAGTGATAGACATATGGATGGACGGAGGGACAGCGGAGGCTCAGTAATAGAAGTATGGATGGACGGAGGGACAGCGGAAGCTCAGTAATATAAACATGGATGGACGGAGGAACATCGCAGGCTCAGTAAGACACATATGGATGGATGGAGGGATAGCGGAGGCTCAGTAATAGAAATATGAATGGACGGAGGGACAGTGGAGGCTCAGTAATAGAAATATGGATGGACGGAGGGACAGCGGAGGCTCAGTGATAGACATATGGATGGACGGAGGGACAGTGGAGGCTCAGTAATAGACTTAGGGATGGACGGAGGGACAGCGGAGGCTCAGTGATAGACATATGGATGGACGGAGGGACAGCGGAGGCTCAGTAATAGAAGTATGGATGGACGGAGGGACAGCGGAAGCTCAGTAATATAAACATGGATGGACGGAGGAACATCGCAGGCTCAGTAAGACACATATGGATGGATGGAGGGATAGCGGAGGCTCAGTAATAGAAATATGAATGGACGGAGGGACAGTGGAGGCTCAGTAATATAAATATGGATGGACGGTGGGACATCGGAGGCTCAGTAATACACATGTGGATGGGCGGAGGGTTAACGGAGGCTCAGTAATAGACATATGGATGGACGGAGGAACAGCGGAGTCTCAGTGATAGAAATATGGATGGACGGACGGAAGGACAGCGGAGGCTCAGTAATAGAAATATGGATGGACGGTGGGACATCGGAGGCTCAGTAATACACATGTGGATGGGCGGAGGGTTAACGGAGGCTCAGTAATAGACATATGGATGGACGGAGGAACAGCGGAGTCTCAGTGATAGAAATATGGATGGACGGACGGAAGGACAGCGGAGGCTCAGTAATAGAAATATGGATGGACCAAGGGACAGCGGAGGCTCAGTAATAGACATATGGATGGACGGAGGGACAGCGGAGGCTCACTAATAGACATATGGATGGACGGAGGGACAGCGGAGGCTCAGTAATAGAAATATGGATGGACGGAGGGACAACGGAGGCCAGGAATAGACATATGGATGGACGGAGGGACAGCGGAGGCTCAGTGATAGACATATGGATGGACGGAGGGACAGCGGAGGCTCAGTAATAGAAATATGGATGGACGGAGGGACAGCGGAGGCTCAGTAATAGACATATGGATGGACGGAGGGACAGCGGAGGCTCAGTAATAGAAATATGGATGGACGGAGGGACAGCGGAGGCCAGGAATAGACATATGGATGGACGGAGGGACAGCGGAGGCTCAGTAATAGAAATATGGATGGACGGAGGGACAGCGGAGGCTCAGTAATAGACATATGGATGGACGGAGGGACAGCGGAGGCTCAGTAATAGAAATATAGATGGACGGAGGGACAGCGGAGGCCAGGAATAGACATATGGATGGACGGAGGGACAGCGGAGGCTCAGTAATAGAAATATGGATGGACGGAGGGACAGCGGAGGCTAAGTAATAGAAATATGGATGGACGGAGGGACAGCGGAGGCTCAGTAATAGAAATATGGATGGACGGAGGGACAGCGGAGGCTCAGTAATAGAAATTTGGATGGACGGAGGGACAGCGGAGGCTCAGTAATAGAAATATGGATGGACGGAGGGACAGCGGAGGCTAAGTAATAGAAATATGGATGGACGGAGGGACAGCGGAGGCTCAGTAATAGAAATATGGATGGACGGAGGGACAGCGGAGGCTCAGTAATAGAAATATGGATGGACGGAGGGACAGCGGAGGCCAGGAATAGACATATGGATGAACGGAGGGACAGCGGAGGCTCAGTAATAGAAATATGGATGGACGGAGGGACAGCGGAGGCTCAGTAATAGAAATATGGATGGACGGAGGGACAGCGGAGGCCAGGAATAGAAATATGGAAGGACGGAGGGACAGCGGAGGCTCAGTAATAGAAATATGGATGGACGGAGGGACAGCGGAGGCCAGGAATAGAAATATGGATGGACGGAGGGACAGCGGAGGCTTAGTAATAGAAATATGGATGGACGGAGGGACAGCGGAGGCTCAGTAATAGAAGTATGGATGGACGGAGGGACAGCGGAGGCCAGGAATAGACATATGGATGGACGGAGGGACAGCGGAGGCTCAGTAATAGAAATATGGATGGACGGAGGGACAGCGGAGGCTCAGTAATAGAAATATGGATGGACGGAGGGACAGCGGAGGCTCAGTAATAGAAATATGGATGGACGGAGGGACAGCGGAGGCCAGGAATAGAAATATGGATGGACGGAGGGACAGCGGAGGCTCAGTAATAGAAATATGGATGGACGGAGGGACAGCGGAGGCTCAGTAATAGAAATATGGATGGACGGAGGGACAGCGGAGGCTCAGTAATAGAAATATGGATGGACGGAGGGACAGCGGAGGCTCAGTAATAGAAATATGGATGGACGGAGGGACAGCGGAGGCTCAATAATAGGTTCCCGTTAGCACCTTTTGGATATGGAACTCTAAAAAGTTATTATTATTAAAAAGTTTCACGTCGCCGCCCGTTTTCATCTAGTATGTACTTGTAAATGTCACTGTCACTCAATTCTTCTAATACTGTTTTTCCACAACTGTCAACTCTTGCCACGAAGGCCACATGCCAGGTCCATATAGCTTCTCGGTAAAGTTTTGCGAGATCGTTACAGTGCAATCGAAGGAATAAGTTCGCAGACGCCGATAAGGCAGAGTAAAGAAAGGATCTAACGGTACTTTCAGAAGAGACGCAATCAGCTGTTAGATAAACTTTAACTAGGACTGCGCCAAAGTACTTATGCGAACGTTTCCGAGATGCTGCATCTGTTTCCTCCCGTTTCAAATTAAAACTTTTACAAAATTGAAAATACAAAACAATTAAATATCTCAGAAACAACTTTTTATACCATATTGGCTGTTAACTTCTAATACTCGAATGTCTATGTCTAGTCGGTTTTATTGGTCCATTTCTCCCCACGTCCAATCTGTGAAAGTCTACGTCTATTCCGTAAACGTCCACTTCAACAACTTTTATTCAGTGTTCATCTATTCTGTCCCCATCCCCGTTTGTCTATTATTTTTTTTGCAATATACAAGTTAAAAGAGTTATACACTCTTTCTGTTTATAATGTTGACAGTAGATTACAGATAAATATCTAAATATAATATTAAAGAAGAAACTGACTGATTGACAAACAACACATAGCCCAAACCGTTGGGTCTACAAATTCTAAGTTTGGCGCGTATGTTCCTTATGGGGTCTAGAGGTGCACTACGAAAAGATTTTTAAAAATTCACCTCCTGACGGAGTGAAGCGAGGGTCCAAAGTTTGTAAGGAAGTAGGTCATTTTTTGGAGATAGAAGCATGAAACTTTGTTATTAGATTACCGATTGGAAAGAAATAAATGCGTGTTTTAGCGTTTTTGGAAAATCTAACCCCAAAAGATGCGAAATGGCGGTACAAAGTTTGTATGGAGAATCAAGATTAGATTGACTTTTAAATTCTAAATTTTGCAGGATTACTTTTAAAAATAAATCATTACA
Source organism: Coleophora flavipennella (assembly GCA_947284805.1). Taxonomy (NCBI): domain Eukaryota; kingdom Metazoa; phylum Arthropoda; class Insecta; order Lepidoptera; family Coleophoridae; genus Coleophora; species Coleophora flavipennella. The sequence goes on from OX369257.1 coordinate 18,774,658, forward strand.
TAAAAGTTTCTTGTTTTCCTGAAAATTACCCCGTAAGGGTGAAACGTGGTGAATGAACATAAAAAATCTAGGAACATGAAATTTGGCCATTGTGGTCCTTTATTAACCTATAAAGAAAGGATTATTGGCAAATTTCGGATATACCTATAAAGAAATGCAATTTCAAATTCAGTGGGAGGCCTGCCTACACTACGTTTTCCATGCGTGGTTGCCACTCATGAACTTCACTACCCCAACGGCCATCTGTTCTACGAGCTATGTGCCCCGCCCACTGCCACTTAAGTTTAGCAATTCTGAGTGCTATGTCGGTTACTTTGGGTCTCCTACGGATCTCCTCGTTTCTGATTCGATCACGCAAAGAAACTCCGAGCATAGCACAATCCATATTTAGATATAAAAAAGCTATATTTGGTATATATTTTACTTATCTACTCCCAACAATGATTTCAACTTTCCTTTGTGGTATATTTCTTCGACAAAAAACTTCGACTTTAGAGCGTCGATGGCAAAGAGCGTCGGTGGCACAACGGCAAGGGCCCTACCTCCTATCCGGAAGGTCATGGTTCGAGTCCTGCCTCGTACCAATGTGTTTTCGAATTTCGTTCTCATATGTACGTTTCCACCGGTCGTCGTGGAAATCCTTGGGAGAGGCCTTTGTCCAGCAGTGGACGATTTGTGGCTGATATGATGATGATGATGATGATGTACGTTTATCCGACGTTCTTACGGTGAAGGAAAACATCGTGAGGAAAGCTGCACACATCTGCGAAGAAACTCAAAGGTTGTGTGTGAAGTTGACCAACCCGCACTGGGCCCGCGTGGTCGACTAAGGCCCGATTGCTCTAATTCAGGGTAGGCTCGAGCCCCTCAGTGGGGACGTATATAAGAGCTGATGTGATGATATTTTTTCTGTTTTTTATACACAGGATATAATTATAATTACACAGTATACAAAGTAAGGGCACACAAAGGGTAACTACAACATATTTAAAAAAATAAAGAGCCAGGAAAGAAGAAAGTTTTGCCTGAAAGGGTTTACCAATTGTGAATAAAAAAAAAAAAAAGAGTATTAATTAATTCGCATTAATGCAAAGACTAAACTCGTAGCTAATGTAAACATTTTTTACGTCGATGTTAATTTGTAACTTGTAAAAACGTAGTTAATAATAACGTGACGTAGGTAAGTAGCAAATTAATTTTAAAATTAACTACAGTAGGGCCTCTCGATAATTCGAACGCCCAAAATTCATACCCTGTTCGGATGTACGCAACGTTCGGATTATGGTATGTAGACATTTTTAAAAGGTATTAAAGCAATTAAACCAAATAGTTTTTTTTTTATTCACAATTGGTAAGCCCTTGGCATCATCTCACCTGATGGTAAGTGACGATGTTGCCGAAGATGGAAGCGGGCTTACCAAGATTCCCCAATGCAATGGAGAACTGGCTATCTTATCTTCAAACCGGATCACATCAATGTTGTTATCACTGATGTTTGGCGGCAAGACTTAGATAAGATGGTGGTAGCTAGCCAGGTGGGTTTAGAAAATGACCTAGCACAAACCAAACCGAGTCTTACATGTTGACCCCGCCGGAATCGAACCCGCGACCTCCTGGTGTAAAGCGAATGGACTAATCATTACGCCTCGGATGCGGTTAAAGGTATTTAGCGACAAACAAAATGGCAGAATGGCGCGCGGAGTTGTCAAGTAAGAGATACGAGTAACGTCTAAAAAGGTTAATTCGGCACTAGAATACGAGCGTGCCATAGCGAGGACAGGGGGTCGTTCGGATTATAGAGGCGTTCGTATTAGCTTGGGTTCGGATTATCGAGGCCCTACTGTACAATTTTTAAGAGCCAGCAACCGAAAACCAATTTTGAACCATTCAATTAGCTTCCAGATAGTTGAACTATGGTTGGATCGAATAGGAAAGTTCGAAAATAGCACTTAAGCAAATCGAATTGGAAGCGAAAGCCCTCCGTAAAACATTTGAAATAGAGCTGGCGCTTGCTGATATTGCTAAAATCCTAGTTAATATTTTTCTTTTATAGGGTACCGTATCGTATTTTGAGAGGGTCCTTTTGACATTATTTTTTTCTATATCTGTCGTAGGCGGATTGTATATTTAGTCATGGCTGGCTGTTTTACACTACGGAGGCACATTGCGATACGGCGTGTCGACGATACGCTGCATCGTCATTGCCACATATGTGGCAGGCAAATTGTATGATTAGTCATTTTACATACGGTCAGGCAAATTGTAAAATTCTGTACGCAGATTGCAAAATGCCGAGCCAGGCAAATTGCTTAAATGCTGTACGACAGATTGTAAATGAGCTCGATGTTAGGTTCGGTCAGGTTTGATTGATTTAACTGTCAAAGAGCTTCGCGAGGCTCCCTGCCCTCACCATTATATAATTTGCCTGAACGTATGTATAATGACGAATCATACAGTATGCCTGCGACACACTGCCAGCGGTAAAGCAATCTGCCTTATCGTCGACCCGCTGCACTGCAACTCCGTATTGTAAAACAGCTAGCGGTAATGTAATATGACTAAACATACAATACGCCTGCGACATATCTATGCCAGTGTGGAATCAATAAAAAAAGAGCTTAATAAACAAAGTACAATTACTCGCATTAGTTTAGACGATTCTGTTTTGGACCTATTGGTCCCCAGGTCTATCTCGGAAACGGGACTGCGCAAGAATCTGAAAATTATTCTAAACTAGCTTATGCCCGCGGCTTCGCCCACGTGTACTTTGTTTTTGTGACTGTCTTTGAGGGTGAGTGAGTTTTCTCCAGATCCCTCAGGATCTACATCGGGCTATTTTGATTAGAAGTCTATGTCACTTCCCCCCCCCCTTTAACCAATTCTATACAATTCCCGTTGCGATGGTAACGTGCGCGAACGTAGAATTGAGTGTTCCCCAGATCCCTCGAGAACTATATTAGGATATGCTAATTAGTAAATTATGTCATTTCCCACCCCCTCAACCATCTCTGAGCAAAAAATCACAATAAAAAAAATCAATTCCCTCAGGAACTGCATCGGGCTATGCTATTTTCACGGGATAAAAACTAGCCTATGTCTTTCTCAGTAATACAGGTTACCTGAATGACAAATTTAGTTAAGATTGGTTGAGGCGTTGAAGCGTGAAAAGTTAACAAACAAACAAATACATTTCCACCTTTTAATATTAGTAATGATGTATTGGCTTTTTCCTCCTTAACAGCAAAAGGGATTATGGTGCGCGATATGCCAAAGCTAGTGGTAACAAACCTACATCTAGCTAAAAAAAAGCTTTCTCGTTGAACTGCTTTCATTCCAGTTTTGTTTTTAGTGTTCGTTGAACTCTTAGGGCGCTAGCCAATTTGCCCTTGCCAGTTGATTCTCCTTCGCTTAGCGTTCATTTTTATTTTCTGTCTCAACTCTCGCATCGAATTAGTGCGATAGAGTAAAAAATCTATCGAAATAACTAGCAAATTATCTAGACACACGGCAGTGCATCAAACAAGTTCGCAAAGGAAAAGCAATTCAAACCGAAATATTTTTATAGACTTCTCCACACAACAATTTACAATGGTTTTCAGTTGCTCATTATGACATTTTCTTACACCCGATTTTCTGGACCGATTTCGCTAATTATTTTTTTGTCGAGTTCGTTATTGTCAGGAGAAGGTTCTTATGTAGGGTAGGGTAGGGTAGGGAAGGGTAGGGTAGGGAAGTGTAGTGTAGTGTAGTGTAGCATAGTGTAGTGTAAGGTGGAACGTAGTTCGCCAGGACAGCTAGTATATATATAGAATATAATTGGTTAGTGAAAACTGGCTAAGTATCACTATTAGTTAGTAGCACAAAATATAACGAGTTTTCTTTTGAGCAACTGAAAACTAATGCAAATTTTGTATTGTTTAGTTAGAGAATTAATAGATGGGCGCAGGACATAGATATCTTTACGTGTACGTACTCTGACGGAAGAATAGATTGAATTTAATTCATTATATTTTTTGTCATTGTATATAGCATGTGGACGGCAGTAAACACCTAGACAAACCATTTTGGTTTAATGTAGTGGTCCTATTGAAAAAAAAATTGGTGTGAGTTATATAAGTAATCAATGAATACTAGCTGTTTCCCGCGGGTTCACTCGCGTGGACAAAGTTCTATGACTTTTCGAAGGTGCGCAGTGCGCGAGCCGCAAGCGGCTCGCAAGCGTGGAAAAAAGTAGCCTATATGTAAATGCAGGTCCTAATCTATCTACCTACAAAATGTTTTTGCGTGAAAGAGTAACAAACATACATCCATACATTATATATACGAGCTAACAAAGATTCGCGTTTATAATATTATATATTTTACATAACCTATTTAATTTATACTTCATAAAAATCTGTTATGCCAACGAATTAGAAAACTAACGCCAATTTTTAGATATGAGATGAGATATGTTGCTGAATCTAATATAATGAAAACTCTTTACTTCGCTTTAAGTCTATTTGTTATAAATTATTGTAATGATACTTGGGGTGGGATCTGCAAATCCAACCTTATATACCTACATGTTGAAAGAGCTTACAGAGGCATTCTAAAAATTTCATCTTTTAAAAAACACGATTTTCCTATCAGTTTTGTACAAATAATCTAAAGTTCTTTCAATTAGGCAGTTATTTATACCTTCTTCAAATAATAATTAACAAGCATAAACTTTAGCTGATGATACAAATATAAATAAAAGACTGTATGATAGATTTTTTCCTAGTACTTTGCTTAGAACTACCTTCGCACAAAAATTTGATCATTATCTGGAAAATTTTATCTAGTGTCAAGGGATATTGACCTAATAGAATGATGAATTCGAATGGTTAATAACTCTTGACTATGAACAAACCGAAAAACTATTACAATCAGTATCATAACCTAAACGTACGACACATACACAAACACACTAATACTCACACACAGACACCGACACATACTTGCACTCATGAATGGATGATTTTTTAAAATATTTTAATAAGGGCATTATATTTTTCATCCTCAATTAAATGGATTCATCTCTATTCAATATTTTTGTTCTCAAATTGATAGATTTGTCATCGAATTTATAGATGATAGATATAGAATTGAATTGGTAACAAATCGAAAACTAGGGGGTAATCAGTCAAAAACAATAAATAAATGAGCAAGCGAAGCGAGCGATGTTGGGTTCGGTCAGGTTTGATTGATTTAACAGTCAAAGAGCCTCGCGAAGCGAGGCTGCCCACCCTGGGTACCAAAATACTTCGCAGCAGAAGAAATCATCGGAAGATGACCCCTAACGCCCCCGCCGCCCGTTTCGAACCCCAACAAACTTTCGGGATCCGAGGAGGATGTGGGAGTATCTGTAGGTCACCTTTGTTAGTAATTTTAGGCATTTCTTTGGCGACAGATCTACTTTTTTGAGTACAAACTATATTATTTAGGGAATTTCAAATTTTGTATTTAGTGATCGAATCTGTTTAACCCTAGATAACTAAACATTCGTCCACACGACGACACCCCTACCCGCGAAAGTCGAGTTCACTTACTTCCTCGCGTCCCCCACCTGTAACTCTTTGTTTACCTTCCTGATTGATGCAAATAGTACATCTCGTGACGTGTTACGATCATACGATAATTAACTAGGAGTTGACCTACGGCTACGTCGTCGTCCGGTCGACGAAAGTTTAGTTACCATGCAAGTTTTTTGCCAAGGTATGTATTATTACTGTTTGATTGTTTTTTTATATTTTTCACGCCAAAAATAATGTTTACTTTTCGATTTAATATAATAATAATGTTTATTTGAATATTTATAAATAAAATATATTATAAAGAAATATATTATAAAATATATTATAGAGAGATTTTATGATTTTTTATGAAATTTGTAGTATATTTTTTTGTAATTGAATTATTTTCATTTTTGATATTTTATATCTATTATTTTTAGACGGATTTGAAAAAAGATGAGAAAATAAGTCAGTGGTTCGAAGCAGAAACGTAAGAGGACCTTTAGGAGGTGTCTGATAATTCAGTTTCGGAGAAAGTGGATAGTTTGGAGGAAAAAATACATCGAGACACTGGCAGTGATTCTGATTTTCTTAATGAATCTCCCGAGTCTGAAGATGACACCACACGACAAAGTAATAGACAAAGAACTGTAATCGTAGACTCTGATGATCCTGTAGGAGGGAATATTAATGAAACGACTTCTCAAAATTCAAATCAGGGTAACTGACGTGTTCTTTAGCCGACCTTCCAATTCCTTTATGGTATATTATATTCCTTTATACTTATTCGATGGAATAAATATAAAATTGATTCGTATACATTATAACGTCGAATAACGTAAAAAACAAAAAAAAAACGATATCTCGGCGCGATTTTTTCATAAAGTTAGGAGATCAACCGATGGAGCCCTGGCTACGGCAGCTAATACAGACGGTGATTTTGCGGCGTGAACTCAAGGTCATGATAAAAAATATTCTTGCCGATTCTTCCAACCTAGAATCTCATTTAATGTGCGCAAAATCTTTTATTTATGTCCATCAAGGGCTCGTAGGATGACAAAACATCAATGCATGAAATGCAAAAATGAAACTAGTGGCTCGCACAACGTTGACATGTGTAGTAGCTGTGTGGAATAGTGATTTATGACTGTAATTTTTGTAATTGTTTCCTATTAAACCAAATTTAAGTGCCGTGTAACAAGTTCCCATTTTTATAAAATACTGTTGATACTTTTCCCGTTTTTTATTGCGTAGTCCGCCTGACGAATATTTAGTTACTATGTAACTGTGAATATAGTTTAGTTGTCTAGGGTTAAATGACAATCGATAAAAGAATTATTTGGTGATGATAAATCTTTTCCTTTTGAGTGTTGTTTTGGTGTTGTTTGATGACTTTACTTTGGCGACAGATCTACTATTTTGAGTACAAACTATATTATTTAGGGAATTTCAAATTTTGTATTTAGTGATCGAATCTTTGTTAATAATTGACAATCGATAAAATTTAATAACGTAACCCTTTTAATAACGTATTCTATATAAATGTCTCAACTTCTCAACGTCTGCTACATCTAACCACTAATATATTTACCCATAAACCGATTGGATTGGAGACCTAAAATACAAATTTTATTTTTCTAGTTTAGACTCCAGTCTCCCACAAACTACGTTATATTAGTATGTACGAAAAATGTATAAATTATGCGAGACAAGTTTTTGGTGAGAAAATAAACAAAATTGATTGATTGATTGATTGATTGATTAAACTTGGCTCACTTTCATATTTATGAGTGTGTTCTTGGTAGGATATTCTTTTATAGAACTTTTTCTGCAGCTTGTACAACGAATCACTTACCATCAGGTGAGATACAGTTAAACGCATTTAAATTTTTTTTATTAAAAAAATAAGTGGAAAACGTATGTTTTTTTTTCATTTTAGAAAAAAATCTAATTTTTTGTATATTTTTAAAAGAATGGATTCCGTTCATTGTCTTTAGCAAAAAATAAATTTTATACCTTCTGCAAAGATTTTAGGGTTCCGTAGTCAACAAAGAGTTTCGCCATGTATGTCTGGCTGTCCGTCTGTCCGCGGTTTAGCTCGGAGATTATTGGTTCTAGAAAGCTGTAATTTGGTATGGATATAAGATCGTATTAATCACGACGACAAAGTGGTACAATAAAATAAAATAAAATATTAGAGTACCTCCCCTACATTGTAATTTTTTTTTCGTCGACGTACCCCATCGTGTGGGGTATCGTTGAGTAGCTATTTCAAAACTACTGAGGGTTCACAAAGATAATTTTTCGATTCTAATGGTGTAAACCAGGCAATAGTGAATAGGCATTATTTGAGATTGCGTGTATCATTTTCGACTTCCCGTTGCTTAAATTGCAGTCAAACGCACTCAATTTTTTAACTATTTTTTATAACTTTAAAAAGTATCTACACTGACTACCCTTGTCTATAATATACTGACTTAGTTGACCAGTGGTCACTTTCTGCCTGGTGGGCTGAGAATCGTGAGTTCGAGCAAACATTCGTGTGATGAACAGGTTTGTTTGTTATTTCTGTGTTTGGGTTTTAACATATGATAAGAAAACCGGCCAAGTGTGACTCGGGGTCACACAAACAGGGTTCCGCACCAAATCTATAACTACTAACACAATGAAACCTCCTAGTACATACTATGTTCCAGGTAAATAGGGGTCTTAATTCATCTTCTTGAATTTGCATAAGGGTATTTCCATATTTCTTAACCAAAGTGAGTCCGTGACATCATCTCGATTGTTGCTCACTAAATGGTTTATCTAGCAAAATTCCCCCTCTGTCCAGTAGGATCCACCATCTCGATCCACCGGTGGATTGAATAGCACGCCAAAGTTTACTGTGATCCACCAAAGATCTGGGTTGATCCTGTGATACTGACATCTCTTAATATGCTCCACCAGTTAAAAAGATTAATAGTTTTTTTTTAATATAAACGATTAATTAAAATGAAGATCTCAACTAGACTTATTATTTATCATTTATCTTTTTTTTCCTCAAGGTAATTAAAAACGCTAAACACGTTAAAACACCGACTTCCATCGCAACAACTTATATAGTACATTTTTGCATTATTATTTTTGGTTTCTGTTAATTTTCTAATAAAATACTACACCGATTTTAATAAAATGTATATGGGACCACACGGGAAGCACTATCTTTCAAATAAAAAAAGGGTCATAAAAATCGGTTCACCCAGTCAAAAGTTCTGAGGTAACACACATAAAAAATAAAAAATAGACATACAGTCGAATTGAGCACCTCCTCCTTTTTGGAAGTCGGTTGAAAAGTCAAAACATAGATAAAATAGATAGGCGATTATTATCGTATGTGATGGCATGTAACTCTACAAGCCAAATACCTACAGTAAAGGTTTTAGCTGAACTGTTTATATTCAGATTTTCTCGTGGTAATCTTCCACTAAACTCTACGCGAATGAAATCATGGGATACGGCTAGTATTTATATGTATTTAAACGAACCTATGCAACTTGTATATCAGTCTCTAGTACCGATCTAGAGCGATCGCCCTAAGTCAGGGTAGGCTAAAGCCCGTCTGTGGGGCTGTACGTGAGCTGATATGATGACCCATAGTACAGGTAATCCTAGATTGGGGCCAGATGATTGTAGTACGATTGTGACTGAAGCACGAGTGTGATTGTACTACTTATTATCTGTATATATTTTTGTAATTGTATATTAAAGCATATTTGATTGATTGATTGAGTGTGATTGTAGCACGAGTATAATTGTAGCACAAGTGTGATTGTAGCACGAGTGTGATTGTACTACTTATTATCTGTATATATTTTTGTAATTGTACATTAAAGTATATTTGATTGATTGATTGAGTGTGATTGTAGCACGAGTGTGATTTTTTCCTGAATATTATTATTATATCTATCTCTTTACCCAAAGGTCTCTACTCAGAATCACCCAAAGGGCAGTGGAGTGAGCTATGCTCGGAGTTTTCCTACGCGATCGAATCAGAAATGAGGAAATCCGCAGGAGAACCATGTTAACTGACATACGTACCTAGCTGATGGAATCGCTAAATTTAAGTGGCTGTGGGTGGGGCACATAGCTCGTAGAACATATGGCCGTTAGTGTAGGCAGGCTTTCCACTCGGTGGAACGATGACCCGGTGAAGGTCACGAGAAGCCGCTGCAAGCGAACAGCGCAGGACCAGTCGTCGTGGAAATCTTTGGGAGAGGCCTTTGTGGACCAGAAATGGACGTCTTTTCTTTACGAGTAAATGCTATTACTTTATATCGACTAAATTTATGCCTTTTTACGCTCCTTAGAGAGTATTTGGTACATCTATATATATTAAATTCGATGTATGCATGTGGGTTACGAGTGTATGTATGTTCCCTATAGACTCTGAAATGGGAAGAGCGATTTTGATAAAATTTTCAGGGACTCTTCAGATTAGCAATGCGGTGATCGTGTAAAAAGACCCAGGTGGAGCCGCGAGGCGGGACGCTAGTTACCTACCTACATCATCATATCAGCTCATATACGTCCCCACTGAGGGGCTCGAGCCTATCATGAGTTGGGGTGATCGGACCTTAGAAGACAACGCGGGCCCAGTGCATGTTGGTCGACTTTACACACAACCTGAGAATTTCTTCTCAGGCGTGTGCAGGTTTCTTCACGATGTTTTCCTTCATCGTAAGAGCGTCGGATAAACGTATATATGAAATCTAAATTCGAAAAAAAATTGGTACGTGGCAGGATTCGAACCATAACCTCCCGGACAGGAGGCGGCGGCCCTACATACCTGATATAATATATTTTTATTAAATGTCTACTTTCGCCTCCAAACAAAACACGCTTCATTCAGTCTTCGACTCAATTCGATAGTTTTACATCAGGACCGGACACAAGATTCAATTTATACAACCAAAGTGGAGTTAGATGGAGTCCGGCAATGCCAACGGCGTAGTTTGTCCAAAGTCCTCAGGCTTGCTACTTGTGTTTGGGGCCAGAGCGGTCCCCGGGGACGCACGCCTCGGCCTGCCACTGCACGCTGCCCCGTGTGTGGCCAGATTTAGAACGACTCCAATTTATGCCTGTTCATACGTAACTTAATAGGTAAGGAGTTTAAAAATTACCCTTATTACCAATTTAATAAAAACCAGCCAAGTGAGAGTCGAACTCACACTCCGAGGGTTCCGTACCACCACATCTCTTCACACAATTACATAGTATAATGACAATGATACCTATTCATATTATAAACAAAAGACATCAACGCGAGCGACAAAAAATAGATTTTTTGTCATTCAGTTCGGACTCTTTAGCGCGAGTGCGACTCACACTTGGCCAATTTTTAGTATTTGTTGTTTTACCTTAGTGTTAGTAAAATAATTATACCAAGTTTAATGCTTGTATGTATTACTGTTTTTACGATAGAGCTAAATCAAAAATACGTCCAAAGACCTATAAAAACACGTTTTTTTGTATTGAGACCCCCCTTATTTTTTCAATTTTTCAAATTTTTAATATTTGTTGTTATAGTGGCAACAAAAAAACATATTCTTTGAAAATTCCAGCTGTCTAACTATTATGGATCATGAAATGCATCCCGCTGACAGACAGAAAGACGGACAGACAGCGGAGGCTTAGTAATAGGGTCCCGTTGGTCCCGTTGGGTGTAGGGAACCCTAAAAATGACGTGATACATATTTAGGGTTGCCACAAGCCCAGCTTTAATCGCGCGCATTCTCGCTACAATCAAAACGTGCATCCCGCTTTGCGTATTGTGTGTTGCACTCGCACCTGCGGCTTGCGTCCGCGTCGCTTCTCTTGTTCGGAACTGGAACGCAACAATATACAATTGTACTGCATTGTATTGTCTCGTTCTATTTTACTCGCATTCTTTCCAGCATGACAGCTTTGCCTTTCTTCTGCCTATTTGAGAACAAAATGTGTAGTTGTTTGAATGGAATATTTTTGGGTTGAGTAGACTCTTATTTTCTTTTACTACGGTTATAAAATATAAGCGTGGGGTTTTTGATTAAACTGTTAAGTAATTCTCGTTGTTATGAAAGTGATTGTACTCATATGACTATTATGTTTTAGTTACTGAATTAAACTTTCTTTATTATTTGAGGAAACGTGGTAATAATGATCTTAAACTGGTTTTATGAAACCACGGTAAAAGTGAACTTTACAGAGGACGAAACGATCATGGCTGCTCTGTGCTCTCGCTACGGTACAGAGGACGAAACGACCATACTATAGAGATCGTATATCTCTACGTTTCCGCACTCGCGACTCTTTTAATACTTTATTGCCATCGCGAATCGAATTAAAAATATAAATTCAAAATCAAATTTGTAAGTCGTTCGAAAGCTTTCTAAAACCGTTGAGATTCATTCTATGGTGGGCCGTGAGCCAGGACAGAGGTCCATTTTCAAGTGTATTATATTTGAAGACCGCGCGTCAGGGCAGAGATCCCTAACATTCTATATCATGGCAAGAAAGTATTACCAATAGTTTCGCTTAAAATAATTAATAATCAGTCAGCTGACAGAGCTATCATCGATTTTTACGTATTAAATAAATATATCTTCAACGATATTTAATACGTACTTGCCGTTTCCTTTATAATATTAATCTACTAAGCTACAGACCCCCACGGCGTCACGTAGACGACGTCGCAATACCGTCAGACGAAAGCGACCGTCACGCGACATGCAACACACAGACGAAAAAATTTGAGACGATGTAATAAAAGTTTCACTTTAAAAAATAACACAAATTTTCAATTAAAGTTTTCCCCAGCAGTGCTTCCTGCCCAAAAGTGCCCATAACACTAGCGGCGTTCCCCCGCTGGATGGCCAGCGAGATGGGCTGGACCAAATAGGAGCCTGACCTAGGGTCCATGCCCTAGTCTCTCATACGGCGCCCAAGGTCGCGCACAAAAGACCTCGCCTCGGAGCCCCAAGGACCTGCAGTCTCGAGGGCAATCGGGTCGAATTCGTATTTGAATTAAACAAATATTAATAACAATTTAGAGTGCAGTTTACTTCAGATATTCGCGTGTTTGATTATTTATTTGAAAACGGCAGCCAATATGTGCAGCCTTCAGCGGTATCTAGTCAATGCGGCCATCGATCATTCCGCTACTGCACCCCATCAGTATCATCTGCCGTTGATTTGTACTATATTTTCATAAGTTTACAATTCACAATATTGGTGAGGTAGTACAAAGATGATACCACCATTTGTGAGAAGGCTGTTAGTCACACCTATTGACACTGGCAAAGTAACCGACATAGCTCTCAGAATTGCTAAAAAGTGGCAGTGGGCGGGGCACATTGCTCGTAGAACAGATGGCTGTTGGGGCAGTAAAGTTCTCGAGTGGCGGCCGCGCACCGGAAAGCGTAGTGTAGGCAGGCCTCCCACTCGGTGGACCGATAACCTGGTGAAGGTCGCGGGAAGCCGCTGGATGCGGGCAGCGCAGAACCAGTCGTCGTGGAGATCCTTGGGGGAGGCCAATGTCCAGCAGTGGACGTCCTTTGGCTGATATGATGATGATGATGATGATGATTGGCCTTGAAAGTTTTTTTTTTTAAATACAGATGTTTGAAGGGGACTTTATACTCTTACAAGGTGTTATTATGTTAAAAATGAAAAAAAAAGGCTCTGTTTTCACGTAAATTTTAATTGAAGGTGTATAATTGATGAAATTAAGAACTCGGTAAACTGCTCAAAACATCATCATCATCATATCAGCCGAAGGACGTCCACTGCTGGGCCTCCCCCAAGGATTTCCACGACGACCGGTTCTGCGCTGGCCGCATCCAGCAGCTTCCCGCGACCTTCACCAGGTCATCGGTCCACCGTGCGAGAGGCCTGCCTACACTACGTTTTCCGGTGCGTAGTCGCCCCACTCGAGAAAACAACTGCTCAAAACATAGAACATGATTGTTTTCGTAAAATGCATGGAAAATTTGGCAATTTACTGTGTTCTCTGTTCTAAGCAGTCTACGGAGTTCACGAGGACCTGCAAGTGTTACTTTTCTTGATTTAAAAAATAATTGTCGGTTTGTACTACCTCTCTGTTTGAAAATGTACTGTGGAAACTTAGGTTGAGTGTATATATGGCATTGAATATTTTTTGAAAAAGTTATGTGAATTTTTTATTAAAAATTTGAGTGCCTTTGGCTGCACCTCACCTGATGGTAACTGCCGATGCTGCCGAGAATGTAACACGTAAGCTCAAATATTGCCTTTTCACTCTCGTCTTCAACATTCCTTAATTATACGAATCGGGGAATACAGACGTCACAACGATGCTACAAATAGATATACACACGTTAAACTTTTAACTCCCGTCTATTTACGTCGGGGTCAAAAACGAACATAAGTCATTGGTATGTTCAATAGATCCTTTTGAAGTGAAACTTCTGTATAGACGGGGGTATTAGGGTGTAGACAGAGAAAGGCTAGTGGCGGCGGAGAGAGGCAAAGGTTGTATTCGTAGATAGAGAAAAGTTGAGATGGAGATATAAAGCAGGTACTTAGCCCGGGTTAACCTTTGCATTTGTCTTTTCTCCTTTCCACCTTTTCTATGTGTCCCAGCACACATTTCGATTTTATTTTTATTTCATCGATGAGGGTTTGATGCTGAATCTTACTTATAAGAAATGAACAATATACATAGCTGAATTTTACGAACGGTCAAAAATCAGGGATATTATTGTAGCGTAGCAGGCCGCTTAATCGGTGAACCGACGACCTTGTGAAAGTCGTGAGAAGCTGCTGGATACGGGCAGCGCAGGACCGGTCGTTGTGGAAATCCTTGGAGGATGCCTTTGTCCAGCTGTGGACGTCTTTCGGCTGATATGATGATGAAATAAGTATTAAGTACCTAATTACGAAAAGAAAATGTTCATTTTACATGAGAAAGAAAAAAACGACCAAGTGCGAGTCAGACTGACGCTCCGAGAGTTCCGTACCATCACAAAATGATAACTATTTACATTACAAACAAAATAAATTAACGCTTGTACGTATTGAGTTCTTATGATAAAGCAAAATTAAAAATACCTCTAAATTTTCGAACTTAATTCAACTAAACTTTAGAGGTTTTAGAGTCTAAAACACCTTTTTTTGTTAATTCTTTGCTTTTTCGAATTTTTGTATTATTTGTTGTAGCGGCAATAGAAAAACACAATCTGTGACGGAACCCTAATTAGGCTAGAAATAAAATTAGGCCAAAAACAGGGTAAAATTTATTTTGTAGTTTTATTTAATATTTGATGAAATACTGCCCATTCTAACGCATATTTATAATTTATCTCTATCTTCTGGTAGCTTCTCTACCGTCTGGAAAAAAGCTAATGTTATCTCTCTCCCAAAAATATCTAACCCATCTTCTCCTACCCAATTTCGACCTATTTCCATCCTTCCTTTCCTGTCAAAAGCACTCGAAAGTATTGTGAATAGACAACTTTCCACCTATTTATATTATAATAGCCTGCTAAATCAAATTCAATCCGGCTTTCGTCCAGGCCATAGTACTGTTTCTGCACTTCTCAAAGTTTCTGAAGATATACGTTTTACCAAAGACAATAAACAATTTACGGTTTTGGTATTGCTTGACTTTAGCAGCGCTTTTAATTCTGTGGATCCCGATATTCTCCTTAAAATTATCTCTTCACTTCATGTTTCCCCTGAGGCCATCACCTGGTTTAGTTCGTATTTAAAGGGACGAGCCCAGTGCGTTCTTTCTAGCGACTCATTGTCTAATTGGTGTAACCTAACGGTGGGAGTTCCTCAAGGCGGTGTGCTTTCTCCACTACTTTTCTCTGTTTTTATTAACTCTTTAACAAGTATCATCTCATCCAGTTACCATCTTTACGGTGACGATCTGCAGTTGTATCGTCACTTTTCTATCAGTGAGATTAATAAAGCTATTAATCTAATTAACGCCGATCTTGACAAAATTAATAACTGGGCTCAGTCGTTTGGTCTTCTAGTAAACCCATCTAAGTCACAGTGTCTTCTAATCTAATAGGTGGCGCATATATGAGAAAGCTGGTAGATCCTACTTCACTTCAGCCTATGATATACAATGGGGTTTGTATTCCATTCACAGATACTGCAAAGAATCTGGGCGTCATCTTTGACAGTAACCTTTCTTGGAGTAGCCATGTAAATGAGGTCAGTAGGAAAATTCATTACTCGTACCGATCCCTCAAACGCCTACAAAAATTTGTACCTTTAGAAACTAAAATTTTGCTCGCACAATCGTTACTTCTGCCTATTATTGACTACGCTGACGTGTGTTTCCTCGACGCAACTGAGGTATTAGTCAACAAATTGGAGCGTCTTCAGAACTTATGCATTCGCTTTATCTACGGATTGCGCAAGTTCGATCACGTATCTGCATACAGATCTAAGCTGAAATGGCTTCCAATTCACCGTCGGAGGGATGTTCATATCCTGTTCACCGTCTATAATTGTATTTTAACTCCTCTTCCCCTCCCTATATGCGAGAGCGTTTTGAGTTTTTGGTGCCCAGAGATCAGCCATGCCGTACAGCGAAATCCCTTCTTCTAAAAGTTCCGACCCACACGTCCTCTTGCTACGGCAGCTCCTTCACTGTACATGCAGTGAGACTGTGGAACTCCCTCCCACATCACGTCTGTGATAGCCCATCACTGAATGTCTTCAAAAGAAGAGTAAAAGGACATTACCTTTCTGTTTAGTCATATTATATTTATTTGTGTAACATAAAATTACTAATAATCTTTCCTAATTACGTAGGTTTATGTATTATTTATAAGTATATATTATGTATTCCATATTATATTTATATTAGGTATATATTTGGTATACATTATGTCTGTTATATATTGTTTAATTATCTGTGTACACGCCAATTCAGCCCTCACATCTCATTTTTCATCGCCTATGGTATTTAGGAAGAAAACTCTTACAGAGTTATTCATGCCATTTGTACATTTAGTTTGTAAGCAACTGTTTACCCTAACTATGTGTGTATAATAAATATGTATAAATAAATAAATAAAAAAAGGCTTTAAGATTGTTCTTTTATTACAAGCTTTACATAAGTATCACCTGTCCCGGTGTGTATGAAATCTTGCAAGTTAAATTAGACCCACTTCCCGGTTTCCGATTGAGCTGAAATTTTGGATACATATGTATAACTGTGACAATGCAATATTGAAAACTTGTACCTAATAGTTTTTAGGTTTTTCGAAAGTTATTTAGAGATAATTACTATGAAAATGACTATTTCCGTGGCATAATGGTTAGTCCATTCGCTTCACACCAAGAACTTGTAAGACTCGGTTTTGGTTGGTAGTAGGGCATTTTCTAAGTCCCCCTAGCTAGCTACCACCATCCTACCAAAGTCTTGCTGCCAAACATCAGTGTTAACAACATTGATGTCTTCCGGCTTAAAGATAAAATAGCCAGTTCTCCATTGCGTTGGGGAATGTTGGTAAGCCCGCTTCCATCTTCGGCATCATCGTCACTTACCATCAGGTGAGGGGTCTACGTGACGCCAGGAGGTTCGTAGTCGGTAGTGCAGTACCTTTGAATAAAACCACTTCTATACGAATTAAATATAGCTGGAGAGCTTTAATTATTTAATTCGTAAAATAGATATAGGCTCTGTCAGCTGACTTATTTATTGGTTCTTTAAGCGAAACAATTTGAAATACTTTCTTGCCATAATAAATAGAAAGATAAGGATCTCTGCCCTGGCGCGCAGTCTTCAATCTATCACACACTTGATAATGGACCTCTGTCCTGGCTCGCGGTCCACCATGGAATGAATCTCAACTGTTTTGGAAAGCTTTCGAACGACTTATTAATTTGAATTTGAACTTAGATTTTTAATACGATTCGCGCTGGCAAGTAAGTACTAAAGGAGTCGCGAGTGCGCAAACGTAGAGATATACGATCTCTACAATACCAACGGCTTACCAATTATGAATAAAAAAATAAACAACAATGAGGTGAGATCTAAATGAGTTTTTATTTTATACCTGCATATCCAGCTACTTCTGCAATCAGAGCAACAAGAACGATAGAAATAGCCATTGTGGGAGCAGCTATCCCGATTAGTCTACTCGGAGTCATGACCCGTGGCATGTCCGCCATGCGCCGTGCACCGTGCACTGCGTTTCAACTAGCCATCAAAGAGAATCCCCCCTAGACCGCCCTCAGCTTGAACATACTCTGGTAGTATAATACATCCAGATATCTAATTTATAGATCCCATCTCTGGCGATTAAACTTGCAAATTATACTTACTGGAAAAAAGCGTTTTTCGAACGTATGTTTTTTTTATGTGTGTTACCTCAGAACTTTTGACTGGGTGAACCGATTTTAATGATTCTTTTTTAATTTGAAAGCTAGTGCTTTCCGTGTGGTTCCATATATATTTTATCAAAATCGGTGAAGTACTTTATTAGAAAATTAACAAAAACCGAAAATAAAATTGCAAAATTGTACGATGGAAGTCGGTTTTTTAACGTGTTTAGCGTTTTTGTTTATAATGTGAATATGTATCATTGTCATAGTTGTATGGAGAGGTGTGATGGTACGGAACCCTCGGAGCACGAGTCCAACTCGTACTTGGCCGGTTATTTCTCATCCCTTTCTTTCTCGTGCAACCTATATAGAAAACATTTTCTCTATACAATGTCAGGACTATATAGATCTCGAAAAGTGCAAAGATAGCTTAACCAGTGACTATCAATTTAAGATACTTACGTTCAACATAAGGAGTATTCAGTGTAACTTCAATGCTTTTGTTGTTGCCTTGCATCGCTTGGATTTGAAATTTGATGTTATCCTTCTGACGGAGTGTTGGTTAGCGAGTGGTGCGGTTGTAGGGCAGATCCCTGGGTACCAATCCTATTCTTCAACTAATTTTATTAATCAGAACGGCGGCATTGTCGCTTACGTTAATGACCTTTGGAGCGCTACTGCTAACGATATAAAAATTGACGACGCCGAGTGTCTTTCTATAGAGTTATCAAATAATAATTTCAAACTCCTGGGGATTTATCGATCCCCTTCATTTAAAAATGCTGGCAAATTCTTAAATTCTTTAGCTCATATTCTGGAAACCTGTAAAGACAAACAATTAATTCTTCTTGGAGATATCAACATAAACATCCTTGATCTCAATGACAGAGCTTGTTCGGAATATCTATGCCTTCTAGCAGAAAACGGCCTAACTCCTGCTATAACCAAACCAACCAGGCTAAACAACTGTTTGGATCATATATTTGTTAGAGCTAATCCTTGCAAAGCAGTAGGGGTAGTATGTAACGTAGACATAACAGATCATAGCTTGGCCATGATAGGTATTTCATGTCACATAAATGAAGCTACTGGATCGTCTAGGACCATTCGAAAGATTAACTATGCGGAGGTCCGTCGTGAACTGCTACTAGCTGACTGGTCCGGTATTACTCAGACTCAAAATGTGGATGAAGCTGTTAAAGTTTTTAACACTATCTTACGTAACGCTGTAGACAAACATACAATAGTCAAAAGAGCCAGTAGAACTAAATATATTATAAAGCCTTGGATCACTCCCGGACTTATCAGATGTATGAGGCACAAAGATAAACTACACCAAGATTATAGGAAAAGGCCGGATGATAAATTTAGTGAATTAGTATATAAAAGATATAGAAATTATCTAGGTAATTTGCTTCATAAACTCAAAATTGAATATGAAAACAAGCTTTTGGAAGAAAACAAAAACAAACCAAAGGGACTCTGGAAGGCGATAAACGAAATTAGTCACCGCCCCTCCAAGAACAATTGCCCTATAGAACTTACTAAAATAAGGAACACAGTGAGCGAGTCTCTTGACTACTGCAATTCATATTTCTCTTCAGTAGGAAAAAATCTTGCTGGACAATTGGTCACCACGCTAGGTAGGAATCCAGATTTAGCCAGTAAGGACATTTTTGACTCGGTGCAATTCTCATTCTTCATGCAGCCAACCGATGTGTATGAAGTGGACAATCTCATATTGCAGTTAAATAACGACAGTGCTCCGGGTATGGATGGATACACTGCAACTTTAATTAAAGAGATCAAGCCTGCAATCTTAGAACCTCTCACTTCTATATTTAACTTAAGCATTAGTTCAGGTGTATTCCCTCACGCGTGGAAACTCGCAGCTGTTGTACCTATTTACAAAAATGGATCCAAAGGCACCCCGGAAAACTATCGACCAGTCTCCTTGCTTGGAGTCTTCTCAAAATTATTAGAGAGAGTGATAAATAAACGTGTAACCAAGTACCTTGACAAGCATAAGCTCATTAACAATAAACAATTCGGGTTCCGACGAGGTTTATCGACAGAAGACGCTGTGGAATCGCTAGTCTCGTCGATCTCCTCCTATGTCGATAAAGGTCAAAAATGTTTAGGAGTGTTTTTGGATCTCGCAAAGGCTTTTGACACTGTCTCGCTTCCAATGTTGTTGAGAAAGCTGGAGTATTTAGGAATTAGAGGGCCCCCGTTGGACTGGTTCGGCAGTTATCTGACAAATAGACGCCAATGCCTAAAAATTGCAGAGGGAATAAGTAGTGAACTCCCTATTGATTTCGGAGTACCGCAAGGCAGCGTTCTAGGCCCTACGCTATTTCTGGTTTATATAAATGATTTATATAAATGTGCTCCCGTTAATTCTGATATTTTTTGCTACGCTGATGACACTGTTGTTCTCTTTCACGGTAAGGCCTGGACTGATACGTTTAAAAAAGCGGAAATAGGATTATCTGCGTTGAAAGTGTGGTTTGATGACAATCTGCTTACAATCAACCTAAAGAAAACAAAATTTTTGACATTTCTCAAACCGCGTTCAAAAAGAATTGAGTTTCCACCGTCTATTAAATTACACACTGCATGCAACTTCACCCAGTGTACCTGCGAAGAAATTGAAAGAGTTGATCACATAAAATACCTTGGTGTACTGATTGATCAGACACTCTCGTTTAAGCCACACATTACGTGTTTAGCAGATAGAGTAAGACGTTTAATATACGTAATGAAATTATTAAGGAACTCTGCTGACAAAAATATTCTTAGATTGGTGTACACCTCACTATGTGAATCTATAATTACATACTGTAATAAAATCTGGGGCGGTAGTTGCATAACCACGATGCTAACTTTGGAAAGAGCTCAGCGCTCAGTTCTTAAAGTGATGCTAAGAAAACCATTCAGGTTTCCTACCTCAAAACTATACGCTGAGGCTGCGGTTCTTAACGTTCGCCAGTTGTACATTCTTAAATCATCTCTCTCTGCACACTGCAAGGTTCTTAAATCTGAAGAGTACAAAAAACTTTTAAAACAACGCACATTTAGGGTGGAAAAGCCTCAAGTTAAGTCTGAATTTGCTCGCAAATTACCTACGTTTATGCAACCTTTCTTGTACAACAGAATAATAAGGCACTGTGATATTAAGAAAACAACGGTTAGGGAAGCTAAGAGACTTATCAGAGACTGGTTGCAGAAACTCTCTTACGCGGATACAGAAAACCTTCTCAAGCCTATTATATAACACGAATCCTCCTAAACCTCTCCCACATACAAACACACACTCACTTACACTAAATGACACATAAATACACTCACGCAGACACACACACACACACACACACACACACACACACACACACACAACTTATACTATACGCTACTTATTTTTTTTTTTTTTATTTTTTTCTTTTTTGTTCCATTAATTAATTATTTTAGTACTATTAACATGTTAAATAGTAGTACAGTGTGAACAGTATCTTCAGTGATTAATAATTATATAGTATTTAAAAATTAAATATGTAGTTAGTTCAACAAGCAGTATCTACGTTGTCTAATCTATTGTTGGTGCCCAAGATACAGGCTGTGCCTAGTTTGGGACCGATATGTACACATACTTTGTAAATAACTGTTTTAAATAAATTATTTGTATTTGTATTTGTATTTGTACCTATCATACTAATAAATATCGTTTTTGTTTGGCTTCGTAGCCATTCCGGAGATAACATTTTTCCGGAAATTAAATATGAGTTTTTCATTACTTTTTTTCGAACTGCATAGGTTTATCAAGTAAACAGAATAAAAACATAAAGTTCATTTCAAAACTGTAGTTTCACAATACTACATTTAAGAGGGGGTTGAAAGGTAAACAAACATTTTAGAAATGATTTATCTGATTTATGCATGGTTGAGAAGCGTCGGTGGCTCAACCGGTAACGACTCGGTCCTCCTAACCAGAGGTGCCGGGTTCAAATCCGGACGGCCAATGTACCCAAGAGTTTTTCGAAAGTTACGTACATATACTCACCGATTGCTTTAACGGTGAAGGAAAACATCGTGAGGAAACCTTCACACACCTGCGAAGAAACTCGAAGGTTGTGTGTGAAGTCGACCAACCCGCACTGAGCTCGGGTGGTAGACTAAGGCCCGATCGCCCTAATTCAGGGTAGGCTCGAGCCCCTCGGTGGGGACGTATATGGGCTGATATGATGATGAATAGTTCAAAAATTCTAAAAAAAACATTAAGATAATAACTACGAGTATTTGATGAAGGGCAATGACTAAAACAAGATTGCTCATAGTTTGTCAATAGAAAAAAACCGGCCAAGTGCGACTGGGGGTCACCCAAACAGGGTTCCGCACCAAAACACTAAGTAAAAAGTAGTTTTGTAAAATATATTGGTGACATATCAAATGAAAGGGCTTGTTGTGAGAATATTAAATATTTTTAATTATAACTTTAAGTTAAATAGTTTTGAAGTAAGGAAATAAGCGAAAATTTATCATTATATTTTATCTCTAAAACTACTGGACCAAAAATTTGGAAAAATACGGTTTAACGCATTGATTACGGAAGACCTATGAGTAAATCTAAAGTTTCCGTTCCCATGAGAACAATGGACTTTGGAAATTTCATTTCATGGAAATGGAAGAACTTTAGATTTTCTCATAGGCTTTCTTGTAATTTATGCATTCAACCTCTTATACTGTGATTTTCCAAGATTTTAGGCCCAATAGTTTCAAAGATAAGGGGGGGATGGTCAACTTTCGACTACTTTCTTCCATTCCCACAAGCACAATAGGCTTTAGAAATTTCATTTTTCCTATAGAAATGGAAGAATTTTAGATTTTCTATAGGTTTTCCTGTAATCAATGCATTCAACCTCATATACTACTTTTGAAGGTGACCAAGAGATACCTTCTTATACCACTCTTTGTTGCTAGTGGCTCTGTGAGCTGTAGACCTCGAAACTTTTCGAAATGGCTGTAATATGATATGTTTACGTTTTAAACACCCATGGCTTCGCCATTTAAAAAGAACCCAATAACTGAATCGACAAAAAATCCATATTATTATCGAACCTGCTTAAAAAATGTCACGAGAATCGGTTGAGAAATATGACCTGTAGATAAGAACAGCCTGACATCCGACGGACAGACATACGAAATCATTTTTGCCCAAAGTGAAACGGAGACGCTCGCTCGGTCAGTAAGTTTTTAAATTTCGAAAAACTCCATAGCCGCTAAGGTTCCTGCTGTGTTTTCTAACGAGATAGCAAATTAAAAAGGGATTAATTATAATGCACACCAAAAATACTTTAATACCTTGCTCTCTTACCAAAAAAATATCATCAGCATATCAGCCGAAGGACGTCCACTGCTGGACAAAGGCCTCCCCCAAGGATTTCTACGACGACCGGTTCTGCGCTACCCGCATCCAGCGGCTTCCCGCGATCTTCACCAGGTCATCAGTCTACCGAGTGGGGGACCTGCTTACGCTATGTTTTCCGGTGCGCGGTCGCCACTCGAGACCTTACTGCCCCAACAGCCATGTGTTCTACGAGCTTTGTGCCCCACCCACTGCCACTTAAGTTTAGCAATTCTGAGAGCTATGTCGATTACTTTGGTTCTCCTACGGATCCTCGTTTCTGATCCGATCCCGCAGAGATACTCCGAGCATAGCACGCTCCATTGCCCTTTGGGTGATCTTAAGCCTTCTTAAGAGGCAATAGTAAGCGACCAAAATAAACTAAACACAGCGACCATTTTTTTGCGCTATTTCTGCCTTAATAAACCACACAACGAAAAAGAAGTTGGCAGAATATTTTTTTTTTCAAAAAAACTGTAAATGAGCGAGCAATATTATGTTCTGTCAGATTTGATTGATTATACAGTCAAGCATTGGTAGTAAAATACAGCGCTGAAGAAGAAACGCTACACGCTACGCGCTACAAATCTCATACAACGAAAAGGAGTCCTTAAAAACAGTAAATGAGCTAGCGAAGCAAGCGATAATAAGTTCGGTCAGGTTTGATTGATTATACAGTCAAGCTCCCTCCATTGGTAGCAGAATACTCCGCTGAAGAAGAAACGCATCACGCTACGCGCTACAAATCCCATAAAACGAAAAAGAAGTTCTTAAAAACAGTAAATGAGCAAGCGAAGCGAGCGATAATAGGTTCGGTCAGGTTTGATGGATTATACAGTCAAAGAGCCTCGTGAACATGCGTAGCCATGCGTAGCAGAATGCTGCGCAGAAGAAGAAACTCTACACGCTACGCGCCACATGCTACACGTTTAGAGTAGCGGGATATTATTTACTATGTTTGGGTAAATAATTATTTACCTAGCGTAATTTACTTTAATAAGATAACGAGAAGTTAAATACTTGCATGACATTTTAAATTAAAATGTGATTAAAATTTTGGTGGTCATTAACTATTTTTGGGTTAACAATGATTCGTTTGGAGTCATTTGCTTGTATACCAAGATGTAAATATTTTGGTTATAATTTCACAATAAAATAGAGTTCTAATTTCGGTGATCATTTACTATTTTTGGCAGTAAAAAGTGTTTTTTGATGTTATATTTTACTATATCTGGTGTTAAGTTAAACATAATCCAATTAATAATCGTGCGAGAGTTAGGAGTACTAACGCCATCTAAAATCAATTATTTCCTTGGGTGCTACGGTTTTATGGTTAAATGTCGACTGTAAAGTTTGTCCATTAGTAGCACAATAATTAAGTTAATGTTCCTACCTAATGATACCTACAAACTTTAAAACTTGTGTTATTTCATCACTGTTTCTGCCCTAATTCATGTCAGTGCGCAAGGCTTCCGGAGGAAGTCAACTATATTCTGTGGGGTCCGGGGCCTGACGGACAGACAAACGGACAGGAGGTCATCATTCATTCTGATATAGCGACGCATTAACTTCCCTACAGACACATGGCATCTCTTTACATGTTCATATCCGCGGGGTCGCAGCCGTTTTAAAACTTACTAATGACGTCGTTACGAGTTAATTAATGTTTCGGACTAAGCCTTTTATGGCTACTAATTTTATGTACAGTTGGTGGCATGAGTTATCTTAAACCCTTTTTAGGGTGGTGGTGGTGTTGTCAAACTTGGAACCTTTAGAGTTTTACCAAGTCTATATGTCAGTCTGTCGGTCGGTATGTCACAGTCGGTTTTCTTAACCCTCGGGTGGTCGCGCTTTTTTTGTGACACCCTCGGTCACGTGGGGTCTTTAAACGCCCGGAGATTTTAAATATTTTGTTTTTTTATTACTTATTATTATTTATTTATTTTTATATTTTTTGTAGCATAATAAAATTTTAAATAAAACCCATAGTGTGGTTTTAAATAGTTTTGATGATAGGAAATAATTTTTAACAAATAATAATATGTATTACTATTATATGTTATTTTTGCACTAACTGATAGTTAAGTATGTTTTAGGAAGCTACCCTGAGGTACAAATTTAAATCTTTAATATGGAACAAAATATAGCAGTTTTTGTAAACGTCGGGCTTTTAAAGACCCCACGCGACCAACCGAGGGTTAAAGACTGTTACATCTATTGAGCTTAAATTTGGTTTAATTAATTTAGGAACGGTGCGTTCCTATTTGACAAGAGCAAAGGGAGATATTTAGGCATACCGCCGATGATGGTTGTTGCTTATATATATGCTCAGTGCTAAAGAAATATTAATAGCGCGTTCTAGATATCGTATTTCTTTTGTCCTCTAGTCGCTTGTGTTAAGGTTCAGGGGCGGGTTACTGCAGTTGCCGCAACATGGTTATACAAAGTGACCCCTATAAAGTTATGGAATTAGATCTTTGAAACAGTTTTTTTAGGTATCTTCCCTACACTTAAAGTGGGGTTGAATATTATTGTTTACAGATACTACCTAGGGTTTGCTAAGCTTATTTTTCCGATAAATGATTAGTTTACTAAGTACAAAATTTTAAAGTGGTGATTTTTGTTAGAATCGCATATTATACTGCTGTTTCAGGAAATTTGAAACTATTGGATATAATATTAGGGTATCTTATCAATTTAAAAGGAAAAATATCACGGCCAAGTAAAGTAGGCTTTCTTAGTAAAGGAGTAATAGTCGACCAAATTAAGATGTGCAGTTGAATTTGTAAAAAGTTAATAGATTTTACATACCAAATGTTGTATACCAAACTGCAAAAATAACCGTGTTTTTAAATATACACTTATTTATTTAAAGGACTACAAAACCTTACTTTGCGCGCGACTTTTTTATATTATCCAAAGTGTGTAGAATTAGGTCAGCTCGATGCTGGCTGTACTATTATCCCAAAGGATATAGACTAGCTCGGCTTGAGTGCACTTTATTTTATTTTAGCTAGGTTTTTCTATGGCTCATTCCTCGCCAAATACATAATATTTAGCGTATAAAATTACCTACGAACGATGTAGCTGATTGACTGACATAATGAGTTCTTCTTCTTTAACTAAATACATAGTTTTGAAAACATACTCGTAACTAAAAGCAAAGCTGGAAAAACAATAGTACTGGTGTTTTAAATGAGTTCATTGTGGAACTACTCGCAATGGGATACTTAATTGAACGAGCCAAGTGGGTCTACTGGAACAATCCGGTATTTGTATGTAGTTTGTATTGGGAATAATTCGAGTATAATTTATCGTAACGTCGTGAAATTTAGTAGGCGAATTTATAAGACAAAAATCATTTTTAATTGCGAAGATAAGCCAAATCGGTCAAGGGTTTGCCGAGATAAAGGAGGTTGTGAATGTTTAAACACCACTAGATGGCGCTGGACAGAGCCTACATCACGCAAGCGGTAGTGAGCGTACCTATATATTTTTTAAACGAATACATCGCGAGTTCACAGTTGAAGGCGAACCACTAGTTCATTTATTACAAAGTAACATTGTTTTTGAGCGTCG
Organism: Coleophora flavipennella; assembly: GCA_947284805.1. NCBI lineage: Eukaryota > Metazoa > Arthropoda > Insecta > Lepidoptera > Coleophoridae > Coleophora > Coleophora flavipennella. The sequence goes on from OX369257.1 coordinate 18,801,523, forward strand.
GTGGCGCAACGGCAAGGGCCGCTACCTCCAATCCGGGAGGTCGTGGTTCGAGTCCTGCCACGTACCAATGTGTTTTCGAGTTTCGATCTCATATGTACGTTTATCCTACGCTCTTATACGGTGAAGGAAAACATCGTAAGGAAACCTGCACACATCTGCGAAGAAACTCAAAGGTTGTGTGTGAAGTTGATCAACCCGCACTGGGCCCGCGTAGTCGACTAAGGCCCGATCACCCTAATTCAGGGTAGACTCGAGCCCCTCGGTGGGGACGTATGTATGAGCTGATATGATGAACATTGTCTTTACATTATGAAGTAGGTTTAAACAATAAATCAAATTCTGCATAAATGTCATATTATGACCTCTGTGATTCCTGTCAGTGAGCAGTCGAACAGCTTAATTTTATGCGTTATGTGTGGCGGTCGCAAGCAGAGCATGCGCTGGCGTCTCCAACAGAATGTCGCGCGGTGCGCTGCCAGCACCTTCGGATTGGAAACCTGACTACGCAACATCCAGATCACATTTTGACCGCTTCGGTAACGTAATCGTAACTTAGTGTCCATCAGGAGTGGGTTCGATTCCCGGCGGCTTCTAACTTAGTAAGACTCGGTTTGGTTAGTGGAAAAGTATTTTCTAAGCCTGTCTGGCTAGTTACCACTTCTTAAAGTGAATAAATTATTATTTACAAATATAAAATTAGAGCCTCTCTGCTCACTTGGCACTATATATAATAACGCCTACTTTAACGCTTGTATGTATTGCTATTTTTACGTAAGAAAAAAAAAAACAAGAAATCGTAAGGAAACATGCACACGCTTGGGAAGAAACTCGCAGGTTGTGTGTGAAGACGACCAACCCTCACTGGGCCTGCGTGGTCGACTAAGGCCTGATCGCGCCCTAATTCAGGGTAGGCTCGAGCCCCTCGGTGGGGACGTATATGAGCTGACATGATGATGACTCCTTATGTGGCTTCACGTCAAAAAACATATTTTGCTAAGGTAAAGTGGCATCTAACCTCAGGCTTATAATAATACCCTTTGCCACCCCTTGCAATTAAAGCTGTAACTCTTTCGAAATTCCAAACTTCGATCATTATAAGTTCACTTAATAATTACTAATGTTGGGGAGCATACATGAAGAACTAAAGTTAGGATCACTATGATTTTAGTTTCAAAACTTTGTTAGATTATTCACGAAAGCACAATATAGATAAGTAACAATATTTTATCTTCATACAAACTGGTCGAAACGAAGCGCTTCGAAATCTCAGCCTATCTTGGCACGCAACAGTCGCGAGTGCCCGGCAGTTACGTTCGGACGTGAACGGTCGGTGAGAGACGCTTTCCCGCGCGTTTTAAGTAAATTATGGCACAAAATTATCGGCAGTATTGTTCCTTAGATGGTTGTTTTATAATCAAGATCAAGATGTAAAAAAACAGTTTTTTAATCAAGATGTAAAGAAAAGTTGCAGACTCTCACATAATAACCAACAGCCATATCAAACTGATTTGATAGAGCATTATAAATTATACATATAATATATTATAGAGAGACATCCCTAGGTCCAAGAGTATGTTCACATAGTTGTAGGTAATGATTTCAAGGACACTGACGAGTTAAAATACTGTTACTTATCTATATTGTGACGAAAGTGTATGGAAATCCTAATGGACATTGCTTTTAAAATTGTAATCAACAGCCGACGAACCAGAGCTGTTCGCTTAGCATGATAGCATGCTTACTTTATCACATACAGTAATATGTAATCTTAAGTACTGTACTAGCCGTTCGCCCGCGGCTACGCCCGCGTTGTTTTCTATTTTCTCGTGGAAATAAGACGTCTTTTCGTGGTAAAAAATAGCCTATGTTCTATTCCAGGACCTAACCTATATGTGTGCCAAGTTTCATCCTGACCCGTCCAGTGGTTGAAGCGTGAAAGAGTAACAAACATCCATACATATAAACCTTCGCGTTTATAATATTAGTAACGATTAACTCATTATTAAAAAAAAATACAAAAATTGCTATAAATTTTCGCCTTAAATTCGTAAATAGAAGACAGAAGATACGTGATTTCAAGATCGTTAAAAAAATATGAATTATAAAATAAAAAAGTCATGTGCTTTCATTACTGGAGATTACTATTTTTTAATTGCAAAACACTTTAGTTCACAGAAAATTCTTCTCATACAAATCGATGGATTAGAGTGGCAAAAACACAAATCTCATACATCCAAGTGACAACACTATATATTATTTTAATATCTAACCTAATTAATTGTTTATTATTGCCTATGAAAAAAAATGGATTAATTATTGATATAATTTCCTTGCTTTGTTTGAGTAAATCACTATACTCGTACAGGCCTCGGCCGGAACGACATTTTTTTTATCCACAATTTGTTATGCCCTTGACATTATCTCACCTGCGGTCCGGCCTCAAAACTCTGCTCATCCAGCAATCGTTTACTTCCCGGCCTTTGCAGTGATGCGGTAAAACAGTACGTTTGACTGACTCGGTGGCTCAGTGGTTAATGCTCTTGACTGCTGATCCGAGAGTTGTGGGTTGCCACCCAGGGCAAACATTTGTGTGATGAGCAGATTTGTTTGCTCTGTGTCTGGGTGTTAAATATCTATATATGTATGTATTTAAACGTATATAAGTATGTATATCAGTCTCTGGTTCCCATAACACAGGGAATCCTACTTTGGGGCCAGATGACCATGTGTGATTTGTCCCCGAATATTTATATTTATATTTATTTATATATTTTATATTTATAATACATACTACCGTGCCCACAAATTTACCCATTTCAAGAAAATTAAAAATTTACAATGCTTACTTTGATGAAACAAAATTTAAATATTACATATTTTCTTTTGGGTTTTTTCGTAACTTTTAAGCATTTGGCTATAATGTAGTTAAAATAAAACCAAAATTATTGTGTAAGAAAAACCAACCAAGTGCGAGTCCAAGGTTCAGTACCCCCCGTGCCCCTGCACACAACTATGACAATAATACCTTTTAATTACAAACAAATGATATCAACGCGAGTGACAGAAGAATGCTTTTTTTATTCAGTTCGGACTCCTTAGTGCGAATGCGACTTTAGGAGTAGTATTATAATCAAACCAAGTTTCTCGCTTGTATTAACACGTCACTCAATAAGTCCGTAGGATAACAACTTTTTTCTTGTATTTAAAAAAAGAACAATTATTTTTTTTATAACTCCAACCTTAAAACGTCACCTGAAAAAATTACAATAAATTTCCGCCAAAACTTTAAAAAATATGAGCTTTAAAAAATGATAGTTGTGAATATAGTAGCAGTAGTAGTTACATAGTAGCCTCCTGTCACATACTCACACACACACACACACACTCACACACACACACACTCACACACACACACACACAATGTTCTGTTATGTGTTCTTTGTTTATATTATTTTTCCTTAATCTTTTTGTTGTTTTCCACTTCTTGTAATAATCACTTAGTTTCTGTTAAGTTGCTTGGCCGCCACCTGTTAAATTTGTTTTATGTTAATGTTCTTTTGACCGCCACAAGACAGGCCTAGCCTAGTGTGGGGTCACAGTTAACTTGTATTTATTACATAAGATAACTTCGTAAATATTTTTTTTATGTCATTATGTTTTTTAATTTTCAATACAATGGAAAAAAAACTAATTTCGAGTGTTAACAAAGCATTGCTTTTTGATGGGAAAAAATACTGTTCGGAAAAAGCAATGGCTTGATAAATGTTATCCGGACTCTGCTCCTTCTAGACAAATGATAGAGGAGTGGGTTGCTGATTTAAACGTGTTCGTACGAGCACCGATGATGAAGAGCGCCCCGGTCGCCCAAAATCGTTAGTGATTCCAGAAACAGTTAAAAAAGTGGAAAATTTAGTTATGGACGACAGCAAACTGAAATTATGGGAGATAGCTGATATCGTGAAGATATTTTGCACGTTCATTTGTCAATGAGAAAGCTTTGCACAAAAAGGGTACCGCGTTTGCTCACTGTTGAACAGAAGCAATAACGGGTTGAATATTCGAGAAGCTGTCTGAAGATATTCAGTCACAACAAAAAATATTTTTTCATGCGCTATGTGACCAATGACCATGCGAAACATAGATCCACAACTATACACCGAAGTTCAATCGGCAATCTGCTCAGTGGACAGCTGCCGGTGAAAGCCGACTAAATCGCCCAAAAACGCTAATTTTGGCTGGGAAAGTTATGGCTTCCGAGTTTTGGGATTCACATGAAATTATTTTTATAGACTATCTAGGAAAAGGAAAAAAAGATCAACAGTGAACAATTATATAACACTAGCTGTTTCCCGCGGCTTCACCCGTACGGACAACGTTTCTATGACTTTTCGAGGGTGCTCAGTGGGCGAGCCGCAAGCGGCTCGCGAGCGTGAAAAAAGTAACCTTTGTTCTAGTCCGTCTACCTACCAAATTTCAGCCAGACCCGTTCAGTAGTTTTTGCGTGAAGAAGTAACAAATATACACGCTCACAAACTTTCGCCTTTATATTAGTGTGATTACTGACGCGTTTAAAACAAGAAATAGCACAAAATAGACCTCATATGCAGAAGAAAAAACTCCTTTTTCATCGCGATAATTCATCTTGCCATTCGTAGCTGTGAAGGCCAAATTAGAAGAGTTACATTTTGAACTGCTGCCTCATCCCCCATACTCGCCAGATCTAGCACCTAGCGACTTCTATCTCTTTGCAAACCTTAGAAAAAAGCTAGTTGGAAAGAAATTTACCTCTGGTGAAGAAGTTAAAGCTGAAACTTAAGCGTATTTTAAAGGGTTGGACAAATCCTTCCATAAAAAAGGCATAGAAATGTTGTAAAAACGATGAAGTGCCTGTATAGCTCTAGAAGGAGATTATGTCGAGGAATAACAAATATTTTGTTAAAAAATATTTTGTATTGCTTATCCTAGGGACATATTGAGTGACGTAATATTACCGTTTTTCCAGCAGAGCAAAAACAGAAATACCTTAAATAATAATTAATTAAATTAAATAATTCGAAAAATACATGTTTCTTTAATATTTTTTTGTTAAAATTGCGACACTTATGAGAAAATTTCAACTGTCTACCTATTACAGTTCATGAAATACAGCCCACTCTGTCAGTGGGCTGTATTTTATCAAGCGACTTCCAAAAAGGAGGAGGTTCTCAATTCGTCTGTATTTTTTTTATGTTTGTTACCTCATAACTTTGGTCTGGGTGAACCGATTTTTATGATTCCTTTTTTATTAGAAAGCTAGTGCTTCCCGTGTGGCCCATTTAAATTTTATAAAAATCGGTGTAGTACTTTTTTAGAAAATTAACAAAAACCAAAAATAATGCAAAAATGTACTAAGTTGTTTCGATGGAAGTCGGTTTTTTAACGTGTTTAGCGTTTTCAATTATAATTAAACAGATGGACAGCAAAGGTTTTTCTACATTATATCAAAAACCTAGTTATGCATCATACATAAGGACTAGTTTCCTACAGTACGGTGTGTAGCTGCAAGTGAACCCACTGACAATGTTTGCTTCTCGTCAGCTTAACATCGATCAGAGTGATGCGCTGTCACCGCTAGTGAGGTTAAAAATATTCCACCGCTAACTATACATTTGGGTAGTTAGTTGTAGCGCGGTGCGTAGTTATTCATTCTCCTTTCATTCTATCTTTTTTCGTTTCATCTATTTCTTTTTCTTTTTCATCCATCTGACTTTTCAATCAAAAAAACGAAAACTCGATCATCATAACACATCTATATTTAATAAATTTATACCTTAATACTTTACAAAAGACCCATTACGGGTAACAATAATTAATTGTCTTTCCACGTTTGTGATTTACATTTAAAATTTAAGTGTTCTAACGTTTTTCTTATTTGTATGTTATTTTCAGGTCTTTTACTTTGCTTTCACCTCTCATTAAATTCTCTGAACACGCACGGCATTTTTGAAAAACTTACGCCCTAATATACCTATCTACCTACCCGTCGTGTCACATAGTTACTACTAACTGTTCAGTCACACCGGTAACTGGTTACTGGAAGGTATTAACATGTATTATGTAAGGTCCAAAAGTTTCCGGCCTACCCACATTACAATAATCAGAGATACAAAACTTGTTTGTCATTAACGCGAGGCATTGATTGGAACAGTATTCCCTGTTTTTTTTCTAAATAGTAAAGAAAATAACCACACTATTGCACTTTAGTTTCAATTTTCTGAATGAAAGTTTATACATAAAAAAAACAAAAAAATAATAACATTTCTCACTTTGTATTATAACTAGTAATATTTTTTATTTATTTCTAATTGTTTGTATTGAAAATATATGACAAAATTTGTTGTATATTTCTTAAAATTTATACTTCAAAATATTAGTCATAACTAGAGTTGAAAGTAACGGTGTAGGTCTATTTCTGGGATTTTTTTCAATAGAGCCAAAACTGCTCAATCGTGTTTCTAATAGCTTTTGACTTTAAGGAACATCATCAACAATAAGGGTATTTTTTTCAACCTTGGGTTATCTATCGTTTAGGAGTAATTGACGTCAAAAATAACGAAAGTCTGTAATAATACTACCTTCATTTACTAGACAATTTTCAGTTATTAGAAAAAAATATGAAAATTCCGTAAAAACAATGTCAAAAAGTGAAATGAAAATTTAAATCGGCCAAGAAACACGGAAGATATAAGCATTATCAACTACTAATTAGACAGAGAGATCCGTTAAGTAAATGTGACGACATAAAACACGCTTATATCTTGGTTATTTTTGCAGTTATTCAAAAATATTTGTTGTATACCGTTTCTCATATGAATGAGCTTTTAATAAAGCAAAAAATACGCACTTTACATAGGTATCGATTATCTAGTAAATAAACACACATAAGTACATATTTTGAACTAGTTTGCCTTAAAGGTATTGTGTATACACAGATTCTAAAACTTGAACTGTAGTTATACATGACCTTTTCATTAGTTTCATGTGTCGATAATATATGATTACATACTCTTTACCTCTATAAAATATTATACAGCGTGAAACTAAAATCGTGAACAAAATTTTAAGGACATATTATATAACTTTAAGGATATCCACTCATGAAACTGAACAATTTTCCCTAGGAAACCCATACAATCGGAACAAAAAAAATTTGAACTCTCCATACATAGTTGGTAATTAGTGCAATAAAATTGTGTCGCGCGTTTGACGAGACGATTGCATTTTTAGTTTCGAGCGACGGACGAGTGAAGGAGGTAGTGATGGCAAAAAAATCGAAGTTGAGATTTTGATGGAGATCGATTGTCTTACACTAATAAAATACTACACTACAAAAATAAACTAAAGTGTGTGTGTGTGTGTGTGTGTTTGTACGTCCTTCCGTTGCTCTAGTTCTCAAACTACTGGATTTGGGTGAAATTTGGGTAAGGGCAATACTATTTTTATATCTCCGGGCGTTTTTTTTTCAAATTTTTCCTATTATGACATTTTAGGTTGTTATTTTTTACATGTTTTTTTAGGTAAAATAAAAATGTGTGTGTGTGTGTGTGTGTCTGTACGTCCGTCCGTTGCTCTAGTTCCCAAACTACTGGACAGATTTGGGTAGGGGCAACATTATTTTTATATCTATTAGTGTTTTTTTTTAATTTTCCCTATCTTGATTTTTAGGGTTGCTACCATAGTAAAAATCGACTTATTATTTTGTATACTAAAAAATGACTGTAACGATTTTGATGAAACTCGGTATATTAATATAAGTGCATATGAACTACATTACGCGGTAGTTCGTTGTTCCAAGAAAAATCGGAATAAAGTACCTCCCATACGAATCCAGGCTGTTGGTTACTTTTTTTTTCAAAAATAGCTGTAGGTAACGTTTTTAATGAAACTTTGTAAATAACTAGGACTTAATAAGGCCTACTGCACAGGGTACTTCATTATTCCAGGAAAAATCTGAGTAACGTACCTCCCACACAAACCCGAATTATTTGTAAATTTTTCATCGCGTCTGATATATCTAAGTGTAATGTTTATTGCTGATTTGTACCCGTTACCCGACTACGACAGACGGTGAAGGCTTGGCAAGAAGCGTTAGTGACATTTTATTTAGTAGTTTTTATTCATGTTTCTTTGATAACTAGTTTTTAATATCTGTAATAGTTACTTACCCCAAAAGACGATTTTATGGATAACGGAGCTGTTGTCCGCGACTTCGGCCACCGGTTTTTGCCACTTTCTTATTTTTTTCTTTCATGAGAACTTTCTCCTGCCAATAAACACAACAAAAAATAATTAGCGAAATCGGTCCAGCCGTTCACGCGTGATGCGATGACCGAGGAAAATAGAGATTATATAATATATGTATATATCTATTAATATAATCATATAAACTTAGGTAGGTATTCCAGTATTTAGACCTATAAAACCAATTTGGCTTCGCAAAATGTAAGTAACTTACAACGGATTAAATGTCTGATAAAAGGGATTTTCTTTTAGATTGTAAGTAAACCTGCTCTTTCAAAAATAGAACATTTTGTTCTATTGTACCTCAAATTCAAACCACCAGCTGGGCCACACATAGCTTACCTGTAAGATACAGCGTGTTGGTATTTTTAACATTAAATAAACTTATTTAACGTATATGAGCTGTAATGATGAATGTGCCTCTATTAAACTAACTGCTATCAAGAACACCTTTCCCTTCTTACAAAACAAGATAACTTTACTAATGTACAGAAAAATATTTAAAATCTCGATCTGTGAGCACAGTGTCATTTCAAAATGCCACTCATTAAATATACTTACATTTCCTTTTTCAATAATCTTTTTTAAATCATCATTACCATATCAGCTCATATACGTCCCCACCGAGGGGCTCGATCCTACCCTGAATTAGGGCGATCGGGCCATAGTCGACCACGCGGGCCCAGTGCGAGTTGGTCGACTTCACACACAACCTGCGAGTTTCTTCGCAGGCGTGTGCATGTTTCCTCACGATGTTTTCCTTCACCGTAAGAGCCTCGGATGAACGTACATATAAAATCAAACTTCGAAAACACATTGGTACGTGGCAGGATTCAAACCACGGCCTCCTGGACATGAGGTAGCGGCCGTAAATATTACGCTACTGACGCTCGCATACTTCCATTACGCGACTTTCTTCGCAGGCGTGTGCATGTTTCCTCACGATGTTTTCCTTCACCGTAAGAAAATGATTTTTAAGCTATTGCATAGCGTTTATCGCGTGCTTTGAGCGCGGCGACCGAATAAAGTAATTCCGTAACGAAAATAAAACCTAACCCTCCACGCTCGGCCGAGTTCTAAAAAACTTACAGTGCCATCTATTAGCGATTTGCGGTACTAAAAGGTCAATTTTACTGGTGTAACTTTCTTAGTGTTAATTTAATGTAAGGACTATATGGTACTGGTAAATACTGCATATATATGAAAATATATATATAATTGCTTAAGTTGATAAAAAATGCTATGCAATAGCTTTACCGCGGCAGCCCCCGAGTGCCACACGTTTTTTTAAAAATATTATGCCCTAATATGTGAAAGCACACTTGATACATTGCCTCGAAGTGCACAGCCGCCGTTAACGCGCGATCCCGGTCCGTCTAAGATAGAAAGGAAATTCAAATAAACGCCAATAAGAAAACAGATAGCCCAGCAAAGGATTCAGATTTGTTCCGTGGAATGTGAACGAAATTGTTTAATATTCCATCCGCCAACAAGGAGGGAATGACAAATGTAATTGGACTCTTCCATTTATTAATCGACGTCGTATTGGTGTCTCCGACGACGGATTTGAAGATAAGATCTGTACGTAGTAGGCATCTTTTATTGGAATTCATAATGATATCGTGTGTATTCATAGTAATTTCTTGTCATTATGTCATTACAGCTCATATACGTCCCCACCGAGGGGCTCGAGCCTACCCTGAATCTGGGCGATTAGGCCTTAGTCGACCACGCGGGCCCAGTGCGGGTTGGTCGACTTCACACACAACCTTCGAGTTTCTTCGCAGGCGTGTGCAGGTTTCCTCACGATGTTTTCCTTCACCGTTTAAGCAGTCGGTAAGTATGTAGGTAAGTTTTTGTAAAACTCATTGGTACATTGGCCGTCCAGATTTGAACCCGGTACCTCTGGTTAGATGGACCGAGTCGTTATCGGTTGAGCCACCGACGCTTTTTTTCTTAATTAGTATCAAATCTTCTGCATAGGTGTGGCACAATTAACCGTGCTATCCAAGGGATAGACGGCGGTTGACTGGTGTTGCACTTAGCATCACCCGCGGTCACGTGTAGGCATTAAGATTTCCACCTACTGGTATGTGCAACGCGACCTTCATACACATCTGGAGTCAAATGTGCAGGTTTCCTCACGATGTTTTCCTTCACCGTTAAAGCAATCGGTAAGTATATGTACGTAAGTTTCGAAAAGCTCATTGGTACATTGGCCGTCCGGATTTTTACCCGGCACCTGTGGTTGAGAGGACTGAGTCGTTACCGGTTGAGTAGTTATCAAAGTAGTAGAATCTAATGAAAACAATATTTAACTACTCCGAATTACGACTTACTGACAAAAAGGAGGGTAGTAGTTTTTTGCAGTCAGGTTCTTCATTTTTAATTAAATTGGTCGTCTATAAAAGTTTTTCAGCGAAGAGCGACCCCCCACCCCACGCCGACACCAACTTCAGCTGAACCAGTCATGGATTATTTAGTAAGGAAGTGCATAATTTGATTTTGAAATAGAAGATTCATGAGGAAAGTTTATGCAAATAACGACTAAAACTTCCCTATTTTGATTCCCCATTGTATTCATAGTTGACTTTAATAATTATCTTTGTTATCGGTTTGTCTTTGTATTTCGCATACTTAATCTTTACATCATATCAGCTCATATACGTCCCCACCGAGGGGCTCGAGCCTACCCTGAATTAGGGCGATCGGGTCTTAGCCGACCACGTGGGCCCAGTGCGGGTTGGTCGACTTCACACACAACCTTTGAGTTTCTTCGCAGGCGTGTGCAGGTTTCCTCACGATGTTTTCCTTCAACGTAAGAGCGTCGGATAAACGTACGTTTCATTCATTCATATCAGCTCATTTACATCCCCACCGAGGGGCTCGAGCCTACCCTGAATTAGGGCGGTCGGGCATTAGTCAACCACGCGGGCCCAGTGCGGGTTGGTCGACTTCACATACAACCTGCGAGTTTCCACGCAGGCGTGTGCAGGTTTCCTCACGATGTTTTCCTTCACCGTAAGAGCGTAGGATAAACGTACATATGAAATCTAAATTCGAAATCACATTGGCACGTGGCAGGTTCGAACCACGACCTCCCGGACAGGAGGCGGCGGCACTAGCCATTACGCCACCGACGAAACGTACGTATGAGATCAAAATTCAAAAACACATTGGTACGTGACAGGATTCGAACCACGGCCTCCCGGACAGGAGGTAGCGGCCGTTACCGTTACGCCACAGACGCTCGCATACTTCAACTAAGATAACACGAGGAAAACAAAGGCTTATTAAGGACATACCAAAGTTAGATCTCAAAGTTACTGTCTAAAAAAACCTAACCACTCCGGGAATGCCGACAGAATTGAAAACTTTTTACAATTTTATAAGTGTTCCTGGTTTGGTGTCGGCGCCGGTGTCGCATGTTCAATGGTTTCTTCCCATTTAAAAAAATGCCCAACGCGCCTAAAGAAGATTTCACTTCAAAAAGCAGAAAATTCGTCTCCAGTGTGGTGTAGTGTGGGTTCGCTAACAGAAGCTCATGCAATGTGTCTCCATATACATCAAGACTCTTCCGTCCCTAAAATCAGAAACTTGATTCACACAACGTTTCAAACATCGAACGAAAAAGCTTGGAAATAAAGTTCTTGTCAGCTCGTACTGCAGCGTGGCTGTTAAGTCAATCGTTGCGGATCAATCGTGCGATAATTTTGGTTTTCAATTCATTATAAATAAAATAAGAAGGATTTCCAAAAAGTAAGATAACGAAATAATTTTATAATGTTTCGGTTAAAATTGCAGCAGTTCTATAGTTACAAACATAAAAACAAAGGGAGCATTAGGATATTTTTTCTTTAGTTCTGTGTATTATTGATGCCACGGGCTTACCAATTGAGAATAAAAAAAAAAATTAAAATTGAATTTGAGGAAATCAGAATCACTTCTCATATCCTGTAAATTACAAAACAATTAATTTTTTTGAAAAAAATCCTTAATTGAAGTAAAAAGTGGTTACAAAATTGGTCGTTGGTGGCGGTCTAAGGATTAATAGTTTCTTGTAAACTGGACTGGAAATACTGATATACACAAATATAAAACAAGGAAAAGAAGTTCCTGAAACATAAAAACATTTTTAAAAGTACTGTTTTTAGGCTTCCGTAGTCAACAAGGAACCTTTACAGTTTTGCCATGTCTGTCTGTATATCCGTCCGTCAGTGGTTTTGCCCAGAGGCTATTAGTAGTAGAAAGCTTTAATTTGGCATGGGTATAAATGTTAATCATGCCGACAAAGTGGTACAATGAAATCTTGAAAAACGAATTTTTTTAGGGTACTTCCCCTTCATGTAAAGAAGGGTATTTTTTTTTTCGTTGAATAAGTCTTTAAAAACTACTTAGAGTTTTGTAACACCATTTTTAGATTTATGGTTCGGTTTGCATAATATTAAGCTCTATATTGCTAATTTTTGTTAGAGTCAAGTGTCCCGGTCCGGTAGGCGGGGGCCAATTAAACCGCTGTAAATAGTAGGACATAAAATAAATTTAAAATAAAAACTATCACGGCTAAGTAGGCTTTCTTAGTTTAGGAGTGATAGTCGACCAACTTGAGACGTACAGTTGGATTTGTAAAAAAATCATACATTTCCATACAAAACATTCTATTACAAACTGCAAATACAATTTAGTTTTATAAAATATACTTTTATTTTTTGAAACGACTAAGGAACTCTACTTGGCGCGAGTCCGATGCACATTTGGCTGGTTTTTTTATCAATCTAAATAATTGTATCGTAGCAACTCATACAACTGGTTACAAACATTTCCCAAAACGTATGAAGGACAGCCGCGATACCGCCGCCCGCGTACCCCGCCGTCCGCGTACCCCGCCGCCCGGCCGAGTTCGGCCTGGCACACCAGTAGTCCTGACAGTTAATTTATCTTATTTGCTTCCGGCTAATTAAGCTCATGCCTGTCGTAATTCTACTGTTGATTTGTTAATTTCGACAAATTGTAAAACTTTCTCTGTTAGGGCGTAACTAGGAAATATCTTTGTTTTATCAACCGACTTCCATAAAGGAGGAGGTTCTCAATTCGACTGTACGTTTTTTTTGTGTACTTTTTACGCGATATCTTCGCAGATTATGAACCGTTTTACATGATTCTTTTTTATATAAGATAGAGTATGCTGCCAGGTTGTTTTTTTTTTGTAAATTTAATCAAATTCAATTAAGCACTTTTCAAAGAAAACTTACAGAAACCAATTATGCAAAATTGTACTACTTGCTTAAGTTTTTTTGATGGAAATCGGTTCGTTTAGTGTTCAGCGTTTTCATTTATTTTTAAGGTAAACTTTGACTTATTTACTTATGTGGATAGATGCTTCTAGATGATCTATGTTTTTTTTTTAGGGTTCCGTATGTTAAAGGTAAAAACGGAACCATTATCAGGATCACTCGTGTGTCTGTCTGTCCGTCTGTCACAGCCAATTAGCTCGGAAACTACTAAACCGATTGAGTTGAAATTTAGTACACTAATTTGGATGACCCAAAAACGGAAGTATAACCTTAATAAATGAATTTTAAACATAGAATAAAGGCGACTCTTGCGGGTAAATTAAAATATTAAAAAAAATCATAATCTATTTTAAGACATAACAAATGAAAGCACTTGTAGTGATAATTCTAAACATATACTTTTTAATAATTTTAACACATTCGTGCGAGTATGATACTTTAACTAAACCACATGTCGTGACGCATATTTTTCTCATACAAATATGCAAACGTATCAAAACGTTCTGCTTATTTATTGTTATAACATCTTATTTATTTCATGCGACGAGTACCGACATTGACGATAATGCACGTCTACGTTCATCGCAACCCATACACGAAAAGTCGTATATAGACGTTGTGTGTGAGAGAGAATTGGATTTTGTATGTGTGTATAGTGTCTACTTAGCGCTATGAAATTTCGATGTTGCGTGACGTCAAAGATTTGAGATATAGATATGTTGTGGCGCAATGACGTCACCAATATGATTTCGTATTACTAACTGACGTTTATCTACTTTACCAAAGTAAATCAAGTATGTTGAACGACGTATTCAAGCGTTGTTATACATGTCTTTCCATTATTAAGAATGTGTTAAGATAAATAGTTTTGAAGTTAATTAAGAAAATAGGCGACAACTGACCATTATCTCCGAAACTACTGATCTAAAAACTCTGGAAAATCACAGTATATGAGGTTGAATACAAAAATTACAGAAAAATCTATGAGAAAATCAAAATTCCTTCCGCTTCCTCAGGAAAAATGAAATTTCTAAATTCCAGAGTAAGTAGAACCCTCTGTATCTAGAGAAAAGTATGTACAGAGAGGTCTTGATCTGTTGGTTTAGAGCGTAACTCTCATTGTGCGACCCAGAGTCACACTGGCCGGTTTCTATAACCAATTTTATCACATTTAGATACTTAATGAGGCCTAAATTGGATTAAATATAATTGTATCTGGTGAAGTCTTTGTTGCGATGGTCTGCAGGAGTTACGATGAAGGATAAGGTCCATAACGAATACATAAGGGGAAGCATGAAGGTTGCACCTATAGCTGATAAAATAGTAGAAGCAAGACTGAGATGGTACGGACACGTGATGAGACGCCCTGACGATTACGTTGTAAAAAAGTGCCTATCCTGTACAGCAACACGAAAACGACAAAGAGGAAGACCCTTAGCGACCTGGCTAACGATTGTCCAAAAGGACATGAAGAGTATGTCCCTTACAGTGGACGATACAAGTAACCGGCAGAAGTGGCGCCGTCTGATTAAGAAAGCCGACCCCGTGTAGCGGGATATGGCGAGGAAGAAGAATAGTATCTGGTGAAGTCTTTGTTAGTAAATAAATATACGCCTAATAAGACAACGAGATATTTAGTGTCTTAAAGCTACAAGGGACTAGCTGACGATTTCAAAACCCTTACTAAGGCTGCGTGTTCATATCTGCGGAAATGAATTTTTTTAAATTTCATATTTTAAATGTTTTTATTCTTTTTTATTGTAACCAGTGTGAGCCATACGATAATAAATAGTATTTTCAACCGACTCATAAAGGACGAGATTCTCAATTCAACTGTATGTTTTTTACCCTTTGCTAGAGACGAAGCTAGAAAACGATGAACTTAAAATTTAAACTTATTTTTAATTTCTCTCTTCTCTCTGCTGTCTTATAAACATCAAAAATTTTTACCTTACATAACATATAATACGTACATACGTATTATTATTCAGATAATGAATATTACAAGTAACAAGATAACTACAAAAACAGCTATTACTGAGTTAATTCAATTTTTAAAAAAAACACTCTTATACACTGACAAGTTCTCATTTGTAAACTCCATTACTCTACTTGCATTGGTTGCTTCGAAAAAAAAACACTCTCATCGGATAGCCTAGCTAGATGGTACTAGAAAGATCGTCGTCAGGCTTGAAACCGCGCGGGATCCAAGTATAGCAAATATAATTGGTGGGAAACCTCCTGGTACTTAAAGGTACCGTCAGATAGGAAAGGTTTAAATGATTTTATGCGATATCTTCGCAGATTGTGAACAGATTTTCCTTGTTTTTTTATTTTAGTCAGTTAAAAGATTTTTTTAGAAAATTAAGAATTACCAAAAAAAAATACGAAATTGTACATGCTAACTTAGTATTTTTGAGAATTGCGATTGAAGTCGGTTTTTAGCCGTGTTTAGCGTTTGTAATTTTTTGTTTTTTGATTATGAATCAATTATAGGAAGAATATGCGACATCAAAACGATGTACTGTTTAGTGGGTACAGACAGAAAAATCATGCTGATTTAGCACCGAGAAAACTAAATTAGTAACTTGAGCAATCAGCTGGAGCTGTCGGCTGTTGGTATGAACTGTAGTAGACGGGTACTATGTTCACAGAATGTAACAAATATTGCGAGAATAATATTACAATGTAGTAAAAAATAACCCTAAAGCAAAGTATATATTAATATAGTAGTACTAACATACCTAAAGTATAATGACAGAAGTTACTTATATACTGCACTTAATGTAAAAGGAAAAAAACATATTTTAATTGGATTTTAAAAAAACAATTGAGAATCTGCGCAGACTAAAACAATATCTCCTCCAAATTTAATAAATAAAATTTACTATTTCAAATTGATCTTGTTACTATGGTAAAGGTAAAAAAAACGGCCAAGTGCGAGAGTTCGTACCAAAACAAAACATCTTCATAAATGAACATTATTATATATACATAAGATACTACTAGATCCTACTATGAGGGTGCAGTGATAAGTCAGGTAAAAATTAAACACGGAGTAAATTTTATTTAATTATTATTATTTATTTTTCAACGTATAGTTTCCTTCTAACACAATGCTCTTCATTCAGCGTATCTCTAGCTTATCTATCCCTTCCACAAAATACGACTTAGCCAACTCCGAAATAGGCATTAGTTTCGTCCATGATTCTTCGTTTGATCCAAATCTTTTCCCACCAAGCCATTTTTTTAAATTCGGAAACAGATAATAGTCGCCAGGGGCTAAATCTGGCGAATACGGTGGGCGAGGAAGCAACTCATAGCCCAACTCGTGAAATTTGGCCATGGCAATCGCGCACGTGTTGTGTTCGTGCGTTGTCTTGGTGGAAGAGGATTTTCTCCTAAGCCAACTGCTGTCGTTTTCAAAGTAAAATTTTGTTAAATTGGTCCAATAAATTAGCATAATATTCGCCATTAATCGTTTTGCCCTTCTCTAGGTAGTCAATATGGATTACCCTACGTGCATCCCAAAAAACTGTAGCCATCACCTTATTGACCGATAAAACTGCTTTGGCCTTCTTCGGAACTGGTTCGCCGGTAGCAATCCACTGTTTTGATTGTTGCTTGATTTCTGGGTAATGGTGGTGGATTCAAGTTTCGTCTACATAAAACGACGCAAAAATTTAGTTTTATCACGTTAAGACAACGCCAAACTTGACTCCGAAGTTGTGAACAACAGTCAGTAAACGCGGCACGTATTGCGCAGAGAGTTTCTTTATATCTAAATGTTGGTGTAAGATATTGCGTATACGTTCATCTGAGATGCCTACTATCTCGACTATCTCACTCACTTTAACTCTTCGGTCGTTTAACACTATGTTATAGATTTTAGCGATCATCTCTGGAGTAGTGACCTCAACATCATTTTTGGACGTTCAGCATCACTTGTGCTTGTACCACCACATCGAAAATCAGTAAACCACTTATGAATCATTGTAATCGACGGATCAGAGTCCCCATAATATTAATCAAGTCTTTGTTTCGTTTCTGTAATAGTTTTATTGCGCAAAAAATAATGTTTGAAATTCACTTTTCTCCATCTTTGCGAAAATGTGTTCATTTATTTTTCTTTAATGGCTGCCAAAAATCCTAGATGACTAAGAGAACAAAATTTATAGAAAAACTTTATATTTTTTCACGCTCTTGAGCCGCTTGTGGCTTGCGCACCGCGCACTCTTGAATACATTCATTGAAACTGTATTGACGCGGACACAACCACACAAAACTTTTGGTAGGTACGTCCTGCAACGGTTCTCTGTGTCTTTAGACACATCCTTTTTATCTTGCTCAGTGCGAAAGAATAAACTTTTAAATTCGTTTCAACATCTTCCCAAAAGTATCAAAAGTTCGTAAGTAATCTCCATTCACGTCGAAACTTTCTAATAAATTAACAATGGGAACATTTCTCGTTCTTGTAATGATTTTAATATTTTTATTCGAGTCCAGTTCTATTCAACTCGTCGACTTTCGGAGCAACGAATGGGGACTCGGATAATTCGGTACTTACCTAGCAAATTCTACTTTTATACAGCTGAAACAAAGTGTGTAGATTGATTTTAGTTCCCAACAGGGACGGGAATATCGTAAACGTAAAACGACGAATGTAAAACGACAAATTTTGTATTTCCCTAGCATGCAGCCGTTTTCTGTTCGCTGTAGTGCAATAAATGTTGTTTATAGTATAACTTTGAGCAGCACAAAAAACACTTGCGAGTACTTAAAAGATTTTGTTAAGCTTAAGTACTCGTACTTATAACTAGTTTTATTTTGTTAAAAGTTTGCGCTACGAATCAGAAATGCACGGTGTGGTAGCAATATCTTCTATTTGTTGCTTACTTTAATAAATATCAATAAAGAATAAAATTGTATAGTAAAAACTTGCCACGATACACCATTTAGTGGCACAAAACGTAATATTTTTTTTTAAGCAACTGAAAACCGTTGTAATTTTTCTATTACTTGGAGAAGTCTAAAACACCTATTTCAATTTGAAGTTCCGCAGCTATAGAACTCCGTACCTGCCCATTTAGATCGCTGTAATTTTTTTATATCAAACTTGGCTCCATTTCTATATTTATGTTTTGATGGGATAAGAAATGCCTATCGAAAATTCACAAAATATATTTCGAGACTGAAGGAACCCGCACCGACCGTTTTGTACGAAGGCCGCAGGATTTGTCGGTTTTTTCTTTTCAAACTTGGCGGACACACTGCCGGAATTTAGTGAATTCACGTGACGTCACGAGTGTCACTGAAAATACTAGACGATACATTTGAAGGTGAACTTTCTTTCCATACAATAATTTAGAAACAATACTAATAATGAAGAAACTGTTGTGTTAGGTGTGATTATTTTCTGTACGCTTGTAATTCATCGTTATTATACACTCAGCGGCACAATTAATCGCCCAATTGAGATTTCTCACTACATTTTTAAATAGAGAGGTGGTCAAAACAGCCACGATTATTTTTTGAAAATCAAGAAAAGTAAGGTAATTACAAATTACAGTCAAGATTCAAGATTCAAGGTATTTATTCAAAATAGGTGGAAATTACACTCTTTTTGATAGTCATAAAATAATAATAACATAATGTCATTTGTGAAACATCAAGAAATAATCAATCATTAGTTAATAATGTCAAAATTCAATCCTTGTAATAAACCAGATTATGTCATTCAAACATGAAAACAATATGACACGAAAAGTTATGCATAATAATCATTGAATGTCATCTTTAATGCCTTTCACAAGAGTAGGCCAGTTCACACGGGCAGCACCCGGTCACGAGTATGACGTGAGAGTCAGCCATCGCTCCCATCAACCGTTACCCATTTAGAGGGAAAGGAACGAACCGGCTCCTTTTGCGCCACCATTCGAACAAACCCTAATCCCTAACTACACATGCGTCGAAGAGCACAAAATTCTGCTGGTCTTCGGGACCTCGCTAGACTGCTCAACACAAAGAGCATGATTTTTTCCGCAAAATTCATGGAAAACTTACCAATTTACTCTGTACTCTCTTGTGAGTAGTCTACGCAGTTCCCGAGGATCTGCAGAATGTTGTGATCTTCGCCAGATTTGTAGCCAGAGATCTAACCTAATGAGTGCACTTTGTAGTTTTCTTACCCTTCTTTATTTTAAAAATATAACAATCGTGGCTGTTTGGACCACATCTCTGTATGAAAATGTACTGAGAAAACTTGGGTGGGCGGTTAATTATGCCGCTGAGTGTATTTATACCTATAGGTTTGCAATTTGTTTTGAACAAGTTTTTTCACTAGGGGCAACTATACCAGGAGGTAAAGACAAATTTGGTAACGATAACAGAAATGAAAAATCTTAGGTTGAGAGGATAAATGGCAACCCTGTGATGTTAAATATGTCGGTCTGCTTGCGCAAATTGCAACCACTATGTACTTATAGCGCCTGAATTATGGGTCTCCGGCAGGGGGGTAGGATCCTGGTCCAGAACTCTCGCTATTCCTACTACTAACGGGCGTTGCTCCATAACGCAACCGAATATTTGGTCAGTTTTTGCATAATTGTCACGAGCACACCTAATACTTTCATTGTATCTTACTCAGCCCTTATCGCATTTTTTTTGGTCACGATAACTAGATTTTCAGGCGCTATAAGTACATAACGCAACCACTTTGCGTAGGCAGACCGACATATTTAACATCAGAGGGTTGCTATTTCTCCTCTCAACCTAAGTTTATCCATTTCCGTTATCATTACCAGATTTGTCATGACCTCCTAGTCTAAAATCTTTTAAAAAAGGTTCCTTTTTTATTTTTATCCGGCGTATATCGGCGCTCTTAAAAGTTCCAGGATTTCCTTTGTACTCTAACGGAAAAATTTGAAGATTTTCTAATAAATAATAACTGGATACCATCGAAGTTCAGATTTCAGGGCAATTTAAGTAACAATTTATGCTGGAGAATTTGAGTCCAACTAAATTTATAGGGTAATGCTGAAATAATTTATTGGTTACGAACCTAATAATGATATCTGAAAGGAAATACGGTTGAATGAGTTAATACCTGTTACGGTCTTTTTAAAGTACCAACGTTCCATAGAATATTACTATCAATATTTAATTGTTAACTATTTTTATGTTAAGTGTACAGGATGACTGGTCCATACCTAAAAACCTCTTAGCTGGAAATTCAGTTCACGATTTTCCCCAAAAAGCCATACCAACCCAATTCGCAAAAAAAAAAATTTGGACTTACCCTACTAACATAATTTTCTTTTGCGATGTCAGCAAAGTTTTTAAGCGTAAAAGTTAATTCATTCGCTTCACACCAGGAGTACGTGGGTTCGATTCCCGGCGGGGTCAAGCTTGTAACACTCGGTTTGGTTGGTGGTAGGGCATTTTCATAGCCCGCCTGGCTAGCTACCACCATCTTTATTTATTTTTTTATTAAAAATTTGAGTGCGTTTGACTGCAACTCACCTGATGGTAAGTGATGATGCAGTCGAGGATGGTACATCTTATCTAAGTCTTGCCGTCAAATATCAGTGTTAACAGCATTGAAGAGTTCCGGCTTGATGATACGATAGCCAGATCCCCATTGTGTTGGGGAATCTTAGTAAGCCTCCTTCCATATTCGGCATCATCGTCACTTACCATCTGGTGAGATGATGCCAAGGGCTTACCAATTGTGGATAAAAAAAAGTTTTAGAACAAAAGTTGTTCAGTTTCATCAGTACGAGTCACCTTGTATAGTATAACTAGTTTTTGTTCGCGGCTTTTATGGTTTCTATGACTGTCTTCAAGCATGCGCGTTTGCGGCTCGCGAGCATGGAAATAAGTTTTCCACGGATCATCAATTAATAGTCTATGTCGTTTCCTTCCCCCGCAACTATATCACTTCAATCCATTGTTCCCTTGCATACGACATGCGCAAGCGTTTAAATGAGTTTTCTACAGTTCCCTCGGGAACTATGTCAGGTTATGCTAATACGTATAAGTAGACTATCGCTGTGCAAATTTTCACGTCAATTATTCGTGTAAAAATTAACAAAAAAAACAGAGTTCTAAAACTCTCTCTGAGTTATAAAACAGCTATCCTACGGGAACCAATTAAGAAATTGGGATAAAAGATAGCCTATGCATAGTGATAGCCAGCTGTAATATTAATGTGAAAATGTGTTTGTCTGTTAACTCTTCACGCCTCAACGCGTCAACCAGTCTTGACATAGAGGGCTCTATGCAACAGGCTGCATGCATGCCAATGCAGTTTCACATTAATACTATAACTAGCTTTTGTCCGCGGCTTCGCCCGCGTGGACATCGTTTTATGACTGTCTTTAAAGGTGAGTCGTTCGCAAGCCGCTGCGGCTCGCGAACGTGGACATGAGTTTTCTCCAGATCCTTCACAAACTATATCGGGTTATTCTGATTAGCTGTCTATGTCACTTCCCACTCCCTCAACCAATTCTATACAAAAAACCACTTCAATCCGTTGCTTCGTTGCGAAGCCGACGTGCGTGAGCATAGAGATGAGTTTTCTTCCCTAGATGCCTCGTAACTATGTTAGGATATGCTAATTAGTAAATTATGATATTTCCAACCCCCTCAGCTATCTAAATGTAAATAATTACAACCATCCATTGTACTGTTGCGATGTTAAAAAAAATACCGAAAACTTCACATGGAGCTTCACAACCTCATTCCCCCCTCTCCATTTCATCATCGGACGACCAGTCGCGGAGGGCGGTTCCATCCCTTTGTCGTCAATGTTCCACCTTTACGCACGAAGCGTTTTGCGTCTTCGTTCATCATGCGAACGGCCAAGGAGTGGAATTCCCTTCCGGCGTCTGTATTCCCCGATTCGTACAATTTAGGAATCTTCAAGACGAGAGTGAATAGGCAATATTTGAGCTTGCGTGTCACATCCTCGGCTGCATCGGCACTTACCATCAGGTGAGGTGCAGCCAAACGTACTCAGATTTTTAATAAAAAAAAAGAGATTTTTTTCAGTTCCCTTAGGAACAGCATCGGACTATGCTATTTTCACGGGATAAAAAGTAGCCTTTGTCCTTTTCCGTGTCACAGGCTACCTGTGTGCCAAATTTCATCAAGATTGGTCAATGTGTTAAAGCGTGAAAAGGTAACAAACAAACAAACACATTTTCATCATCATCATCATCATCATCGTATCAGCCGGAAATCGTCCACTGCTGGACAAAGGCCTCCCCCAAGGATTTCCACGATGACCGGTCCTGCACTGCCCGCATCCATCGGCTTCCCGCGATCTTCACGAGGTCGTCGGTCCACCGCGTTTTAAAAAAATATAAAATTAGTAAGGATAAGTATAAGGATATTAGTAACGATACGTGCGCAGTGTGCACACAATTTTAAATTAATCTTTGAAAATATCAGTTGTAAAATTTATTGTGTGTTTCTCTCTGGTTAGTTCCTAATCAGAGTTCATGCCAGTTTCATGAGCTAAACTTTTAATTACAGTTTCACGCCCGTTACCCAACCGATACGATACGTAGTTTATTCTCTAATTGACGGAACTACGTTTACCTCCAATATTTCCAAACAGTTGTGAAAAACTTCGTCTCATAACTGTATGAAGATTGAATAAAACCACGTCTTTGCACATTTTTTAATTTCAGTTTTACAACCTTCCATTTCAACCAATGATTTCAACACACAAAAGAATGAATCTTTGAAAAACATCTTAAATCTACATGGCATCTAAATGCTCATGTCTGATTGGTCAGTTGATTAAGCCATTTTTGAACCCTTGCCCAAGAAAGAGCAAAATAGTAGTGGTGTTGCCATTTAAGACTAAAAATATGACTGTTCAGAAAAATAGTACATTTCATTACAAGTGCGGAAAGGCTGTCATTGCAAAGAGTACCGACAAATGTCTACCCGAGCCGAGGCGCAGCCAAAGGCGAGGGTTGACAGTCGGAACAAGTTGCAATGACGGTTCCGCACGTGTACTGAACGACTATTTTTAATACAGTTGCGAAAAAATTAAGCAATTTAATAAAATAATAAAAACATAATAAACTCAACTAACTAATCATTTATTTCTTATAAAAGTTATAGTTCACATATACATTGAAATTGGTACAGTTTTTTATACTAACTGGGGAAGTTTTAGGTTGCATATTAACTGTTTGAGACAAACTATTATTAATTTCGTATGATTGTTCATGTACCTATATTTGTCATACAATGGCGTTTGCTAGTTGATGGAATTGGATCTGATAAATTATCATTATCAACGAAGGTAGATGGACGAACGTTCTCTTCAACATGTGAAGGAGACGGACTGGACCTTAAACTAAAGGATTGTTTGATTTTTTTCCCAGTTTCTAGTTTTTTTTTTAATGAATCACCAATATAGCTTTCTGCAACTTTGTCTGATTTCCAACCTCCTAGTCGCTTTAAGGACGTCAAATTGGCTCTTGAATCTGCCAATAATGTAGCAGAGTTCCTCCTGAAGCTGTGCCCAAACTTACGAAAGCTTACTGAAGCTTACGAAATCCAAACGAAGTTTCTGGAGGTTTATACATGGATTTTCAAGCGACTTCCAAAAAGGAGGAGGTTCTCAATTCGTCTGTATGTTTTTTTATGTATGTTACCTCATAACTTTGGACTGGGTGAACAGATTTTTATGATTCTTTTTTTATTTGAAAGCTAGTGCTTTCCGTGTAGTCCCATATAAATTTTATCAAAAGCGATGTAGTACGTACTTTATTAGAAAATTAACAAAAACCAAATATAATAATGCAAAAACGTACTAAGTTGTTGCGATGGAAGTCGGTTTTTTAACGTGTTTAGCGTTTTTAATTATGTTGTACAACTATCTAAGTCAATCGTCATTATTTATCTGGAGTTGTTATATGAGCAGGAAGCTGATAAAACTGTAACATTATGGGCAGCGAATAAAGCGCTTCCATATTTTGCACACAGCCTATCAGAGTCATGCTGGGTATTTGTGGTCTACCTTGACCAACGTCTCAGTGAGTTTCCTGAACACGTAAGACGTTGTAGTGTTCTCTGAAGCAGAGGTCGGAGAGAATATCTGCCTTCTCTGGAGAAAAAACTTTTATATTGACGATTATCACTGTGAAGGTAGGTGCTGGGACATTAGCCTTCGGGCCCTGCGAAGGTTCTTTAGTTTTTCCTATGATATGAAATGAAATGATAATTTATTTGCATCAGTCATGGTAGTAGGATGTTAAATATAATTGCAATCATGTTTCGCCTGTGCAAGGCATGCAAATGTTTAACATAGATTATAATTATTATGTCACGTAAATATTACAAAAAAAAAATTCAAATGTCAACAAGTATGTTTTTGTCAGAGAGATATTCAACAACACTATAATAATTTTTGTCACTAAGCCATGAATGTTTTAGATTCTATTTTTCTTAGTTCAATCGATAAGTTGTTATACAGGGTGGGAAGGAGTATACCGACAGATTTTAACCAAAGATTCCAATGCCTATTTAGACAAAAAAAAGTAATATAAACATGGGCCAGTAAAGCCTAATTTTATATGATATTAATTTTTTAAATAATTCACAAGTTCAAAAAATCTCAAGGGTAACACGCCCTAATAATATGACGTAATCACACACACCTTCACACAAGTACACTCGTTACCTGCCATAATTTTGGCTACGGATAATTTTTTTTATTAAAATTTGAGTTTAAAGAGCAAAGAGTTTTTATTAGGTAGGTATTGGAATAAATGAAAGTTATGTCTAATGCAGTTATCATTCGTTGTGTACACAACTACCAACTAAGATACAACTAGACACTAAATTATATCTTAGCATATGATATCTTTAATCAGAAACAGAGTACTCAAAAGGTATTAACGTATTTTATTATTAGTTTTGTCTTTAGTTTACTTCCTGCTTTCGAGTTTCTACCAGCAAGTCGGCAAGTATGCAAACTTTTTCTGTTGAAAAACGTACTGGCCGTAAACCAACCTTGCCTCAAAGTATCATACTGACGTTGACTTCACTCGTCGTTTATCGTATGTTGTCGGAGTCGTTCGTGAAGTGTGAAGTTTTCTTTTTCACTCTTTAGACTAAGGTTTCGTTCAGAAGGGATTACTATCATTAATTAATTTTTTTGTTCAGAAATTAAGTAAGTTAATAAGGCAGTTTTAGACCCATGTTGATATAACATTATTTACTCATAATACCACCAGGAATCCATGGTTAAAATCTGTCGGTATACTCCTTCCCACCCTGTATATTGGAATGCTCATACACACACAATGTCGGCTATACATTTCAGTCAATGGGGTTTCGTTAAAAACTAGCCTGTATGGATCTCTAAGGGTTCTTGTGGTTTTGTCACTGGCTTTTTTAAATAGTTGCAGATGTTGCTTCACAAACACACAAAGCTAGTGGGTATTCTCGCCGATTCGACTCTGAAAAGGGTTATTGGAGGTGCGTTTGGTTTTGGCTTACCATCGTGGTAAACCTTTGTTACAGATCCTTCTGTTATCAGGGTCCGCTGGACGTTTTTATTGCATAATTATTGTCGAGGATTTTCAAAATTTTGATTTATACCTAGTTATGATAAACAAAAAAGTATTCCAAAAATAAATGGTGATGATTTATTAATGGGTTCCTAGCGGTGCTAAAAGCAGATACACAATTCTGTTTCAAATATACATATTTAAGTAGGCTTTAATTAATGAAATAAATCCTTAAGACGATATCCGAGTGTAACAAAGGAAATTTGGGTATAAAAAAAACTCACAAAATAAAGTGCTATACGATTATCTGATTCCGTGGATCTGAGATGGATAATTTACGTTTATCCCGTTGTCGGTAGTGTGCCATCAATACCGATAGGGCAGCAATTAGTTGCCGGGGGGTTCCCCCACACGGGATATTTATTTCTTGGCCCATGCTCACTGATCGATGTTTAGATCAAATGGAACTATATGCTTGCATCAATTTGCAGGACTCAGAGTTGATTGATTCAGAAAAGGAGTTTTGAGTACTTAACTATTTTTTATGGATCTTTAATTCATTCAAAAGTAGTAATTAGTTTGAATAGTACCATTGATTTAAAATAAGAAAAACAGATTTTTTTCTATTCAATTGTTACAGGAAACCATTTAATTCCAATAAACTTGTTTTCCGTCTTTTACTTTAAAAACAAGTTTATTGATTAATAATGGATTCCTGTTTCGTTTTTCAAAAAAGTAATGCGGTACAGACGCGGATATACGTCACCTGATTATCGATTAAAAAATATTTCAAAATCGGTTCTTTGGTTAACAAATGAATCAAATACTACGTTTGTATGGGATTTATGAACTCCAGCAGGCTAAGTAAATATATTATATCGGATCGGACCGGTCGTTGTGGAAATGCCTTTGTCCAGGAGTGAACGTCTTTCGGCTTACATGACGACGATGATGATAAAAAACCTACATACTAAATCTTAAGATGAATCTTAAATTATAATTTTTAAAAAAACATACGGTTGCTTACGAATTCTTAAGTAGTCCGCATGTGGCGCGTAGAAATAGGGGAACGGACGAATTCACAACGACCGCTTTGAGTGTGATAGGAAAGTAATCCGCCGTGCTGTCTCCACTCAAAGCGTAGGCACCGGCCCGCTTCAAAGAAGCCGAGACGCCGCTATTTCGCCGAACCGACTTTAGCTCGGGGTGATTCAAGGATAACAACAATAGAATTGTCTTAACATAAGAAAACTTCACATTTCTGTTTATATACGATTTACTCATCGATCAACAGAGCAAGACTTTGGAATTCTGGAGCAAGTGGAAGTACTTGGGAGTTAAAACGCGGGTCGGGCAGCCGCAGCCGCGCCTCGAGGCAGCGACACTGACGGGCCACTCCGAGTAATTGAATCTTGTGGGTCCGATGCCCCCGACCTCCCCATGATTGCTTATGAAAACTGCGAGCCCCAATTATTCGCTCCATAAAGTGAGTTTAGTTATAAAGGGTGTAACAGAATCGCTAAACTGAAGTGACAGTGGGCAAGGCACATAGCTCGTAGAACGGATGACCGATAGGGCAGTAAAGTTCTCGAGTGGTGACCGCGCACCGGAAAACGTAGTGTAGGCGGGCCGCACACGCGGTGGATCGACGACCTGGTGAAGATCGCCGGAGGCCAATGGATGCGGGCAGCGCAGGACCGGTCGTCGTGGAAATCCTTAGGGTAGGCCTTTGTCCAGCAGTGGACGATTTTCGGCTGATATGATGATGATGAACAAAATCGGTTTGATACTCATTAACTAGAGCTTCTAACCATCATACTGAACAACTTTCCCTTATATATTAAATAGTCAAATAAAAAAAAAAGTACAAATCAATCGATCAGCTGTTAGACCTATTTGTATGTAAAGTTATTTTTTTTTTGTGAAAGTTGACTTTTGGTTCCTCGGGGAAAGTAGTTCAGTTTAATGAATTTAAGCCCCAGTTAACGGCTATTTCTCCAATTTTGTGACATCCTTCATATCCCAGTGAAAGGGCTACCCCCAGCTAACCAGCGCCAACATCAGTTATAAAGTAATTACTCGCTGAGTACATAATTTAACAAAAATGTACAACTATGAAAATGAACCATACTCACTGAAGTTTATTAAAAAACTATCAACTGTTTAAAATATAGTTCACTGTAGTGACAGATAGTGTACCGAAAGCGGCCACTTTTAGTAGATTCTTGTAACACGTCGTCGTACGTGTTGGGTAAGGGCACACCCCGGACACTGCATACAACGGTCGTGAAATGACATTTCTAATAATTTTGAACAAAAAGAAACCGACTTCAAACAGGAAACTAAGGTTCCCCTCGATTTCTCTGGGATGCCATTATCAGATCCTGGTTTCCTTATTATGAAACCATCCTTGAGATATCTCCTTTCCAACAAAAAAAGAATCATCAAAACGACGAAGTTATCCGCGAACACACATAAAAAAAAAAATATACGGTCGAATTGAGAAAGGAGTTTCCTTTTTTTGAAGTCGTTTAAAAACAAATCCCTTACGTTCGAGAACCAAACTGTAACCAATCTGTATCAATCTGGGTGACGAGGGGGTGAGTTCGAAATCTAGAGAGCGGCAGGGAGTGTCCATACTGTATGTTAGTACTAAATGTATACTTTGGTAAGGGCGTGGGTTGAAAATGAAACGTACGTGTTTACTGATAAATAGTGTTAATAATGAAGTAAAAGACCCGAAATTGGTCTTTTAGAAGTAATTAAATGAATATTTATTAAAAATTTGTGATGGTTACGATAAATAGAAAGATGATCGAATTGTTGAATTTAAAATAAAATGTCAGCGCATGCGTTAAATAATAAATAGATGGGATGAAGAAAGGTCGAATGAAACCGCTTTACATACTTATGCTATCTGTAACTACAGCGAACTGTTAATTGTTACACAAACTTGATAGTTTATAAAGAAACTACAGTACCTATGAAAACTTTCGTTACATTATGAACTCAGCTAGTAATTATGGTAGGGGGATCCCCTTAAAATGTATAATTATTATGCCTAGGTACTCGAAGGTACCTAGATAGTTTAACGAAATACTACACAATTACAAAATTAAATTAATTTAATTAAATTACATATAGTGAAATTTTTAACAAATCTTATTGTTAGCTTTTCCCTACTTTAATCATTATTAATATTTACAATTTATTTTTAATTTGTTTTTAATTTGCATGTCTTCATAAGACTGATTACGTTTACTGGCATTGTACTTTTTAAGATCTGTATATTTATGACACAAGTATTCTTGCAAATAAATCATTCTAATTCTGATTCAATGTTGTAGATAGGTTCTCGTATTTATGAAATCGTTTCCCATAACTTTATTGAAGAACTGACATAAAAGCGCTTGCCAATTATCCTTACTTAATATTATAAATGTGAAAATGTGTTTGTTTGTTACCTTTTCACGCTTCAACGCCTTTACCAATCTTTATGAAATTTAGCATGCAGGTAGCCTGTGCCACGGGGAAGGACATAGGCTACTTTTTATCCCGGGAATATAGCATAATCTGATGCAGTTCCCGAGGGAACTAAAAAAATACTCGATTGTTGTGATTTTTTGCACAGAGATGGTTGAGTAGGTGAGAAACGACATAATTTACTAATCACCCTTAAAGACAGTCATAAAAACGATGTCCACGCGGGCGGAGCCGCGGGAAAAAGCTAGTGATAAATGAAAAAAACAAGGAAAGGAAAATTTTACACAAACCCATTACCGATGGTGGTTTTAAAATAAATCGAAACAAAATTAAAAATAATATGATTCAGCTTCCATGGGGGAAGTCTTTGTTGATCTGTTTCTCGTTACTGAGGATTCGGATAAGTATTACGCCGCGCCGGGTGGTTGTTTAGAATTTAGGAGCATAACAAAAAATGATTTAACGAGCGCCACCCGCCGAGTCGTCCTCGCCTCCTTTTCAAAGGAAAAGCCATTTTATTGATGTTTCCTAAACGAGAAACGTTTTAACGGTCATTATCGTTAAAATCTAAAGGAGAATTTCCGAATTTTAATGGAGGCGTGCTCTGTGAGCGACCACAATGATAATTCTGTCTTGTCCACTTACAACGACTATTTTTTTTCTATGAATTTGTATATTGCCCACAACTAACCCCACAATAATGATTTTTCATGTTTCCTCAAAGGTTGTGTGGATCGCATGTTAGCGATAAGACCGCCTACATGTACAACTTCCTTAATCATTGTAACTTTTTACAAGCTTTTATTAACTTGCAATGTATGTATGTTTGTTCGGGTGAAATCTTGCAACTCAATTTTGAAGTAGATATCTTCAACCGATTGAGCTGAAATTTTGTATACACTTTCAGTCTGAATGACAATGTATGATTAACTGTGTGACGTCATTCTAAATCCAACATGGCGGCACACCCCAAGATAGCGGATTAGTTATTTTTAATGCACTCCTACAATATGGGTATCCAATGAAAGGGTTTGCTGAGAAGAATACCAAATAATTTAAATTCTCTTTTCAAATTAAAGCTTGTACCTAAAAGTTTTTAGGTTTTTCAAAAATTATTTTCCTTTTATGTTGTGGAATAAAGTGTTAATAATGCTTCTATTTTACTGCATTTTAAATGTAGATTCACAAAGAAAACTTCTATAATTTCTAATAAACTATTATTTTGCTGCGCTAAATTAACTATATGTCTGTGCTAAAGTAACTCTGTAGTAGCTCGGTGGCGTAGCGGCTAGGGCCGCTACCTCCTATCCGGGAGTTCGTGGTTCGAATCCTTCCACGTACCAATGTGTTTTAGAATTTCGATTTTATATGAACGTTTATACCGGTCGTTGTGGACATCATTGGGCCTATGTCCAGCAGTAGAAATCCTTCGGCTGATATGATGATGAACGTTTATCCGACGCGATTACGATGTGCCCTTACGGTGAAAGAAAGCATCGCGAGGAATCCTGTGAACGCCTGCGAAGAAACTCGAAGGCTGTGTGTGAAGTCGACCAACCCACACTGGGCCCGCTTGGTCGACTAAGGCCCGATCGCCCTAATTCAGAATAGGCTCAAACCCCTCAAATCACGCTAATGGTTTGTTCCAGGAGGATAACGGGCGCCCAGATGCTCGTGCCCCAAACCAAGGCTGCCTGCTGGCTCGCCACCCTCCTCAGTGTAATCGTCACAGGTCAGTAACCAATTTTCTACTAGCTCATGTATTTACTTACTCACACATTAATTAATGAAGGGCTAGAGAGCTTCAACTTAGACCTCTTGCTGTATGGTGCATCCAAAGTCATCATCTCAATGCCGCTACACTTGACCCTTGACAATGTGCACCAGTAGATTATCATAGGCTGATGAAGATGATGATACTAAGTAAGATAGATAACTCATTTATATTTCTAGCAAAACAGCACCATAGAGCAAACAAGCGATGGGGATAAAACATTATAAGTATTTAATTCATAAAAGAGTACACTGTTATTGAAAACACTAACACACCTAAAAAATAAAAGGTCTGCCTAGCCAGAAAAAGGCCCGGGTTCAGCATAATGTTGTGCATGCAGGGTATACATGCTCAATGCTGTTTTTTAGCCAAGACCAGCGAAGAGAGGTAAAATATGCGCACCTCTGTGAAACAACTCAAGCCAGGCAAAAATAATATCATATTGTGTTAAGCATTTATATGTTTTAGAATGTGTTAAAGTATATAGGTACAAATAGGGCAAGTTGGTAAGTATGAAGCCCATAAATATATTTTATTAAGACGATAATGTGAAAGTAACTATGCAATAAATGAGTGAAGTGTTAATAAATATGGGTGAGTGTTGCACAGCCAATTAAATAAAAACTGAATATCAGTAAGGTTTCATGTCGACATACGAGGCTACAGTTTTGGAAAATTTACTTCTCAACTCTCTGCAAAGCTTTTCAAAACATCAACACAAATAGTTTCTTACAAGGCCCTCGATTGATTTGATTTTGTTTTTTAATTTCAATAAACTTTTCAAAGCCTTAAATTTTGTCCTTAGGCTTCGGAGTCTTTGTAAGTACAATATGTTTAACAAATTCTTTACTTTACGAGTGTACTAATCATTCCCCAATTTAAAGGATTTGGTGGAGAATACTATTGAACACTTAACTACTTATTCCAAGTATACATATATTTGTTGTATAATGCTCATACTCATAAAGAAAAGAGCGTGAGCGGCGTAACGGTTAGGGCTGCTACCTCCTGTCCGGGAGGAAATGGTTCGAATCCTGCCACGTACCACACGTACGATTTCGGATTTTGATTTTATTATGTACGTTTATCTAAGCATATGCATTAAACCTTGGATCCAGAATTTTCGTGCCAAAGAGCAAGAAAAATTGTCAGCGCCCTAAGCAAATGCAGTTTTACTATCAAAATGTGCGCGGACTTAGATCTGAGAATATTTCGTTTCATAGCAATGTAACACAGTGTAATTTTGACATAATAGCATTGACTGAAACTTTTCTGACAAGTTGTGTATTTGACGGCGAACTTTTCCCCCCGGGGTACACGTTGGTCCGCAAGGACCGTGTAGGTGATGCTGGTTGGGGAGGAGTTCTGCTAGCAGTGCGCGAATGCTACTCCGTTCGGGTTGTCGCTGATATTAACGGTCTCACATCAGACAAAGAATTAATATTTGCTATCGTTAGGTGTAAAAATGTAAAGATTTTATTCTGCGTTGTTTATCTATCGCCAAATTATAACGATGAACAATATTTACATTTTTGTATCGAAAATGCTATTTGTAATTATTCTCATATGAACGTAGTTATTTTTGGTGATTTTTATTTGAATTCGTGCAGCGCCAATGCTAAAATCCTATTTATTTTTTCTGTGAATTCTGTAATTTGCGTCAGCACAATACTGTAACGAATGGACATGGCGGTATGTTAGACATATTGCTGAGTGACATGGACACTGACCAAATAGCTATTGCGGCGGGACATGAGCCCTTAGTGCCCATTGACACCTATCACCCACCCCTCGAAGGGACGGTGACGGCGACGGTGAATCCACGGATGTCACCGCCACCGCCATCGCCTATGCTGCCACCCAGGCTGCCTCGACTGGATTCCTGTCCAGAATGGAACTGGCTTAAGGCAAATTTTCAAGCACTTTACGTCGCACTTGATGGGATTAATTGGCCTGAACTATTAAATGTGACGGACATCGATACAGCGACTGCTTTCTTCTATAATAAAATCTATAGCTGTATAAATCAATTTATACCTACAAGAAAATGTTTTGCATCTCGTTTGCTTTACGTTTACCCTAAATGTTACACATCGGAAATTATACGAAACATCAAGAGTAAGTATTTTCATCTAAAAAGATTTAAATCCGGGGGTAAAGAATTCAATGGTGAATTATAAAGATATTAATTACAGAGAACATGTTAAGTATTTGATAGGAAACGCTTACCGTGAAAGTATATTACTGAAATCCGGTAAAATTTTGGGAATATGTAAAGCACAAAAAAAGTGTAAGGAGATGTGAAGATTTTTTTCTTTACAATGATGAGGAGGTGATTAGACGGGACGGGATGCATTTGCGGAGTATTTTGCCTCAGTTTTTCAACAAGAAGAGTCGCAATTAGATCCGGAGGAGGCATCACGTGCCGCATAATTGACTGGAAATCTGTCTCAGTCAACTCAGAAGACGAGGTAGATCTGTCAATGGCAGTAAAGCGTCTTAAGCCGTGTTCATCAAGTGATCCAGATGGCATTCCGGTTTTCCTGGCAAAGGATTATGCATCCGTCTTTGAAAGCCCTCTGTTGTTCCTCT
Source organism: Coleophora flavipennella (assembly GCA_947284805.1). NCBI lineage: Eukaryota > Metazoa > Arthropoda > Insecta > Lepidoptera > Coleophoridae > Coleophora > Coleophora flavipennella. The sequence goes on from OX369257.1 coordinate 18,835,482, forward strand.
AAATTCTTTGTTTAAGGCAGTCCAGGTATCCACAGCATTGGAAATGCTCCAGGGTGACGCCAATTCCGAAGGAGGGGTCCGAAAAGGACGTAGCTTCTTACAGACCAATTGCTGTGCTCTTGGGTTCGGCAAGATCTTTGAGGGGATTCTGAACTGCCGGATTATTAGGCAAGTGGATAGTATGTTGCACTGTCGCCAACGTGGATTTTGTAAAGCCCGCTCAACCAACACCAACCATGTAACCCTTGTGGACTATGTTATGATGGGAATGGATGCTAGTAGGCAGATTGACGCCGCATACATTGATTTGAAGAAGGCGTTTCATCTTGTGGAAAACGACATCTTGCTGAGAAAGCTAGCGTTGATAGGTTATACGCCGTGGTTACTGATGTTTTTTCAAGTTATCTCAGCAACCGGCAGCAGTATGTAAGAGTTTGTGGCTTTGAGTCTGATGAGTAAAACACGCGATCCGGAGTAAGCGAAGGTAGTACCTCAGCCCCTCTTTTCTTACTTATGATCAATGATCTACCAAAGGTCATTAAGGCCGCCGAGTGTTTATTGTTTGCAGATGATTTTAAGCTATATCTTGGTATCAAAGCTCAAGCGGATATAGAGGCTCTGCAACGGGATATCAGTGCCACTTTGGAGTGGAGCAAATCAAATCGTCTTCCTTTCAATGCATCTAAATGCAAAATCATAACCTTTGCTCGCATCCGCTCTCCTAAACTCGCAAATTACCATCTAGCTGACGTCCTACTGGACAGAGTCGATGATATCCGTGACTTAGGACTGACATTGGACAGTAAATTGGACTTTCACAATCATGTTACAACGGTGTGCAAGCAGGTCAATAGAACTCTAGGATTTATAATGAGAGCCTCTAGTCCATTTGATACCAGGGTTGCTAGGTTCTTATTCAATGCATATGTCCGCAGCAAATCGGAATATAGTGCTATTGTTTGGGATCCTTGTGAAAACAAATATACCCTCATGATAGAAAGAATCCAGAGGAAATTTGCGCATTTCATATACAAAAGATCATATGGCTATTATCCATCCATCCGTTATTGTTCGTTTCGGGAATAGTTGCATTAGAAACGCTAGCTTATAGATGGAAATTACTGCTTTTGGTCCACTATTTGCGTATCATATATAATAGGATGGAAGATGCAACAATACTAGGGAGGCTAGATCTCCAGGTACCTTTTTTTTTATTATTATTAAAAATTTGAGTGCGTTTGCGTACCTACTTGAATAGGGAGAGACGAGGCGGGAGCGGTGACTCCGCGCCGGCGTCCGCGTTTGCTGCGGAGGCCGGTCGCGCGCGCGCGCACCCGGTATGCGCGACATGCGCCCACCGCACGAGCGCTCACGATGATCGGTGATATGCTCGCTCAGCAATACGATGTCGACATATTCGCTGACAGCGTTGGCACTGTGTGTAAAATTGCCTAAATTTACTTAGATTTTGGACAAAGCCAACTGACCAAGGTGAAGACTGAGGATGGCAGGACCATATCGTCTAAGACTGAGTTGCTGGAAGAAGTTGATAAGTTCTATGGACAATTGTACAAGACCACACGTTTGCCTGTCAGCGATCTGGCTGAAGACCCAAGAGCCAGACTAACCCGATACTATACCGATGATATCCCGGACGTCAGCCTGTACGAGATTAGAATGGCTCTCAAACAGCTCAAGAACAACAAGGCACCGGGTGATGATGGAATTACGGCTGAACTTCTGAAAGCAGGTGGATCACCGGTAGTAAAAGCTCTTCAGAAGTTATTTAATTCCGTTATACTCGAGGGACAAACGCCTAAGGCATGGCACAGAAGTGTGGTCGTGCTTTTCTTCAAAAAGGGTGACAACACCCTGCTGAAGAACTACAGACCCATCTCACTTCTGAGCCATATCTACAAGCTGTTTTCGAGAGTCATTACGAATCGTCTCGCACGCAGGTTTGACGACTTCCAGCCTCCCGAACAAGCCGGTTTCCGAAAAGGCTTTAGTACCATAGACCACGAACATACGCTGCGGCAGATTATACAGAAGACCGAAGAGTACAATCAGCCACTATGCTTGGCGTTTGTGGAAGGCCTTTGATTCATTCGAAACCTGGGCTGTGCTACAGTCTCTCCAGCGGTGCCAAATTGACCATCGATACATCGAGGTGTTGAAGTGCCTGTATGAAAACGCCACCATGTCGGTTCGCCTCCAGCACCAGAAATCGAAACCTATCCAGTTGCAGCGAGGGGTGAGACAGGGAAACGTTATATCTCCGAAACTGTTCACCGCCGCCCTGGAAGATGTTTTTAAGCTTCTGGACTGGGGTGGACTCGGCATCAATATCAACGGCGAGTACATATCCCACCTCCGATTCGCTGACGATATCGTGGTCATGGCTGAGACTATGGAAGACCTAAGCACAATGCTCGATGGCCTCAGTAAGATCTCTCAACAAGTGGGTCTTAAAATGAACATGGACAAGACGAAAATAATGTTAAATGTCCGTGTCGCACCCACTCCTCTAAAGGTTGGAGACTCTACACTGGAAGTTGTTGACGAATATGTATACCTGGGACAAACAGTCCATCTAGGTAGTTCCAACTTCAAGAAAGAGATAAATCGACGAATCCAACTCGGCTGGGCAGCGTTCGGGAAGCTTCGCAATATCTTCACGTCTAATACCGCAGTGTCTCAAGACTAAGGTCTTTGACCAGTGTGTGTTGCCAGTGATGACTTACGGAACTGAGACATGGTCGCTTACTATGGGCCTCATAAGAAGGCTCAAGGTCACCCAAAGGGCAATGGAGCGTGCTATGCTCGGGGTTTCTCTGCGTGATCGAATCAGAAACGAGGAGATCCGCAGGAGAACTAAAGTAACCGACATAGCTCACAGAATCGCTAAACTGAAGTGGCAGTGGGCAGGGCACATAGCTCGTAGAACAGCTGGCCGATGGGGCAGTAAAGTTCTCGAGTGGCGACCGCGCACCGGAAAACGTAGCGTAGGAAGACCTCCCACGCGGTGGACCGATGACCTGGTGAAGGTCGCGGGAAGCCGATGGATGCGGGCAGCGCAGGACTGGTCGTCGTGGAAATCCTTGGGGGAGGCCTTTGTCCAGCAGTGGACGATTTGTGGCTGATATGATGATGATTATGACTTAGATTTTAATTTTAGTAATAATTTAAGTTTGACTAACATCTAAAATTAGCACGTTTTTCTTGTGTTATTTTAACTTGCAAGCGATTTGGGTCAACTGTTAGCCTGTTAGATGTTTTAGTTAATAAATAAATAAATAACGTAATTAAGAAAAATGCGGTTAAAATTAATGAGGTCGTAAAAAAAAACGCCTCCGTGGCGTAATGGTTAAACCATTAGCTTCAGATCAGGAGGTCGCGGGGGTTGATTCCTGGCGGAGTCTGTGACGAAGTCAATCTTTTCTGCTTTTACTTTTTATTTTTTAAAATTGTCACTCTCTTGTCAGGGTATTCAATTCCGATCCTAGTTATCGTCACATCTGTTCATTACCATATTATTACGTTTTATTTATTCATCTAAATACATATATTCTATTATTTGTTATTTTACGGTGAAGGAAAACATTGGAGGAAATCTGCACACGCCTGCGAAGGAACTCAAAGGTTGTGTGTGAAGTCAACCAAAGCGTACCGGGCCCGCGTGGTCGACTACCGCATTAATTCAAGGTAGGCTCGAGCCCCTCGGTGGGGACCTAAATGAGTTAATATGATGATGATTTAAATTTTGAAGTAGTATCACCCCATGAATGTAAGGGGGGACAAATGCATCCACTCGTGATGCGTGATCTGACACGCACTTGGCCAGATTTTTCATTAAAAAGTTGAATTATTTACGACAAGTTAGGTACTTGTCTCTTGGTAATTTGACTCCCGCTCTGGATCGCTCCTGGTGCAGAGTGCAGAGTGCACAGTGCAGAGGCTGTCCACAGCCATTCAGCGCGGAAATGCAGCTAGTGTTATGGGCACCTTTGCATCAGGGATAACAAGGGCGGGTTATTATAGGCGTTTTATTTTAGGTGTTTTATTTTAGGTATTTTATTTTAGGTGTTTTATTTTAGGTATTTTATGTGTTTTATTTTAGGTATTTTATGTGTTTTATTTTATGTATTTTATTTTAAGTGTTTTATTAAAGGTATTTTAGGTGTTTTATTTTAGGTATTTTATGTGTTTTATTTTATTTATTTTATTTTTAGGTGTTTTATTTTAGGTATTTAGGTGTTTTATTTTAGGTATTTTATGTGTTTTATTTTAGGTATTTTATTTTAGGTGTTTTAGGTATTGTAATTAGTGTGATATTATTTTTAAAACTGATTATATGTTACATGCATTTATTCTTTATAAAAAGTACCTATTTAAATTATATTTCCATACTTGACAGGAGAAATGCCGATCCAAGCTGAGGCGGAGCCGGAGTTCCTGCAAGCGCTGGAGAACCACACCGTGACGCAGGGGCGCGACGTGCACTTCACGTGCGTCGTCAACCATCTCTCAAACTTCAGGGTGAGTATAGTCACACCCTGGACACTTCATACAACGGTCCAGAAATGCCGATCCAAGCTGAGGCAGAGCCGGAGCTCCTGCAAGCGCTGAGAACCACACCGTGACGCAGGGGCGCGACGTGCACTTCACGTGCGTCGTCAACCATCTCTCAAACGTCAGGGTGAGTATAGTTAAGGCGTTAAGACGAACCAATCCGAGCAGGTCGAATCGTGATAAAATAATAACGCACGTAACACTGTTCATATTAAGTTCAAATTAATTCTGGCTTCAACGTGGCGGTTACGTCGAGACAGCTATTTTTGAGAACAATTTGTTTACTACTATTTTTTTTATTACTATTGTGGCAGCCGTTAAAAAATAATTTATGACCAAAAATATTTAATCGTTAAAAATATATTATGACTATTTTTTTTTAAATTTTAGTAAAGTAAATTGAATTTTTAATTTCAAGTCAGATATTTAAAAGTTAGTGGACATAAGCAAAGCATCACTTAAATGCCAAAAATTTAATAAATGCTAATTTAGTGAAAAATGTGTTTATAGAAACCTTTAATTAAATTACTAATATATTTTCATCTACCTCTTACTTGTAAATAATCATCAATTAGTTTAAAAAACACGCTTTTAGCACGTTAAGTAGTTATCTTAGATATCCGCCATGTTGGATTTAAGTCACGTGACTATTTTTTCATATTCCTGACAGCAAACCCTTTCATTTGATACCCATATCATGAGGGTGGATTTCAAACAGCCAGTCCGCCATCTTGGGGAAGCCGCCATATTAGATTTGTAATGACGTTTCTTAGCTAGTCATGTATTGTCATCAGAATTCAAGAGCGTGTGCAAAATTTCATCCTAATCGAAGACCGGCAAGTGGATCAAATTAAGATTCCAAGATTTTCTTACATACATAGTTAGTTACAAGTGAAGCTAATAAAAGCGTGTTAAAAAGACATATTTAAAAAAATTACTGTGACAAAAGGATGGACGGACATGACAAAATTATTAGTGTCTTTTTTTGCCATCTTTGCTCCGAAACCCTAAAAAAGTGGCCAAGTACGTGTCATACCACGCGCAATATAGGATCAACATCGTCATATCAGTCGAAAAACGTACACTGCTGGACAAAGGCCTCCCCCAAGGATTTCCACGACGACCGGTCCTGCGCTGCCCGCATCCATAGGCTTCCCGCGATCTTCACCAGGTCGTCGGTCCACCGAGGTGGGAGGCCTTCCTACGCAATATAGGATACCCTTGTCTTTTCGAAAAAAATAATCGAATAAAAGTTGTTTTTGCAATTGGTATTGAGCATTTTGTGTGGAAAAACTATGACCTTTTTACAACTCCAACTGCACATATTAATTTGGTCGACTAATGGTACGGACAGACAGGCAGACAGTTGGACATGGCAAAATTATAAAGGTTCCGTAGTCAAACTAGGAAACTATAACGATATCCACGAGGGCGAAGCCGCAAGCACAACTTAATAATTAAATAAATAGAGCTAAGCGTTCTCCAGCGTAACGTCGCCGTCGGAAATAATTCTCGCAAACAATGAAATTGTTACTAATTTATTTCCCAACCACAACAAAGCGAGATGTCACGTGAAAAATGTGCAAGTGCGGCTCAAACGGGAGAACGTGCATTCCAGCCTGTAGGGTTGCTGTTGGAGCTGATAATTTTCACTGTACACGCCAGCGCCGTAGGGTTGCTGTTTGAGCTGATAATTTCCACTGTACACGCCGGCGCCGTAGGGTTGCTGTTTGAGCATATCATTTTCACTGTACACTCCGGCGCCGTAGGGTTGCTGTTTGAGCTGATAATTTCCACTGTACACGCCGGCGCCGTAGGGTTGCTGTTTGAGCGATAATTTTCACTGTACACGCCAGCGCCTTAGGGTTGCTGTTTGAGCATATCATTTTTACTGTACACTCCGGCGCCGTAGGGTTGCTGTTTGAGCTGATAATCTCCACTGTACACGCCGGCGCCGTAGGGTTGCTGTTTGAGCATATCATTTTCACTGTACACTCCGGCGCCGTAGGGTTGCTGTTTGAGCTGATAATTTCCACTGTACACGCCGGCGCCGTAGGGTTGCTGTTTGAGCATATCATTTTCACTGTACACTCCGGCGCCGTAGGGTTGCTGTTTGAGCTGATAATTTCCACTGTACACGCCGGCGCCGTAGGGTTGCTGTTTGAGCGATAATTTTCACTGTACACGCCAGCGCCGTAGGGTTGCTGTTTGAGCATATCATTTTTACTGTACACTCCGGCGCCGTAGGGTTGCTGTTTGAGCTGATAATCTCCACTGTACACGCCGGCGCCGTAGGGTTGCTGTTTGAGCATATCATTTTCACTGTACACTCCGGCGCCGTAGGGTTGCTGTTTGAGCTGATAATTTCCACTGTACACGCCGGCGCCGTAGGGTTGCTGTTTGAGCGATAATTTTCACTGTACACGCCAGCGCCGTAGGGTTGCTGTTTGAGCATATCATTTTTACTGTACACTCCAGCGCCGTAGGGTTGCTGTTTGAGCTGATAATCTCCACTGTACACGCCGGCGCCGTAGGGTTGCTGTTTGAGCATATCATTTTCACTGTACACTCCGGCGCCGTAGGGTTGCTGTTTGAGCTGATAATTTCCACTGTACACGCCGGCGCCGTAGGGTTGCTGTTTGAGCGATAATTTTCACTGTACACGCCGGCGCCGTAGGGTTGCTTTTTGAGCGATAATTTTCACTGTACACGCCGGCGCCGTAGGGTTGCTGTTTGAGCTGATAATTTTCACTGTAGACGCCTTAGGGAACCTTACTGTCAGAAGTTTTGCAAGCCGCCTTTAGGGTATTTGACACGGCTTAACGACTGCCATTTAGTGATAGCTACCGGGACCAACGGCTTAGCGTGCCTTGTGAAGCACGGAAACGGTGGAGAAAAATTCCAGGTAATAACCATGTTTCAAATCAGTTAACCTACGTGATCGACCCAACCGTGCAGGTTGCGCTGCATGTGCTTCAACTAGAACCAAAATAGAACATAATTAATCTGGGTTTGTGTGAGAGGTAACTCATTACGTTTTTAATAGAATAATTAGCATCCCTGTATGGTATAGTGGGCCTTATCATGTACTAGTAACTCTTGGATTTGTATAGGCGGTAGGTACTTTGTATAGATTTTTCCTGGAATAACCAACTACCATAAGCAACGTATAGATTTTCACCAAAATCTTCATTTTTAAGAAAAAAAGTTATTTTTAATATGATGACAACTCTAAAAAATCAAAAATAGGAATAATCTTAAAGAAATGGCTGAATATATTTAACTCCTTAGGAATTGATTCGTACACAGGGTATAATAAAATTGGTATAGGTCCCGATAACTGGGGCTTCAACTTTTGTTCTATGACTTTGCTGAAATCGCAAAAAAATATTTAACTTCATCATTCATACAAATTGATCAGCTGATCGACCATTTTGGTGCATTTTTTTTATAGAGGATCTAATTTTTTTTGAGAATAAACTATGGGTTCCTTAGGGAAAGTTGTTCAGTAAAAAGTTGAAGTTGAAGTTCAGTTGATGAGTAAAAACCCCAGTTAACAACATTTTTTTTACATCATGTGTAGAGCCTAATATGCAAAATTAGGAGTGGGTTTTTTTTCACAATACATTTGCATTATGAATTTGGAAAGTGTTGATTAATTACATGGAGTTATTCTATTATTTTTGTGTACATAAACAATATTTGCATGCTAATAATAATACTAAAGTAGCTAAACAAGTGATTCTATAACTATTGTAAGACCTTTTATACTTACCTTATTTATAAGCAAATAAAGAATCATATTCTATTCTGTAAAATTTCAGGGTTGCCCTTGATTTCTCTGGGATCCCATCATCAAATCCTGACTTTGTGACAATTGGACCACTTCGGGAGTATACTCTTTCCATTAAAAAAAGTTGACCATCGGTCCACAATTAACATTTAATTAAAATGAAAAAAAAAACTATAAAAATATATATTTATGTATAGGGTGACTTTTAATTAGTTATTGATAGCAAAGGATATGAATGTACTCGTGATTACAAACAACTTTGCCAAACAAACTATATGTCGAATCATAAAAAAAAAAATTAGGTCCTCGGTACATAACAAGTTATCAAATCAGCAAAAATGTATGAAGGACCAATTTTTTTTTCATATTTGACATATAGTTTCTTAGGGAAAGTTGTTTGTAATCACGAGTACATTCATATCCTTTGCTATCAAGAACCAATTAAAAGTCACTATATATGCAGTGGAACCTCCTCCTTTTTTGAAATCAGTTATAAACGCTGAAGTCATTTTAAAAGTATCAGAATGATATATATTTTTACAAGTGCCACCTGTTTTTAACCCCCCACACAAATAGGGGTGTTATAAGTTTGACGGCAATGTCTCTGTGTGTGTGTGTCCGTCTGTCTGTCTGTCTGTGGCATCGTAGTTCTTAAACGGATGGACCGATTTTGAAGCGTTTTTTTACATGAAAGCAAGTTTACTTACGGTAGTTCTTAGCTTGTTGAAAATTGAGTTAGCAGTTTGAAGATCATCAGCTCTTATCTAGGTGATGAAGGGACGTGGGCAACTTATACCAGTCTGGTCGATTCGAAATTTGGTGCCCTGCAATTGTTACAATATTGCAAAACCATGGTAACCATGATCTTATGCTGCAGCATCTGCAGGATACCCCACTTATCACCAACTTACAGCAGATGCATCATATTGGGCTCATTGGAATGGTCTCAATGAATAAGTGTTAGATATAATATGGTAACTTTGACCCATGCATTTGACCATTTATCTGGCAGGATACCCAAGTCCTCACCAACTTACAGCAGAGCAACTCATTGGAACAGTCTCAATGAATAAGTGACTGATATAATATGGTAAACTTACAGCAGAGGTAGTTTGAGATACATGAAGTTTAAAAAACATGAAATAAAACTTAAATTAAAAATTTAAAAACCCCTGACAAGAAAACCTATAAAAGCTGAAAATAATATGTTTTGGCCTTTTTACTTTAATACAAGTAGTTATATTTTGATCTAAGAGTCGTCGCATAGGAGGAACCGCGAAGTTAATACAATAAAAACAATACAACTATTTTACTTATTATTATTATCATCAGCTCATATATACATCCCCACCGAGGGGCTCGAGCCTACCCTGAATAAGGGCGATCAGGCCTTAGTCGACCACGCGGGCCCAGTGCGGGTTGGTCGACTTCACAAACAACCTGCGAGAACTATTTTACACAACTATTTTACTTAACTATAACTAATTACTTATAATTTACTTATACAACTTAGCGGCGTCCCTACGCGACGACCGACTCTAAGATCAAAATATAACTACTTATATTATACTTAAAGGACCAAGACATATTATTTTCTACTTTTTAGAGGGTTTTTTTTATATAGGGTGTTTTTAAAATTTTTCATTTTAAACTCAACAAGCTTTTGGGCTATACTAAAGCTAGCTCACAACTCGGTAACCCTACATTTATCCCACGGAGCTCGTCTATTTAGGTCACGTTAAGTTTCGTTTTCGAGTTGAACAATACAAACGATTTAAAACTTAAAAGCGGCAGCGGAACCAGAACAATTAACGATATTAATCCTAAATCAAAAAGTGGTTAAGTGCGTGTCGTACCACACGGAAAGTAGGGGTCCGTAGTCTTTTCAATAAACTAGTGATTCGCCCTGAACTGTGGAATCGCAAATACTCTTTTAAAAAAATATAGGTACGCTCATCAACGCTTGCGCGATGTAGGATCCATCTAAAATATAGTTACGCTCATTAACGCTGACGCGATGTAGGATCCATCTAAAATATAGGTGCGCTCATTAACGCTTGCGCGATGTAGGATCTATCTAAAATATAGGTACGCTCATTAACGCTTGCGCGATGTAGGATCTATGTAAAATATAGGTACGCTCATTAACGCTTGCGCGATGTAGGATCCATCTAAAATATAGTTACGCTCATTAACGCTTACGCGATGTAGGATCCATCTAAAATATAGGTGCGCTCATTAACGCTTGCGCGATGTAGGATCTATCTAAAATATAGGTACGCTCATTAACGCTTGCGCGATGTAGGATCTATGTAAAATATAGGTACGCTCATTAACGCTTGCGCGATGTAGGATCCATCTAAAATATGGGTACGCTCATTAACGCTTGCGCGATGTAGGATCCATCTAAAATATAGGTACGCTCATTAACGCTTGCGCGATGTAGGATCCATCTAAAATATAGGTACACTCATTAACGCTTGCGCGATGTAGGATCCATCTAAAATATAGGTACGCTCATTAACGCTTGCGCGATGTAGGATCCATCTAGAGCCGTTAAGTGGTGTTTAAACATTCATAATCCCCTACATCTTAACAGCCGACCGATTTGGCTCACATTCAAACTTAGAAATTATTTTTTTCTCATTAATTTGATTACCAAATTTCACGACATTCTGAACAACAATATTCGAGTTATCGTCGAACAAACATTTTTTTATTTCTTTTATTAATAATTGTAAGCCTTTGGCATCATCTCACCTAATGATAAGTAACGATGATGCCGAAGATGGAAGCAGGCTTATCAAGATTCCTCAACACAATGGAGAACCGGCTATCTTATCTTCAAGCCGGAACACATCAATGTTGTTACTACTTATATAAGGCGGCAAGACTTAGATAATATCGTGGTAGCTAGCCAGGCGGGCTTAGAAAATGCCCTGCCATCAACCAAAACGAGCTTACAAGTTGACCCTACCGGAAATAGAACCCGCGACCTCCTGGTGTGAAGCGAATGGACTAACCATTACGCCACGGAGGCGGTTAAAATTTATACATATATCAACGCCTGATTGTTAGAGTAGACTCTAAGAACTTGCTTTGCTCGTTTAATAAATGTACATTAAATACAAAGTTATTTTTTCAGGTGGTATAGAACATTTTGTATGGAAAACATACAACTTTCACTAATTTTACTGCACATCTTCAGTTGGTCCTTAACTAAGAAAGCCTTTTTGGCCGACATAACACTCCTTTCTTAATTGTTTATTATGCCCTGGTATTTCTAATACTTGTGGTTTAGATGCAAGGGGACGGAGACATGCAAATTTAACACAAATATCCACTTTAAAACTTTTTATTTAGTGAATGATTCATTAATCGATAAAATGATCTTACAAAACCCTCAGTAGTTTTAAGAGATCTATTCAACGATAGCTCACATGATAAGGTGAGTAAAAAACTTCACACGCACTTTAAATGTAGGTACTTTTACTTCATAACTTATTAGGGGTCACAGGTTTGTGTGAAAATACCAAATTTTAGTTTTATAGCAGCTGTAATAGTGTTTGAGGAAAACGGTTGTGACATACCGACGGACAGACAGACTGGTAAGGGTTCCAAGTGTGACTACGGAACCCTAAAACTGACATTTAATACGAGTGGTATTCAGCGCAGAGGAAAAGCTTTTTCAAATTCTTAACATACATACTTACTCTAATTGGTTTATTTGTTACATCAAATTCTCCTGTGCTTTTATTGTAGTCTCCGTCTAGGTATCTACTCGCTGACATTTTGAAAGATAAACTATGTCATGAATGAATTCAATTAGAATTCAAACAAAATCTTAAAGACAAAGAAATAAAATAATTCTGAAAGACATCTTGTATTAAAGTAAAATCACTTGGTACGACTTGTGTTGGAAAAATATGGATCTGATATATACATCCCACCAAAAACATCCTGTAAAAACTAGCCAAGTCTCGATTGAGCTGCTTGTTTTTCTATAAAAAGTAATGAAATCTCTAAGCAAAGCCAAGCCTAGTCTAGGGTTCTTTACTGCGATTTCTTTATTATTATGGTTAGATTTTATGTGACCTGCCGTTGAACATTCTTTATGCATATTTACTCCTTGAGACATCCAAGTCAACGGCCAAGTCACATAAAATCTAACCATAATAATAAAGAAATCGCAGTAAAGAACCCTAGACTAGGCTTGGCTTTGTATATAGAAATTTAATTATAAATAAAAAAATAAATAAATATTCTGGGACAAATCACACATGGTCATCTGGCCCCAAAGTAGGATTCCCTGTGTTATGGGTTACCAGAGACTGATATACATACTTATATACGTTTAAATACATACATATATAGATATAATTTAACACCCAGACACAGAGCAAACAAATCTGCTCATCACACAAATGCTTGCCCTGGGTGGGGATCGAACCCACGACTCTCGGATCAGTAGTCAAGGGCACTAACCACTGAGCCACCGAGTCAGTCAACGCTGAGCCACCGAGTCAGTCAGTCAATTCTCATTACGCTTTCTACAAGTAAGATTCGATCTTCGATGTAGACGTGCTGTCCTATATTTTTTTTTCAAAACTTTAACTCATTGCAGGTGGCATGGATCAAGTCAGACTCGAAGGCGATACTAGCGATCCACACCAACATGGTAGCGCTAAATCCTCGTCTCTCCGTAACGTACAACAATCACAACACATGGAAACTGCACGTCAGCAACGTGCAAGCGAACGACTCGGGCACTTACATGTGCCAGGTAAACACGGATCCCATGAAGAGTCAGGTTAGTAAAAGGTGCCAACAGGAACACTTTCTGTGCAGCCAGACTTTTACCGTCACGTACAATAACTACATCACGTGGAAACTGCACGTCAGCAACGTGCAAGCGAACGAATCGGGCACTTACATAATATGCCAGGTAAACACGGATCCTATGAAGAGTCAGGTTAGTACAAGTTCCCAATAGGAACATTTTCTGTGCAGCCAGACTTTAAGGCGGGATTTACACTCAACCACTGCCACTGCTCCTGCCATTGCCAAAAAAAATACCCTAAATACTTCTGCGGCAACATCGACGCGACAATCGCGGCGATGGCAGCGGCAGCGGCAAGAGAAATCGTAGCGCGAGTGACCTATTTACATTTTGGCGCTGCCCACTTCCCTGCTCAATAGGGCTGAGCCTAAATGCGCTATTAGAAATTGCAAATATACAGGAAGATGAAATTTCGCCTATTTTTGTAAAATATTGTAAAATAACATAAATTAAAACTGTTGGGTGCAATCCATATTGCGATTTAATTTTTTAATCTCTAATTTTGGCTTCTGCTGTAGCAACTTTTCTCGGAAAAAAACACTGTCCCTCAAAAATGTTTGCCAGTCTAATGAACATATTGAGCAACTTAATTGAAGCCAGAACAACACTAAAAGTTTGAGTACGTTTGGCCGCACCTCACCTGATGGTAAATGCTGATGCAGCTGAGGATGTAACACGCAAGCTTAAATAGTGGCTATTCACTCTCGTCTTGAAGATTCCTAAATTATACGAATCGGCAGGGAATTCCACTCCTTGGCCGTTCGCATGATGAAAGAAGAAGCAAAACGCTTCGTGCGTAAAGATGGAAGTACACACGGACGAAGTATAACGTGAGAGTCAGCCATCACTCCTCTCAACCATATCAACATCATCAAATATTTAGATCGCCATCACTCCTATGATCAAATGGTAAATATAGCATAATAATAATATATTTTGCCTTCTAACAGATGGGTCACTTATCAGTAGTGATACCGCCAGACATCGTGGACACCGTGACTGAAGGCAGCTCAGCGAGAGAGGGGGGCAGCGTCAGGCTGACTTGCTCTGCCACTGGAGTTCCTCCTCCTACAGTTCTATGGAGGAGAGAGCAGAACAAGCCCATTGTCTTCAGACACGACGGGGGGAAGGAGAAGAAAGGTAAGGAAGGAACATGATGGACAGCCTGCTGGTCCAGTTGCTTATGATAACTTAAAACACAGAGAACCTGTGGCTTTCATTTGGTACTCTTCACAAATATTTTGAAATTTTGATTAAAAAAAAAAAAAATTATACGTACACTCGAAGTTGTTGACTAATATGTATATCTGGGACAAATAGTCAAGTAATGTGGATCTAACTTTGAGAAAGAGCTCAATCGTCGAATTCAACTCGGCAGGATAGCGTTTGGGAAGCTTCGCAATATCTTCCTTCACGTTCCAAGTACCGCAGTGTCTACTACCCCATCGGCCATCTGTTCTGTGAGATATGTGCCCTGCCCACTGCCACTTCAGTTTAGCGATTCTGTGAGCTATGTCGGTTACTTTAGTTCTCCTGCGGATCTCCTCGTTTCTGATTCGATCACGCAGAGAAACTCCGAGCATAGCACGTTCCATATCTCAAAGAATAGATAAATCAACCAATAAATAATAAATCCCACCATACCATACACAAAGAGAGAGGGGTACATGTATGGATAGAATCCATACATCCTCTTGTATATGAATCGAGCAAACTTTTTCTGCACTTTTTCTAGTACAAGTGAGTATTTTTATTCTTTTGGATCCCATACAGACGCATTGTATTCCAATCTACTACGAACAAACGCATTGTAGAGTACCAAGACAACTTTAATGTCATGAAATTGAGAGGCCGTTCGAATAACGACCGAATAACATTTGATTCGCTTTTTTACAAGTTGCTAGTATATGGTCCCAGAAAGTTAGCTGCAATAGATTAAATATAGAATAGATGGCGATTGGAGTAGAAAAGATCTTGAGTTGCGACCGCGCACCGGAAGATGTAGCCCTATACGACTTGGTGAAGATCGCGGGAAGTCACTGGATGCGGGCTGCGCAGAACAGGTCGTTGTTGAAATACTTGGGGGAGGCCTTTTATCAGCAGGCAGTGAATGTCTTTCTGGTGATATTTATTTTTTATTTTTTTATTCACTATTGGTAAGCCCTTGGCATCATCTCACCAGATGGTAAGTGACGATGATGCCGAAGATGGAAGCGGGCTTGCCAAGATTCCCCAACGCAATGGAGAACTGGCTATTTTATCTTCATGCCGGAACACATCAATGTTTTTAACACTGATGTTTGGCGGCAAGACTTAGATAAGATGGTGGTAGCTAGCAAGGCGGGCTTAGAAAATGCCCTACCACCAACCAAACCGAGTCTTACTAGGTGACCCCACCGGGAATCGAACCCGCGACCTCCTGTGTAAAGCCAGTGAACTTTCCAACTGAGCTAAGTAGGCGGATAATATGATGATCATGATTTATGATTAGCCTTTTTAAACAAAACCAACATATGTTGTTTTCAAAGCTTCTTATAGAAGCTCACACAACATTTGTTTAAAACATAACCAAAATTTATTTTTAAAAATGTCATTCGTGCAAAAAGTGTGGGTTAAAATAGTGGACCGATTCTAATGAAACTTTATACACAATAGCAAGTCACGAAATTTTAGTTTGTGGCTCAGAATACAGAAAAAACTGGCTCACGCGTGAGAAGTATGACGCGCACATACAGTGAGAAGTATGACGCGCGCTAAAGCCGAAATTCGCTAATCTTTTTTGAAATAAAGTATTTCAAAAATTTAATCTATCCACATCTAACAACATCGTGAGGAAACCTGCACACGCCTGCAAAGAAACTCGCAGGTTGTGTGTGAAGTCGACCAACCCGCACTGGGCCCGCGTGGTCGACTAAGGCTCGATCGCTCTAAATCAGGGTAGGCTCGAGCCCCTCGGTGGAGACGTATACGAGCTGATATGATGAATCTATCCACAAACTAGAATTGCTTTATGTGTATAAAGTTTCATTAGAATCGACTAATCTTTTTTCAAGAAGAAGTAATTTCAAGTTTGTATTGGAAACGATTTTGTGAGTACGCTCTTAAGGCCAGATTCATTTATACTAACTAAACAGACATGAGTGTTAGGAATGATAATATATAAAATGTTAAATTAAATCATTCTTAAAGCAATTTGATGATGATGATGATAAAATGCTTGCGGCTCGCGCACTGCGTACCCTCGAAAAGTCATAGAAACGTTGTCCACGCGGGTGAAGCCACGGGAAACAGCTAGTGAAAATTCAATTTGAGTATAACTTGAGAAATGTGATCGTTAGGTGATTTACAATGCCTGATGATAAATCGGCGCCGGCGGCCGGACGGACTTGCATTAGATTTCATTTTTTTTAATTACCTACGACGGAACGCAGAAGGTGTATGCGTTTAAGGTGAGAGGTTGTTTGTGTGTTTGTGTTCTACTTGTACATTTAATATACCTACTTATTTTAACCGCCTCCGTAGCTCAGAGGCAAAAGTTCACTGACTTTACACAGGAGGTCGCGGGTACGATCCCCGGCGGGGTCAATTGTAAGACTCGGTTTGGTTGGTGGTAGGGCATTTTCTAAGCCCGCCTGGCTAGCTACCACCATCTTATCTAAGTCTTGCCGCCAAATATCAATGTTGATATCATTGGTGTGTTCCGGCATGAAGATGAGATAGCCAGTTCCCCATTGCGTTGGGGAATCTTGGTAAGCCCGCTTCCATCTTAAGCAACATCGTTACTTACCACCAGGTGAGATGTTGTCAAGGGTTTACCAATTGTGAATAAAAAAAAAAACAGAAATTGCATTTTAGGTATACAATAGTTAACGTCCCCACTATTTAAAAAATCCTTTAAAATAAGCGTCGGTGGCTCAACCGGTAACGACTCGGTCCATCTAACCAGAGGTACCGGGTTCAAATCTGGACGGCCAATGTACCGATGAGTTTTTCACAAACTTACGTACATATCATTACCAATTGCTTTAACGGTGAAGGAAAACATCGTGAGGAAACCTGCACAGGCCTGCGAAGAAACTCGAAGGTTGTGTGTGAAGTCGACCAACCCGCACTAGGCCCGCGTGGTCGACTAAGGCTAATCACCCTGATTCAGGGTAGGCTCGAGCCCCTCGGTGAGGACGTATATGAGCTGATATAATAATAATTATAATATCCTCTAACAACATAAATAATTTCACAATTTGTTTATTTAGTTAAGGCGGTAATATTACGGATTTTGGTTATTTTTGACTTCAATTACTCCTAAACGATAGAAAACCTAAGGTTAAAAAACATACCCTTATTGATGATGTTCCTTAAAGTCAAAAGCTATTAGAAACACGATTAAACAGTTTTGGCTCGATAGAAAAAAAATCCCAAAGATAGGTTTACACCGTTACTTTCAACTCTAGTAATGACTAATATTTTGAAGTATAAATTTAAAAAATATACAACAATATTTGTTATGACAATACAAAGTGATTAATGTTATTTTTTTTACACTTTCATTGTAGTTTTTGATTGAAACGAAAAACCATCGAAAAAGTGAAAAAGTGTCGTTATTTTCTTTACTCTTTACTCTTTACACGTAAATAAAAAAAACAGAGACAACTGTTCCAATCAATTCCTCGCCTTAATCGGCTCGTATAAATTTACAAAAAATATTGCAAAATTAATATAAAGTGTAATCATGAGCTATAGTGATAAATCTTCTTATTTAGGTTTTTGCGGTAAAATGTACACTTTTTAGGGTTCCGTACAGCCAAAGGGTGACCAACGGGACCATTACTAAGCCTTCGCTGTCCGTCCGTTTGTATTTCATGAATCGTAATAGGTAGACGGTTTAAATGTTCACAGAGTGTGTTTTTCTATTCCTGCCTTAACAAAAAAAAATGGGAAAAAGTGCAATATTAAAACTACCTATCTACTATTCTAACAGGTATTTCAAATTAATTGTGGGTATCTGCTATTCTAACAGGTATTTCAAATTAATTGTGGATATCTGCTATTGTAACAGGTATTTCAAATTAATTGTGGGTATCTGCTATTCTAACAGGTATTTCAAATTAATTGTGGGTATCTGCTATTCTAACAGGTATTTCAAATTAATTATGGATATCTGCTATTCTAACAGGTATTTCAAATTAATTGTGGAAATCTGCTACTGTAACAGGTATTTCAATTTAATTGTGGATATCTGCTATTGTAATAGGTATTTCAAATTAATTGTGGATATCTGCTATTGTAATAGGTATTTCAAATTAATTGTGGATATCTGCTATTGTAATAGGTATTTCAAATTAATTGTGGATATCTGCTATTGTAATAGGTATTTCAAATTAATTGTGGATATCTGCTATTGTAATAGGTATTTCAATTTAATTGTGGATATCTGCTATTGTAATAGGTATTTCAATTTAATTGTGGATATCTGCTATTGTAATAGGTATTTCAAATTAATTGTGGATATCTGCTATTGTAATAGGTATTTCAAATTAATTGTGGATATCTGCTATTGTAACAGGTATTTCAATTAATTGTGGGTATCTACTATTCTAACAGGTATTTCAAATTGTTTGTTGACATTTTAAAGAATGTACAATTTATGACTATTATTTTTATGTACTTACTTACAAATTATTTTGTTTATATTTTTTTAATCACGATTGGAAAACCCGTGGCGTCATCTGACCTGATGGTAAGTGACGATGTGCCGAAGATCGAAGGGGGCTTACTAAGATTTCCCAACGCAATGGGGAACTGTCTATCTTATCTTCAAGCCGGAACACATGAATGTTGTTAACATTGATGTTTGGCGGCAAGACTTAGATAAGACGGTGGTAGTTAGCCAGGCAAGCTTAGAAAATGCCCTTCTACCAACCATAGCGAGTCAGAGTTAGTCTTCGCCAAGAATCGAACCCGCAACCTCCTGATGTGAACCTAATGGCCTGATTTATTAGGCCACGGATGTGGTTAATTTCTTATTGATTTTTTTTAATCGTCCAATGACCGTGGGTCTTTACTTGCATGCTATTAGTATAATAGCTTAACAGGCTTGAACATACTTTAAATTAACAAAACACAAACGGGGTCTCTTCCCAAATTAGGGAAGGTTAGGCCACACAAACGGGCCCAGTCCGGGTTAATGCAGGTTGTAGAATTTGTGGCGACCCCCGCTGTCAGAAGTTTTTCAAACCGCCTATGAGGCTCCTGAGACGGCTTAATGACTGCCATCTATTGATAGTAACCAGCAAAAATGACTTATCGTGCCTTGCAAAGCACGGAAACGGTCGAGAGAAATGCCACTAACAGTCAAACCCATCCAGGTAATGACCGTGTTTCAGGCCAGTTAACCTGCGTGATCGACTCAACCTCGCAAGCCGCACTGAGCTTTAACCGCTTCTTATATTTTGTCCTATTATATAGGGTGTAACAAAATTGGTATAGGTCCCGTTAACTGGGGCTTCTGCTCATCTTACTGAACAACTTTCCCCAAGGAACCATAGCAAATTCTCAAAAATCGATCCTCCATTCAAATATGCTCAAATTTGGTCGATCAGCTGATCGATTTGTATGAAAAGTTAAATATATTTTTGCAATTTCATAGAACAAAAGTTGTACAGTATGATGTGTAGAAGCCTCAGTTAACGGGACATACACCAATTTTGTTATAGCCTGAATACCCTGTCTAAAGCAAATAAATATTTACGATTTTATGGTTTGTGAACTACCCGTAGGTAATAATAATATCCTACAAAATTTTCACTCAAAGCAATAACCTAAAATTTAAAATTCGTAAACGAATCTTTTATGAAGGACGTAAAAGTTTCCAAAGTAAATTTTCAAGAAAGACATTCTTTAGTAGTTAGTGTTCCCTTTTTTTTCTTCTGGGGTTTGAATCGCGATAGCTTTAATACTGTTCTGAAAAATGTGAAATATTTAGTTAAAGTGTAAAATAAATGTCCTTCTATTTATCTAACACAATGAAGTATCAGTGCGTGTTGTGTACTGTATGTTATTGAACGTATAACCCAGCCGATGTTGTGAACGTTTTTGTTCATTTTCTTCAATAAACTTACTTAAAAATCCTGTTATTTTTAGGGTTCCGTGCCAGGTAACGTGGCCCTTTGGCTAAGGCTACACCGTATGTCTGTTCGTCTGTCTGTCCTACTTTTAAAACGCTGTATCTTTTGAACCGTAATAGGCAGCTGACTTAAATTTTCACAAAATATGTTTTAGTTTAGTGAAAAATTAAGAGGTACCCATAAAAACGTGTTTTTAAAAGGTTTTTTTCTGCTGTATCATAAAAACAGCAATACATACAAACGTCAAACTTGTTCAGAATATAGTACTATTAATAAAGTAAAACACAAAATAATAAGAGCTAACCGAGTATAAGTCGTAGTCCAAACTGAATAAAAAAAACATTTTGTTGTCACTTGTGTTGATGTCTTTTGTAAGTAATTAATTGATATCATTCTTATTCTTGCGTGGAGAGGTGTGTAGGAACGGAACCCTTGGTGCGCACGATCAACTCGCACTTAGCCGTTTTTTTCTTTATCAGCACTATCTATCTTCTTATTAACTTTCAGAAAAGTCTCACTACAAAAACTATTACAAGTACTTAACTGTAAAATCCGATAATAAATCGATACATTTCAAAGGAATCCCACTAAAAGGAACTGGGGACTGATCCAAACCTTTTTATATCTCGCAGCGGGCGCCTTATTGTCTTCAACGGTATATGTATTAAAGGCTTGCTTTCTCTTGCGTAAATAAAATCCAATGGAGAGAGAACGGAGTGCTTGCCGGCAAGTTCAGGGGGTGGGGTCTACGTGTAATGCCTCATGCGACAATGCAAAGTAGATTGAATTGTAAAAAGACTTGTAAAAAGGCTTTTGAACCCCTGAGTAAAATGGAGCTCGGTAAAAGGGTTTACAATGGAAAGTGTCCATAGATGTGCTGATCGTATCGCAATGCGAAAGTTGCCTTTCATAGAGTGTTTTCCTTTGGTTCGAAAATAGATACACTCTCACAGGTGGTCGGCGGTATTGCGTTTTGTATCTAAAGTAAGTGTTTTGATTTATTTGATTTTTTGTGTTAAGTAGGTTACGAGGTAAGTTAAGGTAACAGCACAGAAATAACTTGAAATAACCGCCTCCGTGGCGTAATGGTTAGTCCATTCGCTTCACACCAGGAGGTCGCGGGTTCAATTCGAGGTCAATTTGTAAGACTCGGTTCGGTTGGTGGTAGGGCATTTTCTAAGCCCGCCTGGCTAGCTACCACCACCTTATCTAAGACTTGCCGCCAAACATCAGTATTAACAATATTGATGTGTTCCGGCTTGAAGATAAGATAGCCAGTTCTCCATTGCGTTGGGGAATTATGGTAAGCCCTCTTCCATCTTCGGCATCATCGTCACTTACCATCAGGTGAGATGATGCCAAGGGCTTACCAATTGTGAATAAAAAAAAAGATATGCTAAAGAACAAAAAAATTAAGTAAAAACTCTGTTCAGATTTTTTCCAGAAAATTTATAAGGAAATTTTCACCACCCCGCATAGTCGTTCACCGGAACAAAAGTGCATAGAGGCCGGGCAGTTCTTTTTAAAGTATTTTCCAATAAGTGAGAGCCAGGATCTCTTTTGTGCATCTCAGTATTTTTAAAAAATCAGTAGTACAGGAATTATTAGAGAAATTCTTTACTACGGCAGTGCATAATGAAATTCAGTTATTTGATGTCGAGAAACTCACATTATAGGGTAACCAAATTATAAAGTGAGCTGTTAGTGATATTTTTGCTTACTTAAATTTTTGCAAGCAAAGATAGGAAAAGTAGTTTAAAATAAAACTGGCCAAGTGCAAGTACCACCACACCTATTTCCACTCTAATAGGACAATGATACCTATTTATTACAAACAAAAAACATCAACGTGAGCGACAGAATATTTTTTATTATTATTCCGTTCGGACTCCTTAGCGCAAGTACAACTAGCACTCGGCCGATTTTTATTATTTTTTGTTTTACTTCAGAGTTAAAACTATAATAGCAATAAGTTTCACGCTTGTTTGTATTCCCGTTTTTACTGTAAAAAAGAATAAAATAAACATATAAAATACCTATAAAAATATACTTATTGTATAGCCCACGATTAATTTTATTTTAATGTCAAACAAAGTTTAACTGTAGATTACCACGAGGATTATCATCATTATCATTATCATCATCGTCGTCATCATCATCATCATCATATCAGCCGATAGACGTCCACTGCTGGACAAAGGCCTCCCACAAGGATTTCCACGACGACCGGCCCTGCGCTGCCTTCCTTCCTTCGCCAGGTCGTCGGTCCACCGTGTGGGAGGCCCGCCTACGCTACATCTTCCGGTACGCGGTCGCCTTTCGAGAACTTTACTACCCCAAAGGATTATAATATCAAATGAATAGTCAAAATTTACAGGAGGAAACTTTTAGCATTACAATAACTCTTTAACGAAATAAAATCTAGTTTCGATTTTCCTTTTCCGTAATACTGTTTTAAATATGTTTAGCGGTAGTGGTTTGATGGCTAATGGTATTTTATGTCAAATAGTTCACATATATACATAGCATAGTTTGACAGCAGAACGGCTAGAATGGCGCAGGATTGTGAATATGCAAGTACGCGAGTTCGAGGATCAGCGTAAAGCTGACCTTGATACCAAACGCGACCAGTTAAAGGCCCGACCACCTGCGACCATTTCATGTAATTACGAGGGTGGCATACTTAAATGCCCTCAGTGCGCGAGGAGTTTCGCTGCGAAGATTGGCTACATAAACCATCTTCGAGCGCACGCGCGGCAAACCGACTAGGAATCGAAGTGGTCGCCATGACCAAAATCGGTCGGATAGATCGTCATTATCATCATCATCACATGGCATAACAGTTATTTTGGATAAGTTTAGTTTTTAAGAATAGGTATTTGAATAAAATGTTGCCATCTTGCTGCACGCGCTCTCTCTCAGTATACAGCAAGATAGGGAAACTGCAGCTCAGACCGATAATAGGTCATAAAAAGATGAAAATAGTTTATATATCAGCCGCATGCCCCCACACCAAGATGCCATAAGACATTATACTATGGAAGTAACTAAAATACACCAGTCTCGCAGTACCCACATCCGTTAACTGTCTTATTTTCTTAACGGCACCAGCAGCTGAACTAAACCTTCCCGCTAAATGTGTGGTCCCCATTGATGTGAAAAATCCAAAGGAACACCGTAGTATTTATAAATTCTAATTTATTACTGTCTAATATTACACTATTATTGACCTTTTTTTTTGTTATTGACATTTGGCAAACAAAATTTTATACATTTTGTTTTTTTCGCATTTAATAACAAGTTCACTGTGAACCAGTTCAGTATCTTGAACTAGATCAGTATCTTTGAAATGATGTTGTTTTTTTTTACCTTTTAAGGTCAATACCCTACAAACATCCTGTATTTATTAACTCGTTAAATAACCTTACATAACGTGTTCAGCAGGTCTGTTTTTGAAACTTTAGATCACTTTTTATATCAAAGATAAGCGGAGTCGCTTCAATTCGCTTTAATTTATATATTTTGAGTTCGAGCTCCAGTTGTGGACATGATAATTGAAAACGCTAAACACGTTAAAAAACCGACTTCCATCGCAATAACTTAGTACATTTTTGCATTATTATTTTTGGTTTTTGTTAATTTTCTAATAAAGTACTAACATCAATTTTGATAAAATTTATATGGAACCACACGGGAAGCACTAGCTTTCAAATAAAAAAAGAATCATAAAAATCGGTTCACCCAGTCCAAAGTTACGAGGTAACATACATAAAAAAAACAAAAAAAACACACAGACGAATTGAGAACCTCCTACTGTTTGGAAGTCGCTTGAAAATAGACGTAGCGCTGATGTGTACGAAAACCCTTATCTTGCGCGTGCACACCTACCAAACAAACTTGTTTAGAAAGACAACAGCGAGCTATTCAAACCATCAACTAATAATTTCGCTTGGCAAACCCGCTATATCTACTTATAACGCAAATGGGAATTCCGCGTAACAACAATTATCTGCTATGCTATTGGTTCTATTAATGTAAAAGCGGTGTTTCACAATCTATTTAAGCGAATTACATTATCACAGTATTACGATAATTCTGTGACATTATGGTGTGTTTGTGTTGATAGGACATTAGGCTATATAACCGCCTCCGTGGCGTAATTGTTAGTCCATACGCTTCACACCAGGAGGTCGCGGGTTCGATTCCCGGCGGGGTCAACTTTGTAAGACTCGGTTTGGTTGGTGGTAGGGCATTTTCATAGCCCGCCTGGCTAGCTTAGCTACCACCATTTTATCTAAGTTTTGCCGCCAAACATCCGTGTTAACAGCATTGATGTGGTCCGGCTAGAAGATAAGGTAGTCAGTTCACCATTGCGTTGGGGAATCTTATCAAGCCCGCTTTCATCTTCGGCATCATCGTCACTTACCATTAGGTGAGATGATGTCAAGGGCTTATCAATTGTGGATCAAAAAAAAAATCAAATGTAGCCAGATTAGTGTGTAATGAATGGTGAAGGTATTTTAATAACTCGTTGGTCCAGAACCAGCGCTCCTATCTGTTGAGCCGAGGGTTGTGAGTTTGATCCCCACTCAGGGCAAACATTTGTGTAACGTACAGGTATGTTTGTTTTCTATATCTGGGTGTTCAATATCTATAAATGTATGTACTTAAACGTACATAAGAATTAATTTAGTCTCTGGTTCCTAAAGTGTTCCTCTTTCTTTTGTATTTTTCATGCGCTGTCCTTGACAATCTATGTGTCGCATTTACAAACAAAGTGTGACACGTGTAATTCAAAATCCAAATTCTATGTATCATTCAATATTTTTCGCCATCATAATAACTTTCCCTATTGTAATTTGCACCTTTTTTAAATAAATATATTGAATCTAAAATAAAATAAAATATTTTGTAACTGATTGTGAAACTGATATCTTCTTAAGGCCCATCTCGGGTAAGGTATAATTGTGATTTGTGATAACAATTAAACGTGTAAAATATTTTTTTTAAATCCGGTGTACTTTTTTTAGGTCTTTTATTTCAAAATAAATTCTGATTGTGTGCACGCATGGTAATTATTACCCCTGCCCTACCGTACCTAGTCCGTGACATGCCACACTGGCGGCACTAACTAAACTTATAACTACAGAACTCCTGTATGTTTTTCGAAATTAAAACCTACAACTCCACGCTCGGCCGAGTTCTAAAAAACTTACAGTGCCATCTATTAGCTATTTGCGGTACTAAAGTTTTACTGGTGTAACTTACTTAGTGTTAATTTATTACATAAACATCCCGCGCCCCAAGGACTATATTATGGTACTGGTAAATACTGCATAAATAAAAAATAAATAAATAATTATAATTGCATAAGTTGATAAAAAATTACCGCGGCAGTCCCCGAGTGCCACACGTTTTTTTTTTCAATTAGGTACTCAGTATGTATCTTAATTATTATTTGTGCCAAACAGCGTGCCATTCGGTTAAAAATATAAGTTATGACGCTGTGACTGTTTAACGAACGGACGCACACGATTTTATAGCAATTCCTATACAAACGGAACCCTAAAATTTACCGGCTGTTATCTATTTTAAATAAATCATTATTCATTTTCATTATTTACGACGAAAACTTGGATTATTTATTAGGCCAAGATTATAAAAAAACTCAACAAAAATTCAGAAGTACCCGACTTAACACAGAGCCTGATATTTAAGGTTGCTAAGTTATAAAGGCATGTACGAGTATTTTTCCGACAGTAACATTTTGGAAACAAAAGAGTTTAGGTTTCGCACGTGTAATCTGAGTATTACTGTCAAGATGAGCTACACAAACTATCTCAACTACCTGCACAATATTAAACACACAAAACGAAATAACCTCCAACATAATACCTATAATTTCAAATAACAGTAGACACTTGCGGCGGAAAGGTTCGAATGTAACCCTTAATTTCTTGGCTGCGTGGGGACGTCTCTTCTAACTCATCTACATCGACTATTCCGCACTGTTGTCATATGGGAAAATATTCCCAGTTACCAGAGTGTTGTTTTAGAGTTCCGTACCTCAAAAGGTAAAAACAAAACCCTTAGGATCATTCGTGTGTTAGTCTGTCCGTCAGTCCGTCTGTAACAGACAATTTGCTCGGAAACTACTGGACCGATTGAGTTGAAATTTGATGTATATGTCGCAGACATACTGTACAATTCGTCATTATACATACGGACAGGTCAGGCAAATTATAAAAAAGCGGACGAAATAATTCAAATTGCCTGACCATATGTGAAATGACAAATCATACAATTTTCCTGCCACATATATAAGTAAGTCGGTGACCCAAAGATGAAGTGTAACGTAAATAAATGAATTTTAAACAATTTTGGGGGATAAATAAGACAATTTTTAAAGTAAGTTTTTTAAATATATTGTGTGACATATCAAATGAAAAGGCTTGTTGTGAGAATCTCAAATATATTTTAAGATAAATGGTTTCGAAGTTATTAAAAAAAAGACAAAAATTGACCAAGATTCAAGATTCAATATTCGTAGAGCAAAGAATGTAGTGAGAGGTCTTATTCTGTTAACTTTAACTATAAAGTTTTCATGCGGAACCCTGTTTGTGTGACCCCGAGTCGCACTTGGCCAGTTTTTTATAATTACCTTCACTACTTTGGCAACACCTTGCCTGATGGTATAACGATGCTGCTGAGGATGTATAACGTAAGCTCGTATAGTGCCTATTCACTCTCGCTTAAAATATTCCAAAGTTACACGAATTGCATAATAAACGATGAATTAAAACAATTCGTGCGTATGAGTGAATCATCAATGACAAATAGGTGAAAGCCCTCCCTGGGTCTGTGTTATTTGATAGACTATTTGATAGATAAAAAACCAGCCAAGTGCGATTTCGACTTGTACACGAAGGGTTCCGTACCATCGTAAAAAAATCACGGTTCTTGTTAAAGTGGCAATTGAAATAAACACTTAGTTAAAATTTAAACTGTCTACCTATTAAGGTTCATGAAATGCAGCCCCCTGACAGACAGAACCAACAAAAATCACGATTTTCGTATTTTTTTTATTATTTGTTGTTAAAGCGGCAAATGAGATGTTCACTGTGAAAATTCAACTGTCTACAAAGGTACTTTTTATTCCGTGAAAATAGCGTAGCTCGATGCAATTCCAGAGGGAACTGAAAATATACTCTTTTTTGGTTAATTTCTTTAACATCGCAACGGAACAATGGATTGAGTGATTTTTGCACACAGATGATTGAGGGGGTGGAAAATGACGCGATTTACTAATAAACATATCCTGACATAGTTCCCAAGGGATTTGGAGAAAAGTCATGTCCACGCTCGCGAGCCGCTTGCAGCTCACACACCGCGTACCCTCTAAGACACTCACAAAAATGATGTCCACGCGGGTGAAGCCGCGGGCAAAAGCTACTATTAAATAAAAGGAGTCGTGAATGCGCAAATGTAAAGCTATACGATCTTTACAATATATATATATATATACAGCTCGCTGACAGAAAGACGGAAGGAAGGACAGCAGAGGCTTAGTACTTACATTTATTACATGGTTTTGATTACCAGTAAATTTTGATGTTAGTATTCGTTAACATAGTGAAAAGTTCAGTGTGGACAACTGGGAAAAGACAAGTAGCGATTACCGATTTTATAAGTTTAGGTAGGTATTAGTGGGAATGTCGTGGCAGTAACCATAACGTTTTAGTGGCAGTTCGCCCCTCGTTGGGGCACTCAGTATTATTAATAAAAAACGCAATATAGTTTTTCACGACCCCGATTGTGAACAGAGAAGACGGAGACATGGAATTTTCAATTTAAAAATTGAATATTTTGTAAACTAGAATGGAGATCTTATTAGTTATTTAAGTAAAGTTACTTACAGATTTTTAAGTAAGTTTAAAGTTTTTATGAATTCACCGTCAAAAGAACATGTTCTAGACCACAGTTCTAGACTGTAATTACCGAAAAAGATATAAAATGGGTCATAAAGAGTAACATAAAACAATAAAAATAAATTAGTTAAAAGCTCGCAATGAAACTTTAGCCATTTCCCCGCCTGCGTTAAACGCACGACCCCGTGGGAATCGCGGATTTAATTATTACAAAATTCTGAAACAAATGTATTTTAAGACAGATGTAATGTGTGAACATAATTTAACTTGATTTTATAACAAAACGTAGAATTAAATTATTCAAATTTTATCTGTTTTTTTTTGGAACGCGTTGTATTTACTTTTTATGGTATTCCTTACGTTCATTCTGCCTTAGATATAGGATATACCTACATTATCATCATCGTCATCATCATCATCGTATCAGCCTGAAGAAGCCCACTGCTGGACAAAGGCCTAGGATTTCCATAACGATTGATCTTCCACTGCCCGCATCCAGTGGCTTCAATTAGGTTTAAATTATGCTTGTGTAATTTAAATTTATAACTAAACATTATAACTGTATTAAGGTACTGTACGGCTTGAAGTAAAGTATACATGTTCTCATTTGCTTACTAGGAAGCTATCAAAAGGAATGTAAGAACACAATTTAGGAGCACCATGATACACAATGCAGAAAAATTTTAAATGCTGCACATCCCACTTTGCCAGGTTGCCAAGATTCTAAGAACAGGGCTGGTGGGACATCAAATATACATTATTGTGATTCTCTGTTTTCTTATTATACCTACTCGTATATATAAAATACTAGCTTTAGCCAGCGGGTTTGCCCGCGTGTACATAGTTTTATGACTGTCTTTGAGGGTGCGTGGTGCGCGAGCCGCAAGCGGCTTGCGAACGTGGACATGAGTTTTCTCTAGGACCCTCGAGAACTATGTCATGATATGCTAATTAGTAAATTATGTAATTTCCCACCCCCTCAACCATCTCTGTGCAAAAAATCACAACAATCCATTGTTCGTTGCGATTACTCTGCCTAGAGCTACCCGGCTAGGTGGAGGTCGCAGCCGGAACTACGGGTCCGGCTGTTTGGATCAGGGTACTACGGGGTCGGGGGTAGCCCACCGCTTG
This sequence comes from Coleophora flavipennella, assembly GCA_947284805.1. Taxonomy (NCBI): domain Eukaryota; kingdom Metazoa; phylum Arthropoda; class Insecta; order Lepidoptera; family Coleophoridae; genus Coleophora; species Coleophora flavipennella. Next base: position 18,864,870 of record OX369257.1, read on the forward strand.
CCTGCCGTTGGATCTATCGCCTTCGGCACTCTGGCTTGTCGGTCCCCCGACTGGGTCATGGACTCGTAGTGGTATGTGGTTAGTTGCAGGGGTTGGGCAATGTTTGATGCCTGGCAAGCACGTTGCGTCCAGGCGTCCTTCCCCGCGCGCAACTAGTGTTGTCGTAGCCGGTGACGTGGGCTATGGGCGAAAACAACGCGGGGCACGTGAGTTGTCCATTAAGCGGAACTGCTGGTTTAACTACTGGCAGGGAAGCATCTCCGGCACTTGCCTGGTCAGCAAGTAGAGCTAAGCTGGTACTGCTCCGGCCGATCCAGCCGCGTAGGAGTAAGTCTGGACAGGTGCGATAAGCGCCGGGAAGTGAGCGTGCCTACAGCTCCGGTACCACACCGGATATGTGGGAGCCAGCTTCTCTGGCGTCCTGAGCGGGGATCGAACCGCCAGCAGCGAAAGCCGCGGGAGGTGAGCGTGCCTACAGCTCCGGGACCTACCTGGACAGTAGGTAGTGGTTCTCTTCCACGAGGCACTCGCCTTGCAGAGTACCAGGACAAGCGTCATGGCGGCAAGACCTACCGTATCTGGTCCTTGTCTTCACCCTATGGTGTTGGCAGGAATAGCAGCCCTCACTATATGACCTAGCTGTCGGTGAGTGGGGACGCTATATCATAAACCTGGCAGTTTAGCGTATCTGGTAAAAAAATTAACCAAAACGAGTATTTTATCGGTTCCCCACGGAACTGCATCGGACTATGCTATTTTCACGGGATAAAAAGTAGCCTATGTCCTTTTTCCGTGACACGGGCTACCTGCATGCCCAATTTCATCAGGATTGGTCAAGTTGTTGAAGCGTGAAAAGGTAACAAACAAACACATTTTCACATTTATAATATTAGAAGGATTTATAACAATCACATTTTTCTCTGTAAAAAAAAACAAACAAATCTATCAAAAATTTATCGTAGAGCAACGAAATTCAAATTAACAGGTTCCTTAACGACTCCACACTTTTACTATATTATTATTATTTTTACTTTTACTTCCACATTTCAGATGGTCTATATAAAATGAACTCCAATTCACGAAATGATTGAGCAGTCAAAATGATTGTTAAAATATGATTGAGAATAACTCAGTTTTCGAGAGAGTTTTCAGTTGAAACAATCCGGCATCGAAACGATGTAAATAATTTTATTGCTATAGGGTTGTTTTGTTAGGTATTTGACTGAGCCATTAACTTGACTTCCTTCCTCCATAATTTCAGTAAGTACTTTAAGTTCAGTGAGGGTTATAATTAATATAAGGCCAGCTAAAAATATTTGAATTAGTTTCTTGATCCAGCATGATAATGAAAATCGCATTTGAATAATTATCAGATATTGTCCTCTGAAGTTATATTTCATATCATCATCATCATATCAGCCGGAAATCGTCCACTGCTGGACAAAGGCCTCCCGCCAAAGATATAAATATAAATATATTTCATATATTTCATATATTTATTCCTAAATTTTTACGTTAATTTAGTAAACCTAGTAGCTTTGGCATAGTTTACATATTATGGCCTTATAGTTAAGAGGAAATACTCCACTCTGAGATGAGAATAAAGAAGTATAAAAATTGTGAAAACTCTTAATACCTACCTGTAATTTTTTAACCGACTTTAAATAACAATAATATAAATTCAGTAAAAAATCAGTCACGGTCATTACATGTACTATGAGAACCCGAGTGAAGATCGTGGGAAGGCGCTGGATGCGGGCAGCGCATGACCGGTGGTCGTGGAAATCTTTGGGGTGGGCCTTTGTCCAGCAGTGGACGTCTTTCGGCTGGCATGATGATGATGATGATGATGAAAACCAGAGACTGATATACAGAGAAGTTTTTCAATTCATCTGATCTTTTTGAAAGTAGGCTTGGTTACGCGATTACTTCGCCGATGGTAAAAAGATTTTTTTTTGTATATTAATAAAATATGCCTTCAGTGTTGCCATTTAATTAGTACCAAAATGTTTTAAGTACTTTTCAGCAGATTGACTAAATCAAAAAACACTAGCCAAGTGCGAGTCGGACTAGCATAGATAGGGTTCCGTACGTTCCATTTTCCGTATGTTAGGATTTTCGTTTGTTTTTCTATATTTTTTTATATTATATTTGCCTTAATTGTTTCGGAGATAGGAAATGCTCAATTTTAATATTGGCTTAGCAGTTTTGGAGACAAGGGGGAAGAATGCTCAAATTTCGTATACATTACTATATTGCCTTAAATATCTTAAAATAATAAACTATACACTTATAAACTATAAAAATATGTATTTGTAGAACATGCCCTTTCATTTCAGACGATATATTAAAAAAAATGTTTTGTATTTTAATTATTGTAATTGTTGTTTGTTTTAAATGGGTCGAGTGTTGCCAATACCCTACTTATGTCCCGATTAAAAAAAATGGCGTATAGTTAAAAAAAGATAGTTGTTATTAGGTACCTTCTGTTAAAATAAAAAGAGTTATCTCGAAACTTGTCACTCAGGATATTGTAATGTATGCTATTTAGAAATAGTTATTTGTGTTTTTATTTTTTATTTTTTTTTATTCACAATTGGTAAACCCTTGACAACATCTCACCTGGTGGTAAGTGACGATGTTGCCGAAGATGGAAGCGGGCTTACTAAGATTCCCCAACGCAATGGGGAACTGGCTATCTTATCTTCATGCCGGAACATACCAATGATAACAACATTGATATTTGGCGGCAAGATTGACATTTGACTTTTCCGAGGGAATTAATTTATATCCTGAGCTTAGCAATAAACGTCGCACGAGAATAAAATATTTTAACCCCGAGTGACATACACTATTTTTCATCACAACGTATGAAAAAAAAAATTAAAAGAAAAAAGAATGCACATGACCCTTTTCTTTTTTTATGCAGCGTGCTTTTCATTATTCTTCATACGCTATGCGTGCAACTTCACATACTACCCAACTAAGAGTTAGTCTTTAAAAACAAACTCCTTCCTAACCAATCACAAAAGTAAGTCTATCACCACGGAGAATTTTATGTAAATTTGTAATTTTTTTTTTTACATTCAACATTCACAAACGCGAACCAATCAGAAGAGAGAAACAAAACTCCAGAAAACAAAATAGAATTTTTTTCGCACTTATTGAGGAACCATCATAATTGTTCGAATAGATGTGAAGAAAATTATTTTTCTTTTGTTAAGAAGTCAATGATAACTGGACAATGATTAAAATCCGTGGCTCTGTTTAGCGTTATTGACAAACTAGCTGTTTCCCGCGGCTTCACCCGCGTGGACAACGTTTCTATGACTTTTCAAGGGTGCGCAGTGCGCGAGCCGCAAGCAGCTCGCGAGCGTGAAAAAAGTAGCCTATGTGTTAATCCAGGTCCTAATCTGTCGACCTACCAAATTTCAGGCGGATCCGTTTAGTAGTATTTGCGTGACGAAGTAACAAACATACACACTCACACACTCACAAACTTTCGCCTTTATAATATTAGTGTGATGTTTTACAACTGCACAATGATCCCCATACATATTATTATACGTTAGTGTGTTTTAGCGATTGTAACTTTTTTACCTACAATTGGTAAGCCCTTGGTATCATCATGATGCCGAAGATGGCAGCGGGCTTTCCAAGATTCCCCTACGCAATTTTGAACTGGCTATGTTATCTACAAGCCAGCACATTTCAATGCTGTTAAGATTGATGTTTGGCGGATGACTTAGATAAGATAGTGATCGCTAGCCAGGCTGGCTTGAAAAATGTACTACCTCCAACCAAATAAAGTCTTACATAGTTAGACTCCGCCGTGAATCGAATGTGCGGCCTTCTGATGTGAAACTTATAGACTAATCATTACGCCACAGAGGTGTTAATAACTATATTATAAAGCAATGGATTTTGTGCTCCATAGTCTGTTTCTATTCACCACACTCACACAGTGCGGACTAGCTCAAATTATTCATAACTAGCTGTGCCCGCGACTCCTTCCGCGAGTAGGTTGTAAATTTTGCCATGGAAACTCTTTCGGGATAAAAGGTATCCTATATGTTAACCCGGCCTATAAGGAACCACCATACAAAATTTCATCAAAATCTGTTTGGTAGTTTTTGCGTGATGCGCGAACATACAGAAAGGCAGACAGATAAAAATTCCAAAAGTCCACCAAAAATATTTCATGTACAGACACGGCCCCGTTACAGTTTTATTATATTACTATTTACGATTACTATATTAATATTTACGATATTATATTATATTATTCATAATGAATTTAGTTGTAATATTACAATTATCAACTGTGCCTCTAAATAATAAAATACATTGCGCTTATTAACCTCTAAAATTTGAGAGGCGTTAAAATAATAACTGTCAAATTAAAGTTACGAATGTGTTATATGACGAACATACGGCACACCGTTATTGGATAAAAGCTTATGCTGACGTGTCAGGAATGTTTAATAATATTATGTAATGTAAGGTAATGCCGCATAATTCCAGCGTCAATCATAGTAATAGTACGCTAGTACTAATATACTATACACTTTGGTAGTAAGCTTAATACTGTACGTCCTTCACATAATTATCATTTTCGTACATAAGTGACAGTCACTACCTGTGTATGATTACGATATACAATTGATGACTGCCTTAATCTTTTTAATGATAATAACGAGAAATAATAAAAACTTGCATCTAAATTTTGAATCGCCTTTTTTTAAATAGCAGTTTTTCTTTGTCTTATAAATAAGTGAGTTTTCCTCTAAATTATTAGGTCAGCGACTATTTGTGGGCATCTAAAAGTAATCTGTTTAGCCGACTGTAATTGTGAATACAAGCTTCAGTTTATATGAATTAACAACGTAACCCAGGGCAACGATTCTCATACTTAAGGTTTGATTTTTAAGTCAACGCGTCAGCCAAGCGAGCGAAGTGAGCGAAAGCAGATGAAGCTGTGAAGCGAAGCGCCGGAACTAACTTCGCTCGTAGTCCTGGGTTGCGTTAATGTGTCATATTAACTGCTGCTGAGTCATATTATCTGAAGCCTTTTTTATAACATATGGTCGGCAAAAAGTACTTTAAGATGCTTTTGAATGATGGCTAACCTAGTAATTTAGAGAACAACTAAGATTTTTAGAAAACAAAAGTGTTAATAAAAACATGGCGCGTTAATTAGCACACACAATAAACACAATTACCAAAAAGTAAAAACTTGCTTATACGAAAGAAAATTTTTTGAGCTGTGTAATTTTATAAAATTTTGTGATGATACAACATTAAATTAAAGATATAACTTAAAAGAGTAAAAGAAAATAGCTAATGTCATAAAAACTAAAATTTTACTTAGTAGGTACTATACAGGGTGTAACAAAAATTGGTGTAGGTCCCGTTAACTGGGGCTTCTACTCATCATACTGAACAACTTTCGTTCTATGACTTCGCTGAAATCGCAAAAAAATATTTTTAACTCCTTCGTGATCGACCAATTTTGTGCATTTTTGTATGGAGGATAAATTTTTTTGAGAATTGACTATAAGTTCATTGGGTAAAGTTGTTCAGTATGATGAGTAGAACCCCCAGTTAACAAGTCCTACACCATTTACAGAGCTATGTTTTAAATCGTATTTATTAATTAAAATGTTAAAAAACTGATGTTTGAAACCATCCCGCAAAAAACACTACTAAAGTATCACCAGTTTCAATATACACAGGTAACTTTTAAATTTGGTTTTTTTTACATATTTTACTATTTATTTATTGGTCCTGCTAGTTAAAAATGTTTTTAAGCTGTTGCATAGCTTTTATCGCGGGCTCTGAGCGCGGCGACCGAATCAAGAAATTCCGTAACGAAAATAACCTAACACCCCACGAGTTCTAAAAAAAATACAGTGCCATCTACTAGCGATTTGCGGTACTAAAAGGACTTAACACCCCACGCTCGGCCGAGTTCTAAAAAACTTACAGTGCCATCTATTAGCGATTTGCGGTACTATAAGGACTTAACACCCTACGCTCGGCCGAGTTTTAAAAAACTTACAGTGCCATCTATTAGCGATTTGCGGTACTAAAAGGTCAATTTTACTGGTGTAACTTTTTTAGTATTTATTATATAAACATCCCGCGCCCCAAGGACTATATTATGGTAATGGTAAATACTGCATAAATAAAAAATAATTAAATAATTATAATTGCATAAGTTGATAAAAATGCTATGCAATAGCTTTACCGCGGCAGTCCCCGAGTGCCACACGTTTATTTTAATTCATGCAGGATTATAAAGATTATGGAATTCAAATTTAAATAAAACAAAGCAGTAAACCTTTCGCCAATAAAATAACAGTTTGAACAATATTGTTTTTAGCTGTTTTTCAACGGGGAGTTGGGTTCACAGAAATGTAAACAAGAATCGGTACTTATAACCCTAATGCATTTATCTCGTAAGCTGTGATTTAGGGATTCTGGGAACGAGGTTACTTTTACAAATAGATCAATAAATAATTGAACCGTTCGTTGCGTTTTAGATTTATGTGGTTTCTATAATTTTGTATAAAATGTTAACGTAGAATAATTTCTAAAAGAATATTGTTTCCGCGAGGTCGTGGTTCGAATCCTGCCACGCACCAATGTGATATCGAATTTAGTTTTCATATGTACGTTTAATCGATGCTGCATACGCCTGCGAAGAAACTCGAAGGTTGTGTGTGAAGTAGACCAACCCACACTGGGCCCGCGTGGTCGACTAAGTCTCGATCGACCTAATTCAGGGTAGGCTCAAGTCCCTCAGTGTGGACATATAATATGATCTGATAAGAAGAAGATACATTTAGATCAACGATACTCGAGTTACCGTCGAACAAACATACAAACACCGGATTGTTCTAGTAGACTCTAGTAAATATTTATTTGCTTTTAAACAAGGTACAGTAAGTAAAATGATGTTCGTTATTAAAATAGAAATCACATGTTTAGCCATGTAGAACAACAGCATTAACTAGAATCTAGAAACTTCATTCGCTCGTTCAATAAAAAAACCCCCACCCCTCTGAATTATGCCAATTTTTATTTTCTACACCGGTGGCGTCCGATACGAAATCAACAGCCAGTGTCTTTACATTTCTTCTGAGATTTTGTTCATTTTTCAATGACATGCGACATTGAAAAATTAATTATTTTGACCAAGTATCCGACGCCAAGGTAAAAATTATAATTCGCGTAATTAAGAAGGGAGGTCGCGACCCCCCAAATTTTATTAATAAAATTACATGTACCTACCTGACCCTAACGGCTTAAAAGACTCGCCCCTATCACACTGTGTACATCAGCTTTGAAAACAATTATCCCAGGATCATAAAAGGGATCAATTTTCTTATCTACATTATGAAACATGAACGGCGCTTCGGCAATTCCGGACCCACTGCCCATATGCAATGCAGTATAGCGTTAGCCGCTAGTTATTATGTAAATGGAAGAAAAACAGGCCGAAGCCAATCGCTTGAATCAACGGATGCGCTTCCAAAACTCTTATTAGCATAATTTATTCCCTACTGTCAGTAGAGAGCTCAAATTCGCGAAGCTACCTTTTCAACAGGGCGAATCAAAATTGTGTAAAGCGGTCACGTATATTTTCACCGTCAGTGGATACGCACGGTCTAGTTTAATAATGTCATAACCAGACCTGCTGCGCGATAAGATCGCCTGCGCCTTATATCAAACCGGTCTCTTATTTCCATCGCAATTCATTTATTTATACGAAAGGTTTCCGTTACAGGTGGATTTCCACCTTACGGGGCCAAGAAGGAGGTAATGTTTTTAGGTGTACATTATGAATGACGAATATGTATGTATGTATATATGTATGTGTGTTTGTATGTATGTATAGTATAGTATATATGTTAAAGTACGGCGTCTTTAATTTGTAATTAAAGGCCTAATTAATTGGGGCTTATGTGACAAAGGATTCATTTTTATCCTATACCCCAAAAAGAGGATAGGTAATGTTGTTATGCAGTCAGGTTTTTAATTTTTGTAAGGTTAAGTAATTTATGCAGACATCGGTTGAATGCTGAAGTAAAGGTCAGTGTTTTAACACTGATGGGGCATCAATTACAATTATATGATGCAAAACTAGTCCTAGTCAATGTTCCAAATCTCATTCATGTTTAATCATATAATATAGTAACCTAGTTTTCCTTAAAAAATAAAATAAAATAAAAACTCTGTGTCATTATCCAGTTTGGCAACTTCCGAGTGCTTAAAGTTTTCTGCATTAAAAAAAACAATCAACTAATTGCAGCTAAGTGAAAGTCAGACTTGCGCACCAAGGGTTCCGTAACACAACTTTTCTCTACACTTGTTTAATAACAGTACCTATTCATTTTTATCAAAAGCGTGAAAAAAAACATTCAGTTAGGGCTCTTTAGCTTTCTTTTCCCTCTAATATGGTTTATGGGAGCGATGGCTGACTCTCGAGTTATACTCGTGACTTGGTGCTGTCCGTGTGAACTGGCCTACTCTTGTTAAAGGCATTAATGATTAATCAATGATTTTTATGTATAAATTTTCGTATCATATTATTTTCATGTCTTAATGACATAATCTGGTTTATATCAAGGATTGAATTTTGATGTATAATCACCCTAAGTCTCGTACTTTTATGTATTATCGTTTTTAGGATCTATCAAAAACAAAAACGGAAATTAAAAAAAAACGCTTTTCTTGTATTAGGACTTGCATTTTTTTTTATTTTTATCATTGTCTAATAAGTCCGCTATAATAACACATATCCTCTGAAAATTTTAGCTAGCTACGTATAATGGTTTATTTGATACAACTTTTTATAAGACCAGACAGACAGCGTAGGTTCAATAATGGGGTCCCGTTACCCCTTTCGGAATCCTAAAAAGGCAGGCGAACAAAATGTAGAGACACTAAAAAAGCCATGTTTTGAATAAAAGAAAATAAATTAAAAAAAAAAGATGATGAAACAAATAATTGCCGAAATTAAACTCATTAACTTTATTGAAAAAACATAAAACTTGAAACCTAGCTTTTGTTCTGACTGACAACGTTTCAAAAATGGGTCAAAATCGGTCAACATATAAGAAGTGTGAATCGATAGCGCCGTTTGTATGAAAACTCGCAGCTTTACACTCCTCTTTTTTAAACGGAACCCTTTTATCGACGTTCACTATTGCAGGGACGTAAAATGAATAATGAGTTAGATATTCTTCCTTATTTCATATTGCATAATACCATCCACAGGAATCTGCGTGACGTGGCTCGTTAAGATCGGTTATAATTTGTAAATAAGGTTACTTACTCTTAATGTTTTGTACTCAGTCACTTGAATGAACGAATAAATTATGAAAAAGCTACTTATCCATTATTTAAATAAACTTGACAGAACGGAAGCGACTTTGTTCTTGGGACAAATTATGTTTTTTTCGTCGGTCGTCGATTCTGAACCGACGATCAACGCTTTTTTTTATTCGATAGATTATGCCTTCAGAATGGTTCAATATAAATGTTATCAAAGTGGGGACAGTGGTTTTAATCAAATCATAAAATAAATGTAGTTATTGCGACTTAAATCGTTTTAAGAGTCCCGTATACCCAACGGGACCCTATTACTAAGCCCCCGCTGTCCGTCTGTCTGTCTGTCAGCGGGCTGTATTTCATGAACCGTAATAGGTAGACAGTTGAAATTTTCACAAAATGTTTATTTTTGTTGCCGCTATAACAAAAAATACTAAAAATTAGAAAAAGTGCAAAATAAGTGGGGTCTTTATACAATAAACGTGTTTTTATGGGTCTTTAGAAGTATTTTTTATTTAGCTCTATTGTAAAAAGGTTAATACATAAAAACGTAAAACTTGGTGTGATTATAGTACTAATACTGAAGTAAAACAACAAATAATAAAAATTGGTCAAGTGTGAGTCGTACTCGAGCTAAGAGTCCGAACTGACTTACAAATAAAACATATTTTTATCGCTCGCGTTGATGTCTTTTGTTTAAAATGTGAATAGATATCATTGTCATTATACTATGCAGTTGTGTGGAGAGGTGTGGTGGTACGGAATCCTTGGTGTGCCAGTCCGTCTCGCACACGGCCGGTTTTTGTTAAGTATTTAGCGTTGTCAATTCTATGAAACTAGCTTTTGCCCGCGGCTTCGCCCGCGTGGACATCGTTTTTATGACTGTCTTAGAGGGTGCACCGTGCACGAGCCGCAAGCGGCTAGCGAGCGTGGACGTGAATTTTCTCCAGATCCCTCGGGAACTATGTCAGGATATGCTTATTAGTAAATCATGTCATTTCCCACCCCCTCAACCATCTCTGTGCAAACAACCACACAATCCATCACACAGTCCGTTGCAATGTTAAAGAAATTAACCAAAAAAGAGTATAAGAGGAACTGCATCGGGTTATGCTATTTTCACGGGATAAAAAGTAGCCTATGTCCTTCCTCGTGACACAGGCTACCTGCATGCCAAATTTCATTGAGATTGGTCAAGGCGTTGAAGCGTGAAAAGGTAACAAACAAACACAGTTTCACATTTATAATATTAGTAAGGATTAGTGCATCTTGCACCAATATGAATTTCAACATTAATTCGTATTAACGCTCTATCAATTCTGTTTTGCAATAGATGATCGAAACCATGAGATTTCGAATTGTAAATAAGTATTCCCACAAATAAAGCAACTCAACAAAATGATCCTAAAATAAGTTATCTTTATTCGCATCACGTACGACACAGAAGGAAGGAAGGAAGCCTTTTTCCGATTAAAACGTCAGCAGCAGACGAGATTTAACAAAGAACAACCTAAACATTTCCAAAAACCAAGGCGCTGTAAATTGCAAATGAAAGTCGGACATGATACCACGAGGCTGCCTTCATAACGTATTCTAGAGAGCCGCTTATTTTTATGTTAATACTTTGGTAGATAAGTTTCTTGCAACATGCCCGTTGTCAAATACATAGTTGGGACCGATATTTTTAAAAATTACAAAAAGCAGTTCAGGGAAAAAGAAAAGAAAAGAAAAGTACTTTTACCGAGAAGGTCTCTTAACTTTAAGTGCAACACACCTTTACACAAAAACAGTTAGCACGTAATATTATTTTTACAGAGACGAACAATAATAATAAATGTCCTTTATTGCGTACCAAAAAAGCATTACAGAAATTTAATTTAAATATGTACAGTGCAAAGGCGGCCTTATCGCTTTTAGCGATTTCTTCCAGGCAACCTTAAGGCAACCAATAAACTCATCATCATCATATTATTAGCCGAAAGACGTCCACTGCTGGACAAATGCCTCCTCCAAGGATTTCCACAAAGACTGATCCCGCGCTGCCACATCAAGCGGCTTCTCGCGACCTTCATCAGGTCGTCGGTCCACCAGCCTGCCTACGCTACATCTTCTGGTGTGCGGTCACCATTCGGGAACTTTACTGCCCTAACGGCGATTTGTCCTACGAGCTATGTGCACTATATGTAACATCAAACTAATTACTTAAAACTTTAAGTTCTGCTGGCCGTTATCTAGGTAATAATTCACACAACCCCGATCTAAACACACGGCAGTGTGTCAGCCAAGTTCATGAAGTAAAAGGACGATTTCTAACTTTCCGGAACTAAAAGTTTAAATAGTCAATCCCACAAGGAATCAACCCTTCCTGTTTAAACATATGTCATCTAAATATATATAAATCAAATGTGACTGACTGACTGACATAGTGATCTATCAACGCACAGCCCGAACCACTAGACGGATCGGGCTGAAATTTGGCATGCAGGTAGATGTTAAGATGTAGGCATACGCTAAGAAAGGATTTTGGGAAATTCCCACGGGAACCGCAAAAATCGGGATCTGAGCGGGCGAAGCTGCGGGCATCCACTAGTCAAATAATATAATTGGTTGTGAAAACTTGGGTAGCACAGAACACTAAAAATTTGGTACGGGGCCTTTACTAGGGGTCTATCCAAAATCTAGAATCTAAAACATGTTGTACGTTTTATTTGCGAAGTGTAAAAAAATTTTCAGTTTGAATTTGCGTATCTATATGATTTACAAAACCGTTAAAGAACTTGCTACCTGTTTAGATCTCTGAACATTTTTGTATACAACTTGCTTCCCTTTTTACACATATGTTTTGCTGGGATTAAGTACTCTTTTAGCATAGAGTTACCAGGTTTTGAAGTCGGTTTTTGCATTTCAAATCTCCTTATTACACAACTTTACTCTTTGAGTGGGACATTGGACTGTTGCTCGTGTAACTACACCAATTTAAACAGACCCCGCTTCTAACTGAGCTAGCTGTGTCGACGGTATATTTGAATTTTGTGAACAAACTTGATTCGGACGACGACGACGATGGTTGAGAGCTGCCTAGTCGCAATTTAGTTTGAAATTTCACAGGCAAAACCTGATTTAACCATACCCTGGACACTTTATACAACGGGCCAGAAATGACATTTCAAAACACGAATGACGGAACAAACAAAATGGCGGCGAAATCCTATACGTTCGACAACCAAACTGTAACTAATCTGAATCAATCTGCGTGACGAGGGGATGAGGTCGGAATCTAAGATTCGGTTTGATTGGTGAAAGGGCATTTTATAAGCCCGCCTGGCTAGCTACCACCATCTCATCTAAGTCTCGCCGCCAAACATCAACGTTAACAGCATTGATGTGTTCCGGCGTGAAGATAAGATAGCCAGTTCCCCATTGCTTTGGGGAATCTTGGTGAACCCGCTTCCATCTTTGGCATCATCGTCACTTACCATCAGGTGAGATGATGCCAAGGGCTTACCAACAGTGTATAAAAAGAAGGCTTCCTTTTAGATGTATAAAATATGTTGAGATAAATTAGTAAGAAGTCAATTTAAACTCGCCAGCTAATGCAAATAATCACATACGGATGAGCCTGATAAATAACCTGTAAGTACATAAAAAAACCGGTCAAGTACGAGTCGGACTCGCGCACGAAGGGTTCCGTACCATTATCTATCCCCTTGGTACAACCAGTTGGACCATGGGTACATATACGTCCAATGGTACAACCAGTTGGACAAAGCAGTTGGACCATGGGTCTGGAGCGATAAAAATCACGTTTGTTGTATGGAAGCCTTCCCCCCTAAAAGTTTTATTTTATTTTAATTTACTTAATTATTTAAAGTGAATAATACAACTCAATATTCTGTGAATATTTTAAGCGTCTATCTGTTGCCGTTATCAATATCGAGCAAAAACAAGCGAAAAAAAATCACGTTTGTTGTATGGGAGCCCTCCTTAAATATTTGTTTTATTTTTATTTAATTAATTATTTTCAAAATGAATATATAACTAAATATTCTTTGAATATTTCAAGCATCTACCTGTTGCCGTTATCAATATCAAGCAACAACGAGCAAAAAAATCACGTTTGTTGTATGGAAGCCCCCTTTAATATTTATTTAATTCTGTTTTTTAGTATTTGCTGTTTATAGCGGCAACAGAAATACATCATCTGTAAAAATCTCAATAATCTAGCTATCACAGTTCATGAAATACAGCCTGGTGACAGACAGACAGACAGACAGACGGACAGCGATCTCTCAGTATTAGAGTCCCGTTTTTACCCTTTGGGTACGAAACCCTAAAAAAAACACAATACGTTCCGTGCACAGAATCCCATAACTCCTTTACCTCTCATTCCTATTTCACGAATCTTTTACCCGTTCATTTTTAAAATACGCTGTACGACAATTTCACTTAGCCGCGTTAAATGAACCGTAGTCGCATAATAAAAGATTTTATACTCAAAAGCGATTTTAGAATGGATGACATTTCCGTGGAGCCCGCGTCCCCGTACTGGAAGCTCGCGCTTCATTTTGTCCCCAGCTACGTCAGAATATTTATTTCGCGCTCGAACGGCTACGGATTCCGGCGGAATAAAGTTGGAAAAACACCACATACACATAAATAACGCTCAGATTACTTAATACTGCGAGCTAGGATGCGTTGAGGGCTTTTTCAAGCGACTTCCAAAAAGGAGGAGGTTCTCAATTCGACTGTATGTTTATTTTTTATGTATGTTACTTGAGAACTTTTGACTGGGTAAACCGATTTTTACGATTGTTTTTCTATTGGAAAGCTAGTGCATCCCGTGTAGTCCCATATAAATTTTATCAAAATCGGTGTAGTACTTTATCAGAAAATTAACAAAAACCAAAAATAATAATGCAAAAATGTACTAAGTTGTTGCGATGGAAGTCGGTTTTTTAACGTTTTTATCGTTTTTTGCGTAATTTATTCAGTTTAACTTTATTACAGCCCTCTTAGCAGAAAACAATTTAATCGATACTTGTCGTTTGTTCTCCTGGAATCGATTTATGTGTTCAATATCTGTGGATACCTTAATACCTGCTTATGAAGCATGTTAGACTAACGAACATTGGATTTTAGTTGATACTTTTGATTGTGGGGTCTTGGTGGAACATTATATCACTCATTTTGGTATATATTTACACTAATTCCACAGAAATTGAATAAAACTACACGTTATAATTTGTCAGCGACCGGTTTCGAACACCATCTTCAGGCAGACTATTTATTTACACATACGAAATAAATTTTAGGGTTACCAGGTAACTAAAATATCTTCAGATTTGGTAAAAAAATACCAATGACAGGAAAATTAATGCAGTAGGTAACGTAACAAATAAAAGTAATATATAAAAAATGAATTTTAAATTCTTAAAAGCATGAAATTAAATGTCATTTATGTAAAATAATTTAACAGAGGAAATGTCAATAGGCAGATTTGATCATTTAATAATTCTTCATTGTTTTGTATCCAATGCCTGTTAATTGAAAGAGCATCCAATGCATCAGTTTGCGGCCTTTTACACACGTTTTATTCAACGTTATAATGTACGTACATGTCATATACACTATAAATCAGAGATTTACTTAACCAATTGTGAACTGGGTCACTCGTCAAAAATGCCCCCCGGGTCATACCAGCCGCAAAGGAGCCCATGACACACATCGCGTTGCCACGTTGGATGGCAATGGACAATCTTTGCAGCAAGTAGGCCCTGAAGCGAGCGTCACAACCACTCTCACGAAGCCGACGACCCACCTATTTTATGAAGGCTAAAGCCTCTGATTCCCAGCAGATAGATAGATAGATAGATAAATCATTTATTCATTGACAGTTTAAACATTTGACACAAAGAACAAGATTAAAATAAAAGACGTAATAAAGCAAAATTAAAAAACTAAGTTAAACACAAACAGGACGAACGATAAGTACTGCCAATGAAAAGGCGCTGACTCAGCATAATGTTGTGGATTGTGTCCACAACGCTGATATTCTGTCAGTTCCGGTGGTTGCGTCGTGCGCACCTCGAACGACTATTTCAACACACCTTGAATCCTATACGAGTTACCTATATGTCTAAAACTAAGGGAATAGGCAGTTACATACAGTTTGTCTTTATACCTACATGTGCATTATACATTTTAAATACCCATACTTAAAGCCTAATGAAATTATCATCTTCTTTCTTTTAAACAAGGCTATGTGATTAAGAACTCGAGTAAACCACTCCCGACTGCATCAAAGTACAACTTATGTAGTAGACCAATGTACAATGCAAAACATAAACTTTGTGGAAATAATATTATTTAAAGTATATGATGGATAAGCGTCGGTGGCTCAACCGGTAACGACTCGGTCCATCTAACCAGAGGTACCGGGTTCAAATCTGTACGGCCAATGTACCAATGAGTTTTTCAAAAAACTTACGTACATACTTACCGATTGCTTTAACGGTGAAGGAAAACATCGTGAGGAAACCTGCACACGCCTGCGAAGAAACTCGAAGGTTGTGTGTGAAGTCGACCAACCCGCACTGGGCCCGCGTGGTCGACTAAGGCCTAATCGCCCTGATCCAGGGTAGGCTCGAGCCCCTCGGTGGGGACGTATATGAGCTGTAATGATGATGATGATATGATGGATGCCCGTCTTTCGCGAAACCAAATAAAATAAAAGTAGGTATCTAAATACATTGCAAGTATGACGGGTAGATATTGCACATAAATTAGACAGAAATAATAAAAGCAATAATTGAATAATAATTGAATTATGAATATTATTATGATGATAGTAATAACGTAGTAGGTAAGTTAATTCTGAAGTAAGATTATTTATCAGTATAAGATTATAAGGATAAATATAGCATATTATCAGTGAAGCTATCGTTAGTTGGATCGCGGTAGAACCTTACTCGCTTTTTGTTGGTTTAGAAAGTAGATACGGAGATTCTTTTTAAAAGTGTGTTTATTGGTAATTTCACGAATGGGAGGCGGAATGTCGTTCCAACATTTTGTTGCGATTAATCGGAAACTACCGCGGAAGGCCGATGTTCTATGTTTTGATGCACATAGTACTTTAGAGCTTGTTCTCACTGAATACCTTTGCTGTTCGTTACGCCAAACTAGTTTCGTAAACAGATATTCAGGGCGTTTATACTTGATGATGTCAAACAAAAGTGATGCTAAGAGAAGATTTTGCCGTCCTTGCATTTTTAAAATATTAAAGTTATTTAGATAAGGTGTTACGTGTGTCCGAGGGGGTATATGGAAACAGAAACGTGCGCAGGCATTCTGGACACGTTGTATAAGAAGAAAAGACTTCTTCAAAAGGCACGGCCCATAAACACTTATGCAGTAATTTAATTTTGATAGCACCAGACTTTCGCAAAGCTTCACTCGCATATCAACAGAGATGAAAGGACGAATGTTGTACAGAACTTTTATCCTATAGAAGCAGTTTCGCACCAGTTCAGTTACATGTTTTTCAAACTTGAGATGCTCGTCAAAGATTATACCGAGGTTACGTGCATCTGTTACATGCTGCAACGGTCTACAATCGATGTGTATCAAGGGATCTTTTAAAGTTAACTGTTGTACCTGATTTTTTGTACCCACAAAAAGAAACTTTGACTTACTGGGATTCAAAACGAGTGAGTTTTTTCTAGACCATAAATGTAACCGATGAAGATCCTCATTCATATCATTTACAGAATCATCAATATGAGCTAGGTCTACAGGTAAGTAAACCTGAAGATCATCAGCATAAAGGTGAAAGTGTGAGTTATGAATACAAGTGACTATGTCAGCGCTATAAATTATGAAAAGCAGAGGGCCTAAGATAGAACCCTGAGGTACTCCTCTAGTGATGTGCAAAGACTGTGAAAATACTCTATGTCCATTTTTCTGAAGCAGTACAACCTTTTGACTTCGAGCAGCCTGTAGTTACACACGCCAACGGCACAAACCAATAGCTTTCCTCAAGAACTAAGCACTTTTCGTGCTTTTTGACGGCCGCGAACTCAGCGGCGGTCCCAGCCAACACCCTTTTGCCACGGGACCAACGTTAAGCCATCCGGCCCTTTTGCCATCCAACCGACAAAGGGCAAGTGGCTCCATCAACGACGGAATATTGGCCGAGACCAGTGCCCTTCGGGCGATGTCATTTAGGACGTGGGGGCGTGGAAAAATTCCCAAACAGCGACTGCAGCTCAGCGCGTGATGGCCTGTTGCCTTTACCCAGGACCCGCAAATGCACTGATGAGGCGGAGAGCAACAGCCACACGCAAAGAGTCGCCGTCGAGAAGGGTTTCCATATGTGGCGAAGGCAAAACCTGCAACCAAGCGCCGGACTCTGCCCCTGACACCGCCCGGAGTCTAGCCAAGTCCGCCCCACAGCCACGCTCACAAGTTGACCCAGCGCATCCTTTATTCCCACCTCATCCCATGCCCGCTGCATAGCAGAAACTTTGGGCACGACTGCTTTTTGGAAGCAAGTAGTCCACTCATCCAGCGCCTCGGCAGCAAAAGGCTTCAAAAAATATGTTCTCCATGGGAAGATAAAATTTCAGAGACAAGATCCGCAACCCCTGCGCCGAAACGAGGAACGCCGGAACACTCAAATCCCTCACACGTCGCACCCCCAGCCCCTCACACCGTATGGGAAGAGATACCTGACTCCACTGGTCGTTGCTCAGTGACACATTCAACAGTGTCTCAACTGTATCTTTTAAAGTGGCATCAAAGGTAGCGACGGCATGTGGATACATCCATGTAGGGGCCGTCCTTAAAAGATATATAACTTTAGGAGCTGCGAAACACAACCTCAACAAAACCAAGGCGACATGCGCGGAGACACTTCTAAGACGGTCCTGGGCGAGGAGAAGGAGTCGTCTCCTAGATTCAATAGCATCGGGTATAGCCTCTGGAAATATAGGTGAACCCAGGAGACTAAAAGTTCTAGGGGATAGTTCTCTCAACCCGGGAAGAATAGAATTAAAAGTAGAAAAAGAAGGATAATCTGCAGGGCCGCAGGTGAACAACTCACATTTGAACGAGTTTATCTCCAAACTCAGCTCCCTGAGACGGGGAAGCAACGTGAGCAGGTCTTGTTTCACGTCCTCTGGCTTTCCTCCTATGGTACCATCGTCTAAGTACCATATATTAAGCGGTGATTTCAAAATGGAGATCGCTTTATGGATAGCTAGGCTGAAGACAAGTGGACCGAGCGGGTCCCCCTGCTGCGCTCCAACTTGAGAGAGTATTAAAGAGTTGTGATAGAAGAGATTAGAAGGACTTAGATAGACTTGGTGAAGAAAGGGATATAATGACGGAACATTTTACCTCACCTCGCCCAGGAGTACGTCTCTTTCCAAACTATTAAACGCATTTCGTACGTCCAATTTGATTACAACGCAGTCCGCGTTCTCGCATTCCGCAGTGAAAACGCGGGTTGCGTGGATCGCCGCTATTTAATGTACACATAATTATATAATACAGATAATATTATATATTAAGTAAGGATATCGTCCACACTCGCCGACACCAAGGTAGTGAGGGCCGCTATTCTTGCCAACACCGTAAGGTGAAGGCAAGGCCCAGCTTACCCTGGTACTCCGCAAGGTGAGTACGTCGTGGAAGGAACCATAACCTTTTCTCCAGGTAAGCGCTGTAGGCACGCTGCACTCACCTCCTACGGCTTTTACTGCTGACGGTTCGATCCTCATTCAGGAAGCCTGAGAAGCTGGCTCCCACATCTCCATTGTGGTACCGAAGCTGTAGGTACGCACACTTCCCAGCACCTAACGCATCTGCCTAGTTTCACTCCCACCCAGCTGGATCAACAGCAGCAGCACTAGCGTAGCTCTGCTGGCCAATGAGACAAGTACCAGAGATGCCTCCCTGTCCGTTAACCAACCAGCAGGTCAGTTTGATGGACATCTCACGTACCTCGCGTTGTTTTCGCCCAGAGCCCACTTGGGCGGCTACTACAATAGTAGTTGCGTGCGCGCGGGCAGGACGCCTGCCTGAACAACGGTGACTATGACCTCCCCCGTACGCCCCTTACTTCCCCCTCGCACAGTTGACATTTTTCAAAAAAATGAAGGTATTTCTTTTTATTTTTTATGCAATATAGATTACTAACTTTTTCCCGCGGCTTCGCCCTCGTGGACATCGTTTTTTATGACTGTCTTTAAGGGTAATTAGTAAATTATGTCTTAACCATCTCTATGCAAAAAATCACAACAATCGAGTATTTTTTTAGTTCCCTCAGGAACTGCATCAGATTATGCTATTTTCCCGGGATAAAAAGTAGCCTAATGACACAGGCTACTCGCATGCCAAATTTCATAAAGATTGGTCAAGGCGTTGAAGCATGAAAAGGTAACAAACAAACAAACACATTTTCACATTTATAATATTAGTAAGGATTTTAAGAAATCAGTTTGAATATGTTATTGTTTATGATTTTTCAAATGTGAAACGTTCAAATGTTTGTGTTGACGTCACGGGCCCAAAAACTATGAAAAAAAGCCCCAGTACTAATTTTAATTGACGATTATGATAAGAATTTAGTTGTTTAGAATGTATTTACAGTATAAAATCATTACATCTCTAAATAACTATTTAATTAGCGTGCCTTGTGAAAAATCTGAACAATGCCAATTATGTAAATGCCGGCAATGACGTCATTATAGGCCAATCAAGGGCAAATCATCTTTGTTTTTATAAAATACTAGCTTTTTCCCTCGGCTTCGCCCGCGTGGACATCGTTTTAATGACTCCTTAAGGGTGATTAGAAAATTATGTCGTTTCCCACCTACTCAACCATCTCTGTGCAAAAAATCACAACAATCGAGTATTTTTTTTAGTTAAATTCCCTCAGGAACTGCATCAGATTATGCTATTTTCCCGGGATAAAAAGTAGCCTGTGTCCTTCCCCGTGGCACAGGCTACCTACATGCAAAATTTCATAAAAATTTGTCAAGGCGTTGAAGCGTAAAAAGGTAACAAACAAACACATTTTCACAATTATAATATTAGTAAGGATACCAAATCACTTGAAAGTACTGAAATCTAATAAATGGAAAATTATCGCAGAAACTATTCCTCTAAATGGTATTCGCATTAGGCGGGGTTCATAAAAACTGAACAATACTAATTGCTCTGCACAAGTACAGACGTTTCCGTTAGCTGGTTGTATTGATTCTTAATAAAAACGCTTAAGACTGTTGTCGGGCGAGCACTGCTACCTACCCAATTGCACCTTGCATTAAGACTGTTATCGGGCGAGCATTGCTACCTACCCAAATGCACCTTTCATTAAGACTGTTATCGGGCGAGCATTCCTACCTACCCAATTGCACCTTGCATTAAGACTGTTATCGGGCGAGCATTGCTACCTACCCAAATGCACCTTTCATTAAGACTGTTATCGGGCGAGCATTGCTACCTACCCAATTGCACCTTGCTATAAGACTGTTATCGGGCGAGCATTGCTACCTACCCAATTGCACCTTGCATTAAGACTGTGATCGGGCGAGCATTGCTACGTACCCAATTGCACCATTAAGACTGTTATCGGGCCAGCATTACTACCTACCCAATTGCGTCTTGCATAAAGACTGTGATCGGGCGAGCATTGCTACCTACCCAATTGCACCATTAAGACTATTATCGGGCGAGCATTGCTACCTACCCAATTGAACCTTGCATTAAGACTGTTATCGGGCGAGCATTGCTACCTACCCAATTGCACCTTGCATTAAGTTCCCAGTCCGAGTACTATTAGTTAAACTAACTAACATGAAAAACATGGTAAAAATACAAACATCATAGTACAAATTGTTTTTTGTTTCCCTTTTCGGAGGGTAAGAGGATTAAAAAATACCAGACAACCGGTCTACGGTCTGGTTATGTGAGACTCACCTAGTGCATACCCACTAAAAACCTCTCTGGATTACAAGTCTGCTAAGACTAATGTAATTAACCCTTTATCTGAGGGGCTCCCCACCTAGGGAGGGGGGAAGTGCAAAAAGAAGCGCTCAGGAGAAGAGCAAGCGAACTGAAGGGAGCTATCGCTTTTTGAATGACATTTTTATGCGCTAGTGAGGGGGACTGTGTCATTCATGAAGTGACACTATCGGTTCCTCCCTGAGCTGCCAGGAGACAGTTCAGGGCGGCTGAAATTTGATCGGGAGGATCAGACAGTACGTGTCTTGGTCTACGGACCATATTACTAGATAGTTCGACTGGCGGGGTACAGTACGCTGCCTCTCGAATTAACGGATTGGGGAGGAACAATTACGTTCCCCGTTCAATATAAAGGTCCTTGCGGCGCTAAAAAGTACAACAGAGATGTAAGTAGGTAAGTACTAACAATCCCCGTGCGTGTGTTAAAAATAAAGTGTAAGTGGATTCACTTGTACGGACCCCATCCCGTGACAAATTCTCCGCCATTTATTTCAATAGCTTTCACCTCCACCGACCCTTTCAAGGCCTATTTAAACTTCACAATGTATTATTCAAACAGGTCTCGTAACGTTAAGTCCTTATTTTGGCCAGCTTAAATAGACATGTTAAATAATATAGCTCCTCAACTCGGTCGACATGTTTGCAACTTCTAAGCTTATTACCTGGGTCCGATTGTAGGGTTTTACTCGTAGTTTTGTGGCTTTAAATATTTAAATCTTAACTACGTGTCTCTGGACTCTACTCAAATAAAGTTCAGGTAAATTGCAAGTAATGGTAGCTGAAAATGTTGTAACATAAATTGTAACATTTTAGGAATCGAACGTTGTGTTCCTACTTGAACAGTGCAAAGGAAGATATCTTCGCCAGGCGAGGTGTTTTTTTTTCGAAAGGACAAGCTTGTTGTTAGCCGTGGAGGCCTTTACAACTTCACCGGACAGGGGAGGCAAGTGCGAAGGGCACTCAATCTAAATGAAAAGCATAAAAAGAAGCAACTGCCTAAGGGCGCCCAGGTGGGCACGGACCTCGGCTTAGGTCATTGCTTGGACGGGGGATGATCGGAGAGAAGCGGCCTGGTAAGTGCCGGTAACACTGGTAAGCGCCAGAAGCGGGGCGAGGGCAGAATGTCGGTGTAGTGTTTCTCTGTGGGTTAGGGGGCGAGGTCAGGGCAGCTACGGGTAGCGTGGTAGTACCATAATCCTGTTGGCAGTTGTACATATGATTAGCAGCGAAGAAATGTTAATAGCGTGTTCTAGATGTTGATTGATAGGTACATAGATTGTACTCTCGTCACTTCTGTTAAGGTTTACTTTAGTTTAAATCAGTTCTTCCTTTCCATGCAATTTATGTTAATGTGACGTCGGTGCCATCTATCGAGGTGTAGATGAACCATTCTCTGTGGCAGTCATACTGCAGGTGTCGCCACAAATTTGACTGTTTTTTCCACTAGCCGGCACGGCTGCCTGGGAATCAAAAATGTATGATGCCATACCATCGCCGTTGCCATACCATCGCCGTTGCCAGTCAATGGAAAGATGCTCCATATATTTTCATACTTTTTTGCTTCCCCGACAGCCTAGCCGGTGCCCATGCTGTGCCGGCTAGTGGAAAAACGCACATTGGTAAATAATAAATAATAATATTATGATAGGTACAGAGGCCAGCACATCAAGCTATACACTTTCGACTTTGTACTGTTCTTATGGCGTATGCGTGTGGATCAGAATCGCACTGCGAGTGTCTAGCTTGATGTGCTGGCCACTGTACCTACCCAAGTAAACCGAGGCTATAGCCAATACGTAAAATGGTAGTTCCTTAAGAAGGAGTAGGAATAAACAAGTGTATTTTTTTTATGCTCAATTGGTAAGCCCTTGGCATCATCTCACCTAATGATGCTGAAGATGGAAGCGTGCTTACCAAGATTCTCCAACGCAATGGAGATTTGGCTATATTATCTTCAAAACGAAACACATCAATGTTGTTAACACTGATGTTTGGCGGCGAGACTGAGATAAAATGGTGGTAGCTAGCCAGGCGGGCTTAGAAAATGCCCTACCACCAACCAAACCGAGTCCTACAAGTTGACCCCACCGGGAATCGAACCCGCGACCTCCTGGTGTGAAGCGAATGGTCTAACCATTACGCCACGGAGGCGGTTGGATGATAACCAGTGATCTCGCATTTTGTTTATAAAGAGTCTTACGAAAGTCCCTGTTGTTGCAGTGGTGAGCAGCTTCAAAGGAGAGAGTTTAGAACTGAACCACGTGCAGCGCACCGATATGGGGGCTTACTACTGCATCGCGAGCAACGGCGTGCCCCCCACCGTCAGCCGGAGGTACCACGTGCAGATGCACTGTAAGTATTGTAACAAAAATTTTTGATGTTAATTGTTTATTCTTAGTTGTAACTATCACGACTATCTTCTTTTGATAGCCTGTTTTACCATCTTTTGTTATTAAATATATATTCCGAATTATCCGACAAAATATGTTTTCACTATCCGCATTTAGGCCTTGATCCAAACTCTACGTTTTATGTAGCGGAACCTTAGCTGTTATTTTAAATATATTTTATTTATTTTCGCTACTGTATGTTTCTGACGCGAAAAGTTTCGCGCCTCCCTCCATTCTGTCACTCCCTAGGCTCGGACTAGAGCGAGCCACGAATAGTATAAGAATACTGCGGCCTTGACGCGCCCTCCTAACCCGAAGAGTTCGATCGAAGTATCGAGGAGATAGAGGCTGTGTCCATAGCAATACAACATATTATTATTTTTTTCAAATTATCACCAATACTATAATAAAAATGAAAAAATATATGAGAAAACACAAGGAAATAAATTGTACAGCCACGCTGTGCATACTTTCTCTCGAAGCCTTCTCCGTCTGGCGTAGTCGGTTATACACAAATCAACAATAAACATTGCACTTACTTAGTAACAGAGAATAAAGCTAGGAATAAAGACTTGAAAAATGAAAAATTTACAAATAATCCTGCAATAATGAACCACTAAATGCATAGGCCTTATTAAGTCCTAAGTATAAAGTTTCATTAAAATCGTTAGAGCCATTTTTGAGAAAAAGTACTAAACAACCTGGATTTGTATGGGAGGTAACTTATTCCAATTTTTCTTAGTACAATGGACTACTTCGTACTGTAAGCCATATACAGTGATAAAACGGTAAACCGTAGTATAACTTTATTTTTTTTATAGTTGAATACCGAGTTTCATCGTTAGAGCTATTTTTGAGCAATAAAAATAAGTTAACCCAAAAAAATCAAGAGAAATAAAATTTGAAAAAAAAAAACACCTGGAGATAAAATATCATATTTCCCTAACCTCAATCCGTCCAGTAGTTTGGCAACTAGAGCACCGGACGTAGACACACATCATCATATCAGCCGAAGGAAGTCCACTGCTGGACATAGGCCTCCCCCAAGGATCTCCACGACGACCGGTTCTGCGCTGCCCGCATCCAGCGGCTTCCCGCGACCTTCACCAGGTCATCGGTCCACCGAGTGGGAGGCCTGCCTACACTACGCTTTCCGGTGCGTGGTCGCCACTCGTGAACTTTTCTGCACACATATACATACACATTTTATTTTTGTTTTTTAGACTCTATTAGTGTAAGACAATCGATCCCCATCAAAACCTCAACTTCGATTTTTTTTGCCATCACAATACCTTCTTCTTCTTTCGTCGCTCGAAAGTAAAAAAGTGAACAAAATAATAAAGGCATAACAGTTGACATAACATAACAGAATGACATCTGGCATGATAACGCGTAAAAAAATTATTAATAAATTTAATTAACAATTTAAAAACCTGACTTTTTTGTCGGTGGCTCAACCGCTAGGTCGGTGGCTCAACCGGTAACGACTCGGTCCATCTAACCAGAGGTACCGGGTTCAAATCTGGACGGCCAATGTACCAATGAGTTTTTCAAAAAAAACTTACGTATATATACTTACCGATTGCTTTAACGGTGAAGGAAAACATCGTGAGGAAACCTGCAACACGCCTGCGAAGAAACTCGAAGGTTGTGTGTGAAGTCGACCAACCCGCACTGGGCCCGCGTGGTCGACTAAATCCTGATCGCCCTGATTCAGGGTAGGCTCGAGCCCCTCGGTGGGGACGTATATGAGCTTTTTTGGTCAGTCGGGTAAAAATGTATCCTAATGTCACTTACAGGCTCAAGACAAATCTAACGACACACCTCGCACTCCAAAATCCATCAAGCCCTAGCGTGATGAAGAAATAAACAGATAAATATACATATATACATACACACACTCGAAAAACATAACTCCTTCTGGCGCAGTCGAGTAAAAAGGAACCAATTTAGAATGGAAAAGGCAAAATTTTATCTTCAATCTTTTAAAAACCTTTTGGCAGAAAACAAATTGAAATTTGATAGAAAAAACAGAGTGAAAATGAACTTAAAAGCATGACTTCGTCACAATATGATCTAGACGCAGGAGCTTGAGGTCTAAGGCCGGACAGAAACTGGTGGTAGCTGATGAGTGTCTTTGAGATGGTAGCTTCCGTCTCTAATAATCATATCAGTCGATGGACGTCTACTGCTGGAGATAGACCTTCAGCCGTCTATACAGCGACCTTCACCAGGTCATCGTTCCACCGTCTGTATCTAATTATTTATTAAGAGGAACTTGGCATAAATATAGGAAACTGGCTTTAATACTTATACTGCCATACGCCAGCACCAACAGCATCCTGTGCACTCTAGTGGACCAGTGGCGTTCTCCGATGCTAGGGTGCTGGATACGGCTGCACGCAGTCAAATAGATACTGGCGTTGTCCCTGTGGTGGACGACTCCATCGAGACCATCTCGATTATTTGATTTGTTCCCATTTTTTACTAACACTAGATTTTAAGTACCAATGTTACTAACCACTTATGAACTATCATCATATCAGCTCTTATACGTCCCCACCGAGGGGCTCGAGCCTACCCTGAATCAGGGCGATCGGACCTTAGTCGACCACGCGAGCCCAGTGCGGGTTGGTCGACTTCACACACAACCTTCGAATTTCTTCGCAGGCGTGTTCAGGTTTCCTCACGATGTTTTCCTTCACCGTAAGAGCGTCGGATAAACGTACATATGAAATCTAAATTCGAAATCACATTGGCATACGTGGCAGGACTCGAACCACGATAAGATAAAAAAGATAAGATAAGAACGTGAAGATAAGATAGCCAGATCCCCATTGCGTTGGGGAATCTTGGTAAGCCCGCTTCCATCTTCGGCATCATCGTCACTTACCATCAGGTGAATGATGCCAATAAGAAATCAATTGTGGATAAAAAAAACGACATTCCGGACAGGAGACGGCGGCCCTAGCCGTTAAGCCACCGACGCTAACCCTTGACAACATCTCACCTGGTGGTAAGTGACGATGTTGCCGAAGATGGAAGCGGGCTTACCAAGATTCCCCAACGCAATGTCTATGTCTGAAATAAATACTCATACTTATTATTATTAATCACTGTCCACGTGTGTGCGTGAATAGAAACTCATTAGCGGCGCAAATTGCGTGGTTGATTGACAAAGGTTTAACAGGATACAGGGAAAATAAATAAAAGGTGTGCGTGAGGTGACGTCACGTCTCACCCGTAGATCATGGACCGCGGAACGATGTTGTCTTTTCACGATATATCAAATACTTTTTAGGGTTTCGTGCACCCAACGGGTGACCAACGGGACCCTATTACCAAAGTACCTATATATATTAGTACTAACATACAGTATGGACACTCTCTCCCGCTCTCTCGATTGCAACCTCACCCCCTCGTCACCCAGATACAGATTGGTTACAGTTTGGTTGTCTAACGTATAGGATTTCGCCACCATTTTGTTTGTTCCGTCATTTCTTTTTTGAAATATTGTCATTTCTGACCCGTTGTATGAAGTGTCCAGGGTGTGCTATTACTAAGCCTCCGCCGTCTGTCTCTCCGTCTGTCAGCGAGCTGTATACATGATCTGTAATAGTTAGACAGTTGAAATTTCCACAGAATGTGTATTTCCGTCGCTGCTATAACAGCAAATACTAAAAACTAGAAAAAGTAAAAAAAACCAGGGGGGTCTTCATACAACAAAAAGCGTTTACACTCTTTAGGAGCTTTTTACAGCTCTTTAGGAGTATTTTTTGACTAGCTTTTTCCAGCGGCTTCGCTCGCGTGAATAAAGTTTCTATGACTGTATTCGAGGGTGCGCAGTGCGTGAGCCGCAAGCGGCTCGCGAGCGTGGAAAAAAGTAGCCCATATGTTAATCCAGGTCCTAATCTGTCTACCTACAAAATTTCATCATGATCCGTTTATCTGTTGTGGCGCGGAAGAGTAACAAACATCCATAAATCCATACATAAAAACTTTCGTGTTTAATATATTAGTAAGGATTTAGCTCTATCGTAAAAACGGTAATACATATAAGTTTGAAACTTGGTGTGATTATAGTACTAATACTGAAGTTAGTATAGTGTAGTGTAGGCCTCCCACTCGGTGGACCGATCACCTGGTGAAGGTTGCGGGAAGCCGCTGGATGAGGGCAGCGCGGAACTGGTCATCGTGGAAATCCTTGGGGCTGGCTAGCAGTGGACGTCCTTCGGCTGATATAATGATGATGATGGATGACTGAAGTTAAACAAAAAATAATAAAAATCGGCCAAGTGTGAGTCGTACTCGCAATAGCACATTGTTGTCGCTCTCGTTGATGTCTTTTGTTTGTTATGTAAATAAGTATCATTGTTTTTATACTATGTAGTTGTATGGAGAGGTGTGGTGGTACGGAACCCTCGGAGATCTAGTCCGACTCACACTTGGCCGGTTTTTTTCACAATCCAGTTCGATAAACAATGACATTCGATAATTTGTGACACAAATGCCGTACATATTTATGGAATCTTCCCAGCGTTCTTATGTTGATCAATTGAGACTCTTTTACGTAAGTTTCTGCCAATTGTTCTATGAAAAGCTGTGAAGGAACTCAAAATTATGTAGAAATCTACAACAACTTCGTGCAATATGCTTTTTAAGTACTATTTCTCATATGTCATTTCGAGTATGCGTCATTTTTCGTATGTGTCATTTCGAGTATGCGTTGATTCGCATAAACGTCATTATGCGTAGATATGTCATTATGCGTGTAATTCAATTGAAAATGTAAATAGATGAAAGCTAAGAATTTTACAAATACTTCAAGATTTTTAACTGGGCAGGTCTTAAAATAATTAAATAAAAATTGTACATACTTCATGCATTTATTTGCGCTGCGTAGGCAGCTTGCTAATATTTTAGGAACTATAATTATCTTTGCTAATATGTAAGTTTTAAGTTCAATAATTGTAACTAACACATTTAATATTTCAAAATTGTTACCAAAATTTTTATTTTTGACATAATAATAGAAATTGACAACTTTTTTGGTAACTTAATTTAATATTAATTTTTAATCAGATTTGGTTTAGTATTTAATTTCACTAATTTGTTATTAACTTGACTTATTCAATTTGACCTAATTGATTATTAAATGAATGTGATCTTTATCTTATTTTTATTTTCTTTTTTTGTAAATGTGATGTTTGAATTTTGTTCTTTATGGATTTTTAGTCTGACAATATAGGAATTATATTATATTATTATTATTATGGACAGTCTGTCATCATCAGCATCATATCAGCCGCAGGACGTCCACTGCTGGACATAGGCCTCCCCCAAGGATTGCCAGGACGATTTTTCCTAGGCCTATTGTCTGTAAATAAACTGACTTTAATTAATCTTTATAGCGTCGGTGGCTCAACCGGTAACGACTCGGTCCATCTAACCAGAGGTACCGGGTTCAAATCTGGACGGCCAATGTACCAATGAGTTTTTCAAAAACTTACGTACATATACTTCCGATTGCTTTAACGGTGAAGGAAAACATCGTGAGGAAACCTGCACACGCCTGCGAAGAAACTCGAAGGTTGTGTGTGAAGTCGACCAACCCGCACTGGGCCCGCGTGGTCGACTAAGGCCTAATCGCCCTGATTCAGGGTAGGCTCGAGCCCCTCGGTGGGGACGTATATGAGCTGTAATGATGAATTAATTTTTAATTGTTGTTTTTATATTTGTCGTTCTCGGCTCGCCAGTCGTTCCCGCTTGCTTCTTTCTGTAAACAATAAATTTAATTTACTCAAAATAAATTTGGACTTTCGTGAACTACAAACTTGGTCTATTTTCAAATTGTGATTTTTTTGTGGAGTTAAAGGGAGGATAAGGGTGAACTAGTAATCTAGAGGACGACGCGTTATGTAGGTTAGGGTCACGCTACCTACGTGAAGGACTATGGGGAGGCCAACATTAACAAAGTACTTCTTCCAACTGGAATAGATAAAGGCCGCCAAAGTTGGCAGTGAAATTTTCAGATTGCTAATTCCTAATTGAGTAACTTAATTATTTGTGCTTGTCAACAGTTATACCCCAGGTGAAGGTGATGAACCAGCTGGTGGGCGCGCCGAAGGGCAGCGACGTGGAGCTGCCCTGCTACATTGAAGCCTCTCCCAAGGCCATGAACTCCTGGTATCGGGAAGATGGGAAATGTTCGTCAAAGTATTTTTTCTTTCTACATTTTTATAAAAAGCGGCCAAGTGCGAGTCGGACTCGCCCATGAAGGGTTCCGTAGCAGCGGGTTTGGTAAATTGCGGTTTTAGATTTATGACGTATTAAAAAAAACTACTTACTATATCTCATTAAAACTAATTTCCGGTGGAAGTTTGCATGGTTATGTACATCATATATTTTTTTAGTTTTATCATTATCTTATTTTAGAAGTTACAGGGGGGGGGGCACATTTTACCACTTTGGAAGTGTCTCTCGCGCAAACTATTATAGAAACCTAATATCATTTTTGAAGACCTATCCATAGATACCCCACACGTATGGGTTTGATAAAAAAAAAATTTTTGAGTTTCAGTTCTAAGTATGGGGAACCCCCAAAATTTATTGTTTTTTTTCCAATTTTTGTGCGAAAATCATAGTGCGGTTCACAGAATACATCTACTTACCAAGTTTCAACAGTATAGTTCTTATAGTTTCGGAAAAAAGTGACTGTGACATACAGACGGAGAGACAGAAAGACATGACGAATCCATAAGGGTTCCGTTTTTGCCATTTGGCTACGGAACCGTGTGTGATTTGTTTTACGTTTTTTCCATCTATATGGTACAACGAAAGTTTTCTCTGTGGTCTATGGGATAATCTAATATATAAAATTCTCGTGTCACAGTTTTCGTTCCCTTACTCCTCCGAAACGGCTTGACCGATTCTCATGAAATTTTGTGAGCATATTGAGTAGGTCTGAGAATAGGCCAACATCTATTTTATTTTAGGGTAGGGTAGTTTAGGGTAGGGTAGGGTAGTTTAGGGTAGTGTAGGGTAGGGTAGTGTAGTGTAGTGTATGTAGGGTAGGGTAGTGTAGGGTAGGGTAGTGTAGTGTAGGGTAGTGTAGGGTAGGGTAGTGTAGTGTCGGGTAGGGTAGGGTAGTGTAGTGTAGTGTAGGGTAGGGTAGGGTAGGGCAGTGTAATGTAATGTAAGGCGGTACGTAGTTCGCCGGGACAGCTAGTTAAGTATGAAAAAAAATATCAGTACTTCAAATTTGATAAAACTCCAAAGAAGAATTCAAACGAACGATTTGTAAATTGTCTATTCACAAAACTCCTACTTAACAATAAATTGAAATTTATAATAAAGCAGAACTCCTAGTTCACCATAAAATACTTCACTAAATCCAGTTGCAATATCTACTTTTTTTATTTTTTTATTCACAATTGGTAAACCCTTGACAACATCTCACCTGATGGTAAGTGATGATGTTACCAGAGATTGAAGCGGGCTCACCAAGATTCCTCGACGCAATGGGGAACTGGCTATCTTATCTTCATGCCGGAACACACCAATGATATCAACATTGATATTTGGCGGCAAGATTTAGATAAGATGGTGGTAGCTAGCCAGGCGGGCTTAGAAAATGCCCTACCACCGACCAAACAGAGTCTTACAATTGACCCCGCCGGGAATCGAACCCGCAACCTCCTGTGTAAAGCCAGTGAACTTTGCCTCTGGGCTACGGAGGCGGTTAACTTTACCGTACTGTAGATGGGCACTTACTTCAAAATTATTAAATTGATCGTAGTCATGCATGAAACTACCTGTCGCAAATAAAGAGAGCTCTTTAAACTTTCAGCGTTGGTGAGTGACAAAATGCACGAGAGCCCAAAGTTCCGCGTGACCGAGTCGGCGGTGAACGCGTACATCCTGTGGATGAACCTGACAATCAAGTCGCTGGCGCCAAACGATTATGGCACTTATGTGTGCGCGTCAGTCAACGCTCTCGGCAAGATGGAAGGCTCTGTCAGCTTACATAGTAAGTGTATTTAATGTTTGTGACTTAACGTTAACTAATGGATTTTAAAAAAGTTTTTCTTACCGTTTTCTAAATGACTTTTTCCGGTTTGATTGATAGTATTTTGTTTCAGTTTACTTTTTAATTTAAATTTCTCCAAGTATCTTATCTAGTTCTGCATGTGTACTTGCAGAAAATTGCGTCCATAACGATTGCTTGCTTGCATTTGCTTAAGATAAATACTTATTTAAGATATTTTCATAATATTTTTTAATGATAAACAACAGCATCTGAACTTTTTTCTCATTTGCTTTTAGTACGATATACTTCATCAACCCTTGCATTTTTTTATTCTATGCATCCTAGTTACTAGTGTATAATTTAACTGTCAAAATTTCCGTGATTATTCGTACCCTTTGTCTGATGGAACCATTATAAGATAACCTCGATTTTTGAAAGATGATTCACAAAAAGGACTAGTAGTACATTAGACAAAGAAGTTAAACATTTAAGACATTTTGTCCATTATCAGTCTTTCTTAAATTCAATTACATTTAATTTAAGATGATTATTGTTCACATTAATTTTCATTAGAAAGAAAATTAAATCTACTAGTCCTTTTTGTGAATCATCTTTCAAAAATCGAGGTTATCTTATAATGGTTCCATCAGACAAAGGGTACGAATAATAACGGAAATTTTGACTGTTAAATTATATACTAGTAACCAGGATGCATAGAATAAAAAAAATGTACTACCTATCTATCATATTTATATAAAAAGAAATTGCAATTTTATGCCAGTGCCTACATAACACTTCATACAAGTGCATCTAGTTATAGCCAGAATTGGATGTCTAGATATTTTTATTTCTCCTTTAAAGCTCTTGGTGTCGTTTAGTTCAAGTACCTAAGAGACCGAGCTTTGTAGAAAAATGAAAAATTTTATTTTTTTTCAAAAATACAAAAAGATTTGACTGGATCGGGGATCGAACCCATAATCTACGAGGAGGGAGAGCCTATTGCGTTGACCATTTGCCTATCGCTTATAGATCCAGTGCAGTAAAATTACCAATTTTAATATTGCGCGGAAAAGACGGTTTGCGTAAAAACTCGGAAAAACGTGTTTTCCCAAACTTCGCTAGATCGATTTTTTGCTCCCAAAAGTCTCCTTATAGCAAATTTCATCGTTAGAGCCATTTCCGAGATTTCATAATCACCATCATGATCATTTAAGGCTACGTTTTTAATTTCTTGATAAAATCGATAGGTAGATTAAAATTGTTATGAAAAGTATTAATAACTGTCATTCACCAGCTGGATTGGTGGTCGATAAGAGAATATCTTAAGATACACTGCCCTGGACATTCACAGTAATCCTTATCCTTATTTATTTTAAATGTGAAAATGTGTTTGTTTGTTTGTTTGTTACCTTTTCACGCTTCAACGCCTTGACCAATCCTGATGAAATTTGGTATGAAGGAAGCCTGTGTCACGGGGAAGGACATAGGCTACTTTTTATCCCGTGAAAATATCATAGTTCGTTGCAGTACCTGCGGGAACTGAAAAAATAATCATTTTAACACGCTTTTATTAGCTTCACTTGTAACTAACTATGTAAGAAAATCTTGGGATCTTAATTTGACCCACTTCCCGGTCTTCGATTAGCATGAAATTTGCACACCCTCTGAGTTCTGATGACAATACATGACTAGCTAATAAACGTCATTACAAATCCAATATGACGGACGTCCAAGATGGCGGACAGGCTATTTGAAATCCACCCCCATGATATGGGTATCAAATGAAAGGGTTTGCTGTCAGGAATACGAAAAAATAGTCACGTGACTTAAATCCAACATGGCGGACATCCAAGATAACTACTTAGCGTGTTTACTAAAAGCGTGTTTTTTAGTTTTTTTAAACTAATTGATGATTATTTAGGTTAATTTCTTTAACATCACAACGGAACAATGGATTGTTGTGATTTTTTGAGGAGGACGAACATAAAATTATGTAATATTTTTTAAATAGTATATCTTGACATAAGTTCCCGTGGGATCTGGGAAAAGTCATGTCCACGCTCGCGAGCCGCTTGCGGCTCGCGCACAACTCACCCTCAAAGACAGTCATAAAAACTATGTCCACGCGCGCGAAGCCGACGGCAAAAGCTAGTACATAATAATAGGGGTTTAAGTATGAAATTGCTGATTCAGTTTTTGAAGTTCAGTGACAATTTTTGTTGAAAAAAAAGTTAATGTTTTTTATTATCGACCTCATGGCGACACTACTTAATGGTATTTTATAAGTAACTAGTGGCATGTCTTTCATGTTCCAATCCAAGCTACGTACCATTGAATGGAACAAAGGTGTTCTGTTAGTGGTTAGATGGGGTAATTTTTTAGACTAGTTAATTTTCTTGATTTGTTTTTAAAGTGACAAAATATTATGCGGGATATTCCTAAACATGAAATTAGTAACAAAGAAACAGCTGCGCTAACTCTAGAGGTTTATAATTAAAAATCTGTATTTTTGCCTTTAAAAACGGTGATTTATTGAGTTGAAAATAACCGTCTTCATGGGCTTAAAGCCACCATGCTCTCAAAATATCTAAACAATGGGCACACATTTACAAGTTATTAATTTTTAATAGTCTAATGCAATTTTGTGAATAAATTTTGTTTACATAACAATTTCCTTAATATTTATTTTCTGTTTTAAACTTTTTTGCAATTTCATACTTAAACCCCTAATATTCTCTGTGACCAGTGTTGTTTGTGGAACTGATTTGAACGGCAAAGAGGAAATTCTCCCTCATTTTATAGAAATATTTTTTCTCATTAATATACTGACCTTGGTCGTTTTGTCTCAGGACTAGAGCTGAACATGAACTTCGGTGCTGAAGAGCCGATGGTGTCCGGCGCGGCATGGCAGCGCGCGCGCAGCGTGCCATCCCCTGCGCGCGCCGCTTCCCCCTTCACGCTCCCCTCGCACGCCTGCCTGCAGCTGTACGCGCTGGCCCTCACTGCGGTTCAATATCTACATAGGTTCAAGTGAATTTTAAAATACTGACTACAATAATGTTGGAAGTTGAGACAGTCACGTTGTAATGAATGCTCGTCACTTGGTCCTGTGGTCACCGAGTGTACTACCCTGTGTCATAGATGCAACATGGCATCAAGAAAGGCTGGATTCCCTGTTTCTAACTGAGCTACTGCAATGCACTGGTGCAATGACTACATAACTTAAATATTCAGTCATCCTTTCTTAAAATCCAGCAAAAACTTTAATCCTAAACTAATGCCTAAGGTTTTTCTTTTTTAATCTTCCAGTACTTGCGTCTGAACACATGGAATCCCTTGGACAAGGCTTAGAATATTATAAGTCTTAATCTAATTATGTTTTTCGTACTTTAAACTTAGTATTGTACATAGTAATAAAACTGTAAAACTAATGTCTAATTAACAGTGAATACTTATAACGTATCTATAGGTATTATTCAGAGTCACAACTTATTAAGTTAATTACAAAGGTTCTAATGAAAGTATTATAATATTATTTCAGCCTAATGTATCTCTCAAACCATCGTTAAGGTATATCTGAATCTTTCTATCAATAGAACAATACTGATGGGTAATAGCGTGCTCAGAATGGGCAAACGTAGTTATTAGTAACTTTCCTCAGAAACCTATAGTCAAATAAATAAATAAATTATTTAATCGACTCCGTGGTGTAACGTTGGAGAAGCGGAGAAACCCTTTTGCTAAAAAATTTTTTTTGGATAATCACTAATAAATATCGGTCTTGCAAAAAATATTGGTCATACTTAAGGATATTGTCTGAGGAATGTGCTAATATGTTACACGATAGTGTGTAGTTTACTCGATCATAAAAAAATACAAAAACAGGTCTAAAACGTCTAAAAAAAAGTCTAAAACGAATTGTTTATTAATAAAATTTCTAAATTTGCACATAGTTTTTTTATGGAGATATTTATTTTTAAGTACAACAGAGAACCTGCTAAATTTTAGTTTTTAAATTGAAGTCTTAAGAGAAATAACAACATAAAACATTGAAATTGCAAAAGTGTGGTTATGGTCTTGACTCTTTACACGTAAAGGAAAAAAAACAGAGACAATTTTTTTACAAATGCCTCGCCTTAAGTCCATCAGCTTCGCATCAGGAGGTCGCGAGCTCGACTCCCTGAGGAGTCTCACTTTGTAATACTTGGTTTGGATGGTGGAAGGGTAATTAGGTGGTTAGCTACCACCATCTTATTTAAGTCTTGCCGCCAAACATCAATGTTAGCAGCGTATATGTTTTCCGGCTTAAAGATAAGATATAGCCAGTACCCCATTGCGTTGGGGAATCTCAGTAAGCCCACTTCCATCTTCGGCATCATCGTCACTTAACAGAAGGTGATATGATACCAAGGGCTTACCGATTGTGAATAAAAATTTGAAAATAAATACAAATTAAAAAAAAAGGTATGAAATGATTAAAATATTGGGTTATACAGGTGCAGTGATACTTTAAGGTGGCCTCCACTCGTTTAATCCAAAATAAAATCTTAAACCGCCGCCAAAAAAATTTCAAAAAAAATATTTGACTTCTTATACAAAACCGGCCAATCAGCTGACCGATGAGTATGAAAAAAATGAGACTTCAGAAAAGTTGTTCAATATGATGAGTACAAGCCCACTTTAAAGTATCAAGTGTTTTCAATCAATCAATGCACCTTCATGTTACATCATGTATAATATGGCACCTTTTATACAATTGAATAGGTAACAAAATGACGTTGGGCATAACAAATAACATAATATTATTAGAAACTTACACCCTTTCTAGATACAGTCAAAAAGTGTTAATAATTTCTATAAATATTGTGATAATATTCGAATAGTAAATATTTTATATTATGTAAAGGTACCTACAATCTTCAAAACCATAACTATCGATATCAGCAACACGATAAAAACCATTTGCTACGCGGTACGAACTGCGGTAAAGCGTAGCGTACAGCGTACAGTACACAAACGTGACAAAGATGAGCTTTGTAATTTCATATTCATTTATTCCTATCAATTTACATCATTACGTTATAAACCAAAGCACTGTTAATTTAATGGTAAATATAGATTCAAGATATTTATTAAAAATAATTGCAAATTAAACTCTTTTTGATAGTCATAAAATAGTAATTACATAATGTAATTTGTGAGAAATAAATAATCATTAGTTAATTACGTCAAAATCCCATCCTTGATGTAAAACAAATTATGTCATTAGAACATGAAACAATATGACTCGAAAAGTAACATTAAAATCATTGAATGTCATTAATGCCTTTGACAAGAGTAGGGCAGTTCACACGGACAGCACCCGGTCGCGAGTATAATGCGAGAGTCAGCCATCGTTATAATAAATTTGTAGTTTTTTGACAATGTTTAGTAGCCAATAT
Source organism: Coleophora flavipennella (assembly GCA_947284805.1). NCBI lineage: Eukaryota > Metazoa > Arthropoda > Insecta > Lepidoptera > Coleophoridae > Coleophora > Coleophora flavipennella. The sequence goes on from OX369257.1 coordinate 18,902,096, forward strand.
AATAAATAGTCTTTGATAATGCTCCACTTGTGTGGACTGTTCCGAGCAAATATTTTTACCCAACTGCACGAGTAGGATGGTTATGTTTTTCGAGTGTATAAATGTATGTATGTATGTTTTTTTTTGGCACAATCTGTAGTCTAAACGGCTTGATGGATTTTTGAATGCGAGGCGTCGTTATATTTGTCTGGATCCAATGGGTGACACAGTATACATTTTACCCGACTGGTCAAAAAAGAGGGGTTAGATTTAATAAAAAGTGGGGTTTAAATTTTTAAATAATTATTTATTGTTTGTTTTATACTCGTATTGTTATCAAACGAACACTGTAGGTACCAGTGATTCTAACCGAACGATAAGTTAATAATTATAAATATTTCATAGTTAAAGACCTATTATAGTGATAATTCAGGACTAAAGACACTAAGTATGTATTTTAACAGGGAAGTAAACGACTTATTTTAATAAATAACTGCCTATTTAAATATTTCTATAATATTTTGTTTGAGTTTGAAAATATTTTTATTTTCACTGCTCGAATGATGTTTTTGAAATATTAAAGCCAACATTGTTTTTAAATATCTAAATATATATAACTCAAAGGTGACTGACGGACTGATTGACATAGTGATCTATCAACGCACAGCCCAAACCACTGGACGGATTGGGCTGAAATTTGGCATTCAGGTAGATGTTATGACGTAGGCATCCGCTAAGAAAGGATTTTGGGAAATTCCCACGGGAACCGCAAAAATTGGGATCTGCGCGGGCGAAGCTACGGGCATCCACTAGTAAACATATAAAAATTATAATGAACTAGTAATTTTAAGTCGCCCGTTAAAAATCTTTTTAATTTCCTACTATTTTAATGATTTTGTTGCCAACCAATGTGCGTTACAGAGTCACCCAGTCAGTGAGACAGTAATGAGGGAAGATTGTATACTTGTTTGATACTGCCTTTCCTTTTTTTGCCAGTAACCTTCCCAGGTGTACCTATCCACAATTTAATCGTTATCGGATGAACGGTACAGGCAGGCACAAAAGACGTTCGAGAGAACGTACGTATTTTTATATATAAAAAATTGGTTGTCTGTAAAGTCGGTTTACGGTCGATAGTTTAACGTGGAAACATCATAACAAGACATAGATGAAATGATAGCATACTTTTATGACGAGTCAATGAGCGTAACGGGACAATGAGTCATCCTTTTTCGTGCGTGCAGCCGGCGTTCATCGATTTATTAGACGTTTTCACGTCAAAAATATTTCAAGCAAACTAATATTAACTAATAGTACACCTCTAACTTCCATATAATATATATATAAACGTGTAAATATTTCAGGTTCTACATAATGTTTTTTTTTCAGGTAATTTGTTTAAATCGATACAAATGTCATGTTAAATTAGTGAAAATATGTACCAAAACGAGTTTTTTAAATCTCCAGAAATTTATATATATCTGTACACATTTTGTTTTTTGTTAAAACCATACTCGTAGTAAATATAAATGTTACGTTGACTTTGACAATAAATGTGTAATTTACTGAAATGTAATATGGAAATAAAATAAATACCATTATAAAACCCGTTCCCTCGTTTGAAAAGGGCGTATTTCTTTCAAACCTTTCCCGTCTTTGAACCAAGTTAAATAAAATGAAGATAGCGTAATTACCTGAGGTTTAAGTATTATTTCCTTGATCTTAACTGTACCGGAAAATTGCTGGGTTTATTAAAATGGAATTAATTTTAAAAAAAGCAAACGGACGAGGCGTAGTGTTCCTATTTATAAGGGTTCCTTTTTTTCTTTTTAGTTACGGAACCTTAAAATGATACTAAATCTTAGCAAGCAACCAATATACAAACCCACAATCCTGTTTTCAACGAGCTTCATTTTTTCCGAGAGGAGAGTTTGGTAGGTACAAGTATAATTTTTTGTATGTTAAAAAAACTTAACTTTAAAAAAAATGGAGTCAGGAAAAAATGACAATCAGCTGATTGATTTGTATTGAGAGTATAAAAACTTTTAAAAGTGATAGGATATGTCAAACTTTTACCCGGGTTATAACTTGGTTATAACGTCAGTAGCGTAACGGCTAGGGCCGCCGCCCCCTGTCCGGGCGGGAGGTCGTGGTTCGAATCCTGCCACGTACTAATGTGATTTTGAATTTAGATTTCATATGTACGTTTATTTGACGCTCTTACGGTGAAGGAAAACATCGTGAGGAAACCTCCACACGCCTGCGAAGAAACTCGCAGGTGTTGTTTGAAGTCGACCAACCCGCACTGGGCCCGCGTGGTCGCCTTAGGCCCGATCACCCTAATTCAGGGTAGGCTTTAGCCCCTTGGTGGGGACGTATATGAGCTTATATGAACTGCTTTATATACTAAGCTACGACAATAAGAAAACAACACGATAAAATACTTAACTTTTGAAAAGAATACTCAATTACCGACAAAACATACTTTTGAATATTCAGTTCATTTTCCGTAGTCCCATTATTTGTCCCATTACCAAACCAATCTACGAAACCAATCATGATCAAAGACTTTTTTGTACCCGTACGAAACTCGTTCGGGTGGAGTGAGTTGAGCGAGCGAAGCAAGCTTCGTTAGTTTTGATGATTGTACCGTCTCCCCCTGAGTGGCGGATCTGAGTTGAGCGAGCAAAGCGAGCGATTACAGATTCGTTAGGTTTGATGATGACACTGTCTATGAACCTCACGAAGCTAAGAAATACCACGATTTGAAGGGGTATCATTGGATATCAATGGGATAAGTAATGAGACTACGGAAAAAACCGAAAAAAATCTGAAGTTTTCGCAACTTTAGTATTTCATTCGGAGTTTAAGTATTTTTTGGACCTTAATAAGTTATTTCCGTATATTGACCTTAATAAGTTATTTCCGTATATTGACCTTAATAAGTTAATTCAACGATCTCACAGACAAATTGATCATTCAGTTTTGTAGGTCTAATGTTTACCTATGTACTCATTTTTTTCGAATAATAAATAAATAATAATAATAAATCATTACTTAGTATTAAAGCAGTAAGTAGGTACTTTAGTCATAGAAAAAAAGTTATTCAATTCCGTAACACTCTAAGCAAAAACGCCTAAGGCACGGCACAGAAGTACCAAAGATCTATACTCAACATGTAATCTACTTTCAGTAAGAAAACTTTCAATTCTTCAATTACTCTTCAAAAAAACATAAATAGCAACATTTTTAACAAAAGAAGGAAAGACATTTTTGACCGCTGTATACACTACATTTGCCAGTCATAATTATAAATGTCAATCAGTCTTTGTATATAATAATAAAAACAAGATTTTGAACATCTATCCCCTCAAATTATACGAATTAAAAAAACTGGTTGTTGAATGGTTAAAAAACCTAACATACTGTGAGGTGGAGCAACTCATAAATAGAATAGAATAAGGTAAAACACACATACATACACCACACGCACACATATACACGTGCGCACAAACTTACATGCATACACACACACCCACACACAACACACACACACACACACACACACACACTATACACACATATCAAACGTTATTCATAGTTCTTTTATTATTTGTTTCGTTTCTCCTTTATCTCTCTTATGTAAATTTTTGATGAACATTGTTATGTTATATGTACTTCTGTTTGATCTATTTGTTTGTTTATTTGTACTTAGTGGTATGGAAGAACTGGGCATCCTGTCACAAGTATCTTTTTTACTTAAAAGGATTTCCAAACACAAAATGTAATGTACAAACTACCGTTGCAAAATAAACAATTTTTGATTTTTTGAGAAGGGTGGTAATTCTTCAAAAAGGGCGACAACACCCCGTTTGAGAATTACAGACTCATCTCACTTTTGAGTCATGTCTACAAACTGTTTTCGAGCGTGATTATGAATCGTCTCGCACGCAGATTTGAAGGCTTCAAGTCTCCTTAGCAAGCCAACTTCCGAAGAGGCTGTAGTACCATAGGCCACATTCACACGCTGCGGCAGATTATACAAAAGACGGAAGAGTATAATAAGCCACAATATTTAGCGTTGATGGACTATTGAGAAACGATATTGAACCAAACCGGGATTGTGCAACTGTCTCTTCAGTGGTGCCGAATTGACTTTCGATACATCGAGGTGATGAAGTGATTCCATGAAAACGCAACTACGTCGGTTCTCCTCCAGGACCAGAAATTGAAACGTATCCGGCTGCAGATCCGTAGGAGAACCAAGGTAACTGACATAGCTCTCAGAATTACGAAAGTTAAGCAGATAGAAAAGCTCGTAGAACAGATGTCCGATGGGGCAGTACAGTTCTCGAATGGCAACCGCGCACCGGTAGAGGTTGCGTTAGAAGGGCTCCCACACGTTGGACCGATGACTTGGTGAAGGTCGCGGGAGGCCCCTGGATGCAGCCAGCGCAGGGCCGGTCTTCGTGGAAATCCTTGGGAGGCCTTTGTCCAGCAGGTGGACGTATTTCGACTGATATGATGATGATACTGATGATGATGATGATATTAGTGTTGAATTTATTTCAATAACTCTTATATTTTGCTTTTCGGGGATTTAGTATATTTGTCAGAGGTTTAATTACTACCCATATTTGTAAGGTTATGGCATTACTCTCAAAGAAAATTATTGAAGTATACTGAGACAAATAGTACCTATTCGATTAAACCCTTCGGAACCCCATACTATGCGTGGTCCGACGCGCATTTGCCCAGTTAATTTTTAATTATTTACTTGAAAAGGAGTACGCTAAAATCAATTTATAAATTTAAAACCTTAGAACTTTTTAATAGATGGCAGTTGTGTCATTCTGGCATTTGCCTCAGATTAGAGTGCGTTTCATTAAATAGTTCATATGACGTCATGTTGGCTAACCTGCATAGAATGTCAATGTCATGCATAGAAAATGTATCCAAAAGAGACAGGTTAGCCAACATAACGTCCTAAGAACTATTTGATGAATCGCACTCTATCAAGTAAACTCCACATACCGACTTAGAATTAAGTCACACGCAATTAGCATTGTTGAAAATAATTATGTTTTTTTTAATGAAAATATAGACTATTTCAAGATTTTTTTCATGTTATTATTTCACTGGTTGTTTTTAATTATTTTTAAAGTGATAAAAAGTGTGTCACAGTACCAAATACAATAAATACACGGGTCATTCAACTCGCGAAGGATAGGCAATACTCCAGACGTGGCGAACCCCACATCTCGTTTCTTATGTCAAAAATTTAAAAAAACGGCCAAGTGTGAGTCGGACTAGCACTTCATACCTTCACACCTCTCCACACAACCATATAGAATTACCTATTTACATTACAAACAAAATAAATCAACGCTAGCGACAAAAAATTGTTTTTTTTTGTCTCTCAGTTCGGACTCCTTAGCAGGAGTACGACTTACACTTGGCAGGTCTTTCTTATTTTTTGTTTTACTCAAATGTTAGTACTGCGACAACACCAAGTTTTACGCTTTTACGTATTACCGTTTTTACGATACAGCTGAATCAAAAATACTTCTAAAGACTTAAAAAAACACGTTATTTGTACACCCCCCCCTTGTTTTTCACTTTTTCGTATTTATTAATATAGCGCCAACAGAAATACACATTCTGTAAAAAAATCAACTAGGGTAAAACTAGGTAATACGCCCCAGTTGACAAAACGCCCCACTCGTCTACCACTCACACTAATAAAGATAAGCAGCGCATATGAAGCGCGCTAGCAGATCACATTTGCGAAACTTGCATTGTTATAAAATAGATAAAAATACATACCAATTGTTAGTGTTTCTAAAGTTATAACATTGAATCCGTGGCTTTGACCTCGGTGGGGCATTTTAAAAATCGAAATTGATAAAACGCCCTACCGATTTTGTGTAAAACGCCCCAATATGTATTTGACGGTCTCTGTAGCTCAGTGCTTTACGAAGTGGAGCACATCACTACAAAATTTCGAGCCTCACTTGGAACCTTCAGAGACTTCACAGTCTTCAGCGTCCAATTAGACACAAACCCCTGAAAAAATTAATGATTTATCTTAGTCCAAAAAAACACCATCCAAGGTTTTAACTGAGATTCATCCAGTGCCTAAACTTCCATTAATATTTTCAAATAGAAAACAAAAAGCCGTCGTCCTTACTTCATCTAAAAATATTGAGAAACGGATACTACTTGAGAAAAAAAGGTTAAAAGATGTGAGGCGTGTTACCTAATGGTCTCTTTGCAAAACGCCCCACCTCGAGTTTTTTTCAAAAAAATATTTTACTATGTATGTAGTTCTTATTACAGTATTATGTTAGCTATAATTGAAGGCAATTAACCAAATGATAATCCGAAATAAAAAAAATGATTATATCTTCTATATTTGTTGTTTTACAGTACTTTAAAAAAATTGGGGCGTATTACATAGTTTTACCCTGTCTACCTATTACGGTTGATGAAATACAGCCCTCTGACGGACGGATAGACGGACAGACAGCGGAGGCTTAGTAATAGGGTCCCGTTGGTCACCCCTTGGGTGTACGGAACCCTATCAACCAACACTTTTAAAATACAAAGACAACGATGAGACACGTAAATAAAAAAAAACAAATACCGCCACTTTGCACGAAGAATAGGTACATACCCTATTTTTTTAATGATTTTATTTCACAATTATCATCATTGTATCAGGTCATATACGTCCCCAGCGAGGGGCTCGAGCCTACCCTGAGTTAGGTCGATCGGGCCTTAGTCGACCACGCGGGCCATGTATTTCACATTACTGAGTTAAAAAGGTTTGCAGATTTTTATAATCATATCAAATTTCAGCTTTGAGTAAAACGGCTATGACTTATCTACGAACAGACAAACAAAGAGCCTCTATCGAGAAAGATCAACTATAGAATATAATAGACTGAAATCTACCAAACAAAATGTTATTCGTAGCTTTGTGTAAGGGTCAGTTTGGAGACACTGCAGGCGGAGACCGGACAGTGACGGATGGCGCCAACGGCCGGACTAATGCATTTTTCGTGTTGCACTTGACTTAAATGCAGGCTACGCAATGACCAGAAACGTAGATAATCAAAGTCTTTTCCTTCCTCTTTTTGACCGACTTCCAAAAAGGTGGAGGATCTCAGTTCGAATGTGTTTTTGTATGTATGTTACGCGATTTATTCGCCGATCGTGAATAGGGGATCGGACGGCATCAAAAATAAAATATGAAATATGATTTCTTAAATTGCCCTCCTCTAGAAGTTTCAAAAATCTTACTTGTTTTGATTTTCCATCACGTCTTAAATTTTTAATTGATCAATTTCACAAAATAAGTTCGTCAATGATGCTTAAAATCTATGACATCACTTGTGGGTATTTCAAACATTTTTAGAACTAAATTTCGTTTTAGACAGATCATGAAAAGTAACTCAAATGACTAGCAGTCCGATCCCCTATTGTTTTTATATATTTATTTTATTATTTTGTTAGATTATGCCTTTAAGGTTGTCCCATATAAATTTTAACAATAATTTTCGAAAAATATAAAACTTTTAAGTACACTTTTGTCTCTTCTATTTCAGTTCAAGTCAATGACACGAGTTATTGTCGTGCAGAATCAGGTCGCGCATTGTTGGTTGAAATCGGTGAACATACATAAAAAAAATATACAGTTGAACATAGAACCTCCTTCTTTTTGGAAGTCGGTTAAAAAAGGAGAGCGTAGTCAATCTTTAGAACATTTTAATAATCTATTAAAACACCACACGATCCTGGGACCTTGATTCCACCTCCAAAATTCATCATCAGATGAACTTGAAAATACCAAAAGGATCTATTGTCACCGAGAAAATGGCTTGATGCCAAATTTCAGCTCAATCGAACACCGGGATGTGGGTAAAAGTTAACTTTCAAATTTTAAAGCAGCCAACTTAAGAACTTAATATCAGCTCATATGCATCCCAACTGAGGAACTCGAGCCTACCCTGAATTAGGGCGCTCGGGCCTTAGTCGACCACGTGGGCCCAGTGCGGGTTGATCGACTTCACACACAAACTTCTAGTTTCTTCGCAGGCGTGTACAGATTTCCTTCGATGTTTTCCTTCACCGTAAGAGCATCGCTTAAATGTACATATGAAATCGAAATTCGAAAACATATTGGTACGTGGCAGGATTCGAACTACGACCTCACAACCAGGAGGTAGCGGCCCTTACCGTTGCGCCACTGACGCTTATTGCTATTATTGCAAAAAAAGGTTTAGTACTATTTCAGCAATGTTGTAGTTGATGCGGTAGAAGGCGGTTGTTTTAACCGTGTAGTATTGAATTCTATAAATAACCTTATGGATTGACTGGACATTCGGTTAATAAGGGGTAGCTTCAGCGTAGTCGTCTATTTGTCCTAAATTACGAGAATCTAAAAAGGTAAACAATGACGTCACGCTCGAGTTTGCTCCCCCAAACTAAACTTCATTACAGGACAAGCCATCAGCTTGTTTGACTCAAAGTATCAAGAGCTCTCAAAGGAACCCCGTGCAAAATTCAGGCTGACTTTAGCAACCTAATCCCGTTAAAGTTTTGAATTTTTATCAGCTGTTTATAAGCTTGCGAGTGGCCGCGCATGGCGTAAGGCGCACGGTATAACACTCAAACTAAAAGTTTCATCAACATAATTTATTCGGGAGCCGGGGAAAGTGGCCCGCGCGGACTTCGCAGCTATTTTTTCTCTACTCGTTCGGTATCTGCACTGAATTTGAGACAGGGCTATATTTCAGAGGGAAAACTTCAATTGTGTAACGCGGTCACGTAGTTTTTTAGCGTCATTCGAGTGGAGATGCGCCTGGGCTTAATATTGTCATAGGCAGCCGCCGGCCGTGATGGCTCCACAACGTGACTTGCTACCTACTTCACTTCACGTAAAAGCTTGGAAACACCTCAGCTTAAGGTTTAAGAGGATTATGGACCTACTGCGAAAAATAGACTTCTAATACCTTACCTTCTTTACCTCTCAAATGTGGTTAACAATATAAACCTAGCCTTTATTGTGACATATATAACCTATAAACCTAGCCTTTGTTGTGATTAACAACCTTACAAAAAATGGTCAAAATCGGTTAACATTTAAAAGGTGAAAATCGCTATCACCGTTTGTATGAAAAGTCGCAGATTCACAATCCTTTAAACGGTTTGTTTTCAAGTTAAGAAGGCAACCTTGGATTTGTAAGGGCTCCGTAAATAAAGATGTCTCTTTTGAAGTATGATAAATTTAACTTGTAGATTACGATTTTTCCGCTTTGTTGGTATTAAACAGGTGAGTTGTTTTAAGGGTCAGTATGGGGAAATTCTAAACTATTAGAGATAGAGAAAAACGCTCTTAGGAACCATGATCTCAATTTTAGTAAAAAAAACAGGCGTTTTAAAAAATTAAAAAATCTTGATAGGTTCGGACTTTCGGAGATATAGCTTTTTGTGAAAAAAAAATTTCTTCGTTATTTTGATTGTAAATCACTATACAAACCAAAAATTGTACGGAGACCATAGATCTAAAGTTGCTAGAAGTTGATGAAATTAACGTTTTAGTTTTCTTTAACAGTTAGGTGAAAACTAAATTAACTGGCCGATTTTCAAATGAAAAAGGAAAAATCTGCTTACTTCATGACACATTATACCGCTGAACAAGCCTTACTAATATCATAAACGAGAAAGTTTGTATGTATGGATGTATGGATGTTTGTTACTCTTTCACGCAAAAACTACTAAACGTATCTGGATGAAATTTGGTAGGTAGATACATTAGGACCTGGATTAATATATTATAGTGTAGCACGTCGTAGGTATAATGAGGTAGGGCGGCGTGGGTAAAAGTACGTTCGTGCTCACAGATATTTAATGGTCAAAATAAAAGATGAAATAATATAAGACCTAAAAAAGGACTCAGGAATTAGAAAAACATTACACATGTAAAATTAATATCATAAATGACAAAAACATAGTTGTATATTCTTACCCGAGATGGGTCTTACAGAAAATAATTTTATAATACAAGTTTGGTGTTGAAAGATAATGATGGTTGGAAATATTTTTCAAGCGACTTCCAAAAAGGAGGAGGTTCTCAATTCGTCTGTATGTTTTTTTTACGTGTGTTACCTCAGAATTTTTGACTGGGTGAACCGATTTTTATCATTCTTTTTTGTATTTAAAAGCTAGTGCTTTCCGTGTAGTCCCATATAAATTTTATCAAAATCTGCGTAGTACTTTATTAGAAAATTAACAAAAACCACAGATAATAATGCAAAAATGTACTAAGTTCTTGCGATGGAAGTCGGTTGTTACACGTGTTTAGCGTTTTAACCGACTTCAAAAAGAAGGAGGTACTAAGTTCGACTGTATTTTTTTTTATGTATGTTCACCGATTCAACCGTCAATTGTGGACCGATTTTCAAAATTCTTTTTTCATTCGAAAGAGTATACTCCCGAGGGGGTCCCATTGTCACCAAGTCGGGATCTGATTATGGGATCCCAGGGAAATCGAGGGCAACCCTTCAAAAATAATAAAAAAAATGTAATTTTAAAGGCATTAATTACGTGATTCTGTTAGTCATATTCTCATGTTGCTAAGCTGATGTAGGAAGGTACAACCCCTTAACGGTTAGGAGTTGCAGGAATATTCTTTTAAATGTTATACATACTCGTAGATATATACGTAGGTATGCAAAGACCGATAGTTGTATTCCTTCAAGTTATTCAGATGAGCTGCTGATGGACGATTTAAGGCCTTAACTTTTATGCTACTGAGATGATGATGGAAGCCATCATCAAGAAACTCTGTATCTGTTAATGAAACACATTTATTGTGATTTGATAATTCACATTGGTGAGTATAAGTGATTGAATTTATCCTTACTAGATAGATAGCATTACCACTAAAAATAAAGAAAATAAAAAAAAGTTTAAAAAAACTTTAAACCGACATCAAAATGAAATTCACTCAAAAGTATGAAATACGCACACAGTACGAGTACACAGCATTAACCAACAATAACGAAATCAAAGGCGGGTACGAATTAAATTAGGGGCTTAAATTTTTTTTGAGGTCGGTACCAGCACACAGTTACTTACGTATTAAATGGTTTAGATTCGATGATTTGCTGACACCGACCTCAAAAAAAAATTTAAGCCTCTAATTATTTCGTACACACCTTTGATTTCGTTATTGTTGGTTGATGTTGTGTATTTAAGTATAATAATATTATTTCACACTTTTGAATGAATTTAATTTTTAAATCGTTTTAAGTTTTTTTTTTCAATTATTGATGTTTGAATCGCATGTCACATAGATGACACATTGATATGTGCCAGCGCATGCGAAATAAAAGAAATAGATCGAAAGGAAGAAGATTAATTATCAGTGTTGCCGCGTCACAATAGTCTAATTTTTCCATGCTCGCGAGCCGCTTGCGGCACTGCGCACCCTCGGAGACAGTCAAAGAAATTATGTTCACGCGAGCGAAGCCGCTGGCAAAAGCTAGTCAATAATAAAGAGCGAACAAGCAATACAAACGTAGTGACTTATATCCTCTTTGGTCAATGCCAAATGACGTTGTCATGCAATGAAGGTCTAAATAAAACGCCATTAATAATATCAAATCAATCAATCAAATATACTTTATTCTATAACAAAATAGTACAGATAGTAATAATTAACATTGTACGATTTAGGCTTACGTGCATAAATCAATATTTTCCAGATAAGTAATTTCAACTTATTTCTTTTTTTGATATGAACATACAAAAAAGAACCCTAGGCGCCAAGAACGCTCTCTGGCTTGTCGTTTTTTTTATACACCTCACCTGATGGTAAGTGCCGATGCAGCCGAGGATATACCTAACATGCAAGCTCAAATAGTGCCTAATTACTAATTAGGCACTATTTACTAATTAGGCACTATTTTTACTAATTACTAATTAGGCACTATTTACTAATTACTAATTAGGCACTATTTACTAATTACTAATTAGGCACTATTTACTAATTACTAATTAGGCACTATTTAAGCTTGCATGTTATATCCTCGACTGTATCATCACTTACCATCAGGTGAGGTGCACTCAAATTTTTAATAAAAAATGTCGTCGGTAAAGTCATGTGCTAATAATAATAACCTAAACAATTTTATAATAAACTTAAAACCCGACTGCATAGAAATATTACCCATATTTTTTGAGCAGTTGGGTAAAAATGTGTCCTGTGTACACGGGATCAAGTACAATTTAATGACATCTCACAATCCAAAATTCATCAAGCCATGTGGGCTACAGGGCCAGCCACAGAAACAGACAGACATACATACATAAAAAATCGCCCGAAAAACATTACCCTCGTTTGGGCCGTCGTCGGGTAAAATGTGGCTTGATCCGGTGAGCGGCGGTTTCAGCCGGCACATATTTCAGCATAAAAGCATATTTACAAATGGTGCATGAATTTTAATCTATAATATAATAAAACTGTAACGGGGCCGTGTCTGTACATGAAATATTTTTGGAAAATAATAACTGTGGTGGACATTACTAACGATACAGAGGCCAAAACAACAACTTTTGGAATTTTTGTCTGTCTGTCTGTCTGTCTGTCTGTCTGTCTGTATGTTCGCGCATCACGCAAAAACTACCGGGCCGATTTTGATGAAATTTTGTATGGTGGTTCCTTATGGCCCGGGTTAACATATAGGATACTTTTTATCCCAGAAAATTCAAGAGTTCCCGTGGGAAAATCAAAAGTATTCATTAATAGAATGGCCCACCACGCAAATGTGGCTTGACCTATTACAATCAAATTTTACATGTTGATACCCTTATCGCGAACTAAAATTGGGACATTGTGAATCCCAAAAAAATTAGGGTTCCTACAGGAAGGCAAAAAATTGTATCTTTAGAATGACTCAACGTAACAATATGAAACCTTTACATTGGGATGGGGTGTTTTGACCATCATTGTATAGTCGGGTATTCTTTATCCCGGAAAACTAAAGAGGTCCCGTGAGAAATTATCTATCGATACTTAAAATAATAACAATAGAGTATTTTTTTCTATACATTAACATTATAATCATAGTAGCAGAATGTCAATAGATGGCACTGCAGGGATAATAAAACGCGCTTAAGTTGTATTAAAACATTAAAATATTATTTCATACTTTTGAGTGGATTTCTTTTATGTATTTTTCAGCATACGCTACTTTAAACTCTGGAACTATGGTACGATAGCGATGTGTTTCATAGACGAACAGAAAGGTATTTTTTTACACATTCCAATCGTGTAAAAAAAAGAAAAACACATAAATCGAGTTTAGCATCTTTTAACAGGAGGCACAGATATGGGAACTCTTCTGACGGCGACTATTTGCGTGTGGCAGGTGCTCTCCGCCTGCAATATCAATATCTGTGAACCTCATCAATGTATTTGCGGGTCCACGGCGGATGCAATTGGCCATCACTCACTGAGTTGCAGTCGTGTTTGTGAAGATTCCACGTCACCAATTCCTTAATGACCTCACTCGGAGGGCACTGGTCTCGGCCAGATGGAATATTCCATCTTTGATGCAGCCACCGGCTGGGCTTTAGTCGATCTGATGGCAAAAGGCCGGAGGGTTTAAACAGGTGCTATGGCAGAGAGCCTTTGGGAAGCCACTTTTTCTGCCTCACTCCTCACCCGTACGGTACTGCTGCTCAATTTGCGGTGAGAAAGAAACTTAATAAGTACTCGGTCTTGGAGGCAAATTTCTGCTTTGTGCCGCTGGTCTGTGAGACAACCGGCTGCTGAACCCTCAGAGGCCTTTGCCTTCACAAAGGAGATTGGCCTTCGCCTTCGAGAGAGGAGATGTGACGTGAGGTCCTACCTGCTGCTAAGGTTGTCTATTGCCATCCAGCGCAGCAACGAGAAGTGCGTCTTGGGCTCCTTTGGAGCTGATACGACTCGAGGATTTGACCCATATTAATATTGTTAGGAAATTTTATTACTAGATTAATACCTAAAATGATTTGAATTAGTTTTTTGATAATATAGGTATATGTGTTATTCATCATATCAGTTTATATACGTCCCCACCAAGGGGCTCGACCTGCCCTGAGTTAGGGCGATCTGGCCTTAGACGATCACGCGGGCTCATTGCGGGTTGATTGACTTCACACATATGCTTCGAATTTCTTCGCAGGCGTGTACAGGTTTCGTCACGATGTTTTCTCACCGTGAGAGCGTCGGATAAACGTACATACCAGTATGAAATCGATATTCTTATAGATATTGGTAAGTGGCAGGATTCGAACCACGGCCTTCCGGACAGGAGGTAGTGGCCCTAACCGTTTTGCCACCGACGCTCTATATTTTATTTAAGATTTAGAAATCCTTACTTATAATAATAATATTTATAAATGTGAAAATGTGTTTGTTTGTTTGTTACCTATTCACACTTCAACACCTCTACCAATCTTGATGAAATTTGGCATGCAGGTAGCCTGTATCACTGGGAATGAAATAGTTAACCTTTTATCTGTGGAAATTATCATAGCCCGATGCAGTTCCTGAGGAAACTAAAACAATACTCTTTGTTCGTTTTATTTAAAATCGTAACGAAAAAATGGATTGGTGTGATTTTTAGCACAGAGATGAGGTGGAAAATGATATAATATACTAATAAGTATATCCTGACATAGTTCCCGAGGGATCTGGCGACAACTGTTTTCTACGCTTGCGCACGACGGTGGCGTCGCAACGGAGCAACGGCTTAAAGTGATTTTTTGTATAGAATTTGTTGAGGGGATTGGAAGTGACAAAGCTGCTAATCCGAATAGCCCGATACAGTTCCTGAGGTACCTGGAGAAAACTCATGTCCACGCTTGCGAGCTGATTGCGGCTGGCGCACCACTCACCCTCAAAAAGAGTCACAAAAGCTATGTCCACGTGGGCGAAGCCGCGGGTAAAAGCTAGTACATAATATTACTGCTAAGTTGTATAGCAGCTACAACTGAGGCAGTTGTGAGTTCAGACTGCGGGGGCATCTGTTATTTATTTTATTTTTTGGAGTTTACTCCTTTAGAATTGATTAATATACAGGGTGTAACAAAAATGGTGTAGGTCCGCTTACCTGGGGCTTCTACTCATCATATTGAACAACTTTTGTTCGACGAATTTTTACTCTTCATACAAATCGATCAGCTGATTGGCCAATTTAGTGCATTTTAGTATGGAAGGTCCAATTTTTTTTTTGAGAATTGGCTATGGGTTCCTTGGGGAAAGTTGTTGAGTATGATGAGTAAAACCCCCAGTTAACGGGACCTACAATTTTTTTTACGCCCTGTATAGGGCCTGTTATGAACTCTTACTGTACCTCTTACCGTTACTCTTACTGTCATTTGGTATTTTCCAGTCAAGAAGGCTAAGGTAATATGGCCATGCCTCCCAATGTGAGACCGAAGGCCGAGCTCCGTGTAGGGCGAAGAGTAGAGTAGAGTTTCATGATTAGACTCCTGTCAGAGCGTCAGAGCTGACACACACACTTTTTTATAATCGTCTCTGATTTTAGTGTAAAGTAAGTTGTAGTTATAATTGAAAACGCTAAACACGGTAAAAACCGACTTGCATCGCAACAACTTAGTACATTTTTGCATTATTATTTTTGGTTTTTGTTAATTTTCTAATAAAGTACTAAACCGATTTTGATAAAATTTATATGGAACCACACTGGAAGCACTAGCTTTCAGATAAAAAAAAATTAAAACATCGGTTTACCCAGTAAAAAGTTCTGAGGTAACACACATAAAAAAAACATGCAGTCGAATTGGGAACCTCCTCCTTTTTGGAAGTCGCTTGAAAGAGTAGTAATTGATTGAAGCAAAATACTGCTTATTTTAAAACGTGTATTTCTTTGTTTAGTGTTTTTAACTACTTAAAAAAATTAATAAAACTATTTAATGCACGTCTATATTTTATTTTATCAAAAGTATATACATTACACATATAAAAAAGTGTCGTGATGGATATAGGGTGGCCTGTCGATATGTCGGCTGTCCACCCTGTCCACCCTGTCCACCGACACGTCACGCCGCAGATTGATCACCTCGCTGAATGACGTTCCCATTTCAACCCACCATGTACATCACGGATCAGATAAATAAGGTTGGATTGGAAATGTGCGCTGGGCAGGCGCGCCTCAAGTATGATTAGACAATCATACTTAACCGAAGCACGCGTTCATACTTTTTATTTGCGTGTGGTTGTGTGTAACGTACAGACTCTCGAAATGGTGTGAGACACAATTGCAGCCCTGTGTTCTTAGTGTGTTTTGTTTATTAGTGCGCGCAATTCGTGTATACGAGGGCTGATTGATAAGTACCCGTTTATGGCAAAAAAAATATTTTTTTTTTGTATATATGCATTTATTTTTCTACGTAGTCACCTTTTAACTCTATACACTTGTTCCACCTATACTCAAGCTTCAAGAAACCATCCAAAAAGTATGATTTTGGAAAGTCATTAAAATAGGCCTCTGTGGCGGCAATGACTTCGTCATTTGATCCAAATCGCTTACCACCGAGCCATTTTTTTAGGTTGGGAAACAAAAAGAAATCGCATGGGGCCAAATCTGGAGAATACGGGGGGTGAGGCAATAGTTCGTAACGTAACTGTGCTAATTTAGCCGTCACAACTCTGGACGAATGAGCCGGGGCGTTGTCGTGATGAAACAGTACTTTTTTCTTTTTTGAATGGGGTCGTTTGTCCTTTAAGACGGCGTCAAATTCATCCAATAAATTAGCATAGCACTGCCCTGTTATCGTTTTCCCCTTTTCTAAGTAGTCAATATGTATAATACCCTGCGAATCCCAAAAAACAGTCGCCATGACCTTTCCAGCCGATGGGACGGTTTTTGCTTTCTTTGGAGCAGGTTCACCCGGTAAAATCCACTGCTTCGACTGCTCTTTCATTTCTGGGGTGTAGTGGTGAACCCACGTTTCATCCACGGTTACGAAACGACGCAGAAACTCCTTCGGGTTACGTTTGAACACGGCCAAACACTGCTCCGAAGTAGTCAGTCGGTTCCGTTTTTGCTCTTCCGTGAGTAAACGCGGCACCCACCTCGCCGATACTTTCTTCATACCCAATTTTTCTTCTTATATGTGTTGTACCCTCTCGATTGAAAAGTTTACACCATCAATGATTTCTCGAAGTTTAATTCGGCGGTCGGCTAAAACGATATTTTCAATTTTCTTAACCATATCGTCTGTAGTCACCTCAATTGGCCGGCCTGGGCGATCCTCATCAAAGACGGTTGTTCTCCCCCGCTTAAACTCGTTATACCAATATCTGACGGTTGTCATAGAAGGAGCACATTCATGGTAAACCGCTTGCATTCTTACTTTTATTTCATCACATGTTTTTCCTTCCAAAAACAAGAATCTAATTACAGACCGATACTGTTCTTTCTCCATTTTAACAATTTTAAGTTCACGCTTTCACTAAATCGCTGTCAAATGAGAAAAAAAACAAAAGAATACATTTTTTTTTTCCCCGCCTCTGAAAAATGGCTTAAAAAGGTGGTATACTTATTTTCGGCCAGTGATATTAATATATTTGGTAAACGGGTACTTATCAAACAGCCTAGGTATGTATTATTATTGCTTGTGTAGTGGAGTTTATGGGTGGGAGACAGGCGGCGACGCTGGTTTTCAAACAAAAGTGTGACTATTGCCAATCCAACCTTATTTATCTTATCCGTGGTGTACATCGTACTGATAGGCACTGTCACTTAACTTTTGTATAAGAAAGTTACTCTTGTAATCCCTGGTTATGTGAAAATAAATCTTATTCATATAAATCCAAGGTATTCAGGTGATAGCGGGCTGAGTCATCCTATAATTGTGAACAGCATTCCATACAAAATCGGACTTGTGCTTGATATAAGGTGAGAAGCTGTCCAGGTGTGAGGTACCGTCTCACCATAGAGTGAATGCCCAGCTTCATAGCAACAAAAACACAAAAGAAATTATAAAAAATACCAGCCAAGTGTGAGTTAGAATTGCGCTCCGAGGGTTCCGTACTACCACACCTCTCCAGACAACTGTGATAATGACACTTGATCACATTACAATCAAAAGACATAGACGCGAGCGACATAAAATTATTTTTTTTGTTTAGTTCTGACTCCTTAGCGCGAGTACGACCCATACTTGGCTGATTTTTAATATTTATTGTTTTAATCCAGAATTAATACTATAAATAAATAAATAAATATGCTTTATTTCAGATCCAAGATCCATATCATAACCACAAAGAATAATTAAAGAAGTACAGATGAAAACAACATGGCGCGCCACTTAGAAGAAGTTTTTTCCACAGCAGATCATAATTAAGGGTGTCAAAAGCGCGGCTAAGGTCTAAGAAACATGCATAATTAGTAGTATCGTTATCAACATAATAATGTACAACTTGCTTTAGAGAGAAGATAGCCACATCTGTCGACACTTCTGGGCGAAACCCGAACTGACCGTCATCAATTTTTAAGTGAGGGAGTATTCCACTTTGAATTATACGTTCAAATACCTTTGCCACAGTCGTAGCAAGTGAAATGGGTCTGTAATTGGCCATGCTCGAGATGTTACCTGTCTTATTTTTTAGGATTGGTACCACAAGCGTACGGGTTAAGTCTTCCGGCAAATAGGAATGCGCCACACAGAGACTAAAGAACCGCGCCAACACATCACACACATACCGGCCCGCATAGAGAAGGTGTTCAATACTAAGACCATCGAAACCCGGAGACTTTCCACGTTTCATATTCTCCAAAACCCTTAAAACATCATCTATAGAGACCCGAAAAATCCCCGAGTCACTACTGCCATTTACTGATGTGGCTTCAGGTTTATCATTTGAATTTGAATTTGTCCTAACAGGGTCGTCAACAGGGTTGAAGAAAGTTTTAAATTTATTAGCTATATCAGCGGGTTCCGACTCCCCTTCCACATTTATTGGTGTACTGTTATTAATTTTCAGTTTATTTATTTCTTTCCAAAAGCTAACAAAGTTACCTTTCCTTCTATATTGGGCCAATATATCTATTTTGATTTGCGTTTGATTGTTTTGGACGCATTTTAAAGCTATTTTGAAGTCTCTGCGCGAATCATTCATTTGCTCATAATAATATCCCGAGCACGACTCGACCACGATATTGCGACACATGAAGTTGCGAAATGTTAAACTGCGACAACACGGAACTGCGACACACGGAACTGCGACATCACGGAACTGCGACAACACGGAACTGCGACAACACGGAACTGCGACATCATGTCTGTTTGTCATTTCTGATGCCACAAAAAAAACCGGCTAAAAGCGACTCGGGGTCACACAAACAGGGTTCCGCACCATAACAAAAAACCTCATGAAAATCCGTTCTGCAGTTTTTGAGTTTATCGCGTTCAGAAATACAGACAGACGCGACGGAGGACTTTATTTTATAACTAGCTTTTGCCCGCGGCTTCGCCCACCTGGACATAGCTTTTATGACTCTTTTTGAGGGTGAGTGGTGCGCGAGCCGCAATCAGCTCGCAAGCGTGGACATGAGCTTTCTCCAGGTACTACCTCAGGAACTGTATCGGGCTATTCAGATTAGCAGTCTTTGTCACTTCCCACCCCCTCAACAAATTCTATACAAAAAATCACTTTAATCCGTTGCTCCGTTGCGACGCCACCGACGTGCGCGAGCGTAGAAAACAGTTGTCCCCAGATCCCTCGGGAACTATGACAGGATATACTTATTAGTAAATTATATCATTTTCCACCTCATCTCTGTGCTAAAAATCACACCAATCTATTTTTTCGTTACGATTTTATATTATAAAACGAACAAAGAGTATTATTTTAGTTTCCTCAGGAAATGCATCGGGCTATGATAATTTCAACACATAAAAGGTGGACTATTTCATTCCCAGTGATACAGGCTACCTGCATGCCAAATTTCATCAAGATTGATAGAGGTGTTGAAATGTGAATAGGTAACAAACAAACAAACACATTTTCACATTTATAATATTAAGTAAGGATTTCTAAATCTTAAATAACATATAGAGCGTCAGTGGCAAAACGGTTAGGGCCAGTACCTCCTGTCCGGAAGGCCGTGGTTCGAATCCTGCCACTTATCAATATCTATACGAATATCGATTTCATACTGGTTTGTACGTTTATACGAGGAAACCTGCACACGCCTTCGAATAAATTCGAACCTCATGTGTGAAGTCAATCAACCCGCAATGGGCCCGCGTGATCGTCTAAGGCCAGATCGCCCTAACTCAGGGCAGGTTGAGCCCCTTGGTGGGGACGTATATAAACTGATATGATGAAATAACATATATACCTATATTATCAAAAAACTAATTCAAATCATTATAGGTATCAATCTAGTAATAAAATTTCCTAACAATATTAATATGGGTTAAATACTCGAGTCGTATCAGCTCCTAAGGAGCCCAAGACGCACTTCTCGTTGCCGCGTTGGATGGCAATAGACAACCTTAGCAGCAGGTAGGACCTCACGTCACATCTCCTCTCTCGAAGGCGAAGGCAATCTGCTTTGTGAAGGCAAAGGCCTCTGAGGGTTCAGCAGCCGGTTGTCTCACAGACCAGCGGCACAAAGCTGTAATTTGCCTCCAAGACCGAGTACTTATTATGCTTCTTTCTCGCCGAAAATTGAGCAGCAGTACCGTACAGTGAGGCAGAAAAAGTGGCTTCCCAAAGCAGACACGTTCCTCTCTGCCATAGCACCTGTTTAAACCCTCCAGCCTTTTGCCATCAGATCGACTAAAGCCCGGCCGGCAGCTGCATCAAAGATGGAATATTCCATCTGGCCGAGACCAGTGCCCTCCGAGTGAGGTCATTAAGGAATTGGTGACGTGGAATCTTCACAAACACGACTGCAACTCAGTGAGTGATGGCCAATTGCCTCCACCGTGGACCCGCAAATACATTGATGAGGTTCACAGATATTGATATTGCAGGCGGAGAGCAACTGCCACACGCAAATAGTCGCCGTCAGAAGAGTTCCCATATCTGTGCCTCCTGTTAAAAGATGCTAAACTCGATTTATGTATTTTTATTTTTTTACACGATTGGAATTAAAAAAATACCTCTCTGTTCGTCTATGAAACACATCACTATCGTACTATAGTTCCAGAGTTCAAAGTAGCGTATGCTGAAAAATACAAAAAAGAAATCCACTCAAAAGTATGAAATAATGTTTTAATACAACTTAAGCGCGTTTTATTATCCCTGCAGTGCCATCTATTGACATTCTGCTACTATGATTATAATGTTAATATATAGAAAAAAGTACTCTATTGTTATTATTGTAAGTATCGATAGATAATTTCCCACGGGACCTGTTTAGTTTTCCGGGATAAAGAATACCCCACTATACAATGATGGTCAAAACACCCCATCCCAATGTAAAGGTATTCATATTGTTACGTTGAGTCATTCTAAAGATAAAATTTTTTGCATTCCTGTAGGAACCCTAATTTTTTTGGGATTTACAATGTCCCAGTTTTAGTTCGCGATAAGGGTATCAACGTGTAAAATTTGATTGTAATAGGTCAAGCCACATTTGCGTGGTGAGCCATTCTATAAATGAATACTTTTGATTTTCCCACGGGAACTCTTGAATTTTCTGGAATAAAAAGTATCCTATATGTTAACCCGGGCTATAAGGAACCACCATACAAAATTTTATCAAAATCGGCCTGGTAGTTTTTGCGTGATGCGCGAACATACAGACAGACAGACAGACAGACAGACTGACAAAAATTCTAAAAGTTGTAGTTTTGGCCTCTGTATCGTTAGTAATGTCCACCACAGTTATTATTTTCCAAAAATATTTCATTTTCATTTTTTATAAGCTACTAGTTGTAATAATTAGTGCTAATTTAAGTCTCTGAAGGTCTCTGCTGAATTCAGCTGCTGTAGGTCCATGTTCACCATGTGGAAGGCCTGCCTAGGCGTGCGCGGTCGAAATTCGAGAACTTTAATACCCCAACGGCCATCTGTTCCACGAGCTATGTGCCCTGCCCACTGCAACTTAAGTTTAGCGATTCTATGAGCTATGTCGGTTACTCTGGATGCGGGCAACGTAGGACCGGTCGTCGTGGAAGCCTTTGAGCAGTGGACGTCTTTAGGCTGATATGATGATGACGATGAGTTCCAGGTTGTCGCAGTTCCGTGTTGTCGCAGTTCCGTGATGTCGCAGTTCCGTGATGTCGCAGTTCCGTGTTGTCGCAGTTCCGTGTTGTCGCAGTTCCGTGTTGTCGCAGTTTAACATTTCGCAACTTCATGTGTCGCAATATCGTGGTCGAGTCCCGAGCACGGCCTTCCAAAAAGAACCCATTGATGAAATTTACTTCTTGCAGTACTATGTAAATTTTTGACATGATAGTTCCTAGCCAACAACTTTTCTAATTTTTGGATCCTTAACATAAAAAGTATGTTCTGAGGCATATTGTAAAATCTTAATAAAGTCATAATAAAATTCGTCTATTAACTTAAAATGATTCTGTTTAAAACAATTTCCATCCACACAGTCAAAAGAAGAAAAATATTCCTGTTCTTTTAAAATAAGGAACTTTTCAGTACATAACTCAGTGTATAAATCAATTTGCGTTCTATCTCGCTCACCCCAAACATGTTTTATTATGTTTTTTGGGTTAAAATCATCATTATATCGTAGCTTACATACTACTATAATTACTACTTTAATTACTACTATAGTTACTACTATAATTACTACTATAATTTCTACTATAATATAAGAGATTCACTCTTTTATGTCATAACATTTTTACGATAGAGCTAATTCAAAAATATCTCAAAAATATTTTTGTATGGAAACCACCTTAATTTTCATTTTTTTTTCTAATTTTCATTATTAAACTTTATAGAGGAATTAAAAATACTCATGCTGTGGAAGTTTTAACTGTCTACTTATAACGGTTCATGACACGGACGGACAGCGGACGCTTAGTAATAGAGTTTTACGGAACCCTAAAAAATTTGGCTTATCTCCAGTTTACTTTTGTCCTCATAGAGTCATTATATCTACCGCGTTCGTTCCCTATCTATCTGGATTTCCTGGATTTAAGAATTATTCCTTTTAATCGCCAAAAGCTGGGTTTTCTGTCAAAAAATAGAGTCAAACGCCTTAACTAAATATTGACTTGTTAAGTCTGGTTTGGTTTTGGTTTAGAACATTGCATCGGCTTGGTGTGAATGTGGTGTGAATAGCTATCATGAATGAACGAACTAATTAGATTGAAAAATAAGAACCCGACAGCACTAAGTAAATTACCATTACCCTCTTTTTTGAACAGTCGGGTAAAAAGGTATCCTACGTCACTAGAGGGATGAAGACGAATCTAACGACTCCTAGATTACGGGTTCGGCCAAAAATTTCATAATTCATAATAATTTATTTAATATTCATTACACGTCAAAAAACACAAATTATCACAATAATCAAAATTAAATTTATTATTATTATTAGTAGCAAAAATAAATAAACAGGGTTAAAATACCCTTTAGGAATTTGCCACCTATGATACGTGGAATTTGAATCAAGGCCTAAACGGAGTTTTGAAGAAAAATAATTTTAGGGTAAATCAGAATACCTTTAATATAATAAACAATTTAAAGTAAAAGAAAAGGGTAAAACATACTAAAAAGATAACGAGATGACGATGTAGGAAAGTTTTTACATAAATTAGCTCAATGCAACGGTATACCTAAATTTAAAAAAATTACCTGAATTAAAGATTACCAAATAGATTAATTTTAGTAGTAGACCGGTTAGGCAACGATCGTCCCCTTCCCTAGGTATAAAACGATAAAACCTAATAGCGAGATATAAATAATAATAAATTTGCTTGGGGTCAAAATTACCCCAAGGTTGTAAGTAACACCAGAAGGGAACACAATACTCTTAAGTAACTAAAAATTTACAGTCCGTTAAAATAGAAAGAATTTGAAGATTGAAAGTAGCACTTCATGTAGGAAAACAGAATCCCGCAGGGCAGCAACAATACTTGACATCGCACGGCCTCGAAGGCCGCACACGGTTAAAATAATGAAAAAGAAATAACTTCCCTGGGGCAGCTGGCAAAACGTCGTAGTATATTGTATCGTATCGTATCTTGCGCTATAGCTCCGTCTCAGGCTCTTCAGAAGCGGAATATCCTCGGGTTTTCAAAATTGCAACCGGAGTGAAAAGGCCCTCGGAAAACCTTAAAATATAACTATGAGATAACTAAAAATTTTTATATTTACAACCCAAAATAAATCAAATAAAATTTCACCATCCTCTCTTTTTTCTCCAACTTGTCAACCCTTACGTTAATCAAAAAAATCAATAACACGACCAACAGCGGAAACCAAAAAGAATTTAATATGAAACAGCAAGAAAGGAGATCGGCTTTGAAGCGATACTTTGCGCTTCATATTTAACTCTTTTAGGAAATTCTTCATTTTATATTTTTCTTAAGTATCGATTATTATTAATTCATATTTTGTTATTATTTGTGTACTTTCAAACTCTATGTAATTTGTTCTTGAAATAAATGAAACAAAATAAATGTCAAAGAAACAAAAAAAGTAATATTAATAATAATTAAGTAATGTATAAAAACAATAATAATAATGGAAACAACTAGCGAATTTATTGTTCTTTCAAATATACAGATAGAGCTCAAAAAATCATCTGTAGTGTAGAACGCCTTTTCGATAACGAATGTCGCAAAATTCTGCAAATAAGACCAGCAGCGGCGGCAGTTTTTTTACGATTTAAATGCGATTTATTGAATTAAGTTGTTTTTATTAACAATTGGTTAACCCTTGGCATCATCTCACCTGATGGTAAGTGATGATGATGCCCAAGATGGAAGCGGACTTACCAAGATTCCCCAACGCAATGGAGAACTGGCTAATTTATCTTCAAGCCGGAACACATCAATGTTGTTATCACTGATGTTTGGCGGCAAGACTTAGGTAAGATGGTGGTAGCTAGTCAGGCGGACTTAGAAAATGCCCTACCACCAACAAAACTGAGTCTTACAAGTTGACTCCACCTGGAATCGAACCCGCGGCCTCCTGGTGTGAAGCGAATGGACTAACCATTTCGCCACGGAGGCGGTTTAATGTTAACTTTAAAAGTACTGTAAAATTGCACAATTTTCTGACCTCTCTTGCTAAACGCAAACTTTAAAATGGCACCCAACGGTTAACCGGCTTACGGACGCAAAAGGCTCAATAAAAGTCGGTGTGTCCCGTCGGTAAACAAAACTGCCAGTCATTAGAGCAACGGACGAAAACATTCGCTCCAATTATCCGGAGGGAGAGGGAAAAAACGGCCGAACCTAATGACGATGTCAGCCAGACCCATCAATCTATTGGCGAACACTTAATGGTACCTACTGTGTATATGAACTGACTGCGAAACTTTCTGGATTTTTGGGTGATAACGCAACGCATTAGTCTAAAGATTTAAAGTAAAATAGTTTTTTTTGTGTAACAATACGACAATAGTATATTATGCAACTTGTAAATAAAGAACGGATTTAAAGCGAGGGCTATAGATGAATCACGAGCAAGTGAAGGATTCTAATGACTGAATCACGACCGTTAATATGAAAGAAAGATAACTGAAGACGTAAACTAATACTACTGAAAAAAATATATGTACTAGTGACAAGGAAGTATGGCCAATGAGCCTTAGCCTGCCCTGAAAAGGGCAAACAAACAAGAAAATAATAATTGGTGTGTTCTAAATTCAAACACCAAAATAGTGATTAAAAGAGCTTTTTATTAACTGTTTTCAGTGAATAAAATAAGCTTTTTAGAGGAGCAATGGTATAAAATAATATTTTCATCCCCCCATCTCGGAAATTGTACTTTTGCTCTTCGATATCTGAGTGCAAAAGCCGTTTTTATTCGCTAGAGGATAATGTAAATATCTGAATACAAAAGCCGTTTTTCTTCGCTAGAGGAGAAAAGTAAATTGAATTTAGAACATCGTGAATTCAAAACATTATTATACTTATTTACTACCTCCACGGTGTCGAATTTATTATACAACCTTTTTTAATTTGTTAAAAACTTAGTCTCGGAACCTTCTTGGTGTCCTTTTTTTATTTTGCTTTGCGCGCGCCATTGTCTTCTCACGTCATATTGTTAAAACCTTAGGTTAACAACAAGAAACTTGAAAACAAGTGAAAACCTAAAATGAGTGATTATAGTGAAGAGGAAGTTTGTTTGACGGCAACAGGATTGACTGAAACTGTTTGTAATGCGCAAATGTTTTTTTTTTTCCATTTAGTAATTTCCTCGCTGAGGTGGAATGAATAGTTACGTGTTGCACTCGAGTGCAAAGATTTTTCACCTCGTGCTCTTTTGATTCCCTCGCTAACGTTCAGATTCTAATTTTTGAATCACGAGCGCAATCCAAGACTCCTTCGCTTGCTCGGTCATCAAAATTGAGCACGCGGTTAAAAAGCAACTTTGCACTCTTGTGTAACAAATAACTATTTGTTCCGACGGCGTTACTTTGAATTCTGAGTTAAGTGAAGGATTCTATAGTAGATTCCCGAGCGCAGCGAAGCGAACGGAGACAGGCTCGTCTTGCGGCAGTGAGGCAGGTTTATCTGGCGGCCAGGCAGGTTCATCACGTGGTGATGAGATTGGCTGCTCTTGTTGCTGTGAGATTTATTTTAGTGAAAGTATTGAAGTGAATTTTAGTATTTTTTATTTGGTCAAAATGTAGTATCAAAATGGCAGCCACGAGATCAGCTCGCCTCATCGCCGCGAGATATGCCTGCCCCGCCGCCACAAGACAAAGCTCATATCGCCGCCACGAGACCAGCACGCCTCACTGCCAGAGAAGCGTGCCTCACTGCCTCAAGACGAGCCCATCTCTCAGCCACAAGAGCAGCTCCCCTCATCACCGAGAGATGGGACTATCTGGTCACCACCAGACCAGCACATATCGCCGCCACAAGACTAGCCTGCCTCACCGCCATGAAATCAGCCCGCCTCGACGCCGCTAATCCAGCCTGCCTCACCACCATAAGTCCAGCCTGCCTCGCCACCATCGCCAAAAGACCAGCCAGCGTCACCACCACTTGACTGCCATAGCGTTTGCTGTCACACATTAAGCTGCGCTGAGCAAGCCATGTGACGAAGCTTCTATGACCGTCATCTGCCATAGCATACACTGTCATTTGTCAAGATACGTTGAGCAGGTAATGTGACGGCACTTCTGTAGCGGATCTAAATTTTCCATAAAAAAATTTGTGTCAAAGTGCTATGTCACGTGGGTGTCCAAGCGTCCATAAAGGTGTAAACCGACTTCAAAAAAAGGAGGAGGTTTCTCAATTCGACCGTATATATATATTTTTTTATATATGTGTTCGCGGATAACTTCGTCATTTATAAACCGATTTTGATAATCATTTTATTGTTGGAAAGGAGATATCCCAAGGGTGGTACCATGATAAGGAAACTAGGATCTGATGATGGCATCCCAGAGAAATCGAGAGGAACCTTTAAAAATCGTAGTGGCAACTAGTGCGTTTGAAATAAGTTTTTTTGTTTAAAATTATTCAGAATATTGAACAAGCTATCTGTTTTTATTGCCTGATGCCTCCTTAACAACCCATTAACGTCCTTACTCTTAAGGCAAGAATCTCTTCCCAAACTTGGAAAGGTAAGGCCATTCCCACACACGGGGCCAAGTCCAGGAAGGTGGACGTTTCAGGACTTTTTTTATCCACTATTGCCCTTGGCATCATCGCCACCTGATGGTAAGTAACGATGATGCCGAAGATGGAAACAGGCGTACCAAGATTTCCCCACGCAATGGGGAACTGGCTATCTTATTTCCAAGCTGGAATACATCAATTATTCTGTCAACATTGATATTAAGCTGCAAGATTTAAATAAGATGGTGGTAGCTAGCCAGGCGGGCTTAGAAAATGCCCTTCCACCAACCAAACCGAGTCTCACAAAGTTAGACTCCGCCGGGGATCGAACCCGAGACCTCCTGGTGTGAAGCTAATGGACCACAGAGGTAGTCAAAGGCGAGCGGCTAGCGACGAACACTACTATCAGAAGTTTTTTTAACTCGTTTTTAAGGCATTAGACACTGCCTAACGACTCTTTCTCTTATCGTGTAGAACAATCAACCGTGCTATCCACAGCATAGACGGCGGTTGCCCGGTGTTGCACTTAGCATCACCCGCGGTCACTTGTAGGGCCTTTAAGATATCTTCATACACATCTTAAATCAGATGTGCAGGTTTCCTCACGATGTTTTTACCTTCACCGTTAAAGCAATCGGTACTTATGTACGTAACAAGTTTTGAAAAACTCATTGGTACATTGGCCGTCCGGATTTGAACCCGGGACCTCTGGTTAGGAGGACCGAGCCGTTACCGTTGAGCCACCGACGCTTTTGCCTAACAACTGCCAAGCGTCGAAGCTCGTGCGACTTGTGAAATTGGATCGATCACGCAAGTTATCCGTCAGTCATTGTATTGCCCGCTCGTTTTAAGATATCAATAACTTGTTTATTGACTCGCTAGAGAATTCAATAAGCATACAGCCTGATAGCTTTACCGCTGGTTATGATATTGCCACTGACACTAAAATATAGCTACGTGACTGGTTTACGTGATCGTATATCGCACTCGGTAAAGAACGGCGCGCGAAAGTACTCGAATATAGAAATTCGAGGGAACCGAATCACTCATGAGGGTCCCCAGGAGCAAAGTATATATATTAGTACTAACATACAGTATGGACACTCGCTGCCGCTCTCTAGATTGCGACCTCACCCCTTGTCACCCAGATTGATACAGATTGTTTATAGTTTGGTTGTCGCACGTATAGGATTTCGCCGCCATTTTTTTTGCTCCTTCATTCCTTTTTGAAATGTCATTTCTGGCCCGTTGTATGAAGTATCCAGGGTGTGCCAGGAGGCTCGAGTTTTCATACAAACGTAGTTCTGCTTTAATACAAAAACTACATGCCGGATTTTTATCCAAACTTTCCGAATATATTGAGTAGACAAATATCGATGTTAGTAATTAGTGTTCTATGTATTAACATTAAACGAAAAAAAAGAGGAGTTTCAAACTTTTTCAATCTTTGATTTGTATATATACTCAATATATTCACAAAGTTTGTATTTAATCTGGCATGTAGTTTTTATATTAAAGCGGAACTACGTTTGTATAAAAACTCGAGCCTCCTGGGTGTAATCTGCTTCGTGGTTCTCCGACATCTATCTTCTAGCAGCTTATTAGATAGTTAAGTTTTCCGCGGCTTTAGCGATTGATGATGGTGCTGACCTTTTCTTCAAAATTCTTTTTAAATTAAAGTTTGTACTTAAATTTCAGTTCAAAAGCTTTTTTGTTGTTTTTTAGTTTATTGGAGTTTACTCCTTTAGAATTAATTCATATATAGAGCCCTATATGAAAAATATATGATAGGTGAAATCGAGTGGTAATCGTTAAAGTGTAACCGTTATTACGTTTTTTCAGTTAAGAATGCTAAGGCAACATGGCCATGCCACCCAATGCGAAGCCGAAGGCCGAGTTTCACGTAAGGCGGAGCCCGGAGCGTTCCCTGCGAGGCAGTAGGCCGAAAAAAACGTTTCATGATTAGGCTACTTGGCTAAATTTTAAAATCATATTAAAACGATACCAGTTTACCTATTTTATCCTAAAAATACATTATTCTTCAAAAATGATGTCTGTCCATCGGTATGCCACAACCTTTTAACTTAAAGATTATACATTGGTATACTCGTATGAATGTACATGATTAATTATGATATTGCAATAAATATGAAATGAAATGGTCGCAAAGAAAACGGGTCGGTTATAAAATAGCGATATCTCAATATCTGAGCAATCCTTTCAAAATAAAAACACAACTAAAGTTTGTTTCATCACAACTAAATGAAGGACTAAAACCTTTTTATATATTTTTGGTGATTGTATTAAAACCGTATATAAAAAAAAAGATGTTTTTCAAAATTTGCACATTAAATTTGGAACCATTCGTTTTAGTTTTGTTTCTGTTCTGTCTTATACGAGTAAATAGAGCATTTCTTGTGCAGAAATTCATTACTCTGATCAAATTCAGCAAAAAACATGTCACTAACCCCTGAAGAGTGTACCGATATTCTGACAATGCTTGAAAAGGGGCGCAGTCAGTGTTATACAGTGAAAACTGTTGGTGTGTTGCTATCAACCATTCAAAAAGTGCTCTAGCGATTTAAAGAGACTAGATCCAATATTCGCAGACCAGGAACAAGCAAAACTAGGTGCACGACAGGGCGGGACAACCGATATATGGTGTCAACAATATTGAGAAATCGATTTCAAACGGCTGTTGAAGTCAAAAATCACCTTCTACGTTCTGGAGGGAGCAATCAGAACATGTGTACAGTGAGGCGGCGTCTTACTGAAGCAAACTTGAAGCCATCTAGACCCACCAATGGTCCAAAACTCGAAAGGCAACATCGAAATTCAATGCTGAGTTACGCTAGACAACACATGAATTGGACTCTTGATGACTGGTCAACAGTTATGTTTTTGGACGAGTCGAGATTTATGCTATACAAGCACTAAGCAAAAAGTCTAGAAAAGACCAGGAGAACGCTATAACCAAGCTTGCATTGAAAAGAAAGTTTCATACGGCGGAGGCTCCATACACGTGTGGGATGTAATTTCTCCCGAAAGCAGCACCAAGCTAGTGGTGATCGAAAATGGAACTTTAACTGCAGAGAGATAAGTGAATGAAGCCTTAAATGAGAATGTTGGCCCATTTTTAGTAAACATCATCTTTATGCAAGATAACCCTCGTCCCCTTAAAGCTCGTATAATGTTTGACTACTTTGATGATGTCGCTATCACACGCATGGAATAGCCAGCATGCAGCCCAAACTTGAACCAAATCGAGAATGCCTGGGATTAACTGGGACGACGTGTACACCAGTACTCTTCGTGAATTGAAAGAAGCACTGAGAAGAATGGGAGAACATTACTCAGCATCGGCTCAGAAATCTGGTGGAAACCGTGTAACAGCTGTTTTAATAGCTCGTGATTTTAATACCAAATTCTGAAATGTGTCAATATTACACATTTGACACCGTAGCACATTTTTCGAACGCTAGTTGATATTTTACTTAACCTACTTTTACTCAAAATAAACTTTAAATTCTTGAATATTTATGACTTATTTTTATTGAAGCGCTATAAAATTGTCTATAATAAGGTCTTTGTTTCATAAAGCTAGTAAAAATTGTCCCCATCATCTACCAGCTAAACCGCTATTACAGAAAATCTGAATAGTATTGAAAAAAGTCAGGTAATAAAATGAATTTTATAGAAAAATCATTACGGTTAATTAGGTTTTCTTAGTTTAGGAGTATCAACCAACTTAATAAGCGCTGTTGGTTTTGTGAAATTTCATAGTTTTTTATACAAATTGTCCTATAACAACTAGGATATATATATATATATTTGAATCAAAATCCTACGGGATCCTACTTTGTATGTAGTCTGATAAAAACTTGGCTTCTTTTTTAGAGTTTACTCCTTAAAAAGTGATTTTATATAGGGAGTGAAATTGACTGTTAACTTTTTTAACTCACATTTTATATATGTCAGTCATCCTTTATATCAGGAAGGGTAAAACTTCATGGCTTTACAGCCTAAGACGGGAGGCCGGAGGCTCTGCTCCGCGTAGGGCGAAGCCGTTTGTATGATCTGTAAAGTCAGGGATATCAAAACTAGATGTTTCACGATGAGTTAACTGCATCGGGACTGACATACACACTTTTTTCTAAGGCAATTTAATTATATAAAAAATCTCTAGCACTTGTGGTAAGTTAAGTAAACATTGAATTTAACCAGAAAAAACGTTAATAACTAATTTAGTTACAAATAAAAACCCAACTGCATAAAAAATGACCCTTTTTTGGGCAGTCAGGTTAAAATGTATCCTCTGTCACTTTATCAATCAATGGGATCAACACGAATGTAACGACACCTCGCACTCCAAAATGTTTCTTCTGTCACTTTATCAATCAATGGGATCAAGACGAATCTAAAAACATTTCGTACTCCAAAATGTATCCTCTGTCACTTTATCAATCAATGGGATCAAGACCAATCCAACAATATTTCGTACTCCAAAATGTATCCTCTGTCACTTTATCAATCAATGGGATCAAGATGAATCTAAAAAAATTTCGTATTCCAAAATGTATCCTCTTTCACTTTATCAAACAATGGGATCAAGACGAATCTAACGACACCTCGCACTTCAAAATGTATCCTCTGTCACTTTATCAATCAATGGGATCAAGACGAATCTAACGACACCTCGCACTCTAAAATGTATCCTCTGTCACTTTATCAATCAATGGAATCAAGACGAATCTAACCACATTTCGTACTCCAAAATGTATCCTCTGTAACTTTATCAATAAATAGGATCAAGAAGAATCTAACATCCCTCGCACTCCAAAATGTATCCTCTGTCACTTTATCAATCAATGGGATCAAGACGAATCTAACGACACCTCGCACTAAAAAATGTATCCTCTGTTACTTTATCAATCAATGGGATCAAGACGAATCTAACAACATTTCGTACTTCAAAATGTATCCTCAGTCACTTTATCAATCAATGAGATCAAGACGAATCTAATGACACCTCGCACTCCAAAATGTATCCTCTGTCACTTTATCAATCAATGGAATCAAGACGAATCTAACCACATTTCGTACTCCAAAATGTATCCTCTGTAACTTTATCAATAAATAGGATCAAGAAGAATCTAACATCCCTCGCACTCCAAAATGTATCCTCTGTCACTTTATCAATCAATGGGATCAAGACGAATCTAACGACACCTCGCACTAAAAAATGTATCCTCTGTTACTTTATCAATCAATGGGATCAAGACGAATCTTACAACATTTCGCACTCCAAAATTTATCCTCTGTCACTTATCAATCAACGGGATCAAGAATAAATAACGACACCTCGTACTTCAAAATCCATCAAGCCGTTTAGGCTTCAGGCTCGGCCAAAGATGTCTGTTTCTTTACATGAATACATACATACATACACCCGTAAAACATTACCCTCCTTTTTGGGCAGTAGCGCAAAAACTAAATTTTAGTTTTTTTACTTTTGTTTAGCCTGTCTATGTGTGGCGCGGCATATTATTAAATTCTTTTCCCAGTCGCTGGCGATAGCGATCGTCTCATTCAATTACACGCCGAAGAAAGCATGGGAATGGGTGACAATGGCAATGCCTGCGGGGAGGAATGCCGCTATTGAATATGCGAAGCTTACTTCTGCTTATTTCATTTAATTTTGTTGTTATGTGACGCGCCCTAAAAGTACTACATCGGCAATTCAGGGATATTAAAGCAGCTCAAGTTACCTCAAATTGCAAATATTATTTCTAACATTTTTACGAAACAGTTACTAAGATATCGTTGCACATTCTAAAACTGGACGAGAAGGTGAGTGTTCTAACAACTAAGTAAATTTCCTATGATCTACAATTAAGTATTTTCTAATACACACTGGATCGCAAAGAAACTGGATCGGTTACAAAAAAATCGACATCTTTTAAAATATTTGAGCAATCCTTTCAAAAAAAAAATTAAAGTTACCTAAACCTACCTACAACGAACTATGTACATATTTTGAAAGTATTTTGGAAGTATTTGGAGTATAAGTAATTTGGAAACATTTGTTTTACTTTTGTTTCTGTAATCTCATCATATAAATAGGGCATTTCTTGTACAGAAACTCATTATTATGATCGAATTCAGTTAAAAACATGTCACAAACCCCTGAAGAGTGTTCCAGAATTCTGATAATTTTTGAAGACGGGAGCAGTCAGTGTTATACAGCGAGAGCTGTTAGTGTGTCGCTATCAACCATTCAAAGAGTGCTCCAGCGATTTGAAGAGACTGGATCCAATATTCGCAGACCAGGAACGAACAAGATGCAAAACAGCAAGAGACGATCGATATATGTTGTCAACAATATTGAAAAATCGATTTTAAACAGCTGTTGTAGTCAATAATTAACTTTTACGTGCTGGAGGGAGCAATCCGAGCAGGTGTACAGTGATGCGGCGTCTTGCTGAAGCAAAGTTGAAAATATTAAGACCCGCCAATAGTTCAAAACTTGAAAGGCAGCATCGAAATTCAAGGCTGAATTACGCTAGAGAATAATTTGGACTCTCGATGACTGATCAATAGTTATGTTCTCGGAATAGTTGAGATTCATGCTATACAAGCACTATGGGAGGCAAAGAGTCTACAGAAGACCAGGAGAGCGCTATAACCAGGCTTGTAATGCAGAGAAAATTTCATACAGTGGAGGCTCCATACACGTGTGGGCTGGAATCTCTTCCGAAAGCCGCACCGAGCTAGTGGTGATCAAAAATGGAACTTTAACTGTAGAAACTGCAGAGAGATACTTGAATAAAATCTTAAATGTGCCTTTTGGCCCATGTTTAGCAAACATGGGCGAGAACGCCATCTTTATGCTACATAACGGTCGTCCCCATACAGCTCGGATCATCATCATATCAGCCGAAAATTGTCAAGTGCTGGACAAAGGCCTGCCACAAGGATTTCAACGACGACCGGTCCTGCGCTGCCCGCATCCATCGGTTTCCCGCGATCTTCACCAGGTCGTCGGGCCACCGCGTGGGAGGCCTTGGATAGTATTTGACAACCTTGATGATGTCGCTGTCACACGCATGGACTGGCCATCACGCTCCCCAGACTTGAGCCCCATCATGCATGCCTGGTATGAACTGGGACGACGGGTATGCCAGCGAAATTCCCCTCCAGTCACGCTTCGTGAACTGAAAGAAGCACTGATAGAGGAATGGGAGAATATTCCTAAGAATCGGCCCAGGAATCTGGTGGAAAGCATGCCAAACCGTGTTACAGCTGTTTTAATAGCTCATAGTGGTAATACAAAATACTGAAATGTGTGAAAATTACACATTTGCCACCATAGCACATTTTTCGAAATCTAGTAAAAATATGTAATTTTTAAATAACCTTTTTTTATTCAAAATAAACTTTATAATCATGAACTTTTATGACTTATTTTTATTTAAGCACTTTAAAAATTTCTATGATACAGTCTTTATTTCATAAAGCTAGTTACAATATTTTGGAAGTTGTTGAGGTTTTTGTTACCGACCCGTTTTCTTTGGTGTCGAGTGTATTACCGCAGCATCAAAACGTTACTTTTATAACAGTTGTGGCACTTCTACGTAAGAAACGCTATGTACTGCGAAACAAACAAAGTAAGTATACCGGAGCCAAATAGACCGGGCCCACCAATACCGGGTACCTGTCAAATGCAGATTGAAAAGAACAAAAACCCAAGAACTATTGAAACGCGAAACACGAACACAGACTAGTTCAAACGAAATAATGTAGTAATAAGTGAATTCGTGTTAGCTTTGCAATAAGATCACATGATTAAGGGCTTCCACGGGAATCTTCAGTGAAACGAAACACTTCGATCCAATGTCATTCAAAAAACCCTGCTCTCTCGTTACGTGTGGCACAATTAACCGTGCTATTCTAGGGATAGCACGATAAAACCCTGCTAAACGCCTTCAAGTTAAGCAGGGTTTTATCGTGTCAATTCACAGATCTCATATTATTATATTAATAAGTCTTTATCTAGGAAATTGGAGATTCTATAACCTGCATTTTCAGATTGAATTATCTGTGGATTGGCATACATACATATTTTTAGATAGTATTTTGTTTCTTAGAAATTATGGTAGTTTCTGGCGCCATAAATAAACTGAAAAATCGTACAATTATCGAATATGAGTTCGTACGTATACCGCTGCGCAAACAACACGAAACTTTAACGACGTGTACGAACCTAACACTGCTTGCATAAACACGGTCCATTATTGGTTCAAACGATTTAAATCTGGAAATTTTGAGTTAAAGAAGGCGCCTCGCGGTCGGCCGGTAACTATTGTCGACAACGACGAATTAAAGGCGATAGTGTAAGCGGATCCAACTCAATCTAAGGCTGAGCTTTCTGCGGGCCTTGGAGTTAGTGTCAAAACAACATAGAAGCACTTGCGTCAAATCGGAAAGATAAAAAAAACTAGATAAGTGGGTGCCACCCGATCTAAGCGACCAACAGCGAGACTTCCGCGTCGAAGCATACATAGCACTACTGAATCGACATCGAAACGAGGGAATTCTAAATCGAATTAAAATGGTATAAATAATTTGGGCCAGTACTTTGATTAGCTAAAATAAAAAAATATCATATCAGCTCATATACGTCCCCACCAAGGGGCTCGAGCCTACCCTGAATTAGGGCGATCGGGCCTTAGTGGACCACGCGGGCCGACTTCACACACAACTTATGAGTTTCTTCGCAAGCGTGTGCAGGTTTCCTCACGATGTTTTCCTTCACCGTAAGAGAGTCGGATAAACGTACATATGAAATCTAACTTTGTAATCACATTGGTATGTGGCAGAATTCGAACCACGACCTTCCTGGCAGGAGTTGGCGTACCTAGCCGTTACGCCACTGACGCTCTCAAAAAAATATATTTTCATATAAATCTCCAATTTCATAGGTAAAGACCTAATAATAATGACCTTGGTGTACCTTGAAAATGAACGGAGGCAAAGTTTGTTTTTTCTCAAATATCTTCTGAAATACCTAGAATTTTATATATATAATTTATTCTTATTTTTATTTTAAAAACATTCAAATTATAAACAGTCATTTACTAAAGAAATATATCAAGTCGGCATGCATATTTACGAACTGCGGCGCTGAGCGTGCGCGCGCCCTGCATAATGTATACCTACATACTATCTACCCTCATTTAATAGTCTATTATATTTTTATTGCATTTAAAATGTAGCATATCATCACACCTTTAGATGTTTTTTGAATTTTTCAATTATAATATTTAGTTTTTAAGACATGTTTGAAAAGTCGAGAAAATAAGGGTCACACATGTCTTTTTTTCGAATTTTTAAAGAAATGTCCGTACTTAAAAAAAATAAAAAAAAAGATAAGTAAAACATAATGATATTTTTTTAAGAAATTTATGCCGGGGTACCTCAGGGCTCAGTTCTCTCCGCAACTTTGTTTTTGCTGCACATAAACGATCTGCTGAAACCTGGTATATTTGGGTATGCAGACGACAGCACGGTTGCGGAGAGATACCTGTCTAGTGCTTGAGCTAGGGGTCCGGATATACTATCTCAGAGAGAGGCCATGATTGAGCGCGTGAACCTAACACTCAAGGCAGTCTCTGACTGGGGCGATGCCAATCTTGTTAGGTTTAACGCCTCTAAAACGCAGGCGTGTCTATACACTGCAAAAAGGAGTCCTTTTACCCTGACTCCTACTTTCCGAGATGAATCTATCCAGATCTCCGACCATCTTGAGCTTCTTGGCGTTGATTTAACATCCGATCTGAACTTCGGGAGATATATTGAATCTAAGGCAAAAACGGCTGCCAAAAAGCTTGGTATCCTCTCGAAGGTGAGACTTTACTTCACACCAGAGCAGCTTCTATTATTATACCAAGCTCAAGTTCGGTCATGTATGGAGTACTGCTCTCACTTATGGGACGGATCGGCTCGTTACCAGCTAGATGCCTTGGATTCTATCGACCGACGCGCTAGGAGACTCATTAGCGACGAGGAACTTGTATCAAACAGGCTCCAAAGCCTCGAGCATCGCCGCAAAGTCGCCTGTCTATCAGTGTTCTACAGGATTCATTTCGGAGAGTGTGCCCTGACCTCATTCCCCCCTCTCCATTTCATCATCGGACGACCAGGCGCGGAGAGCGGTTCCACCATTTTGTCGTCAATGTTCCACCTTTGTTGTGCTTCTTCCTTCATCATGCGAACGGCCAATGATTCCCTTCCGGCGTCTGTATTCCCCGATTCGTATAATTTAGGAATCTTTAAGACGAGAGTGAATAGGCACTATTTGAGCTTGCGTGTTACATCCTCGGCTGCATCGGCACTTATCATCAGGTGAGGTGCAGCCAAACGCACTCAAATTTTTATTTAAAAAAAAGGAAAAAAATAACATTTTAAAACCGTTTTTAAAATGTATTTTTTTTCTTAATTTTAGCCCTTACTTGCATATTTTGACACTTTGATTACTAAAATACCTCAAATACTTCATATTCTAAATAATCGCTATGTACAGTTTTTTGCGACAGAATTTGTATACGTGAGCGTAGCCCCGCACGCCGCGCACGCGTCTCCTTCCCGTGTTCGTTCATTATATACATTGCCTGATGTGCTTTGGGCATTTAATACAATACCTAGGCAATGTATGAAATGAATTGTATTATACACATTGCCTGAACGTTTCAGGTAATGTTAATAATGCCTAGGCATTCTATACAATGCCGGATTATACACATTGCCTATGACATATATATACCCCTATACACACACCGTCGCTAAGACCTGAGTGAGCGAAAAATCTTTTTTAAAGATATCATCATCATCACATCAGCTCATATACGTCCCCACCGAGGGGCTCTAGCTTACCCTGAATTAGGGCGATCAGGCCATAGTCGACCACGCGGGCCCCATGCGGGTTGGTTGACTTTACACACAACATCGAGTTTTTCGCAGGCGTGTACAGGTTTCCTCACGATGTTTTCCTTCACCGTTAAAGCAATCGGTAAGTATATATATACGTAAGTTTTTGAAAAACTCATTGGTACATTGGCCGTCCAGATTTGAACCCGGTACCTCTGATTAGAAGGACCGAGTCGTTACTGGTTGAGCCACCGACGCTTTTTTAAAAATAATTCTTACCAAAATACAAAATAAGATATAGTTTCTTTTTTCCTGTAGAATATGATAATTCGATTGCCCATTGTGTGTTATAGCGGTCTCGGTCTTGCACCCGAGGGGACATAAATTTTCAAATGTAAATAGACGCTAAAGGCGCCGCTGTGAATCTTTTCATGGCGCCTTTGTATGGAAAAATAATATTATTAAATAAAACAGGCCAAATGCCAAACGGACTCGCGCTCGGAGGGTTCCGCACTACCACACCTCTTCATACAACTATGAAAATGATAACTATTCACATTACAAACAAAAAACATCAACGCGAGCGACAGAAAAAATATTTTTTTTTATTCGGTTTGGGCTCCTTAGCGCGAGAACGACTCACGCTTGGCCGGTTTTTATTATTTTACTTCAAAAATAGTACTGTAATTAAACCAAATTTCAAGCTTGTATATTTTTACTATACAGCTTAATCAAAAACCCTCTAAAATACCTGTAAAAAACACGTGTTTTGTTTTTCACTTTTTCTAATTTTTATCATTTTTTGTTATAGCGGTAATAGAAAAACACCCTCTGTGTAAATTTTAACCTTATACCTAATTACGGTTCATGAAATACAGCACGCTGATAGACAGACAGACGGACGGACAGTATAGTCTTAGTAATAAGTTCCAACTGGTCACCCTATGAGTTTACGGTACCCAATAAATGCCCAGCTACGTGTATTGAACGTATGACTTATATAATATTTCGTAAGCATTTTTGTGTACTAAGGGTGATTCAAAATTAACTCAATATAATAGAGGACTTATCATTAAAAATATTCGCATAAGAAATCAAACCTGTTATCTAAACACCATTTAAACTTACAAAAAATGTTTACCTTGGGCAATCCATCCTTCTCCTTTCAACGTAATGTTCACTCTGGTATTGTTACAATGGATTCAGGGAGACCAAAAAAAATCAATGTTTTTACACTCTGTCTCTACAGGGTATTACAAAATTTGTGTAGGTCCCTTTAACCGGGGGTACAACTCACCATGCTAAACAACTTTTGTTCTAAAAGTTTGCTGACATCGCAAAAAAAATGAACCCTTTATACTCTTTTGTTTCATCTTTATATATATTTGCAATGGCTCCTAAGATATTCAATAAAATTCCTAAAGTTATACGTGACTCCATTACCACGATAGATTTCAAAAGACAACTTAAAACTTTTTTGACACATAAAGCGTACTACTCAATTAATGATTTTTTAAATGATAAATCATTATTGACATAAGTATATTTTTATATTATTTTATATATATATTTTTATATTATTTGATATCTTTAATTATTAATTTATCAGTAGGTAGGTATAAGGTTTGGACATGTTTTGCTTATTATAAAAAAAATACATCTTATCTTTTACATTGACGTTATGATGAATGACCCAGGGTTCCATATTAGGGCCTTTTCTTTTCCTTGTTTACGTAAATGATTTGCCTTTTATGGTGCAACATCTGTCAAATATTGTGTTCTTTGCGGATGATACTTCTCTTATTTTTAAAGTGAATAGGAAAGAAAACGAAATTGATGAAGTAAACAACACCTTTTTAAAGATACTGAACTGGTTCACTGTGAACAACTTATTAAATGCTAAGAAAACAAAATGTATAAAATTTTGTTTGCCAAATGTAAAAAAGGTCAAAAATAGTGTAATATTAGACAGTAATAAATTAGAATTTGTAAATACCACGGTGTTCCTTGGTATAACTTTGGATGTTTCACTTCAATGGGAATCACACATTGAAACTTTAGCTGATGCCGTTAAGAAAATAAGACAGTTAACGGATGTAGATACTGCGAGACTAGTGTATTTTAGTTACTTCCATAGTATAATGTCTTATGGCATATTACTGCGGCTGATATAGAAACTATTTTCATCCTGCAGAAAAGAGCTATCCGCGCAATCTATCAGATGCGATCACGTGACTCGTTACAGAATAAGTTCAAAGAATTTAATATTTTAACTGTTGCTAGTCAATTTATATATGAAAACATCATGTACGTTCGTAAGAATTTGCATTTATTTCCTAAAAACAGTGACATGCATAATTTGAATTTAAGAAATGTAAATAAAATAGATATAGCCTTTTCGAGACTGAGTAAGGTTAAAAAGTCATTTGTGGGGCAGTGTATAAGAGTCTACAATAAAATTCCAGAAAATGTAACTAGTTTGTCAGAGAATAAATTCAAGACTCATGTAAAAAAGTTTTGTGCTCTAGAAGATATTATAAAATAATAGATTATATGTAAATGACAAAGATATATATGTTGATTCTATAACAAATACCATTACCTGAGACTGTAATCTGAATCATGACATTATTTGTAATTTTATTTTTATTGTATTTTTTTTTGTTTTGACTATTTAAAAGTGTGTGTAAACACCTATTTGAAATAAATTGTTTTGAATTTTGATTTTTTTTTT
Source organism: Coleophora flavipennella (assembly GCA_947284805.1). NCBI lineage: Eukaryota > Metazoa > Arthropoda > Insecta > Lepidoptera > Coleophoridae > Coleophora > Coleophora flavipennella. The sequence continues at coordinate 18,943,542 of OX369257.1, forward strand.
GAATTTTGACTCGTTGGTTTTAGTTAAATAATATTGTAAAAATTCAGTTATATAATTTTAATTTTGAGGGCTTCATTGATTATGTTTTTATTACTATTTTATTATTATTTTTAATTTGTACGTCAAATGACAGATTATATAATAGGACATAATTTTAACTTAACATCTATTGTAACATATAATCACAAATAAATGAAATTTGAATTTATGTTACGTACATTTAAGCAGAAATAAATAAATTATGAATTACCAATTAATCAATCAATTGACCAATTGACCAATTTTGTACATTTTTGTATGGAGCGTCTAATATTTTTTTTTGCGAATGGACTATGGGTTTTTTGGGTTTTTTAATTGTTAAGTATGATGAGCAGAAGCCCCAGTTAACGGATCCTATACCAATTTTTTGACACCCTCTAAACTGTATCTATACAGTGTATCGAAGCTTTATGTATAAGCTGTGATGCGTGTCGTAACTCAGCACAGTTGACGTTCATAGCCGTCTGATTCCGCAGCACTAATTTAACTTTAGCCAAAGAGTAAAAACTTTAGTTGACAAAGTGCACTGCTTTTTATTAACCCACTTCAAAAAAGGAGGAGGTTCTAATATTTTTTTAATGTATGTTCACCGATTTCTCCGTCAATTGCGGAACGATTTTCAAAAAAAAAATTTTATACTCCCGAGGGGGTCCCATTGTCACCAAGTCAGGATTTGAGGTTTTGGATCTTAGGGAAATCTAGGGCAACCCTTAAATTTTAAAGGCACTCATTACGTGATTCATATGTAAGCTATTAAAATACTTGCGTCTGTTAGTCATCATCTCATGTTGATAAGCTGATGAAGAAAGGTACAACTCCTTAACAGTAAGGTTAGGAGTTGAAGGATTATTTTTTCAATTTTATAAATAGATATATACGTGGGTATGCATAGACCGATAGTTGTATTCTTTCTTTCTTTCGCGGCAGCGCCAACTGCTTTCTGTCGGTTATTAAAGACAAGATGGATAGCCCCATATTAAAACTTGCCCAAACCGTAAATAATTTTCTAAAAGATACTTACTACCATAGGATAAGGATAATTTCACTAACAATTCTATGGGTTTGTAATGATCTGAAATAAAATTATTATTCTATTCTATTCCTATTCTTTCAGGTTATTCAGATGAGCTGATGATGGACGATTTAACTCCTTAACTTTCACACGCCTGTACCGCCTCTCTCTAAAAACCGGTATAGTTCCAAAGTCTTGGAAGCTTGCTAACGTGCAGCCCGTGCCTAAAAAGGTGGTCGTGCCGACCCATCCAACTATCAACTTATTGTAATGACCTCCATACTCTGTTAGATTACGAAGCGTGTATGGAATACCCGCCTCTTAGCATTAGAAGACAATGACCTCCTGAGTGACCGTCAGTATGGCTTACGCCGGTATCGGTCGACGGGAGATCTTCTAGTGTATGCTACGCATGTATGGGGTGAAGCCATAGAGAAGCAAGTTGAAGCTCTTACTGTGTCTCTCGATATCTTCAAGGCATTTGATAGGATCTGGCATGCTAGCCTTATTGGCAGGCTTTCTTCGTACGAGCTACCTACTTGTTTGTGCAACTGGATATCTGACTTCCTGAGGGAACGGTTCCTTCGAGTGGTCGTCGATGACTGCTCGTCTGACCTATTGGCTATTGGAGATACGTTGAATTCAAGGGAAAAAAAAGGCTGCCAAAAAGCTTGGTATCCTCTCGAAGGTGAAACTTTAGTTCACACCAGAGCAGTTGAGTTCGGTCAGGTATGGAGTACTGGTCTCATTTGTGGGACGGATCGGCTCGTTACCAGCTAGATGCCTTAAATTCTATCGACCGATGCGCTAGGAGACTCATTGGCGACGAGGAACTTGTATCAAACAGGCTCCAAAGCCTCGAGCATCGTCACAAAGTCGCCTGTCTCTCGGTGTTCTACAAAATTCATTTCGGAGAGTGTGCCCTGGAGCTTCACGACCTCATTCCCCCCCTCTCCATTTCATTAACGGACGACCAGGCGCCTTTGTCGGTAATGTTCCACCTTAAAACAACTACAATACAATTCTGAGGGAGGCATACTTAAATGCCCTCATTGCGCGAGGAGTTTCGCTGCGAAGATTGGATACATAAACCATCTTCGAGAGCACGCGCGGCAAACCGACTAGGAGTCGAAGTGTACGCCATGACCGAAATCGGTCGGATAGATCATCACCATCATCATCCACCTTTACGCATGAATCGTTTTGCTTCTTCGTTCATTATGCCATTAGGCCAAGGGGTGTAATTCCCTGCTGGCGTCTGTAAACCCCGATTTGTATAATTTAAGAATCTTCAATACGAGAGTGAATAGGCGCTATTTGAGCTTGCATGTTAAATCCTCGGCTGCATCGGCACTTACCATCAGGTGAGGTGCAGCCAAACGCACTCAAATTAAAAAAAAAGTTCCTTAAGGAACTATATCGGACTACGCTATTTCCACGGGATAAAAAGTAGCCTTTGTCCTTTCCCATGACACAGGATACCTGCATGCCAAATTTTGTCAAGATTGGTTGAGGTGTTGAAGTGTGAAGAAGTAACAAATAAACAGACACATTTTCACATTTATTAAATATGAATTATTAAGGATTTAGATATTGTTTGTATTTGATTTCAAGCCATTCCAGTCATGAAAAATAAACAAAGCCACTAAAAAGTGAAATAGCCGCGGATCACGCTTAAGAAAACAAAACCTAATACACCGGTTGAGTGCCTTGAATAAAAACACAAAAAACTCTTTTCCTCACATAATTATCCATTAAACATAAAAATGTAAAAGTCATTTGTGAGTAATCAAGTCTTGACTTTTATAAGTTTTATGATGCCGTGATGAACCCAACCCTAGGCTTAACTGACAACACGGTTGGGTAATGAAGATCCATCCCTCGGGAGCCGCCCATCACTTTTTGGAGCGAAGCGTTTTTGCTAAAGAGGGATTAGTCTACCCTTCCCGGGCTGATCTTTCGAGATGCTTTATCATTGGGGTTTCCGACTAACATGAGGTTAACTTGTAATCTTAGCTTTATTTGGTCATTGTAGCGACTTAATGCCTTCAATCTCAGTAATGAACGGGTTTTTTTATGAATACCCTTCTTTTCTTATACGATTATGATCTTGTACCAAAAAGGTGGGTCATGTTGTGTGTGTGTGTGTGTGTGTATGTGTGTGTGTGTGTGTGTAAGAGAGAGAGAGAGAGAGTATGTGTGTATGCCAGTTTTTCCCATGAGCCTATAGCTTAATGGGCCTGATGAATTTTAAAGTGTGAGGTGTCGTTACATTTGTCTCGATCCCGTGATTTAGGTAGGATATTTTTTTATCTGACTGCCAAGAAAGAGGTCTAATATTTTTATCTACTCAAGTTTTTAATTTTTTGTTAAATTGTTTAAGTTATTTTTCCAGATTTAGATTTATTTATTTGGATCCAGTTTACAGTACCTTATTTACTGCTTACAGCCTACTTACATCATAGTGCATGTTAGTACAAATAAAGTAAAATTCCTTAGTAATAAGACCCCACCTTCCACGATAGGATTCCCTGTGTTGTGGTAGGTAGTCTCTTTCATCATTTTTAAAATAAAAAAATAAAAAAGTAAAATAAGTAGGTAAGTTACAAATTTTAAGACAGCTAAGGTTATTAATTAATTACCTAATCGCCCTGATTCAGGGTAGGCTCGAGCCCCTCGGTGGGGACGTATATGAGCTGATATAAGGTAACTAGGTTGATTATAATAGTTGACGATCTTTTGTGTGTCTGTGTGTGTGTGTGTGTGTGTGTGTGTGTGGTGTGTGTGTCAGTTGTGTGAACTTGTGTTTGAGTAAAACGTTATCAATGCAAAATGCCATCATTCAATACTTTTTCTTTAGACTTGTAATTTAATTTCAACAACCACTGTTCATTTTTGTTTTAATCATACGTAAACAGATAAAATCTAGGTTAATTCAGTGGTTAACTAAGCCAGTTTATGTGTTGAACAGTAGAACAAGGATTAAGTAAACATTAAGCAGTTAGGTACTTGTATAAATTGTAAGGAACTAATTAGTATGCTTTAAATTAGACATTGAGCAAGTGTTGAACATGCGTCGCAGAACGTTGTTACAGGAAATTAAGGTTTAATTTGGTTTCTAGCTAACAAAACTTAGTCGTTACTCGGTATGTTATACGAAGCTCTTTGAGTAAAAAAACAGACCAAGAGCGAGTTGGGCTAGCACTATGAGGGTTCCGTACCTATAGACCTATAGGTTCATAGGGTTGATACCTATTCACATAACAAATAAAAGACAACAACGCAATGTCATTCAGTTCGGACTCTTTAGCGCAAGTACGACTTACACTTTGCCAATTTTTATTATTTGTTGTTTTATTTCAGTATTAGTATTTTAATCACACCAAGTTTCACGCTTGTGAGTATTACGTTTTTTCGATAGACCTAAATTAAAAATACTTCTAAGGACCTATAAAAAATACTTTTTTTTAAATATTTTTAATTTTTTAGTATTTGTTGTTAAGTTGGCAACAGACATACACTTCTTTGAACATTTCAACTATCTACCTATTACTGTTCATGAAATACAGCCCGCTGACGGACGGACAGACGGACAGACAGCGGAGGCTTAGTGATAGGGTCCCGTTGGGTGAACGGAACCCTAAAAATACATCACTGTGAAAAACGTCTAGTCAATTTGCGAGCATTTGTCTGGTTGCCTTTATTGCCGGTCGACCGACCGCCGCGCTGCCCCGCTGCCCCGCTGCCGCCCGCTGCCCACTGCCCATTGCCCGCGCGGTAAATCAGCTTATATTGTTTCAAAGGTTTACTGTGTTTGGCGTGTTAACCTCACGTGCCACACTTACGGATTGAATTGATTTTTCGTATACAATGGGTTGAGGGGGTGGAAAGTGACATAAACTCATGTCCACGATCGCAAGCTGCTTGCGGCTTGCGCACCACTAAAAGAAGTCACGAAAACTATGTTCACGCGGACGAAGCAGTGGAAACTTGTATACGATCAATTCATAAAGTTCTGATTGGGTGATAATCTGATGATTATGGTGTCGATTCGGTGTAACACGATTTAACTTATTTGACAGGACTAAACTAAATTTAAGCATTCTATCCTTGTCTTTTCGATATAGAAAGTAAAAGACAGAATGCGTAAATTTAGTTTAATCCTGTCAATTAAGTTAAGTCGTGTTGCACCGAATCGACACCATTGTAACGGCTCTATAATTTTTTTATGTTTTTTTATTCACATGTGATAATTCAAAAGAAATTAATTTTATACACGTATGTATGTCTTTGGCCGATATCTGTGACATATCTTCCAAATATATATAACTCAAAGATGACTGACTGACTGACATAGTGATCTATCAACGCACAGCCCAAACCACTGGACGGATCGGGCTGAAATTTGGCATGCAGGTAGATGTTATGACGTATGCATCCGCTAAAAAAAGAATTTTGGGAAATTCCCACGGGAACCGCAAAAATCGGGATCTGTGCGGGCTAAGCTGCGGGCATCCACTAGTTATAAAATAAAGTTGGTCTGTATTTGAACATGGTTTTCACCAATGGACGGAGTGATTCATGAAGAAGGTCTAGGCCAATCTATATTACATAGGATTTATTTGATGACAAAACTTGTCTGAAATCTGACCATTTTTTTAAATAAATAATTTCCATTCAAAATAGATGATCCCTAACCTAGTCAAATAATATGCTAATTTTATGTCTATCAAACACCCACTAGCTTCTTAGCTTCTAGCTTCTTGGTACCCAAAATACGTGAACTGGTTGAGATAGATCAGTTGAGATAGATCAGTTGGTTGATGGTGACTGTACTTACAATCCGTGGATGACAGAACTTTGGGATTTTCCCTACGCTCAAAACAATATGTTTTTCTGTCAGATAACGACTGTAACACACACATTATATTAGTCATGTGAATTCCCGAACTAAAAATATGTAAACATAAAACTTTTTAGATAAGAGTGGTCGGCATAGGTACATCGCATTTATTAAGGAAAACCAGACTTCAATAACAAGAGATAAATAACTTACGTGGACATTTGATAGTTGTTTGAAAAACGGTCTTAAAAATATGCAATTTAAAAGTAAAAAGGACCCTAGGTCAGTCGGGCCAATGGAGAAAGAAAAGATAAGCGAGAGAGAGGACCTACTTGGAATCTGAAGATTGTCTGAAAATTTCATCGAAATCGGTCCAGCCGTTTTGGAGTCTATAAGGAACATTTTTTTTTCCGCTCATAAGAATTAGAAATGATTTGAACGATTAAAAATTATTCAAAATGATTACAAATCAAATCATTTTTAATCCTTTTTAATGATTTTGTTTAATCAGGGCTGTGATTAAAATAACTAAAAAAGAGATTATAAGGTTTTCTTATTTGTTTACTTAGCTTAAGTAATAAAAATATGTATCGTTTATTTAAGTAAATAAACTTTAAACAAAAAAAAATGTTATGAGAAAGTGGTAGCCCTAGTTTTGATAAGCATTGCTATTTAAACGGAGACGGAGGGTCGAAATGATTCATATTGTTGCAACCATTCCGGTCAAATGGAGTCCCAAAAAAAAATATGTATCAATTGTGGCCGAAGTTACGACTTTAGCCCTTTTTGGAGGTGGTGCAGAGACTGCGGAATAAATAAATTTATCGAGGAGGAGAAGAAAAAAAAAAAAAATAAGTGTTAATCTTCCGTTCACACATCATGAATTTCGTGTCTAACATTTTTTTTGGTGTTTGTCTAAACGTACTATCCTCATAGATAGCAGTGAGAAGCCAGTGCTGTCGTTAGCTGGTAAAGATATTGAGTAAGTTAGTATTCTCAAGAACCTGGAAGCTATTATCGATCCGACTCTGCAATGATCTGAGAACAACCGGACTATACGCTGTTATCGCCGATTCCGGGTACATCAATGTACAAGAGCTCTTTTCTTGTCCTTGGAGTTGCTTTCTGGAACTTTGTGCCACCTGCTGTTTCAACTGCTGCTTCCCTGGATGAATTCAAGACGATGCTACAACCACTTACTTGCTATTGAGCAAGCTAAGTCGCGAGTGCATAGTTTCTGGTGTGTGATGTGCTGGTAGGGCTGTCAAGTGTTATATGATACAATACTTTTTGTAAATCGTTTTGTTTCTGTTTTTTTAAATGCCATGAGTTTTATATTATTTTTGTCTTTATTTTAAAAAAAAAGGTTGAGCTAAAGCTTTTGTATTTTGTAATGATAAAGCCTACTCGAGGGTAAGCAGGCTAAAATCTTAAAATATTAAAAATTTTAAATACAGAACATAATTATAAAAAGCGTCTGATTATGGAATCTATGTAAATGGAGAGGCATCAAGATTTAATTAATAAAAGGAAAGATACAGAAACCATAGATAAGATCTACCATGATTTAATTAAATTAAAATAATCTTTAAAAAGTACCGTTGTTACACTTTCTTGGTTAATTAGTTGGAAATTTAAATTTGCGTTTGTATTCATGTAATTTCAAAATTTGTAATTGTAAGTGTCTTTTAAACTTTATGATTATATTTATGTAGTTCAAAATTGACAACCCTGGTTATCTGGGTAGGTGATTTGAATGACTGACTGTATAATTTGTAATATTACCAACTGTACATAAGACCAGTGTTAGCACACGGTTTTGGCTGTCAGTTGACCAATAATAAGATTTATGAACGCATTGTTCATGTGACTTTATAATTTCTTAATATTATAGTGTTTTTTAACTAACGTTAAGATAATTAAAGTTAATGAATTAATTAATTAAGTTACATAGTTGGACTCACATGAGTTTATTTATTTTAATATGGTTCCAAATTTAACGGACAAAACAGGTTATAAGTATTCACCGCTATAACCTGTCCTCAGAACATTTTTTTTTGTTTAAAGTTTATTTACTTAAATAAACGATACATATTTTTATTACTTAAGCTAAGTAAACAAATAAGAAAACCTTATAATCTCTTTTTTAGTTATTTTAATCACAGCCCTGATTAAACAAAATCATTAAAAAGGATTAAAAATGATTTGATTTGTAATCATTTTGAATAATTTTTAATCGTTCAAATCATTTCTAATTCTTATGAGCGTTTAACATGTGATTTACATTCAAATCCTTTTATTATATCAGGGAGGCTGTAGTTATTAGCACTTGAATCCAGTCTATCTCTGTGTTATGTGAAGGAAAAAAAAATGTTCCTTATAGACTCCAAAACGGCTGGACCGATTTCGATGAAATTTTCAGACAATCTTCAGATTCCAAGACGGTCCTCTCTCTCTCTTATCTTTTCTTTCTCCATTGGCCCGACTGACCTAGGGTGCACGGAGAAAAAAATATCGTCAGAATAACTATTCAAAGTTTATAGTTAAATTAGTTAAAAGACGTATCGTTAATATAGCCAACTGTTTCGTCAAACTAAGGATCTGTATCGCTGAATTGGCTATACAGATCCTCAATTCTAGAAAACAGTTGACTACATCAACGATACGTCATTTAACTAATTTAACTATAACTTTGAATAGTTATTCTGACTATATTTTTTTCTCCGTGTGCTTTTTATATTAATAATATGTATGTTGCAGTCGTTATCTAACAGGACAAAGTATTATTTTGAGAGTAGGGAAATTCCGACGGAAGTACGGTACTGCTATTGGTATCTGGCAATTGCATGACACCACCTCGTGGTCAAATAATATAAGTAAAATAGTCTTTTTCTTTCTAATTTAGAGGTAAGGGTTAATTTTAAGGGTCTTAGGAAATGAAAATGTAAAAAAAAATACATAAAAGTTATGCAAATTTAAAATATGCGACATTAATACCGTAGATAAGTTTATATAGTTCAGGATCGTGTATAAAGATATGCATAGAGCTACTGTTTCGTAATTAATGTTTTACTTAAGAAGAAATAGGTCATAGATATAATTATAGAGTAATTTAGGTTTCTTCTTTGTTTGCTAGTGAAAACTGCCAATGTTTTTATGTTATTATTTATTATCTCGAGTTGTAAAAAGATTTCTTTGTTTCTGAAACTTTATATGTGTAATTAGACATTATCTTCATTAAGTTTTTATAGAGTGTATAGACTTCATTTGTGACATTTGATGTGTATTTTCGTTCATTCTCTAAAAAGCTACAAAATTTGCGAACTAGTCACAGATTTGTAAGCTCTCAGATACCATAAAATTCACTATTTATCAACCATTATGATTCAGCATAGAACGATAGCCATCCAACACATTAAATGGTCATTCTTTAGCGCCTACATGTTTTAGAATATCAAAATCCACTGAATATATGTTATGAACCTGATGTGATGTCTTGTTTACGAAAATGCCATTACTCAGCCATAATAAATCATTTCGGATAACATCTGTGTTTCATTTAACGCTCCCTGTACAATTATAAACAGTGCGCATGGTTAAATTTTTTATAAGAATTTTCTAGTTGTTTTCTTCTAATCTTTTGATGCGCACTCACAGAAAATCTCGTCGAGTTTAGTTAAGTCCTTACTTTTGGATCCGAATAAATTCTGAGTTACTGGCGTAAGGACCCGGCCAACGCGCGCGACTAATGCTCCCAGCGAATTAGTGCGAAAATCAAAAGTTTTGCACACTCGCGACTCAGTCGTCTGCGGGAAATTGCAGAGTGCGGTGGAAAGATGTTCCATATAAAAATGCCTTTTTGTGTTGTTAGAGGCTGTAAAAATCATTAAAAAAGGGCTAAAAAGAAACATGGAATGTCGTAATCATCATTAATTAACTACATTGTATATTTTCTTGTAAACGAAATAAATAAACGCATTTTTAAAGCGACAATTCTACCGAGGCGAGGTCATTTTAGCATGGCACTGACGTTAACTCTCGCCTACGCTAGTTCATACGAGTTATGTCAGATGGCGCTACTTTTTGCGTGATGAAAAAAATCTGAGTAAAATATGAAGACGGGCGGATCCTCCTGTCCAAATCTGTGGTTTAGACGTGCAATTCCCTATGAGCCACTTGCGATTCGAAAACCGCGTATAGAGTTTTATATGAAAACTAGTGGATGCCCGCAACTTCACCCGCGCGGATCCCAATTTTTGCGGCTCCTGTGGGAATTTCCCAAAATACTTTATTATCGGTTGCCTACGTCATAACATCTACCTTCATGCAAAATTTCAGCCCGATCCGTCCAGTGGTTTTGGCTGTGCGTTGATAGATCACTTTGTCAGCCAGTCAGTCACCTTTGAGTTATATAAATTTAGAAATAAAGATAGCTTTTCGCTACGCGGCTTCGCCTGCGTTATATTTTTTACGCTATTTTGGCTAAAATCCTTCCCTAGCATAACCACAACAACAGAAAAAAAATAAACGCAATCTAGTATAAAGATTGCACAAACAAATTGTTATTGATATTCAGCCTATACGCACAAAGCGTTACGCTTCCTTATTTATTATGCGGACAGCGATGGAGTGGAACTCCTTGCCTGCGTCTGTGTTTCCTGACTCCTACAATTAGGAGATCTTCAAGGCAAGAGTGATTAGGCATTATTTGAGTTTGCGTGTACCGTCCTTGACGACATCCTTTAGGCACACCCTGGAGTCTGGACACTTCATACAAAGGCCAGAAATGACATTTCAAAAAGGGAATGACGGAACAAACAAAATGGCGGTGAAATCCTATACGTTCGACAACCAAACAGTAACCAATCTGTATCAATCTGGATGACGAGGGGGTGAGGTCGCAATCTAGAGAGCGGCAGGGAGTGTCCATATTGTATGTTTGTACTAATAATATACTTTGCTTCAGGTGAGATCTAGTCAAAAGAACTCAAATTAATAAAATTTAAAAGTTGTTCATTCAGTTGATTGATTTGTATATAGAGTCCAAACAAATTTGGCGTGGACCTTTTGGGGAAGAAATGGTTCAGTTCGACGGTAAGAAGTACCCGTTAAAGGTTCCGGCACAAGTTTTGTGACACCCCGTATAGTTGTGACACCCCGTACAGTTGCGGTTATCGTGAAACCACACGAACGGCACAAGCGATCCCTTTCGCCAATACTTCCATTAAAACACAATCGGATTATAGTTCCGGGTGTGTTCATTGCGCCGCGGCGGGCGCCAGAGTGCGGCTTGGAGTCTTCGCCTCGTCGGCTGATTGGGCGATCCAATCGCGCTAATTCAGACTCTATGTAGTCAGATTGCATTGTAACCAGGCTACGTGCGATGAAGTGTTCGGGACGTGAGTAACATAAGATCAGGGATGTTAGGGAGCTCCGTAACCGATATCCGGTATATAATAATATTCATATCCGTAACCGAATCCGAATTAAAGGTCCGGATAATATCGGTTAGGGGTGGAGCCTAATTGTGACACGTTATGACAGGTTGTTTTGTTGATTGGCCGGGCAGCGGTCGACACACGCGCGCAGCGTGACCAGATTTTTATCAGAATTCTGCAATTTTAGCAGAATTTGACCCCCAATTTAGGTCTTAGCATATTATGTCGCAGATTAGAAAAAATTGGCAGTTTCTAGCAGAAACACTTTAAAAGAAATTTAGCAGAATTCTGCAATTTTTTTGTTCCTACCAAATAAAAACCATTTTATTAGCTATTTATATTTTACTTCTAAAATTCCTTAAAAATCTAATATCCTTATCCGAAACTAACGGATAATCCGAAATAATTTCATATCCGTATCCGTATCCGGTATAATAATCATTTCTATATCCGTATCCAATCCGTATCCGAAATTTCATAATATCCATAAAATCCTTGCATAAGATCACAGTTCTGCGCCAGTCGAGCTACAAGTCGACTACTATTGCGTCTGTGAACCTATTTCTAAATGGGGAACTTGTAATGGATTCGTGGCACGTCCAGCTCACTTCCATCGCAGTTTTCAATCCGAACTGGAAACCAGAAGATTTGTCACGTGCGTCGCAACTTTAACAAAGGGTGTCGTGTTATTACTTCGTCACCTCTGTAAAACAAAGTCTCGTAAATGTCGAGCTCAAATTACATTAGGAATATTAATTTCTTATTTATTTTGGTATTTGAAACATTTATCTGATAATTCAACTGTTGAGCTTGATAAAGACTACTCCGTATATAGGTTTTTATGTGACTTAAATAAATATTCGTAAAAAGGAGGAGGTTCTCATTTTTTTTGTTAAGCGATATATTCGCGGATTGTGTACTAATTTTCATGATTCTTTTTTTTATTCGATATCACCAGGTTAATCCCATAAAATTTTTATTAAAAACGGTGTACAAATTTTTAAGAGATTTGTTGCGATGGAAGTCGGTTTTGAACGTGTTTAGCGTTTCCAATATTTTCAGGTTGAGAAAGTATGTTTTTATTCATCACATGAGCTCATATACGTCCCCACCGAGGGGCCCGAGCGTACCCTGAATTAGGGCGACAGGCCTTAGTCGACCACGCTCGTGCAGTGCGGGTTGGTCGACTTCACACACAACCTTCGACTTACTTCGCAGGCGTGTGCAGGTTCCCTCACGTTGTTTTCCTTCACCGTAAGAGCGTCGGATAAACGTACATCATCATAATCATCATTTCAGCTCATATACGTCCCCACCGAGGGGCTCGAGCCTACCCTGAATTAGAGCAATCGGGCCTTAGTCGACCACGCGGGTCCAGTCTAAAAAAATAATTAATTAATTAATTTATATAAATATAAATTCGAAATTACATTAGTACGTGGCAGGATTCGAACCACAACCTCCCGGACAGGAGGCGGCGGCCCTAGCCCTAGCTGTCACTTTGATACCAACAACTTGCATAAATTATATATGTTAATTTATGTAATAGCTTAATGTGGTAAACACATGAAATTGGTTTCAAAGGGGTACCTATTTCTTTCAGGGACGTGTCAATAAACCGGTCTCACCTATCCAGCGGCCAGGCATAGCTGATGAGCGAGCCAATCTATCACAATCCATCAGGCGTGCGTTCACTTCGACGCGCCCTCCGCTGCCGCCGCCGCAGCGGTACGAAGTTACTTGTATCTCCTCTGTGGCAGTGGCCTTATGCTTTAGGCACAGGTGAGATACAAGTTACTTCTTTAGGTCCCTACTTCCAAAAACTTACCTTTTTGCAGAAAAGAGCTATGTCCACGCGGGCGAAGCCGCGGGCAAAAGCTAGTATTTCTATAAAATGAGGTAGAATTTCCTCTGTACCGATCGAATCAGTTCCACAAACGTCACTGCTCACAGAAAATATTAGGGGTTTAAGTATGAAATTGCCGATTGGATATAAAAGTTTAAAAAAGAAAATAATATAAAGAAAAATATCCGCTATCCGCGCAATCTATCAGATGCGATCACGTGAGTCGTTAAATAATAAGTTCAAAGAAATCAATATTTTAACTGTTGCTAGTCAATTTATATATGAAAACATCATGTACGTTCGTAAGAATAAGCATTTGTTTCCTAAAAACAGTGACAGGCATAATTTGAATTTAAGAAATGTAAACAAAATAGATATAGCCTTTTTGAGACTGAGTAAGGTTAAAAAGTCATTTGTGGGGCAGTGTAATACGATTCTACAATAAAATTCCAGAAAATGTAACTAGTTTATCAGAGAATAAATTCAACTCATGTCAAAAAATGCTTGTGCTCTAAAGGATATTATAAAATAATAGATTATGTAAATGACAAAGGTATATATGTTGATTCTATGACAAATACCATTACCTGAAACTGTAATCTGAATCATGACATTATTTGTAATATTCAATAAGTTTTTTTGACTATATAAAAGTGTGTGTAAACACCTATTTAAAATAAATTATTTTGATTGATTGAGACCCCAATAACAAGCCATGTAACTCTTATATTACAAGGCCGTAGGAAAACTTGCCTGCGCATGCCTTAAAAATAGCTGTTAGCTACGGCCTGCTAGTTAAGGTTAATGTGTAAGGCCTGAAAATGAAACGCCTGAACAACGAATTAAACGCACAAAATTTTAACTTATATATGTCGCAGCCAACTGGTTAAATTAGTCACTCAATTAACTGCCTAGCTGGTTCATTAAATGGCGACATTCAATTGAATGACTAGGCCGAACGTAGATTAAACAAGCGTCACTCAACTTTCAACTAGTTGGCTGATTGTAAGCTAGACCTTTGAACATGGCGGACGTAAAATATCATACAACGAAAAGGCAGTTGGCAAAAACTAGTTTTTCTAAAGAACTATAAATGAGCGAGAGAAGCGAGCGATATTAGGTTCGGTCCGGTTCGATTGATTGCACCGTCAAAGAGCCTCACGAAGCGAGCCCAATGGGTAGCAGAATGCTAATGAAGAAATCATCGGTTTTTTATTCGGGTATATTTGGAATATCCCATTCAACGACTTGGCTAAATGACGTTCAGCGAAGTCGTTGAACGTTTCATTTCACGACTTGGCCAGTCGTCCTTAAGTTATTCAATTGAATGACGCCATTCAATCAACGGGGTAGCCTTTCGATCAAATGGCAGATTTAGCCAGATGGCTGCGACATAATATACATCATAACTACTCATTTATAAGCTACTTACAAGATCATGCGTCGGTGGCTCAACCGGTAACGACTCGGTCCATCTAACCAGAGGTACCGGTTTCAAATCTGGACGGCCAATGTACCAATGAGTTTTTTAAAAACTTACGTACATATACGTACCGATTGCTTTAACGGTAAAGGAAAACATCGTGAGGAAACCTGCACAACAGGCCTGCGAAGAAACTCTAAGGTTGTGTTTGAAGTCGACCAACCCGCACTGGGCCCGCGTGGTCGACTAAGGCCTAATCGCCCTGATTCAGGGTAGGCTCGAGCCCCTCGGTGGGGACGTATATGAGCTGATATAATAATAAAAATAATATACAAGATCATGACAAAGATATACTGAAAAAAATGATTCAAACTGTTATTGGGCGTGTGACCGACCTTTCAGAGGCCCAGTTTACTACAATAGCAACCTTAAGAAAAAATAAGAAAGTCACGCCCCGTATCACCGTACTTCAGACAAAGGCTTCCCCGCTTTTTCAGCGTAAGTCACTCTGCCCGGATTAAAGTTATCGTAGTCTGCCAAACTGAATACAAATGCAGGGGCTTTCGGCGTCTCGACCTGGTGCGGTGTGCGGGCTCTGCGTCTGCGTCTGCGTCTGCGTCTGTGTGCACCCGTGAATAGATAACTAGGGGCAGTGGTATTCAGTGCCGGGGAAATGAACACAAAGTGCAAATTAATATGTCTGCCAAATGGTAAGCTTTTTCCATGCAGTTGGGTATCTTATACAGGGTGAACAAAATTATTGTAGGACCCGTTAACTGGTGCATCTACTCATCAAACTGAACAACTTTTATTCTACGAGTTAGCTGAAATCGCAAAAAAAATTAATCAGATTTTAATCATTTTTGAATGGAGCGATATTTTTTTTAAGTTGACTATTGGTTCTTTGGGGAAAGTTGTTCAGTATTATGAGTAGAACCCCCAGTTAACGGGTCCTGCACCAAGTTTGTTACACTCTGTATATACCTAGATTTTCTATGTACGAAAAGACGGTTTTGAGCCGATACAATTTATTTAAAATTACCAGATAACAACTTATTTTATTACCCCACTACGCAAAAAGGAGGGTAATTTTTTATTTTTAATTACCTAAATTAATTAGGTTATTACAACAATCGCGTAGTAGTCAAAAGCGAAACAAAAACCGAGATAAAAGTTAATTATTAAGGGTCCCCAGGAGGCTCGAGTTTCCATACAAACGTAGTTTTGATTTAATACAAAAACTACATGCCGGATTGAATCCAAACTTTGCAAATATATCAAATAGGCATATATAGATGTTTGTAACTAGTTTTCATCGTAGTAAATTTAAACATAATTAAACGATAGTTTAAAATAGTTTTTTACTGAAAGTTTGAAACTGCTCTTATTTTTATCCATTTTTATTAGTACATCGAAAACTAATTACAAACATCGATATGTGTCTACTCAATATGTTTGCAAAGTTTGGATTCAATCCGGTATGTAGTTTTTGTATTAAAACGAAACTACGTTTGTTTTTTTGAAAACTCTTTATTGATCTTAAAATATAATTATACGTTTGTATGGAAACTCAAGCCTACTGGGGACCCTTAAGCGAGGAAGTCGTAAAATCCATTCTTTGTAACAAAATACAAAAATACAACAACAAACAAAAAGCAAAAGCGGATATCTCCATCGAGAGCCGACCCGTGTGCAGACTTGCCGCTTTACAAACATTTTACGAATTCACGCTAGGGTTTAAAGGTGACTGGATCATGTTCTTATCCTTGGCCTTTTAAAGAAAAAACTCTCGGCCCTAACGTATTCATTCGCACGATATTTCTTCATCGTCTGTCAAATAGATGATCACAATAAATGTTTATTATCCTTGAATTACTCAAGTGAGAAACGGCATAAAGAGAAAAGAATGGAGCTTGCAGGGGGGGATGGAGTTCGGCGGAGCGATCCCTCACGGGGCCGCCGGCGTGACGGCGCTTACATTAAGGTTATCGTCATCCGCCAAACTGAATACAAGGGAAGAGCCAGTGATTCATGCGACCGACTCGCTCTATTATCGTCTGTGGCCCCGAATTGAGAAAATACGGCGCGGTCGCGGTGATATACGGGTTCCTGTTAACGCAACTCTTTATCACACTAACTACAAAAGGTTACCATTATCTAATTTGAATGTTGCCGTTTAAGGGTCCCCTGGAGGCTCGAGTTTCCATACGAACGTAGTTCCCCTTTAAGGCGAGGAACCGGTGGAGAAGCGGAGAAACCCTTTTGCTAGATCAAACTTTTTGGGTATTTACTACTAAATATCGGTCTTGCAAAAAATATTAGACATACTTAAGGATATTGTCTGAGGAATTTGCTAATATGTGACACGATAGTGTGTACTTTACTCGATCATAAAAAATCCCAAAAACAGGTCTAAAATGTCTAAAAAAAGTCTAAAACGAATTGTTTATTTGCACAAAGTTTTTATATGGAGATATTTCTTTTTAAGTACTACAGAGAACCTGCTTAATTTTAGTTTTTAAATTTAAGTCTTACAAGAAATAACAACGTAAAACATTGAAAAAGAGCAAAAGTGAGGTTATTACTTGTATTGTATTTTTTCCTGGCAAATAAATAAATAAATAAAAAAAAAATACAAAAACTACACGCCGCTAGATTGAATCCAAACTTTGCAAATATTATATTGAGTAGACACATATTGATGTCTTAAATTTATTTTAAATGTACTATTAATAGTTTTCCATTTTTTATAAAACGAACAAAAAATAACAGCAGTTTAAAATTTTTAGACTAATTTAAGACTTCGTTTAGTTACGTTTAAATTTACTAATATGAATACTAATGGGCACTGTTTAAATTTTTTTTAATGAAAAATATTTTTTTAAGAAAGGAATTTGAATGTGTTCTTTTATTAAATGCTTATTTTTTATGTTTTTAAATGTTAAGCGTTCAAATGTTTGTAATGACGTCAAAGGCCCCAAATACTATAAAAAACCCCTGTACGAATTAAGTTATTGAGTATGTATTTACAGTATAAAATCTTTATCTCTAAATGGTTCTTTTATTTACGTGCCCTTCGATAAATCTGAACTATGTAATTTTGTGTAATGCCGGCAGTGACGTCATTGTAGGCCAATCAAGGGCAAATCATATTTTTTTATAAAATATATACCAAGTCACTTGAAATTTCTGAAATATAATAAGTGGAAAATTATCGCCAGAGCTATTCCTCGAAAGGGATTTCAAATTAAGTGGGTTCACAAAAACTAAACAATGCCAATTACAGAAAACAATATTTGCCTACTCAATAAATTTGCAAAGTTTGGAATCAATCCGGCATGTAGCTTTTATATCAAAGGCCAAAGCGGAACTACCTAAGAACCACACTTAGGTAGTTCCGCTTTGATATAACTCGTCCCTCCAGGGGTCACTTAAGAGGAAACGCGGTCTAAAGAATAGGTATTAAAAAAGTGGCTGTCTCCCTCCCCCAAACCTCTTTGTATACAGCAAGAAAGGGAGCACTGTAGCGCAGACCGATAATAGGGATTAAAATTGACTAAAACAGAATTCCGTATTCACCTATGTCCCCCTCCAAAACTTGAGCAATAATAATACTTTTATTTCAAAAATAATAATAAAAAAACAGTTAAGTACAAGTCAGAACCGCGCTCAAAGGGTTCCCTACCGTCATACTAGATGGCGCGACTTTCTTCGGGTTTCAAAAAAAACACGTTTTTTGTATGCATACTTTTTTTTTGATTTTTAGTATTTGTTATTATAGCGGCAATAGAAAAACAACATCTGTGAAAATTTCAACTGTCTAGCTATCATGGTACATGAAATACATCCTGGTGACAGACGGACAGACGGACAGCGAAGTCTTAGTAATAGAGTCCCGTTTTTACCCTTTGGGTGCAGAACTCTGAAAACGCTTTACGCTCTATGATCTCATTTTATTGTTAATATGCGCATTATATTTGGATGTCTGAAAATGACGTTTCAATTGAAAAATTTTCTGTCTTTGAAGGCACCTACTTCCTATAATAATGAGAATATGGGAAAAAACAAAATATAGGGGCATGGCCATGGTAGATATAGGTTTGATGGAAAAAACAGAATAGAGAGGAAACAGGGGACTACCTTTGTATGGAAAAAATGGAGCCCGCGTTTCCTCTTAAGTTACGACTAGATAAAAGGTGAAAATAGGAGTATGCTTGCAAGCAAATTTTATTATTATTATGTAATAGGCGAGCAGTTTATAGCTTATATGCCTGTATCTGTGTTACTGTGTGCCTATATTTTTAAATCTTAAACGCTATTCCTAAACTTTAACAAATTATTATACAGGGCGACTGGTACATTACTGTGAAACTCTTGGCTTAATTCAGCTCATGAAACTGAACAACTTGCAGCCTCGACGCGCCCTCCGAATCGCGACGTTGCTGGCACGATAAAAAAATAACACAAAATGGAGGGCGGGGGGCCTGGATCAACTAATTAAATTAAAATATAGGGTTACCGATAACATTTTCGTTTAATATCACATACAAAAAAGCGTACACGATATAATGTAGGTGAGAATAGGAAAACAAAGAGCTGAAAAGTAAAAAAAAATAAAACATCATAACAAAACCAAATTAAGAAGAAAATAATATAAAAACAGATTTAAAACAAACCAAAAAGTATGAATACATCACTAAGAAATCTGCACTCATTTCGCAAAAACTAATTTAGACTTCTTCACAAAGTTCATCATATCAGCGGGTGGTGGCGCATCGGGAGCCGGGTCGTTCCTTTCCCTCTAATAAGTTCGAGGGGAGCGATGGCTGACTCTCGCGTTATACTCGTGAACGGGTGTTGTCCGTGTGAACTGGCCTACTCTTCAAAGGCATTAACGACAAATTCAATAATTTTCATGTATTACTTCTCGTGTCATGTTGTTTTCATGTCCAAATGACATTGTATGTTTTATATAAATGATTTTATTGACTTTATTAAATGATGATAGTTAGTTTATAATTTTTTCACAATCTGACATGTAATAGCTATCTTATGACCATCAGTAAGAGTGTGACATGCATCTATTTTGAATAAACATTTTGAAATCTTGAAATTAGCCGAATAAGGTCTGAGCTGAACAAAGGCCTCCCCCAAGGATTTCTGCAACGACTGGTCCTGCGCTGCCCACATCCAGCAGCTTCCCGCGACCTCCATTGCGGTCACCTAGTGGGGGGCCTGCCTACGCTGCCTCCTCCGGTGCGCGGTCACCACTCGAGATCTTTACTGCCCCCATGGCCATCTGTTCTACGAGCTATGTGTCTGCCCACTCCCACTTACCCTTAAGTTTGGTAATTCTAAAAGCTATGTCCGTTTCTTTGTTTCTCCTACAGATCTCCTTTTCTTGAGCATAGCACGCCCTATTGGGTGACCTTGAGCCTGCTTATGAGGCCCATAGTAAGTGATCATGTCCCGGCTCCGTATGTCATCATTGATAACACATACTGGTCAAAGACCTTAGTCTTGAGACACTGCGGTTTTTAATATAAAGTTAGATTGATCAAATGTTCAATTCGTACCCGCGGGAAGCCCAAATAGTCCAAATAGGGTAATCTTTTTTTCCGTATTGAGGTTCCTCGGGGAAAGTTGTTCAGTTCCCTGAGCTCCATCTAAGGTATGCAGTTGTACCCATCCTGTATAATTATGATGTTTTTGTTTCTGAAAAACTGCTGTTCAGAAACGATGAAAACGAAAACTCACAAAATCCTCATCATTTAATAAGGAAAAAAAAACAAGAGAAACAATTTATAAAACTGAAAAGCGACAACGTTGTGCTAATACGACAAGAAACAAAGGTCTAAACAATTTCACAGCGTTATGATTATAACGCGACGCGACAAGCCGGAGACAAATCCGAGGTCGCGGCCGCCTTATCTCCCGGATTCCTCCCGGGAGGAAACATTTTCACACACCCTGTATTGCTGCCACCCGATCTGATTTTCTCAACATCCCTAAACTGTATCCGTGGAACAGAAATAGTAAATTTTATGGCGATCCCTGTTACTTTTAGGGTTCAAATGCAATAAAATAAAAATATACTGTTTATGAAATGAAAACTTCTTTAGGCGCGTTGGGCATTTTTTGAGATGGGAAAAACCATTGAACTCGCGACACTGTGACCTTAAAACTGTAACCAACACCTACAGGAACACTCGGAGTGTCAAAACTTATAAAAAAAAATTGAGATGGGAAAAAACCATTGAACTCGCAACACTGTAACCTTAAAACTGTAACCAACACCGACAGGAACACTCGGAGGGTCAAAACTTATAAAACTTTTTTGAGAGGGGAAATATAATTGAACTCGCGACACTGTAACCTTAAAACTGTAACTAACACCGGCAGGAACACTCGGAGGGTCAAAACTTATAAAACTTTTTTGAGATGGGAAAAAACCATTAAACTCGCATATATATATTTACATGCGATACTTACTGGATGTATTCGAAATTCATATCGAGACCATACAATAGCTCTGGACATATCGAGAGTACGTTTGTCAGTTTCATTTTGGTTCAAACTGAAAAATATTATGATGTAGATATGATAAGTTTTTATTACAATTAAATTAAATGGACTACCACAAGGGAGCGTCCTGGCGCCAATGCTCTTTAACATTTATTCTAACGACCAACCAGTATTTCCCGGAATGAAACACTTTCTCTTTGCCGATGATCTTGCCGTAGCGTGTCAAGAATCAACCTTTGAAAAAGTGGAAGAGGGGCTGAGCAATAGTCTGGAAAGGATGTCCTCCTACTACAGGGAAAACCAGTTACGGCCTAACCCTTCCAAGACACAACTATGTGCCTTCCATCTCAAAAACAGAGAAGCAAAACGTGAACTTCAAGTGGAATGGGAGGGACAACTTCTAGAGAATACAACTCATCCTAAATATCTTGGTGTTACGCTGGATAGGACCCTGAGCTACAAACAACATTGTATTAACACGAAGATGAAAGTCAGCAGCAGAAACAATCTCCTGAAACGCCTTGTTGGAAGCTCATGGGGCGCAAATCCTCACGTTATGCGTACAACTGCCTTGGCGTTAAGCTACTCAGCCGCCGAGTACGCCTGCCCAGTGTGGAAAAACTCCGCGCACGCCCATCAAGTCGATGTGGCTCTTAACGAAACATGCCGCATAACAACGGGATGTCTCAAACCAACTCCGACTGAGAAACTCTACCTGCTGGCTGGTATCGCTCCCCCTCCTGTCCGTCGAGAAGCAGCAGCTGCAAACGAACGTCGAAAACAGATAAGCGACTCTCGACATCCCATGCATATGCATCAACCTGTAAGCAGCCGCCTTAAATCTCGCAAAAGCTTCATAACCACGGAGCCTCTTTTCAATAGCACAATAGAAGAATTTCGCCACAAAGCATGGACCTACCAAACTGAGCACATTAAAGATTTCGTCAGGCCAAAAGAACATCTCCAACCAGGCGGAGAAAATGATTGGTGCACATGGAGAGCGCTTAATCGTATTCGCTCCGGCGTAGCCCGTACAAAGGACAATCTACGCAAATGGAACATCATACCAGAAAACGTAGATACCTCATGCTCCTGTGGACTACCCCAAACCACAGCGCACCTGAGTACCTGCCTGAGTGGACCACAGTGTACCATCGCGGATCTCATGTCGGCAACGCAAAGCGCGGTTCAAGTGGCACGGCATTGGATAAAATATATATAAAGACGCTTTCACACGAAAAGAAGATTACAATTTTTAAACAAATTTCCTGTCGTTATGTTTTTGTTGCAATATCAGTTTTTGAATATAATATAGTGTACTAAACTTCTACGGATATCATAACCAACCTTAGGTATTCAACAGTAAAGAACAAAATAAATACATACAAAACTTCTGTTCTTTCGGAAAATTTGCAGATTGAGCCAAATAAAATTAAGGAGTCTACTTTTTGTGTGCCTAGTCTTGAGAATAGTGTGGCTTCCTGATGTGGGGATTTTTTTTACAATCCTTACTAATATTATAAATGTTAAAATGTGTTTGTTTGTTTGTTAGTTTGTTTGTTACCTTTTCATACTTCAACACCTTAACCAATCTTGATGAAATTTAGCATACAGATAGCCTGTGTCACTGGGAAGGACAAAGGCTTCTTATCCCGTAAAAATAGCATAGTCCGATGCAGTTCCTGAGGAAACTGAAAAAATACTATTTTTTGGTTAATTTCTCTAACATCGCAACGGACCAATGGCTTGCTGTGATATTTTGCACAGATATGGTTGAGGGGGTGGGATATGACATAATTTACTAATTAGCATATCCCGACATAGTTTCCGAGGGATCTGGGGAAAACTCATTTCCACGCTCGCGCACGTCAGCGTCTTTAAAACGGAGCGACGGATTGAAGTGATTTTTGTATAGAATTGGTTGAGAGGGTGAGAAGTGACATAGACCGCTAATCAGAAAAGGCCGATATACTTCTTGAGGGATCTGGATGAAACTCATGTCCACGCTCGCGAGCCGCTTGCGGCTCGCGCACCACTCACCCTCGAAGACAGTCATAAAAAACGATGTCCACGCGGGCAAAGCCGCGGGCAAAAGCTAGTCATTTATAAAAGTCCCAATTAATAGGTATTGAATTTCCATTTATCAGTGTCTCGCATCCAGTACATACGTCCTCGATAGTGGTCCATCTGCACCTACAGTGTCCCGACCAGTACCAGTGAGCAAAAAGAGTGCAAAGTCTGAATTCATAATGCCCGGCCACTGCCCGGCCACTGCCCGGCCACTGCCCGCCGCTGACCGCGGTGATGCCACTTTGATTTGCTACTTTTTGCCGGGAAATCCATTTTAAATTGCAAAATTGAAAAGTTTGTCGTACTGAACGGGTTGAGCCACCAAATGCACTATGTAGATATTAATATTTCGCTTCTGTTCTAGTTTTAGATCACTATTTAATTGGTTCAGTGAAGAGAAGAACTGGTGTTAGAAAAAAACGTTAGCCAGGAGATTCCGATTACTTTATTAACTGATTTATCTCGTATGTACATTTTTTTATCCGTAATTGATAAACCTTTGGCATCATCTCACCAGATTATAAGTGACGATGACGCCGAAGATGGAAGCGGGCTTACCAAGCTCCCTAACTCAATGGGGATCTGGCTATCTTATCTTCAAACTGGAACACATCAATGCTGTTAACAATGATATTTGACTGCAAGATAAGATAAGATAAATACTCTTTATTGTACATACGGAACCCTAAATTATAAAATAGTCTTTGACGACTCACAACTATTTTTTAAGCTCTAACCAACGATACCCCACACGACTGAGTTTGTCGAGAAAAAAATAATAATAACTCACTTTGCCAAATTTCAGCTCTTAACTACTAATAGTCTAGGAGCTAGGCCGCGGACAGACAGACTACGGAACCCTAAAAAGATACTACTTAGGTAAAATCTGCAGGTACTTACGAGTATGTAACATTAACGAGTTTTATTTACTGAACAGTTTATTATGTAATTTTTTTATTTACCTACAATTGGTAAGCCCTTGGCATCATCTCACCTGATGGTAAGTGACGATGATGCCGAATTTGTAAGAGTGCTTACCAAGATTCCCCAACGCATTAGGGAATTGGCTATCCTATCTTCAAGCTGAAACACATTAACATTGAAGTTTTGCGGCAAGACTTAGAAAAGATGGTGGTAGCTAGCCACTCGGGATAAGAAAATGCTCTTCCACCAACCAAACCGAGTCTTACAAAGTCAGATTTCGCCGGGAATCGAACCCACAACCTGGTGATGTGAAGACTTAACCATTACGCCAAGGAGGCGGTTAAAATACAGAACATTACAAACGGGCTTATAAAGTCAGTGTTTCCCGATTCCTATAATTTGGAGATCTTTAAGGCAAGAGTGAACAGACATTATTTGAGATTGCGTGTACCATCCTCGACAGCTTCATCACCTACCATCAGGTGAGTTGCAGTCAAATTACAATTCTTTCTCAATAGTTCGATTTTGAAAATCAATAACATTTTGCTAAGCTTCTCTTCACGATTAATTCAGTGAAAGTTTTTATTGTTGATCAACGTATTGGTCAACTAGAGATTTAAGTAAATGATAAAAAAATATGTTTTACTTCTTACAAGTATCTAATTTCAGAGAACATAGGCTACTACTATATACATAATACTTATCTCTTTTAGGACAAATATGTTCAAACCTTTTTTTTTCTAGCGGAGGTAAGTGGGCTCAACTAAATTTCGACGCTTCCCTCGGACAGCACTTCAACAAAACACCGTTAAGACAACACTTTCACTGAATTCAAATATCGAATAATGAAATCTTGAGAATTTCTTCCTTTGCCTACTTCCGACCGTTTGAATGGTGACGGAGTTATGCAAACACTGGAGCCTGGAGGACTCAAGCCGGCAACCGAACGACACACTGTAGGTGACTCCGCGACCCTCGGCAGTTCCGGCCGTCCCAAATAACTGTCAGGGGTCCGCAGAATTTGCAAATGTGACTATTGAAGCAGACAAATCCAAATCTAACACACGTATAAAAAAGTGTGTATATACAGATAAAGGTGACATCTTAAATTGTTGCTCGCTATAAAAAAATAAGTTTTTAATATGTGTGTTAGATAAGGTAAATGAAGAAAAATCTAAAGACACCTTACCTTTAAAATATAACTAACTTTTAAGGTGCTACGGGGGAATAAAAATTCCACATTTACGTATTCACGCGATTAATAATAAGAATTGGTATTTATAGCAGTATGGGAAATACACACATCTTTCGAAAGCAAAGACTGGACCGCCATTACTAAAGCCAGTTTTGCTATAGTTCGTTCGCTAATTTAACCGCATCTTTGACGGCTCCAAACAAACACAGTCAAAGGTGCCGACCGCTGCGCCTTTGATAGATTGTTTGTCGGGAGCCGTCAAAGATGCGGTCAAATGAGTTAACGAACTTAAATCCCCAAACTAGTCACTTGACTAGATAGTAATAAAGATTTATAACTACATACTGCATACACATAGTATAATGTTACGCCTTGTGTACGGAAAATTCATTAGAGGCATGTCGCAGGACAAGTTAATTAAGTCAGCTTACACACAGACGAAATTTAAACAAGAAGCCATAGCGCTCATAAAACATACATAAATAAAGTATGAAATTAATTGTCATTTCATTATTATTTTTAATGACAAGCTTAACTTGCCGTGTTTAGTTAGTTAGTTAATTAGTATGTTTGTTAGTTCGGAACAAAACTTGGAAACTGAATTAGAACCACTTCCCGGTTTCCGATTGAGCTGAAATTGTGCATACTCGATAAGTTTTGAGAACAATACATGGTTGGCTAAGTCACGTCATTCTAAATCCAATATGGCGGACTCCCAAAGATAGCGTACCATTCTTTTTACACCCCCTAGACATGGGTATGAAATGAAAGAGTTTGCTGCAAAGAATACGAAATAATTAAAATTCTATTTAAACTAAAGCCTGCACCTAAAAGTTTTTAGGTTTGGTGAAAACTGGAGGTTGTGTAAAAAAAAAACCCGACTTCAAATAGGAAACTAATGTTCCTCTCGATTTCTCTGGGATTCCATCATCGGATACTGGTTTCCTTATCATGGTACCACCCTTGGGATATCTCCTTTCTAACAAATAAAGAATCATCAAAATCGGATTATAAACGACGAAAAAAATAAAAAGACGTGTGGCACTCGGGTATTGCCGCGGTTAAGCTATTGCATAGCATTTTTTATCAACTTATGCAATTATAATTATTTAATTATTTTTTATTTATGCAGTATTTACCAGTACCATTATAGTCCTTGGGGCGCGGGATGTTTATGTAATAAATTAACACTAAGAAAGTTAATCATCATCATCATCATTATCATCATCATTACCATCATCAATCAATCCATCAATCAATAAATCCATCAATCAATCAATCAATCAATCCATCAAACAATCATAATCAATCAATCAATCAATCAACATCAATCAATCATCATCAATCAATCATCATCAATCAATCAATCATCATCAATCAATCATCATCATCAATAATCATAATGATGGATAGATAGATGGCACTGTAAGTTTTTTAGAACTCAATATATATATTTTTTTGGGATGTCAGGTTTTATTTTCGTTACGAATTTTCTTGATTCGGTCCCCTCAAAGCCCGCGATAAAAGCTATACAAAAGCTTAAAAATATATTATATAGGTCGAATTGAGAAAACTCCTCTTTTTTTGAAATCGGTTAACAAATGACAATTTGGTTTAGAGGATAACGGCATGGATGGGTCTCCAAGGTATGGGTAGATACTACGTAGTGAATGAGATGCGACTGCAGATATGCAGATCCAATGAAGTGTACTGATTGTATTTAGGGTTCCGTAGTCAACAAGGAACCCTTAAAGATAAAGATAAAGATATTTTATTGCAGTAAATGTGGTAAATACAATCATCATTACAGCTCATATACGTCCCCACCGAGGGGCTCGAGCCTACCCTGAATCAGGGCGATTAGGCCTTAGTCGACCACGCGGGCCCAGTGCGGGTTGGTCGACTTCACACACAACCTTCGAGTTTCTTCGCAGGCGTGTGCAGGTTTCCTCACGATGTTTTCCTTCACCGTTAAAGCAATCGGTAAGACAATAGACCTTACAAAACATAGTGAGGCTCAGCACATTTAGTCATTAGTACGACATACAAAAATTTAAGGAAAAAATTAAATATAAATTATGGCATTCCTGTAAAAAAACAAAATGAAAATAAAAGTCGTATTCTTATCATGATTTGACATCAACAGAATAATCAAGTGTTTCGTTTAAGTAATTCTTGGATTGAATAGAATATTTTTTCCTTTAGCCATTTTTTGAGGTTTTTACGAAAGCGTGGTTGTGATAAGATTTTTATTTCACTTGGAAGCGCATTATATACTTTGACACACATAGCATGGCAATTTTTTTGGTACATTGTGGTCAAAGGTCTCAACTTCATAAACCAATCGATCTGGATTTCTAATATTACGGGAATGAATGTCTCCTGCTTTAAGAAATAAATGATTGTTTGATTTAACAAAATTACCTATGGTATATATGTAGGTACATAGATGGAAGTGATAATATGCCCAACTTTTTAAAAAGAGGTCTGCATGGCTCATCTGGTTCTACTCCGCACATAGCCCTTACACACTTTTTCTGCGCTATGAAAACCCTAGGAGAATCAGTACTGTTGCCCCACAGTGTACAGAATGAACAAAGCCATAATATGCAGACAGAACGACATTTTGAGAAGGTACTCTACGAAGTCTACTTAAAGCATAAATATAGCTATTTATCTTGTTACAAACGCTCTCTTTATGTGACTTCCAATTACATAAATCATCCAAAATTTGTCCTAAGAATTTTTACTTTCATGTGTTTGTTGAAGAAAGTGTCCATTGTAATTCAAACTAATCTTGTCAACATTTTCAGGGTGTTTAACAAATTGCATGTAGTTTGTCTTATTTAAATTCAATTGTAAATTATTACTATGCAGCCAGTCAACGGTTAAATTAATAGTATTTATGATGTCATATTCATAGGTTTGTATGTCAATAATTTTATTAGAAGTTACAACAATAGACACATCGTCGGCAAATAGAGTGAAATCATATTTAGTCACGTTAGGAAGGTCATTAATATAGAGATTAAAAAGTAGAGGTCCTAAAATACTACCTTGGGGTACCCTATAATGGTTAAATTTGATTTCAGATCTATGAGCTGTTAAAACTAAGTCTTTTCTGAGTCTTGAAATCTCTACACATTGTTTTCGATTTTCTAGATATGAAGATAGCCATTTTAATGTGGGCCCTCTTATTCCATAATTATCTAGTTTGCGTAAAAGTATTCGATGCGAAACGAAATCGAACGCCTTTGTTATATCAAAGAAAACTACTGTTGCCCTTTCTTTCACATTCAAAGCTCTCGTAACTTGGTTTATAAGATTATAACATGCCAAAGAAGTGGATTTTTTTGACTGGAATCCATATTGCACTTTACTTATAATTTCATATTTAGTCACAAATTCTGTTATTCTCTTATGCATTGCTTTTTCAAATATTTTCGATATGATAGGTATTAGCGTGATAGGCCTATAATTTTTCGGGTCTGATCTATTTCCTTTTTTGTATAAAGGCTTAATTACCGAAGTTTTAAGGAGGTTGGGAAAACATCCAGTTTCAAAGGAGAGATTGATTAAGTAAGTCAGTACAGGAGCTAGTTCATTTTTACAGTATTTCATCACATATCATTCATCAAAACCTTCCGCCTTAGTGTTGTTGAGTGCCGATATGATGTTTTTAATCTCATTTGTACTATAAGGATCAAGAAAGATTGTATTTTTAACAGTTGTTTTATTTGTGTTGCCGTTATTTGGATTATTGTCACTATTGTTATTAGTTATATTAATAAGGTAATTGTTTAATTTTTCAGCTATATCTTTTGGGTCAGTTACTAAAACGTTATCAAATTGTAATTCATCGATCGTTCTTATCATATTTTTGTCACCTTTTATTATATTCCAAGATGCCTTGCATTTATTGTTAGATCTTAATATGTATGTATTATTACGATTTTTTTGCGAAGCATCGATGCAACGCCTCAACACACTGATGTATTTTATGTAATGAGTTTTATTAAGTTTTGTCTTTTCTTTATAGTATTTAAATCTTAACTTTCTTTTTTTCAGGCAACTTTTTCTTATTCCTGTCGTTATCCAAGCTGGTGTGCGCTTACCAGGTTTTATTTTAATAATAAATTTGGGAAAACATAGTTCGTTAAATAATTTAATAAATTCATAAAAAAGAAACTTCATAAATCTCTGAGAAAGATAAACTGGCTAAACACTCACGAAATTTATTTTGGTTTTCCTCATTGTAATCTCTTTTTACTACGAAATAACTGGACATAGGTGTTTGTTTATTTTTAACAGTAATATTTATTATCTGAGCTGTGTTGTGGTCTGAAAGGCTACTTCACCACTAGCGTTGTCCATGTTGTCCATCGTAGAACAAATGCCCATTGGGGGAGTAAAGTTCTCGAATTTCCACCGCGCACCATAAAGCTTAGCATTGGCAGGCATCACACTCGGTGGACCGACGACCTGGTTAAGGTCGCGGTAAGCCGCTAAATGCGGACAGCGCAGGACCGGTCGTTATGGATATCCTTGGGGAAGCAGTTTGTCTAGCAGTGGACGCCCTTGACTGATATGATGATGATGATGAAACTAAAGATAAATTAAAAAACTACAAAAACGAGTATTTCCTTGTGCCGGCAGCGAACATGGTAGTTACCCAAAGTGCTGCCTACAACCCATACACATTTTTCAGAGTTAATTTCTTTTCTTTTCTTTCCCCAAAAGACTGTAAATTATAATAAATTTTTATATTGCAGGAGAACGCAATATTACGGGGTAAAGTGCGTAATATTTCATGTCTGCGGTCACGCGCGGCTGCCTCCTGATAACTGAGTTATTCCACGTACTAACTGAGATATTGTCTCTAGTAGGCCTACCATTAACTCTCGATAGTGGTAATATGTCAGTGCAACGCCATTTCCAGGCAAAATGCAATTTATTTTTACAGAGTCTTAAGAAACCAAGTAAGCATTAAAAGATATAGTAAAGAAACTTATTTAACACTACATGACCCAGTGCTTTGATTGTGATATTTAGAGTAAAGAAACTAATTTAACACTACATGACCCAGTGCTTTGATTGCGATATTTAGAGTAATGAAACTAATTTAACACTACATGAGCTAGTGTTTTGATTGTAATATTTAGAGTAAAGAAACTAATTTAACACTACATGACCCAGTGCTTTGATTGCGATATTTAGAGTAATGAAACTAATTTAACACTACATGAGCTAGTGCTTTGATTGCGATATTTAGAGTAATGAAACTAATTTAACACTACGTGAGCTAGTGCTTTGATTGTGATATTTAGAGTAAAGAAACTAATTTAACACTACATGACCAAGTGCTTTTATTGTGATATTTAGAGTAAAGAAACTAATTTAACACTACATGAGCTAGTGCTTTTATTGTGATATTTATAGTAAAGAAACTAATTTAACATTACATGAGCTAGTGCTTTGATTGTGATATTTAGAGTAAAGAAACTAATTTAACACTACATGACCAAGTGCTTTTATTGTGATATTTAGAGTAAAGAAACTAATTTAACACTACATGACCTGGTGCTTTGATTATGATATTTAGAGCAAAGAAACTAATTTAACACTACATGACCCAGTGCTTTGATTGTGATATTTAGAGTAAAGAAACTAATTTAACACTACATGACCAAGTGCTTTTATTGTGATATTTAGAGTAAAGAAACTAATTTAACACTACATGAGCTAGTGCTTTGATTGTGATATTTAGAGTAAAGAAACTAATTTAACACTACATGACTCAGTGCTTTGATTGTTATATTTAGAGTAAAGAAACTAATTTAACACTACATGACCCAGTGCTTTGATTGCGATATTAAGAGTAAAGAAACTAATTTAACACTACATGACCCAGTGCTTTAATTGCGATATTTAGAGTAAAGAAACTAATTTAACACTATATGACCTAGTGCTTTGATTGCGATATTTAGAGTAAAGAAACTAATTTAACACTACATGACCCAGTGCTTTGATTGCGATATTTAGAGTAAAGAAACTAATGTAACACTACATGACCTAGTGCTTTGATTGTGATATTTAGAGTAAAGAAACTAATTTAACACTACATGAGCTAGTGCTTTGATTGTGATATTTAGAGTAAAGAAACTAATTTAACACTACATGAGCTAGTGCTTTGATTGTGATATTTAGAGCAAAGAAACTAATTTAACACTACATGACCCAGTGCTTTGATTGCGATATTTAGAGCAAAGAAACTAATTTAACACTACATGAGCTAGTGCTTTGATTGTGATATTTAGAGTAAAGAAACTAATTTAACACTACATGAGCTAGTGCTTTGATTGTGATATTTAGAGTAAAGAAACTAATTTAACACTACATGACCTAGTGCTTTGATTGTGATATTTAGAGTAAAGAAACTAATTTAACACTACATGACCCAGTGCTTTGATTGTGATATTTAGAGCAAAGAAACTAATTTAACACTACATGAGCTAGTGCTTTGATTGTGATATTTAGAGTAAAGAAACTAATTTAACACTACATGACCCAGTGCTTTGATTGCGATATTTAGAGCAAAGAAACTAATTTAACACTACATGAGCTAGTGCTTTGATTGTGATATTTAGAGCAAAGAAACTAATTTAACACTACATGACCTAGTGCTTTGATTGTGATATTTAGAGTAAAGAAACTAATTTAACACTACATGACCTAGTGCTTTGATTGTGATATTTAGAGTAAAGAAACTAATTTAACACTACATGACCCAGTGCTTTGATTGCGATATTTAGAGTAAAGAAACTAATTTAACACTATATGACCTAGTGCTTTGATTGCGATATTTAGAGTAAAGAAACTAATTTAACACTACATGACCCAGTGCTTTGATTGCGATATTTAGAGTAAAGAAACTAATGTAACACTACATGACCTAGTGCTTTGATTGTGATATTTAGAGTAAAGAAACTAATTTAACACTACATGAGCTAGTGCTTTGATTGTGATATTTAGAGTAAAGAAACTAATTTAACACTACATGACCCAGTGCTTTGATTGCGATATTTAGAGTAAAGAAACTAATTTAACACTACATGACCTAGTGCTTTAATAATGATATTTAGAGTAATGAAACGAAGTTAACACTACATGAGCTAGTGCTTTGATTGTGATATTTAGAGTAAAGAAACTGATTTAACACTACATGACCCAGTGCTTTTATTGTGATATTTAGAGCAAAGAAACTAATTCAACACTACATGACCTAGTGCTTTGATTGCGATATTTAGAGTAATGAAACTAATTTAACACTACATGAGCTAGTGCTTTGATTGTGATATTAAGAGTAAAGAAACTAATTTAACACTACATGACCCAGTGCTTTGATTGCGATATTTAGAGTAAAGAAACTAATTTAACACTATATGACCTAGTGCTTTGATTGCGATATTTAGAGTAAAGAAACTAATTTAACACTACATGACCCAGTGCTTTGATTGCGATATTTAGAGTAAAGAAACTAATGTAACACTACATGACCTAGTGCTTTGATTGTGATATTTAGAGTAAAGAAACTAATTTAACACTACATGAGCTAGTGCTTTGATTGTGATATTTAGAGTAAAGAAACTAATTTAACACTACATGAGCTAGTGCTTTGATTGTGATATTTAGAGCAAAGAAACTAATTTAACACTACATGACCCAGTGCTTTGATTGCGATATTTAGAGTAAAGAAACTAATTTAACACTACATGACCAAGTGCTTTTATTGTGATATTTAGAGTAAAGAAACTAATTTAACACTACATGACCCAGTGCTTTGATTGCGATATTTAGAGTAAAGAAACTAATTTAACACTACATGACCTAGTGCTTTAATAATGATATTTAGAGTAATGAAACGAAGTTAACACTACATGAGCTAGTGCTTTGATTGTGATATTTAGAGTAAAGAAACTGATTTAACACTACATGACCCAGTGCTTTTATTGTGATATTTAGAGCAAAGAAACTAATTCAACACTACATGACCTAGTGCTTTGATTGCGATATTTAGAGTAATGAAACTAATTTAACACTACATGAGCTAGTGCTTTGATTGTGATATTAAGAGTAAAGAAACTAATTTAACACTACATGACCCAGTGCTTTGATTGCGATATTTAGAGTAAAGAAACTAATTTAACACTATATGACCTAGTGCTTTGATTGCGATATTTAGAGTAAAGAAACTAATTTAACACTACATGACCCAGTGCTTTGATTGCGATATTTAGAGTAAAGAAACTAATGTAACACTACATGACCTAGTGCTTTGATTGTGATATTTAGAGTAAAGAAACTAATTTAACACTACATGAGCTAGTGCTTTGATTGTGATATTTAGAGTAAAGAAACTAATTTAACACTACATGACCTAGTGCTTTGATTGTGATATTTAGAGTAAAGAAACTAATTTAACACTACATGACCCAGTGCTTTGATTGTGATATTTAGAGCAAAGAAACTAATTTAACACTACATGAGCTAGTGCTTTGATTGTGATATTTAGAGTAAAGAAACTAATTTAACACTACATGAGCTAGTGCTTTGATTGTGATATTTAGAGTAAAGAAACTAATTTAACACTACATGACCTAGTGCTTTGATTGTGATATTTAGAGTAAAGAAACTAATTTAACACTACATGACCCAGTGCTTTGATTGTGATATTTAGAGCAAAGAAACTAATTTAACACTACATGAGCTAGTGCTTTGATTGTGATATTTAGAGTAAAGAAACTAATTTAACACTACATGACCCAGTGCTTTGATTGCGATATTTAGAGCAAAGAAACTAATTTAACACTACATGAGCTAGTGCTTTGATTGTGATATTTAGAGCAAAGAAACTAATTTAACACTACATGACCTAGTGCTTTGATTGTGATATTTAGAGTAAAGAAACTAATTTAACACTACATGACCTAGTGCTTTGATTGTGATATTTAGAGTAAAGAAACTAATTTAACACTACATGACCCAGTGCTTTGATTGTGATATTTAGAGCAAAGAAACTAATTTAACACTACATGAGCTAGTGCTTTTATTGTGATATTTAGAGCAAAGAAACTAATTCAACACTACATGACCTAGTGCTTTGATTGCGATATTTAGAGTAATGAAACTAATTTAACACTACATGACCCAGTGCTTTGATTGCGATATTTAGAGTAAAGAAACTAATTTAACACTACATGACCAAGTGCTTTTATTGTGATATTTATAGTAAAGAAACTAATTTAACACTACATGACCCAGTGCTTTGATTGCGATATTTAGAGTAAAGAAACTAATTTAACACTACATGACCTAGTGCTTTAATAATGATATTTAGAGTAATGAAACGAAGTTAACACTACATGAGCTAGTGCTTTGATTGTGATATTTAGAGTAAAGAAACTGATTTAACACTACATGACCCAGTGCTTTTATTGTGATATTTAGAGCAAAGAAACTAATTCAACACTACATGACCTAGTGCTTTGATTGCGATATTTAGAGTAATGAAACTAATTTAACACTACATGAGCTAGTGCTTTGATTGTGATATTAATAGTAAAGAAACTAATTTAACACTACATGACCCAATGCTTTGATTGTGATATTTAGTGCAAAGAAACTAATTTAACACTACATGACCTGGTGCTTTGATTATGATATTTGGAGCAAAGAAACTAATTTAACACTACATGAGCTAGTGCTTTGATTGTGATATTTAGAGTAAAGAAACTAATTTAACACTACATGAGCTAGTGCTTTGATTGTGATATTTAGAGTAAAGAAACTAATTTAACACTACATGACCTAGTGCTTTGATTGTGATATTTAGAGTAAAGAAACTAATTTAACACTACATGACCCAGTGCTTTGATTGTGATATTTAGAGCAAAGAAACTAATTTAACACTACATGAGCTAGTGCTTTGATTGTGATATTTAGAGTAAAGAAACTAATTTAACACTACATGACCCAGTGCTTTGATTGTGATATTTAGAGCAAAGAAACTAATTTAACACTACATGAGCTAGTGCTTTGATTGTGATATTTAGTGCAAAGAAACTAATTTAACACTACATGACCTGGTGCTTTGATTATGATATTTGGAGCAAAGAAACTAATTTAACACTACATGACCCAGTGCTTTGATTGTGATATTTAGAGTAAAGAAACTAATTTAACACTACATGACCCAGTGCTTTGATTGTGATAGTTAGAGCAAAGAAACTAATTTAACACTACATGAGCTAGTGCTTTGATTGTGATATTTAGAGTAAAGAAACTAATTTAACACTACATGACCTAGTGCTTTGATTGTGATATTTAGAGTAAAGAAACTAATTTAACACTACATGAGCTAGTGCTTTGATTGTGATATTTAGAGCAAAGAAACTAATTTAACACTACATGACCCAGTGCTTTGATTGCGATATTTAGAGTAAAGAAACTAATTTAACACTACATGACCAAGTGCTTTTATTGTGATATTTAGAGTAAAGAAACTAATTTAACACTACATGACCCAGTGCTTTGATTGTGATATTTAGAGTAAAGAAACTAATTTAACACTACATGAGCTAGTGCTTTGATTGTGATATTTAGAGCAAAGAAACTAATTTAACACTACATGACCCAGTGCTTTGATTGCGATATTTAGAGCAAAGAAACTAATTTAACACTACATGAGCTAGTGCTTTGATTGTGATATTTAGAGTAAAGAAACTAATTTAACACTACATGAGCTAGTGCTTTGATTGTGATATTTAGAGTAAAGAAACTAATTTAACACTACATGACCTAGTGCTTTGATTGTGATATTTAGAGTAAAGAAACTAATTTAACACTACATGACCCAGTGCTTTGATTGTGATATTTAGAGCAAAGAAACTAATTTAACACTACATGAGCTAGTGCTTTGATTGTGATATTTAGAGTAAAGAAACTAATTTAACACTACATGACCCAGTGCTTTGATTGCGATATTTAGAGCAAAGAAACTAATTTAACACTACATGAGCTAGTGCTTTGATTGTGATATTTAGAGTAAAGAAACTAATTTAACACTACATGAGCTAGTGCTTTGATTGTGATATTTAGAGCAAAGAAACTAATTTAACACTACATGACCCAGTGCTTTGATTGCGATATTTAGAGCAAAGAAACTAATTTAACACTACATGAGCTAGTGCTTTGATTGTGATATTTAGAGTAAAGAAACTAATTTAACACTACATGAGCTAGTGCTTTGATTGTGATATTTAGAGTAAAGAAACTAATTTAACACTACATGACCTAGTGCTTTGATTGTGATATTTAGAGTAAAGAAACTAATTTAACACTACATGACCCAGTGCTTTGATTGTGATATTTAGAGCAAAGAAACTAATTTAACACTACATGAGCTAGTGCTTTTATTGTGATATTTAGAGCAAAGAAACTAATTCAACACTACATGACCTAGTGCTTTGATTGCGATATTTAGAGTAATGAAACTAATTTAACACTACATGACCCAGTGCTTTGATTGCGATATTTAGAGTAAAGAAACTAATTTAACACTACATGACCAAGTGCTTTTATTGTGATATTTATAGTAAAGAAACTAATTTAACACTACATGACCCAGTGCTTTGATTGCGATATTTAGAGTAAAGAAACTAATTTAACACTACATGACCTAGTGCTTTAATAATGATATTTAGAGTAATGAAACGAAGTTAACACTACATGAGCTAGTGCTTTGATTGTGATATTTAGAGTAAAGAAACTGATTTAACACTACATGACCCAGTGCTTTTATTGTGATATTTAGAGCAAAGAAACTAATTCAACACTACATGACCTAGTGCTTTGATTGCGATATTTAGAGTAATGAAACTAATTTAACACTACATGAGCTAGTGCTTTGATTGTGATATTAATAGTAAAGAAACTAATTTAACACTACATGACCCAATGCTTTGATTGTGATATTTAGTGCAAAGAAACTAATTTAACACTACATGACCTGGTGCTTTGATTATGATATTTGGAGCAAAGAAACTAATTTAACACTACATGAGCTAGTGCTTTGATTGTGATATTTAGAGTAAAGAAACTAATTTAACACTACATGAGCTAGTGCTTTGATTGTGATATTTAGAGTAAAGAAACTAATTTAACACTACATGACCTAGTGCTTTGATTGTGATATTTAGAGTAAAGAAACTAATTTAACACTACATGACCCAGTGCTTTGATTGTGATATTTAGAGCAAAGAAACTAATTTAACACTACATGAGCTAGTGCTTTGATTGTGATATTTAGAGTAAAGAAACTAATTTAACACTACATGACCCAGTGCTTTGATTGTGATATTTAGAGCAAAGAAACTAATTTAACACTACATGAGCTAGTGCTTTGATTGTGATATTTAGAGCAAAGAAACTAATTTAACACTACATGACCTGGTGCTTTGATTATGATATTTGGAGCAAAGAAACTAATTTAACACTACATGACCCAGTGCTTTGATTGTGATATTTAGAGTAAAGAAACTAATTTAACACTACATGACCCAGTGCTTTGATTGTGATAGTTAGAGCAAAGAAACTAATTTAACACTACATGAGCTAGTGCTTTGATTGTGATATTTAGAGTAAAGAAACTAATTTAACACTACATGACCTAGTGCTTTGATTGTGATATTTAGAGTAAAGAAACTAATTTAACACTACATGAGCTAGTGCTTTGATTGTGATATTTAGAGCAAAGAAACTAATTTAACACTACATGACCCAGTGCTTTGATTGCGATATTTAGAGTAAAGAAACTAATTTAACACTACATGACCAAGTGCTTTTATTGTGATA
The DNA here is from genome assembly GCA_947284805.1 of Coleophora flavipennella. Taxonomy (NCBI): domain Eukaryota; kingdom Metazoa; phylum Arthropoda; class Insecta; order Lepidoptera; family Coleophoridae; genus Coleophora; species Coleophora flavipennella. The sequence goes on from OX369257.1 coordinate 18,981,769, forward strand.
TTTAGAGTAAAGAAACTAATTTAACACTACATGACCCAGTGCTTTGATTGCGATATTTAGAGTAAAGAAACTAATTTAACACTACATGACCTAGTGCTTTAATAATGATATTTAGAGTAATGAAACGAAGTTAACACTACATGAGCTAGTGCTTTGATTGTGATATTTAGAGTAAAGAAACTGATTTAACACTACATGACCCAGTGCTTTTATTGTGATATTTAGAGCAAAGAAACTAATTCAACACTACATGACCTAGTGCTTTGATTGCGATATTTAGAGTAATGAAACTAATTTAACACTACATGAGCTAGTGCTTTGATTGTGATATTAAGAGTAAAGAAACTAATTTAACACTACATGACCCAGTGCTTTGATTGCGATATTTAGAGTAAAGAAACTAATTTAACACTATATGACCTAGTGCTTTGATTGCGATATTTAGAGTAAAGAAACTAATTTAACACTACATGACCCAGTGCTTTGATTGCGATATTTAGAGTAAAGAAACTAATGTAACACTACATGACCTAGTGCTTTGATTGTGATATTTAGAGTAAAGAAACTAATTTAACACTACATGAGCTAGTGCTTTGATTGTGATATTTAGAGTAAAGAAACTAATTTAACACTACATGAGCTAGTGCTTTGATTGTGATATTTAGAGCAAAGAAACTAATTTAACACTACATGACCCAGTGCTTTGATTGCGATATTTAGAGCAAAGAAACTAATTTAACACTACATGAGCTAGTGCTTTGATTGTGATATTTAGAGTAAAGAAACTAATTTAACACTACATGAGCTAGTGCTTTGATTGTGATATTTAGAGTAAAGAAACTAATTTAACACTACATGACCTAGTGCTTTGATTGTGATATTTAGAGTAAAGAAACTAATTTAACACTACATGACCCAGTGCTTTGATTGTGATATTTAGAGCAAAGAAACTAATTTAACACTACATGAGCTAGTGCTTTGATTGTGATATTTAGAGTAAAGAAACTAATTTAACACTACATGACCCAGTGCTTTGATTGCGATATTTAGAGCAAAGAAACTAATTTAACACTACATGAGCTAGTGCTTTGATTGTGATATTTAGAGCAAAGAAACTAATTTAACACTACATGACCTAGTGCTTTGATTGTGATATTTAGAGTAAAGAAACTAATTTAACACTACATGACCTAGTGCTTTGATTGTGATATTTAGAGTAAAGAAACTAATTTAACACTACATGACCCAGTGCTTTGATTGTGATATTTAGAGCAAAGAAACTAATTTAACACTACATGAGCTAGTGCTTTTATTGTGATATTTAGAGCAAAGAAACTAATTCAACACTACATGACCTAGTGCTTTGATTGCGATATTTAGAGTAATGAAACTAATTTAACACTACATGACCCAGTGCTTTGATTGCGATATTTAGAGTAAAGAAACTAATTTAACACTACATGACCAAGTGCTTTTATTGTGATATTTAGAGTAAAGAAACTAATTTAACACTACATGACCCAGTGCTTTGATTGCGATATTTAGAGTAAAGAAACTAATTTAACACTACATGACCTAGTGCTTTAATAATGATATTTAGAGTAATGAAACGAAGTTAACACTACATGAGCTAGTGCTTTGATTGTGATATTTAGAGTAAAGAAACTGATTTAACACTACATGACCCAGTGCTTTTATTGTGATATTTAGAGCAAAGAAACTAATTCAACACTACATGACCTAGTGCTTTGATTGCGATATTTAGAGTAATGAAACTAATTTAACACTACATGAGCTAGTGCTTTGATTGTGATATTAATAGTAAAGAAACTAATTTAACACTACATGACCCAATGCTTTGATTGTGATATTTAGTGCAAAGAAACTAATTTAACACTACATGACCTGGTGCTTTGATTATGATATTTGGAGCAAAGAAACTAATTTAACACTACATGACCCAGTGCTTTGATTGTGATATTTAGAGTAAAGAAACTAATTTAACACTACATGACCCAGTGCTTTGATTGTGATAGTTAGAGCAAAGAAACTAATTTAACACTACATGAGCTAGTGCTTTGATTGTGATATTTAGAGTAAAGAAACTAATTTAACACTACATGACCTAGTGCTTTGATTGTGATATTTAGAGTAAAGAAACTAATTTAACACTACATGACCCAGTGCTTTGATTGCGATATTTAGAGTAAAGAAACTAATTTAACACTACATGACCCAGTGCTTTGATTGTGATATTTAGAGCAAAGAAACTAATTTAACACTACATGAGCTAGTGCTTTGATTGTGATATTTAGAGTAAAGAAACTAATTTAACACTACATGAGCTAGTGCTTTGATTGTGATATTTAGAGTAAAGAAACTAATTTAACACTACATGACCTAGTGCTTTGATTGTGATATTTAGAGTAAAGAAACTAATTTAACACTACATGACCCAGTGCTTTGATTGTGATATTTAGAGCAAAGAAACTAATTTAACACTACATGAGCTAGTGCTTTGATTGTGATATTTAGAGTAAAGAAACTAATTTAACACTACATGACCCAGTGCTTTGATTGTGATATTTAGAGCAAAGAAACTAATTTAACACTACATGAGCTAGTGCTTTGATTGTGATATTTAGAGCAAAGAAACTAATTTAACACTACATGACCTTGTGCTTTGATTGTGATATTTAGAGTAAAGAAACTAATTTAACACTACATGACCTAGTGCTTTGATTGTGATATTTAGAGTAAAGAAACTAATTTAACACTACATGACCCAGTGCTTTGATTGTGATATTTAGAGCAAAGAAACTAATTTAACACTACATGAGCTAGTGCTTTGATTGTGATATTTAGAGTAAAGAAACTAATTTAACACTACATGACCCAGTGCTTTGATTGTGATATTTAGAGCAAAGAAACTAATTTAACACTACATGAGCTAGTGCTTTGATTGTGATATTTAGAGCAAAGAAACTAATTTAACACTACATGACCTAGTGCTTTGATTGTGATATTTAGAGTAAAGAAACTAATTTAACACTACATGACCTAGTGCTTTGATTGTGATATTTAGAGTAAAGAAACTAATTTAACACTACATGACCCAGTGCTTTGATTGTGATATTTAGAGTAAAGAAACTAATTTAACACTACATGACCTAGTGCTTTGATTGTGATATTTAGAGTAAAGAAACTAATTTAACACTACATGACCCAGTGCTTTGATTGCGATATTTAGAGCAAAGAAACTAATTTAGTTTGAAATAACATAATTTACTAATTATCATATCCTGAAGTAGTTGCCGAGGGATCTGGGGAAAACTCATTTCCACTCACGCGCACGTTGGCGTCGCAACGGAGCAATGGATTGAAGTGATTTTTTAGTGTTACATTGTTTGAGGGGGTGGGAAGTGACATAGACTTTTAATCAGAATAGCCCAGTATAGTTCCTGAGAGAAAACTCATGTGCACGCTCGCGAGCCGCTTGTGACTCGCCCACCACTCACCTTCAAAAACAGTCCTAAAAACGATGTCCACGCGGGCGAAGCCACGGGCACAAGCTATAGTACCTAAATAATTATTACCGAGTTTAAAAACACTTCGTTGGTTTTATCTTCATTAATGCGTAAATATTAAAAAAGCATTTATTAAAAAGTACATGCCCAAAAATATTCAGTTAAGTTTTAATTTCATTAATTGTGGGCAAGCCAATTTTTTAATGTGTTTAAGTTTCTTTAAAACATTTAGAATAGATAGCCTTTAGGGCAGTAAAGTTTACGAGTCGTAGCGTAGACAGAAATCCCACTCGGTGGATCGACAACCTGGTGAGTGTCGCGGGAAACCGCTGGATGCGGGCAGCGTAGTACCCATAGTTGTAGAAAGCCTTGTGTGGGTAGGTTTTTGTCCAGCAGTGGACATCTATCAGCAAATAGGTAACCGACATAACTTACAGAATCGTTAAACTTTAGTGGCAGTGAGGCACAAAGCTTATAGAACAGATGGTCGTTGGGGTTGTAAAGTTCTTGAGTGGTAACTGCGCACTGGAAGAATTAGCGTAGGTAGACCTCCCACTCAATGGACCGAAAACCTGGCGAAGGTCACAGGGAACCACTGAAAATCATCGGGGGAGGCTTTTGTCCAGTATTCGATGGCTTTCTACTGATATGACAATGATGATAAGCTATGTGTGATTTTTTTTTAAACCCTTGTACTTTTTTCAATGGCGCCTATTCGCGAGTATACTAAATTTGATTTCAGGTCTATTTCTACTATAATATCTATCAATCAATTAATTCAGGCCTTCCTCGGTTATACACATATTGTAGAAATATCTCAAGTTACATAATTTAGCTCCTACACAAAGAAGATATTTTAGCGAACAAGGAAGTGTGTGACTAATTAAAATGAAACGTGCTTGAAAGATTTCTTTTTATTCTAAAATTGGGAAGCAATATATACCTTGTACTTGTAAGGTAATCAATAGAGTATTCTGAATCAATATAAATTACAAAAAAAGAATCTATTTATACTACGAGTAAGTAAGTACATTGTAATTATACACCTAGATTAAATCAGAAAAAACTTAGAAAAATAATTGGCATTTTAGGTTTTTCCATTATTACAGCTTGACTTTTACTTTGGGGCCAGATGACCATGTATGACTTGTCCCAAAATATTTATTTATTTATATATTTTGGTTGGGAAAATTGATTATTTAGCATGACAAACGCTTTTAAACTACATGTAATTAATCAATATTATTAATCACTACAACTCCTACTAATAAGTGCTCAAACAAAAGAAATTAAAAAAAAACTTTTGTTAATTATTTCCTGAAAGTACTATGAGATTAATTATGATTAATAACGCTAGATCTGCAAAATATGATAAAGTAATTTAGAGAAACCTGTAAATTGCTCATGATCTGTTATCATTACTTTTTAACGCTGTGTAATTAAGTAGCTGTTGGTTTTCTAAATAAATGAAAATAAGAAAAATAAAATAAAATATGTACATAGTAATTGATCAATGAATATTGGAATACTATGTGTTAGTGAAAAGTTTCTGTACATGATAATTCATAATTTTTCATTCATGCTTGGGGCAGTGGCCAAGACCACTCCTTTGGTAGGTAGACAGATTAGGATCTGGATTAACATATTACAAGTTACTTTTTTCCACGCTCGCGAGCCCCTTGCGGCTCGCACACTGCAAATTCTCGAAGACAGTCATAGAAACTATGTTCACGCGAGCGAAGCCGCTGGCAAGAGCTAGTGTAAATAAAAATTTAAATATTATACCTTTAAATACAAACATTATTGTAAAATTAACCCTAAGATTTAATCCATCACCATATCGGCCTAAATACGTCCACAGATGGACAAAGGCCCTCACCAACGATTTGCACAACGACTGGTCCTGCGCCGCCCGCATTTCGAGAACTTTACTACCCCAACGGCCATACGTTCTACGAGCCATATATCCCACCCAATGCCACTAAAGGTAAGCAATTCTGAGAGCTATGTTGGTTACTTTGGTTCTCCTACGGATCTCCCCGTTTCTGATTCGATCACGCAGCGAAGTCCCAGCATAGCACGCTTCATTTCCCTTTGAGTGAGCTTGGTCTTTCTCATGAGGCCCATAGATGCCCATAATGAGCGACCGTGTCTTTCATCACTGGCAACACCTTAGTCTTGAGTTACTGCGGTATTTGGGACGTGAAGATTTTACGAAGCTTCCCGAGCGCTGTTCAGCCGAATCGGATTCACCGATGGATCTGTTTTTCGAATTGGACCTGCCCACTGAAATTGGAATAATGTGGTTTTACCTAACTGGACTTTTTGCTGTACATTGTACATACAATAACTAAAACTTCTACTAGCTTTTTTGCGCAAGCAAAGTAGCTAAACTTAAAAAAAATGAAATTTGAACAAATGGTTTATGCAAGAGATTGTTTGAGTATTAGATAGTGTAGTGAAAATGGTTTAAAATAGAAAATAGTACCCAGGAAAGACCTGCTACATTATACGTAGAATTTTGGGTTGCGTCAGGCAAACGGTGGTATCATGGAAAAAGGAAAATTAAGGTAAAAGTTAAAGAATATCAAAATATGTCAGAAGACGCTTTTTATAATTTTCTTCTCATTTTTCCGGCTAGCCAAAAACCGAACCAAACAGATTTTATTTGTGACGGAAAAGTAATCCTTATTCCTGTATTCCTGTTCACTTTAGTGGACCGATGGGACTCTCCGATACTGGGGCGCTGGATACGGCTGAACGCAGTCAAGTAGAGACCGGCGTTGCCCCTGTGGCGGGCGGCTCCATCGAGACCATCTCAATTGTTTCATATATTCCCATTGTTTTTTACTAACACTAGTTTATAAGTACCAATGTTACTAACCAATTATGGACTATGTCTGAAATAAATACTTATTATTATTATTATTAACATTAACCAGCACATTCTCTTAGATGTAAATTTTAACAATTTAATTAGTTAAATAACATTCATTCTGTTCTCTCCATTCTAAATTGAATAATACTCCAAATAGCTTTACCAAATTTGTACAGGAAGCAATCGCTTGCATTTCACGCCAATATCTGAAAATTAATAAGAGCTATGCGCATTCCAGATCTCACAAATAACTTCGAGTTTCAGCCAGATTGAGTGGGGGACTGACATATTTCCCAGTTCTTCTCTGTTCGCATATTGATCACTCGAATATTGATCAGTCGAATATCTCAAGCCGAATCCGCGGTGCCAGATGCTCACTGGAAATTACTTTCGAATAAAGCCGGTGGAGTTGTTTCACTTGTCTAAGTACTTACGCAGGCACCTGCTCCTAGATGGGGCTGGGTAAGTTTTTATCACGCTTTTATTAGCTTCACCTGTATGTTTGTATGTAACCGACCTCTTTGGACTCGATTTTGACCCATTTTAAACGGATAGATTTAATTCAAACTATGTAGACCTATCAAGAATCAGTGACAATATAATAATTTCATAACTTTGAACTAAAATATAAAAATAAATAGAGTTTAAAAAAACTAAAAAACACGCTTTAAAGCACTTTGAACTAAAAAGTAAAAAAATAATTCTTAATATAAGTTGAAAATAATAATTCACAAATTAATAGTATTATTGTGAAAAAGTGTGGGTTGCTCGATAGACGAAAAATATGGCACAGAGCGCCCCACGCTTTTTCACAATAATACTAGTAATTTGTTAATTATTATTTTCAACTTATATATAAAAAAATATTTTTTACTTTTTAGTTCGAAGTGCTTTAAAAGCGTCTTTTTTAGTTTTTTTAAACTCTATTTATTATTATTTTTAATCCACAATGTGTAACCTAAACTGCCTATTGTCAAAACTAAAATGGACAGGTCATGAGTTGAGCCGTATGCTTAGAAATAATGACTTAATTTTAAATAAAAAACCTAACTACTCCATAGTGCCAACAGTAGTAAAAACGTGTATTTGTGGACTATGAAAAAGCCTTTGATTCAGTCGAAACCTGGGCTGTGCTACAGTCTCTCCAGCGGTGCCAAATTGACCATCAATACATCGAGGTGTTGTAGGGTCTGTAAAAAAACGCCACCATGTCGGTTCGCCTCCAGGAGCAGAACTCGAAACCTATCCAGTTGCAGCGAGAGGTTAGACAGGGAGACGTTATATCTCCGAAACTATTCACCGCCGCCCTGGAAGATGTTTTCAAGCTTTTGGACTGGGGTGGACTCGACATCAATATCAACGGCAAGTATATAACTCACCTCCAATTTGCTAACGATATCGTGGTCATGGCTGAGACTATAGAAGTCCTAAACACAATGCTCGAAGGCCTCAGTAAAGTTTCTCAACAAGTGAGTTTTAAAATGAACATGGACAAGGCTAAAATAATGTTAAATGTCCGTGTTGCATCCACCCCTCCAAAGGTTGGAGACTCTACACTGGAAATTGTTGACTAATATGTAAACCTGGGACAAACAGTCTAGCTAGGTAGGTTCAACTTCGACGAATCCAACTCGGCTGGGAAGCGTTCAGAAAGCTTCGCAATATCTTCACGTCCCAAATTCCGCAGTGTCTCAAGACTGAGGTCTTTGACCAGTGTGTGTTGTGTGTGTTGCCTGTGATGACATACAGAACTGAGACATGGTCGCTTACTATGGGCCTCATAAGAAGGCTCAAGGTTACCTAAAGGGCAATGAAGCGCGATATGCTCGGAATATCCCTATGCGATCGAATCAGAAACGAGGAGATCCGCAAGAGAACTAAAGTAACGACAAAGGTCACAGGATCGCTAAACTGAAGTGGCAGAGGGTAGGGCAAATAGTTAGTATAACAGATGACCGTTGGGGCAGTGCAGTTCTCGAGTGGCAACCACGCACCAGAAAATGTAGCTTAGGCAGGCCTCCCACGCGGTGGACCGACGACCTGGTGAAGATCGCTAATTCCTTGAGGGCGTTCCATTCCAGCAGTTGTCCAGCAGTAGATGTTTTTCGGCTGATATGATGACAATGATGATAATTGGGGAACTGGCTATCTTATTTTCAAGCCAGAACACATTTATAGTGTTAACAATAATAATGTTTGACGGCAAGACTTAGATAATGTCTGGAAGAGATCGCTTGTTAGCGATAAGACCGCCTATATGTACAACTTCCTTAATCATTGTATCTTTTTTTTTCTCTTATGTTGTGCAATAAAGTGTTTTCAATCAATCAATCAATATGGTGATAGCTAGCCAGACTGCCTTTGAAAATGCCCTACCACCAATCAAACTGAGTCTTACAAAGTTCCGGGAATCAAAACCGCGACCTTCTGATTTGAAGCTAAAGGACTAAGCCATTACGTCACGGAGGCGGTTATAATTAATATTTCGGATTTGTATTAACCCTTAACTTCCTGCCCGCGGTCACCGTGACTCCGGCGAATTTTTTAATTTAAATTTTTCCGTTAAATGGCTACGTGCGTTGACGTGCGTCTATGTACCTTTTCTACTCGTCGGTCGGTATCGCGCAAGTGCTCGGCGAGGCTACAAGTGCGAGCGTTTAGCTTGAGTTAGTAAAAAAAAAATTTGTCATGAAAAATTGTGAACTTTACCTTTTAAAATTTTTTATGAAACGTTCATAATTTAAGTATGTTTATAATTTTTTTTTATTAAAATATTTATAGATAATAAGAAAAAGTGAAAATTGCTATAATTTTAACTTCCTATTTTGATTGACCTCATTTTCTGAAGATGATATTTATTTTGAGTGAAATATTTCTGCATTCAAGTTATTGTCATTTCAAAGAAGAAAATGTTGTGCTATTTAGTTTTTTTTTCAATAATAGTATGATTACAATCTTAAAATGCGTTTCATTTATTGTTTGTTACATTATTGACACGTATTACATAAAAAAACACGGTTTTAATGTGGGAGTCACTGTGACCGCGGGCAGGTAGTTGCGTTATCAATATAAGTGGTAGGAACTTAAGGGTTAATAAAATTGAATGAACCCTCGATTAAACTCACCTAGTAAGTGATGATACCAAAGATGAAAGTGAGGTTACCAACGCAATAGAGAACAGACCATCTCAACACATCACTGCTGGTAACACTGATGTTTTGTGGCAAGAATTTGAGAGTTAACTAGGTGGCCCAGAAAATACCACCAAACTATGTCCTAGAAGCTGGGACCCCGTAGGAAATCGAACCCGCAACCTCTAGGAGTGAAGCTGGACTAACCACCACGCCATAGGGCCGGATAAAATTTGATCCTAGACCCTTACATTAATTGTCCCAGCCCCTTATCATAATTTGTCCAGCAGTAGCGTAGCCATACAAATCCTCTCTAAACATTTTTTTTGTGAAAACGGATTTAAAGGAATTATACATTTCTAGATAGATTTGTAATGTAAAACGTTACCTAAATCAAAATTTTAATATAAATCAATAAAACCGTTTTCGATAAACCAATTTTAAAAAGGTACTAGTTTTTCCCGCGGCTTCGCCCGCATCGATGTCGACGATTCGCTAGGCGAGCCGCAAGTGGTTTGCGGTATTTTATATATAACCTACCTGGGCGTGCTCGTAACAAATTTACGAAGGTTTAACGCAATTAGATGAACAGCATGACAGCGTTTTTTTATATATTAGAAATTTATATAAGAAGTGCGTACCTACGTCAAGAAACAAGGTTTTAGTAGAAATAAATATGCTAACCAATTAAATTTAAAAAATTAAAACTCGACTGCTTAAAATGTGTTCCATGTCACTCACGGGATCAAAGCAAATCTAACGACACCTAGCACTCCGAAATCCATCAAGCGGTTAAGGCTACAGACTCAGCCAAATAGACATATATACATACCATATACCCTGAAATAAGTATCTTATCTTCGTGATGGGGGCTGCAGTCGCTGCGACACTTCGACCCAAGGGGATCTTTTAAAACAATTAAGTAAAATTGTATTCGCTACCCACTCGAAGACCTGTATTCGAGCGCGGCGCGCTGCCCGACTCTACGTAGCATTGCCTACGCCACCGCCGTAGTACGGCTACGAAGCTACGAATATATTTCACGGTTTTCCACAAAATAGGAAAACTCTGTATATCGATAAATTAACTCGCTTAACGCTTCATTTGATTTCTAGTTTTCCTATGGAGTAATGTACCCCGCGCGATGAGGAATTAAAATTCAATATAAGAACAAAATTATTTCAAACTAGCATGTAGCTTCGTATTAAAGTAATTTTTAAAGTAAATTATCAATATGTACTTTTCGTCGTCACAACGCCTCCACCGCTGGGGCACAAGTTTCTTCCCAAAGCAGGTAAGATTAGGCCAAGTCCTCGATACTAGTACCCTGTTGTAGGCCTAGTAGCGAAACCCACTCTCAGAAGTTTTCTACACCGCCTTTATGGCATCTAATATGGCACGGAAAAACACATTAAGCCGTTGGATTAGTAAGATGGAAATCCTTAAGCCATATTAGATGCCTTATAGGCGGTGTGGAACTGAGAGTGGGTTTCGCCACTGGCCCTATAACAGGGTACTAGTATCACAGACTTGGCCTTATCTTACCTGCTTTGGGAAGAAACATGTGCCCCAGCGGTGGAGGCGTTGTGACGTGAGGCGTTCAATTTACCTGGGGTAATGACCGTGCTTCAGGCCAGTTAACCTGCGTGATCGACTCAACCTCGCAAGTCGTACTAAGCAACGACCACTAAAGTATTATTTCAAGCGGGCACAAAAAATACACATTGAAAGTTTGTGATATATTTTTATTTTAAAATATTATCATTAAATGATATCAACATCTTAGAGTTAACATTGATAAATAGAGCTGCTTTCGTGGCGTCGAATGAGTTTAACATTACATTTTGTGTTACAATTCAATATTAACGATTGTCAAATGTTATTGTCAATTAATATTCAATATTTAGTAAATACAAACATTACAAACTCAAAATCATTTTGATATTTTCTTTAATATTAGGTGACCTTTTATAGATTTTTCATACAGCAGATCGACTGATCAATTGTTGACATTTTGTATGGGAAGTTTTTTTTTGATTCGATTGTAAAAGTTCTTTGGGAAAAGTTCAGTTTCATGAATTAAATCTACAATTTGTCGTTTACAGCTAATAAAAAGTCAATCAGTATAAGTTTAGCATAGTAAAAATAATCAATTACATACATATATCGATTGATTTAAAAACTTCGTTTCTATTCTAAAATATTTTCATTATCATTTTTAAATAAATACGTTTAAATTACTTAACGGTAAGCTATGTTAATGTACTGTTTAATATATAACATTTAAATTTCTACTTCTACAATATCGTGATATAAAAAATCCACCAACTACCTCCGTAACTACATATCTCTACATTAAATTCTTTCTCCTCATTTACTTTTTTTACTATTTTATTCAAGTTCAGTGAGGATTCCACACGCCACGTTCAATCCTCATACATCCTCACGTAAAGGGCACAGAGGCACACAAAGAAATGTCGCAATAGTGACATTCCCTGTAATTAATGTTTTAAAATTTGAAACCCTTTTTTCTTAAACATTATTTATAGGAACGTAAGTTTACATAACAGAGATTAGTTTTAGGTATAAATCAACCTTTGGCATGTGTTTGGAAATTCCTTGTTACGTTCGTTTACCCTAAGGACATTCCTTGTTACGTGCCTTTACACTAAGGACATTCCTTGTTACGTGCCTTTACACTAAGGACATTCCTTGTTACGTGCCCTTACCCTAAGGACATTCCTTGTTACGTGCCTTTACACTAAGGACATTCCTTGTTACGTTCCTTTACACTAAGGACATTCCTTGTTACGTGCCTTTACACTAAGGACATTCCTTGTTACGTGCCTTTACACTAAGGACATTCCTTGTTACGTGCCTTTACCCTAAGGACATTCCTTGTTACGTGCCTTTACACTAAGGACATTCCTTGTTACGTTCCTTTACACTAAGGACATTCCTTGTTACGTGCCTTTACACTAAGGACATTCCTTGTTACGTGCCTTTACACTAAGGACATTCCTTGTTACGTGCCTTTACCCTAAGGACATTCCTTGTTACGTGCCTTTACACTAAGGACATTCCTTGTTACGTTCCTTTACACTAAGGACATTCCTTGTTACGTTACTTTACGCTAAGGACATTCCTTATTACGTTCCTTTACGCTAAGGACATTCCTTGTTACGTTCCTTTACACTAAAGAGATTCCTTGTTACGTTCCTTTACACTAAGGACATTTCCTAGTTTTGAACCTGTAACGTATGTTATGAATAATCGATGCTACGAAGGACTGTGATTGTATTTGCGCTTTTTAGCTTATGCCATTTAAAAATATGCGCGAAAAACTAAGTGTTGCCATACTCGGTTCAAAAACGACTCATGTGTGACATTTCTTGTTATGCCCCTGTTACCCTTCAAGTTTAACTAGCCGAATATTATATGAGTACAATACACTATTCGGAAGACATAAATTCATTATTACAAGTTAATCAAATATAACAATTTCGTTAAAATTTACAGTCTAATGTAACTTATATTTTAAAAATTAATAAAATTAAATATCGACAAACATTTATTGTATTTCAAATTTCCTAAGTTGTGCTATGGACGGATCGTATCGAGTAAAAGATACAAACCGTCCAAACTCTATATCATCTGAGGTTGTTCTAGAGCAGTGTTTCCCAACCTGTGGTAGTATGGGGGTCCGCAGCCTTATCTCTGGACCATTTAACAATTCTTACTAATATTATAAATGTAAAAATGTGTTTGTTTGTTTGTTACCTTTTCACGCTTCAACACCTTGACCAATCTTTATGAAATTTGGCATGCAGGTATCCTGTGTCACGGGGAAGGACATAGGCTACTTTTTATCCAGGGGAAATAGCATAATATGATGCAGTTCCTGAGGGAACTGAAAAAATACTCGATTGTTGTGATTTTTTGCACAGAGATGGTTGAGTAGGTGGGAAACGACATAATTTAAGACAGTCATTAAAACGATGTCCACGCGGGTGAAGCCGCGGAAAAAAGCTAGTATGAAATAAATAATACCAAAAGTCTCGTAATCGCTACGCTTACTTACATTGGAATCCGATTTGAGATTACGATGACGTAGAACCGAATATCAGTAATTTAGTTGCAAAAAGCAACACCAACCTTCACATTAAACTATTATTTATAATAAAAGTATTTTTTGTATATGTAATATTCAAATAAATGGTCATTAAATATTTTTTTAAATGCTTGATTTCCTAGGGGTCCGTGGCTGAAAAGGTTAGGAAACGCTGTTCTAGATATTTCAACCAATAAAGCCACTTTCAGTTGCCGATAACGGTTTTGCGGAAACCGGCAATTTGTATTTTAGGTAGACGTTATTAACATTGATCTAGGTAAAGATGTAGTTATTTAAAAACTTCAGTCTATCATTTGTCCAGTCGTACATTGTCGTTGTGGTTGATTCATGTCATTTGTAACACAGCATGAATCGAATCCGAAGTGAGGAAACCCGTAGATGATGATAAGCCAGATAAAATGGCAATCTAGAGGTAGGCCATATAAATAATATGGGGACTAAAGGTCCTCGAGTGGCGATCGCGGGCCGGAAGACGTAGTTTTAGGTAGACTTCTGCCGGATGTGGTGATCGAGCGAGGCGTGCAAGCCGCCAGGAGGCATATGGTTCAGATTCAGTGGAAAGCCTAGTGTCTGAGATGGGGACGATAATTATGTCGATGATAAGGACCATAAATAACAATAAATGTTAAAAAATAATAACTGTCATTAACAAAATGTCATGGGAATATCTTCACATGTTTTTAAAATCTAATTCATAGCATTTGAATCAGATACAAGAGGATATTCCCCACTTTTTAACGCACTTCAAAAACGAAGAATGTTCTCAATTCGACAGTATACACATTTATGTTACGCGTTATCTTTTTTTATTTGAAAGATCGTATCTTGTTGTTTCATCATCATCATCATATCAGCTCATATATACATCCCCACCAAGGGGCTCAAGCCTACCCTGAATTAGGGTGATCGGGCCTAAGTCGACCACGCGGGCCCAGTACGGGTTGGTCGACTTCACACATAACCTTCAAGTTTTTTCGCAGGGGTGTGCAGGTTTCCTTCACCGTAAGAGCGTCGGATAAACGTACATATAAAATCAAAATTCGAAAACACATTGGTACGTGGCAGGACTAAAACCACGACCTCCCGGATAGGAGGTAGCGGCCCTTGCCGTTGCGCCACCGACGCGTGTTGTCTCATATATATTTTTTTTCTACTTAAGATTTTTCTTTTACAGGAAATCAATCTCACTTAAAAAATATATAACTTACCATCAGGTTAGATAATGCCATGGGCTTACTAATCGTGAATAAAACTAATATAAAAATATAGCAGAATTATGACAGTTTTTTGCGATAGAAGTTAGTAGTTTTTAAAGTGTTTAGCGTTTTCGATTATCCTAAGTACCATAGCTGACCCTTAATAGTACTACGATAAAAATCTTTGAAATTAATAAGTACTTCAATTAATAAATAAATAAATTAATAAAAACATACATATTAACGTTGGTCTCTAAAACCTTAAAACTCTGCATGACCTCGATCTACTTCCACAAAAGTCTTATTGTCATAATATTATATAAAATAGTTTTAATTACTAAGCTTTTATAAATATCGATTACACGTTGCTATATACAAACTTTATCATATATTTTTTTAAATCATTACTGCAGAAATGATTATGTTTCAATAATACATAGGCAAGTTATATTCTAATAAAAACTTACAATACACAATTCATATTACATACAAAATGTTATAGCTGTCTGATATGACTGGATGTGATATTCAAAATCTACTTCATACAATTCTTTAGCAAATGAGAACTATTAAAAACTTACAACAGCTACCATCAATTAACCTACTCTCTGACACAATGGTTAGTTCATTAGCTTAACATCGGGAGGTCGCGGGTTGGATTCTTGGCAAAATCTAGTTAGATTAAAAAACGAATTATTAAGTTTTGTGTGACTCGGTTTGGTTGGTGGAAGGGTTTTTTCT
Organism: Coleophora flavipennella; assembly: GCA_947284805.1. Lineage (NCBI taxonomy): Eukaryota > Metazoa > Arthropoda > Insecta > Lepidoptera > Coleophoridae > Coleophora > Coleophora flavipennella. The sequence goes on from OX369257.1 coordinate 18,997,374, forward strand.
AAGCCCGCCTGGCTATCTACCACCATTTTTTCTAAGTCTTGCCATTGATGTGTCCCAATTTGAAGATAAGATAGCCAGTTCCCCATTGCGTTGGGAAATCTTCGTATGCCCGATTCCATCTTTAGCATCATCTTCGCTTACCATCAGGTGACATGATGTCAAAAGCTTACCAATAATAAAAATAATAATAATTGAAGTAAATTAAGACAAGATTCGGCTTACCTTAACCCAAACTTTATTGTCTTTATTTTCAATTTTAAGGCTGAAATTATTTAACTTATCCATAATATCGACGCTTATTTGTATAAATACAACAATCTCAACATTACTAATCGATATTCAACAGCCATATTTCCATAACTACCTTTACTGCTAATCAATAAAAATATGTTATAAATAAGTCCAAGAAGTTTTATTGATACAGTAGAAGTTTGATTAACAGGGCCACTAGCGCGAGCCACGAGAGGGTTGCATGGGTGGCCCTGTTGAAGATGACGAAGGGTTGCGGTGGGCCCGAGGGTCGCACTTTCTGGCGTTCCGTTCGCTGTGCGTACTCGTTCTGAGTACTGTTAGCGCTGACAGAGCCCACGTTCACATTGTAAAAGTTCAGCGCGTTATTCAGCTCAGCCTGCCGCAGCTCCGAGTCTATAGCGTTCTGGTTGTGTTGCTTCTTCGGGAGTCGCTTTGGCGGCCGCGTGGGTGCCACGGTGGTCGTCGTCGGTGGTGGCTTGGGAGTTGTCGTCGTTGTCGTCGTTGTGGTCGTGGTTGTGGTCGTCGTCGTGCGCTGCGACTCTGCTGAACACGTGAAGATAAAGATTACAATTCACACAACAACTTTACGAACAATTCTTGTATCTTTATTTATTTCTATTGGTATCGGTACATTGGCCGTCCGGATTCGAACAGGGACCTCTGGTTAGAATCCAGAAGGCCAATGTACCGATGCGACCTTTGAGTTACCGATGTGGTTTAAAGACAAATAACATCGATGAAGTAAACATCTAATTTCTTTGAATTACTAAGCGATCAATTTCGGAACTTTTGTTAATATCAACAATAATTTTAAATTCAAAGTACATTATTAATTCAGGGAATCGTAGGTAACTGTACAACACGATCTCTTTGATTTAGTTGTCGAATCTCCCTGGAGATGACTTTTCATTACGAATTTTCTTTGTAAGGGGCTATAATAGATTACATTTTAGAATGCTCACCTTTAAGCATGATAACTCCACCCGCCCTGCCGTATCCGTTGATGGCCGAGCAAGAATATTCTCCGAAGTCACTTTTTTTCAACCGCGTGATGGTCAAGTTCATCATTAGGGTGTACTCGTTGAGTGTGTCCTCAGATATGATGTATTTTGAGCTGTTCAGCAGCTTGCCACCTAAGGATAGATGACAAAATATTTTAAGGAATTAATTTGGAATTTTATTATAATGCCTTTGCGATACGGTAGTTGTTTTAGTTCGAAGATCTTTGAAGCAAGGGAAATTTTATGCATAAAATTGGTTTATCAACGATAATTTGAAAGGCCCTATTTACCCTATTTACGGTAAAGGGGCTTGAAAAACCTAGAACCTGAGAGACAGAGCGTTGCTCGGAATCTCCTAGGCTTGTAGCGCCATCTACTGTTAAGTAGCTAAGTTAAGCTTAGTTAAGTTTTCTAAATTCCAAGTTTATAAGTGTAATTGCTGAGAAAATCATTGACACAAAAAATAATACTTTCAGTGTGAAAACTAAATTTCTCCTAATAAAGTAAAACGGTGCCTTAATAAAAAAGTATCAAAATCATTAGAGCCGTTTCCGAGAAGAAAGAAGAAAAAAACAGTAAAGAAGTTGAAAAACAAGAGTTCTTGTTGCTTCTCTGGGAACAGGTATAACCATCTAATCAATTTATCTATATAGCCTTTCTAATGAGCAACAGCTTTGTAATATTCACCTGTTTGGGATCTCCCGCGTTGCCAGGTGTTGAGAGACTTGGGCGAGGCCTCGACGCGGCACTGCAGCGTCACCTGCAGGTCAACAGCACGGAGCACCACTGGGCTCACCACCCTCAACGAAGGCTCGACTGATGGATGAAAGGGATTGTAAGTTAGGTACTTGTGAAAACTGGTTATAGAAACTTCTTCATTAAAGCTTTAAAGATCCTAAAGATATTAGCAGCTTTATTCATGTCAGTATAAATTTCGATCGAAACTACACTGAAATAACGTTCATAATTAGTGCGCACCGTGACTTGGTTGTTACGACTACCTTTGTGAGCAATATAGGTATATATTTTTTTTTATTCACAATTGGTAAGCCCTTGACAACATCTCACCTGGTGGTAAGTGACGATTTTGCTGAAGATGGAAGCGGGCTTATCAAGATTCCCCAACGCAATGGGGAACTGGCTATCTTATCTTCATGCCTAGAGCTATATATTGCTATTCATATTCCTAGGAATGTAGAGCTACATTCTGTGAAACGCATGAAATGTATAGTTGAATCACATGACTCCCTACTATAAGATATCAAGAAAACTACAAGTAATATTTCATTATCAACAATTTCTGATTCGATTGCGCATAGCTTGCTCCATCGCCCTTTGGTTCACCTTGAGCCTTCTTATGAGGCCCATAGCACATCCTGGACACTTCATACAACGAGCCAGAAATGACATTTCAAAAAACGAATGACGGAATATACAAAATAGCTGCAAAATCCTATACGTATGACAAACAAACTGTAACCAATTGGAAGTAGGCAGGGCATATAGCTCGTAGAACAGATGACCGTTTGGGTAGTAAAGTTTTCGAGTGGCGGCCGCTACCGTAGCGTAGGTAGGTGTACCGAAGATCTGGTAAAGGACCGTGGTCGTCGTGGAAATCCTTGGGGGAGGCCTTTTGTCCAACAGTGGACTTCTTTCGGCTGATATGAAGATGCTGAAACAATTTCTGTCAGATGGGACTACAATCGAAGATGTTAGAATTTTTTTTTTATTTCGAATGTATTCGACGGACCTAGTTTTTCCTACAACAATAAAAAAGAATGAATAAAATGAAACCTTAAGACATCTAGAACTAGGTAAACTTTACTTCGAGCTTCAATTGTCGGCCACCATCTTTGCCTGAGTTTCACTGGAGACGCTCAAAGTTAAGCGTTTCAGATGTGGTCAGCCAGCACCAGCAGCGTTATCAACATCATTTACCTATAGAGATTAATACTGACTATGTAAAGTTACGCTACGTATTCCGGTGCGCGGTCGCTACTCGAGAACTTTACTGCCCCAACGGTCGTCTATTCTACGAGCTATGTGCCCCGCCCACTGCCACTTAAGTTTAGCAATTCTGAGAGCTATTTCGGTTAATTTGGTTCTCCTACGGATCTCCTCGTTTCTGATTCGATCACGCAGGTCTCCCACTCGGTGGACGACAGACCTAGTGAAGGTCGCGGGAAGCCGCTGGATGCGGACAGCGCAGAACCGGTCGTCGTGGAAATCCTTGGGGGAGGCCTATGTCCAACAGTGGACGTCCTTCAGCTGATATGATGATGATGATGTAATGTTTGGTTTAAATAGTGTTAATGCAGTTATTTCAGAGTGAAATTAAGTTCTCAAATTACTCGCTTTGAACATATTAAGACCATTGAAACGCGCGAGTTCAGCTCAGTCGTAATTAAATTAGATTTTGACCTTGTTGAAAAGTAAGATTTTCAAGTGACATTCTCGATAAGCATAAATAGTTTAGTCGCTGGTATGTTCATTTCTTAACACTTACTATTACTACATAAGGAGGACTTGATTTAAACATCATCGTAGGGGCTATTTTCTATCAAATATAGGACATAAGATAAGGCCTTTGGATTATAAAACCGATCTAAAATATTGATTAACCGCCTCCGTAGCTCAGAGGCAAAGTTCACTGGCCTTACACAGGAGGTCGCGGGTTCGATTCCCGGCGGGGTCAATTGTAAGACTCGGTTTGGTTGGTGGTAGGGCATTTTCTAAGCCCGCCTGGCTAGCTAACACCATCTCATCGAAGTCTTGCCGCCAAATATCAATGTTGATATCATTGGTGTGTTCCGGCATAATGATAAGATAGCCAATTCCCCATTGCGTTGGTGAATCTTGGTGGGCCCGCTTCCATCTTCGGCGACGTCGTCACTTGCCACCAGGTGGGATGTTGTCAGGGGTTTACCAGTTGTGAATAAAAAAAATAAAAAATTGATGAAAATTGTTAACTGTAAATTAAAGAAACTTACAGTGTACGGAAACGTCGTACCGTCGACTCTTGGTGGGCGGCACGCCGTTGGCCGCTATGCACAGGTACGTGCCCATGTCCGTCCTCTGGAGGCTCCTCAGGGAGAGCGTGGACCCGACGTGGAACTCCATCACTGAACCAACAATGAGTATGTAGGGACACATTGTAATAAGAACGCTTACTATGCAATATGGAAATCCAGGCGCACGGCTACTAGCTAATGTCTAGCCAGTCGTTTCTCGTCGCGCGTCCGGAGTACACCCTGTATTCACTTGCTTCCAATAAACCTACTGGAAGATCCTTCTGATATTTAATTAATGAATAACCTCAAACCACCACTAAACTACCTAAAAGTACATCTTCTGAGAAAACTCATTCTACTAAACACATTGTCAGAAGACATATCTCTTTTCATGATGTAGGCTGTAAAGCTGTAATCTGTATAGATTGTCATGTATATTAGAGCATATGTTTTGAGTAGTCCACATACTGAGGTCAAGTGCGGATTGGTTGTAATAGAGGAAAATCATCAACGAAAGTTTACGATACGCTTACTTTGAGTTTACTATCTGAATAGCAGATTTTTTATTCATGCCTGACAATAGTTTTCCAGGCTTGCATTATAACAGCTAAACTTAAGTGGCAGTTGGCGGGGCACATGGATCTTAGAAGAGATGGGTGTGAGGGGAAAAAAGTTCTCGCTCCGGAAAGTGTAGCATAAGCAGGCCTCCCACTCGGTGCACCAATGACCTGGTGAAGGTTGCACACAGCATCTGGTTACTAGTAGCACAGGACCGGCGGTTGTAGAAATCCTTGGGGAAGGCCTTTGTCTGATATTATGATGATGACGATGACATACAGAGTGTAAAAAGACCACTCCCAGAAACATGAAAGTTCCATCATGCTACTAAACAAACCGTCGTATTTTTTTTTGACTTTTCATACAAATTGATCACGTGATTAGCCAGCTTACTATGGAGAATCTATTTTTTTTTGTATTATACAAAGGCACTTTTGTAGACAAAATTTATTTTCGTGACACTATCTCTCGTAGCACTGTCTGGACCTTGGGAAAATAGGCTGTCATTATCATTGCTTAGGATCGAATATTCCGAACGTTGCTCAAATAAGATTTATCGGCGAACCTATCCTATCATCTATCCATCAAATCAGAAAATAGTCCTTCTTGGAAGTGCGTGCGTAGCTTAAGCTGTGTGGAGAGGACACTTTGATTAAATGTACCTAAAATATTCTAACTAATATTTGATATGCGAAAGATGATGTCCGTTTTGGAATCGTGTGCATGGGGCGTTTGCTAAATACTACACATTTTGAAGCGGGATCTCTACATATAAAATTGGAAAACTTTTGATCCATTATTTTTTTGAAACGGCAAAACAAATTGGGAATTTTGATACAAAGTTAACGAAGCAGCTGATCGATTTGTATACTAAAAAGTACAAAAAAGAATTAAGTGCGCTTGTTTGTTTGTTGGTCCTTCTTTAAGGTCGCACCGCAGCAACGCATTTTCTGGACAGAGATAGTTGACGAGATAGGATGTCTACTTTTTATTTTATTATACACAGTTCCTGGGAGAACTGAAAAACGAAATCTTTTTGTTGATTTCTCTCACTTTAAAACAGGACAACTGGTTGACGTGATTTTTTAATCAAAGATAGTTGAAGAGGTGATAGGGACGCAAACTATTATCATCGTCAGTAGCGTGACATCGTTATCCGAATTTAGTAGCACGACCGACACAGCTCCCAAAAGGTCTGGATAAATCTTAAGATGTAGTTTTTATTTGCTTTATATTTATATTTTTAAATATTTATATTTATATATCCTTACTAATAATATTATAAACGTGAAAATGTGTTTGTTTGTTACCTTTTCACGCTTCAACGCCTTAACCAATCTTAATGAAATTTGGCATACAGGTAGCCTGTGTCACTGGAAAGGATATAGGTTACTGTTTACTGCGTAAAAATAGCATAGGCCGATGCAGTTCCTGAGGGAACTGAAAAAATACTCTTTTTTGGTTAATTTCTCTAACATCGCAACGGACCAATGGCTTGCTGTGATTTTTTGCACAGATATGGTTCAGGGGGTGGGATATGACATAATTTACTAATTAGCATATCCCGACATAGTTCCCGAGGGATCTGGGGAAAACTCATTTCCACGCTCGCGCACGTCAGCGTCTTTAAAACGGAGCGACGGATTGAAGTGATTTTTGTATAGAATTGGTTGAGAGGGTGGGAAGTGACATAGACTGCTAATCAGAATAGGCCGATATAGTTCCTGAGGGGTCTGGATAAAACCCATGCTCATGTCCACGCTCGCGGGCCGCTTGCGGCTCGCGCACCACTCACCCTCGAAGACAGTCATAAAAACGAAGTCCACGCGGGCAAAGCCGTGGGCAAAAGCTAGTAATAATATAAATGTGTAAATGTGTTTGTTTGTTTGTTTATTTGTTTTAATGTTACGATTCTACACGATTCTACACCTCAACCAATCTTAACAAAATTTTGCATGCAGGCTACCTCCCAGGCTGTATCCCGGGAAAATAGCATAATCTGATGCAGTCCCTGAGGGAACAAAAAAATACTCTTTTTTTGGTTATTTTTATTTACCTCGCAACGGAACAATGTATTGTTTTGATTTTTTGCACAGAGATGGTTAAGGAGGTGGAAAACGAAATAATTTACTAATCACCTTAAAAGACGGTCATAAAAACGATGTCCATGTGGGCGAAGCTGCGGGAAAAAGCTAGTATTTATATATTTTAAGCCAAATTTACCTAAAGGGTGACCAAGATTCTCTTTTTTTAATATCTTATTGTGCCATCTACTAGGTTAGTAAGCTAAAATCAATTCATTAATTTGTTAGCCTATTGGTACCTCAATATCCTAGGAGATCGTGTATGAATGAAAACCTTCGAATAAGTAGTATGGCCTAACTTGCCGAGTTTGAGAAGAAAACTGGGCTCCAGCAGCTGGGCCTTTATGGGTATCATACCCATACTTCTTATCACAAATAAACCTTGACATCATCTCAGTTGATTAAACAAATTGCTCACCAAATAAAAAAAAATCTAGGTAAATTAAAAACAGCAAGTTTACATATCATTTGTGTTTGAACATTTTTAGGTAAAATATTAAAAATGTCCAAACACAACTGATATGTCAACATATAGCTAAAAAAAAAAGTAAAATATACTTGTGTCTGCATGCACAGTTCTTCCATATCTTAAAGTAGGAAGGTATACGAAATGTTATCATTATAATCATCATATCAGCAGAAAAACGTCCACTGCTGGACAAATGCCTCCCCCAAGGATTTCCACGATGACCGGTCCTGCGCTGCCCGCATCCAGCGGCTTCCCGCGACCTTCACCAGTTCGTCCATTACCGGCGCGAGAGGCCTGCCTACGCTACGTTTTCCGGTGCGCATTTGCCACTTGAGAACTTTACTGCCCCAACGGCCGTAAGTTCTACGAGCTATGTGCCCTGCCCACTGTCACTTCAGTTTAGCAATTCTGTGAGCTCTATCGATTACTTTGGTTCTCCCACGGATCTTCTCATTTCTGATTCGATCGCGTATGTGTGTGTTTTACTTCTATTCATAAGTCTCTCATTCCCTCACTCAATGGACAATTTTCTATATTAATGTCGGAACTCAACAGTGCTGTAAAACTGATCTTTGGCGGCAAGACATTGATAAGATAGTGGTAGCTAGGTGGTCTTACTACAATAATTTTTTTTATCCACTATGGTAAGCCCTTGACATAATCTCACCTTATAGTAAGTGACGATGATGCCGTAGATGGAAGTGGGCTTACCGAGATTCCCCAACGCAATGGGAAACTGGCTATTTTATCTTCAAGCCGAAACACATTAATGTTGGTAACATTGATGCATGGCGGCAAGACTTAGATAAGATGGTGGTAGTTAGCCAGGCGGGCTATGAAAATGCCCTACAACCAACCAAACCAAGTCTTACTCAGTTGACCCCGCCGGGAATTGAACCCGCGACCTCCTGATGTGAGGCTAATGGACTTAACTATTATGCAACCGAGGCGGTAAAAATTAGGTATCTGTGGTAATATTGGTACCTTACTCGACAGGCCAAATACAATTAAGGTTCGTTTCGTTTCTGGTATTCAACAGTTTTTCTGGGTTAAAAAATTATGTTACCTTTATCAAAGTCGCGGGTGATTTATTCGCCAGAAATTACATTTCAAAAAATGAGTGACGGAACAAACAAAATGGTGGTGAAATCCCATACGTTCGACAACCAAACTAACCAATCTGTATCAATCTGGGTGACGAGAGGGTGAGGTCGCAATCTAGAGAGCGGCAGGGAGTGTCCATACTGTATGTTAGTACTAATATATGTACTTTGGTAGCGGTAAGCTTTGAATTACAAATTTCAAACAACAGATGAGAAGTAGTCACCAGACTCATTGGCTAGTTTGAAATTGGCAAAGGCACTTGTTTGTATTTTATTTTTTTACGGGATACTACTTTTTACTATTTCTTCTTTGTCGTATCCTCATGGCTGAGGGACGTGACCATCGTGGGTCGCACGTGCCACCACAGCTCTCCAGGCCCTTGATTTTGAACTCTGTGTATATTGGCCTGCAGTGTAATTCCGCTCACTTCTTTTATCGTATCACTTTTTACTAAATGAATGACATCATCATCATATCAGCCGAAGGAAGTCCACTGCTGGACATAGGTCTCCCCCAAGGATCTCCACGACGACCGGTTCTGCGCTGCCCGCATCCAGCGGCTTCCCGCGACCTTCACCAGGTCATCGGTCCACCGAGTGGGAGGCCTGCCTACAATACGCTTTCCGGTGCGTGGTCGCCACTCGAGAACTTTACTGTGTCAACGGCCATCTGTTCTACGAGCAATGTGCCCCGCTCACTGCCACTTAAGTTCTAAATGAATGTTAATCTCCATAAACAAAAAAAACTACTTCAAACGAACTAGTCGCCACTACGATTTTTGAAGGTTCCTCTCGATTTCTCTGGGATGCCATCATCAGATCCTGGTTTCCTTATCACGGTACCACCCTTGGGATATCTCCTTTCCAAGAAAAAAGGAATCATCAAAATCGGTTCATAAACGACGAAGTTATCCGCGAACACACATAAACTATATATATATCGGTCGAATTGAGAAGCCTCCTTCTTTTTTGAAGTCGTTTAAAAAGCAATACGATTCTACTGAGGAACTGCGTGCGCGTGAGTGCGCGCGAGTGCGCGGGAGTCGCGAGTCGCGAGTCGCGAGGGAACCGCGCCAACCTCCGTTCGTAATTAACTTCCGGCGCTAATGTCGGCTCAACGCTTTAATCAAAACATTGCTCCGCCGATCCGCCATTTAACGGGTGCTGTCAAATTAAATTTAAATAATTTATAACTTTATTACAGCCGACGACTTCACTACTGTGTTCCGAGAATTGTTCCCGGGGTGCAAAATTAACTACTTTCCTGCATTCAAAATCTTTTAAGGTATTTAAAATCGGAATCTCTAACTTAAGGATGTATTTATTCAAATTTGGTTTTTTTTATGGGTGAAATCATGAACCACATTTTTTTTAATTTAATTGTTAATAGTGGTCCAGTTCCCAATCACACTAATATTATAAAGGCGAAAGGTTGTGAGTGTGTATGTTTGTTACTTCTTAACGCAAAAACTACTAAACGGATCTGGCTGAAATTTGGTAGGTAGACAGATTAGGATCTGGATTAACACAAAGGCTACTTTTTTATGCGGTTCGCGCACTGCGCATCCTCGAAAAGTCAAAGAAACTATGTTTACGCGGATTAAGCCGCGGGAAAAAGCTAGTTATATATACGTATACGTATGTATTTAAACGTATACAAGTATGTATATCAGTCTCTGGTTCCCATAACACAGGGAATCCTACTTTGGGGCCAGATGACCATGTGTGATTTGTCCCAAAATAAAAAAATATATTATATAAACGTATGAAATATTCCAGTGACTCCAGTTTCACAATTTCTGGAATAACCCTTTGGAAGTATAAGAACAATAGTTTGCGCGCACACTGGCGTGGTGCGCGTCACGCGACCCACCGCGCTAAGCCTGGACGTAAAATACTGGCAGTAAAGCTTATAATTTGAGTGAGCGGGCCTCTTGCGAAGTTGTTTTGTTAACGGGTTGTTAAGTCCGGCCCCAGGCGATGTGTCGTTGGCGTTGGCGACTTGTAGCTGGAAGTTGCGAATGATTCCGCGTTGATACTCGTAGTTGTTTCATTTTGTTTGTCGTTTATTTGATTGATTGACTAATTTATTTAACTATGAATCACTATTTCATGATTATTTTTTGACGATCATGTTACACTTTGACATCTAAATATATATAACTCAAAGGTGACTGACTGACTGACATAGTGATCTATCAACGCACAACCCAAACCACTGGACGGATCGGGCTGAAATTTGGCATGCAGATAGATGTTATGACGTAGGCATACGCTAAGAAAGGATTTTGGGAAATTCCTACGGGAACCGCAAAAATCGAAATCTGCGCGGGCGATGCTGCGGGCATCCACTAGTTTTTAATAAATATGTAATTGGTATAAATATGTATGAAATAATTCATCATTACAGCTCATATACGTCCCCACCAAGGGGCTCGAGCCTACCCTGAATCAGGGCGAAATAATTAATTTAATATAATCTAGTCAAAGCGTCGGTGGCTCAACCGGTAACGACTCGGTCCATCTAACCAGAGGTACCGGGTTCAAATCTGGACGGCCAATGTACCAATGAGTTTTTCAAAACTTATATACATATACTTACCGATTGCTTTAACGGTGAAGGTTAACATCGTGAGGAAACCTGCACACGCCTGCGAAGAAACTCGAAAGTTGTGTGTGAAGTCAACCAACCCGCACTAGGCCCGCGTGGTCGACTAAGGCCTAATCACCCTGATTCAGGGTAGGCTCGAGCCCCTCGGTGGGGACGTATATGAGCTGTTATAATAATAATAATAAAATCTAATCATAAATATATTTATTTTCTTGTTTAAAATCATTAGCCCACTTACTTTAAGCACAACCCTAGCTGACTATCGCATTAATAACATTAAGTTTAAATTAAACCTGCCTGAAATCTAGTACCCGATATACTATTACGGGCCGTCGTAGCGCTACGCCGCTACGCCGCTACGCCGTAGTAGCTTACATTAACGAATCCAACTCAAAGGAAATAAGAAATTCATTCAACGATTTATTTTCACGTAAAACGTTAATGTAAGCAGAATTTCTACTTTAATTAAAATTGGAAAGCACCAGCAGATTTAATTAATTATCCAATAAAATTATTAAAATCGTAAAACGATATTATCGAAATCTCCATTTGTTCTTATCGCAGCGTTTCAATCATAATAAGGAAAATTATATTTCCTCAAGGAATTTAATGATCCGTTCGCGATGTTTCATTATATTGTGTGAGTTAATTAAAAGCTAAGGAGGCTCCGCCCGAGCCACGCCACGCCACGCCACGCCACCGGCTTCACTTTCACGCTAAAAGATAATTACTTATTAACCGCTCATTAGCTTCGAACACAACTCTTTTTTCTTAGAAAATTAAAAACATAATATTCATTGTTCTAGAGGAGCCAATTATATAAACAACAAATGGTTGAAAGTCGATCAGAGTAACAAAAAATATTTTGAACTCCCAACGGGGAACATTCCTTCTCAAAGAAGCGTCTAACATCAATAAATTTATAGGGGAGGCACCTTTTTTAGGGTTTTCCTAGAAATACCACGCATGGCATATTATAGACGCTAGTGAAATTTCTCGGTTGCGTAAGATTGACTTATAAAATTTTAGAGAAAAATATTTTTTTGTATGACAGGTGTCAACTTTAAAGTTTTCCCAGATTTTACACATATATAATAGCATATTTAAGGTGTTAATAAGTGTTGACGGTCACAAAATTGAGAGAACAGCCTTAAAACCATTTTTAAGAAATTGGAGGTACTCCTAATATATTGAATAAACGAAATCTAAAAAGGTGAAAATATTTTATAATAATGTAAAAAAGTGCATAATTTTATTGAAATCAGTCTAACAGTTTTCCCACAAAACAGGTGTACAGATATACAATAGATACATTCTACAAACATAAAATACAAACATACATTTATTCTCGACCACTTTTTTGTTGTTTATTAGTGATATAATGTACATTTTCAGCAAAATCTCAAAGTAGGTTTTTCGGACGATCATGTAACCTTCTACTTACTCCTTGGTCGGTCGGGGGTTAAAAGGAAAGAGACCGAATATCTAGTGAAGCGGGAATAGCTATTTAGTGAAGCGTGTACAACATATCCAATTAACGAGGAGCCTGCCAGTGAGAGACCTCCGCGCGCCCGCCGCACTCTTTTGTTTACGCTTAATGACTTAAATAAAACGGGTCAAATTCGCAAAACACCGCAATGAAAAGGTTATAAATGGCCCCAGCCCGTCCCACAGTTTCTCAACCTTATACGTTTACACACAAAGTATAGTTTCAAACACGGGATAACGGGGTCTCTTCAATTGCTAAGCTGTTGTCTTTTCACCTAACGGTTGAGGCTAAGGGCAGGCCTCACACTATGTGAGATAACAGCCGTTGTCAAGCCTATTCCCACTTAGGCGTTCATTTAATTTCCTGTTGATAACCGGATTGCTAAATTATTTTGTTAAAGTACTATGACGCACCCACGAGTGGTCAGGGGAAGTTCACTCAGCTGGGTTACTTTTAATAGTAAATTCTGAAGTAAGAAGTAGAGCACTCTTTATTTCACATCAAAAATGAGGCTCCGCCGGCTGGCTGTTTATTGGTTTGAGATTTAACTTTTTTTTTCATTTTATTTCATTCACAATCGATAAGCTCTTGGCATCATCTCACCTGATGATAAGTGACGATGATGCCGATGATGGAAGTGGACTTACCAAGATTCCCCAACGCAATGGGAAACTGGTTATCTTATCTACAAGCTGGAACACATCAATGCCGTTAACATTGATGTTTGGCGGCAAGACTTAGATAAGATGGTGGTAGCTAGCCAGGTGGGCTTATAAAATGCCCTACCACCAGCCAAACTGAGTCTTACAAGTTGACCCGCGAACTCCTGGTGTAAAGCGAACGGACTAACCATTACGTTACGAAGGCAGTTAATCTAGGAGGAGATTAATTTAATATTGCACTCTTGCTGTGAAAAGAACACTCAGAAACAGGATCTCTGCCCTGGCTCGCGGTCACGAATGGAATGAAACTCAACTGTTTCAGAAAAGCTTTCGAATTTAAGCTTAGCTTTTTAACACGATCCGCGGATAGCAAGATTAAAAAAGGAGATTTAAATGAATGAACGTAGAGCTGTACGATCTCTATAGTATTTAAGTTTTTAGAATGAATATCGATGTTTACAGTTTTTTCCTAACGTGTCTGTTTCTCGAAGATATACTTAGATGTAGCGATAATAATTTTACCATAATACATAACCGAGGAATATCCGTCGGGGGCTGCCATTAAACCAGCTAAAGTTTTTCTAGTGACGTGAATACAATTATTGAAGAATTGTAGATGTTTAACGACGACATAAAATACACTTATGAGTATGATTAAATTTTTGTTGAAATTTAATATAGGAAAGGCAGCCCCCGACGGATATTCCTCGGTTATGTATTATGGTAAAATTATTATCGCTACATCTAAGTATATCTTCGAGAAACAGACACGTTAGGAAAAAACTGTAAACATCGATATTCATTGTTAAGGTACTTAAGTATATCTATTACCGATTTCTCGAGATATCAACTCTTTTTTAGAAAGTATTTTTACGTCTTTTGTAATATTTCGTTACATAATAATTGGGTTAAGTCGGGGGTTTTGAGTTATTTTATTCTTTTTCGATGAGATTTTTACCGTCGTGGGTTTTTTCAAAATTTTTAATTTTGCTTAATTTTATTTCAGACTTTTTAGAGAGCATATACGAATTATAATCTATATAATGTGTAGGTAAGATCTCGCAAAACAATAAGTGTGATTCATCCTACCACATAATATTAAGTTCCTTATTAAATATTATACAGTTGCTTTCTGTTGGTTTTTGTTCAGAATTGGTGTCAATGCTCTTGAGACTATAATATTTGTGTTTGAACTCTGAATTCAATGATGACATAAGCTGGGAGTACCTCCACGCGGTGAAGGCGTAAACATTTCCTAATACTGCCTAAAACTCCCTAAAACACTATGAATGTCGATGCCTTCGGGCTTATGTTGTTATAATGTGTTTTCGAATGCGCTTTGAATGCGAATTAAATGCGAATTGGATACGATTTACAGACCTGGAGAGACCTAGCTTCCAGTGACGCCGAGTGCTTTTGTTTCTTTATTGAGACCAAATAAAGAGAAGGTACATATTGATCTTATTTTTTTATAACTTACGAATTCAAATTTCATTAATAAGTTTGATACAACATTATTTTACTTTTCAATTATAATTTTGTAAATAGTGTATGTTAGTTTTTTTAAGTAGAATAATATTGTTCAATATTATTTTCCCATCATTATAATTTGATTTATTTTATTACGCCGATCGCAAAGTGATGATAAAATAGAAGAAAGCTCGTAAGGGCTCTAAAATCCATTACAAATACCCCGTCTAGGTATAATTTTGAAATTTTACTCAGACTATTACATTAAACATTGTTATAAGTTACCTCTATAACACTCATCTGAGAGCGTGCACCAATCACCCACGAACTCATTCCTAAAATCCGCATTGAAATCAGACAATTCGTTTTAATTTTAATAATATTGCAATATAATCGTTTCACACTAATATAGCAGCGCCCCCTAGTGAGTTAGTATCATAAGACTTATCTTAGACCATGCACCAATCAACTACGAACCCATTGCTGAAAACCGCATTGAAATCGGACAATTCGTTTTAATATTATTGCAATATTATTTTGCACTAATATTGTAGCGCCCTCTAGTTTTTATTATCTGGGAACATGCATTAAGCTACCACGTACACATTGCTGAAAACAGAATTGTAATCGGACATTTCGTTTTAATTATATTGCAACATTGTTTTGCACTAATATTGTGGCGCTCCCTAGTGAGTTACAGCCATGACACTTGTCTAAGAACATGAACTCATCAAACACAAACCCGTTATTGAAAACCGCATCAAAATCGGATCATTAGTTTAGAAGATAGTTGGGAACATTACTTTGCACAAACGCACACACAAACAAACAAACATCTCTCACCCTAAACGCATATACCTGCTCCGTTCCGTCGTGGGTAAAAAGGAGATTTAAATGAATGAACGTAGAGCTGTACGATCTCTATAGTATTTAAGTTTTTAGAAAGCGTTTTTTCCACGGAAATGACTTTGAGCCGTCGTTCTGCGGAGGTAAGCATTTTGAAGGTTTGAAACATGAAGATTATATTTATTTGAGTGCCTTTGTTTACGGAAAGTTAAAAACCAAATGTTTTGTAGATATTGATCAAACAATTCGCTTTTAGAAATTCGTTTTGTAAGACTTGAACGCGCAAACATTATTAGTAAACAGGTTTACATACATATGGACCTTCCTACGTGAGAACCAAAGTAACCGACATAGCTCTCAGAATTGCTAAACTGAAGTGGCAGTGGGCGGGGCACATTGCTCGTAGAACAGATGGCGGTTGGAGCAGTAAAGTTCTCGAGTGGCGACCACGCACTGGAAAGCGTAGTGTAGGCAGGCCTTCCACTCGGTGGACCGATGACCTGGTGAAGGTCGCGGGAAGCCGCTGGATGCGGGCAGCGCAGAACCGGTCGTCGTGGAGATCCTTGGGGGAGGCCTATGTCCAGTAGTGGACGTCCTTCGGCTGATATGATGATGACATATGGACCTGTTTCATACGCAGGGGGATACGTTATCTCAAAAGCCACTACGATTATAACTCCGCTATCAGTCTCCCGGCTGTTCCTTTATTTTGTATCATGATAAGAGTTCTTGTCCAATATATTCGGGCTATATCTTAATAAATCCCATAAAGCTCCAGTGTTTTAACCGCGGGGCACCTGCGCCCGGCTGCGGAGGTACCAGGCTTTGAATTCAAAATTAGGCTTGTTATTTTTAAGGGTTCCGTACCCTAAGGGTGCCAACAGTACCTTATTACTAAGCCTCCTGTTCACACACGTAACCCCATCTGTTACGATCTGTATGTACTACAGAATGTAGTTTAACTTTCTAGTAAACAAACATTTAAAGGGTCTCTTTGATATGGACCCGGTCCCACTGCAATCAAACGCTTTAAGGTCAGTAATAGATAGTATATCTAAGCACTTACGATCGTTGAAGTCCCTTTCAGTGCCTGTTGGTGAGTGGGACTTGGTAATTATACATTTTATCAGTTCCAAGTTGCCACAGACCATACAAAGAAAGTGGGAAGAGCGAATTGGCTCAATGGAATTGCCTACCTTACAGGAATTTAAGGATTTTCTTCGAACGCGGGCCGACCTACTAGAAGTCTCTCATACCAATGAGATGAGTAGTGAAGGCCACAACAATAAGAAAGCTTTGTTGGCCACGTCCTCCTCTGTCACTTCGAGACAAGATAAACCAAAATTTTATTCATGTCCACATTGCAAAGGTAAGCATTATATTAACCAGTGCACTGGGTTTTTAGGTCTGAGTCCAGTAATGCGCATTCGCGCTGTCAAAAGGTCCAAACTCTGTCTGAACTGTCTAAGTCCTAACCACACCGTCGTGAACTGCCGTTCTTCAACATGCAAACAGTGTAGAGGTAAGCATAATACGTTGCTACACATACCTACAGAACGTACACATCACGCTATTGAACATACAAATCAATCAACACAACAATTACAACCAACTACGTTACTCAACTCGCATTTGGCGCATACAAGTCGACAAATCGATAATGTCGATAATATCGATTCAACAAGCTCAACACAGCGCTCAGCTGTGACCACACAAACGAGTGCAAACGCATCAAGCAATGCACGATCGATGGGCGTCAGCCCTGCTTTACCAACGCATACCAACACAGTCACTTCTCAACTCGTTCAAAACAGGACAGTTTTTTTGTCCACTGCCCGTGTTTACGTTTATGACGTAAAAAATAAGCGACAAACATTGCGTGTTTTACTCGATTCTGGCTCGCAATCAAACTTTATTAGTCAACGAGCTTACGATTTGCTAAAATTACCAAAACATAAAATCGATATGCACGTAATTGGATTTAGTGAAAATTCTACAAAAATCGATTTTCTTTGCAATGTCACTCTACAATCGAGAAGTGAGTCATACTCCACGAACATAACCTGTTTGATTGTACCCAGTATATGCAATTTACCAAATTACGCAGTTAATACGAGAATGTGTAACATTCCGAACCAATTTAACCTCGCGGATGAGGAGTTCTATACCTCGGGCGAGATAGATATGTTAATCGGGGCTGAGCTATTCTACGAATTGATGCGCAGTGAAAACCAAAACCTAGGTAAAGGACTACCTACTTTACAAAATACACAATTGGGTTGGATTATAACCGGCGCCTTAGTGAGTGCACCCCAAAAAAATAACAAGGTAAGGTGCAATTTATCACTTAATTATCAACTTAGGAAGTTTTGGGAATTAGAAGAGTGTAACAGTAGTGACGAATTATTCCAGCCAGAGTTGTCACATGATGAGGAACAATGCGAAAGAGTGTTCCAATCTCACACTCGCACTTCTGATGGCAACTTTGTGGTTAACTTACCACTGAGGGCATCACCTCAACTTCTAGGTGATTCAAAGAGCATTGCATTACAGAGATTTAGGTCCCTTGAGAAAAGATTTCAACGCGATAAGCAATGTAAACAATTGTACGTAAAATTTATGAAAGACTTTGAGCAGGCGGGTCGCATGATTAAAGACAAATCTGACGACTCTAAACCTGATGTTAAATGTAACTTTCTCCCACATCATGCAGTAATCAATTCGGAAAAGCTCACAACCCCTCTTAGGGTAGTGTTTGATGCCTCGAGCCCGACTACCACTGGTGTTTCCCTAAATGACATTTTGCATAAGGGTACAATAAAAAAGGACTCGTTTATAGACATTTTATTGCGATTCAGAAAACACAAATATGTCGTAAACGCTGACATCGAAAAGATGTTTTGTAATATACTTTTACACCCAAATCAAAGACACCTCCAGTGTATTGTATGGAGAGAAGAACCTTGTGACAAACTAGAAACATACACCTTAACTACATTGAGTTTTGGTTTAAAACCAGCACCACACATAGAAACACGATGCTTGCTACAGCTAGCACAGGAGACTCATACCTCTTTGAACGATCAATCCACAGCTAATGCACCGACGGTACGTGGGGAGCCCTCTACTACCCAAGCAGCAGCGGATACCATCACCAGAGACTTCTACGCAGACGATTTGTTGACCGGTGGAGACGAGGTAGGCAGGGTAGCTGCTATGTCACTGGAGATCTACAATATCCTACGGGGAGCGAATTTCACACTACGCAAGTGGAAATCCAACTCACCAGAGTTGCTGGGTGAGATATTTTCACACATAAACACTAACACACAACGCACTGACACTAGCGGACCTTCTCCAAGCATTCCGTTAGGTGATCACGCTACTCATAAAATCTTAGGGTTAGAATGGTCCAATCAAAATGATGTGTTTATTTACAATTTCAAAACTCAAATGATACCCAACCCTATCACTAAACGCAAAATTTTGTCTTGCGTTTCAAGTATATTTGACCCACTGGGTTTAATTGGTCTAATAATTGTAGTGGCTAAGTGCCTCATTCAAAAGCTATGGCTTGACAAGTCTGGCTGGGATGACCCTGTCCCAGGTCACTTACTTACCGATTGGGTAAATTTCTATACAAGTCTTCAGCTGCTTAAGTCCCTGAAAATTCCACGTCATGTTATGATCACAAACCATGTCACAATAGAGTTGCATGGATTTTCTGATAGCTCAAAAAATGCCTATGGTGCTGCCATCTATGTGCGCAGCACTGACAAGCAAGGAAATATTTCTGTGTGTTTGTTATATGCAAAATCAAGAGTCTCCCCCTTGAAAACACAAACAATTCCTAGATTAGAGCTGTGCGCAGCCCTCTTGTTAAGCAAGGCCATGCAAACCACAATAAGGGCATTAAAATGCAATGTTGATAGTGTTACCTACTGGTCTGATTCCAACATTGTATTAGCTTGGATAAGAACCGCACCATACAAACTAAACACCTTTGTGGCTAACAGAGTTACACAGATACAAGCACAGTCCTCACCACAACAATGGAACTGGGTCGCCAGTTCGGAGAATCCTGCTGACCTGCTATCAAGAGGATTGGCAGCAGAAAGGATCAGCTCTGCATCAATATGGTGGCAAGGACCGTCGTGGCTGGGTAAGCCTGACCACCAATGGCCACAGCAAGAAAACAAACAGCTAGGTACACTGCCAGAAGTTAGGAAACAGCCAAATACAATATGCAACATCACATCGACAGACAAAAACACAAACATATGGGTAAATGACCTATTCACAAAATGGTCAAATGATACAAAGCTGTTTAATGTCTTTGCCTATGTGATGAGATTTATTAACAACTGTAAAAATCAAAGTAAAAAAATCACCGGCTCTCTAACGCCTACTGAAATAAAGCAAGCAAAGAATAAATTAATAAAATTTGCCCAAATGGAATCCTTTCCTACAGAATATGAATTATTAAAAAATGATCAGCCCTTACCAAAAAAATCGAAGCTGATCAGCCTTAAACCATTTTTTGAAAATGATCTCATAAAGGTAGGTGGTCGAATAAGTTTATCACAATACAATTATGACAAAAAACACCCTATCATACTACATAGCAATCACCCACTAACAAAATTGATCATGACAAATGAACACAAACGATTATTGCACGCCGGACCGCAGCTGTTATTATCAACAGTACGAGAGCGCTACTGGCCAATAAAGGGTAAAATCTTAGCTACTAAAATAGTACACCAATGTGTTACCTGCTTCCGGGCCAAGCCGGAGACAACAATACCGGCGATGGGTGACTTACCTCAGTACCGGGTAAACCCCTCTCCTCCCTTCTATTACACAGGTATAGATTACACAGGGCACTTTCTTCTACGTGATAGGAGAGGACGTGGCTACAAAACTTACAAATCATATGGAGCTATTTTTATTTGCCTCGTCACGAGGGCAATACATATTGAGTTAATTACAAGTCTGGACGTACCAAGTTTCTTGGCAGCCTTGCGGAGGTTTACAGCAAGGCGAGGTATACCAAAACAATTGGTAAGTGACAATGGCACTACATTCAAGGGCGCTAACAAAGAGTTGATCGAGCTATATGACTTTGTCAAACACAATTCGAGTGACCTGGCTACCTCGTGCTCCTCACAGGGAATACCCTGTGAGGAGCACGATACCCTGGATGGAAATTCATTCCTGTTTACACACCCCATATGGGTGGCGTTTGGGAAGCCGCTGTAAAGAGTGTAAAGTTCCACTTGAAAAGAACTGTAGGCCAAAGTTTGTTGATATATGAAGAAATTTCTTCTCTTCTAATAGCCATAGAGGGAATATTAAACAGTAGACCAGCCTGTTCCATCCCCACTTCCGATACTGATGTAATCCAAGTCCTTACCCCTGCTCACTTCCTCATTGGAAGACCAATTACTTCTCTACCGGACTACGACTACAGAGACATACCAACAACACGATTGAAACATTTCCAACAACTCCAACAGATGTACCAGGGATTCTGGAGAAGATGGTCACGCGACTACGTGGGGCTCCTCCAGCAACGAACAAAGTGGCGTGCCTCCAAAGGACCCAGTCTTGCTGTTGGCACGATCGTCCTAGTCAAAGACGATCGCCTTCCACCGTGTCTGTGGATGCTAGCGAGGATCATTGGAGTCCACCCTGGACCTGACAACGTCGTCCGTGTTGCAACAATGAAGACGTCAAAGGGAACCATCATCAAACGTAGTTTTAACCTGATTTGCCCTTTACCAACAGACTTTAATTAGTTTTATAAATTATATAAATAAGTATTTAAGCTTAATTTGTCAAGTACAATAGTTTTATTATAAGTTTCTTTGTATGTTTCAAATAAAATTTGTTTCAAATCAGGGAATAACTTAGATACTAGTTAAGTAAAAACACTTTCCAATGTTTATCAATTTAATATAGGGTTGTTTTATTCAGTTTTACCCGAGTCATAGACAAACTGTTTAGAAAAATCGGCAGTTTCTCTGTGACAGGTAACAAAGGTTTGGGTCTTAAAGGTAATTAATTACTTTGAAATGGTAATTAGTTGTTTCTACATATTACCACTTCAAGGCGGGAGTATGTTCACACACGTAACCCCATCTGTTACGATCTGTATGTACTACAGAATGTAGTTTAACTTTCTAGTAGACAAACATTTATCATTATGTATGAAGAATTTAGTTCTATGTATTAGGTATAGATGTCGCTCTTTAGAAGTATTTATAAGCTAGCCCACGGGCATTGTAAGGCCCTTTTTCGACAGACCTCACACCAATAAACATCACCTATATACCAAGAGATCGTCGTCATTTATATCCTCAACACCTCCACTGTGAGTGCGTCCGTCCATCTGTCTGTCAGCGGGCTGTATTTCATGAACCGTAATAGGTTGAAATTGGGCAGTTAAAATTTTCCCAAAGTATGTATTTCTATTGCCGCTATGACAACAAATTATAAAAATTAAATTTAAGTAAAAAATGAAAAGAAAAGAAAAACTAAATTAATTAAAGAAACGTGTTTTTTTTTGAAACATGAAAAGTATTTTAAAAGTACACAAACAAAGTGTTAAATCTTGACCAACGGTACGGGACCCTTCGTGAGGAAATCCAACTCGCCCTTGGCTAGTTTTTTACCACTTACTTAAATAGCGCCAGTTCGAATAAAATCTAAAGGAGAATTGACGTTTTACGTCTTCTTTTTTAAAGCCGGTTATTGCCATTTAACGGGAATAAAACGAAACGCCTATAAACCTGGAGACAGCTATCTAGACAGAGATATGCTATATATAAGGGGAGGTATCTACATACGATTTCTAGTTGTCCGATCATCATATCAGCCGAAGGAAGTCCACTGCTGGACATAGGCCTCCCCCAAGGATCTCCACGACGACCGGTTCTGCGCTGCCCGCATCCAGCGATAAAAGTAAGCTTTAGTTGTCCGATAAAATATTTGAACTCGGAAATACTACAACTGAGACCGAGAACATTTCAGATACTTCTAAAGTATCAATAATTTTATTCAACAACACGGAGAAATACGAAATTTTATATTTGATCATACTCATAAAATGAAAATAGAAATTGTTAAACTTTGAGTAAGTTTCGACCAGATTTTAAATATGTTTCAGAACCATTTTCTTTTCGAAGTTGATTTTAAACTTGTAACTTAGTGAAATATATCAAAGTATCTAAACTTCCGGGGGGTCGTGATTCGAATCCTGCCACGTACCAATGTGTTTTCGAATTTAGATTTCGTATGTACGTTTATCTGACGTTGTTATGGTGAAGGAAAACATCGAGAGGAAACCTGCACACGCCTGCGCAGAAACTCGCAGGTTGTGTGTGAAGTCGTCCAAACCGCACTGGGCCCGCGTGGTCAACTAAGGCCCGATCGCCCTAATTCAGGGTAGGCTCGAGCCCCTTGGTGGGGACGTATATGAGCTGATATAATGATCTAAACGTTTATATTTAAAAAAAAGGTAGTTACTTGTTGAGTACCCTTGGAGCTTATGTCTTCATCATCATCATCATCATCATTACAGCTCATAATCTCATATACGTCCCCACCGAGGGGCTCAAGCCTACCCTGAATCAGGGCGATTAGGCCTTAGTCGACCACGCGGGCCCAGTGCGGGTTGGTCGACTTCACACACAACCTTCGAGTTTCTTCGCAGGCGTGTGCAGGTTTCCTCACGATGTTTTCCTTCACCGTTAAAGCAATCGGTAAGTATGTACGTAAGTTTTTGAAAAACTCATTGGTACATTGGCCGTCCAGATTTGAACCCGGTACCTCTGGTTAGATGGACCGAGTCGTTACCGGTTGAGCCACCGACGCTTATGTCTTATAGAAACAATAACAACCAGAATTAAAACTTAATTAGTCTTCTATGTCAATCTATAAAAAAAACCGGTCAAGTGTAAGTGAGAACCGCACACAAAGGGTTCCGTACCATTATACTAGATGGCGCTAGTTTCTTGTTATCACGGCAACAGAAATACATCTTCTGTAAAAAAATCAACTGTGTAGTTATCACGGTTCATGGAATACAGCCTGGAGAAATAAAGTCTCAGTAATAGGGTCCCGTTGTCACCCTTTGGGTACGGAACCCTAAAAACTACACGTCTGAGCTACACGTTTTCAGCAGAAATTTGAGTATAAAAATTTCCTAATAAAACTGAGTATCTAAATTTCTTCATATAGTCGTCATGATTCTTTTAAACGTCTTTTAATGCAATAATGATCCCTACATACCATCAAAATCCTTTCATCTGTCATCCCTCAAACGTTATTTTGTCCCTTTATTACCAACTTTGGGGGCTATTTGGCTTTTAATATGTGAATTATAGCTACATAGAATACCTTGAATTTCCTTCCCATTTTCATCTCTAAAGACGATATTTCTTCCGCCCGTTCTTCTCCACGAGATGGAGGGGTGTGGCACCCCCTTGGCAGTGCAGTGCAGGTCCACGGAACCCCCTGCTGGGGCACTGGCCTCGGAGCCTGTATCGTCCGCGATGTCCGGTGGTACCACCACTGAGAGGTGTCCCATCTGGAACGGACCAGCTAGATAAAGTTATGTTACACTTGGCACGTCAGCTTTTTATTCATTTCAATTTTGCCTGACTATGGCCACACCCGGCCACAACAACGGGCCAGAAATGACATTTCAAAAAAGGAATGACGGAACAAGCAAAATGGCGGTGAAATCCTTTACGTTCGACAACCAAACTGTAACAAATCTGGATGACGAGTGGGTGAGGTCGCAATCTAGAGAGCGGCAGGGAGTGTCCATACTGTATGTTAGTACTAATATATTATATACTTTGCTATGGCGAAGCGAAGAGCGTCGGTGTCGCAACGGACAGGGCCGCTACCTCCTATCTGAGAGGTCGTGGTTCAAGCCCTGTCACGTACCAATGTGATTTCGAATTTAGCTTTCATATGTACATTTATCGGACGCTCTTACGGTGAAGGAAAACATCGTGAGGAAACCTGCACGCGCCTGCCAAGAAACTCGCAGGTTGTGTGTGAAGTCGACCAACCCGCGCTGGGCCCGCCTCGTCGACTAAGGCCCGATCGCCCTAATTCAGGGTAGGCTCGAGCCCCTCAGTGGGGATGTATATAAGCTGATATGATGATGATGATGGCGAAGCATTCTTATACTATAAAAATATGCAGTTGAAATCCTTTAATTACCCATTCATGATTCACCCGATAAATCACATTGTAATAGCTTTTATCGCAGGCTTTGAGGGGACGAAAATAAAACCTGGCACCCCAAAAAATATATATGTTGAGTTATAAAAAACTTACAGTGCCATCTATCTATCCATCATAATGATGATTAATTAATTGATTGATTAATGGATTGATTGATTGTCTGATTGATCGATTGATGATGATGATAATTAACTTTCTTAGTGTTAATTTATTACATAAACATCCCACGCCCCAAGGACTATATAATGGTACTGGTAAATACTGCATAAATAAACAATAAATATATAATTATAATTGCATAGTTTGATAATAAATACCGCAGCAGTCCCCGAGTGCCACATGTCTTTTTTTTTTAACTTACAGACGGATAGAAAATCACATGATTCATCGGATTATATTTATAGGTTTTCCTGTAATCTATAAGTAGGCTCTATAATCTGTTTCTTATTTGTTTTGTAATTTCAGATAAGGAAGTAATCCTCAATTTTTGCATAAAATATTTAAAAAAAACATTTATCATGTCACACTATATATTTAGGATTTTAAAATTTCCAAAATTACTTTGCCCTCCCCCTCGCCCCCTCCCCAAAATCAAACCCCTTAAATCAGAATAACTTTATTTACCTAACACGGACATGGTTGGGTCAGCAAACTATGTACATGCCAGATTTTATTTTCTTCGTCCAGTTTGGTGTGATAAAGGGACGGACAGACAGACATATGAGTGATCTTATCAGGGTTCTTTTTTTCTAAAAAAATATAACAAAGTATTTCTGTAGTCGGTTTACAATAGATTTTTTTATCCAGGAAAAATGCTTCAAAATTCTCATTAAAATTCTAAGTATTTTTTTCATGGTATGTCTTTTCTTAGCATTAAACTATGATGTTCCTGTATTGAACTTAGAATAAGTTCTTAATTAACATTTTCATTCATATGATTACCAGTGTGGAAACATAGTAATGTGGTCTTAAATTTACTTACTGTTTACAATGCACAAAAGGAAATGAGAAAAAATTGAGAAAATGATAAAATTAACTTACTTTTATGGAGATTGACTTTCTCAGGAGGAGAACCTTAAATTTTCAATTTAGTAACGTATGTAGGTAGCTAAGTACTTAAAGCCCGCAAAGGACCAATATTTCAGACATCGAGATTCCCTAAGAATAAAGACTCCCATTTGAGCAATAAAAGGATTCTGAATGTAACGTATGTTAGTACATACTTGGTTTGCAAAGTCACAAGATAACAAAGATATGGACTCACTCTAGACAAGACTTCCGTTTACAACTAGTATCGGCATTTCCATTTAAAAAAAAACAAGATTGAGACAATTTGTACGTGCGCCTGGTTCGATATTAATCGAGTGACATTACAGCGTCCCGCAGTTCCGCGGCAGCACAAAGGGAAACGCAGTCATTACGCCGGCGGTGCGGCGGTGCGGCGTCCGGGGACGCGCCAACGTGTCCGTGCCAAATAGGGATGTTAGTCTTCGTTGCTGAAGCTTTAACTATTCCAAAATGTTTTGAAAATCTATTAATATGTTGCAGTGAAAACGAAAAAATGTTTTTGTAATTTCGTGTAATCGAAACAATTCAAAATTTAAAGTACACGATTATTATATTACTCCGCAGCATTGTTTTATTGTTGTTTCTATTTTTAATGGACATCGGAGGTGTGCAGTGGATGAGCCGCAGGCGGCTCGCCATTGATGTTGCGCGACGTACGAGAATTACGCGTTGAATGTTCACACCTACTAGCTTCCTTCCAACTCAAGCAATTGAAGTGAACAACAAGCAAATTAATGAAAGAGCTTCTTCCAGCGAATATTCTTAGACAAAAACGAACCATGTACTTCAATTAGAAATAAAACTATGAAAATCGCGTTTGAGTGTAACTCGAGGTATAAGTTATCAATGTTTTCAAATCTGTGCATGAATACTTTTCATTAAAAAAATATTAAACAAAACGGACTAACATTAGATTTCATATTTTTTCAAATATATTGAAAGAGCGAAAGTTAGGTGATTTCCAATGCTTGATAACAAATATATTGAAAGAGCGAAAGTTAGGTGATTTCCAATGCTTTTCATTAAAAAAAAAATGGAAATTGGTCGGATAGAACGACTGGACGGACTCGCAAATTATTAAAAAATTATTACAAATTATTTTAATATATATATTCAAATTCGAGCGGAGTCTATAACAACTACTCGTAACTACCTGAACACGCAGTTCCCACCGACGACGACAAGGTTGCACAGTCCTTTACATACATGATATGATGACGATGACTAAAGACTTCATTAAATTAAATAATTAATTAAATTAAACTACGTGTTAACTTATTTTTTTGATACGGCCGAAAGATTCTATGTTTTATTGACATCAGCTATAATTAATAAACGTTAAGCGTTATTAATAAAAGCGTCGGTGGCTCAACCGGTAACGAATTGGTCCTTCTTACCAGAGGTACCGGGTTCAAATCCGGACGGCCAATGTACATGAGTTTTTCAAAACTTACGTACATATACTTACCGATTGCTTTAACGGTGAAGGAAAACATCGTGAGGAAACCTGCACACGCCTGCGAAGAAACTCGAAGGTTGTTTGTGAAGTCGACCAACCCGCACTGGGACCGCGTGGTCGACTACGGCCTAATCGCCCTAATTCAGGGTAGGCTCGTCGAGCCCCTCGGTGGGGACGTATATGAGCTGATGTGATGAATAAACGTTATAAAACTATAAAACCCAATTAACAAAAAGATTACAGCAGACAATATAGTTTTTGTCAATTTTGGTGATGTTTGTGATTTAGTTACATCTAATTAAAGCTATTAATTGAAAAACGCAAACCGACAAACTGTAGAGAAACTCTTTGTGTCAAAATCTAATTTTTAGTTTTATCTATTACTGTATTTTCATTTTATTTTTTCGTATAGGTGGATACATATTTCATTTTTGTAATACTGATATATTGTCATATTTTTTTTAATGTTTCATTTTTGATAACATAGGGTAGATAATTCAGCTTAAGTGTATTTTGTCAGCAACGTTAGTAACTAGTACACGCATAAAGGTTTTTGATGTATTAGTATTATAATTTTTTGTAACATTTTTTTTTCAATTGATTAAAAAAAACTATTTCATTAGTTTTCTTTTAATTTCTAATAGAGCGGGAAAGCTAGTTTACCTACTGCCATTCCTTATAAATCCATGTCCGGTTTCTCATGATGCCACGTTTGTGCTTCTCACTAGAGCAAGCAAATTTTAAAATCGCATTTGAAAGCGATATCTTTTGTTGCAATGAGGTGTGTCGGTTGGTATCATACGATTCACGATTTGACCATAGGATATTGTAAGTGAATTTTTGATTATATTTTATAACATGGCCTTAGGCCTTTGTTAAGCAGTGGGGGAGTATAGGCTAGAGATAATAATAATATTGAACATAAAATTGGATTAGGTACCTGAATCAAATAATAATTACTAAATTAGATCAGGTTAGAATGGATCCAAAACTTGAAGGCAGAGGATCAAGAGCGTTTAGGTAAAGTCCGTAAGGTTGGGACAAAAATATGATAGCATTTTACTTTCAAGCGACTGATGAGCAAGCGTGTTACCGGGTGGTGAAAGAGTGCTGAAGATATTGTGATTGCAAAAAAGCGAAGTTGAGGTTTTGATGGGGATCGATTGTCTAACATTAAAAAACCAAGTGATTAAAGTTTTTCAAGAAAAAAAACCAGCTAAGTGCGAGTCGAACTCGCACACGGAGGATTCCGAACCATCGTATAAGAGGAAAAAAATACGTTCCTTGTATTTTTATTTTATTTTATTATTTGTTTTTATAGCTGCAATGCACGCTCTTTGAAAATTTTAACTTTCTACCTATAACGGTTCATGAAATACAGTCCGCTGACAGACAGACGGATGGATAGCAGGGGCTCAGTAATAGGGTCGAGTTGGAACCCTTTGGTTACGAAACCCTAAAAGTCAAAAATATTAAAGTATAAATTAAATAATAAGCTTAGCGCCATTTTAGAGAAAAAAATATTTTAAAACTATTTTTTGTATGACAGGTACCATTTTAAGAGGTTTCCTAGGTATACCATATATGGCATATTTTAGGGATTCATAGTGTGTCGATGATAAAAATTTAGAAACAATCATTACCGCCGTTTTGTAAAAAAAAAGTACTTTTTTGTGTAGGAGGTACCCTAAATGTTTTGAAAATAAAAAATCCAAAAAGGTACCCGAAAAATATTTTTAAATATTCATGTGTAAAATTTTATCAAAATCGGTTTAACAGTTTCTGTGCGAACCGAGGATACCGACATACATACACACACACACACAGATACATACACACACACAAACACACACACAACACGCATAAACTCTCACAAACACATTCTTTCCAGAACACTTTTTTGGTGTATTTTTGTCAACGTCTCGTAATCTCGTAAACTAAGCTTAACTAATAAAAGGATTTGGATAATTACTCTAAATTAAAAATTCAGAAAAATACGACTGTATATTAAAATTTATTCTATGTCATTGACGGGATCAAGACGAATCTAACGATACCTCACACTCTTAAACCCATCAAGCCGAACATCAAGAAGAAACATACATACATAAATCCTTACTTAATATTATAAATGTGAAAATGTGTTTGTTTGTTTGTTTGTTACCTTTTCACGCTTCTACACCTCAATCAATCTTGACTAAATTTTGCATGCAGGTAGCATATGTCACGGAAAAGGACATACGCTACTTTTTATCTCGGGAAAATAGCATAGTCTGATGCAGTTCCTGAGGGAACTAAAAAAAAAATGCTCTTTTTTTGGTTAATTTCTTTTACATCGCAACGGAACAATGGATTGTTGTGATTTTTTGCACAGAGATGGTTGAGTAGGTAAGTAACGACATAATTTACTAATCACCCTTAAAAACAGTCATAAAAACGATGTCCACGTGGGCGAAGCCGCAGGAAAAAGCTAGTTATATATAAATTACACCTGAAAAATAATAATTCTTTAAATATTGTACGTAGATAAGTAGGTAAACCTATAGACAGAATGTTGAATTCTTTCAGGTTATTCAGGTGAGCTAACGATGGAAGGTGTAACTCTATAACTTGCATGCTGCTGAGATGATGATGGAAGCCACAGGACTCTGTATCAGTTAATGAAACACATGCATTATGATTTGATAATTCCTATTGGCAAGTAGGTGATTGTGTTTAACGTTGTTAAATAGATAAAATTTTAAAAAAAAAAGTTTAAAAAACTAAAAAACGACTTTAAAAATAATACTCAAAAGTATGAAATCATATTTTTATACATATTAACATTCGCAATTAGCCAACAATAGTGAAATCAAAGGTAGGTACGAATCAAATTAGAGGACTACAATTTTTTGAACATGGACAAGATTCGTACCTACCTTTGATTTCACTACTAGTTGAACTGATACAGAGTCCTGTGGCTTCCATCATCATCTCAGCAGCATGAAAGTTAAGGAGTTAAATCTTCCATCATCAGCTCATGTGAAGAACCTGAAAGAGTACAACTATCAGTCTATGCGTACTGACGTATCTATCTATGTATAATATTGAAAGAATTATCCTCCAACTTCTAACCGTTAAGGAGTTGAACCTTTCTTCATCAGCTATCAACATGAGACGATGACTACCAGACGCAAGTATTTTAATAGCTTTAGAAAACATACAAATTATGTAATACGTGCCTATAAAATTTGAGGGTTACCCTTGATTTCCCTAGGCCCTAGGATCACATCATCAGTTCCTGACTTGGTGACAATGGGCCCCCTCGGAAGTATACTCTTTCGAATAAAAAAATAATTTTGAAAATTGGTTCACAATCTGCGAAGATATCGCGTCACAAACATACAAATAAAAACGTACAGTCGAATTGAGAACCTCCTCCTTTTTTGAAGTCGGTTGAAAATGGCTCCATCAATGTAAATAAAACATTGTGAATAATTAGGAATGAATAAGGCCTACTAAGCAGATGGTTCATTAATTAGCAAGAATCGAAATAAGTTATGTCCATTTAATCCAAATTATTTGTAAATTTTTCATCAAGTCCTAACAGTATTTTAATAAGTAATCGTAAAGCTTATTGTAGACTAGCTGTTTCCCGCGGCTTCGCCCGCGTGGACATCGTTTTAATGACTGTCTTTAAGGGTGATTAGTAAATTATGTTGTTTCCCACCTACTCAACCATCTCTGTGCAAAAAATCACAACAATCGAGTATTTTTTTTAGTTCCCCCAGGAACTGCATCAGATTATGTTACTTTCTCGGGATAAAAAGTAGCCTATGTCCTTCCCCGTGACACAGGCTACCAGCATGCCAAATTTCATAATGATTGGTCTAGGCGTTGAAGCGTGAAGAGGTAACAAACAAACACATTTTCACATTTAAAATATTAGTAAGGATTTGTTACTACACAGTTACATTTCAAAAGCGAAAAAAATAATTTTTGTTTGTTTGTTTGTTCCATTTTAAGACCTAAATGGAACAACGGGTTTACATAAAATTTGGTAGGTATAAAGAACAACAACTGAATTAACACATAGGCAAATTTTTATTCCACGCTCGCAATCCGCTTGCGGCTCGTGCACCGTGCCCTTGTAACAATCATAATAATTACCGAAAAACCTTACAAGCTTTTATTTAAAAGCTTGTAAGGTACTTAAAAAATATTACGTATTTATCTCAAGAAACCCTGTCATTTGATACCCATATCGCAGGTATTCACGCGGGCGAATCCGCGGGCAAAAGCTAGTAACTAATAGAGGAAACATTGGCAAAGATCACAAAAGCGAAAAGACTTTTTAAATACATACTTATTTTTGATTTTTTAATTTTAGCATTGACATGAGTGGTGCATGCTCGCTTAAATATTCGTGCGGTTGGTGGCGCATCGTCGGGAGCCAGGTCGTTCCTTTCCCTCTAATATGGTCGAGGGGAGCTATGACTGACTCTCGCGTCATACTCGTGACCGGGAGCTGTCCGAGTGTCCTACTCTTGTCACAGGCATTCATCATCATTATCATCATATCAGCCGGAAATCGTCCACTGCTGGACAAAGGCCTCCCCCAAGGATTTCCACGACGACCGGTCCTGCGCTGCCCGAATTCACAGGCATTATTAACATTTAATGATTTAAATTTGTAACTAATCGCGATTTAATGTTTTCATGTTTTATTGACCTAATTTTTTATATCAATGATTGTATACTAATGATTTTTTATTTTTTATTTTTCACAAATGACATGTAGGTACATGTAATTACTATTTTATGAATATCAGAAAGAGTGTAATTTGGACCAATTTTGAATAAACATCTTGAAATCTTGAAATTTCTAAGCTCAGCTTCAATTCACATATGAATGAAGAGACAAATAACCTACCATCCGTAGTGATTACGTTATGGTCAGTGGGTCAAAGCATTTGATGGACTTTCCGACATAATGGGCATGTGATAGTTTATACAAGTCGTCCCTATCTAATGTAAGGGCAGGGGTCCGTGAATGTAGCATGAAGACGTGTGGTCCCATTTCTGTGAGCGCTGGAGCGACTTTGACGGAATTCGGGGACGAGGATCGGGCTGTGCGTATTTGTTACCTGCAGGCGAGTAAGGTTGAAATTACAAAGTTTGTTACGGCATTCAGAGTAGAATTTGCAAGGAAAATATCAAAGGTAGGTAAGTAATTTTGTTTATTTTAGGGTTTCGTATACCACACCCTTTAGGTGTATGGCCTATGGCTCGCCCGTTGAGCTGGCGAGATAAGTACCTACACATTGGCGCGGCCTACAGGGCGCGCTTTGCTCGTCAGCGCTAGAACGTCGTACAGTCGCCGTGCCGCCGCAATTCGCGCGCCGCCCGTGTACGCAGTTATAACCGTTAAGTCGAACGCCTTAATACCCATGTTTCCGTGTATGGGAAAGAGTAGGTGAATAAATGCGAAGGTATTTTCGTTTTATAAGAAAGTGCAATATCTGTTACGAAGTAACTAGTACCTAACTAGTATCTCATCTGTGCCTATGGTAAAAAAATATGAAAATAAATGGCTTAGTGCTACAGTTGAAGTATTTATTTACCATGTTCGTTGCGCATAGCGGAGCATTCGCGTAGATCTTTATCTATGCACGTCTTCTGAATGGGCGTATTAACTTTATCAAAATAAACTTTATCAAAAATTCATTAAGGTGGAGCCTCGCTTTTTAGGTTCCGTACAAAAACAACAAAACGGAACCTTATAGGATCACTCGTGCGTCTGTCAGTCCGTCCGTCTGTTCAAGCCCATTTGCTCCGAATCTATTGGACCAAATCAGGTGAAATTTGGTAGGATAGTGTGATGACCCAAACACAGGTGTGCATTGTAAATATCTTTTTTTTTTAAATAAGGGTATTTTCGGGGGACAAATTAGGAAATTAAAAAAAAAGATTTGAAAACCTCATTGTGTCATATATCAAATAAAACGACTCGTTATCAGGATCTTAAATATATATTTTTTTAAATTTTTTAATAATAAGTTTTGATTTTATTCATGAAAGACGACGAAAATTGACCATTCGGCCCCCCCCCCCTGTTCACCAAAACTACTCAGCCTAAAATTTTGAAAAAAATTAAAATATAGTTCATGGCTTGTAGATAACAGGAAAACCTATAAGAATTCTATCAATTGAAAAAAAGTAGTAAACTCAATGTAATACGTTCACCTACGGAATGAAGTTCTAGTCATAATAGAAAATAGTCTATCGGTGTTCTACAGAATTCATTTCGGAAAGTGTGTCCTGGAACTTCACGACCTCATTCCCCCTCTTCATTTCATCATCTAACTACCAGGTGCGAAGGGGGGATTCCACCCCTTTGTCGTTGATGTTCCACCTTTACGTACAAAGCGTTTTGCTTCTTCGTTCATTATGCGAACGGGCAAGGAGTGGAATTCCCTGCCGGCGTCTGTATTCCCCGATTCGTATAATTTAGGAATCTTCAAAACGAGAGTGAATAAACACTTTTTGAACTCGTGTGTTACATCCTCGGCTGCATCGGCTCTTACCATTAGGTGAGGTGCAGCCAAACGCACTAAATTTTTTATTTAAAAAAAGAAGTTCATTAAAACACCACTAGATTGCGCTAGTAGTTGTTAACTGTATGGAGTACTGCTCTCACTTGTGAGACGGATCGGCTCATTACTAGCTATATGCCTTGGATTCTATCGACCGACGCGTTAGGAGACTCATTAGCGACGAGGAACTTGTATCAAACAGGCTCCAAAACCTCGAGCATCTCCACAAAGACGCCTGTCTATCGGTGTTCTACAGGATTCATTTCGGAGAGTGTGTCCTGGAGCTTCACGACCTCTTTCCCCCTCTCCATTTCATCATCGGACGACCAGGTGCGGAGGGCGGTTCCACCCCTTTGTCGTCAATGTTCCTTGTTCGAGAGTCTTTACGAATCGTCTCGCACGCAGGTTTGACGAATTTCAGCCTCCCGAACAAGCCGTTTTCCGAAAAGGCTTTAGTACTGTACACCACATACATACGCGGCGGCAGATTATACAGAAGACCGAAGAGTACAATCAGCCACCATGCTTGGCGTTTGTGGACTATGAGAAAGCCTTTGATTCAGTCGAAACCTGGGTTCTGCTACAGTCTCTCCAGCGGTGCCAAATTGACCATCGATACATCGAGGTGTTGAAGTTTCTGTATGAAAACGCCACCATGTCGGTTCGCCTTCAGAATCAGAACTCGAAACCTATCCACTTGCAGCGAGGGGTGAGACAGGGAGACGTTATATCTCCGAAACTGTTCACCGCCGCCCTGGAAGATATTTTTAAGCTTCTGGACTGGGGTGGATTGGGCATCAATATCAACCCACCTCCGATTCACTGACGATATCGTGGTCATGGCTGAGACTATGGAAGACCTAAGCACAATGCTCGATGGCCTCAGTAACGTCTCTCAACAAGTGAGTCTTAAAATGAACATGAACAAGACGAAAATAATGTTAAATGTCCGTGTCGCA
This sequence comes from Coleophora flavipennella, assembly GCA_947284805.1. Lineage (NCBI taxonomy): Eukaryota > Metazoa > Arthropoda > Insecta > Lepidoptera > Coleophoridae > Coleophora > Coleophora flavipennella. The sequence goes on from OX369257.1 coordinate 19,032,255, forward strand.
CCCACCCCTCTAAAGGTTGGAGACTCTACACTGGAAGTTGTTGACGAATATGTATACCTGGGACAAACAGTCCAGCTAGGTGGGTCAAACTTCAAGAAAGAGATCAATCGACGAATCCAACTCGGCTGGGCAGCGTTCGGGAAGCTTCGAAATATCTTCACGTCCCAAATACCGCAGTGTCTCAAGACTTAAGGTCTTTGACCAGTGTGTGTTGCCAGTTATGATTTACGGAACTGAGACATGGTCGCTTACTATGGGCCTCATAAGAAGTCTCAAGGTCACCCAAAGGGCAATGGAGCGTGCTATGCTCGGAGTTTCTCTGCGTGATCGAATCAAACACGAGGAGATCCGCAGGAGAACTAAAGTAACCGACATAGCTCACAGAATCGCTAAACTGAAGTAGCAGTGAGCAAGGTACATAGCTCGTAGAATAGATGGCCGATGGGTTAGTAAAGTTCTCGAGTGGCACCGGAAAACGTAACGTAGGCAGGCCGCCCACGCGGTGGACCGACGGACTGGTGAAGATCGCGGGAAGCCGATGGATGCGGGCAGCGCAGGACCGGTCGTCGTGGAAATCCTTGGGGGAGGCCTTTGACCAGCAGTGGACGATTTTCGGCTGATATGATGATGATGATGATGATATTATACCTTTACACACGAAGCGTTTTGCTTCGTCGTTCATCATGCGAACGGCCAAGGGGTGGAATTCCCTTCCGGCGTCTGTATTCCCCGATTCGTAAAATTTAGGAATCTTCAAGAGAAGAGTGAATAGGCACGTTTTGAGCTCGCGTGTTACATCCTCGGCTGTATCGGTACTTACCATCAGGTTAGGTGCAGCCAAACACACTCAATTTTATAAAAATAAAAAAAAAACAACTCGCATCTACTGTGAGGATTTCAAATGTGATATTTTGTATTTGACTTTGGCATTGTACGGAACCCTCTCCACGCGAGTTCAACTCGCACTTGGCCGGTTTTATTCTAGGTATATACAGAAACTATTAATGCTCAAATACCATGACCGTAACATGGCACATTATCACATGAATATATAATTAGATCAGTGGGTGGAACGACCGTGCTTCAGGTCAGTTAAATTAAATAGTATACAACGGAGAATCGAATAGCCAAAAAGTCTGTAATACTTCGTACAAAAATAATACAAAAACCGGCCAAGTACGAGTCGAACTCTCACACGAAGGTTTAACAAGATTTAACACTGTGTACTTTTGAAATACTTCTCACATTTGAAAAAAAACGTTTCTTGTATTGGATCGTAATTCAATTTTTAATTTTATTATTAATATTTGTTGTCTATCTATTACAGTTCTTGAAATACAGCCCGCTGGCAAACAGATGAACGGATAGCGGAGATTCAGTAAAAGGGGCCCGTTGCACCCTTCGGGTACAATTACTCCACAAAAGCAAAACTGCAGTGTTATATAAACATCAACTAAACGTAGCATTTAAGTTAGGTAACTACACCATGCAACTGAATTAGGGCGATCGGGCCTTAGCCGACACGGGCCCAGTACGGGACTTCGAGTTTCATCGCAGGCGTGTGCAGCTTTCCTCGCGATGGTTTCCTTCACCGTAAGAGCGTCTAATAAATGAACACATGAGAGCAAAATTTGAAATAACATTGGTACGAGGCAGGATTCGAAGTACGACTTCCCGGACAGGAGGTAACACCCTAGCCGTTACGCTACAGACGCCCTAAGTGCCTACCTACTAGTACCATATTATGTAAACAAATGAAATGCCACAATTCAAATTTGTTTTCATACATAATGAGAACGCGAATGCGAAATAACCAAGCAGACGCATTGTCCCCTGTGAAACTCCGAGAAAATTCAGCGGGTATTATACGTCGCCGGTGGACTTTGACAAAATTCCTCGCGAGCGAGGGTCGGGCGCCGCCCCGCGCCAGCCCGCCTGAATAGGTCACATTCCGCAGACAAATATGCACAAGTTATAATTTCAACGTTATGCTAGTTTTATGCTGCACTTTGTTAGGCAACTGTCATCGTTCGTGGTTATTTACCATTTTGGTAATCGAGTTAGGCAGTTACTCCCTCAATGAATACATGTGCAACGTTACAACTTTCTTGACTTGTCAGTTTATTTTACATATCGGATTCCGAGAGGGCCGAAGAGGGTAAGTACCCCGGTCTCCGACATTAATATTCTGCAAATCACATCATCATATCTATATGCCGAAAGAAGTCCACTGCTGGACAAAGGTCTCCCCCAAGGACTTCCACGACGACCTGTTCTGCACAGCCCGCATCCACCGGTTTCCCTCGACCTTCACTAGGTCGTCATGCAGTCTACCGAGTGCACAGCCTTCCTACGCTACGACTTCCAGTGCGCGATCGCCACTTGAGAACTTTACTACCCCAACGGCCATCTGTTTTACGAGCTATGTGCCGCGCCCACTGTCATTTAAGTTTAGCTATTCTGTGAGCTATGTCGGTTACCTAGATTCTCCTATGGATCTCCTATCTCTTATGGGTCAACAACATCGAGTGTAGAGTTTCCAACCTTCAGAGAAGTGGAGAAAAACACATAAAATGGGCAAAAAACCAAGTTGCGTAATTATTCACAGTAAATACTTGAGTTTTCTAGGCACCGGTACCAAAGTATATATATTATAACTGTAATACAGTATGGACACTCCCTGCCGCTCTCTAGATTGCGACCTCACTCCCGCGTCACCCAGATTGATACAGATTGGTTACAGTTTGGTTGTCGAACGTGTAGGATTTCGCCGCCATTTTGTTTGTTCCGTCATTCCTTTTTTGAAATGTCGTTCCTGGCCCGTTGTATGAAGTTTCCCAGGGTGTGCCGGTACCCAGAACACATCGTGTATCCATCGTCTCCCAATTCCAAGCCAACACTGAGGCGTGGTCTCATTAGTCAGATATTACAGGCCAAATCGTTCAAGCTTTAAATATTAACATTAGGAGATGTCCCTAATGCATACTAAACCAAACTAATCTACGTCTATTTTAGTGATCAAATGAACATAACGGGATTGCTCAAAAAATCTGTATACGGTTGTCTTCTTCTTGTTATCTTGTGGGGATACCACGGCGCTGGCCTGGTGTTGCACTTAGCATCACCCGCGGCCACGTGAAGGGCATTTAGATTTACACGTACGGACGTGTGCAACGCGACACTTATACACATCTGGAATCAGATGTGCAGGTTTCCTCACGATGTTTTACTTCACCGTTATAGCAATCAGTTAGTAAATTTACGAAAGTTCCGAAAAACTAATTGGTACATTGGCCGTCTGGATTTGAACCCGGGACCTCTGGTTAGGAAAACCGAGTCGTTAACCTTTGAGCCACTGATATCACGCGCTGTGCACTGTACAACAGATGAGATACTAGTTACTTTGTACCATAGACTCTATCGAACTAATGAGAATGACTATCATTCCGACATAATTATTAAGTATGTCATGGATGCGGGCAACGCAGAACTAGTCTTCGTGGAAATTCTAGGGGATGCCTTTGTCCAGCAATGGACTTCCTTCGGTTGACATGATGATATGATGATGAAGTATGTTAATAATTATTTATCATCGCACATTATCATTTAATCCAGACGTCTCTTCTCTTCCTCTCTCTGTCTCTTCTAGATAAAAAGAATCAAGACATAATAAAAATCAAATAATCTTATAGAGTGCTAAATTGGAAGTGATTTTATCGATTTTCAAAAGGATAAAATTAGCAAATCAGCTGTGATTCGAGCAAAGACAAGCTCCGTAACAGTGCAGACACTCAAAAGCGATTACAGCACAAAACTTCAAGGGATTCTCATCACTAGATGAGAGCTAAAAGACTCGTTAGACGACCCACTTTATTTTGTTCAAATTCCAGCTCCATTTGAACAATCTTCCATCGCTGTATTCGTGCACTCTGCGCTGCAATGCTGTTATCTAAGAGCGTTTCCTCTCGCCTTAAAAATATGATAAGCTCCAACATTCCCCATTTCCCTTGGTCTCTGCAGTGTACAGTGTAAATTTTATACAGACAGTTTGACGTCACATGAATTATGCAGATTCGTGCAGCGTGAACCGATGGGATGAGATTTACTCCCGGATAGAGCGCGGCGGCCTTTTGCTAAAATATAACATGAGATGATACCAAGGGCTTAAAATTGTGGATCAAAAAAATGTTATGGAATTTCCTGTTTTATGTAAATAATTTGCGGTATAACATATCTACTGTCATTATCATCATCATCATCATGTCAGCCGAAGGACGTCCACTGCTGGACATAGGCCTCCCCCAAAAATCTCCACGACGACCGGTTTGGCCTGCCCGCATCCAGCGGCTTCCCTCGACCTTCACCAGGTCATCGGTCCACCGCGTGGGAGGCCTACCTACGATACGTTTTCCGGTAAGCGGTTGCCACTCGAGAACTTTACTGCCCCAACGGCCATCTGTTCTACGAGCAATGTGCCCCGCCCACTGCCACTTAAGTTTAGCAACTCTGAGAGCTATGTCGGCTACTTTGGTTCTTCTACGGATCTCCTCGTTTCTGATTCGATCACGCAGAGAAACTTCGAGCATAGCACGCTTCATTGCCCTTTGGGTGACCTACTGTAAGTGACCTAGTGTACTTATCTACTGTAAGCACTCTTATGTAAATGTAATTCACGGTTGTATCTCGGTTGCCCGCTGCTTTTTCCTACAATTAGGGAAAATACTTTTGAATAAGAGTAATAAACCGCACTAAGGTCCGATCGCCCTAGTTCAGGGCAGGCTCGAACGTATATATGTGCTGATATGATGAAGAGTAATAAACAGTGTGTTCAAGAAACACACTCGATAAATTACATAGCGAGATCAAAAAGTTTTTCTAATCTTGAATATCATTATTATCTTTGTTTCTCTTCTGAAACCAGTGTTGTAACATCCTTTATGCATAAGGCTTATCACAAAAGTGGCCCGCAGCGGGCGATTCTCAATAATTTCACGTTAAAATTTTAACTGCCCGCAGAGGAGCGCTCGTTTTGTGCTTTTAGCGCCAATTTGGGACATGGCGAATTATGTGTTATCGAGCAAAAGTTCACAGTGCGGTGGTGGTTGCTGACAAAATTGTCCTAGCATTTGGAAACTGGTCAAACTTTCACTGAATTTAGTGGACTTAGAGTAACGTACTATTCCAGACTATCAAGAGACTCCCTTCAGTCAGTGTAATAATATTTGTGAAAATTTATATAAATATGTATAATAAATATTCTAGGACAAATTAGACATGGTCATCTGGCCCCAAAGTAGGATTCCCTGTGTTATGGGAACCAGAGACTGATATACATACTTATATACGTTTTAATACATACATATATAGATATTTAACACCCAGACACAGAGTAATTAAATCTGCTCATCACACAAATGTTTGCCCTGGGTGGGGATCGAACCCACAACCCTCGGATCAGTAGTCAAGAGCACTAACCACTGAGTCACCGAGTCAGTCGAAGTTTGATAACAAAATGTGGGCCAAAAATCTCATCAAATTTAAGAATTACATTTTTCTGAAAAAAATCTCGGGTTCAATCATTTAACAGTTCAATTCAGTGATTGTGTCTGAAATAAATAAGGACTAAAATAAATTAAAAAAGGTGAGAGGGGTGTCGTGGAGAACCCGGGTGGAACGTAGTTGCCGAACAGTCCCAATACCTTCTTCATTCCAACGTCGCTCGAAAGGATATTAGGTAAAGGTTATTTATTTGAGTAAATAATTAAAAACCGGTCAAGTGTGAGTCGGACTCGCGCAAATTAGAGTTCCGTAGCCTTTTCAAAAAATAAATGTGTATTTAAAAAAACGAAGATTGTTTTTGCAGTTGGTAATTGAACATTTTGTATGGAAAATCTATGAACTTTTTACAAATTCATCTCTAAGCCATGATTTTTTAAAATATGTAAAATTTAATTATGTCCTACTATTAAAAGAAATCAGATGTCCTGAAATATCGGTTTAACAAAAAATAGCACTTTAAAGTTTAAAATTTTCATCCTGAATCCTGAGTCGATGAAAATCACCCACTCTTTACGTATAGGGGAGGTATCCTAAATTTTTTTTTAGAATCATTCACTTGCTCGTAATTGATCTATGGCTCTCACCTTAAATCCGTCCTTTATTCACTAGATGCATAATATAATATTTTAGGGTTCCAAAGTTTTTTACTTGACTTGACTTGACTTGACTGTAACAAAAATGTTCACTTTAAAGCTTAATATTAATATTTCTCAAACCGATCCCTCAACCGAAAAATTTTTGTAGCAAACCCTCAGTGGTTTGAAAGACATACTTAACGACACCACACGATAGAGTACGTCAAAGAAAGACATACTTAACGATACCACACGATAGAGTACGTCAAAGAAAGACATACTTAACGATACCACACGATAGAGTACGTCAAAGACATACTTAACGATACCACACGATAGAGTACGTCAAAGACATACTTAACGACACCACACGATAGAGTACGTCAAAGACATACTTAACGATACCACACGATAGAGAACGTCAAAGACATACTTAACGATACCACACGATAGAGTACGTCAAAGACATACTTAACGACACCACACGATAGAGTACGTCAAAGACATACTTAACGACACCACACGATAGAGTACGTCAAAGACATACTTAACGATACCACACGATAGAGTACGTCAAAGACATACTTAACGATACCACACGATAGAGTACGTCAAAGACATACTTAACGACACCACACGATAGAGTACGTCAAAGACATACTTAACGACACCACACGATAGAGTACGTCAAAGACATACTTACCGACACCACACGATAGAGTACGTCAAAGACATACTTAACGACACCACACGATAGAGTACGTCAAAGACATACTTAACGACACCACACGATAGAGTACGTCAAAGAAAAAAAATTCACCCCCTATTTATTCGTATATGTAGTGGAGTCACCTCAAGAATTTTTTTCATGTTTTTATTGGACCACTTGGTCGGCGAGCTTAATATGTATACTCATACCAAATAACAGCTTTCTTCCTGGTTGACTTCGGAACCCTAATGGTTTCTTCAAGTCTGTCCGTCTGTGTGTCTGTCCGTGTATCCGCGGCTTAGCTCAGAGACTATTAGAACTAGAAATCTGTAATTTGGCAAGGGTATACATACTCGTATTAATCACGCCGACAAAGTTAAAATAAAATCTTGAAAATATGCTTTCTTAGGGTTGCCTCCCCTACATATTAAGAGGTGGTGATTTTTTTTTTCATTGACGTACACTACCGTGTGGGGTACCGTTGAGTAGGTCTTACAAAACTACTTTGCTAAGTGAATTATTCGAGTTAATGATCGGTTTGCAAAATTTTTTGCTTTAAAGTGCAAATTTTTGTTAGAGTCGATTGTCCATCCAGCTAAAACGCTATTTTAGGACATCTGAAAAAAAAGTGTAAATAGTAGAACATACGAGTATGATCAATTTAAAACGAAACTATCACGGCTAAGTAGGTTTTCTTAGTTTAGGAGTAATAGACGGCCAATTTTTTATATAACGATTATTATTTTGACGATCCTGATATCACGTATCTTCTTCTTTTCTTGTACTTTTATTCCCACCACCCACGCGTTCACTGTGTAGTGTGTAGGTACGAGTATATGCAGAAAGCGTCGAGTTGACAGCAGGAGCATTGTTTTGGCTCCTGCCTCGTTTTTGCGACACCTTGCACCTTACATATCTGACCTTGCTTATCACGCACCCACACCTGTGAAGCAGCTTATCACGCACCCACACCTGTGAAGAAGCTTATCACGCACCTACACCTGTGGAGCAGCTTATCACGCACCCACACCTGTGAAGCAGCTTATCACGCACCCACACCTCTGGAGCAGCTTATCACGCACCCACACCTATGGAGCAGCTTATCACGTACCCACATCTATGGATCAGCTTATCACGCACCCACACCTTTAGATCAGCTTATCACGCACCTACACCTTTAGAGCAGCTTATCTCGCACCCACGCCTATGGAGCAGCTTATCACGCACTCTCACCTCTGGAGCAGCTTATCACGCACCCACACCTTTAGAGCAGCTTATCACGCACCCACATCTATGGATCAGCTTATCACGCACCCACACCTTTAGAGCAGCTTATCACGCACCCACACCTGTGGAGCAGCTTATCACGCACCCACACCTGTGAAGCAGCTTATCACGCACCCACACCTGCGGAGCAGCTTATCACGCACCCACACCTGTGGCTTCATCAATAAAATTTCATCAATAAAGCAGTCTTCGTCAATAAAAACCGCTGACTAATGCGTGTCGATTTTTCTCCGAAGAAATAATTCACTTGTTGATTCTACTTCGTGGTTTTCCAGTTCCGTTTAATGTATTATTTATTTCTCTTCCAAGTTTCCGTAGCGTCGTCCCTTGTTTCCTATTAGTTTCATTTCGTATAAATAAGCAGCCGGAGGACTGCAAAAACTTAGGGGCGGAGGGATAGTTTTTAAGCGAGAAGAAAACTACAAAGTTTTGTATGGCACGACGATACCTACGCTATATTAGGATATACTTGAGGTTTTTCCTTAAAAACATATTTAATAATGAACCGTTATGGGAAATCTAAACTGGGTAGCGTAGAAATGGTCGTTGTAGAAATCCTTGCCTATGTCTAGCTGTGGACATATATCAGCCGATATAACATATGAGCTCATATACGTCCCCACCGAGGGGCTCGAGCCTACCCTGAATTAGGGCGGTCGGGCTTTAGTCGACCACGCGGGCCCAGTGCGGGTTGGTCGACTTCACACACAACCTACGAGTTTCTTCGCAGGCGTGTGCAGGTTTCCTCACGATGTTTTTCCTTTACCGTAAAAGTGTTGGATAAACGTACATATGAAATCTAAATTCAAAATCACTTTGGTACGTGGCAGGATTCGAACCACGACCTTCCGGACAGGAGGCGGCGGCCCTCGGCTGATATAATAATGATTAAATTGGGAAAACATAATCACGTACCCTACCCATCCACGTAAGTATCTCCGCTAACCTAGATTTAAAATTCCTTAACAAAATCTATTTTAAAGTATCCGAGGCTCGTTCAATAAAGCACGAAGTAAATTATAGGATAATATTGCTTCAAGCTTAAAGGTGATCCTTTAAGCATCGTCAATCCGGCATAGGAAGCCGCCTGCCGCAATATTTGGAAGCCGGTATCAACTGGGCTTAGTGCTACGGCTCTAAATTATTAAATTAGAGGCAAATAATAATGTAATCCTAGATTTATCGACGTTTATGTTTCCCCTGACAAATTCCTTGAGGAACGAAGCCAGGAGTTTGTTACGTGACGTCGAGATAAATATGTGCCAAGGAACGCGTAAACAGTGCCAATACGAGTATAAGGCTTCTTAGTTATGCCGTTAAGAAATAAGACAGTTATCGGATGTGGGTACTGTGAGACTAATGTTTTTAAGTTACTTCCATAGTATAATGTCTTCTAACTGTGGGGCATGCGGCCGATATAGAAACCATTTTCGTCTTGCAGAAAAGAGCTATCCGCGCAATCTATCAGATGCGATCACGTGAGTCGTTACAGAATAAGTTCAAAGAAATCAATATTTTAACTGTTGCTAGTCAATTTATATATGAAAACATCATGTACGTTAGTAAGAATTTGCATTTATTTTCTAAAAACAATGACGGGCATAATTTGAATTTAAGAAATGTGAACAAAATAGATATAGGCTTTTCGAGACTGAGTAAGGTTAAAAATTCATTTGTGGGGCAGTGTATAAGATTCTACAATAAAATTCCAGAAAATGTAACTAGTTTGTCAGAGAATAAATTCAACTCATATCAAAAAATGCTTGTGCTCTAGAATGTATTATAAAATAATAGTTTGTAAATGACAAATATATAACAAATACCAGTACCTAAGACTGTAATCTGAATCATGACATTATTTGTAATTTACAATAAGTTTATTGACTATTTAAAAGTGTGTGTAAACACTTATTTTAAATATATATATTTTTTATTTTTGTTTTGATTTTAGCGCTTCAGGTACTATTCTTCGTAATATGTTAAAAACGTCTACGACATTTCTAACCACAGTTACATTAGAAATTCTCATCACTCATCACAGCTCACTACCTAATTACAGTTCCAATATGTCACAGTTTTAATTTTTTGAAGAACAAATAAAATGCTCTAGTTCTATAGCTATCTATCTATCATCATATCAGCTCATATACGTCCCCGTCGAGGGGCTCAAGCCTACCCTGAATTAGGGCGATCGGGAGTTAGTCGACCACGTGGGCCCAGTGCGGGTTGGTCGACTTCACACACAACCGTCGAGTTTCTTCGCAGGCGTGTGCAGGTTTCCTCACGATGCTTTCCTTTACCGTAAGAGCGTCGGATAAACGTACATATAAAATTAAATTTCGAAAACACATTGGTACGTGGCAGGATTCGAACCACAACCTTCCGGACGGTAGGTAGCAACACTTGCCATTACGCCACTGACACTATCTATCTATGCATGTGATAAAATAAACTCCTTCAAAACATTTGAAAACTTTTAGTACTAGCTTACAGCTTTGATTTGAAAATAATTTTAATTATTTCTTATTTTTTTTAACAAACCCTTCGATTTGATAATGTCATAGGGTTGCTTAAAAAATAACTGGTTCACCATCCTTGGAAGTCCGCCATATTGGATTTAGGGTTATCTTGCTTAGGTTACCATTCATTCTCATCCAAACTAAACGCGTTTGCAAAATTTCAGCCCAATCGGAAACCGAGAAGTGAGTCAAAAACTTTTAAATTTTAAAGTGGACCAACTACCTTTACATACGTACATTGCAAGTTAAATGAAAGCTTATAACAAATTCCCTCCGCCGCGTCTACTTGTATCCGTCTGCCTGTAATCAATAAACTCAAGAACTACATAACGGATTTTCATAAGGTGCATTTATGAGGAAGGTTTAAATGTATAAATCTCCGCTAGTATTTTATAATCTATAACGCAAAAAAACAAAATAATTTCTTTTATTATTTACACACACTTTTAAAAATTCAAAAAACTTATTGTCTATTACATAATGTCATGATTCAGATTACAGTCTCAGGTAATGGTAATTGTTATAGAATCAACATATTATTATAAATCTTTGTCATTTACATAATCTATTATTTTATAATATCCCCTAGAGCACAAGCATTTTTTGACATGAGTCTTGAATTTATTCTCTGACAAACTAGTTACATTTTCTGGAATTTTATTGTAGAATCTTATACACTGCCCCACAAATGAATTTTTAACCTTACTCAGTCTCGAAATGGCTAAAACTATTTTATTTACATTTCTTAAATTGAAATACGCTCCAGTATCTTATAATCTACTACCTTTTGCCCGCGGCTTCGCCCGCGTGGATATTTTTTTACAACTGTTTTTCACCCCGTCAACTATTATTTCCACGCAAAAAAATCACGTCAATCTGTTGCGCCGTACGCCGAACGTGCGCGAGCGTGGGTTTTCCGCAGATCACTCGGGAACCATTTCAATTAGTAAGCTAATTAGTAAGTCTTTGTCACTTCCCATCCTTTCAACCATATCTGAACAAAAACAAACGGCAATGCCTTGCTCTGTTGCGACGTGCACGAGAATGGAATTGAGTCTTTGCCAGATTCCTCGGGAACTACTCGGCTCTCTAATTAGTAGTCTATGTCATTTCCCACCCCGTCAACCATCTGTGTGCAAAAAATCGTGATAATACGTTTTTCCGTTGCTATTTTAAAGAAATAAACCAAAATGCCTTTTTTCAGTTCCCTCAGGAACTGTACTGGACTATGCTTTTTTCACGTGATGAAAAGTAACCTCGATTCTTTTTCATAACACCGGCTATGTGCATGACAAGATTCGTCTAGATTAGTTGAGGCATTGAAGCGTGAAGAGGTAATTTATATCATTTCTCCATACAAATTTTGAATCCCCGTTACACCCCTTTTGGGGTTGAATTTTCGAAAATTCGTTATAACGGATGCCTATATCATAACTGCCATCTTCCCGACCCGTCCTGTGGTTTGAGCTGTGCGTTAATAGATCGGTCAGTCAGTCACGGTTCCCTTTCATATAGATTGCCCTATTATCTTATATTAAAATCTCTTAGCGCAAATTCAAGCTAGGTTTTTAGAATCTTCGTTCGTTTCTCTTTCTTGCTCTATACATATAAATATTGCGTTCGAAGCGTTTGAAATTGTTTACCCAGACTGAAATGCAAAGCTCTCGTTACGAAATAATTCAAACTATTATCCTATGACGTACACGGGCTATTTGTTCTTGGTGTCAACTTTGAGAATTTAGTAAAAGAACCCGGGAACAACGCCATTACGTTCGATACCCAACGCCACTCGGCCCGGATCCCGATATTCAAAGCCATAAACCTTGATTGTTATTAATAATTTGCACAGTAGCTCGCGCACCTTACCTTGGAAAGCTCCAAAGCTTGGATTTTTTAACCGACTTCCAAAGAGGAGTCAACTGTATGTTTTATTTTTACTTTAGAACTCCGTCATTTATTAACCGATTATAAATTATACTTTTATAAATTTCATTAAAATCGGTTAAGAATAATAATAAAAAAATAACAAAAACATAAAAAATGAAGCAAAATTGTGCTTGGTGTTTGCAATTTAAGTCGTTTTTTTACGTGTTCAATTATACTTTGAGATAAAACGTCTTCAAAACTGAAATTCAACGGATATGACGAAAGGGACTTAGATCTGTTTCCGGTAGAACCGGCCTAGGGTATAACGACCTCATTTTATTATATGGAACAAGCGAACGTTTAAACTTTAAACCATCGCAAGTGTGCCCCGACACGACATAGCCCTACCTGATTTTTAAGCTATTGTATAGCTTTTATCGCGGGCTTTGAGGGGACCGAATCCAAGAAATATCGTAACGAAAAAACCTGACTCCCCAAAAAAAATATATATATTGAGTTCTAAAAAACTTACAGTGCCATCCAACAATCCATCATGATGATAGTGATGGTGGTGGTGATGGTGGTGGTGATGGTGGTGATCGTGATGGTGGTCGCGATGGTGGTCGCGATGTTGTTCGCGATGGTGATCGCGATGGTGGGCGCGATGGTGGTCGCGATGGAGGTCGCGATGGTGGTCGCGATGGTGGTCGCGATGGTGATGATGATTGTGGTCGCGATGGTGGTCGATGACGATGACGATGATGATTTAACTTTCTTAGTGTTAATTTATTACATAAACATCCCGCGCCCCAAGGACTATATCATCATGTCAACTCATATACGTCCCTACCGAGGGGCTCGAGCCAACCCTGAATTAGGGCAATCGGGCCTTAGTCGACCATATAATACTGGTAATTACTGCATAAATAAAAAAATAAATAAATAACTATAATTGCATAAGTTGATAAAACATGCTATGCAATAGCTTTACCGCGGTAGATCCCGAGTGCCACACGTCTTTTTTTTGTTGAGTTTCTCTGTGATAGTGTCATGCTAACCTCTGCAAAGCAGCTGTTTCGATTTTTCAAACCTTTTTAGGGTAGATAGTGCGATGCTTCCTGTAATCGTGCAGATGGGCCGTGATCAGACGCCGTAAATATTTCGCAAATGGGACTCTAATCCCGATCATAAAAGTAATCCGCTCATAAAGTTACGCGACGATGGACAACAAGAAGGGTTGGGATTTCCTCGCACAAAGATTCCGAAGTAATTATGATAAAATACCACCAGTTTTTGTGTGTAACCAAGCTGCGGCTCCGATGCTCGCACTCCTTTTTCAGCTCTTACACCGAGTTAATCCTTGGGTATGCAATTAAGCTACTAAAGTATTTGTGTTCCAGCGATATTACCCATATTGAAATACCCTTCGGTGCTAACAGCCGGCTGAGAGCTTATTTAGCGGAACATATATTAAGTAGATTGTATAGTATATACTTTCGTAAACCTCAGTCATTGCGTCGAGAAAAGGATGAGTAACCCACGAAGGGTTGTGTGTGAATTTTATTTTTTCTCCTTTTTTATAACGACTTTGAAATTATTATTTCTTTAAGGACAATTGTTAAATTTAACCAAAAGTCTCAGTTTAAAAAGGGTATTTTTAAAGTATGCGTATATACTTGAATTTTGTTAAATAAATAGATACAAGAACTTTATAACTTTTAAAGGCACAACCTTAAATTTAAGCTAACGTATTGAAAAAATACGTTAGCTTAAATTTAAGGTTGTGCCTTGTTTTAAATTTAAGCTAAGGTATTGGTTAACCTAAAAAAGCGTCGGTGGCTCAACCGGTAACGACTCGGTCCATCTAACCAGAGGTACCGGGTTCAAATCTGGACGGCCAATGTACCAATGAGTTTTTCAAAAACTTTAACGGTGAAGGAAAACATCGTGAGGAAACCTGCACACGCCTGCGAAGAAACTCAAAGGTTGTGTGTGAAGTCGACCAACCCGCACTGGGCCCGCGTGGTCGACTAAGGCCTAATCGCCCTGATTCAGGGTAGGCTCGAGCCCCTCGGTGGGGACGTATATGAGCTGTAATGATGATTGGTTAACCACTATTCCAAAACCAGCAAACGCTTCCCCATTATGGTTTTTTTTACCAAAAGACTGACGAAGTTATGCAAAGTAAAGTTGGTAATACTTTTAAAGATGCAAAATTGGCACAAGTTAGTTTAGATTGCTTTAAAAAATATGTGCGTACTAATTTAAAAAAATATATGTGTAAGTACTGAATATCTGTCAAAATGTCTGATGCGCGCGAATCCGTTACATCAAATAACATAACAAAATACTCGATTCGCACAATTTTTTGACATTGGTGAATCACTCCGCTTGACGATCTGACCTAAAACCTTTTTTTATTCACAATTGGTAAGCTCTTGACATCATCTCACGTGATGGTAAGTGACGATGATGCCGAAGATGGAAGCAGGCTTATCAAGATTCCCCAACGCAATTTGGAACTGGCTATGTTATCTACAAGCCGGTAAACATCATGCTGTGAACATTGATGCTTGGCGACAAGACTTAGATAAGATGGTGGTAGCTAGCCACGTGGGCTTAGAAAATGACCTTCCACCAACCAAACCAAGTCATACAAAGTTAGACTCCGTTAGGAATCGAATCTGCAACCTCCTGATGTAAAGGTAATGGGCGTTACCAGTACGCCACGGAGGCGGTTAAAATGTGAGAGTCACGGAAAATGTGAGAGTAAAGGGTTGGCTATAAAAGCTCGTCCATCACGGCCTGTGTCAACAAGGTGTGCTATGGATGCCGCTGAAACAATTAGTAGGTCAATAATCAATATTTATTTGATTGGCCGCGGGCTTCGAATGCTCATTCAGTGTCGCTTTTGGGTTTAACCCTATATTGCTCGCGCTATGAGTATTTTGGCGCCCTCGGCAAATAATATATTTTATTTTATAAACTATGCACTCGCCAAACTACCTACCTGTATCATAAGTTGGAAAAACATCAGTGCGTGTGTGACCGCGGGAGGAAAGTGTTGTTGCTTGCCAGGACCAAAAATAGTTGCTCAAATTGGATGTGGAGCGAGCATTATTCGTACATTTTCAGGACTTATTGTTACTAAAATATATGCCGAAAGTAATAAAAATATATAAATATATAAAGATTGAAACAAAAGCTTAATAAGATTAATAAGGATGATCAAAATTCAGCAATTTTCCCAAAAATCATGTCAAGTGTTTTTTTTCTAAAGTTTTTAAATTTACCTTAATAAATATTACTGTTTTGTTTTACTACATGATTGAAATTTATTCTTCTAAAAGCATTTATACGTTTTTTTAAACCATTGTGTGCAAAAAAACGAGTGTGCTTTAGACCACACGACTGAAGTAAAACTTAATCACCGTTCGCGTAACGCATTGACCAGCTTAGTTCCCAAGTCAAGCTTGCCGCTCGTCTCGCCTGACCCCACTTTTCGTAACGCTAAAAATCTCCGTTCGCGTAACGCATTCACCAGCTTACTCCCCAAGTGAAGCGTGCGTAAAGAAGTTTGACTTCAAAAAGCATTTTAACATAGGCGGCAAAATGTACCCCATGCGACCACTCACGTTTCACGGAAAGGTGCGACTACTCTAGGGTTAAGGTAATTAAATCGAAGGAGAAGAAAACTGTGACTAAAATAAATATATACATCGTCACCACCAGGTGAGATGTTGTCAAGGATTTACCAATTGTGAATAAAAAAAATAAAGAAAATACTAGTGGTTCGCCTCGAACTGTGACCTCTTGATATACCTACTCGTTTTTGAAGTGAAAACTTCTATAGTTTCAAGATGGGGAAAAACCAATGAACTCGTGACACCGTGACCGACACCGACACCGACACCTCACCAGGAACATTCGCAGGGTCAAAACTTATAAGACTGTATAAAGTTTACACTTTTGTTGGCCCTCCCGGAGTGATTAGGTTAATATTTAATAAATCCGTTGTTCCGTAGCGAGGCCGACGTGCGCGAGCGTGGAAATGAGTTTTCCTTAGGTCCCACGGGAACTATGTCAGAATATGCTAATTAGCAAATTGTGTCATTTCCCATCCACTCAGCCATCTCTGTGCAAAAAATCACAACAATCCATTGTTCCGTTGCGATGTTAAAGACATTACAAAAAAGAGTATTTTTTCAGTTCCCTCAGGAACTGCATCGTACTATGCTATTTTCACGGGATAAAAAGTAGTCTATATCCTTTCCTGTGACACAGGCCACCTGCATGCCATTAAGATTGGTTAAGGTGTTGAAGCGTGAAAAGGTAACAAAAAAAAATTCACATTTATAATGTTGGTAAGAATAAACAGGTAGGCTTAGAAAATGCCCGGCCAAACCGAGTCTTACATAGATTCCGCCGGGACTCGAACCCGCGACCTCCTGGTGTGAAGCGAATGGACTAGTCATTCATTACGCCACTAAAGCGGTTTAAACGATGGTCCGTAAATTCCTGTACCTACCTGAGATCTTATTGTCAACAGAGGAGTGTTATGTGTGAGATAGGGTAAATAGATAAAGGGTTTTACCCCAAACAAATACACCCAGGGGCGAGGAAAGTGAGCAGTTTGCCTTTTAGGGTCTGACTGAAGGATTTTGAGGAAATATAAATACTGATTTCTTTTTTCGTAATAATATTTTTTTCTTCCAACTATTTAATCTAATTACTTTAATTTTTTACCTACTTCAAAAAAAGGAGGTGGTTTCTCAATTCGACCGTATATATTTTTTTTATGTTTGTTCGCGCATAACTTCGTCATTTATGAACCGATTTCGATGATTCTTTTTTTTATTGGAAAAGAGATATCCCAAGGGTGGTACCATGATAAGCAAACCAGGATCTGATGATGGCATCCTAGAGAAATCGAGGGGAACCTTCAAAAATCGTAGTGGCGACTAGTTCGTTTGAAGTCGGTTTTTTTTTTGTTTAAAATTATACAAGAAAATTTCGGCAAAGAAGTGAGGGCAATAAGCATTTTATAAGTCGTGATTGGTGATCTACGAGTAGACTGGGGGATATTAATTTGGAAACTGACGGGGTGAATAACTGCTAGCGGCGGAACGAAAACGAAACAGTAAATGCAGATAAATTAAAGGAATATTTCAAGGGGACTGACGGATAAGACAAATATACTTTATTGCACACCAAATTTTCAAAAATGAAAAACTTATTAACTAGCAAAATATACATTGATATGCAAAGGTGGACTTATCGCTTTAAGCGATTGCTTGCGGCTAACCTTTGGTGAATGGAGGAGACGAGAAAATTAAACGATAGCGGGTGGATGCATGTTCAACTAAAACGGACTGATGGACTGACCGACTCACGGACTGACTACAGTAAGTATGTTTTGGCAAATAGAGAGAACGAACAGCGAAAAACGTAAAAACTTTCAGGTAAAAGCTTTTATTGGAAAATAATGTTAATATTAAGTTTACCAAACTTGAAAGTAAAATTTAATGCTTGATCTCCAATTCCATAAATATAGTTTAAAAAAACTAAAAAAAAACACGCCTTTAAAGCACATCAAACTAAAAAGTGAAAGTCATCCTTAATTTAAGTTGAAAAAAATAATAAACACTAAGAAAGTTAAGAAAGTTAAATCACCATCGTCATCGTCATCGACCACCAACGCGACCACAATCACGACCACCATCGCAACCACCATCGCGACCACCATCACGACCACCATCACGACCACCATCGCGACCACCATCGCGACCATCATCGCGACCACCATCGCGACCACCATCGCGACCACCAACGCGACCACCATCACCACCACCATCACCACCACCATCACCATCATCATGAATCATGATGGATAGATAGATGGCACTGTAAGTTTTTTAGAACTCAATATATATATATATATATTTTGGGGTGTCAGGTTTTTCGTTACGAAATTTCTTGATTCGGTACCCTCAAAGCCCGCGATAAAAGCTATACAATAGCTTAAAATTAATGGATCTTATGCATAAATCTAAGGCAGTGTAACTATTTCTATATTTGTTTTACTTTAGCCGTATGAAGCCTTCGAAGTTTTCGGTAACGCTATATTTTTCTAGACTACCCGCCGAGACGACGAGGGAGACGCTCATCAAATTCACGTCAAAACCAATTGAATTCTCAATCGATTGGACAAGTAGGGGTGACCTAACGTAAGTTCTAACAACAATACTTAGAATGATGTCATTTTCGTATGGGACGAACGATAATAATAGATTAAAAGTTTCTTCGTATTTTGTAACTATAAATTTGTAATCAAATTTCTTTGCTTGTATTATTTGTACCTGGCTGGTTAATAAAATTAAATAAGTGAACTTTCGGAATTTGATTGAAAAATTTAAAAAATAAAATTCCTGCCATTTTAAAATAGTTTTTTCTGTGCATGAAAATGAGTGAAACTAACGATAAATTCCTTCCCCTCGGATACTCATAAAGAATAGACGTGTTTTTCGTTATTTATTATTTAAATTAGAAAAGTTTTACAAATAATTCAGTGCAATAAAATAGGAGTGCATAAAATCGGAGGAGTTGCTTTTGTGGCTGTGTGCAGAGTCGCGCACGGCACCACACTACTACATTGCATGCATCATACACGCACACCACGCTACGCATATACGAAGAGGTCAACTTAAACCAGACGGAAACAAATTAATTTAAAAATCTCGCGAGCCACCAGCATACTTTGAACTCCGTATCGATCATCCGGTAAGACAACCTCAACCATCCTCAACTTCATTGCGCCCTGGTACTTGATCTGCCTACTATTACAATAATAATATAACTATGCCATTGAATCGCACACCTCCTTCGCTCGCTGCGATCGCTGCAGGGAAGGCCGCCGCCGCAGGCTCTGCCGCCGGCGCGCAGTCCACGCCCCCGCCGACGACTGTGCTTCAGCCTGCTACGGTTTCCGACAGTGACGCGATACGGCACCACAACCACAACACCGACCAAACGCATGACTCCACGAAGCCCATTATTCAAACACCAGAATCTCAACAGCTACCCTTTGCTCCGATTACCGCACAGGGACTACGACATTGCTCGTCGGAAACTGATGTGTGTGTAACTAATGAATTCTCTGACCTCGACATGTCTTCATCTATTAATACGTTGCGCTATCCAAAGCGCAGACGCACTGAGAGTACAGATGACAAAATGACAAGCTTCATGTCTGATATGAAGGAACTATTTTTGGATTTCAAGGAAAAGCAGGAACAAAAAATGGAGCAAATTTTCACAGCCGTAGAAGAGATTAAAAAACAGAATTCGGACATCCAAAACTCAGTTGCATTCCTGTCCCAGGATTATGAATCACTCAAAGATAAAGTTGATAATTTGGAACAGGGACACAAAAATAACATGGAATATATTAAAACCTTGGAGGAAAGACTGGATAAATTTGAGCGTATCACAAGATCAACCTGTTTAGAAGTTAGAAACATTCCAGTTGAAAAGTCTGAAACTAAAGATAACTTATTGAAAACAATAGGCTCGATCGGTAGTTACCTAGGTATACCAATCCCATCTAACGAGGTCAAGGACATTTTCCGTATGGGCTCTAAGGACCCTAGTAATAGAACCATCATTGTGGACTTCACCAGTGTCCTTCTGAAAGAAAAAATAATTCGTCTGTATCGAAAATGTAATAAACAACACAACAGGCTGACAACAGACCGCATAAAGATACCTGGACCCTCCAAACCCGTCTTTATCTCGGAGAACCTGTCACAAAAAATGAAAAGAGTTTTCTTTCTTGCCAGGGACTTTGCAAAAGTAAACAACTTTTCCTACTGCTGGGTCTCAAACGGAAAAATCTTCCTACGTGAGAAAGAAGGTGCTCCCTTGCACCTTATTAGAGAAGAAGCTGACCTGGTAAACTTAAAGATAAACAAGTGACTAGTGCTTAGCGCTTATCTGATATGGATTTGTTTTTTATGGTGTAATATATCATCTCCTATATCTCATTGCACCCTGTGTACACAACTAATACTATACAGGGTGATTTGTAATGTCACGTATTCCCGTTAAGGGGTGATAGATAAGGTCAAAAGCAATCAATTTTGTCCTATAATGTGCTATCCGAAAGTTAACCGTTTTCGAGTTATTTCAAATTTACTTTTTTTATTTTAAATTCCGGTTTCAGATGGTTAAAATTTGAATAAAAAAAAACTACGTGCCTGATTTTGAGTTTCTTGCTATCGTCGTATAGCGGACATTCCAATAGTTCATAATAAATGATAAAATCTTGAAAAGCTTTAAACGTTTTCAAATTACGCTTTTTAAATTTATCAGTTTCCTATTTTTTTCTATTTTTTTCGATAAAAAAGGCAATTTTCTGTAAAAAATCTCCTAGTAATTAAATGTGCAAAGTACGTTAATAACATCTCTAACTAACTAGCTTTCATTTGAGGTAAAAAGTTACAAATAACTCCAAGTACAAAGACAGAAATAAAAAAAAAATGATGAGTAGGTAAAGAAATTAATGTTCGAAAAATAATTACGTACGATAAATAAAAGGCTTTTATTTTAATTAAACACTTTTATTAGTTTTAGTTAGTTATAAATAAAAAGAAATTCCATGAAATGCGAGTCCTTTGAGGACAGTAACGACTTACCTACTTAAAACAGGTAATAAAAATTCCTTTTAAAAATCCGGCCTCTGTGGGTCTCAACGTTTTTTCTCTACATGTACTTGAGATACTACTAAGTTTAATACCTCTAATGAAAGCTAGTTAGTTAAAGATGTTATTAACCTACTTTGCACATTTAATTACTAGGAGATTTTTTACAGAAAATTGCCTTTTTTATCGAAAAAAATAGAAAAAAAATAGGAAACTGATAAATTCAAAAAGCGTAATTTGAAAACGTTTGAAGCTTTTCAAGATTTTATCACTTATTATGAACTATTGGAATGTCCGCTATACGACGATAGCAAGAAACTCAAAATCAGGCACGTAGTTTTTTTTTATTCAAATTTTAACCATCTGAAACCGGAATTTAAAATAAAAAAAGTAAATTTGAAATAACTCGAAAACGGTTAACTTTCGGATAGCACATTATAGGACAAAATTGATTGCTTTTGACCTTATCTATCACCCCTTAACGGGAATACGTGACATTACAAATCACCCTGTATATAAACTCACATCCAGCACACACACTCCTTACTCTGAAACACAATTATACACACACTTACTTACACATATACTTCACTAAACGTGTAAGCATAAGAGTCAAACTATTTACAAAAATAAAACTATCTAATATGACTACGGTGCATTACCTATCACACTGTCATCATCATATACCGTATTTCTGTACTCTCCTGGCAAGCCTACCTTTTTCAATGTATGGTCCAGCTATTTTGTCTCTGAAAAGTTCATATTATCGACAAAACTGTTGCAAATTACAATTATTAAATGGATGACAACTCATTAATCGTATTAGAACTAGAAAAGATAAATGTCTCTGAATCTTTTATATGTTCTCCGGAGGATTGCAAAATTTATCTCACTAACGCACCTAACTCTTTAAAAATATTTCACGTCAACATTAGAAGTATAGGTAATGAAGTTAATTTCAACAATATGGTTATGTTGATTCACAGGACTAATGTTGTGTTTGATGTCCTTGTACTCTCTGAGTGCTGGTTAAGTAAATGCCCATTTCTACCGTCGTTACCTGGTTATGATACTTACAAATCTTCAAATATGAATCAAAACGACGGTATTGTCGCTTACGTCAAGAACACTTTATCCTGTAGTGTCGATGAACCAAGTTTTCTTGAAGCAAATTGCCTTGTTCTTAAATTTTCAAATCACACTGCTCTAGTAGCTATATATCGCTCCCCGTCTTACAGGAACGTTGATAATTTTGTACACAGCCTAGACGAAATCCTGACGTCACTGACCACTTTTCAAACGTTAGCTGTAATTGGAGATTTAAATATAAATATCTTACCTGGTAACACTGATCCAAATTCTGATATTATTCTTGATACAACGGTGTCCCATGGTATGCTCCCTGCTCACGTTTTCCCTACGAGACATGAGAACTGCCTTGATCATGTCTTTTTAAAAAGTAATAAGCCCGCTATTACGTTAGTTTTAGACTCCAAATTCACTGACCATTCTCCGATAGTATTTTATTGTAACCTTAAGAATAAAGCACAAAGTAAAGTAAAAAATTCCACTCGTGTTAACCATAAGGCCTGTATAGATGAAATAGAGAAAACAGATTTTTCTTTCATTCTTAATATTCACGATGCAGAAAATGCAGCTACCTTATTAGTATCTACACTCTCAAACATTGTAAAAAAACATACTTTCATAGTTTCTGTACCTAGTAGGCGTAGAATAATTAAACCATGGATGACATCGGGACTATTACGTTGTATTCGTCATCGTGACAAGCTAAGTCACAAATGTAAGAAAGATCCTAATAATGAAATCTTACTCACAACTTTTCGGCGCTATAGAAATTTTTGCAATGACTTACTACGGAAACTCAAACTTGACTATGAACGCTCGCAATTCCAGACACATTTTAGGAATCCCAGGGCCACGTGGAAAGTTATCAAGAGTATTACCAACCTCGAAAAAAATAAATCTCCTCCTAATGAGCTTTTATCCCTGTGTGATGACCCATATAGTTCTGTTAATATAGTAAACCAGTACTTTGCGAACATTGGAAAAGACCTGGCCTCAAAAATTGTAGAAGCCAGACATTGTCAACCTCCTACTAACACGCCTTCATTAGCTGAAAGTGAACTAAATTCTATGGTATTACTGAACACTGATAATGATGAAATAGAGCGTATCCTAATGAATTTAAAAGATAACTGCGCAGTTGGCTGGGATGCTATTTCTACGATACTGTTAAAAGCTGCCAGGGGTGTTCTAATTCCAATTTTGTGCCATGTTTTTAATCTTTCACTTACCTCAGGAATATTCCCCAAGGTATTCAAAAAGGCTTTCGTTCACCCCATTCATAAAAAGGGTGACAGAGGCAGTGTTAATAACTATAGACCCATTTCAGTTCTTACATCTTTATCAAAAATTTTAGAAAAAATAATAAACAGAAGGTTACTTTCATATCTTACTTCAAAGAACATAATAGCTGAAAATCAGTACGGGTTTGTCTCTGGCAAATCAACTGAAGATGCAGTTTTAGAACTAACCAGCACTGTGGTTAAAAACTTAAATGACAAAAAAAAAACAGTTGGTATATTTCTTGACCTATCTAAAGCTTTTGACACTGTTTCTGTTCCCCTCCTGCTGAAAAAGATGGAAATATTTGGTATACGTGGTTTGACCTTGGATCTTTTCTCTAGTTACCTTAGCGAGAGAGTTCAGTGTGTGACTATAGATAATATCATTAGCGCTGAAGAAACTTTAAGCTACGGTGTTCCTCAAGGTAGTGTCCTTGGACCTACTCTTTTCCTTGTTTATGTAAATGAACTCTGTAAACTTACATTACCAAATTCTAAAATAATTACGTATGCTGACGATACCGCGATTCTTGTAAATGGCAAATCTTGGTCTGAAGCGTGTTCCTTTGCAGAATCAGCAATGCGCAATGTAACGGAATGGCTTCATAATAACCTTTTAACTTTAAATCTGGAAAAAACCCAAGTTATAGCCTTTTCCTGTAACATCTCTTCACAGCCTCCAAAAGATTTTGCAATAGCTGCACATAGTTGCAAGTCACACCAAACCTGCAACTGTATAAAATTAACTCAAGTTCAGTCAATAAGGTACCTAGGTATAACAGTCGACAGCAATTTGTCCTGGAAGTCTCAAATTAATTCTACAACAACAAGACTTAGAAAATTAATCTTTGTTTTCAAAAAATTAAGGTCTAGTGCAGACTTTGCCACATTAAGGAGAGTATACTTTGCTCTTGCCTACTCAATCATCTCCTACTGTATTATTGTATGGGGTGGTTCATGTAAGACTCATTTCCTACGTGTAGAACGAGCCCAAAGAGCTATACTAAAAGTTATGTCTTTTAGGCCTATTCGTTTTCCTACTAAAGAACTATACAATTTCTGTAAGGTACTTACTGTTAGGCAAACCTTTATCTTAAACGTTTTACTACGTAAACACCGTTCTCTTCCCTATGATATAAACTTAATTAAAGATAAACGCAGAAAGTACAGTGTCTGTAAGATGGAACCACGGAGATTGTCCTTGGCCAGTCGACACTTTTACTTTCTCAGTCCAATCCTATATAACAACCTCAACAAAATTCTAAATATCTACCCCCTATCAATTTCGGAAGTTAAGAACAAATTGACAAATTATTTACTAACCCTTACTTTTAAAGAGACTGAAGACTTGTTAATTATATAAATTTAGAATAGGTCATTGTTTTGTAAATATAATGCTCGCTAAACACACACACACACACACACACACACACACACACACACACACACACACACACACACACACACACTGACACATGCACACACTTCTGAGATTCCACATTAATTGTACTTTTAGGTTTAGGTAGCTAAGTAAATTTTTGTACTTTTCTACTGTACTTCATATCTGTAAGAACTATTTTTAAATTGTCTTTTTGTTTTACATTTTACTCGTTAAGGAACGTCATATTATTCTTTCTTCCGGAGGTGGGCGTTAGTAACTGCGACACAGTCCTCGACTAATGCAGTTGCTATCGTACACATTAAGTTTGTACACTTAGTTTAAGTTCCAAATAAATAATTTTTAATTTTAATTTTAATTCGCTTTATTTTGAAAATTTATGAAAAAAGTAGGTAAAAATGCAACACAGGCCTCGAATAAAATGTGTGCTGTTTATTGACTTAATGCAGTATCAGTCAGTATCACAAACTTGGTAGTTTGGAAATCTGAACGTTCAAGATGCAGCTAGTTTTATTCGCCCTGTTTAAATTTGCATACAAAACACGAAGAAACTTTTTCCCCGACATAATATGTATAGTGAAAGTCAACCTATTACGTAACAGTGGCTATGTTTTCGGATGTAGCATCATGAAGATGTTGCGGTTGCATTCCTCCTGCACAGGCGAGCTAGCTAGCGGGTACCTCCCGCGACTGGGGAGTTCCCCGCCAACCTCCGCGAGGGTAGGCTAACTTAATAAGTGTCACACTTACTTGTGCATAGAAGTAACTAGTAACTCATCTGTGATAGAGGGTCGTCAGGAGTGTATAATGTGCATACTAGAATTCTTTACTAACACATTTCATGATAAAGAAGGTGACGTAACGGCTTGTGCCGCTGCCTCCGGTCCGGGAGGTCGTGGTTCGAATCCTGCCTCGCAAATGGACTGAATTATGACGGACTCAGGCAGGAAGAGGTTGAGAAAAGACGTGTTGTTCGTGCCAAGATTTCAGTATATTCTGATAAAAATGTTAAAAAAGGAATAATGAAAACTTACAAGCTAAGCATTGTTTAATAACTAAATTCGTCAGTGTGATGGGTCAATCCGGACGTTGACCCAGATGCACTTCCGATCGGCACTACCTAAAACTACGATCTTATACTTATTCACAAATAAACTTATTTTATAATTTATGTACCTACATACTACAGGACATATGAAGAATTGGACATTCCAGGCAAATGGACATATGAGGAACTGGTCATTTAAGGCCAGACTCCCCATGTGTTTTCGAATTTAGATTTCATATATACGTTTATACGACGCTCTTACGGTTATGGAAAACATCGTGAGGAAACCTGCACACGCCTGCGAAGAAACACCAAGGTTGTGTGTGAATTTGATCAACCCGCACTGGGCCCGATGTCAGGGTAGGCTCGAGCCCCTCGGTAGGGACGTGTATAAGCTGATATGATGATATAACTTTTTATGTGTGTTAAAATATATAATTCGTTGCCCCATGACATTAAAGATTTACCTTTGTCATCCTTTCGAGTACAACTAAAGCGCTGGTTAAAACTGAAAAAATATTATTCTGTAACAGAGTTATTTATTCGAAATTACAATAATATATGACAATTTCATGAAAATGATTTACTTATTACTTTCTTTTTATTTTATTTGTTAATTCATTGTATATTCTATTGATTTTTATGTAAAGTTGACATGTGTAATATAATGTAATTTAAGTGTGTAATATTTTAAATAAACTAGATTTCCGATATTCTGACTTTAAAATACTTACTTTTATTGTTATTGTAGGTATGTCACTTGTGACTAAATGTGCTGTTCTCTTTGGTTTTTAAAATATCTTTTTTGTACCACATTTATTGCAATAAAAGGAATTGAATTGAATTGAATATGATAATGTATGTAATAAAATTTAAATAATTTTTGTTACTCTTGGTTTTCTTGAAGATATGAAGCTGTCGTAGGCTAGTTCACTGCATAAAAAAATAAACCATTAAATCCTATTATTTAAAAAAAAACTATATTCGTTATGTTTGCCATCATGTCTTTAATTAAAAATTAAGCAAAATCATAAAATTAGTATTAAACCAAAGACGCTGAATAACAATGATGTCACGCCATCGACCAATATAACAACTAAGGACTGGCCTACGAGAACGGCGGTTTTGATGCTTATCATAAAATTAGTATTATGTCGAAGACGCTGAATAACAATGACGCCACGCCATCGACCAATATAACAGCTATGGACTGGCCTACGCGAACGGCGGTTTTGATGCCTATCATAAAATTAGTATTATACAAAGACGATGAAAAACAATGACGTCACGCTATCGACCAATATAACAGCTATGGACCGGCCTACGCGAACGGCAGTTTTGATGCCTATCATAAAATTAGTATTATACCAAAGACGCTGAATAACAATGACGTCACGCTATCGACCAATATAACAGCTATGGACTGGCCTACGCGAACGGCAGTTTTGATGCCTATCATAAAATTAGTATTATACCAAAGACGCTGAATAACAATGACGTCACGCCATCGACCAATATAATACAGCTATGGACCGGCCTACGTGAACGGCGGTTTGGATGCCTATCATAAAATTAGTATTATACCAAAGACGCTGAATAACAATGACGTCACGCCATCGACCAATATAACAGCTATGGACCGGCCTACGCGAACGGCGGTTTAGATGCCTATCATAAAATTAGTATTATACCAAAGACGCTGAATAACAATGACATCACGCCATCGACCAATATAACAGCTACGGACCGGCCTACGCGAACGGCGGTTTTGATGCCTACAGAATGAGCGCATTCTCTCATTTCGTCTCAGTCGATCAGTATTCCCCAAATTGGTTGAAGGTCGAAATTAGTGAAATTTAATATCTCATTCTTGCTACATTCCGAGTACGTCTCTCTATCTCTGTCACTGTTTATATTTGAACGATACTCGGTATACTACAGTGGTGTGAGTGTGTGTTTGCAGTTAGTTGTATTTGACTCATTTTTATGAGATTAACGTATGGCTGGGCTGTCCATTGTATTTGGTCGAAGCGTCACGCTTTGCATACCCTTTCAAACGTTTAAAGAACAAAATTTGTATTTTACAGTTGATAAAGATTTCAAATAAAAAAGAGCAGCATTCAACTAGGCCACTCCATAAACTCAAAGTGCAAAACTTTAGTTGAAGATAATCCTTCCGCTTTTTAGACCGCATTCATTTCAGCTCTATATTATATTTAAAAAACATAGTACATTTTTTTCTTTATTAAATCTATTAGTTTATCTATTACGTATATACATTTTATATATTCTATGGTACCTTTTAAAAACATCGGAATGTGTTAAATTATGCTTAGACTCTTTTGTTTTTATACAAAGCTTTGTTTGAACAAGGTAACTAACAAGGTTCTAACCGCCTGCGTGGCGTAGTGGTTAAGTCCATTAGCTTCACATCAGGAGGTCGCGGGTTCGATTCCCGGCGGAGTCTAACTTTGTAAAACTCGGTTTGGTTGGTACTCGGTGAGGTAGCTACCACCATCTTATATAAGTGTTGCCGCCAAATATTCATAACTAAAAAAGAGTTCCGGCTTAAAGATAAGATAGCCAGCTCCCTACTGCGTTGGGGAATCTTGGTAAGCTCGCTTTCATCTTCGGCATCATCGTCATTTACCATCAAATGAGATAATGCTAAGGGTTTACCAATTGTAAATAAAAAAATATCCCAAATATCAGTCTAATCAAAATAGGAATAGAAAATATTCAGCACTCTTCGACCGTCGTTCTAGCCTGCAGCCGCTGGCCGATCGAACTGCATAAATTTAATATTAGCCACGTTGCCACACTGCCGCGTCGTTGCCACATTGCCACGTCGTCGTTGCTACGTTGCTCCCGCCTAACTTGAAACCAATTGTAACTCTGTTCATTAGAGATAAGCTAATGTCTATCTAATTAAACCTTTCTACCATGTGGGCAGTGTCAACAACTGTGTGTGTTGTTATGTCCGTGTGATTAATTAGCTTGAATAACAGTTATTTATTAAAATTTGAATAACATATTTTTTATTCCCAATTGGTAAACCCTTTGTTTAAATTTGAATATCAGTTATTTAATTAAATTTTAATAACAATTATTTATTTAAATTTTAATACGGGGTCCAGTATCTGCGGTATCAGGGTATGCTTCTTGGTTTCTCTTCGATTTCTACTTGGGCGTACCTACCTTAGGGACTAAAAGACTTGTCTGTCATGTATGGAATCTTTCAAGACGCCGTTTTGTTTGGTTATGTTTTTTTTTTGCAAATCAACTATTATGGAATGAGAATTCTTAAATTAAATAAAAAAGAAATTCAGAAATTGTATGTTTTATTAAAATACATTTAGCCGTTTCTCATCCAGAGAAGCATCAAGCCACATGTTTTTTGTTTTTGTTTTTAGGGACGTTTTCTAAATTTTTGTTAGAACAAGTAGTTTAAATGCTACAGGTAATATTTTTGGAGTTATGTTTTTTTTTTGCAAATCAACTATTATGGAATGAGAATTCCTAAAATATTACCTGTAGCATTTAAACTACTTGTTCTAACAAAAATTTAGAAAACGAAACAAAAACAAAAAACATGTGGCTTGATGCTTCTCTGGATGAGAAACGGCTAAATGTATTTTAATAAAACATACAATAAATGGACGAACTAACTAAAAAAACAAATATAAATAATATTATATTTACGGTACCTACTCAATTATTTCATTTTTAGGGTTCCGTACCGTAAAAGGAAAAATGCAACTATTATAGGATGACTCGTGTGTCTGTCTGTCCGTCCGTCTATCACAGCCAATTTGCTCCGAAACTGTCGGACCGATTGAGTTGAAATTTGGTACTATAAGTAATATAAGTTGGTGACCCTAAGACGGAAATGTAACGAAAATAAATAAATTTAATACATGGGGGCTACTTTTGGGGGTAAATTAGAAAATAAAAAAGTTTTGCAAACCACATCATGTGAAAATATATCAAATGAAAGGGCTTGTTATAGTTATGTCATAAATGTATTTTTTTTTATTAATTTAAGATAAAAGGTTACAAGTTATATTATTTTAAAAATGCATTTGAGATTTTTGCTACAAGCCCTTTTATATGATATATCACACAATATAGTGTATAAAAGTTTTTTTTTTATTATTTGCCCTCAAAAGTGGTACCCATGTTTAAAAATAATTTATTTACGTTACACGTTCGTCTTTGGGTCACCGACTTATTTAAGTATACCAAATTTCAGCTGAATATGTCCCGTAGTTTTCAAAAATGTACATTTATTTTTTTAATTGGATACGGAATCCTACTTTGCGCAAGTCCGACTCACACTTGGCCGGATTTTTACTACAAAGACTTTGAAGTGGTCTGTGTGTTCCAAATCGCGGCCCATTGCTAGCTTATAGCTACAGTAACCGCCTCCGTGGCGTAATGGTTAGTCCATTCGCTTCTCACCAGGAGGTCGCGGTTTCGATTCCCAGTGGGGCCAACTTGTAAGACTCGGTTTGGTTGGTGGTAGTACATTTTCTAAGACCGTCTGGCTAGCTACCACCATCTTATCTAAGTCTTGCCGCCAAACATCAGTGTTTACAACATTGATGTGTTCCGGCATGAAGATAAGATAGCCAGTTCTCCATTGCGTTGGGGAATCTTGGTAAGCCCGCTTCCATCTTCGGCATCATCGTCACCTACCATCAGGTGAGATGATGCCAAGGGCTTACCAATTGCAAAAAAAAGTAAATATCTTATCTCACCTGGCTCTTCATAGGATCAGTGTTGATCTGACACATGTACGTGCCGGAGTCCCTGGGCTCCACGTTGGCGATGTAGAGGCGCCACGTGTTGTGCCCGTTGTGAGACACCGACAGCCGCGGGTTCAGGGTGACCATGTGGGTGTGGATCGCCAGGATCGTCTTCGTGTCCGACTTGATCCACGCCACCTGCGAAACACAAAGTTATGTGAGATAAGCTCATTTCGAAAAACTTAATAACTTTCAGGTACAAGCTTTTATATGAAAAAATTTTCATTTAATCTTTTCATTAAACCCTTTCGTTCTATACCCATATCATGGGGGGTGTATAAAAAATAACCGGTCTCCCATATCTGGGAGTCCTCCGTGTTGGATTTAGAATGTGTCATCTAAACTTGACATGCATGCAAAATTTCAGCTCAATCGGAAAACCAGGAATTGGGTCAAATTTTACTTGCAAATTTTAAGCGGTCTACTTACCTACTTATTAACATACGAACTTAGCAACTTAAATAAAAGCTTGTACAAAGGTATCAAAATAACTAAAAACTACAACATTCGTTTATTTTGAGTACCTATGTCAAAAAGTATAAATAAGTTTAGAACTCTAAGCGATAAAATTGTATTTGACAGGTGTGTTTTAGGGTTTCGTACTTATCACTAAGCCTACGCTGTCTGTGCGTCCATCTGTCCGACTTTTAAAAGGCTGTATCTTTTGAAACGTGTAGCCTGCTGCAGTTTTCAAAGAATACGTTTTACTAGATTTAGTCAGCGGATCCATTGACAGTCTTTGAGGGCGCGCAGTGCGTAAGTTGCAAGTGGCTCGCGAGCGTGGGAAAAAGTAGCCTATATGCTAATCTAGATACTAATCTCTCTACTAACCAAATTTCAGCCAGCTACGTTTAGTAGTTTTTGCGTGAAAGAGTAACAAACATTCATACATACAAACTTTAGCGTTTATAATATTAGTAGGATTTTAGGGTCTTGACTAACAATTTAAAAAAACAAAGGGTTTCCTGTTCTAGAAACGTGTTTATTAAGGATATTTTCTAGTAGCTTTATCGTTAAAACGGTACCGAAATAAATGAAAAAAACATTTTTGTTTGTGGCGCTCGCGTAGATGTATTTTGTTTGTAATGAATAGGTATCATTGTGATATTTGTGTGGAGAGGTGTGATGGCAACGGTGTGCCGGAACCCTGGGTGCGTAACTCGGACTCGCACTTGGCCGCTTTATTTAAACTGTCTCGGCCATGGCGATATTTGCGTGAAACTTCGTGTTTATTCATTCACTATAGTTTATAGCATGTTAAAATAAATCTGAATCTAATTTTTAAATCTTATCAAACCATAATTATTATATTACTCATTTTGCTATTACATGGAATTATAAATCATATCAAGGGAAGCTAGTTGAAGTATAAACTGTGACGATAAACTTCTCGTCTCAAAATGAAAACTCCTTTGGATTTGAGTCTTTTTTGTTTGGTTGAACAATTTGTTATTTTTGAGAATAAGAAAAAAATTGAAAAGGCTGGGTTTGACATTTGATTTGGAAAAAATAGAAGGTCGTTGATGGTTGGTATTTTTTCTCTTGGATATTTATTAGATTTTAAATTTTATTTTGTAAGTAAGTAACGGTAATTTAAATGAATATACATAAACTGTGCCCGAGGTTTTTGTCAATGGTGAGTAGAGTGTTTCTCGTTTTCTGAAGTGCTTAGTACGGCCTTTTTGTGACCTTAAATGTTAGTCAAATAGGGCATCTGGGACCAGCATGAACTGCAATAGTAGCTACCTCCACCTGCACCCATAGCAGACTTCTTGCGGCGCACCGCAGCGGGACGGATTGACTGCTTGAGGAGTTCCGCAGCCAGACAGACGGTTTCCCTACACCTACCTCTGGGCGATGCCTTCCAGTACTAGCCGCCAGTCGCCCTAAGGGTAGTCCAATACATTTCATTCTGTTTCTCCATATTACCAACACCATTGCCGTCTGCTGTCTCCACTGTTCAGATTTCTTCCATTTATTCGATCATTTTTATTTTAACGATTAAGAAGACCTATTTAAAATATCAGTAATATTTTACGTGGCCGTATTTCCATAACAAGAATTAAGTTTATTATTTTTTTAGCTTCAGGGTTATTCCGGCAACACTATTTAATTATATATTTCAATCATTAGGGCATTTATTATATATATAAAGCGATAAAGCGATGATCGTTGTTTATCTGGAACACGACCAAAACTTTTTATATTACCTAATTGTAAGTCAAAATATGCATTATACTTTTAAAACTTTACCATTCATCACCACCATCGTCTTTTGTAATTGTTTTGTTTTACCATTTCCTTTTTTTTCCTAAAATATATTCCGATTTACCCCAAAAATATTTTCTTTCCTTATAACCTCCAACTAATCCAAATTCAACATATTATGTGGTGAAATCCATAGTAGGGTTTTATTTAACTAAATCTCATTTTCGCTACAAAACTTACTACTAACTAATCGCTAAGATTATTTGTATTAAACATTATTTATTGTAATTTTATTACATTATTCTACGAAAATAAATTTAAAATAATAATTGATCAGGTGATCAACCATCTGTCAGCGGTTCAAACGTCATCTCCTTTAGAACTACCAGAAGATATCAATTCAATTTATCAATTCATTCATGAACAGGCCCGCGTTGTCGGAGCTCCGGCTAATACAATAGTCGGGTTAATTTAGATTGGGAATCCGAGTAAACCTTCTCAACTTATTACTATCCCTTATTGAGTTTATAACTTCGCTGTGCAAATAAACTATGATATTAAAAGGCATTCATTTAATCTGTGTAAAGTGCTTACGTACTTACCTCCATAATATGAAAAATTAATAAAATCAAAGCAAAAATTGCACCAATAAAAATGGTTTTCCAAGTGTCACGAAAAAAAATTTCCTAAATGAAGATCATTTAAATATCGTTTTTGATATAATGACTTTAAGTTTAACTCACCACCAACTCACCATGTTATATAATAAAATCCATCCCTTTGTCTTAGTGACAGACAATCGTCTAAACTTTATTTTGTGCCGTACATTTGTAAAAGTTTTCGACAGTAAAGTACCAAATCACCAGGTTATTTACCTTGTAAGTGTCGATGTGATTGACCGTGCAGGTGAAGGTAACGTCCCTGCCCTGGGCCACGGTGTGGTTCTCCAGCGGCGCCAGGAACTGAGGCTCCGGCTCGCCGTACCCCGAGCTTTGCAGCTGACCTGCAACAACATCAGTACCGGTCTATACTAATATATGTAGTCGACCCCACCTATTATACCTTATTTCTATTTAGGAATCACCTAATATGATAAACATGAAGAGTTTCTATGTAGGAATCACCTTATATGATCAACGTGAAGAGTTTATATGTAGGAATCACCTTATTTAATCAACATGAAGAGTTTATATGTAGGATTTACCTTATATAATCAGCATAAAGAGTTTATATGTAAGAATCGCCTTATATTATCAACAAGAAGAGTTTCTAAGAATCACCTTATATGATCAACATGAAGAGTTTCTATTTAGGACTTACCTTATATTATCAGCATAAAGAGTTTCTATGTAGGAATCACCTTATATGATCAACATCATCATATCAGCCGAAAATGACCAGTGCTGGATAAAGGCCTCCCCAAAGGATTTCCACTACGACCGATCCTGCGCTGCCCGCATCCATCGATTTTCCACGATCTTCACCAGGTCATCGGTCCTCTGCGTGGGAGGCCTGCCTACGCCACTCGAGAACTTTACTACCACAACGGCCATCTGTTTTACGAGCTATGTGCCCTACCAACTGCCACTTTAGTTTAGCGATTCTGTGAGCTATGTCGGTTACTTTGGTTCTAGTGCGGATCTCCTCGTTTCTGATACACTTACGCAGAGAAACTCCAAGCATAGCACGCTCCATTGTCCTTTGGGTAACCTTGAGCCTTCTTATGAGGCCCACTGTAAGCGACCATGTCTCAGTTTTGTAAGTCATCACGGTAACACACACTGGTCAAAGACCTTAGTTTGAGACACTGCGGTATTTGGGACGTAAAGATATTTCAAAGCTTCCCGAGCGCTGCCCAGCCGATTTGGATTCGTCGATTGATCTCTTTCTTGAAGTTGGGCCCCCCTAGCTAGACTATTTGTCCCAGGTATGCATATTCGTCAACAACTTCCAGTATAGAGTCTCCAACCTTTAAAGGGGGGTGCGACACATACATTTAACATTATTTTCGTCTTGTCCATGTTAATTTTAAGACCCACTTGTTGAGAGATTTTACTGAGGCCATTGAGCATTGTGCTTAGGTCTTCCATAATCTCAGCCATAACCACGATATCGCCAGCGAAACATCTTCCCGGGCGGCGGTGAACAGTTTCGGAGATATAACGTCTCCCAGTCTCCCCCTCGCTGCAACTGGATAGGTTTCGAGTTCTGGTCCTGGAGGCGAACCGACATGGTGGCGTTTTCGTACAGATACTTCAACACCTCGATGTATCGATGGTCAATTTGGCACCACTGGAGAGACGGTAGCACAGCCCAGGTTTCGAATGAATCAAAGGCTTTCTCATAGTCTTCAAACGCCAAGCATAGTCAATGATCAACATGAAGAGTTTATGTGTAGGAATCACCTTAAATGATCAACATGAAGAGTTTCTATGTAGAAATCACCTTCATATGATCAAAATGAAGAATTTATATGTATGAATCACCTTATATATTCAATATGAAGTTTCTATGTAGGAATCACCTTATATGATCAAAATGAAGAATTTATAGGTATGTTTAATATGAAGAGTTTCTATGTAGTAATTACCTTATATGATCAAAATGAAGAATTTATATGTAGAAATCACCTTATATGATCAACATGAAGAGTTTCGTTGTAGGAATCACCTTATATGATCAATATGAAGAGTTTCTATGTAGGATTCACCTTAAATGATCAACATGATGAGTTTCTATGTAGGAATCACCTTCATATGATCAAAATGAAGAATTTATATGTATGAATCACCTTATATATACAATATGAAGTTTCTATGTAGGAATCACCTTATATGATCAAAATGAAGAATTTATAGGTATGATTAACATGAAGAGTTTCTATGTAGTAATTACCTTATATGATCAAAATGAAGAATTTACATGTAGAAATCACCTTATATGATCAACATGAAAAGTTTCGTTGTAGGAATCACCTTATATGATCAATATGAAGAGTTTCTATGTAGGAATCACCTTATATGATCAAAATGAAGAATTTATATGTAGAAATCATCTTATATGATCAACATGAAGAGTTTCGTTGTAGGAATCACCTTATATGATCAATTGAAGAGTTTCTATGTAGGAATCACCTTATATGATCAACATGAAGAATTTTTATGTAGGAATCACCTTATATGATCTAAATGAAGAGTTTCTTTGGAGGAATCACCTTATATGATCAACATGAAGAATTTTTATGTAGGAATCACCTTATATGATCAAAATGAAGAATTTATATGTAGAAATCATCTTATATGATCAACATGAAGAGTTTCGTTGTAGGAATCACCTTATATGATCAATTGAAGAGTTTCTATGTAGGAATCACCTTATATGATCAACATGAAGAATTTTTATGTAGGAATCACCTTATATGATCTAAATGAAGAGTTTCTTTGGAGGAATCACCTTATATGATCAACATGAAGAATTTTTATGTAGGAATCACCTTATATGATCAAAATGAAGAATTTATATGTAGAAATCACCTTATATGATCATATAAGGATATGATCTAAATGAAGAGTTTCTTTGGAGGAATCACCTTATATGATCAACATGAAGAGTTTCTTTCTACTTAGTAAACGGTAAATTTGAAATAATTTGGATAATTTTATATCACAAATTGTTACCTTTTCACGTTTCAATACCGCAACCAATCTTGATAAAATTTGGCAAAGACATAGACTTTATCATAGGCTACTTTTTATCCTGTGAAAACAGCGTAGTCCGATACTGTTATTAAGGTCTGTTACTAAAACTGAAAAAATACTCTTTTTTTGGTTGATTTTTGAACATCGAAATGGACCAACAGATCCTTGTAATTTTTGCACAGAGATGTTCAAGAGGCTAGGAAATTTCATAAACTAGGTATCATTATGCATAGCTTGAGACAGTTCCCGATGGAGCACGGGAAAACTAATTTCCAGGACCGCTCACGTCGTATCGGCGTCGCAACGGAGCAATGGATTGACGCGATTTTAGTTGAGCGAAATAGTTGAGGGAGTGGGAAGTGACATAGACTGCTAATCAGAATAGCCCGATATAGTTTCTAAGGGATCTGGAGTAAGCTCCTGTCTACGCTCACTAGCTGCTTGCGGCTCGCGCACCACTCATCCTTCTCACACTATAATTTTAAACAAAAAAAAACGACTTTAAACGCACTAGTCACCACTACGATTTTTGAAGGTTCCTCTCGATTTCTCTAGGATGGCATCATCAGATCCTGGTTTCCTCATCATGATACCACCTTTGGGATATCTCCTTTCCAACAAAAAAAGGAATTATCAAAATCGGTTCATAAATGACGAAGTTATCCGCGAACAAACATATATATACGGTCCAATTGAGATACCTCCTCCTTTTTTTGAAGTCGTTTAAAAAGACAGTCAAAAACTATGCCCATGCACACCCCGGACACTCCATACAAACGAGCGAGAAATGATATACATAATTATAACTGACGTATGTATAGGCAAGAATGCAGGTAGGGTTGAATCACACCGGCGGTATTGGTCACGAAATGTTTGTTAGTTATTTACTGAATGCAACAGTGTGAATACTAAACTCTTTTTTTTTCATACTTTTCTGTTGTAAACAAACACCGTTCGAACAAAAAACACCACTTTCCGAATACACCATACACATTATGAGACAAAAAAACATTGTAAATGGTAACTGCGATGTGGACGTATGAATTAACACTGAAAACTGCTATTATTTTGTACATTTTTAAACACTTTTTCCATAAAATTGCGAAATTGATGTCACAGATTAAAAATCGACATGATAGTTTTGTTGCTTTTTGGTGTAGAGATGGGACGAAGTGAAAACTTTTGTTGCGACAAATCGCTGCCGCTTATTAAAAACAGGTCATCTACTTCTATGACGCCGAAAATCGCTGCCGCTTAATAAAAAAAAAGGTCATCCACTTCTCTGACGGGGTGACAAATCGAAAACTAGGGAGTAATCTTTTTTGTTAGGTAGTCTTTGACCGACAAATCGCTACCGCTTATTAAAACAAGGTCATCTACTTCCATAACGCCGAAAATCGCTACCGCTTATTCCAAAAAAAGGTGTAAGTCAATTTGATCACATGATATGGGGTCTAGGGGGCTTGGCCCCCTCCACCCATTTAAAAGCCCCAACAAACCTTCGGGATCCGAAGGGGATTTGGGAGTATCAGGGCGGGGAAAGCACGCGGGGCCGACAAACTCGGGGCTCCTACTTCTTCATTCTCATGTTAAACCTAACACTACGACTGTGCGGGGAGGCAAGCTAAGCTTGCCTCCCCGCACAGTCTCCGAACCTAACGGATCCGAGTCGGGGTGCTCCGAAAGTCCGAGCTCGCTTCGCTCGCACCCGCTTCTATTTAGAACTCCCCGTACCTCACTCGCGGACCCCATAATATGAATCTTTGGGATCAAATTGACTTAGACCTTGACCTTGAAATGACCTTGACCTTGACGGATTACCCCCTAGTTTTCGATTTGTTACCCCCAAGTTTGTCTGCCCTCAAGTCGGCCGCGCGTGCTTTCCCCGCCCTGATACTCCCACATCCTCCTCGGATCCCGAAGGTTTGTTGGGGGTTTTAAATGGGTGGCGGGGGCTACGCCCCCGTTAGGGGTCCGGGCCCCGCGTGCTTTCCCCGCCCTGATAATCCCACATCCCCCTCGGATCCCGAAGGTTTGTTAGGGGTTTTAACCCCATATTATGAATCTTTGGAATCAAATAAAGACCAAAGAGTACCTAAAAATTACTATCGGCGGAGACTTATACATAGCACTGTATTTATTTATAAGTTTTATATACTATCTAATATTTTGCTGTTAGTCTTCCTAAAATAAATAAATAAATAAAATAAATACAATTTTCAAAAATTCATAACTCAAAAACCGCTGGTTTCCTAACCTTGAAATTTGGTATGGATGTTCAGCTAAAGCCTATCTCTTATCAAAAAATCGTGGACTGCCAAATCGATGTACCCTATTGTACAGTTGAGCCCAAAGATGACCTAATTTTTACCTCGCAACAACAGTTCAAAATCATTCATTCACTCATTCACTTCATCCCATCTCTACACCAAAGCAACAAAACTATCATGTCGATTTTTAATCTGTGACAAAATCCTTTATCAATTTCGCAATTTTATGGAAAAAGTGTTAAAAGATGTATAAAATAATAGCAGTTTTCAGTGTTAATTCATACGTCCACGTTGCAGTTACCATTTACAATGTTTTATAGTCTCATAATGTGTATGGTGTATTCGGAAAGTGGTGTTTTTTGTTCGAGCGGTGGTTGTTTACAAGTATGAAAAAAAAGAGTTCAGTTGGGCCTTTACGTTCGGTAACTGGTTCGTTTTTATGCTTGTGAACGAAATCACAGCGGCGCGCAAAGTGAATATAGTGAATAAAAGTGCTTGCGTAGCTCGTCCTTTACGTTTGGTACTCAATCTACAGCCAATCTGAGTGACGGGGGGGGGTGAGGTCGAATCTAGAGAGCGGCAGGGAGTGTCCATACTGTACGTTAGTACTAATATATATACTGTGGCCCATGCGAGCGAAGGTGCGGAAAAAAACTAGTAATATGTATTTTTTGGGGGGCTGTGTCGAGGCACACTGCCGTTGGTAACGTTTAGTTTTGACGTACCCGACTTTTTTAAGGCCTTCAGCCTCGCAGTTTGTTAGTTGGTTAATATGGAGCTGCGGTTTATTACTTGGATTTTATGGAGGAACTAGATTATTTCGTCACTTCCGTTACAGTCTTTCGTCACTTCCGTCACAGTCTTTCGTCACTTCCGTCACGGTCTAGGTTTGACTTATTATACAGTATGTGATTTTAACAGATGAACAGATAAGATTTAAGATTTGAACAGATGGCCGATGGGGAAGTAAAGTTGTCGAGTGGCGACCGCACACCGGAAGACGTAGAGTTGGCAGCCCTCAAACGCGGTGGACCGACGACCTGGTGTAGGTCGCGGGAAATCGCTGGATGCGGGCAGCGCAGGAGCGGTCATCGTAAAAATCCATGGGTGAGGTCTTTGTCCAGCAGTGGATGTCTTTCGGCTGATATGATTATGATGTTATTTTAAAGACGTTTCTCATCAAAAAACAGTTAAATCGGACCGAGATCAATAGACGTGGCTACAGACTAAATTGTGCATCATCGCCAGGACGTAACAGAATGAATCATAATAACAAAACGACTCTCATAATAGGGATGACGACAGCATCAGAAATAAATTATGAACTCTTGATCACTAAATTGCCATCCTACTTAAACTTCGGAAAACCTTACTGGTTTTATTTTCCATCAAGTCTTCGATTTTTAATTCACGGAAATCACAAAACGAGTACTTAAATGACGCTGCTAAACTATGACGTCACGCCTAGGTATTTCTAACATTTTTAGAACAAAATGTCGTTTTTGACAGATGATAAAAAGTAACTCAGATGACTAGCATTCGTCATCCCTATGTGATCCCGTAACTCTCACAACCCGTTAAGCTCACACACCGGCGGACCCTCAAAAACAATTAAAAACAAACAATTGATTCAGTTTTATTTTCCTCTCATTTGGTCGAGAACGGAAGGAATATATACAGGTAGGATTGGCCCCTCAAATTGTTTCAAAATTGGGTCGCGGGGCCTGCACAAACAATGACCAAAAATCGCTGGCGCCAGGTACTATTAGGGTTGCCAGATCAGAAAACTAAATTATCTGGAAAGTGAAACTTTTATTACATCGTCTAAAAATTTTTCGTCTGTGTGTTGCATGTCGCGTGACGGTCGCTTTCGTCTGACGGTATAATCTTTCCGTCCTCTGTACCGTAGCGAGAGCAGCCATGATCGTTTTGTCCTCTGTAAAGTTTCACTTTTACCGTGGTTTCATAAAACCACTCACTCACTTTTTTTAAATGTGGATTTTGGAGTTATTATCTGGAGAAATAAATATTAAGAATCAAAACTTTGCTTTTTTATTTTTATCTTGACAAAATGACTAAACCCTATTCAATAATTAACAATTTTGAGATCAATTACACTCGTATTTAATTATTTTCCTTATTGTACTGAATTATTACGTTGCCACAAGTATTTTGTGTTTGATTTTACTGCTTCTATCAATTTAGAGCCCTGAAGTGTGTTCAGGAAAGATTTAAAATTTAAAAAAATTATATTAAAATTCGGCCTAGTTATTAGTTCGGCTTTGATTAAGTCGAAGGCCGTGCGATACCTTTTATTTGAGTATGAATTGTTCAAGCAAGCTAAATACCCTTTCACAGTAGGAATTGCTCACTGGATCGACAAAAAAAAATCAAAATATATTTTTTTACCGGCCGGTACTCTACGATAAATTGTTTATCTGAAGGTTTTATATTTTTTCTGGAGTCTGGAGATCATATAAAATATCTTGAGAATCCAGACGAATCCAGACCATCTGGTAACCCTAGGTACTATACCGGCTCAGTTACCTACAATTGATTTGTCTTATTTAATTAAATATTTACACAGATTTTTAATTTAAAAGCAAACGTATTTTTAGAGGAAAAACTGTTGCACTTTGTTCTTAGCACAGTTGTTTTATTAAGTGCAAACCGATGTAGCTTTCAACTGTTTTATAATAACCCAGGGAAGTCATTAAATCTTTTTTAAATAAAAAAACCGGCCAAGCGCAAGTCGGACTCGCTCACCGAGGGTTTTGTAACACCACCAAAGCCACCACACCACTACCCCACACACGTTTAATAATACCCATTCATTACAAACTAAAGACATTAACGCGAGTGTCAGAAAAAAAAATTAATCAATTCAGACTTATTAGGGCGAGTACAACTCAGTATTGGTCAGTTTATATATTTTTTATTCTACTTCAGAATTATTTCTAAAACCACATTAAGTTTGACGCTTGTATATATTATAAGGTGTAACAAAATTAGCTGAAACTATTTTAACTCATGATTCTACCCATGAAACTGAACAACTTTCCCCATGGAACCCATAGTCAAATCGCAAAAAAAAAATTGGCTCTCCCATACTAACTCGATCAGCTAATCAGCCAACTTAGTATGGGAAGTTCAAATTTTTTTGCGATTTGACTATGGGTATCATTTTTTTTTTATTTGAGTGCGTTTGGCTGCACCTCACCTGATGGTAAGTGCCGATGCAGCCGAGGATTGTAACACGCAAACTCAAATAGTGCCTATTTAGTTTCATGGGGAAAGTTGTTCAGTTTCATGGGTAGAAGCACTAGTTAAAATAGTTTCAGCTAATTTTGTTAGACCTTATATATATTATAGTTTTTACGACAGAGCAAAAACCTATAAAAACACGTTTCTTGTAAGGTTTATACTTTTTACTTTCGAGCGACGAAGGAGTGAAGAAGGTATTGTAATGGCAAAAAAAATCAAGTTGAGATTTTGATGGGAATCGATTGTCTTACACTAACAGAGTCTAAAAAAACCGGCCAAGTGCGAGTCAGAACCGCACACATAGAGTTCCGTACCATCATACTAGATGTCACTAGTTTCTTCATGTTTAAAAAGTCACGTTTTTTTGTATGGATACGCCTCCGTGGCGTAATGCTTAGTCTATTCGTTTCACACCAGGAGGTGGCAGGTTTGATTCCCGGTGGGGTCAACTTTGTAGGACTCGGTTTGGTTGGTGGTAGAGTATTTTCATAGTCCACCTGGCTAGCTACCACCATCTTATCTAAGTCTTGCCGCCAAACATCGGTGTTAAAAAAATTGATGTGTTCCAGCTTGAAGATAAGATAGCCAGATCCCCATTGCGTTGGGGAATCTTCGGCCATCCATATTCGGCACCATCGTCAGTTACAATCAGGTGAGATGATGCCAAGGGCTTACCAATTATGAATAGTAAAAAAAAAGTGGAGACCCCCCCCTTAATTTTTAACTTTTTCTAATTTTTAGTATTTGTTGTAATAGCGGCAACAGAAACATCATCTGTGAAAATTTTAACTGTCTAGCTATCACGGTTCATGAAATACAGCCTGGTGACAGAAAGACGGACGGACGGACGGACAGCGAAGTCTTAAGTAATGGGGGTCCCGTTTTTACCCTTTGGGTGCGGAACTCTAAAAAGGAAAAAAAAATGTATATGAGTGTGTGTATGTGTGTGTGTGTGTGAGTGTATATATGTGTATGTGTGTGTGTGTGTATACGTCCATGCGCTGCCCTAGTGCCCAAACCACTGGACGGATTTGGGTGAACTTTGGGTCAAAGCAATATTTATATCCCCAACCTGTTTTTTAATTTTCCCTATGTTGATTTTTTAGGACTGCCACCATAGTAAAAAAACACTTATTATTTTTTTACTCGATGATGGCTCAAACGATTT
The DNA here is from genome assembly GCA_947284805.1 of Coleophora flavipennella. NCBI lineage: Eukaryota > Metazoa > Arthropoda > Insecta > Lepidoptera > Coleophoridae > Coleophora > Coleophora flavipennella. Next base: position 19,075,701 of record OX369257.1, read on the forward strand.
TGTTGAAGCTCGGTACGTTACCATGACTTTACATGGCCCACAGCACGCAGCAGTTTGTTATTCCGAGAGAAATCGGAATAAGGTACCTCCCATACAAATCCAAGTATTTTGTTACTTTTTCTCAAAAGTGGTTCTAATGGTTTTAATTAAACTTTGTGAATAACTAGGATTTATTAAGGCCTACTGCACTGGTTTTTTTTATTATTTCAAAAAAAAACGAAGTAAACTACCTCCCATACAAACCGAAATTATTTGGAAATATTTCATCAAGTCTGATATACCTACCTGTATTATTTGCCACTAAGTAAGTGTAATGTTTATTGTTGATTTGTGTATGCTCGATTACGACAGATAGTTAAGGCTTCGCGAGAAAGTATGCACAGCGTGGCTGTACCATTTATTTAATGTTTATTATTGTTAGTAAATTCCCCATGGAGCGTCGGTGACGTAACGGCTAGGGCCGCCGCCTCCTATCCAGGAAGTCGTAGTTCGAATCCCGCCACGTACCAATGTGATTTCGAATTTAGATTTCATATGTACATTTATCCGACGCTCTTACGGTGAAGGAAAAAAACGTGAGGAAACCTGCACACGCCTGCGAAGAAATCGCCCTAATTCAGGGTAGGCTCGAACCCCTCGGTGGGGACGTATGTGAGCTGATATTATGATGATGAAATTCCCCACAATAACACATACTCTATGAAAATTTTAGCCAGCCACTTAAAACGTTTCTTTTAAGTTCGAACAGACGGACAGACGGACAGCGTAAATACCCTTAAAACACTGGATATCTGAAGAAGAACATTCATTCTTAAGCAGGATCACTATTTTAGTCAACCTACATTTCTGCCTATAATGCTTACTCCGTATTCCCGCTGGATAGCCAGCGAATATGCGCTGGGCCAAAAGGGAATGAGTTGATATTTGTACACCACAACGATTATCCCACCACTATCCCCAGATCCCTTCTCATGAGAACCATAAGTGTGCAATTAATTGTTAATTCCGTAACATGTATAGTACGATTATCGTATCCCGGTCGTTTGTCACGCCCGTCGCGGTCAAGCGATTAGTATCTGCCATTTAAATGCATCGGGTCAATACCGTAGATACCATGATTCGGTTTTCAGCCTTCAGTCGGACGATTAGCGGCGCAAATAGCCAGAGGGGAGGCATAAAAAGGGTCATGCTAAATGTCCCATACTGTGACACCCACAATTAATGACTCCCGGAACGGATATTTTGGTACAATTCCGCTAATGTGAAAATCAAATAAACTTTTTACTCTTTTATGGTCGGGGCAAAAGGACGGACTTGGGTAAGTAATGGCAAAGATTTAATTATTTGACTCCTTGAATTTATCTCATCTTGAACCTAATAGAGATCAAGAACGTATCAAAGATATTCTACTATAACTTTGCAAGCGGAGCCAAAGACATTGGATTTCCCTCCATTAGGGAGCGAAATCTTTTTGCTCTACAGCAGCGAAGGAGTGAAAAAGGTATAATTGTGATGGCAAAAAAATCAAAGTTGAGATTTTGATGGGGATCGATTGTTTTATACTAATAGTCTAAAAAAATATATTAAGAACATGGATGTATATGTATGTATGCGTGTGTGAGTGTGTGTGTGTAATCTGTGCAAGTGTCCGGTGTTCTGGTTCCCAAACTACTGGACGGATTGGAGTAAAATTTGGGTTAGGCCAATATCATTTTTATATCTGCAACCGATTTTTTTCAAATTTCCTATCCTATCTTGGTTTAAAAAAAAAAAAAGATAAATACTCTAAACACAAAGCGAAAAAGTAGGTCTCAAAATGAACGAGAATAAAACGAAAATATTGACAAACAGACACACAAACACAAATACGATAAACCTAAACGGTAAGCCACTAGAATATGTAAAAAATTAGATATACTTAGGAAAGCAAATATCATTCGAGGATAAAAAAAGAAGAACAAGAGGTCGAGCGCCGTATTAACATGAGTTGGAAAAAGTTTTGGTCCCTGAAGGAAGTCCTGAAGGGGGAATTCCCCCCACACCTTAGTATTAGATACCTGTGTTCTACCTACTCTCACATACGGATGCCAAACGTGGACATATAACACAAAAGTAAAAACTAAACTAGTAACATGCCAGAAAGCAATGGAAAGGAGCGTACTAAAAATAAGAAGAATTCAAAAAGTAAAAAGCGAACAAATAAGACGGAAAACTAAGGTAATATATGCCCTTCACTATGCTCTAAAACAAAAGTGGCGATGGGCAGGTCACATAGCGAGATGCACAGACAAAAGATGGACATTAGACACAACCATATGGTCCATATGGAAAGGACCAACAGGAAAAAGAAGAAGAGGGCGCCCTAGAAAAAGGTGGATAGACGATATAAAAGCGATAGCAGGAAGCGAATGGAGAGAGATAGCAATGGACAGAGAGGCCTGGAACAAGCTGGAGGAGGCCTATACCCTAGAAGGGGTTCCGATCAATGATGATGAAGGCAGTAACGACAGAGATTAAAACAAACATATTTACATTATATACTTAAAACCACTAATGTCGTATTCAAACATTTAAAATGCATGTGAATTAATGTAGATCGGAAACAAATGGGCTTTATTATTATTATTATTATCTTGGTTTTCGTAGGGTTGCCAACCTAATAAAAATCTTTTTTTTTTTCAAAAATGGCTCTAACGATTTGGATGCAACCTTCATGTTACTATAACTTTATAAAGCCTACTCTACACTGTAGCTCGTTATTCCATCAAAAAGCGGAATAAGGTAAAAATACAAATCCAGGTTGTTTTTAGAGATCAGTACAAAAAAGGAACCCTTATAGGATCACTCGTGCGTCTGTCTGTCTGTCCGTCCGTCTGTCACAGCCAATTTGCTTCGAATCTACTGAACCAAATCAGATGAAATTTGGTAGAGTGGTGTTATCCTATGACCCAAACAAAGATGAGCAAAGTAAATATTTTTTTTTAAATAAGGGTCATTTTCGGGGGACAAATTAGGAAATTTAAAAAAAATGCAATACATTCCCCTAGGAAAGAAAAAAAACTGGCAGGAATGGCCCAGACATTTGATATAATTGATAATAAAACAAGCAATCAATTCTCTTTTGTTTTTGAAAAATAGAAGTCATTTGTTTGCGTCGTGTAAGAACGCGTTCTTAAAAATGGATAAAATAAGTTTACGCGGTAATAAAATATGTCTGCTTGAAAATTTTTAATACGGCGCAGGTAAATCAAAACTTAAGAGCAACATAAGGGGTTCATGCTCCTCCATATTCTACGGTTGCGCGTTGGTGTACTGAGTTCGAGAGAGGAAGAACTTCCACTAACGACGACCCACGCACGGGACGCCCTACATCGGCAGTGACTGAACAAATCATTAAAAAAGTTGAAAAAATTGTCTTGGCAGATCGTCGTGTTTCTGTTACTTTTACAGCAGAAGATGTGAAGATTTATATAGGAGGTGTCCAAAATATTATACACGACAATTTGGGTATGAAAAAGTGCCAGCGCGCTGGGTGCCCAGAACGCTTTCTAACGCGCAGAAACAAACAAGACTGAGAATTTCACAAAGCTGTTTGGATTTGTTACAACAAGATCCTGACCGATTTTTGGCTCGATTCATAACTACGGACGAAACATGGCTCCACCATTATGACCCGGAAACGAAAAATCAGTCCATGACTTGGAAAGAGATCGTCATCTCCAACTCCGAAGAAATTTAAAGCGATTCCAACAGCCCACCGGTAAGATTACGGGCTCTCTTTTCTGGGACAGCCAAGGGGTGGTAATGATCGAATACCTTAATCATGGAGCCACTATTACAGGGACTTTGTACGCAGGACAAATAACAAAGTTGCGTGAGGAAATACGCAAGAAACGGCGCGCCGTCAGCGTGGTAAAGTCGCTAAAGTTGTTTTGTTTCACCAAGATAACGCCCCACGCACAAGTCCAGAGTTGTGATAGCTGCCATTTAATAAGTTGACTTTAAAATGATGGAACATCCTCCATATTCACCGGACCTTATCCTAGTGATTTCTACCTATTTTAGCGGTTAAAGGAACATCTCAGGGGCCAGAAATTTGAAGATGATGACGCATTAGTCGACGCCGTACACGATTTTTTATGGGATCAGAAAAAATATTTTTTTTATAAAGGGAATTTTGGGTTTAGAAAAAAGATATAAATAGTATATAAACCTGAAAACTGACTACGTCGAAAAATAAAATAACATTTGATAAAAGATACTTGCGTCATGAACGCCAAAAAATATTACAGGACTTACAATACTTAGTAATATATATTTTTACTAGTGGATGCCCACGGCTTCGCCCGCGCAGGTCCTGTTTTTTTAAATCCCCGTGGGAATTTTCCAAAATCCTTTATAAGCGGTTGCCTTAATCTTCGTAACTGTCTGTATTCAAAATTTCAGCGAAATCCTTTCAGTGGTTTCGCGTGTGCGTTGATATACCAGTCAGTCACCTTTTCCTTTTATATTTACAGATACGAGTACAGTCTTATCACTTAAAGCGTAATGTTTGTCCCATCAAAAACATTGTTATGTGAGTCTCTCGCAAAAATATACGAGATATAAGTTGGAGCCAAGTCTGGCAGTACTTTTGTTAAATCAATGTTCAGCAAGTTGCACCGCAGTTACAAGAATTGGCGAATTTTTTCATAAAAATGTTTGATGGCATCTTATTTTTTTTGTAGTTCTGATTCTTAAAGAACATGTTAAACAGGCAACCGCCGCCGTCTATCCCTTGGATAGCACGGTTAATTTTGCCACACTATAAGAGAGAGAGAGAGAGAACATGTTCATAACTAACCATATTAGAAGTCTAAAAATTAACTCGTTCAACAATTATGTCTCTTACTTTGAAAATGACGGACTACCGCACAAACTGTCAATTTCCAGACTTCTCCCAATAACCTTAGTATCTCCGTGCCAAAATAGTTCAACTAAGTCTCCTGGGAGTGTTTAGTCGGTGAGTGAATGGCGCGATATCGAAACTTCGCTATAATATACTTTAAAAACCGTTAAAAATAGGAATTGCTAGTTTGGAATATACGCTGTGTACTCGTATGTAATTCCAAACAATGCAGTATCAAATACAGGCAGTTTCTGCAATCCCTAACAAATATATTAAGGCCTTAAGATGGGTCAAATAAGGATATTCAATTCAAATTATTGAAAGACTTTGTAAAGCTATCACCATGGAAAAATAAATAATATACTTAAAGTAATAAAAAATCGATTTAAATGAATACAATTTTAAAAATATTACCACTTTTGATGTAAAAAAATATATTGTAGACCCTGTATTTGTAACTGATTGCAAAATTTCTCGAAAACAAAAACAGTTAATATTGAATAAAACCAACACACAAAAATCAGTGACTATAAGACCATTCATTTTAATTGAACACATTTTTTTAAACTTCTTTGGAAGTAATGGAAAGTAAAAAAACATCTAAAAATCGCTAATTGGGCGTCCAGTTCCAACGTAACAGCCGCGTTGAAGCCCGCATTGATTTGAACTTAAAATGAGTAGACTTACGTTCGATATTATTGAAACACGTGTCAACCTACTCGGATTGAGTGATCATAGCGCCTTAAGAGCTCGAAAATGCGTTGAGTTGCTTCGAGAAAAGAGCGTACGGCTGTGCTTGTCTGCTGGACTTGGAGTTTGAGTTGTTTTGAGTTTTGACTGATTGTTGTTTTGTGTTTCTCCGACTACGCCAGACGGTGAAGGCTTCACGACAAAGTATGCGCAGCGTGACTGTACAATTGATGAACTCTGTGAGCGAATCATTACAAAATACGAACATGACAGTATCTAATAAGGTTTAATTAAATACAAATTTATTTGAAAACCAGTGCTCCATTTTTGGAATTTCATTAAATTTTCTATTTCGTACCTACTAGTTAGTTACAAGGCTAACTACATTTAATATCACATCCATTGGTGGGTAAAGTTATTCAAGACGGGGCTCAATTATGTTTGAAACAATCTATATTTTGCACCTCTCGTATATGCCTTCGCAAGGAGACAGACAATGTAAGTAGTCTTCGCTAGTATGCAATTACGTAAAAAAGAATTTACTATGTCTGGCGGTCAAATAAAATCACAAAAAAGCGTTGGATACTAACCCAACCAAATAAATAAAAAAATAATTAAAAACACGACTTCATTAAACATAACCCCTCTTTTTTGTGCAGTTGAGCAACAATGTATCCTATATCACTCATGGGATTAAGATGAATCGCATTTCTAAATCCATCAAGCCGTTTTGGCTATAGGTTCAGCCAAAGCAATTCATACATACATACATGCATACATCATCATGTCAGCTCATATACGTCCCCACCGAGGGGCACGGGCCTACCCTGAATCAGCGCGATACATAATACATACTTACACACATACACCCGGAAAACATTTATTATTTCTAGAGATATAATTTATTATTTCTAGTGATATAATTTATTATTTCTAGGGATTATTAACATATTAAATACAAATAACAATGTCAAAAAGTTCTAGGGATATAATTTATTATTTCTAGAGATATAATTTATTATTTCTAGGGATATAATTTATTATTTCTAGGGATATAATTTATTATTTCTAGGGATATAATTTATTATTTATAGGGATATAATTTAATACAACTATTCAGGGATGTTATGAATGTCTTAATATAATTTGTCCTCTGTTGAGGCGATTCCTCAGTGGCTCATATATGAAGCCAGCTGCACTAGAGCCGCACTAGAGCGGCACGCTGCACGCTGCACTCTGGCTGGTGAAGTGCAAATATACTCGTATTTATGCGCAATCCGTAAATTGTTCGTATTATATACTGTCTTACAAATATTACATTTAACTTGAAGCTAGAGTAAAATAATTCATATCTCGCTTTTCTTTTTTTAAATGCACACAAACAATGAAAGCGTTGAGTGCAAGAGTGTATGAATGGATGAAAAAATACAACAAAAAACAAATGACTGGCAAGCGAAAGAATAAACGCTCCTCATTGGCCGAAAAGGCACGTGCTGGCGAAACGCGCAATGTCAGCTCATTCACACCCTACGTCCAGCCCTCTGATGGTCCAAACATTCGCTAAACATTCGCATCAAGTGATTCGCTAAACATTCGCATTCTAAATGACGCGAATGTTCGTATTATGTGAATTCGAATTCAGAAGTTCGTAACATTCCTGCTGCTAATATCCATATAAACAGTGTATCACATAAAACGATAAAATGGGAATAACTGTTGGTAATGGACGTCCGGGCCACGATTGATATGGCCCGCATTTAATGAATACATCCTGATTTACTGGGCTGACAGGATGTACCTAATTGAGGTTTTTTATAGCTCCACCTCAGGATATATAGGGACAAAAGCAACAAATTAAGATCAACTTTTACCGATTGCCAATGAACAATTATCGATTGCTTTAACGGTGAAGGAAAACATCGTGAGGAAACCTGCAACACGCCTGCGAAGAAACTCGAAGGTTGTGTGTGAAGTCGACCAACCCGCACTGGGCCCGCGTGGCCTAAGGCCTAGTCACCCTGATTCAGGGTAGGCTCGAGCCCCTCGGTGGGGACGTATATGAGCTGATATAACAATAATAAAAGATCAACTTTATAAGAATCGAATTTTGTATCGACAGATTTTACTTATTGAAGTTATTAATGCGGTCTGTAGCAATCCTGTACAAATTATATATTGATAGAAAATTATTGGCTACAAGAAATACTGGACCACTTCAAAGTAAGTAAGGTAAAGTTTGTTGTTGTTTTTGAAACAGAGGGAATACTACTCATATGAATTATGATTCCATATGTGGCATCTCTTTGAATCTTGTCTTTAGAACACGCTATGATCCCTCAATTGACTATAATATTGCTGACTGTGGCGGCAACTTCAGTAACTAGCCGTTGAACCTTAACACAAGCGACGAGAAAACAAAAGAAATACAACATCTAGAACCCGTTATTAGAATTTCTTCAGCGCTGAGTATATATACAGATATCAATTATCAACGATTGGTCCACGGCCGGACCCTAATAGGCATACCACCTCGTTTTGCGGAGATATCTCCCTTTGCTCTCGTCAAATATGAACGCACCGTTCTTGGTGACCCCCGACCTTTTTACTTTCAAACCTAATTATACCATTACTCATCAATCATCATTGAACTAATTCAAGCTCAATTTCATGCGTACCAACCTACCTAGTTAGCAAACCGGTGAAAACCGTCAAGACTACCCTCCTTCCCACCAGACCTCAACGTCTGTAAAATAATCTGTGGTACATATTCAGCAGCTGAAGTTCAAGAAGTTAACAATATTTCATGGTTGCTGAATCGAGCTGATAAAATCTAGGAAATTAAGATCATTTTAAACTTTCACCTACAAAAGAAAAAAACCGGCAAAATGCGAGTGTTCCGTACCACCTCACCTCTCCACACAACTATGACAATGATACCAAATCATTACAAACAAAATACGTCAACGCTACAGATAAATGTTTTTTAAAGTAAGACTTCTTTACGCACGCTTAACTTGGGGAGTAAGCTGGTGGATGCATGACGAGAGCGTTACGGAAGTGTGGTCGGGCGAGGCGAACGGAAGTTGAGAGGGATATATTAATTAGTGAAGATAGAAAGAGATACTATTTATTTTTGTTAACCAACAATATCGGTTGTCAAAACATTCAAAGCAAACATATAAGATAAAAAAGATTTGATCATTTTCAGAGGATAATTAAACTCTTTTCATAAACTTTCTATAACTCAATATGACAAAAAAGATTTGAATATTTTCCGAAGACTAAATATTTACTTTCAAACATATATAGATGGAGCTAAAGAAGTTTTACTTCAGTCATGTGGTCTTAAACCACACTCGTATTTTTTTTATTCAGTTCGGGCTCCTTAGCGCGAGTATGACTAATACTTTGTCGGTTTTTATCATTTGCTGTTTTAGTTCAGAATTAGTAGATACTATAATCACGCCAAGTTTCACGCTTGTATGTGTTACCTTGTTAACGATAGAGCTAAATCCAAAATAGCTTTATAGGTAAGGTATTTTACAATACCTTTTAAGTAAGTTTTTCTATTTTACATTATTTCTAGTTACACACTCTGAAAATTTCAACAGTCTACCTATTACGGTTTATGAAATACAGCCTGAGATGACAGACAGACAGACAGCATAGGATTAGTAATATGGTCCCGTTAGGTGAACGGAACCCTAAAAAGATAAATCTCTTGCACAATCGCGTAGCAATTTCGAATCACTGTGTCTCATTTGACGATAATGGAGCAAAACAAAGGGTGTTCTAGAAGCCGCTGCCTTTGTCGCTACACGCGAGCCTGCCCCATCGACTTTGTCAATTGAAAGTTAATAACATCCTGTACAGAGACGGGCTGTAAGTAAAGATTTTTTTCGAGCCGTTATTTTACCGATTTGTTCAAAATTAATGCTCACGGAGAAGTGAAGTAAAAAAAATAATTTTATTTAGTTTTTACTTTAACATATACAATTTTCTAAAAACCTAAATACTTTTAGGTACAAGCTTTTAATATTGCATTGTCACGCGATATACATATGCATGCAAAATTTCAGCTCAATCGGAAATCAGTAAGTTGGTCAAAATTAACTTGCAAGATTTCACCCGAACAAACATACATACATACATTGCAAGTTATTTAAAGGCTTTTAAAAATGGGAAAAAAATTTGAATTGTTACATACCGAACTGTTTCCGAGTCAATGCAACGGTGCGATCGAAACAATTGAAAACGCTAAAAACGTTATAAAATATGAATTTGAATGCAAAAATTATGAATCAACATTAGAATTACAATAACGGCTCAACCGAGATTCCGAGCATAAACTTATTTAATCATCAGTACAGTTCGATTGTGTGGCATTGGCTGGAGGTCTGTATCCGATTACCTAGGCATTTCAATTATTCAGTATTTCAAGCTCATCGACATCTATAATTACATTCTGATAGGACTGCGTTAAATTCACCGCCCGTACGTACACTAATTTGCATACAATTAATCCTATCACTAGCTTTAATTCGTTGTGGATTTCATCCGATTTGTGGGTAGAGAATTTAACTAATTTTACCTATTCATAACCGCATCAATCAAGCTGCTGGATGCGGGCAGCGCAGAACCGGTCATCGTGGAAATCCTTGGGGGGAAGTCTTTTTCCAGGGGAGGGTGGGATCGCTCCGATGTAAGCCTTTAAGGTCGTTGTGGCCAAGGCTACAAGGAGGAGTTTAGTGGGTAGTCACAGCTTAACTGTGAGTCCCACATAACCAGTGCAGCCGGCTGTACTGGTATGCATGAGCATACTCCTACCTCTCTCCCCCAAGTCCTGCGGAGGGGGAAAAAAACCAGCAGTGGACGTCCTTCGGCTGATATGATGAACCACATCAATCGATTGACGCAAACAGTCAAATTATAGAGATAGACAAACAAATTCGTAGACTGACAGATTAAAATTGTGTAGGGTCTTTCTGAAATTTCTGAATAAATATTAAGGGGGGCTTCAATTCATGAAACTAAACAACTTTCCCCAACGAACCTATAAACATTTTACAAAAAAAATTGGACCTCTCATACAAAGTTCTCTATCAGCTGATCAAATTAGTACGACGAGTTATTTTTTTTTAAATTTAGAATAAGTTCCTTGGGGAGAGTTGTTCAGTTTGACGAGCTTAAGCCCCCATATTTTTAAGTATGTCATAAGAACCCTATATTCTAGCGAAGCTTGAAACCAAAGCAACATTGCAGTGTAAGTGACAGCTAAACCATTAAAAGAAAGTGCCACCTGGGATTTTCAATTAGACACGGAATGTAGTAGCGTCTTGCGCTTGCGTCGCCGCATGAGCCGCGATACGTGTCGGAATCCGGCGTATTGCCCCTAAAGTGTCAGTGTTGCCACTCCAGCACCACCGTGAGACATTTAAAGTGCAATCTTACATTGCAATGTTAGTGCAACGTTTCTCCGGGATCAAGATAAACTCGCGCACGTCGCATGCCGGTGCAGGGAGTGAACGAATACGACTGAGATGAGATGCCGCGCCGAATGTGTTACAGGAAGTAGACACAGCTGAAGCAATCCAGGGAAACACATAAGCAATAAAAAACATGTCTTAAATTTTCACTGAAGTGGTTGTTATCTAGGTAAATATATAAAATTGGTATTGAGTGTTTTAATGATAAGCAAGTAGGTACTTTGGCCTAACCACTGTCTATCCCTTGGATATAGGTATCCAAGGGATAGACTGGTGTTATCTGGTGTCACACTTAGCATAACCCGCGGTCATGTCGCGGTCATTTAGATTTACACCTACGGACGTGTGCAACCGTTGGATCAATAATGTTCTCGAATGGCGACCGCGCACTGGAAAACGTAGCGTAGGCAGGCGGACTGATGACTTGGTCAAGGTCACGGGAAGTCACTGGATGCGGGTAGCGCAGTACCGGTCGTCGTGGAAATCCTTGGGGGAGGCCTATGTCCATCAGTGGACGTTCTTCGGCTGATATGATGATGATGATGACGTGTGCAACGCGACCTTCATACACATTCGGGATCAGATGTGCATGCAGGTTTCCTCACGATGTTTTTTTTCACCGTTAGCAATCGGTAAGTTTCGAAAATTCACTCTGTATGACTTATAGATGACATCAAAAAAAAATATATGTGTGTGTATGTGTATGTGCGCATCCTCGATCTGAAGTGAAACTGTTGGACCGATTTTTTTTTATTATAAATTGGAGTGCCTTTGGCTGCACCTCACCTGATGGTAAGTGCCGATGCAGTCGAGGATTTAACACCCAAGCTCAAATAGTGCCTATTCACTCTCGTCTTGAAGATTCCTAAATTATACGAATCGGGGAATACAGACGCCGGAAGGGAATTCCACTCCTTGGCCGTTCGATGATGATGAACGAAGAAGCAAAACTGTTTAAAATAAATTTTAAAATTTAATAATATTATGAACATAGATATTTAAAATTGTTTTTTAGGGGATACCTTTTTTTTCATTTTAAGGGTATCACAACAAAGGCATACAAAAAAGAATTTAAAATATTTTTTTCTAAAAAGTGACGCTAAGTATATTTTCAAAATTTTTGTCATCGACAACACTTATTTAAACCTAAAATACGCCAAATGTTTTATAGGTACACTTTAAAAATGGTACCTTTCATAAAAAAAGTTTTAAAATATTTTTTCTCCAAAATGGGCCTAAGCATATTTATCAAATTTAAGCAATCGAGTCATCTTACAGGCGGCTTTAATATGCCATCCGTGGTATATCTAGAAAAAACCCTGAAAATGTACCTCCCATACAAAATAAATAATGTTTCACGTGGGGAGTTCCGTTTCTTATATAAAGTGGCTTTGATTGAGCCATAAACAACAGGGTCGAACAATGTTCGTCCTAAAATTACGATTGCAATGGCTTTTTTTAAATTTCTATCCGTTTTATTCTGTTTTAATTTTGTTCGTGTTGATTTTATTTTATCCGGAATTGATAAGCCCTTAGCATCATCCCACCGGATGTTAAGTGACGATGATGCCGAAAAAAGAAGCAGGCTTACCAAGATTCCCCAACGCAACGGAGGGTTTTAACGAAAGTTGTCAATACGCAAAATGTTAAAGCAAAAATTGTTGGCCATTCGCGTATTTCAGTTCTTTTATGAGCACCTGGCTAGTGGTGGGCTTACAAAATGCCCTATCACCAACCAAACAGAGTTTTACAAGGTTAAACTCCGCCAGGAATCGAACCCGCGACCTCCTGGAATACGTTAAGGGCTTACCAAATGTAAATTTTTAAAAAAGAATATTTTGAGTAATACTCGCTTCAAACCTAAACCAGTCCGTGTTTTTTATCAGTTAGTACAAATATTCAAATCAAAATCTTATAGGTACCTAAACTCAAGAGGTTTGAGCACACAATAATTAAAATTAATAAAATAACTAACTAGAATAGAAGAGAAAGTAAACTTCAAACTTTACAAAAGCGATTTAAAAGTTACAAATCTGAGCTTAAAAACAAATTTTCCAAAGCACTAGGACATCGATTGTACTTGATACTTGGATTAAAAATTATTTACCTTTTGAGGAGAACCAAAATCTACTAATAAAATAGTTTGTCCTGACTGACTGTCCACGCACAGCTGAAACATGTACTTGTACATTTATGCGTGAGTCAATGAACTAAAAACCCAATTCGCAGCCTTTTAAGTCCAAAAAATTTTTATTCCTCACTGTTTTTTTACTTACTTTTTACTTTCAAGTGACGTAGGAGTAAGAAAGTATTGTAATGGCAAAAAAAACCGGCCAAGTGCGAGTCAAAACCGCACACTAAGGATACCGTACCATCATACTAGATGGCGCTAGTTTCTTCACGTTAAAAAAACACGTTTTTTGTACGTAGAACCTTCTTATTTTTCACTTTTGCTAATTTTTAGTATTTGTTGTTATAGCGGCAACAGAAATACATTATTTTCCTTTTATATTTACAGATACGAGTACAGTCTTATCACTTAAAGCGTAATGTTTGTCCCATCAAAAACATTGTTATGTGAGTCTCTCGCAAAAATATACGAGATATAAGTTGGAGCCAAGTCTGGCAGTACTTTTGTTAAATCAATGTTCAGCAAGTTGCACCGCAGTTACAAGAATTGGCGAATTTTTTCATAAAAATGTTTGATGGCATCTTATTTTTTTTGTAGTTCTGATTCTTAAAGAACATGTTAAACAGGCAACCGCCGCCGTCTATCCCTTGGATAGCACGGTTAATTTTGCCACACTATAAGAGAGAGAGAGAGAGAACATGTTCATAACTAACCATATTAGAAGTCTAAAAATTAACTCGTTCAACAATTATGTCTCTTACTTTGAAAATGACGGACTACCGCACAAACTGTCAATTTCCAGACTTCTCCCAATAACCTTAGTATCTCCGTGCCAAAATAGTTCAACTAAGTCTCCTGGGAGTGTTTAGTCGGTGAGTGAATGGCGCGATATCGAAACTTCGCTATAATATACTTTAAAAACCGTTAAAAATAGGAATTGCTAGTTTGGAATATACGCTGTGTACTCGTATGTAATTCCAAACAATGCAGTATCAAATACAGGCAGTTTCTGCAATCCCTAACAAATATATTAAGGCCTTAAGATGGGTCAAATAAGGATATTCAATTCAAATTATTGAAAGACTTTGTAAAGCTATCACCATGGAAAAATAAATAATATACTTAAAGTAATAAAAAATCGATTTAAATGAATACAATTTTAAAAATATTACCACTTTTGATGTAAAAAAATATATTGTAGACCCTGTATTTGTAACTGATTGCAAAATTTCTCGAAAACAAAAACAGTTAATATTGAATAAAACCAACACACAAAAATCAGTGACTATAAGACCATTCATTTTAATTGAACACATTTTTTTAAACTTCTTTGGAAGTAATGGAAAGTAAAAAAACATCTAAAAATCGCTAATTGGGCGTCCAGTTCCAACGTAACAGCCGCGTTGAAGCCCGCATTGATTTGAACTTAAAATGAGTAGACTTACGTTCGATATTATTGAAACACGTGTCAACCTACTCGGATTGAGTGATCATAGCGCCTTAAGAGCTCGAAAATGCGTTGAGTTGCTTCGAGAAAAGAGCGTACGGCTGTGCTTGTCTGCTGGACTTGGAGTTTGAGTTGTTTTGAGTTTTGACTGATTGTTGTTTTGTGTTTCTCCGACTACGCCAGACGGTGAAGGCTTCACGACAAAGTATGCGCAGCGTGACTGTACAATTGATGAACTCTGTGAGCGAATCATTACAAAATACGAACATGACAGTATCTAATAAGGTTTAATTAAATACAAATTTATTTGAAAACCAGTGCTCCATTTTTGGAATTTCATTAAATTTTCTATTTCGTACCTACTAGTTAGTTACAAGGCTAACTACATTTAATATCACATCCATTGGTGGGTAAAGTTATTCAAGACGGGGCTCAATTATGTTTGAAACAATCTATATTTTGCACCTCTCGTATATGCCTTCGCAAGGAGACAGACAATGTAAGTAGTCTTCGCTAGTATGCAATTACGTAAAAAAGAATTTACTATGTCTGGCGGTCAAATAAAATCACAAAAAAGCGTTGGATACTAACCCAACCAAATAAATAAAAAAATAATTAAAAACACGACTTCATTAAACATAACCCCTCTTTTTTGTGCAGTTGAGCAACAATGTATCCTATATCACTCATGGGATTAAGATGAATCGCATTTCTAAATCCATCAAGCCGTTTTGGCTATAGGTTCAGCCAAAGCAATTCATACATACATACATGCATACATCATCATGTCAGCTCATATACGTCCCCACCGAGGGGCACGGGCCTACCCTGAATCAGCGCGATACATAATACATACTTACACACATACACCCGGAAAACATTTATTATTTCTAGAGATATAATTTATTATTTCTAGTGATATAATTTATTATTTCTAGGGATTATTAACATATTAAATACAAATAACAATGTCAAAAAGTTCTAGGGATATAATTTATTATTTCTAGAGATATAATTTATTATTTCTAGGGATATAATTTATTATTTCTAGGGATATAATTTATTATTTCTAGGGATATAATTTATTATTTATAGGGATATAATTTAATACAACTATTCAGGGATGTTATGAATGTCTTAATATAATTTGTCCTCTGTTGAGGCGATTCCTCAGTGGCTCATATATGAAGCCAGCTGCACTAGAGCCGCACTAGAGCGGCACGCTGCACGCTGCACGCTGCACTCTGGCTGGTGAAGTGCAAATATACTCGTATTTATGCGCAATCCGTAAATTGTTCGTATTATATACTGTCTTACAAATATTACATTTAACTTGAAGCTAGAGTAAAATAATTCATATCTCGCTTTTCTTTTTTTAAATGCACACAAACAATGAAAGCGTTGAGTGCAAGAGTGTATGAATGGATGAAAAAATACAACAAAAAACAAATGACTGGCAAGCGAAAGAATAAACGCTCCTCATTGGCCGAAAAGGCACGTGCTGGCGAAACGCGCAATGTCAGCTCATTCACACCCTACGTCCAGCCCTCTGATGGTCCAAACATTCGCTAAACATTCGCATCAAGTGATTCGCTAAACATTCGCATTCTAAATGACGCGAATGTTCGTATTATGTGAATTCGAATTCAGAAGTTCGTAACATTCCTGCTGCTAATATCCATATAAACAGTGTATCACATAAAACGATAAAATGGGAATAACTGTTGGTAATGGACGTCCGGGCCACGATTGATATGGCCCGCATTTAATGAATACATCCTGATTTACTGGGCTGACAGGATGTACCTAATTGAGGTTTTTTATAGCTCCACCTCAGGATATATAGGGACAAAAGCAACAAATTAAGATCAACTTTTACCGATTGCCAATGAACAATTATCGATTGCTTTAACGGTGAAGGAAAACATCGTGAGGAAACCTGCAACACGCCTGCGAAGAAACTCGAAGGTTGTGTGTGAAGTCGACCAACCCGCACTGGGCCCGCGTGGCCTAAGGCCTAGTCACCCTGATTCAGGGTAGGCTCGAGCCCCTCGGTGGGGACGTATATGAGCTGATATAACAATAATAAAAGATCAACTTTATAAGAATCGAATTTTGTATCGACAGATTTTACTTATTGAAGTTATTAATGCGGTCTGTAGCAATCCTGTACAAATTATATATTGATAGAAAATTATTGGCTACAAGAAATACTGGACCACTTCAAAGTAAGTAAGGTAAAGTTTGTTGTTGTTTTTGAAACAGAGGGAATACTACTCATATGAATTATGATTCCATATGTGGCATCTCTTTGAATCTTGTCTTTAGAACACGCTATGATCCCTCAATTGACTATAATATTGCTGACTGTGGCGGCAACTTCAGTAACTAGCCGTTGAACCTTAACACAAGCGACGAGAAAACAAAAGAAATACAACATCTAGAACCCGTTATTAGAATTTCTTCAGCGCTGAGTATATATACAGATATCAATTATCAACGATTGGTCCACGGCCGGACCCTAATAGGCATACCACCTCGTTTTGCGGAGATATCTCCCTTTGCTCTCGTCAAATATGAACGCACCGTTCTTGGTGACCCCCGACCTTTTTACTTTCAAACCTAATTATACCATTACTCATCAATCATCATTGAACTAATTCAAGCTCAATTTCATGCGTACCAACCTACCTAGTTAGCAAACCGGTGAAAACCGTCAAGACTACCCTCCTTCCCACCAGACCTCAACGTCTGTAAAATAATCTGTGGTACATATTCAGCAGCTGAAGTTCAAGAAGTTAACAATATTTCATGGTTGCTGAATCGAGCTGATAAAATCTAGGAAATTAAGATCATTTTAAACTTTCACCTACAAAAGAAAAAAACCGGCAAAATGCGAGTGTTCCGTACCACCTCACCTCTCCACACAACTATGACAATGATACCAAATCATTACAAACAAAATACGTCAACGCTACAGATAAATGTTTTTTAAAGTAAGACTTCTTTACGCACGCTTAACTTGGGGAGTAAGCTGGTGGATGCATGACGAGAGCGTTACGGAAGTGTGGTCGGGCGAGGCGAACGGAAGTTGAGAGGGATATATTAATTAGTGAAGATAGAAAGAGATACTATTTATTTTTGTTAACCAACAATATCGGTTGTCAAAACATTCAAAGCAAACATATAAGATAAAAAAGATTTGATCATTTTCAGAGGATAATTAAACTCTTTTCATAAACTTTCTATAACTCAATATGACAAAAAAGATTTGAATATTTTCCGAAGACTAAATATTTACTTTCAAACATATATAGATGGAGCTAAAGAAGTTTTACTTCAGTCATGTGGTCTTAAACCACACTCGTATTTTTTTTATTCAGTTCGGGCTCCTTAGCGCGAGTATGACTAATACTTTGTCGGTTTTTATCATTTGCTGTTTTAGTTCAGAATTAGTAGATACTATAATCACGCCAAGTTTCACGCTTGTATGTGTTACCTTGTTAACGATAGAGCTAAATCCAAAATAGCTTTATAGGTAAGGTATTTTACAATACCTTTTAAGTAAGTTTTTCTATTTTACATTATTTCTAGTTACACACTCTGAAAATTTCAACAGTCTACCTATTACGGTTTATGAAATACAGCCTGAGATGACAGACAGACAGACAGCATAGGATTAGTAATATGGTCCCGTTAGGTGAACGGAACCCTAAAAAGATAAATCTCTTGCACAATCGCGTAGCAATTTCGAATCACTGTGTCTCATTTGACGATAATGGAGCAAAACAAAGGGTGTTCTAGAAGCCGCTGCCTTTGTCGCTACACGCGAGCCTGCCCCATCGACTTTGTCAATTGAAAGTTAATAACATCCTGTACAGAGACGGGCTGTAAGTAAAGATTTTTTTCGAGCCGTTATTTTACCGATTTGTTCAAAATTAATGCTCACGGAGAAGTGAAGTAAAAAAAATAATTTTATTTAGTTTTTACTTTAACATATACAATTTTCTAAAAACCTAAATACTTTTAGGTACAAGCTTTTAATATTGCATTGTCACGCGATATACATATGCATGCAAAATTTCAGCTCAATCGGAAATCAGTAAGTTGGTCAAAATTAACTTGCAAGATTTCACCCGAACAAACATACATACATACATTGCAAGTTATTTAAAGGCTTTTAAAAATGGGAAAAAAATTTGAATTGTTACATACCGAACTGTTTCCGAGTCAATGCAACGGTGCGATCGAAACAATTGAAAACGCTAAAAACGTTATAAAATATGAATTTGAATGCAAAAATTATGAATCAACATTAGAATTACAATAACGGGTCAACCGAGATTCCGAGCATAAACTTATTTAATCATCAGTACAGTTCGATTGTGTGGCATTGGCTGGAGGTCTGTATCCGATTACCTAGGCATTTCAATTATTCAGTATTTCAAGCTCATCGACATCTATAATTACATTCTGATAGGACTGCGTTAAATTCACCGCCCGTACGTACACTAATTTGCATACAATTAATCCTATCACTAGCTTTAATTCGTTGTGGATTTCATCCGATTTGTGGGTAGAGAATTTAACTAATTTTACCTATTCATAACCGCATCAATCAAGCTGCTGGATGCGGGCAGCGCAGAACCGGTCATCGTGGAAATCCTTGGGGGGAAGTCTTTTTCCAGGGGAGGGTGGGATCGCTCCGATGTAAGCCTTTAAGGTCGTTGTGGCCAAGGCTACAAGGAGGAGTTTAGTGGGTAGTCACAGCTTAACTGTGAGTCCCACATAACCAGTGCAGCCGGCTGTACTGGTATGCATGAGCATACTCCTACCTCTCTCCCCCAAGTCCTGCGGAGGGGGAAAAAAACCAGCAGTGGACGTCCTTCGGCTGATATGATGAACCACATCAATCGATTGACGCAAACAGTCAAATTATAGAGATAGACAAACAAATTCGTAGACTGACAGATTAAAATTGTGTAGGGTCTTTCTGAAATTTCTGAATAAATATTAAGGGGGGCTTCAATTCATGAAACTAAACAACTTTCCCCAACGAACCTATAAACATTTTACAAAAAAAATTGGACCTCTCATACAAAGTTCTCTATCAGCTGATCAAATTAGTACGACGAGTTATTTTTTTTAAAATTTAGAATAAGTTCCTTGGGGAGAGTTGTTCAGTTTGACGAGCTTAAGCCCCCATATTTTTAAGTATGTCATAAGAACCCTATATTCTAGCGAAGCTTGAAACCAAAGCAACATTGCAGTGTAAGTGACAGCTAAACCATTAAAAGAAAGTGCCACCTGGGATTTTCAATTAGACACGGAATGTAGTAGCGTCTTGCGCTTGCGTCGCCGCATGAGCCGCGATACGTGTCGGAATCCGGCGTATTGCCCCTAAAGTGTCAGTGTTGCCACTCCAGCACCACCGTGAGACATTTAAAGTGCAATCTTACATTGCAATGTTAGTGCAACGTTTCTCCGGGATCAAGATAAACTCGCGCACGTCGCATGCCGGTGCAGGGAGTGAACGAATACGACTGAGATGAGATGCCGCGCCGAATGTGTTACAGGAAGTAGACACAGCTGAAGCAATCCAGGGAAACACATAAGCAATAAAAAACATGTCTTAAATTTTCACTGAAGTGGTTGTTATCTAGGTAAATATATAAAATTGGTATTGTGTGTTTTAATGATAAGCAAGTAGGTACTTTGGCCTAACCACTGTCTATCCCTTGGATATAGGTATCCAAGGGATAGACTG
Source organism: Coleophora flavipennella (assembly GCA_947284805.1). Classification (NCBI taxonomy): domain Eukaryota; kingdom Metazoa; phylum Arthropoda; class Insecta; order Lepidoptera; family Coleophoridae; genus Coleophora; species Coleophora flavipennella. The sequence goes on from OX369257.1 coordinate 19,096,110, forward strand.
GTGTTATCTGGTGTCACACTTAGCATAACCCGCGGTCATGTCGCGGTCATTTAGATTTACACCTACGGACGTGTGCAACCGTTGGATCAATAATGTTCTCGAATGGCGACCGCGCACTGGAAAACGTAGCGTAGGCAGGCGGACTGATGACTTGGTCAAGGTCACGGGAAGTCACTGGATGCGGGTAGCGCAGTACCGGTCGTCGTGGAAATCCTTGGGGGAGGCCTATGTCCATCAGTGGACGTTCTTCGGCTGATATGATGATGATGATGACGTGTGCAACGCGACCTTCATACACATTCGGGATCAGATGTGCATGCAGGTTTCCTCACGATGTTTTTTTTCACCGTTAGCAATCGGTAAGTTTCGAAAATTCACTCTGTATGACTTATAGATGACATCAAAAAAAAATATATGTGTGTGTATGTGTATGTGCGCATCCTCGATCTGAAGTGAAACTGTTGGACCGATTTTTTTTTATTATAAATTGGAGTGCCTTTGGCTGCACCTCACCTGATGGTAAGTGCCGATGCAGTCGAGGATTTAACACCCAAGCTCAAATAGTGCCTATTCACTCTCGTCTTGAAGATTCCTAAATTATACGAATCGGGGAATACAGACGCCGGAAGGGAATTCCACTCCTTGGCCGTTCGATGATGATGAACGAAGAAGCAAAACTGTTTAAAATAAATTTTAAAATTTAATAATATTATGAACATAGATATTTAAAATTGTTTTTTAGGGGATACCTTTTTTTTCATTTTAAGGGTATCACAACAAAGGCATACAAAAAAGAATTTAAAATATTTTTTTCTAAAAAGTGACGCTAAGTATATTTTCAAAATTTTTGTCATCGACAACACTTATTTAAACCTAAAATACGCCAAATGTTTTATAGGTACACTTTAAAAATGGTACCTTTCATAAAAAAAGTTTTAAAATATTTTTTCTCCAAAATGGGCCTAAGCATATTTATCAAATTTAAGCAATCGAGTCATCTTACAGGCGGCTTTAATATGCCATCCGTGGTATATCTAGAAAAAACCCTGAAAATGTACCTCCCATACAAAATAAATAATGTTTCACGTGGGGAGTTCCGTTTCTTATATAAAGTGGCTTTGATTGAGCCATAAACAACAGGGTCGAACAATGTTCGTCCTAAAATTACGATTGCAATGGCTTTTTTTAAATTTCTATCCGTTTTATTCTGTTTTAATTTTGTTCGTGTTGATTTTATTTTATCCGGAATTGATAAGCCCTTAGCATCATCCCACCGGATGTTAAGTGACGATGATGCCGAAAAAAGAAGCAGGCTTACCAAGATTCCCCAACGCAACGGAGGGTTTTAACGAAAGTTGTCAATACGCAAAATGTTAAAGCAAAAATTGTTGGCCATTCGCGTATTTCAGTTCTTTTATGAGCACCTGGCTAGTGGTGGGCTTACAAAATGCCCTATCACCAACCAAACAGAGTTTTACAAGGTTAAACTCCGCCAGGAATCGAACCCGCGACCTCCTGGAATACGTTAAGGGCTTACCAAATGTAAATTTTTAAAAAAGAATATTTTGAGTAATACTCGCTTCAAACCTAAACCAGTCCGTGTTTTTTATCAGTTAGTACAAATATTCAAATCAAAATCTTATAGGTACCTAAACTCAAGAGGTTTGAGCACACAATAATTAAAATTAATAAAATAACTAACTAGAATAGAAGAGAAAGTAAACTTCAAACTTTACAAAAGCGATTTAAAAGTTACAAATCTGAGCTTAAAAACAAATTTTCCAAAGCACTAGGACATCGATTGTACTTGATACTTGGATTAAAAATTATTTACCTTTTGAGGAGAACCAAAATCTACTAATAAAATAGTTTGTCCTGACTGACTGTCCACGCACAGCTGAAACATGTACTTGTACATTTATGCGTGAGTCAATGAACTAAAAACCCAATTCGCAGCCTTTTAAGTCCAAAAAATTTTTATTCCTCACTGTTTTTTTACTTACTTTTTACTTTCAAGTGACGTAGGAGTAAGAAAGTATTGTAATGGCAAAAAAAACCGGCCAAGTGCGAGTCAAAACCGCACACTAAGGATACCGTACCATCATACTAGATGGCGCTAGTTTCTTCACGTTAAAAAAACACGTTTTTTGTACGTAGAACCTTCTTATTTTTCACTTTTGCTAATTTTTAGTATTTGTTGTTATAGCGGCAACAGAAATACATTATCTGTGAAAATATCAACTGTCTAGCTATCCGCGGTTCATGAAATACATCCTGGTGACAGACGGACAGACAGACAGACAGACGGACAGCGAAGTCTTAGTAATAGGGTCCCGTTTTTTCCCTTTGTGTACGGAACCCTAAAAACTATTTTGATGGGGATCGATTGTCTTCTACTCATCATATCAGCCGAAGGAAGTCCACTGCTGGACATAGGCCTCCCCCAAGGATCTCCACGACGACCGGTTCTGCGCTGCCCGCATCCAGCGGCTTCCCGCGACCTTCACCAGGTCATCGGTCCACCGAGTGGGAGGCCTGCCTACACTACGCTTTCCGGTGCGTGGTCGCCACTCGAGAACTTTACTGCCCCAACGGCCATCTGTTCTACGAGCAATGTGCCCCGCCCACTGCCACTTAAGTTTAGCAATTCTGAGAGCTATGTCGGTTACTTTGGTTCTCTTACGGATCTCCTCGTTTCTGATTCGATCACGCAGAGAAACTCCGAGCATAGCACGCTCCATTGCCCTTTGGGTGACCTTGAGCCTTCTTATGAGGCCCATAGTAAGCATGTCTTCTACTATTTTACAAAAAAAAAGAAACTTTATAAATAACTAAAACTTACCAAGGCCTACTCCACTGGGTAGTTTATTATTCCCGGAAAAATCTGAATAAGGCACCTCTCACACAACTTAAATAACGTGCACAGTTTTCATTAAATCTGTTAAACCTCTATTATTCTCCACAAAGTCAGCGTAGTGTTTATTGTTGATTTGTGTATATGACTATGCGATGTGGTGATGGCTTCGCGAAAAAGTATGCAAAGCGAAGCTATACAATTGTACAACTTATTTATTGTAACTTGTTCTTGCATCAGCATGGAGATACGATAGCCAGTTGCCTAATAAGTTTATTGTCTAAATATTAAAATGGTTAGAATGTAACAATAGATAATACTGATATGGTGCTAACTAAAGAGCATAAACATAATCACAACAAATATTTTTCGAATAACCTAAAAAGTTTTAGGTACAAGCTTTAATTGGAAAATAATTTTAATTATTTCGTATTGTTCTCAACAAACCCTTTCATTTGATAATATTGTAGGAGTGAAATAAAAATAACTAGTCCGCCATCTTGAGTGCGCCGCCATGTTGGATTTAGAATGCATTGTCATCCAAACTGAACGTGTATACAAAATTTCAGCTCAATCGGTTAAAGATATCTGCATCAAAATTGAGTTGCAAGATTTCACCCGAACAAACATACATACAATGCAAGTTAAATAAAAGCTTGTAAAAAGACAAAAGCTGTAGAAAGGAGCTTCAGTCAATACCCCCCCCCCCCCCCCCGTCCCTACGCGTTCCGGTCCAGAAGTGCCCGTGACACTCGCCGCATTGCCGCGCTGGATGCCAATGGACAGCTGTTGGAGCAGAAAAAAGCCGGCACGGGGGTTACCGCTGCGCTCCCTCAAACGCCGACCCAGCTCGCGCCTGCGCACCACACCCCTGAAGTTTCTACTGCGAAGACAATTGATTGTTCCCTAATTAGTGGTTCTCTTCCACGAGGCACTCGCCTTGCAGAGTACAGGGACAAGCGTCTTGGCGGCAAGACCTACCGTAACTGGTCCTTGTCTTCATCTGGTGTTGGAAGGAATAGCGGCCCTCACTATATGACATAGCTCTCGGTGAGTGTGGACGCTATATCATAAACCTGGTAGTTTAGCGTATCTGGTAGATATACGAGAGGGGAATGTTCCCTGATTGCGATGAAGAATCTTAAAAAACCCACTTCCATGTTCAGTATCCTCATCACTCAATATCAGGTGGGATGATGAAAAGGGATTATTATGAGTGGAATTTAGTTGTACTGGTATACTGAATTTAAGGCGGAGCTACGGCTTATAGATACCTATATTAAACATGTTACCATTATAGACTACCTTTGCGTGTTATACAATACTTACCTGCGACTATAGTGAGCAGCGCGAACGTCGAAACCAGCGGCAGCCCACCAGTCTCCATGACAACGCCCTTTGTTCGTCGCGTCTCTGCAGCTCCCATATCAAACAACGTCTGATGCCGCGGGCCGGCCAGAGACCCGAACGGCGCCGTTACCTTCCAATATTATGTTTGTTGTTGTCATAACAATCTTCCTACTAAGTTCTTATCTCATTATTGTCTTCGATTCATCTCAATATCCGTCAACTAATGTAAATATGTCCTTATAACTTCTTATTCTATTTGTTTATTGTCATATTATTTAATACTCCGCGTAGGTTCCTGAAACAAAAACAGATTTATAAATTTTCTTAGTGCAGTGCATTTCCCTCACGATAAAGCGCGAGGCAATGCCGCCTGCGTTATGGGCACATTGGCACAGCAGGGGGCAATTTGGGGCTTACTCTTGGACTAAGGCTTAAGGGCGTATTAACGAAATCGTTTCCCATACAAACTTAAAATTACTTCTTCAAAAATGAATGGGGCGATTCTAATGAAACTTTATATATAAATATGCAAGTCAAATAATTCTAGTTTGTGTTTAGATTACATTTTCAAGAAAATAGCGCTGTCAGTAAATAATAGTGACTTCAGTTTTCACTTTTTATAACATAGTACTCCCAAAATGTAATCTAACCATAAATAATTTCGTGATTTGCTTATGAGTAAAAAGGGTTCATTAGAATCAGTCCATCCATTTTCAAGAAGTAGTAATTTTAAGTTTGTATTGGAAACGATTTTATGAATACGCTCTTAAGTCTGATCAGCATTTTTAGTTAGAATTTTCTATTTAACATTTTATATTATCTATTTTTTTGTGACTTAGATTAAACTTTCGTCAAAGTATATATATTAGTACTAACATACAGTATGGACACTCACTGCCGCTCTCTAGATTGCGACCTCACCCCCTCGTCATCCAGATTGATACAGATTGATTAAAGTTTGGTTGTCGAACTTGTAGGAGTTCGCCGCCATTTTGTTTGTTCGGTCATTGTTTTTTGAAATTTTTTTCTGGCCCGTTGTATAAAGTGTCCAGGGTGTGCTTTCGTAGTGTGTTAAATTTTAAATACTTTCATTGTTTTAAAAGGAAATTACATTTCAGATATGGTGTTCTTTACTTCAACTGGCTAGGTTCCTTTAAATAACAGATTCAACGAAATCAATATAATATTATAAATGTAAGTATTCAATGTGCGTGCCGCTGAAACTCAGAAACAAGTTCCGGTACGATCTAGGGAGTTTTAAGGTGTGCTAGCCTTCTATCGCCCATTCATAAAGAAAATTCCCGTTTTTGCCTAAAGAGCGTGATTTTGAAGATTTGGTTGAAAGTTTCACCCCCTAAAAAATTCTTCATTTGAGAATATTTGAGCGCATTATTATGTCGGTGGCGTAATGGCTAGGGCTGCAGCCTCCTGTTCGGGAGGTCGTGGTTCGAACCTGCCACGTACCAATATGATTTCGAATTTAGATTTCATATTTACGTGTATCCGAAGCTCTTACGGTGAAGGAAAACATCGTGAAGAAACCTGCACACGCCTGCGAAGAAACTCGCAGGTTGTGTGTGTAGTCGACCAAACCGCACTGTGCCCGCGTGGTCGACTAAGGCCCGATCGCCCTAATTCAGGGTAGGCTCGAGCCCCTCGATAGGGACGTATATGAGCTGATATAAATGAGAGCATTCCACAACAACATCTCTTAGCATTGTGGAACATTCTAGAACACTCTAAAATATTGTGGAATGTATTGAAACTTTAAACTAAATGTAAAAACCTTTTTCTTCATAAAATTCCAATTTCATCGTGAATGGACTTAAAAAGGCCACAGGGTGTAAAAAACTACCGGAGCCACGTGACGTACTAACATGGCGCAGTTTTTACCAATACTGTATAAATATGTTATAAAACTCGTAATTTAACGCTTTATCAGAACGTAAATAATATCATGATGCGTATCGCTAGAGCGATTTTCATAATAGTTTTTTTTGTATGGTACAAAGGACCCGGGTACTTCAATTTATATGAAAAATTGTATCATATCGATTTATTTCCTGTTATCGTCACACAATACACTGAGCCTTGGCAGAATATTGTAGGCGCGAACATTCGAAGAACTTTGGTGATGTTTTTGTCGGCCCCAGGCAGACCTGCAGCATAGCTTCCGTACTTGCAAGCACTACAAATACATGTATGTTGGCACACCTGGTATTTTTAGGGTTTCGTAGTCAACTAGGAACCCTTGGAGTTTCGCCATGTCTGTCTGTCCGTCCGTCTGTGGCTTAGCTCAGAGACTATGAGTACTAGAAAGCTGTTATTTGTCATGCGTATACATATAAGTTAGGCCGACAAGGTGGTATAAAAACCTTGAAATAAAAGTTTTTAGGATATCTTTCCTACATGTAAAGAGGAAATGATTTTTATTGTTGACGTATTCTATCGCATGAGGTTTCGTGAAATAGGTATTTTAAAACTATTATGGGTAATCTTTAGATTCAGGGATCCGTCTACGAAATATTAAGCTTTCAAGTGCTAATTTTTGTGAGAGTCAAGTCCACCAGCTAAAGCGCTATTTCAGGTCATCGGGACTAAAACATAAATATTAGTACCTACATTTAAACAATTCTAAACAAAAATTATCACGGCTAAGTTAAGTAGACTTTCTTAGTTTAGGAGTAATAGTCGACCAACTTAGGACATTTTGTTAGATTAGTAAAAAGTTCATAGATTTTCCATACAAAATGTTCTATTAGCAACTGAAAAATTAAAATTGTTTTTCAACCGACTTCAAAAAGGAGGAGGTTCTCAATTCGACTGTATGTTTTTTCTGTATATTTTTGCGACACAATATCTCCGACGATTGTGAAGCGATTTTCAAAATTCGTGTTTTATTCTAAAGAGTATACTCCCGAGGGGATCCCATTGTCACCAAGTCGGGATATGATGATGGGATCACAAGGAAATCGAGGGCAACCCTCAAGTTTTATAGGCACATTTTACGTGTTTCATGTATTTTCTAAAATTATTAAAGTATTTGCATCTGGTAGTCATCATCACATGTTGATGAGCTGGTGAAGGAAGGTACAACTCCTTAAAGGTTAGGAGTTGGAGGATAATTTTTCAAATATTTTACATAGATACGTAGGTACGTATAAACTGATAGTTGTATTCATTCAGGATTCATATGAGGATGGAAGAATCATGCTGTTGAGATGATGATGGAAGCCACAGGAATCTGTGTCTGTTGATGAAACACGTGCATTATGATTTAATACTTCCTATTGCCGAGTGGGTGATTGTGTTTAACGTTGTTAGATAGATAGCAATATCACTAAAAATAAAAAAAATAAAAATAAAAGTTTAAAAAACTTAAAACCGACTTCAAAATGAAATTCACTCAAAAGTATGAAATAATATTATTATACTTAGATACACGACATTAAACAACAATAACGAAATCAAAGGTGGGTACGAATCAATGACTTCTCTATTACTGGCGTAAGGACCCGGCCAACTCGCGCGACTAATGCTCCCAGCGAATTGGTGCGCAAATCCAAAGTTTCGCACACTCGCGACTCAGTCGTCTGCGAGAAATTGTAGAGGACGTTTTAAGTTTTTTCAACCTTTATTTTTATTTTTTTTGCGCGAGTCCGACTCACACTTGGCCGGTTTTTGGCGTGAGCAAACTGATATTAAACAGAAATGGTAGCCGCTCTGTCGCGATATTGTTTCAAGTGTTTTGTACTATTATGTTGGCTCTTCGGTACTTTTTAGGGTTTCGTTCAGGTAATACTGAGCCTACGCTGTCCATGTATGGAGTTTTTTGGCGAGAATTGTGGTGGACGCATTCATCGTTTTATTTTATTGTATAATTGCATTGATTTCTGCTAGAATTTACTTCAAAAATTGGTGCGCTTTGGAGGAAATCGTCTGGTACACGTGAGCAATGTAAAGAACAAGAAAATAAAATGAAAAAGGACGTGAAAACCCACTTTGCACTGGGTGCAATTTTATAGACCCCCTACTGCAAACGGGCGTTCTACCTCAGAATTAGGCTGCTGCAAATGCTGTCAAGAACTTCCGAGAGATTTGTAATGCACCGGCACTAGCATTACAAATCCAAAAACAAATGAAGAAAGTGAAAAATATTTACGATTTCGGCTAAAGGACTCGTTTCCATGGCTAATAAAAATTCACAACAACAAGCTGTCCATGTGTCCGTTCGTCAGTCCCACTTCAAAAGGCTGTAACTTTTGAACCGTGACACCGTGCTACCTGGACGGTCGATTTTTTTAAAGAATATGTGGTGTTATAGGGGATTCACTTAAAAATAAGTGAAAACAAGAGGTCAATAAAGTTTTTTTTTATTTATTCTGAAATTTGGTATGATTATCGTACTAATCCTAAAGTGAAGCAATAAATAATAAAAACTGACCAAATATGAGTCGTACTCACGTATGTCGCTGTTACTCGCGTTGATGTCTTTTGTTGAAATGAATAGGTATCATTGTTATACTTGTGTGGAGAGGTGTGGTGGTATGGAAAGGCGCGAGTTCGACTCACACTTGTCCGGATTTTGTTCATCCACATCCGAACTCCGAACTCTCGCATAAAACATTCAACTGAGTAAAAGATTCTCTGCAATAACGCGTAAAAATCGTCAGCTGATCACCTAATATCCACTGTTATAGGTAAGTAAATATACAATTTATGATATTATAAAAATGTGAAATCTCACGTGAATCCATCCGGCCGTTGTACCCAGCCGATTTGTTTTTTTTTTAAAGAAAGGTTTTCATGTAGATTTTTTTATCAAGCTTTGGAAATCACCCGCGCGCCGCTTGCGGCTCGCTCATCGCGTACCCTCTAGTGCTAATTGACGTACGCGGTTAGTTTTTTTGTTCGTTAACTTTCTCTGGAACGAGCATTTTCATTTGAGCTATTGTCCATAGAAATCGTTAAGTTGAAGGGAAGCTAGGTGTGGACATTCAACGCTCCAATTCTCGCACACCGCCCAACACCGATGGCGAGCCGCTTGCGGGTCGTCCACCGCGCACCGTCGATGTCCAAGCGGCGGAGCCGTGGGCAAAAACGATTTTTTCGGAAATATTGTTAGTATCCCTTACACAAATAGGTACGTCGTACGATCTATGAAATGTTAGAGGTCGGTTTCGTTCAATATTATGGAACACAAAGGCTCTGGTAGATTTCAAAGTTAAGAAGACATCAAGTGGGGATAAGTATAGCTCTGAGACAGGATTATAATAGTTTGCCCGAGGGACGTTGAGGTTCCATCAATTGAAACATGGTCTGGTGGGGGGTGGCGGGGCGGAGGCGTCTTGTGAGCGCGCGACAATAAACAATACAAACAACCCTGGCGTGCGTTTGACACCAGCCCGTTCGGAGTGGATCGGAGCGCTGTGCAGGGAGTTCGGCAGCCTTTGGGAGACGTAACAGCCTTCCGCCACCGCCGCCGTGACCTGTTTTACTTGCGACAAATTGAGATTTACGGAATGGCCGCCCCGGGGTTTTCAGTCAACGGCTCGGAATAAAATCGAATGGTCTTTAATTTGTAGGTACATAAGGTACCAGTTTAATACTATAGTACACTAGTGGATGCCCGCAGCTTCGCCCGCGCAGATCCCGATTTTTGCGGTTCCCGTGGGAATTTCCCAAAATCCTTTCTTAGCGGATGCCTACGTCATAACATCTACCTGCATGCCAAACTTCAGCCCGATCCGTCCAGTGGTTTGGGCTGTGCGTTGATAGATCACTATGTCAGTCAGTCACCTTTGAGTTATATATATTTAAGATTACTGCAGCGGTCAGCAAAAGAGGCATCGATGGACAAACGTGTATACGTGTACGTTAGTCCGTCAATGCCTAGTTGTGGCCAAGACTTGTAAAATAAAAAAAAATAAATAAATAAATAATGCGCGGAAATTTAAACTATGTTGTACATACCTAGGCAGAACATTTTATTTGAAAATACAGTTGTTTAACACGCCAAAGTGTTCATTTGTTTTTTTATACCATTGCCCCTCTCTAGTCTAGAACACACCAATATATTCGACCTCAATCTTTACGCTATACAACCTCCTTGCGCAAAAAATACTCGAAACAAACTCCTTGTTCAAAGAATATTTGACATACAAACTCCTTGTGCAAATAACTCCCCGAGATAATTCTTTTAAGCAGTTTAGCATTAGAATAAAAACTGTTTGGTGTTCTTTGCTGTCATTTCATTAGTAAATTGGTGCTATTTTAAATACTGTAAGTTGTACGAACACAAAAAAAATTACTCTTCATTTTAGTAATTGTTCCAATTTTAAAGAGCATTTTAATTAATTTGTTCTTCCTTTTTTCTTCATTAAATGTCTATTTTCGCTTAAATGTTTCTTTTTCTCGGAGTCACGGTATAAAGTATAGTATGCAACTCCTGAATAAAACGGATTTATATCGAGGGCCATGAATCACTCGCGTCGTCGCTTTCGGACTAAAATATAGTTTCATTTTTAAATCACACGACAGATATGAGTTTACATAGTAATTTATGTGGCTTCTAAAATACGACAGATATATGGACTTTCATACAACTTTTGCCGGCCGCTTCTTGCATGTATATTTGGCCAGTACAGCAATTTCGATTTATCTCGAAGAAGGTTGTCAAAATATTACTTAAATTTCCAAGCATGTTTGAAAAAAAATATTTTTTTATATTTGGGAATGTAATATTTTATGCATGGAATGTAAGAATAGGCTGACAACACCACTCATCTTGTTGTCAGCTGAGTCTGTCATTTCCCGCAAAATGTCGAACGCTCGATCGCTTTGCTTCTTGTATAACGGGAAAAAATTAATTCTTACTTACAAGTGAATATCATATCATTTCCCTCACATCCAGCGAAAACCGACACCACAGAAATCTAAATAATGTACTAACATACGAGTAGGTGCTATTCTGCATATTTCTATGCCCAACACAAATCGTCTATAGCTCGGCGAGCACACACAGATACACAGATTAGACATCATCACATCAGCTCACATATACGTCCCCTCCGAGGAGCTCGAGCCTACCCTGAATTAGGGAGATCGGGCCTTAGTAGACCACGCGGGCCCAGTGCGGGTTAGTCAACTTCACACACAACCTTTGAGTTTCTTCGCAGATGTGTGCAGGTTTCCTCACGATGTTTTCCTTTACCGTAAAAGCGTCGGATAAAATTGCATATGAAATCGAAATTCGAAAACACATTGGTACGTGGCAGAACTCGAACCACGACTTTCCGGATAGGAGGTAGCGGCCCTTGCCGTTGCGCCACCGACGCTCTTTAAGATGAGATTATACATACATTAAGATAATTCCAACTTCGTAAATACAACATTCAGAATCAAGGCATTCGGATTTCCCATCAGCATTACACAATCCCGCGGCATTCTGCGTCTGCTAAATAATTTCATGAGCTTAAGGCCCAGTGGTACTTAAAAATCTGTCTTTGTCTTTTTCTTTACGTGTAAAGAGCGAAGAAAATAACCACACTTTTGCACTTTTTCGATGTTTTCGTTTTTATTTTCATCATATTTATCTTAAATAAAAATCCAATCGATGTTTTCCCTTCAGTCACCTATGAACTTTATTTTAGTAAATAAATCATATTATTAAATTACTTAATTTAAGAATAAAACCGAAAATAGACGATAAAATGGCTCGAAAAGAGGTACCTTTGCGAAATTATTCTATCGAGCCAACTTTATTAAATCGTGTTTCCATTCGATATAGTCCCTCCCAACTATTCTCAATAATACCAATATGTTATTAATTTACTGTTTATTGCTTCAAAAATGAATTCTAAAAAACTGTTTAAGTAGATTTTTAGGTACCACTGTGCCTTAACGAAGACGCACTTATCGCGCGCACGGCAGGCACGCCCTGGAAACGAGTCCGCAGCCCCCGCGGCACCATTGTCCTGTTAACATTGTCTATGCTCATACCTAAATTCCCGATTAACGCTAGAGACCCTTAACAACAATGTAGCTAACTATTTGGCGGAGTTTATCTTATACTAGCTGTTTCCCGCAGTTTCACCCGCGTGGACAACGTTTCTATGACTTTTCGAAGGTGCGCAGTGCGCTTGCGGCTCGCGACCATGGAAAAACTAGCCTATTATGTGTTAATCCAAGTCCTAATCTGTCTACCCATCAAATTTTAGTCAGATCCGTTCATTAGTTTTTGCGTGAAAGAGTAACAAACATACATTCATACATTTTTACAAACATTTGCGTTTATAATATTAGTAGGATATGATAATCGGTAGCGTCGGTGGCTAAACCGGTAACGACTCGGTCGTTCTAACCAGAGGTGCCGGGTTCAAATCCGGACGGCCAATTTACCAATGAGTTTTTCGAAACTTATGTACATATACTCACCGATTGCTTTAACGGTGAAGTATAAGGACCGAAACACATAATGGCGTTGCGGCGTCGCGAAACAGAGCGTTCTGTGGGGTAGCCATTTTTTCGTGATTTTTGAGTGTTGATAGACGTGTCTCTGCCATGGATCGCAATAAACTTATTGCTTATTTGTTAATAAGAAGAAATAACTCTATTTTAAAAAAACGGCAAAGAAGATACTGGTGGATAAATCTATTTAATAAGACTAAGAATCACGATAGCGACTACTTTTCTCGAAAATACGAAGCATTAAATATGGATGAAAAAAAAATTCTCCTTCTTTAGAATGAGTATATTATTATTTGAAGGGCTATTAAGCGGGTTAACACCATACCTAGGCTGTTTGATAAGTACCCGTTTACTAAATATATTAATATCACTGGCCGAAAATAAGTATACCACCTTTTTAAGCCATTTTTCAGTGGCGGGAAAAAGAAAAAAAAATTGCATTCTTTTGTTTTTTTTCTCATTTGACAGCGATTTAGTGAAAGCGTGAACTTAAAATTGTTAAAATGGAGAAAGAACAGTATCGGTCTGTAATTAGATTCTTGTTTTTGGAAGGAAAAACATGTGATGAAATAAAAGTAAGAATGCAAGCGGTTTACCATGAATGTGCTCCTTCTATGACAACCGTCAGATATTGGTATAACGAGTTTAAGTGGGGGAGAACAACCGTCTTTGATGAGGATCGCCCAGGCCGGCCAATTTAGGTGACTACAGACGATATGGTTAAGAAAATTGAAAATATCGTTTTAGCCGACCGCCGAATTAAACTTCGAGAAATTGTTGATGGTGTAAACATTTCAATCGAGAGGGTACAACACATATTAGAAGAAAAATTGGGTATGAAGAAAGTATAGGCGAGGTGGGTGCCGCGTTTACTCACGGAGGAGCAAAAACGGAACCGACTGACTACTTCGGAGCAGTGTTTGGCCGTGTCCAAACTTAACCCCAAGGAGTTTCTGCGTCGCTTCGTAACCGTGGACGAAACGTGGGTTCACCACTACACCCCGGAAATGAAAGAGCAGTCGAAGCAGTGGATTTTACCGGGTGAACCTGCTCCAAAGAAAGCAAAAACCGTCCCATCGGCTGGAAAGGTCATGGCGACTGTTTTTTGGGATTCGCAGGGTATTATACATATTGACTACTTAGAAAAGGGGAAAACGATAACAGGGCAGTGCTGTGCTATTTATTGGATGAATTTGACGCCGTCTTGAAGGACAAACGACCCCATTTAAAAAAGAAAAACGTACTGTTTCATCACGACAACGCCCCGGCTCATTCGTCCAGAGTTGTGACGGCTAAATTAGCACAGTTACGCTACGAACTATTGCATCACCACCCGTATTCTCCAGATTTGGCCCCATGCGATTTCTTTTTGTTTCCCAACCTAAAAAAATGGCTCGGTGGTAAGCGATTTGGATCAAATGACGAAGTCATTGCCGCCACAGAGGCCTATTTTAATGACTTTCCAAAATCATACTTTTTGGATGGTTTATTGAAGCTTGAGTATAGGTGGAACAAGTGTATAGAGTTAAAAGGTGACTACGTAGAAAAATAAATGCATATAAACAAAAAAAAATGTTTTTTTTTGCCATAAACGGGTACTTATCAAACAGCCCTCGTATATACAGAAAAATAAAGTTAAAGAAAGGAAACCTGTTACTGCTTTGGAAATGCTGGGATTGACTGTAAAGAAAAGCAAAATAAATCGACATCAACCTCAGATATTTTAATTTTAAAACTGCTTTCGGGTGGACGCGTGTTGTTTGCAAGCGTCTTAGAAACAAACTGCATCACTGTCACCAAATTTGTCGTCACAACGCCAGAATTCGCAGCGCGTTACTCGCCGCAAATTTCCGCGTTGCGGCAGGCGGCGCCGCTGATTTTGGCTTTGCGGCGCCGCAACGTCGTTATGTGTTTCGGCCCTAACATCGTGAGGAAACCTGCACACACCTGCGAAGAAACTCGAAGGTTGTGTGTGAAGTCGACCAACCCGCACTGGGCCCGCGTGGTCGACTAAGGCCCGATCGGCCTAATTCAGGGTAGGCTCGAGCCCCTCGGTGGGGACGTATATGAGCTGATATGATGAGGATAGGATATTCACGCCCGTCCGTGCGGATGTCTCGGCATTATTCGAGTTCGTTTGGAAATTTCAACTTACTCTTTGCTTTCGAGCGGCGAAGGAGTGAAGGGCGTAATTGGAGATGCCAAAAAAACAAACAAAGTTGAATTTTGATGGGGATCGACTGTCTTTCACTAATAGAGTGTAAATAAATGATACAGCCACGCTGTGTGTGTGTGTATTCTCTTTCGCGAAGCCTTCACCGTGTGGCGTAGTTGGGTGGGAGTGGGACAGACACATATCGACAATAAACATTACGCTTCCTCATTAAAGAATAAGCGAAGAATAAAAGTCTGTAACAGAATTGATGAAAAATTTTCAAATAATTTGTGCTTGTCTCGGAGGTATCATATTCAGATTTTTTTCTGGAAAAATTACCTGCCTAATGCAGTAGGCCTAATAAATTCGTGTTACGGCGTCTAGTAGGCAATATATAAAGTAATAGTAACGTACTGAGTTTCATTTAAAACCATTACAGCCATTTTTGAGAAAAAGTCAAAAAGTGATTTTGTATTATGATTATATTGACACACTGTGTGTGTGCCTGAGCTACTGCGCGGATTTGGGTAAAAAGATATTATTTTTCTGGAGATTTACCCGTATTTTTCACTCTTTATTTTTTGTGGTTGCCACTATATAAAAAAAACACTAAAATTTTATTCTCAAAAATAGCACGAACGACTATGATGAAACGCTGTAAGTCATCAGAACTTTATATGGTGTACAACACGCAGTAGTTCGTTATACTAGGGAAAAAAATTGTGTGTGTCAGCTCCGACGCACGACTGGAGTTTACTCGCGCTTGAAAAAAAACTATAACTCACTTCATTTCTACTATTGAACACGACCTTTTTGTATCGAAACTTTTTCGTAACGCTGTCATTCATCGATCTGGGGGCACGGCAGTGCCCCCGCCAAGTCGAGAAAAAAAAGCGGCACGGCCGTACCATCCTTTTCTCGAAGCAATTCAGGCCATTTTCGACCCGCCCACAACTTCGTTGTAGATAAACCTAGAAGCCTGAATTTTCTGTACCCAAGCAGGCATCATATAAGCACGGTATATTCCAAATTTCATTTAATTTGAACTAGTACTTTAAGAATTATAACTAGTCAAAGTTTCCTAATTTGTCACTCACTGACTGACAGATCATCAAAATTCCAAGGCACTTCTAGCCGACATAGAAGATTCAAATTTAGAATACAATTAGTCTTTAGTGTATAAAGCAAGGAAAAACTCAAACATTTTGCAATTTTGGTCCAGTTTTCTAGTTACACAAACTACATAAATAACTTTGTAATCCCATATAAAATATATAGGATTACAAAGTTATTTATGCAGTCGCAGGACCGAACTCCTTGATTTACTAGTTTTTAAGGCGCAGTTCATGAATCAATGTAGTTTTCTACAAAAATAAGTGAAATCCCACCAAAAACATCCTGTAAAAACTAGCCAAGTCTCGATTGAGCTGCTTGTTTTTCTATAAAAAGTAATGAAATCTCTAAGCAAAGCCAAGCCTAGTCTAGGGTTCTTTACTGCGATTTCTTTATTATTATGGTTAGATTTTATGTGACTTGGCCGTTGACTTGGATGTCTCAAGGAGTTATTATATCAGCTCATATACGTCCCCACCGAGGGGCTCGAGCCTACCCTGAATCAGGGTGATTAGGCCTTAGTCGACCACGCGGGCCCAGTGCGGGTTGGTCGACTTCACACACAACCTTCGAGTTTCTTCGCAGGCGTGTGCAGGTTTCCTCACGATGTTTTCCTTCACCGTTAAAGCAATCGGTAAGTATATGTACGTAAGTTTTTGAAAAACTCATTGGTACATTGGCCGTCCAGATTTGAACCCGGTACCTCTGGTTAGATGGACCGAGTCGTTACCGGTTGAGCCACCGACGCTTTTTTAAGTCTCAAGGAGTAAATATGCATAAATAATGTTCAACGGCAGGTCACATAAAATCTAACCATAATAATAAAGAAATCGCAGTAAAGAACCCTAGACTAGGCTTGGCTTTGCTTAGAGATTTCATTACTTTTTATAGAAAAACAAGCAGCTCAATCGAGACTTGGCTAGTTTTTACAGGATGTTTTTGGTGGGATAGATTTTACTCCTCACATTTTTCTCATACCGGGCCCCTTATATATGCAAATCGATTCTTAAGGAGTAAACTCCAAAAACTGATTAAGGTGGTACCTCTTATACAAACCCAAATAATTTGTGAATATTTCATCAAGTCTGCTACTAAATAATAAAAATAGTAATCATTTATTTTCAGCCCAAAGATCCATATTAACTAAGTATAAAGTAAGTTATACTAAGCAAGCGTAATCTTTGCTCTAGATTTGTGTATGTGTCGTGCCGATATCACAGAATTGATCATTTCATATAATGGCTGACGAGATCGTGAAAATGTTAGTATTTCATGGAATCGTCAATATCCGCTGCCCACATCATTGTATAGTCTGGCCAGATCAATGAATGGATCAGCGTTTGATGATATGTCAATCTACGTTTGGCGAGATCATGAAAATCTGAGTTGAGCGAGCGAAGCGAGTGATAATAAATAGGTTCGTTAGGTGTGATTTTAAGCTATTGCATAGATTTTATCGCAGGCTTTGAGCGCGGGGACCGAATCCAGAAATTCCGTAACGAAGAAAAACCTGACGCTCCGTTGCCATGGCAACAATATCGGTTGTCAAAACAAACATATAAGAAGATTTGATCATTTTCGGAGAATAATAAAACTCTTTTCGTAAACTGTATATACCTCCATATGACAAAAAAGATTTGATTATTTTTTATTTATCAAATGCAAATAGATTTTATTTAAGACACAGCTGTTTGTATTTATAGAGATAGGTACAAAAAGATTTTATTCCATATTTGGCTGTATAGTTCCAACTACCATTGCTTAAAAAAAAGTACAAAAAGATTTTATTCCATATTTGGCTGTATAGTTCCAACTACCATTGCAAAAACAAAGATGTAAAAAAGCGCGGTTAAGCGAAAATAAATAATAAATATGAATGAACAAAGTGCATTTATTATTAATGAAGAAAGTAATAAAAGCGCGGTTAAGCGAAAATAAATAATAAATATGAATGAACAAAGTGCATTTATTATTAATGAAGAAAGTCACGAAAAAATAGTGAAAGAAAATGAGTGAGTACTCTATATACATACATTTTATTATTATCACAAATGCAGTATTAATTTTGAATTGAAAATATAATACTGCTATAAAGGTGACCTATATATATATATAAATAAATTCATTCTTCATTAAGTATATAACAGAAACCATCAAACCAAGCACGTGTACTATTCAGTACCTTTGTTTTTGGTGTATAGTTAATGCACATGAATGCCGCGCAGAGAAAGCATATATGATATTATATCTATATAAATGTACATCGCGCGAAATTCGATAATCACTTCTAAATATTGTTATTTAATTAATAAAAGAAAAAAATGTTTTCTTATCGGTCACCACGCTCAAAAAGTGTAACTTGAATTAATATCAAAGAAAAAGAAATACTGCATGAATAAAATAAATAAATAATTATAATTGCATAAGTTGATACAAAATGCTATGCAATAGCTTTACCGCGGCAGTCCCCGAGTGCCACACGTCTTTTTTTTATCACGCTTTTACTAGCTTCACCTGTATGTTTGTATGTAACGGCCTCCTTTGGACTCGATTTTGACCCACTTTGAACGGACAGATTTAATTCAAACTTTGTAGACTTATCAAGAATCAGCGACATATAATAATTTCATAAGTTTGAACTAAAAAATAAATAGAGTTTAAAAAAACTAAAAAACACGCTTTTGGAGGACATCGAACTAAAAGTAAAACATAATTCTTAATATAAGTTGAAACTAATTACTAGTATTATTGTGAAAAAGTGTGGGTTGCTCGATAGACGAAAAATATGGCACAGAACGCCCCACGCTTTTTCACAATAATACAGTAATTTGTTAATTATTATTTTAAACTTATATTAGGAATCATTTTTTACTTTTTAGTCTGATGTACTTTAAAAGCGTGTTATTTAGTTTTTTTAACTCTATTTGTTTAATCTACAAGAGCCACCCCCCTCCTCCTGGATGGTTAACTGACCTGAAGCACGATCAATGGATTGGTTTGACTGTTAGTGACATTTTTCTCGATTATTTCTTCCGCGTTTCGCGAGGCACGTTAGGCCGTTAGTTCCAGTTGCTATCACTAGATGGCAGTCGTTAAGCCGTGCCAACTGCCTTACAGGCGGCTTGAACAACTTGTGACAGTGGGGTTCGCTACTATCCGTACAACCGCCACCAGCCCGCACTTGGCCCCCGTGTGTGGAGTGTGGCCTACCCTTCCCAAGTTTGGGAAGAGCGTGTGCCCCAGCAGCGGGGACGTTTATGGGTTGATAATGAAATCCCCCATAATAACACACATTCTGTGAAAAATGGAAAAATGTCCATATGGTTACATAGGTAACGCGGTTCAAAAGATACAGCCTTTTAAAAGTCTAACAGGCGGACGCACTGACAGCATAGGCACACCCTGGACTCTTCATACAACGGGCCAGAAATGACATTTCAAAAAAGGAATGACGGAACAAACGAAATGGCGGCGAAATCCTATACGTTCGACAACCAAACTGTATCAATCTGGGTGACGAGGGGGTGAGGTCGCAATCTAGAGAGCGGCAGGGATTGTCCATACTGTATTACAGTAATAATATACGAGTATATACTTTGGGGTAATATGGTCCTGTTACCTTCTACAGAACCCTAAAATTACAAATCGTACGTTTTTTTTTTTAATGATTGACTATTGGTCCTTGGGGAACATAATATGTTAACTTTAACAAGTAAAAGCTACCACATCTACGTATTTTTCATCCTTTTGAACTGTTCCGCAAGAACACAAGATTAACACAGAAACTTATTTTCAACATGATCTTATCTTCTTAACTAAATAAATAATGCCTCAGAGACTCAAGAATTTAATTATCAAATAAATGCGTAATATTTTTTTCATATTAAAAAGTTAGTTTTCTAGCCTAGACAGACACGTGACACTTGACTTAAAGGAACCTTGATGAAACCATTATTCCTAAAGTAGCTAATTAATGTAAATCAAGACAAATAGGTACTTATGACGTCACAGCCTACCGCCTACCGCCTACCCAGTAAAAGCAAAAACCTTTCTTAACAATTAACTACAAGGCCAAGAGTTCAACCTTTTCACTTCCTCGGTTTCCTAATTCGCAATTAAAAAGTTAAATGATTCGGTTAATTTCTGTCATTGTGGTGGACGTCGCCTAAGTATCCGGTCATTACTAACAATTGGTGGCCTGGGTATTTTGCGAAAAATCTGCGCAGTCGGCGCGCTCAGCAGATCAAAATATTTAATTATATTTTTTTGTTTATCTACTCTTCTATTTTTATTTTTGTTTGTGTACTTAAGCAATACAATAAATAAATCATTCATTCATTCAAAATAAGCAATTAGCTTATCTGTCTCAGTCATGCGCGACCTCGGGCCTCGGGTATACTCCACTGCGGCGCTTTAAACTTTTATTTTCGATTGTGATAATCCTTATCTTATAGGTAATCGGATTTTGGCGACAGCTACCGCGACCGGGTCGTGCTGCGATCCACTGATTTGTATGAATGCTGTTGCGCGACTTGCTTGTATTCGTCAGTGATTTATATTATTAATTCATACAACGCCAATTGCGACCGCAGGTCACCCGTCGACGGTCGCCAAGATCGGAATGCTATTTTTAAGAGCCTCTATTTGATACATCCTGGTGTTCTTGAGGCCTTCAACCACCACCACCACCACCTTAGCTCATATACATCCCCACCGAGGGGCTCAAACCTACCCTGAATTAGAGCGATCGGACCTTAGTCGAACACGCGGGCCCAGTGCGGGTTGGTCGACTTCACACACAACCTTCGAGTTTCTTCGCAGGCGTGTGCAGGTTCTTTCACCGTAAGAACCTCGGATAAATGTACATATGCAATCGAAATTTGAAAACACATTGGTACGTGGCAGGATCGAATAACGACCTCCCGAATAGGAGGTAGCGGCCGTTGCCATTACGCCACCGACAAACAATTAAATAACGTTTTGCTGAAAGCCTTTGCAAAAAACTACAAAAATTATCAAACTATGACAGATAATCAATTGAAATCGGATTAACTTATCAAAATGCAACTAACATATGTATTTGAAATCTAAATTGGATCCATGTTGAGCGATGAAGGAGGAAGCGACAAGGAAATTACGTACGCAGGTGGCTAAGAGAGACAGAAACATCTCTAACAGCGCTTAAATGAAACAAGTGTTTACCTTTACTCAAAAATGCATGTAATGTGGTCAATATTTTGACAACCTTGTTTGAGCAAAGTCGACCTTGCCGTTCTCATTTACACGCATAAGGACCAATATTTGATAAAGTTTCAATCGCAAAAGGACCAATACGCATTAAGAAGAATAGTAAATACGCAAATAGACCAATTACATATAAAGACCAATACGCACATAGACTAATACATTTAGGAACCCGAACTACATAAAATAATTTATTAATTTTTCTTTCCAGCCTATAATGAAAGTCGATTACATGCGATTTACATTTTAAAAAATAGTTTTTAATGTGAGACTTGATATAGTAGTGGCCACTTCATAATTATCTCTACTTTCCTAGTGTATACTTTTTCTATGACTTTCCTGGATTCAAATGACACAATGTGTCAGTGGCTGCTCCTGTTAATTACTCAGCGTATTAAACAATATTCGAAATGAATGAGTTAATATTTTGTAAAAATCAAAAAGGAAACGATACTTTGTTATACTCAGGCTATCGTTATAACAAAAATTCTCACATAAACGTTGATGGTACGACAATATGGCGATGCGTTAAGAAAAGTGAATGTAGTGCAACGGTAACAATAGACAGCTCTAGAACAAAAATTTTACGGCAAGGATTTCACACATGTCTAGCTGATGAAAGGGCAAATCATATTTATAAAATGCGTTCAGAATGCAAGGCCGAAGTATGCCAAAATTTGGATCCACTGCTGAATATATATGAAAGTAAATTTGGAGATATAAGTGAAGAGTACGCAGAATATCTACCATCCTTGAAAAACATTCAGGACTCTTTGTACAGAGCCAGAAAGTCTTTTTTAAAGACTGATCACCTAAGATATCAAGAATTAAAACAAATCTATATACCGAAGGTACTTTCAGATAACTTCATGATGTGTGATGATGGAGAAGAAGACAGAATGTTTATTTTCTGTTCAAAAACAGCTAAAAAGTATTTGAAGTACTTTTACTGCGGTTTGTATTTGGGCGATGGCACTTTTAATGGTGCCCCGCCTTCATTTTACCAAATATATTCTATTCATGTAGATTTGGGATCAACAGTCACGTCAAGGAACGTAGTACCTGTAATTTTTGGTCTACTGCCAGACAAAAACGAAAACACGTACATTCGTTTTTTCCAACTTATAAAAGATTATTTAGACATTGAAATACAGAACTACAAGTGCGACTTTGAAATCGCACCCGTTAATGCTGTTCGTAGGGTTTTCAAAGACACTACTATATCGGGCTGTCTCTACCATTTTTGTCGTGCGTTAGGGAGAAAGGCAAAAAGCTTGAAGCTCAATAAATCTAGAGAAGGACGTAAAATTGTTAGATTGACCTCCAATTTGCCAATGTTGCCACCTGATCAAATTGAAACCACTTGGAAAGACATTCTAAATTTATCACTGAAATCAAAGCCATGAAAAAGTTTCAAAAATATTTTAAAAACAATGGTTGAAAATATTTACACCTAACGAATTGAGTAAGCATCACCGCCTTAACAAAATTATGTTACGTCACCCTGGCTTATATAATTTCATTGTGAAACTGAAAAAAGAGGCAAAACGAAGTGACATGAGAATCATACAAAGTGTCCTCAGCTTCCGAATAACAAACAATCGTCGCAAATGTGACGTTGCCTTCGACAGGTTTACTGAAAAACTAAACAAAAAACTACAAAATAATGAAATTTCCTCTCTGAAAGTTCTCCGAATGATAATATTTAAAAAGATGGTGTTGTTTAAATAAATAAAAGGAACGATTTAAAAGATTCATACGACCTCTTCTGTGGTTATTATTTTTTTTTATAGTGCATGAAGCTCAGTTGATTTTTATTTTAAGAAAATATAAGATATTATATTAGTTTAAGAAGAAAAAAATATTATAAGAAAATAATATTAATATTTAAGTACAAGTTATAGATTCATAACCATTATAAATGTATAATATTCAATATTAACGTTTTAATTTAAAAAAATCTTTAGTTAAATACAAAAGTGCAAGGGTGCAGATTGCAATACTTTTACATGTGTATGTATCATAAAATATCCTAATGCGTATTGGTCCAAATGCGTATTGATTCAAATGCGTATTGGTCCAAATGTGTATTGATCCAAATGCGTATTGGTCCAAATGCGTATTGGTCATTTTATCTGTATTGGTCCTTATGCGTGTAAACGGCCGTTCTTAACAGGCCGGCAAAACATTGCCAGCCGCTATTTTGACGTTTCAACGTTTTAAAAAATCAAATGCAAAAAGATTTTATTTAAAACACAGCTGTATTTATAGAGATAGGTACAAAAAGATGTTATTCCGTATTTGGCTGTATAGTTCCAACTACCATTGCTTAAAAAAAACAAATAAGTAATAAATGAAGAAATAATACAGCAGTCAAACACCGCAATAGAATTATCGCAAACTATTAGTAATATCAAACCGGGAAAGTCGGAGTTGAATTTTAGTAACTGCTAACTAAAAGTAGTCATTATAGACCGCGGCAGTTATGTACTATTGTTTTTCCTATTTTCCTCTACGGCTCCGAATCATGGATACTCCGTGCATCCGAGAGGAAAATGACAGACGCCTTCGAAAGGAGGTGCAGGCGCCGCGCCGCATGCTCCGCGTTCTATGGACCGCAAAAAGAACCAACAAGTAAATTTTCGATATACTAAAAGTAACCTTACGACTGTCAACAATATGTCAACGAGCATATACTCAGCTATTTCAGTCACGTTGCCAGAATGGGCCAAGATAATCTGAAAAAGCTTCTCATGTTGGGCAGAGCAAGGAGAAGACCTCAAGGTAGAGCACCACTCCGCTGGCCAGACCAGACTAAAGCCGTACTTAACCTGCCCATGCCTACCGACAGCAACAAGAACCGACCTAGTTAGACACGACCTTCAGAAAATGAAGAGTGCGATGAAAAAGAAGAGATTTATTTGAAAACAATAGTTTTAGATTACAGTAGAAGTCACACATATTGGTATATATTTACAATAATTCCACATAAAAGAAATAAAACTGCGTTTATAATTTGTCAGCGACCGGTTTCGAACACCATCTTCAGGCAGACTATATTTATTCACACTTGAAATTGAAATTTGTGCGTGATATAAAGTTCCACCAAGAACCTACAATCAAAAGTATCAACTAGTAGAAGAAGTCTTTCCGTTCGTGGGCAACGGGAGTCTCATGTTTTAGCTCACCACAGATGATTGAGTTTAAATTGTGCCCATAATGGGTGTGGCGTGTGCGCAACATAAGAGAGTCACTGTCTAATGTTCTTATTGAGTACCTAAGTGATGTAAAACGGTTGTGTCTCAAATGTCAAATACAGTTATAAATTAATAACTTTATAACTATATTTGACATTTGCGCACCGGAAAACGTAGCGTAGGTAGGCCTCCCACGTGGTGGACCGACGACCTGGTGATGATCGCGGGAAGCCGATGAATGCAGGCAGCGATGAACACGGTACGAGTATACAGAGATCTTTAAAGTTATATAGCACTCATGAGGCCTTTGTCCAGCAGCGGCTATACTCATAAAATTTCACATGGATATGGCCATATGAAATTTAATGAATATAGCCGCTACCCTTCAAATGTCAGTGATTAAGCTTATACCCCACCCATACCCCCCCAACCTAGCCACAAACAGGTGAAGTCATAAATTTTGTGACTTGAATATAAAAACTTTTAATTGTTGTGCATTTGCCTATCTGTGCCTTTGTAGCACTAAAACGGATAAACCTATTTCAGTGCAAGTTATTTTTTTTTATTTTTTTTATTCACAATTGGTAAGCCCTAAAAAATTAGGGCTTATTAGCCCTTTTTAAAACTAACTTACTTCTAAAGAGAGTTCAAATTGTGCGCATAACTTTTTTTTATATTTAGATAAAACTACATAGTTACGATACTGATCGACTATACTGCTTGAAAATGCGCTTTGCTTTCCTTT
This sequence comes from Coleophora flavipennella, assembly GCA_947284805.1. Lineage (NCBI taxonomy): Eukaryota > Metazoa > Arthropoda > Insecta > Lepidoptera > Coleophoridae > Coleophora > Coleophora flavipennella. Next base: position 19,121,237 of record OX369257.1, read on the forward strand.
TTTATACAAAAGTTCTTTATAAAAACACCTACTGTCACTCATTTATCCTTACTAATATTATAAATGTGAAAATGTGTTTGTTTCTTAACTCACTCTTCAAGAACTCGACCAATCTTAGCGAAATTTGGCATGCATGTGGCCTGTGTCATGGAGAAGGACATAGGCTACTTTTTATCCCATGAAAATAGCATAGTCCGATGCAGTTCTTGAGGAAACTGAAAAAAGACAAATTTTTTGGTTGATTTCTGTAACATCGCAACGGAACAGCAGATGAAAATTGGCATATACTGCTAATTAGAATAGCCCGATATCTTTCCTGAGAGATGTCGAGTAAACTCCGCTTGCGGCTCGCGCAACACTCAGCCTTTAATACCGTCATAAAAACGATGCCCACTCGAACGGAGCCATAGGCAAGAGCTAGTTACAAATAAATATTTTTACATCTATAATCAGCGAACCTCTTCAGAAAACTCTTCAAAAGAACTTGAGCTGTCACTGGCAGCTAGACATTTTGAAGGTGGATGAAAAAGCTTTCAGAAACAAAGAGATCATTCTCTAACTTTCGACTTAAGTGATTAGAAGCATCTTTCATTTAATTTAAGTTCTAAACTAAATTTATATAGAACTTACAGTTACTTATCTAAGTTATTCAATTTAAAATTTCCAATATGCATATAGTTTTCAAGACTTTTTACTCCTTAAAGCTTAGTAAGTTATCATTAAGTATGCGTGAAAGTTGCTAAAATAATATTCGCTACGCCCTAACACTAAAAACCGCTAAAGATTTTGTAGGGTTCCGTAGTCCCTATGAGGAACCCTTATGAGATCGCATTATCCGTCCGTCCATCTGCCACAGACAGTCACAACGTCATAAACTTTTACAGTTTTGAATATGATACAATAAAATTTGGCAATGAAATTGATTGAATTTAGATCTTTATTATTTAATTGGACATAAATCATCTATAAAATCACATACGGGGTACAAAGTCAAAAACCTGAACTGTGTAACGGAAGTACGTAAGACCGTAACGGAAGTTACGTGAATCTGTTTCTTCCATAGCAACCAAGTTACAAACCGCGACTCCATAGCAACCAAGTCCGTCAATTTTTATATCAGGAAGGCTAAAGCTCCAGGTCTAAACAGCCTATAACACGAGGCCGGAGTCAAAAATTAAATTTTACAAAAGTAATATAAAAAAAGACGTGTGGCACTCGGGGACTGCCGCGGTAAAGCTATTGCATAGCATTTTGTATCAACTTATGCAATTATAATTATTTATTTATTTTATTCATACAGTATTTCTTTTTCTTTGATATTAATTCAAGTTACACTTTTTGAGCGTGGTGACCGATAAGAAAACAATTTTTTCTTTTATTAATTAAATAACAATATTTAGAAGTGATTATCGAATTTCGCGCGATGTACATTTATATAGATATAATATCATATATACTTTCTCTGCGCGGCATTCATGTGCATTATCTATACACCAAAAACAAAGGTACTGAATAGTACACGTGCTTGGTTTGATGGTTTCAGTTATAAACATAATGAAGAATGAATTTATTTATATATATATATTGAGAATCTAAATTGAGAATTTAAACTATACGCGTGTGTGTGTTTGTGTGTATAATACTACTAATGCTACTTTTAATATCGCTCATTTTTATATCAAAAATTTAGGTCACCTTTATAGCAGTATTATATTTTCAATTCAAAATTAATACTGCATTTGTGATAATAATAAAATGTATGTATATAGAGTACTCACTCATTTTCTTTCACTATTTTTTCGTGACTTTCTTCATTAATAATAAATACACTTTGTTCATTCATATTTATTATTTATTTTCGCTTAACCGCGCTTTTATTACTTTCTTCATTAATAATAAATGCACTTTGTTCATTCATATTTATTATTTATTTTCGCTTAACCGCGCTTTTTTACATCTTTGTTTTTTTTAAGCAATGGTAGTTGAAACTATACAGCCAAATATGGAATAAAATCTTTTTGTACTTTTTTTTAAGCAATGGTAGTTGGAACTATACAGCCAAATATGGAATAAAATCTTTTTGTACCTATCTCTATAAATACAAACAGCTGTGTCTTAAATAAAATCTTTTTGCATTTGATAAATAAAAAATAATCAAATCTTTTTTGTCATATGGAGGTATATACAGTTTATGAAAAGAGTTTTATTATTCTCCGAAAATGATCAAATCTTCTTATATGTTTGTTTTGACAACCGATATTGTTGCCATGGCAACCGAGCGTCAGGTTTTTCTTCGTTACGGAATTTCTGGATTCGGTCCCCGCGCTCAAAGCCTGCGATAAAATCTATGCAATAGCTTAAAACAGAGGCGTCAAAACTAGACGTTACACGTTAAAACAACGGCATTGTGCACCAACACAGCCCCAACCGATTTTTATTTATTTTTATCACTACCTCCCATACTTGTAGCAGCTCAGCTCATATACGTCCCCACCAAAGGGCTGGAGCCTACCTAGAATTAGGGCGATCGGGCCTTAGTTTCTTCGCAGGCGTGTGCAGGTTTCCTCACGATGCTTTCCTTCACCGATAAAGCAATTGGTAAGTATGTACGTAAGTTTTTGAAAAACTCATTGGTACATTGCCCGACCAGATTTGAACCCGGTACCTCCCGGTACCGGTTAGAAGGACCTAGTCGTTACCGATTGAGCCACCGATGCTTTACTTGTAGAGAGGACGAAAAAGTTTTAGTACAGGGCGTGAGGAGTATTGTTAACTATGTCTTTCAAAGTGAAGTAATGTTTTCCAAGAACATTATTTTATCAGGTATCACCAACCGTTAGCAAAATAAAAAGACCAAAGGTGATAACAAGTTTTTAACAGCCACCCTTCTGTAAGTTCTAAACTGTTTGACCAAGAAATCTGAAATCGCTTACTGTAAGTGGGCTTTTAAATCTCAATCATAATTGTTTCTGGTACCATGGTAAATTAATTTCAAGTTATGAAGTAATGGCTGCGGAACCCTACACGCCACCGCCACGCACTTGGACAGTTTTTTCATTGATTGTAAGGCATAAATTAAGAGATGTGACACGTTTTAGTTTAGATTTGCATCAAAATTACGTTAGGCGTAAAGATGAAAAATAAAACACCACCCACTGCATTTTCTGAATTAATCTGTACCAATAAAATCAAAGTCAAAAAAACTAAAACCCGACTACGGAATAGTATGAAAGCAAGAGTTTCCCGCCGGAAATCATAGCCTGTATTTTTCCCTTCCTCTGCGGTAATAGCCGTGGTCGCAAGCCATAAAAATTGATTACGATAAAGCTTGCGACCACGGCTTTTACCCCAGATGAAAGGAAAAGGCTATGATTTCAGGCGGCAAGCGTTTCCGTAGTCGGGTTTTAGTTTCGAGGGTTCCGTACATTAAAAGGGTGACCAACGGGACCCTATTACTAAGCCCGCGCTGTTTGTCCGTCTATCCGTCCGTCAGAGGGCTGTATTTCATGAACCGTAATAGCTAGAAAGTTGTTTTTTTTTACAGAATGTGTATTTCTGTTGCCGCTATAACGAAAAATACAAAACAATAGAAAAAGAGAAAAATTAAAGAGGGTCTCCATATAATAAACATGTTTTTACCCAGAGATATGTTTTTACCCGATTGCCTCATTGCCGACTGCCTCAGAAGGAGGGTTATGTTTTTCGAGTGTATGTTTGTATGTATGTAGATTTCTATTGCTACAGCCGGAACGGCTTGAGGGATTTTAACGTATGAAGTATCTTTATAGTTGTTTTGATAACGCAAGTGATACTGGGTATATCTATATCTATAATATAATAAAACTGTAACGGGGCCGTGTCTGTACATGAAATATTTTTGGAAAATAATAACTGTGGTGGACATTACTAACGATACATAGGCCAAAACAACAACTTTTGGAATTTTTGTCTGTCTGTCTGTCTGTCTGTCTGTCTGTCTGTATGTTCGCGCATCACGCAAAAACTACCAGGCCGATTTTGATGAAATTTTGTATGGTGGTTCCTTATAGCCCGGGTTAACATATAGGATACTTTTTATCCCAGAAAATTCAAGAGTTCCCGTGGGAAAACCAAAAGTATTAATTTATAGAATGGATCACCACGCATATGTGGCTTGACCTATTACAATCAAGTTTTACATGTTGATAACCTTATCGCGAACTAAAACTGGGACATTGTGAATCCCAAAAAAATTAAGGGTTCCTTCAGGAATGCAAAAAATTGTATCTTTAGAATGGCTCAACGTAACAATATGAAACCTTTACATTGGGATGGAGTGTTTTAACCATCATTGTATAGTCGGGTATTCTTTATCCCGGAAAACTAAAGAGGTCCCGTGGGAAATTATCCATCGATACTTACAATAATAATAATAGAGTACTTTTTTCTATTTATTAGCTACACATACCAAACATTATAATCATAGTAGCAGAATGTCAATAGATGGCGCTGCAGGGATAATAAAACGCGCTTAAGTTGTATTAAAACATTAAAATATTTTTTCATACTTTTGAGTGGATTTCTTTTATGTATTTTTCAGCATACGCTACTTTACACAACTCTAACTCTGGAACTATGGCACGTAGCGATGTGTTTCATAAACGAACAGATAGGTATTTTTTTACAGATTCCAATCGTGTAAAAAAATTAAAAACACATAAATCGAGTTTAGCATATTTTATCAGGAGGCACAGATACGGGAACTCTTCTGACGACGACTATTTGCGTGTGGCAGTTGCTCTCCGCCTGCAATATCAATATCTGTGAACTTCATCAATGTATTTGCGGGTCCACGGTGGAGGCAATTGGCCATCACTCACTGAGTTGCGGTCGTTGTTTGTGAAGATTCCCACGTCACCAATTCCATAATGACCTCACTCGGAGGGCACTGGTCTCGGCCAGATGGAATATTCCATCTTTGATGCAGACGCCGGGCTTTAGTCCATCTGATGGCAAAAGACCGGAGGGTTTAAACAGGTGCTATGGCAGAGAGGAACGTGCCTGCTATGTGACGCCACTTTTTCTGCCTCACACCTCACCCGTACCGGTACTGCTACTCAATTTGCGACGAGAAAGAAGAATAATAAATACTCGGTCTTGGAGGAAAATTACTGCTTTGTGCCGCTGGTCTGTGAGACAACCGGCTGCTAAACCCTCAGAGGCCTTTGCCTTCATGAAGGTGATTGGCCGTCGTCTTTGAGAGAGGAGATGTGACGCCCGCTCCGGGTCCTACCTGCTGCTAAGGTTGTCTATTGCCATCCAGCGCGGCAACGAGAAGTGCGTCATGGGCTCCTTTGGAGCTGATACGACTCGAGGATTTGACCCATATTAATATTTTTAGGAAATTTTATTACTAGATTGATATAATTATTTGAATTAGTTTTTTGATAATATAGGAATATGTGTTATTTCATCATATCAGTTTATATACGTCCCCACCAAGGGGCTCGATCTGCCTTGAGATAGGGCGATCAGGCCTTAGACGATCACGCGGGCCCATTGCGGGTTGATTGACTTCACGCATAAGCTTCGAGTTTCTTCGCAGGCGTGTGCAGGTTTCCTCACGATGTTTTTCTCACCGTAAGAGCGTCGGATAAACGTACATACCAGTACGAAATCGATATTTGTATGTAGATATTGGTAAGTGGCAGGATTCGAACCACGGCCTTCCGGACAGGAGGTAGTGGCCCTAACCGTTCTGTCACCGACGCTCTATATGCTATTTAAGATTAAGAAATCCTTACTTAATATTATAAATGTGAAAATGTGTTTGTTTGTTTGTTACCTATTCACACTTCAACACCTCTACCAATCTTGATGAAATTTGGCATGCAGGTAGCCTGTGATACACTGGGAATGAAATAGTCTACTTTTTATCTGTGGAAATTATCATAGCCCAATGCAGTTCCTGAGGAAAATAAAACAATACTCTTTGTTCGTTAAGTTATTTAAAATCGTAACGAAAAAATGGGTTGGTGTGATTTTTAGCACAGAGATGGGGTAGAAAATGATATAATTTACAAATAACTATATCCTGACATAGTTCCCGAGGGATCTGGGGACAACTGTTTTCTACGCTCGCGCACGTCGGTGGCGTCGCAATGGAGCAACGGATTAAAGTAATTTTTTGTATAGAATTTGTTGAAGGGGTGAGAAGTGACAAAGACTGCTAATCCGAATAGCCCGATACAGTTCCTGAGGTACCGGGAGAAAACTCATGTCCACGATTGCGAGCTGATTGCGGCTCGCGCACCATTCACCCTCAAAAAGAGTCATAAAAGCTATGTCCACGCGGGCGAAGCCGCGGGCAAAAGCTAGTCTATAATATAATAAAACTGTAACGGGGCCGTGTCTGTACATGAAATATTTTTGGAAAATAATAACTGTGGTGGACATTACTAATGATACAGAGGCCAAAACAACAACTTTTGGAATTTTTGTCTGTCTGTCTGTCTGTCTGTCTGTCTGTATGTCTGTATGTTCGCGCATCACGCAAAAACTACCGGCCCGATTTTGATGAAATTTTGTATGGTGGTTCCTTAAAGCCCGGGTTAACATATAGGATACTTTTTATCCCAGAAAATTCAAGAGTTCCCGTGGGAAAATCAAAAGTATTCATTTATAGAATGGCTCACCACGCAAATGTGGCTTAACCTATTACAATCAAATTTTACACGTTGATACCCTTACCGCGAACTAAAACTGGGACATTGTGAATCCCAAAAAAATTAGGTTTCCTACAGGAATGCAAAAAATTGTATCTTTAGATTGGCTCAACGTAACAATATGAAACCTTTACATTGAGATGGGGTGTTTTGACCATCATTGTATAGTCGGGTATTCTTTATCCCGGAAAACTAAAGAGGTCCCGTGGGAAATTATCTATCGATACTTACAATAATAATAATAGAGTACTTTTTTCTATTTATTAGCTACACATACCAAACATTATAATCATAGTAGCAGAATGTCAATAGATGGCGCTGCAGGGATAATAAAACGCGCTTAAGTTGTATTAAAACATTAAAATATTTTTTCATACTTTTGAGTGGATTTCTTTTATGTATTTTTCAGCATACGCTACTTTAAACTCTGGAACTATGGTACGTAGCGATGTGTTTCATAGACGAACAGGGAGGTATTTTTTTACAGATTCCAATCGTGTAAAAAAAATTAAAAACACATAAATCGAGTTTAGCATCTTTTAACAGGAGGCACAGATATGGGAACTCTTCTGACGGCAACTATTTGCGTGTGGCAGTTGCTCTCCGCCTGCAATATTATTATCTGTGAACCTCATCAATGTATTTGCGGGTCCACGGTGGAGGCAATTGACCATCACTCACTGAGTTGCGGTCGTTGTTTGTGAAGATTCCCACGTCACCAATTCCTTAATGACCTCACTCGGAGGGCACTGGTCTCGGCCAGATGGAATATTCCATCTTTGATGCAGCCGCTGGGCTTTAGTCGATCTGATAGCAAAAGGCCGGAGGGTTTAAACAGGTGCCATGGCAGAGAGGAACGTGCCTGCTTTGGGACGCCACTTTTTCTGCCACACACCTCACCCGTGCGGCGAGACAGAATCATAATTAGTACTCGGTCTTGGAGGCAAATTACTGCTTTTTGCCGATGGTCTGTGAGACAACCGGCTGCTGAACCCTCAGAGGCCTTTGCCTTCATTAAGGAGATTGGCCGTCGCCTTCGAGAAAGGAGATGTGACGTGAGGTCCTACCTGCTGCTAAGGTTGTCTATTGCCATCCAGAGCGGAAACGAGAAGTGCATCATGGGCTCCTTTGGAGCTGATACGACTAGAGGATTGACCGATATTAATATTTTTAGGGAATTTTATTACTAGATTGATATAATGATTTGAATTAGGTTTTTGATAATAAAGGTATATGTGTTATTTCATCATATCAGTTTATATACGTCCCCACCAAGGGGCTCGACCTGCCCTGAGTTAGGGCGATCAGGCCTTAGACGATCACGTGGGCCTATTGCGGGTTGATTGACTTCACACATAAGCTTCGAGTTTCTTCGCAGGCGTGTGCAGGTTTCCTCATGATGTTTTTCTCACCGTAAGAGCGTCGGATAAACGTACATACCAGTATGAAATCGATATTCGTATAGATATTGGTAATTGACAGAATTCGAACCACGGCCTTCCGGACAGGAGGTAGTGGCTCTAACCGTTCTGCCACCGACGCTCTATATGTTATTTAAGATTTAGAAATCCTTACTTAATATTATAAATATGAAAATGTGTTTGTTTGTTTGTTACCTATTCACACTTCAACACCTCTACCAATCTTGATGAAATATGGCATGCCTGTATCACTGGGAATGAAATAGTTTATTTTTTATCTGTGAAATTATCATAGCCCTATGCAGTTCCTGAGGAAACAAAAACAATACTCTTTGTTCGTTAAGTTATTAAAAATCGTAACGAAGAAATGTGGTGGTGTGATTTTTAGCACGGATAAAAGTGATTTTTTGTATAGAATTTGTTGAGGGGGTGGGGGGAGGGGAGGAAGTGACAAAGACTGCTTATCCGAATAGCCCGATACAGTCTCTGACGTACCTGGAGAAAACTCATGTCCACGCTTGCGAGCTGATTGCGGCTCGCGCACCACTCACCCTCAAAAAGAGTCATAAAAGCTGCTATCAAGTCATAAAAGTCATGCGGGCGAAGCCGCGGGCAAAAGCTAGTCAAAAATAAAACAGTTAAAATGGCACAGTTAATATTAATTATTTGTGAAAGAGAGACATTACAATAGAAAGATAATAAGATATAACACTACTTTCGCGGGAATCTCTTAACGTGCAGATAATGAAATGATAAATTCATTCACTACGAAAACAAAAAAAAACCTTAACACTCCGGAAGTGCCAAGAGAAGTGAAAACTTTTTACGGTTTTATAAGTTTTGACCCTCCGAGTGTTCCTGGCGAACGACCAGGGTTGTCAAAGTTTTGAACCTGCGAGTGTTCCTAGTAAGGTGTCGGTAACAGTATCAGTGTCGCGAGTTTTATGGTTTTTTCCATCTCAAAAATTGCAAAAAAAAACGCGCCTAAAGAAGTTTTCACTTAAAAATTAAGGAAACAACTAAAAAGTTCATAAGTACACCCTAAGCCGATATTTGACCTGCATTTGAATATGATGATGATGATGACGATGGATGTTTTTTTAGGGTTTCGTAAACCCAACGGGTGACCAAAAGGAACTTATTACTACGCCTCCGCTGTCTGTCCGTCTGTCTGTCAGCGGGCTGTATTTCAGCAACCGTAAGAGATAGACATTTGAAATTTTCACAGTATGTGTTGCCGCTAAACGGACAAATAATAAAAAAAATAAGAAAGTAAAACGTAAGCGGACTCCTCGTTCAAAAAACGTGTTTTTATAGATATTTTTAATTTAGCTCTATCGTAAAAACGGTAATACGTATGAGCGTGAAGCTTGCTGTAATTATAGTACTAATCCTGAAATAAAACAAAAAAACCGGTTAAGTGTGAGTCTTACTCGCACTAAGTGGTCGGAACTGAATAAAAAACGTATATTTATGTCGCTCGCGTTGATATCTCTTGTTTGTAATGTGAATAGGTATCATTGTCATAGTTGTACTGAGAGGTGTAGTACTACTGTAGTAGAAGTCTGACTCGCACTTGACCGGTTTTTTAACTTTTGTTTTATTTCCATATTTTTTGTGCTCAGAGTATATATTAATATTAGTACTAACATACAGTATGGACACTCCCTGCCGCTCTCTAGATAGCGACCTCACCCCCTCGTCGCCCAGATTGAAACAGATTGGTTACAGTTTCGTTGTTGAACGTATAGGATTTCGTCGTCATTTTGTTGGTTCCGTCATTCGTTTTTTGAAATGACATTTCTGGCCCGTTGTATGAAGTGTCCAGGGTGTGGTATAACGCTACCCCGCCTCGCTACCCGCGGCCGCGTGTCGTGTCGCTTGATAGCAGCGCGCGTACATTGAGCCGTCTCATAATATCGCTTGTGAGACCATTTGCAAAAATTGTAAAATATTTGCTTATGTAATGTATATAAATTTAGAATGAGCTTGTCAAGGCCTTTCTTTTGATTTCAAAAATGATGTGAGTATCTAAAAAAAACATTTGCTTGTGTAATTTTTACCTACAAATTCGCGATGTTGATTTTTTTTAAATGCTTTATATCCTACGAAAAGTGGAGTGATGGCACAAACCCAAAGACTCCATACTTGTCAAGATCAGTTAAGTAGTTTAGGAAATACGAGGGAAGAGATGAACATAAATTACATATAGACTGTCAAAAACATAAGTCTCCTTTTTTCATAGTAGGGTAAAAATAGCAAACTCGTAAATATGACTGATTTTCATTGCTAAAGTAATTCTGTAAAACGACATTGTCCTCAACGAATCTTCTTATTTTTACAGTATTGATAATCACTGGGATTTCTTAGGTTATTATATTTGGAATGTCAGTGGTTGAGGTAATTTCACGTTAAAGCTATTTCGTTGTTTCTTAAGTTAATTTAAATCACTATACAGAGCCAATAACTAAGTACCCTTAACGGATGTCTATACAATTTCCTACTGTTTAGATCTCCTTCGATTTGGAAATATCCGGCTCGTTTGTGGGGAATCGATATCTTATTTCCTATTGCGACCTCCCGACCGACGGACGGACGCATCTGACCTTTTTGACATGTCTAGTGACCCGTTTCCTAAAAAATGAATAAGTTTTAAACTGAAACATAATATTTTTGTTCAAAACAGTCATAAAGTTTTTTCAAATACATTTATGGTTTTAAAACAAATTTATTAAGGTATTTAAAATACATGCGAAGTTAAAATACCGTGTGCCGTTTTTAGAGCTAATATTAGCCTAACCGTAATGGTTAGGCCATTCGCATCACACCAGGAGGTCGCTGGTTCGATTCCCGACGGGGTCAACTTTGTAAGACTCGGTTTGGTTGGTGGTAGGTATTTTCATAGCCCACCTGGCTTATGACGCAAGCGGTGACAGACAGTGACAAGCGCAATACCTCCCGAGAAAACAACATTGACATATGTATGCAAAACATACAATCACTAAACAATAAAACAAGAATGCTTGAAATTTTAACTAAAAGTAATTTAAAATGTAATGTCTTAGCCTTGACCGAACATTGGTTAAATAATAATCAACTCAGCTGTGTATATCTCCTTAACTATCAGTTGGCGTCCGCTTTTTGTAGGAAAAGGTTAGCCCACGGGGGATGCTGTTTGTATGTGAGGGACTCGTTAATGTTCAAAGAACTACATTCATTGTGCTCACTTTCAATAGAACAAGTATGCGAAATTTCAGCAATAGAACTACTAGAATTCAACATTATTATTGTATGTATATATAGATCTAATTTAACTAGCGTAAAAGATTTTCTTATTGTTTTTGAGAGCTTGCTGACCAAATTATGTACCTATAATAAAGATTGCATTATTGTAGGAGATATAAATATCGACTGTATAGGCGAAATAAATTCCGATCAAAAAAATCTGAACGACCTTCTTTCTACACACGGGTTTAGGAATGAAGTAGATTTTCCTACTAGGGTGACAAAATCTTCCTCGACGTCCCTCGATCACCTGTACTCTAACTTGGCAGGCGGATGTGTTAGGGCTGCACCTGTGATGACTAATGCCAGTGATCACTATGCAGTGCGTGCACAGGTCGAGTGTGCTGTGCGCTCGAGTGCCCCGCGCACCCGCCTAGCGAGAACTTACTCGTTAGCGAACCGGCACAGCTTCTTTCATGCGTTAATGAGTGTAGATTGGGCCGACGTAAGCATGCATCATAAGAGATACCCTGCAGATTTAGCTTTAAGTGTAATAAATATTATCGCCAACAAAACTGAGATATGTTTTCCTTTGAAACGTATAAATTACAACAGCAACTGCCAATCTTGGGTGAACGATGAAATAATTATCTTAAAAGGACTTGTAAATGAGATGATTAATCTAGCATACAAATTTCCAAATGACCATAAAATCAACGAATACCTCAGGATATGGAAAGAAAAATTCGAGTTACTAACTAAAGAAAAGAGAACGGACTATTACACCGAAATGATTTCAAGATCACGGAACACTGCTAAATCCATGTGGCAGGTAGTGAATACAGAAATAGGTAGAAAATCGAAATCCACCACTGACTATACTACATTATTAAGAGATTCAGAGGGAAACAACTTTATCACAAAGCAAGAACTGGTCAACGCGGTTAATGAAAGGTTCGTAAAGGCGGCAGTCACGTGTGGTGCGCCTGCTGCTGATGTGATTGCCGCATGTCGAGCATTGGCTATTGCCCGTACTCCGGCCTCCTGCTCGTTTCGATTTCAGCGATTTACACCACCAGAAGTAATGGAGATTCTAAACAAAGGTGTTGCACGTAAGGCTACTAAGGACATCTATAATATTTCCGTAGACATCCTACACGGAGCCGCAATCCCTCTAGTGGAGGTATTATCAGATTTGTATAACTGTTGCCTGCACAGCGGAATGTACCCCAAAGCCTTCAAAAACGTTAAAGTTTCGCCATTATTCAAAGGTAAAGGAAACCGTGAGGATATGAACTGCTATAGACCGGTATCCATAATTCCGGCTGTGGCTAAGGTTTTTGAGTATGGTTTAAGCGAAAGGCTCACAAAGTTTCTGAAGGACAACGAGCTGATATCTGACAGACAGTTTGCTTACCGTGCCGGTAGGTCCACAACTCACATGACACGTGAAGTCATTCGTCGCGTCGTAGATGCAAGAGAGCAAAGTAAGCAAGTTGCTGTTATTTTTTGCGATCTGACAAAAGCATTTGACGTGGCGGATCATTCACTACTTGAGCATAAACTTAAACATTATGGCATAGATGGACCTGCACTTTCCCTGCTAATGACTTCCTGTTTGATAGGTCACAAGCTGTTGTAGGTGACGGTGGCAAGATTAAGTCAAATCCATTAAAAACTACCATGGGGGTACCACAAGGATCTTCGATATCCAATATACTGTTTTCGGTGCTAATGGATGATCTCCCTCAAGCAATATCAAATGCGTATATTATGATGTATGCGGATGATGTTGCGGCGATTGTCTGTGCTGAGACGGTAGATCTGCTCGAATCTGAGCTTAATTACACTGCTCAGCGAATGTCCCGATGGTTCGAAAACAACGGACTTGCACTCAATCTCAGCAAAACACACTTTGTGCATTTCAATCTAACGGGACACGCGTGCAGTCCTCTTTTGGTGGCGGTTGGCAGTATGGCGCTCCAGCAGACGCAGTCATCGGTGTTCCTGGGCTTTCACGTCGACAGAGCTCTGACCTGGGAGGCGCATATCGACACGATGTGCGCCAAACTCGGCCGAGCATGCTTCGCTCTCTGGCGCCTATCAGCAACTCTACCGAGGGACATGGTCGTCGCGTGCTACTTTGCGTCGATGCACTCACTGCTACAGTACGGCATTGAGTTCTGGCTTTGTGCGGCCGACTGGCTGCGCGTCTTTAGACTGCAGAAAAAAGCTGTAAGAGCAATAGTGCGGATACCACGAGACTCGTCAGCTCGTCCTCACTTCCAGTCCCTCGGTATTCTCACTGTGCCTTGCATGGTGATACTACAGGCTGCACTGTACACACGTGAGAACCTTAGCTCATACGCTAAATGCGGTGACTGCCACCGGTATAACACTCGCGGCGCAAACAACCTGCGCGCTGTCCAGCACAAGCTGACTAAGACGGGCAAGCTGGTGCACGTAATGGGATCAGCGGTTTACAACCGCCTTCCCGAGCAGGTGGTCGAGGCGACGTCACTGAATAGTTTTAAAGGTAGATTAAAAAAATATCTTGGGCAGCAGGCCTTCTACACTGTAGACGAGTTTTTTAAAACTAAAAATTAAAATCTAAACTTGACATTGTAATTAATTTATTAATTAATCTGTTTTTTTTTTGACTATAATTAATTTTATTATTTTGTTCTTATTCGTTGGTTATGTTTTTTTTTTCCCTATACTTTATAAGTATAGAGTATAATTGTATTTTTAATATTTATCTTTAATGTGTGAAATAACTTCTTCCGTATTTTTTTGACGTGTAATACTTAATTACCAATAAATGAGTTATGAGTTATTACCACCATCTTATCTAAGTCTTGCCGCCAAACATCAGTGTTAACAACATTGATGTGCTTCGGCATGACGATAAGATAGCCAGTTTTTCATTGCGTTGGGAAATCTTGGTAAGCCCGCTTCCATCTTCAGAATCATCGTCACTTACCATCAGGTGAGATGATGCTAAGGGCTTACCAATTGTAAATTATAAAAAAAAATAAAAAACAACTTGATACCTCTACGCGTTCCTGAGAAAAAGAGTCTTGAACTCGTCGATGCTTGAAAGACAGACAGACAGTCGGACAACAAAGTGATCCTATAAGGTTTTCTTTTTTCCTTTTAAGGTACTGAACCCTCAAACTTAAAAATACATTGTAATTAAATAATAAAGTTTTTTGACCTAATCGCATTCATCTCAGTACTCAGTATAGGATTTCGCCACCATTTTGTTTGTTCCGTCATTCCTTTTTGAAATGTCATTTCTGGCTCGTTGTATAAAGTGTCCAAGGTGTGACCAAACTGTACATGCTGGATCTTGAATCGATAATAACGCACCCTGAACCGAACCGACTGCTCGGCGGGGGGGGGGGGGGGGGGAGGGGCGTCTTGGGGATGCGGACGCTCGTAAGTTTGTTGCTGTTCTTTTGGAATGTTGGGCCATCCCACGGATAAGATAAATAAGGTTGGATTGGCAATAGTCACACTTTTGTTTGAAAACCAGCGTCGCCGCCTTTCTCCCGCCCATCAACTCCACTACACAAGCAATAATAATACATATATATACGAATTGCGCGCACTAATAAACAAAACACACTTAGAACACAGGGCTGAAATTTGTCTCACACCATTTGGAGAGTCTGTACGTTACGCACAACCACACGCAAATAAAAAGTATAAACGCGTGCTTCGGTTAAGTATGATTGTCTAATCATACTTGAGGCGCGCCTGCCCAGCGCACATTTCCAATCCAACCTTATCTTATCCGTGGGCCATCCCATATTTTGTGTTCGGCTCGAAATTCCACCCCGCTCCTTCGTTACTTTTACTGCGTCGTGTTTGCTAAGGGCACTCGCTTTTTAATTTATTCATTGTTTCTTGCGTTATTCATTATAAAATATAATATGTAGCAGTTTTTTCCCACATGGAGTTTCTATAATATCTCGCATCAGGTGTGGTGACACCAAGGAGTTACCAATTGTGTATCAAAAAAAGACACAATTTCCTTCTACGGCGCGATAGAGAAGTGCAGTCAAGTAAAAGATTCAAAGACGTAGCTGAGAAAATCAAACTGTATGAAAATTACATTATATCTGTCTTACTCTTACTACAGCAACCTATTAGAGTAGAATGTCGTACGGCATACTCAAACGTGGGCCCATTTACGTGACAAACAATTTTCTTTTAAAACTCTTTGGTAGATCTAACACATAGGTTTACCGGTAGGCGTTAAAACTTGGTATAGGGCCCGTTATCTGGGGCTTCATAATTCATGATTCATTTACTCATAATAATAATTACATGTCAAAATATTATGTCAAATTATACATCATTAATTACTCAATTACAAATATGTAGTCTAAGAATTTGATTTTAGATAAAATAAAACCGGCCAAGTGCGAGTTGAACTCGCGTGGAGAGGTTCCGTACAATGCCAAAGTCAAAGACAAAATATCACATTTGGAATCCTCACAGTAAGATGCGAGTTTGTTTTTTTTTAAATTTGAGTGTGTTTCGCTGCATCTCACCTGATGGCAAGTACCGATGCAGCCAAGGATGTAACACGCAAGCTCAAAAAGTGACTGACTCGGTGGCTCAGTGGTTAGTGCTCTTGACTACTGATCCGAGAGTTGTGGGTTCGATCCCCACCCAGGGCAAACATTTGTGTGATGAGCAGATTTGTTTGCTCTGTGTCTGGGTGTTAAATATCTATATATGTATGTATTTAAACCTATATAAGTATGTATATCAGTCTCTGGTTCCCATAACACAGGGAATCCTACTTTGGGGCCAGGTGACCATGTGTGATTTGTCCCAGAATATTTATTTTTATTTTATTTTATTCACTCTCGTATTGAAGATTCCTAAATTTTACGAATCGGCAAATACAGACGCAGGAAAGGAAATTCCACCCCTTGGCCGTTCGCATGATGAACGAAGAGAAGCAAAACGCTTCGTGTGTAAAGGTACAACATTATGGACAAAAGGGTGGAACCGCCTCGGCACCTGGTCGTCCGATGATGAAATGGAGAGGGGGAATGAGGTCGTGAAGCTCCAGGACACACTCTCCGAAATGAATCCTGTAGAACACCGATAGACTATTTTCTATTATGACTAGAACTATTTTCCGTAGGTGAAAGTATTATATTGAGTTTACCACTTTTTTTAAATTGACATAATTTTTATAGGTTTTCCTGTAATCTACAAGCAATGAACTATATTTTGAATTTTTTTCAAAATTTTAGGCTCAGTAGTTTTGGAGAACAGCGGGGGGGGGAAATGGTAAATTTTCGTCTTCTTTCATTAATAAAATCAAAACTATTTATTTTACAATTTAAACAAAAATATATTTTAGATCCTGATAACGAGCCCTTTCATTTGACATAGGACATAATAAGGTTTAGAAACCTTTTTTTTAATTTCCTAATTTGTCCGCCGAAAATAACTTTGCACATCTGTGTTTGGGTCACAGGATTACACCATCCTACCAAATTTCACCTGATTTGGTCCAGTAGATTCGGAGCAAATTGGCTTGGTCAGACGGACGGACTGACAGACGCACGAGTGATCCTATAAGGTTCCGTTTTTTTTTGTACGAAACCTAAAAATAAATTGATATTATAAAACGCTTGCTCAATGAGCCATTTTTTTAGTAACGACTTGAAGCTCATCTGACTGGGGACTTGACCGGTAGTCGATTACCTATACAGTCCAGGGCCCATAACATGCGGCAATTTTCCAGACTTGTCAGTCGGTGAGGGGTGGACCTGAGCTTACTAGCGTTTTTTCTATTATATGCATGGGTATCCTTATGCGTTGGGTATTCGTACTCATGTCCATCTGCGAGATGACTAATAGGGTTAGTGTAAGGTTACCCATCGTTTTAAAAGACGGTCTAGCCGAGTCCTTTCGCGGGATGTAGGCGATTGCGCGGGCAGCGCGTTTCTGCCACGAAAGCTCGCTCAAAACTCCGCGGCGCAACCCTAAAAGCTCGGCTCCGTACTGTAGCAGCAAGTGAACCGTGGCGAAGCAGCAAGCGCGCACTGTCTCGCGCCGTGCAAAACACGCGCCAGACAGTTTCTCGCACAACCTAGCAATATGGGGCATCCATCGACCAGTGTGGTGGCACAGTTAGCGGGAGGACGCTGCTGATCATCCTTCTGTTTTTTAATTCCTTACGACACCCTCGGGAAGAAAACTATTCTAGAGCCGCACCACAGACCTTCTTCTTAGTCGTATCCTCATGACTGAGGGACGTGACCATCGTGGGTCGCACGTGCCACCACAGCTCTCCAGGCCACTCGATTTTGAGCTCTGTGTATATTAGCCTGCAGTGTCATCCCGGTCACTTCTTTTATCGCATCGGCCCATCGCATAGGCATTCGTCCTCTACTCCTCTTTCCGTCCATGCGGCCAGTGATGATATGCTTTTCCAAGCTGTTTGATCCACTCCTGACCGTGTGACCAAAGAATTTGAGGATTCGTTGCATGCAGGTGGAGGAGAGCCTCGTCTTTATGTTGAGTTCTTCGAGGATAGACTCATTTGTGCGGTGCTTAGTCCATGATATTCGAAGCATTCTGCGCCAGCACCACATTTCGAATGCATCTATCCTGCGACGAGTTCGAGCTTTTATAGTCCAGGTTTCTGAAGCATACAAAAATATCGAGAAAATGAGAGTTCGCATGAGTTTGATTTTTGTTTTGCGGTTTATGCTTCTGTTTCTCCATATCTTCTCAAGTCTCTTTACTGCTGCTTTGGACATCTGTGATCTCCGAATAACTTCTTGGTCGCAGTCGCCATCATCACTGATTTGTGATCCTAGGTATACGAATTTATGCACTACGTCAAGGTCGCTCAGTTCATTTGTTCGAGACATAACGCCGGTACGATCCACGAACATTAATTTAGTTTTGTTTCTGTTTATATGGAGTCCGTATTCCTTGCTGATGTGTTCGATCCTTGCGAGAAGTTCAGCCAATTCAGACTCGGAGGCGCCTATGATAGTGGTGTCATCTGCAAAGCGAAGATTGTTCAGAAGGTACCCACCAATGCGAATGCCTCCCTCCCAGTCTTCTAAAACTCGTCTCATTATGTGTTCACCGATGAGATTAAACAGTTGCGGTGATAGGATGCATCCTTGACGCACTCCTCTTTCAGTCTTGAAGGTTTGTGACACGCTATCCTCCAGTCTCACTCTTGAATAACTGCTTAGGTATAGACTTTGCACAAGAAATGTTAGATGTTGGGGTATTCCCATTTCGATCATAACGTTGAACATTTTCTTCCAGTCAATACAATCGAAGGCCTTGGCGTAGTCGATAAAGCACATAGCTATATCGATGTTATGCTCCCTGCCTTTCTCAATTATTTGCCTTATGTTCAGTATCTGTTCTCTCGTTCCTCGCCCTTTTACAAACCCTGCTTGCTCTTTTGGTATCTGCCTACTAATGTAGGATTCCAGCCGCTTGTTCAGGATTCGTAAAAGAACTTTACTGGCATGTGAGATGATCGAAAGAGTTCTGTAGTTTTCGCATTTTCGTTTAGAACCTTTCTTGTGCAAGGGAACCACTGTTGACTCGGTCCAATCATCTGGCCACTGGCCAGTTCTCCAGACTTTTTGACAGATATTGTGCAAGATCTTGGTGCCTTCTGTTCCCATATTTTTCAGCATTTGGGCAGTAACGCCATCACTGCCGCAGGCATTAAGTTTCAGAGCATTAATGGCTGACTCCACCTCGTGCAGAAGTATATCCGGTTCTCTGTCTACGTAATCTGGTTCTAGGCTTGCATCTTCCTCTTCATTGGTGTTGTTACTATACAGCTGCTGACAGTATTGCCTCCATCTGTCTAGGATTGCGTCTTTGTCTACAAGTGCTATTCCATTTTCGCTTTCAATGGTCCAGTGTTTAGGTTTAAATTCCTGAGCCAGGATCTTGACTTTGTGAAACATATCACGCGCGTGAGCAGTCTGTGAGCTTTTTTCAATATCGTCGCAGATCCCTTCGATGTAAGCTTCCCTGTCTTTCCTGCAAAGCCTTTGGATGGTGCTGTGGAGTTCCGCATAGCGTTTCCGGACAGACCAGTCTACCTAATATGGTTCTTGATATTAAGTCCGCTGACAGACTGACGGATGCATGGACAGCGGAGGCTATTAATAGGTTCCTATTGGCAAGTGCGTCGGTGGCGTAACGGCTAGGGCCGCCGACTCCTGTCCAGGAGGTCGTGTTTCGAATCCTGCTACGTACCAATGTGATTACGAATTTAGAATTCATATGTACGTTTATCAGACGCTCTTACGGTGAAGGAAAACATCGTGAGGTAACCTGCACACGCCTGCGGAGAAACTCGCAGGTTATGTGTGAAGTCGACCAACCCGCACTGGGCCCGCGTGGTCGACTAAGGCCCGATCGCCCTAATTCAGGGTAGGCTCGAACACCTCGGTGGGGACGTATATGAGCTGATATGATGATTGGCACCCTTTGGGCAAGAAACGCTTAACACGTAAATAAATAAGGTAGAAAACTGATTGTCTACACAATTTCTGGAATCTTGGACGTTGAAAACTATTTCTGAAATAATGAGTTCATTTGTCTGGGTCCACAAAAGCACTTGTGGAATTCCCATGGCATTTCGAAAAGGGATTCGAATACCTACTGGACTACTTCGTTTGATACTTGGTGCGGAAGAGGATTTCCAAGAATTTTAACAGTTTTTGTCATCACATACATCTTTTATAAAATAACATCTTTTTTTTTTATTTTATCGCATTAAATCAATGATATAATTGTTATATGGCCAGTTCCTTTAATTGAAAGGTTGCACAATGTGGAGGCTCACATATTTGTCTTCGTAATAACTTAAAAGCCAAAGAACGCAAAGACATGGTCAAGCCTTCGGTTGAGAGAAATGTTGATTTATCCTGAATTATGTTGAATTGGAGAAACATGTCATATTATTTGTGTGTCATATTTTAGTAAAGATGAAAATTTCTTAGTTTTAAAAACGTACTAGAAGATGACTTAATAAAAGGCAATAAAATAAATCTGTCATTGTTTGTGGCGATGATTTTAATGTGAATATCCTGGAAAATAAAAGTTCAACAACAAGACTAGACCTGTCACTACTCAAAGATTAGAGATATACAAAGATGTACTTGTCCAAAAGCTACCAAACTCAATGTTAGATCAACAAGACCCGAATAGTTTTTTCAACTTATTTTTTAAGTGCTCAGTACAGAATTTGAAAATATATTCAAATTAAAAACAATTCATCATCATCATCATATCAGCCACAAATCGTCCACTGCTGAACAAAGGCCTCCCCCAAGGATTTCCACGACGACCGGTCCTGCGCTGCCCGCATCCATCGGCTTCCCGCGACCTTCACCAGGTCATCGGTCCACCGCGTGGGAGGTCTGCCTACGCTACGTTTTCCGGTGCGCGGTCGCCACTCGAGAACTTTACTGCCCCATCGGCCATCTGTTCTACGAGCTATGTGCCCTGCCCACTGCCACTTCAGTCTAGCGATTCTGTGAGCTATGTCGGTTACTTTAGTTCTCCTGCGGATCTCCTCGTTTCTGATTCGATCACGCAGAGAAACTCCGAGCATAGCACGCTCCATTGCCCTTTGGGTGACCATGAGCCTTCTTATGAGGCCCATAGTAAGCGACCATCTCTCAGTTCCGTAAGTCATCACTGGCAACACACACTGGTCAAAGACCTTAGCCTTGAGACACTGCGGTATTTGGGACGTGAAGATATTGCGAAGCTTCCCGAACGCTGCCCAGCCGAGTTGGATTCGTCGATTGATCTCTTTCTTGAAGTTGGACCTGCCTAGCTGGACTGTTTGTCCCAGGTATACATATTCGTCAACAACTTCCAGTGTAGAGTCTCCAACCTTTAGAGGAGTTGGTGCGACACGGACATTTAACATTATTTTCGTCTTGTCCATGTTCATTTTAAAACCCACTTGTTGAGAGACCTTACTGAGGCCATCGAGCATTGTGCTTAGGTCTTCCATAGTCTCAGCCATGACCACGATATCGTCAGCGAATCGGAGGTGGGATATGTACTCGCCGTTGATATTGATGCCGAGTCCACCCCAGTCCAGAAGCTTAAAAACATCTTCCAGGGCGGCGGTGAACAGTTTCGGAGATATAACGTCTCCCTGTCTCACCCCTCGCTGCAACTGGATAGGTTTCGAGTTCTGGTCCTGGAGGCGAACCGACATGGTGGCGTTTTCATACAGACACTTCAACACCTCGATGTATCGATGGTCAATTTGGCACCGCTGGAGAGACTGTAGCACAGCCCAGGTTTCGACTGAATCAAAGGCCTTCTCATAGTCCACGAACGCCAAGCATAGTGGCTGATTGTACTCTTCGGTCTTCTGTATAATCTGCCGCAGCGTATGTATGTGGTCTATGGTACTAAAGCCTTTTCGGAAACCGGCTTGTTCGGGAGGCTGGAAGTCGTCAAACCTGCGTGCGAGACGATTCGTAATGACTCTCGAAAACAGCTTGTAGACATGGCTCAGAAGTGAGATGGGTCTGTAGTTCTTCAGCAGAGTGTTGTCACCCTTTTTGAAGAAAAGCACGACCACACTTCTGTGCCATGCCTTAGGCGTTTGTCCCTCGAGTATAACGGAATTAAATAACTTCTGAAGAGCTTTAAGTACCGGTGTTCCACCTGCTTTCAGAAGTTCAGCCGTAATTCCATCATCACCCGGTGCCTTGTTGTTCTTGAGCTGTTTGAGAGCCATTCTAATCTCGTACAGGCTGACGTCCGGGATATCTTCGGTATAGTGTCGGGTTAGTCTGGCTCTTGGGTCTTCAGCCAGATCGCTGACAGGCAAACGTGTGGTCTTGTACAATTGTCCATAGAACTTCTCAACTTCTTCCAGCAACTCAGTCTTAGACGATATGGTCCTGCCGTCCTCAGTCTTCAGCTTGGTCAGTTGGCTTTGTCCAACAGACAGATCTCTCGCGAACACTTTTGAGCCTTTGTTGTGCTCAATCGCCTCTTTAATACAATTTGTATTATATTGGCGTAAATCGCGAGTTAGGGACTTAGAGATCTGCCTGTTTAGTTGCCGATACTGAGTAGCGTCTTGAGAGGACTGCAAAACCAATCTGCGTCTTTCTTCCATGAGGTTGCTGGTGAAGTCGGAGATTTTTTTGGTTCTGTTTGAACGGCGAGTTTTAAAAATCTTAGACCCGACCGTTTGAACAATTTCCACGAACCTGTCATTATAATCGTCCACATTCTCGCAGTCTCCTAGGCATTCGAAACGATTGTGCAACTCGAGCTGAAAGCTCTCGGGGTTTTGGAGCTGGATGGGCGCTGGTCGGAGCGTAGACTTCATCAGTCGACATCTTTCTAGCTTGGTCTTTAGATTCAATGTGCCTCTGACCATCCGGTGATCGCTTCCTGTTTTGACTGAATTGATCACGGAGACATCATTGAATATTTGCTTCCTTGTCGACAAGATGAAGTCTATCTCGTTTTTTGTTACGCCATTGGGATGCAACCATGTCCACTTCCGCTGTTTTGACTTTTTAAAGAAGGAGTTCATCATAAAGAGGCTCTCCTTCTCCATAAAGTCGGCCAGCATCTGGCCACGTGCATTTCTTACTCCATATCTAAATTGCCCCACCCTCAGCTCAACATCGCTTCGTTTGCCCAGTTTCGCGTTAAAGTCCCCCATAACAACGGTATAATGGGTCCTGGTGCTATGTAAGGCTGTAGAGATGTCCTCATACATAGTCTCTACCTCGTCGTCGGAGTGTTCCGTTGTCGGCGCGTATACCTGTATGACCTTCATCGAATACCGTTTGGTGATTCTGAGTATAAGGTATGCTACCCTTGTCGAAACGCTCACGATTTGGACCACATTGTTAATGAGGGACTTGTGGACGAGAAACCCGACACCACCCTGGGACTGTTGGTCGCCCTCCCGGAAATAGAGCAGGTTTCCGGATTTAAGGATCATGGTGTCCTCTCCCTCTCTTCGGACTTCACATAAACCTACGATATCCCACCGTAACTTGCTCAATACTTCTTCGAGTTCTGCAAGTTTCTCGTCAGTCCGCAGTGTGCGCGTGTTGTAAGTTGCCAGGGCCAAAGGTCGTTGGGTTTGGTAGCCTGGCATCTGCCGGGGATTCTTCGCACCCCCTACCCCGCCGTTACCATGACTGCTACCGGAGCCAGGAATAGCGGGGCCGCCGGGGACTAGGGGCCGTTTTCTGGGTGTGAAATTCATAGGGGGGTTTTGCCGTAATCGCCACGCTTGGCAGGCGGGTTGGCGATCGCAGTTTGATTGCAGGTGTGTTGCAATGCACGGAAAGACGCTGCTGCCCATCCTCCGGTTTTAAGTCCCTTAGTCGCCTCTTACGACACCCATTGGAAGAGATGGGATGGTCCTATTCTTAGCCGGGAACCATACGGACGACGGAAAACAATTAATGTATATCAAAAATTCAAGTTTAGGGACTGGGCAACTGTAGGTATATACAAGAGTAGGTATATAGAAAAACTGTTTTCGCTTTACGAACAAAAGACATACAACTTTGATCTCAAGTTTTTTGAGTATGTCAAAAATTATTCAAAATTATTTAAAAGAGTTTGTTTAACAGCTAAAGCCAACTTCATCTCAAAGAAAATTAAATATTCTTAAGATAAAATAAAAGCTGTTTGGAACGTAACTAATAAAGAGACGGGGAAAACGAAGCCACGAGAGAAATAATATGTCTTACAAACTGATCGTGGTCTCATTTCTGAAACCTCGGAGGTAACAGGAGAATTTGAATCTTTCTTTACAAATGTTTCACTTAAAACAACCGAGAGCCTTGACTCGTCGCCTATTCTCGCAAATCAATTACTTTCTGAAAATGTACCAAAGTGCGAAGAAGATTTTACATTTCGGAAAATTATTCCACACACATTTATAAAAGCTTTTAAGTTGTTGAAACTAAAAATACTGAGGATCTTTGGGGCATGTCTGTTAATTTAATAAAGTTCGTAATTGAAACTTTAGCCCCTTACTTGGCCGATCTATTCAACATTTGTATAGACACTGGAGTGTTTCCAGATCTCATGAAATTTAGTAAAGTTGTTCCACTCTTTAAGTCGGGAGAAAATAAAGACCCTAGTAATTATAGGCCTGTTTCTGTACTACCAGTTTTAAGTAAGGTTTTTGAAAAAAATATACTAAACCAAATGTTGACTCACTTTAACATCAATAAATTGCTCCATAACCTGCAGTTTGGCTTTACAAAAGGGCGTTCCACAACGGACGCGGGAGATGAACTCGTTAAAAACATATATGATGCTTTTGAGAAATCCCAGAATGCGATAGGGATCTTTTGCGACTTGTCAAAGGCATTCGATTGCGTGGAACATAAAACTCTGCTTGTAACACTGGACCACTACGGTGTTAAAAATAAGGCTCTAGATCTTTTAGAATCGTATTTAGTAAATAGGATACAAAAAGTACAAATAAATGGTACGAAATCAAGGGGTTCATGGGTAAAGATGGGTGTGCCTCAAGGCTCTATCTTGGGAGCTTTCCTTTTTTTAGTCTATATTAATTATCTACCATTCATGGTTGAATCACTGTCGAAAATTGTGTTGTTTGCGGATAATACATCACTAGTTTTTAAATTTGACAGAAAAACTGATATGTCTGACGGAGTAAACGACACTCTTTTAAAAGTATACAATTGGTTTACTGTAAACAACTTAGTCTTGAATGCAAAAAAGACCAAATGTATTCAATTCACATTACCTAATGTTATTGAAGTAAACAACAAAATATCCTTAGTTGGTAATGTATTGGAATTTGTAAATCAAAGCGTGTTTCTAGGATTAACTGTAGATTTAAGGCTTCAATGGGGCCCACATATAGAAACGCTAGCTGGCAGGCTTAGCTCAGCCGCATACACAGTTAAAAAAATCAGGCTCCTTACTGATATAGACACCGCAAGACTGGTATATTTCAGCTACTTCCATAGTATTATGTCTCATGGGATACTTTTGTGGGGACATGCAGCTGATATAAATACCATATTTGTTCTGCAAAAAGAGCGGTTCGCGCGATTTATGGAATGAGTTCTCGTGAGCCACTTCGAGATAAGTGTAAAGATTTTAATATAATGACTTACATTTATAAAAATATAATGTTTGGTCGTAAAAATCTGCATCTCTTTTCACTGAATAGTGACAGGCACAGTCGAAATCTTCGGAATAGGAATAAACTTCAAGTAACATTTACCAGACTTAGCAAAATCAATAAATCCTTTGTGGGACAATGCTCACTCATGTATAACAAATTACCCGACAAGTTGTTAAATTGTATCAAAAGAACTCTTTGTAAAAAAGGTTATTATAAGACATCCGAATATTTAAATGACAAAAATGTATAGGTAGACAGTGTTTCTTCTATCAACACTACTAATCATGTTTAATAGTAATAAAATGATGACCAACCTTAGAATTGATGTGGAAGCGATGAAACATGACAAGTCTAGTACTTCTTTTAATAAATATTTTTATCTTAGTATTGACATGAGTGGTGCATGCTCGCTTAAATGTTCGTGCGGATGATGGCGCATCGGGAGCCGGGTCGTTCCTTTCCCTCAAATATGCTTGATGTGAGCGATGGCTGACTCTCGCGTTATACTCGTGACCGGGTGCTGTCCGTGGGAACTGGCCTACTCTTGTTAAATGCTTTCAATGATTTTTATGTATATAACTTTTCGTGTCATATTGTTTTCATGTTCTTATGACATAATCTGGTCTATATCAAGGATTTTATTTTGATGTTACTAAGTAATTATTGTTTATTTCTTGATTCTTCACAAACGACATTGTTATTATTATTTTATGACTATCAGAAAGAGAAAAATTTGCACCTATTTTGAATAAATATATTGAATTTAATTGAGACTAATAAGTTTATTTAAATCGTTTGATCTATATTTTTATTTCACGAGCCTACCTACCTGAGTGACAGAAACATCAGCTACATGTTTAGAAGTAAACAACAATGTATCGTTAGATGGTAAGATACTAGAATTTGTAAATCAAAGCGTGTTTCTAGGATTAACTGTAGATTCAAAGCTTCAATGGGGCCCGCATATAGAAACGCTACTAGGGAGGCTTAGCTCAGCCGCATACGCAGTCAAAAAAATTAAGCTCCTTACAGATAAAGACACCGCAAGACTGGTATATTTCAGCTACTTCTATAGTATTATGTCTTATGGGATACTTTTGTAGGGACATGCAGCTGATATCAATACCATATGTGTTTTGCAATAAAGAGCGGTTCGCGCGATTTATGGAATGCGTTCTCGTGAGCCGCTTCGAGATAAGTGTAAATATTTTAATATAATGACTTACATTTATAAAAATATAATGTATGGTCGTAAAAATCTGCATCTCTTTTCACTGAATAGTAATACAGGCACAATCGAAATCTTCGGAATAAAAATAAACTTCAAGTAACTTATACCAGACTAATTAAAATAAATAAGTCCTTTGTGGAACAAAGCACATTCACGCTCATGTATAACAATTAAATTATTATAAAAAATTACAGAAAAACACTTTATAAATTACTTCAAAAAAACTCTTTGTAAAAAAGCTTATTATAAGACATACGAATATTTAAATGACAAAAATGTATGAGTAGACAGTGTTTCTTCTATCAACACTACTTATCATGTTTAATAGTAATAAAATTATGACCAACCTTAGAATTGATGTGGAAGCGATGAGATGAGTACTTCTTTTAATAAATATTTTTATCTTAGCATTGACATGAGTAGTGCATGCTTACTTAAATATTCGTGCGGATGGTGGCGCATCAGAAGCCGGGTCATTCCTTTCCCTCTAATAAGGTTGATGGGAGCGATGGCTGACTCTCGCGTTATACTCATGACCGGAAGCTGTCCGTGTGAACTGGCCTACTCTTGTCAAAGGCATTAATGACATTCAATGATTTTAATGTATTTCTTCTCGTGCCATATTGTTTTCATGTTCTATGACATAATTTGTTTATATTAAGGATTGGATTTTGACGTTTTTAACTGATGGTTGATAATTTCTTTATTTTACAGATTACGTAATTTAATTACAATTTATGACTATCAGAAAGAGTGTAATTTTGCACCTATTTTAAATAAATATCTTGAATCTCGATTTAAAAGAATATGTGCGGTGTTTTCCGCAGCACAGTTAACTTAGAATTGTTAATTTTATTTTATTCGCTCACTAGAAAATTAATACAATTTTAACGTTCAAAGGAAACAGAATCCTAAGATTTCTCCTCGCCTGCCAGGCCATGTAAACAGGAAAAATCATTCAACATATTAAATATAAAGACTCACCGCCACGTTTTATATCCCGAAAACGCATTGAGCGTCGTTCATGCTGAGAGCAGTGATATTACTATTTTATCTACCTACGTATAGTAAAAAATAAGAGCTGGTCTAAAATGCAAGTGGACGATGATGAACTTATGTAATAAAATCACTGATCTAACTATATAGTGATTGAATCAGAAACGAGGCGATCCGTAAGAAATTCAAAGTAGCCGCCATAGCTCTCAGAATTGCTCAACTTAAGTGGCAGTGGGCGGGGAGCACTTAAAATTTTCGAGTGGCGACCGCGCACCCGAACACGTAACGTAGGCAGGCCTCCCACTCGGTGGACCGATGACCTGGTGAAGGTAAATGAAGCCGCTGAATGTGGGCAGCGTAGAACCCGGTCGTCGTGGAAAGGTCTATGTCCAGCAGTGGACGTCCTTCGGCTGATATGATGCTGATGAGCTATATATTCATGTGTAATATCAAGGTGTGCGCTTGACGTCATGGTTGAGTGGTGGGAGTGCGCGAGGGCTCGCCACCACGCCGAGCGCGCCGAGACACTCAGCAGTGTTGCAGTGATCCTTTGAGAGCGACACACGCTGGCTTGCTGGGTCACCGCTAGGGAGTCTTTATATGTAACCAAACCGACTGAGACTCCATACACGTACATTTAGTACTTACGAGTTATTGTGAACCAAACCTATATGTTGACCGTCTGGGGTGTCCCGAATCAGGAGGATTGCAGCACCCTTTGAAGAGGAAGACGGGTCTTTTGTGGCATTCATACATATACATACATACATTTCACACACACTTGATATCAATCTACTTATTGCTACCTACAAACGAACGACCTGCGATGACTTCGGGATTGCCTTATATGTAAGTATTTAGATGTAAGCTGGGTTTAGGGTTTCGCCTTTGATTTTATTTAATTTATTTGTCGATTTTTTATACCTGATGTATTAGGAACAGTCCACAGGGACTACATTAGATATAAACGTTCCTCTTCGGTACTTAATGCCGCGAATGCCGGTAGGTGACGTCGTTTTCCCTGGGTTACGGAGACACGAGTAAGGTAACGGCTTTTCTGTGTCCCCTGTGTTAACAAGCCTAGCTTGTGTTTCCGTTTGCCCACCGGTGGGCCTAAGAAACGAAACTAAATGGGCCCAGCATATATCTTTGTTTAGGCCCGCGGGTGCCGAATGAAGTTCTGAACATCATGTAAGAATGTACCATGTTACGGTCATTGTATTTGAGGCTTATACCTACAAAAGCGAGGCTCCACTTTAATAAATTTTTGATAAAGTCTTTTTGCGTCGATGTTTATTTTATTAAAGTTTAGACGTCCAATACGAAGCGTTTGATAGATCGATAGGTTTGCCCAAAGTAACTGCCATAGGATCTACTTAAACTCTCTTACACTTAACGAACATGGCAAATAAAGACATCAACACAAGCACTATGCCAAAAGTCAACTTTTTTTAACGTAGGCTTTAACGAAGTGCTTCTTTAACCATACAACACTAGCGTTAAACCGCCTCACACGTGTGCCTTCTCCCATTTATCTAGAACCCTATCGATTACTACAGACGTGATGATATCGGGTCCGCGGTCTCAGCCGAAACGACCTTTATTATCCGTTGACACTGTATTTGTTCTGAAACAACGTCCCAACTTATTACACACAATTTATTCGTTTTTTTTTTTGTTTTTTGTGTCTATTTATGGAGACGTGGTCCAACAAAACTTCAAAACGAATACGTCGTTTATTTCAGTTTCAATCATTCATAAAGTAATAACAGATCCCACCAAAAACTTCAATGTGAGAGGGCCAATATTGATACAAAAAAATGTGCAAGATAGTCGGGTTTACCAGTAAAAGAAGTGAGTTCTAATTAAGTAACAAGGTCTACATATACGAGTATAGTGGTTTCATAAATGATAGCTACAGAATTTTAAATTGAATTATTTGTTTCAGACTTCTCTAAATAATAAGGAACGGACAACGGCTTATAGTTATTAAAAAATAAAACTTGTTATATTTTGTGCTACTAATGGTGTAACATTGCAAGTTTTCATGACGAATCAAATATCTTCTACGAGTATATAAAATCGACAGCAAATAAAACCGGTCGATATCAAAAACCTCAATAACTTCCAAAATATTGTAACCAGCTTTATGAAATAAAGACTGTATTATAGACAATTTTATAGTGCTTTAATAAAAATAATTCATAAAAGTTCAAGATTATGAAGTTTATTATAAATAAAAGTGGGAAAAATAAAAATGAAAATTTTTCAATAGTGCTTTCGAAACCTGTGCTACGGTATCAAATGTGTAATTTTCACACATTTCAGTATTTTATATTACCACCACGAGCTAATAAAACAGCTGTTACAAGGTTCCAAATTCGAAAAAGGTGAGCACAGTAAAGTCTAGTTGTTTGGAAATGGTCAAACATGTAAACAAAACATTTTATAAATAATTAAATTTTATCTTAATCACAATACATTTAATCATGTATGTAGTTCATTTGAGACTGAAATACCAACTGAAAATGGTTTACTTCGAAGAAAACACTTCACGATTTGTTTACAAATTTTGACATTTCTACACAACTAGACTGTATTTCTCACGAAAATAAAACACGACTCTGGGACCTTTATCCCACCTCCAAATTTCATCATCAGATCAACTTCATAATAACAAAAAGAACTATTGTCAAGAATACGCCTTCGTTCCAAATTTCAGGTAAATCAAACCCCTGGAAGTTGCTCTAAAATCGATCGCAAGATTTGAACTAAACAAACATACAAATATACAAACAATGCAAATCAAAAAAAACTTTTATGAAGTATTGATTTTCGAACTTCAATATATCAAGAACGGTAAGCAGTTGATTGTTCAACAAGAGCATAAAACAAGCCATTTTAAGCGATACGTTTATATAGCCACCCGAGCTGGTACGACAAAATATATATGGTTACTTTTGACGAATAATTAGTTTCCTGTCACACATTTTTTTTTCTTCAACTTGTCACGTTTGACTATGGTGAGATCCTTAATACCAAGTAATAATAGGTAATCTTTGGCCAAGTTGTAAATGTTTGCGTTATTTGTTTTTTGCATATATGCCTCAGACCAAATAAAAATATATGCATTCATAAATTAACGTTAAATCTGTATTTAGATAGTAATACATATGTCGTAATTAAATTAAGATATAAACTACATCTCATAAAAATACTGCCGTGTGTCTAGATGGATAAGCAAAGAGGACAAGTATCGATTTTGAGAAGTAATTAATTACGAGTTTATTACATCTTATTATCACTCAGTTGTGAACATCGTTATTATCTCTTATATCTTAAGGGTCCCCAGGAGGCTCGAGTTTCCATACAAAATGTAGTTCCGCTTTAATACAAAAACTACATGCCGAAAGGAATCCAAACTTTGCAAACACATTGTGTAGACACATATCGTAATTTGTAATTATTTTTCATCGTGTTAAATTTCAACAAATCTAAATGAAGGCTTTAATTTGTTTTGTACTGAAAGTTTGAAACTGCTCTCATATTTTCTGTTTTATATTACAAACATCGATGTGTGTCTGTCTACTCAATATAATTGCAAAGTTTGGATTCAATCCGGCATGTAGTTTTTTATTAAAGCGCAACTACGTTTGTATAAAAACTCGAGACTCTTGGGGACACTTAACTGGTTTTCGCAAAATTCACAGAATCTCGGAATGAGCTCCTACTAAGTAATAATACACGAACAAGAGATCAAATCCCGTGACAATGTTTCTACAGATGTTCAACAATACTGTAATAAAAGTAGATTCTACTATTGTTCTTTTAATCAATAGGGATGACGAATGCTAGTCATCTGATTTACTTTTTTTCATCTGTCAAAAACGACATTTTGTTATAACAATGTTTGAAATACCTAGGCGTGACGTCATAGTTTGCAGCGTCATTTATGTACTCATTTTGTGATTTTGATGAATTAAAAATCGAAGACTTGATGGAAAACAAAACGAGTTGGGTTTTCCGAAGTTTAAGTAGGAGGGCAATTTAGTGATCAAGAGTTCATAATTTATTTCTGATGCTGTCGTCATCCCTATTCACTCTTGGCATAGGACACACAGTGCAAAGGGTCTGACCGATGATTTCCACGTAAGCACGATACTATGACACTGTAAATACAAACTCTATTACGTGATTACGTGTAATCTCGACGGGACCGAGGGTAACGTCGGCAGTGACAACTCCTTATTGGGAAACGTATTGGAAAAACTTTATGGTTGTATCTATTTACAGTGGGGTGGTATTTTTTGGCTGCGCTGCACCCATCATCGTCGCAATGTGAGTATTATATTACATTACTGCAGCGGCCAGCAAAAGAGGCATAGATGGACAAACGTGTAAATGTGGGCCGCACACATACGCAAGTCTATCAATGCTAGTTGTGGCCAAAGCTTGTATAGTACTTATTATGGAGTAGGTTTACTATTAGACGTAGTAAATAGTCTTTATTCTTTGCTATTAGCACATTCATAGTAGAGATTCATACTAGAGTTCCCTGTATGGGCAAGACGGCAAAGCCAATTTTTTTGAAACTGCTGCTGTATTATGCATATAAATGAGTACATTAATAACTTCACGAATTAATTAAAAATTTAAAAACCAACTTTAAAACTTAACTTTTTTTTTGGCCAGTCGGGGTAACAAAATATCCTATCTCACTCACGGAATCAACACGAATCTAACGGCACCTCGGACTCCAAAATCCATCCATCAATCCGTTTAGGCTACAGAGCGTGCCAAAGAAACATACATACATACACTCGAATAACATAACCCTCCTTTTGGCGCATGTGGGTAAAAACACCCTTCCCCGCTTCACCTCTTCCCCGTTGAAAAGTGTGCCATTTTATAGATTTTCAGTACAGTTGCAACTTTTTTTTTTATTTTAGCTCTAAGGAAGAAGATATTTATGGCCAATAAAAAAATAGAATAATCAAAAAGATACAGAATCCTCTTTCAGATTTTTGAAAGGAAATTAAATAGAGCCGCGGTGAACACCTAGTAGATAACAAAACCCAGCCAAGTGTAAGTTGGACTCACGAACAGGCGGTTCCGTACCAACACATTCCGCTAAAAATACAAAAAAGATGTTTCCTTTCATTCAGATCTGGATTCTCTGTGCGCGTCCAACTCGCATTGGCCTGTTTGTATTATTTATTGTTTTACTACGGAGAGTGCAATATATTCACACCAAGTTTGACGCTTGTATGTAATAGCATTTTTTTCTAAAAAAATAACCAATAAACACGTTCCCCCCTTATTTTTATTTTTCGTTTTTATAGTTATTTTTTGGAAAACATCATCATATCAGTCGAAGGACGTCCACTGCTGGACATAGGCCTCCCCCAAGGATTTCCACGAGGACCGGTTCCGCGCTAACCGCATCCAGCGGCTAACATACTAACACATATTTTGTGCCTACCTATTACGGTTTTCTGTTTACATTACATGTTTCTTTTTTTCCTAATCGTAAATTTTGGTCAACTTTTACGCACTGGACTGTAGAGCTTGAAAAGTATATCTCTTATCAAAATGAATGTTGTGGTTGGTAGTAAGTAGTTAAGTGTAGATAATTTAATAAGAAAAAAATTGGTTGTCTGTAAAGTCGGTTTACGGACGATAGTTTAACGTGACAACGTCATAACATAACGGGACAATGAGCGTAACGGGAAAATGAGTCATCCTTTTTCGTGCGTGCAGGCGGCGTCCATCGATTTATTAGACGTTGTCACGTCAATAATTTACCTCCTGATCGTTCTGCCCTAGCTTATACAGTTTTCCTGAAAATTAAAAAAATCTGTAAAAGGGTACACTTTTTAAGGAAGGAAGGAGCGAAACGCCTCACGGAAGGGGGAGTTGTGTTTTAACTTTCTCGACCCCGTAGAATAGTAGATACGTATGTAGGGAAGAGGAAGTATTGTTATCACGACAAAAAAGTTTTTCCAATTTTCGTGAAAATGTGTGCTATATTAACATTAACACATACCGAAAAACTGAGCATCTGAATTACGTCCGTCCGTCACGCTTGGCTTTGGAGACTAAATCTTTAGTCCGATTGGGACCAAATTTAGAACTTAACAGTTTTTTTATTTCATCGCATCGGGAGCCGGATCGTTCCTTTCCCTCTAATATGGTTGAGGGGAGCGATGGCTGACTCTCGCGTTATACTCGTGACCGGGTGCTGTCCGTGTGAACTGGCCTACACTTGTCAAAGGCATTAATGACATTCAATGATTTTTAATGTGTAACTTTTCGTGTCATATTGTTTATATGTTCTAATGACATAATCTGGTTTATATCAAGGATTGAATTTTGACGTTATTAACTAATGATTGTTTATTTCTTGATTTTTAACAAAGGAAATTATGTTATTTTTATTTTATGACTATCAGAAAGAGTGTATTTTGCACCTATTTTGAATAAATATCTTGAATCGAGGGATTATCAAAAGTTTCTTCGTACCCTCAAACCGAAGAGTAGCTCTCTTACCACGAAAACTTATTTTTTTTTAATAACGGCTCTTACGATGCACGTTATAGTTGCTTCTGTTTGTCTATTACACAGTAATACCCATTGGTCTGGGAAAAATAATGTTTGTATCGTTCTGCTACAAATAAAATTGAAACTTGCGATTTACTCACAAATGGATGGAGCTATTGAATTATCATGTATTATGAACAATTAAATATTTTGTTACGAATAAGTATACATTTGGTCTTGCAACATGAATTCATCTAAAATAATAAAAAAATATAAAATGTTTGAATAAAAAAAATTGTCGAGAAACTTTACCACGGACTGAAGTACAGTTTATTTATGTACTTACTCATAGGTCTCTATGTTACAAAAGACCATAAGTTTGGCCGCGAAAAAATCTAGAATGAATGTACTATACGAAAAAGGCCTACTTTTGTTAGTAATACGCTTTAAATTTTAATATATCTTATGGTTATTTGAAAAATAGAGCTTCTAAACGTTGTATAGCCTGTTTTAGGTGCAACTACCTACTATACTGCTACTTTATATATTTATCGGTGCGTGAGAGAATTCAATCACGCGCGGCTCTGAGCAATACCGCGCCCTCGCACACCCGAATCGAATAAACAAACAGATAACCCGACTGTGTCACTATCTTCAAATACCAGGCTAAATCCTTCTTTATTACCGTTCAGCCCTCAGCTTCAGGCTACCGTGAGCCGTGAGCCGTGAGCCGTGAGCGGGCGTCGTCGGGTCGCGTCGTTGTGAAATTGCGCTGTTTTATCAAAACGCCTCCGACACGCCTGTTCGGGCATAACTAGCGTTTGCAGTTCCACATCTGTGCGCCTCACCGCACCGCTAACATTCGGTATAACGAACGGTGATGCCCAGGCCAGGAACGAATTCAGTTGGAATCTAGTAGAGCCTAGCAATAAAAAGTTACTCAATACTAAAATTCATTTATTGTTTATCAAAGTCATCATCATCATATCAGCCGAAGGATTTCCACGATGGCCGGTTCAGCGCTGCCTACACCTAGTGGCTTCCCGCGACCTTCACCAGGTCATCGGTCCACTAAGTGGGAGGCCTTCCTACGCTACGTTTACCGATGCGCAATCGCCAGTCGAATACTTGACTGCCCCAACGGCCATCTGTTCTACGAGCTCACATAGCTCACATAGCCCGGCCCACTGCCACTTAAGGCTAATATCAAAAAGTATGTAAGTAATATATATTAATGTAAAATCAATTAAATTTTGGGGCTCAACAAAACGTAGATGATTCTTCAGTGGATAATAATAGTAACTACTACTACTTCGCTGGCTCAGCGAGCCAAAGGGGATCTTGGCGTCCGACAGCAAGGTACCTTACTTTGTTCTATCCCGCAGCACTTCGTGCCAATAGAGAACATGCATGTATTTTTTAAACGATTCTACTAGTTATTAAATTACCAAAAATTAATTTAATATATCCAAAATATAAACCTATATATAGCTAAAAAAATATTGAAATCACTATTATTTTCGGGCGACTTAAACGCGGCCATTTTGGCGCGCTTATTCTGTGACGTCAGATTACACGAGTTCGGTGTCAAAAACGAAGTGTTTGGTTCACAAAGTTACTGAAAGTTGAAAAACTTTGTGATAAATCAACTTATTACCATGGAAAAGCACAGAAAATTTTATTACAAATATTATATCGTTTCTATGTGCTAAAACATCAAAACTGCACCTGAAAAAGAATATTTACAAAAGGTGCAGGTACGAGTATAAGAAAAAAGTGGTGCAAGGCGATGAGAAGAGACAACGTATCATACATATTCCACATGAAAGAAATAAAACTGCGTTTATAATTTGTCAGCGACCGGTTTCGAACACCATCTTCAGGCAGACCAAGAACAAGAACCTACATTAAAAAGTATCAACTACAACGTATCATGTTTGAGCTGTTTAATCGTATACAGTTCTCAAGATCATTTTTTTTAAAGTGAAAAAATACATATACGAATCATTTTTGAGATTGCGCAGTCAACAAGGAACCCTTATAGTTTCGGCATGTCTGTCTGTCCGTCTGTCCTCGGCTTAGCTCAGAGATTAGTAATAGAAAACTGTAATTTAATTTAAGTAATAGAGTATTTATACTAATAACCCTATCATTTTAAATTTTGTAATCAAATCTTGAAAAAAAAATATTTTAGGATACCTCCCCTACATGTGAAGAGGGAGTGAATTTTTTTTCGGTGACATACCCTATCATGTAGGATATCTTGAATAGGTCTTTCAAAAGTCCTGAAGGTTTGCTAAAACTATTTTCATTTTCACTTTCACTCCAGGGATTCGTTTGCGTTTTGAAGTGTTTTTTTTTCTCGTGTTTTCTCCCCCCCCCCCCTCTCGAAGGTAAACCTCTATTTGAGGACATCTGAAAAAAATAATTAAATAGTAGAAGATATAATCAATTTAAAAGGAAAACTATCACGTATGAGTAATTCTAAGATTTTCCATTTTAGAGTCACGGGCATATTCCCTATCGGCTCTTTGGACTTTGTCATTCCAGTGGTACCTGGGACGTCCAAAGTTTCCGGTTGGTCGTCTCTGTATGCTCTATACCCTTTGTAATCCAAACACCGACTTTAATATTTAATCCTTAATCCTTTGTAATTCCCTGAATGCAGCCCTGTCAACACTAACCTGGAATTCTAGAACCAGCTTATGTCCGAGGCGCATAGTCCAGTCGTCCAATGTTCAAAGCAATGAGAGCGTGAGGCCTGAGGCTGGTTTTGTCGACGTTTCTCTATGCCCATGTTGACATTCGGTCGTTGTGTCGGCTTGTTGTAGAAGGCACTTCTACTCTTCTAATCTTCCACCTCTGTTGATATATTTTAATCTTTCACCACTGTTGATATAATAACAAATTGAAAGCGAGACTTGACGTGATTTTATTTGTTAAATATTTTAAAATTTTATTTCATATGTTATATAAAATCACGTCAAGTCCCACTTTTAATGTGTCGTTATGAATAATCGTGAAGGTTTAAAGTGTTATACTGTTGATATATTTCAACCTTCCACCACTGTTGATATATTTTAACCTTCCACCACTGTTGATATATTTTAATCTTTCACCACTGTTGATATATTTTAATCTTCCAAAATTATTGATATAATGACAAATTGAAAGCGGGACTTGACGTGATTTTATTTGTTAAATATTTTAAAAATTTATTTCATATGTTAAATAAAGTCCCGTTTTCAATGTGTCATTATGAATAATCGTGAAGGTTTAAAGTGTTATACTGTTGATATATTTTAACATTCCACCACTTTTGATGTATTTTAATCTTTCACCACTGTTAATATATTTTAATCTTCCACCACTGTTGATAAATTTTAATCTTTCACCACTGTTGATATATTTTAATCTTCCACCACTGTTGATATATTTTATTCTTTCGCCACTGTTGATATATTTTAATCTTCCACCACTGTTGATATATTTTAATCTTCCAACACTGTTGATATAATGACAAATTGAAAGCGGGACTTGACGTGATTTTATTTGTTAAATATTTTAAAATTTTATTTCATATGTTAAATAAAATCACGTCAAGTCCCGCTTTTAATGTGTCATTATGAATAATCGTGAAGGTTTAAAGTGTTATACTATTGATATATTTTAACCTTCCACCACTGTTGATTTATTTTAATCTTTCACCACTGTTGATATATTTTAATCTTCCACTACTGTTGATATATTTTAATATTTCACCACTGTTGATATATTTTAATCTTCTACCACTGTTGATATATTTTAATCTTCTCCCACTGTTCATATATTTTAATCTTCCACCACTATCGACATATTTTAATCTCCCACCACTGTTGATATATTTTAATCTTCCACCACTATCGATATCTTTTAATCTCCCACCACTGTTGATATATTTTTATCTTCCACCACTGTTGATAAATTTTAATCTTCCACCACTGTTGATATATTTTAATCTTCCACTACTGTTGATATATTTTAATCTTCCACTACTGTTGATATATTTTAATCTTTCACCACTGTTGATATATTTTAATCTTCCACCACTGTTGATATATTTTAATCTTCCACCACTGTTGATATATTTTAATCTTCCACCACTATCGATATCTTTTAATCTCCCACCACTGTTGATATATTTTTATCTTTCACCACTATTGATAAATTTTAATCTTCCACCACTGTTGATATATTTTAATCTTCCACTACTGTTGATATATTTTAATCTTCCACTACTGTTGATATATTTTAATCTTTCACCACTGTTGATATATTTTAATCTTCCACCACTGTTGATATATTTTAATCTTCCACCACTGTTGATATATTTTTATCTTCCACCACTATCGATATATTTTAATCACCCAACACTGTTAATATATTTTAATCTTCCACCACTGTTGATAAATTTTAATCTTCCACTACTGTTGATATATTTTTTTCGGCTCGCATCAAATTATACTCGTACTATTGTCCAACTAAATGTAGTATCGTGTGTGAACTAAGGGGAAAAAAGTTGTTTTAAGTAATGTAAAGTAACGTAAAGTTTTTTTCTTACATTGGCATTTCATTACTTTATTGTAAAGCTCTTAATAAAATTGTAAACATAATATCGAAATATTAGTATGTACTATTAGGTACTAGCTGTTACTTGCAGCTTAACCCCCGTGGATATCGAGAGTGAGTGGTGTTTTTTAGCCTATGTCTATCCTGAAATTCCTATCTAACTATTGGTTAAAGATTTTTTTTATTGGATGAGCAGAGTCAAGATTACCTGCTGCTTGCAAACATACAAACTTACCTCTGTATAAAATTAGTATACAAAGAGTTTACGCCCTTCGCCCGTTCGTTTACCAAGCATTTCGCCTTTTAACCAACAAATCAAACCCGAAAACAGCACATTCTAATACAATAATCCCAAAACATCTTAACTGACTTCTAAGCTTCCTACAAGAACACTTGTTTCCGTACCATACAAAACTCAAAACCTCTAAACAGCAAACGCGAAGCAACCGCAAAGTCACGTGCCCTAGGAGTCCACCTTAGCATACCCTAAGTCCGTACCTTCTAAAACTGAACTAAACTTTGTAGCCCGACTCGGGAACTATTTACGCGAGCTATGTGTCGGTGACTCGTTGTCTCAGGACGACCTGAGTTCTGAATCCTGCCCACATCTTAAGTGGAAGTAAGTCATAAAGCTTAAGAGTATTTTATTTAGTATACATAATTTTAGGTACACATAGGTTTGCCCACCGTCCTTTTAATTCTCAAACATAACACCCTGTAACATTGGCTGAAAGAGACCTCTTATAGAGATAAGTCTACCTTTGTATATGTCCTTTCTAAGTGTTTGTCATGTTAATATTTGTGTGCTTTTGTATAACCAATTAATTAAAAATCAATAACCTGACTGCATCGAAACATTACCCTTCTTTTTTGGGTAGTAGGGTAAAAAATTATTACGTGATCAAGACGAATCTAAAGTCACCTCACACACCAGGCTACAACATTAACCCTCCCTTTGGGCGGTCGTGATGACCTCCGACTTGCGTAAAGTTGCGTACCAGGTATTGTATTGTACTCTCTCAACTCTCCATACAAAGTTGGTAATCAATGGGATCAAATTGTATGGAGTCCTATTTTTTTTTGCTTCTGTTGTATGAGTTTCTTTGGGAAAGTTATTCAGTTTCATGAGAGGAGTATGCCCTTTAAATTTGATTCACGATATCGATTTCAGCCTGTATAACTAAATCTTATAATAATTAACGTAACGCAATCAGAGTTTCCGATGTGTATATTATGTATTCCTTCACCGTAACCTGAAGGAAAACATCGTGAGGAAACCTGCACAAACCTGCGAAGAAACTCGAAGGTTGTGTGTGAAGTTGACCAACCCGCACTGGGCCCGCGTGGTCGACTAAGGCCCGATCGCCCTAGTTCAGGGTAGGCTCGAGCCCCTCGGTGGGGACGTATATATGAGCTGAAGTGATGATAAGTATTTGTCAATTTATTATAATTGTAATGAATATGTCAGATTTTGATTCCGTCTCTCATCATCATTTTTAGGGTTCTGTACACCCAACGGGTGCCCAACGGGACCCTATTACTAAGCCTCCGCTGTCTGTCCGACCGTCTGTCAGCGGCCTGTATTTCATTAACTTGTAAAAGGTAAACAGTTGAAATTTTCACAAAATATGTATTTCTGTTGCCGCTATAACAAGAAATATTTAAACGTGTTTATTTATAGGTCCTTAGAATCATATTTGATTTAGCTCTATCGTAAAAACAATAACATATATAGGCATGAAACTTGGTCTGATTATAGAACTAACACTGAGGTAAAATAACAAGTACTAAAAGTCAGCCAAGTGTGAGTCGCACTCGCGCTAAGGAGTACGAACTAAATGACAAAAAAAGCATATTTTTTTAGCTCGTGTTGATGAGTTTTTTTTTGTAATGTGTATAGGTATCACTGTCATTATTGCTATGTAGTTGTGGGTAGAGGTGTGGAGATACGGAACCCTCGGAGTGCTAGTTTGACTCACACTTGGCCGGATTTTATCACATCAGCTGAAAGACGACCACTGCAGTGCTGTACAACGGCCAGTCCCCAAGGATTTTAACAACGATTGGTCCTAAGGTGTCCGCATCCAGCAACTTCCCACGACCTTTGTCAGGTCGTCGATACACCGAGACCCGTCTACCTCTACGATAATTCCGGTGTGCAGTCACCACTCGAGAACATTACTACCCCAACGGCTGTCCGTTCTATGAGCTCTGCCACTTAAGTTTAGCGATTCTATGAGCTGCTCCTCAGACCTAGTGGATATTTATGCACTATTTTAGCTTCACATAAGTGATCTGCTG
This sequence comes from Coleophora flavipennella, assembly GCA_947284805.1. Classification (NCBI taxonomy): domain Eukaryota; kingdom Metazoa; phylum Arthropoda; class Insecta; order Lepidoptera; family Coleophoridae; genus Coleophora; species Coleophora flavipennella. The sequence goes on from OX369257.1 coordinate 19,162,469, forward strand.
AAACCCAGTGCTATTGGGTGTGCAGACAAAAGCACGGTTGTGAAATACCAATGCACGAGCTGACAGCGCTGATGCGCAGTTTATGAGAGAGGCCTCAATAGAAGCAGTCAAACGCTGTTTAAAAAACCGGCCAAGTGCGAGTTGAACTCGCGGTATGAGGGTTCCGTACCACCATACCTCTCCACAGAACTATGACTACGATACGTATTCACATGACAAACAAAAGACACAAACGCGAGCATCAGAAAAATACTATTAGCGCTAGTGTTTTAGTGAACTATTTTCCGTAAGTGAACGTAGTATAGGTTTTCCTGTAATCTACAATTCGTATTTTTTTTAAATTTTAGGCTCAATACTTTGGGAAAAAAAGGGGGGGGGAGGGGAATAGTAAATTTTCGTCTTTTTTCATGAATAAAATCAAAACTTTTTATTTTACAATAGTAACAAATACATATATGAGATCCTCCTAACGAGCCCTTTCATTTGATATATGACGCAGTAACGTTTGCTAAATTATTTTTTTAATTTCATAATTTTTTCCCCGAAAATGACCCTTATTTTACAAAAATATTTATTTACTTTGCACATCTGTGTTTGGGTTACAGGATTACACCACCCTACCAAATTCCACCTGAATTGGTCCAGTAAATTTGAAGCAAATTGACTGTGACAGACGGACGGACAGACAGACGCGTGAGTGATCCTATAAGGGTTCCGTTTTTTTGTTGTTGTAGGGAACCCTAAAAAACAGGTCAGTTTCGAGTCGGACTTGAGCAAAGTAAGGTTCCGTAGCCTTTTCAAAAATAAATGTATATTTAAAAAAACCAAAAATGTTTTTGCAGTTGGTAATTGAACATTTTGTATAAAAAATCTATGAATTTTTAAAAATCCAACTTCACGTCTTAAATTGGTCGACTATTACTCCTTAAATAAGAAATTCTACTTAGCCGTGATAGTTTTTTCTTTAAAATTAATTATATGTCCCATTATTAATAAAAAAAACAGATGCCCTAGACACTTAACTTTAACAAAAAATAGCACTTTAAAGACCTATTTAACGATACCCCACACGATAGGGTACGTTAACAAAAAAAAACACCTCTTTACATGTGGGGGAGGTACCCTAAAAATTACAGCTTTATAGTGCTAATAGTCTTTGAGCTAAGCCGCGGACGGGCGCTCAGACAGACAGACAGACGGACAGATATGGCGAAACTATTAACTATCCTTGATGACTACGGCACCCTAAAAAGCTTTGTCGATTGTACTACGAATCTTAGGTATCTCCTGAATTCCGATTCGATCACTTTCAAAGAATTTTGGTTACTTTGAACCTATTTCATCTTCGGCATCATTGTTACTTACCATCAGGTGAGATGATGCCAAGGGCTTACCAATTGGAATAAAAAAATACAAATTGTATACATGTATTATTTAGTACAAAATTTTTATTATTTTTTTTATCTGCAGCCACCCGCATTTAGCCTTTTACCTACCAACTCCTATACCGGTTACCTTAAGGTTGCCTGGAAGAAATCGCTAAAAGCGATAAGGCCGCCTTTGCACTGTACATTTTTAAATTAAGTTTTAAGTTAAGTTTTTTGTTATTCCATTAAGAATATTTATCTTATCTTTATCTTATTGAAATTTCCACCCCACAGTACATGTATAGCTGTAGGGTAATGGAGTCATGTATAATTTTAAAAACGGTGTCACAGATATTGTTATCGCAGTCAGCGACGACCCCCCCCTCCCCCCCACCCCTCCCCCTTCGGCACGTTTCGGTGGCGGTTTTTATTGTATTCATCGACAATTCATTCATCTCGAGTGGCGTGAAACATTGACAGATCCATTGTTACGGCGAACAATGAATGATATCGCACAAATTTGCTAAAATAAGGCAGTTCTTCTACGAGTTATTAGTTATTTGCAAGATGTATGCCTAGCTATCTGAGAGATAGATGACCTCATCAATAAACCTCTATACAAACCTTATATATTAATGCCCTGTTATTATGACGATAGAACGTCCCATTAATGTTAGTTAGAAGATGACAAGAGAAACAAACACATACAGATAAATCAGATAGGAGCCGAAGATACAAAATAGATAAAAATTAAATTAAAAATTTAAAAAACCCCCGACAAAAACCTCTAAAAAGTAAACAATAATATGTATTGACCCTTTGAGTTTAATTTAAGTAGTAATATTTTGATCCAAGAGTCGTCGCGTAGGAGGACCGCTAAGTTGTGAAGTTATTACTAATTAGTTGTAGTAAAGTAAATCAGTTGTATTCTGTTTTTATTTTATTTACTTAGCGGTCCCCCTACGCGACGACTCTTGGATCAAAATATTACTACTTAAATTAAACTCAAAGGGTCAATACATATTATTGTTTACTTTTTAGAGGTTTTTGTCGGGGGTTTTTTAAATTTTTAATTTAATTTTTATTTCGTGCTTTTTAAACTTTACATAACTATTACATACAATCGAAACTCTACCCCCACATTCATACAAATAGTTTCCGGGACGAAACACGATACTGCGACACAAAATCTAGCCTATTTTGAATCGATCAAGCCTGTGGAAGTTGCTCACCTCCCTTGTTTGAAGCTGCAATTAAATGTGTTATAACTCTAAACTTCAAATCCATGGACCCATGGAAGTTTTTTACTTTTTTAACCGCTGCTTCAGCAGATTCCAGGAGATGCTGCAGCATCAGGTCAAGGTTACCATATTATACCTAACACCTATTCATTGAGACTATTCTAATAATTTCTATTCTAATTCTATTTAAAAGTGTGTGTAACACCTATTTGAAATAAATTGTTTTGAATATTTTTTTTGAGCCCAAACACGATACTTCTACTGAAAGTTTTTGAGGAGTTGGGTATTCTGTAGATTCTAGGAGATGCTGCATCAACAGTTCAAGGTTATCATGGTTTTGCAATATTTTTACATTAACAGGGCACCAAATTTTGAATCGATCAGACCTGTATAAGTTGCCCAGATCCCTTAGTCACCTAGATAAGAGCTGATAACCCTCAAACGGCTGAACAGATCTTTATCGACTATAGCTAAGAACCACCGCAAGGAAACTTGTTTCACGTAAAAAAAACCGCATCAAAATCGGTCCATCCGTTCGAGAGTTGCGATGTCACAGACAAACAGACACAAACACACAGAAATTGGCGTCAAACTTATAACACCCCTCTTTTTGCGTCGGGGGTTTATATAAGAAATCAAAGCGAAGGTTTATCTGAATAATATTTAGTTCACAGTTAGTCATAGTTTCAGGTACGTAGGTATGTCAAAAATTTAACGGATTTTAACAACATCAGCTCACCGTGTTGCCACCATTGCATTGTATGCAGAATCAAATACTGATCAAAACGAGTCCAAACACGACATATCTGCTATTATTTTTTTAAGAGTGTACTAGTGTGCTGGATATCCTGGCCGCAGCATCAGCTCACCGTGTTGCCACCATTGCATTGTATGCAGAATCAAATACTGATCAAAACGAGTCCAAACACGACATATCTGCTATTATTTTTTTAAGAGTGTGCTAGTGTTCTGGATATCCTGGCCGCAGCATCAGCTCACCGTGTTGCCACCATTGCATTGTATGCAGAATCAAATACTGATCAAAACGAGTCCAAACACGGCATATCTGCTATTATTTTTTTAAGAGTGTACTAGTGTGCTGGATATCCTGGCCGCAGCATCAGCTCACCGTGTTGCCACCATTGCATTGTATGCAGAATCAAATACTGATCAAAACGAGTCCAAACACGACATATCTGCTATTATTTTTTTAAGAGTGTGCTAGTGTTCTGGATATCCTGGCTGCAGCATCAGACCAAGAGTTCCATAATCCTGCATAGTTATTAAGCATACATGAGTGTTTCAAGTTTTTGGTCACATGTATGTTTGAAAGTAAAGTAAATACACATTAAGAGTCTAAGAACCCTACCGCAGCTAACAAAAGAGCTGATGACCTTGAAACGGCTGAACCGATTTTGATAAAACGTATCTAAGAACCATCGCCAAAAAACCTGCTTGTAAATAAAAAAAACCGCATCCAAATCGGTTAACCCGTTTGAGAGCTACGGTGCCACAGACAGACACACAGACAGACACACAGACACACACACAGACACACACACAGACACACACACACACATAGCGGTCAAACTTATAACACCCCTCTTTTTTGCGTCGGGGGTTAAAAATACATCATTAGACAGCTTATTTCCTTCAGATTGACTTAAACAAATTTAAGAATCGCAGCGCCACATTTATTTTACGCAAACGGTTTGTTTATTTTGGCGAGATTGTTCCGCCCACTAACGGAATGCATTGGAACTGTGCTCAAATCAACAAAGGATAAAATGTTAATATTCTTTTAAAATATACTAGATTAAAATAATCGATATTGAAATTAAATACTGCAGATAAACATTGAACTAAGTCACACTTTAGTTCATGAAGAAAAAACAGGACGACTTAGTTTATTATTAACATTTCCAGACAAAAATTGAAAATCTATTTTTAGCCATTTAAACAGCATTTAAAAATAAATATTGAACGACTTAATCTTTAGTTCATAAAAAGACGTAAATTATTACCTTTTAGAGATAAAAATTAAAAGTTCCAAAGTTTATTGAAATAAAAACATAACTTAAACGAGCAACAAAACTTGTTCAAAAACAAAAGCTTATCACATCAAGATCAAAATTATTATTAAGACTTACCACACGTTCCTGGAGCCAATTCCTGGTGCTGGACACGAGGGGGAAGATGATAGTGAGAAAAACACCTCAAAAAGTTTTTGGGGGAGCGCTCGGGCTCAGGAAATTAGGATTGTAGCGAGAGCAGCGCGAGGCGCGGGTACCGGCGAGTCATTATGAGGAACGTGGAGGCTGCGACACCCCCTGGCCCCGCACCCCCCTGAGCCAGCCACCACGCAGGCGCAGTCCCGCCTCCCATTCGCAACCCTGTTGCTTCGGGCGCGCAACGTCAAAACTTAAACGTCACCAACCCTTCGCTTTTAACTGCCGAGGCCTCGATTTTTCAGCAACTTTTCTATATACAGCAGGCTTTTTGTAAATTTTGAATAAAATTCGATATAAAGTTATGATTTTAATGTAAAATAAAAAATGTTCTTCAGGATAACACGGAAAGTCCAGCTATTCTATAATCACATCAACGAACATTATAAGAGTGGTAGGCCTCTAAAACCATGGATAAGTATTTTCAAAAAGCTATAGGAACAATGTATGGGATACGGATTAAACTAAGACATTAGTGCCTTCTTTTCATCTCTTCAGAGTATAAATCGTACATATCATGATTCGAGGGAGCGCGGTGCGCGAGCCGAAGCTGCTCGCGAGAATGGAATATAACATTTTTCCTAGAAGGGTCTTCCTTTAAGGGTGAAACTTTGCATTTTTCGGCATAAAAAGTATACTATGTTGTTTTCCATCCTTTACTGTAGCTTAGTTTTAGCGAGATCGGATCAGTAATTTTAGCGTGAAAACGTGACAAACAAACTTTTAAGTTTTCTAGATTTCTCGATAATTATGCCTTTTTTGGGCTTAAAAATTAAAATATGTATAATATATTCTACACTCTTAATTTTAGCTTTATGCCAAATTTTAGCGAAATATTTTATATAGTTTTAGTCTGAAAAATAACAGACAGGTTTTTCTTACATCCCTCGGGAACTAAGTATTTTCTGGGATAAAAATACCCATTGTATTCAGTAGTTTTAGTGTAAATGAGTAATAAAAAGAGATACCAATAGACAAACTTTAGGATTTATAATGTAAAGATAAAAAATAACACGGTTCTGCGGAGACAAATGGGCGCCATAAATCAAATATACACAAAGCATGTAACTTCTACACGTAATCGTATAAATGAACACATTAATATTTATCTGGTACTAGAGGGTGCGCGGGACGCGAGGGTTATTGCCTTGTCTTGACAATTACAAACGAAACAAAAAATTCAAATCTGTTGAGCTACTTTCAAGTTTTTGCGAGACTAACGCACTTCCAAAAGGGAGGAGGTTCTCACTTCCTCTGTATGTTTTTTATTATTTTTTATGTGTGTTCTTTTTTTAATTGAAAGCTAGTGCTTCCCGTGTGGCCAAATAAAAATTTTATCAAAATCGGTGTAGTACTTTATTAGAAAATTAACAAAATCCAAAAATAAAAAAGCATAAATGTACTAAGTTGTTGCGATGGAAGTCGGTTTTAGAACGTGTTTAGCGTATTTATATATTTTTTTTCATAAAATATACTTATAGATTTTAGATGCTAATATTTTATATAAAGAGTAGTGTATTAGAAATTGGGATAAGTCCGCCTGCGTAAATGTTATTTCTATTCTGTACCAATTATTGTATTTTTTTGTGCAATAAAGAGTTCACAAACAAATAAAGAAGGTCTTTATACAGATAAAACATGATAAACGTAAATGTGTAAAATTTAAAAAGAAATCACAAAGTATGGTAATCCCTTGCTTTAAGTCATGTTCAGAACGTAGCTTAATTCTGGGCTCAACCTTCGTCAGAAACGGACATGTTAGAAGTCAATCGACCTGACACCAATCTGTGTTAGCTTTTTTTTTCTTTTTAAATAGCCTTCAATAATATACTTTAAAAAATACTGACAGCGCTAAGAGGACAACCAACTTCATTCACACAATTGTGGCGTTAAGGGTCTTCAGGGGGCTCGAGTTTCCATACAAACGTAGTTCCGCTTTAATACAAAAACTACATGCCGGATTGAATCCAAACTTTTTGAATATATGAGTTATGATGATATCGATACTAAATTAAGACTTCGTTTAGTTATGTTTAAATTTACTTCGATAAAAACGAATTACAAACATTGATATGTATCTACTCAATATATTTGCAAAGTTGGGATTCATTCCGGCATCTAGTTTTTGTATTAAAACGGAAACGTAGTTGTATGGAAACTCGAGCCTCCTGGGGACCCTTAAAACGACGACATATTTTTTCCAGTGATTGGTCCATATCTTGAAAACTGCCAAACCGATTTTTATTAAACTTGCATTGTTGCCTATGATGAAAGATACTTAATCTAATAAAAACACAATTATTGCATTTAGATTTGTTTTCTGAGAAATACTTGGACAAACATTCATACATTGATAGAAACATACATACACTTGTGGAATTTGGCACGCCTGTTTAGTAGCTCATATAGACGTTAGACACTGATATCGTGCATGGAAACTCGAGCCTCCTGGGGACCCTTAAAACGACGACATATTTTTTCCAGTGATTGGTCCATATCTTGAAAACTGCCAAACCGATTTTTATGAAACTTGCATTGTTGCCTATGATGAAAGATACTTAATCTAATAAAAACACAATTATTGCATTTAGATTTGTTTTCTGAGAAATACTTGGACAAACATTCATACATTGATAGAAACATACATACACTTGTGGAATTTGGCACGCCTGTTTAGTAGCTCATATAGACGTTAGACACTGATATCGTGCATGGAAACTCGAGCCTCCTGGGGACCCTTAAAACGACGACATATTTTTTCCAGTGATTGGTCCATATCTTGAAAACTGCCAAACCGATTTTTATGAAACTTGCATTGTTGCCTATGATGAAAGATACTTAATCTAATAAAAACACAATTATTGCATTTAGATTTGTTTTCTGAGAAATACTTGGACAAACATACATACATTGATAGAAACATACATACACTTGTGGAATTTGGCACGCCTGTTTAGTAGCTCATATAGACGTTAGACACTGATATCGTGCATGGAAACTCGAGCCTCCTGGGGACCCTTAAAACGACGACATATTTTTTCCAGTGATTGGTCCATATCTTGAAAACTGCCAAACCGATTTTTATGAAACTTGCATTGTTGCCTATGATGAAAGATACTTAATCTAATAAAAACACAATTATTGCATTTAGATTTGTTTTCTGAGAAATACTTGGACAAACATACATACATTGATAGAAACATACATACACTTGTGGAATTTGGCACGCCTGTTTTGGTGTAGGTCCCTTTAACTGGGGCTTCTACTCATACTTAAATTTGAATCTTCATTTTTATTATTTATTTATTTAGGTTACAAAATTACAAGTTAACAAAACATTATGCAGTATTGTTAAACCTTAATAAGGTTTGTCTCAATACTGTTCTCCAGTCATGCATGCAATCAAATTATCATTATACAATAAAACACAAAAGTTACCTACAATAACTTATAAATAAAGGTAAATAAAAGACAAACAAAATGTTATGACGGTAGGCAAGGAAATTTGCACAGAGTTACATCTACACACACACACAGCAGTGATATCGGCCGGTTACGATCTCATCATCCACCAGATACAGGTTGTTGCAAGAAGTTTGACTATTTAAACTATAACTAAAATTAGTTGTAACTTTGATTTGCATAGTTTTTATATAAATTGTTTTTCTATAAAGTGTGTTGTTAATAGACGCGATTTGTTATTCTTTGTAATGTTATTTTTTAAAGTATTTGGGAGGTTATTGATTAATTTGGGTATTATGTAGGCAGATACCCTTTTGCCGTAGAAATTGGAATATCGTGGAACAGTTAAGGTTTTATTAATAACCTGTCTAGTTATTTTCGAATGCTTTACTGCTTTTTGAATATTAGTGTTAAAAAATTGTTCCATAAGAATAGTGAATTTAAATTTTATGTGAACTGGCATTACTTTCATCATATCAGCCGAAGGAAGTCCACTGCTGGACAAAGGCCTCCCCCAAGGATCTCCACGACGACCGGTTCTGCGCTGCCCGCATCCAGCGGCTTCCCGCGACCTTCACCAGGTCATCGGTCCACCGAGTGGGAGGCCTGCCTACACTACGCTTTCCGGTGCGTGGTCGCCACTCGAGAACTTTACTGCCCCAACGGCCATCTGTTCTACGAGCAATGTGCCCCGCCCACTGCCACTTAAGTTTAGCAATTCTGAGAGCTATGTCGGTTACTTTGGTTCTCTTACGGATCTCCTCGTTTCTGATTCGATCACGCAGAGAAACTCCGAGCATAGCACGCTCCATTGCCCTTTGAGTGACCTTGAGCCTTCTTATGAGGCCCATAGTAAGCGACCATGTCTCAGTTCCGTACGTCATCACTGGCAACACACATTGGTCGAAGACCTTGGTCTTAAGACACTGCGGTATCTGGGACGTAAAGATATTGCGAAGCTTCCCAAACGCTGCCCAGCCGAGTTGGATTCGACGATTGATCTCTTTCTCGAAGTTGGACCTACCTAACTGGACTGTTTGTCCCAGGTATACATATTCGGTAACAACTTCGAGTGTAGAGCCTCCAACCTTCAGAGGAGTAGGTATGACACGGACGTTTGACATAATTTCCGTCTTGTCCATGTTCATTCTAAGACCCACTTGTTGAGAGGCTCTACTGAGGCCATCGAGCATTGTGCCTAAGTCGTCCATAGTCTCAGCCATGACCACGATATCGTCAGCGAATCGAAGGTGGGTGATGTACTCGCCGTTGATATTGATGCCGAGTCCACCCCAGTCCAAGAGCTTAAAAACATCTTCCAGGGCGGCGGTGAACAGTTTCGGAGATATAACGTCACTACTTTACAATAATTAAATATGTCTATTTCATTTGTGGCTTTGTTTTTAATTTTGTAGGGAACTATCATTTTTAGTATTCTATACTGTAATTTGTAAATGTGATCCAAATTAGTTTTAAAGGTTCTACCATAACTACTAAGTCCATAGGATATAATACTTTCCGCGAGTGCTTTGTACATGGATAGCAACACAGGGTATGGCATTCTATTTTTAATTATGTAAAACTTTGCCATTACTGCACGTAAGTTATCACAAACTTTATCAACATGACTAGTCCAGTTAAATCTCGAGTCGATAATCAAACCAAGATAAGTATGTTGTTGTACAGTTTCAATAGGTTGGCGCTGGCATACTATTGCTCCACCAGTGTCAGCGCGCGCATGCAGACAATCATGGCTGTGAGCTATAATCTGCACAACTTTCTTGCAATTTCGAAACAGTTTTCAAAAGGGGTTTGAAAGTTATTGGCATACTGAGGATTCGCCATTTTAATTTTTTTTTCAAAATGGCGTCGCACAATCTAACCTATGTTTTTGGATAGAAGACCTATAGAAGAAAAAAAATGTCATATAAGATTTTGGCCTAAAGGGTCACGTTTCTGAGATAATATAGATGTTAAAAATAATCAAAATTATTATGGAATATATATATATATATGTCTGTATGTCCCCTATCTAAATATATAGGTCTCAATGTGCGACGTCATTTTGAAAAAGAAAAATAATATGGCGGACTTCAGTATGCCAGTCTCCATACAAAATTTTCAAACCCATTTTTTTATTTATGTGTTGTTTTAGCCAACAAGAGTTAAGCAGAAAACGAAGATGTTAAAGTTTATATAAGGGGCATCAATATTTGGCCACAGGCCGTCTTCATTGCCTTGGTGGGGCACTGCGCAGAAATCAGCTGCTTGATGACCTAGCCTGACTAATCTACTTAACGCAATGAGAGATGGTGCCTACAAGAGCCCAAATAAATGGCACAAGGTTAGAGCTGATGTAGCTTTATTAATCTAGTTATTTTCTACTGACTGACTCGGTGGCTCAGTGGTTAGTGCCTTTGACTACTGATCCGAGGGTTGTGGGTTCGATCCCCACCCAGGGCAAGCATTTGTGTGATGAGCAGATTTGTTTGCTGTGTGTCTGGGTGTTAAATATATCTATATATGTATATATTTAAAACGTATATGAGTATGTATATCAGTCTCTGGTTCCCATAACACAGGGAATCCTACTTTGGGGCCAGATGTGTGATTTGTCCCAGAATATTTATTTTATTTATTTATTTAGTTATTGATTATTTAGAGATGCTAATGTACTGTCTTCTCCATAGCCATTGGTAACCCTGGTGACTAGATACAATTTAAGGTCTAACTTATCAAACTTATCCGAGTCTGTGTCTTACGAGCTCCCTAAAACACGCAAAACGTTTTTTTCCCGCGTTTCTTATACTGTTTTTTCCGCGCGTTCTTTATTCTGTGCGAATTTTTCCGCTCTTTTTTCTGCTTTTTTATCGCGGTTTCATGATTTTTTCATGTCGATTTTTTCCAGCTCGTTTTTTTCCGAGCCTTTTTTCACAATATAAGCACAAAAAAAACTCTCTGAGAAAATTAAGCACAGATAAAAAAGGCGCGGAAAAATACGCGCAGATTAAAAAAAGTGCAAAAAACGAGCGGGAAAAAGTGGCGATTACGGCTATTAACTATTATGGCTGAGAAGGCTTTCTTAGCTTATGTATGATTTAATAGTCGACCAATTTTAGGAGTGCAGTTGGATTTGTAAAAAGTTCATAGATTTTCCCCACATACATAATGTTAAACTGAACTGAAAATTAAATTTTTGGTTTTTAAAATATAATTTTTTTTAAGGATTTTGGGTTCCGTAACCCAACTTTGCGCGAGTCCGACTCGCACTTCGCAGGTTTTTAGGTACCGTACAAAAAAAAACAAAACGGAACCTTATAGGATAACTCGTGCGTCTGTCAGTCCGTCCGTCTGTCCAAGCCAATTTGCTCCGAATCTACTAGACCAAATCAGGTGAAATTTGGTAGGATGGTGTAATCTTGTGACCCAAACACAGATGTGCAAAGTTAATAAATATTTTTTTTAAATAAGGGTTATTTTCGGGGGACAAATTAGGAAATTTAAAAAAAGTTTTCGAAACCTTATGTCCTATATCAAATGAAAGGGCTCGTTATCATGATCTATAATATAATAAAACTGTAACGGGGCCGTGTCTGTACATGAAATATTTTTGGAAAATAATAACTGTGGTGGACATTACTAACGATACAGAGGCCAAAACAACAACTTTTGGAATTTTTGTCTGTCTGTCTGTCTGTCTGTCTGTATGTTCGCGCATCACGCAAAAACTACCGGGCCGATTTTGATGAAATTTTGTATGGTGGTTCCTTATAGCCCGGGTTAACATATAGGATACTTTTTATCCCAGAAAATTCAAGAGTTCCCGTGGGAAAGTCAAAAGTATTCATTTATAGAGTGGCTCACCACGCAAATGTGGCTTGACCTATTACAAACAAATTTTACACGTTGATACCCTTATCGCGAACTAAAACTGGGACATTGTGAATCCCAAAAAAATTAGGGTTCCTGCAGGAATGCAAAAAATTTTATCTTTAGAATGAGTCAACATAACAATATTATGAAACCTTTACATTGGGATGAGGTGTTTTAACCATCATTGTATAGTCGGGTATTCTTTATCCCGGAAAACTAAAGAGGTCCCGTGGGAAATTATCTGATACATACAATAATAACAATAGAGTACTTTTTTCTATATATTAGCTACACATACCAAACATTATAATCATAGTAGCAGAATGTCAATAGATGGCACTACAGGGATAATAAAACGCGCTTAAGTTGTATTAAAACATCAAAATATTATTTCATACTTTTGAGTGGTTTTCTTTTATGTATTTTTCAGCATACGCTACTTTAAACTCTGGAACTATGGTACGTAGCGATGTGTTTCATAGACGAACAGAGAGGTATTTTTTTACAGATTCCAATCGTGTAAAAAAATAAAAACACATAAATCGAGTTTAACATCTTTTAACAGGAGGCACAGATATGGGAACTCTTCTGACGGCGACTGTTTGCGTGTGGCAGTTGCTCTCCGCCTGCAATATCAATATCTGTGAACCTCATCAATGTATTTGCGGGTCCTCGGTGGTGGCAATTGGCCATCACTCACTGAGTTGCAGTCGTGTTTTTGAAGATTACCACGTCACCAATTCCTTAATGACCTCACTCGGAGGGTACTGGTCTCGGCCAGATAGATTATTCCATCTTTGATGCAGCCGCCGACCGGGCTTTAGGCGATCTTATGGCAAAAGGCCGGAGGGTTTAAACAGGTGCTATGGCAGAGAGGAACGTGTCTGCTTTGGGAAGCCACTTTTTCTGCCTCACTCCTCATCCGTACGGTACTGCTGCTCAATTTGCGATGAGAAAGAAGCATAATAAGTACTCGGTCTTGGAGGCAAATTACTGCTTTGTGCCGCTGGTCTGTGAGACAACCGGCTGCTGAACCCTCAGAGGCCTTTGCCTTCACAAAGAAGATTGACCTTCGCCTTCGAGAGAGGAGATGTGACGTGAGGTCCTACCTGCTGCTAAGGTTGTCTATTGCCATCCAGTGCGGCAACGAGAAGTGCGTCTTGGGCTCCTTTGGAGCTGATACGACTCGAGGATTTGACCCATATTAATATTGTTAGGAAATTTTATTACTAGATTGATACCTATAATGATTTGTATTAGTTTTTTGATAATATTTTATCATATCAGTTTATATACGTCCCCACCAAGGGGCTTGACCTGCCCTGAGTTAGGGCGATCTGGCCTTAGACGATCACGCGGGCCCATTGCGGGTTGATTGACTTCACACATAAGCTTCGAATTTCTTCGCAGGCGTGTGCAGGTTTCCTCACGATGTTTTTCTCATCGTAAGAGCGTCGAATAAACGTACATACCAGTATGAAATCGATATTCGTATAGATATTGGTAAGTGGCAGGATTCGAACCACGGCCTTCCGGACAGGAGGTAGTGGCCCTAACCATTTTGCCACCGACGCTCTATATTTTATTTAAGATTTAGAAATCTCTACTTTATATTATAAATGTAAAAATGTGTTTGTTTGTTTGTTACCTATTCACACTTCAATACCTCTACCAATCTTGATGAAATTTGGCATGCAGGTAGCCTGTATCACTGGGAATGAAATAGTCAACCTTTTATCTGTGGAAATTATCATAGCCCGATGCAGTTCCTGAGGAAACTAAAACAATACTCTTTGTTCCTTTTATTTAAAATCGTAACGAAAAAAATATACTAATAAGTATATCCTGACATAGTTCCCGAGGGACTCGCGCACGTCGGTGGCGTCGCAACGGAGCAACGGATTAAAGTGATTGTTTGTATAGAATTTGTTGAGGGGGTGGGAAGTGACAAAGACTGCTAATCCGAAAAGCCCGATACAGTTCCTGAGGTACCTGGAGAAAACTCATGTCCACGCTTGCGAGCTGATTGTGGCTCGCGCACCACTCACCCTCAAAAAGAGTAATAAAAGCTATGTCCACGTGGGCGAAGCCGCGGGCAAAAGCTAGTCTTAAATATATTTTTGTTTAAATTTTAAAATAAATAGTTTTGATTTTATTCATGAAAGAAGACGAAAATTGACCATTCCCTCCCCCCCCCTGTTCGCCGAAATTACTGAGCCTAAAATTTTGAAAAAAATACAAAATACAGTTCATTGCTTGTAGATTACAGGAAAACCTATAAGAATTCTGTCAATTTAAAAAAAGTGGTAAACTCAATATAATACATTCACCTACGGAAAATAGTTGTAGTCATAATACAAAATAGTCTATCGGTGTTCTACAGGATTCATTTCGAAAAGTGTGTCCTGGAGCTTCACGACCTCATTCCCCCCTTCATTTCATCATCGAACGACCAGGTGCGGAGGGCGATTCCACCCCTTTGTCGATGATGTTCCACCTTTTCGCACGAAGCCTTTTAACCGCTCGCAAAAAGAATAATAATATAACATAACTTTGTATAAGTGTTTCTTTTTGCGAGCGGACTTTGTATAAGTGTTCCTTTTTGCGAGCGGACTTTGTATAAGTTTCTCTTTTGCTAGCGGACTTTGTATAAGTGATTCTTTTTGCGAGCGGACTTTGTATAAATGTTCCTTTTTACCAGCGGAATTTGTATAAGCGTTTCTTTTGGCCAGCGGACTTTGTATAAGTGTTTTTTTGTGAGCGGACAGCTCGAAGGATTGAAAATTTTACTTTAAGTGTTTTTATTTGGGTATCTAACGCAGTTAAAGTAAATGGACCGAGCTTAACATATTACTTACAAAGGTAGCTCTTGAGGGCAGGTGTAAAATCAAATGTAGCAAAACAACATATACAAGCATAGTAAATATAGCGTACAGGGTCCGAACCCATTAGGTTAATACTCTCCTCTTGCCTTTATTACTTACTGGTACAATTCTACGGCCATATACATAATGCTATGTTAGTAACAGTATTGCCAGCTAAAACCAATACAATTTAGAAACATCTAGCGCGACTAGCGAACATATAAATTCATTCGTAAGCGAGTTGAATGCCTCTAACATCACCGTTGTAGGCGAACACATATTTACAGCACTGTTCGGCGCTTCAACTGCATCCCGATCTCCGCACAAAGGAACCCGAGAACAATTTCACCTCCGCTCGAAGTAATTTGTCTTAACTTTGATTGAATCCATTGTAACGTGAAGTATAAAACCTTGTTGGACTTTGGATTCAAGATTGAAGATATTTATTAAAAATAGGTGCAAATTACACTCTTTCTGATAGTCATTAAATAGTGATTCATCATCATACAGCCGACTGACGTCCACTGGTGGACTGGTTCTGCGCTGCCCCCATCCAGCGGCTTCCCGCGATCTTCACCAGGTCATCGGTCCACCGAGTGGGAGGCCTACCTACGCTACGTTCAATTTATTTTTAGGTTCCGTACAAAAACAACAAAACGGAACCTTATAGGATCACTCGTGCGTCTGTCTGTCTGTCCGTCCGTCTGTCCAAGCCCATTTGCTCCGAATCTACTGGACCAAATCAGGTGAAATTTGGTAGGATAGTGTAATCCTATGACCCAAACACAGATGTGCAAAGTAAATACATATTTTTTTAAATAAGGGTTATATTCGGGGGACAAATTAGGAAATTAAAAAAAGTTTTGGAAACCTTATTGTGTCATATATCAAATGAAAGGGCTCGTTATCAGAATCTTAAATATATTTTTGTTTAAATTGTAAAATAAATAGTTTTAATTTTATTTATGAAAGAAGACGAAAATTGACCATTCCCCCCCCCCCCACTCCTGTTCTCCGAAACTACTGAGCCTAAAATTTTGAAAAAAATACAAAATATACTTCATGGCTTGTAGACTACAGGAAAACCTAAAAGAATTCTATCAATTGAAAAAAAGTGGTAAACTCAATGTAATACGTTCACCTACGGAATAAAGTTCTAGTCATAATAGAAAAAAGTTTATCGGTGTTCTACAGGATTCATTTCGGAAAGTGCGTCCTGGAGCTTCACGACCTCATTCCCCCTTTTCATTTCATCATCGAACGACCAGGTGCGGAGGGCGATTCCACCCCTTTGTCGTTGATATTCCAACTTTACGTACAAAGCGTTTTGTTTCTTCGTTCATTATGCGAATGTGCAAGGAGTGGAATTCCCTGCGCGCGTCTGTATTCCCCGATTCGTATAATTTAGGAATCTTCAAAACGAGAGTGAATAGGCACTTTTTGAGCTTGCGTGTTAAATCCTCGGCTGCATCGGCATTAACCATCAGGTGAGGTGCTGCCAAACGCACTAAATTTTTTATTTAAAAAATAGAAGTTCACTAAAACACCACTAGATGGCGATAGTAGTAGTTAACAGTATGGAGTACTGCTCTCACTTGTGGGATGGATTGGCTCGTTACCAGCGATATGCCTTGGATTCTATCGACCGACGCGCTAGGAGACTCATTTGCGATGAGGAACTTGTATTGAACAGTCTCCAAAGCCTCGAGCATCTCCGCAAAGTCGCCTGTCTATCGGTGTTCTACGGGATTCATTTTAGAGAGTGTGTCCTGGAGCTTCACAACCTCATTCTCCCTATCATCGGACGACCAGGTGCGGAGGGCGGTCCCACCCCTTTGTCGTCAAAGTTCCTTGTTGGAGAGTCATTACGAATCGTCTTGCACGCAGGTTTGACGACTTCCAGCCTCCTGAACAAGCCGGTTTCCGAAAAGGCTTTAGTACCATATACCACATACATACGCTGCGGCAGATTATACAGAAGAACGAAGAGTACAATCAGCCACTATGCTTGGCGTTTGTGGACTATGAGAAACCTTTGATTCAGTCGAATTTAAATGTTAAATGTCCGTGTCGCACCCAGCCCTCTAAAGGTTGGAAACTCTACACTGGAAGTTGTTGACGAATATGTATACCTGGGACAAACAGTCCAGCTAGGTAAGTCCAACTTCAAGAAAGAGATCAATCGAAGAATCCAACTCGGCTGGGCAGCGTTTGGGAAGCTTCGCAATATCTTCACGTCCAAATTACCGCAGTGTCTCAAGACTAAGGTGTTTGACCAGCGTGTGATGCCAGTGATGACTTACGAAACTGAGACATGGTCGCTTACTATGGGCCTCATAAGAAGGCTCTAGGTCACCCCAAAAGGCAATGGAGCGTGCTATGCTCGGAGTTTCTCTGCGTGATCGAATCAGAAACGTGGAGATCCGCAGGAGAACTAAAGTAACCGACATAGCTCACAGAATCGGTAAACTGAAGTGGCAGTGGGCAGGGCACATAGCTCGTAGAACAGATGGCCGATGGGGCAGTAAAGTTCTCGAGTGGTGACCGCGCACCGGAAAACACTACGTAGGCAGGCCTCCCACGCGGTGGACCGACGACCTGATGAAGATCGCGGGAAGCCGATGAATGCGGGCAGCGTAGGACCGGTCGTCTTGGAAATCCTTGGGGGAGGCCTTTGTCTAGCAGTGGACGATTTTCGGCTGATATGATTATGATGATGATGATGATGTTTCACCTTTACACACGAAGTGTTTTGCTTCTTCGTTCATCATGCGAACGGCCAAGGGGTGGAATTCCCTTCCGGCGTCTGTATTCCCCGATTCGTAAAATTTAGGAATCTTCAAGACGAGAGTGAATAGGCACTTTTGGAGCTTGCGTGTTACATCCTCGGCTGCATCGGCACTTACCATCAGGTGAGGTGCAGCCAAACACACTAAAATTTTTAATAATCAAAAAAAACTCGCATCTTACTGTGAGGATTTCAAATGTGATAATTTGTATTTGACTTTGGCATTGTACGGAACCCTCTCCACGCGAGTTCAACTCGCACTTGGCCGGTTTTATTTTTATAAATAGTGATTACATAATGCCATTTGTGAAAAATAAAGAAATAAACAATAATTAGTTAATAACGTCAAAATCTAATCCTTGATATAAAACAAATTATGTCGTATTATTTTTATGTCAATAGAACATAAAAATAATACGACACGAGAAGTTATACATTAAAATCATTGAATGTCATTAATGCCTTTCACAAGAGTAGGGCAGTTCACACGGACAGCACTCGGTCACGAGTATAACGCATATAGGGTAGGCATAATTCAATGCTGTGTGCGGAACTTTGTGATGAATTTATAATGATATACCTCGCACCTGGTCGTAGTTTAAATATGGTAATTAATTTAGCTGGTAAAACCCGACTTCAATCGCAACAACCAAGTACAAATATAGTCCTTTTTAAAATTTTTGTGAATTACCTAAAAAAAATACTTATCGATTTTAATGAAATTTTTACGGGATTACCTCAGGGGTACTATTAAATTAAATTTAAAGTCCAAAATTGACGGAGAAATCGGTGGTGGTTATGTATGATAAAAAAAATATACAGTCCAACATACAACCTCTCCTTTTTTGTAGTCGGTAAAAGTCTCGAAAACACCTACTGACAAGCAAAAAATAAACATAATTTCAAAATCATTATTTTCCTCGTCAATGAGCTTAAAAGAACATACGGATTACAAATAAGAAGATAAAATCATTTGAAACGGAGCACGGAATGAGGGTTAGAGCGGGCAGGGCCCAATAAAATATGCAGATCTGACTGCGGCCGTATTTTTCTCGGTGTAATCTGCATTATTCAGGCTTTGTCACGAACTTCGACAGTTAAGCAGCGTTTATCTCTTGCCTTGCAAATTGAGCTACGACTTTAAGACAAACGGGAGTCATTTTCATTACCATAACAGACCTCAGCCGATTCTTTGTTGGGGAACCGTAGACGGCTTTAGTTATTTCCACTAGTAAAGGATAGATATTTATGGGCTTTATCTTCGTCTCATCGTTTCCTTCTTTATTTACTTTTTAACCGACTTCAAAAAAGGAGGAGTTTTCTCAATTCGACCGTATATATATGTTTATATTTTTATTTGTGTTCGCGGATAACTTCATCGTTTATGAACCGATTTTGATAATTCTGTTTTTGTTGGAAAGGAGATATACCAAGGGTAGTACCATAATAAGGATACCAGGATCTGATGATGGCATCCCAGAGAAATCAAGGGGAACCTTAGTTTCCTGTTTGAAGTCGGTTATTTTATGTTCAAAATTATGTTCAATCATTTTCCTTTTATTTTATTTTTTCCATTTATACCAGTTTTATTCAATAATAGTTTATCAGTTTTATTCCATTGTAACAGTTATATTCTTTGTAGATAATGTTAGTACGTACAAGAGTTCGACATGGAGCGTAATGGTTAAGTTCATTAGCTTCACATCAGGAGGTCCCGGGTTCTATCCCTGCGGAGTCTGACTTTGTATGACTGGATTTGGTTTGTTTTTTACGCCTAGCTGGCAAGCTACTACCATTTTATCTAATTCTTGGCACCAAGCATCAATGTTAACAGAATTGATGTAATCCGGCTTAAAGATAAGAGAGCCAGTTTCATAATGCGTTAGGGAATCTCGGTAATCCCGCTTTCATCTTCGGTATCATCATTACTTATCATCAGGGGAAACGATCTCAAAACTTACCAATTATGGATAAAAAAAACTCTAAAATTTACATTGGTTGAACCGACAATCATACTAGCAAGACGAAGAAATATTATTTCGACAATATATCCGTTGCAGGAATTTTCTAATAGCCGGCCGAATCTATTGTAACATTTCTAGAGAAAATTATTATTTAAAGAGAGAATCATATATTCCTTTAACTATTCTGTAAAATTAGAATTATAAACTTCAAAATGAGTTTATACTGACATACTTTAACACTGTACCGAAATTTAAAAATGGAATTATATTAAAACACTTATTTTCTAACAAAATAATGTTTTTTTTTTATTATGTAAGACGTACAATACAGGACAAATCCAAGAAGTTAATGTCACCAAGGAGATTCCAACTCAGACAATGCTTATTCACTTTCGTTTTGAAGATCCCCAAATTGTAGGGTTCGGGAAACACAGACGCAGGCAAGAAGTTCCACTCCATCGCTGTCCGCATAATGAATGAGGAAGCGTAACGCTTCGTGCAGATAGGCTAAGATAAAAATCAAAAATCGCTATTTGACTACTTGTAACGTAAGTTACTTTTAAACGAAATTTTGTTCTGCATTTTTTTATGTCACACAAAGTAAAATTTGAATCAAAACTTTTTTGTAATGTTAATAATGGAGCGCCCTGCATATATTATGCGTTCCATTAGAAAAAAATAATTGATGGAATCTCTTTGGTGATATTAACTTCTTGGATTTGTCCTGTACTGTACGACGTAACAAAAAAAATAACATTAATTAGTTATAGAAAAAATTAAATTTAAAAAAAACTAAAAACCGACTTCAAAATTAAATTCACTCGAAAGTATGAAATAATGTTATTACACTTAGATACGCTACATTAATCAACAGTAACGAAATCAAAGGTGGGTGTAGTGTACACTAATGAACACTAAGACTGAATTAGAGTAAAATAGATAAACTAACACAATTGTATCGGCTCGTAGCAAGCGTACCCGTCTTCACTCCGCGGCGGTCGGTCCACCGAATGGCTTCCCGCCCCGCGACCCGCGCGTGCGCTGCTCGAGACGACAGATATATGAACATACAAACACTACATCTCTTCCTTGTCAATAGATTATTTTATTTTTAATATAGATGAGAATACTAGTTATAGTTACTTAATCAATAGTAAATAAATACTCAACAACTACAATTATAATCTCAATTATTTATTTACGACTAATTGTTATGTAGCACATTGTATAATTGTATTGTAATAATAATCGACTATGATTCTCTAAAATATACTACCTACTTACCCACATATTCATACACAACATAATATTTATCAATGATTTTATTCAATCGGCATTTGATTGTTCTTCATTTGTTTGAGCTTTACTCTCATTATCCAGCACTTTCCATTGTCCTTCTATCCTTTTTAGATCCTATGTTTCGCCTAATCTGTTGACCAGTTTCATCGTTCCGAAGACTTATGTCACCATCTTTGTTTGCCTCCGCGGTGTGTGTATCTGGTTCATAATTTAAACTCAGCTTGTTTTGTTTTGTCATGTTCTTTACGTATACTTTATCTCCAATTTCTAACTCATAATTTGTAGCTCTTCTCTTTCTATCAGCATATTCTTTTCCTTTTTCCTTTTGTTCCCTATCCCTATCCCTCATTTCAAGATCTTCTGGGTTATGTGTCATGTCCTGTATCATTGGCAGCTTGTCTCGAAATTGTCGTCGGAAGAACATTTCTGCAGGTGTTTTTCCAGTAACTGTATGAGGTGTACTATTGTACATAACCATATACTCACGAAGAGCTTCTTTCCAGTTCTTTTTTTCCACTTGGGAAATCTTGAGGCGTTTCAGGATGTCTCTGTTCTGACGCTCAACTTCGCCATTTTGTTGAGGCCAATAGGGAATCGTGTTGTACAGTCTGATGTTTCTTTCTGAGCAGAAATTCTTAAAATCTTCACTGGAGAATTGTCTCCCGTTATCTGCTGTAATCGAAACTGGATTACCAAGTCTGCTGAAAACGTCTTTAAGCAGGCCGATTATTTCAGAACTTGTTATAGTTCTGCATATTTTCACCTCTTTGTATCTAGTGTAATAATCTACCACGACCAAAATATAATCGCCGCTTGGTAACGGGCCCATAAGGTCGATCGCTATGTCGACCCATGGGTCAGATGGTAGGTCTCTTCTTTTCAACGGGTTTGGAGGGCTGGGAGTTGAGACCAGGATGCAACCTTTACAGGCTTTGCAGATATTTTCAGCATCTTTGTCACACTTAGGCCACCATACTTTGGTTCTTAGTCTGCCTTTCATTGCGACTATATCGGGATGGCCTTCGTGTGCAGCTTCTAAAACTTTTCCGCGCAACTTAGTTGGGATCACGATTTTTGTGCCCCTTAGGAGAATATCACCGTGGAAGCATAGTTCGTTCTGGAACAGTTTGTACGCTTTAATAGTTTCATCCCAGTTGTCATTATATAGGCCCTCTCTTACCTTCTGTATCTCAACATCCTGAAGGGAACTCTCGGTTATTTTTTTTAATGGAATGGCTATTGGCCGCGCAGACTCAGTGACCGCTTGGACATGGTCTTCGAATATAGCCGTCGGGTTTGTCGCTACTTTACAGAGTCTAGACAATGGATCGGCTATGTTGGTTTTACCTGGCCTATATTTTACCTTGAAGTTATAGGATTGCAGTCTTAACACCCACCTCTCAATTCGAGCGCACGGTTTTGCTTTTGGGCCAAATATTACCTCCAAGGGTTTATGATCCGTTATTAGATCGAACACTTTGCCATAAAGGAACATATTAAAGTGTTCCGCTGCCCAAACTAGAGCTAAGGCTTCTTTCTCTGTCTGGCAGTATCGACGTTCACAGCTACTAAGGGTTTTATTACCGAAGGCGATAATTCTCGGTCCGTTCTTGTCCATTTGCACGAGTACTGCACCCAAACCCACTGGGCTGGCGTCTGCAATTACAACAGTTTTATTATGAGGATTGTAGTAACTTAAGTTTGGTACCTTCATGAGTGCGGCTTTGAGGTCATCAAATGCTTTCTTCTGGGAATCTCTCCACTCATCTTGGATGTCGGTATTTCTTCCTGTTCTTTTCCGCAGAAGTTCTTTTAATGGCTCTGTTACTGTTGCCAAGTGGGGAATCCACTTTCCCACGTAATTAACTAAACCCATAAAACTCTGTAACTCAGCAATATTTGTTGGAGCCCTGAATTCTTTTATTGCAGAGATATACTTATCCAGTGGTTTGACTCCATGCTCTGACAGTTCATGACCTAGAAACTGGACTTTCTTAATTCTGAAGATGCATTTGTCATCCCTCAGCATTACTTGGTGTTCTTCTAACACTGCCATCACTTTTTTTAATCTCACGTCGTGTTCTTCTAGATTTTTCCCAAATATCAAGATGTCATCAATAAAATTGATGACCCCTTCGCAGCCTAACAATATTCGTTCCAGTGTTTTTTGAAAGATTTCAGGCGCACACGAGATGCCAAACATCATCCTCTTGTACCGAAATAACCCCTTGCTGGTGATGAAGGTTGTGATGTGTCTCGAGTCTGGGTGTAGCTCTATGTGATGGAACGCGTCTTGTATGTCCAGCTTACTGAATATTTTAGCGTCTCTGACTTTTGGTAGAAGTTCATCCATAGTTGGCAGAGGATGGTTTTCGCGTTGGATAGCCGCATTCGCTCGACGCATATCGACACATAATCGAATGTCTCCGCTGTCTTTAAGTACCGGAACTATAGGTGAAATCCAGTTGGAAGGGCCTTTGACTTCTTCTATAATGTCTTTTTTCAGCAGTTCATTTAGTTTCTTTTCCACTCTTTCTTCGAGCGGAATAGGTATTTTCCGGTACGGCTGAACAATAGGCTTCACTGAGTCATCAATCGGGATGGTGACTAAAACATCTTTGAATTTCGGGAATGCCTCAATTTCAATCTGGTTGACGCCTAAATTAATCTGAAGTACCCCTAGTGAGGTTGCCGTCACACGCCCTAGTAGGTCACGCGTACCATTTTTGATCACATAAAACGTTGTGTTTCGTGACGTCCCAGCTTATTTTATATCGGCTTCAAATGATCCTAATAGCTTCAGCGGTGTCGCACTCCCGTAAGCAACGAATGTTTTACCGGGATTCGGATCCTGGTTGGTAACTCGGGCGTTATTCCTCTTCATTGTTTCCCAGGTTTGGTCCGTTATTAGGTTGTGTTTGCAGCCAGAATCTATCAGCATGTCTACGTTTGTTCCACCTATGTTACAAGTAACCTTAGCGTCGTTTTCAATATTAAAAATGTAGTCAATTTGTCTGCCACTGCTGGTTATATTCGCAGTTTCCTCGATGTTATTTGTTGTCCTGCTTCTCTTTGTTGTTCCATTATTGTTAGTTGTTGGTCCTTCCACTTCCAGTTTCCTCTTCTGTGTTTGTTTAGTCCGACATTGATTCCTAAAATGTCCCAAAATGCCACATTTTAGGCAAGCCTTTCCCCTTGCAGGACAGTTATTATCTCGGGCCAAATGTTTGGCACTTCCGCATCTACTACATTCTAATCTATGTTTTGGGCGTTTTTCCTTCCATGTTTCTGTACCCACTCTGTGGACTGTTTGGCTTTCTGAGGGTTTTGTACCAAAGTTTCCTAATTGCCTATCTATAGCCTCTAGTGCATTAGCTTCTGCTACTATTTCATCCAAAGTAAACTTGTCGCCAGTTTTCAAAATTTTCTTTCTTAATTCATCTGTCTTACATTTTTCTGTTATTTGGTCTATGATGTGTTCATCTTCTTTGTCGTTAAATTGGCATTTCTTCGCCTGAAGTCGCAGTCTGACTAGAAATTTTTCAAATTTCTCATCTTGTTCCTGTTTCAAAAGGCGAAACAAATGCCGCTCATACACTTTGCTCTGTTTTGGTGCAAAGTAATTGTCCAACTTCTCGATCGCAATGTTAAAGAGTTCGCCTTCTGTTACATTGGCACCCGGGATATTGTAGAAGATCTCCTGTAACTCAAGTCCACCGAAATGCAGTAGACAAGCTCTTTTCTTTGCCTCAGTATCTATGCCTGCCGCCTCGAGGTAAATATGTAGGCTTCTTTTCCATCTCTCCCATCGAACAGAGACTGAGCCAATTTCCCCTTCACATTCAAACTTCTCTAAAGTGTACAGTGCCATTTGGGGCTACCTGTAGACAAAGCAACTTAACCTGTTACATAACCATCATTTGTTCTTAGTCCCTAATGTAATGTTACATCTTTATATTTCTCATATATTATTTCAATTTATAGAAATGTAATGCTAATTTTCATAACATTATTTGCACTATGCTAAGTACATCTTATTATATGTAGGTATCCGCAATCTAATGCAAAGACACCTATTTTGCTATTTTATATATTAGAAAGATATCGCAATTTAATGCTCCGTCGCAATTTAATGCTCGGTCGCAATTTAATGCTTAGTAACACTTCAATGCTCAGTCGCAATTTAATGCTCGGTAGCTATTTAAGATATCGCAATTTAATGCTTACTCGCAATTTAATGCTCGGTCGCAATTTAATGTTCGGTGGCAATTTAATGCTCGGTCGCAATTTAATGCTCGGTCGCAATTTAATGCTCGGTCGCAATTTAATGCTTAATCGCAATTTAATGTTTAGTCGTATTTTTTTTTTATTATTATTTATTTTTAAATTTAATTCGAAGTTCGATAGCTATTTAATGCTCAGCGGGTAAATCTGCTCAGCTTGCGATACGAACCTATAATCGTAAAATCTCAATTAAATGTAGTAAATAATTATTTTATTAAACGCTTTTCATTTATGTATCAACCTATCTGCTACGTACGACCTACTGCACTGCTTACTTTATAAACGAATATAAAATGTACCAAACTTTCCACTAAACAGTCTGGTATTGAGTAACGCTAGACAGTTAATAGGTAAAAATAAAACACAATATTGTTGCGAGTAGTGATACTGTGATAGTACCTGGTTTTCATAAACATCACTGTCGGTAAGTAGGTGATCCGACTCAAACCGATAATACAAAATGCGCCGCACGCAAGCGACTCAAACCGATAATGCAAAATACGCCTCTCGAACCAAGTCAAACTTTTGTTATCTCCGCCAGGTACCCACCTACAAAAAAATATTGGGACTCGAACTCAAATTAGATAAATGTGTTAATCTAACTAATCGTAAGTACCTTTGTATGTAGGTAGGTCTACGACACACGTTAAACAGTGATTCTGTGGGCCTACCCCGCGCACAGCAAGCGCGCTCAATCCTGCTGGCCGGCGCGGCGCCAGTCTGTCGCGGACCAAAGCCTCGTTTATCGCGGACGGACGTATTACCCTAGTATAATTATACAAGTATAACCTCCATTCTCCGTAAAAAAAATACATAAATTACTCACAGTTTGTCTCGTCGCCACATGTAGTGTACACTAATGAACACTAAGACTGAATTAGAGTAAAATAGATAGACTAACACAATTGTATCGGCTCGTAGCAAGCGTACCCGTCTTCACTCCGCGGCGGTCGGTCCACCGAATGGCTTCCCGCCCCGCGACCCGCGCGTGCGCTGCTCGAGACGACAGATATATGAACATACAAACACTACAGTGGGTACGAATTAAATTAGGGGCCTAAAGTTTATTTTTGAGGTCGGTACCAGCACACAGCGGACACACATCAGGAGTACTACGTAACTACATACTTATGGCATTGCTGACACCGACCTCAAAAATAAACTTTAGGCCCCTAATTTAATTCGTACCCACCTTTGATTTCGTTACTGTTGATTAATGTCGCGTATCTAAGTGTAATAACATTATTTCATACTTTTGAGTGAATTTCATTTTGAAGTCAGTTTTTAGTTTTTTTTTAACTTTTGTTTTTATTTTCTTTATTTTTAGTAATAATGCTATCTAACTAACAACGTTAAACCAAATCGGCAACAGGAATAGGAAAATCATAATGCATGTGTTTCAATGACAGATACAGATTCCTGTGGCTTCCAATAGCATGAAAGCGAGGGAGTTGAATCTTCCATCAACAGCTAACCTGAATAACCTGAAAGAATACAAGTATTGGTCTATACGTACCTTCGTAACTACGTAAAATATTTGAAGAATTATCCTCCAACTCCTAACCGTTAAGGAGCTGTACCTTCCTTCATCATCTCATCAACATGAGATGATGACTACCAGACGCAAATACTTTAATAATTTAAAAAAATATATGAAACACGTAAAACTTGCCTATAAATTTGAGGGTTGCCCTCGATTTCCCTAGGATTCCATCATCAGATCCTGATTGATGACAATGTGACCCCCTCGGTAGTATACTCTTTCGAATAAAAAAAGAATTTTGAAAATCGGTTCACAATCGACGGAGATATCGGGTAACAAACATACAAAAAAAAACATACAGTCGAATTGAGAACCTCCTCCTTTTTGAAGTCGGTTGACAAGTGTTTTAATATGATTCCATTTAATAATTTCTGTATAATGTTCATAAAGTATGTCAACATGAAGTCGTTTTAAAGTTTATAATTCGAATTTCACGATATGTGAGTAGATAAAGTTATTTTCACTGCTGTTGTTTAGAAATTTCATGTGACTTCAAGCACAAACATAGGTAGGTTACTTTGTTCAAATAAAATCTAAAGAGTTTTTATTTGCTCCGCCCGCGTGGGCATCGTTGTTATGACTGTCTTTAAGTGTGATTAGTAACTTATGTCGTTTCCCACCTACTCAGCTATTTCTGTGCAAAAAAATCACAATAATCGAGTATTTTTTTAGTTCCCTCAGGAATTGCATCAGATTATGCTATTTTCCCGGGATAAAAAGTAGCCTATGTCCTTCACCGTGACACAGGATACCTGCATGCCAAATTTCATAAAGATCGGTCAAGGCGTTGAAGCGTGAAAAGGTAACAAACAAACAAACATACAAACCAATTAACAAACACATTTTCACATTTATAATATTATTAGTAAGGATAACCTATGATTTTCTTTTTATATAATGTATTATGATTTTGTAGGAGCAATACCTGTTTTATAATATCTTTTTGATAGTCTATTCCATTCGTCCATAGCAGTAAACCCGTGCTGCGCGTACACGCATCCATAACCACACACCAATACACGCAAGGAGGAGGCCAGTATCCGCTAGTACACACATCTATAACCACACACCGGAACATACAAGGAGGAGGCCAGTGTCCGCTAGTACACACATCCATAACCAAACACCGACACATGCAAGGAGGAGGCCAGTGTCCGTTAGTACACACATCCATAACCACACACCGACACATGCAAGGAGGAGGCCAGCGTCCGTTAGTACACACATCCATAACCACACACCGACACATGCAAGGCGGAGGCCAGTGTCCGTTAGTACACACATCCATAACCACACACCGACACATGCAAGGAGGAGGCCAGCGTCCGTTAGTACACACATCCATAACCACACACCGACACATGCAAGGAGGAGGCCAGCGTCCGTTAGTACACACATCCATAACCACACACCGACACATGCAAGGCGGAGGCCAGTGTCCGTTAGTACACACATCCATAACCACACACCGACACATGCAAGGAGGAGGCCAGTGTCCGTTAGTACACACATCCATAACCACACACCGACACATGCAAGGAGGGGGCCAGTGTCCGTTAGTACACACATCGATAACCACACACCGACACATGCAAGGAGGAGGCCAGCGTCCGTTAGTAGACACATCCATAACCACACACCGACACACGCAAGGAGGAGGCCAGTATCCGCTAGTACACACATCTATAACCACACACCGGAACATACAAGGAGGAGGCCAGTGTCCGCTAGTACACACATCCATAACCAAACACCGACACATGCAAGGAGGAGGCCAGTGTCCGTTAGTACACACATCCATAACCACACACCGACACATGCAAGGAGGAGGCCAGCGTCCGTTAGTACACACATCCATAACCACACACCGACACATGCAAGGAGGACGCACTGGCCCGCTAGACCAAAACTAATAGCTCAGAAAGTGGTGCGCGGTTCAGCTATCGATTCACGTTCGCGACCAAAGGCCTCTGCTTGCGACGTATGTGCCCAATTCTCATATGAAAATCATTTAACTGTAAAATAACATCGCCAGATCAGATCTCTCTTATTCCAGTTAGCCCCGACAAAAAAAATATACTTAAAAATGCTGGTTGCTTAGCGTTGGTCGTAGCGCAAAAATGTTCAATAAGATATCTGTTAAAGATTAGATCTCTAGCTGCACTAATTGCTAGTCTCAAAAGTGGACCTTGTAACTCCGTCTAATAGCAAGGCTAGAGCAAGCTATTTATAGGTACAGTAGTTTTGTTTTTAGGGTTCCGTACATCCAAAGGGTGAGCAACGGGACTCTATCACTAAGCCTCCGCTGTCTGTCCGTCCCGCCCGTCTGTCCGTTTGTCTGTCTGTCAGTGGGCTGTATTTCAATACCCATAATAGGTAGACAGGTGAAATTTCCACAGAGTATATCTATTGCTACTACCTTTAACAAAAAAAACTAATAAAAATAATGTACAGGGAACGGGGGCTCGGCTCACATATACAAAAAACGTGATATTTTGAAAAGTAAAGAAACTAGCTACTTTTATTTTGATGGTACGGAACAGGTGCAAAACTGGTTTTTTTCCGTTTATTTTATTATTGGTATATACAGTGGTGGTCATATAATTAAGAACGATAAAAGATACAAGGCCAATTCAGTTTTGTCACCAGAATTAATTGTACAATAAGTTTATAAAAATGATTTATTATTGTTGTAGAATATTGCTATGACTATCCTGTTTTATTTAGTATCACAATATTGTCAAAACAGTGTGCACGTTTATTTACTTATTTATTAAATCACAAGAACTCATTTATTTGCAGGAACACTAGCTGGACAAATAATTAAGAACGAAATATTTTTTTTATTTTTTCATCAGATTGAAAATGGAATTCGATGCTCTTCTTTACTATTTTTATTGCAATTTTTGCGCAGTTATTGATTCCTTTCTCGTTTTTTGCAATTATTCGTCAAAAACCATTGGAAAAAATAAATTTTGTGACTCTGCTACTAGATAACTAATAATAAAGTTGCTTGGTCGTAATAGGTCTTACAAAAAAATTGTAGATCATTTGGCTTGCTCTAAAACGATGATGTACCAGGCTGTGATACATTTTAATACCCATAAAGCTACTTCTAATAATCCCCGCTAACGAAAACCAAGAAAAACGTCTCCTCGACACGATTTAATAATAGTTCACTTTGCTAAGCAGGACCCATTTAAAGGCTCTAATCAGATAAAAATGAAGTTTTTATTGAAAATAACCCTCAAACAGTCTCGGCGCGCACTGTTCAAAGACGTTTGGTGGAAGCATAGTTATTTGGAAGATGAACCAGAGAGGTACCCATGCTGACACCATAGCATAGACAGGCCCGAGTTGCGTTTGCAAGGAATTATGTAAACTGGACAGAACAGCAACGGAAGAATGTACTTTTTTCTGACGAAACCAAAATAAATAGAATATGCTCTCATGGCAAGCAGTACATACGCCGACCTGCAAATAAGGAATTCGACCCAAAATATACAAAAAAATATGGTAAAGCATGGCGGTGGAAAATTTAAAATTTGGAGTTGCTTTGCCGGTTATGGCATGGGACCTACCAGCCTGATACAAGGTAACATGGACCTATACCAATATAAACAGATTACTCTGAAGAATGTATGCTGCCATACGCTGACGATAATCTCCCAGTAATTTGGACATTCCAGCACGATTATGACCCAAAACACACCGCCAACTCTATAAAAACGTTCCTCAATAGGCACATGGTAACTATGTTAGACTGGCCACCAAATAGCCTAATCTTAATTCCATAGAAATTCTGTGGTATCAAGTTAAAAACAAATTGTCGAACAAAGTGTGCGGTAACATGAATAAACTTCACAATGCATTTGTTTTTTAGTTGGAACCTGACAAAGGTTCATAGCATCAATCCCGCGCCGCCGCCGCCACTGTCATGCAGTTACCACGGTAGCACACATCCAACTAAGTACTAACGTTACAAAAGAAGTTGATTTCATTAAGAAAAACGCTGTTAAATTCACTTTAAATTAATGAATAACTAAAATTATAAAGTTATTGTTAGTTTTATTATAAAGTTTTAACTCGTTCTTAATTATTTGTCCAGCCTTTGCCAACTTCTATGTGAACAATACCTAAACAACAGCTAATTAAATTGAATATTAAATATAATTTCCTAGTTTTCTTTTTGGATTATGTTGGCCTCATAAATATACTAACCAGCAATATAGTCAATATTGTTCAAAATGGTTTAAATATCTTTATTAAGACCATATACACTTTAAAGCGATGTCTGATTATGAAGCGTTCTTAATTATGTGACCACCACTGTATGTTCACCGATTACTCTGTCAATTGTAGATTGATTTTCAAAATTATTTTTTTAACCAAGATTATACTCCCGTGGTCGTCGCATTGTTATCAAGTCAGGATCCGATGACGGAATCCCAGAGAAATTGAGGGCAACTCTCATACCCTCATTCTGCTTTTGTACTAACCAATACTATTGACTACTGGCTCTGTGAGCTGTAGAAATCGCGATTTTTTCGAAATTTCTGAAATATGCAATTTTTTACATTTTCAACCCTTATAGTTCTGCCATTTTGAAAAAATCTAATAATTGGTTCAACAAAAAAAAAAACATATAACCTGCTCACGAAATTTCACGAGAATCTGTTGAGAAATGCGACCTGCAGATGAGAGCAGCCGGACATCCGGACATACATATGAAAGCATTTTTGCCCAGTTAAAACGGAAACGCTCCGTACTCGCTCGATCAATTTATTGCTAATCTGAAACTAAAATTCATATGACTTTAATTTGATTTACATATCTCAGTAACTCCGACCGACTTTAATTTGATATTACATATCTCAGTAACACCGACCGACTTTAATTTGATATTACATATCACAGTAACTCCGACTGACTTTAATTTGATATTACATATCTCAGTAACTCCGACCGACTTTAATTTGATATTACATATCTCAGTAACTCCGACTGACTTTAATTTGATATTACATATCTCAGTAACTCCGACGACTTTAATTTGATATTACATATCTCAGTAACTCCGACGACTTTAATTTGATATTAAATATCTCAGTAACTCTGACCAACTTTAATTTGATATTACATATCTCAGTAACTTCGACCGACTTTAATTTGATATTAAATATCTCAGTAACTCCGACCGATAATAATTTGATTTTACATATCTCAGTAACTCCGACCGACTTTAATTTGATATTACATATCTCAGTAACTCCGACCGACTGTAATTTGATATTAAATATCTCAGTAACTCCGACCGACTTTAATTTGATAATAAGTATCTCAGTTACACCGACTGTGTCCTAGCTATCGCTGAAAGTTTTAACGTTTGCTTTATTTTTTCTTCACTATCAAACCACTTCTTCCCGATTGGTGGGCCAAGTTTGCACCTACACACAACGTGTCTATTGGAAATATCGTGGAATCATCATCATCATAATAGCCAAAAGACGACCGCTGCTGGACAACCAAGGATTTGCGCTGCCCTCATCCAGCGGCTTCCCGCTCTCTACGCTACGTGTTCCGATGCGTGGTCACCACTTGAAAACTCTTCTACCTCAACGGCCATCTGTTCTACAAGCTATGTGCCCCGCCCACTACCACTTAAATTTAAGGATTCTGTGAGCTTTGTCGTTTATCTTGGTCCTCCTACGGATCTCCTCATTTCTGATTCGATCACGTAGGAAAACTCCGAGCATAGCTCACTCCATCGGCCTTTGGGAGCCCCACTGCGATTTATGATATCTTTCATTTTACAGTTCTTAGGTTTTCCCATTACTTTCTAATATCTAACATCTCGGTGCAGCATTGCAATGAGTTAGTATACTAGAGGCACACAGTTGAAAAGATCTCGTTCTGAGATCCAATGGCTTTGGATAGGTAATATTCTGATGCGAATATTTTTTTTACAAATGTTTATTTTAAAAGTACCTACCTTACATTAAAATCAGTTTAGTCAGTTATTTGTATGTGGGCATGTATGTTGTTTATATGCGTCCGTATCACTGATTTCCGTAGAAACTACCGATTCGATTTAAGTTTCTTTTGAATATAGATTTTTTAATTATTTTTAATGGGTGGTTCTTAATATTTTTTAAATTTCAAGGTTTTAATAGTACCTGCCATATAAAAGAGTAAAAATATCTTTTTTTAAATGGTATGTCATAGATAATACTTATAAATTCTATAATATGTTCTATTAAATCTGTGAAAATAAATAAAATAGTACCTGACATACAACTAAAGATTTAAGACAAGGACGTTTTAAGGTTTTAGAGCATTTTTTTCATTAAATTATAATTAAATTTATTTATTTGACTGCTGATCCGAGAGTTGTGGGTTCGATCCTCACCCAGGGCAAGCATTTGTGTGATGAACAGATTTGTTTGCTCTGTGTCTGGGTGTTAAATATCTATATGTCGGAGGGGGGGGTGGTTAGGTTATGGATGGCCTCGTGGTTCACGTCCTTAACTATTTCGGTATTGGGCGTCAAAATAACAATGCAGCTATATCACAGAGGTCCTTCTTCATTAATCTTGATCATTCGGTAAACTAAATTGTACAAGATGCCTTGGATAACAATGGATGCAAACGCGGTGATCACAGCGATGGCGTGACACGTCCGTTTTGCTCACAGATCACCACTACTTCTGTTCTGCTCGACGCTCCGTCGAAAAGTGTCTGCCTCGAGACTGACGTCCAGCTAATATGGCTTCTCCACAGATCTAATAAATTCTCAACTCAGTGTCGATCACATCACAAACAGCCTTTCGTTAATACGTCATCTTTGCTACCACAAACGATCGTCTCACGCACGAGTACAAGCGATCGTCACGCCACCACCGGTTTCACCCAGGTACTAATACCTGACGTTTGATCCAAACAAAGTGTAACTATGTAAACTTATCTCGAGCTGGTATTGGTCGCGTTTTCAACGACACTCCGATACGGCCATCCTGCGAGTCACACGTCCTCGGGTGACTAACCTGAAAAAGAAAAGGGTAGCCAGTAGATTCCATTTCGTTCGGCCAATCCTGACCTTCATTAGGAAGGTCCACAGCTCAAGGAATAAAAGCAACGCTAATAATGTGAAGCTTTAATTCAAGACTACAATCATGGTGACAACACATTTTAACAGCCTCAAAAAACCAAAATAATTTCACTCTCGTAAACTAAATAAACCTCAGCATTAGCATCGTAACTCAAACAATCTCAAATCAGTTTAGGTCTCCAAGGTAACTCACAGCTGCAAGGCTTGAAACCTTACAACCATTTACAACTTTTAGGGGCACATAGAACGGAACATAATCATCATCGCAAATCACAAGCGACGGAACACCAGAACTGAACATCACCACATCCAGGTGGCGGGACACCACAAAGAATCATCATCACTAACGCCAAGCGACGGAATACCAATCAGTCATCATCACCAGTCCAGGTGACGGAACACCATCACCACCAATCTAGGCAGTGGAACACCATCATCACCAATCTAGGCAATGGAACACCATCATCACCAATCTAGGCAATGGAACACCATCATCACCAATCTAGGTAATGGAACACCATCATCACCAATCTAGGCAATGGAACACCATCATCACCAATCTAGGCAATGGAACACCATCATCACCAATCTAGGCAATGGAACACCATCATCACCAATCTAGGCAATGGAACACCATCATCACCAATCTAGGCAATGGAACACCATCATCGCCAGTACAGGCGATGGAATACCATCAACAGTTTCAGCCAGTAAACGGGACACTTTCTTTACAAAAACACGAATGTACCTGCTACACATTATGACAGAACGAGTCTGACAAAACAAGCAGCAGCCAATTCATGCAAACATATAGCGCCATTCAGCACTCTTCATTTACCGCTGAAACATGTTGGAATACTTCAGTACTACACACAAAATAAACGATAAAGAAAAAAATTACAACTGTACACAATTGATTGAGTTACGATCTGACAATACAATTAACATTGAGAGGTAGACGCCTCTGCACCAGATTCATCTTCAACATCCGGAGGCAAATAACCTTCGGACATACTACGTAAACGGTCATGGGCATACTTGTAACTTCGTCTCAAATTCAAAGCTTGTAATTTGTATCTGTCACCTTCTAAGACCTCTACGACCCTGAACGGCCCTCGGTATTTGGGATCTAACTTGGTTTGGTTACGCTCCTTATTTTGTATCACCACAACAGTCACCCATCTTGGCAACTCTGGGCCACCTCCATCCGGTGCCCAAACAAACAACAGTCACCCTACCTGGCGACTCTTGGACCACCTCCCTCCGGCGGTGTCCAACCACATTATCGCATTTATCCAGCGATCTCGAACTTCACTTAATTTTGGTAATTGCCAACATCACCTCCCCGGTGATACGCATGCAAGCCAAACGCACGCCACACACAATTGTGGCCGCACAGCAACGAGAAAATCAACTCGGTGTTTTACGCCTACGTCTACGAATGGCTGAGACTATTGGCGTTCTGTTGCGAAACATGATGTACGTCTAAGGTTCAAAATACAAACTAGTGAACGTTAAAATCACGGTCAAGTACAAAAGTCCTTAATCTGGTTAAATTAAGGTTCAGTCTTTTTTTCAATCATTAATTCTGTCCAATTCAATAATACTGTTACTATCGGGCATTTAACGTAGTCTGTCGTAAGCGTATTTGTAGGTCCTGTTAGAACTTAACGCTTTAAGGACATAACGGTCTCCTTCCAGCACCTCAATAACTCTGACGGTATTTGATATCTAAAGTGGTAGGTAACGCTTCTCCATTTGTAACAACACAAAGTTAGGTAACTTGTGAAACTAAGCTTTGTTCTAGAAATCAGCCAGTGGCGCAATACACAACCCATCTCTTCCCAAGGGTTTCACAAGAAGTGACTAAGGGACTAAAAATTTGAGGACAAGCAACATCGTCCTTCACGCTCATACTGTACCGCCAAACAGCCCGCCAAGCGTAGCGTTTTTTTTTACAATTGGTAAAACCGCTCCAACATGGGGGAGGCCCATGTCTATTATCACATCAGCAGCAAGCTGATTAACAACTCCTGTAATAGGATGCGTTACTCTCCGTATTATCACTAGTATGTTGTCGTGCTTCACACTAATTAGTAATCTGTGGCTTCACTTAGATAAAATTACAGCCTGTGTGTGTAATCGACAAACATGACATTTAGAGGTTAGGCTACTTTACTCGTACCTAGAAGCAACTCCAGGAGGCTGTACTTCGTAACTCGGTTAACCCAACAGTTTGGTTGCTGCCAAATGATCATCATGGAAGGACTTGTAACATTGAAATCTCATTACTATACTCGAAGGAAGTGAGCATATTTTAAAGGACACTTAACTAAGAGTACCAACGTTTAAACGTACTAAGATTCACCTGACCGTTGCCACGCACCTAAAGCGTTTATAAACGTGAGTTAAAACACAAGAGGGCATTACGTAGATCGAATGACACATGGATGTATTCGAACAGACACTCCGAAATTACAAAATCAATCATTTCGATTTAATAGGGATAGAATG
The DNA here is from genome assembly GCA_947284805.1 of Coleophora flavipennella. Taxonomy (NCBI): domain Eukaryota; kingdom Metazoa; phylum Arthropoda; class Insecta; order Lepidoptera; family Coleophoridae; genus Coleophora; species Coleophora flavipennella. The sequence goes on from OX369257.1 coordinate 19,199,004, forward strand.
CACCTGATGTAACCCCTGGATATGCCTGACGGTGGTGAAATAGTGACCACCTATGAAGTCAATCGTTGTAGTTAACTATCGGAGGAAGCGATTACCGTTCAGGCATGATGTTGTAATTTAATTCACGGTTATCAAAACACTTGCGTTCTATGCCATTCTTTTTCTTACCAGCATGATAAGGCCATCAAAATGGGAAAACTTCAGGGCTTATGACATTCGCAGCCTCCAGTCCATGAATCCTGCATCATCACATCAGCCGAAAGACGTCCACTGCTAAAAAAGCTATTAAAAATAGACAACTTTGGCCTATGATCATTGAGGATATCAGTCCCAATACTACAAAAGCTAATAAGGGTTTTACTCCATGTAAAGATGTCGGTCTCAATATTATGAAACCATAAAGGGCTTTTAATACTTTCAATCCTGGTTTAGGTTTGTATAACCGAAACTCTAGTTAGCTAAATGAATCGTCATATTTACAAAGAGTCCTCTTTTTAAATCTTCCGTTCAATCACGACGTTGTGTCACAAGTGTCGTGATTTATTGTTTAAGTTGAAAAATCAAATTTTATATTGGCAACACTGCTCACTATTGTCGGCCGTCACGCGCTGGTGATCAGCTCAGCTCTGGGTAGGAGTGGGATCTTCCCCACCCCTACCTCTCTCAAGGTTTGCTGCTCACGGACTGAGCGGTTGGTATTCAGTCTACGATGAGATCAGTCGACGGAAGTTTCAATATTTGTGCTTGGATATTGTAAATGAATACAGATTTATACAAGTAAAAGTCTACTGAGTTTTTGTTCGTAAAAACTCAGAAGCGGGACACTACCCTCAGCCCATAAAGGTATGTAACTTTTTAAACTGTACAAAAGATATGAGTGCACGTGTTTTATTAAGTAGTTATTTTGTCATACCTTCTGCCTTAAAATCATAAAATCTTTAGTGTTACGTTTTGAATAACTACGAATATCGGATTAGCGTTGGCCAAGGCTACTCTTTTGTAACGTTTTTCCGGTAAGTTTTTGCAATTTTGATCGTAACGACCATTGTCTTACGATGATATATTGCATAAATTTATTTTAGTTATTCGAATTCAAACATAGAAACGGGTAATTGTTCGTCATAATCGGATCAGCGTTGATCATGGCTACTCTATTGACTACGTTGTTCCGGTAGGTTTGTGTAAATATCATTGCAAGGACCATTGTTCTTCAATAATATCTTGCACAAACTTCGAATGGCGGCTAATAACCTACTTATTTAAAATTGCTATTTGCCGGACTATCGTTGCGCAAGGCTACTCTTTGACAACTTTAGTCTGGAAAACGATGTAAATGTTATTGTAAGGGCCACTGTTCTTCAATAGCATCTTGCATTGCTGTTAATTTGAGAAAAGCACATTGTTTGAAATTTTAAACTGAGGGTATGACAAATAATTAAGACATTGTGACATTAAAATGATGGTTATTTTCAAAGTTAGTTTATTTATAACTAGGCATGGCATAGACGAGTTCAATGAGCAGGTGTGTCATACATATTGGACCTAGTAAGTCCTCATATTGACCAGGTGTGTCATACGAGTACATATCGGACCAGGTGAGTCCTCATATAACTAAACAGCCCATAGATACAGTCTAGTTGATGTCACAATGACTAGGTATGTCACTGAGACGGGCCAAATGTGCCCATGTATAAGGCCATGTATGCCAAACCCAAGACTTCGTCAAAGGTGGGCAGTTCCTATTTTATTTATAGCTGGAAGTTGGAATTAAGTAATGTGCAATAATCCTGTTATACAATTATCGCGTTTTAGTTTAATTTTTAATAAGTTTCATCTTGTGACAGGACCAGTCGAAAGATAATAAAATGAAGTATAAAAAGTAACTATTTAGTAATCTGTGGTATAAATAAGAATAGTAAGATACCTAATAAAATTAATGGGCTCAAAATATACCTTAGAAGTGGAAAGTCAGTCTCTTAAAATTCTTGAAACTATTGTAAATACCTGTATCGGAGAAAACAATGATTTGCCTCACGACAGATTGGAGGTGGGAAGTGAAGTGATATTTGCTCGCCAACGTGGACACCAAAAATAAATTATATTTCTTTACAACTAGCTATTTCTTAGGATAGGTTAAAACTGTTTTGATAAAACGATGTCAAAAAAAATAATTAACAAACATCACTGTTCTTCGAAATTATTTTGCATTGGTTAAAAAGGAAAGGTATAACCCGTTGGTTTAATAAACCGTCATTTGTGGACTACGAGTATATCATTGAAGAAACTCTTTTAGAATGTCATTCTGGTCGGAAAGTTTAATTCCAGTACCACACTGCAATATAAAAAAAATAGTAAATAATCATTACTATTACTTATTATTATTTTATTAAATTATACTCGGAAGGTATGTCAGACTTGTTGGTGTGGTTGTAAACTCTTATTACAATACAAGAACAACAAAATATAAATTTGTACGAAAGCAGACTTATCCGAAAAGGGGATCAGTCTGTTCCATATTATTGAAAGACTTGATATTTTATGTACTATAATATACTTGCGATTTGATTAGTGCTGTTATCGATTTATTATGTTTATTTATTTATCGAAGCTAGGGTATTACTACCTAGTCGTGACGTACCCACGTTGTACGTGGTGGGCCAAGTGCGCCTATATAAGATATGTAGGTACCTATCAAGTGGCTAGATGTGTCACTTTAGGCCAAGTGTGCCTAAGTAGATATGTGGCTAAGTATGCCACCTTGGGCCAAGTGTGCCTATATAGCAACTAGTGGCTAAGTATGTCACTGTGGGCCAAGTGTGTCTATGAATTTCGGGCCAAGTGAGCCTCTGTAGGATATGCTTCAACTGGCTAGATATGTCACTTCTAACTCGGTACGCCTACGGATTTGTTTTAAAGGCTTAGTATTTCAAAACTCAAGGCCAAGCGTGTCCAAAACGAACAGATTAACAATCATGATTCTAGTAACCCCTGGTTATAAATGATTATTTTAGAGCATACGTGAAAATACCGTCATTATTGAGAAAGATAAGAAAATACGCAAAGCGAAACCCATTATATCCTGGTTAGTTGAATCGGAATCTGAATAATAAAATACTTACTATTTTGAAAATAGAACAAAACTTGACATTACGTTGTCAACCGTACACTATTACTGCTTAGTAGTTACAGACAACGTCCAATATAGGCAGTATATATAGCATATCTCTGAATATAGGCTGGTCTTTGTTTTCCTTAAAAATGCAGTCAGATTTCCGATATCTTTAACTGTTTTCGGAGGTAATTGCGGTTTTTCAGTTTTTTATTATTCTAATTTATTTGTTTGTTTGTTTGATTGAAGCACCATACCTATATTATGCCTCGGCAGAAATGGCAACATACCTGCAATTGCCACATTTCTTACTTGTGTAATAATATAACAAGCGTCTAATGCTTTTTTTTAATCTCTCCGAGGTAATGGAGGATCTTGATAAGCAAGGACGAGGGCGAACTCAACAGCGGAGGCGGCGGAGGCCTCCATCGCCGTCACCAACGTTACGACAAAATATCTAGATACCGTCAAAGCTCTCAGATTCTCCGATGACTTTTTGGATGGTTGAAGAGGCCGGTCACAGTACATCAGCCACGTCAACACCTCATTGATTTTCGGACGTCAGTAAAGAAATTGGCAGTGGAGTTTCTGCCTACGACGAAGTATTGTGAATTTTGTCCCCTTCTCCTCAAATGAAAAATTTGTTTCAAATTATATTATGCTGGAGAGGAGCCTTGATTGAACTGTTGCAAATGTTCGAAAGAAGTTTGCCAAATCAGTTCAGCTGTTTTCGGGTGATGCGTTTACCGAGGGACAGCACTTAATTTTTATTTAAATAATAGATGTAAGAAGTCACTTTCACAGAAAATAAATATAATTTATATTTAGAATGTAAATTCCTCATAATTTAGTTTGTTTTCCTAAAATATTAACTATTATTTCTTAAAAATATTCAAATTTCTAGTATGTAAATACACTCTTACCTCTGTATAGTTTGTGACTTCAACAATAATATTTTTTGTTCAGTAAGTAATATAGTCCTCAGTGTTTCAGCTTAATTATTAAAGTTAATTCGAAAACCTTGCTTTTGTAGCACTAATATAGATTGAATGTTTACAGAACTTTCCCAAAATATTATACTGTATGTTAGTCAACAGAGGGTAAACATAACAAAAAAAGATTTATTTTACACGAGGTCCACATAAGTCACAGTAATTTAGTAAAATCGACAACTTTCATTTTGTTAACTTTTAAACATCACATTCCACGTGTGCATATAGTTATTAATTGACAATGATTTACATAATACACCCTCGAAAGCTTTGAACAAATCTAAGAAGAGTTTTATACATTTTTTTTTTGTTTTCCATATCCATCTAGGTCTGTTCTATTTTATCGCTTTCTCTATCTCTTATAGTGTGGTACAATTGGCCGTACTATCCAAGGGATAGACTCGCTAAGTTCGGTAAGACGACTCGTGTGTTGGGGCCATCAGTCTACAACAAGCTGCCGACTCATGTCACTGAAGCTCCCACACTGGCAAGCTTTAAAGCAAAGTTAAAGCGTTGGCTTGAGCACACGTTTTACAGTTTGAATAAATTCCTAAATTTAAAATAACATTATCTTTTGATAAGTAATTTTTATTTTATGATGACATATTATTATTATTTTGTATTGACTGACTGTTTTTACAATCCAGTATTTTAATTTAATGTTAACATCTAGTATTTTAATATTTTTATTTTGTATTTTAATGTATTTGGTTAAATCGAAATTGACGTGTAAACATTGTTTATCAATAAATGATTATGATTATGATAGACGCCGGTTGCCAGGTGTTGCACTAAAAATCACCCGCGGTTACTATAAAAAAAGTATAGCTGAAACTAAGCTTTTGTTTGTTTTAACTCATGACAATTAGACATTAGTTAAGGCCCTGACAATTTTGTAACTAGTTTAATTATTAGAATTTAATATGTTTTAAAAGTTGAGAAATCACATTAGTTATATATGAGTTTCTCAAGTATTTTAGAGAAATTTGGCAACAACGCTATTGGCGTTAGTACTTATACTTTGCTATTGGTCTTTAGTTGTTTTTGATCCTTTTTTATAAATAGCAAAAAAAATACGTTTATTAAAAGCATTAAGATCACACAAAATACAATTGGCATTGTTCCGTTTTTTATGAAGCGTGTAAATAAAATAAAAATCTCTTTGGTGACATGACGATGCTATACTGTAAAAAGTAATTTAATACCACAAATCAACAGAATTCATTCCATAATCGTCGTTAGTACTGTGACGGTTTTTCTCATAGTATTTAGGCCGGTGACGTCATCATTTTTATTCGAAAGATTATAAAAAAATGCCCAGTGATAAAAAAAATGTTTAAATAATAGTTGTATTAGTTTAACAATACCGGATTCCGGCAGCTGCTTCTTACTAGTCATCTGACTTCCTTTTTATCAACTGTCAAAAATGGGACTATTTCTAAAAATGTTTGAAATGTTAAGCTATGTCGTCATAATTTTTCATTACCATTGACTTACTATTTATGTGATTGTTATAAATAAGTAATAGAAAATGTTGTAAAAAGAATGAACAAGTTTTTCTGAAATTACAGAAAGACAGATACTTAGATATATTTTATCTCATAATTTATTTTTGATGCAGTCAAAGACCCAATTAGGATTAATATGGCCTATTTCTAAATCGTCCGGGAAAACATCTTATCAATACATAAGTTTTGGAAATAAACTAAACGTTCCGCTCTATATATTTTTACTTATTTTTATTAAGTTTACTGGTATCGTGTCGTGGCTTAAACTATTTTTTAATTCTTCAATCTTCTAACTGCTGTTTTAAATTCGGAAATTCTTTTTACATCAGCTTTAATTATTGGTCAGAATATGTCTATGACAAACTTACTTTGATTAATAGATTATGATATCTCAAGAAGCAGTCTTAGATTGTATTTCAATGACACTATAGAAAATTAATCTGAGATAGCCTTAAATTGTGAAGAACTGGAAGACTTGTTAAAAAAAAATAAGTTCCTGAAGGCCTGTGGAATGACAAAGACAATGTAGATTGTGGAGGTATACATTTTTATAAATCTAATTTTGTGTCTTAACCGAATGTCGTGATTTAATTAATGTAAATAAAAAAAATGTAAAAGTGTTGGTTCTCCTATGAGCTAAAGTTTAATAGATATATTTACCCCAATCAAAACTGTTTAATATGAGAATTTGTGAGATTCGGTGATTTTAATTTCAAATCATAATTGTTGTAAGAAATCTAAGAATTTATGAGATTGTAAAATATGACTTTCAATGAATGTTAGGATTGTTGACGAAGACCAACTGACTATTTTGTGAGCGTGCACCGGGGGTTGCACTGAAGCGGATGGCCGAATGTCGTGATTTATTGTTTAAGTTGAAAAATCAAATTTTATATTGGCAACACTGCTCACTATTGTCGGTCGTCACGCGCTGGTGATCAGCTCAGCTCTGGGTAGGAGTGGGATCTTCCCCACCCCTACCTCTCTCAAGGTTTGCTGCTCACGGACTGAGCGGTTGGTATTCAGTCTACGATGAGATCAGTCGACGGAAGTTTCAATATTTGTGCTTGGATATTGTAAATGAATACAGATTTATACAAGTAAAAGTCTACTGAGTTTTTGTTCGTAAAACAAGTAAAAATCCGAAAGCATGTGAAAGAGTACTTTCCACAAGGCATCATTTTAGCTGCTAATGCAATCACTACTAGAAGGGTAAGGGACTAACTACTCTATTCGCATCCTTACCGACAGTCAAGCTGTTTTGTTATTGACAGACTCGTTTAAGAATACCGTCAATCCTAGATTTAAAATATCTGAATCGATCATAATATCGTTCGTACTCGTCTGGCATAACAAGATATGACCATTCTGAACAATGCCCGTCAATATTACCCTCACTCGATATTTGTTCTGTACAGTAAACGTAAGCGATGCCTACAAAAGTCAATCGTGCGTTGGTATTGAACACACTCCCAAAAGTCTATACACGAAACTTTTTTTAACAAGAAACCACTCGGCACCACCACAGATTAGGTAATAGTACTCGTACTACGTATGCACTACTACCACTATCAAAACAAAAGGGGTACGACTCACCGGATTTTCGTAGCACCACGTATACCACGAACTTCGCAGACACCACTCGAGTTCATCTCTGCCGCTGCTAGCGCAGCCCACGCTGTCACCTCATTCCAATGGTCGTTCCGTAAGGGAGATGTCGACGTGTGCTGCGTGTGTGGTTCAGCGCGTTCCTTGCAGTCCCTGATCCGGCTAGTGGGACCAGTTTGTAGCAGATGCCTACCTGCCAATCTACCTGATGAGGTGGAAAAAAAATAACGAATGTGATGCCAGGGCATTATCTAAGCCCGCCTGGCTAGCTACCACCATCCTATCTAAGTTACTAATATATATATACTTTGTCTAAGTCTTGCCGCCAAACAGCTGTTAGCGCACGCAGATTAATAGTAGTATTCTGTGAACCTAAACTGACAATTCCTGTGCAGTAGCAATACAAAACACTATCAAAACAAAAGGGGTACGACTCACCGGATTTTCGTAGCACCACGTATACCACGAACTTCGCAGACACCACTCGAGTTCATCTCTGCCGCTGCTAGCGCAGCCCACGCTGTCACCTCATTCCAATGGTCGTTCCGTAAGGGAGATGTCGACAGTTGAGCGCCGTGAACGTGGATTAGCTTCAGGTATATTCCGGTTGAATGCTGGCAATATAATTGCAGCAGATGTATTCGATGGTGCTTGCATATCCTCAATCAATCGCAGTATGTTCTGGTTCTGTAGCACGAAGAATTGTTGCCAGTTGGTTTTTATTTCGCTGCTCCATTATCATTTTTCACATTTTCCCGTCGTCCACTAGTTGCGAGCGCTGGGAACAATCCCACTTCTGATGTCGGAGGGGGGGTGGTTAGGTTATGGATGGCCTCGTGGTTCACGTCCTTAACTATTTCGGTATTGGGCGTCAAAATAACAATGCAGCTATATCACAGAGGTCCTTCTTCATTAATCTTGATCATTCGGTAAACTAAATTGTACAGGATGCCTTGGATAACAATGGATGCAAACGCGGTGATCACAGCGATGGCGTGACACGTCCGTTTTGCTCACAGATCACCACTACTTCTGTTCTGCTCGACGCTCCGTCGAAAAGTGTCTGCCTCGAGACTGACGTCCAGCTAATATGGCTTCTCCACAGATCTAATAAATTCTCAACTCAGTGTCGATCACATCACAAACAGCCTTTCGTTAATACGTCATCTTTGCTACCACAAACGATCGTCTCACGCACGAGTACAAGCGATCGTCACGCCACCACCGGTTTCACCCAGGTACTAATACCTGACGTTTGATCCAAACAAAGTGTAACTATGTAAACTTATCTCGAGCTGGTATTGGTCGCGTTTTCAATGACACTCCGACATATATATGTTTGTATTTAAACGTATATAAGTATTTATATCAGTCTCTGGTTCCCATTACACAGGGAATCCTACTTTGGGGCCAGATGACCATGTGTGATTTGTCCCAGAATATTTATTTATTTATTTTTATTTATATACACTTTTTTTATTTCGACTTCACAAAGAAATTCACTCAAAAGTATGAAATAATATATTTATAAACGAATACACGAAATTATCCAACAATAACGAAATCAAAGGTAGGTACGAATCAAACTAGGGGCCTACAATTTTTTTTTGAGGTTGGTGCCAGCGCACAGCTATCCAATGTTTTAGATTCGATGGCTTTGCTGGCACCGACCTCAAAAAAGTTTTTTCATACTTTTGAGTGAATTTATTTTTGAAGTCGGTTTTTAGGTTTTTTAAACTTTTGTTTTTATTATAATATATATAATTGATTACAGGGTAACGCTCTGTCTAGGGAGTAATAGTTATTTAGGACACTAGGATGGTAAAAAGGTAAATAACAAACGAGTAACATTTGTAAGCCCGAGCCGCAGGCGAGGGTTTACCATCTTTACGAGTTTGTCATTTCCTTTTACACCCATGTATCATACGATATTTTTCAATACATGTTGTGAGAAAACAGGTACATACACGGGAACATACCTAGCAAGGTTTCGGCAATCAAAGTTAATTTTACGCGGCTTGTGGCTCATTTTAAATGTTCGGGGAGTAATCTCACTTTGTTTGTTGCTTTACATACAAATAAGTATATTTTTTATCTCGCGTATATAAACTACTCATAATATTATTCGTATTCACAACTAAAACAACTCAATTCAGTTTAACGAAAATTGCGCCATATTTAAATTACATAGGCACCGATACGCATGCGTAAGTTTTTTTTTTAATATTACCATAAATAGATTACAATAAGGCTTGGGATAACATTATTGTAGGCATTCAAACCTCATTGGAAAAGATGACCCATTCCTTGGTGTAACCTACGCGCTTCATTCATATTTTTTCTCCTTTCTTCACAAAGATATAACCCAAAGAGCATGTAATGTAATCAGCCAGCGTTATTGTACTAACCTTAAGGAGAAACAACCTATCTTTAGTAAAATTCTCCTTTCAAAAGTCTTAAAGAAGATTCTGTATCTTTGGTTTTTTTTTTGTTGTTTGCTAGAAATGTGTTGTTTCTCAGAGCTACAAATTAAAAAAGTAGCAAAGTAAATTTTGCGCACATTAAACCAGTAAAACTGTATTGAAAATAAAATAATCAAAGGCTTCAAAGGCTATGCTTTTGGGGTTCTTCCATTTTGTGCTGCGTGTGTGGTTCAGCGCGTTCCTTGCAGTCCCTGATCCGGCTAGTGGGACCAGTTTGTAGCAGATGCCTACCTGCCAATCTACCTGATGAGGTGGAAAAAAAATAACGAATGTGATGCCAGGGCATTATCTAAGCCCGCCTGGCTAGCTACCACCATCCTATCTAAGTTACTAATATATATATACTTTGTCTAAGTCTTGCCGCCAAACAGCTGTTAGCGCACGCAGATCAATAGTAGTATTCTGTGAACCTAAACTGACAATTCCTGTGCAGTAGCAATACCTATTTCATTCAACCAGAAACTGGCAACACCATACAACCTTCCGATTCGTTTTAACCTGTGATTGGTGGAACATAATCCAATCAGAGCAAAGCAATACTGGTGCCCGTTTGGGCGGTAAAACCAAGGTTTCGAGGAAATAACCAGCGGGAGCTCTGCCATTCTGCTACCACGAGTCTGACGAACAGTTGTGTACGGAGAACCAGCGTCTTTTAAGGTAAAAAGTACCTACTGTAACTGATAATTTGTAAAGTGTGGTTTAACGAGTGAATTAAATAATAATTTTCGTAAAAACATGAAGTTCTTCTTTCACATCAGTGTGTTGGATTGGCCTCGCTTCTAGACTGTTTCTAAAGCAAGTCACTAGGTTTTGCTTAGTATCCTATTATACTGTGGGGATAATGTAATGAGAGAAATAAAATAATGAAATAATGTAACACTCACTTGTATTCAGTAGTTCCTTCAATCACACACTTTAGATAGATAGATACTCAGGTAAACTTTCTGGCTCAACGTTCGAAGATAGACTGACTGCGCTCACGCCACCATTCTACAAGATAACTCGTCAGTTTCAAAAAATAAAAATGGCGTCTTCACGCGTCAGTTGATCTTCACGTTTAGGCCCATATATATTAACCTACCTTTTATTTTAGTATAGGGTTTTATTTTATTTTACATTCTTAAATATTGTTAGCTTTAATTACGATGATTAATTATTATATTACAATACATAATTAACAGTACAATAAAAATGGCGCCTTCCATGCTGACGCATGGGTCTTCAAGTCTAAGCCTGTTTATTAACATACTCTTTATTTTAGTGTAAGTTATTAGATTAAATTATATTCATTAATAATATTAGCTTTAATTATGGTGATTATATATTAAAATACAAAATATAGCTAACAGTCGGCCATCCGTCTAAATCGGACGACCTCGTTCGTTCACATTCATTGATGCAATGGTATTGAGAATTAGTATTAAAACTTACAGACAAGTACTTGTATTTTAAACATTTTAACTCACTATATTGCTTTCTAAACGAGATACAACAATATATCCTCATCGATTTTTACCATAAATCTATACTGTAACATATACTAAAATTAAATGTACTTACTAATAAATAAGATACTGACGTATATACTTAAATGTTTTCTAGCTATCAACGAAAATATACACCGGGAAAAAAAAACAAATAAATCAAATTTATTTGTAATGGACACTACAATATTCAATTAAATTTCATTTTAGAAATACAATTTAAAATTTTGGCAACAGGCCCCATTTGTCCTAAATGCCAGTATCCAATCTTGGCAACAGGCCCCATCCGTCCTGAATACCACAATATAATTCTGGCAACAAGGCCCCATTCGTCCTGAATACCACAACATAAATTTGGCAACAGGTCCCATTCGTCCTAAATACCAGTATCTAATTTTGGCAACAGGCCCCATTCGTCCTGAATACCTCATTATAACACTTTTTGTTTCACAATACAATTTAATACTATTTACCTCTTACATTTACAGGACTTGCTCTATTTTATTATTTTACCCTCCAAATTTTGCGTTGCATCTGAATCAGTTATAAAAAATCATTCTACTATAATTATGTATGTACTAGCACATAAATAATTCTACAATACGAACTCATTCAAACTAATATTTTCTCATATTAAACCCAAAATTAAAATTAATTTAAAAATTTAATAAAGGAATTACTTTTAATTGCTCATCGGACAAGTAATCACCTATAATTTATTAATTATGACGATCATATCAAAGTTGCCGATTGGAATTAAATTTATTAATTATTAATTTATTATTTTTATTAACTTATTCATTTTTACATTTTTATTATTATTATTAATATTATATTTTTTTATTATTATTATTTTCTTTATTGTTTACTTATTCAGTGTCTTCGTTAGAGGAAGCACTGACATGGGGTCTTTTGAAGTTTAACCATGGTTTAATCTTGTCGACCGCTACAACGGAAGAATAACTTCTGTTATTTTTCCGCGTGAGTGGAGTGTTTTCAATTTGGAACCGATCAAAGTCGTAAATCTTAGTGATGCGGTACGGACCTTGATACTTCGGCACAAGTTTCTTACTCTGCCCTGTAGCAGGGACTTGACGCTCCACCGAAACCAGATCACCTACCTTAAATTTAGGAGGATCGCATCGCCGCCTATCATAAATTCTCTTTTGGTACTCTTGCGTCAACTTAATGTGGGCATTGACCCCATCTCTAATTTGAACAATATCCTCAGAAGGACATGCTACATCATCTCTTAAGTCGGACACAATCTTTGATTCTGTAGGGCCAGTGGGTCTTATTCCAAAGAGAGCCTCAGATGGAGTGCGATTAATGCCCTTATTAAGGGTATTATTCATTCCCCACTGGACCTCGGGCAGGTAGTCGTCCCATTTAGAATCTGATGTACCAGTACACTTGGCCGTCAGCGCATCGATTACAGTTCTATTATAACGTTCTACCTGCCCGTTAGCTCTCGGTGAGGCTACAGCATTAAGTATATGCTTGATACCTCTTTCAGTTGTGAACCTTTTGAATGTATCACTTGTAAAGGACGTACCACGATCGGAAATAATCCTTCTCGGGGTACCAAAATTACCGAAATACTCTCTCAAGACCTTGACAGTAGTATTTGTCTTGGTGTTTCTTACAGCTTTAAGGTAAATGTAGCGTGTGTAAGCGTCCACGATTACCAGTATGTGAACATTACCTTTTCCGCTTTTAATGAAAGGCCCTACGTGGTCCACATGTACTGTATCGAACGGGACGTCAACCTTCTCAATTGGGTGTAAGAAACCGGGCTTCTTTCCACCAGGTGTCTTGGAATATCCGCACTCGAGGCAAGATTCTACGTACTTTCTTACGAATGTGCGCATCTTGCGGAACCAAAATGTCGCCTTAATTTTCTCCAATGTTTTGTCAACCGAAAAGTGTCCGATGTCGTCGTGATTTTGTTTCACGATTTGCCAACGTACACCCTTCGGTACTACCCATCTCTCACCTTCGGGAGTGATTCGGAACAACTTGTTGTTTTTTAATTTATAGTTCGTCTTGATATCTACAATGCTGTCAAAATTTGGGTCTTTTAGGATGCCAACGATCCTTTGAATTTCAGAGTCTGCGTTTTGTACGGTGACTAACCAGTTTGTCTCATTTACAGCTAATACGTCGCATTGTTGCGCGTTGTTGGGCGCAGGATTGCGGCTTAGAGCATCGACATGGGCCATGCATTTTCCAGCCCTATATTCTATCTGAAAATCGTATTCCTGCATCTGCTCCCACCAGCGCGCAACGCGGGGGATCATATCCCGTTTTTCGAAAGTGGCACGCAAGGAATTACAGTCAGTTACAATCTTAAATGTTATACCTATAAGATAAACTCGAAATTTTTGGAGTGACAGTACGACGGCCAAGGTTTCTAGATCATAGGCGGAGTAATTTTGTTCCTCGGGTGACGTCTGTTTGCTAAAATATGCCACGGGCCTAAGCAGATTGCTATTATTACGCTGCATTAAAATACCGGCAACCCCTATCTTGCACGCGTCTGTGTGTAATTCAGTACTAGCCTTATAATCATACAGCGCCAGAACGGGTTTCTCTACTAATTTATTTTGCAAAGCCTTGAAAGCCGTTTCCTGTTCTGAACCCCAAATCCACTTAAAGTCCTTCTTCAAGAGTCGAGTCAATGGTTTGGCTATTATGGAAAACCCCGGCACAAATCGTCGGAAGAAACTAGCCAGCCCCAGAAACTGCCTTATATTGTGCTGATTTTCAGGGACTGGAAAATTCTTTACTGCATCTATTTTCTTAGAGCCTGGTCTAATACCGTCAGCTGTAACCTCAAATCCCAGATACTCCACAGACTGACTAAAGAAGAAACATTTTGGTAATTTTAAAGTCAATCCGGCTTCCAAAAATAATTTTAACACAGACTCTAATCTTTCCATACCTTCCGATACGCTTTGTGATGGGATAATCACGTCATCTAAATATGCCATTGCCTCCTTATGTCTAGTTGGACCTAGCACCTGGTTCATTATTCTCTGGAACGTGGCCGGGGCATTTGCGAGACCAAAGGGCATCCTGTTGAATTCAAAGTGGCCCTCTGGTGTCACAAATGCTGTTTTACACTTATCACTTTCACGAATTGGTATTTGGTAATACCCAGCGGCCAAGTCTAGCGTTGTATAATATTTATTACCCGATAGAACATCTAATTGGTCGTCAATTAGGGGTATAGGGTAGCTTTCTCTTATCGTACGTTTGTTTAATGCCCTATAATCTATACAGAGTCGAAATTCCCCCGTTTTCTTTCTAACGAGGACTACCGGGCTTGCGTACGCGGAGGTGGATGGGCGTATTATGTCATGTTCCAAAAGTTCGTCTACCATTTCTCTAACTACTTCTTTTTCTTTGAAAGACAATCTGTATGGCCTATATACCACCGGATGATTGTCATTTAGATCAATCGTCATCTCTCCCAAAGTAGTCCTACCTAATTCATGTAAGCTAAATGCAAAACACTTTCTATATCTATTCAATAGCTCCAATAGTATCTTTCTATCTTGTGAAGTCAAACCGCTCCCAAAGTTAACGTTAGATTCAGTGATAGGTTCTGGTTGTTCCTTACTGATCGTAGAAACACAAAATGTTTGGTCTGCGTCTTCTCCACAAGCTACGTGCGCACGAGCGAGGAGATAATCCTTATTTATCTTTAATTTTCCATTGCCTAAAACATTGACAACGATCTCCCCCCTTCCACCTTCGTGGATAGAAAACAAACCCGAAGGAACTGAAAATCTTACACCATTTGAAAATCGTAAGCCCCCTTGAACGAATAATTCACCCTCGAAACACGGATCTGTATATACCTCTAAGACATCTACCCCCGAGACTTCAACCTCACTCTTGCAAAACAACTTAATTTTGAAGTTATGTCCTTCACTATCTAATTCATCACTACAATACTTCACTATCAGTTTATCTTTAGTTTTACAGATAACAACGTGTGGTTGCTCGGTAAAACTTTGCCCTATCATCATGGGTACAGGCATCACATCATCTGGTACTACCATTAAATCTAGGTTAGCAATAACTCCGTCTATTTCGATATTCACATTTAATCTACCTACTACCTGAACCACTGAATTACCGAATCCTCTTAAAGTAGGTAGGGCGTTAGTCTCATAATGTGAATTAATCCGTTTAAGAATCGACAAGCCTATCATTGAACATTCGCTTCCCAGATCAATAAACGCTTCGATTGGTACGTTGTTAACCTTAACAGTCTTAAAATATTTCTTTCCATGTTTTTCGTTTGTTACGCACATTACAGTCTTATCAGACGACACAACCTTTGAATAGCATTGTTCAACCTCGTGTCCTAACTTTGAACATTTGCTACACTTCTTTATGGGTTGTTTGCAATCGGAGACCGTGTGACCTTCCTGTTTACAGTTAAAACATCTAATAACTCTGACGGTTTGTTTTATCGAAATATTTTTACCATTTTGATTTCTTTGTATCCTACGATCAAGTATTGGTTTAGAGTTACGACAGTTTTTAAAGTAAACTAAAAGCTTATTAGGGTCATCATATTGGACGGCTTCAGCACCCAACCTAACAGACCGGTCGTCAATGCCATGTAAGATACATTCTACTGCCCTTTGGCCTGTGAAACCGCACCTATTGATCAATACTAATTTGTCATAGTAATATTCTTCCAGGGAATCTCCGAAACGTGCACGCTTTCCCAACATATCACTTAACATCTGGCCGTAATTTTCATCAGATGGGAACGCAGCTAATAGCTTGGATTGCCACTCCTCCCATGAAAATAGGACCGACGATAGACCCTCATACCATCTCTGGGCCCCACCGCGTAACTTAGGTAGAGCAAAATGGGTGGTTTGTCTCTCGGACCACCCATATATATATGCACATTCGTTAACCTTATGAATCCACATAGTCATCGTCTGTCCTTTTTTCGAGGGGTCAAATTCAGGTACGTTATTTTGCATATTCCCTAGTTTATCCATAGAATCATTCCGACTTACTGATTTAAGAGCTTCTAACAGAAGATTGAAATTATCAACATTTGATTGCGACTGAGTATTACTAGAACTAGGTTGTGGTACATCTGTCATCTTACTGGACTGCTTAGATCCTTCAGGCTCGAACCTATTTTTCGGTGGAGACCGCATCTCATTCCGATCACAAGATTTCGGACTTTTAGTGATTTTTGATCGGCTGCGCATCCTACCAACCGAAGGGTCACGTGATCGCTGATGGCCGTCACGACCATCAGAGATACGTGACAAACGATTATTTGAACGGCGACGTCTGCTTCTTTGTGTACGAGAACGAGTAATTTCCACACCTGCATCTGTCTTCACACGGCTGCGTGGTCGGCGCACCTCACAACTCGGCGACCGCTCTCTCGCTGCACGTTGGTGCAGGCGGTGACGACGCGGGGCAGTTGGGAAGACCGGGGATCTGCTGCGTGCATGTCGACCCGTCGAACCACGTGACTGCCGCCGTGAATGGCTCCGGGAACGACGATCGTTCTCGACCCCAGCTTCATCCCGCGTTGGGCGAGAAGGGGTGTACACGTCGCGACCTCGTTCATCGGTATTCACTGAAACACAACAGGTGATGAGAGTAGCTGTGTGTTCACAAAAGTCACAAAAGTTACAACTATTGCGGCAGAAACCTTTCGTATAGGTACTGAGATGTTCTGAAAATATGTGAAAAGGAAGTAATATTTGATTATAAATGAAGACATTGCTAAATCACTTAAATATTATACTAGCTTGGTCATTTACTTCGAAGATTAAACCGTTGAAATTAAACAAATTATGGACAAACAGGAAACATTGATTATCTTGGAAACGGCTAATCGGAGGACGAAACTGATGAAATTTTGGCCCCCTTTTGTAGACCCTGCTGCTTTATTTTTATAAACTTGTTCCTTGATTATTTTTTTTTAAATAATTGATTAATTTTAATTTATTTATATTCTCTTTTTTTGTTAATACAACGTGGCTGCTTGGTGCCGCGAGAAACTGGCAGCGGTGGCGTCTTCTCTTGCGGCGGCGGTGGTCACGCTGTGTAACGCTTAAGCCTGGAGCACGTGTCGTTGCCACGTGCTAGCGTTAAAGTGCTACGTGGCTATCTAAGGCTTGTAACTATAGCAGTTAAAATCAATCAATTTAAATCAGGCGGTCGCGGATTCGATTTCCAGCAGGATTCAACGGTGAGTCTCGATTCTTGGCTGGGAAATAGTAACTTCCAAACCCGCCTGATCAGCCTCCGCCATGCCGCCGAAGTCACGCCGCCAAACATCAAGCATTGATCTATTTCGGCATAAAATCAGGGTGGCTAGTAGCCCAAAGGGGCTTATTAGCGCAATATCCTTAGATTTGTCTTGCTAAGCCCGCCCCATCATTCGTTCGGCATCATTGCCACCCACCATCAGACGGGGTGATATCCAGGGCTTACCAATTGTGTGGTGACGTGTTAATATTATCCAAGTGCCTACCACGTGGCAGCATAGATTGTTTTGATAAAAGAAAAAAAAAAAACGATTACTCACTAGTAGTGAACATGATTTTGGGGCGTCTTGAAAGCTATGGGGAATATGGGGAAAAAAAAACAAGTTTCTCATCCCGCTTCTGAAATGTTGGATTGGCCTCGCTTCTAGACTGTTTCTAAAGCAAGTCACTAGGTTTTGCTTAGTATCCTATTATACTGTGGGGATAATGTAATGAGAGAAATAAAATAATGAAATAATGTAACACTCACTTGTATTCAGTAGTTCCTTCAATCACACACTTTAGATAGATAGATACTCAGGTAAACTTTCTGGCTCAACGTTCGAAGATAGACTGACTGCGCTCACGCCACCATTCTACAAGATAACTCGTCAGTTTCAAAAAATAAAAATGGCGTCTTCACGCGTCAGTTGATCTTCACGTTTAGGCCCATATATATTAACCTACCTTTTATTTTAGTATAGGGTTTTATTTTATTTTACATTCTTAAATATTGTTAGCTTTAATTACGATGATTAATTATTATATTACAATACATAATTAACAGTACAATAAAAATGGCGCCTTCCATGCTGACGCATGGGTCTTCAAGTCTAAGCCTGTTTATTAACATACTCTTTATTTTAGTGTAAGTTATTAGATTAAATTATATTCATTAATAATATTAGCTTTAATTATGGTGATTATATATTAAAATACAAAATATAGCTAACAAGTGTTAACAACATTGATGTGTTCCGGTTTGAAGATTAGATAGCCAATTCTCCATTGCGTTGGGAAATCTTGGCAAGCCCGCTTCCATCTTCGGCATCATCGTCACTTACCATCAGGTGAAATGATGCCAAGGGCTTACCAATTGTAACAAATAAAAAATTGTACGGCGCGGTGAGTTACTGGTGTTCCAAGCCACGACTGATCAATTCTTGTTTGTAAGATGCGGTGCAGGCACAGAGTTTGGAGGGGTCTGCGCGAGAGAGGCGGGGTAAAAAAAGGGTAACTGCCCCTCGTAATAATTGAAAACGCTAAACACGTTAAAAAACCGACTTCCATCGCAACAACTTAGTACATTTTTGCATTATTATTTTTGGTTTTTGTTAATTTTACACTAAAGTACTAAACCGATTTTGATTATATGTATATGGGATCACACGGGAAGCACTAGCTTTCAAATAAAAAAGAATCATAAAAATCGGTTCACCCAGTCAAAAGTTCTGAGGTAACACACATGACAAAAACATACAGACGAATTGAGAACCTTCTCCATTTTGGAAGTCGCTTAAAAAGCCACTTCGCTTTCTTCGCTATTTTAATTCTTTTTCTTTTTCAGGTTTAACGTGGCTGTCTTTAACTTTGAAATGATTGCATCCCATTATACCTCATTGAACATCTCAAGACTGTTCATTACTCTTAATAAAAAGAAAAAATGTGTTAGCACAAATAAGCTAACATTAAGTTTCAGATTTGTAGCAAAAAATGTGACAAGTCATCAAATCTACATATTTTATTAGTCTCCGTCTCCAAGTTCGACCCTCGCCTCGCCATTTGCGACTCGACTAGTAATGTGACAATAATATTGAAAAATATCGATATGCGAAAATCAGTTAGATTATTGTAAGTGGCTTAAGTTCTCTTAACCGCAGCTTTAGGACGCCAGGATGCTAACGTTTATACATAGGTAGTAAAGTTATTTACAAATATCGTTTTCAAGTAAGAATTATTTTGACAACTGAGACGTGGTGCCGATAGATGTTAAGGAGATACTTAGAAATTAAAAAAAAATCAAAATATTTTATTGCATCAAAAACAAACTTTTAGCTAATACACATTAAGTATCCCTGGTCCCTGTGTTGAGGGTAACCAGTCTCTTCCCTAATTTAAGATTTACACAGAAAGTTACAATGATTTTAATCTTATCTAATAAACAATAATAAAATGTGGGTAGAACGTATTTAATTAGTTAGTGCCCAGTCTACGTGATATTGAGGCACGGCATAATTTAATAACAAAAAGGCTTGCTGTATATAAATCTAGTCAACAAATAGTGAAAACCTAGAAAACAGCGCTGAAAGTAATCTGGTTTATTTTAATACTAGCTTTTGTCCGCGGTTCCGCCCGCGTGGTAATAAGCTTTCTAGTAGTTCCATAATTTTTTCTTGTAATCATTGTAGTAGGTACTTAGTTCACTTAAGTATCACAAGTTTCCTAACTAAATTTTGCAGGACTCATTTTCTCTCAAATTATTCATATTCTGGGCATCCCTCGTGCACTTTTTATGTAAATCGTAAATGATAGCCATCTGTATATTTAAACATGTCACATATTTTATCAATTTTCATTAAAAAAATCCAAATTATTTTTATACGCCACACCAACTCATGACAAAACAGTTACTTAAGTCAAGGGCCACCATGACTTGGCTTTGACTTTCGACCGCCTCAAGTACTGCCTTGAGACCTCAATTTCGATTATAAAACAGCGAGCTCCTCAACTCAGTCGCGGATCAGGCAAGAATGCAGGTAGGGTTGAATCACACCGGCGGTATTGGTCACGAAATGTTTGTTAGTTATTTACTGAATGCAACAGTGTGAATACTAAACTCTTTTTTTTTCATACTTTTCATAAGTTGTAAACAAACACCGCTCGAACAAAAAACACCACTTTCCGAATACACCATACACATTATGAGACTAAAAAACATTGTAAATGGTAACTGCGACGTAGACGTATGAATTAACACTGAAAACTGCTATTATTTTGTACATCTTTAAACACTTTTTCTATAAAATTGCGAAATTGATAAAGGATTTTGTCACAGATTAAAAATTGACATGATAGTTTTGTTGCTTTGGTGTAGATATGGGACGAAGTGAATGACTGAATGAATGATTTTGAACTGTTGTTGCGAGATAAAAATTGGGTCATCTTTGATAATTTTTGGCTCAACTGTACAATAGGGTACATCGATTTTTGGAAGTCCGCGATTTTTTTTGTAAGAATAAGCTTTAGCTGAACATCCATACCAAATTTCAAGATTAGGAATTTTTAGGTACTCTTTGGTCTTTGTTTTGTGAGTTTATGTAGGACCAAAGATGACTTATTACTGATTGTATAATTTGAATCCAAAAATTCATAATATGGGGTCCACGAAGCGGGAAAAGCACGCGGGGCCAACTTGAGGGCGGGCAAACTTGGGGGTGACAAATCGCTACCGCTTATTAAAAAAAGGTCATCTACTTCTATGACGCCGAAAATCGCTGCCGCTTAATAAAAAAAAAGGTCATCCTCGGGATCCGAGGGGGATGTGGGAGTATCAGGGCGGGGAAAGCACGCAGGGCCCGGACCCCTAACGGGGGCGTAGCCCCCGCCACCCATTTAAAACCCCCAACAAACCTTCGGGATCCGAAGGGGATGTGGGAGTATCAGGGCGGGGAAAGCACGCGGGGCCAACAAACTCGGGGCTCCTACTTCTGCATTCTCATGCTAAACCTAACACTACGAATTTGCGGGGAGGCAAGCTAAGCTGGCCTCCCCGCACAGTCTCCAAACCTAACGTATCCGAGTCGGGGTGCTCCGAAAGTCCGAGCTCGCTTCGCTCGCTCCCGCTTCTATTTAGAACTCCCCGTACCTCACTCGCGGACCCCATATTAAGAATCTTTGGGATCAAATTGACTTAGACCTTGAAATGACCTTGACTGATTGACCTTGATGGATTACCCACTGGTTTTCGATTTGTTACCCCCAAGTTTGTCCGCCCTCAAATCGGCCGCGCGTGCTTTCCCCGCCCTGATACTCCCACATCCCCTTTGGATCCCGAAGGTTTGTTGGGGGTTTTAAATAGGTGGCGGGGGCTACGCCCCCGTTAGGGGTCCGAGCCCCGCGTGCTTTTCCCGCCCTGATACTCCCACAGCTCCCTCGGATCCCGAAGGTTTGTTAGGGGTTTTAAATGGGTGGCGGGGGCTACGCCCCGTTAGGGGTCCGGGCCCCGCGTGCTTTCCCCGTCCTGATACTCCCACATTCCCCTGGGATCCCGAAGGTTTATTGGGGGTTTTAACTCCATATTATGAATCTTTGGAATCAAATTATACAATCAGTAATAAGTCATCTTTGGTCCTACTTAAACTCCCAAAACAAAGACCAATGAGTACCTAAAAATACAATTTTCAAACATTCATAACTCAAAAACCGCTGGTTTTCTAACCTTGAAATTTGGTATGGATGTTCAGCTAAAGCCTATCTCTTACCAAAAAATCGCGGACTGCCAAATCGATGTACTCTATTGTACAGTTGAGCCCAAAGATGACCCATTTTTTACCTCGCAACAACAGTTCATAATCATTCATTCAGTCATTCACTTCGTCCCATCTCTACACCAAAGCAACAAAACTATCATGTCGTTTTTAATCTGTGATAAAATCCATTATCAATTTCGCAATTTTATGGAAAATGTGTTAAAAGATGTATAAAATAATAGCAGTTTTCAGTGTTAATTCATACGTCCACGTCGCAGTTACCATTTACAATGTTTTATAGTCTCATAATGTGTATGGTGTATTCGGAAAGTGGTGTTTTTTGTTCGAGCGGTGTTTGTTTACAACATAAGACAAGTATGAAAAAAAAAAGAATTCAGTTGGGCCTTTACGTTCGGTAATTGGTTGGTTTTTATTCTTGTGAACGAAATCGCAGCGGCGCGCAAAGTGAATATAGTGCTTGCGTAGCTCGTCCTTTACGTGTGGTAATCAATCTACAGCCAATCTGAGTGACGCGGGGTGAGGTCGAATCTAGACAGCGGCAGGGAGTGTCCATACTGTACGTTAGTACTAATATATAATACTGTGCTATTACTTATATAGGAGCGCTTGAAAAAGTATTTAGGCACAATTTTTTTCACTAATATTTACAAATAGTAAATAATATTAATACAAATATTCAATTTAAATCACTACTGAATATGATTTAATCGCTCATTTATAATTCGCACTTGTATGAAACATCTCATTTTTTCATTACGCGCCAACTTCAACGTGATGCGCGCGCATCTTAAAATTTCACTCTCATTTTAGTGACTTATATTCTCTTTGCTCATTTTTTCATAACGCGCGAACTTCATCTTGTTACTTTTGTGTTACAGTGATGCGCGCGCTTCTTCAAATTTCCCTCTCATCATTTTTTCATAACGTGCCTAAAGAAGTATAACTTCAAAAAAAAGAAATGAAAAGCGAAAAATGAAAAGAACCTTTTTAGTCTAACTGAGCTCCTACACTTATGTAATTACCTAAATAAATTGAGTCATTTTTTTATTTTTTTGTGGCTAAAATATACTAATGGGTGCTAATTAACGCGCCATCTTTTTCAAAGCACTTTTGTCTTACATAAAAAAAAGTATCAAAATCGGACAATTCTGTTAAAAGTTATGCGTGGTCATACATAAAAAAGTATACGCGTCGACTTAAGAACCTCCGCCGTTTTTTCGTCGATTTGTATGTTGCATTTACTGTGATATGAAGATCTTCAATAAAAAACAGCGCAAGTTCTGCTTGTTTTTTACCTAAAACATTTATAACGAAATTTCTAAACCCTATTCCCGACAACTTTAAATAATCGATCATCACTCCCTGCCCTAGCCAACATCGCAGGACTCCGAAATAGGTATCAACGGCAGCCGGCAGCCGGCAGCACCGCGGCGGACCGCGGCGACACTTCATAAAGAGCACTTTTATATCAGCATCCGCCCGCCGCGCGCCGCCTCCGCCGCCTTTATATGCCCCAAGAAATAATTCTAAGGGCTTCGACACACTCGATGGAGGTGGAAATTTGTAACAATTATTCTCCCGGAGATATAGATGATTCAAAAATAAAGTTTGAATGATCTTATCTTACTTTTTAACCACCTCCGTGCAGTAATCGTTAGTCCATTCGCTTCACACCAGGAGGTCGCGGGTTCGATTCTTGGTGGGGCCAACTTGTAAGACTCGGTTTGGTTGGTGGTAGGGCATTTTCTAAGCCCTTCTGGCTAGCTAACACCATCTTATCTAAGCCTTGCCGCCAACCATCAGTGTTAAAAACATTGATGTGTTCCGGCATGAAGATAAGATATCCAGTTCTCCATTGCGTTGGGGAATCTTGGTAAGCCTGCTTCCATCTTCGGCATCATCTTCACTTACCATCAGGTGAGATGGTGCCAAGGGCCTACCAATTGTGAATAAAAATAAAAATAAAACGGGGGCTACAGTCACAGCAACACTTCAACCCCGTGGGATTCTTGTGTCTAACCCTTGCACTCTAGTCTACTCGAATAGTCTACTCGAAGATGTTCTACATCAATGCTGCAATTTCGCTGAGAGGAAAGTGTTTGTAACCCTCGTAAAGAAGGCATATACGCTTGCTAGCCAGGACATCGCAGCGACACAGTAAGTATTCCATTGCTTTTGTGTCTTCACCACAGGCTCTGCGGTCATCAGACTGTTTTTTCCAGATATGCTTTTGTGGAATTTGTGGCAAAGTGACCCGCCATCGCTCAACAGGAGCGCTGACACGTGTACTGCTGTTTTCTAAATATACTTGGTTGCAACTGTGGTTACCTCACCAATGAAGAGATTGGAGTGTTGGGTCCATCCGTAGATAGCCATGTCAAGTTTAATTAAATAGACAGAAACATTATCTAAGTATTTATATTGACTACGACTCGTGGTATTTACGTGGAGTTACAAGCAAAATCTGTAAAAAACGCTTTGAAACCAGCAGCGTTTAAACGTTAAAATTAAATGTTATTATTGAAGATTTTTATTTTCTGCTTCCGATTCTCTGTCAGTCTAAACAAACCTTAAATCTGCGACCGACACCGACCAGTGCCCAGTCTTCGACTGGGTCTTTGCTTTTTGAGTATCTATTTGAGAAATAAATATCGTTAAAAGGTTTCAGGATGTTAGCAATTTATTGTATGGTTTTAGCGTTCTCTCATATCGATGATGATTGTGCTTGAGTGTTTTTATTAGTGCAGTATAAATAGGCATATTAACTTATATTACTCTTATGTGGTACAATTATTATAAAATGACTAAAGTTAAATTTGCTTGTAGTTTAACTGTTCACATTCATAATGTTAGGTAGTGTCAAAAATGGACCATTCGTGGTTGACCTTGCTGTAATAGTATGTATCTACTAACAAGACCTAGGAGCGAGGTGTCACACAGTGCAGAGTCAAATTTGTCTAGATTTCTTGCTAACTCTATCTTAGTACAAAGAAATAGGGCTTACCAATTGTGAATAAAAAAAATGAAAAAAAGAAGATTGAAAACTGCAAATAAAAACAAAGTCATTAAGTAATACAAAACCCTTCCTTTGCAGTCGAGTAAAAAAAAGAACCCACACGCATTAAAAGACCCATTTTTACTGACCGTTTTTTCGTGATCCTACTAACTTGTCCTACTAGTAGGACCACGAGGGAGACCTATTTCTATCTGTCCTACTAAGTGTAGGATAGTATGAAACATAGCGAAACATACAATCTCTTTGGTATTCATAACTAGCCACTTTGATGTGATTATAATCTCTTTTCCATTGAAAAACTGGTATATGTTAGTCAATAACGTCATCCTTTATATTTGAATTTCAAGTGAATTCTTGTAACCCCACTGTTTTGAGCTGTCTGGGTAGTCGGGTAAAAAAAGGAGAACACACAGATTTGGACAGGAGGATTCGCCCGTCTTCATATTTTACTCAGATTTTTTTCATCATGCAAAAAGTAGCGCCATCTGACATAACTCGTACGAACTAGCGTGGGCGAGAGTTGACGTCAGTGCCATGCTAAAAAGATCTCGATAGAATTGTGGCTTTAAAAATGCGTTTATGCGTATACAATGTAAGGTTACTTAATTATGATTTCGATATTCCATGTTTCTTTTTAGCCCTTTTTTAATGATTTTTCAGCCTCTAAGAACACAAAAAGGCATTTTTATATGGAATATCTTTCCACCGCATTCAGCAATTTCCCGCAGAGGACTGAGTCGCGAGTGTGCGAAATTTTCTATTTTCGCACCAATTCACTGGGAGCATTAGTCGCGCGCGTTGGCCGGCTCCTAACGCCAGTAATATAGAAGTCATTGGGAGAACAGTAGTAATGTAGTGAGAGAGAGAGACAAGAGATAGTCTCGTATAATGTATTCAAACTCAAGGACTTTTAGTGCGGTCTCGGTACAGCGCTCCGCACTTCGCAACGCGTCACGTGACCGAGCTCGCCGGGCCCGCACTCCACGCTCCGGACCTTCGCCTCTTTGGAAGTGACGTAAAAGAATAGTACATTATGCAACTAGTGAATAAAGGAAGGATTTAAAGCGAGGGCCTTAGATGAATCACGAGCAAGTGAAGGGTTCAGTAACTGAATCACGACCGTAGTTAATCTAATGCTAAACTCCTTTTCAAAAATATCGAACAATCAAACCTCGAGAAATTATTTGCACAAGGAGTTCGTATGTCAAATATTCTTTGGATTAAGAGTTTTTAACGAGTATTTTTTGCGCAAGGAAGTTGTATAGCTCAGATGCGAGGTCGAATATATTGGTGTGTTCTAAATTCAAACACCAAAATAGTTATTAAAAGAGGTTTTTATTCACTGTTTTCAGTGAATATAATAATCTTTTTAGAGGAGCAATTGTATAATAGTATATTATGCAACTAGTGAATAAAGGACGGATTTAAAGCGAGGGTCATAGATGAACCACGAGAAAGTGAAATCACGAGCGTAGCGAGTGATACAAGTATTAGAGCCCTGAGCGACGCGAGTGATTCATGGCCCTTGATATAAATCCGTTTTATTCAAGAGTTGCATACTATGCTTTATACCATGACTCCGAGAAAAAGAAACATTTAAGCAGAGACAGATATTTAATGAAGAAAAAAAGAATGTTGAATTAATTAAAAATGGAACAATTACTAAAATAAAGACTAATTTTCTTTGTGTTCGTACTACTTATAGTATTCAAAATAGCGCCAATTTACTAATGAAATGACAGCAAAGAACACAAAGCAGTTTTTATTCTAATCCTTTTCTAAAATATCGAACAATCAAATCTTGAGGAGTTATTTGCACAAGGAGTTTGTATCTCAAATATTCTTTGGATTAGGAGTTTGTATCGAGTATTTTTTGCGCAAGGAGGTTGTATAGCTGAGATAGAGGTCGAACATTATATTGGTGTGTTCTAAAATTAAACACCAAAATAGTGATTAAAAGAGCTTTTTATTCACTGTTTTCAGTGAATAAAATTAGCTTTTTAGAGGAGCAATGGTATAAAATATATTTTAGACTTATTATTTACTTTCATTTTGAATAGAAACTATAAGTTCCTGTAAGATCTAAATCTAGCAACGATTTAGTAATTTTTATAACAAAAGTTAACCGCAGTCCAATATTATCAAAAGTGCGTGCAAGTAAAATTTCATGGAAAAGCAATTGTTCTATAAAAGACACCTGCGGTCTCATAAAAAAACTCCAGATATTGCGCGAAATTGCACCACACTTCATTTTGTATTTCATACTTATATCCACCAAAAAATCTTTTATTAGATGTCTTCGAATCAGTTGATCTTATTTACAAGTTTTAGTCTCGTTGCCTAATTTAATAGTTACTTGCTTGTAGTGTCTACATGTCACATGCCGCCTTGTGCACCACATATGTACCGACGAGTTCACATTCACAGTTAAATAATTAGTAATTACTTGCAACTTTTGACGTGATTTCGAAGACATGCCTCCTTCGTCATCCCGGCGGGCATTCCAGAAAAATAGCGTTATGTGAAACGTGGAGTTTTGAGAACTTGGTACGGCTAAACTATAGAAGACTAGCTGTTTCCCGCGGCTTCACCCGCGTGGACAACGGTATGACTTTTTGAGGGTGCGCTATGCGCAGTGGAAAAACGTTGCCTATATGTTAATCCAGCTCCTAATCTGTTTACCTACCAAATTTCAGTCAGATCTGTTCAGTAATTTTTGCGTGAAAGAGTAACAAACATACATCCATACATTCTTACAAACTTCCGCGTTTATAATATTAGTAGGAGAGTAAGGTAGAAAAATAAAAATGGTACCGCCTATAACATTCATTTAGCGGCAATATAAAAATATACATATATTTAAACCCACTTAATCGCCTACCGAGGACGTCATAGCCCGCAAAAGTGACCTCTGAAAATTGGGTGCCGTCGTGAATTAATTTTAACTCAACTTAAATAATTCAAAACCTTGAATAAACTTACCAACATGTAATGTACCACTAAAAAGGTTGGTAAATAGGCTAATGAGCTATGTAAACACTTAAGCACAGTAAAGCGACCAAGTTAAAATGTATACAATGTCGCGCAAAAAATACAACTAAGGCATAAATAAAGATTTTATCACAACCAATAAAAGAAATAAATACAAAAATTGGATTATTGGATTGTATAAAAAATGTACGAGGGCAGCAAGGTAAATTGTAGCGGGAAATAAAGATTTGTTAGTTGATGACTAATAATGATAGATATCTTAGAGATCTTCATTTCGGATAAAAGCTGTCAAACTTGAAATGGGTATATTTCAAAAACTATTGATCCCATGGTACTATTAAGAGAGATGACCGGTCTTGACAAAATCTTCATTTTGGATGATAGCTGTCAAACTTAAAAATTGCGGCCCGACTTTTACCCACCCCGATATTTGTAGCCTAACGACACTAAAAAATCCTTTCTTCTGTACTAGCTTTTACCAGCGGCTTCGCTCGCGTGAACATAGTTTTTATGACTGTCTTCGAGAGTGCGGCTTGCGAGTGTGGAAAAAATTAGGTAGCCTGTATCTTAATCTAGGTCCTAATCGGTCTGTAAGACGAGACCAGATATTATGTATTTAGAGACAACAGTTATTGATGGCATTACAATTAGTGACCCAAAAATAATAGCTGAATCATTCAATGACTTTTATATTAAATTGACTAACAAGAAAAATAGCCACATAGTTTCTACGGAAATTAATAACATACAACCTGTCTCCCATAGATGAACAATGTATCAAAAATGTGATTGCATCACTAAATAAAACTACCTCTGAAGG
The DNA here is from genome assembly GCA_947284805.1 of Coleophora flavipennella. Taxonomy (NCBI): domain Eukaryota; kingdom Metazoa; phylum Arthropoda; class Insecta; order Lepidoptera; family Coleophoridae; genus Coleophora; species Coleophora flavipennella. The sequence goes on from OX369257.1 coordinate 19,227,813, forward strand.
TTGTGACAATATTTGCACGAAGGTCGTTAAGTCATGCAGTAATCAACTATGTAGGATTTTGGATTATCTTGTAAATCTCTCATTACAGACGGGGACATTTCCATATGACCTTAAACTGTCTGTTATAAAGCCCCTGTATAAGAGAGATTGCAAATCGGAAATGAGCAATTACCGACCAATCACGCTGGTACCTATCTTCTCCAAAATCTTTGAGAAGGTCATGCACATGAAGTTAATGAATTTCTTCAGTAGTTTTAATATTATAAATAGAAACCAATTTGGCTTTCAAAAAAATAAGTCAACTACCCTTGCTATATTTAATCTAATAAAAGATGTTTTACAAAAGAAAAATTCGAAATTGTTTACAACGGCTCTTTTTTTTGATTTATCTAAGGCTTTCGATTTTGTTTCGAATAGCCATTTATTAAGTAAACTAGAAAGCAATGGGATTCGAGGCCCTGTCTATGAATGGTTAAAAACGTATTTACAAAATCGAAAGCAATGCGTTGAAATCACTAAACTGTATGAACAAGGCATGACTAAAAAATACCAATCTGGGTTCCAGAAAAATGAATTCGGAGTACCACAGGGTAGTGTACTTGGACCACTATTATTCTTAATTTATATTAATAATCTACCTGACTTGATCAATCATAAAACTATCTTATTTGCGACGACATTGCAGTAATAGTTGCAACTGATAAGAAAATGACATTACAGAGACATGAATCAGAAGTAAATAGTACAATATTTAAAATAGTTCAATGGCTACAAAATAATAATTTACAAATTAATTTAAATAAAACATATTACATTACTTACAATAATTCCAAAAACTCATTACATATTAATCATTACAGAGCACTAAAAAGACTACGTTTCTGGGTATTATCATAGATGATAAGTTAGATTGGAAAGGTCAAATTGCAAGGGTATGTGCTAAAGTGAATAGTTTTACTTTCGCCCTTTACAAATTAACAAAAGTGGCATCAAGACCTACAGCAGTAGCAGCCTACCATGCTTACGTCGAATCTGTCCTTCGATATGGTCTAATAATGTGGGGTAATAGCACAGATGTGAACAAAGCTTTCATTTCGCAAAAGAAATGCATACGGGCCATATTTGGTGTAGCGACTGACACTTCATGTACACCATTATTTAGTAAGCTTAATATATTACCGTTACCTTGCTTGTACATATTCGAAATGGCTAAATTCGTTAAAATAAATTGTAAGGTATTCTATAAAGAGGCTAGAGATGGAGTGCAAAGAAATAGGAGAAACCCCAACAGATTAATTGTAGAGGACATACCCCAGAGCACTAGTTTTCAAAAAAACTGTTTTTGGATGGGAAGAATATTTAACAAACTAACTGATGATATTACATTATTACCATTTAATAAATTTAAGAACAAATTGCATGCGTGGCTGCTTCAAAATATGTTTTATTCAGTCAATGAATTTTTGACACATAAATAACCCTAATAGAAATTATTGTTACAGCTATATTTAAACATGACATGATGTGAATTTATTTAAAATATTGACATGTTTTCGTATTCTATATGTGGAGTGAAGTTAATTGTTTGTTTGTTTGTTAATCTATTCTTTTCTTGCTTTTTTTAATGTTTCTAGTTATAAATGTGCATGCTTTATCATAAAATGGCTAAACAAGAGAGTCTACGGTCTTTAAACTAACATCAATTTTGTACCTTGTTTAATGGCAAATAAAAAATATTTGTATTTGTCTACGTACCAAATTTCAGCCAGATACGTAGCTGCGTGAAAGAGTAACAAATATCCATACATACAAATTTTCACATGTATAATATTACTAGGAAATACTCACATAAGTCCAGCACTTTACAGTTTCCTGCCAACTAACAATAAATTTACATGATTTCGTGTAAGAGCTCGCGTACAGTTTGGTCATTCTCCTATCGCAGATTTCTACAGAAATGTAAGAAGAAAAATAATTTCAAAACAAACGTTAGATAATACCTATTCACAAAGTTATTAAGACTGACTGGCTTTGAAAACCAGACTGACGACTGATTTAACATTAAAGGCTCTTTGTGTTCTCATCAAACTGTCACTTGAATTTCATGCTTGAACGGCGCACTCGAATTGGCGCGAAACTTTCATTGGAAGGCATTCAGAAAACGAGCTTACTAGAAAGTTATTAAAGTACATATTTCAGAGTCTCATTTGACGGTGATTCATTGAATTTTATTTTAATCGGAGCCAAGATGACCTTGTTGCAAACAAGCGGTGGCAAGTACGAGCCCAGTTTTGGAGTTCCACCCCATCTGGGGAACTAAGATGAACCCCGCGGCTAGACTAAGTTTGGCGAACATCGGAGTAGAATGGATGTTTGATGAACGCGGGTTAGAATCGCGGAGGCACGTTGGGCGCTTGATACAACATCTTCACGAAACAGTTTGCTACATGAAACAAAGCATTATAGGACATTGTTTAATAGTTTTGGAATGGAGATAGATATACAATGGTGGTAAAACGTAGACGTTATCTAAAAAGACGCACGAAAGGCGATAGACCAGAAAACGTAGTGTAGGCAGGCCTCCCACTCGGTGGACCGATGACCTGGTGATGGTCGCGGGAAGCCGCTAGATAAGGGCAGCGCAGAACCAGTCGTCGTGCAAATTTTTGGGGGAGGCCTATGTCCAGCAGTGGACGTCCTTCGGCTGATATGAGGAATCTAGAAAGCACTAGGATGGATATTCATTTAGCAAGATGGCACAATGCTCGATGGCCTCAGTAAAGTCTCTTAACAAGTGGGTCTGAAAATGAACATGGACAAGACGAAAATAATGTTAAATGTCCGTGTCGCACCCATCCCTCTAAAGAGTAGGAGACTCTACGCTCGAAGTTGTTGACAAATATGTATACCTGGGACAAACAGTCCAGCTAGAAAGATAGGTCCAACTTCAAGAAAGAGATCATATGACGAACCCAACTCGACTGGGCAGGGTTCGGGAAACTTCGCAATATCTTCACGTCCCAAATACTGCAGTGTCTCAAGACTAAGGTCTTTAACCAGTGTTTTGCCAGTGATGACATACGGAACTGAGACATGTTCGCTTACTATGGACTTCATAAGAAGGCTCAACAGATTGGCTAAACTGAAGTGACGGTGGGCAGGGCACACAGCTCGTAGAACAAATTAATGGCCGTTAGCGCAATAAAGTTTTTGAGTGGCGACCACGCACCGGAAAACTTAGCGTAGGGAAGCCTGCCACGCGGTGGACCGACGACTGGTGAAGATAGTGGGAAGCCGCTGGATGCGGCAGTTGTGGAAATTCTTGGGGGAGGCCTTTATCCAGCAGTGGACGTCTTTCGGCTGATATGATGATGATGATGAAGATTGCCAGTCCAATAAAATACTTTTAAAAACTCATCTATAAACGAGATTCTCTGTGTCTATACATGATCAACATAAAGGTTTTCAGAAAGCTTAAATTATGGTTCTCGAGGTTTTCATCAAAGTATTGGAACGTCCCAAAGCCAACAAGCCAACTTACAGTTTCCTCAAGCGCTACACTCTCGTGTGGCGCTGACACGAACACAAGTCCTACAGACGACTCTCATCCGACAGGTGCAGGCCGACACCGTGGCCCATTAACGCATTACCAAGCGACGCAACGCGACACGACACGACATCCAAAATGCCTAGGTAGGTAGGTGGAAACGTTTCAGTTGCTTTTGATTGGCTTCCCGCAGGCTTTCAATTAGCTCTTGCATTTTTTCAGATTAGATTTGATGATATTCTCGATTTAACCCATCGCCACAGGAAATACAGAATTTTTATGAGTCCATTCTTCTCTCGTAATAAAAAAACTGGCCAAGTGCGAGTCGGACTCGTAGACGAAGAGTTCTTTTTTTTTATTCACAATTGGTAAGCTTTTGACATCATCTCACCTGATGGTAAGTGACGATGATGCCGAAGAGGGAAGCGGGCTTACCAAGATTCCCCAACGCAATAGGGAACTACAGGCTATCTTATCTACAAGCCAGAAAACATCAATGCTGTTCACATTGATGCATAGCGGTAAGACTTAGATAACCATGGTGGTAGCTAGCCAGGCGGGCTTACAAAATACCCTGCCACCAACCAAACCGAGTAATACAAAGTTAGACTCCGCCAGGAATCGAACCCACGAACTCCTGATCTGAAGCTAATGAAACTTACCATTACGCCACGGAGGCAATTCCGTACAATCGTACAAGAAAAAAACATGTTTATTGTATGGGAGGCCCCTTTATTTTTTTATAATGCGTCAGTACAAATACACACTAGTGTGAAAATTTTAACTGTCTACCTATAACGGTTCATGAAATACATCCTGCTGACAGACAAACAGACGACGCGACGGACGGACAGCGAAGGCTTAGTAATAAGGTGTTATTGGTCACCCTTTAGGTGAACGAAACCCTAAAAAACGTCACTTACCATCAGGTGAGATGATGCCAAGGACTTCTTCTTCTTATCAGCTCATATATGTTTCCACCGAGGGACTCGAGCCAAGGACTTCCTAATTGTAAATTAAAAAAATAATCTTAAACCGTATTTTCATAAGATTCAATATTTTTCTCTACTTTAACAACGTTGGTACTAAAACACCAACTTTTGGACTTTCAGGGTCAACGCCTCGTTATTTAACTATCGCATGTCACCGCACGATACCCTCAGAAAACAAACAAGCGCGGTCTAAATGAAAATAGTTGCAAAATTGCGACCGACAATTGGGTTCCGATGAATAGGCGAAAAAAAGTAATAAAATCGGCAATCCCAGACTTGGCACAGTAGTTTAAAAACAGCATGCAACGCAACACGCTCACAAATAAAACACTTACATACTACGAATAAGTTATGTAAAGAAAAGTAATTCACCTAATAAGTCCGCGTCAGACTCGGTACAACCGCCAACACAACAAAACGCTTAAGGTGACGAAGCACTCACACATATAACAGTATAAACTCAAACAAATTTACGACTCCTAATAATGTACTATCCGGTCTTACATTTAGTGGCCTTCTCAAATTAGCAAGGCAATAAGAATGAAAGAGAACCCGCTAATAACTTATTCGTAGCTTACATGCCATCAAGCTGCTGCGTAGGAACAAACAGCCTGCATGTGCATAGCTGGGTTACTTGTGATGCTCAAAGATGTTGCGGCCATCGACGCAGCCCATCGATTTAAAAAAACTGGCCAAGTGCGAGTCTAACTAGCACTCCGAGGGTTCCGTACCACCACACCTCTCCACACAACTACACAGTAATAATGACAATGATAACTATTCATATTACAAACAAAAGACCTTAAGTATTAGTTATTAATATTTTAAAATAAGTAGATATAATTTTTTTCTTGCATTGTATTACCTGTTTTTTTTTTTTGCTTGTGTGAGCTCTGAATAAATGCTTAACTTATCTTATATCTTAAAGCGAGCTACAAAAAAATATCTTTCTTGGCATTCAGTTCGGACTCCTTAGCGCGTGTGACTCACACTTGGCCAATTTTTTGTATTTTTTATTTTACATCAGTGTTAGTAAGTACTATAATCACACGAAGTTTCATGCCTGCGTGTATCGTTGTTTTTACAATAGTGCTAAATCTAAAAACCTATAAAAAAACACATTTTTGTATGGAGACTCACTTTATTCTTAACTTTTTCTAATATTTAGTATTTTGTGTTAAAGCGTCAACAGAAATACATATTCTGTGAAAATTTCAACTGTAGAAATACAGCCCGCTGACAGACGGACAGACGGACAGAAAACGGAGGCTTAGTAATAGGGTCCCGTTGTTTATCCGTTGGGTGTACGGAACACTAAAAAAGATTAAACCAAAAAGATGTTTCAGTACGTCCCAGGGCTAAAATCACACATAGTCAATCGTATTATATTCAATGACTTATTTATTACTGGCGATTATATTTATTTTTTTAACACGCTTTTATTAGCATCTTGTAACTATGTATGTAAGAAAATCTTGGAATCTTAATTTGACCCACTTGCCGGTCTTGAAATGAAATTTTGCACACGCTCTGAGTTCTGATGACAATACATGACTAGCTAAGAAACGTCATTACAAATCAAATATGGCGGCCTCCCCAAGATGGCGGACTGGCTGTTTGAAATTCACCCCCATGATATGGGTATCAAATGAAAGGGTTTGCTGTCAGGAATACGAAAAAATAGTCACGTGACTTAAATCCAACATGGCGGACATCCAAGATAACTACTTAACGTGTTTACTAAAAGCGTGTTTTTTTAGTTTTTAAAACTAATTGATGATTATTTCTGTTTCTACATAATATTTGTAATATGCATCAATATGCACGAACACAAAATTCAGAACCGTTGCTCTTCATCAGTAGCAGCAACAGTCTCATTTTTGTAACTGCGGGTATTAACATTTTTTACTTTTGAGCGACGAAGGAGTGAAGAAGGTATTGTGATGGCAAAAAAATCGACATTGATATTTTGATGGGGATCGATTGTCTTACACTAATTTATATTATATACTCGTATATAAAATAAAGTTGTGTTAGTTACACCATTTATAACTTACGAACGGCTGGACAAATTTTTATGATTTTTGTATTTTTCCATTTGTCTTCGTCGGGAATAGGATAATAAGTATTAAAATATGATATTCATCAATAAAAAAAAATATCAGTTAAAAAATAATTAGTTTTAGGGTAGTGTAGTGCAGTGTAGGTGTAGTGTAGTTAGTGTAAGTTAGGGTACTCGTAGTGTAGTGTGGGGTAGAGTAGTGTAGTATAGTATATGTAGGGTAGGGTAGTGTAGGTTAGTGTAAGGTAGGGTAGTGTAGTGTAGTGTAAGGTGGAACGAAGTTCACCAGGACAGCTAGTAGAGTGTATAAAACGAAAAAAAAATGTGTGTGTGTGTGTAAGTCCGTCTGTCCGGTGCTCTAGTTCCCAAACTACTGGACGGATTTGGGTCAGTATTTGTTTATCTCCAGGCCTTTTTTTTAATTTCTCCTATCTTGATTTTTTTAGAATTGCCATGATAATAAAAATCACTTATTTTTTTAAATTTAAAAATGACTCTCACGATTTTTATGAAACTTAATATGTTACTTTAATTAACTGTATATGGCCTACAGTACACGGTAGTCCGTTGTTCCGAAAAATCGGAATAAGGTACCTCCCATACAAATTAAGGTTGTTTGTTACATTTCTTTAAAATGGCTTTAACAATTTTAATGAAACTTTGTGAATAATTAGGACTTAATAAGGCCTCCTGCACTGAGCACTTCGTTATTCTAGGAAAAACCTGGAGTAAGGTACACACCTCTCATACAAACCCTAATTGTTTGTAAATTTTTCATCAAGTCTAATATTCCTAGCTTTATTCTTTGCTACTAAGTAAGTGTAATGTTTATAGTTTATTTGTATACGTGCCTGACTACGACAGACGGTGAAGGCTTCGCGACGAAGTATGCACAGCGTGGCTAAAAAAATCATAATTTTATTATTGAAAATTTTGAGTGCGCTTGGACGCACCTCACCTAATGGTAAGTGCCGATACATGGTATTATTGAGAATAGTTAGGAGGGACTATATCAATTGGAAACACGATTTAATAAAGTTGGCTCGATAGAATAATTTTGCAAAGGTACCTCTTTTCGAGCCATTTTAACGTCTATTTTCGGTTTTATCCTTAAAATAAGTAATTTGATAATATCAATTCATTATCAATTTGTATACTAATATTAATTTTAAGATTTTTGTAATATACTAACCTAAATATGGACTACCTATGTCTGAAATAAATGATTAATAATAATAATATGATTTATTTACTAAAATTAAGTTCATAGGTGATTAAAGGGAAAACATCGAATGGATTTTTATTTAAGATAAATATTATGAAAATAAAACGAAAACATCAAAAAAGTGCAAAAGTGTGGTTATGTTCTTCCCTCTTTACACGTAAAGAAAAAGACAAAGACAGATTTTTAAGTACCACGGGGCCTTAAGCTAAAATATTGCTTTTTTACTCCCGCCTTGAAGATTCCTAAGTTATTTATTACTAGCTTTTTCCCGCAGCTTCGTTTTAATGACTGTCTTTAAGGGTGATTAGTAAATTATGTCGTTTCCCACCTCCTCAACCATCTCTGTGCAAAAGATCACAGCAATCGAGTATTTTTTCAGTTCCCTCAGGAACTGCAAAAGATTATGCTATTTTCCCGGGATAAAAAGTAGCCTATGTCCTTCCCCGTGACACAGGCTACCTGCATGCCAAATTTCATAAAGATTTGTCAAGGCGTTGAAGCGTAAAAAGATAACAAACAAACAAACACATTTTCACATTCATAATATTAAGTAAGGATTACTAGTTATGAATCGGGGAACACAGACGCCGGCAGGGAATTTCAACTCCTTGGCCGTCCGCGTGATGAACAATGAAGCAAACCGCTTCGTGCGTGTAGGTGGAACTTTAACGACAGAGGGGTGGAATCGCTATGATGCTATTTTTTTACCCGACTGCGTCAGAAGGAGGGTTATGTTTTTCGAGTTTATTTATGTATGTATATTTCTTTGGCACGCTCTGTAGCCTAAACGGCTTCAAACATTTTGGAGTGTAAGGTGTCGTTAGGTTCGTCTTGATCCCGTGAGTGACATAGGATACATTTTTACCCGACTGGCTAAAAAGGGGTTAATTTTTCATGCAGTCGGGTTTTAAATTTTCTATTAATTAGTTTAATTATTTTAGCATACACTTTGTATTTCTACTCCTTGTACATGTATTGCTCTGATCACCTGATATTGGCCGCGTTACTATAGGCAACTAGTATTTCAACTGTGCAATAGGGCAGTAGTTGCCAAATGTAAGAAAAAATAATGTACTCATGTGCAATTTTAAAAAAGCATCTTATTATCCCGCAACCTTTACCGGGTCGTCAGTCCACCAAGTGGAAAACGTGCCTACGCAACGTCTTCCAATGTGCGATCACCACTCGTGAACTTTAATGCTCTAACGGCCATCTGTTATACGAGCTGCTGGATGCGGATAGCGCAGGACCGGTCGTCGTGAAATTCCTTGGGGGAGGCGTTTGTCCAGTAACATACGTCTTTCGGCTGATATGATGATTAAGTAGTTTATATGATGATTAAGTACTTTTCTAAAATTGAAAAAAAAACTGATCAAAAAGACTAGATAACGCGTAAAATAGTGTCTCATATACTTATTTCTTAGCAAAAGCAAAAGTTACATAAATAAAACTTTACAAAATGGTTTCGTGAAGTTTTAAAAGCTGAGCTCTTAAAGGAGTGAAGTCTAGTTTCGATCCAGATAAAAATGTAAAAAGATGACGGCGACTAGATCGTAAAAATCCACGAAATAGAAGGCGCTCCACTCTCGGCACTCGGCAGTCGTCGGCGCACAGAGCTCGGGAAATTGGAACAAACATCGCTATCCCAGCACCAGCCTGATACCGATTCTGGGTATTTGCGAAGCGAGGATCATGTAAGTTTTTAGGGTTCCATGGTCAACAAGGTTATAGTTTCGCCATGTCCGTCTGTCCATCCGTCCATTCGTCTGTTTTACTCAGAGAATCTTAGTAATAGAAAGCTGTAGTTTGGCATGGGTATGCATATTAATCACGCTAACAAAGAAGTAAAATAGAATCTTTGAAAAAAAAATATTTTAGGATGTGTCCCCTACATGTCCAAGTGGCGGTAGTGTGGGGTGTCATCGGACAGGTCGTTACAAAGTGGAGGCAGTGTGGGGTGTCGTCGGACAGGTCGTTAGAAAATATTGCGTGTGTGTGAAAACCATTCTCGATTCACAGATCCGTTAGCTAAATATTAAAGTGCTAATTTTTCTTACATTCAAGTGTGTTTGTGTGTGTATTTGTGTGTGTTAATGTGTGTGTGTGTGTGTGTATGTCCCTGGCTAAACCTCTATTTCAGGAAATCTGAATAAAAAGGAAAATAGTAGGATAGAAAATCTATTTACAAAGAAAATTATCATGGTCAAGTAGGCTTTTTTTTTATTAAAATTTTTAGTGCGTTTAACTATATCTCAGGCTTTCTTAGTTTAGGAGTTACAGTCGACCAACTTAAGATGTGCTAAATATTTGTAAAAAGTTCATAGATTTTCCATACAAAATGTTCTATTACCTACTAACTGCGAAAATAAATTTGTTTATTAAATTATACATTTATTTTCTGTAAAGAGTACTGGAACCCTACTCTGTGCGTGGTGCGATACGCACTTGGCCACTGTTTTAAACAGAAATTCAACAGAGTGTTTTTTCTTTTAGTTTTATTCGTAAACTAGCCGACCCGGCCGACGCTGTCCTGTCCAAGTTTGATGGTGATCGTTTTGTGAAGTTGTGGAAAACGATGTTCGAAGAACTGCGGCTGGATAGTGTTACTTAAGGAGTTCCTTAGGCCTTCCAATGGTCGGCTCGTCACCTCGAGTCGATAGGCCAGGTTCTCAGGAACCATCAGAGCTAAGCCATGCTCACCCCGGGCTAGTCAGAGTGGTCATATCCATGGATATTCAATTTGGGAAGTACATGCAGAATCACACCAGTGTTTTTTTTTATTAGAAATGATATTTTATCTTTCCACACATCTGAAAGCATTCATGTTTTACATATACATGTCTACGCGACAATGTTGATGTGTGTGTTACAGTTCATACGTGTACGAAGTTACGTTGCTTTATTAAGAGCCCGCTGGAGCTCATAAATCCAGTACAAACGTAGTGTTTGATTAATTTCTTAACCGATCAACCGATTTTGAAATAATTTTATATCGATAATCGAATTATTTATCTTATATTTGAAAAACGATACAGGAATCCATTATTAACTAATAAACTTGTTTTCCGTTAATAACAAATTAAGTTTATTGGTTAATAATGGACTCCAGACTCCAGCGGGCTCATAAAGCTTTATTACGAATATCGAGTAATTTAGTATTGTTAAGTTTCAAAAGACAGGTAAATAATCACCTGTTATTTTATACTATGAAAAGCGATTTATTAATACTAAATAGATTAATTAATTTCATAATTATCAACTTAAATTAGCAGTGAGGTCGTTTTTTTCATAATATATGGACCTACGACGTCATTACTTTTTATCGTTTGAAAAATTATTAAAAAATAACCAGTGTTTAAAGACATCTTATACCTTTAAACGAGCAATTCTTGTATATATAGGTATATATCTCTGGGAAAACGCTATTTTCCGAGATTTTCGCACTGGAAATATGCCGCCCAAAGTGTATCTTAGGTAGCGTATTTTTGATGGCTCTGAGTTCTAGGCCCCGAGCAAAGCTCGTTCGCCCAGGTACTTTAAATAACGTTTACAATAGTCTGTTTTCATTAAATTTAGTGCTAATGTAACTTACATAGTATGACCCATGTACGGGCTCACATCGGCGGGCGGCGGCAGCAGCGCGACGGCGGCGTGGTGGCGGCGCGACGGTGGCGTGGTGGCGGCGCGGCGGCGGCGTGGTGGCGGCGGCGGCGTCGGTCGGCGTCGCAGCGAGGTGCAACTTTCGCGATATATCGCCGAAGAGACAAAGCGCACGCTTCAAGGCCCGCCTGTCGCACCGAGGGGTCGAGATACGAGTATAAAGGCTTCAAACACATATATTTAATCTAACTATGCACCTGGAAACTTTTCCTGTAATTACCAAACCTATTTAATCACAAATTAAAAACCCGACTTCGTGAAACCATTACCTCTCTTTTTTGGCATTCGGGGTAAAATCGACGTTTTGAAAAACGCCATTTGCTTAGGAATCATCTAAGCTCTAATAATCTAAGCTCCCGTTTCTTCTTGGATACTAAAGTTTTCGTTATATCATAATTGTGTAAATTATTGCATTAAATTGATAGTAAAGAATTCTTCATACGATAGCAGCGCAAATGTAACAAAGTTTGTAAAAAAAGTGATAATTAGAATTTATACAATGTTCATGAGTTTCGTGAGGTGAAGCCCCCTTATTTTTTTTTTAATATTAGATAACTTTTTTAAAGTATCACACAAACTTATTTCATATTTTTATATGTTAAATATAAATCTGTTTCTAAATATATGTATTTAAGGTGAATGTTATTTTTATAATTTATCTACACATTCTTCGAGAAACATTCAATCAAACGTTGTTACGCGTACCAGTGAAGAGAAAAAAGTATTTTTTCATGATGTTCCTAAAAAAAGACTTTCGAACTCTTTCAATTAATTTCAGGAAGTTTTAAAATAACCCGAAACATTCCTTTCAACACAAATTCTTGAAAAATTAACAATCCAAACACTTTTAAACTTATTCGTTCAAAGTAAATTCAAAAGTTATAAGATGTACAGCCGACCCAAAAGTTGTAGGGTCCGTTCCCGTTCGTCCCGTACTCGTAAAGTACTCGGTCGCGAGTGGTCACATGCGAAAGAGCGGATTGCTGTACAAAGGGGAAGTTTAACCGCGGACGCCCGGAGTAAGTATTGCTTCCTCAAGGACTGTCTCCACCAACGGCGTTCGTCTGAAGCACTAGTTCAACTTGTGCTGATGACAGATTTTGGAAACCCGAGTGAGAGAGAGTCACATGACTCACATGTGCAGGCTTTCCACTGTAGATAACAAGAAGTTTATAGGTAGAACTAGAGGCCACATACTAAATACCTAATTGAAGAAAAGAAATATGACCTTGAAGTTTATCGGTATCGCTCCGTCTCCTATATTATGTCACCGTAAGATTGTAGAACCGCGAGATTGTGAACTGTGAAAAGATAGTGAACTGCAACATACCGTTTACAATTTCACTAGTGACATTGTAAACTCACTAGTGACATTATAATAACACTAAGCAATGTGAAAACACTAAATAAACTAAATAAACGCGAAGCGAGCGATGTTAGGTTTGATTGATTTAACAGTCAAAGAGCCTCTCGAAGCTCCCCCCCCTGGGTAGCAGAATGCTTCGCAGCCAGTTCGCAGCAGAAGAAATCATCGGTTTTATTCGGAGATACAAGAATAGGCCGTGAAGTTGTGATCCGATTTACAATTTACAGTTATATTATAATCTAACTAGTGAGATTGTAATATCACAGTTTTTATAATATCCCGGTGACATATATACTAATTAGTAGGTGTGAACAAGAAATGTATAGGTTCGTGCTAATTAAAAAGAGACGGAGCGGTAACGAGAAATTTCAAGGCCATATTTCTTTGCTTCAATTACGTATTAAGAGTGTGGCCTCCAGCTTTACCTATACACTTCTTGGTAGATAACAACTCAAGACTGTCTGTGCTCGTAATCGGCAGATTTTAACCGCCTCCGTGGTGTAATGGTTAGTCCATTCGCTTCGCAACAGGAGGTCGCGTGTTCGATTCCCGGTGGAGTCAACTTGTAAGACTCGGTTTGGTTGGTGGTAAGGCATTTTCTAAGCCCGCCTAAGTCTTGCCGCCAAACATCAATGTTAACAACATTGATGTGTTCCGGCTTGAAGATAAGATAGCCATTTCTCCATTGCATTGGGAAATCTTGGTAAGCCCGCTTCCATCTTCGACATCATCGTCACTTATCATCAGGTGAGATAATGCCAAAGGCTTACCATTTGTGAATTAAAAAAAATTGACACAATGACGTGTACTCACTACCAGGGGCATGCCAATCTGAAACGGCGCTCAGGGCTATTCTCAGGGCAAGCATCACAGTTGCGCCCTTTCGTCAGTGAGAGTCACATCACTAACGTGTGCAGAAATTTCAGCAGTAGATAACAACTCAAGACTTTATGTGCTCGTAATCAATACATATTTAAAACTAGCTTTTGCCAGCGGCGCATTGCGCGGCCGTAAGCGGCTTGCAAGCGTGGGAAAAGTAGCCTATATGTTAATTCTGTTTACCTGCCAAATTTCATCCAGATCCGTTTAGCGGTTAAGGCGTGAAAGAGTAACAAATATCCATACATCCAGCCATACAAACTTTCACAATTATAATATTAGTAGGATTTCACAACAAGCCCTTTCATTTCATATGTTGCACAATACATTTTGAAAATAAGGCGTGGCACGCGGTGGACCGACGATCAGGGGATGATCGCGGGAAGCCGCTGGATGCAGGCAGCGCAGGACCGGTTGTCGTGGAAATCCTTGGGGGAGGCTTTTGTCCAGCTGTGGACGTTTTTTTGGCTGACGTGATGATGATGATGATAATGATGATGACAATATATTTCGAAAAAATGTTTATTGTTAATATTTTTTAATTAACCCCCTAAAGTGGCCCCCATGTTTAATATATTTTTTTTACGTTACACGTCCGTTTTTGGGTCACCAACTTACATGTGTGTACCAAATTTCAACTCAATCAGTCCAGTAGTTTCCGTGCAAATGGGCTGTGACGTACGGGCGGATATACAGACACACGAGTAATCCCATAATGGTTCCGTTTGTACCTCTAGAGGAACGGAACTCTAAAAAATACACAGGTCAACTTGAGAGCTTCCTACGTTTTTTCGTCACTTAAAAATATTTTAAAGTTACTAAAATTCACACCTAACACGTAATTAAAATAAACAAATCATTTATTACTTTGTCTTTCTCGCTTGGCTAAGTGAGTTTAGATGAATTACCATCGCTTTTGCCCGGAACCCACACTGGTCGTTAGTTGTAGAGTACTTACGAGTGCCTGCAAAGTGTTCTAGTAAGTACCGAGTCCACGTTACACGTCCCGTAATCAGGTCCTCTTGGAATCAACTTCATTCTAATTTACCTAATAATGGTCTTGGTTTATGATGGGGAGGTAGCTTGTCCCATTTTTTATGGAATAAGGAACTACCCAATATGTATATAAAGTCTTATTAAGTTATTATCAACAACATTTTATTTAGTTCGTTAGAGACATTTTTGAGAATTTTTTTCTTGAATATTGAACAACATAGTAATTCTTATAAAATTGTGAAATCGTTCAAAGTTTCATCAAAATTCATTAGTCACTTTTAAAAAAGAAAATAATAGGTATGTAATTTTTAAGGTTTCATACACCCAACGGGTGACCAACGGGAACCTGTTACTAAGCTACGCAAGCCATCTGTCTGTCAGCGGGCTGTATTGAACCGTAATTGGTTCAATACACCTATTAAGGTGGACAGTTGAAATTTTCACAGAATGTGTATTGTGTGCCGCTGTATAACAACAAAACTAGCCAAGTGCTAGTTGGGCTCGCACTCCGAGGGTTCCGTACCACCACGTCTCTCCACACAACTTTAACAATGATACCTCTACAGTTTCATTCCTTTTTCGTTGGTTAATTTTTTTGTTAAATAGTTTTGTTGGCACAAAATTAAAAGCTAAACCTCATAGAAACAGCTCTCCTCGTTTAGTTGGAGGCAAACTTGGCGAGTAGTTATCAGGACCCTGCACTTGAGCAAATATTGCTCAGCAGCCACGTCCCAGTCTACCTACTCTGATGCAGCATTGACAAATATGCTTATAAAGGTTGTTAAAATTGGTGTTATCTGGGGCCTTCTCCTCGTTATTCTGAACAACTTAAGAGTCTCCAAAAAAAACTTGTGTTCTTCGTTGAAACGGTCTAATTAAATACATTTTTTTTGTATTTTTATTAACCGACGAAAAAACGAAGGAAGTTCTCAAGTCAACCCGTAACTTCAAATGTCAACATAAGGCGATTTCTGTCACTGTTTTCGTATGAGACCGTAGTGTACTTGGCGAAAACCATAATAATGTATCCGTCGCAGCCATCTGGTTAAATCTGCCATATTTTTTTGAAAGGCTAGCCCGTTGATTGAATTGCGATATTCAATTGAATTACTAGACCGAACGTTGATTAAAAAATCGTCACTCGACGTTCGATTGTTTGACTGATTTTAATCTATCACGAACGTTGATTGAACAACAGTGTAGTGTAGTGTAGTGTAGCGTGTAGCGTGTTGCGTTGAGAGTAAATAAGCGAGCGAAGAGAGCGGTATTAGGTTCGGTCAGGTTTCATTGATTATACAGTCAATGAGCGCGAAGCGAGGCTCCTACCATGGGTAGCAGAATGCTTCGCAGAAGAATAAATCATCGGTTTTATTCGGAGTTTCGTAGTTAGCCAAACGTTGCATTCAATGACTTGGCCAGTTGTCCTTTAGTCATTCAATTGAATGCCGTCATTCAATCAACGGGCTAGCCTTTCAATCACATGGCAGATTTAACCAGATAATATCAATGCCACAAACCCAGAGCGAAGTTGAATGAGTTCTTTGATTTCTGTCTAACATAATACAGTCTGGGCCCTAAATTAGGTGCTTATTATAGCAAATTTTCTTATACATAAGAAGCTTAGTACATAAGTTTGCGGCGCTAACTGTACATACTGTTCCAATTTGTGCAGTGTGATTAATATCTAATTAAAAGATTAAAAGCGTCGGTGGCTCAACCGGTAACGACTCGGTCCTTCTAACCAGAGGTACCGGGTTCAAATCCGGACGGCCATGTACCAATGAGTTTTTCAAAACTTACGTACATATACTTACCGATTGCTTTAACGGTGAAGGAAAACATCGTGAGGAAACCTGCACACGCCTGCGAAGAAACTCGAAGGTTGTGTGTGAAGTCGACCAACCCGCACTGGGCCCGCGTGGTCGACTAAGGCCTGATCGCCCTAATTCAGGGTAGGCTCGAAACCCCCGGTGGGGATGTTAATGAGATGTTATGATGATGATGAAGAAGCTTAGTACATAAATTTGTGGCGCTAACTGTACATACTGTTCCAATTTGTGCAGTGTGATCAATATCACCACGTCAATAGACTAAACGGGCAACGCTAACACCAATGGGATTATTCAAAACATTCGGTTATTTGGTTCACAAAAGTTACAAAGCTTTGCCCAGCCGTAAGTAAATACCTACATACAAACGGTCGCAATAAGCCTGCATTTCCTAGCCGTTGCTCGAGTTTTCCAAACGAAATGAAGTCCCGACTATGGGTACAGTCTATAGCAAATAGATCTGATCAAAAAGGTAGTTGAAATACATCCGTCCTTCTTACCGTGTGGCACAATTAACCGTGTTCTCCAAGGGATAGACTGCGGTTGCCTGGTGTTGCACTAAGCATAACCCGCGGTCACGTATAGGGCATTTAGATTTACATGCGTGGACCTTGTGTTATGTATAAAGGCCTAAATGAGAGTAAGGTGACATTATGTCACCTGCACTGGTAAGCGACGACATAATGACACAATGAGAGTGAGTAAGGTGACATTATGTCACATGCACTGGTAAGCGACGACATAATGACATAATGAGAGTGAGTGAGGTGACATTATGTCACCTGCACTCTTAAGCGACGACAAAATGACACAATGAGAGTGAGTAACGTGACATTATGTTACCTGCACTGGTAAGCGATGACATAATGAATCAATGAGAGTGAGTAAGGTGACATGTCACCTGCACTGGTGAGCGATGACATAATGACACAATGAGAGTGAGTAAGTTGACATTATGTCACCTGCGCTGGTAAGCGACGACATAATGACACAATGAGAGTGAGTAAGGTGACATTTTGTCACCTGCACTGGTAAGCGACGCCATAATGACACATTGAGAGTGAGTAAGGTGACATTATGTCACCTGCACTGGTAAGCGACGCCATAATGACACATTGAGAGTGAGTAAGGTGACATTATGTCACCTGCACTGGTAAGCGACGACATAATGACACAATGAGAGTGAGTAAGGTGACATTTTGTCACCTGCACTGGTAAGCGACGACATAATGACACAATGAGAGTGAGTAAGGTGACATTATGTCACCTGCACTGGTAAGCGATGACGTAATGACACAATGAGAGTGAGTAAGGTGACATTGTTACCTGCACTGGTAAGCGACGACATAAATACACAATGGGAGTGAGTAAGGTGACATTATGAACAGTTACAACCGAAGGCCCAATTCTCGGTTTTAACATGTTTTATTACTTTTCTATACTTTCAAATATGTTTCAAAAAATGTTTTCAATTAAAATGAAAGGTGTAAAAGTCGCCGATTTTTGTGTATTGGTTTCATTCAACAAAAAAAAATTAATCTCAAAAACAGGGTTTTGTTTACATCAAAAGTGGTAATATTTTTAAAATTGTATTCAATTTAAACGATGTTTTAATTAATTTAAGTATATTATTTTTTTTTTCCATAGTGATAGCTTTACGCAGTTTTTTAATAATTTGAAAGGAATATTGTCATTTGACCCATCTTAAGGCCTTAATTACTTGTACCTCGTTCCTAACACGGAGCTGAGTGTACTCCCGGCACTGTGCTACTGTCAACAGGCAAGTTTTATTACTCGCTGCTCCATTGGGTTCCCGCTCGCTGTCCATTTTAAGAGAAACACGGAAAAGCTGTACAGTTTTATTGAGAACTAACTTTTGCCTGCGACTTTGCCCGCGTGGACATCGTTTTTATGACTATCTTTCAGGGTGAATGGGGCGCGTGCCGCGAGCGTGGACGTGAGTTATGATCCCTCAGGAATATATGTATATGTATACGGCTATTCTGATAGCAATCTAATCACTGCCCAACCCCTCAACCAATTCTATACAAAAAAATCAGTTCAATCCGTTGGTCCGTTGCGACGCCGCGAAAAAGTTTTCCTTAGATCCCTCGGGAACTATGTCAAGATATTCTTATTAGTAAATTATGTCATTTTTCACCCCTCAACCATCTCTGTGCAAAAAGTTGCAACAATCCTTTGTGCCGTTGCGATGTTAAAGAAATTTACCAAAAACACCGGTAAAGTACGAGTCAGATCCGTACCATCATATTAGATGGCGTTAGTTTCTTCACGTTTAAAGAAACACCTTTTTTGTATGAAGACTTTCACTTTTTCTAATTTTTTGTATTTGTTGTTATAGCGGCAACAGAAATAGGTACATCATCTGTAAAAATTTCAACTGTCCAGCTATCACGGTTCATGAAATACAACCTAGTGACAGACGGACAAACAGACAGACAGCGGAGTCTTAGTAATAGGGCCCCGTTTTTACCCTTTGGGTAGTGAACCCTGAAAAGAGTAGTTTTTCAGTTCCCCCAAAAACTGTATCCGACTGTGCTATTTTCACGGGATAAAAAGTAGCATATGTACTTTCCAGTGACACAGGCTACCTGTTTACCAAATTTAATCAAGATCGGTCGAGGTGCTGAAGCGTGAAAAGGTATAAACACATTTTCACATTTATTATATTACTAGCTGTTTCCCGCGGCTTCACACGCGTGGACAACGGTTCTATGACTTTTCAAGGGAGCGCGGTGCGCGAGCGTGAAAAAAGTAGCCTATGTGTTAATCCAGGTCCTAATCTGTCTACTTACCAAATTTCAGCCAGATCCGCTCGGTAGTTTTTGCGTGAAGAAGTAACAAACATACACATTCACAAACTTTCGCCTTTATAATATTAGTGTGATAGTAAGGATATTTTAGTGTGATAGTAAGGATATTTACTTCATAATTTTGTAAGATTTCACTTTGCATTGTAAATCTTATTTAGTTAAAATGTATTGTGTTTTACTTGTAATAAATTATCTACTTTACTTCCCCAAGTGAAGTCATGGTCATCATAGTCGAATAGAATCATCATCGTCTTCACAATGATTTCCTTAAAATTGGTAAAAAAAAACTCTACACGCGTGCAGATTGTGACTTTGGAAAGAAACCCGTGCGTGAGCAATAAGGATGCTAATAGATGTTCATTTTTCTAAAGAATAACTTAAACCTTATCATATCAGCTCATATACGTTCCCACCGAGGGGCTTGAGCCTACCCTGAATTAGGGCGATCGGCCTTAGTCGACCACGCGGGCCCAGTGCAGGCTGGTCGTCTTCACACACAACCTTCGAGTTTCACACAGCCTACCTAACGTGAATTTCTCATTGAAAAAGCAGTATTAATGCTGCGACCTGCAGTCATTAGAGTAGGTTGTTATGTAGGACAGTTGTTTAATATTATTATTAAAAATGTTGCTTCTTTTGACTGAAACTCACCTGATGGAAAGCGACCATGTAGTCTAGGATGGTAAACGCAAACTCAAATAATGCCTACTCACTATCGTCCTGAAGGTCTTCAAATTGTATTAATCGTTGAACACTAATGCAGGCCAGAAGTCCATCATATCAGCTCATGTATGTCCCTTCCGAGGGGCTCGAGCCTGCCCTGAATTAGGTCAATCGGGCCTTAATCGACCACGCGGGCCCAGTGCGGGTTGCTCGACTTCACACACAACCTTCGCAGGCGTGTGTAAGAAGAAGATAAACGTACATATGAAGTCAAAATTCGAAAACAAATTGGTACGTGGCGGGATTCGAACCACGAACTCCCGGACAGGAGGTAGCGGCCCTTGCCATTACGCCACCGACCCTCTAGCAGACCAGAAGTTATACTCCATCAATGATCGCATAATAAATGATGAAGCGTAAGGCCTCAACAATAAAAGAGTGGAACCTGTTCCTGTGTCTCGTTTACTGAAGGTGGAATAAAACTGTGGGAATGAGGTCGTGCTGTTTTTGTGCACACACTCCGAAATAAATTTTATAGAGTACCGAAAGACAGGGATGTTCAAGATTTTGGAGCATAGGTCACATTGATGCTAGGCTATCCTTTATTTAGAAACAGCAACAACATCATACCACACCCTGGACACTTCATACATCGGGCCAGAAATGACATTTCAAAAAACGAATGACGGAACAAACAAAATGGTGGCGAAATCCTATACGTTTGACAACTAAACTGTAACCAATCTGTATCAATCTGGGTGACGAGGGGTGGGGTCGCAATCTAAAGAGCGGCAGGGAGTGTCCATACTGTATGTTAGTACTAATATATATACTTAGATCATACCTAACTCTATGCGTTGCAATATGTAACCACAGGTTGCTATAGGAAGGAAAGCCAGTGCAGCCGGTCGTTTAGCTATAACCGGGTGCATCCGGCTGCCGGCTACTCGTTTGGCGGTTCATTAATTACCAGACCACTTAACTGCGTGCTTTTTGCTGCTTTGTTTATGGCGTATCTACACAAACTTATATATACATGCGGTAGAAATAATGTACATTGCAAATTACTCCAAGAATAATACCTGTAGAGATCCGTAGATCCGTAGCAGAAGCAAAGTATCCGAAATAGCTCAAAGAATCGCTAAACTTAAGTGACAGTGAGCAGGGCACATAGCTCGTAAAACAGATGACCATTGGGACATTCCCTCTCGTATAACTATCAGATACACTAAACTACCAGGTTAATGATATAGCGTCTCCACTGGCCGACCCTAGGGCATAACAGTGAGGGCCGCTATTTCTGCCAACA
This sequence comes from Coleophora flavipennella, assembly GCA_947284805.1. Taxonomy (NCBI): domain Eukaryota; kingdom Metazoa; phylum Arthropoda; class Insecta; order Lepidoptera; family Coleophoridae; genus Coleophora; species Coleophora flavipennella. The sequence continues at coordinate 19,249,175 of OX369257.1, forward strand.
CCATAAGGCGAAGGCAAGGACCAGTTGCGATAGGTCTTGCCGTCAAGACATTTGTCCTAGCACTCTGCAAGGTGACTGCCTCGTGGAAGAACCATTATAGAACCACTCCAGGTAGGCCCCGGAGCTGTCCCGTTGGGACAGTTAAGTTTTCGAGTGGCGATTGCGCACCAGAGGACGTAGCGTAGGGAGGCCTCACATGGTGGACCGACGACCTGGTGAAGGTCGCGGGAAGCCACAGGATGCGGGCAGTGCAGGACCGGTGGTCGTGGAAATCCTTGGGAGAGGCCTTTGTCTAGCAGGGGAGATGATGAGAAATACCTGTATGTTATCCTTGCAGTATGTATTGAAGAAATAACGTTTCAGATTTAATTTAAAAATAATTGAAGATTGTCTGGATGACATTGATTACAGCAATGACGGCCTACTTTTATATCTCATGGTATTTCTCAAGTGTCTGTACGTGTTCTGTGCCTGCGTATTATATTAGTGTTTACTAAACAAGTGTGAATAAATAAATAGTAAAATATTTATAACCCCCCATGCAAAAATAGGGGTTTTATAAGTTGAACGTGTGTATCCGAGTGTCTGTGGCATCGCAGCTCTGAAACGAATGGCTCGAATTTGATAAGGTTTTTTTCGTTTGAAAGCTTACGTGATAGAAGTGGTTCTTAGCTATAATTTTTGAAGATGCGTTCAGCCGTTTGAAGATTATCAGCTCTTTTCTAGGTGATGAATAGATGTGGGCAACTTCCACCGGTCTAATCAATACGAAATTATGGTGTCTTCTTAGTGTAACAATATTGCAAATCCATGGAAACTTTAACCTGATGCTGCAGCATCTCCCACCCAGCTCCTCCTCAACTAACAGCAGATGAATCGTGTTTGGGCTCATGAATAAATGTTAGACAAAACATGATATTTTTGACCTGATGCTGCAGCATCTCCTGGAATCTGCAGGATACCCAACTCATCAACTTACAGCAGATGAATCGTGTTTGGGCTCATTGGAATACTTATTGAAAAGGTTTCAGAGAGAACATGGTAACATTGACCTGATGCTGCAGCATCTCTTGGTATCTGCAGGAAACCCAACTCCTCACCAACTTACAGCAGTGGTATCGTGTTTGGGATACGTAAAGTTTAAAAACCCCTACAAAAAATCTCTTTTAAGTAAAAAATCATATGTTTTATCCCTTTAAGTAGTTTTATTTTGAACTAAGTAAATAAAATAAAAACAGCTACAACTAAGTACTAATAATTTGACAACTTAGCGGTCCCCCTACGCGACGACTCCTAGTTCAAAGTATAACTACATACTTATATTAAGATTAAAGGGCCAAAACTTTAAGGTTTAACTTAAAGATGTTTTTTCGGGGTTTTGAAATATTTAATTTAAGTTTTACTCCAACTTTTATAGTAGGCAGTAAACATACTTGTCGTTTGAAATGCATATGTCGCAGGCATTTGGTTAAATCCGCCATTTAATTGAAAGGCTAACCCGTTGATTGAAAGGCAACATTCAATTGAATGACTAGAAGACAATTGGCCAAGTCGTTGAATACAACGTTCAACGACTTTGCTGAACGTCATTTAGCCAATTCGTTGAATGGGTTATTCCGAATATACTCTAAATAAAAAACCGATGATTTTTTTCTTCTGCGAAGCATTCTGCTACTCATGGGGGAGCTCTTTGACTGTATAATCAATCAAACCTGACCGAACCTAATATCGCTTGCTTCGCTCGCTCATTTACACTTTTTTAGAAAGAAACTAATTTTTGCAAACTCCGTTTTCGTTGCATGGAAATTAACGTCCGTCATGTTCAAAGGACTAACATACAATCAGCCAACTAGTTGTTTGGCCTAGTCATTCGATTGAAGGTTGCCATTCAATCAACGGGCTACCCTTTCAATCAAATGGCAGATTTAACCAGATGGCTGCGATAGATACACAAGGTGGAATGAACTAATCTTACCTGGAGGGAAAATACCTTTAATATTAAAAATGGTAAGTTTTAAGTTTTAAAGTAAACATTCCTTTATTGTAAAATGCATTCAAAAATTCTTTTAAATTGCTTGCTTAAGCTGGGAATCGAACCGGCTATGATATGAAGAAAAATTACAAAGGCAAAATTATACTCAAAAAAGACTTCATTTTATTTAAAAAAAATGTAAAACTGCATTCAAAGATTTTTGAAAAATCGCTTGGATTAGCCGGGAATCGAACTCACAAAATGGTAAAATAAAACGATAAATTTCCTGTTCGTCTTTTAATTGGTGACACGAAGTTTCTTAGAAGAAGTTGATGCTTGTGAACGACCCTTTCGATTAGTAATATAAAAATAAAAATCCTTCAGGTTCTGCCGGTCGATTCCCGGTCATGATAATCGTGTTTCAAAATACAGTTCTACTTATTTAAAAAAAAAGAAATAGTCTCGTTTAAAAAAACTTTTTTTATTTTATACAATTCGCCGGTTCAATGCTTCGATAAGGCAAGAAAAATTTAAAAACCTTTTAATGCAAATTTTAGTAACTTTTTAAATAAAATAATGTTTTCTTTAAGGCGAGGCATTTGAACGCGAGAAATGATTGCGACCGGCGCGGCGGGCAGCAGGCAGCAGGCGGCGTGGCGTGTCGTTGCACCGCTGCACTGGGCAACGTTCAGGTTTTGGGATAAATATGAATTTAATAAATGTATTGCCTACAAGCTGTTTTCGAGAGTCATTACGAATCGTCTCGCACGCAGGTTTGACGACTTCCAGCCTCCCGAACAAGCCGATTTCCGAAAAGGCTTTAGTACCATAGACCACATACATACGCTGCGGCAGATTATACAGAAGACCGAAGAGTACAATCGGCCACTATGCTTGGCGTTTGTGGACTATGAGAAGGCCTTTGATTCAGTCGAAACCTGGGCTGTGCTACAGTCTCTCCAGCGGTGCCAAATTGGCCATCGATACATCGAGGTGTTGAAGTGTCTGTATAAAAACGCCACCATGTCGGTTCGCCTCCAGGACCAGAACTCGAAACCTATCCAGTTGCAGCGAGGGGTGAGACAGGGAGACGTTATATCTCCGAAACTGTTCACCGCCGCCCTGGAAGATGTTTTTAAGCTTCTGGACTGGGGTGGACTCGGCATCAATATCAACGGCGAGTACATATCCCACCTCCGATTCGCTGACGATATCGTGGTCATGGCTGAGACTATGGAAGACCTAAGCACAATGCTCGATGGCCTCAGTAAGGTCTCTCAACAAGTGGGTCTTAAAATGAACATGGACAAGACGAAAATAATGTTAAATGTCCGTGTCGCACCCACTCCTCTAAAGGTTGGAGACTCTACAATGGAAGTTGTTGACGGATATGTATACCTGGGACAAACAGTCCAGCTAGGTAGTTCCAACTTCAAGAAAGAGATCAATCGACGAATCCAACTCGGCTGGGCAGCGTTCGGGAAGCTTCGCAATATCTTCACGTCCCAAATACCGCAGTGTCTCAAGACTAAGGTCTTTGACCAGTGTGTGTTGCCAGTGATGACTTACGGAACTGAGACATGGTCGCTTACTATGGGCCTCATAAGAAGGCTCAAGGTCACCCAAAGGGCAATGGAGCGTGCTATGCTCGGAGTTTCTCTGCGTGATCGAATCAGAAACGAGGAGATCCGCAGGAGAACTAAAGTAACCGACATAGCTCACAGAATCGCTAAACTGAAGTGGCAGTGGGCAGGGCACATAGCTCGTAGAACAGATGCCCGATGGGGCAGTAAAGTTCTCGAGTGGCGACCGCGCACCGGAAAACGTAGCGTAGGCAGGCCTCCCACGCGGTGGACCGATGACCTGGTGAAGGTCGCGGGAAGCCGATGGATGCGGGCAGCGCAGGACCGGTCGTCGTGGAAATCCTTGGGGGAGGCCTTTGTCCAGCAGTGGACGATTTGTGGCTGATATGACGATGATGATGATGAAATGTAGGACCTTAGTTGAAAACTAAAATTTTGCATGTTAGAGAATCTACAGATATAATACTTAAATATAAATATCGCGATATAAAAAATATGTGCAACGTTAGAAATTTTATTAATGAACAATTCGTTTTAGACTTTTTTTTGAGCCTGTTTTCGTGATTTTTTTATGATCGAGTAAAGTACATCCTACAGTGTAACACATTAGCACATTCTTTAGACAATATCTGTAGGCGTACCGTGTAATCGTGTAACACATTAGCACATTCTTTAGACAATATGCGTAGGTGTACCGTTTCATTGTGTAAAAAATAAGCACATTCTTTAGTCAACATCCATAGTTGTACCGTGTAATCGTGTGACAAATTAGCACATTCTTTAGACAATATCCGTAAGTGTACCTTTTAATCGTGTAACAAATAAGCACATTCTTTAGACAATATCCATAGTTGTACCGTGTAACCGTGTGACAAATTAGCACATTTTTTAGACAATATCCGTAAGTGTACCTTTTAATCGTGTAACAAATAAGCACTTTCTTTAGACAATATCCGTAGGTGTACCGTTTCATTGTGTAACAAATAAGCACATTCTTTAGTCAATATGCATAGTTGCACCGTGTAATCGTGTGACAAATTAGTACATTCTTTAGACAATATCCGTAAGTGTACCGTTTAATCGTGTAACAAATAAGCATTCTTTAGACAATATCCTTGGGAGGCTCGAGTTTTCATACAATGTAGTTTCGCTTTAGTACAAAAACTACATGCTGGATCAAATCCAAACTTTGTAAATGTTTTGAGTAGACACATATCGCTGTTTCTAATTAGTTTTCGCCGTAGTAAATTTAAACATAACTAAAAGAAAGATTATATTAATTTTGTACTGGGAGTTTGAAAATGCTTTTATTTTTTCCGTTTTATATAGAAAACTAATTACAAAAATCGATATGTGTCTCCTCAATATATTTGTAAAGTTTGGATTCAATCCGGCGGCGTGTTTTTTGTGTTAAAGCGGAACGTTTGTATGGAAACTGGAGCCTCCTGGCGACCTTTAAATAAAATTAACTACCTTGATCATTTATGGTACCTTATCTTCAGGTAAGGTTCGTTTACACCAGTATAAACCAGTTCATTCTGATAACACCTTCTGAGACCATTTAAAGTTGACGTGCAGTGCGATTGCACTCGACTTTGATTCAATTTCACAAATCTCTGTATAATATACATGGAAATGGAACTGTATACAGGGCCAAATTTTAGAAAGAAAAGCTTAGAAATAATAAAGTAGGGCCAAGGAGCATAGGTTCTTTTCGTAGTTCTACTAGTAGGACAATAGTAAGACCACGGGGAAACAACCTTCCTTAAGATGTATGGGTTTAAAAGATGCTTATTGTCGTAGGTCGTAGAGTATTGTAGCATATTGTCGTAGGTCGTAGAGTATCGTAGCATATTGCCGTAGTTCGTAGAGTATCTCTTAGCATATTGTCGTAGTTCGTAGAGTATCGTAGCATATTGTCGTAGGTCGTAGAGTATCGTAGCATATTGCCGTAGGTCGTAGAGTATCGTAGCATATTGCCGTAGTTCGTAGAGTATTCGTAGCATATTTTCATAGGTCGTAGAGTGTCGTAGCATATTGCCGTAGTTCGTAGAGTATCGTAGCATATTGTCGTAGGTCGTAGAGTATCGTAGCATATTGTCGTAGGTCGTAGAGTATCGTAGCATATTGCCGTAGGTCGTAGAGTATCGTAGCATATTGCCGTAGTTCGTAGAGTATTCCTAGCCTATTGTCATAGGTCGTAGAGTGTCGTAGCATATTTTCGTAGCTCGAAGAGAATCGTAGCATATTGCCGTAGGTCGTAGAGTATCGTAGCATATTGCCGTAGTTCGTAGAGTATTCGTAGCATATTGTCATAGGTCGTAGAGTGTCGTAGCATATTGTCGTAGGTCGTAGAGTATCGTAGTATATTGTCGTAGGTCGTAGAGTATCGTAGCATATTGCCGTAGGTCGTAGAGTATCGTAGCATATCGTAGCATCGTACTCGTGGTGTGTAGAGCGTGATGAATACTGTCCTGCACGGACGGGGCAACGAAAGAGTATGTATTCAAATACATTCCAACAAGTCAGCCAAATTCAATTTTAGTTTAAATAAATGACTAAATCATTGAATAAACTAATCAGTGAAAACTTCCCGCTCTCGGTCCCAGCCACACCCTTCTAAGACACAGCCGGCTTGACGCGTGACATGTCATATTTGTGAAATAAATCGTTTATAATCAACTGTCGAGGCTATGACGTCATCAACAACTGTCTTTGGGCGACATGTAATTTCCTAGGCGTCAATTATAACGCGAGTCGTGGTTGGCCTTATGCTTTGCTTTATACTCGTATATCCTACCCACTTGGTATAGTTAGATCCATACCAAGGGAATACTAAAGTGTTTTTTTCAAAAATCTATAATAGTTTAGTCCAAAAACAAAACCAGATGATTCAATTTTAGAAATGTTTTATCCATCAAATCAATTTGAAAATTGCTTTTATTTCAGCCTGCACTTTATTCCCTATCTAAGCTATAGAATTTTTAAGTGAATTGTATTGAAGGATGGTGGTGAACAAAGGCATTATTATAATGCCATTGGCACCTCCAAATAGCTATGACACTGAGCACAAATTGTAGTACTATGGCTACTATGACGATGCTTGAAAATACCTTAATTCTGTGATGTTTCCACTGTCATCTTGGAATATGTTATACATAAAGCTATGCTACAATAGTTGTTATGAGAAATATCGCTGCAGACCCATCGTATACCACCGACCTACCCCCAGTAGTACAGTGGGTAATATTTTATCCCCGCGGTACCACCATAGTGCTGAGATTGAACACGAACTGCGGTTACAAATTATGTATCTATATCCACATTTGTTGGTGTTGATATTCTCCGGCTGTAAGATTTCAAGTAATTGTAAAGTATTCAAATAAATATTCTTGTGAGCTAAAGTACAAAAGTATGAATAATAGAAACAGACGTAAAATGGTAGCCCTGTGAAACAGTTATTCATGATCGGGAGCCGGGTCGTTCCTTTCCCTCTAATATAGTTGATGGGAGCGATGGCTGACTCTCGCGTTATACTCGTGACCGAGTGCTGTCCGTGTGAACTGGCCTACTCTTGTTAAAAGCATTAATGACATTCAAAGATTTTAATATATTACTTCTTGTGTCATATTGTTTTCATGTTCTAATGACATATTTTTTTATGTATGTATTGTTGTATTTTTTTTTAAATGACACGTATTATTATGTAATTACTATTAATAGATCTTTACCTCTGAAATTGCCGTTTCAGTTTTAGAAGTTCATTGCTATTTTTTATTGAAAATAAAATGTTATTGTTTTTTTATTATTGACCTTATGGTGACACTACTTATGGTCTTTTATTAGTAACTAGTAGCATGTCTTTTATGTTCCGATTCCCTGAGCTATGTACCATTGAATGGAACAAAGGCGTTTTCTTAGTGGTCAATTTTTACACTAATTAATTTTCTTTAATTTTCCTGAAAGTGACGAAATATTATGCAGGATATTCCCTAATATGACAATAGTATCGAATAAACTGCTGCGATAACTCTAGAGCTTTAAAATTAAAAATGTGTACTTTTTGCCTCAATAAAGGCGATCAAAGTAGTTGGACCATGTAGCCATTTTTTCAGGTGAAAAATCCGGATTTCATGGGGTAACAGCCACCGTGCTCTCAACAATATCTAAAAATATTATCACCATTTAGTTTTTAATAGTCTGATGCTATTTTGAGAATAAATTTTGTTGTAATAACTATTGTTTTTAATATTTATTTTCATCTTTAAACTTTTTTATATAATTGGCAATTTTAATGGGTAAATACCTAATATATGACTATCAGAGAGAGTGCAATTTGCACCTATTTTGAATAAACATATGTTTAAATTAAATCTTGAAAGGTTGGCGAACGATTGGCTTACCATTCGTCACGAGTTGCGGTTGCTGCTTATTTACCATTTGTCACGAGTTGCGGTTACTGCTTATTTACCATTCATCACGAGTTGCGGTTGCTGCTTATTTACCATTCGTCTCGAGTTGCATATGCTGCTTATTTACCATTCGTCACGAGTTGCGGTTGCTGCTTATTTACGATTCGTCACGAGTTGCGGTGCTGCTTATTTAATATATCCGGCGGAGTAATCTCACTTTGTTACACATTATAATTTTAAATTACACAACTTAAAATTAAACATTTATTACAAAGTTCAATTTTAAACTCGCATTTAGAAAATCTTAATGTACTTTTACCTAAATGGCTCCTTATTAGTTTATTTTAATTGGGCACTAAATACACATGCTTTAGTTTTTAATGTAACCATAAATAGATACAAGTAGACATATATTTTACCTGCATTATAGAATAATATAGGTTACCATTTAATATCGAGAAAAGCCAATTTCATTTAAAATCAAGAACTCAGGTGCATAAAAACATAACCTCTCTTTTTTGGGCATCCGGGTTAAGTATGTATGTATTCTATGTAACTCTGGGGATTTAGACGAATCTTACTACAAATCGCACTTAAAAAACAACAATCCTTTTAAGCTACAGTTTCAGCCAAAGAACAGACATGATTCACACTTACACACATACACCCGAAAAACATTGCCCTCCTTTTCGGGCAATCGGGTAAAAAATAAATCGCGTAAGGAAAGGAAAGGTCATTATCATTTTTATTTACTATATTGTATAGTGATTTAAAAAATTGCAAAGTAAAAGGCACGTGTGCGGTGAAATCTATTTTGCGCACGGCAAACTGGCATATTATGTATAGTACCACTCTTCGAGCAACTATATTAAAAAATAATTTACCGAAAATGAGATCCGTCTGATATAATAATAATAATTATTATTTATTTATTTATTCAAGTAACAAAGACTTACATTTTGTGTAAGTGACTTATCCTAGGTCTAGGTCTAAAATTAATATGTCAGTTGGATACGAAAAGGATTTTTTCACATTGACTGTGTTAAATGTATATTTTTGTTTCTGAAATTTTAAACACAAGTATCTGCTCCATGTCGCTACCCAAGCGCTACCCAAGCGCTACCAGCACTTGATCGGTTTTCATTATGCTTCGTCCTTGTTAAAAGGACTTCCTTCTGAAATTAATCAATTTTGATTGATAGCTTGTTAAGAAAAGAGATTGTTGAACGCTAAACTCAAAATTATTATAAGAATCTTAAAATCCTTTGCTTTTTCCTATATACAGAGGCTGGTTGAATAAAGGACGCAAGAAAAAGAAAGAAACCAATCGTCAATTCACAAAAAAACTTTTGGACTTCTCATACAATACTGGCTAATGAGCTGATCGATCTGAAAGATAACAAACAAATTAACAATCCTATAAGAAGAACATCGTTATATAGATAGATAGATAAACCGTTAATTCACCGACCAGGCACAAAAAAACAATAAGTAAAAGATTGTTAACAATAAAGTAAAAAAAGAAGATTACATCACTAAGACTAACTTATAGCTACTTACTAATAAATACAATAAAGTACAATGAAATTGCAGTTAGTGCCAGGCCAGTGAAAGGGTCCTGGCTCAGCATATGTTATAGTTGAATGCCCATAACGCTGATATTCTGCCAGGGCCCTCACCAGTCTGTGTACCGCGACAGTATACTAATACACAAATAATAAATCATAAAAAATGATAATCTTAAACAACTCTCGCGCTTAAAAACCTTTGTATTACCTAAAGCCAATCATGTATTACTTGGGGCATATATCTCAACTTTTATTTGATCTGAGCAAATAATGGAGCGGGTTGGTGTCGTGTCGTGCCGGGAGTTCAAGGAACTGACACAGGACCTATTAGAGTCGCGATAGCTCCACAGAATAGAGCTGAGCTAGAAGTACGAAAAGTGTTCTTTTTTGCGAATTGACCTGAGGTTTCGTAATTCATTTTCGTCTTAACATTCACCTCCTGGACTGCGTCAACCACCTCCGTAGCCCAGAGTCAAAGTTCGCTGGCTTTACACAGGAGGTCGCGGGTTCGATTGCCGGCGGGGTCATTTGTAAGACTCGGTTTGGTTGGTGGTAGGACATTTTCTAAGCTTCTAAATTTTCTATTTCTAAGTATTTGACTCTTAAATACAATATCTTATGTATTACCTCTGATGAAAAAAAAGTTCAGATAGAATTAATCATGTTTGCGGCATCGGTGCGTTATGTGTGTGTGCGTGTCTTCGACGACGTCTTAGCACATACTATCGAGTATTTGAAGTGGTTTAGATGTCTAATGTATGCGTTTACAGTGTACGTACAGATTTGGAGTGTTTTTGATTGGCTTCGCATTGAATTTACGTGAGATTCTATCTATATGTTCTATCAGAACTACAAATTATCTCCAAGATAATTGAAAACGCTAAACACGTTAAAAAACCGACTTCCATCGCAACAACTTAGTACATTATTGCATTATTATTTTTAGTTTTTGTTAAATTTCTAATAAAGTACCTACTACACCGATTTTTATAAAATTTATATGGGTCTACATGGGAAGCATTAGCTTTCAAATAAAATAAGAATCATAAGAATCAGTTCACCCAGTCAAAAGTTATGAGGTAACACACATAAAAAAACGTACAGACGAATTGAGAACCTCCTCCTTTTTGGAAGTCGCTTGAAAAAGACAAAACAACACAATCACCGAGACGTGCAGGCAGGCCCGCTGCACAGTAGAGCCGGGGCCCGGGCATTGCGCCGGTTAACTGCCGGATAATCAATTAGCCGTTGCCGGGTGGCGTCCGGCCGGGACGGCGACGAGCCACCAGATAAACGTCGGAAGCTGACGTCTTGCTGGTTTATGCTTTGTGTTTCATGCTCTAAAGTAATGTGCTTTGCCTTTCCCAACATAGTAATAGTAATAATTCTTTATTTGCTCTTAAACATGGTGTAAGAAGGTGTACAAAAAATGAATAGCTCTCATGTTCAGCCAAAGAAGAGATGGCATGCAAATGTATTTTTCACAATTTCAGCATGCATATGTGAATATTTATAAAATATGTTTAAAACACAAGACATAATTAAAGACAACATGCAAATGACAAATAAAAAAAAGTTTATTAAAATCCAAAAATTCCCGAATACTATAAAAGTTTTTGTCAGTTGTCATATTAACTCTGTTTTCCCGGTTATACTTAGTATCGAATACTGCTGCTGGTGTGTTGGCTCTACAACAAAACATGTAATGAATTCCGTATTTTTTTTCATGTTACCCTCAAACCCACATTATGAAATTAATTAAAAAACCGTAGTTATATCTATGTGTGTTTCGCTATCGGTTTGCGAGGCTCCTCGACTGTTAGTTTTCATCACCAGATGCTCGGTGGTAGTCATAACCCATAAATCATATTTTAGGTACAAAGTTCTTATTAATATGAATGAATAAGCCCAAACAAAAAAAAAAGCGTCGGTGGCGCAACCGGTAACGACTCGGTCCATCTAACCAGAGGTACCGGGTTCAAATCTGGACGGCCAATGTACCAATGAGTTTTTCAAAAACTTACGTACATATCATTACCGATTGCTTTAATTTGTGGTCGACTAAGGCCTAATCGCCCTGATTCAGGGTAGGCTCGAGCCCCTCGGTGGGGACGTATATGAGCTGATATAATAAGTCCAAACATAATGCCAATAAGTTCATTAGAACTAATTATGTATGCGAATTTTTAAACAGAATCGGTTCATAGATGAAAATTTAGTAAGTAGTAAACAGTCATCATCCCCTATTTTTGGAGTTTACTCCTTAAGAATCGATTTGCATATAAGGCGTCCGTATGAAAAAAATATGAGGAGTAAAATCTAGTGATCGCGTTACGTTTTTCACGCGCAACCTATTGTGCGCACCTCTGTCACGTGATACAAAACAGTCAGGATTGGCTGAATCTGACAAAAAGAATATAAGTCACTACGAAATCTAAGATGAATTCTAAATCATAGCTACGGAACTTCAAATCACGTATTTTAGACTTCTCCAAATAATAGAAAATGTACAACGGTTTCAGTTGCTGAAAAAAAATGTTACGTTCTGTGCTACTGCACGGTGTAACTTGGCTAGTTTTCACTATCCAATTTTATTCTATACTAGTTTTTTTCCGCGGCTTTGCCCGCGTGGACATCGTTTTTATGACTGTCTTTAAGGGTGATTAGTAAATTATGTCGTTTCCCACCTACTCAACCATCTCTGTGCAAAAAATCACAGCACTAGAGTATTTTTTTAGTTCCCTCAGGAACTGCATCATATTATGCTGTTTTCCCGGAATAAAAAGTAGCCTATGTCCTTTCCCGTGACACAGGCTACCTGCATGCCGAATTTCATAAAGATTAGTCAAGGCGTTGAAGCGTGAAAAGGTAACAAACAAACTAACAAACAAACACATTTTCCCATTTATAATATTAGTAAGGATTGATATTTACTTTTAAAGGGTAAGTTTTGCTTGCTTTTCTAAGTCTAGTCTATAATTTTGATAAATAGTAGTGGTAATAAGGAACCCTAATTTCGTTAGTCCGACTCGCACTTGGCCAGTTTTTTGTGTTCATACCATATACATAAAGGAAGGTCTTTGAAAATTACTAAGGGTTTGCGAAGGACATTTTTCGGATTAATTGATTCGTTTACTGAATATAAAGTTTAAATAGTGATTTTTGCTACAGTTGCATGTCCCCACCCCCTACCAGCTAAACCGCTTTTTCAGGAAATCTGAAGTATATAGTGGGGCAAAAATCTGTTTTAAAGGAAAATTATCTGAGATTAAATCTAACTTTACAAAGCCAGTTGGATTTGTTAAATGTTCATGCAAAATGTTCTACACCAACTGCAAAAATAACTTTGTTTTTTTTTTAAATATACATTTATTTATCGAAAAGACTACGGAACCCTACAATGTGCGTGTTTCGACACGCACTTGGCCACTTTTTTATTAAAAATTCTCATATCATAACAAATTCACAAAAAAAATAGGTAAAGAAATAGGTACACAGTATATAATATTTTAATTTTCTTGTTAAGTTTGAGAGGTGAATTATTATGTATTAGGATTACGGGCGAGGTTAGGCCTCGCTACGTGACGCTTCGTTCCAAGCGCGTGCCATCTAGAGCTGGCTTGCATGTTGGTGCCACAAAGGGTGGAATGTTGCTCTGAATAGTGAGGTTACCTTACAGTTATGTTGGGTACCTATATAATGGCAAAGTATATATTAATTATATTAGTACTAACATACAGTATGGACGGACACTCCCTGCCGCTCTCTAGATTGCGACCTCACCCCCTCGTCACCCAGATTAATCCAGATTGGTTAGAGATCCAAGGATCTCCACAACGACGGTTCTGCGCCTCTCGCGTTCAGCGGATTCCCGCGACCTTCACCTGGTCATCGGTCCACCGAGTGGGAATCCTGCCTACAGTACGTTTTCCGGTGCCCGATCGCCACTAGAGTACTTAATTTCCCCAACGGCTCTCTGTTCTACAAGCATGTGCACTGCCACTTAAGTTTAGCAATTCTGTGAGCTACATCGGTTATCTTGGTTCTTCTACGGATCTCCTCGTTTCTGATTCGATCACGCAGGTAAACTACGAGCACTGCATGCCCCATTGCCCTTTTGGTGACCTTGAGCCTGTTTATGAGGCCCATAGTAAGCGATCATGTCTCAGTTCCGTAGTTGCAGCATGTAATTAACTATATCCTGTAATCCCTAAATCCTCGGTACTTTCGCGCGAGTTCTTAAAGTCAAGTCACTCGGGCCGGGACGGGTCCCAGTAGCCGGGCCCCGCAGTCTCGACACCAACAAATCTGTTTGCCCTTATCTTCCAGTCCGCCGGAACTAAACCCGAATGATTTCCAAGTCATTAACCCACTCCGCCCGCTAAGCAAGACAGACAACATCAACCCACTTTAGATCCATATCGTGTAACCGCCGCACACTGGATTGGAGTTATCAACCGCGGCCCGCGAACAATCCGTGCTATCTCGCCGTAACGCCGCAACGCAAGCTTAGCTAAGCCCCAATCAAACTAAACAAACCTTTACTAATCGCAATCCTATTGCCTATCTTGAGGTCTTTCTCCAACGATGGATTTAGTCAGACAAGACGTCGCAGTTATGGAGTCGTAGCGAATACGTACTGGATTACAGTGAGTAATTAGATCAAGTTGGGTTTACAAAGTGAGGATATAGTGAGGGAAACTGCTGATTCATTAAATGGAAACAAATGAAAAGGCTTTGTATAATGTAGTCTATACAGAATAGTATAAGGCCTGAACGATAATGGAGAATCAAGCTTTGAAAGGTCTGGACCCTAATTAATTTCTTTGAACAGAAAATTCCAGTAAAGAGATGTGTTTAAATGAACAACAAGAATATTGTTCCAAAAACAACGTCATATAATGTCTTTGTGATATGTTACTTGTTTATAACGAGTGGATACTTTAATGACCGATTTCATTTTGAGCTACTATAATGTTCCTTTCCCTCTAATATGGTTGATGGGAACGATGGCTGACTCTCGCGTTATACTCGTGACCGGGTGCTGTCCGTGTAAACTGGCCTACTCTTGTTAAATGCATTCAATGATGTTTTCATGTTCTGATGACATAATCTGATTTTTATCAAGTATTAGCTATTTTTTTAAATATTTAACTATTATTTGTTTATTTCTTGATTCTTCACAAATGACATTGTTATTATTATTTTATGATTATCAGAAAGAGTGTAATTTGCACCTATTTTGAATAAATATATTGAATTGAATTGAAAATGTAGCATACACGTGTAAAGCGTAGCAGCCTGTTTGTGGCAATACCTGAAAAATGAAACGAACGAACTTGTTAGGACTTGAATAGTTAGTACTCTTTGGTTAGACCATCTATCGCATAGAACAAAGTTTAATTTGCCTTATCGCCAACTCGAGTCTGAAAACTTGGAGACGGATTGTAATCAGAGTACTTATTACTATTGTCACACTGTATGAAGTGCTGACGTAAAAGACTTCGCCGTGATGTCCTTTGCTCCGTTATTTGTTTTTAACCGACTTCAAAAAAGGAGGAGGCTCTAAATTCGTCGGAATCTATTATTTTTTACCCGCGACGGAACGGAGACGGTCTATGCGTTTAGGGTGAGAGGTTGTTTGTACAAACCAATGTTGCCATTTTTATCTCCAAAATTTTGAAATGAAAAAATGAAAATTTGAAATTTTGTCCAATTTTTATGCGGTTTTCAGTGATGAATTTGGATTTAATCGGTGCATGTTTTTAGATAAGTAGTACGGTGACAGCTCACCAGGGGGCGCTGTAGTATTCATTTTTTGTACAAACCAATGTTGCCATTTATCTCCAAAAGTATTAGTCCAATTTTGATGCGGTTTTCAGAGATGGGTTCTGATTTGATTGGTGCATGTTCTTAGATAAGTGTTACGGTGACAACTCAACAGGGGCGCTGCAGTAAACGTTTTTTGTACAAACCAATGTTGCCATTTATCTCCAAAACAGTCCGATTTTGATGCGTTTTTAAGATAAAGATAAGATAAATAACATTTATTGCACACAGAATATACAAAAATAAAAAACTTACTAACTTGCAAAATATACAATGATATGCAAAGGCGATCTTATCGCTTTAAGCGATTACTTCCAGCCAAACTTTGGTGAATGGTGGAGACGAGAAAGTGAAACTATAGCGGGTGGGTGCATGTGCAACAAAAAATTCATATATATCCTTTATTGTACACAAACATTTAAATGACAAGAACTTAGAGAGGACGTGTACGTACAACGGTGGACTTATCTCTATAAGAGATCTCTTCCAGCCAACCTTACCGGGTGTTAGGATACTTTAAAAGTATATTATCATACTTAATAATAAAGACAGACTGCAAATACTAAAATAAATATATATGAATAAATATATAAATGGTTTTCAGTGATGGGATTGGATTTGATTGGTGCATATTCTTAGATAGGTGTTACGGTGACAACTCACAAGGGGGCGCTGCAGTAATATCTAGTCCGATTTTGATGCGGTATTCAGTATAGGGTTTGTGGTTGATTAAAGAAGGCCCTTTTGTCGTGTTAACGTCTAATAAATCGATGGATGCCGGCTGCACGCACGAAAAAGGTTGACTCATTGTCCCGTTACACTCATTGTCCAGTTACGCTCATTTTCCCGTTACGCTCATTAATTCGTCATAAAAGTATGCAATCATTTCATAAATGTTTTGTTATGACGTTGTCACGTTAAACTATCGTCCGTAAACCGACTTTACAGACAACATTTTTTTTTTGTAAGCAAGTTCGTGGAGATCCTTGGGGGAGGCCTATGTCCAGCAGTGGACTTCCTTCGGCTGATATGATGAAGCAAGTTAGCATTGTGTAGTGGGGAATGTATTTTCCTACATTGCCCAATGTGGAGTATGTATGGAGTATGTGTCTATATCAACATTTCCATAAAAACCTTTTTATATTTACATTAGAATTTACTAACTTGTGTGATAAACACACTTGACTATGTGAAATCTTACCGACAATTTGTTTGAAATCGTTTAGGTGTGAAAGTGAAACAGACAGATTTAACGAGTTGTCATTTTTTTTCTTTCTTTAGTTGAAAATGTCTTTTCTATTATAATTTTTTATTCTACTTAATTATATCGAGTTGAGTTACAACAAAGCCCCCGGCAAAGTTTAGTTGTAAATACTTATTAGTATTATTATATATTAATATATTAAAATAAACTATATCCATTATTTCTAATGTATGTACGAGGGCTGCCATCACTATTTTGAATTTCAAAATAAATATAAATAAGTATAGCAATAAAATATCTCCAAATTATTCATGTTACTTTAAAACTACAAAACTAGTTCATTTAATGGCAGATCCGAACGGATTTTCTTGGGTTTTTTATTAAGTTCATAGGGAGTTGAATATTTTATCGCCACATCTACATCTTCGGGAACCAAATAGGTACGTATGGAAGTGCTATGAAAACTGATTTTCTGTTGTTCCTATGTCCGACTGTGCGAGAGTTCACATTTTCTTATAAAAGCTTTTTACGTTTATTATCTCTAGTTACATCCTATTCTTTAAGTCGACAGTTTTTTTTTATTATTTTATCCTTTTTCAATTACATTTTAACCGTCGTGTGTTTTTTTTATTTATTATTTTGCATTTTATTTCAAACTTTTTAGAAATGACATTTCTCGCCCGTGTAGTACCGTAATCGACAAACCTCATATTTTCAACATTTTTCAATGTTGATGCTTCTTGTTTCTTTGCCGTTGAGTATCTATTGGTAAATCAGCTATTTACAAATTTCACGATAGTACAAAAAACGCAGTGAATTTAATTTACGTATGCATGCGTAATTGAACTTAAAATTTAGCAAGTGAGGTTAGGCCTATAGGCATTACAAGATTGAAAGCCAGAGACTAGAGAATGTGATCTAGAAGTTAAAAAAGTGGCACTCGTAAAATACATTTTGCGCACAGGGGCAAAGTGACACGCACGAGTGCGGTAAAATCAATTTTGTGTCCATTTAACTGGCACATAAGTGCCACTTTTCGGTACTGAAAGTAATTAAATTACACTAAGTTTACCTTAGTATCTGTACAGTCACTTGACCATGTTGTTTTAAAAATTCTCCCATCCATTAGTTACGGTAAGCGCGCTATTTATCTTGTCCCGTTATCACTGCAGCGCGATGCAGCTGGGTGCATTCCTTGCTGCAGTTAATTGAGTAGCCGCCGCCATTTATTATGTCATCTTGATCAGCTGAGCGGGTTGCCCTCAGCGGAAATTTCTGAGAGATGTTAATAGGTATGCAAAATTACTTTTGACACAGTAGAGTATTAAGTACAGTACAATGGATGTAGAAGTTTAAGTTCCAAATTGGGGCCCAATCGGTATAAAGTTATAGCGCAGCGTCCAGAGCCAAGCGTGACGGACGGACACACGCACGGACGGAATTGAGATATTCGTTTTTTTTATTATTTTTTTATTAAAAATTTGAGTACGTTTGGCTGCATCTTTTCGGTATGTGTTAATGACATAGAACACATTTTACGAAAATTGGAAAAACTTTTGTTTTTCGCGATAACAATACTTGATCTATCCTACTACGTACGTACCATACCGCACTACGGGGTCGAGAAAGTAAAAAATCTGTAATCTCTACCAACTTCATAGCCTTACCTTTGTCTAAATAAATACAACTTTTGTGTTCATTCAATTATAACTTTCCTAATTACTGTAAGGCGTTACACCGAAGCTACACATTAATTATCTGTGCTGTCATCTTAAACCAACACGGGCTTAACAAATATCGGCGTGGCGCCCAAACAAGCCTTCTAAACTTTGTGAAGATGCTCAGTCAGCTCTGTGGCGCGGGCGGCGCGCGGAGACTCGGCTACTACGTGCCACAGATAGTGGTTATCGTAACTACGTGCCACCGATTGTGGTTATCGTAACTACGTGCCGCAGATAGTGGTTATCGTAACTACGTGCCACAGATAGTGGTTATCGTAACTACGTGCCACAGATAGTGGTTATCGTAACTACGTGCCACAGATAGTGGTTATCCTAACTACGTGCCACAGATAGTGGTTATCGTAACGTAACAAACAACAGTGGTTTGAGGTATATCAGAATTTTTTCGTTAAATTTCATAGAGAATGTTAAAAATGTTCTGTTCAATTTAATTTCCGACTAAGATCGTCTATCTATTAACAAGTAAGTCATCTATCTTCTATCCTTAAATATAAAATAAAAAAGAGTCTGCCGTGGTGCGCGTATCACCCAAAATCTACTAAATAGATTTCGATGTTTTTTTTTAATTTTACTTCTTAGATATTTGGTACCTATATAAAAAGTAATAATCGCCCGCAAGTCGCTCGCTCGCACACCACGCACCCTCCATATCCACAGGAGCCAAGCCGCGGGCAATGGCTAGTTTGAAAGTAAATTAACATACATCATCCATTCATCATTGTCTCATAAGTGCGTCCTTATCTAATATGGTTGAGGGGGTTCAATGATCGTGCCTGGCTTATAAACATACGACTATAGATATGTGCTATGTATTATCTCTGAGGGACAATTGACTCCACAAAAAAACGAAAGACCTGAGGCCACAGATGAGGGAATACCAGAATGAAAAGCAAGAACAAAACAGTTCTAAGTTTGTATATTTGTCGCCGCCGAGATATTGTTAAAACCGTGATATTACAATCTCACTACACTAAATAGCATTCGGTTACCCAGAGCGAAGGGGGAGGGGAGGGGACGCGAGGCTCTTTGACTGTTCAATCATACCTAAATCAAATCAATCAAACCTGACCGAACCTAACACTCATTATTCACTTCGCTTAGTGTTATTGTAAGCAGTATGTTACGGTTCACAATCTCGTACAATTTTACAGTGACATATACAACCTAATAACGTACAGTTTAAAACAATATATTTATTTACTCAAACTCGCTATGTAATATTCGCCTTACCTTCTAAAAAAACCGGCCACGTGTGAGTCGGACTCGCTCACAGAGGGTTCCGTACCACCACATCTCTGGATAAGGAACCTTAAAAATAAAAAAATTCGAGCGAGACCTACAGTACTCGCATATGATGTGTAACATGTGACAAAATACTTTAGGTTAGTTAGATTTGATGACGATATTGTACCTGGGTGGCGGATCTGACAGTAACGAAAAAAACCGACCAAGTGCGAGTCGGACTCTCGTAAAGCAGAATTCCGCGCTTTCGCGACTTCCTGTTACACATTTCCGTCCCATGTTACACATTTCCGTCCCATTTCACGAAATCACTCCCACAAATTGCAGGAAAGCGAGAGCAAAGATGTTACACATCAATAAATCGAAAACTATAGATCATAAAAATAATGAAAAATCTGTTTGAGCTTGTGCCAATGAAGCCCTTTCATACGATACGTGACATGACATGGTTAACTCAATTCACAAACCGATCCCTGAATCGTAGAATGGTTTTAGGAAACCCTCAGTAGTTTTAAAGGACCTATTCAACGGTACCCCCCCCCCCCACCCCGCACGATAGGGTGCGTCAACAAAAAAAAAATACCCCCTCTTTACATGGGAGAGGTACCCTACAATTATTATTTTTTTCAATAATTTATTTTACCACTTTGTCGGCGTGATTAATATGTATGATTGTTAATACAGCTCATATACGTCCCCACCGAGGGGCTCGAGCCTACCCTGAATCAATCAATCTGATTAATATGTATACCGATGCCAAATTAAAGCTTTCTAATAATAATGGTCTCTGAGCTAAGTCACGGACAGACGGAGAGACAGAAGACAGGAAAAACGTGATTTCAGAATCATAAAAAAAAAACAAAAAAACTACTTGGCTAGGTTATTAGCCCACTTACTACGGAATTACTATTTTTTTTATAATTGCATGTGATTTCTAATAGTTCTACTAGCTTGAAAAAATTAAATATAAAAAAACCGTTGCCGACTCGTAAAAAACCGGTGTTACAACAGCTGGTAGGTGTATCTGCGGTTATTTCATTACTGGAGAATAGTGCTATTTATAATTGCAACAATCTTAGAACACACAGAGGCAAAGAACACAAATCTCATACAGCCAAGTAACAACACCATAGTCAAAGTATATATATTAGTACTATACCATAGTCCAGGGGTGTCCAACATAATAAGGTGGAGGGCCAGGTTTAGCATTATATTTTTACCGACTTCAAAAAGAAGGAGGTACTAAGTTCGACTGTACATATTGTTTTTAATGTATGTTCACCGATTTCTCCGTCAATTGTGGACCGATTTTCAAAATTCTTTTTTCATTCGAAAGAGTACACTCCCGAGGGGGTCCCATTGTCACCAAGTTAGGATCTGATGATGAGATCCCAGGGAAATCGAGAGCAACCCTCAAATTACTCATTACGTAGACACTTAATACGTGATTCATATATTTTCTAAAGCTATTAAAATACTTACGTCTGTTAGTCATCATCTCATGTTGATAAGCTGATGAAGGAAGGTAAAACTCCTTAACGGTTAGGAGTTGGAGAAAAATTCTTTCAATATTATAAATAGATATATACGTAAGTATGCATAGACCGATAGGTTGTATTCTTTCAGGTTATTCAGATAAGCTTATGATGGACGATTAACTCCATAACTTTCATGTTATGGAGTTAAATAGTCCATCATCATCTGCTGAGACGAAGATGGAAGCCACAGGACTTTGTATCTGTTAATGAAACACATTTATTATGATTTGATAATTCCTATTGGTGAGTAGGTGATTGGGTTTAACGTTGTTAGATAGATAGCATTATCACTAAAAATAAAGAAAATAAAATAGAAGTTTAAAAAAATTAAAAACCGACTTCAAAATTAAATTCACTTAAAAGTATGAAATAATATTATTTTACTTAAATACACAAAATTAACCAAAAATAACGAAATCAAAGATGGGTACGAATTACATTAGGGGCTTAAATTTTTTTTGAGGTCGGTGTCAGCAATGCCATTGAATCTAAAACATTTGATACGTAAGTAACTGTGTGCTGGTACCGACCTTAGAAAAAAATTAAAGCCCCTAATTTAATTCGTCCACCTTTGATTTCGTTATTTTTGGTTAATGTTGTGTATTTAAGTATAATAATATTATTTCATACTTTTGAGTGAATTTCATTTTGAAGTCGGTTTTTAGTTTTTTTAAACTTTTATTTTTTTCATCAAGTCATCGATTTTTTATTCACCAAAATCACAAAATGAGTACATAAATGACGCTGCTAAACTATGGCGTCACGCCTAGGTATTTCAAACATTTTTAGAACAAAATGTCGTTTTTGACAGATGATAAAAAGTAAATCAAACGACTAGCATTCGTCATCCCTATGCTTCTTTGGTTTGCTTTGGTTGGAATCCCCTCTTCCCGAAAAACTTCCCGCTTCACCTCAAACGCGTGCATAATCCTGTGATCATCTGTTTTGCAATGACAAACTACAACTGTTTTTTCTTTCGGATTTAGGATCTGAAATTATTCATTTTCGTGTGGTTTTTATATAATTTATCATGTTGAGGTATTCACGCGGAGGAAGTCGCGGACATCCACTAGTATTGAATACAAATCTCCTTTGCAGCGTTGGGGCAAGCTCAACTTTCTACTCGCCGCTATCCAACTTCGAGAGCGGGCTTAATAAACGTCTGCTTGCCTCCCCTCGTGTCTCGTCTTACTTTTTACGTAAAATAAAATAGACCGACATGTTTCAACATTTCCTGTGCGCCTTGCTCTTTTATTCATAACTAGCTGTGCCCGCGACTTCGTCCGCGTGGAGGTTTTGAATTTTCCCACGGGAACTTTTAAATTTTCCGGGATAAAAAGTATCTGATATGTTAACCCGAGCTTTAAGGAGTCACCATACAAAATTTCATCAAAATCGGCCTGGTAGTTTTTACTTGATGCGCGAACATACAGACAGATAGACAAAAGTGCAAAATTCGTTATTTTGGCCTCTATATCGTTAGTAATGTCCACCACAGTTATTATTTTCCAAAAATATTTCATGTACAGATACGGCACTGTTACAGTTTTATTATATGTAAGCCCTTCGCATCGTCTCACCTGATGCTAAGTGACGATGATGCCGAAGATGGAAGCGGGCTTACCAAGATTCCCCGATGCAATAGAGATCTTTTTTTTTTACCATTACTAAATATTAGTATTTTTTAATTTTTTTTATTAACAATTGGTAAACCCTTGACAACATCTCACCTGGTGGTAAGTGACGATGTTGCCGAAGATGGAAGCGGGCTTACCAAGATTCCCCAACGCAATGGAGAACTGGTTGGGAGTTGCTTATATACGGGTCATTTTCATCATAACATCAGCCGAAAGACGTCCACTGCTGAACAATGGCCTCGTCCAAAGATTTCCACAACGACCCGTATGCGCTGCCCGCATCCAGCGGCTTTCTGCGACCTTCACTAGGTCTTTGGTCTACCGGGTAGGAGGTCTGTCTACTCTACGTCTTTCCGTGCGCGGTCGCCACTCGAGAACATTACTGCCCCAACAGAAATCTGTTTCAAGAGCTATATGTCCCCACTCCGCCACTTAAGTTTAGCTACGGATCTCTTCAATTCATACTTGTATTTTTATTTATTCCATACTAGCTTAGTAGTGGGAAAAGGCTAGGGCAGATGATGATGATGAAAATATCTTATTCCGGCCGGTTGAATAAGGCTGGGGGATTTTAAAACTAAAAATGAAACTAAATTGCACGAGAGCACATTAATAATATTCGCAGGACAAATCACTCACGGACAAATCATCATTCTAAGGGAACTGAATCGAGACTGATGAACATACTTAAACACATACGTATAAAGATATGACACACGCAGAGCAGACAAACTTGTTCGTCACATGAATGTAGGCCTTAGGTGGGGATCGAATTCACGACCCTTGGCTCAGAAGGCAGGAGCGGTGACAACTGGACCACCGGGTCAATCAAGATTTTCAGTCGCTTTAGATATTGTAAAACCTCCTTTATTTTACACGTTGAAACATCCTATATTTATACTAATATTATAAAGAAGTAAAGATTGTTTGTTTGTGTTATATGAAGTAGGTAATCTTCAAAACTACTCATCCGATTTTAAAAAAAATCTGTCAACAATAACTAGAATAGAATTACATGATGGACATAGGCTATAAAAAGCCGCTCACTCTCGGTATCCACGGGGGCGAAGCTGCGGATAACAGATACTTATATGTCGGAGTGTCATTGAAAACGCGACCAATACCAGCTCGAGATAAGTTTACATAGTTACACTTTGTTTGGATCAAACGTCAGGTACTAGTACCTGGGTGAAACCGGTGGTGGCGTGACGATCGCTTGTACTCGTGAGACGATCGTTTGTGGTAGCAAAGATGATGTATTAACGGAAGGCTGTTTGTGCTGCCACACTGAGTTGAGAATTTATTAGATCTGTGGAGAAGCCACGTCAGTCTCGGAGCAGACACTTTTTGATGGAGCGTCGAGCAGAACACAAGTAGTGGTGATCTGTGAGCAAAACGTACGTGTCACGCCATCGCTGTGATCACCGCGTTTGCATCCATTGTAATCCAAGGCATCCTGTACAATTTCGATTACCAAATGATCAAGACTATTGAAGAAGGACCTCTGTGATACAGCTGCATTGTTATTTCGACGCCCAATACCGAAATAGTTAAGGACGTGAACCACGAGGCCAACCATAACCTAACCACTCACTTCCTTCGACATATATATTATTAAATAAGTTTCAAGCAGGCTTGAACAAATAGTGCTGCGTGTTTTGGATCAAGCCGACTTGAAGCTGACAACTAAAACGCTATTAGTCCGGGCGTTCCATGATGACTGCTATAACATTACATTATTTCACTATATTTGTGCACTCAGATTGTTTTTCTCAATTTTTTTATTTTTTTTAATTGAGTGCGTTTGGCTGCACCTCACCTGATGGTAAGTGCTGATGCAGCCGAGGATGTAACACGCAAACTCATATAGTATCTATACACTCTCGTCTTGAAGATTCCTAAAATTATTCGAATCCAGGGAATTCCACTCCTTATCCATTCGCATAATGAAAGAAGAAGCAAAACGCTTCGTGCGTAAAGGTGGAACATTAACGACAAAGGGGTGGAATCGCCCTCCGCGCCTGGTCATCCGTTGATAAAATGGAGAGGGGGGAATGACATCGTGAAGCTCCAGGGCACACTCGAACATCGATAGACAGGCGACTTTGCGGCGATTTTTGATGCGATGTTTGATACAAGTTCCTCGTCGCCAATGAGTCTCCTGGCGCGTCGGTTGATAGAATCTATAGCATTGGTTCCGAACCTGGGGGTAATTACCCCTGTGGGGGTAAAACAGCTATTTCATGAGGTTAATATAGCTAGTAATAGAAACGAACGAATAAAGTGTAAAAAATTAATAATTAATGTTTAAAAAAGACACTATAGGAGAGGATCTCATCAAAGCTTGTTTATGTGATGCAGTATCACTTGTTATAGGTGAGCAACATGTTGCTAAAATTAAACATATATCACTCTCCGATACCACAATTCAAAGTAATATTTCAGAATTGAATGGCGACATTTTGGCAACCGTTATTGCTGAAATTAAAGAAAATCTAAAAATGTTAATACCTTTTCTACCACTTATTTCACTAACTAACAAACTTAGGTATTTTAATTTCCAGACTAGTCTAGACAGTGTGTTAAAGTTGTTTATAAATTATCTAAGTATGTTATAATACATACAATAACGCTGTAATCGTGTAACAATTTTTTTGATAAGTAAAGATATTGTATTTGATTATTTATTTATATTGTATAATTGAAATAATTTTAATTTGGGGGTTAAGTCCGTTTCCTCACTAGGTCATACGGGTAACAGTATTGAAAAGGTTAGGAACCACTGATCTATAGCATCTAGCTGGTTACTAGCCGATCCGTCTCATAAGTGAGAGCAGTACTCCATATATGGCTGAACTTGAGCTTGGTATAATATTAAAAGCTGCTCTGGCGTGAAGTAAAGTCTCACCTACGAGAGGATACCAAGCTTTTTGGCAGCCTTTTTTCCTTGGATTCAATGTATCTCCCGAAATTCAGATCAGATGTTAAATCTATGCTAAGGAGCTCAAGATGGTCGGAGATCTGGATTGATTCATTTCGGAAAGTAGAAGTCTGGGTAAAAGGACTTCATTTCGCAATAAATAGACACGCCTGCATTATAGAGGCATTAAACCTAACAAAATTGGCATTGCCCCAGTGGAGACTGCCTTGAGTGTTAGGTTCACGCGCTCAATCATGGCCTCTCTCTGAGATAGTATATCTGGACCCCTAGCTCAAGCACTAGACAAGTATCTCTCCGTTACCATGCTGTCGTCTGCATACCCAAATATACCGGGGTTCAGCAGATCGTTAATATGCAGCAAAAACCATGTACCATCCTCGACTGCATCATCACTTACCATCAGGTGAGTTGCAGTCAAACGCACTCAAATTTTTAATAAAAAAAAACAGAGTTGCGAAGAGAACTGAGCCTTGAGGTACCCCGGCTTCAATAGCAAATAGGTCAAACGAGCAGCCATCGACGACCACTCGAATGAACCTTTCCCACAGGAAGTTAGATATCCAGTTACACAAACCAGTAGGTAGCCCGTAGGAAGGAAGCTTACCAATAAGGCTAGCATGCCAGACCCCATCAAATGCCTTAGAGACATCGAGAGACACGGCAAGAACTTTACCGTGCTTCTCTATGGCTTCACCCCATACATGCGTAGCACACACTAGAAGATCTCCCGTCGACCGACCCCGGCGAAAGCCATACTGACGGTCACACAGAGCCTTTTAAGTGTCAGCAAAAGGCAATACATTTTATCTGCAAATCACCCTTCAAACAAAAATAGCACTCCGAGGGTTCTGTTACACCACACATCTCCATACAGCTACATAGAATAAGGACAATTATAGCTAATCACATTACAAACAAAAGACATCAACGCTAGCGACAAAAATATGCTGTTTTGTCATTCAGTTCGGACTCCTTGGCGTGATTACGACTCACACTTGACCCATTTTGATTATTTTTTATTTTACTTTATTATTAGTACTAGAATCACGCCAAGTTTCACGCCTGTATATGTTACGGTTTTTATTTTACTTCATTATTAGTACTAGAATCACGCCAAGTTTCACGCCTGTATATGTTACGGTTTTTATTTTACTTCATTATTAGTACTAGAATCACGCCAAGTTTCACGCCTGTATATGTTACGGTTTTTATTTTACTTCATTATTAGTACTAGAATCACGCCAAGTTTCACGCCTGTATATGTTACGGTTTTTATTTTACTTTATTATTAGTACTAGAATCACGCCAAGTTTCACGCCTGTATATGTTACGGTTTTTATTTTACTTCATTATTAGTACTAGAATCACGCCAAGTTTCACGCCTGTATATGTTACGGTTTTTATTTTACTTTATTATTAGTACTAGAATCACGCCAAGTTTCACGCCTGTATATGTTACGGTTTTTATTTTACTTCATTATTAGTACTAGAGTCACGCCAAGTTTCACGCCTGTATATGTTACGGTTTTTATTTTACTTCATTATTAGTACTAGAATCACGCCAAGTTTCACGCCTGTATATGTTACGGTTTTTATTTTACTTTATTATTAGTACTAGAATCACGCCAAGTTTCACGCCTGTATATGTTACGGTTTTTATTTTACTTCATTATTAGTACTAGAGTCACGCCAAGTTTCACGCCTGTATATGTTACGGTTTTTATTTTACTTCATTATTAGTACTAGAGTCACGCCAAGTTTCACGCCTGTATATGTTACGGTTTTTATTTTACTTCATTATTAGTACTAGAGTCACGCCAATTTTCACGCCTGTATATGTTACCGTTTTTACGATAGAGCTAAATCACAAACACTTCAAAAGACCTATAAAAATATATTTTTTTTATTCACAATTGGTAAGCCCTTGGCATCATCTCACCTGATGGTAAGTGAATTATTATTAATATTATTAACCCCTGACAAAAAAAACGCAAAAATAAGAAAATACCGAAAATGTCCTGGCCCTTTAAGTTTAATATAAGTAGTTATATTTTGATCTAAGAGTCGTCGCGTAGGGGGATAATAAATATTTATTTATTGTCAGACATTCAAAATTCAAAAATCACATTTCATAAAACAATATTTAAAAACAGTGTAGTGTAGTGTAGTATAGTGCAGTGCAGTGTAGTGTAGTGTAGTGTAGTATAGTGCAGCGCAGTTTAGTGTAGCGTAGTATAGTACAGTGTAGTGTAGTATAAGGCGGTACGAAGTTCGCCGGGACAGCTCGTTCTTTATGAAACTGTTATCATAGAACGGCCCTACAATAGTTGGTTAGATTCTTTTTGCTGATAACTATTTGTTCCCAGAGACACTCGACTCCACAAAGTTTCTGTTGAAGAAGTCAATAAAAGTGGTGAGAAAATAACTCGCCGCCGACGCGACGCGACGCTCCGGAACTGGAATGTCAAGCCAAGCTCGCCAGTTGGCCAGGGGAAGGATAATAACGTTCGAAAAACCTAAAAGCTCTTTGGTACAGGCTTTTATTTGGAAAGATTTTTATGTTAAAAAAGCCAAATTCTCAAATGAATATAAGAAATACACGATTCCAAATTCAAAAAGACTGTGTGACCTTGATTCAACCTACAATGTCCATCATCGGATCAACTTCAAAATACCAAAAGGATCTATTGTCACCGGGAATATGGCGTCACTCCAAATTTTAGCTCAATAGGACCCCTGGAAGTCGCTTTAAAATCGATCGCAAGATTTGAACTAAAGAAACATACATACATTCATACAAACATTGCAATTTAAATATAAAAGCTTTAAAAAAAAAAGGGAACAAGTGCGTGTCGCACCACGCGCGAAGTGGGGTCCCGTAGTCTAATCAATAAATAAATGTATGCGCCAAAAAACAAAGTTCTTTTTGTATGGAAAATTTATGAACTTTTTTGAAAACCCACTACACATCTAAAGTTGGTCGACTATTACTTCTAATATAGGATTTCCTCAGTAGTTTTTATTTTCTCATGGGTTTTTCAGTAATCTATGCATTCGACTGCATGTACTGTATTTTTTTATTTTTTTTATAGGCCCAGTAAATTGAGAGATAAGGGGGAGAATGGTCAATTTTGGCCTATTTTACCCCCCCGCCCCCCGTAAAAAGTCGGGTGGTATAAGTTTGACGTGTATATCTGTGTATCTGTGTGTCTGTCTATGACTTAAACGAAAAGACCTATTTTAATACGGTTTTTTTGTTTGAAAGCTGACGTGATCGAGGTAGTCCTTAGCTATAATTTATGAAGATCTGTTCAGCCGTTTGAGGATTGTCAGCTCTTGTCTAGGTGATGAACACCCGATCAAACCGAATCAAAATTTGATGCCCTGTTACTGTATAATATTTCAAAACCATGGTAATCTTGACCTGATGAAATCTGCAGGATACCCAACTCCTCGCCAACTTACAGCAGAGGTATCGTGTTTGAGCTCATTGGAGTTGTCTCAATGAATAGGTTAAGCTAGAATATGGTGACTTTGACCTGATGCTGCAGCATCTTCTAGAATTTGCAGGATACCCAACTCCTCACCAACTTACAGCAGATGAATCGTGTTTGGGCTCATTGGAATAGTGTCAATGAATAGGTTTTTGATAGAACACGTTAACTGGCCTGATGCTGCAGCATCTCCTGGTATCTGCAGGATACCCAATTCCTTACCAACTTACAGCAAAGGCACAGTACAATAAAGAGTACTAGCGTACAGTATGGTCACTCCTGCCTCCCGTTGAAAGTGCCGCCCACCCCCGCTCAGTAGCCTCAATTGCAACCCTACAATGTCTTATCTCACTCACACAAGCATGGTACGCGTTCACCTACACGAGCTTAGACTGTGTGCGTAGGAACGCGTTTGTTTCATACATTTGATCGTCAGTGGCAAAGGTTTGGGATACGTAAAGTTTATAAAGTATGAAATAAAACTTAAATTATTATTTTTTTTAAATATTATTAACCCCTGACAAAAAAAAACGTTAAAATTAGAAAATACCGAAAATGTCCTGGCCCTTTAAGTTTAATATACGAGTAAGTAGTTATATTTTGATCTAAGAGTCGTCGCGCAGGGGGATAATAAATAATTAAATATAATAAAAACAGAATACAACTGTTTTACTATACTACAACTAATTACTAATAATGTTACAAATGAGCGGTCCCCCTGCGCGACGACTCTAAGATCAAAATATAACTACTTACATTATACTTAAAAGGCCAAAACATATTATTTTCTGAAATAACTTCAAACTATTATTACCAACATCAAAAATATTTTTTAGTTTTTTTAAATGTACTTACATTTTTTTTTTAAGACTACGGAGCCCTACTTTGCACGAGTACGACTCGCACTTGAACGCTTTTTAGGGTTCCGTAGTCAACAAGGATTTCTTATAGTTTCGCCATGACTGTTTGTCCGTCTGTTCATCTGTCCGCGGGCTTAGCTCAGAGACTATTAGTACCAGAAAGCTGTAATTTGATATGCGACCATTTTGTCGAAGGCGTCTACATAATAATCACGCCAACAAAGTGATTCAAAAAAGTTCTTAATAAAAATAATGTAGGCTAGCTCCCCTACATGTTAAGAGGCGGTAATATTTTGTTTACGTACCCAATCTATTGGGGTATCATTAAATAGGTCTTTCAAAACTACGGAGGGTTTTTAGAACCATTTTTAGATTCAGGGTTCCGTTTGAGAAATATTAAGCATTAACGTGCTAATTCATATGAAAAACATGACATCTATAAAAAAAATAGATAGTAGGACATATAATTAATTTAAAGGAAAAATATCACGGCTAAGTAGACTTTCTTAGTTTAGGAGTATTAGTCGATCAACTTAAGTCGTGCAGTTGGATTTGTAAAATGTTGATAGATTTTCCATACAAAATGTTCTACTACCAACTGCAAATACAATTTTGTTTTTTAAAATTTACATTTATTTTTTTTAAAACGCTACGGAACCGTGCTTTGCACGAGTCCGACTCGTACTTGCCTAGTTTTTTTTTGGTCCCAACTACTTAATTCCGTCACAGTAAATAGGAGAATTTAGCAGTTCCATTCATTTTTATTCAAAATAGGTGCAAACTCCTCTTTCTTTTAGTAATAAAATAATAATAACATAATTTCATTTATGAAAAATCAAGAAATAAACAATTATTAGATATTGAACGCGCGCCCGTCCCAGTGGAACGGATAATAACGTCAAAATGCAATCCTAGAAATAAAGCAGATTATGTCATTAGAACATAAAAACAATATGACACGAACAGTTATACATAAAAATCATTGAATGTCAGCACGCGGTCACGAGTATAACGCGAGAGTCAGCCATCGCTCCCATCAACCGTATATGAGGGAAAGGGAAAAACCATCTCCCTCGTTCCTCATTTTTAAAGAACTTTAATCATGTAATAATTATTTTTGGAGTTTACTCCTTAAGAATCGATTTGCATATAAGGCGCCCGGTATGAAAAAAATATGAGGAGTAAAATCTAGTGATCGAAAACGTAGTTTGTTATATTCTCTTTGCGCGTTACGTTTTTTACGTGCAACCTATTGTGCGCACCTCTGTCACGTGATACAAAACAGTCAGGATTGGCTGAATCTGACAAAAAGAATATAAGTCACTACGAAATCTAAAATGAAGTCACAACACAGTAATCAAATCAGATCTGTTATTGTTGCAGTCTTACAATGTTAGAGCCCTTTATGGTATGACCTAAGATATGCTCGTATAACCGCATCTAAAGCATACGAGGTTAGTCGCTGCCAAACACCAAATGGATCATTAGTAGCTGCGACCATGGGAGCTAAAACACCTGACACATCAGCTATGAAAAGAGGCCGGAAATTGGAATGAGTGACTTATATTCTTTTTGTCAGATTCAGCCAATCCTGACTGTTTTGTATCACGTGACAGAGGTGCGCACAATAGGTTGCGCGTAAAAAACGTAACCCGCAAAGAGAATATAACAAACTACGTTTTCGATCACTAGATTTTACTCCTCATATTTTTTTCATACCGGGCGCCTTATATGCAAATCGATTCTTAAGGAGTAAACTCCAATAATATAACACTACCTACGTAAGTAACCTTAATTCTGCTAAGGCGAAATAATAGTCTTTCTTTCAGTAGTAGTTTTTTAGGTTATAAAGAATAAATTTTGTTTACAGTAAGTAATTAGTTTGCATTTTCAGGGCTGCACGACAATCTTATGGTGACGATGCTATTGGGTACGTGCAACAAAGTGAGGGCTAGTTCATACAAATTCACTATGGTGATAGACGAGACTAAAGGTGAAATCGTCAGTTGCCAGTGCTTGGACTGTGCAGCTTTAGATGGTGGTTGTAAGCATGCAGTGGCATTTTTGATGTGGACCCATCGTCGCAGTGAAGAACCTTCCTTGCGTGAATGTTACTGGAAAAAACCCGTCCTCTCGAGAGTAGGGACTACTATGAAATACGTCACTGTATATCAAATTTGAAGAAAAAAAACAGCTCCACATCATGAAACAGCACAGACCTTTTCCACGGGTTTCTTCAAGAAGCAAAAAAGAAGAAAATTATGAATTGTGAACTTTTAAAGTATCAGAACGACTTTAAACACAGTGATGTTTGACAGTTTTCATTTCCTTATTCAAGTAAGTGATGATATAAAGAAAGATGTCAACAAATTACTAGAAACATTACAAGAGAAACCTAACAAAAATGCTCTTGATTTAATTGAAGAGTCAACACAAAACCAATGTTAGAGCCCTTTATGGTATGACCTAAGATATGCTCGTATAACCGCATCTAAAGCATACGAGGTTAGTCGCTGCCAAACACCAAATGGATCATTAGTAGCTGCGACCATGGGAGCTAAAACACCTGACACATCAGCTATGAAAAGAGGCCGGAAATTGGAATGATTAGTTATAAAAACTGTGCAGAGTAAACTTAAAACTAAAGTCAAGCCCTGTTTTGTGCCTGTTTAGACAAAACTCCAGTCGTGCGTCGGAGCTGACACACACACTTTTTTTTTCTTCGCTCTTTTAGGGCAGGCTAAGGCTCATTGGCCATACCGCCTAGTCTTCAGTATATGATTTTTAGTAGTATTAATTTGTAGAATTCACGTCTTCAGTAATTTTCAGTTTATTTTTTAGATTACGTAGTCAAAAGCTCATTATATTGGTCAAATCCAGATGTCCAGTCCATTTTTTTTTGTTTTCAATATCATTGTTTCCTCACATTTTTCTCCTGTCAATCTTTCTAAGTGTTCAGTAACTTTTCAGTCTTCAAGATCACTGTTTCTTCACGTTCACATCATATCATTGTCTATAAACTAACCTAACATACATACTCTAGCAAAATGATAGCACTTTTGCTAAAGCTTGCTCGGACTTCTTGTGGGAACTCGAAACACAGTATACAACTTTTATTTCATTATCCTACACAAGAAACACATAAATGATACTTCGCTGATAAATACACTATCAATATTATATACATCAAAAACCACTAAATGTAATTTTTCGGATAATAAAAGAAAAATTACAAACTGAACGCTACAAATTCCCGCCAAAAAGTCCATTTAATAATAATCATCATTACAGCTCATATACGTCCCCACCGAGGGGCTCGAGCCTACCCTGAATCAGGGCGATTAGGCCTTAGTCGACCACGCAGGCCCAGTGCGGGTTGGTCGACTTCACACACAACCTTCGAGTTTCTTCGCAGGCGTGTGCAGGTTTCCTCACGATGTTTTCCTTCACCGTTAAAGCAATCGGTAAGTATGTACGTAAGTTTTTTTGAAAAACTCATTGGTACATTGGCCATCCAGATTTGAACCCGGTACCTCTGGTTAGATGGACCGAGTCATTACCGGTTGAGCCACCGCCGCTTAATAATACTGAATTGAAATTGACTTGAATTGCCATAAATCAAAAAACTAGAACCACAGAGATTTACGATGTCCAAAGAAACTATCTTATATATAATATTTATCTACACTCATATCGTAAAGTTCGCATTATCAACTTCAAAACGAGTTTATATTGGCCTACTTTTTAAACACAATACCGTAATTTAAAAATAAATACATTATAACATTATTTTGTTATGTTATAATGTTTTTTTTTTCCATTACGATACAAGTTAAACCAAAGAGATAATATCACCAACGAAGTTCCATATCAATTTTTTTTATTGGATCGCACATGCGGTTCGCGCCATTTTTACAGCATTACAAAAAGTTTTCATTCTAATGTTTACTTGTCTGTGACAACGCCCGCTTTAACGCATGCGCGGTGATGTGTTGGTTTTTCATTGAATTTTGTTGTAAATACTGAATTTCGTGGATAATTTTCATTCTTGTTTAAAAATGTCTGAGATCAGTGAAAGAAATGTTTCCTATCTGTGACACTGCCCGCTTCAGTGCAAGCGCGGTGATGCGCTGGGATCAGCGCTATGACACGGTTTGTTGTAGGTACTTACTGAATTTCGTGGGATTTTTTTTCTTACTCTTAACTTTGATCTTTGTATTTTAGTTGATTCAATCCCAATGTATTAGATCAGATAAAGTAGTGTATGAAACTGCACATAATTTGGTCTTAAAACACTCGTGTAATGCTATAAACAAAACGAGACGTAGCTCACCAAGGCTCGTTTTTTAACTTACACTCGTATTTTAAGAACCCTTATTATGCAACAGTTTCATAAACTACTATTACACAGTCTTTTTCTAGTCTAGTTTAGTAGCCCGAGTTCTAATAAGTAGATTAATGATGTACAACTAGACTTAAGACTTTTGTTTCCGAATTGTAAACTTTCGTGAAAAAATATAGTATGAATGAAAGTAATGATGTATGAAACTCCTTAGACCCTTCTGATTATTTCCCAAATTAAACTGGTTTTTTTTCATGCTTTTTTGTAAAGCTGATAAAATGAGAAAGTTTTTTCTTGTATTTTGCTGGTTTATTGTATGACGATTTTTTTACAAAGTGACGTTTTTCCAGCAAAGATATAGGTATTTTTCAAAATCTGAAAATCTAAACGCTAATCAACATTTTTATAAAAAAACGAATACTCTTTTCTCTCGAAATAATTTTCGAACCGAACATGCGTGGGCTCGATGCAACTCCAGCCCAAACCGCAGATACAGTACGCGAAATGTTGTCACAGGCAGCAGAAGCACCCGCCATCTTACAATTTAGTCCTTTCTTTCCCACAGAAGTAGAAGATATAATTAGATTCCTAAAAATATTAGAATCTTGTCTGCTACCTACCCGACACGTAGAGAAGAGACAAGCTATCACTATATATACTGTGCTATCACAGTTCCTACTCCGTTGCCGAATGACACAATTTAATTGACCTATCCGCGGAACTTAAACAACTCGACATTTACAACTGACTTTTAGTGAAAATTTACAGCTGGAAAGATTACTAATCCTCTTTTATCGCCATAATTACCATTACCATTTTACCACATCAAAATTACTACTTTGACCGAAAAGAGCTGACAATATTCGACAGCAAAAATATCAAACACTTTACGAGTATAAGATTTGCTTTCAAAGGAGATGGTTGTCCTAGAGATTTAATAACCTAATTAGACGAATTTGCCTCTGTTCAAGATATTTTCAAATAAATGCCTGTTATATTTACGACATTTTATTAAGGGCAGCCTCGACGCGCCCCCCAACCCGCGCCCGGGCGGGTTCGATTAAATAAAATATGTTTTTATTATATCACCAACTATTTGTATTAAATTAAAAGAAGGAAAATATGCATGAAAAAGGTGAATAGAACGATCAGAAAAAGCCGGTCAAGTGCTAGTCGGCCTCGCGCTCCCAGGGTTCCATACTACACGCATCTTCATACAACTCTATGACAATGATACCTATTTACATTACAAACACAAGAGTTTAACGCAAGCAACAGAAATATACTGTGTTTTACTGACGTGACAACGTCTAATAAATCGATGAACACCGGCTGCACGCACGAAAAAGAATGACTCATTGTCCCGTTACGCTCATTGTCCCGTTACGTTATGACGTTGTCACGTTAAACTATCGTCAGTAAACCGCCTCCGTAGCTCAGAGGCACAATTCACTGGCTTTACACAGGAGGTCGCGGGTTCGATTCCCGGCTGGGTCAATTGTAAGACTCGGTTTGGTTGGTGGTAGGGCATTTTCTATGCCCGCCTGGCTAGCTACCACCATCTCATCTAAGTCTTGCCGCCAAATATCAATGTTAATATCATTGGTGTATTCCATATGAAGATAAGATAGCCAGTTTCCCATTGCGTTGGGGAATCTTGGTAAGCCCGCTTCCATCTTCGGCAACATCGTCACTTATCACCAGGTGAGGTGTTGTCAAGGGTTTACCAATTGTGAATAAAAAAAAAAGACTTTACAGACAACCATCTTTTTTAGTTCAGACCACTTAGCGCGAGTACAACTCACACTTAACTGGTTTTTGTTATTTGTTGTTTTACTTCAGGATTAGTTCTATAATCAAACCAAGTTTCACGATTACATGTATTACCGTTTTTATGATAGAGCTAAATCAAAAATGCCTACAGAATACCTATTAAAACACGATTTTTGTTCTTGTCAGTTCATGTCTACCTATTCATTCATCATGTCCTCCTTGCCGTATCCGGCAACGGCGACTCCTTCAAAAATTTTATTTCTCAGGCCTGATCTGTTGTTTGGTGTCGCGCCCTGATATGGCTTGCAAAGCCGAACTATTACAAGTTCATGACATACAGCCCGCTGACAGACGGACAGACAGCGGAGGCTTAGTAATAAGGTCGTCACCCTTAGGGTGTACGGAACCCTAAAACCGGTCAAGTGCGGGTTAGAGTCGCGCACGAAGGCTTCCGTGCCATTATCTACAAAAATCACGTTGTTGTATGGGAGCCCCTTAAATATTTATTTTCTTCTATTTTTTGTTATAGCGGCAACAGAAATACATGATCTGTAAAAATTTCAACTGTCTAGCTGTCACGGTTCATGAAACACAGCCTGGTGACAGACGGACGGACAGCGAAGTTTTAGTAATGGGGTCCCGTTTTTACCCTTTACAGAGTACACTTTATAATATATTGTTAGTCCACCGATAAAATAGGTCCACCTGTAGATAAAATTGTGGTATTTTCGCGTATACTACATACATATCTACTACCACATATTATCATACCAGAAATGGTACATCCTTACTAATATTATAAATGTGAAAATAAATTTTGTTTGTTTGTTTGTTACCTTTTCACTCTTCAACACTTTGACCAATCTTGATAAAATTTGGCATGCAGGTAGCCTGTGTCACGCGGTAGGACATGCTACTTTTTATCCCGTAAAAATAGCATAATCCGGTGCAGTTCCTGAGGGAACTAAAAAATACTCTTCTTTTGGTTAATTTCTTTAACATTGCAACGGAACAATGGATTTTTGTGCTTTTTTGCACAGAGATAGTTGAGGAGTGGGAAATGACACAATTTACTAATTAGCATATCCTGACATAGGTCTCGAGGGTTTTGAGGAAAAATCATTTCCACGCTTGCGCACATCGGCGTCGTACGTAACGGATTGTTTTTTTTTTGTATAGAATTAATTGAGGGGGTAGGAAGTGACATACAAAGCTAATCAGAATAGCCCGATATAGTTCCTGAGGAATCTGGAGAAAACTCACATCCACGCACCACTCGTCCTCAAAGATAGTCATGAAATCTACGTCCACCCGGGCGAAGCCGCGGGTAAAAGCTAGTATAATATAATTTTACAACGAAATCCAACCTGTTTGTGTCCACGCCGCCCGCTTACCTACCTAAATCTTTTTTCTTATAATATTACGTAATAATTTTGAAAACGCTGAACACGTTAAAAAACTGACTTCCATCGCACTTATTTTGATAAAAATTTATACGGGACTACACGAAAAGCACTAGCTTTCAAATAAAATAAGAATCATCAAAATCGGTTTATCCAGTCAAAAATTCTGAGGTAACAAACATTAACTTTAACTTAAAATACAGTCGAAAGGACAACCTCCTCCTTTTTGGAAGTCGGTTGAAACAGCTAAAAAGTATATACTTCGTCAATTAAGGGCTCCTAGTTTAACAATGAAACCCGAAGCAACATCTTTCCGGTTTAAATTTCCACTACTTACATTTGTGGTCCTTGTAGCAAGTAATAATTAACCTATTAATAATTTAGATCTAGCCTCCGGCAAGAAAAGATTTTAAAAGAACTAAAAACTGTAAGTTCGTCGCACTCATTTTCAACACAAAGAATCAGAGGATCGAACATTGTTCCGCCTCGCCTCTGCAGTCATCTCATCGTATTCTTTAAGCCCTTAGTAAACAATCCGAGCGACAATCTCACCACCTCTCAACGGGCAGCCTATGGCTGTATTGTCGGCCTGGCTGCAAACAGATCCTCGGCTCTGGGCTCAAAGCACCGGTAATCCCCTCTCGGCCGGCGTTAGCACCCTCGCGAGCCCGAGCCCCTCCTTGTACATTATACGATGCTCTCATGATCCCAATAAAAGATGGAATGTAATAATTGTATGTGCTCGCAGGTTGTGTGTGAAGTCGACCAACCCACACTGGGCCCGCGTGGTCGATTAAGGCCCGATCATCCTAATTCAGGGTAGGCTCGAGCCCCTCGGTGGGGACGTATATGAGCTGATATGATGATGATGATGTGCATTATGAATTAAAATGCTTCAGTTCGTTAAAAACCCATAAACGTCCCCACTGATGGGACATGGGTCTTTAACCAAACTTTGGAACATTGGGCCGTACCTACTCCACACACGGGGGCCAGATCCGTCCGGCTTGGTGGAGATTGTAGAGCTAGAGCGAACCCCACTGTCTGAAGTGTTTCAAGCCGCCTAGTGACTGCCATCTAGTGATAGGAACCGACACCAACGACTTGATGTGCCTTGCGAAGCACGGGAAGGGTCAAATATCAGTCAAACCCATCCAGGTAATGACCGTGCTTCAGGTCAGTTAACCAACGTAATCGACCCAACAAAGCAAGTCACACTGAGCTACAACCGTTTCAACGTTTAAGTCCTCATCATATCAGCTCATATACGTCCCCACCGAGGGGCTCGAGCCTACCCTGAATTAGGGCGATCGGTAATGTTTAAGTATCAGAAGAATACTAAGTAGGTATACATAAATTTAACTAATGGTTAGACAGTAGGTATAGCGAGATCAAAGAAGCTTTAGTTTAAAGCACTCATTACTAGAAAACTCTCCGTGATAATGCACACAGACCTTACTGACCTTACTATTTTTTCAAAATACTTATTAATCTTGTATTTCAAATCAACGTTTTACTTGAGAAATTCTTTTAACGCTATCGCTACTAGCACAAACTAGGACGGTCCCACTTTTCTCTAAGAAAAAGGTCACGATAAGCGAAATCTCCACAGAATAATAATCCACACTCCAGTGAACACTTAACTCACAGAGGTATTAAGGTAATTTCTTTTAAGGTACTGGATTTAAATAAATGGTGATGCCATTATAAACCTGATACGCGTAGCTAGTCCTAGTCTGGGTACTGCCCCAAATGATCTTCCTATCTTGCCTCTGGAATTACAAGATAATTTGAAGCGTCCAGTTGTTGAAGAATTTTTAGATACAAGCTTTTATTTGAAATGAAGTCTATATGCTCAAAAACCAAATGATCACGGTGCCAAATGTGAATATTATATACATACACGTTTCCAAATTAACAAAAAAAAGGCAAGCACAGTATTTCCCACGATTCTTTTGATAATAAAAGATAATTAGTTACGTTTGTACTCGACATAAAAAAGGTCAAATATGGCTTATTCTGAACTAAAGCTTTCTTTGGCATAATTGATCTTTTTGTTCCTAAGATTGTTTTAAGAAGTGGAGTCACGCGGATTTTTGATGCTGGGGTGGGAGGGTTTTCAGGCCCGGCGATGTCTGAGGTTAATAACTGTTTAATTTTAGGTACTAAGTCAAGTTTGGTATCATTAACAACTAAATCAAGGATTTGGAATTTAATTCTGGAATGAAAATTGCATCAATCTATACTAAAAATACAAGAAATTTTGAAAATAAAAATGAAATTTACAAATAATCTTATTCTTTAATTTTATATAACTATAAATAGTGAATATTTTTGCGAATAAAAAATTACTTTCAAGAGTAACACTCTTCTACTTTATAATTAAAATACTTAAAATAAAATAAAAAAACGGCCAAGTGCGAGTCGAACTCTCGCACGAAGGGTTCTGTATCATTATCTATAAAAATCACGTTTGTTGCCCTCCCTTAAATATTAATTTTATTTTAATTTAATTATTTATTTTTAAAGTGAATATATAACTAAACATTCTGTGAATATTTCAAGCGCCTACCTGTTGCCGTTATCATTATCGAGCAAAAAAATCACGTTTGTTGTATGGGAGTCCCCTTTAATATTTATTCTATTCTTTTTTTTAGTATCTTTTGTAATACGGCAACAGAAATACATCATCTGTGAAAATTTAAACTGTCTAGCTATTATGGTTCATGAAATACAGCCTGGTGACAGACGGACAGATAGACAGACAGACAGGCAGACGGACAGCGAAGTCTCAGTAAAAGGGCACCGTTTTTACCCCTTGGTTACGGAACCCTAAAAATCAAAACAGTGTCCGAGTTTAATAATAATTGTAGGTACCTACCTACTCCTTCAATCGCGGCCAGAGATGCAAAGCTGTTTTTCTTCACCGTTTGAAGCAATAGGTATATGAATGCACGTAAGTTAGAAACTAGACACTTCCAAATTAGGGGCGGAGCCTTTTTACAACTCGAGCCACCGACGACGCTTCTTGCCCTTGTCCACAGTCATCCTTCACGTAGCTCCAAGTTTTGGAGAGTACTGTCGCAAGGAGTTCCGTCAGCGCATCGTAGAAAGCACTGAAAACATAAAGGCAAGAAGAATTGACATCTTCTGGGATCTTTATTCTGCAATGTCAATGTATACCTTTGTAAGTTACTTTAAATCTTTTACATCTTTATTGTGTTTACAAACCCAACCCTATCATTCCACGATCGCAAACAACATTTTGATTGGATTTTTTACATTTCAATTTTTTGGCACCAGTTTTTTTTTAAATAACACCCATACAAAACATTTTAGTTTGACATATTTTTTTAATGAATAGATAATATGGCTCTCTAATGCACCGATATGTTTTCCATAGTTGTTATTGTTTGTAAGTTATGGATTTTTTCCTTTGGAAATAGGGTATTAAAAAAATAGTTTTTATTTTAATTTATATGTTTTTACTTCGGAATGGTGTCAATATGATACCATAAATGAATTCGGCATTTTAAATCCATCCTTGGGTCCTAAGGACCAATCCTGCCAAAGAAATCAGTGGTTCACGAAACGCCGTATTTCATCTGGTACAACGGCCACTAAATCCTCGACCATTATCCTCTAAAGTTCATCATACGGCTTCATACGGCTTCATACCAAATTTTAAATCTATCGGACCCCTCAAAGTCGCTCTAAAATCGTTTGCAAGATTTTATCTTTACAAACTAATGTCGTTTTAAATAATTTAAATGTGAAACTGTGTTTGTTTGTTTGTTATCTTTTCGCGTTACAACATAGGCTACATTTTATCCCGAGAAAATAGCATAGTCCGATGCATTTCCTGAGGAAACTGAAAAAAATACTCTTTTTTGGTTAATTACCTTAACATCGCAACGGAACAATGGATTGTGGTGTTTTTTTTTAACAGAGATAGTTGAAGGACAATGATTACTGTGAGGTTGAAGGGGTGGAAAATGACATAAATAACTAATTATCATAATATCTTGTAAAAGTTCCCGAGGGATCTAGGGAATACTCATTTGCACGTTCGCGCACGTAGGCGTCGTAATGGAGCAACGGATTGAAGTGTTTTTCTGTATAGATTTGGTTGAGGGGGTGGGAAGTAACACACACTGCTACTTAGAATATCCCGATATAGTTCCTGAGGGATTCGGAGAAAATTCACGTCATAAAAACTATGTCCACGCGGGCGAAGCCGTGGGCAAAAGCTAGTACATACATACATACGAGTACAAACATAAAACCTTTAAAAAATAAAGTCAGTTTTGTGCAAGGTTAGTTTTCCGGTAACTGTATCTCACATTTCATTAAGATGAAGTTTCAAAAAGTGTTGTGACTTTAAAAAGGAGTTGATCTATTCGACCCGTTGGATTTTCACAATATTCTTATAGGTACCTATGTTGGTCTATGTGGGCGTAACGAATTTCACAAGAGTTTTTATGATTGTACACTTAATCTTTAGTCATATATCATCCATCACAGTTTCAATATCTTTAAGAATCGGAAATTAACAAGGAAGAAAAACGTATTTTTTTCAAAAACTTTTAATTTACTGTGCACTATTTTGGTTTCATCATAATAGGGAGAGTGTCTTTTGTATCCTTACTAATATTAAAAATGTGAAAATGTGTTTGTACCTTTTCAAGCTTCAACACCTCGAATAAATTTGATGAAATTTGGCATGCAGGTAGCCCGTGTTGCCGGGAAGTTCGAAGGCTACTTTTTATTCCGTGAAAATACTCTTTTTTGGTTAATTTCTTTAACATCGCTACGGAACTATGGATTGTTATAATTTTTTGCACAGTGATGGTTGGGGGGGGGGGGGGGGGTGATAAATGACATAATTAACTAATTAGTATATCCTGGCATAGTTCCCGGGGGATCTGGAGAAAACCCATTTCCACGCTCGCACACGTTGGCGTTGAAGTGATTTTTTGTACAGAACTAGTTGAGGGATGGGAAGTGACATAGACCGTTAATCAGAATAGTCTGATAGTTCTGGAGAAAACGCGCGCCCACGCTCGCGAGCCGCTTGTGGTATAAGCTGTTAATAAATAATAACCATTGTTGTCTATCTATATCTATAATAAAACTGTAACGGGGCCGTGTCCGTACATGAAATATTTTTGGAAAATAATGTTAATTTTGATATAGAGGCCATAACAACAACTTTTAGAATTTTTGTCTGTCTGTTTGTCTGTATCACGCAAAAACTACCAGGCCAATTTTGATGAAATTTCGTATGGTGATTCTTGGTAGCCCGGGTTAACATATTGAATACTTTTTATCCCGAAAATTCAAGAGCTCCCGTGGGAAAATCAAAAGTATGCATTTCTAGAATGGCTCACCACGCAAATGTTGCTAGACTTATTGCAATTGAATTTTACACGTTGATACCTTTTATCGCGAACTAAAACTGAGATATTAAAATTCAGATACCAAACTGAGATATCAAATAGAATTAAGGATTCCTGCAGGAATGTAAAAAACAGTATCTTATGAAACTTTTACTTTGAGATGGGGTGTTTTACATAGTTGGGTATTCTTTATCCCGGAAAACTAAAGAGATCCCGTGGGAAATTAGATCTAAGACATAAGACATAAAAAGACATAAAAATTATCAATTATCAAATTATTATATATTATTATTTTATTATATCTATCTATATACATATAGCAAACTTGATTTAAAACGCGCATCTACTTTTTTTCTCCATACAAATAACCTACACACACCAAAGACACTATGATCATAGCAACAGACTGCCAATAGATGGCGCTGCCGGGATAATCAAACGCGCTTATGTTTGCGGTGCGCAAACTGCCTTACTTAATTTAAATAAGCACTATTTGAGTTTGCGTGTTACATTCTTGGCTGTATCATCACTTAATAACAGGTTAGGTGCAGCCAAAAATACTCAAATTTTAGTAAAAAACTAAATGCATATAAAAAAAACATAATAAGTAAAAAAAAATTTTAAGTAGTTTTAGCTATTTTGGATAAAATAACAAAGAACTTGGGTATATTATGGGAAGTATTATCCCCCGGTAAGCTCCAGTTACCTCTGAAAATTTATTGATGAGTTGCATTAATAGGTCCTCCTCCATGGTCCAATGAGTTTTTCGAAACTTACGTACATATTATACTCACCGATTGCTTTAAAGGTGAAGGAAAACATCATGAGGAAACCTGCACAACACACCTGCGAAGAAACTCGAAGGTTGTGTGTGAAGTCGACCAACCCGCACTTGGCCTGTGTGGTCGACTAAGGCCCGATCGCCCTAATTCAGGGTAGGCTTGAACCCCTCGGTGGGGACGTATATGAGCTGACATGATGATGATGGACTTAATTCCTTTTAGATCTGAACGGCCAATAGATGGCGTTGCAGGGATAATAAAACGCGCTCCTGGAATTTGCAGGATACCCAACTCCTAACCAACTTACAGCAGAGGCATCGTATTTGGGCTCATTGGAATAGTCTCAATGAATAGGTGTTAGATAGTACATGGATTCCTTTACCTGATGCTGTAGCATCTCCTGGAATCTGCAGTATACCCAGTTCTTAGCCAACTTACAGCAGA
The DNA here is from genome assembly GCA_947284805.1 of Coleophora flavipennella. NCBI lineage: Eukaryota > Metazoa > Arthropoda > Insecta > Lepidoptera > Coleophoridae > Coleophora > Coleophora flavipennella. The sequence goes on from OX369257.1 coordinate 19,293,340, forward strand.
GGCATCGTATTTCGGCTCATTGGAATAGTCTCAATAAATATAAGTTAGAAACAACATGATAACTTTGACCTGATGCTGCAGCATCTCCTGGAATCTGCAGGATACCCTACTCCTTACCAATACAGCAGAGGTATCGTGTTTGAGATCATTGGAATAGTCTTAATTAATAGGTTTTAGATAAAAAATAGTAACTTCGACCTGATGCTTCAGCATCTTCTGGAATTTGCAGGATACCCAACTCCTCAACAAATAACAGCAGATGAATCGTGTCTGGGTTCTTTAGAAAAGTCTCAATGAATATTTGTTAGAAATAACATGGTAACCTTGACCTGGCGCTGCAGCATCTCCTGGTATCTGCAGGATATCCAATTCCTAATCAACTTACAGCAAAGGTGTCGTGTTTGGGATACGTGAAGTTTAAAAAGCATGAAATTAAACTTAAACTCAAAATTTAAAAAAACTCCCGACAAAAAAACCGCTAAAAAGTAGAAAATAATATCTAAAAGTTCGTCGCCCATAGTAAGCAACCATGTTTCAGTTCCGTAAGTCATCACTGGCAACGCACACTGGTCAAAGACCTTAGTCTTGAGACACTGCGGTATTTGGAACGTGAAGATATTTCGAAGCTTCCCGAACGCTGTAAAAAGCGTCGGTGGCTCAACCGGTAACGACTCGGTCCATCTAACCAGAGGTACCGGGTTCAAATCTGGACGGCCAATGCACCAATGAGTTTTTCAAAAAAAAACTTACGTACATACTTACCGATTGCTTTAACGGTGAAGGAAAACATCGTGAGGAAACCTGCACACGCCTGCGAAGAATCTCAAAGGTTGTGTGTGAAGTCGACCAACCCGCACTGGGCCCGCGTGGTCGACTAAGGCCTAATCGCCCTGATTCAGGGTAGGCTCTCGAGCCCCTCGGTGGGGACGTATATGAGCTGTAATGATGAATCTGTGGCCCAGCCGAGTTGGATTCGTCTATTGATCTCTTTCTTGAAGTTAGATCAAAATATAACTACTTATATTAAACTTAAAGGGCCAAGATAGGAGTTTAGGAGATAGGAGTTTACTAACCGGTCGTCGTGGAAATCCTTGGGGGAGGTCTTTGTCCAGCAGTGGTTGATTTTAGGCTAAGAGTTGAGACCTATCTAAATCGATTTTTCGCCCCCAAAAATCCCCGTACACTAATTTTCAAGCAAACCTGCTCTGGTAGGACACCTATACAGTAAATATGTAACAAAATAAAACAAGCAATTGCGAATGGGACCGTCACAGAATAGAAGAATTCGGAGCGGCCTTTTTTTTTCTTATCTGTGGACTCAATAGTCTTTTCAAAAAATTAATGTGTATTTAAAAAAACAAAATTATGTTTGCACTTGGTAATTGAACATTTTGTATGGAAAATCTAAAAACTTTTTACAAATAGAATTGCACATCATAAGTTGGTCGACTATTACTCATAAAGTAAGAAAGCCTTCTTAAACGTGAAAGTTTTTTTTTTTTTATTGACTTACATTCTATTATTTACTTTTTTTTCAGATGATCTGAAATAGCGGTAAACCAAAAAAAATCTGGTTAGACTTGAATCTAAAAAATTTGCATTTTAAAGCTTAATATTTCGCAAACGGATCCCTGAATCGAAAAATAGTTTTAGCAAACCCTCAGTAGTTTCGAAAGACCTATTTAACGATACCCCCCCCCCCCCCACAAGATAGGGTACCTCACCAAAAAAAAACACCCCCTTTTTACATGTAGGGGAGGTACCCTATTCTGGTGGGCTACCGTTATAAAACCTATCTATGAACTTGCTCTGAAATTATATATTTTAAATGCGAAAATCCGCAACAAAATCGGCAAGTAGTTTTCGAGGAAAATGTCAACAGACATACATACATAGCAAATGTATATACCATATTTTCAATTAAACATTTTTTAAAGATTTCATTTTATTTAAAATAAGGTTCTGCAGTGCATCGTCGATGTTTGCTGAGGCACATATTGATGACTTTTTTGCAATTATGAGGAAAAGGATTGCCTCCTTGATGCACCGTGTTCGCGGCAGCGCCAACAGTCTCCTACCTACTGTTGGGGACAGGATTGATAGCCCTATGGTAAGGCACTGGGTGACTGTCCATCTCGCCCCAAACCGTAAGCTTTAAAAACTTTTATTTGCTTCAGTGTTACTAACATATAATTTGTGTGCTTTTTACTTACCCATGTAACCATGAATTTCTTTTGATTTTAAATAAAAATTATTCTATTCTATTGTAATAAAACATTGCAATGGTTCGCAAAATAACATGATATTATAAAATGAAATTAAAAACACATACTAAGTACTATTTTTTTATATCCAAATTTTATATTATAAATTATGAGTGAAATTATTTTTCGTCAAAAAATATTGAATACCATAGAAACTAAGTGGTACATTAATAAAATAAGTTGTTTTCTTTTTAAATGTATTTAATTATCAGTTTCATATAAAATATATATAATCCCAACAAAACATAAATGTGAATGAATTCAACAAAAAAAGGGCCGTAAGAATCATTTCGGGAGTAGGTACATAAAAGAACCTTAAATAGAAAATATTTTATCTATATCCATACTAATATAATATTATAAAGAGGAAAGATTCGGTGGCGTAGCGGCTAGGGCTACCGTCTCCTGTCCGGAAGGTCGTGGTTCGAATCCTGCACGTACCAATGTGATTTCGAATTTAGATTTTATATACGTTTATCCGACTCTCTTACGGTGAAAGAAAACATCGTGAGGAAACCTGCACACGCTTGCGGAGAAACTCGCAGGTTGTGTGTGAAGTCGACTAACCCGCACTGGGCCCGCGTTGTCGACTAAGGCCCTATCGCCCTTATTCAGGGCAGGCTCGAACCCCTCGGTGGGGACGTATATGAACTGAGATGATGAAAGAGGAAAGATTTGATTGTTTGTTTGTTTGTTTGCATTGAATAGGCTCCGAAAGTACTGGACAGATTTGAAAAATTCTTTATCTACACTCATGTCGTAAATCCTTCATTTACTTATCAGAAACGCTAAGCAAATGATATACCTTTCGATGGAGCCGTGACTAAGGATCCATACAAATTTCATTTCGTCACAGTATATATATTATTTCGTTATCGCAAAGTTGTAACAAAATGAAGTTTTTTTTTTTTAATTTTTACGCAGATGCTTGCTATTTGAGCACACTAGCGTGTTTCGGAACGCAACCTTGGCGGCGCGCATGCGCGGTGCGATATTACTGCAAATTTATTTTCGCGCCATTAACGTTTGTATTTTTCCTTATGCAGTTTGTATAATATGTAATTCGTTATTCGTTGTAATATATAAGTCGTTATTACAATTTTTTTTTACTAAAAACCCAGTAAAATGTCTGAAACTGATAGTGATATAATCCGCAAATATAACCTTTAATAATTGTACCATACAAAATGTCAATAATTATTACAATAAACAATGATTACTTTATTTTGTCTTTAATTTAAATTTGTTGTATGAGTGTAGATAAACTATTGTATGCAACTGTACATAATTAGTATTTAACACTCGTGTATACTTTTATGAAACTCGCTGCGCTCGTTTCATAAACCACACTCGTGTTAAATACCCCTCATTATGCAACAGTTGCATAAATAGCTATTTACCGTTGGGAAACTACACTATTAGGGATCCTTACTAAAACTCTAATAACGTAACCCAAGGTGTAAAAAAATTACGGCATTATCAACAAAAAACAAAAAGTAGTGAAGTGTAGTGCAGTGCAGTGTAGAAAAGGGTAGCGAAGCGTAGCGTAGTGTAGTGTAGTGTATACGAAGTTCGTCGGGACAGCTAGTTCAAAATAAACTTATGACTGTGATTTCTTTTTCATATATAAATCCATTTTAGAAATTTACGAGGACAAGGACAATATGCTTCGACATTCATAAATTTAATACAAGAGGAAATTACAAACTGACGATGCCTACTGTACGGCTGACAAAAACTCTCAAACAAGGAATCAAGGAAACAATAAACTACTTAAACTAATAACAGATCTCCCTAAGCTGGAGTTCGAAGCAAAATTTTGTGGTTTTTTTTTTTCAAAAACATGCATATTACTCTGTAAATTAACACATGAATGAAATAAAAACAGATTCTCATTTTCTCAAATAGATTGCGAGCGAACATGAATGTGCTCGAAAAGTTCGTAAAGTTCTCGAGTGGTGACCGCTCACCGGAAAACGTAGCGTAGACAGGCATCCCATGCGGTATACCGACAACCTGGTGAAGGTCGCGGGAAGCCGCTTGATGCGGGCAGCGCAGGATCGGTCGTTGTGAAAATCCTTGGGGGAGGCCTTTGTCCAGCAGTGGACGTTTTTCGGTTCATATGATGATGATGAATGTGCTATTAAATTAGTAGTATTCATTTACAGAGTAACTGTAGATTCAAGGCTTCAATGGTGCCCGCATATAGAATGCTAGCTGGCAGGCTTAGCTCAGACGCATACGCAGTCAAAAAAATCAGGCTCCTTACAGATATAGACACCGCAAGACTGGTATATTTCAGCTACTTCCATAGTATTATGTATATGTATATTAGAGACATGCAGCTGATATGAATACCATATTTGTTCTGCAAAAAAGAGCGGTTCGCGCGATTTATGGAATGCGTTCTCGTGACTCGCTCCGAGATAAGTTCAAAGATATAATACAATGACTTTCCCGTGTCAGTACATTTATGAAAATATAATATATGTACGTAAAAATCTGCATCTCTTTTCACTGAATAGTGACAGGCACAGTCGTAATCTTCGGAATAGGAATAAACTTCAAGTAAGTTATACCAGACTTAGCAAAATCTATAAATCTTTTTTGGGACAATGCTCAATCATGTATAACAAATTACCCGATGATGTGTTAAATTTGTCAGAAAAACAGTTTAAAAATTGTATCAAAAGTACTCTTTGTAAAAAAGGTTATTAAAGGACTCCTCCGCAGAGGACATTTGGGTTACGGTCACTTTAAAAAATAGTAAAAGCTACAATTTTGGTAAAATACATTTTTGTTGTATTTATCTCTGCACGGGGTGTCTGGGTAATTCTTTTAATACGCAAATTAACAATTTTACGGATAAATTATCCACATTAGTGAACATGAACCCCAATGATAATCTTGGGTGATTTTAACCTTAGCAACATAGACTGGCTTCAGAACCATGGTAACTTTGCTCAACCGGTAGGTGTTACTGGAGATAGTCAAATTTATTTTTTCGATACAATGTCTCAATGTAATCTCAATCAATTTAATTTATACAGAAATACTAACAATTCAATTCTGGACTATGTATTGTGTAATAGCGATGTAAGAGTTACGCACTGTGATGATCCGTTGGTACCGGAAGACACTCACCATAAATCTCTCAATGTATCTATTTTATTAACCTGTGCTAAGTATCTTAAACCCAACCCTAGGATTAAATATTTTTATGTGTCTGGTGATTACGATAGTATTAAATCAACTTTATTAGATATAAATTAGGATACAGCTTTGAAAAATATAACTCTATGTGAGGTACTTGAATATTTTTATAATATTTTATATGAGGTCAGAGATAAATATGTTCCCCACAAAGTTTTTACCCCTTCTGACTTACCTCATTGGTACAATGCCTCACTTAAGAAAATATTGAAAGAAAAGTTTAAATTTCTGCGTAAGTTTCATATCCATGGTAATGCTGCTGATTATAGTACTTTTTCATTGCTCAGGAGAAGAGCTGATGACCTTGAACGTCTATGTTATAATTTGTACATTAAACATATAGAAGATGGAATTACGAAGAACCCTAAACTATTTTGGTCTCACGTTAAATCATCTAGTAAAGGATTCAGATCTCTGCCATCTACCATGTCTTATGATGGCCAAGAAGCTGACACCGGTGAAGGCATTTCGAATCTCTTCGCAAATTATTTTCAATCCACATTTCTCTCAACGTCTTCTAACTACAACTACAGTCCGCCTCGTGATAGCGCCAACGTCAATAACTGTTTAAGTGATATTGAAATCAATCCCGAAGTAGTTCATCGATATCTTGAGTCTTTAGATTTAAATAAGGGAGCTGGGCCTAATAACATAGCACCGATATTTGCCGCTAAATGTGCCGACTGTTTAACAACTCCCTTAACAATACTGTTTAGACGATCCCTTAAGTCGGCTCTGTTCCAAGAATTTGGAAATGTGCGTTTATAACGCCCATCCATAAAAGTGGGAATAAAAACGAAGTAACAAATTATAAGCCGATTTCGAAATTATGCTTATTTGCAAAAATTCTTGAAATGTTGTGCACTCCTATGTTTATTCTTCTTTATCATCTACTTTTATCTCTGAACAACACGGGTTCTTAAAGAATAAATCAACTACGTCGAACTTTGTCTCCTTTATAGATTTCACTTCATCATCTATGGATTTTGGCGGGCAAGTAGACACTATTTTTACCGACTATAGTAAATCATTCGACCATCATAGATTACTTTTGCAAAAGTTATTGAACGCTGGTATACATGGTCACCTATTCAGGTGGTTCACTTCTTATATCAAAAACCACTCGCAAGCTGTATTATATAGTGGTTTTATTTCTTCGTTTATAAATGTGTTCCCCATGGATCTCTATTAGGACCGTTACTTTTTATCATATTTATTAATGACGTTGGCCGCTGTTTCAAGCACTCAAAGTTTCTATTATATGCTGATGATATGAAAGTTTTCAAACAAATCAATACTATGGATGACTGCCATCTCTTACAAGAAGTCCTATTTAGATTTGAACAATATTGTGACATAAACCTTCTAGCTAGACCTTAATGTATCGAAATGTTACTCAATGACCATCACACGCAAGCCCAAAGCCGCAAAATTTAGTTATACTCTCAAAGGGATTTGTTTAAATTATGTGGACAGCATTCGCGACCTAGGTGTGGTCTATGACAGCAAATTATTGTATGACAAACACATAGACTACATTGTGAAAAAAGCCAACAAATCACTAGGGTTTATTACGAGATCCAGCTCTCAGTTTACGAGTGTTGAGGTGATCAAAATCCTTTACTGCTTCTTTGTACGTAGTATCCTCGAATACTGCTCTGCAGTATGGAACCCTCATTACAATAAATACATCGATATACTGGAGCTAATACAGAAACGATTTGTGAGATTCCTACAATACTAATGCAAAACTTATGACGATGTGAGATGTTGTCAAGGGTTTACCAATTGCAAATAAAAAAAACTGATATGAAGCAAGGTGAAAAAAGCATCACATTTTACCGTTGCAATTGAGGCGCAAAATTGCTGACATCGTATTTTTAGTAAAATAGCTCAGAATAGGATTAACTCACCGCAACTTCTAATTAACATAAAAGTTCCGTTAGGAAGTTTTGTTCGGCACCAAGTTTATTTATCTGTGCAACAAATCTCTTCCAACTATAGACAAAACACATTTTTTATCCGTGCCCCCACTGAATTCAATAGGCTTGTAAGTTTCCGCAGCTAGATCTATTCAAATCAAAGCCACACACATTTAAAACAATTTTGTCAAAAAACTGGTTTGAAGCGGTTCCCTAACTGTACGTAAGCTTGTAATATATTTGTGCTTGTAACTTGGGAATTTATTTTCTTTTCTTTTTTTTCTTTTTTTTTCTGTATGTCCACTTACCGACCTGCAACTATTTAGGCTTTTATATGCGAAAACATATAAGTGGTTTATATTTATTTTAAATAGTCGTCACTAATTGGTATGTAATAAAAAAAACATCCTAATAATTAAATGACAAAAATGTATGAGTAGACAGTGTTTCTTCTATCAACACTACTAATCATGTTTAATAGTAATAAAATGATGACCAACCTAAGAATTGACTTGCTTAAATGTTCGTGCGGATAGAGGCGCATCGGGAGCCGGGTCGTTCCTTTCCCTCTAATATGGTTGATGGGAGCGATAGCTGACTCTCGCGTTATACTCGTGTGCTGTCCGTGTGAACTGGCCTACTCTTGTTAAATGCATTCAATGATTTTTATGTATAACTTTTCGTGTCATATTGTTTTCAGGTTCTAATGACATAATCTGGTTTAAATCAAGGATTTAATTTTGACATTATTAACTACTTATTGTTTATTTCTTGATTCTTCACAAATGAAATTGTTATTATTATTTTATGACTATCAGAAAGAGTTTAATTTGCACCTATTTTGAATAAATATAATATTGAATGGAATTGAAATGTAATTGATTAATTGGTATGTTGTTCGATATACATTTTTTAAGTTTGTATAATTTTTTGCCTCTAAGCAATGTGCATTGCTGCCTGGTGAATAAATGACTATAGATATTGCCACGTTTGATATAAAAAATTACAATGATCTAAATGGGTAGGTACCAAGTTCTATAGTGGTTCCTTAATCATAGCTACAAAATTTCAAATAGAAATATTTATTTTAGACTTTTCCAAATAATAGAGAATGTACAATGGTTTTCAGTTGCTTAAAAAAATGTTATGTTCTTTGCTGCTACATGGTGTAACTTGGCTACTTTTCACTATCCAATTTTATTCTATACTGTTATTTACTTTTAAAAGTAAGCTTTGTTTTCCGGGCGCCGTAACTATTCAAACTTGCCAAGTTACACCATTTAGTAGCACAGAACATAAAAATTTTTTTAAGCAACTGAATACTGTTTTACTTTCTCTATTTATTTGGAGAAGTCCTTAATAAATATTTCTTTTTAAAGTTTCGTAGCTATGATTTTGAACTATAGATCTTGGTACCTACCAATTTCAATCGCTGTAATTTTTTATATCGAACTTTGCTCCATTTCACATTTATATTTTGTTGGGATATCATTAATTTTGGTAAAGTATTCATATAAGTTTCCTATCTTTATTCAAGTTATAGACATAGATATACGATATTTTTGGTGGTACCGCACCCTCGGTGCGCAAACCTAAGTCGCACTTAGCCAGATTTTTGAATTTTTACTCAAACGCCCAATAAACCTATTTCCTTTCCAAATCTTAAATTAAAAAGTCACCTGAACGTGGTCTATATAAATATTCCATTGAGTAGTAGTGGTAAGGAACCCAATTTCGTGGGTCCGACTCGCACTTGGCCATTTTTTATTTTTCCTTTGTATACGCCTTTTAACCTACCTAAATGCCAAACTAGTTTCTAAGTCACCTGGAAATGGTCTATAATTTTGATAAATAGTAGCGGTAAGGAAGGGTTTCTTACCGCTACTATTTATCAAAACTATGGACCATTCGCAAGTCCGACTCGCACTTGGCCAGTTTTCGATTTTTTTCTTTGAATACGCTTAATAAAGTATCTCGATGGTAAATTTCAAGTTTCTAAGTTACCTGAAAGTGGTCTATAATAACAGCACCTTTAAGAGACACTGCTGTAGTGAATCAGAAATATTTGCTTTTCAATTTCGATTGGTTTTTCACAATAATGCGAAAGCTTACGGCTCACTACTAAATCGTGTCCGGTCTAGCACGGACGGTATCCTGAGCGCTCTGGCAGAGCACCCGCTGTTGGTGCGCTGGGCGCGGCTGCGCGCTCCCATCGCCTGCGCCGCCGCCGTCGCGCCTCGTCGCCTCTAGCTGCTCGACAATTTTATTTTACATTGTTATTTAATGTATAATTATTATTGTTTATTGTGATGTGATTTTACTGATAATTTGTTAATATTGATAATTTTGGATTTTTATCTGCAATAAATTGATTTGATTTGATTTATAATTTTGATACGTCAGTCAGTCAGTGAGTCCTAAAATAGTGATTTTAAGACGTCAATATCCCAGAAATGGTAAAAGATATATTTATGAAAATTGGGATTCTCACCTAGAATCCCAATTTTCATAAACATATCTTTCAAGGGGGTTTTACTAGACACACAAAATTGCAAGGGTGTAAGTTAACCAGATTTTAAGTTACGGTTAGGTCGAAATTGGCCCGAAATGGTTCGTTCAATATAACCACGGCCAGTACCGCCTTTTTCTTTTCGAACTTGGCGTACACACTGCCGTGTGTCTAAATGATCGCTAATATTATTGAATTTGCGAACAAGCCTGCTTATGTCTGCAACCAAAACACGTCCACAATTGGACATTAAGCGATATTCATATATTTCTCAGTAGTGAATTTAATATTATTGAATTAGAGAATAATAATTTATGTAAATAATTTTGTTAGGTAGTTTACAAAATGAGGAGAAAATAACAACTGTAAATACTCAGCTTCACACGGGGTTCTACAAAATACAATAAGTAGGACGCTGGTGACGTTCCTTCACTACCATTCTTCTTGTAACGTTTAGAAAAGCTTCCAGACAAGGGCTTGTTTACCCTAAACCTCTTTACAGATGTCCAAAGCACGCCGCGCCGTGTTAATGTTGATGTTGAAATCAGACGAGATCTCGAGAAACACGGCGGAGTGCTCGTGAGAAAATGGCAGAGATTTTCTGAAAAATATTGTATTGTTGTAGGCTAGTGGCCAACCATATGACGTCAGAAGGTTTTTCAAGCCACCTCTAAGTCATCTGACACGGCTTAACGTGCCTCGCGAAGCAAGGAAACGGTCAAGAAAAATGCCACTAACAGTCGAACCCATCCAGATAATTACCGTACATCAGGTCAGTTAAACTGAGGGATCGACGCGCACGTTGCATAAGATAAATACTCTCTTGTTTTGTTAAAAATAGATACTTAGAATTTAAGGCGGTGGCGGGTTCCTTGTTTACTTTATTTTGTTATTATTATCCTGATCCGGATTCCAAAATCCTGTTTCCACATAACAGATAATTACATTGTCTACGAGTGGAAACAGTTACTTATAAGAGAACATAATGATAACCTTCGCTTACAAGTCCATTGGTGCATGATACTATACTTACTACTGTACTATACTAGGTACTATATTTTGTTCTGTTTTTTTCGTTTGGGCCTCCGGGTCGACTTGCCATAGCACAGATTTCGTCTAGTTTGGGAGTTGACTCGTGGGCCCCAGCCAAGAAATAATAAGTGATAGTTAACGATAAGTTGTTAGTGGATGCACCTACATCTATAATCTATAATATAATAAAACTGTAACGGGGCCGTGTCTGTACATGAAATATTTTTGGAAAATAATAACTGTGGTGGACATTACTAACGATACAGAGGCCAAAACAACAACTTTTGGAATTTTTGTCTGTCTGTCTGTCTGTCTGTCTGTCTGTATGTTCGCGCATCACGCAAAAACTACCAGGCCGATTTTGATGAAATTTTGTATGGTGGTTCCTTATAGCCCGGGTTAACATATAGGATACTTTTGATCCCGGAAAATTTAGGAGTTCCCGTGGGAAAATCAAAAGTATTCATTTATAGAATGGCTCACCACGCAAATGTGGCTTGACCTATTACATTCAAATTTTACACGTTGATACCCTTATCGCGAACTAAAACTACGACATTGCGAATCCCAAAAAAAATAAGGGTTCCTGCAGGAATGCAAAAAATTGTATCTTTAGAATGGCTCAACGTAACAATATGAAACCTTTACATTGGGATGGGGTGTTTTGACCATCATTGTATAGTCGGGTATTCTTTATCCCGGAAAACTAAAGAGGTCCCGTGGGAAATTATCTATAGATACTTACAATAATAACAATAGGGGAATTTTTTCCACATATAAGCTACACATACCACACATTATAATCATAGCAGCAGAATGTCAATAGATGGTACTGCAGGTATAATAAAACGCGCTTAAATTGTATTAAAACATTAAAATATTATTTCATACTTTTGAGTGGATTTATTTTATGTATTTTTCAGCATACGCTACTTTACACAACTCTAACTCTGGAACTATGGAACGTAGCGATGTGTTTCATAGACGAACAGATTGGTATTTTTTTAGAGATTGCAATAGTGTAAAAAAATTAAAAACACATAAATTGAGTTTAGCATCTTTTAACAGGAGGCACAGATATGGGAACTCTTCTGACGGCGACTATTTGCGTGTGGAAGTTGCTCTCCGCCTGCAATATCAATATCTGTGAACCTCATCAATATATTTGCGGGTCCACGGTGGAGGCAATTGGCCATCACTCACTGAGTTGCGGTCGTTGTTTGTGAAGATTCCCACGTCACCAATTCCTTAATGACCTCACTCGGAGGGCACTGGTCTCGGCCAGATGGAATATTTCATCTTTGATTCAGCTGCCGGGCTTTAGTCGATCTGATGGCAAAAGGCCGGAGGGTTTAAACAGGTGCTATGGCAGAGAGGAACGTGCCTGCTTTGGGACGCCACTTTTTATGCCTCACTCCTCACCCGTACGGTACTGCTGCTCAATTTGCTCAATAAGTACTCGGTCTTGGAGAAAAATTACTGCTTTGTGCCGCTGGTCTGTGAGACAACCGGCTGCTGAACCCTCAGAGGCCTTTGCCTTCACAAAGGAGATTGGGCGTCGCCTTCGAGAGAGGAGATGTTAAGTGAGGTCCTACCTGCTGCTAAGTTTGTCTATTGCCATCCAGCGCGGCAAAGAGAAGTGCGTCATGGGCTCCTTTGGAGCTAATACGACTCGAGGATTTGACCCATATTAATATTTTTAGGAAATTTTATTACTAGATTGATATAATGATTTGAATTATTTTTTTGATAATATAGGTATATGTGTTATTTCATCATATCAGTTTATATACGTCCCCACCAAGGGGATCGATCTGCCCTGAGTTAGGGCGATCAGGCCTTAGACGATTACGCGGGTTTCTTCGCAGGCGTGTGCAGGTTTCCTCACGATGTTTTTCTCACCGTAAGAGCGTCGGATAAACGTACATACCAGTATGAAATCGATATTCGTATAGATATTGGTAAGTGGCAGGATTCAAACCACGGCCTTCCGGACAGGAGTTAGTTGCCATAACCGTTCTGCCACCGACGCTCTATATGTTTTTTAAGATTTAGAAATCCTTACTTAATATTATAAATGTGAAAATGTGTTTGTTGGTTTGTTACCTATTCACACTTCAACGCCTCTACCAATCTTGATGAAATTTGGAATGCAGGTAGCCTGTATCACTGGAAATCAAATAGTCTACTTTCCTGAGGAAAAAGTTCCTAAGGAAAAAGTTCCTGAGGAAGCTAAAACAATACTCTTTGTTCGTTAAAAATGAGTTGGTGTGATTTTTAGCACAGAGATGAGGTGTAAAATGATATAATTTACTAAAAAGTATATCCAGATATAGTTCCCGAGGGATCTGGGGACAACTGTTTTCTACGCTCGCGCACGTCGGTGGCGTCGCAACGGAGCAACGGATTAAAGTGATTTTTTGTATACAATTTGTTGAGGGGCTGGGAAGTGACAAAGACTGCTAATCCGAATAGCCCGATACAGTTCCTGAGGTACCTGGAGAAAACTCATGTCCACGCTTGCGAGCTGATTGCGGCTCGCGCACCACTCACCCTCAAAAAGAGTCATTAAAGCTATGTCCACGCGAGCGAAGCCGCGGGCAAAAGCTAGTAATATAATATAACAAAATCTTATGCAGATTCTATTCGCTGGGTGCGAAGTACTCGGTGGTGGTAATATAATCGATCGCAGCGCTCATAGTGGCCAAAAGTAAAAATAATGTTGGCTCTGTCATCCGTCAATCCGTCATATCTCATAGTAAACTGTTCAGACTTGGTTACCTAATTTTAATAAAACCCGGTCCTTAAAATTATATTAATTTCGATCTGAAAACGATATTTAATTTATCTCTAGGGATACAGGAACAATTATATATGTTTATTATTGTTGAATGAAACCATTAAAATAGGTTTATCTTCTTGTTTTGCAGTAAAACTACAACTAAAAATGAAGTAAACAAACCCTAATATGTTCAAAATAAAACACTTTTTGAATTAATTTTACATACCTCATTTGATTTGAATGCTCAAAAATGATTTTACAACCCTTTCTCCACCCAAATCAAGGTATCACAGTTATTTTGGAAATAAATTAATAGATAATTTTGGATTATAATAATATTTGTCACAATTATTGTCCTGATTAAATGTCAAAACGTCAGAGCCAACAAAGTTGCGGACGCTAGGTGGCGCTGAACTCGTGCACAGAGCTAATAGCGATACAATTTGGGCGGTCTCAGCGCTCAAATCGGTTTCTTCCAGACAACCCGGTATGTTGTTGTTAGTTAAATATCCGTTGGTTATAAAAGCAGTAAAAGTATATTATTTTTTTGCAATGCAAAGTTAGATTTTTAAGTCTAAAAAGATGGCAACTTTCAAAAAGACTTTGTTTTTCAATACATCCGCACTGGTTGGTCAGTGCTATGGTTTTGCAGTAATTTTCGTAAAAGCCGGCCTTTGTCTCTTTGGATCACTCCCAAATATCGGCTGCACCGGCCGATATGGAGATAAAAGGCCACAGGCACTGGTGGTGGGCTACAAACAATCTGTTAAAAATACTCTGGATTTTTGTAGAAAAATGAGAGATGCACTGGCCAAGTTCGTGTCGGACCAAGCCTAGTGTAGGGTTCTGCAGTCATTATTTCAATTGTTTGTTGAAACTGATTATGACTGGATAATTCCTGCTAAGAACAATTTCATCATATCAGATCATGTGCATCCCCAATGAAGGGCTCGAGCCTACCATGAGTTAGGAAGATCGGGCCTTAGTCAAACACGCAGGCCCAGTGCGGGTGGCGGGTTGATCGAATTCACACACAAGCTTTGTTTCCCCGCAGGCGTGTGCAATTTTCCTCACGATGTTTTCCTTCACCGTTCTTACGGTCTTGCGTCGGATATACGTACATATGAAATCTAAATTCGAAAACACATTGGTACATGGTAGGGTTCGAACCACGACCACTACCACGTAGAGGAGGTAGCGGCTCCTGCCATTGCGCCACCGACGCAATTGGGAATGAAGGGCTCGAGCCTACCATGAATTAGGAAGATCGGGCCTTAGTCAAACACGCAGGCCCAGTGCGGGTGGCGGGTTGATCGAATTCACACACACAAGCTTTGTTTCCCCGCAGGCGTGTGCAAGTTTCCTCACGATGTTTTCCTTCACCGTTCTTACGGTCTTGCGTCGGATAAACGTACATATGAAATCTAAATTCAAAAACAAATTGGTACGTGGCAGGGTTCGAACCACGACCACTACCACGTAGAGGAGGAAGCGGCTCCTGCCATTGCGCCACTGACGCTCTAAGAACTATTTACATGGGTGATTTCAAGGTTCTAGATCAAATGGGGGACAATATGTTAACGACTTTGGGATAAATACAACAAGGGCACACAGTAATCTACACAGTGTGTTAATACAACAAGGGCACACAGTAATCTACACAGTGTGTTAATACAACAAGGGCACACAGTGACACCTATACAGTGACAACTATAATTGTACAGCAGCCCGCTTTAAATATTTGCGACAATATTTTTCATTGACTTTTTTCAAATAAAAATTGAATCTTTTTTCAATAAATATTTTGATGAATTAATATTGCATAACCAAATATATGCTTATTCGTAAATCATAATAATTAAATAGCTCTAACCATTTGTAAGTATATCAAAAGTTTTAATTTCATTTGTAGGAGAACCATACAAACACGATTTTACCCAGACCAATAGTTATAATAGATAAATATAAGCAACTTAGACGTGCAAAGTTTTATCAAAATCGTTAGAGTCGTTTCTGAGAAAAAAAAATAGTTTTTGTTGTATGATAGCTACTCTTCGGTTTAACGGTACGAGGAAACTTATAATAATCCCTCGATTGAATAATTTAAAATTCTTAAGTTCCAAATTTGGTCCCAATCGGACTAAGAATTTAGCCTCTAGAGCAAGCGTGACGGACGGACGCACGCACGCACGCACGCACGGACGGAATTGAGATATGATCTGTGATCTTTGTGATGACAGCATATGCTGAGCTGCTACCTTTTCAGTGATAGGTACAAACTATTGTATTTTAAAAGCTACAAAATTATTCACTTGTGTGTATTTATTACTGAATAAACATTTATTCTATTCTGTTCTATTCTATATTCGGTTTTTCGGTATGTTTTAATGATATAAATAAAACACACTTTCACGAAAAATGGAAAACTTTTTTTTTTCGCGATAACAACACTTCCTCTACCCTACATACGTACGTGCCGTACTACGGGGTCGAGAAAGTCAAAAATTGTTGAAGGTCCCGTTAACTAGGGGTTTTACTCATCTTACTAAATAACTTTTTTCAAGGAACCCATAAGAATTAATTTTTTTAATTGGGACCTTCATCTAAAAATACACAAAATAAAAGTTAAAAAAGCTAAAACCCGACTACGGAAAAGTATGAAAACACACTAATAGCTTAATAGCTGTGGTCGCAAGCCACAATAACAGGTACTTATGGTAGATATTTTGATTATTTATTATTATATATTCTTATTATTTCAAAATATAAAATTTAAGCTACTCTGCTCACTTGGCACGAGGCGAAGTGGCAGGAGCACCTCCAGCGGAAGCACAGTCGGCTGGAGTTCAGTGCGACGGAGAGAGAAAGCGTCGAACTATCCGGGCATTATCGAGGAGGACTTCTTTCTGCATTGCTGCAATTATAGGTCTGCCTCGGAGTTCCAGCTGCCTTAGGGTGTCGTTCAAGGTTGGTTGGGATTAGCCCGTTCCCGGATAGGACCATGGGGATGATTTCGGTGGATTCCACTTGCCACATATCAGTAAACTCGTGCGCGTACTTGGTCATTTTTTCGGCATTAGCCTGCACGAGGTTTTCATTGTATGGGATAGTCACATCCACCAAAAACACCCTTCTTTGCGCCCGATCCATCAAAACAATATCAGTCTTATTCGAAGGAATAGCCCTGTCTGTGATGATGGGTGGGTCCCAGTAGAGCTTGGCGCGGTCGTTCTCGAGAACCGGCTTCGGCGTGTACTTGTAATATGGCAACCGCCGAGATATGAGGCCATACTTTATAGCAATCTCTTGGTGTAGAATCATGACTGCTCGGTTGTGCCTGTGCAAATACTCAGTGTTGGCAAGCATGGAACAACCGGAGGTTATATGATGCAGGGTCTCCCCTGGTTGATGGCACAACTGACGAACGTCCAAGGTGCCGTCTTTAATTATGAACCTCCTATATTATTTCGACTTGACCACCTGATATTGCACAGACAAAAAAAGACAGGTCGCCGAAGCGTAGACAGTGCACGGATACCTTCTGATCTATGAAGGATCCACAAAGGGCCTTGAAGAATCTACCGTGCAGCTCTTTGTCTTTCCAGATGGCCTCTCGCTCAGTAGTGCTAAGTGCAGCCGGCGCCTGCCAGTTCTCTTGGGCCATGGATAGAGGGGTAAGTCCTTTATCACACGCTATGACAACTCTGTGCAAGACACTATCGACTTTCGTCAGGAAGTGCCTTTGAAGGCTGCATATCTCGCGGTTGTGCATTTGTTTGGCACTTAGAAGGCCACGGCTGCCACTCTTCCGTGGGATATACAGCCTCATCACTGACGACCTCGGTCGATGCATCCTATGGAGTGATATAGTAGTGCGGACCTTTCGACCCAGGGCATCCAGTTCGTCTGTGACCATCTGAGTATACCAAAGGTGTACAAAAGAACAGGCATGACCCAGGCGTTGAATGCTTGTATCTCGTCAACGCCCTTATGATTATTATCCTATGATACGTGGAGTGATGGCACGAAACCAAAGACACCACATTTGATAAGATCGGTTAAGCGGTTTAGGAAATACGAAGGAGCAGATGAACATCCATACTTACATAGACTGTCAAAAACATAACCCGCCTTTTTTCATAGTCGGATCCTCCTTTTTCGTAGTCTGGTAAAAATTGGTCGATCAGCTGATCGACTTGTATGTAGAGTTTTTTTTTTGTGATATCAGCAAAGTCGTAGAATAAACTGGCGGAGGCCACTTTTGGTTTGGTCGATAAGTAAAGAGTGGACTGTATTTTTGGGTGTTTTCCTGGTTTGCAGTATCGGCAATGACGAAGACGTATCCATAATTTGCTAATTATGTTTATTCCAATTTTTATTAGGCACAAACAAATTAAATATACCGGAGCGATATGCGCAAAGTTTGGTGGATTCAACGAAAGAGAAAAAGCAATACTTATGTTGCTATAGTTAAATTTAAAATTACATTATTTATGTTGTTGCCAACATAAACGAGAATCCCCATTCAACGAGACCTACACAATTTTTTTACAGTCTGTATTATATTAAATGACAAATTGTTCATCTGTTAACACACTGAAGCAATATTCTTAGAAGACTGTGCTTCATTTTAAAAGACGTTCGATTTAACAATACCCACGCAAGGGGCACTAAACAAATTAAGCTGTCTTTACATGTATGGGAGATAGCCCTAAATAAAGGTTCCTTGTAGGGACTAAGGAACCCTAAAAAACCGGCCAAGTGCGAGTCGAACTCGCGCTTCGAGGGTATCGTACCACCACACCTCTCGATACAACTATGACACCTATTCACATTACAAACAAGACATCAACGCGAGCGACAGAAAAATGATTTTTTTTCTCAGTTTGGACTTCTTCACTAACTTTTATAATTCATAAACGACATTTCGCTAACTTTTATAATTTGTTGTTTTACTTCAGAATTAGAACTATTATTACACAAAGTTTCAAGCTTGAGTTTAATGATAGAAATATGTCAAAAATACCTCTAAAATGCCTAGAAAAACACGTTAACTGTATTTAATTTTTAATTATCCTTGTTTTTTTACTTGTAGTTATCTTCATAATACAGCTTATATACGTCCCCATCGAGGGGCTCGAGCCAACACTGAATTACTGAATTAGGGCGATCACTTTTAGCGACAATAGAAAAACACACTGTAAAAATTGTAACTCTACCTATTATGGTTCATGAAAAACAGACCGCTGACAGACAGACAGATGGACAGCGGAGGCTTAGTAATAGGGTTCCGTTGATCACCGTTTGGGTGTTCGGAACCCTAAAAAGCAATGTATTGTCAATGAAGTTAATTTGTAGTTAGTTTGTAGGCATGTTCGCGGAATGCTAAAATTATTTTGGCATATTTTGTTCCACGAAAGTAATAGAAAATTGCACCGGTGGAGTTGATTTAATCAAAATTTCTGGTTATCACGATAAAAGAGTTTTCTTCAACAAGGAGATGGATCTCAAAGGGAAGATTTGAATCTGGTCCGGAAGGTTGATTATGAGTCGCTCAAGTATAAAATGGTGAGCGGCGCCGGCGACTGATCGAGCCTTCTGTTGTGAGTGTGAGCCACTTAATTTCGTTCCTCAGAACATCTCCAGACGACCCTGACTCGATTAAAAGAGCATCTGACCTCGGTGGCATACCTACTTTCATCCAATTTTTTGGAAGAAAAAATCTTACAATGGAAAAATTTAAATAAGTCGGCCAGTGATCAAACATGTACTAATCGACAAATAAATAACAAATAAAAAATGTTCCATAATGAAATTTCGTTAGATATTTGAGATCAAAAACTTAGATAAATGTAATAAAAAAATATGTTTTTTTTGTATAAGCGAATCTCAAATAATTGTTCTGTATATAAGGTGTAACAAAATTAGCTGAAACTATTTTAACAGGTGCTTCTACCCATGTAACTGAACAACTTTTAGTCAAATCGCAAAAAAAAAATTTGGCTCTTCAATACTATCTCGATCAGCTTGATCAGACAACTTAGTATGGGAAGTTTACATTTTTTTTTGAGATTTGACTACGGGTTTCATGGAGAAAGTTGTTCAGTTTCATGGGTAGAAGCACCAGTTAAAATAGTTTCAGCTAATTTTGTTAGACCTTATATATGAGGAGGAATTCATCAAAGTAATATAATCACTCATAACAATAATTTATTTTTCTACTTATTCATTTATTTACGTGATACTTATATCAAATAAATCATTAGGTCCGAGGTATTTTGATCTCAAATATCTCATAAAGTATATCACTTACGATATTCCTTGTTTGTTATTTCTTATTTTTCATCACTGCCCGTCACAATTAGAATTTTCCATAGTAGGGCTTTTTTGGGTGAAAGTGGGTATGCCAGGTTCCATACAAAAATTTTGGAGCCACTTTAACTTTGACTAAATTCAACATTTCTATTACTATATTGCTTGCTCCATAAATGATAATGGATAGGGTTAGTTTCAGATACTCCAGTAGATCACACAACTAAATAAATAGGTATAAGAGGATTATATTTACCTGATCAGGACGACGCACCAGCCTTATCATTGGCCTTATCATCATTAATGCTCGTACATATTAGGTACCTAGGCTTTCTACTTATAAAATGAGTGATTGATAAAACAAGCCTACTTTTCTACACATCATCATCATGTCAGCTCATATACGTCCCCACCGAGGGGCACGAGCCTACCCTGAATTAGGGCGATCGATCGTGCCTTAGTCGACCACGCGGGCCCAGTGCGGGTTGGTCGACTTCACACACAACCTGCGATTTTCTTCGCAAGCGTGTGCAGGTTTCCTCACGATGTTTTCCTTCACCGTACGAGCGTCGGATAGACGTACATATGAAATCTAAATAATCTAAATAGTAATAGAATGAATAATACTTTTCTACACAGGGTGTAACATATAGGTACAGTGATACTTTAAGGTGGGCTTGGACTCATCAAACTGAAAAAAAAATGTTTTACAACTTTGCTGAAATCGCACTTTTTTTTATTATACAAAATCGGCCAATAAGCTGACCGATTTGTATGAAATGTCCAAAAACAATCTCGCGATTTAAGCAAAGTTGTAGAGCAAAAGTTGTTCAGTTTAATGGGTACAAGCCCACCTTAAAGTATCACGATGGTCGGTGATATGCTCGCTCGGCAACACGATGTCGACATGTTCGCTGACAGCAGTGCCAAAGCACGGTGTGCAAAATTGCCGAAATTTACATAGATTTCAATTTTAGTAATAATTTAAGTTTAACTAACATCTAAAATTAGAAATGATGTTTTTCTTGTGTTATTTTAACTTGCAGGCGATTTGGGTCAACTGTTAGCCTGTTAGATGTTTTATTGAATAAATAAATATATCACTGCACCTATATGTTACACTCTGTGGAAAACCCATCTGACGAGACCAAAATGAGCATATTCCTAGCCTACTTCCTACTTATTAATTAAATTTATTCAGATTTTCCGTAAGCAGAACCTTGGAAAAAAGTTGGGTAGATTACGTATCCAGATTATTCCAGATGGCTTAAGCCAGTTGGCGGTCGGGCCGGGTCGAAGCGCGGAGCACAATGGGCCAATCAGCGGCCTCCTCTGGGCACGTCTCCACTTCCGAGTTCATGCTCGAGGTGGCGCGTGCGACGGTTCCCGACGGACACAAAATCCGAGCAAGTGATGAATTTATTGTCATCCTAGATTTATTAGATACTAGCTTTTTCCCGCGGCTTCGCCCGCGTGGACATAGTTTTTATGACTGTCTTTAAGGGTGGTTAGTAAATTATGTCGTTTCCCACCTACTCAACCATCTCTGTGCAAAAAATCACAACAATCGAGTATTTTTTTAGTTCCCTCAGGAACTGCATCAGATTATGCTATTATCCCGGGATAAAAAGTAGCCTATGTCCTTCCCCGTGATACAGGCTACCTGCATGCCAAATTTCATAAAGATTGGTCAAGGCGTTGAAGCGTGAAAAGGTAGCAAACAAACACATTTTCACATTTATAATATTAAGTAAGGATTAGCTTGTGCGGATTATGAATAATATTTACTTTCGAGCGAAATAAGTGAAAAGTTACTGTAACCTTAAAATAAAGTAACTTAACCGCCTCCGTGGCGTAATGGTTAGTCCATTTATTTCACACCAAGAGGTCGCGGGTTCGATTCCCGGTAGAGTGAACTTGTAAGACTCAGTTTGGTTGGTGGTAGGTAGCGCATTTGCTAAGTCCGCCTGGCTAGCTACCACCATCTTATTCAAGTCTTGCCTCCAAACATCAGTGTTAACAACATTGATGTGTTCCGGCTTGAAGATAAGATAGCCAGTTCTCCATTGCGTTGGGTAATCTTGGTAAGCTCCATTGGCTCGTTTCCATTCGGCATCATCATCACTTACCATCAGGTGAGATGATGCCAAGGGTTTACCAATGGTGAATAAAAAATAATTGAACA
Organism: Coleophora flavipennella; assembly: GCA_947284805.1. Classification (NCBI taxonomy): domain Eukaryota; kingdom Metazoa; phylum Arthropoda; class Insecta; order Lepidoptera; family Coleophoridae; genus Coleophora; species Coleophora flavipennella. The sequence continues at coordinate 19,315,559 of OX369257.1, forward strand.
GCCACGCTGTGCATACTTTCTCGTAAAGACATTCACAATACACAAATCGACTAAAACATTATCCTCAAGTATACTACGAGTAAGTAAGAAAGACTAGAGGAATATCACTTGATAAAAATTTACAAATTATTAGGGTTTGTATGGGAGGTACCAGGATTTTTCCTGGAATAATGAACTACCCAGTATAGTGGTCTTTATTAATGCCCAGTTATTAATAAAGTTTCATTAAAATCGTCAGAATCATTTCTGAGAAAAAGTAACAAACAACCTGGGTTTGTACGAGAATAATAGAAAAAGATTTGGTATCTCACAGATAATAGGGGTGTATGCTCACTATGCTCAAGGCATACAATTATCATCATCATCATCATATCAACCGAAAAACGTCCACTGCTGGCCTCCCCAAGGATTTCCACGACGACCGGTCCTGCGCTGCCCGCATCCAGCGGCTTCCCGCGATCTTCACCAGGTCGTAGGTCCACCGCGTGGGAGGCCTGCCTACGCTACACTTTCCGGTGCGCGATGCCACTCAAGAACTTTACTACCCTAACGGCCATCTGTTCTACGAGCTATGTGCCCTGCCCACTGGCACTTCAGTTTAGCGATTCTACAAATACAAAAAAATAATTCATCAAAATTCTCATTACAATAATTTTCCTTAACTAAAATTAAATGAATAAAATTTGTATACATAAGAAGTAAAAACATAACCACCTCCATAGCGTAATGGTTAAGTCCATTAACACATCAAGAGGTCGCGCGTTCGATTTCCGGCGGAGCTTTGAAACTTTGTAAAGCTCGGTTTGGTTGGTGGAAGGGCATTTTTTAAGCCCGCCTGGCTACCTAGCACTATGTTCTAATTCTGGCCGCCGAACATCAATGTCAACAGCATTGATGTGTTTCGGCTTGAAGATAAGATAGCTAGTTCCCCACTGTGATGCAGAATCTCGGTAAGCCTGCATCCATCTTCGGCTCATCGTCACTTACCATCAGGTGAGATGATGCTAACGGCTAACCAATTCTGAATAAATGAATAAAATGCAATTTTATTTAAAAATTCGATAAGTAGTTGGATACAGCGTTTGGTCAATTATAATATTGAAAAACTAAAAAAAACTAAATGTTGTTTCAAAATTGCTTTCTTATGGTTAGATGTAAGGATATCACGATCATTTGTGGTCTATTGTACAAAAAATCAGCCATACCGAATCTGGAGTAGGGACCCAAACTTGGTATATTTTGAAAATTATTATTATATTATATTATTATGGCGGCCATTTTTTTCCATTCTGACAACGGATTCGTGATAAGGGACCTCAGGGACTCTCAGATATCGATTTTGGAAGCAATCGGTACAATAAACAAAAAGTTCAAAATGGCGGTCACTTTTTTTTATTCTGACAACGGGTTCTTGTTTAGGGACTTCAGGATATCAATTTTTGAAGCAGTCGGTCCAGTTACTAAAAATTTCAAAATGGCGGCTACTTTTTTAAATTCTTACAACGGATTTGTGTGGGACTTCAGTGACCCCCAGATATCGATTTTGGAAGCAATCGGTCCAGTAAATAAAAAGTTTAAAATAGCGGCCACTTTTTTTAATTCTGGTAACGTATTCGTGATAAAGGGACCTCATATATCGATTTTGATAGCAATCTGTCCAGTAACTAAAAAGTACAAAATGGCGGCAACTTTTTTAAATTATGACAACGGTTTCGTGATTCGGGAACTCAGGTATCAATTTTGGAAGCAATTGTTCCATTAACTAAAAAGTTCAAAATGCCGGCCACATTGTTCAATTCTGATAACGCTATCGTGATTAATGACCTCAGGGGGCTTCAGATATCAATTCGGAAGCAATCGTTCATTAAGTAAAAAATCAAAATGGATTGTGATTTGTGATTCTGACGACGGATTCTTGATCAGAGATCTAAGGTACCTTCAAATATGGATTTTACGCTATTGAAGTAATTTTTCTACGTGATGGCATTTTATTTCATTTATTGTTGTGACAACCCTTGGTACTGTGATCAGTGACTCGTGATGTCGGCGATGACGCGATTATCAAAGGCGTTGTACGACTGTATGGATTCTTAGACTGTGGTATTACGATATGGCTATAATGTTAATCAGGGATGTTACCGAGCTTCGACTCCGACTCCGATAAGTTGGAACTTCCGATTATTATTACACCTTCGGTTCCGACTTCGGCTCCGAAACTTTGAAATCGGAGGTTTTAATCGGAGGTCGAAGCATAGCAAATAGCGACGCCGGCTTCATACTTGTCGCGCTGGGAACTCAGCCTTCGCTACATTGCGTTCAGTCACAGATTACTAAATAGTTACTTGTTCAGTCGTCGATTGTTTCTTTAGGTACCTACTTGTTTATTTTTTACGCACAAGTGGCTGTTTATATCAATAAAAGTGATCTGTTTTTTGTTTTGGACCATGAAACCGAAATCAAGTTGTATTTGGAACTACGCCTCCGACTCCGACTCCGGTTCCGACTCCGATAAATCAAATTTAAATACTTCGACTCTGACTTCGGTTCCGATAAATTTACCTCCGTTACATCCCTGATTGTTATACTGTGGTAATAGGTAGATAGCTGAATATTTTAACAGATATGAAGGATTTATTAATTGTTTGTTCGTTAGAGCGTCGGTGGCGTAATGGCTAGGGCCGCCGCCTCCTGTCCAGGAGGTCGTGGTTCGAACCTGCCACGTACCAATGTGATTTCGAATTTAGATTTCATATGTACGTTTATCCGATGCTCTTACGGTGAAGGAAAGCATCGTGAGGAAACCTGCACACGCCTGCGAAGAAACTCAGAGGTTGTGTGTGAAGTCAACCAACCCGCACTGGGCCCGCGTGGCCGACTAAGGCCCGATCACCCTAATTCTCAGGGTAGGCTCGAGCCCCTCGGTGGGGACATATATGAGCTGATATAAATAAAAAAAATAAAAATTGGTCGGTTACTTTTTATTAACATGTTTGAATACAGAACATATTACAGATAAGGATAGTATAAAAGCGGACTTATCTCTTACGGGATCTCTTCCAATCAACTTAACAATTAAATTTAAATTGATGATGTCATTTGATTAAAGTTGATAGGTATTATCAATTATCATCGACGAGGGCATCATTGTTGTATGCACTCGTTGATGTTTTTTAAAGAACCTTATCCAGTGGTGGGTGTGGTGGTACGCCCCCCTCGGTGCGCGAGTGCCTACAACTTGCACGTGCCTGGTTGTTCTATTGCTAACATCGATAAGACACGCCACTCGCCAGTGCGGACTTGTAATACTTCGGCGAGTTTGTTCCGATTAAACCGTGTGGAAGTAGATACACATATCGCTAGGAGCCGATAGCCAAATAAACTAGCGGCATCGATTACCCGTCACCGGCAGACGCGAGTCGCGAGTGACCCCGCGCCCGCTGCCAACTCTATACTAGACAATTTCTGTACGAAATGTGGATACTAAATAGGTAGGTAGGTACAAAGGCCAGCCCATCAAGCTAGACTCTTTGAACTTTGTACCGTTTTTGTACCGTTCGCGTAATCACATTACGAGTGTCTAGTCTAGCTTGATGTGCTGGCCTCACTACTAGACGCTTATCGTCATGGTTAGGGCAAAGTATATATATATTAGTAGGGTAGGATGCCCCAAGAGTGCGCGGTTTTCAGATGTGTTGATATTGTGGAAAAAACAAAATTATTACAATCAAAACAGTCTTAATCTTTAATTTGGTTCTCACTCTACTAATTTATCTTGAAAAAAATTAACAAAATTTAAACTTTGATGTTTTATAATCACTACATTAGGAGAGGTAGAATGCGCACTCTTGGGTCAGTGTTCCCCAAGAGTGCGCCCAAGGTATCTCAAGAGTGCGCGGGCTATCCCAAGAGTGCGCATGGTAGAAAACTAATCGCACAAATCACAGTAGTAATCTCCGATTCCCAGGTAGGACGTAAATTTTTCGTGCCACCATTTTGTGCATTTTTTACATTGGATCTAGTCTTCTGTGATTGGATCCTTATATTTTTCCTGACAGCCAGGGCATTGTTAAGTGCTTTTTCGTGGGTTTTTGGTTTTTTCAGCATTATCTTTGGAATTTTCTGTTTTGGCTTCTGGATATTATTGCTATCCTCAATTCTTCGTTTATAAGGCAAACTAGTAATAATCTCAGACCTCTTACTACGATTTGATGTTGGACGAATAAATTGAGCTTTAGGTAATGGTGAAATAACTTGAAAGAATGTAGAAGGCACTGGGCTATTTTGCTCCCTTATGATTGATGAGGAACCTTCACGTGGTGGTTTTAATATACTTCACCAATTCTTTCTCAGTTTCTACAGAAAATGTAGGTCTATATCTACCAAGTGAAGTAGCAACTGTAGCTCTGCTCAATCGTTTTCTTAAAGTGGATTCTGCCATACCCAACAAATCAGCCACTTGTCTTTTACTCTTTCCTTCCTCCACTAGTTTTCGCGCAAGATCAAGGGTTTCTTGTGTAATATTTTGTGGTTCAGTTTAACAAGGTTTTGATGCCGTTTGCAAACAAAATAAAGACTATTGTTAAAAAAAGCTCCAAGAGTGCGCAGAGTCACAAGAGTGCGCATGCGCACTATTACTGTACGCACTCTTGCTGCCAACGGCATGATTCACGTGGGAGGTATAATTGATGCCATCTATGAGAAACCGGCACGAAGTAACTCGTTCAGTCGATATACAACAAAGTATTAAAGCTAATTAAAACTTAAAAATACTCATTCTGTAACAAAAATAATACAACTATCACTTTGCAAAACATAAAAACATTAAAAGAAAAGTTATGTTGTTAAAAAAACTTACTTTATTTCACCAAAACACATTTATTTTGCACAAAAATTCGTCAGCACGTAGTCAGCTGTTAGGTATTCAAAATACAACTGAAGTTAGCCACTTGAAAGCAAAATAGCACAAAATTTGAACGATGCGCACTCTTGGGAACCGCGCGCTCTTGGGGCACACTCATACAGTATGGACACTCCCTGCCGTGTTGAGTGCCTTCCGTACTCGCCTCCCCTGCCCGGTGAAGTTGTAAAGGCCCCAACGGCCAACAACAAGCTTGTCCTTTCGAAAAAAAAACTCCCTGCCGCTCTCTAGATTGCGAACTCACTCCCTCGTCACCCAGACTGAAACAGATTGGTTGATTTGCCAAATCTCTTATATTCCTCCGAGACGTGGTGCGTGTATCGCCGCCACATACGCACTCTGGATCGTTTCCACCTCAAATGCCTCCGCTCCATTATGAAGATCAGATGGTCCGATCAGGTGCGTAATACCGAAGCTCTGCGACGAGCCAATGTCGGTGGCATTGAAGCCTATTTAATGCGTCGGCAGCTTCGGTGGTGCGGTCACGTGTCACGTATGAAGGAGGAGAGAGTTGCGAAGCGCATCTTCTATTCTGAACTGGAAGAGGGTAAGCGGAAACATGGCGGATAACTCCTCCGGTACAAAGATGTTATGAAGCGACATATGAAAAGATGCAATATAGAACCCTCTCAATGGGAGAGTTTGGCAGCAGAACGGCCTGAATGGCGCAGAATTGTGAATAGGCAAGTGCGCGAGTTCGAGGATCAGCGTAAAGCTGACCTTGATACCAAACGCGACCAGTTAAAGGCCCGACCACCTGCGACTATTTCATACAATTACGAGAGTGGTCGCCATGACCGAAATCGGTCGGATAGATCATCATCATCATCACAGATTGGTTATAGTTTGGTTCTCGAACGTATAGGATTTCGTCGAGATTTTGTTTGCCTCGTCATTTGTTTTTAGAAATATTATTTCACGACCGTTGCATGCAGTGTCCGGGGTGTGGTTAGGGCGAAAATAGACTGTTTTTATGACTGTCTGTCATGGTGAGTGGTGCGCGAGCCGCAAGCGGCTCGCAAGCGTAAATAAGTATAGCCTATGCCACTCAGGAATAATGTAGCTTTGTACTGGTGATTGTATTTTCAAAATCGTTTCAGTAGTTCGAGAGGTTACTTCGTACACACAAACTCACAAACTTAGGAATTTTACCTGTTTATAATTTTACTATTTGTTAAAGATATGAATACAATTTTATTTCATCATTATCATTACAGCTCAAATACATCCCCACCGAGGGGCTCGAGCCTACCCTGAATCAGGGCGATTAGGCCTTAGTCGACCACGCGGGCCCAGTGCGGGTTGGTCGACTTCACACACAACCTTCGAGTTTCTTCGCAGGCGTGTGCAGGTTTCCTCACGATGTTTTTCCTTCACCGTTAAAGCAATCGGTAAGTATGTACGTAAGTAAGACAATTTTATTTAGCACAGCTTAATTGTTTCAGTTAAGTGTTTACAATTACCCTGGTTAGCCTATACGTCAAAACTCACTTCATCATATTATCATATCAGCTCATATAATTACGTCCCCACCAAAGGGGCTCGAGCCTACCCTGAATTAGGGCGATCGGGCCTTAGTATACCACTTACCTTCATTTATAGCTATTGCAAGGTAAAAATAGAACACATTTTTAAGGCGAAGCTTCTACTCATGATAGGTACTAAAAGATATATTGCATTATTCATCTTTGCTGAAATAAAACCCGACTTTTCATGCAAATCGATCAGCTGATTTGCATGAAAAGTTTTGAATTTGAAAAATGGCAACGCAAAATTGCGATTTCAGCCAAGTTGTAGAACAAACGTGGTTCAGATTCATTATTAAAAGACGTGTGGCACTCGGGGACTGCCGCGGTAAAGCTATTGCATAGCATTTTTTATCAAATTATGCAATTATAATTATTTACCATCGCGACCACCATCGCGACCACCATCACGAGCACCATTGCGATCACCATCGCGACCATCATTGCGACCACCATCGCGACCACCGTCGCGACCACCATCGCGACCACCATCGCAACCACCATCACCACCAACATCACCATCATCATGATGGATAGATAGATGGCAACTGTAAGTTTTTTAGAACTCAATATTTTTTTTTTGGGGTGTCAGGTTTTTTTCAGTCCCCTCAAAGCCCGCGATGAAAGCTATACTTACAATAGCTTAAAATACGAGTGTGCTTTAGATCACACGGCTGAAGTAAAACTTCTTTAGCTCCATCAATATATGTTTGAAAGTAAATACTTAGTCTTCAGAAAATAATCAAATCTTTTTTGTCATATGGAATGGAGGTATATACAGTTTATGAAAAGAGTTTTATTATTCTCCGAAAATGATCAAATCTTTTTTATCTTATAGGTATGTTTGTTTTAATTGTTTTAACAACCGATATTGTTGCCTTGGCAACCGATATCGTTGGTAAACAAAAAACACTTTATACACAAATTTTACAAGTACAGCTATTCACTCTCTCTCTCTTTGCCTAGCCTTATCCCATTTCATTTGGGGTCGGCTCTCCTAGTCATTTTTCGCCAGGCACGTCTGTCCTGGGTCATCGAGTCATCTGCTTGGGTCTTCTTCAGATCGTTGTTGATGACTGACTGCCAAGTAAGTAGGGGTCGTCCTCGCCTTTTTGGGCCGGTATCAAGCGTCAGAACCTTCCTGGTCATATGATCCTCTGGCCGCCGCATAACATGCCCATACCACCTCAACCGTGTCTCAGATAGCTATGCAATAGCTTAAAAGATTGTTTTACTTTAATTTAACCTAAAAGACCACAAAAGATACATTTAACATAAGAAAAATAAACCACGAACTCAAAAGCACTGCCGTCGCTCGGGAACGGTACTAGGAAATCAAGTTCGTTTTGATAGCAGGAACGTCGTCACTTCTTGCCAGTGGAGCGGTAGGCTGTCTTTGTCTATCATAAGAGCGTTTTGTATTCTATTTTCAACGACACGTTCCGTTTCTTTTTATCAAAACAATGAAATATGTGACGACAGCTAGCAAGGTACAGCGTCACCGCTTGGCAGTTGACGGATCTTTTGATTGACGGAACGTCGTCACTTCCCGCCAGCTGAGCGGTTATACACTCTCGGGATCAAGACGAATCTAACGATACCACAGATTACTAAATAGTTACTCACGATACCTCACACTCTGAAATCCATCAAGCCGTTTAGAAGATATCGTGGAGTAAAGAAATAGAAACATTACATTTAATAACAGTGCACTCTTTTTTGTGGACAGTCGTGTATAAATTTGAAAAATGATTTTATTATCCAATAAAACTGCACAACAAACCAGCTGATTGGTTTGGATGAATGAAATTACAATACAAAGCTGATGAGCTGATGGCAGTGGACGTCTAATCCCGCTCCTCACCCGTGGTACGATTGGGTTGTCCGGTTAACCGGACTATAGAAAAAACATTCTTTCCATGGTTCTGTGAATATATTTATCTGTGGTATGCTCCAGAAAATAATATCCTTCTCTGATTATTTATTATTCTTTAGTATAAATAGTCTAACCACAGACTAGAAAGCTATAAGGCGCCTCCACGGGGGGCGGCGGCGCCTCGCTGAATTCAGTTCACGCACGTCCTACCATAAACAGTTCTTGAAATATCCAATAGATGGAGCAGCAATCAAATTCAAATGCCGTAGAGTTTTTGCGGAAAGAGAACCGTCGCTCGTCGTGGCGTAAAATGGAACTAACATTAAATACATTCCGATACATTCCATTTAGACAATTATCTGAAAACATTAATATAGTCTATTATTCTCAGATGTTACACTCACACTATAATGACGTAGCAGTGTTGTCAACATGACTTATTACGAGTACATACGGTAGTTCAGCACTTTCACTGTGATTTTTCTTCTACATTGACATTGGCGGAATTATTGTGGCTTAACACAATAGAAGGCCAAAAAAAAAGTAGTTCAGCACAGCAGCGCCCTCATATCTTACGACGGTTCTCTTTGCCAAACAGGCTAGGTATGTAGTTGTACTCGACATCAAAGGGCGCTAATTGAACTACGTATATTCGACGCTAGAGTGCGCTTTGTTTTAATTATTTATTTAATAAAAAAATACAACAAGAGCTTACAGTACACCCATACCTACCGCTATTGTTGTTACACTAGTTATCTAAAACTAAGGAATGTTATATTATACCCAACCTATATTATACCTGAATTCTAAAAAATCTATATCTATTAGAGAAAAAATCATCATCATCATCATATCAGCCGAAGGACGTCCACCACTGGACAAAGTCCTCCCCCAAGGATTTCCACGACGACCGGTTCTACGTTGCCCGCATCCAGCGGATTTCCGCGACCTTCACCAGGTCATCGGTCCACCGAGTGGGAGATCTTCCTACGCTACGTTTTACGGTGCGCGGTCGCCACTCGAGAACTTTACTGCCCCAACGACCATGTGTTTTACGAGCTATGTGCCCCGTCCACTGCCACTTAAGTTTAGCAATTCTGAGAGCTATGTCGGTTACTTTGGTTCTCCTACGGATCTCCTCGTTTCTGATTCGATCACGCAGAGAAACTGCGAGCAGAGCACGCTCCATTGCCCTTTGAGTGACCTTGAGCTTTCTTATGAGACCCATAGTAAGCGACCATGTCTCAGTTCCGTCTGTCATCACTGGCAACACACACTGTCAAAGACCTTAGTCTTAAGACACTGCGGTATTTGGGACGTGAAGATATTGCGAAACTTCCCGAACGCTGCCCAGTCGAGTTGGGTTCGACGATTGATATCTATCTCAAAGTCGGACCTACCTAACTGGCCTGTTTGCCCCAGGTACACATATTCGGCAACAACGTCGAGTGTAGAGCCTCCTACCTTCAGAGGAGTAGGTGCGACACGGACTATTGACATAGTAAAAAAACAATTCCCGTGAACTATATGTACTACATTGGGTTAGAAAGAATAGATTCATAGTGTACTAGCTTTTTCCCGCGGCTCCGCCCGCGGGGACATCGTTTTTATGAAGTTTTTATGACTGTCTTTAAGGGTGATTAGTAAATTATGTCGTTTCCCACCTACTCAACCATCTCTGTGCAAAAAATCACACAATCGAGTATTTTTTTAGTTCCCTCAGGAACTGCATCAGATTATGCTATTTTCCCGGAATAAAAAGTAGCCTATGTCCTTCCCCGTGATACAGGCTACCTGCATGCCAAATTTCATAAAGATTGGTCAAGGCTGAGCAGCATTAATATAGTAATGCTGGCTCGATGTATTAAATTGGTTTTAATATTGATAATAAATAAGAAGACCTTGCTGGTTCAGTTCAAGATGATTTGTAATTATGAAAGACAATTATTGACAGATGGATGACAGACAATCTGACGTTGACAATTAATAGTGTATGTTCGTTTCGTGAACATAACTGGCCACCACTTAAACAGAGTAAATAGCCGAAACTTATAACTTAATTGTTATTTAAAAATAGTGGACTGTATTTTATGTTTTTAAAGATAGCTAATTTTACATGGTTATTTAAAGTTACTGAAGGTACATTTACATATTTTTGACAAAATAATTATTCTAAGGGTAATAAACATATTTTTTGTAAACTGGTTCTAATAGTGTTTCCTTTTGCTGTTTTTACATCTAAGGCTCTTACTTTTCCGTCCTGACCATGAATAACATTAGTAATTCGGGCCATTGGCCAATGAAGAGGAGAGGTATCTTAATTCCTAAGAATGACTAAGGAACCATTTTTTACGTTTGGAAGGTCATCTCGCCACTTCGGTCTATTTTGTAACAAAGTTAAATATTGGCGATGCCAGGTTTTCCAAAATTGTTGTCTCATTTTGGTACAGAGATTCCAAAATTTGAGTCGGTTCGTAGGGATTTCAGATAAATCGTACTCAGGGGGAGATGACAATGGAGCACCGCATAAAAAGTGAGCAGGGGTTAAGTAAGACATATCATTACTATCTGATGTGATTTGAGTGATCGGTCTCGAATTAGCAATCGCTTCCACTTGGACAAGCACCGTAAAAAGTTGTTCATAGGTTAGAATGTTGTTTCCTACAGCTCTCAGGAGATGGTATTTGATTGACTTAACCGCAGCCTCCCAAAGGCCTCCAAAAACTGGTGAGTAAGCGGGAATAAAATGAAATTTGATTTTGTTGCTAGTAGCAAAATTATGTATAGCACTTTGGTGGACTTCAGAAGACTGCAACCTATACAATGCATATAGCTCGTTTTTTGCGCCTTTAAAAGTTGAAGCGTTATCGCAGTATATGTCAGAGGGCATGTTTCTCCTCGAAATAAAACGCTTTAAACAAGCTAAGAAGCATTCAGTAGTTAAGTCTGATGCTAGCTCAATGTGTATTGCCTTTGTGACAAAACACACGAATAGCAGGACATAAGCCTTTGAGACTAACACTTTCCTCATGCGAGACTGTTTGATAACAAACGGTCCACAAAAGTCCATTCCAGATTTTTGAAAGGGTAACGCTACAGAGACTCTATCTTTGGGGAGAGAGCCCATAAGCTGTTTGGACGCTTCAGCTTTTAACTTGTGGCAAATTACACATTTGTGAATTATTTTTTTGATTTGTCTTATAGCACTTATAATCCAGTACCTTTGACTCAGGCTTGCCAATAATAATTTGTTGCCAGCGTGTAACAAACGCAGGTGTTCATTTTCTATAATTCTTTCTGTAAGATAGGATTCCTTTGGAAGAATTATTGGATGTTTTTAGCGAAAGGTAAGGTGGAGTTTTGTAGGCGACCGCCCACATGAAGTACATTTTTGTTATTTAAGAAAGGATGAAGAGCCTTTAGGGTTTCATTTTTAACTGGTTTGTTACATTTTAGCAACTCAATGTCTTTATAGAAGAATTGATTTTGTTCATTTTTAATGATCAACAACAAAGAATCATCCAATTCTTCTACAGTTAAATGACCATGTGTTTTACTCTTGGGAGTCTTCAAGTTTTTTATAAATCTGAGGCAGTAAGCCATTATCCTTACTAATTTAGTTACATTCGAGTATTTATTTATATTAAAACAGTTGGTGAAGTCTGATCCATCATCAACAACAGGCAGAGAGAATACCTGCTGAGGAGAGTATTGTTTTGTCTCGGGTATGACTTTAGGAAATGTATTTAATATCTGAGGTTTAAAGTTGGGTTCACTCAGAAATTGAGGACCATTCCACCACAAAGAAAATGTTTGTAGTTGGCTAGGTTCAATGCCACGAGATAGAACATCAGCAGGATTCTCTGCAGTCTGGATGAATTGCCATGTACAATCTTTAGTGTTTTCTGAAATTATTTTTATTCGATTGGCCACATAACAATTTAGTTTGATAGGATCAGTTTTTATCCAAGCTAGTACAATTTGCGAGTCTAGATACAATATAGTATCAATGCCATTTTTAAATTTTATTTTTAAAATATCTTGTACCCGTTTAACGGTTTTTGACAATAACAGGGCACCATTTAATTCAATACGTGGTGTGGTTAATTTACATTTTATTGGATTTATGCGTGACTTGGAACATAGTAAATAAACATGCACTGAATTGTCAAAATTTAGTACTCTGAGATAAAGAGAACAGCCATGAGCCTTATTAGAGCCGTCTGCAAAGCCCACGAGTTGGATGAGAGTCGCATTGGAGACATCTATGTTTCTGGGCAATGATACTGCTGGCATTGTAGCGAGGCTTGTAGCGAAGTGTTGCCATTGTTCGTTTAAGCTATTTGTAAGAGGAGCATCCCAAGATAATTTAGCCTCCCATATATTTTGCAACAGTATTTTACCGGCTACAATTATAGGGCCTACCAGACCCAAAGGGTCGAAGAATCTGCTTATGAAAGCACATACTTCACGCTTTGTACCTTTACTGGGGCCATGTGATTTGGGGCATTCAAATATGAGTTTATCATTTTTTATATCACATTTTAAACCTAAAGTTTTAATTGACAGATTATTTTTGTCGAGATCGTGGAAATCCAACTGCTGTAAGTTGGTAGGAATGTCACTTAGGATTTCAGCTACATTTGAGGACCATTTGTGCAGTTGAAAACTGCCTAATTCAAGTAGGGAAATGAGCTCCTTTTTGGCCAGTAATAATTGTTCTTCATTATCACTACCATAGAGTATATCATCACAGTAGCAGCTGTTGATGATAGCAGAGGCTGCCAGGGGGTATTGTTTTCCAAACCTAAGGGCCAATTCCAAGAGACATCTGGTGGCTAGAAAGCTAGAGCTTTTAAGTCCATAAGTGACTGTTTTTAACTGAATTATCTTGAGTTCATCATTAGGGTTGTCTCTCCATAAAATGAGAAGAAGAGATCTAAAATTAGGATCTAAATTACACATTCTGAACATTTTTGTTATGTCCGTAATAAAGAAGTATTTATTAACTCTGAATTGTATTAAAATATCAAATAATTCCTTTTGGACTACGGGGCCATTTAATTGCAAATCATTGATGCTTACTTTTTTGTCCCTAGTTTGAGCAGAACCATCAAAAACAACTCTGCAAGGAGAAGTCTTGTTCTCTGGCCTAAGAACGGGATGATGAGGCAAAAAGAATATGGGATCTCTATCGAAGTCTATTTTTGAAGAGTCAATGCATTCTGCGTGGCCTAATGCCACATATTCATCTATAAAGTTTTTATACTGTGTAAATAAATTTTTATCTTTTTGAAAGCGTTTTTCAAGATTTATAAATCTTTGCATTGCGATACTGAAAGAATCTCCTAATGTCTCGCTTACTTCACTTAATTTTACTTTTAAGGGAAGTGAGACTTGGAATTTTTTGTCAACCAAAGACACAGATTCTTTAAAAATTTGTTCACACTGTTGCTTTTCTGATGAGAATTCAGGATAGGGCTCCGAGATGCTTTCATTTTCCCAAAATTTTTTGAGAGTGACATTTATGTCATCATCACAAGATTGACAAAACAGGGATACCTTTTGACTGCTAATTTTGCCTTGTACAGGTGAAACATTGCCAGCAATAACATGCCCAAACAGCGTCTCCACGATGCGAGGCCCATCACTCGCAGAAGCATTATACTGTTTAAGCTGGCATGGTGAATGGAGAGAAGTGAGCGCCTGAAAGAATATATTAGCACCCAATAAAATGTCTATTTCACCAGGTTGGTAGAAGGTTTCATCTGCAAGTTGTAAATCGTCTGGCAAATTTAGTTTACTAATGTCTATTGGATACTGTGGCAGTGTTGCCGTTATTTTTTCAACAATATGACAATCAACCTTGACCTTATATGGGGTTTTACATGATATAACCTCAATGTTAATTGAGGAGTTTATATTTGTTTTGACATTACCTATTCCTATTACACCTGTCTGATACTTAGTTGGCTCAATATTTAATTGGTTTGCAAGTTTTTTAGTTACAAAGGAAGCTTGACTGCCCGAGTCCAATAAGGCTCTTGCATACCTGGTTGTATCTATACCTGCAATTTTCACTATAACAGTTGGTAACAAAATACTGCCTCCATTGTTTTTGGATAACAGCACTACATTTGGAGATGACTGAGGATGACAGACAATCTGACGTTGACAATTAATAGTGTATGTTCGTTTCGTGAACAAAGGCGTTGAAGCGTGAAAAGGTAACAAACAAACACATATTCACATTTATAATATTATATAAGTAAGGATTTATGTCGTAGGACTTTCCACAATTAACAGGTTTTTTTAATATTGCTACGGGTTAAATGAAAGATCAATCGTACTCATTTTCATGCCTCATAAAAAAACTGGAGATTGGTGTGTTCCGTACGCACATCACTAGTACGAGGGCAATTTGACAACTCAATGACTTTAAGGTTAAATAAAAACTTTTTTAATAATTTATTTTTGTCTCATATTTGGAAACTCACTACGAAGCGCATGCCGTTCTTTTTTCAAATTTGGCGCGAAAACAAGCTTTTTAGAAACAAAAAAGTTAGGCGACTTCTAAGTATTCTTTGAAAATGGAGAAAAGCTAGTTTCGAGTGCTAATTAAACACTATTTTTTACGTGGTAAAACTATTAAGCAGACCGAAGACAAATTGAAAAAGTATTATGGTGATTCTGCGCCTTCTCATGGGATGGTACATAAGTGGTTCACTGAATTTCGTTGTGGACGTACTACCACTAATGACGCGGAGCGCCCAGGAAGGCCGATTGAGGTCACTACGTAGGGCATGGTTAATAAAATACATGATATTGTTTTGGCAGACCGTCCAGTGAAGATACGCGAAATAAGTGATGCTGTGCACATCTCGATTGAACGAGTTTTTTTTATATTTTGCATGATATTCTGGGCATGAAAAAGCTTTCTGCAAAATGGGTGCCGCGTTTACTAACAGTCGACCAGAAAAGAAATCGTATAACAGCTTCTGAGGAATGCCTAGCCATGTTTAATCGCGATCCGAGTGAGTTTATGCGTCGGTACATAACAGTTGACGAAACGTGGGTCCATCGTTATACACCAGAGACTAAGCAACAGTCGAAGCAATGGACTTCTACCGGGGAACGTGCCCCAAAGAAGGCAAAAACTGTTTGCTCGGCTGGTAAAGTGATGGCCACAGTCCTTTGGGACAGCCAAGGGGTTATTTACATCGATTTTTTGGATAAAAGCAAGACAATAACCGGAGCTTTCTATGCTGCATTGTTAGATAGATTCAATGAAAAGTTGATCAAGAAACGACCGCATCTAGCAAAGAAAAAAATTCTATTTCATCAGGATAATGCACCGGCCGACTTGTCTGCAATCGCGACATCAAAAATTGTCGGTGTACTGACGTGCCCCAAGTGTGACCGCACGTTCCGAGCGAAGAATGGCTACAACGCGCAACGGCTACATGCGGGCGCATGAGATGCAGACCAGCGAGACGCCTGCAGCTGAGCTGGACGACTGCGGTCGCTGTAGCCGAAAACGGCTAGGACCATCATCATCATCATCAAAACAATATTTTTATGAACTTTTTTGTATGCTCGTGAACTACATGTAGGTACTACAAGGCTAAGACAAGATTCATATTATAGCTATGCCATAGGACTACTTCACAATTGTAGTTGACTCTATCAACAATAAATTGTGAAATAAAATTTTATAGAGCTTTATTACATCGTCTCAATTTTTTACGTCTGTGTGTTGCATGTCACGTGACGATCGCTTTCGTCTGTCGGTATGATCGTTTCGTCCTCTGTACCGTAGCGAGAGCAGCCATGATCGTTTCGTCCTCTGTAAAGTTTACTTTTTTTTATTCACAATTGATAACCCTTGGCATCATCTCACCTTGGCATCATCTCACGTTGGTGCCGAAGATGGAAGCGGGCTTACCAAGATTCCCCAACCCAATGGGGATGTAATTTCAAAAAACCCAGATACTCATTTGGTTTTTCATAACATTTTAAGTCAATGGCAAGAAATTGCCATTTACCTTTTACACCTATGTATCGTACGACGTTTTTCGATACAGTTGTAAGAAAAAAACTAAAAACCGACTTCAAAAAGAAATACACACAAAAGTATGAAATAATATTTTTTATAAATACACGAAATCAACCAACATTAAAAAAATCAAAAATTAAAAACAGGTACAATAAAAAAACCGTTAAAGTGCGAGTTAGAACCGCGCACAGAGGGTTCCGTACCATCATGCTAGATGGCGCCAGTTTCTTCATGTTTAAAAAAACACGTTTATTGTATAGAGACTTTCACTTTTTTCTAATTTTTTGTATTTTTTGTTATAGCGGCAACAGAAATCCATCATGCGTGAAAATTTTAACTGTGTGGCTACCACGATTCATGAAATACAGCCTGGTGACAGACAGACGGACGGACGGATAGCGGAGTCTTAGTAATAAAGTCCCGTTTTTACCCTTTGGGTACGGAACCCTAAAATCGACCGTAACAGAAAATCTAAATACATGGGTATACATACTCATCAAGGTTTCAGCCAGGGATAGGTAATAGGTATACAATACTAGTAGTAATAATTACTTTTAAATAGGTATAGCACTTCTATTAGTTATAATAATAAGTAAGATCGTTTAATAGTTGAATTTGGTGCCATCCTGTACTAGTTTACCTGTCTTTCAATCCCTAACTTAAGGTTGCCTGGTAGAAATCGCTTAAAGCGATAAGGCCGCCTTTGCACTCCATGTTTTTTTTACAAATTTTAAGTCCTGTATTGTTTTTGTGGCTTGCAATAAAGTATATTTACTTACTTACTTACTTACTAGTCCATGTTTTCGGCAACCAAAGTTCATTTTACGCGACTTGTTGCTCTTTTTAAATGTCCAGGAAGTAATCTTCTTTGTTTTTTCCTATACATACACATAAATATATTTTTAATCATACATACTCGTATGCTAACTATTCATTATTTTATTCGTATTCTCAACTAGAACTTAACCGCCTCCGAGGTTCGATTCCCGGCGGGGTCAACTTATAAGACTCGGTTTGGTTGGTGGAAGGGCATTTTCATAACCAGCCTGGCTAGCTACAACAATCTTATCTAAGTCTTACCGTCAAATAGCACTGTTAACATCATTGATGTGTTCCGGCTTGAAGATAAGATAGCCAGATCTCCATTGCGTTGGGGAATTTTAGTAAGCCCGATTCCTTGTTCGGCAACATCGTCACTTACCATCAGGTGAGATGATGCCAAGGGCGTATCTATTGTGAATTTTAAAAAAAGCAATTCAGTTTTACGAATAATGCGGCATATTTTTGCAAAGCACTTGTACGCAAGCGTATTTTTTTTAAAATTATTACAATAAATAGATTGCAACAAGGCTTGGCACAGGCTTGGCACAATATTATGGCAAGTATTAAAACCTCCTTGTAAAAGATAGCCTGTTCCTTGGTGTAAACTATGAAATTCATTCACATTTATTCTCCTTTCTTTACAAAAAGATATCCTAAAGAGAATCTAACCAACTAGCGTTATGTACTTAACCTCTCGGAGGAACAACCTATCTCTTTTAAAATTTTGCTTTCATAAGTCTTAAAGAAGATTCTGTATCCTTAGTTACTATTTTTTTTATTTACTATAGAAATGTCTTATTCCTCCGAAGAAATTTTAAAAAGTGGCAAAGGAAAAGGCACGTGTGCGATAAAATCAATTTTGCGCACAGCTAACTAGTATATAAATTACATCTATTTGAACAACTGTATTGAAAAAATATGTCATTGTTCAATATTTCATAAATTTAAGTACCACATCAAGTTTCATTCTTGTATGTATAGCCTTTAAAAAACATATTTCTTGTATGGGAGCCCCTTTAATTTTTATTGTTCGTTGTTATAGCGGATATTTACTTTTACGTCCATGTTTCATACGACAGTTTTCGATACACTCTGTGAAATTTTAGCTGTCTACTTATGACGGTTCATGAAATACAGCACGCTGACAGACAGACAAACAGCGGAGGCTTATAGTAATACGGCTTCGTTGGTCAGCCTTTGAGTTTACGGAACCCTAAAATTTATAGGTAAATTTTAAAAAAATGGCTGGAGATATAAAGATACTACACACAAACTTTTTTAGTCTATGAGACTGTTAGTGTAAGAGGATCGATCCCCATCAAAATCTCAAGTAATCTCAACTTCGATTTTCTTTGCCATCACCAACACCTTCTTCACTACTTCGTCGCTCGAGAGTAAAAAGTAGGTCAGTAGACAACTACTACCGAATCTGTAATAAAATGCACAACTGAATTTAAGGATTTTTACCCGATAGCGTCGGAAGGTTATTACGGAATTAGGAAGAAGGGTTATATTTTCGAGTGTTGTTATGTGTTCGATTTACGTCCCCGGGACGAGGGAGGTTCATCGAAGCGCAAGCAGTAACTCCGCGCAACAAAGTCCCTAACAGTTTCTGCTACCAGTCTGAAGTAACAATCGACGGGAAAAAGGGGGGCGGTTTGACGAACCACCACAGGGTACCCACCCCGATTGCCACATCAGACACTTAAAACTAAATTTCGTACGTTGCCCGATGTCTCTAACTAAAGGACATTTCTGACACTTAGTCAAACTGAGACTAGGACATTATACGAAGGCTACTACTAATAGGTAAATAATATACAAGTAATGAGCCTTGATACCGTACTTATTGGTCGAATACCCAAGGCCCAACTACCAGATACACGTGGTAGAAAATACCCACACGCGTCGAGGGGTTAAGATTTCAACAGCTACAAAACTACACTACAGAATAGGACTAACCAATCGCAGCTCCGATCGTCCCAGCAGACTCCTAATGTTGCCTTGCCAGAGGAGAGGGAGTGGGGTTGAATATACCTAGCCAAATGTACGTGGGCTGTTCCAAAAATAGTTAGAATATAAAAAAAGTTTATTCAGAGCTTTTCAAAATACTCTCCTTCAACCCTTATGCACTTATGCATTAAAGTAAACCAGATTTCAAAAGATTTAAAAATGTGTCTTGCGGAAGGTCGAAAAATAACCGCCGAAATTCTTCGAATGCCTCGTCTGTAGTGTTGAATTTTCGCCCAAGAAGCATTTTTTTACCGTGGGAAATTACAAAAAAACGCATGGAGCTAAATCTGAGCTGTACGGAGGATGTAAAATTTGCACCCTTTCTCTTTTTGCCAAATAATCCATGGTTCTAACAGCTGTGTGAGCAGGCGCGTTATCTTGGTGAAAAGAATGCCACGGACGCCGCTCCTTGGGCGCTCGCTATTCATCTCCCAGAAAGCTTGAGGCAGGCAAACTTTGCAGTACCACTCACTAGTAACGGTTCTACGGTCGTCTAGCGGAATTACTGCTACTGGTCCACTGCGTCGAAAAATAGACACTCCTGTGTTTTAGAGGCATTAAACCTAAAAATATTGGCATCGCCCTAGTCAGAGACTGCCTCGAGTGTTAGGTTCACGCGCTCAATCATGGCCTTTCTCTGGGATAGTATATCCGGACCCCTAGCTCGAGCACTAGACGAGTATATCTCCGCAACCGTGCTGTCATCTGCATACCCAAATATACCGGGTTTCAGCAGATCGTTAATATGCAGCAAAAACAAAGTTGCGGAGAGAACTGAGCCCTGAGGTACCTCGGCGTCAATAGCCAATAGGTCAGACGAGCAGCCATCGACGACCACTCAAATGAACCGTTTGCTCAGGAAGTCAGATATCCAGTTGCACAAACCAGTAGGTAGCCCGTAGAAAGGAAGCTTACCAATAAGGCTAGTATGCCAGACCCTATCAAATGCCTTGGAGATATCGAAAGACACGGCAAGAGCTTCACCGTGCTTCTCTATGGCTTCACCCCATACATGCGAAGTGTACACTAGACCCATCGACCGACCCCAGTAAAAACTATACTGACGGTCACTCAGGAGGTCATTGTCTTTTAGGTTTGCTAAGAGGCGGGTGTTCAATACACGCTCCATAATCTTACAGAGTATGGAGGTGATTGCAATAGGTCGATAGTTGGATGGGTCAGCACTACTACCTTTTTTAGGCATTGGCTGCACGTTGGCAAGCGTCCAAGACTGGAATTATACCGGTTTCGAGAGAGAGGCGATACAGACGTGTCAGCACAGAAGAAAATTCAGGAGCACAGTTCTTTAGAACTATGGCTGGAATACCGTCAGGACCGCTGGCCTTATTCACATCTAGACTGCAAAGAGTTTTAAGAACCTCTTTTTGGCGAATACGAAAAGGGGACATTACAGTATCGCATGGAGGTATCTGAGGTGGTGTATTATTTGCAGTGTCCAGACGCGAATTTTCAGCAAACTTTTTACAACTAAAACATATCTCACAGTTGAAACACCTCTTTAAGCTCCTGGAAGCCTAGTACTTTTAATCCATTGACATATTGTTGTTAGGTATAAAAAACGCCTCTTTTTAGTATGACGGTTTTCCTCACAGAGAATCGACCGCATTGGAACACCTCTTGTGAGCTCCTGGAAGCCTAGTACTTTTAATCCATTGACACAGTTGTTTGACGGTTCGTCTGTCCGTCCAAGTTCAATTCCAAGTACCTACAAGTACAAGTACAACTTTCGCTTGCACGCTCGGCTCAGACGTAACGTGACAATGACGTCACACTGGCGTAACGCGACAATGACGTTACACTGGCGTAACGCGACAATGACGTTACACTGGCGTAACGCGACAATGACGATGACGTCACACTGGCGTAACGAGTAATGACATCTCACTTTTTCGTGAATGCAGCCCGTGCCATCAATTTATAAAATGTTAATACGTCAATAAACATAAATAAATCTATTGTATACAAAAATGATAAGGACAAATCAACCTAGTTAGGTTGCTACGAGATAAATCGAACAGTTAGTAATAACAGTTGTTGATTGAAATCTAAAAAAAACTCTGTCAACTTACTGATAAAGTTTAATATGCTTAAAAAATAATTACATAATTATTGTATAAATTAACTTCAAGACCATCTTTAACACTATGACAGTCTCAAACCTGTAAGTTACAGGGTGTACCCAAAAAAAAACGGCAAATCGATGTACTGGATAGCCTTTCGATATTAGAATCGGCTTAGAAAACCCTTTCATTTGTATCATAAGAAAAAAAACACACAAACAAAGACGACGTCATAACTCGCCTCCTGATGGAAATATTTTTAGGAACTGCGGGTCAACATTATTGTTTCGATCTCAAGTACACGTGTGCCAAACGGCTATCCTGTACATCGATTTGCCGTCATCATCATCATCACGATGATTCCAACAATATTGGGCTCGTGGCTGGTACTCCGGCAACTATATCTATCGTCTATGGTTAAGTACATGCAATATGTATGACTATTTTTTCCCCATTTCAATATTTCTGAATGTGGAATCTTCGATTGCTTTGATGAACGCTGATCTGAAAGTAAGAAAACATACAATAATAAGTGACATTAAGCATCCGACACAAACTATTAAAATTATCATCATCAATTCATCATTCATTGTTTTAACATGAGTGAATTTAATTTAAAAAAAAGCAGGCAAGTGCGAGTCGGACTAGTGGAAAGTAGGGTTCCGTAGTGTGTTCAAAAAATAAATGACAAAATTATTTTAACAGTTGGTAATAGAATATTAAGTTTAGCGGGGATACTTGACTCTAACAAAAATTTGCACTTTAAAGCATAATATTTTGTAAACGGATTACTGAATCAATAAATGGAAACTCTCAGTAATGTTGCCAGGCCTATTCATCTATTATGCCCCACAAGATTGAACATTTTATTTTACCACTTTGTCGGGGTGATTAATATGTATATGGTATTATTATACCCATGCCAAATTACAGCTTTTTTACTAATAATCTTTGAGCTAAGCCGCGGACAGACGGACAGACATGGAGAAACTATAAGGGTTCCTTGTGACTAAGGAACCCTAATAACTTCCAACATTTTTACCAGGGACATTTTACATTGTTACTAAGCCTACTCTGAGTTTTTCCTCTGTCCGTCTTATCTTTTAAACCGTAATACGTACCCGGCAGAATATTCACAGAATCTGTGTTGTAATGGGGAAATGTGTTCTTTTAAGGTTTTCTTGTTTTTAATCTATCATAGAAACAGTACCTAATACATACGAACAAACTTGGTGGGATTTTTTTTTGTGTAACTGCCCAAGTGAGAGTCGTACCCGCGCTAATGATCCTAATCTAAATAAAAATAAATATCTCATGTTGTGGTCAAAACGTATAGCAGTGTTGTCTCATGTTGTGGTCAAAACGTATAGCAGTGTTGTCTCATGTTGTGGTCAAAACGTATAGCAGTGTTGTCTCATGTTGTGGTCAAAACGTATAGCAGTGTTGTCTCATGTTGTAGTCAAAACGTATAGCAGTATTGTCTCATGTTGTGGTCAAAACGTATAGCAGTGTTGTCTCATGTTGTGGTCAAAACGTATAGCAGTGTTGTCTCATGTTGTGGTCAAAACGTATAGCAGTGTTGTCTCATGTTGTGGTCAAAACCGTCGTTAATACACAGGGATAATAATGCTAGTTATTGTAATCAAAAAGTTAATTTTATAAAATGCTAATGCTTACTAATATTATTATTATACATCTGAAAAAGTGTATGTCTGTATTTTACAACTTTACGCGAAAACTACTGTACTGATTTAGCTAGAAGTTAGTGAGAAAACAAAGTGCGATACATTTTATGCCGGAAAAGATTAGTTCCCGAGAGATCTCGGAAAACTTAAGTCTGTTATAGATCGCGGCATCCAAGTTAAGCGCCCTGGCGCAGTGTCTTTTTTCGGGTCTCAATGGAAGTTCGGGACGCGGGGTTCGCACGCACCAAGGGAAGCCCTCGCGTAACTCGCGCTACACTCGCGCGCACCCAACGTGCGCGAACGACCGCCATTTGTGTTCAACTTATACTCCGCGAATTGTACTCTTTCACTCTGAAACTACTTAACTGTTTTAGTTGAAATTTTGGAATAATGGTTGTAAAGTTTTCAAGTGGCGACCGCGCACCGGGAGACGCCTTCGCATGCCTCCCACTTGGAAGACCGACCACCTGGTGAAGATCGCGGAAAGCCGCTAGATGCAGGCAGCGCAGAGTCCGTCGTATTGGAAATCCCTGGGCCTCTTTTGTGGACGTCTTATGGCTGATACGAAGAAGATGATCATTGGCATAGACCTAAAGTAACAGGCAGAGAATAATATCAAATACCTTTATCCCGGTAAAATATGAGAAAAAACTGTTTCGCGCTAAAAAGTAGGTACTAAACCGATTTTGCCAAAGTTTGGCATAGATGAAGAGAAAGACGGTTAACAGCATAGTATCTTGTTTACCCGACTACGCCAGAAGGAGGGTTATGTGTTTATCCCGAGAAAATATATAAGTAGTTGAAACTTAATTCCACCGTACATCCTCGAATAGCCGCGGAAAAAACTAGTCCTGTATATTTCATTATTTACCTGATGCCCCCTTTTTCAAGAGCAGCTATCCCAGCTATAGTACTCCCCCCAGGGGAGCACACATCATCCTTCAGCTGACCGGGATGTTTCCCAGACTGCATTACCATCTGGCCGCTCCCGATTACCACTTGAGCGGCAAAGCGCATGGCTTGTGCCCGGGGAACTCCCTGTTTGACCGCTCCGTCAGCCAGCGCTTCTATTACCAAATACAACTGAAAAAGGTGAAAAGAAAGCGAAATAATTTATAAAGTGTAGAGCAGAAACAGAAAAAAGCACGAGTTCCGTATCACCTAACCTCTACCACTCCACAATGATACCTATTCATTTCAATCAAAAAACATCATCGAGAGTGACAGAAAAATTATTTTTATCAATCCTTTTGGGATCCTCAGCGTCAGCTCTACTACGACTCGCACTTGGCCGGTTTTTATTATTTATTGTTTTACTTGGGTTTGTTGTCGCACCAATTTACACGTTTTTAACTTTTACGACACAGCTAAACAACTTTAGAAACACATTTCTTGTATAAGAACCCCCATATTTTTTTACTATTTGTTAATATTAAAAATCTGCCATTCTCCTTCAGTTCCAAACGGCTACCTATAAATCACGGTTCAAAAGATACAGCCCGTTAAAAAGTAAACAGACGGATGGACAGCCTAGGCTTAGTAGAAGTAGTAGTATGGAACCCTAAAAATTACAAAACATTAAATTTTTAAAAGTATAATTAACCCGACAACTAACTAGTATCTCATCTGTGCCAAGACTCGCAAAAAAGGGTATTATAAGTTGAAAGCCTATGTTTGGATGTGTGTATGTGCATGTTATTGCAGTTCCTAACAGGTGGATCAATTTTAAAACGGGTTTTTTCATTTGAAAGCTAGATAAACTGAGATGGTACCCACTTAGCCATGTTTTGATAGAAATCGATTCAGTCGTTCATGAGATGATCAACTGCCTATTAAAACGGTAAGCGATGGGAGTTGCGCTTTTTAGGGTTCCGTACCCAAAGGGTAAAAACGGGACCCCATTACTGAGACTTCACTGACCGTCTGTCTGTCCGTCCATTCGTCTATCACCTTCAGGCTGTATTTCATCAACCGTGATAGCTAGACAGTTGAAATTTTCACAGATGATGTATTTCTGTAGCCGCTATAACAACAAATATTAAAAAAACAGAATAAAGTAAACATTTAAAAAGGGGCTCCATTACAACAAACATGATTTTTGTTTGCTCGATATTGATAACGGCAACAGGTAAACGCTTAAAATATTTACAGAATATTTAGTTAAATAATAATAAATAATAAAATTTTTAAAGAAAATCCTAAACTCTGTATTTAAACTTGTATTTAAAAAAAAACTATTGGGTGTAGCCTCAAAATTAAAATTTTATGTTATTGTGCACTGTAGTATTTATTTATTTATTTTTCGCAAATTTCACAGCTTATTACAATTAAATATTACAAGTATGGTGCTACTTAAGTTAAAATTACTGGCAGTTACCAATTAGTATTCTTTATTAACTCTCAAAGTTTTCGGAAAAGGTAAATATGAACATAAAAGTAAATTTTACAAAGGTATAAAAAACAACTTAAAGCGATCGGGATCTTCCCAACTCTCTCTAAAGTTCTCTAGTCTAGATGTTGTCAAGGGTTTACCAATTGTGAATAAAAAATAAAAAAAGTCTCTTTTATTTCCAACGGTATGCCACATGCCCTATAAGAACTTCACTAACTCGCAAAATTTGTATATCGGGCAAAATCAGGCTGATATTCAAAATTCAGGTGGAAAAGATTTTTTCCGTAATTAACACGTGCGAAACAGGTAATAATACGAATGTTGGTTTTTGTTTCGAGTGCAGCAAGGCACGAATTGTTCGGAGTGAAATCTGTCTGCTATCTGTTTCTTACGTAGCATTCGTAAACTGGACCGATGTGTTTTAATCGAGGTTTAACTGTCTCTGCTGCCTAACGTGTCACTTCACCGTTACGCCCGCCCGTGATACTTACCTTCTGTTACTGTTTTTAGTTTCCATTGAGTTTTGTTACTGTTTATAATTTCATTAAGACTCTCCAGGAGGCTCGAGTTTCCATACAAATCTAGTTTCGCTTTAATACAAAAAATACATGCGGGATTGAATTCAAACTTTGTAAATAAATTGAGTAGACACATATCGATGTTTTTAATTAGTTTTCATCGTAGTAAATTTTAACGTAACTAAACGAAGGCTTAAATTAGTTTTGCACTGAAAGTTTGAAACTGCTCTTATTTTTTTCAGTTTTATATTAGTACATTGAAAGCTAATTACAAACATTGATATGTGTCTCCTCAATATATTTGCAAACTTTGGATTCAATCTGGCATGTAGTTTTTGTATTAAAGCAAAACTACGTTTGTATGGAAACTCGAGCCTCCTGGCGGCCCTGATGGATGTTGTTAAGTTTTGTTGACTTTTTATTGTTGCAATAGGCAACATTCACTAATGAAAAATATGCAGATATTTATATAGTTATGGAGCCGCTAATGTTGAACGTGCAGCGCAATGGATTTACTGACAACACTTTCCTGATAGAGGATTACCTAGCCGTCACGTGTTCCGAAACACTTACACACGCATACGTGAGAGTGGCAATTTATTTTTTTATGAATCGAGAGGGGTTGTGGTGCGACAAAACTTAACAACAACACTAATAAAATAACAAACAGTAACAAAACTAAACGAAAACAAAAAAAAGTAACAGAAGGTAAGTATCACGGGCGGGCGTAACGGTGAAGTGACACATTAAGCAGCAAAGACAGTTAAACCTCGATTAAATGGAACGTCAGTCCAGTTTTTAAATGCTACGTAAGAAAGAGACAGCAGATAGATTTCACTCCGAACAAGTCGTGCCTTGCTGCACTCGTAACAAAGGCCAACATCCGTATTATCACCTGTTTCGCACGTGTTATTTACGAAAAAAATGGTTTCAACCTACGCCAGTAATATATAAGTCATTGTTTCAACCTGAATTTTGAATATCAGCCTGATTTTGCCCGATAAACAAATTTTGCAAGTTAGTGAAGTTCTTTTATGGCATGTGGCATACCGTTGGAAAGAGAATAGACTAGAGAATTTTTGAGGGGTTTGGAAGATCCCGATCGCATTTTGTTTTTTTTTACACTCACTAGCCGTCCGCCCGCGGCTACGCCCGCGTTGTTTTCGATTTTCCCGTGAGAATCAGACGTTTTCCCGGGGTAAAAAGTAGCATAGGTTCTATTCTAGGATCTAACCTATATGTGTGCCAAGTTTCATCCCGATCCGTCCAGTGGCTGAAGCGTGATTGAGTAACAAACATCCATACTATACAACTTTATATTATTACTTGTTTCGCTGTTCAAATCGAACTAACTTTGGCGTGCGACACCGGGCTCTTATATATTCAGAGAGCTAGGCTCTAGGATATTCAAAAAAGTTTGAGAATATTTTCTTTCTCACTCTTTCTAGAATGTTCTCGACATTATCGTCCGCCGTAACAATAGGTTCTGCTTTAACTCCAAAATATAAGTTAGCTACTGCTGTAGAAATAAACAAAATTTAATATTATTATAGTAACATATGTAATATAAGACTTTATTGAAATTGGAATTTTAAATTTCGCGCCATTATTGCTCGCAGCGCTTTTCGAAATGCAACCCAAATAACCGTTGTTCTGAATAAAATTCAAATACTCGACAACAGATGGCGCCACTACACTTGATTTCCAAGTTGAAAAGTTGGAAAAGCCCTTATATCTTTAAAACACGCCATTTAGGTTAAAACGGGAACTTTCTTGTTCGAGGAGGGATAATTATAGTAACAAATGTAATTTAAGACTTTATTGAAGTTGGAATTTTAAATTTCGCGCCATTATTGCTCGCAGCGCTTTCGAAATGCAACCCAAATAATCGCTGTTCTGAATGAAGTTCAAATACTTGACAACAGATGGCGCCACTTCACTTGATTTCCAAGTTGAAAAGTTGGAAAAACCCCCTATAGGGGGGATAAAGGGCTATCACACTATATAAGTCCCTTTATCGTGCCGGGACTCCTTTTTAAGTTTTATCGGCACGCACATTTTATCAACTTAGTTTTATTATATATAATGATAATGATGTAAAAAAAATTTTTTAAGTTCATCTTTACCTCTTCCAAAAACTTTAAGAGTAAATTTAAAAAAACTAAATAGTAACTGCCAGTAATTTTAAGTTTAGTAGCACCATACTACAGTGCACAACAAAATAAAATTTAAACTTTGAGGTTACACCCCATAGTTGTTTTCATCATCATCATCATCATATCAGCCGAAGGAAGTCCACTGCTGGACATAGGCCTCCCCCAAGGATCTCCACGACGACCGGTTCTGCGCTGCCCGCATCCAGCGGCTTCCCGCGACCTTCACCAGGTCATCGGTCCACCGAGTGGGAGGCCTGCCTACACTACGCTTTCCGGTGCGTGGTCGCCACTCGAGAACTTTACTGCCCCAACGGCCATCTGTTCTACGAGCGATGTGCCCCGCCCACTGCCACTTAAGTTTAGCAATTCTGAGAGCTATGTAGGTTACTTGGCCGTATGGCTCCCGGCTTAGAATAGGGTCATCCTATTTCATCCAATAGGTGTCGTAAGAGCCGACTAAGGGACTCAAACCGGAGGATGGGCAGCAGCGTCTTTCCGTGACTTGCAGCCAATCTGCAACACTGCGATCGCCAACCCGCCTGCCAAGCGTGGCGATTACGGCAACACCCCCCAAATGACCGACACAAAGAAAAAACGGCCCCTAGTCCCCGGCAGCCCCGCTATTCCTAGCTCCGGTAGCGGTCAAGGTAACGGCGGGGCATGGGATGCGAAGAATCCCCGGCAGATGCCAGGCTACCTAAACAAAAGACCTCTGGCCCTGGCAACCTACAACACGCGCACACTGCGAACCGACGTAAAGCTAACAGAACTCGAGGAAGCATTGAGCAGGTTACGATGGGACATCGTAGGATTGTGTGAAGTCCGAAGAGAGGGGGAGAACACCATAATCCTTAAATCCGGAAACCTGCTCTATTTCCGGGAGGGCGACCAACTGTCCGAGGGTGGTGTCGGGTTTCTAGTCCACAAGTCCCTCATTAACAATGTGGTCCGGATCGAGAGTGTTTCGACGAGGGAAGTGTACCTTATTCTCCGAATTACCAAACGGTATTCGCTGAAAGTTATTCAGGTATATGCACCGACCGCGCAACACTCCGACGACGAAGTGGAGCTCCTATATGAGGATATCTCTAGAGCTCTACATAATAGCTCCCGGACTCAATACACCATTGTTATGGGGGAATTTAACGCGAAACTGGGCAAACGAAGTGATGGTGAGCTGAGAGTGGGGCAATTTGGATATGGAGAGAGAAATGCACGTGGCCAGCTGCTGACCGACTTTATGGAGAAGGAGGGCCTCTTTATGATGAACTCCTTCTTCAAAAAGCCTAAACAGCGAAAGTGGACATGGCTGCATCCCAATGGCGTAACGAAGAACGAGATCGACTTCATCTTGTCGACAAGAAGGCAAATATTCAATGATGTTTCTGTGATCAACTCAGTCAAAATAGGAAGCGATCACCGAATGGTAAGAGGCACATTGAATCTAAAGACCAAGCTAGAAAGATGTCGACTGATGAAGTCCGCACTCCGACCAGCGCCCATCCAGCTCCAAAACCCCGAAAACTTTCAGCTCGAGTTGCACAATCGCTTCGAATGCCTAGGAGACTGCGAGAATGTGGACGATTATAACGACAGGTTCGTGGAAATTGTCCAAACGGTCGGGTCTAAGATTTTCAAAACTCGCCGTTCAAACAGAACCAAAAAAATCTCTGACTTCACCAGCAACCTCATGGAAGAAAGACGCAGATTGGTTTTGCAGTCCTCTGAAGACGCTACTCAGTATCGGCAACTAAACGAGCAGATCTCTAAGTCTCTAACTCGCGATTTGCGCCACTTTAATACAAATTGTATTAAAGAGGCGATTGAGAACAACAAAGGCTTAAAAGTGTTCGCGAGAGATCTGTCTGTTGGTCAAAGCCAACTGACCAAGCTGAAGACTGAGGACGGCAGGATCATATCGTCTAAGACTGAGTTGCTGGAAGAAGTTGAGAAGTTCTACGGACAATTGTACACAACCACACGTCTGCCTGTCAGCGATCTGGCTAAAGACCCGAGAGCTAGACTTACCCGACACTATACCGAAGATATCCCGGACGTCAGCCTGTAAGAGATTAGAATGGCTCTTAAACAGCTTAAAAACAATAAGGCACCGGGTGATGATGGAATTACGGCTGAACTTCTGAAAGCAGGTGGAACACCGGGACTTAAAGCTCTTAAGAAATTATTTAATTCCGTTATACTTGAGGGACAAACGCCTAAGGCATGGCACAGAAGTGTGGTCGTGCTTTTTTTCAAAAAGGACGACAATACCCTGCTGAAGAACTACAGACCCATCTCACTTCTGAGCCATGTCTACAAACTGTTTTCGAGGGTCATTACGAATCGTCTCGCACGCAGGTTTAACGACTTCCAGCCTCCCGAACAAGCCGGTTTCCGAAAAGGATTTAGTACCATAGACCACATACATACGCTGCGGCAGATTATACAGAAGACCGAAGAGTACAATCAGCCACTATGCTTGGAATTCGTGGACTATGAGAAAGCCTTCGATTCGGTCGAAACCTGGGCTGTGTTACAGTTTCTCCAGAGGTGCCAAATTGACTATCGATATATCGAAGTGCTGAAGTGTTTGTATGAAAACGCCACCATGTCGGTTCGCCTCCAGGATCAAAACTCGGAACCTATCCAGCTGCAGCGAGGGGTGAGACAGGGAGACGTTATATCTCCGAAACTGTTCACCGTCGCCCTGGAAGATGTTTTCAAGCTTTTGGACTGGGGTGGACTCTGCATCAATTTCAACGGCGAGTACATCACCCACCTTCGATGCTGACGATATCGTGGTCATGGCTGAGACTATGGACGACTTAGGCACAATGCTCGATGGCCTCAGTAGAGCCTCTCAACAAGTGGGTCTTAGAATGAACATGGACAAGACGAAAATTATGTCAAACGTCCGTGTCTTACCTACTCCTCTGAAGGTTGGAGGGTTGTTACCGAATACGTGTACCTGGGACAAACAGTCCAGTTAGGTAGGTCCAACTTCGAGAAAGAGATCAATCGTCGAATCCAACTCGGCTGGGCAGCGTTCGGGAAGCTTCGCAATATCTTTACGTCCCAGATACCGCAGTGTCTTAAGACCAAGGTCTTCGACCAATGTGTGTTGCCAGTGATGACGTACGGAACTGAGACATGGTCGCTTACTATGGGCCTCATAAGAAGGCTCAAGGTCGCCCAAAGGGCAATGGAGCGTGCTATGCTCGGAGTTTCTCTGCGTGATCGAATCAGAAACGAGGAGATCCGTAAGAGAACCAAAGTTGTTTTCAATTCAAGTTAAAATGCAGAATTTGAATTTTCTTTAAAAATTGTCAAAAAATTGATTTAAAAGAAAACGTAGGGCATAGGGAAGATTAAGAGGGCTGAAGGGATAGCTACTGACCTCTCCTATCGTCCAATTTAGTTTAGCACACGATGTACCAAACATCATGTATATTTACTTTAGAAATAAATTAATTAAAATAAAACAAATATTTTAGGACTCTCACACATCAAACGTGATTTTTTTTTGCTCATTTTTCCTCGATATTGATAACGGCAACATGTAGACGCTTGAAATATTCACAGAACATTGAGTTCGTATTATTCACTTTAAAAATAAATAATAAAATTAAAATAAAATCAATATTTAAGGGTTTATATGAAAATAACAATTTTAGCAAGTTACCTATGTAAAAGTTAAAAAATCATTAGCTTTTTTACAAGCTTAATATGTATTAGCTTGCCGTGTTAGTTAGTCTATCGGTTAGTTAGTTTGGGAAGCTAAATTAGAAACACTTCCGGGTTTCTAATTGAGCTGAAATTTTGCTTACACGTTAAGTTTGGACAACAAGCTAAGTGACGTCAGTCCAAATCCAATATGGCAGACTCCCAAAGATGGCGGATCATTTATTTTTTATACAACCGTGATATTGGGTATCAAATTAAAGGGTTAAACACGAAATATTTTTAACAGTTTTTATAGGTTTATAAAAATGATATAGATTAAGTATGTAGATGGATGCCGCTAGGTGCGGGCAGCGCAGGAACGGTAGTTGTGGAAATCCTTGGGGGAGGCCAATGTTGGGGGAGCAGTGGACGTCTTTCGAGTGACATGATTGATGATTAAAAAAGTACTACCCACATATGCGGGCCCGCAGCCAACCAATGCACCCAAAGAATCCATCATGGGCTCCAGAACTTTCTCGCAAACGCCACAACTTAGCATGATCTTCTCTAGTATTTTACACTGGGCTTCAGTGACCTTGGGTCCCGGAGTGTACAGGCAGGCCCCCACTCCGACAGTGAGAGGGGTGTTCGGCATTATCCTTATAATTCCAACTGAAAAGGGTAGGGCACTGAACTCCTACAAAGATATAAATAAGTGTTTGGATATTATTTATTGAACAGTTTTCCAATAAAATAACATTGAATGGTATTATAGTATTGGAGATAAGATAGCTAATTCCTCATTACGTTTGGAGTTTTTGGTAAGCACACACTGATTCGTTACTTACCTACCATCAGGTGAGATTACCAACCATGTTATCATCATCATATCAGCTCGTATACGTCCCCACCGAAGGACTCGAGCCTACCTTGAATTAGGGCGATCGGGCCTTAGTCGACCACGCGGGCCCAGTGCGGGTTGGTCGACTTTACACACAACCTTCGAGTTTCTTCGCAGATGTGTGCAGGTTTGCTTACGATATTTTCCAATCGGTGAGTATATGTACGTAAGTTTCGAAAAACTCATTGGTACATTGGCCGTCCGGATTTGAACCCGGCACCTCTGGTTAGGAGGACCGAGTCCTCTGTGCCATGTTATACTAAACTCAAATTCCGTCATGTACCTATGGAGTACTTCTCTCAGCTTCTCTAGGCAGCTAGATGCCTTAGAATCTATCGACCGACGCGCTAGGAGACTCATTGGCGACGAGGAACTTGTATCAAACAGGCTACAAAGCCTGAAGCATCGATCGCGGCAAAGTCGCCTGTCTATTGGTGTTCTACTGGAATCATTCCGGAGTATACTCTGGAGCTTCACGACCTCATTCCTCCCTCTTCATTTCATCATCGGACGACCAGGCGCGGAGGACGTTTCCACCCTTTTGTCGTTAATGTTCAACCCTTACGCACGAAGCGTTTTGCTTCTTCGTTCATTATGTGAACGGCCAAGGAGTGGAATTCCCTTCCGGCGTCTGTATTCCCCGTATCGTATAATTAAGGAATCTTCAAGACAAGAGTGAATATGCACTATTTGAGCTTGCGTGTTACATCCTCGGCTGCATCGGTACTTACCATCAGGTGAGGTGCAGCAAAGCGCACTCAAATTTTAAATTTTAAAAAAACATTGATAAAATCTGTTAAATTGGAGTAGGCAACAATGTGCTTAAAAGATGTGTATAGAACAGAGATTTGTTACCATAGATGGGTTATACACTAACAAATAACATTTGAAAATCGAACCCATTTGCACACACAACATATAGGTAGTTCGCTTCCGTTGCACCGAACGCTACTAAGAAAAGAGATGCCAATAGGGGATCGGACTGCATTAAAAATAAAATCTGAAATATGGTTTCCTAAATTGTTATTCTCTTGAAGTTTCAAAAAACCTTACCTGGTTTGGTTTTTCCATTACTTCTTCAATTTTTAATTGATCAAATTTACAAAATAAGTTCGTCAATGACCCTTAAAATCTATGACGTCACTTGTGGGTATTTCAAACATTTTTAGAACAAAATTTAGTTTTTGACAGATCATAAAAAGTAACTCAAATGACTAGCAGTCCGATCCCCTATTGGCATAATTTTATTTGCTTCACTTTTTGGATGCATGTAACCTATCTACCTCCCCTTATATAGCATATCTCTGGTATAGAAAGGAACTTGGATGGAAAGTTCAAAAATTTAGCAAATTCAGTTTGGGTTCCTTGGACAAAGTTGTTCAGTTTATGAGTAAAACACCCTGTTTAAGCTTCCCCAAGAGGTCTTTTTACACCCTGCGCCTTTACCTAGGCTACGTCAGTACTAATATACCTATACCTAGATATACTTTGCCTAGGCACACACGTATGCGTAAGTATTTTTTTTTTAATAGATTACAATAAGGCTTGGGATAGTATTCATCATCATGATCATATCAGCCGAAGGACGTCCACTGCTGGACATAAGCCCAAGGATTTCCACGACGACCGGTTCTACGCTACCCGCATCCAGCGGCATCCCGCGACCTTCACCAGGTCATCGGTCCACCGATTGGGAGGCCTGTCATTTAACAAACAACGTGATTTTGTTTCGATCAACTTCTAGAAACAAGGATATGTTAGAAGTTTGCTAGTGGCGAACCCTACTTTCAGAAGATCTAACCGATTTTCTAACCGCCTCCGTAGCTCAGAGGCAAAGCTCACTGGCTTTACACAGGAGGTCGCGGGTTCGATTCCCGGCGGGGTCAATTGTATTGTAAGACTCGGTTTGGTTGGTGGTAGGGCATTTTCTAAGCCCGCCTGGCTAGCTACCACCATCTTATCTAAGTCTTGCCGCCAAATATCAATGTTGATATCATTGGTGTGTTCCGGCATGAAGATAAGATAGCCAGTTCCACATTGCGTTGGGGAATCTTGGTAAGCCCGCTTCCATCTTCGGCAACATCGTCACTTACCACCAGGTGAGATGTTGTCAAGGGTTTATCAAATGTGAATAAAAAAAAATAAAAAAAATCAACCCCTCTTTAAGTCATCTGACGCGGCTTGACGTTTGCCATCTAGTGATAGCAACCGGCACCAACGGCTTGATGCGCCTTGCGACGGAAACTATCGAGAAATATGCCTCTAACATCCCATCCAGGTAATGACCATGCTTCAAGTCAGTTAACCTGCGTGATCGAACTAACCACGCAAATGATGCTGAGCTATGAACACATCGTATAAACAGCTAATTTGTTCTTAATAATTTAATTAAAAAAGTTAAAATTAATTAAGCCCTAGGGCCGAAACGTATCACTTTCAACCCGCTTCTTAGATAAACTATGGCCTACCTACTTTCAGAGTATGAGTAATGAAAATGAGTTTGTATGTACAAAGGTTCTTCTTAAATTATGTAAATACTAGCTTTTTCCCGCGGCTTCGCCCGCGTGTAGACATCGTTTTTATGACTGTCTTTAAGGGTGATTAGTAAATTATGTCGTTTTCCACCTACTCAACCATCTCTGTGCAAAAAATCACAACAATCGAGTATTTTTTAGTTCCCTCAGGAACTGCATCAGATAATGCTATTTTCCCGGGATAAAAAGTAGCCTATGTCCTTCCCCGTGACACTGGCTACCTGAATGCCAAATTTCATAAAGATTGGTCAAGGCGTTGAAGCGTGAAAGCGTAACAAACATCCACGCTTTCACATTTATAATATAAATAATAATAATATATAGTGGATAGTGGATGCCCGCAGCTTCGCCCGCGCAGATCCCGATTTTTGCGGTTAATGTGGGAATTTCCCAAAATCCTTTCTGAGCGGATGCCTACGTCTGCCTAGTGATTTGGGCTGTGCGTTGATAGATCACTTTGTCAGTCAGTCAGTCACCTTTGAGTTATAAATATGTAGAAGTAAGGATTTGTGGTACCTACCGGACCTAAATAACTACAATAAACAGTTCTCAGCTCAAAAATGTACCTTGTGCAACTTGGCAATTGGAATTCCAGCCAACATAGACACGAACAATACATGTTCAGGGTGAGGCGGTGTGAGAGTGTCTATGCATTCCTTGACAACATTCTGTAGCATAGCCGCCTTTATTCCCAAGAATACCATGGGGCACTTGGAGCAAACTTCGCCGTTCTTGGTCGTTGGATTTGCACCAAACTCTTTCCAGTATTGCAGGCACTCTAGCCGGGGATCTGACACCCAAATTTTTGATGGTGCAATCAGACCTGTAAGTAAAAGAACTTCTCAAAACTACTTGTACTTTTTACAGTGGATGGCCTGTGTACTGGATCGCAGAACCCGCAGACGGCGAGGCTGGGGGTTCAGCCGTGGTCCCACCGCTATGGCTATGGCTCACTGCAAACCAGTATAATTTTGTCTGGTAACTAGAAACGCGTCATGTTGTAATCGTATGATATTAATCAGTCGGTATGAAAACACCTCAGATATCCACCGTTTTTGGGTACGTATGTACCTTTTTACATTAATTAAAATATACAAAAAACGTAGCGTAGGCAGGCCTCCCACGCGGTGGACTGATGACCTGGTGAAGATCGCGGGAAGCCGATGGATGCAGGCAGCGCAGGAGATCCTGGGGGGAGGCCTTTGTCCAGCAGTGGACGATTTGTGGCTGATATGATGATGATACAAATAAAAAACAATTAACCACATAAGTAGCAGTATACTTTAGGTTGTATGTTCTTGGTGGAACATTACACTCTTTTTTGGTACCTTTATAAATTTGGTGTAAATAAATACTTAGTCTGCCTGAAGATGATGTTTGAAACCGGTCGTTGACAACGTATAAATGCAGTTTTATTTGTGTAATTCATCATATTAGCTCATATACGTCCCCACCGTGGGGCTCGAGCCTACCACTGAAATAGGGCGATCGGGCCTTAGATGACTACGCGGGCCCATTGCTGGTTGGTCCACTTCACACACAACCTTCGAGTTTTTTCACAGGCGTGTGCAGGTTTTTCTGACGCTCTCACGATGTTTTCCTTCACCGTGAGAGCGTCGGAAAAACGCACATATGAAACTGAAATTCGAAAACACATTGGTACGTGGCAGGATTCAACCACCACCTCCCGGACAGGAGGCATTGGGCCTAGCCGTTGCGTCACCAACACTGGAATGTGAAATTAGTAAAAGTATACTTACCAATAATTTTCATGAATTGTAAAAATGGTAAATTATGTTGTTAAGTCATGAATTTACCATTTTGAAGTGAATTCGATGAATGTTTTACGTTTAGTTTGGCGGGCATTCCGGAAAATTTTACGAAAAATTTCGAGCTTCGTACGGCTAAACTACAGTATACAGAAAAAAAATTAAAACCTCCTCTAAGATCCATCTGACGACAATTTTAAACCGGCCCTATCTTTTGCCGAGGACATCATTGACCGCGCAACGCAAGTGACCTCTAAAATCCATTTGACGACAATTTTAAACGGCCCTATCTTTTGCCGAGGACATCATTGACCGCGCAAGTGACCTCTAAAATCCATCTGACGACAATTTTGAACGGCCCTATCTTTTGCCGAGGACATCAAAGACCGCGCAACGCAAGTGACCTCTAAAATCCATCTGACGACAATTTTAAACGGCCCTATCTTTTGCCGAGGACATCATTGACCGCGCAACGCAAGTGACCTCTAAAATCCATCTGACGACAATTTTGAACGGCCCTATCTTTTGCCGAGGACATCACTGACCGCGCAACGCAAGTGATCTCTAAAACCCATCTGACGTTGACCGCGCAACGCAAGTGAACTCTAAGATCCATCTGACGACAATTTTAAAACCGGCCCTATCTTATGCCAAGGACATCATTGAGCGCGCAACGCAAGTGACCTCTAAAATCCATGTGACGACAATTTTAAACCGGCCCTATCTTTTGCCAAGGACATCATAGACCGCGCAACGCAAGTGACCTCTAAGATCCACCTGACGACAATTTTAAACAGGCCCTATCTTTTGGCAAGGACATCATTGACTGCGCAACGCAAGTGACCTTTAAAATCCATCTGACGACAATTTCAAACGGCGCTATCTTTTGCTGAGGATATCATTGACCGCGCAACGCAAGTGACTTCTAAAAATCATCAGATTTACGAAAAAACAAGCAGACACTTTCCCAATTGGACACTTTCCTGGGACACTAGTAGCCCCGACTTCTACTCACTCCCGTAAGTTCTACTCACCCCCGTAAGTAAATAGATATCGTTGACTTACTCCGAATTTTTGTCATTATTCCTTTAAAAATAGCTGTCGACATATTTCCTCCTCCGATAAAACCTATATTTCCAGACATCACTTTGCTGAAAATTGAAGATATAGTAGCTATTGAAGAAAATAGTAGTTTCCAAGCCTATTTTATTATTTAGTAAGTACCTAACCAATCTATGTAACCTAAAAAATACCCGTTTATTTTTTTATTAGTACCTACGTAGACAAATCGATGGTTACTCTGTGGGCTAAAAGGAGGAGAGCAGAAAAGATTTTTATAGAAAATCATTTTTTTTTGTTTTCAATGCAATCAGTTGGGCGTAAAGGCTTGGTGGCACCAAAATAATTTTTATTCTCGTGGGACCTTAATAAACATCAATGCGCGTACTAGTTGGCTCACGAGTACCACAGATCTATGACGAGTACCTGTCTGTTTTAAATACATTTTCTATGAACAGACAGATTAGCCAACATGACGTCATATGAACTATTTGATGAAACGCACTTTAAGGCTGGCCTTACACAGCCGGAAAATTCATGATCTCAATTCAGAAAGCCCGAATTTGGAAAAAGGTCACAATATGTGAGGAGCATTATGAACTTACGCAAACCCGGGCTTTCTAGATTCAGATTATGAAATCAGGGAGGAATGCCGGCCGTGAGAGACCAGCTAAAAGGTCATAATTTCGGCCGTGTGAGGCGAGCCTAAAGGTCATAATTTCGGCCGTGTGTGGCCAGCCTCATCATCATCATCATCATCATAACAGCCGACGGAATCCACTGCTGGACATAGGCCTCCCCCAAGGATTTCCATGACGGCCGGTTCTGCGCTGCTCGCATCCAGCAGCTTCCCGCGACCTTCACCAGGTCATCGATCCACCGAGTGGGAGGCCTACCTACGCTACGTTTTCCGGTGCGCGGTCTCTACTCGAGAACTTTACTGCCCCACCGGCCTTCTGTTCTACGAGATATGTGCCCCGCCCACTGCCACTTAAGTTTAGCAATACTGAGAGCTATGTCGGTTACTTTGGTTCTCCTACGGATCTCCTCGTTTCTGATTCGATCACGCAGAGAAACTCCGAGCATAGCTCGCTCCATTGCCCTTTGGGTAATCTTGAGCCTTCTTATGAAGCCTATAGTAAGCGATGTATGTCATCACTGGCAATACACACACTGGTCGAAGACCTTGTTCTTAAGACACTGCGGTGTCTGGGACGTAAAGATCAGCTGCCCAGCCGAGTTGGATTCGACGATTGATCTCTTTCTCGAAGTTGGACCTACCTAACTGGACTGTTTGTCCCAGGTACACATATTCGGTAACTACTTCGAGTGTAGAGTCTTCAACCTTCAGAAAAGTAGGTATGAAACGGACGTTTCGAAATAATTTTCGTCTTGTCCATGTTCATTCTAAGATCTACTTGTTGAGAGGCTCTACTAAGGCCATCGAGCATTGTGCCTAAGTAGTCCATAATCGCAGTCATGACCACGATATTGTCAGCGAATCAAAGGTGGGAGATCTTGATATTGATGCCGAGTCCACCCCAGTCCAGAAGCTTAAAAACATCTTTCAGGGCGGCGGTGAACAGTTTTGGAGATATAACGTCTCCCTGTCACACCCCTGCTCGCTGCAACTGGATAGGTTTCGAGTTCTGATCCTGGAGGCGAACCGACATGGTGGCGTTTTCATTCAGACACTTCAACACGTCGATGTATCGATGGTCAATTTGGCACCGCTGGAGAGACTGTAGCACAGCCCAGGTTTCGACTGAATCGAAGGCCTTCTCATAGTCCATAAACGCCGAGCATAGTGGCTGATTGTACAATCGATTGTCTATGGTACTAAAGCCTTTTCGGAAACCGGCTTGTTCGGGAGGCTGGAAGTCGTCAA
This sequence comes from Coleophora flavipennella, assembly GCA_947284805.1. Taxonomy (NCBI): domain Eukaryota; kingdom Metazoa; phylum Arthropoda; class Insecta; order Lepidoptera; family Coleophoridae; genus Coleophora; species Coleophora flavipennella. The sequence continues at coordinate 19,355,416 of OX369257.1, forward strand.
ACCTGCGTGAGAGACGATTCGTAATGACTCTCGAAAACAGCTTTTAGACATGGCTCAGAAGTGAAATGGGTCTGTAGTTATTCAGCAGGGTATTGTCGCTTTTTTTGGAAAAAAGCACGACCACATTTTTATGCTATGCCTTAGGCGTTTGTCCCTCGAGTATAACGGAATTAAATAACTTCTGAAGAGCTTTAAGTACCGGTGTTCCACTTGCTTTCAGAAGTTCAGCCTTAATTCCATTATCACCCGGTGCCTTACTTTTTTGAGCTGTTTGAGAGTCATTCTAATCTCGTTCAGGCTGACGTTTGGGATATCTTCGGTATAGTGTCGGGTTAGTCTGGCTCTTGGGTCTTTAGCCAGATCGCTGACAGGCAGACGTGTGTTCGTGTACATACAATTGTCCTCAGTCTTCAGCTTGGTCAGTTTGCTTCGTCCAACAGACAGATCTTTCACGAATACTTTTGAGCCTTTGTTGTTCTCAATCGCCTCTGTAATACAATTTGTATTATAGTGGCGCAAATCGCGAGTTAGTAACTTAGAGATCTGCCTGTTTAGTTGCCCATACTGATTAGCGTCTTCAGAGGAAGGCAAAACCTATCTGCGTCTTTCTTCCATGAGGTTGCTGGTGAAGTCCAACATTTTTTTGATTCTGTTTGAACGGAGAGTTTTAAAAATCTTAGACCCGACCGTTTGGACAATTTCCACAAAACTGTAATTATAATCGTCCACATTCTCGCAGTCTCCTAGGCATTCGAAGCGATTGTTTAAATAGGAGAAACTTTGATCTAAAAAGTTAGTGGACTTGCCAGAAAATCAGCAGCCAAATCGACGACGTCACAACAAATTGATGACTCTCATGATGTGACGTTTGAAGTTACCATGAAATTATAATGAAAATGAATTTACTAGGTGAACGAATTGTTTACTACGGGAGTGTCAAGAGTGAATATCATACCAATGAACTGTAGAGTATATAGCTTTCTGAAAACAGAATCAAAATTTTGAACAAATCGCTTTCGCACAGTAACACATGAAAATATAACTTGATGTGTAAACCAAAAGAAATTTGAACAGGCCCTGATAAATAATTTAATTTTAATCGTGACTGCAGTAATTAATCATTTATAACAATGGAATAGGCAATGGAAAATACAAATTTGATAAGAAGAACAAAAACAGGAAAACCATAGCCTTATCCCCACTGAAAATAGTTTAAACAAAAAAGTTTGGCAAATCCAAAAGTGCACGACTCATAATGCTCATTCGTTCGAAAAAAAAGTTAAATTATATATTTTTACTGTCGTGTTTGTGTATTTTACTTTATTTATATTATTTTTATTTCAAATATCCCGCGGAATTTTCCTAGCGTTTTGAACTGATCATGCGCATTGAGCATGCGCGAGCATTAGCTGTCTCGCGCGTCGGTAAAACATTTAATGATATATAGGTATACAAACACTGTTGAGTATTTTATTAGTTTTAGTTTTTTTTAGTAATTACTATTAAACGGCACTACAGATGATAACTATTTTCAATACCAATCTCCGCAATGTGGATCTCAAGCTAATAAAAAAAAACTGATTGAATTAGTGAATTTTTACGCAAGTTATCGTGTTTCAAACGAAAAAAGTGTTTATTGACGGGAAATTTCTTTTGACTATTTTGATATTTTTTTCTGATTCTATTATGTTAAATCAATTTTTAGCAGTGACAGAATTAATCTTCATTAAATTATCTATCAAATTGTGCGCAGGTTAATTAGATTACGTGGATTACTAACCGTGTAATTAATTAAATAGTTACGAAACCGAGGCGATACAAATTTTTCGATCGTAAAGCACTCTCTAATGCTTCGCATTATGAGTCGTGCAGTAGGTATGTTATCCATTATATTTTTAATAGAGTCATACATTCGTCACCCTCGTTAGAAATTGCACTCTATACTCGATAAATGAACAATGGAATGCATTTCCTCAATTGGACGCTTCCATTCGTAAACCATGAATGGTATCAATTCAGGAGGATTCCGTCTTGTTCTTCATTCGGTTTCGAGTTCCTACGGGCAATCATCGTTGATAAAAATGTCTTCCGTGAACGCAGTGCAGACTTCCTTGAGCATCTCGGAGAACAATATCAGAACCTTGGAAAATAAACTGGACAGGATCAAGGATGAGATTAGACAAGTGAAGCAGGCAGTAGAAACGGCGAAATGGGAATTGATAAAGTGTCCAAAATAATTTGCGATCCTCCAATTCCCGAATGTAAAAATGTGAGTACCTTAATTTTTTGGTTGTTTTGAGATTAGCGTATAAAGACTGTACGAATTACATACGTACATGTAATTTATTTTTATATTATTTTGTTAAGATTTGGAAGCAGTCGCGCTTGTAGTGTGTACTTTGCCCGCGACCCAGTTAAGAGTGCATTGACACACGACAACTTAGCATAATTTTATTAGTTTTTAAATCAGTGTTCAATTAGAGATCCTTCTGACAAGACCATTGCATTTTATTTGGGACCACCTCTAGGACACTCACTGACACATTGACATTGCATTCCTGTACAAGATCATATCCTGTACAATATAATAAAATTATGCTAAGCTGTCGTGTGTCAATGCACTCTTAACTGGGTCGCGGGCAAAGTACACAGTACAAGCGCGACTGCTTCCAAATCTTAACAAAATAATATAAAAATAAATTACATGTACGTATGTAATTCGTACAAAGACAACAGTGATCTCATTTGCTACTAAACTATCGATTAGACAATCAGAATCTTTCATAGTCTAGTAAGCATTAAAATGCATGAATAATTATTAGTCTTCAGCAATTGCACGTAGGCGTTGTCGGGGTATAAAGGCGTTCTTATTGCTGCAGAAGTTTAATCATTTTTGAACCTTAATGCAAAACAACAAAAAGTCTGTTTTTGCTTGATAATAAATATGCGGGTGACTGTGCATACGTCATTATTTTTTTCTACGATCAATCATGCCCGATTGCAAGGATACTCCGAATAGCTAAGCAATGTAAACATCCATAGCTCCCCCTTTCAGAAGGGTGTGTAATTTAAATAGATAGAATCCAAATAAGTTTCATAACTTTTTTTTAGAACCATGAAAAAAAAAGACGTGTGGCACTCGGGGACTGCCGCGGTAAAACTATTGCATAGCATTTTGTATCAACTTATGCAATTATAATTATTTATTTATTTTATTCATGCAGTATTTCTTTTTCTTTGATATTAATTCAAGTTACACTTTTTGAGCGTGGTGACCGATAAGAAAACATTTTTTTTCTTTTATTAAATAAATAACAATATTTAGAAGTGATTATCGAATTTCGCGCGATGTACATTTATATAGATATAATATCATACTTTCTCTGCGCGGCATTCATGTGCATTATCTATACACCAAAAACAAAGGTACTGAATAGTACACGTGCTTGGTTTGAGGTTTCTGTTATATACATAATGAAGAATGAATTTATTTATATATATATACATATTGAGAATCTAAATTGAGAATTTAAACTATACGCGTGTGTGTGTTTGTGTGTATAAAAGAGGGCTACTTTTAATATCGCTCATTTTAATATCAAAAATTTAGGTCACCTTTATAGCAGTATTATATTTTCAATTCAAAATTAATACTGCATTTGTGATAATAATAAAATGTATGTATATAGAGTGTAACAAAGCTGACTTTTGGCTAGCTTATGCCTGACAGCTCTGCTATCATGCCCTTGCAATTGTGAATGCTGAGGGATCTAATAATTAAGGATCGATGAGGGAAACACATCGGCAATCAGTGACAGCGATTTATTTAATCAATCTTACGTCGTGGTTACATACTAATGGTACAGATACAAATATTCTACATGTTTCGATCATTACCGGGAAAGGGGGTTCTCTCTCTTTCAATTATTTCTTGTCTTTCTAAAGGGGGACGGATAACTACGGTTACGGTTATTACGGAATCTACCTACGTGCTTGTAGAAGAGGATGTATGGACCTGGAGGTCCCTAAGGACCCTTTTAGCACCACCTAGCTGCACGCATGTGTCGCACCGCCCAGCGGAAGCTAATGGGATACGGTTCCGGGGACTGTAAATGCCTGTAAGGCCTGACTCATATGATCCCGCACACCTAACTGCGCGCGTGTGTCGCACCGCCCAGTGAGGGGATGAAGCTAGGGAGGAGACAAGTACCTAGCTGCGCGCATGTGTCGCACCGCCCAGCACTGAGGACCTGGTATGGGTCATAGGACTGATTCCACACACCTAGCTGCGCGCATGTGTCGCACCGCCCAGTGAGGGTTTGAAGCTGGGGAGGAGGCAGGTGCCTAGCTGCGCGCGCGTGTCGCACCGCCCGGCATGGATGAGCACGGTATGGCTCAGGAGGGGGGACCTACACACCTAGCTGCGCGCGCGTGTCGCACCGCCCGGTGAGGGACCTACACCTAGCTGCGCGCGCGTGTCGCACCGCCCGGTGGGGGTTGAGCATCAAAGCTCAGAAGGGCCACTGGTAGCTGCGCGTGAGTGTCGCACCGCCACCAGCCGCCGTCTGCCGAGTGCGGGCCGCGGAGCGCCTTATATATGATTTCAGCGCGCCGCGGGTTGAGGTGTGGGGGTAGTGGCCTGCCCCGCGCGTCCCGCCTCGATCTCCGCGCGAGCGTTCTAGAATGTTCTATGCGAGGCGAGCGCTAGTTGTGACGTCATCGTCACATTCCCCTCTTTCCCGGGAGATTTTTGCGAAGCAAAAATCACCATAAACCTACAACGATTTTACATTCATATTCTTATTCTAATTTATGTATTATTTTCCGGTAAACTATGGCGGATTACAAATTACATACATTTCAATTACATTTTACTTGTTTATTGTGTACTTATTTCTTTCTTTACAACATTGTTTTACATAGTTACTTCTTATTTTTGTATAAATTTCCACTACATTTCAAATTTCAACAACACATATTATACTTTTTTTTTGTTACAGAAGAATGTGTAATTTCTTATCTACTATAGGTACTTATCTAACATTCTGTGAGTTCTGTGACTGGCCAGTCAACACACACACACACACACATACACATACCTGTAAGCTTATGAACCTACTACTCTTAACTTATAGATACCTACAAACTTAATTATTTATACTACCTATTAAGATTGCCTACACCAAGGTAAGTATCTTATCCTATCCTATCTTTGATTATCTAGGCGCCTATGTTTTGGGAGACGTTACGATCACAACTAAGTCTGTGGTTACGATACTCGTATGTTCCTCCCAGTGTTTTTCTTCTGCCGGTCCTTCTCGTCTTCGTATGCGGCCGCGTTAGCAGGCAATGGGTAGGTCTGCGTGGGCCATACTTGCTTGTGTGGCTCGCAGCGGCGGAGGCGGCGGTGGTAATGAATGACAGTAGCCGTATTGGTGACGGCTGCTGGATTGCCCGCTCTGGTGGCCGTAGAAGTGAAGGTTGGGTAGGCGGCCATTGTGGCCGCTGTACTGGCAGCTGAAGTGTTTGCCGTCATGGCGTTTTTTTTTTTTTTTTGGTCTCAGGACTGGTGGCCATACTTCCCGCTGTATTGTTTGCTCTGCGGGAGTTGCAGTGGCTGTGAGGTGGAAGCACTCGTCGTCTCTGAGACGATGGCCAAGGGGATGAGATGTGCCGGCCATTGTGGTCGCAAGATATTGGCCACTCTTGGGGCGGCAATAGTGACGAGGGTAAATTTGGATTGATTATATTCGATCATTGATCGAGAAGTTTTTAGAATCAAATTGGATACAAATGGGAGTTTTGAAAATAATCGATCATTTTATTTTAGATCGATGAAAACTGTAGTACTTAATAGGATGAACCTGATATAGGGTTCCGGGATTTTACAAAAATGTTCTGCTTATGATAATTTCTCCATCTCGTCATTGTCTCATTTCGTCCTGGTTCTTAGACAACTGTTTGCTTATTCTGAATATTTTTTAATATCTTTTATGTGTGCAGTTACCATTTTTCGCGGGTTTTCCCGTAATTGTAGTAAGTATATTTCAGGGGATTTTCGTCCCGTTATTTCGTAGGGACCGGAGTATTTTGGTGCTAGTTTTGCACAGAAGTTTTTACTAGCGGACGATAATGGGAAATCTCTTTTTAGGACCATTTGTCCTATCTTTGGTTTCCATTCTCGTTTCGATTCATCGTAATATTTCTTTTGACGGCGGGAGGCGGTATTTTGATTTTCTCGGACCAATTCATAAATTTCGTTTAATTTACTTTTCTTTAGTATTGCTGGTGTTGGGAAGGTATTTTGGTCACCTGGTATTCTTAGTTCTCTTCCAAACATTAAGAATGCGGGGGTGTATTTTGTTGATTCTTGTACTGATGTGTTTAATGCAAAATTGAATTCTGTTATGTACTCGTCCCATTTTTTATGATTATCAGTGATGTATGTTGATATCATTGTTTCTAGCGTTCGATTTACCCTTTCTGTAGGGTTTGCTTGTGGTGAGTACGGTGCGGTTAACTTTTGTTCTATTCCCATTTTCTTTAATTCTTCTTTGAACTGTTTACATATGAATTGTTTGCCGTTGTCTGATAGCAATGTTTTTGGGCAGCCGTAGCGCATCACTACGCATTCTTTTAGTGCTTTCATTACGTTTACTGATGTTGCCGTACGCAAAGGTTTAATTTCAGTCCATTTTGAAAATGTGTCGTGAAAGACTACTATCCAGCAGAAACCTTTTGAGGATCTTGGTAGGGGACCGATTAAATCGACTGATATTTCCTGCCATGGTTCCTCTGAAGTTTTGATGTGCATTAAACCTGTTCTCTTTTCTTGAGATGGTTTGTGTTTTTGACATTCTATACACTTACTTGTGTATCGGGACACATCTCTATACATACCAGGCCAGTAGTATCTTTGAGCAATCCTTTTTAATGTTTTTGCTGTTCCTAGGTGGCCTGCATTTGGGACGTTGTGGTTCTGTTCTAGAATGTTCTTTCTTTCATCTTTATCTACGCATAGCTTCCATTCTGTATTTGGATCCAATTTTACTCCATACGCTGCGTTTGTGATTTTTTTATATAATTTATCGTCTTTTAGGCAATATTCTGTGATTTTGGACGGATTTTCTTTAACTTCTGTCTTTTTCTTTTTGTACCATTCTTTATTTTCTTTTATTAGGTTTACTGGGTTTCTTGATAATTCATCTGCTACTTTGTTTAATTTTCCCGTTCTATACTTTACGTCAAAATTGTATTGTTGTAATTCTAAAGCCCATCTTGCTAACCTTCCTGATGGACTTTTCATTTTATTTAGCCATTGTAGGGCTTGATGGTCTGTTACTACTGTGAAATGGTAACCTTCCAAGAATCCTCGCATTTTTCTTATGCCCCAGATTACTGCTAGGCATTCTTTTTCAGAGGTGCTGTATCTCGTTTCCGCGGGGGATAAAGATCTACTGGCATAAAGTATGACTTTTTCTTGACCATCTATTTCTTGTGTTAATACACTGCCCAGTCCTATATCACTTGCGTCTGTCTGTAGGATGAATGGCTTTATAAAATCTGGTCTGGTTAGTATCGGTTCTTCTATTAATTTGTTTTTGATTTCTTCAAAAGCTTTTTGTTCTTTTTCTCCCCATTTGAATTTTATATCCTTTCTTAATAATTTCACTATTGGAGCTGTTATTTCTGCGTAGTTCTTTATAAATTTTCTATACCAAGAGGTCATTCCTATAAATCTTCGCACTTCCTTTATGTTTTTTGGTGGATTTTGGTCTCTTATTGATTTTATTTTTCCTTCATTCATTTTGATTCCTTCTTTTGTGACAATGTGGCCTAAATATTCTATTTGTTCTTTACAAAATTCAGACTTTTTTAAATTTATTTCTAATCTGGCTTCTCTTATTCTTTTAAATATTTCCCTTAAGTGTTTTAGGTGTTCTTTGAACGAGTTACTGCATATGATAATGTCATCTAGGTAAGCATATGCGTTGGGTTCTAGTTCTGGTCCAATGACCATGTCTAGTAATCGTTGAAAGGTAGCGCCTGCTGAATGTAGGCCAAATGGCATTACTTTAAAATGGTACAGCCCTCTTCCAGGCACTGTAAATGCTGTTGCTTTTTTACTGCTTTCTTCTAAACTAACGTTCCAGTATCCGTTTTTTAGATCAATTTTTGAAAAATATTTGCCATTCCTTAATTTTTCTAATGTGTCGTCAATTTGTGGTAGTGGATACGCATCTTTTTCTGAAATTTCATTTATTTTTCGAAAATCTATGCAAAATCTATATTCACCGTTTTCTTTTTTGACCATCACTACTGGTGAGCTGTAAGGGCTATTTGATTTTTCTATTATTCCATTTTGCAGCATTTTCTCAACTTCTTCATCAATTTTTTCTTGTATTTTTGGGTTTCTTGGGAAATATTTTTGTTTTATTGGTTCTTGGTGTTTTAATTTTATCTTGTGTCTTATCCATGTGTTTCCTTTTGGACTGTTATCACATTTTTCTATTTCTATTTTTAACAAATCATTTAATTGTTTTTGTTCACTTACTGTTAATCCTGTGGATGGCGTTTTGACACATATACTTTTATCACTTTCTTCATTTTCTTTTGTTTTTTCTTGCCAACCTAGTTTAATTCCTGATCTGTTGATGATATCCATTCCCAAAATAATATCAACCGATAATGGTAATAGGTATATTTTGTGCTTCAATTTCTTTCCATTTATCTCTACATCGACTAGAATGCCATTGTTGATTTTTACATTGGTTCCATCTGCCAAGCTTATATATTTTTCTGCCTTAAGTGGGATTGATCCGTTTTTCAGGCAATTTTCATACATTTCTTTGTTTACGTATGTTAATGTGGATCCTGTGTCAACCAGTCCTCTAAAAGTTTGTCCCTGGATCTTGACATTTGTGAATGGTCTATTATCCCAGTTTCTTATGTTTTCTTTTGTACCTGATAATAAGGCTCTGGTCTTTTGTGAGTCATTCTGTCTTCTACAGCAATTTCTGCTAAGTTTTCCTATTTTTCCACAATAACTGCAAAATATGATTTGTTTTCCTCTGCAGTTCTTTGAGTTATGTCCTTTTTTTCCACAGTTCCAGCAGCATGTGTTAGGATCGTAGTATCTGTTAATATTTTTTATATTTTCTGTGTCTGTTCTCCTATAATAATTTTTTTTGTTATTGAAAATATTTGTTTTTTCTCTGGGGTAAACATCATTTTGTCTTTGATTGTCTATCTTCTTCCTGAAGTAATATATCTTTTCTTTTTCCTCTAGTATTTCTTCGTGATTATTTGTTAGTTCTATTAATTCTTTACAGTTTCTAAAATCTTGTCTACGGATAAAAGGTTTGTAGTTAACATTCATGTTTATATATATTCTATCTAATTTTTCGTCTTCATTCATTTTTCCGAATCTTCTCATTAGAGTCTGTAACTCTGTTATATAGTCAATGAATTTTTCTTTATATTTTTGTTTTCTGTTAAATATCGTATCTTGTAGTGTCCTTTCGTAGTTTTTTGGGAAATAATATAGCTTAAAATCTTGTAGAAATTCATTCCATGATGTCCATGATGAGCTATTGTTTCTATACCACAGCAATGCTTTGCCTGTTAGTAACTTTGGTAAGTAATTCATTACTTTTTCTTCGCTTATGTTGCTTACTTCTTTTAATTCTTCTATTCGTTCTATGAATTCTATGGCTTCTTCATTTCCGTTAAAGGTTATTTTCCATTCCTTTATCTCTTTCATGATACATGTTCCTTGATTACTTTTCATTTTGGTATCTTTTGTTTCGTCAACAGTATTATCTGTGCTCATTTTGGAGTCTTTGCCGGTTTCGTGCACTTTTACGTGTTGCACGAGTATTTTTCTGAGTTGTTCTACGGTTTTGCCCTCGGGGTCTAAGTCCCTATTTCTGAGGGCTTCTATCAAGCCATCCTTCCGTAGTTCATATATCCATGAAGTTGACATGAATTGATCTAATGCCTAACTTTTGTTTTGTCGGTCTGTCAATCCTTTCACCGTGAGTTTTAACGTTGGGCGCCAATGTAACAAAGCTGACTTTTGGCTAGCTTATGCCTGACAGCTCTGCTATCATGCCCTTGCAATTGTGAATGCTGAGGGATCTAATAATTAAGGATCGATGAGGGAAACACATCGGCAATCAGTGACAGCGATTTATTTAATCAATCTTACGTCGTGGTTACATACTAATGGTACAGATACAAATATTCTACATGTTTCGATCATTACCGGGAAAGGGGGTTCTCTCTCTTTCAATTATTTCTTGTCTTTCTAAAGGGGGACGGATAACTACGGTTACGGTTATTACGGAATCTACCTACGTGCTTGTAGAAGAGGATGTATGGACCTGGAGGTCCCTAAGGACCCTTTTAGCACCACCTAGCTGCACGCATGTGTCGCACCGCCCAGCGGAAGCTAATGGGATACGGTTCCGGGGACTGTAAATGCCTGTAAGGCCTGACTCATATGATCCCGCACACCTAGCTGCGCGCGTGTGTCGCACCGCCCAGTGAGGGGATGAAGCTAGGGAGGAGACAAGTACCTAGCTGCGCGCATGTGTCGCACCGCCCAGCACTGAGGACCTGGTATGGGTCATAGGACTGATTACACACACCTAGCTGCGCGCATGTGTCGCACCGCCCAGTGAGGGTTTGAAGCTGGGGAGGAGGCAGGTGCCTAGCTGCGCGCGCGTGTCGCACCGCCCGGCATGGATGAGCACGGTATGGCTCAGGAGGGGGGACCTACACACCTAGCTGCGCGCGCGTGTCGCACCGCCCGGTGAGGGACCTACACCTAGCTGCGCGCGCGTGTCGCACCGCCCGGTGGGGGTTGAGCATCAAAGCTCAGAAGGGCCACTGGTAGCTGCGCGTGAGTGTCGCACCGCCACCAGCCGCCGTCTGCCGAGTGCGGGCCGCGGAGCGCCTTATATATGATTTCAGCGCGCCGCGGGTTGAGGTGTGGGGGTAGTGGCCTGCCCCGCGCGTCCCGCCTCGATCTCCGCGCGAGCGTTCTAGAATGTTCTATGCGAGGCGAGCGCTAGTTGTGACGTCATCGTCACAAGAGTACTCACTCATTTTCTTTCACTATTTTTTCGTGACTTTCTTCATTAATAAAAAAAGCACTTTGTTCATTCATATTTATTATTTATTTTCGCTTAACCGCGCTTTTATTACTTTCTTCATTAATAATAAATGCAGTTTGTTCATTCATATTTATTATTTATTTTCGCTTAACCGCGCTTTTTTACATCTTTGTTTTTTTTAAGCAATGGTAGTTGGAACTATACAGCCAAATATGGAATAAAATCTTTTTGTATTTTTTTTTTAAGCAATGGTAGTTGGAACTATACAGCCAAATATGGAAAACTAGAAAACCAAAGTCTAATCCACCTAGACACCAAGAACTTCATCAGTTTCATGGAAAATTCCAATGCTGTTTCCCGAATTTTGCAAGAACACACTCAGATAATCAAGAAATTGAACACTGAAATCCCAAGAACCATAAAAGTAAGAAAACTTTTGACCGCGTGAAACCTCTGGACATTTTACGTGGCTTCGGAAGAACAACCAGTGACACCAACAAATTCTTGTGTATGGTTCATCCTACTGGCGATAAAGCGTACGAATTTTGGAATATGTTTCTGAAGACCAACAGCCACTTGATAGTCTTACTGGCAGCTAAAGGCGAAAATAACAATCTGTATTGGCGGTCTGATGCAGAAGTCGAGTGTAAGGAAATAAAAATAAATAATAAAATAAAAAATAAAAATAAAAATGTTTATTTTCTCCATATAGGTAATGCTATACACGACTATGGCTGGAGCCTCCTTTTAAGCTAAAAAAAAGCCTGTGTCAGGAGGCACCGCTCTTCCTTATCTTTACATACTATAGAAACTATACCTAAGCTGATTATACAAAACCAATAAAAACAAAAACCAATAAAAACAAAACTTACAAAAATAATAATAATAAGGTAAAAAGAAAAAAATAATTAAAACTATTTAGAATAAAATTAGGTGCATGTATATGCGTGGGTTGTATTGTGTGTGTGTGTGTGTGTGTGTGTGTGTGTGTGTGTGTGTGTGTGTGTGTGTGTGTGTGTGAGAGTGTGTGTGGTGTGTGTGTGTGTGGTGTGTGTGTGTGTGGTGTGTGTGTGTGTATGTGTGTACCTACTATGAGTGGTCTAATAACTTTTCAGTTTCGTCATAATTCTTAGTTTGTAGCCATTTTGTTATAGTTTTCTTGCATTCATAATATAATTTGCTATAAATATCAAGATCTTTATTCACTAGATTGTACAAATGAGACACACGTTTATTAAATTGTCTACTAGCGAATACAGTATTTGTTCTAGGTACTTTCGCGACAATATCTTTCCTTCTTCTACTCATAATGCTAGAATCGTATTGTAACCTCTAGTTAGGGAGATTTACTTCTAAAATAAAAGATATGAATTTTGACTTAAAGAAATGCGTTTTATTTGTATACAAAAGGTATTGTAACAAGGTGTGAATGTGGCAATATTGAGAGAGGTTATGAAATAAAAAAAATTGAAAGAAAACAGGTATGTGGGTCTAAAATTACTGCAGCTACCTTATTGCACTTACTTGATAATAAATTAGCTAGCTATATCTATGTAGGTTAGGTCAAATTATACAAAATAAAGGAAATCTTGTGTTGAGAAACAGCTTAGGACGGGCCGTAGAGGTAGTGTCTTACAGATAGATAGTAGATGTTAGGTATTACAAAAATGTGGCTGGAAAGGCCAGCAGATACAAATTTGGTCTGCAAGACTGATACAGAGTACAAGAGATTTAGCACCGTCCAAAAAGGGTTAGATAGATAGTGTGAAGCACATAAATTTTAGGTTGTTCTAGAGAACAAGCAAGGAGCGGGCGCCAGGTGTTTGTGTACACAGGTACACACACCAAAAAGAAAATATTTAAAAGCACAAGAGAAATATTCTGGAGTACACCTTAGTTAGGCTCGCGTCTTCCCGGGTGGAACGCACGGTGGTGGTCCGGCTGAAGGGCGAAGGTGCGGCAGTCTGCGAGGCAGCGAGGTTCCACGTGGCGGTCTGGCACAGTAGGCGTACTCCGAGGATGGCACACACGATGGCACACAGGGCACACGAGGGCGCACGAGGGTGCACGAGGTACACGGGGGTACACGAGGTACACGAGCCGGTGACAACGTGTCGAGGTTGTTAGCTAGTTTGGAATAGAAAGATTGCGCTATAGACTTGCACGTGTGTAAGGGAGGAATTTAGACTTGGAAACAGGTGGTTTTAAGTACTTACATGTAGAAAATCGAGGATTATCAGGAATGGAGAAGTATGAAGTTTCACTTCCACAGAAAGGAGGGTTGACAGGGCGAGTCACTGTATCACATGAGCAGTCGCGAGTGCGCTGTGAGTATGGAGTCAGATGGTTACTTTCCTCTCCCAAGGTCAGCATGTAAAAAGACCGAGGGAGGCTTTCTGCTCGTATATAAATGGTCACTCCTAGAATTATCTAGAGAATTCACTATGTAAAAAAAAGGAGAATGGAACGTTCCTGTGACGGTAGTGACTGGTTTCTGGAACGTTCCTTGGGGATGTTTTATTTGGTGAGATAAGAATTTAGTTTAAGGTTTAAGGATGTAAGAGGAAGTGACGAAATGATAAATCTTTTGTTATATTAAATTATTTGATTTTTTTAGACTAAAAGTTTTGTATGTTTATGAAGGAGTGAGCGCAAGGAATACTGAGTGCAATGAAGCGTAATTTATTTTAAGTGATTGGAGTCGAGTCGATTTGAGATACTAGGTGTATGGGGATTTGCATATTCTGTGGAAGTGTAAGTTGTGTTTTGTGTTAGTAAGAAAATAAAGATATTGTTTATATTTTTGAAAAATAGATTAATGTAAATTTATTTAATTAGGATTGGCAGTGAGATAAGTGCAATGATAGTTATTATGTTACAAGATTTGACTAGGAGGAGTTAAAGCGTTGAGTTCTTGGCTAATTTGATTTAAAAATGTAGCGATGTTCTTTTGCATCGTTACAATACCCTTTCAGTTAAGGAAAAAAAAAAGAAAAAAAAAAGGAATAATAGTTGGGGTTGCTAAGAGGCAATGAGTGTAGAGGAAGGTAGGTAGAGAGCATGAGAGTTTTTAGTATAGAGTCGAAAGAAATGCTGAAATTAAGGAGTTTTTTAAGTAGAGTGAGTGTATTGAGAGTTGAGGGATTGGAATAGTAGAAGGGTAGAATAAGTTGTAGAGTAGGTAGTGGAAGAGGAAAGGTGCGTCAGGTGTAGAGGCTAGAAGAGTGCTAAGGTATAAAAAGTTTGAAGGTAGAGCAAGAGTATATAGAATTGAGAGGTAGGAATAGTACGAAGGTGGAAGTAGAGTGGGTGGTGGAGGAGTGAAGGAGTGTTTGGTATAAAGCTAGAAAAGTAGTAGAGTATGAAAAGTTTAGAGGTAGAGCAAGAGTGCATAGAGTTCAGACATTAGAAGATTGTAGAGGTAGGGAAGGATGGGAGGTGTGGGGTTTGTAGGGTTGTATATACGGCTACTTATACTACATATAAATAATTTAAATAATAAAGTAAATATACTGTATACATAAACGGTAAAGATAAGTGTTGATGGCATAGGACTAAGCGTGAAGCTCATGGCATGATAGCCAAAATGCCTTGCCAACGAAGAGTAAGTGTGAAATAAATAGATATTGGTGTAAATAATATGATAAGATAATAATTTATATGTGTGAGATCGGCATTGGATGAAGCACGAAGCTCATGGCATAGGAGCCAAAGTACCAAGCCGAAAAAGAGAGTGTATAGGATAAAAATATGAAATATAGTGCCGAAGGCATATTTTTACAGAGTCGCGCCGCTCTGAGCAGAAGGCTTTTAGTTTTCTGATGGAGTTACCAGCCGCCCCATATAATAAATATTAATATATAAACTACTATATAAGTATAATAGACATAATAGATAAAGTATGGAAAGATATGGTGTATATATAAAAATAAATAGGGGTTGAGGGATAGGATGGGAGTAGGTAGAGTTGGGTGGTGGTAAGGGATGTGACAGGAGAATAGGGTAAGGAGAGGTCTGTTAGTCGCCTTTTACGACACGTCAGGGGAGAACGTTAGAGCTATTCTTATCCGGACTCTACACGGTAAAGGGGTAGTAGGATCAGGAAGGGTTAGGTTGAGGTTGGGTGGTGGTAAGGAATGTGACAGGAAAATAGGGTAAGGAGAGGTCTGTTAGTCGCCTTTTACGACACGTCAGGGGAGAACGTTAGAGCTATTCTTATCCGGACTCTACACGGTAAAGGAGTAGTAGGATCAGGAAGGGTTAGGTTGAGGTTGGGTGGTGGTAAGGAATGTGACAGGAAAATAGGGTAAGGAGAGGTCTGTTAGTCGCCTTTTACGACACGTCAGGGGAGAACGTTAGAGCTATTCTTATCCGGACTCTACACGGTAAAGGAGTAGTAGGGTGTGAAAAGTTTAGAGGTAGTTTTATTTTAGAAGTAAATCTCCCTAACTAGAGGTTACATTTTGGCGCCCCACGTTGGGCGCCAAAATGTAACCTCTAGTTAGGGAGATTTACTTCTAAAATAAAAGATATGAATTTTGACTTAAAGAAATGCGTTTTATTTGTATACAAAAGGTATTGTAACAAGGTGTGAATGTGGCAATATTGAGAGAGGTTATGAAATAAAAAAAATTGAAAGAAAACAGGTATGTGGGTCTAAAATTACTGCAGCTACCTTATTGCACTTACTTGATAATAAATTAGCTAGCTATATCTATGTAGGTTAGGTCAAATTATACAAAATAAAGGAAATCTTGTGTTGAGAAACAGCTTAGGACGGGCCGTAGAGGTAGTGTCTTACAGATAGATAGTAGATGTTAGGTATTACAAAAATGTGGCTGGAAAGGCCAGCAGATACAAATTTGGTCTGCAAGACTGATACAGAGTACAAGAGATTTAGCACCGTCCAAAAAGGGTTAGATAGATAGTGTGAAGCACATAAATTTTAGGTTGTTCTAGAGAACAAGCAAGGAGCGGGCGCCAGGTGTTTGTGTACACAGGTACACACACCAAAAAGAAAATATTTAAAAGCACAAGAGAAATATTCTGGAGTACACCTTAGTTAGGCTCGCGTCTTCCCGGGTGGAACGCACGGTGGTGGTCCGGCTGAAGGGCGAAGGTGCGGCAGTCTGCGAGGCAGCGAGGTTCCACGTGGCGGTCTGGCACAGTAGGCGTACTCCGAGGATGGCACACACGATGGCACACAGGGCACACGAGGGCGCACGAGGGTGCACGAGGTACACGGGGGTACACGAGGTACACGAGCCGGTGACAACGTGTCGAGGTTGTTAGCTAGTTTGGAATAGAAAGATTGCGCTATAGACTTGCACGTGTGTAAGGGAGGAATTTAGACTTGGAAACAGGTGGTTTTAAGTACTTACATGTAGAAAATCGAGGATTATCAGGAATGGAGAAGTATGAAGTTTCACTTCCACAGAAAGGAGGGTTGACAGGGCGAGTCACTGTATCACATGAGCAGTCGCGAGTGCGCTGTGAGTATGGAGTCAGATGGTTACTTTCCTCTCCCAAGGTCAGCATGTAAAAAGACCGAGGGAGGCTTTCTGCTCGTATATAAATGGTCACTCCTAGAATTCTCTAGAGAATTCACTATGTAAAAAAAAGGAGAATGGAACGTTCCTGTGACGGTAGTGACTGGCTTCTGGAACGTTCCTTGGGAATGTTTTATTTGGTGAGATAAGAATTTAGTTTAAGGTTTAAGGATGTAAGAGGAAGTGACGAAATGATAAATCTTTTGTTATATTAAATTATTTGATTTTTTTAGACTAAAAGTTTTGTATGTTTATGAAGGAGTGAGCGCAAGGAATACTGAGTGCAATGAAGCGTAATTTATTTTAAGTGATTGGAGTCGAGTCGATTTGAGATACTAGGTGTATGGGGATTTGCATATTCTGTGGAAGTGTAAGTTGTGTTTTGTGTTAGTAAGAAAATAAAGATATTGTTTATATTTTTGAAAAATAGATTAATGTAAATTTATTTAATTAGGATTGGCAGTGAGATAAGTGCAATGATAGTTATTATGTTACAAGATTTGACTAGGAGGAGTTAAAGCGTTGAGTTCTTGGCTAATTTGATTTAAAAATGTAGCGATGTTCTTTTGCATCGTTACAGTATGGTAAAATGGTATGTTTCCTTAGGACTGCCAGTGTAATATATAATTGTCTTACTGTCAGCAAACCAGAAAGGTGATATAGATCTTCCGTGGGGAATGTCATTTTCTTGAAATATATCACTTTGATAAGACTACGTTGTGCCCTTTCTACTTCTAGGAAACGAGTTTTGGCCGCTCCACCCCAAATGGGTATACAGTATGTCAAAACTGATTGTGCTAAAGACACATATATCTCCTTTAGCAGGTCCCTAACGGAGCCTCGCGGACCAGCGGTTTCTCTCGGCACCACATACCTGAGTGTTTTAAAAATCCATATTAATTTTCTGATTTTGTTTATAACATACTCAAGATGCGGATACCAGGACAGTCGCTGATCCACAAGGACACCTAAGTATTTGGTATGTGCGACTTTAGTTATACTCGGGCAGCAACAATTCACCGGGGACATTGGAATGTCACAGTTGTGTATTTTTATATAAAAATCCTTACCGGGTTGTGTATCATTATAAATGCTGAAGCAGATATAGTTAGTTTTTGAGGTGTTCAAAGATAAAATGTTATTTCGAAGCCACTTATCAATACACTTTAGTCCACGCTCAGCACTTGCCTTGATATCATCCCAGGACTCACCTGAGAAGATTATCGCCGTGTCATCAGCGTAAGAAAAAATTTTTGCATTTTTAATCTGCATATTGCAAAGGTCATTAATATAAATTAGAAAAAGCGTAGGACCAAGTACGCTTCCCTGAGGTACACCGTATGACACATTGGCCTCTTTACTAACGTGGTCTCCCAGTTTAACATGTTGTTTCCTATCAGATAAATAGTCACTGAAGAGCGCGAGTGGTAAACCCCGTAAACCAATCTTTTGCAGTTTTTGGACCAGGATAGGGATAGAGACAGTGTCAAACGCTTTTTTTAAGTCCAGGAACACAGACATACATTTTTTTTTATTATCTAGTTCTTCGACCACAAGCGAACTAAGTGCTGCCACTGCATCTTCCGTAGATCTCCCTTGTCTAAAACCAAATTGAGATGGAGATAATAGATTATATTTATTTAGATAATTAAGTAACCTAGTATTAAGAAGTTTTTCAATAATTTTGGAGATCACGGGTAGCACTGAAATAGGCCTATAATTACTAATGTTGTCTCTATCCCCACCCTTGTAAACTGGAGTGATAATAGCTTTTTTGAGGGCGGTTGGGAAAACTCCTTTATGAAAGCAGAGATTTGCAAGACGTGTTATTACTGGGATAACCTCAGATTTTGCCATTTTAAGAAATGCTGTTGGGATATTATCCCAACCAGGGGCGCTATCAGATTTCAGGTTCATTAATATACTGTTTACCTCATTATCATCTGTATTTAATAAAACAAAGGTGTTCAATTAAGTTTGAAGACTTAGTAAATTGGTATCTAAGGTGTTAGATGTGGATTGAACCTCTTGGGCAAGCTGTTTACCAATGTTTGCGAAGTAATTATTCGCAAAATCGGCTGAAGCGGTTGGATGCGACTTGATGTATAGTAATTCAGTATTTGTTCTATTATTTTTACTTGTGTATGTTATATTTTTTATATTTTTCCACAGTATTTTATTATTTTTAACGTAATATATAGTAATTCTCTCTCATATTTTCTTTTTAATTTTTTAATAAGCTTATTACAGTGATTTCGATATCTGGTATACATTATTTTATTTATCTCATTGAAAGGTTCGTTTTGAGTTTTTTTTTGTAATCTATTTCGATTTCTTATACATCGTAAGATCCCTGGGGTGATCCAAGGTTTAATAACACGGTGTTTTCTTGGAATTGTGCTATTTATAGTGTTTAATTTTATTGCCTCACATAATTTGCTAATTAAGCCTTCTATAAGTATATCAGGATTATCACAGTACAGTAGTTCTGCAATATTTGACTGCTTTAGGTGTTCGAGTGCCTTTTCAAAGTCAATTTTAGTTTTAGTTTTTTTGGTCATATTGGAGTTACTTTTTAATTTAGACAGACATAAAATTGTAGTGTAATGATATGTCGTTGTTGTGCGTAATACAGCTATAGCTGCTGATAGTTTGATTTTATTAATTTTCAGCATTATATGGTCCAAACAGTTCTTTTCTCTAGTGGGTATGGTGTGACCTGCTAGTATACCAAACGTGGATAGAGTATTTAAGTAAATAGTTCTATTCCTATGTTCATGCAATGGTTCATCTTGTTTAGGCGCTATGTTAATATTAATGTCACCCGCTATTATAATGCTTTTCTTGTGAGCATTTAGTGTGTCCAGGTGGTTACTCAGCGAGTTTACAAAATTTTCTACATTTGCATTTGAAGGTGACCTATACATACATAGAACAGTATTATTTAATATATCCAGTTGAAGGCAGGATGCCTGTGTTAGTTTTACCTCTTTTATATTATGTTTCAAAGAATCTTTAACATATACTACTACCCCATCATTTTGATTTAGCTGACACATAGTGGAGTACGCGTGGTATTCAGGCAGTTTAGGTATGGGTTTATTCGAGTTAAGTCTGCACTCAGTTAAGATAATAACGTCTACTTCAAAAGTGAGGCCCGATAGTGTTATCAAGAAGTCATCGAAATTGCAGTATACGCTGCGGATATTTTGTGAAATTAAAGTAAAATCTGAATTTTTCACTTGGATGTGGTTACTCAATTCAAAGACCTCACATTCAAAGGAAGTCGCTATCTCGATACTATCTATATCTTCCAATGTTTCAGATGTGCTACCCATTATAATAGACAAGAGGAATAGACGTCATATAATAGGAAAAGTATCGCATGCATTCATAAATAAATAATTGAGAAAGACCTTGTGAGATGTGTGATACGGCTTTTGTTAGATATTGTATGTGTATGTGTGTTTGTAGGGAATGTGCGCAGAAATACGTGAAAGAGTGTTTGCGATGAAGTATAGTTTTTAGAACAGTATGTTGAATGAAATGTGTTCGTGTATAGGTGTGTATTTTGTAAGATATTAGGTTGAGTGACAGGCTATGTGATTGGGTAGTGTACATGTCCTTTAGTAATAATAACATATCTAAATAACAGTAACAGTAAACAAGTTGTACTATAGTAACATACGTTGCTACAACCGAAATAGGGTAGATTAGGAGTATTACCAAATAACCTTTAATCTTAACTAGTCAGCCTTCGAGAAGCAAGTGGTGTACTTGTTGTTCGTTTCTTATGAGGATTATAGGTGCTTGCTCGTTTTTTCGCAAGTACACTTTGCCATAGGACGTCCAGCAAAATTTGTAGCCTTTGGAGCGCGCTAGGTCTCGAGCCATGTAATGCAGGCGAGAGCCTTTCACTGTCAAGTGCTCAGAGAGAAAGATAGGAGTATCTTCTTGAGTTTTAAAGCCCAAATGTTTTGCACACAGCTTTGATTTATTTTTTACATTGAAAGCTTTTGCCAT
Source organism: Coleophora flavipennella (assembly GCA_947284805.1). Taxonomy (NCBI): domain Eukaryota; kingdom Metazoa; phylum Arthropoda; class Insecta; order Lepidoptera; family Coleophoridae; genus Coleophora; species Coleophora flavipennella. Next base: position 19,376,108 of record OX369257.1, read on the forward strand.
TTTTAGGAAATCATTTTTCAATAAAGCAGAGTTGGTCTCCACTATGATCGGGGTATTTTTCTGATTAGGGTTTTTCCCTCGAACCCTATAGATATCCTTTATATATTTTTTGGTGATTTGACAGTCTATGGTTTCAGAGAGGTATACGACCATTTCAATTAAATCTTGTTTATTTTCATTTTCCTTTTTTGGTACATTTTTAAGCTCAAGATTAGTTTTACGACTCCCGCTTGGATATCCTCCAATTTATCCTCCAAGAATAAAATATACTGATTGTCCTCCTTGACATGGTTTTCTAGGACTGTAATTTGCTTTTTTAGCTCTTCGTTTTGCTGGGTTAGTGAAGCCATAGAAATCTCGATGTTTTGGTTTGAATTTTGAATCTCCCTAAGAGTTGATCTAAGCTCACTTACCTCCTCTAAAATATCTTTCATATCGGCTTTTTGAATATTTGCGTTGTAACAAAGCTGACTTTCGGCTAGCTTATGCCTGACAGCTCTGCTATCATGCCCTTGCAATTGTGAATGCTGAGGGATCTAATTATTAAGGATCGATGAGGGAAACACATCGGCAATCAGTGACAGTGATTTATTTAATCAATCTTACGTCGTGGTTACATACTAATGGTACAGATACAAATATTCTACATGTTTCGACCATTACTGGGAAAGGGGGTTCTCTCTCTTTCAATTATTTCTTGTCTTTCTAAAGGGAGACGGATAACTACGGTTACGGTTATTACGGAATCTACCTACGTGCTCGTAGAAGAGGATGTTTGGACCTGGAGGTCCCTAAGGAACCTTTTAGCACCACCTAGCTGCACGCATGTGTCGCACCGCCCAGCGGAAGCTAATGGGATACGGTTCCGGGGACTGTAAATGCCTGTAAGGCCTGACTCATATGATCCCGCACACCTAGCTGCGCGCGTGTGTCGCACCGCCCAGTGAGGGGATGAAGCTAGGGAGGAGACAAGTACCTAGCTGCGCGCATGTGTCGCACCGCCCAGCACTGAGGACCTGGTATGGGTCATAGGACTGATTCCACACACCTAGCTGCGCGCATGTGTCGCACCGCCCAGTGAGGGTTTGAAGCTGGGGAGGAGGCAGGTGCCTAGCTGCGCGCGCGTGTCGCACCGCCCGGCATAGATGAGCACGGTATGGCTCAGGAGGGGGGACCTACACACCTAGCTGCGCGCGCGTGTCGCACCGCCCGGTGAGGGACCTACACCTAGCTGCGCGCGCGTGTCGCACCGCCCGGTGGGGGTTGAGCATCAAAGCTCAGAAGGGCCACTGGTAGCTGCGCGTGAGTGTCGCACCGCCACCAGCCGCCGTCTGCCGAGTGCAGGCAGCGGAGCGCCTTATATATGATTTCAGCGCGCCGCGGGTTGAGGTGTGGGGGTAGTGGCCTGCCCCGCGCGTCTCGCCTCGATCTCCGCGCGAGCGTTCTAGAAAGTTCTATGCGAGGCGAGCGCTGGCTGTGACGTCATCGTCACATTCCCCTCTTTCCCGGGAGATTTTTGCGAAGCAAAAATCACCATAAACCTACAACGATTTTACATTCATATTCTTATTCTAATTTATGTATTATATTCCGGTAAACTATAGCGGATTACAAATTACATTGATTTCTTTTAAACTTTATTTCAATTACATTTTACTTGTTTATTGTTTACTTTTTTTTTCCTTAACAACATTGTTTTACATAGTTACTTCTTATTTTTTGTATAAATTTCCACTACATTTCAAATTTCAACAACACATATTATACTTTTTTTTTGTTACAGAAGAATGTGTAATTTCTTATCTACTATAGGTACTTATCTAACATTCTGTGAGTTCTGTGACTGGCCAGTCAACACACACACACACACACATACACATACCTGTATAAGTTTTAGCTTATGAACCTACTACTTAAAGTACTTAACTTATAGATACCTACAAACTTAATTATTTATACTACCTATTAAGATTGCCTACACCAAGGTAAGTATCTTAACCTATCCTATCTTTGATTATCTAGGCGCCTATGTTTTGGGAGACGTTACGATACTCGTATGTTCCTCCCAGTGTTTTTCTTCTGCCGGTCCTTCTCGTCTTCGTATGCGGCCGCGTTAGCAGGCAATGGGTAGGTCTGCGTGGGCCATACTTGCTTGTGTGGCTCGCAGCGGCGGAGGCGGCGGTGGTAATGAATGACAGTAGCCGTATTGGTGACGGCTGCTGGATTGCCCGCTCTGGTGGCCGTAGAAGTGAAGGTTGGGTAGGCGGCCATTGTGGCCGCTGTACTGGCAGCTGAAGTGTTTGCCGTCATGGCGTTTTTTTTTTTTTTTTTTGGTCCCAGGACTGGTGGCCATACTTCCCGCTGTATTGTTTGTTCTGCGGGAGTTGCAGTGGCTGTGAGGTGGAAGCACTCGTCGTCTCTGAGACGATGGCCAAGGGGATGAGATGTGCCGGCCATTGTGGTCGCAAGATATTGGCCACTCTTGGGGCGGCAATAGTGACGAGGGTAAATTTGGATTGATTATATTCGATCATTGATCGAGAAGTTTTTAGAATCAAATTGGATACAAATGGGAGTTTTGAAAATAATCGATCATTTTATTTTAGATCGATGAAAACTGTAGTACTTAATGGGATGAACCTGATATAGGGTTCCGGGATTTTACAAAAATGTTCTGCTTATGATAATTTCTCCATCTCGTCATTGTCTCATTTCGTCCTGGTTCTTAGACAACTGTTTGCTTATTCTGAATATTTTTTAATATCTTTTATGTGTGCAGTTACCATTTTTCGCGGGTTTTCCCGTAATTGTAGTAAGTATATTACAGGGGATTTTCGTCCCGTTATTTCGTAGGGACCGGAGTATTTTGGTGCTAGTTTTGCACAGAAGTTTTTACTAGCGGACGATAATGGGAAATCTCTTTTTAGGACCATTTGTCCTATCTTTGGTTTCCATTCTCGTTTCGATTCATCGTAATATTTCTTTTGACGGCGGGAGGCGGTATTTTGATTTTCACGGACCAATTCATAAATTTCGTTTAATTTACTTTTCTTTAGTATTGCTGGTGTTGGGAAGGTATTTTGGTCACCTGGTATTCTTAGTTCTCTTCCAAACATTAAGAATGCGGGGGTGTATTTTGTTGATTCTTGTACTGATGTGTTTAATGCAAAATTGTATTCTGTTATGTACTCGTCCCATTTTTTATGATTATCCGTGATGTATGTTGATATCATTGTTTCTAGCGTTCGATTTACCCTTTCTGTAGGGTTTGCTTGTGGTGAGTACGGTGCGGTTAACTTTTGTTCTATTCCCATTTTCTTTAATTCTTCTTTGAACTGTTTACATATGAATTGTTTGCCGTTGTCTGATAGCAATGTTTTTGGGCAGCCGTAGCGCATCACTACGCATTCTTTTAGTGCTTTCATTACGTTTACTGATGTTGCCGTACGCAAAGGTTTAATTTCAGTCCATTTTGAAAATGTGTCGTGAAAGACTACTATCCAGCAGAAACCTTTTGAGGATCTTGGTAGGGGACCGATTAAATCGACTGATATTTCCTGCCATGGTTCCTCTGAAGTTTTGATGTGCATTAAACCTGTTCTCTTTTCTTGAGATGGTTTGTGTTTTTGACATTCTATACACTTACTTGTGTATCGGGACACATCTCTATACATACCAGGCCAGTAGTATCTTTGAGCAATCCTTTTTAATGTTTTTGCTGTTCCTAGGTGGCCTGCATTTGGGACGTTGTGGTTCTGTTCTAGAATGTTCTTTCTTTCATCTTTATCTACGCATAGCTTCCATTCTGTATTTGGATCCAATTTTACTCCATACGCTGCGTTTGTGATTTTTTTATATAATTTATCGTCTTTTAGGCAATATTCTGTGATTTTGGACGGATTTTCTTTAACTTCTGTCTTTTTCTTTTTGTACCATTCTTTATTTTCTTTTATTAGGTTTACTGGGTTTCTTGATAATTCATCTGCTACTTTGTTTAATTTTCCCGTTCTATACTTTACATCAAAATTGTATTGTTGTAATTCTAAAGCCCATCTTGCTAACCTTCCTGATGGACTTTTCATTTTATTTAGCCATTGTAGGGCTTGATGGTCTGTTACTACTGTGAAATGGTAACCTTCCAAGAATCCTCGCATTTTTCTTATGCCCCAGATTACTGCTAGGCATTCTTTTTCAGAGGTGCTGTATCTCGTTTCCGCGGGGGATAAAGATCTACTGGCATAAAGTATGACTTTTTCTTGACCATCTATTTCTTGTGTTAATACACTTCCCAGTCCTATATCACTTGCGTCTGTCTGTAGGATGAATGGCTTTGTAAAATCTGGTCTGGTTAGTATCGGTTCTTCTATTAATTTGTTTTTGATTTCTTCAAAAGCTTTTTGTTCTTTTTCTCCCCATTTAAATTTTATATCCTTTCTTAATAATTTCACTATTGGAGCTGTTATTTCTGCGTAGTTCTTTATAAATTTTCTATACCAAGAGGTCATTCCTATAAATCTTCGCACTTCCTTTATGTTTTTTGGTGGATTTTGGTCTCTTATTGATTTTATTTTTCCTTCATTCATTTTGATTCCTTCTTTTGTGACAATGTGGCCTAAATATTCTATTTGTTCTTTACAAAATTCAGACTTTTTTAAATTTATTTCTAATCTGGCTTCTCTTATTCTTTTAAATATTTCCCTTAAGTGTTTTAGGTGTTCTTTGAACGAGTTGCTGCATATGATAATGTCATCTAGGTAAGCATATGCGTTGGGTTCTAGTTCTGGTCCAATGACCATGTCTAGTAATCGTTGAAAGGTAGCGCCTGCTGAATGTAGGCCAAATGGCATTACTTTAAAATGGTACAGCCCTCTTCCAGGCACTGTAAATGCTGTTGCTTTTTTACTGCTTTCTTCTAAACTAACGTTCCAGTATCCGTTTTTTAGATCAATTTTTGAAAAATATTTGCCATTCCTTAATTTTTCTAATGTGTCGTCAATTTGTGGTAGTGGATACGCATCTTTTTCTGAAATTTCATTTATTTTTCGAAAATCTATGCAAAATCTATATTCACCGTTTTCTTTTTTGACCATCACTACTGGTGAGCTGTAAGGGCTATTTGATTTTTCTATTATTCCATTTTGCAGCATTTTCTCAACTTCTTCATCAATTTTTTCTTGTATTTTTGGGTTTCTTGGGAAATATTTTTGTTTTATTGGTTCTTGGTGTTTTAATTTTATCTTGTGTTTTATCCATGTGTTTCCTTTTGGACTGTTATCACATTTTTCTAATTCCATTTTTAACAAATCATTTAATTGTTTTTGTTCACTTACTGTTAATCCTGTGGATGGCGTTTTGACACATATACTTTTATCACTTTCTTCATTTTCTTTTGTTTTTTCTTGCCAACCTAGTTTAATTCCTGATCTGTTGATGATATCCATTCCCAAAATAATATCAACCGATAATGGTAATAGGTATATTTTGTGCTTTAATTTCTTTCCATTTATCTCTACATCGACTAGAATGCCTTTGTTGATTTTTACATTGGTTCCATCTGCCAAGCTTATATCTTTTTCTGCCTTAAGTGGGATTGATCCGTTTTTCAGGCAATTTTCATACATTTCTTTGTTTACGTATGTTAATGTGGATCCTGTGTCAACCAGTCCTCTAAAAGTTTGTCCCTGGATCTTGACATTTGTGAATGGTCTATTATCCCAGTTTCTTATGTTTTCTTTTGTACCTGATAATAAGGCTCTGGTCTTTTGTGAGTCATTCTGTCTTCTACAGCAATTTCTGCTAAGTTTTCCTATTTTTCCACAATAACTGCAAAATATGATTTGTTTTCCTCTGCAGTTCTTTGAGTTATGTCCTTTTTTCCCACAGTTCCAGCAGCATGTGTTAGGATCGTAGTATCTGTTAATATTTTTTATATTTTCTGTGTCTGTTCTCCTATAATCATTTTTTTTGTTATTGAAAATATTTGTTTTTTCTCTGGGGTAAACATCATTTTGTCTTTGATTGTCTATCTTCTTCCTGAAGTAATATATCTTTTCTTTTTCCTCTAGTATTTCTTCGTGATTATTTGTTAGTTCTATTAATTCTTTACAGTTTCTAAAATCTTGTCTACGGATAAAAGGTTTGTAGTTAACATTCATGTTTATATATATTCTATCTAATTTTTCCTCTTCATTCATTTTTCCGTATCTTCTCATTAGAGTCTGTAACTCCGTTATATAGTCAATGAATTTTTCTTTATATTTTTGTTTTCTGTTAAATATCATATCTTGTAGTGTCCTTTCGTAGTTTTTTGGGAAATAATATAGCTTAAAATCTTGTAGAAATTCATTCCATGATGTCCATGATGAGCTATTGTTTCTATACCACAGCAATGCTTTGCCTGTGAGTAACTTTGGTAAGTAATTCATTACTTTTTCTTCGCTTATGTTGCTTACTTCTTTTAATTCTTCTATTCGTTCTATGAATTCTATGGCTTCTTCATTTCCGTCAAAGGTTATTTTCCATTCCTTTATCTCTTTCATGATACACGTTCCTTGATCACTTTTCATTTTGGTATCTTTTGTTTCGTCAACAGTATAATCTGTGCTCATTTTGGAGTCTTTGCCGGTTTCGTGCTCTTTTACGTGTTGCACGAGTATTTTTCTGAGTTCTCCTACGGTTTTGCCCTCGGGGTCTAAGTCCCTATTTCTGAGGGCTTCTATCAAGCCATCCTTCCGTAGTTCATATATCCATGAAGTTGACATGAATTGATCTAATGCCTAACTTTTGTGTTGTCGGTCTGTCAATCCTTTCACCGTGAGTTTTAACGTTGGGCGCCAATGTAACAAAGCTGACTTTCGGCTAGCTTATGCCTGACAGCTCTGCTATCATGCCCTTGCAATTGTGAATGCTGAGGGATCTAATTATTAAGGATCGATGAGGGAAACACATCGGCAATCAGTGACAGTGATTTATTTAATCAATCTTACGTCGTGGTTACATACTAATGGTACAGATACAAATATTCTACATGTTTCGACCATTACTGGGAAAGGGGGTTCTCTCTCTTTCAATTATTTCTTGTCTTTCTAAAGGGAGACGGATAACTACGGTTACGGTTATTACGGAATCTACCTACGTGCTCGTAGAAGAGGATGTTTGGACCTGGAGGTCCCTAAGGAACCTTTTAGCACCACCTAGCTGCACGCATGTGTCGCACCGCCCAGCGGAAGCTAATGGGATACGGTTCCGGGGACTGTAAATGCCTGTAAGGCCTGACTCATATGATCCCGCACACCTAGCTGCGCGCGTGTGTCGCACCGCCCAGTGAGGGGATGAAGCTAGGGAGGAGACAAGTACCTAGCTGCGCGCATGTGTCGCACCGCCCAGCACTGAGGACCTGGTATGGGTCATAGGACTGATTCCACACACCTAGCTGCGCGCATGTGTCGCACCGCCCAGTGAGGGTTTGAAGCTGGGGAGGAGGCAGGTGCCTAGCTGCGCGCGCGTGTCGCACCGCCCGGCATAGATGAGCACGGTATGGCTCAGGAGGGGGGACCTACACACCTAGCTGCGCGCGCGTGTCGCACCGCCCGGTGAGGGACCTACACCTAGCTGCGCGCGCGTGTCGCACCGCCCGGTGGGGGTTGAGCATCAAAGCTCAGAAGGGCCACTGGTAGCTGCGCGTGAGTGTCGCACCGCCACCAGCCGCCGTCTGCCGAGTGCAGGCAGCGGAGCGCCTTATATATGATTTCAGCGCGCCGCGGGTTGACGTGTGGGGGTAGTGGCCTGCCCCGCGCGTCTCGCCTCGATCTCCGCGCGAGCGTTCTAGAAAGTTCTATGCGAGGCGAGCGCTGGCTGTGACGTCATCGTCACAGCGTGATACATCAATATTTCTCTCATTTCTTTCTTAAAATCGTTAAACTGTTCGTTCATCTGAGTGTTGGGTTGTTCTATCAACGAATCGCTAGACCGTTGGGTTATTTGAGTCGCAGTATGACTGTTAGGTTGGTTCTGTTGTGCACGTGTCCGTTGGGTAACAAAGTCAGTTGGCGTAGTGTTATTATCAATTCCATCTTCTGACAGACAAAGTGACATGTTTGTGTCAGATATATTTTTATTCATTTCGGCATTCATCATGTACCAGGAGAGCAGAAGTCAGACGGACAAAGGAACGTAACTGGTGCGAGTTTTAAAGATGGCGTCAATACAAGCGCGCTGATTGGACGTGGGGGCGGAGCTAGTGGGCGTGGGGGCGGAGCTAGTGGGCGTGGGGGCGGAGCTAGTGGGCGTGGCTAGGTTACCGTTTCAAGATGGCGTAGATGCGCGCGCGCCGGATGAATGGACTTCTGACGTCACAATGGGCTTCACTCACACACGACAGGTACCAGGGTCGAGTAGACGAGTCGAAATAGACCTCCTTGACCGCTATGCACTCCTATTTTTTTCTCACTAATTTTAATAATTTGTATTTATATTTAAGTAACAACCAGTAACAGATTTGGTACACGTCTACACCCTGCGGTGGTCCGGGGGGAAGAGCCATGGAAGCCAGGAAATTAGTATCGAAACTGTTCGAATTGTAGTAATGGATTGCTACACCAAAACAACGCTGCAGTTGAAGCAAGACGGTAAAGTGAAGGAAGTAGTGCACCTTCTCTACAGCCAGTGGCCTTTGGATAACTTGTCCCATTGTCCGAGTCAATTGATAAGATTTATTAGTATTGTTAATGAAGTAAGTACTGAGTATAAGACTGATCAAGATGTTCCAAGGCCGATAGTCGTCCAATGCCATGATGGTGCTAAGTCCAGTGTGTTTTGTTTGTTAGATATGTGTATCAGTGAAATCATAAAAAACAAAATTGTCTCGGTGGCGAAAGCTCTACTGAAGATGAGACAGATCTACGGGAATGTCATTAGCCAGCCTGAAAATTACGTAATGTGTTACAATGTACTGCATCATTTTGTTATGAAATTTAAGAAGTAGTTTAGAAAAAAAAAATGCTGATCTTCCAGAAAAATGATTGTATGAAAATCGACTTTTAAGCAACTTTAGATTAAGAATTTGAGTCATAAAAATTCTAAATTATGTAACTTGGGATCTCTAATGTGTTGTCTAAAATTAAATTTCATTTTGAGGTTATGAAAAATTTTGTGATACTTTTTATTATGAATGAAGTATGAATTTTGGCTTTTTGTACTCTAATTTTGAATTTGAAAATAAATGTGTGAATAATTTGGGAAAGTGTATTCTACTTTTTATTTATCGAAAGATTAGTTAACAGTTTTATCTCATAAAGATATCTTGTTAATAAAATATTAAACATATTATAAAAATGATCTAAATAAATTTAATTGGATAAATATTCATGAGTATGCAGACACAAATGGCTCAATAACGATTCAATAAACAAATTTGATAAATATTAGCTCATGTTGATTATTATTTTATAGCTACTAATTGACAATTAATGGCCATGCTATGCTACTGATCTTATCGCATTACACAGAACAGTATTCATATTTATTCGTTTTTGATTAAAGAAGTGCTGACAAGAGTCACCATAAACAAATTTTTTCTTTAATGCTAGCTTAAAGCGAAAACAGGTTTTGAGGGTCAACTCTATTCATTTTGTGTATAACTTAGAAACGCTTGAAATACCTTCGATGCTACTATTTAATTATTCTAATTATTATTATTGCACGCATAATTTTTTTTTGTTGGGGCAACAAAAAATGAGTTACGACAACATATCGTTATGTTAAAATAGGGATAACATATGATATGTTATGATAACAACACATAAGTTATAAAAAGTTATTCATATGTTTATTGAACAAAAGTTTTTAGTTATTATGACAGAACCTTAAAATTGTTTTAAGAAAATAGTTTAGTTAAAGTAACAAATCGATTTGTTGAATCAGCGTAATTGCTTTGTCTGAGTGACAAATTTTATTGTTGTTTTACCAAAAAATTTTCGATTGATATAACTTGTATTGGTTAGTTAACACAACAGATATTTTTGTTGGAGTAACAGATATGTAAATTGGATTAATTTTAATAGGAATCTATTATATAAGCTTATGGCTTAGAAGTAATAAATTTTTAAAGACAAATTTAGTTGAAGTCATCTGAAGCTTCCCAGTAAGTTAGTGAGATTTTCTAATTTTGATAATTTTGAATTTTAGATTTTAAATTTACCGTGAACAATTTTACCCGCTCCGGGTCGCCGGGTCTAAATTCACTATAAATAATCGCAACGTTTAAAAATATGTAAAGAACATCATGTTCCCTTTATAAATTTTTATATGTTAACAAAAACATTCATTTTAATTATTAACGTTATTTGCTGTTGTAACAAATGAAGTTTGTTGAATCAACATATTATGGGTTTTGTAACAGCAACTTATAAGTTTTGTGCTATTAACAAATCGAATGTTTTACTACAACTCGTCAATTTGTTATGGTAATAAAATTGAATAAGTAATTATAAAGGAATAAGATTTTTTTTTAATGCAATTAATGCTGTGAAGCGGGAAAGAGTGGGAGTTACGGATTATTTTATAACGTGAAGCGTTCCACTTCTTCACGTAACAGGATAGAGGGAAGGATAAGGATTGAGAAAGGATGAGGAAAGGACCATCTCAATGGGAGTTTATAGAATATGTGAGAAAAAATTCGGGATAGCTCGGGCTGGGATCCGAACCCAGAAACTTCAGATTACATGTCGGCTGCTCTACCAATTGAGCTACCCGGTCTATGCCAAATTTCCTTTCACTTATTCTATATCCATTGAGCCACACCTTCCATCTTACGGTAAGCAGTTTTTTTTTTATGCAATTAAGGGTAACTTAGTTAATTTTGTTAAATTAACTATTCATTTGTTATTGTCAAAAAAATCTATTTGTTATTGCAACATATTTTTATGTTATTCCGCCTTATGTTATCATAACTAAAAAAAATTTTGCCTGTGCGTTAATTCGTTATTTTCTCTACTTTATGCTTTTTGAGATTTGCATTGAAATAGGACTCGCGAGATGTTTATCTCATTTATTACTATCAAAATAGCAATAAATAAATTATAATATAATTTTTCGTCTCATTAACTACCAATGAATTCCATTAAATCTAATAAGTATCCCAGCCTGGGATGTCTAAGTGATTTTTGGTTTAAAAGCCGCCTGTGTAGGTGATTGAGCTCAGTTTGTTTCGACTCGCATTCAACGGTCTCTTGGGAAGGCACAATCTACGTCTGCCCAGTAGGAGCTAAATAGTTTAATTTGGATAATTTCACAATAAAACAAAGTCGGAAAGAATTAACGAGCGCTCAGTGGGTGGGTTTCCCAGAGCACTAAAAGTCAATTGACTTTAATGGTAATGAAAGTCTTACTCACAAAGATTTGCATATCCCTACAGGCTCATTACACTTTAAATTAATTAATTAACCACCGGGGTGTCACTACACTCAATAATTAAAACAGTAGCCATCGAGAGACTACTACAAAAGGTACTGCTTTAGGAAGCGGACCAATTCCCGCAGCAGTGATTTGTAAATCAACATGACTACAGAATTCCCAGACATTTCGGCCATGGATTTTTTGATCCTAATGGATGATCCATACTGTCTCGACCGGATCCGTGAAGAAATACTATTGAGCTGATCCGGAGAAGTCTCGAAGAACCTGACAATGAGGCTGACTCCAGTGGATGCTTACAGCTGGCGCACCAATTTTTTCGCTGCCTGAAGACAGAAGAGAGGTACCATGGCGCCAGTTTTATAGATGGCCACGACACATGCAACAGACAACGGAAGTATATCTGCGTCAGCAACCCGGAAGAAGAAGACTGCGAGAAGTTTAAGGAATATAGTGATATACACGCATCAGCTCTTAGAGCTGCTAGTGTATTAATCAAATAATAATAATAATAATAATTAGCGTGGCGTCGTGAAGTCACAACTATCGTCAAAACATCCCGAAGAGCTGAGGAAGAAAGCTACCAGTACTGGAGTCCTACTGAAGGCTGTGAGATGGAGTGTGGAGGGTTTAGAGTAGACTCTGAAAATCTCTGAGGAGGCTCGTTTTACTTTAACAGTGTTGCGCCTGTCTGACCACGCGAATCGTTAACGTGAGATTCGGCATTACCAGTACACTGTCTGGCATAATAGCGTTGAAGATGAACCGCTCGTTTCTCTCCTTTGTGTGCAGTTTGAACGAAACATATACCATTTCTGAAACGCCACGAGGCCTGGAGCTGTTATGGTCTGCTGCAGTGATGGTCTCAGCTGCTCGGCAGTGTACTGTATCCTTGATATTTGTGTTACCCAGTTCAAGTGCACAGGTACGTTATCAGTGGCCAATACTCTTCAGAAACTAAGACGGCAAAAGTATAGTTGCTTGAACCATATAGACGATTACACTTTCTGCTATCAAGCCATGCATGTATTTGTCTTAGGAGAAATGGGATGGAGCCAAAGATACTTAGATGAAAGAGAATCTACTTAAATTGACACACTTTGAAATGTATCGAAATCTCAAACACGTGGTTCGTTTGTTATTCTAATGTTGATAATCTGTTTTCTGATAGTATGCCTGTAAATTTAATGTAATTGACCCAAGTTATTTTCCATCAGCAGATCTTTCAGTGAATATTGTACCTTAAATCTACGGAAATAAGAATTTCTTTACCATATTTATAGAAATTTCCTTAATCTAAATTGTTTATTCCAGAGTATATCCATATTTAAGACCAGTATTTATCTTCAATGGTTTTTACGCTTGCATCTGGTAGAATCTGAATAGAAACCAATCTTTTGTTTATGTAAAAAATGATTATAAACCGTAGGCTTTAATAATAAAAAATGAGACAGTAATAGCATGCTTTATGTTATAACAGAAAACTTTTAAATTGATGGACATCTCAATACACTTATCTTGTTATTTAGATTAAGAATCGTATCAGGTTTAGCCATATCAGTAATTGTTTATGTAGGAACCCATATAAAAGACCTTATATAGCACCATGACATAATAACGACTGTTATGATTAAGCACAAAAGGAAAATATTGAACCATTATTATGCTCCACTATACATCATGCACATAAATTGGCTTTATTCCAACACAACAGTAACTATTTGGTTAAAAAAAAAAACTGTTTTTTTTTTGAGTTACATATAAAAAAAGACAACATCAAAACGCTAAATCTAATATTAAGATTGTGTGCGCCTGATGGATTACACTAAACACACGGGTTAACTTAAACACTAAAAATAATAATAATAATAATAATGCGCGTTTATAGCTAATTTGGATGCTGCCCGACATCCGCTGATACGGGGGAACTGTCCGGGTCTTGATATAATCATGAATTTGAAATAACGTTACTTCTGTCGTACACTGGCATCGCTTTGAGACAGTTTGATACTTTTCTTCTCATCAGAGCAATGGAGTCTCTTGTAACCAGCGAAGTTTTAGGTGCAGTGAACAGCAAGAGAGACAATTTCTTCCATGACATTTGTCGCCATGGGTGTGTATCCCTACTCCTGCGAACTGGATGATGGTTGGACCATAACAACGAATCTCTGCTGCGGGAGTACAACTTTGAAGGACATCAGTGTGTCCACATCGTAGCGCAAAATCATAGAGGGCAGGTGGCAGAGCAGTTACTGGAAATCCTGATGCAGATTGGGGTAGACCTGAACGCACCAGACAGAACTTCTGGAAGTATTCCACTTCATATTGCTGTCGTCCGTCAGGATTACGAGCTGGCAACTTGGATCTGTCAGAAGATTACCGTGGACTTGGAGGCTTGTGACTATGGAGAACTAACTGCTTATGAGGTCGCTTGGAAGAGAGATGATCTCAAGATGATAGACATCTTCCTGGAATTCGGCGCGGATTGTCATCAGCCGTATTCAAGTGAGAGTGAAAGTGAAAACTAGGTTAATTAATGTTAAAGGTATCTAAAGTTTAAATTAGAAATTGAGTGTTTGTTATCTGAGATCAGAATCTCGTATTTTTTCAATTGTCTTCTCAAATTTTGACTAAGGGCTGTGTAAAATTTATTTACTGAGTGTTATGGTATGTAAGTAAAATTCAATCTTGAATTATTGAAGAGTTTATTGAAAATATTTAAAATAATAACACAGTTTTTCATTCCGAGATCTTTGAATATTCACAAAAATGTTCACAAAAAGAGTATCAGTAAACGGTCAAGCTAAATGTATGCTACTTCCCAGCTGCGCCGTCAACTGTAACAAAAGTGTAATATTAAATTGAGACCGTGTTACATCTGTTTTCTGAAATTTTAACCCTTTATAGTCAGAGGATCTTGAAACGTCTACGTGTGAGCTGTTAAGGGGGAAAACCAATCATAGTGCGTAATACGACTGTGTAAGAGACAGTTTAGTTGTACTATTTGCTACTATTTTTCTAGCCCCCTCTCTACAATTTAGGCTATGTCTCTCTCACTTTAAGAGGAAGACGTAAAATTAAAATTAAGAGTGGGATTTCAAGACCAGACTCTAAAAGGTTAACTTTCGATCTGTCAGCATATTTTTTTAGGACCGGGAAAATTGAAAATGTCTCTAAGAATTAATTGCAACGACTTACCAAAGTCTTGATAGCTTCAGGCAGGATCTGCTTTGGACGTATGGCCTGATGTTTTTGAAAGTCTGAAAAATGTACAGGAAAATTAAAAAACGACTCGCTTCGAATAGATAAAAATTTGAATCATCCAAAATTACAGTAAAATCTTATCTAAAGAAATTAAGGAAATACATACCTTCTAGTTGTAGAGCAATCTGTTTGTAAAATTCAAAATTGGGTGATCGCATCTCTGACCCTCAGGCATTGATAATTAGTAATCAGTTTTTATCAATCTCTGATGTTTTTCTCGCCTCATTCATTGATAAATGCTTAAAACATTTATGGGATAATCAATTCCAACGGTTGAAATGTCTTCCTGGTTTCTGAAAACGGAGAATAGAAGTAAAGATCTAGTAGTTCGAAAAGTAAAAACAAGTGCAGTAAGTAGTATCAAACTTACATTTCATTTGTTCTTATAAAAATATATTCCCGGGTGATCACGTTGTGCGTGATCAGCCCGATCACCCCTCGGATTTTGATGGCCGTCTTCTTCCTCCTTTCATAATCTATAATGGCCATCTGGATTACCTCCAAAATGAAGTCTCTGAAAGTCCCTACTGTCCATTCAGTAGGGACTTGTATATTTTCTAGAATATTTTGATATTCCATGTTTCTGAAAAATGTACAGGAAAATTAAAAAACGACTCGCTTCGAATAGATAAAAATTTGAATCATCCAAAATGTCAGTAAAATCTTATCTAAAGAAATTAAGGAAATACATACCTTCTAGTTGTTGATGAATGCTTAAAACATTTATGGAACAATTCAATAGTTGTCGTCTTCCTGGTTTCTGAAAACGGAGAATAGAAGTAAAGATCTAGTAGTTCGAAAAGTAAAAACAAGTGCAGTAAGTAGTATCAAACTTACATTTCATTTGTTCTTATAAAAATATATTCCTGGGTGATCACGTTGTGCGTGATCAGCCCGATCATCCCCCGGATTTTGATGGCCGTCTTCTTCCTCCTTTCATAATTCATAATTGCCATCTCGATTACCTCTGAAATGACGTGTCTGAAAGCCCCTACTGTCCATTCAGTAGGGACTTGGATATTGGATGAAATACTCTGGTATTCCATATTATTTCTGAAAAATTGTTCCAAGACTATTCAAACAACGTGTCAGTGAATCTTACGCATGAAATCGTATAATCCACTAATATAATTTAGATGAAATACATGTGTAAATGAACTATTCGTAATGTGATTGGTTAAATATATCATAAGCATAAAAATATATCCAATACTATATCAACCCTTGCGCGCGTAACGTATACTAGTTAATAGTTTATTTTACATAGTTTAAAAGTCATTAAAATATCCGTTATTAATTAGATAGTTATTATTTCTTAGTGACCAATTAATTGGCTAGCCATTAATACACTGAATATTTCTCTTATAGTTCAAAAAGTTGTTCAGAAAATTAAATTCAGTTAATTAACGCGCAGATGTAACCGCAGATTTTTCGAAATAACGTACCAAGGGTGGCCAACCCGCGGCCCGCCGACTGTCAAATTGTGGCCCGCGGATCCGAGTAAAAAAATTATTTAAAAACTTTAAAAAATTAACCACCATACTAAAATTAAATTATATGTATCAAAATGTATTTTTCAAAAAACGACTGATGTTTTTCTCGTTTACAATCAACACAAATCTAACCTTGAGGCTAACTTTAAAGTACCGTGTGCGCCCGCCGGCCACGCAAACGTCTCGGTGGCGGCGGGGGCGCGGTGGCGGGAGACAAACAGTGCTTACATTTTGCGGGATGCGGGGAGGACGCGGCTCCCGCCACCACGCCGCGCCGCGCGCGTGTGAGTAGAGTAGACTGATCAGTTCACGGCAAGCTCGCAACCGCAACGCTATCGGTTGTTTTACGTGTAGGTCTACGAGTAGGTATATTATTATAGTGACTTGCGCGTTCGATCGCGATCTATCAACCGCTCTTAACATTTGTTTTGGTAAGTAAACCCAACTTTTTTAAATGAATCTGTGATTATTGTCGTTTTAGGGCGCATTCCGAATTAGACTTTCAGCGCCGTCAGCGATCAGAGCAAAAAAACGTATGAATTTTGATTGCTGACAGTAATTCGGAACGCAGGGTTAGTTTCAATAGATTTATTTTATTTGTTACAGTTAAAAAGATTAACCTACAATGGCGTCAACTAGTAAAGAAATTGGACCAAAGAAGAGAAAAGTTATGGAAGAATTAAGAAGTTTTCAAGACAGGTGGACTAATAGCTATTTTTTTGTGGAATTTAAAACAAAACCAATATGTTTAATATGCAACGAATCTGTTTCTGTTATGAAAGAGTACAACGTTAAACGTCACTACGAAACTAAACATGCAAATAAGTTTGATCAGTACAAAGGACAGTTTCGGCAGGATCAAGTAAATAGCTTGAAAAAAAAACTTTCTGCACAACAACAAATATTTACAAGAGCGAATTCAGAGTCAACGTGTTATGTAAAAGCGAGTTATGCAGTAGCTGCAATACTAGCAAAAAAATCGAAACCTTTTTCAGAAGGTGAAATTGTTAAGGAGTGTTTGGAAAGTGTCGCTGAAATTCTATGTCCAGAAAAGAAGAAGGATTTCTCAAAAATAAGCCTATCTCGTCAAACTATCACAAGACGTGTGGATGATATTGGAAAACATATTGAAGATAAGTTAAAAAATCGTGCATCTGAGTTCATATATTATGCTCTGGCATTGGATGAAAGTACAGATATGACGGATACCGCACAAGTGGCGATCTTCATCAGAGGTGTTGATGCCTCTTTTAATAAAACGGAAGAACTAGCAGCATTGTTTCCACTTAAGGATACCACCAAGTCACGAGATTTATTGGAGGCCGTTCAATCAACAATCAATCGCTTTTCGTTACAACTAAACAACTTGTCGGGGTTAACAACTGATGGTGCTCCAGCAATGGTCGGGAAACACGAAGGTTTGGTAAAACTGATTGAAAAAGAGGCCTGTAAGGTTGGCAATACGTCAATGCTAAATTTTCATTGCATTATTCATCAAGAAAATTTTTGCGCGAAATCTCTCAAAATGGACCATGTTATGAAGGTAGTTGTCAAAATAGTAAACTTTATCAAGTCAAAAGGTTTGAATCACCGTCAGTTTCAAGAATTTCTCAAGGCCTTGGAATCAGAATATAGTGATGTTATATTTTATGCTGAAGTAAGATGGCTGACCCGTGCAAAAATGTTGAAAAGAGTATTTGATTTGAGGCAAGAAATTGAATCTTTTTTTGAAAGCAAATCAAAGAGTATTGCAGAGTTTCAAGACAAAGAGTGGGTTTCCGACTTTGCATTTCTGGTAGATATAACAAGCCACTTAAATGAACTCAATACTCGCCTACAAGGCAAAGATCAATTGATAAATGACATGTATGACCTTATTTCTGCGTTTCAAATGAAACTTGAGCTTTGGGAACAGCAGCTACGAACTAGAAACTTCACTCATTTTCCTTCACTTTCAGAGCAACCAGATATCACATCGGAGACAGCGGCTAAATATGCATCTTTGACATCTGATTTAAAAATCGAATTCGAGAACCGATTTCAAGATTTTAAAAAGCATCGTCTGTTTTTTTCTGCTTTTGCAACACCATTTTCTACAGACGTAAGTTCCTTGCCGGGACATTTACAAATGGAATCTTGCGAAATGCAATGTGATTCACAGCTAAAAGAGAAATTCAATCAGGTTGGCTTGGAAGAGTTCTATAAAAACTATTTTGACAAGAAGAAATATCCTGCGTTTTACAAACATGCTCTGTTCATGATTTCATTGTTTGGAAATACATACATGTGTGAACAACTTTTTAGTAGGATGAAGCACATTAAATCCCAAACGAGAACACGGATTACTGACGTTCATCTCGAAAACTGTTTGCGTGTAGCAACGACTTCAGTCGAAGTTGATATCGATGAGCTTAGTTCTGCTAAGCAAAGCCAGATATCTTATTAATTTTATTTTTTTTATAAATTTATACTATGAAATTTGTTTTGTTTTTGTGCATTGTAGCTATAACATAAAATTGGTAGTGCGGCCCGGTGCCAAGTTTTATTTCCGAATTTTGGCCCAGCTGCCGAAAAGGTTGGCTACCCTTGACGTACATAGTTCATTAAAGCAAAATTAAAATATGCACACAACGGTTATTTTAATTTTTTTTTAAAACATTGAATATTTTTTTCTACTAAATTCTAATTTATTTTTTAAAATACTACGAAATATTTGAAACGTTAATTAAAACAACATTTATTTAATCATTCATTAATACAAACGTGTATCTACATATTAAATTTTGAAAATCAGTTTATTTTTCCTTAATTACAATTAATTATTATTGTGAATACGATAGTTAAAATAGCTAGACTTTTTATCTATTTCGAATATTATATGTTTTTTGTTGGATTACGTTTAGTCGGCTCATAAGTGAATTTAGTCAGTAAAATAAATAAATAATTTTAATTCTATTCTAGGGCCAACTTTAGACTTTTGCTTTTTTCTATCGGTGTACGCGGGCATCGTAAAAATTTATTCTCATCATTTTTCCCAATCGCGCCAAAAGAAGAAAAGAAGAACTTCAAAAAAGTTCGCATCTGTTTATGGTAACTAAGAAAATATTAGTTCAATATTGTATCACTTGAAATTAAATTGAAACTAGTAAATTAATAAATTTTGAAATTACAAACCTTTAATTCTTGACGAAACACTAAACTTTTTCTATTTATTATTCTTTCACACTCAAATGCGTCTAATCGCAACTGTGCTGAACAAATTAATGAGGCTCCTACTCTCAAGTTATTGGTGTCGATTCGGTGTTACGTTACACGACTTAACTTATTTGACAGGATTAAACTAAATTTACGCATTCTGTCTTTTACTTTCTGTATCGAAAAGACAAGGATAGAATGCTTAAATTTAGTTTAGTCCTGTCAAATAAGTTAAATCGTGTTACACCGAATCGACACCATTGCCTATAAATATGAGTTCCCACTACCAAGGTCAGCGTTAAGGATGTATGAGCGAGGGCGTGGGGGAACCGTGAATTTTGAAGAGTAGGGATAGTCTAGGATGGTTGCGGGGTGAAGAGACTGACATAACCACGTGATGTGTGGTGTACATTTAGCGTGACATATAATATACATAAAATAGAAAATTTTGAATTTTAATTCAATTTTTCTTTTTAGGATTCACCGCTGCATAGTGTTTTTATGATTTTATCGACTTACTATAAGTATCATCTTTCTTATTTATAGTTTTTTTTCATAATGAAAAGTTCTTTAACATATTTATATTTGATGATTTAGCGTCATGACTACCCTTTTCTCCATAAGAGCAATGTATTTTATGTCAATTTTTAATAATTATTTTCTTTAACCCCGTTACCTATGCTGAAATTTTGACAGCAAATTCTTTAGGTATAAATCTATCTTTACAAAAATTTTGGGGGCTTAAGAGCCATTACGCACTGTCGACTGGTCGCCGGCGACTCAGTCTCTCGGCGACCGAAACGTAGGCAACTAGGGCCGGAGACCAAGCCGAGCGACAGTATTCCAAGTACAGTCGTGCAGGTAGTCGCCTGTGCGTCGCCACTACGCGGCGAGTCGCCGAGTCGCCTGCGCAACCGGCGACCGAGTGCGTAAACACTAATTTAAACTAAAGAAAGTCACAGTTGCCGGCGACTGAGTCGCCGGCGACCAGTCGACAGTGCGTAATGGCTCTAAATTAAAAATTGTTGTCACGCTCATACATCCTTAAAGTAGTGATTCATAATAACTATACCCGTTCATAGCAACTTTGGGTGACACGATATTAATGAAGTATATGGCGCAAAATCACCAAGGTGGTAAATTCGTGCCGGAGTAAATTAAATCATAGAATTTATTAATTTTAATTGAAATAATGCTTTATAGATTATTCGAATTAACTTGTTTAATCAGTACCTCAAAAGATTTTTTCTTAATTTATTGATTGAATATATTTTTTTTCACATTTTACCCCCAAAACGTCATTCGGGGTACGCATCCCCAAGTCGTTATCTGCTGACAACAGTTAAAATACATATTTAATTTTTTTTTAATGCTTTATAGGTAGTTTTTAACTTAGTTAATATTATAATAAAATGATATTTATAAGCTTTTAAGTTATTAATTTTTAATTTTGATTAGAAATTTTTTTTTTTTATTAAACTGAAAGTTTGGCGGAAAATTTGTGCGTCATTCCGGGAACGCAACATTTTTTTTTAAGTAACACTTTTCAGAAAAATGCAAACGATAGCGCTACTGGGTAATTATTTAAAGCATCTGAGTGCAAGTAGATGCTTCATGTGTTTTTTATTAAATTTTTAAAATTCTGAGTGGTAAATGTGTTTTGTATGAAATTTTTACACCGTACATCAATTCACCGTCATTCCGGGAACGCCGATAATTGTAAAAAAAAAAGTAAATGAATAAACATTATCATGAGCTTTTACTACATTAATCTCAAAAAGTGGCGTTTGAATGACTATTGTCTATTTTTTACGAAGTTTTATATGAAAACGTCATTCCGGGAACGGTCATTCCGGGAACGTTTCCGGACCTAGATATTATTGAATTTATGTAATTATTCATTTTCAGCTCTGCCCGCTCGGATATCCCTTCCATTTCATACTTATGAGATTTACAATAGGCTGTATTCTGCTTTCAGCCGAACGCGTGTTGGTTCGGAACGCGACCCAATTAGTACATCCATAAATTTTATTTACTGGAGCTAAAATGACACAACTTACATTTATGCCATTGTCAAATCAATAATTCATGTCTATAAAAATAAAATATCTGGAGGAACAATGGCCAAAAATACAGTTGTGCCGTTTTCGTTCCAAATACTGAATAATATAAATTTCTCAACTACTGGAGTGCCGATGTAGCTTCAGGACATGACCACACTCGGCCGCTCCCGGCGGCGTAACTGTCAATCAGATGTTCTTACTCCGAGAGCAGGCGAATTTCACACTAATTCGACAATGACACTTTCACCATCTAGGGAAAGTTAACGGCAACACAACTGTGCCATTTTCACTGCAAGCATATTCATACTTTTAGGTAATTCTGACGTTGTTAACTCATTACAGAAAAAAATGCAATTGTGCAGTTGTGCTTGCGGATAAGCTGATTGAGGTGTCCATTTTCAGAAACTTATAATTCACTCCTTCCACTCCCAAAAGGTATTCCTTAGGTGGGATTAGGTCCCTCGGGCAGCTGCTCCTCGGGGCTATTGTTTTATAATGGAACAGTTTTGGGTACTGTGGATGCTTGACGAGGAGCCCATTCAGGTAGTTGGGATGCACCCTTTTAATATGTCTTGTTACTCTTTTGCTGATGAAGAACGCCCCGCACAGGATGCATTGAAAGCCAGTTTTGCTGTTCTGCCCCTGGCCTGTTATGAATGGGGTTTGGCTGGGTGCTTCTGTGCTGGCCTCGCCGACTAAGCAGATTTTAGAATTGAAATAGGGATTTGGATGATTAGGATATCTGTCGGGGATTTGTGCTTTTCTGTTGAGGTTGGTGTTTGTGGTGTATGAGGTGATGTTTATTACTGTTGGCATATCGTTGTATTGTTTGTTTGCATTGTATGGTTTGCTGGTGGTGTGTTGGTGTTTGATTGATTATGTTGTGGTTTTCATGGTCTGGTGTCGAGGGAAATGTTATATAGTCATTTAGTTGATGTATAACACTAAGGTTGTCATTGTTTTGGTTGTTACCTGTTTTTATATTTTCACATGTGTAATGAGGTGTGTTGCTTTCCGGGGCTTGGGTGAGAGGTGAGTCTAAGCTGGGCTGGGTGTGTGTTAGTTGTTGTTTGGGCAGATGGTTATTATAGGTGTGTGTGTTTGTTTGTAGGTATGTGTGAGGGGTGGGTATGGTGTTAATATTGGATTGTGTGTTTGATTAGTAATGAGGGTCTGTATGGGTAAGTAGGTGGAGAGTGGTTGGGGCGGTTTGATTTACCTTTATGAAGTTATGATTTGTGGTGATGAATTTAGTCATTTTAGACACCTTGTGACTACACCAGGTTAGACATTTTGGACTTAGTACCGTTCCTATTTCTGTGCTTATGGGGTATGGCTAGGGTTGCCAGATCTACTATATAATATAGTATCTTACTATATTTTGGGCCAAGATACTATATACTGTTGAAAAAATATATAGTAGACAAATCTACTATATTTTAGCCATACAGCGACGTGTCTGTCATACATACTTAAATCAAGTTAAAAAAACACGCGTTCCGATACGAACCCCGAAATCCTAAACAAAACTGAGCAGATCATATCATAAGTAAAATCACATTGTTTGTGTTTCTGAACGCAACTTTTAAGAGTCATGTCATGTCACTGTCAAGTGTCAATGTCAAATATCATTCTGTCTGTATGATGTCCTAGCACCAGTTCTTTGTACCTTTATTGTTCGGTTCGCCTATTTTGTGTGAAATATACTTACAAAATGAGTGATTTAAATGCTGAAAGTGGAAGTGAAGAAGATACAGATAGGGAATCAAAGTTAACTGGGCCTACCCGGCGGAAAAAGCGATTAATAATAAACTCATTAAAATGGCCCAAAGTTCCCAAAAATATAATTAGATAAAAAAATGAAGTCTACTATATATTTTAACTGGATACTGTTTTCTTTTGACCCCCTAAATGGAAATCTCCTATATTCTTCTTGAATTTTTCTGGCAACCCTAGGTATGGCCATGTACGGATCAGAATCGCACTACGAGTGTTTAGTTTAATGTGTTCTTGACTGTGCATGGCAGCAATTAATTAAATAATAACAGTCTAGAACTTTTCGGACGATTTTCAAGCCCCTTTATCTTGGCACTGGGAACGAATAAAACGATGAAATATCGCGTGATATCGTTAATAATGCGTAAACCACAGAACACTATTTAGGTCACACTGTTAAAATCATCTGTGGTACGTCTCTAAATAACCTCTTTAAATAGACTCTTTGGTCAGCTGTCGTCTATGGAGTTTTATATCCGCTCAGAGCAATAACTAAAGCATAGACAGAGCATCAAAATTCATTTTAACCACTCGTCTGTTGCATTCCGCCTGGCGGCAAATTAAAAAACACCCCTGTCTGTCGCTGGTCGCCAGGCGGAACGATTTACGGCGGTTCAAATTAGCGGCTAAACTAAATCAAAGGTTGCTTATGAACCAATAGAAAGCTAGGTAATGAATGGGAATGAAGTTGGCTACCTCTATGGCCAATCATTAGCCACACTTACAGTACAAAAATATTCAGAGAAACTTCACTCAAAATTCATGTCTCGTACTTCAAATCGCGAGTAAATGTGCGCACAATTTACGTTGTTGTTTCTGTGTTTCTGAAAAAGATTTGCGGTGAAAACGATGCCAGACTTACGTAATCATTTATAATAAGTTATACTTCTGATTTTCTGTGAAAACTTTTCCTTCAAACTATACCCATTTTTGTGACTATTTTTTTTTTGTTACTTGTTATATTATTATATCAGCTCATATACGTCCCCACCGAGGGGCTAGAGCCTACCCTGAATCAGGGCGATTAGGCCTTAGTCGACCACGCGGGCCCAGTGCGGGTTGGTCGACTTCACACACAACCTTCGAGTTTCTTCGCAGGCGTGTGCAGGTTTCCTCACGATGTTTTCCTTCACCGTTAAAGCAATCGGTAAGTATATGTACGTAAGTTTTTTGAAAAAACTCATTGGTACATTGGCCGTCCAGATTTGAACCCGGTACCTCTGGTTAGATGGACCGAGTCGTTACTGGTTGAGCCACCGACGCTTTTTTGTTACTTAAATGGTCTAAATATTAAGTAAAGAATTATTGTTCTTTTATTTTTGTTACAAACACTCTAATTTAGATTAATATTTTATATGCAAATACACAATATTCCATTTAGATTCACAGAAAATCCAATAAAAGTAAACAATAGCGCGCCCAGAACCCCTGTCTGTCACTGTCCATCTGGCGGTTGCGACACACAGGGAGATTGGGAGTTATTATAGCTTCACAGTTGAGAGGCTAGTTACACTATTCACACTTATTACCCAGTTAGTCTAATAAAGCAGGATAGATATATATTAATTATATTTGTTATTTGCAAGGCTGTCGACTTTTTTAGCAATGCTAGTGAAGTGCCATAATTACCAGAGATATTGAATTTTTTTTTGCTGTGTATTATTTTCCATAGATGAGCGAGATCGAATGAAGGATTGATAAAATTAAAAGCAAATTTTAAAGTCGTATTTTAAAGATTTATAAGTTACAATTAGGTTTGTTCGTTTATATGTTTTTTTGAGTTCCTTAGTTTCACCAAGTCCATCTGTACATCCGTCCGCGGTTTAATTTAGATGCTTTGATTATTTTCAAATAAACAAAGCTCAGACATACTCAGTAATATAAATAAATAAATATTCTAGGACAAATCACACATGGTCATCTGGCCCCAAAGTAGGATTCCCTGTGTTATGGATTACCAGAGACTGATATACATACTTATATACGTTTAAATACATACATATATAGATACTTAACACCCAGACACAGAGCAAACAAATCTGCTCATCACACAAATGCTTGCCCTGGGTGGGGATCGAACCCACAACCCTCGGATCAGTAGTCAAGGGCACTATAACCACTGAGCCACTGAGTCAGTATATATATATTAAAGTAATGTTTTTTAGTAGTAATGTAAAGTTGAAAGTAATAAAATGATAAGATTATAAGAATACTGGATTATATTATATTATAGCTGGAATATTTTATAATAATAAAATAAAAATGATTCAAATACAAAACATTTCCATACAAGCACGGGTGCAAACAGCAACGATTGAAGGCATGCTAAAATAGAACACGATACCTTCTTGAAATTCAGAGCCGAAATATCGATATGAAATATCTACATCACTCACGATGGAATATACGACTACATTAAAATTTCACCTAAAAGTTGACAGAATTACTAAATAACTGAGTAGATTTTCAAATTGGTCGTATAAAAAGAGACCAATTGTGACCATTTGTCAATTTAGGAGTGTCCGTGTAGCTGTAAGCATAAACTGATAATTAACTTTTTTTACCGTACAATGTTCGATAATAAGAAAGAAGAGTAAAGATATATTGTAATTTTGACACTCCCTCTATGCTTTAGTTATTGCTCTGAGGATATCCTCCGGATATCCTTTGTCAATAATTATATTTTATTTTACTTGTGTATACAATATGTACTTATTTTATTTGGCATCGAGTAAAAGTGCATAGTACCCTATGTTATGGAGCCCTTTTTGGACATCCTATCTTTTTTATCACAAAAATTGATAGTTCTAATCATTTGAAAAGAGTCTCTTAGATATTGAACTTTGATTTGATTCATTTTCATCTGGAAAATAATTTAAAAAAAATACGAGTGTGCTTTAGACCACACGACTGATATAAAACTTCTTTAGCTCCATCTATATGTATGTATAATGGCAGCCTCCAAAATCAAAATGGGTGATGGGCGTTGAGTATACATACTAAGGTGGCCGGGGTTACGTATCGATGAATCTTTCGGATCGAGTTTGGTGGGATAGGTCATCTTTGGTCCCATATAATACACTACAAAAGATAATAGATCATATTTTGTTCTACTTTATATATCATTTTTTACAGTTTGAAAAAAATTAGTCTGAACACAAGTATATGCCAGGGCAGTATAGCCAATGAGCCTTAGCCTGCCCCGAGTCCCGACTTTTTAAAACGTTGTTTGTTACATTCACTTTTGAATCTACATATTATAGTAGTGATCTGTGTTTTGAATGCCTTATGCCACGCACGTATTTAGTTATTGCTGAGCCCAAGGAGTATAGAAATCACTATGCTTTGAATATGTTGTCACACACTTTTTATGCACAATTTCCTTACGTAATTTCTTCCTAGTTGATGGTCCTGGAGCACCGCTTTCATATTCAGAGTCAGTGTCACTTACTGAACAAAAATTATTCGCCCGAAAATTCACATATTATATTCATTTACAAAATTGTTCAAGAACAAAATGAAATTACGAAAAAATCACCATTCGCGGCAAACTCGCAAATGAGAGGAAGAGATAAAGAAACTGTGTGCGCGCTATGCTCTCTCTTGCTCCTACAGTAGTAATATACGAAACGAAACTTTCTCTCTTTCTATCTATATATCTATCCATCATAAGCTCATCTGAATAACCTGAAATAATACAACCTATCAGTCTATGCATACCTACGTATATATCTATGTGTAATATTGAAAGAATTTTCCTCCAACTCCTAACCGTTAAGGAGTTGTACCTTCCTTCATCAGCTTACCAACATGATATGATGACTTCCAGACGCAAATACGTTAAAAGCTTTAGAATACATATGAATCACGTAACACGTGCCTATAAAATTTGAGGGTTGCCCTCGATTTACCTGGGATCCCATCATCAGATCCTGACTTGGTGACAATGGGACCCCCTCGGGAGTATACTCTATCGAATAAAAAAAGAATTTTGAAAATCGGTTTACAAACGGCGGGATATCGCGTAACAAACATATAAAAAAAACATACAGTCGAATTGAGAACCTCTTGCTTTTTGAAGTCGGTTGAAAAACAAGCGAATATATTCAATTCGATTCAATATATTTATTCAAAATAGGTGCAAATTACACACTTTCTGATAAAATAATAATAACAATGTCATTTGTGAAGAATCAAGAAATAAACAATAATTAGTTTATAACGTCAAAATTAAATCCTTGATTTAAACCAGATTATGTCATTAGAACATGAAAACAATACGTCAAGAAAAGTTATTAACAAGAGTAGGCCAGTTCACACGGACAACACCCGTTCAACGCGATAATACGCGTTATAACGCGAGATTCAGCCATATTAAAATAAAGAGCTATATTTCTTCAACTTAATTGCCAAAAAAACGCCCAAGTGCGAGTTGAACTCGCGTGGAGAGTGTTCCGTACAATGCCAAAGTCAAATACAAAATAAATCATAAGAAATCCTCACAGTAAGACGCGAGTTAACTATTACTATCGCTATCTAGTGATGTTTTAGTGAATTATTATCCGTAAGTAAACATATCATATTGAGTTTACCACTTTATTCTCAATTGATAGAATTCTTATAGGTTTTCCTGTAATCTTATCTTTGTAAGTGGGGGCTGCAGTTGCAGTGACACTTCGACCCAATGGGGTCTTTTGTGTCTACCCCTATAACCTTTGCACCCCAACCTACTCGAAGATGTGCTGCATTAATGCAGCAATTCCGGTGATTGGAAGGTGCTTGTAGTCCTCCGGTTTTGGGTAGCCATCACCTAGGAGGTACATACGCTTGCTAGTCAGGACATCGCAGTGACACAGTAGGTGTTCCATTGATTCTATATCTTCACCACAGGCCCTGCAGGTCGGGTCGTTCGTCAAGCCGATTTTTTGCAGGTGTGCATTTGTGGCAAAGTGGCCCGTCAACGCTCCTGTTACCGCCCTGACTCGCGTCCTGGTGTTATTCCAAATGTACTTGGTTGCCCCTGCGGTGACCTCACCGATGAAGAGCTTAGAGTGTTTATGTCCATCTCTGGATAGCCATGTCAATCTGTGTCTTCCCTCGACCTGTTCCTGTAATGCCCTTATAATAGTGCTCCTTGGTAGCCCTATCTTCGGTTACATTGTTAGCCAGTTTGTCTTGTTCTTCATTTCCTTCCACTTCTTCGTGTCCAGGGACCCAGACCAGTTGCAGTTTGTTGTGTCGGCCTACCCTATTGAGAACCTTTACACAATTTATCACTAGCCCGGAGTCAACCTTGAAGGAGTCAACAGCTTCAAGAACAGCTTGGCTATCGCTGAGAATATAGATGGTTTTGTCTTTGACTTCCTTGTCTATAATCTTATGTGCACATGCAATGATAGCATAAGTCTCCGCCTGGAAGATTGTTGCATATTGCCCTAGACAAATACTAGCTGAGTAATCTTTAGCATAAACGCCTGCACCAGCACCAGACTCCATTTTCGATCCGTCTGTATACCATGTAAGAGTGTTTGGTCCTTGTTGTTTAAGTCCTTTACTCCATTCTTCCCTTGTCGGAACATAGATTTTATATTCTTTTTTGAATATGTGCACAGTCTGTACTTTGTCACATCCCATGCGCATAAGCCTTTCCATACCTGTGTCTAATGGTAGATTGGTATGTCTGGTTTTGAGCATGTCAAAGTTTCACATGCCATTTAACGATAACCTGTGTAGGGCCTTGGTTTCAAGCCCCAGGTCTTTTCGTACGCAGATCTTAGCATACCAAAGATTTTTGTGGCCTTGACCATGATCCTTTCTGTGTGCAGACTCCACGTTAGTTCTTTATCCAAGGGCATGCCTAGATATTTGACACTCGTGGACCAGTTTAGTTCTGTACCATACATTTTGAGAGTTTGTAAACCTTGTAGGTTTCTTTTCCTTGTGAATGGTACAACCGTTGTCTTGTTAGGGTTAATCGACAGGTGATTTTCACCAAACCACCTTTCAACTTTACGCAAGGCCTTTTGCATTATTTGCGATACTATGTTCGGAAATTTGTCGATGATTAGTATAGCTAGATCATCAGCATAACCAATCGTGTTAAGAGGTCCGGTGTTCAGCTCTTGTAGAAGCGAGTTGACCACTAGGCTCCAAAATGATGGTGACAGAACGCCACCTTGTGAGCATCCTTTCGTGGTGGTGGCAGTAACCTCGTCCCACATTAGTGAAGATGGATAGTGATCTATCCATTTGCATAACGTTTGGTCTATGCCATGGGAGACAGCTACATTCTTGATTGCCTCGTAAATAGTGCGATCAAAGGCTCCTTCTATTGTCAAGGAAGGCAGCAGCACATACTTCCCTTCGTAGTCCCTTCTCTCGAGAGGATGGGTTTTTTTCAGTAACATTCAACCTCGGTGCAGGAAGGTTCTTCACTGCGACAATGGGTCCACATTAAAAATGCCACTGCATGCTTACTACCACCAGCTGAAGCTGCATAGTCCAAGCACTGGCAACTGACGAAATCACCTTTAGTCTCGTCTATCACCATAGTGACTTTGTATGAACTAGCCCTCACTTTGTACTTGGGGCAGATCTTGCAATTGAGTGTGCAAAGTCCTGATCCACAACGTAGTTGCACGTACCCAATAGCAATAGATTCTCCGATGTCTCCGACAGAAACTTAAAGAGGGCGGATTCAAATTGTCTGCCTCGGTCAGTAACAATATTAATGGGGCAGCCAAATCTAGAAATCCAGCCAGATAGTAAGGCTTTCGTGACAGTTTCGGCAGTCATATCGGGTATTGGAATTGCCTCAGGCCAACGGGAAAATCTTTCAACGGCTATGAGGCAATATCGACATCCATCCGATATAGGCAGGGGTCCAATTAGGTCGATATGAATAATTTTGAACCTAGCGCGTGGTGAATCGACTGTTTTCGTGATTAGGGAACTCAGGGACCATCAATTTTGGAAGCAATTGTTTTAGTGACTAAAAAGTTCAAAATGCCAGCCACTTTTTTTCAATTCTGACAACGGATTCGCGATTAGTGACCTCAGGAGACTTCAGATATCGATTTTGGAAGCAATCGGTTCAGTAACTAAAAAAATCAAAATGGCTGCCATTTTTTGATTCTGACAACGGATTCTTGATCAGAGATCTAAGGTATCTTCAAATATCGATTTTACACTATTGAATTAATTTTTCTACGTAAAGGCATTTTCTTTCATTCAATTGTCAAGTATTGTGACAACCCTTGGTATTGTGATCAGTGACTCGTGAAATCAGCGATGACGCGATTATTATAGGCGTTGGACGACTGTATGGATTCTTAGACTGTGGTGCTACTTTTTCCATAGATCATATTGCCATCATTAAAAAAAAACATAAAATTGTTAGTTACGTAGTTTTTGCAAAAGACCCTACGTGTTCCTGTCATATTTCACCAGATTCTACAGGGTTCCCATCAAATTCTACAAGATTCTACCAGAATCTAGGCTTCAAAATGGTTCTCATTGCGACTGGTTTAAAAACGGCCGAAAGGACAATTGCAACTGTTCCAACTAGTCCTAAGCAACCGCAACCGTTACATTCAATGTAACTGTTTATTTAATGATTTCAAATGAACTTTCCTTCATGCTTTTTCTAGGCGTAGCACTGGCTAAGATAGAAATTTAAGTAACTCGTTATTGTCATATTTTCACAATAACTTTTACGGTTTTCTGTTAGAATTTTGTTTCAAAAAGTGGTACGTTTTGAAGAAAATCATTTGGTGCACGTAAGCAATAGGGAGAACAAGAAAGTAAAATGAAGAAGGACATAAACATACTTTCACTGGGTACAGTTTTATAGACTGCGACCGAGTGTTCCACATTAGAATGAGGCTGCTGCAAATTCTGTCAAACACTCCAGAGAAGATTTGTGATGCACTGACACTAGCATTTCAAATTTAAAAAAAAAAGAAATAAGGATAAATGACGACTGTCTCAAAAGAGCTTGTACCCAGAGACGTTAATATATTCTTTAAAAAGTTTTTGAACCGGTACTACAAAGCGGAGCAACTAGAGTTTTTTTGGCGGGATTTGTGGTAAACGTATTCGTAGTTTTAGTTTTGTTTTCTGCAAGAATTTTACTTCAAAACGTGATGCATTTTGGAGAAAATTATCTGGTGCATGTGAAAAATGTGGACAATAAGAAAATAAAATGAAGAAGGAACGTGAAGACCTAACTTGCACTGTATGCAATTTTATTGACCACTATTTTATATACTGCGAGTACTGCGACCGGATGTTTTCATCAGAATGAGGCCTCTGCAAATGCTGTCAAGAACTCCCGAGAATGTTTGTAAAGTATCGGCAGTGCCGCCGGCTGCTCCGGCACTAGCATTGCAAATCAAATATGAAATGAATATTAACAAATGAAGACTGTCTTAACAGGGCTTGTACCCAGAGACGTTAATATATTAAAAAAAATGGTTCATACACACTAGTGGTGTTCGTTGTCGATTTTATGCAAAACGAAACGCAACGGTTTTTTTGAGGACGTAAACTAGGCTTCGAAAAGATTCTCAACGCGACTGGTTTTGAAACGGCCAAAAGGACAGTTGCAACTGTTTCAACTAGTCCCAAGCAACCGCAACCGTTTCATTCGATTTAACTTGTTTAATTAATGAACTTTCCTTCATGCTTTTCCAGGTTTAGGACTGGCTGTGATATAAATTTAACTAACTCATTGTTGACATTTTTACACAATAACTTTTTACGATGTAAGTATTCTCATATTTATTCGACACAATCACATAATATTACAATTTTAAAGTATTTTGAAGTACTTACCATTGTAACGTAACTATACTATTCCGTACGTAAGAAGCATTTAAATAATTAAGAAACGCCCATTCAATTCACTCTAAATAGCAAAGTTAGTAACTAACTGCTAGCAAGTGAGTCAAAATAAAGCAATATACCTTTCCCGCGCTGTTACCGAAATTCCAGGAAATCCTGCGCCACGTGCATGAAGTGCATGACGCTTCATCGTGGTGCAACGTGACTTTTATATATACGCAAATTTTAAATCTAAATCAATCATCAAAAGGTAGCAGCAGGGATTACAGCGCACAATTTAGTTTGTGACAAATAGGTTGCGATACACAGTTACAATATTGCATTTTCACGCATATCGTCTCAGTTAATAAGTATAAGTTGCATTCACAGTTCGCACACTACTTTTCCTTCACATAGCGCACGACAAATTCATAAAAGCTGACTGACTGACTAGTTGGTGCAACGAGAACTGTTTTAACTGGGACGTAAAAACAGCTGCATCGTCGCACAACAAAAAACTGTTCTCTGAAACGGTCCGTTCGTGGAGCGCCCACCACTAATACACGCAGGCACAGTCGCACACACCAACACGCACGGTTTGTGTTGTGGCTTTACGTTTACGGGTGAGGTGCGAGGGCGAGGTGTAACTTTTGGATTTTATTTCTATATTTTTTATCAAATCTAAAATGTTAAAATAGTGTTAGTAGCAGAAAAGTGCTCAAATATGTGTCGTGATAGTGATTTGTTTAATTATAGTTTGTTTGAAGTGTAGTGTCCAACATGTTTCGATGTATACCTTTGTTCAAATGTAATCGCCAAGTGGAATGTGTCGACAAGCGGCATTGCTCGTTGCCAACAGTACCTGAAGACATATTGAGATACTCCAGGAGTTTGGAGGAGCTGTTCTTGGATGCCAATCACATACGGGATCTGCCGAAGGTAAGGCGTGACAAGGCACAGTGTAGGTCCTTAAGGCTACCTACTCTGCGACCGGGCGTTTACCTGTGTTTCCTTATCATTATTATCACCTGTCCAATTGTGTCTGAACCCTTTTAACTCTGCGCCTTTCAAGGTAGGTATTTGGTGTCCTTGCTTACTAGAACTCAATTTAGATGCAAATTTCTATTTTTTATCTACAATTGATAAATCCTGGGCATCATATCATCTCACCTGATTGTAGTGACCATTATGCCGAAGATGGAAGCAGGCTTAATAAGATTCTGCATCACGGGAACTGCCTATCTTATCTTCAATGCTATTGACATTGATTTTCAGTGGCAAGACTGAGTTAGGATAGTGGTAGGTAGCTAAAGAGGTGCTTGGAGTGCAATTGAAAGGGCTGCCATACAAAAAGTTTTCCAACACTCCAAAAAAAAACGTAACTTTTTTAGGCAAAGAATTTCATGTGAAGTAGCCCTTAGTGCACTTCAACCCCCTTTTTACCACCTGTTCAAACTCCTAGGTCGAATCCAACTTAGCTGGGCAGCGTTTGGGAAACTACACAATATTTTACTTTCCCAAATACTGCAGTCTTGACTGGTCTTTGACCATGTTTGCCAGAGATGACATATGGTACTTATTCAAACATGTTTGCTTACTTTGGACCTCATAAGAAAACTCAAGGTCACCCATTGGGCAATGGAGTATCTTAGGGTGTAAGTCTTCATTTAATATAAATAGTTGATATGATTGATATTGATAATTTTGAGTACTGAAGGACGAGGGATGATAAATGAATCTGTTCTGTGTTGAGGCTAATTTCAGATCCAGGTAAAAAGTCAACTTGCACATGTATGCAAAACATATTATTCGACATATTAGGCGACACTTTAGGGCTGCACTACATTAAACCTATTATAATATATGTTCGTATATAATATATGTTGAAAGAAAGGGAAATAATATTAAAAAATATATGATTTCATAATACAGTTTTAAACAAAATAGCAAACAAGATGAAAACATTATAAAAATTAATGATAATAATGGTCCTGTCCATATTTTAATTACACCACAGTAATGATTTTTACATGTTCGAGTGAAAACTAGCAACTTAATGTTTTCACTGAATGGCCATAGGGGAAGTTGCTTTGTTAACACGAGCCACGGATTTGCTAATAGATTCACTCACCATCACTTTGCTTACACTTTCACAAGTTGAAGCTGCACGCTGCTCAAAGTGTGCGAGGGCCTCCAGAGGCCACAGGCAACTTGTCTTCAATATAAACAATGATAACGGCCACAATTACCACAATGACATACCAACAGAGTAGTGATGAATGACGTGAACGTTAAATTCTGCTGTTGATTCTTCTCTAAGTTTTAATATCTCTGTCTTTACGATATGAATCAAATGCTCATTCCGATAGCTTTTCTAATCTGTGATATTAATGGCAGTGAAGTATTGATAAGTTTATTTAGCATAGAGACATCTGGGATTTGTAATCTTTGATTTTGATTGATATTTGCTGTGCTGTAAAAAATAGTGTGGGAATTTATTGTAAAATCATTTCCTTTCATAGTGCACATAGGGCCAAGGTGAATCACCCCGCTGTCTCTCAGTACTTACGGCGACACGCAACACTCCGCATTCTTGGCAACAAGAGAATAGCCAGGAGTTATCTGTGTGTAACTTAGTCCAGCTCTCTTTGCAGGTTGTCATCTTTGATATGCAAGGGCTCGCACTGGTGTCTATTAGCTGGATGTCACATAGTGTTTGTTTGATATTCATTGTATATACACTAATATACAGGCTTATCTAGGGTACATAGTAGTTTGTTTTTTGGGAAAAGGCAACACAAGTTGAAATCTAAGTCAGATAAAAATAAAACTGAATCCTCTTTGACATTAAATCCTACGTATGGATAAGTCGTTTTAATGTGATAAAACCTTTGCTCCCTTATTTTGTGGGATGCTGATGATCTTGTTCAGTTCAAAATTGTCACTGCTCAGTAATTTTATTTTAATTTCTTTGATAAGATATTTATCTGTGATTCTTGCTGAAACTCTTAATAGCTTGTGGAGATGCATGATATTTGAATGGTCTAGTGGTAGGGTAAGATCTCCTTGTAAATGGCTTGATATCGTTTTTATTTGCTTATCCAGCTGTTCTCTACATTCCATTACTCAAATCCACACGAACATGATTTATCTAACTTCAAAGTTTCCATAACATGATCAAATTAGAAATTAGGGGATCTGTAGGAGAATCAAAGTAACCAACATAGCTGTCAGAATAACCAGGTTTTATGTGGCAGTGGACAATCATACCTTGTAGAACAGGTGGCTGTTGAGGCAGTTAAGTTATTGAGTGGCAACTGCTCACCAAAAGATTTATATAATTTAGGAATCTTCTAGGCGAGAGTGAATAGACACTATATTTTAAGCTTGCGTGTTACATCCTCAGCTGCATTGGCACTTATCATCAGGTGACCTGCAGCTTAACTTCCAATGTTTGTATGTATGTATGTTTGTTTAGTTTAAATCTTGCGATCGATTTTAGAGATACTTCCAGGGATCACATTGAGCTGAAATTTGAGATGAAGCCGTATTTCTGGTGAAAATAAATCCTTTTGGTATTTTGAAGACCGAAATTGAGAGGTGGAATCAAGGTCCAAGGACCGTCTTTTATTTTCAACAGATGGTAGGAAAATACTGTTTTTTTAACCCCTGATTCAAAAAGAGGGGTGTTATAAGTTTGACTCCAATGTCTGTGTGTGTGTGTGTCTGTCTATCTCTCTGTCCGTGGCATCGTAGCTCTCGAACGGATGAACCGATTTTGATGCGGTTTTTTTTGCGTGAAAGCAAGTTTCCTTGCGGTGGTTCTTAGCTATAATTGATGAAGATCTGTTCAGTCGTTTGAGGATCATCAGCTCTTATCTAGGTGATGAAGGGATGTGGGCAACTTATTCAGGTCTGATTGATTCAAAATGTGATGCCCTGTTACTGTACTAATATTGCAAAACCATGGTAACCTTGACCTGATGCTACAGCATCTCCTGGAATCTGCAGGATACCCAACTTCTCACCAACTTACAGCAGAGGCATCGTACTTTGGGTTATTGGAATAGTCTCAATGAAATCTACTTGATGTGATGCTGCAACATCTCCTGGAATCCTTGCCAACCTAACAGCAGAGGTATTGTGTTTGGGCTCATTGGAATAGTCTCAATTAATAGGTGTTAGATAGAACATGGTAACCTTTACCTGATGCTGCAGCATCTCCTGGAATTGGCAGAATACCCAACTCCTCAACAACTTACAGTAGAAGTTATTATGTTTGGACTCATTAGAATAGTCTTAATGAATAGGTGTTAGATATAATATGGTAACCTTTATCTGATCATCATATCAATCAAAAGTCGTCCACTGCTGGACAGTCTTCCACGACGACCGGTCCTGCGCCGCCCACATCCATCGGCCTCCCGCGATCTTCACCAGGTTGTCGGTCCACCGCGTGGGAGGCCTGCCTACACTACGTTTTCCGTAGTGCGGTCGCCACTCGAGAACTTTACTGCCCCAACGGCCATCTGTTCTATCTACGAGCTATGTGCCCAGCCCACTGCCACTTCAGTTTAGTGATTCCGTGAGCTATGTCGGTTACTTTGGTCTCCTGTGGATCTCCTCGTTTCTGATTCGATCACGCAGAGAAACTTTATCTGATGCTGCAGCATATACTGGAATCTGCTGAAACAGAGGTAAAAAAAGTGATAGACTTCCACAGGCCCAATCGACTTACAATTTTAGTATAACTCTTAACTCACATTTAGTTTCAAGTTTCAGCTTCAAACAAGGGAGGTATCAGGTGAGCAACTTCCACAGGTTTGATCGATTCAAAATAGGCTAAATTTAGTGTCGCAATGTCGTTTTTCGTCCTGGAAACTATTTGTGTGAATGTGGGGCTAGAGTTTAGATTGTATGTAAATAGGTACTATGTAAAGTTTAAAAAGCACGAAATAAAAATAAAATGAAAAATAAAGAAAACCCCGACTATCAGTAAATAAAAGGTATTGATGCACAAACTAGTCATCAAACTTTGAAAATCGCCTAACTTTCGCCCTAATTAAGTTATAACCAAGCTTGATTTTCAAAGCTTTCTTTCTCCATAGGTATCTCCAGTTCTAATTGAAATACTCAGAACATTCGCTAAAACGAGCTCTTTCACTTGAGCTATTGCTCATTTAAGTTGGTTGATGTGGAAGGAAGCTAGGTGTGAACATTCAACGCACACATTCTCGCACACTACACAACATCTATGGCTCCAAATTTCAGCCAAATCCAAACTGTTTTTTTTATACATCTAAAAGCTGCCCAGGGTGCAACACACCTCTATTTCTTTCTGTTTTGGCAGACTTGACCATCTCTACCTGAACCGCTGAATCTAATTCTATCAAACACGGTTAAAACTGTGTCGGTTAATCTAGCTTTCAAATAAAAAACGGCATTGGAATCGCTGCACCTGTTTACGAATTGCGATGACGTGTACAAACAGATGCAGGCTCTTTTTGTTTAAAATTCAAAGTGGTCAAATCGAGAAAAACACATACTTATTCAGAAGTAGTCAAAACAAGAAGTCAAATCCAGGTCAAAAAAGACATCGCCTCATCAGATAGTATTGGTGGTATTGTGCCCAACATACATTACCTACACAAGCTAAAATAATGATTGTTCACTTTCGCTGTTAGGATTCCTTACATTCAGTTGCAGAATCAATCGTTAGCATTCGATGATGAAAATAACATCTGTGAATGTGGTGCATCCCCACACACTATGACACACTATCGTGCCCAGCATGACCCTGCCAGTTGATTTAGTACATAATATTTTGATGTTCCCTGTCTACACCTGGTACCTGCACATGGGAGGACATGCTTGCAGCAACTCGCAGTGCTGTTGATTAGTTTTAATGTTTTCTTGCATTGTATTTAACTGTTTTTACTTTGGAGCGATGAAGGAGTAAAGAAGGTATTGTGATGGCAAAAAAAATCGAAGTTGAGACTTTGATGGAGATCGATTGTACACATTAGACTGTTAAGTCTAAAAAACAAAACAAAATTTGTGTTTTTTTTGCCATTACAATACCTTCTTCACTACTCTTTCGTGGCTCGAAAGTAAATACAGATAATTACATTACAAAGAAAACATTAAAACTAATCCACAGCAATGTGAGTTGCTGTAAACATTGTTAAAAAAATTTTTCATGAACAGCCTGTAATGTAGTTTTGCTCTTGCATACGACGTACCGATTCACTTAGAATCTTGTTAAGTACCACAGTCTTATCTATGATTGTAACGTATAATTGTGAGACTGTTGATCCCACAGACAAACTGATCATTCAGTTTTGTGGGTCTAATGTTTACCTATGTACTCAATTTTTCGATTAATAATTATATAAATAATAATAATAAAATGTCCTCCTGTGTACAGGTGTATATGTGTATGTATCTCGGTTTACGGCAATGTTATATTTAAATCTCCAGCAGTTTTTTCTTTAATATCTCCTATCTTGATAATGAAACTTTGTGATTAACAATGACTCAATAAGTATTCCGTTCAGTATTCCAGAAAAATCTGAATAAGGTACCTCCCACACAAACCCAAATTATTTGTAAAATTTTAATTAAATCTAATACACCTCTTTTTTGCAACATAAAATACATTGACCTTAATAACACATGAAAGCTTTACAGAACTCATTCTAGCTGTCGAAAACATAAACTGGTCGAAAGTGGACCTGAGCGAAGTTAGACACCTAGGAGAAAACATCGAAGACCGTGGTGATTTTATATTCTACCTTATAGGAGAAACACCAGGACAATATGGAATTGGATTTTTGGTAAAAAAGGAACTCAAACAGTATATTAATGAAATCATTGGCATCTCAGAACGCATTGGAATATTAATTTTTAAATTCCCTCCCATGAATGAAATTTGGTCCATCATTCAAATATACTCTCCAACAGAGAAAGCTGGTAATGCAGAAATCGACTTCTTCTATGACATGGTAACAGGTGCAATAAAAAAATTACACACATAACAATCTAATAATAATGGGGGACTTCAATGCAAGAACTGGAAAAAGAGGAGATGGGGAGGAAATTATACTGGGCTCGCACTGTTCAGGTATTAGATCAAGGAATGGCGGTAAGCTTATACAACTAGCATATGAAAACAATCTAAAAATAATGAACAGTTTATACAGAACACGCCAAAACAATAGATGGACCTGGATATCCTCTAACGGACATAAAAACGAGATAGCTATATTCTCACCAATAGAAGTAGAGTGTTTCAAGACTGTAGAGTGTTTAACAACATTAATTTTAATAGCAACCACCGAATGGCTATAGCTAAATTGTAACTAAACAAAACTAAAAAGAATAGAACTTTTATGAAAAACCAAACTTATAACAAAACACTGGAAAGTACTGAATCTCTAAAAGGAAAGCTTAAACCCTACATGGAAAATACAAAAGATTTGTACCTGCAAAGTAAATATGACGAATTTAAAAAACTCCTGTACACAGGCAAACAAAACATACCAAAAAGAAGAAATGATAAGTTTATATGGCTAATATGGCTTAGCAATGAAACTAAAGAAATGATAAAAGACAGAGCTGAACTATTTTCACAACCAAACAAGACAAAACATTTAAGAAAAGATTTATCCAGACTAAGCAACAAAATGAAAGAAAACATGAGGAAAGAACACCGATGATACAGTTTAGAAAAACTGGAGAAAATCTGTATACAAAAAGCTGGAGGCATCAAGAAATCTGTTAAGCAACTCAAAGAGAAAATAGACTGGATACCCAATATCTTAAATAAAAATAATAAATGTGAAACTAAACGCCCAGAACTAATATCAATAGCTACAAAATTTTTTCAAGAGTTGTACACAAAACAAAATATAACTCAAACCACAGATCTCTCAGGTGAAATCGAAGTGCCATACATGAAGAGGTAGAAAAAGCAATAAAAAGTCAAAAGAAGGACAAAGCTCCAGGTTCTGATGGCACCTACAATGAGTTCCTAACCGAGAATAAAAATCATCTTGTACCAATCCTGACGGATCTGTTCAACGAGGTACTACAAAACGAGAAAATACCTGTGCAATGGACAACCTCAACTATAGTACTCTTACACAAGAAAGGAGATAAAAACAGTATAAATAACTACAGTCCAATCAGTTTAATGTTAAACATAAACAAGATTTTCGCGAAAGTTATCCTTAGTAGAATAACAAAAACCTTAGATGAAAACCAACCAAGAGAACAAGCAGGCTTTAGGAGTGGGTATTCGACTATAGATCATATCCATGTTGTCAAACATCTGTTCGAGAATAACAAAGAATACAATATCACTTTTTATTGTTGTTTCGTAGACTACAGAAAGGCCTTCGACACAATAGAGCATGAGATCTGGAAAGCTTTCAAAAACCAAAATGTCGAAAATAAATATACCAGAATAATAAAAAACATTTATGCTAAAAGCACAGTTAAAATAAAGTGAGAGAAGGAAGGCAAAGAGATTAGTATCGAAAGAGAAGTACGACAGGGAGATCCAATTTCACCGAAAATTTTTACAGCAGTTCTAGAAGAGGTCTTCCGAAAACTGAATTGGGACGAATGTGGATTATTTATCAACGGCGAGAAATTATCACACCTGAGATTCGCAGACGATCTGATAATCCTCTCGCCAACAAAAGAGGGGTTGCAAACTATGCTAAATGGCCTAGACAGAGAAAGCCGCATAGTCGGACTGGTAATGAACACTCAAAAAACAAAAGTAATGACTAAATGGCAACCACGACCCAATCTGTATTAACAACAATGTAATCGATTATGTAGATGAATATATTTATTTAGGTCAGATAATTTCACCAGAAAATTTAACATCGAAGGAAATCGATGGGCGCATAGGAAATGCTTGGAAACAATACTGGAATCTAAAAGAGATAATGAAAAACACAGAAATTAGTATAGCAGTCAAAAGGAAACTCTTCGATACATGCATACTTCCTGTACTTTTACATATTATGGCTGTCAAACTTGGGCACTCACAAAAACTCTTACCAAAAAACTACAAACCTGCCAAAACTCAATGGAAAGGAGTATGTTAGGGAAGAAATTATCAGATAGAATAAGAATAGATACAATAAAGAAACAAACAAAGACAAAAGATGTTATAAAGACAATTAGGAGACTGAAATGAAGATGGACTGGACATATCGTCAGAGGGAAAGAAAAATGGTGAAAAGTTATAATTAATTGGTTCATGGCTTACAGGAAAAGAAAACGCGGAAGACCGCCTAAAAGATGGGTTGGTGACATAAAAGCGGCGGCAGGTGGCACATGGACAAGACTCGCAAACAATAGAGATGAATGGAGACAGTTGGAGGAGGCCTTTGTCAATCAGTGACATACAGACAGCAAAGAAAATTATAAATCATAACTGATAAATATTAACTGTATCAGTTAACATATTGAAAGAAAACCTGTCTGAATAGAAGGCTATAATATAATATAACACCTCTTTTTATTGCTACTGGGTAAAGGTTATGTTTAATGTTCTTTTATGTATTCCTGACTTCTACACTAGACTACAGTAGACGGTTGAGGCTTCGCGAGAAATATGCACAGCGTGTCTGTACAATTTATTTGCTTGTGTGGGCTCTAAATAAATGCATAATCTTATCTTATTTCGCAGAGTTTTTAATTAACCATGTAATGTTTAAGTCCATTAGCTTTACTCCAGAAGGTCGCGGCACAGATGAGATACTAGTTACTTCGTAACAGATACTGTACTTCTTTAAAAATCGAAAATACCTATACATTTATTAACCTACTCGTTCCCACTGTGACAATACACGGAAACATAAGGCGCTCGACTTAGCGGTCATAACTGCGTACACGGACGTTTGACATAAATTTGGTCTTGTCCATGTGCATTATAAGACCGACTTGTTGAGAGTCTCTACTGAGGCCATCGAGCATTGTGCCTAAGTCGTTCCAGCAACTCAATCGTAGACGATATGATCCTGAAATCCTCAGAATTCAGCTTGGTCAGTTGGCTTTGTCCAACAGACAGATCTTTTGCGAATACTTTTAAGCTTTTGTTGTTCTTATCATCATCAGTGGCCTTACGCGTCTGTTACAGACGATTTAGTCAGTGACTCGGATACAATGTTTTTGGTGACTGTACAATCCGATGCGAGACCGGCACAGTCTACCGCAGGACTGACAGGGGAAGTTCCCAATAGATGGATTAGAGACAGCTTGATGTGTCCTGTGCCTCCGTGCGGATAATAGTTAAACCGGGCCTCATCACACAACTCGGGACCATTACCCACACACTTGTGCCACACGTCTTTATCCTCCGCGAGTTTTTCCCAGCCCTGGTAGTCGATTTTAAAGGCTGAGATGTCACGTCTGGCACAGTCTTTGAAGCACAACAGTGGCCTCCCAATCTTTATTTTGGCGTGCGCAACTGCACTCAACATAACGCGTCGAGGCAATCGGGTGGACTCCATTCGATGCACATGCCCTAACCATCGTAAACGTCGCTGTTTCAGCTTGGCTGTAAAGCTGGGCAGCTGTGCCATCTCCAGAACCCTCTCGTTTGTAACTCTGTCCTCCGATGATATGTTTCGTAAGCAGCGCATGTGGAAACTGTTGAGCCGGCGTTCCTGTTTTGCGTACGACGTCCAGGTTTCAGCACTGCATACGAGTATACTGAGTACGCAAGCTTGATAAACATCCATCTTGGTTTTCACCGTCAGGTGTTTAATGTCCCAAACTCTTGTACGTAGCTTCCCGAACGGGTCGCCGCTTTGCCGATACGGATCTCCACATCGAGCGAAAGGTTGTTCGATGCGATCAAACCAAGGTAGCAAAACCTGTCAACAGCCTCCAAAGATGTGTCATCCAGCAATATAGCTTGCGGGTTCTCACATCCTTGAACGAGCACTACGATCTTTTTGGAGTGTGTAGACACAGAGAACAGAGCACAGGCGTGGGAGAATTCGTTCATAATACACTGAAACTCGCTGGAAGTACTCGCAGTAAATGCCGCATCATCAGCGAACAAAAGACTGTCAACGAAAAGATCCTCACGGATTTTTTTAGATTTGAGGAGGGAGATGTTACGAATGTTGTTCTCAATCGCCTCTTTAATACAATTTGTATTATACTGGCGCGAACCGCAAGCCAGGGACTTAGAGATCTGCCTGTTTAGTTGCCGATACTGAGAAGCGTCTTAGAGGACTGCAAAACCAATCTGCGTCTTTCTTCAATACAACATACTTACCTTAAGGGTAGTTTTACAGCCTGTTTATATTTGGGGGGCAGTGCCTAAAGGATATTATTTGTCCATCTGAATGGGGTTGGTAAAAAGAAGAAGAAACTTGGGTGCCACTGTGGGCCCAAAGTCCTATGGCTGCTCAAGCATACCTAGAATTAATAAGATGTCGGTGGGTGAAATCTTGCAGTTCCAGGTGCAATTGTTTCAAACGCCAGCTCAAATTTACTAGGTTATATAATTGTGGAGGTGGTTGTAAATAAAACGTTCATAAACGTTCTATTATTGTCTTTATTTTTAACAATTTACCTGACTTCGTTCATAAATTGAAGATGTTTAAATATCACACTAATTTTTAATAGGCCAAAGTTTGTGAGTGTGTGTGTTTGTTACATCTTTACGCTCAAGTGGCTTGAACAATTTTGATTAAATTTGGTATGGAGGTAGCTGATACCCTGGATTAACACATAGGCTACTTCTTAACCGTGGGTAATATCGCGGGGCGCAGCTAGTATAATATTAAGTGGATCTTCTATGGTCTTTTGCCGTCCCCTACGCTGCGCTGACGAACGTCGCAGTACTTTCAATATTTTTTTTACATTGAAAATAGACAAATTTATATTTACTGTTATTTTTTTATAATCTGCATTAAATGGGCTTTCGGACAGTATTTTTTATAAACCAAGTTTAATACAAAAATATAAAACTATACGGGTTTGTTTGCGTTGTGTCACTACTAAAAGTTTATTATTTTAAGGATTGCGTCATATTTTGCTACGGAACCCTAAAAAACTGGTATGGGTAATGAATTGGACATCATCTAGTTACCTGATAACGACACCAAACTTGAATGAAATGTCCAAACTAATCCGCCAGAAAATTTTTTTCTGAGCGCCGGGAGCTCTGTACTTTGAAACCCC
Organism: Coleophora flavipennella; assembly: GCA_947284805.1. Taxonomy (NCBI): domain Eukaryota; kingdom Metazoa; phylum Arthropoda; class Insecta; order Lepidoptera; family Coleophoridae; genus Coleophora; species Coleophora flavipennella. The sequence goes on from OX369257.1 coordinate 19,420,353, forward strand.
CCTTTTTTATGATTTAATTACAAATGTATAGTTTTCAGATTTTTCCATATACTTGTAGTACAAGACGGTATTACTTGCCAAATTTCATAGTTGTAGGTCAACAGAAAATACCTTTTAAATTTCGATTCCTTGAGAGTGTCCAAATATACGTTTTTTGCTGTATAAACAGCCGTATCTCTTTTTACGTTAACTTAGAAGTTTGATTTTCTCATAGCTTCAAGGAACTGTAGACCGGAGTATAACGATACCTCCACGCGTTCCCGAGATAAAGCATCTTGACAGACAGAAGGACGGACGGACAGACAGACGGACTACAAAGTGATCCTATAAGGGTTCCGTTTTTTTCCTTTTGAGGTACGGAACCCTAAAAAAGAATAATGGTCTAACAAAATATAAATTAAGTTAACAATGATTTTCATCGACGTCATAGAAGAAGAAACATTTGATATGCCACTAGCCATTAACCACTAAAAGGGTATATAGTAAAACGCTAGATTTATTTTGTCACTAAAGGTCAGACCGCACTACGCGGCAGCGGAGCGACTGTCAGTAGTTCAGCAGCGTTCAAGCAAGATGGAAGAAAGTAGAACAAACTGATATGGATGATGTTATAATAGTTTCTTTGCTATGTGAGGAAGAAGACAAGTTCGAGTAAGAGCAAGCAAAAATGAGGCGAAGAATTTGGGTGCATGGCATTCCATAATCACGATGTGAAAAAGGAGAATATCTCACACTTTTACCACGGCTTAAAATGGATCTGAAAAGATTCCATATTTACTTAAGAATGTCTCAACATAATTTAGAAAAGTTGTAACAAACTATGAAGCCGCATATAGAAAAACATGAATATCTTGCAGTGTCGCGCCGCTTGCTATATCGCACTACGCGGCAGTGGAACTACGCGACGCGCCACGGCGGCGCGTCACATTTGCTAAGTTGGTCAACTTTGTCGCGCAGTGGCGTGGCGCGCTGGCGCGTAGTTCCGCTGCCGCGTAGTGTGTTCTATCTCATACAATTTCATACAAAAAATATTTGGCCGCGTCGCGTCGCGTCGTTACGCCTAGTGCGGTCTCACCTTAACAAGACTAAGTTAGTAACATGTTTGTACAGGACTTTGAAGTTAGTCATCATATTAGCTCATTATACGTCCCCACCGAGGGGCTTGATCCTACCCTCAATTAGGGGGACCACGCAGGCCGAGTGCGGGCTGGTCGACTTCACCCACCCACAACCTTCGAGTTTCTTCATGGTGTTTTCGTTCACCGAATAGCGTCACGTACATATGGAATCGAAATTCTAAACTAATTGGTACAAGGGAGGATTCGAACCACGACCTCCCGGACAGGAGGAGGTAGCGGCCCTAGCCGTTACACCACCACCGTCGCGTCGCTCTACAACTGACGAGTAAGCCTAACTGTAAAAACATTTTTCTTGTTGCAGAACTTCTTCAGACTTCACCGACTAAGAAGACTAGGTCTTAGTGATAATGAAATTCATAAACTTCCACCAGACATACAAAACTTCGAACACTTAGTGGAACTAGATGTATCTCGAAATGGTGAGTGTTTCTAAACTGTACTGCTTGACCATGTGAATTAGACGATAGTGCAACACAACCCATTGCTTTATCCTCTTCTGCCACTCATATGGGTCTCCCTTTCCCCAGCTATGTTTAAGAGTGAGAAGACCAATCGAGTACGTCCGCTTGATAACTTTGTCTAGTTCGAGCGGTTGAGTAGTAACTATTACTACCTGTTTTTGTGATATCTAAAACAACATATGTGAGCAGACTCTTGTTGCATAAAATCCTTACTAATATTTTGTTTGTCCTTCTTTCACGTTGCAACGGATCAACGTGATTTTTTAGGGGCCGGGTGTCAACAAGGTACCCTTAGAGTCCTGAACTCCAGACACACGGACTGCATTCCATTTGCAAATTCGCAGTTTGGATGCAGTTAAGACGCAAGATACTAGGCGAACTGCATCCAAACTGCGAATATGCAACTGGAATGCAGGCCGTGTGTCTGGACCCTTGTAGTTTCGCTATGTTTGTCCGTCTGTCTGTCCGCGGCTTAGCTCAGTGACACTTAATACTGGTAAGCTGTAATTTAACATGAGTATACATATTAATAACGCCGACGAAATGGTAAAATAAAATCTTGAAAAACAATTTCTTTTAGTGTCCTCCTCTACATAAAGCAGAGATGATTTTTTTTCTCGTCTATCTTATAGTGTAGAGTGTCGTTGGATAGGTTCATGGATCCGTTTGCGAAAAATTAAGCTTTAAAGTACCAATTTTTGAGAGTCAAGTGGTGTGGAGGGGGTTCCTGCCAGCTAAACCGCTATTTATGGAAATATGAAAAAAAAAACTGGAAACAGTAGGACATAATTTTAATCTTTTACTTAGGTACAAGAAAAAATCTCAACCAAGTAGGCTTTCTTAGTTTAGAAGTAACAGTCGAACAACATAAGATGTGCAGTTGGATTTACCTTTTTGGTCAGTCGGGTAAAATGTTCATGGATATTCCATACAAAATGTTCATGGATATTTCATACAAAATGTTCATGGATATTCCATACAAAATGTTCATGGATATTCCATACAAAATGTTCATGGATATTACATACAAAATGTTCATGGATATTCCATACAAAATGTTCTATACCAACTGCAAAAATAATTTTGTTTTTAAAATGTACATTTAGTTATTGAAAAGACTACGGAACCCTACTTCGCGCGTGGTCCGACACACGCATTTGCCTCTTTATTGTACAGAGATGGTTGACGAAGTGGGAAGTAAAATCTGGCTACTTTTTGTGCCTACCTAGTTCGACACAGTTCCTAGGGGAACTAAAAAAAATTTTGGTTTATTTTTCACAATGCAACAAAGCAACAGATTGACGTGTTTTTTTCACAGAAATAGTTGAGGAGGTGGGACTTGACATAGACTACTAAGAACTAACATAGTTCGACATAATATCCGTGGGATCTGGAGACAACTCCTTTCCACGCACCCACCCTTACTTTGTAAGTCTTAATTTGTAAGACTCGGTTTGGTTGGTGGAAGGGCATTTTCTAAGCCCGCCTGGCTAGCCACCACCATCTTAACTAAGTCTTGCTGCCAAACATCATTGCTAACAACATTGATGTGTTCCGGCTTGAAGATAAAATAGCCAGTTCGTCATTGCGTTGCGGATTCTTAGTGAGTCCGCTTCCATCTTCGCCATCATTGTCAATCAGGTGAGATGATGCCAAGGGCTTACTTTGCCTATTGTGAATTTAAAACAACCTTGAGGACAGTTATTAAAACGATGTTCACGTAGGCGAAGCCGCGGGCCAAACCTTGTCTTTATGAATGAAAATCTCTCCCTTCTCTTATTTCTGCTATCTGATCTGCCTGCGAGATTAACGACTATTCACTATTTCATGCGTAGTACTATGAAGTGTTGTAATTCAAAATTGCATGCATCATCATATCAGCCGAAGGACGTCCACTGCTGGACATAGACCTCCCCCAAGGATTTCCACGACGACCGGTTCTGGGCTAACCGCATCCAGCGGCTTCCGCGATCTTCACAAGGTCATCGATCCACCGAGTGGGAGGCCTGCCTACGCTACGTTATCCGGTGCGCGGTCGCCGCTCGAGAACTTTACTGCTCCAACGGCCATCGGTTCTAGTTCATAATTCTACTTGTCATTGGATGGGTTTTTACGTTGGTATCTATCCATCGCGGGAGCGGGTATAACTTGCGTGATCGCATCGGTGACGTAGGTTAACTGACCATAAACGAGAGCGTTACCTGGATGGGTTTTACCGTTAGTGCGAAATTATCTCGACCGTTTCCGCAAGGCACGTTCAGCCGTTGGTGCTGATTGCTATCACGTGACGGCAGTTTATAAGCTATGTCTAGGTGTATAGGTGGGTCGAAAACCTCTGACGGTGAGACCCACCACTAAACCCTCTACCGATTGGGACCTGGCCCTCGAGTGTGCCCCAGTAGTGGAAAAGTTATGGCAAATTAATAACTATGATATTAAGAAATAACTACACAAATTAATTAAAAACCAGACTGCATAAAAACCTAACCCCTTTTTTTTTGCTATTTGGGTACAAATGTATCCTACGTCACTCACGGGATCAAGACGAATCTAACGACACCGCGCACTCTAAAATACATCAAGCCGTTTAGGCTACAGAGCGTGCGAAATAAACAATTATACATACATACATACATGTACTCGAAAAACATAACCCTCCTTCTGACGCACTCGGGTAGAAACAGAACAGTGTTCATCTTCAAGTCACGTCAGGCAGAGCTAGCGACGTTTTGAAAAAGTTGATACGGTATCTGTATGCGCGCTGCGTGCTCATGCGTCGTCGGCGCAACTCGCATAGCTTCGCGTGCGCGCCAGGTGCAAAAACACTAAATGGAAAGGACACTGCCATAACTTCCTTTGTTACAATTCAATAGGCGGCAGGATGGCCCTGTGTCTAGTAACAGTTTACGAAAGTAAAGTTCTTTCATAGAAATTTCCTAACAATGTAAACAAGACACTATCATCAGTATCGCACTTTCTATGATTATTCTACAATCAATTATTGAAGGTCCTTATTAGTACGACTAGCATAAACGTTAACATAACATAGCATAACTGTCGACGATATAAACTTGGATTCGGATCGGAGACTTGCGAATGGCGAAAATCGGAGTATTCCACTGACGGCGCCGATTTTAAAAGCACCTTTTGTAATGGGAATTTCCCTACGCGAAATGAAGAGATCCGCAGGAGAACCAAAGTAACCGACATAGCTCACAGAATCGCTAAACTGAAGTGCGGCAGTGGGCAGGGCACATAGCTCGTAGAACAGATGGCCGTTGGGGCAGTAAAGATCTCGAGTGGCGACCGCGCACCGGAAAAAGTAGCGTAGGCAGGCCTCCCACGCGGTGGACCGATGACCTAGTTAAGATCGCGGGAAGCCGCTGGATGTGCAGGCAGCGCACAGGACCGGTCTGCGTGAAAATCCTTGGGGGAGGCCTTTGTCTAACAGTGGACGTATTCCGGCTGATATGATGATGACGATGAAGGGGACTAAAGTTTTCCACTGTGGGCACCTGGCGTGGTGCCCTCAGTGGAATAGTAAAAATCTCAATATTTTTTTCCGCTGGCGGCACCTGCTCTAGGTACATGTCTAGAGATGTAATAATTGTAATAAATTTCTAGTAATTATGCATATATTCATTTATTTGGCAATTTTTGTGCAAGAAAACAACTTTAACATTAAATTACTACTACTACAGAGGAAAAAGGCATTAACCGAGGCATCCCACTCGGCGGCTACGCTACCAAAGTTTTGTTTTTAGTTTTTCCTGTTCCGAACTCGATCCATAACTTTTGCAAATTCAGTATTTTACTAAACACAAAAAGTGCTATTACTAGCACGTCAAAATGAATCCACATCAGCATTTTGTGGAATAGGCAAAAAAGTGCCTGCAAGACGTGGAATGCATTCAGAGAAGTAGATGCCGCTTTTCAAAAATCTTCTTGTGGAATAGAACCATGCCAAAACAGCTGCGAATTTGCGCTCATTGAAACTTTTGTAGTTCACATGTACTTACCATCCTAGAAGTGACACAAATAATGTAAATACTGCGAGGAGGATGTTTGCGAAAAAAACAGAGCGATCGAGAGTATTCCTCCTACACAAGATGCTTTCCTATAGCATATAAAAAGGGCTGCATACCAGACCCACATTTGCAGCAATTGCCTAAATAGCGATCCACAAACGCTAGATCCTTGCAACTGGGGTTGGAAAAAGAAAAATGACGGACTAGCGTAGATCTCCTAGCGAAAAACCCTCAGCTGCAAGGAATATAATTATTGTCTTACAAGTGCAAAGAACGCTGCACAGGGTGTCGGTGCGTAAAAAACGGACTTAAGTGCACTCTGCTTTGCGCATGCGAAGGTGCATGCGCAAAGTAAATAAAAAAATATATTTGTGTTTATATAGTGTGTTGCTTTAATAAGCTAGGTCCGAAGTAAATTACAAAAAACCGATCTCAGTATTCTTAATTTTGTTTTAAAAATATAATTTTTATTGAAAATATTGCTTTACTAAAAATATCGTTTAGCAAGTTACCTGTACTTAAAAATCATTTGCCTTGCAAATTGTATTGAAGCAGCCATCCGACTCTTGGTGGTGTCATCCGGTATGGAACAAAACTAATGTATTCTGCTTGTTTGTAAACCGATTTTCAAAATCTTAATGGCGTTTTATAGCTTATTGATGTAGCATTCATATCTTGATACAACGTTTTACTGTAAAGTTACTATTAAAATTGATGAAAACAAAACGGTATTTATTTGGGAAAAATTTAAATAAAACTTAAAATTTCTCCAAACTATGGTATTTACAGGGTCAAATAAACAATGTTGTAGCGCAATTAATTTTGCTTTTTATGACACCCCGCACAAGCTTACATGTGACATACAATATTCTGAACGTGACTGTGACTGAAACACGTTAGAAACTGTCTGCCGATGGTTTTTCAGTCAGAATAACATGCTTGACAACATACTAAAATATGATGCTGGTTTCATCAAAGGCACCTTTTGGGCCCTATATGACACTAAGGGAAGCGACTAGTGTTTTGTTTTTCTGTTACGGTCCTTTTATTTCACCTGTTTTCTCTCAACTTAAAAACGTCGTATGATACATAAGTGTAAAAGGCAAATGGCAAACGCGTGACGATGGTAAAGTCACTTATTTCTTATAAAATAACTGTAAATTTTACCTTTTGTCCATCCTTGTATCTTATATAAATATTTGCGCACAGTTTACTGGCATATAAAGTACCTCTTTTCGAGAAACTGTATTGAAAAATATGTAACCGCAAACACGTAGGTATTGATTGACAAACGCCCTGCCGCCCGCCGGGCAGTGCAGTTATACTCGTAAAGTCCTAAAGCGGATAGAATATTGTGCCATTTACCTCACAAATACACTATATTAGCACTGAGAATGTGGTAAAAGTCTCAGTTACAGGTTACGGGCATCTTAAACAGCAATATAAAATGATACTCTTAAACAGCAATATAAAATGCTACTCTTAAACAGCAATATAAAATGATATTCTTGATCGAGATGTAAAGAAAGAAAATAGAAGGCATAAAAATAACGAATTAAATAACTGTAAGAGATATGGCTCGAATTTTGATACGCCTCGTGTTTATGTAAATCACTGAAAATGTTTTCTATTGTGCTGGATTATTTCAGTGACTCCATGAAAGTACAAAGAGCGGGTGCGGTGGCAATCTCTTCTTGCTCTACATTTGTGGTAAAAACGTACGTAACAAAAGTCAGTACTTGGAAACATTACCTAATAATAATTGAAAACGCTAATTTCGCTACAAATCGACGTCAATCGCAATATCTTAATACAATTGAGCAATTTTTTTTTTGCTTTTGTTAATTTTCTGAACAAGTACTTAACCGATTTTAATAAAATTTATATGGATTTGTATAACCTAGAGGCATAAACTATCGAAAAAAAAAGCAAAATTCAAAATTTTGAGAAGCCCACGACGATTAAAATGTAATTGAAAAAGGATAAAATAAAATAAAAAACCCCCGACTTAAAGAATTTGTATAACTAGAGATAATAAACGTAAAAACTTTTAAAAGAAGATTTAATCTCTCGCAGAGTCGGATATATGAACAACAGAGTATCAGTTTTAATAGCACTTCCCTACGTACCTATTTGGTTCCCGAAGATGTAGATGTGGCGATAAAATATTCAACCCCCTATGAACTTAATTAAATAAAACAAGAAAATCCGTCCGGGGCTGCCATTAATTAAACTAGTTTTGTAGTAACGTGAATCATTTGGATATATTTTATAGCTATCGCATCGCATCAGCTCATATACGTCCCCACCGAGGGGCTCGAGCCTACCCTTTATTAGGGCGATCGGGCCATAGTCGACCTCGTGGACCCAGTGCGGGTTGGTCGACTTCACACACAACCTTCAAATTTCTTCGCAGGCGTGTGCAGGTTTCCTCACGATGTTTTCCTTCACCGTAAGAGCGTCGGATAAACGTACTTATAAAATCTAAATTCGAAATCACATTGGTACGTGGCAGGATTCGAACCACTACCTCCCGGACAGGAGGCGGCAGCCCTAGCCGTTACGCCACCGACGCTCTCTATACTTTATAGCTATACTTATTTATATTTATGTTGAAATTTAAAATAGTGATAGCAGCCCCCCACAGACACAAATTTTCACACCAGGAGTTCTCGGGTACGATTCCCGGCGGGGTCAACTTTGTAAGACTCGGTTTGGTTGGTGGTAGGGCATTAGCTACCACCATCTTATCTAAGTTTTGCCGCCAAACATCAGTGTTAACAGCATTGATGTGTTCGGGTTGAAGATAAGATAGCCAGATCCCCATTGCGTTAGGGAATCTTGGTAAGCCCGCTTCCATCTTCAGCAATCAATCAATCAAAATAATTTATTTTTTAAATAGGTGCTTACACACACTTTTAAATAGTAAAAAAAAAACAAAAAAATACTTATTGTCTATTACATAATGTCATGATACAGATTACAGTCTCAGGTCATGGTATTTGTTATAGAATCAACATATATATCTTTGTCATTTACATAATCTATTATTTTATTTATAGTATCCTCTAGAGCACAAGCATTTTTTGATATGAGTCTTGAATTTATTCTCTGACAAACTAGTTACATTTTCTGGAATTTTATAGTAGAATCTTATACACTGCCCCACAAATGACTTTTTAACTTTACTTAGTCTCGAAAACGCTATATCTATTTTATTTGGTTCTGCTTTTTCTGGAAAATAAAAGTTTAAAGTTAAGTCATTTATCAAGAAGTGATGAAGATTGCAAAATAGATTTTGAGATTAAACATATCTTCCGCATAGTACTGAGGTTCTTCGATGGCATCGGGTCCTGGCTCAGGGTCTGATTGCTCCATCGTCAGCGTCGGGAGTCGTTCTCCTAGAAAATTAAAAGAGGTGAGACACATATCATATATCAAGGAGAGATGAATGACTACAAAATGACTTGTGAGATCCAACATACCTCTCTCTCTTTCTTCAGTTTCTTCTACGTCTATGTCAGAGCTGTCTTCTGGGGGCTAAACATTGTTACACAGTCCTTCGCATGATGTGCATATTGGGGAACAATGGAGTCCCGCCTTCCTGCATCCACAATTGCGTTGACAGCCCTTTTTACATTTACATGAAATGTACCGGAGTATTGAGTTTGGTGCAGGGTCCAAAGTAGTTGGTACTGGCACGAGACCACTACTAGTTTTTTTCCATCCCCACTCACTTGGGTCTTTTTGTGCTCGTTAAGTATGGCTTGACCGGATAACCACTGCTGCACCTGATAGTAAACTCTCAGTGAATGTTCTCGTGCAGCAGCTTCAGTTGGGGGCAATGAGGAAATGTTGGTCTTATTTTTGAATGATGAAGATACGTATTGTTGGTATCTTAAATCGTTTAGTTTTGTCTCTTTTTTTCCATATAGAGCCGTGAGAAACATGTTTCCTGCTGTGGCAATCTCATCTTGACTTGAATTAGGGTCTTTGAAAGATTCAATGACCGATTGCAAGTCTTTGTTCTTCTGCAGGACTTTAAAAAAATTCAGTTTCCCTTGATTAAACAATGCAGAAGTAGTATCACAACCACTCATCGCATGCAGGAATAATATATGATCCAATAGGTGTTTCTCAGCAGCCAGATGAGGGTTGTAGAGGATTTGCGAAACCTTTCCTTTTCCTGGCTTCAAAAAAAATACATTTTTTATATCAGGGCTACAAAGGCTAATCAAAATGACCAGAAGGTAGATATCTTCCCCCACCACTGTCACACGTTCATTTGACGGGGCCATCTCAAGAGCTGTTGTGATAATTAGGATATCAGCATCTTCCACAGCTTGCTTTGGATGAATTTTTGCACCATGAAGTTTCTCCATTAACATAGATATAAACCGGCTCTTGTTTTTTGGGTTTGCAACAAAACTATCCCAGTCTTTATTTTAATTGACTTAAATACTAGGTGAAATTAGTAACTGAAAACCTTTCAATACAAATCTAAAGAGTGGGTTTTGCAGTCACACCGGTACAAATTGCCAATTTTCAAGTTGCACTTGAGACCGAACGGTTCGTCTGTACAATAACCAAAATAGTGATATTTGTAGAGAATTTTAAGTACTTTAATTTCTGTAAACAGACCATTTACTAAAAGTTAACAGTTTTCGAGTTTTAAGCAAAAAACCTTAAAAAAGCAAAAAAAAACCGGTTTTTCTGGTTTTTTTAATGTTGCGTCACGAAATTTTGTCCGCAAACCTCAGATTCAGATTTAGCACCCCAAAACACATATGGAATGAAACAATCAGAACTACCCCAAAACTTTCCTACTAGGATCACTTTACAGTACAAATTTACTGAATTAAATAACAAAAGGTACTTTCCATGCAAATCCACGGACTTTTTTATTTTTTCTTAAAAATCGCTTTAACGATTTAAATGAAACTTTGTGAGTAACTAGAACGTTGCAATGTCTACTACACTGGTTAGTTTTTTATTCCATAAAAAAACGTAATAAGGTACCTCCCATACAAAACCCATTTATAAATTTTTCATTAACTTTGATACATCTTTTTCATTATAGTTGCTCGAAAACTGGTCAATATATGCTAGTCAAGTATGCGCAAAACTTATTTTACCGCACACGTTTTTTTACTTTACCATTTTTTTAGGGTTCGTACCCAAAGGGTAAAAACGGGACCCTTTTACTAAGACTTCGCTGTCCGTCTGACTGTCCGTCTGTATTTCATGAACCGTGATAGCTAGACAGTTGAAATTTTCACTGATGATGTATTTCTGTTGCCGCTATAACAACAAATTCTAAAAATTATAAAATGTGCAAAAATAAGGTGGGTGTCTCCATACAAAAAACGTGTTTTTTTTAAACGTGAAGAAACTAGCGCTATCTAATATGATTGTACGGAATTCTTTGTACTAGCGCCATCTATTATGATGATGGTACGGAACCCAATTTGTGCGGTTTAGACTCGCGCTTGGCCGGGTTTATTTATATTTCTAGACCGCATTCTAATCTCTGGCTGTCAATATTTTCAGTCTTTACAATAGGCCTAACTTCACTAACTTGCTTAATTTTAAGTTCAATTTCGCATACATGCCTATTGTACGCTAGTAATAATAGGTCATCTTTGCCTCTTAGTTATGAATTTTACAAAGCAACTATCCAACTAAATTCAATTTGATGTTGCAATTGAACAAGTGTAGGTAGTAAGACGTATATTATCCGAGCGAGAGGGAGAACGATATAATGTTGCTATAGTCATCCTTTTCACACTACAAAACTTACAAGTAATTTATAGTTATCTTTGCGGCAACCAAATTCGCGCCATTTACAGTGTCACTGGTACGAGTTTGTTTGTGAAAAGTGATTTGCAATGCAATTTATGATTTTACCTGTTTTCTCACAACTGTATTGAAAAACGTATGATACGTGGGTGTAAAGGCTAGTATCTCATCTGTGGTAAAGGGTAAATGACAAACTCGTGACGACGGCAAACATAGTCACTCGTTTGTTATTTACCTTTTTACCACCCTTGTATCATAAATAACTATTTCAATACAGTTGCTCAAAAAGTGGTACTATACAGGGTGTAACAAAATTGGTGTAGGACCCGTTAACCGGGGGTTTAACTCATCATACTGAACAACTTTCCCCCATAGTCAATTCTCAAAAAAAATTGGACCCTCCATACTAAAATACACAATTTGTATGAAGAATTAAAAAGAATGCGATTTCAGCAGTCGTAGAACAAAAGTTGTTCAGTGTGATGAGTAAAAGCCCTAGTTAACGGGACTTACACCAGTTTTGTTACACCCTGTATAGTATTTACTAGTTTAATGTGCGCAAAATTGATTTTAACGCACACGTGCTTTTTACTTTGCCACTGTTTTTTATTTGTAGCTCTAAAAAACAAGATATATCCAGCAAATAAAAAAATATAATAACCAAAGATACAGAATCTTCTTTGACTTCTGAAAGGAAGATTTAAAAAAAGTTAGGTTGTTCCTCCATGAGGTTAGTACATAACGTTCATCATATCAGCCGAAACGTCTTTCGGACGTGGACGTCTCCACTGCTGGACATAGGCCTCCCCCATGTATCTCCACGACGACCGGTTTTGCGCTGCCCGCATCCAGCGGCTTCCCGCGACCTTCACCAGGTCATCGGTCCACCGAGTGGGAGGCCTGCCTACACTATGTTTTCCGGTGCGTGGTCGCCATTCGAGAACTTTACTGCCTTAACGGCCATCTGTTCTACGAGCAATATGCCCCGCCCACTGCCACTTTAGTTTAGCAATTCTGAGAGCTATGTCGGTTACTTTGGTTCTTCTACGGATCTCCTCGTTTCTGATTGGATCCCGCAGAGAAACTCCGAGCATAGCACGCTCCATTGCCCTTTGGGTGACCTTGAGCCTTCTTATGAAGCGCATAGTAAGCGACCATGTCTCAGTTCCGTATGTCATCACTGGCAACACGCACTGGTCGAAGACCTTGTTCTTGCGGTATCTAGGACGTAAAGATATTGCGAAGCTTCCCGAACGCTGCCCAGCCGAGTTGGATTCGACGATTAATCTCTTTCTCGAAGTTGGACCTACTTAACTGGACTGTTTGTCCCAGGTATACATATTCGGTAACAACTTCGAGTGTAGAGCATCCAACCTTCAGAGGAGTAGGTATGACACGGACGTTTGACATAATTTTCGTCTTGTCCATGTTCATTCTAAGACCCACTTGTTGAGAGGCTCTACTGAGGCCATCGAGCATTGTGCCTAAGTCGTCCATAGTCTCAGCCATGACCACGACATCGTCAGCGAATTGAAGGTGGGTGATGTACTCGCCGTTGATATTGATGCCGGGTCCACCCCAGTCCAAAAGCTTAAAAACATCTTCCAGGGCGGCGGTGAACAGTTTCGGAGATATAACGTCTCCCTCTCTCACCCCTCGCTGCAGCTGGATAGGTTCCGAGTTTTGATCCTTGAGGCGAACCGACATGGTGGCGTTTTCATACAAACACTTCAGCACTTCGATATATCGATAGTCAATTTGGCACCGCTGTAGAGACTGTAACACAGCCCAAGTTTCGATCGAATCGAAGGCTTTCTCATAGTCCACGAACGCCAAGTATAGAGGCTGATTGTACTCTTCGGTACATAACAAACGAGTGAAATTTGTAAGCCCGAACCGCAGGTGAGCGTTTACCATCGTCAAGAGTATGTCATTTCCTTTTACACCCATTTATCTTACGACATTTTATCATAAATAACTATTGTTTGATACTAGGTAAAGCGTATTTTCAAAGTTGATTTAGGTGAAGGAAGACTACGCGAGAAGGTATGCACATGCACAGCTTGCTGTACAAATATTATTTTGATCGTAACGTAATTGATTATAGATAAACAAAGTGGACTCTTCAATGGATTAAAACTACTCGTCGCCCTGACAATGGGTATTTAAGAACCTTTGATTATTTTACAGTACTCGTAAAGAATTAAAGTCAAGAACGAATTATTTTTTTCTTGATTATAAACATTCATCTGCGTATGGATGTTATACATGAGGAATGTTATGGTTTATTTATTTTTGTACCAGGCTACCTTTGAGCCTGTATATATCTTTGCAGATGGTGAACCGATTTTCATGATTCTTTTTTTAATCGACGAGGTATACTGCCAGGTTGATCCTATATAAATTTTATCCAAATCGATAATGTACTTATTTTGGGAATTTAAAAAACCCATAAATGTACCAAAATTGTGCTTGGTTGTTGCGATTGAACTCTGGTTTTTAACGTTTTTAGCGCGAGCGGTTCCAATTTTATCGTTTTTTTTATTCACAATTGGTAAACCCTTGACAAAATCTCACCTTTTTTTTTATTTACAATTGGTAAGCCCTTGGCATCAACTCACCTGATAGTAAGTGAAGATGATGCCGAAGATGGAAGCGGGCTAACCAAGATTCCCCAATGCAATGGAGAACTGGCTATCTTATCTTCATGCCGGAACACACCAATGATATCAATATTGATATTTGGCGGCAAGACTTAGATAAGATGGTGGTAGCTAGCCAGGCGGGCTTAGAAAATACCCTACCACCAACCAAACCGAGTCTTACAATTGACCCCGACGGGAATCGAACCCGCGACCTCCTGTGTAAAGCCAGTGAACTTTGCCTCTGAGCTACGGAGGCGGTCAACCCTATCGCTGTCGCTATAACCTATGTGTACAAAATGTATGTAGGTGCTGTACTGACTGTTAAGTAATTACATCATGTGGCGTGCGTGAGTACTCATGCTCTGGATTCATTTGGGTTCCTGCATTAGTTCGCTGATCTCTGACGAGAGCTCGCTCGCCTGCGCACTGCGCACTGCGCACTAGGTACGTGTTTGTAAATTGGCCGACCCACTGAAAGGACGGACGTGACGTCCGTGTCTAGGTGTCTCTACATCACACTTTCACTGCACATGACTAAACTGTAGTTCTTTGTATTACCCCTTACTTGACTAATGTGATGACGAATGAATTATTGGACTCTTGAATGGTACAATACTCAACCAAGAATTGCCAGTCTTATATAGCACCGTTTTAAATGTACGGCATGATTATGACTGTGTTTTATTAAGTTTTAGTATTTTGTAGATTAAGAAATTTTAAAGGCGCTTAATTGTTGACTACCTATAACAACTGTTTTTTTATTTGCTATTCCTAAATAAATAATAATTCTCCTGACATTATTTAATAAATAACAATCATGCTGTCACCGTACATGTGTCTTTTAAATTTTTAATGAAAATAATAAAATTCGGGGACAAACAAAACTAAAGTCCCACATGTCCCACACGCGGGGACATATGGGACTAACCCGTTTTGAAGAACTACCTTACGATCCTGCTTACGAAGCAGCCTTTAGGAGGACTGTGAAGCAGCGATTTTCCTACTAACGGCCGGCGTATCACATCTTTTTCACCTCTTAAATGTTAACCGATTTTGACCAATTTTGATAGGTTGTCAGTCAGAACAAAAGCTAGGTTTGTAGTTTTTCGTTTTTTCAATGAAGTTTAATTTAACTGTCGTTCACGTGTTTTAATACAAAACTATTTTTGCCCATTATTTGTTTATTTTTAATCAATAATTAAAAAAAAAACGTAAACCTAGCTTTTGTTCTGACTGACAAGCTATCAAAAACTGGTCAAAATGGGAAGTGAATATCGTGAAATCCATATCCGTATATCCCAAAAACTGACCTTTTTAAGATCGTCTAGAAAAGCAATGACTCGTAAACGATTGAAAACCCAAGGTTGAAAAAATACCCTTATTGTTGATGATGTTCCTTAAAGTGAAAAGGTATTATAAACACGATTAAGCAGTTTTGGTTCGATAGAAAAAAATCCCAAAGATTGGTCTACACCGTTACTTTCAACTCTAGTTATGACTAATATTTTGAAGTATAAATTTAAAAAAATATCCAACATTGTTTTGATAATACAAAGTGGAAATGTTATTATTTTTTACACTTTCATTGTTGTTTTTGATTGAAACGTAAAACCATTGAAAAATTGCTGAAATGTGGTTATTTTCTTTACTCTTCACACGTAAATAAAAGGAGAGAGACAATTGTTCCAATCTATACCTCGCCTTAACCGCTTCGTGTTCATACCGTATTAAAATGTTTTTTGTTCCTCAAAATATATTTAGGCGTAGCGGTCGGGACTCTGGATGGGGACGCCGCACACCGTATGACGCGGAAGCCCCTTCGCCTCACTCTCACTTCATTAACCCCTCCAAAAGGGTGTGCTTTTACACAACATCATCGTAATATAATAATATTAATGCCAGAGCTTTCAAATATACCTTTATAAAATATGTATCTGTTTCATATTAACTTGTACCTACAATGTTTATTTTTGTACTACACTCAGCGGCACAATTAACGGAACACACAACTTTGTTTCACACAAAGGGGCGTCCAGGCAGCAACGATTTTTTAAAATAAAAAAATTGTTTGTCTGTAAAGTCGGTTTACGGACGATAGTTTAACGTGAAAACGTCATAACGTAACGGGATAATGAGCGTAACGGGACAATGAGTCATCCTTTTTCGTGCGTGCAGGCGGCGTCCATCGATTTATTAGACGTTTCCACGTCAAAAAGTAAGGAAATGCAGTAAGTAAGATCCCTGGTTATATATGTATGTGGAAGAGAACAACATTCTGCAGATCCCCGGGAACTCAGTAGACTGCTCAGAAGAGAGCATGGTAAATATATATTAAAAAAATTGTTAAATTTACCATACATTCAGTGGAAAAATTATGTTATTTATTTTAAAGTATTTTAAGTAGTGTACAGGTGTAACCGACATAGCTCTCAGAATTGCAAAACTTAAGTGGCAGTGGGCGGGGCACATTGCTCGTAGAACAGATGGCCGTTGGGGTAGTAAAGTTCTCGAGTGGCGACCACGCACCGGAAAGCGTAGTGTAGGCAGGCCTCCCACTCGGTGGACCGATGACCTGGTGAAGGTCGCGGGAAGCCGCTGGATGCGGGCAGCGCAGAACCGGTCGTCGTGGAGATCCTTGGGGGAGGCCTATGTCCAGCAGTGGACATCCTTCGGCTGATATGATGACAGGTGTAACCAACCCACTGCACCTTGTAGTTTCCTTACTTTTCTTGGTTTAAAAAAAACGACGCCTCTTTGTACCTATTATGTAAATGTATAGAGAAAAATTAGGTGTCTGTAAAATATGCCGCTGAGTGTATATCTATTTCAATTACTCGTCTTCTCCAACTTCCTGTACTTCAAAAAGTTGAAGAGCAATATGATATAAAGATGAACCGTAAAAGTTTACGATCGGAAACTATGATACAGCGTATATTTAACAGTCCGAGTACGATGGTAGCGCCCCGCCCGCGCCCTCCCGCGCCCCTCCGCGCCCGTGTAATGTGCGAATTGACTAGATTTCCTGTTACACTGTCAGTGCTTTCTCCCTTTTGAAATAAACGATGGATCTGGATCGTGTTTAGTAAAGGATGTTTGAATTTATTTGTCTAAGAATGTAACAAATGTTAACAACTTAAATTTTAATTTTTAACGTAATTATTGTGGTCAGGTTCAAATGAAACGCACGTAAATGCAACTACCGCGGTTAGCTAACATTACAAACCGGCCAAGTGCGAGTTGGCCTCGTGCACTGAGGGTTCCGTACCACCACACCTCTGCAGTATAACAATAATTACACTAATATTATAGGCGAAAGTTTGTGAGTGTGTATATTTGTTACTTCACGCAAAAACTACTGAACGGATGTGGCTGAAATTTGATTAGGACCTGGATTAACACATAGGCTACTTTTATTCACGCTCGCGAGCCGCAAGCACTGCGCACCCTCGAAAAGTCATAGAAACGTCCACGCGGGTGAAGCCGCAGGAAACAGCTAGTACCATATAATATGTATTTGGTATTCAGTGCAAACAAACGAAATTAACGCAAGCAACAGAAAAAAATGTCATACAGTTCGGATTGCTCAGCGCGAGTACGATTCACATTTGAACGGTTTATATTATTTGTTTTACTTCAGGATTAGCACTATAGCACTATAGCACTGTAGCACTATAGCACTATAGCACTGTAATCACATTTGTATTACCGTTTTTACGATACAGCAAAAATTAAATAAAAACTTTGAAAGAACAGGTTTCGGGGACTGCCTTGATTTTTCACTTTTTTTTATTATTTTTTGATGAATCCTCCATAATAAATAACATATGTTCTGTGAAAATATGGCCTATGACGGTTCTAAAGATAAAGCCATTTAAAGGTGGACAGACAGACTGGCAGAGCGCGCAGGCTAATTAATGGGGTCACGTTACCTGGTACGGGAATCCTCATCATATCAGCTCATATACGTCCCCACCGAGCCTACCCTGAATTACGGCGATCGGGCTTAAGTCGACCACGCGGGCCCAGTGCGGGTTGGTCAACTTCACACACAACCTTCGAATTTCTTCGCAGGCGTGTGCAGGTTTTCTCACGATGTTTTCCTTCAACGTTAAAGCAATCGGTGGTTATAAGTACGTAAGTTTCGAAAAACTCATCGGTACATTGGCCGTCCGGATTTGAACCCGGCACCTCTAGTTAGGAGGACCGAGTCGTTACCTGTTGAGCCACCGACGGGAATCCTAAAAAGAAGAAAATATTTGACGTTTAATTTACTATGAGTGTAGGCATCCTACCTAGTCTATACCGACTAATTATTCGCATAATTAGTGTGGCTTCCAATAAAATAATATCTAACATGAAGTGCGTGCTCCCTTTCTCGTTATGCCCACCCCACTTCCATTCACCTGTGGAACACCATCTTTATAAGATTTTTGAGGTGCATTACCCAGTTAGAAAAATATTAAAACAGCACTAAGATAGTTTCTATTGATTGTTGCAGCTGAATATCTTAAAGAACATACCTGCAATACTTATCATAATGACAACGGTAAACACGTTAAAAACAACCGACTTTAGTAACAGCCGGTTTTCAGTGATCGTTACACTGTACACAGTACACAGTACACACGTGATAGTCAATATTTTGTAAAATACTGAATTGATTTTGATAAAATTAGATGATCTCTTAGTTGAAAAATACTTTATCCAAAAAAAAGACATGTTTTCGAGTTTATGCGGAACTAGCTTTTGCGCGCGGCTTCGCACGTGTGAATATCGTTTTATGGCTCTGTCTTTAAGGGTGATCGGTACGCGAGCCACAAGCGGCTCGCGAGCGTCGTCGGCATGAATTTTCTCCAGATCCCTATCAAGCTTTTCTGATTAGCAGTCTATGCCACTTCCCACCCGCTCAACTAGTTCTATACGAAGAACACTTCAATCCGTTGCTCCGTTGTGATCGGAATACGCGGAAAGTGGGGTTTCGTAGTATTTTCAATAAATAAATGTATATTTTACTGGCATTCGTGAATATTGTGCAATTGTGATAAAAAAACTCAACAGTATTTATATACGGGTAGATTAATAACCTCATTTTTACGAGTAGGTCGACTGAAATGTGTGAGTCGATCTTTAGAGATCGAAGAAAAGTGTTGTTCAATGTTTTGCGTTTAAGTATATCTTAAAATTAGTTTTTTTTTATCAATTAGATACCGTCGTGCTCATTAATCGATTTAGTTTACCTCTAAAGCAAGGAATATATTTTATTGTCTAAAGACTTAATTCGGTAACTAAGTATACTTCCCGGAAACATATTTGTACCCTATTAAAGAAAAGTTTTAGCTTTGATCCTGTAAGTAAATTGAGCATTTAACTTTGTTGAGTGGACTCCAACACGAAACATTGTTAGGGGTTGTTAAAAGTTCCAAAGAATTTGACCTCGTCTCAAACATCTACTAGGCATGATAGGCTCCCGGACTCACTAAATAGTTACGAAACAGATAAGACGCCACTTGTGTGGAAACACCGCGCCGGTGCCAGCGCCAGTGATGAACTACGAGTACATGACACACGCATCAGCTAGGTAAAGCTTAGCAGGCATCTATCGCTACTGTTGCCCTGCCTACTTGATAAGTTCTTTGAATTTTTGAACTAGATTGAATTAAGAACACTAACTCTTATTTAAGAATAGATATTAAAACAAGTGCTTTTTCTACCGACTTCAAAAAAGGAGGAGGTTCTCAATTCGACTGTATGTTTTTTTTAAGTTTGTTACGCGATATCTCCGCCGATTGTGAACCGATTTTCAAAATTCTCTTTTTATTCGAAAGAGCATACTCTCGAGGAAGTCCCAATGTCACCATGTCGGGATCTGATAATGGGATCCTAGGGAAATCGAGGGCAACCCTCAAATTTTGTAGGCACGTATTACGTGTTTCATATGTTTTCTAAAGCTGTAAAGTATTTGTGTCAGGTAGTCATCATCTCATAATGAAGGAAGGTACCACTATGTACCTTATCGGTTAGGAGTTGAAGGATAATTCTTTAAATATTATACGTAGATACATACATATGTATACATAGGTACGCAAGGACCGATAGTTGTATTCTTTCAGGTTATTCAGATGAGCTGATGATGGAAGCCACTGGACTCTGTATCTGTTAATGAAACACATGCATTATGATTTGGTTGTGTTTAGGTTGGTTTAAAATTGTTAGATAGATAGCATAAATAAAGGAAATAAAAATTTAAGAAACTAAAAACCGACTTTAAAATGAAATTCAGTCAAAAGTATGAAATAATATTATTAAGTTAAATACACGACATTAACCTACAATAATGAAATCAAAGGTAGGTACGAATTAAATTAGGGGCTTAAATTTTTTTTGAGGTCGGTGTCAGCAACCCATAGAATCTAAAACATTTGATACGTAAGTAACTGTGAGCTGGTACCGACCTAAAAAAAAATTAAGCAACTAATTTAATTCGTAACCCACCTTTGATTTGGTTATTGTTGGTTAATATCGTGTATTTAGGTATAATATTATTATTTCGTACCTTTGAATGAATTTCATTTTGAAGTCGGTTTTTAGTTTTTTTAACTTTTAATTGTTTATTTAATGTCCCTCGGCAAACTTCTTAAATAATAAGTCCTGAAGTTCTGAATTCAAATAAGCTCATTTCGAAAAACCTTAAAACTATTAGGAACCAACTTTTATGTGAAAATAAAATTATTTCGTATTATTCTCATCAAACCCTTTCATTTGATACCCATATCGTATCGTATTTGATACCCATATCGGGGGTATAGAAATAATTGGATCACCGCCTGTGGGAGTCCGCCACGCATTGGAAATTTTGCTCGCAGGGATCTCGATTTTTCTCAGCATTTACAGAGCATATGAAAGTGATGTTTTGTAAACTAAATCTTCACTTCAATTACTTTATTGTGTCAGTTGCGGAAACACGATTCGTTGACTTTTATTTCAGAAACCTCTTTGTTTTAACAAATATTTGTATTCTACAGTCAATCCAGACCGATTTAATATATCTAAATTTGTTAGTCGATTAGTCTAAACACACGCTTCAATATGCCAGTTAGATTTTTAAAAATTAATTGTAGTTTTCAATTGAAACGAAAAACCGTTGAAAAAGTGCAAAAGTGTGGTTATATTCTTTACTCCTTACACGTAAAGAAAAAGACGGAGACAACTGTTCCAATCAATGCCTCGCCTTAGCTAACAATGCGTTATCATCCAAACTAGACGTGTATGCAAAATTTCAGCTAAATCGAAACCGGAAAGTGCTGGTCTGGTGCTGCAAGCGGGGTCAAGTGCGGAAACTTACATGTGCTTCAGATTTAAAAGATTAGTACAACATAATACTTATCGGACATGGATATTAATATTCGATTGCATTCGGCAAGATCATTGCTGAGATATTTAGAAAATAAAAGCACAATACTCGTACATAATTTATCATCACCGACAGGTATAAAGAACATGTCCATGCCAAGTAGCTTATCAGTACTGCAAATACATATTTTTCCTTTGAGACGTGCTCGTGATTAAATCTGGGCATCATCGTAACATCGTGTTAGCCAGCCAATTTGTGGTGTCTGTGTCTGTGATGGGATGGTTCACTGCTCAGTCGGGTGTTGAACCAGGCCATTGTCGCTGGCTCCCAGGCGGCCGTGGTCCCACGCCCAGCGCCCGCGCCGGTGTTACCATGCGTGCAAACAGCCTATCCACAATAACCGACTACAACTAAATCTCCTTGGAAACTTGCAACGGTTGGTCTAAAAGAACCGACTGTGTTGATGGTAGCCCAGATCGGCAGCCTAGTAACGTTACATTAATTAGCAAGTTTATGTTGTTAACACATTGCGTGGGAAGGTATAAGGTACGTGTGATGTGTTAAATACAATCTGTATTGCGATTTATGTAACACAAATTATTAACGGCACCTTTAAATTTTACTTCCTTGTTAACCGGCTTCAAAAAAAGGAGGTTTCTCAATTCGACCGTATATATTATTTTTTTAATTGTGTGTTCCCGGATAACTTCGTCATTTATGAACCGATTTAGATGATTTTTTTTGTTGGAAAAGAGATATATCCCAAGGGAGGTACCATAATAAGGAAAACAGAATCTGATTATGGCATCCCAGAGAAATCGAGGGGAACCTTAGTTTCCTGGTTGAAGTCGGTTTTTTTTGTTTAAAATTATTCAAGGTAAAGATCAATTGAGATAATTAATTGATTTGAGACGCTTAAAAGTAATTTGGAAAAAAATTAAAAAGATATGAATTTCCAAATGGAGATAGAAAACCTCTGATATTTGTCATGAACACATTTACTCGAATGATTTTGAACAAAAGGGGTAATCGTCCGTCACTCCTGTGCATTCCACAGCTATTTACAGTCTGGGTTTAATAGCCGTTCAACTGTCAGGATGTCATTTCCTCGTTTGTTAGCTCCGGCTGTGTTGCATGCCATACCTACTGTAATCATAACACATAACATCATTGTGATGTGTACACCACCCAATATTATAAATGTGAAAATAAATAATAAGCACACAAAAATTCAAGGAGATAACGTTTACAAACAAGTTGAACAGTAAGTTACAGAACAAAATATCCATAGAGTTGGTTATTTTGACCTAAACCGTAGAATTAAGTGAGTTATCGTCATTGTACCAGCCCAGCAGTGGTAGTGGCAGTGGAATCACCAGACAGTGAGGTCACTGTGGGACCGGTTCGGTTACACGCGTTACGTTGTTGTTGAGAATACAAAAACTACTTTGTTGTTGCTTACTCCATAAATGGAGAGATTCAAGAACGCTCAGAGGGGTCACGTTAATAATATATTTGTACGCATACATATCATACATACTCGCATGGGGAACGAAGTATAATTTGTCGTTCACTAGAAGAAGTATTAAAGTTGACGACTTCTATGACTTCCATAATGCGGTCACATAATGCGTAAGCGCAAGTTTACGAGCAATAAATGGCAGCTCATAAGTCTACTTTTACGTTTAAATTCAGCTGAGGAGCGATAAAGACGACGGCGAAGGTAATGCCCCGAGCAACGGCCCAACGGCAACTAGAAACGGAACATTTACAACCGCAGCGCAGGTGTGACTAATCCTGGCGTATGATTTCTCAGATAGTAACCGCCTCCGTAGCTCAGAGGCAAAGTTCACTGGCTTTACACAGGAGGTCGCGGGTTCGATTCCCGGCGGGGTCAATTGTAAGACTCGGTTTGGTTGGTGGTTGGGCATTTTCTAAGACCACCATCTTAACTAAGTCTTACCGCCAAATATCAATGTTGATATCATTGGTGTGTTTCGGCATAAAGATAAGATAGCCAGTTCCCCATTGCGTTGGGGAATCTTGGTAAGCCCGCTTCCATCTTCGGCAACATCGTCACTTACCCCAGGTGAGATGTTGTCAAGGGTTTACCAATTGTTAATAAAAAAAATACTGCGGTGAAAAATAAAGATTTATTTTCAATACTATTACTGAACCCGTCGTTGCGCTCGTTTTTCTATGTTTTATGAAAAGGAATGCTATGAAATAATTTATCGTGAATTTGCCAGCTTGTGTTTGCGGCGGCGGCGTGTGCGCACGTACGTACTGCGGGCGATCAATCGTCTGCGTTTGTTTACGCCGGCCGCTTAGTGAGCCCTCGTTAAAGCCGAGTTTGCTCCACGTGGATGAATAATATTACACAATTTTTAAACGTGCGTTAGAAATTTATCGGATCGCGCTATATACACACCCTGCTACTCTCTAAGGCCGGACCAGGGTGTGACGTAGGCGAACAATAGTGATGAAGAAGATGAAGGCGTAGGAAGGCTGGACAGGAAAGGGCGGCTTTGCTAAGTGGCGCTCCAGCCCCTGGGGCCTAATAAACCGTAATCGGCGAGAGCAGGCGGAGAAAAAATTACACGGGCATCTGTTCAAAATAATATTTCGACACATCTCACACTCCAAAATCCATCAAGCGGTTTCATTAGTTTTATAATAATAAAAACCAGTTTACCGTAATATAATTACTATACCAAGTTATTTTGTATGTATAATGTCGATCGCTCAAAAATACACGAAGTGCGCGGTGTGTCTTCGTCTTGATCCCTGAGTGACATAGAATACATTTTCAAGAAATGAAATCAAAGAAAAGAATTCGGGTTTTTCATTTTTATTGATTGGTTGACCCGGCTGCCAAAAAGGAGGGTAAACTTTTTCGGGTGTACATATATACAGGTTGTAACAAAATTGGTGCAGATCCCGTTAACTGACTCCGTCTACTCATCATACTATTTTATTCTATGACTTTGCTAAAATCGCAAAAAAAATTAAAAATAACTTCATACAAATCGATCAGCTGATCGACCTTTTTTTTTCATTTTTGTATAAATAAATAGTCCGTTTTTTTTTGACAATGGGTTCCTTGGGGAAAGTTGTTCAGTATGATGAGTTAACGGTTAACGGGTCCTACACCAATTTTGTTACACTCTCTGTGTATGTATGTCTGTTTCTTTGGTGAGCAGTTTAGGCTTGATGCATTTTGGAGAGAGCGGGGTTTCGTTAGATTCGTGTTGATCCCGTACGTACCTACGTGACATTTAAACGCCACCGCCCAAAAAGTTTTTATGTAGTCGGGTTTATACAATTTAATTGATTGATTGTGCTTTTTACTATTTATTCAGTCACTGCACTGAGGCAAGCAACAGTCATAACTCGTCTGCGATGCAACTGTCTCAGATATTTCAGTGATTTCAATATAAGGTGTGTTGGACCATGCACAAAGAAGGGTTCCGTAGTCTTTAAAAAACAAAAAAATATATTTTGCATGGAAAATCGATGAAGTTTTTAGAAGTCCATTTGTACATTTTAATTTGGTTGACTATTCCTTCTAAACTAAGAAAGCCTACTTAGCCATGATAGTTTTCCATTTAAAATTAATGGTATGTAAGTAAAATAAAATACTAAAAAAATATTTCTTTTTTTTTTCAAATGTGCTGAAATAGGGGTTTAGCAGATGGGGGGAGGAGGGCACATAACTCTTAACAAAAATACGCACCTAAGCTTAATAATATTTCGCAACGGATTCCTAAATCTAAAAATGGTTTTTCAATACAGTTGCTCGGAAAGTGGTACTTTATATGCCAATCAAGTGTGCGCAAAATTGATTTTACCACACTGTGCGCAATGCTTTTACTTTACCACTTTTTTTTAATTTCTAGCTTGGAGGAACGAGACATTTCTCGCAAATAAAAAAAAAATAATAACCAAATATACAGAATCTTCTCTAAGTCTTAAAAGGAGAATTTTAAAAGAGATTGGTTGTAAATCCGTGAGGTTAGTACATAACGCTAGCTGATTAGAATCTCTTTGGGTTATATTATATCTTTGTGAAGAAAAAGAATAAATATGAATGAAGCGCATAGGTTACAGGAAGGAATAGGTCAACTTTTCCAAGGAGGTTTTAATGCTTACATTAATATTATTCCAAGGCATATTGTAATCTATTTATGGCAATACTACAAAAAAACTTACGCTTGCGTACGTGTGCCTAGCTAAATTAAATATGGCGTAATTTTTGTAAACTGAATTGTGTTGTTTTGAATACAAACAAAATTATGAATGTACGTGTAATAAAAAATATACTTATGTGTATGTATAAGAAAAAACAAAGTGAGATTACTCTCCGGACATTCAAAATGAGCCAAAAGTCGCGTAAAATTAACTTTGGTTGCCGAAACCTTGATAGGTATGTATCCATGTATTTTATTTTTCTGTCATGGTCGTTTTTTATTTTAGCAGTTTTCTCACAATTCTATTATTGAAAAATGTTGAACGATAAATGGGTGTAAAAGAAAATAATAAACTCGTGACGATGGTAAACCCTCGCCTGCGGCTCGGGCTCACAAATGTCACTCGTTTGTTATTGACCTTTTTACTACCCTTGTATCATAAATAACTATTCCCGCACCTCCTATATATATTTTTTAATTACTTATACAACGACACCTCACCATCATGGAATAGACGAGAAAAAAAATATCACCCCTACTTTTCAAGCGACTTCCAAAAAGGAGGAGGTTCTCAATTCGTCTGTATGTTTTTTTTTTTTTTTATGTTTGTTACCTCAGAACTTTTGACTGGGTGAACCGATTTTTATAATTCTTTTTTTATTTGAAAGCTAGTACTTCTCGTATGGTCCCATATAAATTTAATGAAAATCGGTGTTGTACTTTAGTAGAAAATTAACAAAAACCAAAAATAATAATGCAAATTTGTTGCGATGGAAGTCGGTTTTTTAACGTGTTTAACGTTTTACATGCAGGGGAGGTACTTACCCTAAAAAATTGGTCTTTTTTATTGTACCACTTTGTCGCCGTGATTAATATGTATACCCATGCCAAATTACAGCTTTCTAGTACCTATTATAAGAGTCTCTGAGTTAAACCGCGGACAGACGGACAGACAGACATAGCTCAATTATTCCAAGGATTCCTTGTTGACTACGCAACCCTAAAAAGGGCATGTGCCTGAGAATAAAGGCTTGGTTGGTACAGGGCAAAACAAGGAATATTTCCAATAATTGAATAACATGCGTCAATAGCTAGCGGTAATCGCGTGACCACAGCGAATGGAGCGCTCGCGCTCTGGCTGGCGTTGTTGCCAGATTAAAGTTAGCTCGAACTACAACGGCTATTTAATTTCATCAAACAACATTGAAAACGATGTCGACTATATATTTTTCAATACAGTTGCTCGAAAATTGGTCCTTTATATGCCAGTCAAGTGTGCGCATAATAATTGAAAACGCTAAACACGTTAAAAAACCGACTTCCATCGCAACAACTTCGAACAATATTGCATTGTTATTTTTGGTTTTTGTTAAATTTCTAATAAAGTACTACACCGATTTTGATAAAATTTATATGGGACCACACAGAAAGCACTAGCCTTCGAATAAAAAAAGAATCATAAAAATCGGTTCACCCAGTCAAAAGTTCTGAGGTAACATACATAAAAAAAACATACAGTCGAATAGAGAACCTTATATATATTCTTTATTGCACACAAATATTTACATGAAAAACACTTAGAAAGGACATATACAAAGGTGGAATTATCTTATCTGATCTTCTCCTTTTTGGAAGTAGCTTGAAAATAGATTTTACCGCACACGTGCTTTAATTTTTTTAAATGTATACCACTTTTTTTTAATTTCAAGCTCGGAGGAACAAGACATGTCCAGCAAATAAAAAATATAATTACCATAGATACAGAATCTTCTTTCAGATTTCTGATAGTGAATTTTAAAAGATAGCTTGTTCCTCCGTGAGGTTATACATAACGCTATAGCTGAATAGATTATCTTTGGGTTATATCTTTGTGAAGAGAAAAGAATAAATATGAATGAAGCGCATAGGTTATACCAAGGAATATGTCATCTTTTTCAAGGAGGTTTTAATGCTTATAATAATATTATCCCAAGCTTTATTATAGTCTATTTATGATAATATTTAAAAAAACTTATGCGTACGTGTGTTAGCTAAAATATGGCGCAATTTTCGTAAAACTGGATTGAGATGTTCCATTTGTAAAATCGAATATAATTTTGAATAGTTAACTTAAGTGTAATAAAAAAATACTTTGAGATTACTCCCCCGACATTTAAAATGAGCCACAAGTCGCGTAAACTGAACTTTGGTTGCCGAAACCTTGATAGGTATGTACCCATGTATTTTGTTTTGCTGTCACGGTCGTTGTTTATTTTACCTGTTTTCTCACAACTGTATTAAAAAACTTCGAATGATACATGGGTGTAAAAGAAAATTACACACTCGTGACGATGGTAAACCCTTGCCTGTAGCCCGGGCTCACAAATGTCACTCGTTTGTTATTGACCTTTTTACCACCCTTGTATCATAAATAACTATTTTTTTGAATAAAATCTAACAGTAGTGTATTATCTCTAGCGCGCTCCCTATGTACTCTAAATACTTTCTTATTAGAAATTATTCTTATCAATATTTTATGGACACATTCTTCGCTACCGTCACATAGGCGTAAGGTGAAAAAATTATTCGCTGTTTATTATTTTCTGCCATACAATAGTTCTTGTAGTAACGAATGAGCCAAGCCACATATATTTCCTAGGTGTAGAGTTTAGAATTAGGGCGTGTAGAGTTAGAAGCTTGGGTCTACATGAGATCTGATAACTTTTTGACAGTGCGAGCCATATGGTCTCGTGTTGGCAACATTTTACATAAATTTGTTTTTGGTGGGATCAGTAATATTTGGTAATAGTTTCCATAGCACAGCACACGTCAGCATATCAGGAAAAAGGCTAGTAGTTTGTTCCTGTTGAGGCTGAACTTGTGCAGGAGAATGGAAAGTCTTCAAACATGAAAGCCTTTATTTTGTTTGAGTAAGTCTAAAGCGGTGCTATTATATACGTTGCAAATGTTATTTTTTCCCCGGGGAGTCCATTATGCCATTTGTGCCCCGCTGGCTAGCTACTGGGCCATTTCTGTGGGCATCGGTACGGCACAGGCTGGCCGCTCTTCGTATTGGACTTTGATCCACTCAATAGCGTTCTAATGGGATTCCATACCGCCAGCGGTCAGCCACGCGAGACCGACCACTATGCAAACTGCAACATGTGCAGGGTGTAACATAAGCGTGTGCCAATATTTTACTATTCGTAAACTAATCAACTTTCCCCAACAATTTCATACTCAATTCGTAAAAAAAATGGTTCGTTCTTCCTTTGGGAAAGTTGTTCAGTTTTACAAGTAGAAACCTTCATGAAATATTGCAGCATCTATTTAGTTAAACCCTGTACATGACTATAGTAAAGTTATTTATCACCATACATTTGCACTAGCGGCCTGCGGCACCTAGCGGGCAGCGGCCCTTAGCGAATGGAACACACATTGTTTGAACACCTTGCGACCTACTAAATCTAGTTTACAGACGAACCACTTTCATTTCATTTCATTTATTCATTGCAGTGTCACAACTAATGATGTACAAACATAATAATATGTGTAATAGTAGGTAGGTGTTTTTTAATTAATTATGACGCCCCGTGAGGGCATAGCAATTTGTGAGGGCTTCAATTATAAGACCTAAGTAACTGTAAATTAATAGAATACATTATCTATTACATGCTATTACATATTCTAAAAAGCAAAATTTGGACATTTTATAAAACAATTTTTATAAGAAGAATATTTAAACTGTTTTTATAAAAACATTAATTATTCACAGTTTTGTGTATACTCTAAATACCATATATACCTAATTTATTTATAATGCAACAGATGATTTATACCCAAGGAAAGTAATTTTATTGTAAAGATGTCGAAGTTGAGGAGTTAAGCTAGTGCGAAAAGCGGATCTTTTATTCGCTCCCGTAATTGATTTGATTTCTATCGCCGAAAAAATCTTTAAGATTATAATAACAGTTTTAGATGAGGAAGTTTTTTAGTTTTTTAATAAATAAATTATTTGATTCTATGCTTTTTATGTCATTTGGAATATTATTATATATTTTAATAACCATCGGATGGGGACTTGATGCGAATATGAAATTCTTCAAAAGAATTCTGAATGTCTTCAAAAGAAGAGTAAAAGAACATTACCTTTCTGTTTAGTTATATTATATTTATTTGTGTAACATAAAAGTACTAATAATCTTTCCTAATTACGTAGGTTTATGTATTATTTATAAGTATAAAGGTATATATTATGTATTCCATATTATATTTATATTAGGTATATATTAGGTATACATTATCTCTGTTATATATTGTGTAATTATCTGTGTACACGCCATTCAACCCTCACATCTCATTTCTCATCGCCTATGGTATGTAGAAAGAAAACTCTTACAGAGTTATTCATGCCATTTGTACATTTAGTTTGTAAGCAACTGTTTAACTCAACTGTGTGTGTACAATAAATATATAAATAAAATAAATAAAAATAAATAGAATATGCTTAGTTTTGAGAAAGGTATTTTTAGTTTGTAGAGATTGCGATTGTTTCGTTTAGCGTTTTCTAATGGGCTATACAAAGTTTTATGTGATCTAACAAATTTGTATGATTCTAAAATATAAATAGACGTTAACGTAAGAATGTCGTGCTTTATAAAATGGGATCTACAAGACTCCATTTGGTCTATATTTGTTAAGATTCTTATACATTTTTTTTGTAAAATAAAAATGTCCTCTACATCTGTGGAATTTCCCCATAAGATTATGCCGTAGGTTAATCTAGAGTGCGCGTACGCGTAGTATGCTGCGAGAGCTGTTTTAAAGTTTGTAACTTTTTTTAGGTTATACAGTGCGTAGGTGAAAGAGGATAATTTGCTCGACAATTTTTGAATGTGTATTTTCCAATTTAGGTGTGTATCTAGATCTATACCCAGTAGAGAAGCCGAATTTACAGTCGCTATTTTCATATTGTTATAAGAATAGTTTATTTGTAGTGGGGTTCTTTGGTGTGGTCTAAATTGAATTAGGTTAGTTTTATTGAAATTTAACTTTAGATTATGACAGTCTAGCCAATTCATGATTTTATTAAAAGTTAAGTTTAAGTGTGTCTTTAATTCAGTTTCGTTAGCACAAGACAATAATATCGAGATGTCATCTGCGAAAAGTATGCAATTGTCGCCGATCACACTTGGGAGGTCATTGACGTATATAAGAAATAGAAGACAGCCCAATACGCTACCTTGGGGAATCGAACCCGTAACCTCGATCAAGTCTGATCTCACATTTTGGATATTCCCCGTCTTAAGGTCAATATGCTCTACTTCCACACACTGTAATCGATGGTCGAGGTAAGATTTCATCCAGTCATATGCTACTCCTCTCATTCCGGTCCTATAGAGTTTATTTAAAAGGATTTCATGGTTCACTCTATCGTATGCCTTGCTCATATCGAGTAGTAACCCAACCGCGTATTTCTTGTCGTTTAGCACGTCTAGAATTTTTTGTAGATATTTGTATACAGCAAATGCAGTAGAGCGTCCTTTCCGAAATCCGTTTTGGCTATCATGTAGAATACCGAACTTTTCATAGAAAGAGTATAGTCTTTTTACCATTGCGGTTTCTAAAATTTTGGATGAAGTGTTCAGTAGTGATATGGGACGGTAATTGTTGTTACACATACCTTCCAGCTTTATTTATTTATTGACACTATTACTCGCGTTTTGTTCAAGTTTAATAATTAGTTAGTTGCTTTATTTAACTGTGGCATTATGCTTATGTGGCATTATGCTTATGTGGCATTATGCTTAGTCATCCTTAGTAACCTCCTCCTGGTCTTTCGACGTAATTTTGATAAAGTATAGTTTTTTTAATTTATTTATTTATCCACATTTAATAAGCACTTGGCATCATCTAATCTGATGGTAAGTGACGATATGTAGGTGGTAGGGAATTTTTCAAGTCCAATTCTAGCGACCACCATCTTATCTAAATCTAGCCGCCCAACAACAGTGTTAACAGCATTGAAGTGTTCCAGCTTGTAGATAAGATAGCCAGTTCCCCGTTGCGTCGGGGAATCCTGGTAAGGCCGCTTTCATCTTACAAAGTTAAATTCCGCCGAGAATCGAACTCGCATGCTCCTGATGTGAAACTAATGGACTAACCATTACGCCAAGGAGGTGGTTACTGGTTACTCTTCATCGCTGTGTTATGCTGTTTTTTCTGTTTTAAAGTTTTTCCGCTCTTATATTCCACATGTAAATCAGTTCGATAGCGGCACGGCGGCACTTTGCATCGCTTGAGAAGCAATTGAGAACACACATGATTGTCCACAAAGGCTATTTACAATGTAAATAGTTTTCGAAAAACTTTACAAATTTTAGTTATGTTTTTATGTGATATAAATTTTTATTATTTCGTATTCGTCTCAGCAAACCTTTTTATTTGATACCCATATCATGGGGTGAATAAAAAATTACTGGTCCGCCATCTTTAGGAAATGACGACACTTAGCTGCTATGCAGAATTTCAGCTCAATCGGAGTGAGTCAAATTCAGCTTGCAAGATTTGACCTTAACAAACATAGCTGTACAATATACATACAAACATTGCAAGTTAAATAAAAGCTTTTAAAATAAACAACCAAAGGTGTGTTAGTAGGGTAACGCGTTCGTCATTCATTTCATTACGCCATCGCCATGACGTTGTTGTTGATACTTCTTTTTAGGGTTCCGTACACCCAACTAGTGATCAACGGGACCGTTTAGGGTTGCCACATTTTTTTGGAGGTAAAATTGTATTTTTTTCAAAATATTACAAAAAATATAGAACTTTTGGGAAGATCATGACAAAAATAGAACACATTTATTTTTATTCATTATTTATTTTTCAATGTGTATTTATTATTACTATAAAAGTTAACATAGTTTTATTATTTTTAAAATAATTATAGGAATCGGAGCAATTTAGATCTATATTAAAGTAAATTAACAATTTATTTTTAATTAAATCAATCGAGGCTCTATTCCCTTCTTCTCGCCATTTTATATTCATGACGGAAAAAAATCTTTCCGTAAAAGCAGAAGTTGCAGGTATGGAAAGTAGAAAGCAAATAATTTTAAATATATTTGTTAAATTTGTATATGTTTTTTTGAAAAGCATTTGCCATTTTTCAGCAGTATTGTTAGATTCAAATACTTGTTTTTTGCTTATTTTTTAAATAATTTCATTCACCATAGTTATTTCTGAATACAAATTGTTGACATTAATATTTAATTTTTTAACTAAATTTAAAGAATCCAATATGCTCTCGAGTTGCTTAAAGTCAATTTTCATGTTTAAATTCGGAAATTGGCATTGGTTAAGCCAATTAGTTGGGTTTAAACCAAACCATTTATTTAAATATATTGAACTTTTCTCAATGAATAACGACAGGTTCCTATTAATTCTACTTGAAAGTTTGGGTGATTTTTCTTTTATTATTTTTTCTGTTCTAGTCTTAACCAAAGAAATGATCTATTTTGCGCTGCTCTAATTCGTTATTTAAATTTTTCATAATACTGTATACATCTAAAATGGTGATTTTATTTCCTTCTAGCAACTTCAAAGTTACACACAAAATACGACTGGCAAAATGAAAATAAATTTCAATGATAATTTGCCCTTCTGTTTCATTTAACAATAGAATATTTTGCAAGACTGGAGGACAATCATCCTGTAGACTATCAAAATAGTTTCTTATTCTCCTTCTTTCATCCAACTTCCAGTTACAGTAAAGTTAATATATAAATAGTCCGACTGTAAAATTACCAACGAAAATATAGTATTTTTCGTACTATACATTTTTTCTATAACACATAGTACAATTGACTAAAACATAGCACGATACTATATTATATAGTACGGGTGGCAAGCCTACCTCCGCTGTCTGTCCGTCTGTAAGCGGACTGTATTTCATGAACCGTAATAGTTTAACAGTTGAACTTTTCACAGAATGTGTATTTCTGTTGCCGCTATAACAAATACTAAAAACTGGAAAAAGTAAAAAATAAGGAGGGTATACATACGTACAAAAAACTTGTTTTTATAGGTCTTTAGAAATATTTGTGATTTAGCTCTATCGTATAAACGGTAACGCATACAAGCGTGAAACTTCGAGTGAGTATACTCGTAGTACTAATACTGAAGTAACACAACAAATTATAAAAATCGGCCAAGTGTAAGTCGTACTCGCGCTAAGAAGTTCGAACTGAATGACAAAAAAAAGCAAATTTCTGTCGCTTGCGTTGCTGTCTTTTGTTTGTAAGGTAGGTATCATTATCATTATACTATGTAGTTGTGTGGAGAGGTTGGTGGTACGGAAAGCTCGGAGTGCTAGTCCGACTCGCACTTGGCCGGTTTTTTAACATCTTTATATTATTACTAGCTGTAAATTCTAGTTTCATTCGAATATCAAATAAAATTTGTCACGTGATATTCTAGTGGAAATTGGAGCTCAAACAAAATCGGTGACCTCATGGGGCCGCCCGGCCGGCCGCCACTTGTTGATTGTTGATATTGATTACTCCACTACTCGACCCCCTTGCTCACATCATATCTGACATTCCGAATATCTAGACATCGACGCCCGCGTGGACATACTTAGCGACTCGCGACTTTTATCAAGTCTTCTTAAAGGTCCGTTCTAAAATTGGTGAAAGAAAGTTTTAACGATTACCTAATACTTACAAACTTACAATAAAACAAACTACGAGCTATACCTATTTATAATTGACCAAGCGAGCGCGAAGCGTCCTCGTTTCAGCTTGGGCGAAATGCTTAAGTATTGTTATGTCTGTCCGGATTATTTATTATTATTATTTATTTATTAATCGAAAAAATGAGTACATAGGTAAACATTAGACCCACAAAACTGAATGATCAGTTTGTCTGTGGGATTGTGTGTGTTTGTCCGGCTGTTCTCCTCTACAGTTCGCATTTCTCAACCGATTCTCGTGAAATTTTGTGAGAGGGTTCATGGGGTTTTTTTCGTTGATTCAATTTTTGGAAAAATTGAAATTGCCATAGGGGTTGAAAACATAAAAAATAACATATTTCAGCCATTTTGAAAAACCTGCGAGGTCGACAGCTCACAGAGCCCCTAGTATTAGCGTAGATTAAAATTCCTGTTCGTTCGTTCGTCTTCTATGCCTGTCTATAGGGTAAAACCAGGATAGTTGCGCCAGGGGTATAGTTGCCCCGATTGTAATTAATCTAGTTCATGCCTCATGTCTATGCAATTGCATGGACAGGCACAATGCGATCAAAGTTTTTGCGGGATACATTTCCGTTTCTCGGCGATACATCTATCCTAAACGTAATTTACATGGATTAGGCAACTATTCCATGTGTGGGATAGATGTCCCAAAATATAGAGGTTCGAAAAAATCGCTAATACTCTGGAAATATTATAGATAATGTTTTTGGTAAATTTGTAGGTAAAAATTAAAATACCGGCCCGTTTTACTAATAAAGTATTGTGCTTTTTGTACTGAGAGATGTAGAGTAATTTCAAAAACCGGCCAAGTGCGAGTTGAACTCGCGTGGAGAGGTTCCGTACAATGCCAAAGTCAAATACAAAATATCACATTTGAAATCCTCACAGTAAGACGCGAGTTAACTTGTAGATACTAGCGCTATCCAGTGGTGTTTAGTGAACTATTTTTCGTGAGTGAACATTTTATATTGAGTTTACCACTTTATTTTCTATTGATAGAATTCTTATAGGTTTTACTGTAATCTACGAGCAATGAAATATATTTTGTATTTTTTTTAAAATTTTAAGCTTGGTAGTTTAAAAAGATCAGGGGGAGGGGAAATGATCAATTTTCGTTTTCTTTTATGAATATAATCAAAACTTTTTATTTAACAATAATAACAAAAATATATTTGAGATCCTCATAACGAGCCCTTTCATTTGATAATACATATATGACACATTAAGGTTTGCAAAACTTTTTTTTAATTTCCTAATTTGTCTCCCGAAAATAAAAATATTATATTTGCACATCTGAGTTTGTGTCATAGGATTACACCATCCTACCAAATTTCACCTGATTTGGTCCTGTAGATTCGGAGCAAATTGACTGTGACAGAAGGACGGACAGACAGACAGACAGACAGACGCACGAGTGATCCTATAAGGGTTCCGTTTTTTTTGTACGGAACCCTAAGAAGTGTGGCAACTATCCGGCTTTTACTCTACCGTTCATCCGATTACGTTGAGAGGCACGCAAGGGAAGGTTTCTGGCCAATAATGAAACATGGGCGGAGCCGCGTACGGAGAGCTGGGACGAAATCATATCAGCCGAAAGACGTCTACGTTTCGCTGGTATGCAATAAATAAATCTAATCGAATCTTCGATTGAGCGTGTTTCAATTCTAAATGGGATGAATGAAGGGTTTGATTAAAAAAAAAAAGATTTAATTTAATTTATGTGTGATCTGATCACAAATAAATTAATTTGAATATTGAATTTTTGAATATAAGTGCAGTAATACCTCGGTTTACGCGAAGGATGCGTTCCGATCAATTTTGCGCTAAGCAAAATACGTGTACAACGAGGTCAATTAAATAACAAGCAAAATAAATTACAAATTTACTTTTATTGGCTATAAGCTTACAAAAAAAAACGAAATATCTATATATTTTAATTTTTAAAGAAATTAATCACGTTTTTTGAGTAGAATTTTTCTTGCGCTCAAATAAATTTTTTCGTAGCAAATAACACCGTTTTCTATGGATTGCCGCAGATATAAAACACGGTTGACATCACTGTCCGAACTTTCCAACATCTCTAGACCAGAATATATTTTAGAATTTTTTTATAGCGCGAATTTCAAAAACCGCGTTATAACGCAATCGCGCAAAGTGAGGTCGCGTAAATCGAGGTATTACTGTAACTATACAGGTGTTAAACAGAATTAGTGTGCTTATGACCTGTCCTTTATTTATGACGTACAAAATTAGAATGAAAAAACTGAGTAAATCATGAAAAGGCACACAATCTGGTTTAATAAAAATAAAGTTAAAGTAAAATTTCAGAAAATAGTATAAAGTAATGTCAAAATAAATTCTTATATCATAGTAACCTAAAATTCAAAATAGTATATCAATGGATTTGTCAAAGTAATATGGTAAAACAATATGTCAATGTATGGAACAAAACATGTCAAATAGATTTATCATTTAAAAATTCATTTATTGTGTATTACGCTTTTTCTGTCAAAAAAGTCCTCAGTTGTCGTTTAAAACTATTCATGTTATTTGAGTTACGCATTACATGCAGTGCACTTTTTGTACGGGTATATGAAATTATTTTATGTAATTTAATGCAATATTTTTTTATTTTATATTATTTCTTTAATTTCTTGACGTGTAATGTATATTATTAATACATAAATGATGTCTACAATTTCAACGTAATTCACTATTAATTTATTATCATTCTGTAGTGTCTTAAAGTTACATATAGCTCGGAAAAATCCCTTTGGAATCTTGCTGCCATATGCCATATCTGGGAAAACCCTTAAATAGTACCTTTCATACAAAAAAGTTTTAAAATATTATACAAATACAAAATACATTTATTGCGTAACCAAAGGTAAAACATAAAATGGTCTTAAAGATAATAAAGAAGTCCTCTATGGCCTACCTTAAAAAGGTGTGCAATGTCATTCTTTAATCTAACACATTTAATTACTTAGTCTATTTTTATATCATTTAGTATTAGTAGCGCTATGTTTTTGAATCAAATCGAAGCAATTTAGAAATATTACTATTGTCTATAATATGCTATCAGTGGTATGTGTAGAAAACCCCCAGAACCTTACATCCATACAAATTGAATAATGTTCGATTCTTCTGCCAAAAAGTTTACTCTCCGTGGGGGAGTTCCGTTAATTTTAATGATTTTTAAACAAAATGCATTACCGATTATTTTTATCGCATTCTACTCTCATGTAATTTAACTGTATAATCACTAGAGACAAGAAGTGTTTAAAACTAACTAACGGCACTAAGCCTTGCGCAGTGTACATTGATATTAAGTAATTTCCCTTAGGAAACAGCTTCGTATGCCGGTTGTCTATAAATACTATCCTTATCAGTATCATAAAGAGGTAAGTAAGTTTGTAAGTATGGACGTAAACGGTAATCTCCTAAACTACCCATCCTACTTAATAACTTTGGGAATTCATTGAATATTAAAAATCCGACTGAGTAAAAAGTTAACCCCTCTTTTTGGTCAGTGGGGTAAAAATGTATCCTATGTTACGGGATCAAGACGAGTCTGACGATATCTGATAGGAAATCTATCATACAAACATACACTCGAAAAACATAACCCTCCTTCTGAGGCATTCGGGTAATAAAAAATGCTGTCACTGATATTTAGAATGGACCTTCAGGATGGACTAGTGACTAGACTAAAAAACGCTAAGCCGCTCACCGTCGATATCCACGCGGCACCAGCTCGTGCTAGATGTTGCAAATCTCCATGTTTCGTACCGAAGTAGAAGAGTTGTAATAATCATAGCATAAGAAAAGTATTTGCGAAGGTACGAGTTGATAGTTCTTATCTTATCTTTTCTTATCTTTGTAAGTAGGGGCTGCAGTTACAGGGACACTTCGACCCAGTGGGATCTTTTGTGTCAACCCCTATAGCTTTTGCACCCCAAACCTACTCGAAGATGTGCTGCATCAATGCAGCAATTCCGCTGATTGGAAAGTGCTTGTAGTCCTTCGGTTTTGGGTAGCCATCACCTAGGAGGTACATACGCTTGCTAGCCAGGACATCGCAGTGACACAGAAAGTGTTCCAATGATTCTATATCTTCACCACAGGCCCCGCAGGTCGGGTCATTCGTCAGGCCGTTTTTTTGCAGGTGTGCGTTTGTGGCAAAGTGGCCCGTCAACGCTCCTGTAACCGCTGTGACTCGCATCCTGAGTAGATAGGTACACTTTAGAATTTAATGTTTTTGATGTCCTATCTGAAATAACATTTATACGAGAAGATGCACGAAAGTTCGTTTTGCTGACGAGTAATTTTTTTATCGTGTTTATCGTTTATTAGCTTTTTCCCGCGGCTCCGCCCGCGTGGACATCGTTTTTATGACTGTCTTTAAGGGTGATTACTAATTAGTAAATTATGTCGTTTCCTACCTACTCAACCATCTCTGTGCAAAAAATCACAACAATCGAGTATTTTTTTAGTTCCCTCAGGAACTGCATCAGATTATGTTAATTTCCCAAGATAAAAAGTAGCCTATGTCCTTCCCCGTGACACAGGCTACCTGCATGCCAAATTTCATAACAATTTGTCAAGGCGTTGAAGCGTGAAAAGGTAACAAACAAACACATTTTCACATTTATAATATTAGTAAGGATTACAGTAGGTATCGTGTAATGGTCAAAATGAAAAACGCGAAATTTCCGAATTATTTTTTTAAGGACTTCAGGGATAAGTTATCCCACAAGGCAAACTGAACTCACCCAACCCAACTACAAAATTAAGTAACTGACCAAATTTTTTTTATCGATTTTTAAAATAATTTGCGAAACAGTTAATTACATCAGATAATGGGTTAAAGTAGTAGTTTGCCTTGCCTTGTGTAACAACATAACTAACAAGCAGCGGGGCTCCGTTAAAAAAATGTTTCGGCAATTACGCATCTTCATTTTACTCACTAAGCGAATTCGGTGTTTGAGTCTGACATTTGAATAATTAATGGCCAGTAAAAGCTTATTTTATTCGTTTGCCCTGCGTACTTTAAGATTGTTCAATTTGTTTACGTCGATATTTTTGTTTTCCCAAGTGTCTCGTAGAATCTCATGTAAAATTTTCTCATGCCCAGAGAAAAACTTTCAAGGTGATATAAAATTTTTTGGATGTGTCGAAACCATATCAACACTAATATTATAAAGAGCTAAAGTTTGTAAATCTGTGGGTTTGTTTGTAGGAAGTTACATATATCTAAAACTACTGAACTGATTTTCAAAAATTCTTTCACCAGTAGAAATCATTATTCTTGAGTAACATAAGCTACATCTACTACACTCGCGAGCCGCAGCGGCTCGCGCACCACTCACCTTTAAAGACAGTCATAAAAACTATGCCCACGCGAGCGAAGCCGCGTACAAAAACTAGTATCTTATAATAATCTACTAGCGTAATGCCTCGATTTTCAGATATATATGTTTACTAGCTTTTTCCCGCGGCTCCGCCCGCGTGGTCATCGTTATTATGACTGTCTATAAGGGGGTGATTAGTAAATTATGTCGTTTCCCACCTACTCAACCATCTCTGTGCAAAAAATCACAACAATCGAGTATTTTTTTAGTTCCCTCAGGAACTGCATCAGATTATGCTATTTTCCCGGGATAAAAAGTAGCCTATGTCCTTCCCCGTGACACAGGCTACCTGCATGCCAAATTTCATAAAGATTGGTCAAGGCGTTGAAGCGTGAAAAGGTAACAAACAAACAAACACATTTTCACATTTATAATATTAGTAAGGATTGACTATTATGTCATACTATATTGAATATTTTTTCGCATATT
Organism: Coleophora flavipennella; assembly: GCA_947284805.1. Taxonomy (NCBI): domain Eukaryota; kingdom Metazoa; phylum Arthropoda; class Insecta; order Lepidoptera; family Coleophoridae; genus Coleophora; species Coleophora flavipennella. The sequence goes on from OX369257.1 coordinate 19,460,543, forward strand.
GTCTAAATTGGGCTGACTTGAATCGTTGGCTCGTCGCAAGTTTGTCTTGGTCATGGCTGACAGGTTTAGAGTCGATCAGGCGCAGGCGGCGGCGGCGGCGGCGGTGACGAGCCACTATTAGGTAAAGTAACATTGCTCTTCCGATTGACCTAGTTTGTTGCAATTGATTGCCTCTACTCGTAGTATTCTACGTAGTATTATACCGTTTCCGCTTGAGGAGGCTCCCATTTGTCGTCGCGTTCATTCAAATCAAACGTGTTGCATACAATCGTCACTCACTTAAGAAAAGACAATTTGTTCGTTAGTTTGGACCTTAGATAAACTGCAGGTGTATATCAAATTGGTCATGTTATAGACATGCCTTAAGGTACGTTCTATAAATAGTAAACTAAAACATTACTTCGACAGAACAGAGGAAATGCACTGCCGCAGGCTTAATAGGTCCTTTGAACGCACAAGCCAGATAAACAAAGCTATGCACTTAGAGTAGAGACGGTCCCCCCCCACCCCCACCACCCATAGCCGCATACCTTTCCTAAAATAGACACTATAAACAAGCAACATTTCTCCGGCTTCACTCTCGAAATCTTTTTATAAAACCGACACAAACGTCGTCGGAGACTCTTTTCCTTAAACGTTCACTTGTTACATGAAATCGTCGTAATAGCTAGCCAAGAGCCAAGACGAGCTCAACAGTTGTTTGGTCAGCGAAAATGTCGATAAATGTTGAAAGGTTTATTTCCACGATTCGGGAAACGTCAATCGGCCGCTCTCGAACTAGTGTTTGACCTATTTAGTTTAAACAAGTCGGTCGACGGTTCAATTTAACCTATTTTCGTCGCTAAACCACCCAGTCCCATAGTGCACGCCGCCGCGTACCCTCCGCTCCGGTAAAGCCGCGGCTTGACAAATAATGGACGATGACGTCACGCCCGCTGGAATGCCGCCGCTTTTGCCGGAAACCGGAGCGCACTACCGTTAACATTGTCAATTTAGAAAACTAGTTTGGTAATGCCTTTATGATTGTCTGACTTTTAGCTATTAATCGTCTTTAGCATCAAAAGGTGCTATAATATTAGATAATTATATTTTTATCTGATTTCTGAGGCACACATCGTGGGTGTTTAATAGTCTGTTAGACATAACTTACATCTTTTCTTCTTTATATTGCACTAGCTTTTGCCCGCGGCTTCGTCCGCGTGGACATCGTTGTAATGACTGTTGTAGAAGGTGCACGGTGCGCGAGCCGCAAGCGGCTCGCGAGCGTGGACATAATTTTTGTCCAGATCTCTCGGGAACTATGTCAGGATATGCTTATTAGTAAATCATGTCATTTTCCACCCCCTGAACCATCTCGGTGCAAAAAATCACAACAATCCATTGTTCCGTTGCGTCTTGGCGGCAAGACCTACCGTAACTGGTCCTTGTCTTCACCTTATGGTGTTGGCAGGAATAGCGGCCCTCACTATATGACCTAGCTGTCGGTGAGTGTGGACGCTAGATCATAAACCTGGCAGTTTAGCGTGTCTGGCAGATTTACGAGAGGGAATGTTCCGTTGCGATGTTAAGGAAATTAACCAAAAAATGAGTATTTTTTCAGTTCCCCATTTTCACGGGATAAAACAGTGACACAGGCTACCTGCATGCCAAATTTCATTAGGATTGGTCAAGGCGTTGAAGCGTGAAAAGGTAACAAACGAACAAACAAAGACATTTTCACAATTATAATAGTAGTAAGGATTGTATTAGTTAGGAAAACCGGCAATACCGGATTGCGGCGGCGGCGGGGTGGGCTTCACGTTTGCTCGTGTCGGCGTCGGCGTACGTCACAGCACTTTAATACCCTAGTTTAACTCACTATGCAAATGTACGGCCGTCGTCGGCGGAGGCGGAGTTGGCGGAGTTGGCGGACGCTAGGGCTTCGACCCGTTCCTCGCATTCAATTATATTTCTGCCGTACGGTGTACGGTTCACGGCATTTGCAGAGCGCATCGAGCTTATCTGGCCCAGATTTTCTTTCAAGCAAAACTTGCCCCGTTCGTTCGTCAGATCGAGATAAACCATGACTGTAGAGCTTGCTTGCCGTGCCAGAGCCGGGCATATAGCCTTTTATGCTTGTGTTTTATTTTAAACGAAATGTATTTCTTTTTACCCGACTGCCCAAAAAGTAGGGAAATGTTTTTCTAGTGTATGTATGTGTGTATGTATGTATTGTAATCGGGCGACCGAGCGATGTTCGTGGTCTCCTATGCATGTGAACTTACAATATTATACATCTAAAACGCATTTTCTGAAGTCATATTAGTCGAGAGCACTGCTAAACAAATACCTCTCCCAAGAATTTCCACGTCGACCCGTCCTGCGCTGCCCGCATCCAGCGACTTCACCAAGTCGTCGGTCCACCAAGTGGCAGGCCTGCCTACGTTACGTTTCCCTGTGCGCAGTCGCCACTCAAGAACTTTATTACCCCAACGGCCATCCGTTCTAAGAGCTCTGTGCCCCGCCCACTACCATTTGAGTTTTAGCGATTTTGAGGGCCACTGCAGACCCATCGTCCGTCCGTACCCCTAGTGGTACGGTGTACTTTTCGGTTACTTTGGTTCTCTCGTTTCTGATCTCTTCGTTTCTGATTCGATAACGCACGGAAACTCAGAGCATAGCACGCTCCATTGCCCTTTGGGTGACCTTGAGCCCCCTTATGAGGCTTATAATAAGCAACAATGTCTCAGTACCGTATGTCATCACTGGCAACACACACGGGTCAAAGACCTTAGTCTTAAGACACTGCGGCATATGGGACGTGAAAATATTGCGAAGCTTCCCGAACGCTGCCCAGCCGAGTTGGATTGACGATTGATATAAATATTACTAACTGGAGTAAAATTAAGTTGTCATTACGTTTTTTTTTGTTAAAATGACTTGAGGCTCAATGGCCTTACCACCTAATGGAGGCCATAAGACGAGCCCGTAGGCGAACTCGTAGCACGCCCTGCGAGGCCGGAGGCCGAGCACCCCGTAGGATGAAGTCCGGACCGCTCCCTGCGGCAGGCCAGAGGGCAAAAACAAATGGTTTCATGACTAAACTCCAGAAAATGCGTTGGAGTTGATAGGCACACTTTTTACCCGACTACGAAAAAAGGAGGGTTCTTTTTAACAGTCTATGTATGTATGGATGAATGTTCATCTGTTCCCTCATTTTTGACAAATGTGGTGTCTTTGGAATCATGCCGTCACTCCGCGTGTCATAGGATAAAAAATCAACATGGCTGATTTTATAAGTGATCGTTGAAAGCTTCCGTTACATAGACACAATCTCGTGTCTCGTACGTAGATACAGTACAGGTGAAGCTAATAGAAGGTTTAATTTTCCTTTCGTGGCCGAAGATCTTTACAGGTGCACTTGTAGACAAAACCTATGGACAAAACCAAACAATTAATTTCGTAAATTCATTTTCTCAGCATTTACTTTCTACGCATTCTAATAACAAATATTTACGCAGTAAAAATATTTGCCTTATTATAATGGTTTCGTTTTAGGGGCTGCGTACCACGTAACGGGACCCTTTTGTTAAGCCTACGTCGTCTGTCTGTCCGTCCCTCCGTCTGTCTGTCTGACTTTTAAGAGGCTGTATCCTTTGAACCGTTATAAGTAGTAATATAACCGGCTAAGACCACCACACCTCTCCACAAAACTATTACGACGATACATATTCACATTGCAAACAAAAGACATCAGCGCGAGCGACAGAAAATACTTTTTTATTCATTCAGTTCGGATTCCTTAGCGCGAGTACGACTCACACTTAGTCAGTTTTTTTCAGGATTTATTTACTTCAGGATTATACTATTATCGCACCAAGTTTCACGCTTATGTATGTATTACTGTTTTTATGATAGAGCTAAATATTATACCTCTAAAATACCTATAAAAGACACTTTTTAATACCCTTAATTTTTCACTTTTTCTAATTTTTATTATTTGTTTTTATAGCGGTAATATAAGTAGACTCTGTGAAAATTTTAACTGTCTACCCATTACCGTTCATGAAATATAGCCCGCTTACAGACGGACGGACGGACGGACAGACTGATGGACAGTGGAGGCTAGGTAATGTTGGTCACTCTTTGGGTGTACGGAATCTTAAAAAATAATAAACAAATAACGTGTTTTTTAAGGTTCTATGTAAAAAACGATAATACATACAAGTGTGAAACTTTGTGTGATTGGAGTACTAATCCTAAAATATTTTATTTAATAAAAAATTGTCAATAAATAGTTAAATGTCAAAATACAAAATGTCAAAAATTATATATAAATATATAATAAAATTAAAAGGCTTAAGCCTTAGTCAAAAAGCCCGCCCCGAGTCGTACCTGATGCAAATGTGCCCATTACGCTGGCTGCGTTACCCCGCTGTATGGCTAATGATATGCGTTGCACCAGATATCCTTGCACCTAAAGTAAAACAACAAATAATAATATCCGGCCAAGTGTGATTCGTACTCGCGCTAAGGAGTCAAACTGAACGCACATGCCTGCCTCGTTTGGTCCGATTTAGGAGTGCCTCCCCCCGGGGCCGGGAGCCTGGACACGAATTAGCGGGCTGTTCTGAACGTCCACAGAATGCACACTCAAGTCGGCCGGACGGAGCAAAGACAATCGGTTCAGGTGGGGGTTGCCCGGCATGGCTACAAACAATGGCCCTTTCGATTGCTTGTCCAGTGTGCCCTAACACCTGCAATCGCGAGGAGCTAATTAATGCCGCCGATAGCGCTGTTGAGGTGGCCACACACTGGGCCGGAAACATATGACTTGTCGTCGAAACGATAGAAGTAGAATGAATACTTAATCATTGTTGTACTTGGGTGGAAAGGTGTGGTGGTACGGAGCCCTCGACGCGCGACTTCGATTCGCACTTGGCTAGGTGTTGAGAGTTCTCTCCGGCGGCCGGCCGACCTTTAAAGTCCTTATAGGCGGGAGGTCGTTCGTTCAGTACTTACGCAAGAAGGTCTGTCTGGCTGGTTCTTGCCAAAATTTCAGCCATTCCTCGCCTTATATGGCTTGAACCTTTAACTTTTTCCTTCACTTTAATCAGTGCGACCTGGATTGTCAAGTAGATCCAGGTCCAGGACTAGTTTAATTCATTGTGACTCAGCAACAGTTTCCTTATTGAACTACCCATGTTTATGTTATGAAATTGTGTCATACAAATGTTATACTGTAGAGGTACTAACGCCGTTTTCCTCAATGTTAAACTGACTATATCGGACAGCTAAATTTACCCATACGTGTCATTGTTTGCAACAAACATTTAAATATTTCCGTGGTGTTTTTACGTGTTGCCGTGTATTCTGTTTTCTCATTTTTATGTCGAGCCACCCCACTCGAGTTTCATTGATATTGCCATCAAACTGTATTTTAACGACTTTCAAAATGATAATGTTTACTTCGTCGCGCGTCGTGTAGAATGCTTCAATTGTAAATCTGTAAGTATAGGTTCTTTACACACTTTTTCGTGCCAGTTAAATAGTCTTTAACGATTTTTTTCTTTAAAGTTTTTTGTCTCTCTCTCTCTCTCTCTCTATCTTGTCGTGTAAAGCGATGGTTCATGATCTGAAGTTAACTTAACGCTTTTTGAAATTTAGTTTTTCGCAGTTTAGCGAAGGCAATAAAAATTTATCAATCTAGGCCAGCAAGCAAGACTATGAGTATTATAGCAGAACATAAAAGTGAGAACTTGACGATGTAAATAAATACGAGTATCGAGGGTTTATGAAGTTTTATATTTGTTCCGCTCCAGTAGGCTTTATAACAATACTAAAGTCTATCACAATTCTACAGAATATCTTTATGTATGACCCAAGAACTTTACAAGATCACTTGCGAATAAAACTGTATTTTAACCCCACAGAGGGGTGTTAATATAAGTTTAACGTGTGTAACTTATTTTTCTGTCTGTGGCATTGTAGCTCCCAAACGGATGAACCGATTTTGATTTTTTTGTTTAAAAGGAGACTTTTTCGAATGTGTTTATGTGTTTAGCTATACTCATAAAAAATTGTTCAGCCGTTTGAAAGTCATAAGCTCTTTTCTAGTTAATGAAGAGATGTGAGCAACTTCCACAGGTCTGGTCGATTCGATAATTAGTAACCTGGCAAGAATATGATAACCTTGACGTAATGCTGCAGCATCATCTGGAATCTGGAGGATACCCAACTTCTTACCAATTTACAGCAGATGTGTCATGTTTGGACTCATTGCAATGGTCTGAATGAATATAATAAAAGATAAATTGTACATAATAACTGTTGGTTTTTTTTATTTATATTTATAAATAAAACTTATTAATTATCAATTTATTTTTAAAAAAACCGTTAGGCTTATGTCATGTAATTCATTCAATGTTACTTATATGTTTTGGTCATTGAAATAAAATCCTTACTTATATTATAAATGTGTTTTTTTTGTTTGTTATCATTTCACGCTTAAAATATAAATGTGTTTTTTTTGTTCGTTATCATTTCACGCTTCAACACCTTGACCAATTTTGATTAAATTTAGCACTAAGCAGGTAGCCTGTGTGACTGGGAAGGACATAAGCTACTTTTCATCCCGTGAAAATGGCATATATTGTTGTAATTTTTTGCACAAATATGGTTTAGGAGGTGGGAAATGACAAAATTTACTAATAATTAGCATATCCTGACATACATAGTTCCCGAGGGACCTGAGGAAAACTCTTTTCCACACTCCCGCACATCGACGTCGCAGCGAAGCAACGGATTGAAATGATTTTTTGTATGTGGTTAAGGGAATGGGAAGTGACATAAACTGCTAATTATAATAGCCCTATATAAATCCTTAGGGATCTGGAGAAAACTCATGTCCACGCTCGCGAGCTGCTTGCTGCTCGCACACCACTCACCCTCAAAGACAAGCGAAGCCGCGGGTCAAAAGCTAGTAAATAAATAATTGAAAACGCTGAACACGTTAAAAAACCGACTTCCATCGCAACAACTTAGTACATTTTTGCATTATTATTTTTGGTTTTTGTTAATTTTCTAATCAAGTACTACACCGATTTTAATAAAATTTATATGGGACCACACGGAAAGCACTAGCTTTCAAGTAAAAGAAGAATCATAAAAATCGGTTCACCCAGTCCAAAGTTATGAGGTAACAAACATAAAAAAACATACAGACGAATTGAGCACCTCCTCCTTTTTGGAAGTCGCTTGATAATTTGTAAAAATCGAATGATGTTAGCTTGACAAGAAAAAGATTTTTAATGATGACCGCCGTGAAATCTGTGCAATGCTGAAACAGTGAATATAACGACGTATTTTAATTTAATCACAGCTTACAAGTGAAGTCCGTAAAGTGTCCAATAAACTCGCCGATGGCCGAGCGAGCCATTACGAATATTATGTTTACGATACATACAACCGTTTATAAATAACGGTTAGCTGAATGTTTGAACGTTTAAAATGCACGTGAATATTATAGAGTATTATATTATATATAGAGAGCGTCGGTGGCGTAAGGGTTACGGCCGCTACCTCCTGTCCGGGAGGCCGTGGTTCGAATCCTGCCACGTACCAATGTGTTTTCGAATTTCGATTTCATATGTACGTTTAACCGACGCTCTTACGGTGAAGGAAAAACATCGTGACTAAACCTGCACACGCCTGCGAAAAAAACTCGACCCGCACTGAGCCCGCATGGTCGACTAATGCCCGATCGCCCTAATTCAGGGTGGGCTCGAGCCCTCTCAGTGGGGACGTATATGAGCTGAGAAGAAAAATATTATAGAGACAAAGTGGTGGTAGCTCGGTGACTTGCATGTTTGGGTCGATCACGCAGGTTAACTCACCTGAAGTATGGTCAATACATGGTGGTTTGACTGCTAGTGGCACCTTGACCGTTTCCATGCTTCGCAAGACACGTTAAGCCGTTGTTGCCGGTAGCAATCGCTAGACGGCATTTGTTAAGCCATATCAGATACTTTATAAGCGGCTTTAAAAACTTCTGATCCCACTGGCGCCACTAACCCGGACTTGGCCCCCGTGTATGAAGTATAGCCGTACCTTCGCGAGTTCGGCTAGAGATCCATGTCCCAGCAGTGGGGATGTTTCACGATTGAAGAGGGCTTTAACCTGATTATTCAACGACTTAATGAGGGACCTGTTGACTTCAACAGGTCGCTCATAAAATATTACTGGGATTGCGGAATCTTTGGGTACGACGACAAACACAATACTCCACTAAGAAGGGTCAGACCCATACGTTGGTGCCACAAGTAGGCACTTGAAACATGAGCCTTGAATTGTCTGAAATTTTCCCTCCAAGGCCATGACAAGTTTAGTAGATTATTGCGGAAACTTTAGGAGAAAAAAACAACAGAAAAACAATTTATTATTAACCCAGGTCACTATAACTGATGGAATTCTCTCTCTCTCTCTTGCAGACATTCCTGATATACCTGAGGACATCAAGAAACTCCGCGCGCTGCAGATCGCAGATTTCAGCAGTAACCCCATCCCGCGGCTGCCGGCCGGCTTCAGCCAGCTGCGCGCGCTCACGGTCCTCGGCCTCAACGACATGTCGCTCACCAGCCTACCCAGCGACTTTGGCAGGTTAGCATGACACTCCTTCAGCCAGCTGCGCGCGCTCACGGTCCTCGGCCTCAACGACATGTCGCTCACCAGCCTACCCAGCGACTTTGGCAGGTTAGCATGACACTGCTCCGTGCGCTGCAAATTGCGGACTTCAACAAGCGACCCCATCCCGCTTGCGCTTGCTTACGGTCTTCGGGTTCAACGACATGTAGCTCATAAGCATATCCAGCGAATTTGGCTGATTAGCATGGTACTCTTTTCGAAATATTCTAGATATACTTTTCTGCTCCGTGCGCTGCAAATCAAGCCATACTTTTCGCACAAATCGTTACGCTTCTTCATTTATTATGCGTACGGCGCAGGAGTGGAACTCCTTGCCTGCGTCAGTGTTTCCCGATTCCTATAGTTTGAGATCATCAAGGCAAGAGTGAATAGGCATTATTGGAGTTTGAGTGTACCATTCTCGACAGCATCATCACTTACCATCAGGTGAGTTGCAGTCAAACGCACTCAAAATTTTTAATAAAGAAAGTAAATAGTTTAAGTGGTTTAAGACGTGCCTATATTATTCCGATTTGTGTGTTTAAGACAATAGGCGAAAATTAGCAATTCCTCACCCCCACCCCCCGCCCCCTTATCGCCGTAAGTACTGGGCCTAAAATGAAACGTTGAAAAAAATCACAGTATATGTCGTTGAATGGATTACAACCTAAAGTCCTTTCGTTCCTATAGGGAAAATAAAATTTCTAAACTCCAGAATAAGTAGACCCCTATTTACCTAGAGCAAAGTATGTACTGAGAGGTTAAGTTCCGTTGATAGTTAACGTTTTGGTGATGCGGAACCCTGTTTGTGTGACCCCAAGTCGTACTTGGCCGGTATTTTTTCGTAAAGTGTAGTTTTTGTTAACTGTTCTTATCTATTCATTGTTAACAAAGAGTTGTGCCACATTCCTCATCTGTTATGGTTTGCGGCTAATTCAACGAAAGGGTTCTAGTTCAATTAATAACTCACCGTCAACTCGCATTCGTTGGTTAGGATTACTTATCTTTGGATAACTTATACAGGGTGTAAAAAATTGGTGTAGGACCCGTTAACTGGGGGTTCTACTCGTCATACTGAACAACTTTCCCCAAGGAACCCATAGTCAAATCTCAAAAAAAAAAATTGAGCCCTCCATACTAATGCACAAAATTGGTCGATCAGATGATCGTTTTGTATGAAAAGCAAAAATTTTTTTTGCGATTTCAGCAAAGTCGTAGAACAAAAGTTGTTCAATATGATGAGTAGAAGCCCCAGTTAACGGGACCTACACCAATTTTGTTACACCCTGTATAAAAATTAAATGCTGTTGATAAGCGCATCACTTGAGGACGGCTGGACCGGTTTCGCCAATTTTTTTTTCAAAGCTTGTAATAGCCCGAATTAGGTTTTTAGGGAGACAAAAATTGGAAACGTGACCCGGCACATTGGTGAATTCGAGTAAAACTAAGAGTGATTTATTCTGTATGATTTGTTTTTTTTATTCACAATTGGTAAACCCTTGACAACATCTCACCTGGTGACGATGTTGCCGATGAAGATGGAAGCGGGCTTACCAAGATTCCCCCAGCGCAATGGGGAACTGGCTAACTTATCTTCATGCCGGAACACACCAATGATATCAACATTGATATTTGGCGGCAAGACTTAGATAAGATGATGGTAGCTAGCCAGGCGGGCTTAGAAAATGCCCTACCACCAACCAAACCGAGTCTTACAATTTACCCTGCCGGGAATCGAACCCGCGACCTCCTGTGTAAAGCCAGTGAACTTTGCCTCTGAGCTATGGAGGCGGTTAAAAGTTATTTGGACAGGACAGTGTATGGCCGGTCAGCTATTCTATGTAAATAAATTGTACAGCAGCACTGATGCGCATACTTCAACCGCCTCGTGACGTAGTCCATTCACTTCACACCAGGACGTCGCGGGTTCGATTCCCGGCGGGGTCAACTTTGTAAGACTCGGTTTTGTTGGCGGTAGGGCATTTTCGTAGCCTGCCTGGCTAGCTACCACCATCATATCTAAGTGTTACCGCCAAACATCAGTGTTAACATCATTCATGTGTTCCGGCTTGAAGATAAGATAGCCAGATCTCCATTGCGTTGGAGAATCTTGGTAAGCCCGCTACTATCTACGACATCATCGTCACTTACCATCATCAAAAAGGTATTCCTGCGCACACTTTCTCGCGAAAACGTACAGTCTTTTATATTCTATTTATTCTTTTATAGCTTCAAGTAGGCAAGTAACAATAAAAAGCAGATTCATTCTTATAAAAAAAAATGGCCATTGTATGGAGGCCAAGTAATTTTGGCAGAATAACCAATACCACAGATGAGATAATAGTTACTTGCCAATACTGCCACTTGATGCATTAATATAATAATAATACACACAACTTGCAAAGTTTCATCAAAACATTGTTGAGATTTTTGTTATATTTATAAGAGTTCCGTACACCTAAAGAGTGACCAACTCAACGGGACCCTATTACTAAGCCTTCGCTGTCTGTCCGTCCGTCCGTCTGTCTGTCTGTCTGTCTGTCTGTCAGCGGGCTGTATTTCATGAAGAATAATAGTTAGGCAGTTGAAATTTTCACAGAGTGTGTATTTCTATTGCCTCTATAACAAGAAAACATAAATAACCCAATAACTCCATTCAAATAACCTGTCTTTTAAAGGTTTTTGGAGGTTTTTTGATTTAGCTCTAGCGCGTAAAAACGGTAAACGTGTGAAACTTGGTGTGATTATAGTACTTCTTAATTAAGTAAATCAATAAATATTAAAACCGGCGAAGTCTGTCGTACTCGGGTTAAGAAGTCCGAACTGAATAAAAATTAGCGTGTATTATCAGGATATTATTGTGTAAGTATATTTTTTCTAGTTTTCCGTACGAGCCTTGCAGTAGTCGCATATAATGTGTAACATCTCACATAAGTAAGAAACCTACCGGCGTTGCGGCATGCCCATGATTCCTTAGCCTTCGTGACTGAAAAAAACGCATTCACACTTCCGTCCCTGTTCACGAAATCACTCCCACATTCAAAAAGCATTTTTCTGTCGCTCGCGTTGATGTCTTTTGTTTGTGATGTGAATATGTGTCTGTTGTGTGGAGAGGTGTGGTGGTACGGAACCCTCGGAGCGCAAATCTAACTCTCACTTGGCCGGTTTTTTTCTATGCGAGTTTTGTATGAAGTTGAGACCATAACTAACTATTCGCACACGTTCAACTGTTCAGATGAGTTCCGTTGTGTCCTCGGTTGGCCGCACACCGCCGGAAGCTCCACTGCTCATTAACTGTTTATTTGTCGTGATTCAAATAAAATATTGGTAGTTAAGTTAGCTTTAGCATTGTTTTTTTTATTTACAATTGGTAAGCCCTTGCATCATCTCACCTGACGTTGTTCTGAAGATTGAAGCGTGCTTGCTAAGATTCCCTAAAGCAATGGGGAACTGGCTATCTTGTCTTCATGCCGGAACACGTCAATGTTGTTAACATGATTTTTGGCGGCAAGACTTACAAGGAAAGGTACCCAACTGTCCGACTCCGATTTGATTTATTTTGATATATGTTATAGAGTAGTTTAAAATAACGGACACGTATTTTTTTAGCTGCCCAAACTCAACCTGTTAGGAGAAAATGGCCTTCAAAGTACTGAAAATTGACCAAACCTTCTAATTTCTGAGAAGAGATTTGTTCAAAAAAATTTATATATAATTACTGGTTTCGTTATATGTTGGAGAACATGAATAAAGAATGAGAACGTGTTTTGTCATTTCACCACAAACTCATTTTTTATAAAAAAATATTTTTTTACTCTATAACATATATCAAAATAAATCAAATCGGAGTCGGACAGTTGGGTACCCTTCCTTGTAAGACAAGTAAGCTAAGCTAGCCAGGAGGGCTTAGAAAATGACCTATCACCAACCAAAACGAGAAAAAGTTAGACCCCGCTGGGAATCGAACCCGCGACCTCCTGATGTGAAGCGAGTGGATTTACCACTACGACGCCACGGAGGTGGTTAAAAATATGTAACTGTTGTAGGTATATCTTTGAATAAAAAGTTTATTGCTTAATGTAGGTAAGTCAGCAGTGCCCCCCGCCAAGTCGAGAAGACAAGCACGGCCGCACGCGTTCGTTTGTCGAAGCAACTGAACGCATCAAGAGTAACATTTCTTAATTTACGTCCACAAACATTTGTGTATCTCAAGTAAAACCTAGACCATGTTGCGACTCTCGAAGACGGCCGCCGCGCCGCACCTTTAAAAGGCCTCGCTGCTCGCTTCTAAGGCATGATAATCCTATGAACATGTGCGCCGTGCGCGCTCACATTGTTGACAGAAAACAGTTACGATTTAATCCGTAAGAAACAGCTTGCATAGAAAGTGGTTACTTGCCTGGCCGATCATGAAGCAACAAATCTAAACAAAATGCATTGGCCACGTTAAGGCTCTCCTCCGTCACTAAAATTAGCAACTCGATTCACGATGTTTCAAACGGCGAACGAAATAGCTTGGGAATAAAGTTCTTGTCAGCTCGTACTGCTACGTGGCTGATACGACAATCGCTGCGGACGAATCTTTTGAAAATTGTGGTTTTTAATTCATTAAAAATAAGAAGAATTTCCAAAAAGTAAGAAAACAAAATCGTTTTATATTGTTTTGTTAAGAAGTTCATAAATTATCATAATGTTTCGATTAAAATTGCAGCAGTTCTATGGTTACAACTAGAAGAAAAAAAACGGTGCATTAAGATATTTTTTTTAGATGCGTGTATTAAAATAGAATTCAAGGAAATTAAAATCACTACTCATATACTGTAAATTACAAAACAATTTCTTTTTCGATTAAAAATCCTTAATTGAAGTAAAAAGTGGTAACAAAGTTGTTCGTTGGCGGCGCGGGCGCGGGCGCGGGCGCGGGCGCGGGCGCGGGCGCAGCGGCGGTGGAGTTGTTATAAGGTTTAAGAAAATCCATTAGCAAACCTTTGTCACCATTTGTCACTCGTTAACGAACTCTCCTTACGAATAGAATGTGTAGGTGTTTTAGAACTCGATTTGGTACGACAAAGTGAATAATAAAATTCACGTTAATGCTCTCCCAGCTCTGTTAAAATATGCACAGACAGAAATTGAATAATTAATATTACAAGAGACTCTGAAATTATGAGCTTCGACCCCTTCCTTGCGTTCATTGATCCAGCTTCGCTTCACTTTCATTACTTGGCTGTTTTAGAATAAGCTAGCTCATCATCTTCATATCAGCCAAAAGACGTCCACTGCTGGACAAAGGCCTCCCCCAAGGATTTCCACGACGACCGGTCCTGCGCTGCCCGCATCCAGCGACCTCGGCCATCTGTTCTACGAGCCATGTGCCCTGCTCGCAGCCACTTCAGTTTAGCGATTTTGTGAGCTTGGTACTTCGATGCAAAGAATTTATATACACCGAGCCAAGTGCGAACCATAATAATAATATATAAATACTTCGACGCGATGTAAGAAAATCACACAGAAATAATTTGAAAAAATAATATGTTTGCGAAATTATTGTACGAATCGAATTGCTCAGCTCGAATAGTATTCTTTTTTGGTGCCCTACTCCGCTTTACCAACAGGACCCTATTCCTATTACTAAGCCTCCGCGTGTTTTTAATAGCTATTTTAGAAAATTTTTGATTTAGCTCTTATAAAAACGGTAATATATACAAGCGTGAAACTTGGTATGTTTATAGAACTGTTCCTGAAGTAAAACAAAAAAAAAATAAAAACAGGCCAAGTGCGAGTCAGAACCGCGCACATAGGGTTAAGTACCATCATACTAGATGGCGCTAGTTTCTTCACATTTCAAAAAAACACGTTTTTTGTAAGGAGACTTTAACTTTTTCTAATTTTTAGTATTTGTTGTTATATCGGCAACAGAAATACATCATCAGTGAAAATTTCAACTGTCTAGCTATCACGGTTCATGAAATACAGCCTGGTGACAGACGGATAGACAGACAAACGTACGGACAGCGGAGTCTTAGTAATAGGGTCCCGTTTTACCCTTTGGGAACGGAACCCTAAAAACTGGCCAAGGAGTAAGGAGTTCAAGAAAGTGAATGAAAAAAGAGCATTTTTCCGTCGCTCGGGCTGATGTCTTCTGTTTGTTATGTAAATAGATATCATGGTGATAGTTGTGTGGAGGGAGAGGTGCGGTGGTCCTCAACCCTCGGAGCGCGAGTCCGACTTGCGCTTGGCCGGTTTAATTATTTTGTTTGCCTATTTTTAGTGTACAGTTCCAAGGGATTTTAATTAAACGCTATTGCCGTTTAGAGTGAAAGTTTAACGAACTGGTGGTATACAACAACAACGTCAAGGGACCTCTGTATTGAAAGCGATAGTTAGTGTGGAAAGTCCCAAGCCGCCCGGGCGGGCTGGGGGCTCAGCGGTGAACTGGCTCCGTCGACGTTACACTTTACTAAAACATGGTTCATTACTGAGTGTATTGTAAATTGTTACTTGAAGTAGTCACGTCATTCGCTGAAGCTACGCAGTCGGAGATTTGTAAGTTTTCGCCGTTTTAAAGGGTTCCATAGTCAAACTTGAAACGCTATGTCCCAATCCACAGGCGACTTCACTTCAGTATAATTAATACTTCTAGATAGTTTATAAAACATGTTCACACTAAAGAATAATAAGACAATTTAAAATACTCACAGCGCATCCTCGCTACTCCGCTGTGTTGCCCGTCTAATCGTGTCCTTTTTCCACTTTGTTACTAAACTAGTCGCTACTACGCCATCATACGAGCATTCTTAATAGAAATAATTAATACTGACAACACTGACCATACAAAAATGGCCCTCAATAAACAAACACCATAGTTAAGATATACGAGTTTAAATAGGTAATTTATAACAAACTATATATATTTATATACTAGTTTCGCCATGTCCGTTTGTATGTTCGCCGGTATGCCACAGCCGTTTTACTCAGACTGTTACAGCTTCGAAGCTGAAATTTGGTGTAGGTATACAAATTTGTGACCCCTATAAAGTAATGGAAAAACTAAATCTGTAAAAAATATTTTTGGGTACCTCCTCTACACGTAAAGTTGGGGTAGGGGGGTCGTCGTCATCGTCGTCGTGTGTATCGTTTTCAAAACTGTTGGGGTTAGCGAAGAACATTAGCTTCCCACATTAGACAGAACCCAGCCACCCAGCTAGCATTGCGCAATGCGTAGAAGGCGTACCTGGGTAAAACCCGAATTCGAATTTGTATTTACAACCGACTTTGAAAGAGGAGGAGGTTTTCAATTCTACTGTTTGTTACGCTATAGCTTCGCAGATTATGAACCGATTTTCATGGTTCTTTTTTTATTCGATAGAGTTCTCTCCCGGTTGGTCCCGTATAAATTTCATTAAAATCGGTGTCGTACTTGTAATTAAACAAAAAAAATGTTCTAAGTTGTTGCGATAGAAGTCGGTTTTTTAACGTGTTTAGCGTTTCCAGTTGTTGTATTTGGCAACGCTAGGTATTTATATCCTTGTAAACCTAAGTACGTGAGTGCTATTATTCTCATCTGTGACCTAAGTGTAGTCGCACTTCGGAAACAGATGACAATATTAGTACTCACGTACTTCGGGTTTGCCCGTAACACATACATAATACATTACTATTAGTTCGCTATATCAGCGACCAAAAATGAATTTTGGCCTCCGAATGTAGAAGTCGCCACTCTTACCGACCGTATCTTCCTTCTCCACTTCATTCCTCAGCCCATGGAGTGTCCAACCGTGCGTTTCTTACTTTGTCGTCTCAGATATGCAGCTGTTAGATTAGACATTAGACGTTCAGTTTTTCTATGTTGAAATTCATTTATTATGTGTAAAGGTAAGTTTGTAATAGTTTTATCATTAAAATAAGAAGGACCCCATATTTTTTTTATTATCATTATTATGGACCTCGACAGTGCATGGCGGGCGACCCGCTACCCGCAAGTGGCTCGCCATCGACGACAATGCGTTGTTGGTGTGCGAGAATGTGCGCGTTGAATGTTCACACCTAGCTTTCCTCCAACCCAACCAATTTAAGTGGGCAATAGCTCAAATGAAAGTGCTTGTTCCTCTTGTATGAGTGTTGTTAGATCAAAACCAACCGCGTACTTCAGTTCGAACCGGAAATATTTAGAAAGAAAACTATGAAAATCGCGTTTGAGTATAACTTAAGAAGACCGAAAGTTTGGTGATTGTTTATGTTTGATGACAAATCTGTGCATAAATACCTTTCATTTAAAAAAAAATAGCAAATCGGTTTGATGTAACGGCCGGAGTCCGGACGTACTTGAAATAGATATTTCATTGGAATAACATTGATTACTTATTACAGGATCTAACGTGAATGTGTGTTTAATATGCCTGAGTGCCAGTTAAGAACACACCTAGAACGCCGTATCACTTTAGTATGCGTGTCTGACTGGTGACTGGAGATCCATTACGGATAAAGCACGTGTCATACAAACTGCTGAGTTCAAGTAACGTCGCTGGATCGATAGATCAATGACTAATGAGTGCGAGTCCAACTCGCGTGGAGAGGGTCCTGCACCATTCCGTTTTCCGTAAGAATAATAAGACTTAGGATTTTCTTAGGACTAAACGTTTCCGAGTATAAGATATGCTACCCTTGTCGAAACGCTCACGATTTGGACCACATTGTTAATCAGGGACTTGTGGACGAGAAACCCGACACCACCCTGGGACTGTTGGTCGCCCTCCCGGAAGTAGAGCAGGTTTCCGGATTTAAGGATCATGGTGTCCTCTCCCTCTCTTCGGACTTCACATAAACCTACGATATACCACCGTAACCTGCTCAATGCTTCTTCGAGTTCTGTAAGTTTCTCGTCAGTCCGCAGTGTACGCGTGTTGTAAGTTGCCAGGGCCAAAGGTCGTTGGGTTTGGTAGCCTGGCATCTGCTGGGGATTCTTCGCACCCCCCACCCCGCCGTTAACATGACTGCTACCGGAGCCAGGAATAGCGGGCCGCCGGGGACTAGGGGCCGTTTTCTGGGTGTGGATTTCATAGGGGGGTTTTGCCGTAATCGCCACGCTTGGCAGGCGGGTTGGCGATCGCAGCGTGGTTGCAGGTGTATTGCAATGCACGGAAAGGACGCTGCTGCCCATCCTCAGGTTTTTAGTCCCTAAGTCGACTCTTACGACCCCTATTGGAAGAGATGGGATGGTCCTATTCTTAGCCGGGAACCATACGGCCAAACGGTATTCGATGGAGGTCATACAGGTATACGCGCCGACTACGGAACACTCCGACTACGAGGTAGAGACTATGTATGAGGACATCTCTACAGCCTTACATAGCACCAGAACCCATTATACCGGTGTTATGGGGGACTCTAACGCGAAACTGGGCAAACGAAGCGATGGTGAGCTGAGAGTGGGGCAATTTGGATATGGAGTAAGAAATGCACGTGGCCAGATGCTGGCCGACTTTATGGAGAAGGAGAGCCTCTTTATGAAGAACTCCTTCTTCAAAAAGTCAAAACAGCGTCAGTGGACATGGTTGCATCCCAATGGCGTAACGAAAAACGAGATAGACTTCATCTTGTCGACAAGGAGGCAAATATTCAATGATGTCTCCGTGATCAATTCAGTCAAAACAGAAAGCGATCACCGGATGGTAAAGAGGCCTATTGAATCTAAAGACCAAGCTAGAAAGACGTCGACTGATGAAGTCTACGCTCCGACCAACGCCCATTCAGCTCTATAACCCCGAGAGCTTTCAGCTCGAGTTGCACAATCGTTTCGAATGCCTAGGAGACTGCGAGAATGTGGACGATTATAATGACAGGTTCGTGGAAATTGTCCAAACGGTCGGGTCTAACATTTTTAAAACTCGCCGTTCAAACAGAACCAAAAAAATCTCTGACTTCACCAGCAACCTCATGGAAGAAAGACGCAGATTGGTTTGCAGTCTTCTAAAGACGCTACTCAGTATCGGCAACTAAACAGGCAGATCTCTAAGTCCCTGACTCGCAATTTACGCCAATATAATACAAATTGTATTAAAGAGGCGATTGAGTAGACAAAGGCTCAAAAGTGTTCGCGAAAGATCTGTCTGTTGGACAAAGACAACTGACCAAGCTTAAGACTGAGAATGGCAGGACGATATCGTATAAGACTGAGTTGCTGGAAGAAGTTGAGAAGTTCTATGGACAATTGTACAAGACCACACGTTTACCTCTCAGCGATCTGGCTGAAGACCCAAGAGCCAGACTAACCCGACACTATACCGAAGATATCCCGGACGTCAGCCTGTACGAGATTAGAATGGCTCTCAAACAGCTCAAGAACAACAAGGCACCGGGTGATGATGGAATTACGGCTGAACTTCTGAAAGCAGGTGGATCACCGGTACTAAAAGCTCTTCAGAAGTTATTTAATTCCGTTATACTCGAGGGACAAACGCCTAAGGCATGACACAGAAGTGTGGTCGTGCTTTTCTTCAAAAAGGGTGACAACACCCTGCTGAAGAACTACAGACCCATCTCACTTCCGAGGCATGTCTACAAGCTGTTTTCGAGAGTCATTACAAATCGTCTCGCACGCAGGTTTGACGACTTCTAGCCTCCTGAACAAGCCGGTTTCCGAAAAGGCTTTATTACCATAGACCACATACATACGCTGCGGCAGATTATACAGAAGACTGAAGAGTACAATCAGCCACTGTGCTTGGCGTTTGTGTACTATGAGAAAGCCTTTGATTCAGTCGAAACCTGGGCTGTGCTGCAGTCTCTCCAGCGGTGCCAAATTGACCATCGATACATCGAGGTGTTGAAATGTCTGTATGAAAACGCCACCATGTCGGTTCGCCTCCAGGATCAGAACTCGGAACCTATCCGGTTGCAGCGAGGGGTGAGACAGGGAGACGTTATATCTCCGAAACTGTTCGCCGCCGCCCTGGAAGATGTTTTTAAACTTCTGGACAGGGGTGAACTCGGCATCAATATCAATGGTGAGTACATAACCCACCTCCGATTCGCTGACGATATCGTGGTCATGGCTGAGACTATGGAAGACCTAAGCACAATGCTCGATGGCCTCAGTAAAGTCTCTCAACAAGTGGGTCTTAAAATGAAAATAATGTTAAATGTCCGTGTCGCACCCTACCCTCTAAAGGTTGGAGACTCTACACTGGAAGTTGTTGACGAATATGTATACCTGGGACAAACAGTCCAGCTAGGTAGGTCCAACTTCAAGAAAGAGATCAATCGACGAATCCAACTAGGCTGGGCAGCGTTCGGGAAGCTTCGCAATTTCTTCACGTCCCAAATACCGCAATGTCTCAAGACTAAGGTCTTTGACCAGTGTGTGTTGCCTGTGATGACTTACGGAACTGAGACACGCTTACTATGGGCCTCATAAGAAGGCTCAAGGTCACCCAAAGGGCAATGGAGCGTGCTATGCTCGGAGTTTCTCTGCGTGATCGAATCAGAAACGAGGAGATCTGCAGGAGAACTAAAGTAACCGGCATAGCTCACAGAATCGCTAAACTGAAGTGGAAATGGGCAGGGCACATGGCACATACCTCGTAGAACAGATGGCTGATGTGGCACTAAAGTTCTCGAGTGGCGAGCGCGCACCGGAAAACGTAGCGTAGTCAGGCCTCCTACGCGGTGGACTGACGACCTGGTGAACAGCGCAGGACCGGTCGTAGTGAAAATCCTTGGGGGAGGCAATGTCCAGCAATGGACGATTTTCGGCTGATATGTTGAAAGGTTTCCTGTAAACAATAATAAAGACCCTATTTCTCCTTTTTTCAAAATGTAAGCTTA
The DNA here is from genome assembly GCA_947284805.1 of Coleophora flavipennella. Taxonomy (NCBI): domain Eukaryota; kingdom Metazoa; phylum Arthropoda; class Insecta; order Lepidoptera; family Coleophoridae; genus Coleophora; species Coleophora flavipennella. The sequence continues at coordinate 19,481,030 of OX369257.1, forward strand.
GTAGTTTCAGAGATAAGGGGACACTGTTCAATTTCCGTATATTTTCTTAGATATCAACTATGCATTTTAAAATTATAAACAAACACATGATAAGGGTTGTAGTATTATCATGTGGTTTCGCTTCCATGGGTTATAGGGATAAAAATGTATTTGGCTTCATCTGCCATAAATTTTGTCCCCATGACACACAGCAATTGGTTGAACGTGGCTGAACAGTTTAAATGTTTGTGTAACAAACTCACTTTCGTATCATTTCACTTGTTTGTTATAGTGAAATATGTTTATTTAAATCTCATTTCACGAGTAAAACGTTTTGTAAGCAAAATGAGATCAGATTCAGTTTGATATAGGAGTTCAAAGAGAATATATCTTACCTTTTTTTATTATTCGCAATTGGTAAGCCCTAAAATATTAACATTAAAAAAGAATAAATGTAATCTGGATTCAATATAAAGTCGAGGGTTTCCATAAGTTCGCACTTCGGAAAAGACGTCCCATTAAAATTGAAGTATTCAAATATTCAAATGGATTATGAATCCCAATGGGTCTAACTCCGATGCGATAACGAACGACCTTTCGGTGTAGTGCCACAGATGAGATACTAGTTACTTCGTACTTCGTCGTATTTTGATTGTTGAACGAATTCAATATACATTGTTATTCTTTCACATTAATTTGTTAGGGTCAGCTTAAAATTATAATATGTATTATGTGCTTCAGGCATTTATGTGTATTATACTGACTGAATGTGCTTCAGGCATTTATGTGTATTATACCAAAGATAATTATAGTTCCTATTTGATTATACTGACTGATTCGTCTGTCCAGTGGTCAGCTGCTGTTGCCTGCTGGGCCGAGGACAGGATTGAAAAAAAAAAACAGTTTTTAAGCTATTGCATAGCTTTTATCGCGGGCTTTAAGCGCGGCGACCGAATTAAGAAATTCTGTAACGAAAATAACCTAACCCCCCACGATTTCTAAAAAACTTACAGTGCCATCTATTAGCGATTTGCGGTACTAAAAGGACGTAGTCAATTTTACTGGTGTAACTTTCTTAGTGTTAATTTATTACATAAACATCCCGCGCCCGACTATATGGTACTGGTAAATACTGCATAAATAAATAAAAAATAAATAATTATATTTGCATAAGTTGATAAAAAATGCTATGCAATAGCTTTACCGTGGCAATCCCCGAGTGCCACACGTTTTTATTTAAAAAAACTGTTTTTAAACAACAACTAAATAATATTGTTTTTTTTTGTATTTTCTTTATTTTAAGCGTTGATTCGATTTTACGATTCAATTGATGTTTTTTCATATTTTATAATTTGTTTTACGACTACGCTACTACGATACTCTCTGCAGAATAGGTTTAGGCTTAGGGATTAGGGACAACTCGCCAATGGGCATGGACCTCGGCTGAGGGTGTACTTACGGGGTGTCGGATTGGAGACAGAATAGGTCAACTTGTTTCCATCTTTTTAAAGTTCAATTGTTACGCAGTCGCGTTTTTTGATTTTTTATTTCAATTTTTTTTTTTGATTTCGTAGTGAATGAATTTATCATTTCAATATCTGCACTTTTATAAATTCCTACGAAAGTAAGGTTAGGTATCTGTATCTCAGTATCTTTCTATTGTTACGTCTCTCTTTCTTGTCTTAGCTTTTCACATTTCAAATTACATACGTATAATTAATTGTATGTATTTTTGTTAACCTTATATAAAATCCTTTATTTTGATTCCCCATTCGATAGGTTACGAAGAAAAAAATTTTTGAAGACATATATATAATTTGACGCCCAAAATCCGCCATTTTAATTATTTTATATTTAGTTATACCCAACGTGACTCTCACAATTAAGACGAATCCAACGACACTCAAGCTAAAATCCATCGAGCTGTTTAGGCTACAGAGCGTGCCAAACAAATAAATATACATCGTAGTCGGGTAAAAAAGGGCAGCCATTCGTGTGACGAACAGGTTTGTTTGCTCTGTGTCTGTCTGTTTAATATCTATTAATTTGGTATTCATAATGAATCTTAAGTATATATATCAGTATGGTTTCCCATAGTACATCGAATCCTAATTTGGTACCAGATGACCATGTGTGATGGACTGATGGGTCCCCGAATATTACATATTATAGTTTAACTTACAGGCATTTCTATGAGCTGTAAAAAGGAATGTTGGCGACATTCTACATACGACTATTCGACCCCAAAATATGATTCCTTGTAATCTTTAGCGACCAATGGTGTGTGTAGCTCGATGGTAAAATTTACATCTCCCAATCCACTTTCAGTTTGATGCAAAAACTTCAAATCATAGGTGGATTGAACACACTTTATTTGTACAACAGGTTGGTGGGTAATGAAGGTCTACACTCTACACTCTACAGCACAGTCGTGTAGGTAGATGAACTAGGATCATTAGGAAATAAAGAAATTCTTAATGTTCAGCTCGCTATCTTCAAGGCTAGAATGACATGCGTCTTTGTAGCTGCCAAAACTGATCAGTAAAGAAGTTTTATTGGTTGCCTACGAGTACATATCTAATATAATACATAAGTACATGTACACATTTTAAATCGAAGGCACCGATCCTTGATCTTAAAGCAGAGGGGCATGCGGCTGATATAGAAAATATTTTCATCCTGCAGAAAAGAGCTATCCGCGCAATCTATCAGATGCGATCACGTGACTCGTTACAGAATAAGTTCATAGAAATCAATATTTTAACTGTTGCTAGTCAATGTATATATGAAAACATCATGTACGTTCGTAAGAATTTGCATTTATTTCCTAAAAACAGTGACAGGCATAATTTGAATTTAAGAAATGTAAATAAAATAGATATAGCCTTTTCGAGACTGAGTAAGGTTAAAAAGTCATTTGTGGGGCAGTGTATAAGATTCTACAATAAAATTTCCAGAAAATGTAACTAGTTTGTCAGAGAATAAATTCAAGACTCATGTCAAAAAAGTTTTGTGCTCTAGAGGATATTATAAAATAATAGATTATGTAAATGACAAAGATATATATGTTGATTCTATAACAAATACCATTACCTGAGACTGTAATCTGAATCATGACATTATTTGTAATATACATTTTTTTTTTGACTTTTAAAGTGTGTGTAAACACCTATTTGAAATAAATATATATCTTTGCGTTGTGACGGTCGTAAGCTGTGTTTTGCAAGCGCTCCGAAGAATCATAAGTTTTTATACGTTTAAAAGTGTGTGATTTTAATAGAATCTTGAATATTGCGGGGACTGTGTCGGAAGAAACATATTTACAAAAGATTTTTAAATGAAATCTACGCATTTAACTACAATAACTAAATTATTTTTGTGAATCGTCCGTTGCTGCTTAAATCAGCTGAGGTGCGCGTGATACGCAACGTCGGCCAGTGCGTGCAACTCTCGCGGTTGCGTGTGTGGCGGACGGGTCAACTCCGCGTGCGCGTGAAACCGGTGACTCACAACTGACGCCGAGCGGCTAACGGCGCATAGATTAGACGAGTGAAAATCGACATCGTTTTTACCTAAGTACATAGTGACTCTGTGAGAAAGAACAACTGCAAAAATGAAATGTCAAGCCTGTGCAGGAAGTATTGACCCAAGTAAGTTACTTAAGTGTAATGTATGTAACTGTGGGTATCATTTCATGTGCTTAGGTATAACTGCATCTTTTTATACAAGGAACAAGATTGAGCTGGATCATCGGTGGACATGTCCGGAATGTAAAGAAAAGCATCGTTCAAAAAAAAATGATGATACTCCAGTACGAGGAAGTACTGTTGCTGGAGTTGGTGCGGCGCATGATCTGAGCCAAAGTATGAACATTTCTGTGGATATGTCACAGCAAGTGGTGGATGTTGAGAGTATGGGAGAGGAGTATGTTACTTTTCGAGAAAAACCAATCACCATAGGCGCCATAAGGACAGTTATAAGAGAGGAGATCAGTAACGTATTTAAAGAATTACTGCCAGAATCCATTCGCCATCTAATGAAGGATTCTCTAGAAACAGTTACCAACAAGCTGACTGTAATCGAGAATAAACTGGAGAAGCAAATATTACGCAATTCGGTCGCTGAAGAAACGAAAGATATCCAGACCATGACTCTTGAGGCTATAGGAGCAGTTGGGGATCCTACTAATGTTTCATTTGCTAAAGCAGTGATTAATCATGAAGATAGAAGATCCAAAACTAATGATAAAGAGGGGCGAGTTAAGAACATAGTTTCGCGTGCGAACGATGCTGTGGCCGTGAATTTGGCGACAACTTCAATCACAGATGAACAATTACGACAGCCTTCACTTTTAACTAAAGAAAAGGTAGTGGAAGTAGAGGGAAAGGAAAGCTGGACGACAGTGACAAGTAGAAAGGGAAAAAGAAATTTCAAGGAAGTAATAAAGGGCCAAAACACTGAATTGAAAACAATTCAAGCTATGGAGCGAAAGAAGCATCTTCATGTTTGGCGATTACACCCGGAAACGACGGAAGAAGCTATCATTTCTCATGTAAAACATGTGTGCCGAGAAGAAGTGTCTGTACAGGTTGAAAAAATAAAACATAAAACAGAACGCGGCTACTCGTCCTTCGTTATAGGCGTACCAGAGAAAATATTTGATAAGCTGTTGCTGCCAGCTATATGGCCACTGAATGCAGAATTCAGTGAGTGGTTTTGGTTTCGAAGATCGACCACCATACCAAATAATGCAAGATAGATATATAGATATATTATACCAAAACGTACGAGGTCTCAGGACAAAATTGGAAGAGTTCCGAAGTAGCTTGTCTTCATCTAATTCGGACTTATTTGCCATAACCGAGTCAGGGTGCAACGACTCAATACAAGATGCTGAAATTGTGCCGCCTGGTTACAAAATCATTCGTTGTGACAGAGCGGATGGTCGCAAACAGGGAGGCGCATTTCTCGTGGCTACACAAAGATTCGAGCTACGCAAAGTGCCGATACCAGGTGACATAGTAATAGACGAGTGTTCTTTTGAACTGGTTTGTGTCACTGTAAAACTAAAATGTAGATTTCTATTTTTGTGTTGTTGCATGTACATACCGCCAGGAAGTGGTGAAAATGAATACATGGTGTTATTTAGAATAATAGAACAATTATGCACTATGTATAAGAAAGTGTTAGTATTAGGGGATTTTAATTTATATTCTTGTCCAATGGCAGTAAATAATTATTACGAATATCTTATCTCATTTTGCGAATTCACTCAATGTAATAAAGTACCGAATATCATGGGTCGTCAGTTGGATTTAGTGTTGAGTGGAGGGGCTCGAGGTGAAGTGTGTGTGACGGCGGCGGGCGAGGCGCTGGTGGCAGTGGACCAGCTGCACCCGCCTCTCGCCGTACGTGTACCCGTCGCACCGCGCATTCCATATGTGCCCGGCGTGGGCCCAACACATGAAGCGCTACCACAAGGGTCAAGGCAAGGACCCAAGTGGAACTTCTTTAAAGCGGATTATCCTTTGTTATATGACAAGATTGCGTCCGCGGATTGGAGCCTTATGTACGTTATGCAGGATGTTGACGAAATTTTGAATTATTTTTATGATACTTTTAACAGTATTTTGGAGGAATGTGTTCCTAAAAAAACTCAAAAACGAAAGTATAACAAATATTGTTATCCAGACTGGTATACAAATGATGTTATTGAGGCTATAAAATTAAAAGCCAATCTGCATAAACAGTACAAATTATCGAATCAACAGTGTGATTACGAACGTTTTGCTAGCTGTAGGGCGAGCGTAAAACGAGCAATACAACAGGCCCATGAACAACACCTTAGTAAAATACAAAGTAGATTTGCAAAGGACCCAAAATCCTTTTGGCAATATATTAGGTCTAAGCGAAGCGCAGCGAGTGGACACACTATTGAAAAAGATGGAAAAATACTAGAGAGACATGAGTGTGCTAGAGAGTTTGCTAATTTTTTCCAGTCTGTATACAGAAAAGAACCGGCAAAGCTAGACGTGGAGGCGGCGCAAGCGAGCTGCAGTGCGTCAAGCGCGCGCGTGCATTTCGAATGCTTGTCGATCGATGACGTAAGCGCTGCGTTTTCGCGCCTAAAACCAAAGATGTCGACTGGCCCAGATGGTATACCACCATTCTTGTTTAGGGATTGTCGCAGGGTATTGATTGAGCCGTTGCACTACATTTTTAACATCATCATTAAAGTAGCTAAATTTCCAGCTCGCTGGAAAATGACCAGAGTAATTCCAGTTCCTAAGGGTACTGCTAGATCGGATGTTGGCGAGTACAGGCCGGTGCCGGTGTTGTCGACAGCGGCGAAGGTGTTTGAGTCTGCAGTGCAGCGCACCGTGTATGAACAGGTGCGGGGGCTACTCGCGGACGCACAACACGGTTTTCGACCAGCGCGCAGTACCGCCACCAACCTACTTGACTTTATGGGCTACGTTGTACCAGCTGTGGATGCGGGTGGGCAGGTGGACGCTGCTTATTTCGACTTCAGAAAAGCATTTGACTCTGTCGATAATGACATATTGCTTGGAAAACTAGCAGACGTTGGTTGTACCCCGCATCTCTTAGAATTCTTTGCTAGTTACATGACGGATAGGCAGCAGTTTGTCGACTATGAAGGATATGAGTCAGAGCCATATTTTACACGATCAGGAGTTAGCCAAGGCAGCAACTTGGGACCACTGGAATTTATTTTAATGGTGAATGACTTGCCTGAGGTCGTAAAGCATGCCAAATGCCTACTATTTGCAGATGACCTCAAGTTGTTGCTCGCGGTAAGAGACAATTCAGACTGTGAACGCCTCCAAAGTGATATTAACAGAGTGGTGGAATGGAGTCAAGTAAATAAACTCAACTTCAATTTGTCGAAGTGCTCAACTATCTCATTTGGTCGTTCTCGGTGTCCCTTACAATACAATTACAAGGTTGATATGGTGCCTATGCAGCGAGCTGAACAAATAAGAGACCTGGGAGTTCATCTAAATACGGAATTAAATTTTCGAGATCACGTCGTAAAAAAGTGTAAGAAGGCTTATCGAAACCTAGGCTTTATTCTTAGACAGACGAATGGCTTCACGAACATTTCTGCAGTGAAGGCTTTATATGACGCTTTAGTAAGAAGCCACTTAGAGTATAGTGTGGTCATTTGGGCTCCACATGAAACCAAATATATTACTATGATGGAGCGAATTCAGAACAAATTCACTCGATATCTGTATTTGCGGCTGTACGGGGTTTATCCTTTTTATCCGTTGATGTATCCCACATTATTCGTGCTAGGTATGGTGGGATACAACAAATTGGAGGTGCGAAGAGATTTTGCGCTCGTTGAATATATGGTGAGAGTCCTAAAGGGGATAACGCATAATCCGGGGGTACTGCGTCAGTTGAGACTGTGCGTGCCCGAGGGCTACGTGCGGCGGCGCCGGCGGCCACGCCTGCTGTCCGTGCCTTCCGCACGTACGAACCTATTGGCTAAGGCGCCGTTCACTCGCGCTCTGCTAACACTTAATGAAGTAGCTGAGAGGATCGATGTATTCGTGTGCTCAAAAAGTGAATTTTCAAAAACATTGCTTAGTATTATTTGCTATAAATAAATAAATTGTAAAGTAGTTTAGTTCTTATTAATTGTTGAGATTAAGTAATTGCATGTCTGTCGAATTAGGTTAGCCTGTAAGGATAGATGTTTGTAGTAATAAATAAATAAAAAATAAATAAAATAAAATAAATAAATTGTTTTGAATTTTGAATTTTTGAATTTGAGGCACTGTCCACCGGGTCTCCGGGTAAGTAAATGATTTTGAAATTATGTTCGTAAGGTGAGATGTTTAGTGGAATGCCATTTTGATAAACACAAGGCGTGCCTCCACCTCTTATCTTAATCCTTATCACCTCCTCGCGTGTTCACGACGACGACGCGACGTAGCGCCAATGTACTCTGTCTGTGTGCATATACAGGGTGTAACAAAATTGGTGTAGGTCCCGTTAACTGGGGCTTCTACTCATCATACTGAACAACTTTTGTTGTACGACTTTGCTGAAATCGCAAAATAAAAATTACTCTTCATACAAATCGATCAGCTGATCGACCAATTTTGTGCATTTTAGTATGGAGGGACCAATTTTTTTTTTGAGAATTGACTATGGGTTCCTTGGGGAAAGTTGTTCAGTATGATGAGTAGAAGCCCCAGTTAACGGGTCCTGCACCAATTATTTCACATCCTGTATACCTGTGCGGTGTGCCTATACTTTGTTCGTAGTATGTTGTGTGTGAAATCTCGTACGTATCAGTGAAATACGTTTATGTTGTCCTTTCTGTTTACTAGTACGAGTAAATGTGATCGTTATAGGGTTTCTTGGGGACAGCCCACAAATAAGTACGAGAGTGCTGAGTCCAGTAAATGCGAGTACACTCTGGCATGCAACATTCAAATCTTGAATGAATGTAAATTGGATCAATAGTGGTTGCTCTACAAAAATAAAGTATTGCAGTAGTAAATAAACTATTGTAGGATTTGTAGGGTTTTTCATCAAAAGGAAAAAAGGAACCCATAAATGATGACTTCGTTGTCCATCTGTCTGTCTGTCAAACCCTTTTTTAACCCCCGACGCAAAAAAGAGGGGTGTTATAAGTTTGACCGCTATGTGTGTGTGTGTGTGTCTGTGTGTGTGTCTGTGTGTCTGTCTGTGTGTCTGTCTGTGGCACCGTAGCTCTCAAACGGGTTAACCGATTTGGATGCGGTTTTTTTTATTTACAAGCAGGTTTTTTGGCGATGGTTCTTAGATACGTTTTATCAAAATCGGTTCAGCCGTTTCAAGGTCATCAGCTCTTTTGTTAGCTGCGGTAGGGTTCTTAGACTCTTAATGTGTATTTACTTTACTTTCAAACATACATGTGACCAAAAACTTGAAACACTCATGTATGCTTAATAACTATGCAGGATTATGGAACTCTTGGTCTGATGCTGCAGCCAGGATATCCAGAACACTAGCACACTCTTAAAATATAATAGCAGATATGTCGTGTTTGGACTCGTTTTGATCAGTATTTGATTCTGCATACAATGCAATGGTGGCAACACGGTGAGCTGATGCTGCGGCCAGGATATCCAGCACACTAGTACACTCTTAAAAAAATAATAGCAGATATGTCGTGTTTGGACTCGTTTTGATCAGTATTTGATTCTGCATACAATGCAATGGTGGCAACACGGTGAGCTGATGTTGTTAAAATCCGTTAAATTTTTGACATACCTACGTACCTGAAACTATGACTAACTGTGAACTAAATATTATTGAGATAAACCTTCGCTTTGATTTCTTATATAAACCCCCGACGCAAAAAGAGGGGTGTTATAAGTTTGACGCCAATTTCTGTGTGTTTGTGTCTGTTTGTCTGTGGCATCGCAACTCTCGAACGGATGGACCGATTTTGATGCGGTTTTTTTACGTGAAACAAGTTTCCTTGCGGTGGTTCTTAGCTATAATCGATAAAGATCTGTTCAGCCGTTTGAGGGTTATCAGCTCTTATCTAGGTGACTAAGGGATCTGGGCAACTTATACAGGTCTGATAGATTCAAAATTTGGTGCCCTGTTAATGTAAAAATATTGCAAAACCATGATAACCTTGAACTGTTGATGCAGCATCTCCTAGAATCTACAGAATACCCAACTCCTCAAAAACTTTCAGTAGAAGTATCGTGTTTGGGCTCAAAAAAAATATTCAAAACAATTTATTTCAAATAGGTGTTACACACACTTTCAAATAGAATTAGAATAGAAATTATTAGAATAGTCTCAATGAATAGGTGTTAGATATAATATGGTAACCTTGACCTGATGCTGCAGCATCTCCTGGAATCTGCTGAAGCAGCGGTTAAAAAAGTAAAAAACTTCCATGGGTCTATGGATTTGAAGTTTAGAGTTATAACACATTTAATTGCAGCTTCAAACAAGGGAGGTGAGCAACTTCCACAGGCTTGATCGATTCAAAATAGGCTAGATTTTGTGTCGCAGTATCGTGTTTCGTCCCGGAAACTATTTGTATGAATGTGGGGGTAGAGTTTCGATTGTATGTAATAGTTATGTAAAGTTTAAAAAGCACGAAATAAAAATTAAATTAAAAATTTAAAAAACCCCCGACAAAAACCTCTAAAAAGTAAACAATAATATGTATTGACCCTTTGAGTTGAATTTAAGTAGTAATATTTTGATCCAAGAGTCGTCGCGTAGGGGGACCGCTAAGTAAATAAATAAAATAAAAACAGAATACAACTGATTTACTTTACTACAACTAATTAGTAATAACTTCACAACTTAGCGGTCCCCCTACGCGACGACTCTTGGATCAAAATATTACTACTTAAATTAAACTCAAAGGGTCAATACATATTATTGTTTACTTTTTAGAGGTTTTTTCTCGAACGCGTAAAGGAATCAAGTTAAGTTTGGAGAACAATGCATGGTTAGCTAAGTGACGTAATTCTAAATCCAATATGGTGGACCAGTTATATTTTATGCACCCCCATCAGGATCTGCTGAGAACAATATGAAATAATTACAATTCTTTTTAAATTAAAGCTTTTACCTGAAAGATTGTAGGTTTTTTGAAAATTATTTATTTTGCTATTAAAAACTTACATGTGCATCTGAAGAATTGTCCGTGATGTATATCGATGTATAGGAAAACATTTTTTCAACAACAAAATTAAATTTGTTCTTCAGTTCGATTGTCTTACTCGTCAATGTTTGTAGTGTTACGTATCCAAATGTGATTTGGTACGCAACCCTCATTGCACTTGGTTTTATGCGTGAGAAAAATCATTGCTTAATCTCGTCGTGAACCTTTCCCATTTCTATATGATGCCCTAATTAACGCGGCGCGTTACGATTTATCGGCAATTATCTGGTCTTGCTCCGGCCAGGACTTTAAGGTATAGTAAACCTACATATTAGAAGCCAGATGCTCTTTTTAATTGTTACTTGCGGTTTAATGTTTACGTAATCTTTGCTTTACTAATTTGTTATTTTCGGAACTGAACTGAACCGCCGCCGCCGCCGCCGCTGATCGTCAAGCGATTATAAATTAAAATATGATGAGGTTTACACTTCGTTGAACATAAGCATACATTAGCCGGGTGTGTGTTTGAGTGAATCATTACTATATGGTCGTGCGTGTGTGTGTATGTATTGAACCAGCACCAAGTACTTTGACATCTGCTTAGGAATGCGGCCTAGCCAGAGGCTTCTAAACAAGATGTACGCGCGTCGCCTATTATCAGTAAACAATATTGTTCTGTGCTATTTCAATTGCACAACGCGAACCAATTGCGTTGTTAATGTCATTTCAAACCATACGAATAGTAGAATAGTCCATCAACGTGCGCCTAATCATCGTTTACGATTTGTTACAGAACATTGTCACGTACTAGCACCTCCTTAAAAACAATAACAATAACATATGCACTGAATTCGCAGTGTATCTATTTGTTGCTGAAGCGACGGGATTAGAGTGTTGTGGACATTGAGCAATTATTACTAAATGTAGTTCAATGGTTGTGGGTACCGCAGGCAACCTTGGAAATTTTAGTGGTTGTCCTACGTACTCGTACGACATGGTTTTGTTTACTGTTTATTTGACTGCTTTTTAATTACGTTATGGTATAACCTGTTAAAAGTCTGATGAAAGTACACCTGAAACAAATGAACATAAATTAATTAATTAAAATTAAATTCTAGTTCTTCTTAGTTTTAAATAGTGCATGAATCTCGAAATATCGCAATATCGAAATCTGTAAACGCGAGTTCCGAAATTACGATTCCGATACTGAGGAATACGGTATCGTAATATCGAAATCGGACTATTTTCTATTTATGTTTTAAATAATGCTTTTACGCTTGCCGAAATGTATTGTGAAGACCTTATTTCAACTGAATTTTAAAATTATTATACATTTAACTGTTAACGTAAATTTGACATACGCACTTGTATCGTGGGGGCCCGGCGGCGGCGGTCCCAATATTATGAGTATGTTTGCTTCTACAAGCAAGTTTTAACTACGTGATTGAATAAGTGCTCATAAATAATAAATAATAATAGGCTCGTTTTATGTTATCAATTAGTTTTTACTTATATAAATCTTCTTACTTAAATACTACAAGAGATCACAAAATACTAACAACTTTTTGGTAATATTTTTTTACGTTACATACAAATACTTATGAAACGTATCGTTTAGTAAGATATACAGTGGTGGCCACATAATTAAGAACGCTTCATAATCAGACATCGCTTTAAAAGTATATGGTCATTATTAAGATATTTAAACCTTATTGAACAATATTGACTATACTGCTGGCTAGTACATTTATAAGGCCAACATAATCAAAAAATAAAACTAGGAAATAATATTTAATATTCAATTTAATTAGCTGTTGTTTAGGTATTGTTCACATAGGATTAGGCGAGAGGCTGGACAAATAATTAAGAACGAGTTAAAACTTTATAATAAGAGTAACAATAACTTTATAATTTAAGTTATTTATTAATTTAAAGTGAATGTAACAGCGTTTTTATTGATGAATTCAACTTGTTTTGTAACGTTAGTACTTAGTTGCATGTCTGCTACCGTGGATAACTGCCTGACAGCCGCGGCGGCGCGGAATTGATGTGCTATGCTATGAACCTTTGGCAGATTTCAACTAAAAAACAAATGCGTTGTAAAGTTCATTCATGTTACCACACACTCTGTTCGACAATTGCTTTTTAACTTGATACCACAGAATTTCTATGGGATTAAGATTGGGCTATTTGGTGGCCAGTCTAATACAGTTACCATTTGCCTATTGAGGAATGTTTTTACAGAGTTGGCATGGCAGTGTGTTTGAGTCATAATCGTGCTGGAATATCCAAATTACCGGGAGGTTATCGTCAGCGTATGGCAGCATACATTCTTCCGAGTAATCTGTTTACATTGCTATTGATCCATGTTACATGTATAGGGTCCCATGCCATAACCGGCAAAGCAACCCCACATTTTGACGTTTCCACCGCCATGCTTTACCATATTTTTGTGTATTTTGGGTCGAATTCCTTATTTACAGGTCGGCGTACCTACTGCTTGCCATGAAAGCATATTCTATTTATTTTGGTTTCGTTAGAAAAAAGTACATTCTTCCATTGCTGTTCTGTCCAGTTTACATAATTCCTTGCAAACGCAACTCGGGCCTGTCTATGGCATGGTGTCAGCATGGGTACCTCTCTGGTTCATCTCCCAAATAACTGTGCCTCCACCAAACGTCTTTGAACAGTGCGCGCCGACACTGTTTGATGGTTAATTTCAATAAAAACTTCATTTTTATCTGATTAGAGCCTTTAAATGGGTCCTGCTTAGCAAAGTGAACTATTCTTAAATCGTGTCGAGGAGACATTTTTCTTGGTTTTCGTTTGCGGGGATTATTAGAAGTAGCTTTATGGGTGTTAAAATGTATCACAGCCTGGTACACCATCGTTTTAGAGCAGGCCAAATGATCCACAATTTTTTTGTAAGACCTATTACGACCACGCAACTTTATTATTAGTTCTCTAGTAGCAGAGTCGCAAAACTTATTTTTTCCAATGGTTTTTGACGAATAATTGCAAAAAACGAGAAAGGAAACAATAACTGCGCAAAACTGCAATAAAAATAGTAAAGAAGAGCATCGCATTCCATTTTCAATCTGATGAAAAAATAAAAAAAATATTTCGTTCTTAATTATTTGTCCAGCTAGTGTTCCTGTAAATAAATGAGTTCTTGTGATTTAATAAATAAGTAAATAAACATGCAAACTGTTTTGACAATATTGTGATACTAAATAAAACAGGATAGTCATAGCAATATTCTACAACAATAATAAATAATTTTTATAAACTTATTGTACAATTTATTCTGGTGACAAAACTGAATTGGCTTTGTATCTTTTATCGTTCTTAATTATGTGGCCACCACTGTATATAACCAAAAACGGTTTTTAGTCTTTAATTAACATTTCACAAAAATCATCATGAAATTCAACTGGTATCGTGGGGGCCGCGCGGACCCCGACACGTGCATACCAGCGTCCTGGTAAGTGGTGCAGCGCCGAATGTCCGGCACCCGCCGCGAATAGCGACGTAAAGAGACAAATCTCTCGACTCAAATGGGCCGTACCATTTCAACATTCTGCAAGGCAGAAGTCTTGATGAGTTAGAATAGTATCCGAAGTTCATTAACAAAATATCTGCTTAATACCAACAGTATAAATTCTAATTAAACACATCCTCGAGTTACACGCTGAATGTAACAACGGTATGCATGCCTGCAGAATAAGGACTGTATAATTGGAATCCGGAGATCAATCATATCAATCAAAACAATTTATTTCAGATAGGTGTTTACACACACTTTTAAACAGTCAAAAAAAATTGTATATTACAAATAATGACATGATTCAGATTACAGTATCAGGTAATGGTATTTGTTATAGAATCAACATATATATCTTTGTCATTTACATAATCTTTTATTTTATAATATCCTCTAGAGCACAAACATTTTTGGACGTGAGTCTTGAATTTATTCTCTGACAAACTAGTTGCATGTAATAAATTAGAATTTGTAAATACTATACGGTATTCCTTGGTATAACTTTTGATGTTACACTTCAATGGGGACCACACATTGAAACTTTAGCGGGAAGGCTTAGTTCAGCTGCTTATGCCGTTAAGAAAATAAGACAGTTAACGGATGTAGATACTGCGAGACCTACATGCGGATTTTGTGTTCTGTTGTCCAAATACAAATTTAAAAGACTGAGAGCCCCATTAATTTCATAAGTAATGTTTGGTGTTCAACACAATCAAATGCCTTAGATAAATCACAAAACACTCCAATTGCATTCTGCGATTCTTTTCCAAGCCCGCCTGGCTAGCTACCACCATCTTATCTAAGTCTTGCCGCCAAATATCAATGTTGATATCATTGGTGTGGTCCGGCATGAAGATAAGATAGCCAGTTCCCCATTGCGTTGGGGAATATTGGTAAGCCCGCTTCCATCTTCGGCAACATCGTCACTTACCATCAGGTGAGATTTTGTCAAGGGTTTACCAATTGTAAATAAAAAAATTAAAAAAAAATTTGTAGTGTAGACCTGAAACAATAGAACTTAAAGTAATTATACAAAATTAAATTCTAATTCTTGTTGGTTTTAAATTAAACCTTTTTATACAATAATTCCTTCCAACGTCTTTGTAGAGAGCAGAAAACTTATTATACGTACATTGTAGATATACCTACGCGATATGGCGAGTCTGTCTGTGGTACTATCACAGTCTAAGGAATCTATACAGTCGTCCAACGGAGACGTCTAGACAGGGCAATGGTGCAGGGGCTGAAGGGTGAGACGTGGGAAATCGAGCCCGAAATGCCATAGTCATCGTTGTTCAACCACTCGGGACAATAATTCATCAGAAGCGCTCCGTGCTGCTCCAGTGTTGGTTGACCAGTGACTGACTAGTGATGTCGGATTTGACACAAATATAAAAGACGTTGGACCTCTGTATAGATTATATCTTACACTGTGTCTGCATGCTAGTATTGGGATCGAAGCTTAAGAGTAATTTTTATTGTTTTTTTAAATAGCTGGTTATTTAAATTATATTCCAATTTACTTACAAGGTTTTGGTAGAATTAGAATCATGAAAAACTAAACCATTTTAAAATAATTAAGATGGACCTGCTTCGCTACAGTTTTGTCAGTTTTACGTTGGCGCTGATTTCTTGACAGTTTTGCTGTGAAAAATTTATTGACTTACCAATACTTGTTTAAATAAGTAGCTAACTTCACATTAGACAATTGTACATTAGAACCGCAATGCTGCCTATGGTGCTGCTCTAAAATAACACCACCTCATTTTCTTGCCAAGAGTGTCGTAAGAGGCGACTATAAGAACAAATCGGAGGATGGGCAGCAGCGCCCTTTCCACGTCCCGTGCCACCACACTGCACACTGCCCCACCCTGGACACTTCAGACAACGGGCCAGAAATGATATTTCAAAAAAGGAATGACAAAACAAACAAAATGGCTGCGAAATCCTGTACGTTCGACAACCAAACTGTAACCAATCTGTATCAATCTGGGTGACGAGGGGGTGAGGTCGCAATCTAGAGAGCGGCAGGGAGTGTCCATACTGTATGTTATTACTAATATAATAATATACTTTGACACTGCACAGTGCACACTGTGATCGCGAACCCGCTACCCGCCTGCCAAGCGTGGCGATTATGTTCCAACTCCCATACTTAGTGGAGGCCCGCATGTCCAGCACTGGACGTCTTTTGACTGATGTGACGATTATAATGATCACATGCTAAGCAGGCTTATTAGTAAGAAGCGCTATCGGTTATTTAATGTTATTAATTTAATGAATCAAATTCAGTTCAATCAGCGTTTAGTTATTGACAAGTTTTAACGATCGATGTGATACGGTGGGAGGGATCGCAGTCGATTGGATCATCTTTCAAGTGGCTTTATGCTCCGTTTATTTGCCGTACTTGCAGGCTAACAGGCGTGCTTGATGGGGAGTCAATGTCCTCTGTGTATATGTATAACAACCGGGACCGGAATAAATCCGGTCTGTCATAAAGTCATAACATGAAATTGCGCCGTAATTTTTATTTGTATTTATTTTAATACTCTCCGTCCACGGGTTACGATCCACAAGAACACGCAGAAACCGCATTTTAATTTTTTTATTGAAATTCAAGCGCTTACTCTACTCTTCTAGTATAGGTACTAGGTACCTCCATCTCGAGACCAGTGACTTAATTAAAATTGCGGTTTCTTGTATCGTCTCATACATAAGCTCAATGGATCAGAATAACAATGATTACTTTTGTACATTCAGTAGGGTTTTTTGAATAACATGTACATGAAAGGAAAATAATCTCGCTGCTTACTCTTTGAAACTGGAAAAGCAATTTCATACCGTTCAGGCTTTAGCTTCATTCCATCTTTCATCTTGATTAAAAACACATAAATTTGTTGGAATTTAGTCGTTTTCTGAATAAGCAAAAGACTCAGAAATGAAGGCGCAGAAATTGCACAAAATTTAAAACTAACGATTTAATATAAAATATACCTACATACCTACTAAGTACAGTCTCTACAGTCACAGAATAGAGAAGGATCTCTTTATATTGAGGACCAGTTTATTTTTTTGTTTAGTTACTGATGATCGTGTCGTGTACACTATTAATTGTGTGGTGGTTAGGTGACCTTGCTGCATCAGTGCAGTAGCAGTTAAACGATGCCGCTAGATAGCAATTTCATTGTGTTTCCACCTCGCTGCACGCTGCACGCTGCACGCTGGCTTGTCTTGTCTCGTCAAATTATTATGTCACATCATCTATGTCATGAACCGAGGGCTATGCCAATTATATTATTTTTCGTACAATTTGTAACATGATACTTTGAAAAAAAATGAAGGTATCTTTAGGATTTATTTAGCCTAGAATTGTAAGAATGAATAGGGTCAAAGGAATGGATCTTGGTCTTCAACCTCACTAGTGTGCCCCAGAGCTTTCTTTTTTTAAAAAGTACGATCATTTCATAAAAGAGTGTTTTTGCCATTATTTCAGTTTGGTGGCCCTGCAATCGCTGGAGTTGAGGGAAAACCTCCTGAAATCTCTACCTGAATCGCTGAAAAATCTTACGAAGCTGGAGCGGCTGGACCTTGGGGATAACGAGATTGAAGAATTGGTAAGAATATCCATAAAAAGTATACTTAAACAGCTAAAAGTGCATATAAATTATTTAGACGAATGTCATTGGCGAAAATTTACCACATTTTACCGCCTCCGTGGCGTAATGGTTAAGGCCATTAGCTTCACATCAAGAGGTTGCGGGTTCGATTCCCATCGGAGTCTAACTTTGTAAGACTCGGTTTGGTTGGTGGAAGGGCAAGCCCGCCTGGTTTACCACAATTTTATCTTAAGTCTGACCACCAAGTCTTGTTGTTTCGGCTTGAAGATAAGATAGCCAGTTCCCCATTGCGTTAGGGAATCTTGGTAAGCCTGCTTCCATCTTCGGCATCATCGTCACTTATCATCAGGTGAGATGATTCCAAGGGCATACCAATTGTGAATTTAAAAAAACCATTTACTTCGAAATGTGTACTTTTATGAAGAGACTTGTTGATTGTAGACACAGTTGCCGCTAAACGTTTTGCGCCGCTACATTGTAAAAATAATAAGTAAGCATTTATCATGAAATAACTGCAATTACAGCCCGGGTTTATCGGGGAGCTGCCGGCGCTTGAAGAATTATGGTTGGACCACAACAAACTACAATATTTGCCTCCAGAAATCGGCAATCTCAAAGCGCTTATATGCTTAGATGTCAGCGAAAACAAACTGGAGAGATTGCCAGAAGAAATTGGTGGCCTGTGCTCGCTCACCGACCTCCACCTCTCCCAAAATATGTTAGAAACGGTACCAGCCGGTATCGGAGATCTATCAAAGTTAGCTATACTCAAGTTGGACCAAAATAGATTACATACTTTAAATGAAAATGTAGGAAGGTTAGTACAACGTTCAGTTAAATGTTGTTCGTTTTGTTTGTTTACATTTGCTTATTTGTAACTCTCACGATTTCGCCTTTCCGTTACAGATGTACAAATTTGCAAGAGCTTATACTAACGGAGAACTTCTTGATGGAGCTGCCCAAGACGATAGGGAATTTGCAGGAGTTGACAGTACTGAATGTAGATAGAAACTCCTTGGGTGACATACCTCTGGAGATCGGTAACATGACGCTGCTTGGCGTGCTCAGTCTACGAGACAACAAGCTGACGAGACTGCCCAATGAGCTGGGGAATTGTAAATCGCTGCACGTGTTAGATGTTAGTGGCAATAGGTGAGTGCGATTGCAGATGATTGAATAAAAAGCGGCCAGGTGTGAGTGGGACTCGCGCACCACCACACCTCTCTACAAAAGTATTACATACAATCATACCTATTAATTTCAAACAAAAGACATCAACGCAGGCAACAGTTTACTACTGTTTTTATTTAGTACAGACTCCTTAGCGCAGGTACGACTCACGCCTAGCCGATTTTTATAATTTGTTTTTTTACTTTAGGTTTGTACTATAATCAGGCTGGTTGTTTACTACTGTTTTTACGATAAAGCAAAAATTTTAAAAAAAACCTTTAAAAACCGAACCAAGTCTTGCAAAGTTAGACTCCGACGAGAATCGAACCCGTGACCTTCTAATGTGACGTGAATTGACAAACCGATACGCCTCGAAGACACTTGCATTTAAAATTTTCTTATTGAAGCTCAGAAGATGCTCAGATCTTGGAGCTGTTCGACGTTTTGAGGCAAAAATAATAGAATTCTTTGAATATAATGTCCTATCAAAACATTTCATATAAAGTTGGTTGCCAAGACTGTCAAGTTCATAATGCTTTCATTGTTAAAAAGTTACGAGATATCTAGTCTCTACTAGCCAGGCCCCTAGCTGAGCTCCTATTTGTGCTACGCATCATAGCCTGCCCAAGTTCAAAGTATATAGCTCTAAATGATTTTGACTGTGCCATAAATGACAAATAAGTCTACCTATGAGCCCCGACTCTACACACTTACATCGGTAAAAATGTATGGCTTGGCTGTTTAATATTCGTGGAACTATTACGTGAAATAACATTTATGGACATAAGGAATAGTTTGTGCGACAATCACGAAATGAAAAACAACACAGTATGCAGTTTCAAACCAGATGGCGCTAAGAATTTATAATCTTTCTGCTTAGAGCAAAATTATTTGGCCTTTTTTATAAGAGACACGTTTTTATCAAGACCTAGTTTAAATGTGCTTAAAATATCATTGAAACCTGTTAGAATTTAACTTTTCGTTTCTATAAATTATTTATCTACCTCCAAAAAATTTGTTTATCTAGTAATAGAAAATGTTTGCTAAAATTTTCAATCCCATTAAATTACCTAATTAACCCATTTTTAAGCATCAATTTATTTAAATAACCTAATAAATTAAATTTAAGATTTAAAAACCCCCGATAAAAACCTCTAAAAACTAAAAAAAATATACGTATTGGCCCTTTAAGTTTAATTTAAGTAGTAATATTTGGATCCAAGAGTAGTCGCGCAGGGGGACCGCTCAGTTGTAAAATTATTAGTCATCATATCAGCTCATATACGTCCCCACCGAGGGGCTCGAGCCTACCCTGAATTAGGGCGATCGGGCCTTAGTCGACCACGCGGGCCCAGTTGGTCGACTTCACACACAACCTGCGAGTTTCTTCGCAGGCGTATGCAGGTTTTCTCACGATGTTTTCCTTCACCGTAAGAGCGTCAGATAAACGTACATGAAATCTAAATTCGAAATCACATTGGTACGTGGCATTATCGAACCACAACCTCCCGGACAGGAGGCGGCGGCCCTAGTCGTTACGCCACCGACGCTCTTTTAAATTAATAGTAATTAGTTGTAATAAAGTAAAGTTGTATTGTTTTTAATTTAGTTACTAAACAGATTATTTATAATATGATTACTCGCGTAAAAGTCTGGAACTTTTTAGTTTTTAAAATAATATTGAGTAACATCATGTTGTATTTTTGAGTATTTTTTGACATTCAATATTGTCGAAAAAGGACTTTGCTTTATAATAATCGTATTCTCTTTCAGATTACAGTACTTACCGTACACGCTAGTGAACTTAGAACTAAAAGCGGTGTGGTTGTCGGAGAACCAAGCGCAGCCGCTGCTGACCTTCCAGACTGATCGCGACGAGACCACCGGGGAGAACGTCCTCACTTGCTTCCTGCTGCCGCAGCTGAGCTACACGCAGCAACCGGGTATGTGCGAAACCACTAAGCCGGTCACAAACTGTGTTCATCTGGTACTGGGTCCGTTTGAGAATGGTAATCTTCCTATTCACCTCACTAGCTCAGAAAGCGCGCTTTTGTTGCTTAAAACCACTGAGTGACGTGTTTTTTTTTTAATTATTATTTTCTGCATCCGGGAGTAGGAAAAAGAAATTGCTTCTATGGCTATACATACAGCCTGGTGTGATTTAGTCTATCTTTACTCTTCATGGGTTTTCTTCTGTCATTGGATTTCCACAACAGATAAGCCAAAAAGTCAATAGATATAGTAATATTAAAAAGTCGTTAAAGTGAGTTATCCAGCAAAATGATATGCTCTTTTACTAAAGCTCACGCGGACCTCTTGAGGGCGCGCCGGGCGCTTGAAACACAACCTTCTCACTTTTATTTTATTGTCCTTTACAAGAAACACATTAATTGTTGAACAATATGCTAACAGTACCTACCTATTAAACGTCAAAAACCATAAAATGCCATTTATTGTATTTTCTCGCTAGTGAGGTGAAAAGTTGTGGTGTCACACGAGAGTAAAGTGATTTGTTTCTTGTACCTTTTAATCTCTCACTATGCTCAGGATTCTAACTTAGAATCACTCGCTACACTAGTGATTTAATTACAGAATGCATCGCTTGCTCGGGATTCAAACTCAGCACTCGCAACAACAACGATCTTTGCTCTCTTTTTGCACAACTATCTCTTATGCTTCGGAACTATTGATGATTATGAGGAAACGCGGTCTAAAGAATAGGTATTTGAATAGAATTTTGCTGTCTTTCTCCCCCAAACCTCTCCATATACAGCAAGAAAGGGAGAACTACAGCGCAGACAGATAATAGGCTCTAAAATTGACCAAAACAGTATTTCGTAGTCTCCTATTTCCGGCTCCAAAACTTCACAAATATTTCTATTTTATTAAAAGTAATTTAAAAAAATGCTTTTCCTGTGCCTCTGTTTTCTTTTTATTGTCAATATATGCAATTTATTTTTTTGGTAAGTGTGTAAAAATGACGTTAAAATTAGGCAATTTTCTTAGTTTTTGAAGGCTCCTACTTCCTATTATAATGGGGATGACGACAGCATCAGAAATAAGTTATGAACTATTCATCATTAAATTGCCCTCCTACTTAAACTTAGGAAAACCTTACTCGTTTTGTTTTTCATCAAGTCTTCGATTTTTAATTGACCAAAATCACAAAATGAGTACCTATATGACGCTGCTAAACTATGACGTCACGCCTAGGTATTTCTAACATTTTTAGAACAAATGTAGTGTTTGACAGATAGTAAAAAGTAACTCAGATGACTAGCATACGTCATCCCTATTAGAATATGGGACAAAACAAAACACAGGGGCATGGCTATGTTAGATATAGGTTTTATGGGAAAAAACATTTTTGCTCTATTGTCTTTATCCAGGGAGGAAACAGGGGACTATGTTTGTATGGAAAAAATGGCGCCCGCGTTTCCTCTATAATGGTTTTTCAATAATACGGCAAACTTTTTCAATAAGTAACTGATTTGTTCATTATAATGAACAGTATAATGTATTATTGAAGAGTCAACATTTTTATCGGGTTCAGTCCTTCCAATCGGATCAATTAATTTAGAATCTGAAATACAGCATGGTTTGTGGCGGAAGTGCCTTTTTTAGTGTTTAGGAATGCTTTAAAAAAAATCCCTTTAAAATCCTTAAAAATTTCCCTTGAATTACCTTTGAAAGCAAAGTCTCTTTTCATCCCAACACGCGATTTTGCCTTTTTTATGTATTTAGTTTTTTCTTATTCCTATTATTGTAAGCAATCAGCCCGATTGTGTCAATAAGTGAAAAGTGCATGCCCCACAAGATAACAATTAATTTTCTTCAATGACGCGTTACAAATTGCTAATGGTATCGCATAATTGATGTTATTATTATCATTCTGTTAGTGTACCGCTGTAGAAATGTCACACGTTTACTGGAGTTTTGATGAATTTTTATAATTGCCCCTTTCTCTCCTTATTCTATTGTCAGTTCACACATAAATATTGTGAATTCATGGTAATTAGAATAAGGAAAAGTTTGTAATAATTGCCATTCACTTCTGAGACCATAATAATTTGATATCTGAACTGATTCGATGCATTGGAATGTGATCATATAAATTGATGCATTTCTGTATTTAGACGCGAATCGCGATTATAAAATATCCAGATTGGGAACGTTTTAGTGATCATAAATCAGAAATATATAAAATTTCTTATGTTAAATATTTGGTACCTAATAAATCTTCCTGCAAGTGTGTTGAATGTTTATATTAATTTGTGTTGGTAAGCATATGGCGTCAGCGTCCTTGCATATGCTTGTTGTGCTTTTCATTTCAATATTTTGCCATCTTTGGCCTGATTCTATTGAAAATTAAATTAAATATTTAATTGTTTTTATTTGATGAAATAAATCTTGTTTTTGAAAATGGATTTTTATGTCCAAAAAAAGTCTAAACTAGCTGCAAAATGCAGTAGAATCAGGTCTCCCTAATATGAGTTTGTTGTTTTTGTTTTTTTGTACATACTAAAAGCTTCTTTATACACTTGTCACCACATTAGAGCTGGAACACACCTCCGAGGTTGGCAGTGGACACTGGTTCAGGGATCACAGGTTTAATTCACAGTCCCAAGAGCTAGATAGGATCAGAGGTAAGAGACACACATAATTTTTTTGTACAATTTCACAGTAGCACTAATTTGATAACTTCGTATCGATGAAGTAGAAAATCAAAAATCGTTTTGATTTCTTTTGTGTTCAGTCTCCCTACCACTCACCACTCACCATGATTGTCCGAAGTACAAAGATTGTTGAAGTGTGTTATTAAATTAGTTGCGCTGTGTAATACACTATTTTATATTTCACTATTTACCCGAAGTGAGCATAATTTTATTACTTTTAGAGCTATGTTGCCTTGTCCGCTATAAATGTTGTCTTTACTGTGACGTTCATCTTTGTAATGTGCTGTTAGCGATATTGAATTCGGTTCGGAGTCATACGTTTTCGTTTTTATGAAAATTGCCATATACACTCATCCAAATAATCTTGGCACTGTATCAAAAGCAGAACTAGTTCATCGCACTTTAATGGGAAAGCCTGAGGCCTCAGCAAAGTTAAGCAATTAACCGACCGCCTACCATTGCCAAATCTATCAGGCCAAAAGCATCTCGCAGCGCTTACTATTTGCCTAGATTGTGCCTTTATTTCGTCAAGAATAAACGTATCGTGTCAAATGTAAGCTAGCAATACTTCTAATTACAGTAATATGCTAAGTTATGTATTAAACCCAACAGAATCGAGCAGAGATCGTGACTCGGACAACGATGACTGGGAAGAAAAGGAGGCGTCAAGAACGCATTCGGTCAAATTCACAGAGGAGATACCTGAAGCGAAAGAGGTGAGCTATTGCTGTTGCAAATTAGTTCGTATAGTGCGCTCCTCGGTGTCGGTGTCCCGTACATTGCCTAGATCTGCTTATAGATTTGTACGTTGTGGTGTACCGGTGTGCTTTCACAACACAGCTCTCACGGTCACAAGTAAATACAGAGGAGTAAGGAATTGGCTAAACAATAACGTATGGGATAGGTGCACAAGGCACAGAGCTTATTTAGCTCTCAGTACCATTTTTGTAGCGTTAGAATAAAACTTAGTATGAAAGCGGCGATAGACTTGAAATTTTTATGGTAGTTTTTATGGATAAATATAGCAAAATGACGAAAAATGTTTCAGTGTTGCATGCAGTACGTTGTACAGCTTTAAATAATTAATATTTTTTAGATTCAGAGCAATCTCTGCGTATAACTGTAAGGTTGTGAAATTTTCGTGGTAATTTAAGTAAATTTTATTTACCTTTTATGTGAATTGAATAACAATTATTATTATTATGCTATCAGTACCTATTACATTAGTTTTACAAATATCTTACATTTTTATTTTTTATTTGAATTAGGTACCTAATTTAAATAAAGTGTATTTCTTTATCTTTTGCTTTTCTTTTATTTTATATTGCATGTTTACTAGCAATTATTTATGATTTAAGATACAAATCGTTTGAGTCTTACTTAATGTTAAAATCAGGTAGGTACAAACATTTTTATTATTGTTATTATTTTCTATAGATAGGTAAATAGTAGCTTAAGACAAAAAAATGCCCACAACATATTATTATAAGTTGCTTTCGAAAGTATCTTTTTATTATGATATAATACATACTTGTGTAGGTACGTACATGTAATTGTATACATATATGATAGAACTCAAATGACTAATATTATTTCTAAGTATACTTACTAGTCGACTTTGTATAAGACTCAAACCTTTATTCAAACAATTTGAAAATCTTGAGATTTTTTAAATACACTATAGTATATAAATAAAAGCAGAGTTAAATGCCTGGTTTAACAGTGGAATAAAAAAAATTACATTAATACAAAAAATAGAAAGTTTATTAAGACGAAAAAAAGAGTACAATATTTAGTTGAGAGTTTATAGAAAAAAAATCAGATTAGAGGCTGGGTTTAGTAAGAAAAACAAAAAAAGCTATCTGTGGATAAAATTAATAGTCAGTCGGACCCCCTAAAGCATTTGCTAGGCTCTACATCTCGTTGGCATGCTCGGCAACAGGTTGTCAATAGTGGCCTGGGGTATCATGCGGGTATCGGCGAAAGATGTAAGAAAAGATCTTTCTCTGTTTGTAAGTTTTTAGGAAGCTGTTGAAATGCTATTCTTCCGAGTAAATCCCAGGCATGCTCAATAGGATTCATGTCACAGGACTACTGTGGAGGCCAGTCTAAGAGCGTGATATCATCGTGCTATATCATAAACAGATCGTGTAGTGTGCGCGCGAGCATTATCTTGCATGAACATGAAATTATCTCCCATTTGAATTCGGTGCGAAACAACAATCGGTTCTACCACCTCGTGACGGTGTTTTTCTGCATTCATGTTGCCCCGTATAAAAAAGAGGTCAGTTCTTACGCCAATATGAATTCCAGCCCAGACCATTATTGTGTCCCCTTGATAGGGATGCACTTCCTGAGGACAACGAAGCCGTTCGTGACGTTCAGAAGCTCACCACACGCGTACTCTCCTTGAATCAGGGTGGAAACCGAATCTGGATTCATCAGAAAACAACACACGAGCCCACTCATCTTCTGGCCACTCTAGGTGAACACGTGCCCATCGTAACCGTAGAGCACGATTGCCTCGCCGGAGAGCTACAACCCGCAACGGCGGCCTACGAGAACGTAAACTGACTTCATGCAGTCTCCTCCTGGCTGTTTGAGTGCTAACAGCCACCTGGTGTTGAGTTTGCAGCCTTTCAACCAGTTTCCGCGCCGTAGTTTTAGGCTCCCGCCTAACGAAATAAGCGGTCTTGTCTCTCAGTTGTAACACGTGATCTACCTGGATGTCGTTCGGCCGTATTCCCAGTGAGCCGATAACGTTGCCATAACCTTCGAATTACCGACTGGTTGGAGTCGATGGCATCCGCAACTTGACGTTGTGTACTTCCGGCTCCCAGCATGCCCACAGCACCTTTCATTTTGAGTTAAATGACGGCGTGGCATTACCGCTTATACGCCAATACTTTATTTCAAATAAAAAATAAAACAATTTTCAACACAAAAATTTAAATTCCAGTCAACAAACGAAGAAACTTTATAACAAGATAAACCTTCTGCCGCCAATTTAATCGAAAATGATGTAAAAGAGAAGAATTATGTTGTTTGAATTTTTGAAATTGGAACATTATTTATCGAGTTTTTATTTTGTTTAAAATTTTATAGGTGGCCAGTTACTTTTTTCGATGAGATTATATAAAAAATTTCATTTTGATGTTTGAGTCTTAGACAAAGTTGACTAGTGTACATACATATGTGAATAATAGCAGATTATATGTTCTTATTTAACTACTTTTTGGGTATCTAAAAGGCCATTTCATCCAATTTCTTGGCCCCTTCCGTAATTCCGTTCTTAATATGACTGAAATGGCTAGGCCTCCAAACTTAGCGTAGCTACTTTGTCGTAATCTAAGGTATATACTATATGGAAACAGATTGTTTTGCCTCAAAAGTGGTGTTACCACACCTTAACAGACAGAGGCGACACCTGCTGAGTCCTAGATCCTTTTATTGACTCCAGTACGAGCTATGAACGTAACCCACAAGCGATTTGTTACGTTCAAGTAGAAAAAAGTTATTTGAATTTAAGGTACCGTCGATACCAGAGGAGGAGGAGGATGCCCCGTGCGAGTTGGTACCGGCCATACTAGGCCTGCGGCGGCCCCTAAACGTAGTTCGCAAGCTCGTCACCACGCAGCGCAGGAGCTCGCTGCAGCGTCTCTCCTCCTCCATAACTAACCTCGCGGAGGTATGCGCGGTCGGCGAACGGTCGGCCAGAGTGCATTCAACAAACAACGCTAAACAAATTAAAAACAACCAACTTCCATTGCAACAACTACAATTGTGTTGTGTGTTTTTGTTTATTTGCCAAAAAAGTACTACATCTACACTCGACAGCAAAGAAAACGGGTCGGCAACAAAAACCTCAATAACTTCCAAAATATTGTAACTAGCTTTATGGAATAAAGACTGTATTATTGGAAATTTTGTAGTGCATAAATAAAAATAAGTCATTAAAGTTCAAGTATATAAAGTTTATTTTGAATTTTTGATTTCGAAAAATGTGCTACGGTGTCAAATGTGCAATTTCCACACATTTCAGTATTTTGTATTACCACCACAAGCTATTAAAACAGCTGTTACACGGTTTGGCATGCTTTCCACTAAATTTATGGGCGCCGATACTGAGGAATATTCTCCCATTCCTCTAGCAGTGCTTCTTTCAATTCACGAAGCGTGATTGTAGGGAAATTTCGCTGGCGTACACGTCGTCACAGGCATGCTCGATGGGGTTTAAGTCTGGGCTGCGTGCTGGCCACTCCAGGCGTATGATAGCGACATAATCAAGGTAGTCAATAACTATCTGAGCTGTATGGGGACGAGCGTCATTTTGCATAAAGGTGGCGTTCTCGTCCATGTTTACTAAACATGGGTCAACATACTCATTTAAAATGTAATTCACTTAACTCTCTGCAGTTGAAGTTCCATTTTCGATCACCACTAGGTCGGTGCGGCTTTTGGAAGAAATTCCAGCCCACACGTAAATGGAGCCTCCGTCGTATGACACTTTCTCTTCAATGAAAGCTTGTTTATAACGTTTTTCTGGTCTTTTGTAGACTCTTTGCCTCCCACCGTGCTTGTATAGCATGAATCTCGAATCATCCGAAAACATAACTGTTGACCAGTCATCGACAGTCCAATTCATGTGTTCTCTAGCGTAACTCAGGCTTCAATTTTGATGCTGCCTTTCGAGTTTTGGACCATTGGCGGGTCTAAATGGCTCCAAGTTTGCTTCGGCAAGACGCCCCGCCGCCTCACTGTACACGTGCTCGGATTGCACTTAGAAGGTGATTTTTGACTTTAACAGCCGTTTCTAATCGATTTCTCAATATTGTTGACACCATATATTTTAACCGCCTCCTTGGCGTAATGGTAACTCCATCAGTGTTAACAATATTGATTTATTCCGGCTTGAAGATATGATAACCAGTTTTTCATTGCGTTGGGGAATCTGAATAAGCCCGCTTCTATTTTGGGCATCATCGTCACTTACCATCAGGTGAGATGATGCCAAGGGCTTACCAATTGTGAATAAAAAATATCCGCCCGCGCTGTGGTGCACCTTGTCCGGCCTGTTCCTGGTCTGCGAATATTGGATCCAGTCTTCAAAAGTTTATAGCGACACACCAACAGATCTCGCTGTATAACATTGACTGCGCCCGTCTTCAAGCATTGTTAGAATTCTGGTACACTCTTCAAGGGTTAGTGATATGTTTTAACTGAATTTTATCAAAGTAATGAATTTCTGCACAAGAAATGTCCTATTTATATGGCAGAACAGAAACAAAAGTAAATCAAATTAATGGTTTCAAAAGTGATGTGCAAATTTGGAAAGTCGTCTTTATTGTTTATTTACGGTTTTTAACGAAAAAAAAATAAAAAGGTTTTTACTCATTAATTTATTCGTAATGAAATAAACTTTAATTTTTTATGTTGAAAGGTGGGCTCAAATATTTTTAAAGCTATCGCTGATTTCCGACCCGTTTTCTTTGCGATCCAGTGTATTCTAAACCGGGGCCACCCTGAATGTATAATCTATCAAATAAAAGAAGAATTTAATTTAATGATTCTTAATTGATTAGTCAGTTAAGACATCGCGTAACATAAAAAAATAAATGTACAGACACGCCGTGCATACTTTCTCGCTCAGCCTGCAGCGCCTAGCGTAGTCGTGCATACACCAATCAACAGTAAACATTACGCTTACTTAGTAGCTAAGAATAAAGGTGTTCCAGACTTATGAACAGATGAAATATTTACATATAATTTGGATTTGTATGGGAGGTGCCTTATTCAGATTTTCCTGGAATAATTAACTGCTCAGTGTAGTAGGTCTTACAAAGTCCTAGTTATTCTCAAAGTTTCATAATAATTGTTAGAGCCATTTAAAAAAAATTAACTACCTGGGTTTTATGAGAGATACCTTATTCAAATTTTTTCTGGAATAACGAACTACAGCGTAAAGTAGATCATATAAAGTTAAAACAACGTATTAGAGTTACTAGAATCGTGGGAGTCATTTTAAGAAAAATAAAATGTTTTTTTACTATGATGGCAACCCTAAGTTATTAAGATAAGGGCAATTTAAAAAAACGGCTGGAGATAAAAAAAGTAAAATTTTTACTCAAATCTATTCAGTACTTTGGGCACTAGAGCACCGGACGGACACACAGAAACAAACACGTACATGCATTTTTTTTTTTAGACAATTAGTGTATAACAATAGATCCACATCAAAAACTCAACTTCAATTTTTTTGCCTTCACAATACCTTCTTAAACAGTCCAATTGAGAATCTGATCCTTTTTTGAAGTCGGTTAAACAATAATATAGGTTGGCTAGTCAGTTGTTTTTTGGTTACGATAGATCACAGGTACCTAAATTCTCGTATTTACAACCTGCTACTCGTACATAACGTGGTCGTATCTCAGTGCGTTTTGCGTGGTTGGGTCAATCACGCAGGTTAAGTGACCTGAAGCACGGTCATTTCCTGGATAGGTTTGACTGTTTGTGCCATTATTCTTGAGAGTTTCCGTGCTTTGCATGGCACAATCACTATATGGCAGTTGTTAAGCCGAGTCAGATGCTCTTTAGGCGGCTTGAAAAACTTCTTGCATGGCCCCCCCGTGTGTGGAGTAAGGCCTGACCTCCCCGAGTTTAGGAAGAGACCCGTGCCCCAGCGGTGGGGACGTTTATGGGTTTTTAACGAACCTAAGTCTTTTAATTTGTATTGAAGAAATGATGGTATAGTCGCCATCAGATATATCGTAGCGGGCGAGGTGTTCAGATATATCTAAGCAGTGTTGAATTTCAATAAATTATGTACACTAGAAGTATCTTTTAATATCTGAACATCTAATTTGTCATAAATATCTAAACAGTAGATTGTTCAATATGTGGCATTTTAGGAAAAAGTACCTCACGTCACTGTATGCAAAGAACATATTGAAAAATCTGCTGCTCAAATATTTGTAACAAAATTTATGTTCAAATATTTATTTAATAGAAACATCTAGTGTACATAATTTTCGAAACTGCTCAGAAGTATTTGAACAACTCGCCCGCTACTATATATCTGATAGCGACTGTACCTACGGGAACAAAAGGTTAAAATTAAACAAGACAAAACTGCCCATGTTCTTTCCTCATTGAAATGTGTGCGTTAGGGTTAAACCATGGAATTTTGTTTCTCCGGTTGGTCCACGCGGTCATTGCCAGTTGTAGAAATGATGATCAGGCGTGCGAAATCGTTTGATTACTATACACCTAAAAATCGCTTATCATTTAGATTTTATCCGTGATTTATGTGTTGCATTTACATGAACATACCCACTATGTAAGACAAAATAACAAAATATAAATATTTTGCATGTTATTGCAGGGATAAAGCTAGTAGCTTATCCCATATCTTGATAATTAAGAAACTTTGCAAGTTACTGTTGTTTTCTGAATTTCTCAGCATCTGAAATGAAATAAAATTAAATAAATAAATATGAATGCACTCTGAATGGCCCCGCCATGTCCGCCGTCTGTCCGCTAGTTCGTGTCCTAAATGTTTTCAAATATTATGATTCGTGTTTTTTTTTTCGCTGGATGTAGACTAACGCAGTTTTAGATGATTTGTGTTTTGAATAATAGTGTTTTCTCGCTCCGTCTTCCTGATTCTCTACTATTTCCATTCTTAGTGATTAGATCCTGGCACCAGTACATCAAGGCTAGTCACTATGTCTATTTCACTAGGTGCATCAGACACAGACACAGGTAAACAAACATTTATCATTCCATTGATCATCTGTAACAAAAATTATGTTACAAACAAAGCAACAAAATATCATAGTACAGGCATGTAATACTCGTATTATTAGTTAGTTATATGCTGCAGGTCTAGCGCGTATAAGTTCGTTCGCTCATTTAATCGCCTCATTGACGGCTCCCGATAAACACTCTGTCAAAGGTACCGCCTAAAAGTCAACCATCAGCGCGGCAACTTTGAAGAGTGTTTGTCGGGAACCGTCAAAGATGCGGTTAAATGAGCGAAAGAACTTTAGCTTAGTGGATTTCTGCGGTAGGGAGGGGTGAGATTTGACGTAACAACTGGGACCAAGATGAGGGCGCCCGCGCCCGCCTGAAGTGTTGCGTCAATCGCGTGACGTCATCACACCGCTCTACTACCACAGAAACCTACTGGGTGAAGTTGCTAGGTATGTTCGCGTCGGTACCAATTTCGGCCAAAGTTCCAATGACCTCCGCTCCAAATAACACATTTCACATCAAAAATTTAAAAAGCGTCACCAATTTTAAAAACAAAAAATACCATTACATTCGTCATATCGGCCGAAAAACGTTCACAGCTGGACAAAGGCCTTCCCTAAGGATTTCCACGATGATCGGTCCTGCGCTGCCCGCATCCAGCGGTTTCCCGCGATCTTCACCAGGTCTTCCTACGCTACGTTTTCCGGTGCGAGGTCGCCACTCGAGAACTTTACTGCCCCAACGGCCATCAGTTCTACGAGCTATGTGCCTTGCCCACTGTCACATCAATTTAGCGATTAAGTGGGCTAAATTAAGAACAATCTGATTTTAGCTTTTTTTATCCGATTGATTCGGTTCTGTCAAATTAAGAAAAATCGAAGTTACTTTGGTAGTTTTTGCAGTTAAGTATGAGATATTAGGTAAATTTTAACTTAACTATAACATCAAGCATATCCCTAACTACCTACTTACACCTTTTTTGCTGGCGTGATATGCTGTTTATATTCATGAGAGAAATGGCTCCCATTTAAATTATTTTTTAGCGTTTATTGAACTTGCGCGTTTAGTGCAGACCTGGGTAGTACTTGATTTTTCTTCCGTTCTTCCGTCTGGCTGCTGGCTTCTAGTAATGTAGCTAGTTTCCATTACTGAATGAGCTCATCATATACGTTTGTGTACATTAACAAATCCTCCTGGACTAAACAAGCAACGGGCTTTGTAAATTTCGCAGATATCATCAAAATTTCAAGGTGAATTTAAATTTATGTTTTTATTACTGCAGTTTTTGCACTGTGTGTGCGTATAACAATATTAAATCATAGCTCTCTTACGTTAATATCAAGTGTGAACACTCAAAAAGCTTAGAAAAAAATAACAAAATGTTTAGTAGACATATCACAAAGAAAATCAAATTAACGAAACACTTTCACATTTTAAATCATTCAATCACCTAACCTTCCAGATTATAATCACTTTAATATTCAGGTTATATAGTTATTCATTCTTTTATCCAGCGCACGTGCGCACGCGCGTCGACTTCTCTCAGAGAATAGCTTGTACTCGTGTAGGATATCGTATGTATCCAGTGATTCATTTCGTTATCATCTCGCCTCGCCTATTTGGTACGGTTAATAGGTTAAGTGCCAATTAGGTTGTTAGGTGAACTCATTAGCCATTGTAATAGCGCTTCTGCATTCACATACCTTAGTATATATTAATTCATTCATGTGCTTTCTTTCCCCTCCAATGGTGTCGATTCGGTGTAACACGATTTAACTTATTTGACAGGACTAAACTAAATTTAAGCATTCTATCCTTGTCTTTTCGATACAGAAAGTAAAAGACAGAATGTGCAAATTTAGTTTAATCCTGTCAATTAAGTTAAGTCGTGTAACACCGAATCGACACCACTACCCAACGTATTTTGATTCTATTAAGCAGTCAAGAACGAATATAAATAGTAGGTATCTTTAGTAAATAGCACTACTTATATGCAATTTCACGATGCACATGCTGCTAACTTATTAACATTTACAATTGTATTTATTACTTGCTTCCTATTTATAGTAATTCTTGTTTTCCATTCAATTTTTTAAAGAGATTCGGCATGGGCAATGGGCATGTTTATTTCCATCATCAAAGCGATTTTGTAACTTAACGTAATACGACTGTCGATAAATTGATTATTTACTATTTTATATTGTTTTGCGCCACCAGACGCCGTTCGTAAGGCAGAACACTCCGCACCCCAAGGATCTCAAGGCGAAGGCCCATAAGTTGCTCGCGGGGCGCTCGCCCGAGGTGCACAGTCAGCCGGCGCCAGAGCCGCCGACCACCAATGGGCTTCCTGTCTCACCGCCTGTCGAGCCGACCGCGCCGCCCGCGCCGCCGCCCCATGTTGAGAATCCTGCTAGGGTATGATTTGTTTGTACTGCCATAAGGCGCTCTAGCCCTAGATACCCCAGCAACCTGGAATTGGCCACCATGTGTGGAGTGTGACCTAACCTGGTCGAGTTTGGGAAGATTGTCATGCCCCAGCACTGGCGACGTTTATCGTTTGTTAACGAGTCGAAGAACATAAAGGTTCTTTACCTACAGAAGTATCTAGCAGATGATCACCTAGAATGCACACTCAACCAGCGGTAAAGCTACCAAACTCCTATTGAGATCGCTGCTGGGTACGTTTCGTATGTCGCGTAAGTCAGGAAAGTAGAAAGAACCTAAAGGCGAAGGCACGTAAGTTTCTAGCAGTGTGACCAGCGCTAAAGCGACCTACGAATGAATCTCACTGTCTGTCTCTCGAACCACCGCAGCATCCTCTTGAGAATCCTTCTAGGGTTTGTTTAATTTTGAAATTTGTAACCAAGTAAGTTTAAAATCCGAAAGACAAAAAACTTCTCCAATGACCTAAAGGCAGAGGCATACAAATTTCTTGCAGTGTTTTAAGCCTCGTAAAGTAAGAAGTTCCAACAAGTTCGTTGCTTCTTGAGTTGTGAACTGTGAGACTTTATCAATATAGCCTTGAAAGAAGAAAAAAAAGTTGCGTTCCAGTTTTACGTTGTGGGTGAACCCCAGTCACCACTGAAATCATGTTTTTTTTTTATAATTGCCTGTGCTTTGTTATCATTTTCCTGACTTGGATTTTTTTAGTGAAAATTTTGGGCGTTTTAACGGCCATTAGGGGAATCTGACTTAATGGCACAAAAAGTGGTTTTTACTTTTAGTCCTAACAATGCATCCATCCATAGAGCGCTTTCGGAATTTGTAGTGAAGAGTGTTTCCAACAAAGTTACGCAGGTGCTTGTTGCAATTCTAAACACGATCTAACGCGTTATTTTTTTCTACAGACCGTCTTCCATATACCTATCGAGGTCAAAGAAGAAGAGAGCGACCACGACAATGAAAAAGCAGCGGAAAGAGAGTCTTCTGAGGGCGAAAACGATGACAACGAGGATTCCGATGAACTAGAGGTGAGTCACACTAACTACTCTATCATTACATGTAGTTACTAAAATAACTATGGGATTTACAGTAATAAACCAATATACATTAAAAAGAATCAATTTTTCTGTCTTTAACTTGGATCTTTTTGTGAATCTTAAATAAGTGCTGCTACTAATTTTCCTTTTGGGAAACTAAACATTTACGTACTTAACTGTTTTTTTGGGATATCCACGTGTTTATTAGGCACAGAGGCCGGCACGCCAAGCTAGACACTCGTAGTGCGATTCTGATGCGTACGCGTACGGCACAAGGACGGCAAAGTCCGAAGTGTCTAACTTGATGTGTTGGCCTCAGTACATTGGCTGGCTGACTACAGAGAACGAGGTTACTCATTTAAGTTTTAATTTTTTACTCTTGAATAGGGTATTTTCCACTTAATCGAATCAGTTACTTTAAGTCGTCTGTCAAAAACGCTATTTTGTTCTAAAATTATTCGTGTAACACAAATACCACTTTGCAAATATGTAAAGTTTTTTAAATATTTGATGTATAGAATTGTAAATTAATGGAAGACTCAAACAAGCGAGGCCTTCAGATATTTTATAGAAGAAACATTAGTGAATAATATTCTATAATTGATTTTTGATACTGGAAAATATCCTAATAACTTTTAGTTTAACAGGTAGTTCATTACTCTGAGTGGAACCACCTAATTACTGGCGTAATGTTGAGGGATTCGTCTTGCTTTGAGTATCTTAGATGACGCTTATGTTTAAAATCAAATTAATTAAGTAATTATTAGTATTCCTAATTGTTACTCGTATATATTAATCACCGTAATCAGTTAATCTTTACTTCTCTATTCTCATTATGTTCTCCTGCTTCGAAAGTAGGTGGTGATATTGTTTGTTTTAACTAGCAAACTTTTCATTTCCAAGTTAGTGTATTAAGGTTATTATCCTAATTTAGCATTCTACTTGTGATTCTGAACATTTCTCAATGAAATGTATGGTCAATTTGCAAAGAAAAATGTGGTCTGCCCATACAAAGTAGGACTGTTATTGTCAGCTGAGCGTTTTTTTTAGAAGTCTTATAATTGTTATCTGAATTGACTATACATTCCTTGGAGAAGGTTATTTAAAATCACAAACAGAACACCTGATTAAAAGGATGACACTATGGACGAGATGACTGCTAGTCATTTGAGTTACTTTTTATCAAATAAAATATATACGACATTTTGTTCTAAAAATATTGAAATTTATAGATTCAGCGTTTTTAGCGCCATTTTTGCACTCTGTGACCAGAGATATGCTATATATAAGGGGAGGTCTGTGACTGATGAATTACGGAATTGAAGACTTGATGGAAAACTATGGAAGTAAGGTTTTTTCAGATAGTTGATACTTTTGATTGTAGGTTCTTGGTAGAACTTCATATCACACATATTGGTATATATCTACACTAATTCCACATAAAATAAATAAAACTGCGTTTTTAATTTGTCAGCGACCAGTTTCGAACACTGCCTGAAGATGGTGTTCGAAACCGGTCGCTGACAAATTAAAAACGCAGTTTTATTTATTTTGTATGGAATTAGTGTAGATATATACCAATATGTATAAGGTTTTTTTCAGTAGGAGGGATTTATTTTTGATGCAATCATCATCTCAATTGATAGATTAAGTCCTCATTATTATGTTGTTCGTCCGTTGCGTCATCCACTGATACTCAATGCGGGACGAGCATAACTTAATCCGGGTGGTGGTGGTGGTAGCGCGACGAGGACGGGTCTGAGCGGCGGGTGGCGTGGCGGGCCGGGGTGGCCGAGCGGGCCGGGGTGGCCGGCGGCGGCGGCGGCGGCGGCGGGCGCCTCCACCGGCGCGACACCCCGCACCACCTCAAGAACAAACGCGTTAATCAAATGGATGCCAATCGTGCGCGGGACCTCATCGCTCAGGTGCTCACGCACACGCCTCACGCATGCAAGCACTGATGTACTTTAGTCTGGTGGATTCTGTTTGTCTAACACTGAGTTTTAGTTGAGTGTGGGGTGGTGGAAAAGAATTATAACTGTTTACATAGAATCGGTTAATGTTTTCTAGTATTCTTCAGACAAAATACGGATCTCATAAAAAAAAATATACTGTGAAATCTGCCAAGTCGAGCACGGCCGTGCCTTAAGTACAAATATACTTTGGCCGTACCATCCTTTTCTTGAATTACAAGTTTGTACCTAATATAGTTTGCGAAATATCTCAAGCCAAAGTTCCGTTATTTTGTCACTGACTCAGTCACCGGTCATCCAAATTCTAAAGGACTTCTAGCTTACCCACAAACATGAAATTTGGTACGAGCATAGGTTTTAGTATCCATACAAAGATAAAACTTTAAAGATGTGGATCAGCCCCCACTTCATTCCTCTTTTATCTGATGACTTGATGAGGCACCATAGGGAAACAGCTAAACTATTGAAGAATGAGAAATGCCGCCATACCAAAAGTTGTTCATTGTGATGGGTATTTTAAAAAACAAGTCCTCAAGAAAATAGTCCTTTTTGAAAAAAAAATCCCAACAAAAACATTCTCTAGAAATGTGCCAATTCTTGATCTCCAGCACAATGTCCAGCACTGTCGTAATACCTTTTCTAGAACTTTTTGGAGCCCTAGGCACTAGGTTCGTACAAAAAGAAGTGAAATTTTACTAAAAACATTCTGTAAAAACGTGCCAAGACTCGATAAAGATTACTTGGCCTTAAAAATTTGTGTGATAAGTCTTAGTTAATCAAAAGAAACGAGTGATTGTTTCTTAAACATTTTATAAGTTTAGTCAATCTAGGTAGATGTGACAGAAAAATTGACCACGCTGAACAAGTTAAAAACAACCGACTTGAATCACAGCAGTACAATTTTACTTTATATTTTCGTTTTTAATTTTCTAAACAAGTACTTAACCGGTTTTGATAAAATATTGGTCATCGTGGTCACCAGTTTAGTGTCTCGGGGTGTGTTCAACAGTACCATCAGAAGGCAGGAAAACAAGGAATCCAAGAAAATTAAATTCTCAACGTTCAGTTCAAGGCTTGTGTGACATGAGTCTTTTGTTTTCAGTAGGTGCTAAAAGTGATTACAAAAAAGTTTGGTTGGTTGCCTACATACTACCCTTTCAAATAAATAAAGAAATTTCAAAATCGGTCATTAATTGACGAAGATATCGGTGAACATACATACAAATACATTAAGTCGAACAGGTAACCTTTTCCTTTTTTATAGTCGGTTAAAAAGTGAATCTTAAACATTTTTGCGATAATAAACATAGGAAAATAATATCATCTACATATATACATAGATTTACTAGTCTTACAATATGCTTAACGGCCAAGAGTCACTTGTTTTCTTTTATTCACTTAGACTTGGATCTTTATATTATCTCACTACTTTTCATGGCCCAGTAATATTAATCGAGACTTGGCACGTTTCATACAGAATGTTTTTGTTGCGACAGGTCTTTCTCCCATTGAGGTAGACATAAGCCACATGATCAAATCTTCTATAAACACAATTCTTGTATAAGTAAAATGATTCAGCCTTTGAAATGACGTTAGTTGAATATAAACTTGGAGCTTAATTCTATTTATACATAATTTTTATGTTCAAACAAGTTTAAATCACCTATATAGATGTGAATTTAATATTCTCAGACGTACTTCACTCAGAAACCTTTCTGTCTAGAGATTAAAGAGTCCCATCGATGCTTTTAATACGACTGATGTGTTTAATATTCAAATCAATTTATTTTATTTGAAGGACCTCTCTCGTCTTGTAGGTACCCTTAAAATGTTCTATTACTTACCCAGACGACGGACCTTAATGCTCTCTCTGATATTCGCCGCTTTCTTTCATGTCTTTGGAAGACTACGCAAATGAATTGTGTCACGCAAAGGAAAGGTCAGCGTTTAACTAATATTGTAAACTCCGAAGTTAAAGTGATAAATTAAACTAAGCGTTCTAGTTCGTGAAACAGTTGAAGTTATTGCTGTTTACAGTTATAATTCTTGCCTAGTTGGATGCCTTGTCTGCAATCTTCACAAAATGTAATCAGATGGAGCTTTACAATCGCACTAGCACGAACTACAAAGGGTTCAATATTGTGCAGTCGTAGTGGATATCGTGATGCTCGAAGTTTTCTCTGTGAAGCGCTATATTTAATTAAATTATTTAAAAAATGGACAAGTGCGTGTTGGACCACGCACAAATTAGGGTTCTGTAGTCTTTACAAAAAACAAATGTATATTTAAATATAACAAAGCTACTTTTGCAGTTGGTATATAACATTTTGCGGAAAATTTATGGGCTTTTACAAATCCAACTGCACATTTTCAGTGTGTCGACTATTACTCCTAAACTAAGAAAGTCTATACTTAGCCGTGATAATTTTCCTTTCAAATTTATTATATGCCCCACTATTTTATATTGTAACTCTTTAAAAATCACCATTTTAAAACTTAATATTTCGTAAACGAATCATTTATCGAAATAATGTTCTCGATGACAAACCCTCAACAACGATATCCCATTCGTAATTTAAAAAAATCACCCCCACAGACCTATACCAAAAATAATAAAAAAAGCAAAAGGTAAACAAAAGTACTATGGAATTGACATTTGAAAATGTCAAATCCATACTAAGTTTGTTTACAGTGTTTTTTTTATATTGGTATAAGGTATATACAACGATATACCACACGATAGGGTACGTAATTAAAAAAAATAACCCCCGCAGACCTAAACAACGATATCCCGCACAATAGGGTACGTAATTAAAAAAAAAATCACCCCTATTGACCTATACAACTACGTACTTTAAAAAATCACCCCCCACTTTACATGTAAAGAAGGCACTATTTTCCTGTTGTTCTGATGTTATTTTATTTGGTCGTATCATAAGGATTTTTAAGTCCTAGAGCACGATCGGTAGAAACAAAAGTATTATTGAATTCCCATTAGTTCCATTGATCGGATCACAAGGATATTTCAAATAATGAACGTAAGGTGTATAGGACGTAAGAAGATAATAGTCAAAAAGCGATTAAAAATTATTGACCGCGGTGTTGCCCGCATACGCATGGATAGTAGCTTTTATGGTCGTATGTCGCTGTGCGCGAGACGCAAGTGAGTCGCGAGCGTGAACTTCAGTTTTCCCTGATCCTAATCTAATAATGTACAAAAGTAAGCCAACATCGTGAGTAGACTCACTTTTGAAACAAAATTTTAAACACTTTACAAACGGACTACAATCGCAACAACATTTACATACGAGTAGGTACAATTTTAAACACTTTACAAACGGACTACAATCGCAACAACATTTACATACGAGTAGGTACAATTTTAAACACTTTACAAACGGACTACAATCGCAACAACATTTACATACGAGTAGGTACAATTTTAAACACTTTACAAACGGACTACAATCGCAACAACATTTACATACGAGTAGGTACAATTTTAAACACTTTACAAACGGACTACAATCGCAACAACATTTACATACGAGTAGGTACAATTTTAAACACTTTACAAACGGACTACAATCGCAACAACATTTACATACGAGTAGGTACAATTTTAAACACTTTACAAACGGACTACAATCGCAACAACATTTACATACGAGTAGGTACAATTTTAAACACTTTACAAACGGACTACAATCGCAACAACATTTACATACGAGTAGGTACAATTTTAAACACTTTACAAACGGACTACAATCGCAACAACATTTACATACGAGTAGGTACAATTTTACAACATTTTTTGTTTTTGCGAATTAAAAAAGTATTGGATAGATTGTCTTAAAATTAATATTTTACCAACCTGGAGGTACGCTAGTACTAATTTATATACTGTGCTGGAGGCATGACCTATCAGTTAAAAAAAGAATTATCAAAATCGGACTACTCTGAAAAAAAAATATGCGTGGTAACACATAAAAAAAATTACAAGTTGACTTGAGAACCTCCTTCTCTTTTTAGGGTTCCGTAGTACAACAAGGAACCCTTATAGTTTTGTCATGTCTGTCTGTCCGTCTGTCTGTTCGCGGCCTAGCTCCTAGACTATTAGTAGTTGAGAGCTGAAATTTGGCAATGATATATTATAAAAATAACGCAGAGATAACTGTAAAAAAAATTGAAACAAAAAACTTTGAGGGTATTTCCCCTACAAGTAAAGTGGGGATGATTTTTTTTTTCTCGTCAAACCCAGTCGTGTGGGGTATCGATGGTTAGAGCTTAAAAAATAGTTGTGAGTCTTCTAAGACCATTTTATAATTTAGGGTTCCGTTTTCGGAAAAATAGGCTTGAAAGTGCAAAATTTTGTTGGCGTCGAGTGTCCCCACCCCCTAACAACTAAACCGCTGTATTTGGAAATTTGGAAAAATTCATAAAGGAGTCTATATAA
The DNA here is from genome assembly GCA_947284805.1 of Coleophora flavipennella. Taxonomy (NCBI): domain Eukaryota; kingdom Metazoa; phylum Arthropoda; class Insecta; order Lepidoptera; family Coleophoridae; genus Coleophora; species Coleophora flavipennella. The sequence continues at coordinate 19,522,336 of OX369257.1, forward strand.
TGAATTTAAAAGGAAAACTATCACGGCTAAGTAGACTTTCTTAGTTTAGGAGAAATAGTCGACCAACTTATGATGTGCAGTGCGATTTGTAAAAAGTTCATAGATTTTTCATACAATTTGTTATATTACCAACTGCAAATATAATTTTGTTTTATAAAATAAACATTTATTTTTGGAAAAGACTACGGAACCCTACTTTGCGCGAGTTCGACTCGCCCTTGGCCGGTTCATTTTTAAGTAAAGTTAACCTGTTTCTTTAGTTATTTCACTTAGCCACCAGTCATTCCCGCACGTAGGAAAATTGCTTATTTATTTGATTTTTTCAACCCAAATATGGTCGTTAAATAGAGTTTTCTGGCACAAAGAAAATTCCTTCACGATGGATTCTCGGTCAAACGAAAGTGTTATGAAAGTTGTAACCTTGAAAGGTAAAAAACCTTTCGGCCCGTAAAAATAAGGAGAAATAAAGCACGAACTCAATCTTGCAGAGCGCTATTCAAGTGAACAGTGTTTGGAAATTCCTCGTGTGTAGCCATTGTTACTCTTTGCTGGTAATAATATTCGATTCGTTTTGTGAAGATTGCACACGTCAATAGGGACCTTTTGAAATGCCTGAAAATAATTTAAGGAACTGGTCAACTCTTTGAAAGGAACCTATCTATAATCATCTCGCCAAAAAATGATTTGGTTTTGTTGTACAGGGTGTCTCAAAAGAAAGTTTATTTTCGTTTAGCTTACTGCGTGAACGCAAAGAATCCTAGGGGCGCGGGGGGTATATCAAGGAGGGGTAGACTGGATCTTGGGAATTCAGTCGCTATAGAGTGTTTCACGGGAGGCAGCGTGCGTTCTGTGTGCGCGCGTTTTTACAAAAACAACGATTCTGCCAATTCTTCCATAATTGCCTGGCGATTTTTGCAATCGTTGCCAAATTCATCACCTTAAAGAAGCATCAGAATTAAAACGTGGGTACAGGAAGTTTGAGGAAGGTCTCCTTAAACTTCTGGACCTTAAAGAAACAACTAGTGACGAAATTGGTAATGATTGCGAAGTTTCCGCCGCGCGATTATGGCAGAATTGGCAGAATCGTTGTTTTTGTAAAACGCTCGCACACGCAACGTACGCTGTCTCCCGTGAAACGCTCTATATAGCGAATTTGATATGGCAAGTTTTTTTTTTGGGAATTGAGGGGAGTAGTTTAGTTTTATGAGTTGATTCCCTCCCCCGCCTTAAATTATTTTAAAATGATCCTATATAGAAGTAATAAATGTTACATAAATAATATATATAATGATTGTTTTGTGGTGTTGGTTAATTTGGCAGTCATAATCTGTTCTTTTTCTGTTTGCGTTCCATATCTGTTTCTGTGACTTATGATTGATAATCGATCACCCACCTGTCTTTTTAGAAAAATGTAAAAAGTAAATCAACACTGAAATCAACGATCAATAAAAGTATATTTATCATCGAAACAATTGCATTTTTATGTACGAATTGCATGATTTATTGTATACCATAGTAGATGCTTGTAAGCAAGTTGTATAGTCATATTAATATACAAAACAACCTAATAAAATTGAAGTCAAATGTGTAAAATAATAAAAATTTCAGTTTGTTTATTGGCATATGTATCAGCAATTTTCTGTAGAAATGTCATCGGACTAAAGATAGCAGCGTTGAATAGAGCATTCATATCATCACGACACGAACACGATGGGCCTACAATAGGTTTGTAGAGCCATTGAGAAGGGTAAAAGCTGGCGCGCAAGTCCACATTGGAACTTGTTGTTCGTCGCGAACACAAACAATAGGCTCGTGAGATGTACCTCGCATCTCGCCACACTTCACCTGTGAATAACATATTGCGATCAACGCTGCGACTATTCGCACCTCTCTCATTTGTATCTACAAGTTTCACGTCCACAATGTAAATTAGATCACAGAAACGGAGTTTCGATTCTCGATCTGCACCGTTAAGGAATTCGTGTAAAACCGCGTGAAGTGTGTAAATCAGCAGTAAATCTCTTGACGAATCACGAGTCGCTACATTTTTGTAAGCACGACCCAGTCGTGGGTAATTGTCGGAATACGCCGAGTGTTCCGGACTGGTGAGCGCGGGCCCTCGACCACATCGCGCGGCGCAGACCCTCGCCGGGGCTCGCAGACATGCCCGTCTCATCGCGAACCTCTAACAATGCCTCGTGTACCGCGGTCCATCGATAAGTGAAGTGCTGCTTTCTCAACTAAATACCAACAGTGCAGTGATCAATAAATCTGCAATATACACCAGCGGTTAATTTCCAAAGTGTTTCTTTCTTATCTACGCTTATTAGAATGAGGTGTTTGAAAGCCGCAAGAGGATGGCTCGCTCGGGTGAGATGCATGTGGAAGATAAAGAGACATTCAACGCAAGATTTAATTTAGATTCCTCTGTGTTTTGTTTGGCTTTGCGTTGCTTGCATTGTGTGGCGTCATGATCATTCTTTCATTATATATTTCACCGCCATGAACTTTGATCGCCTCTTATTCAAAAGTAACTTGATTGTCTATGTGGCTCTAGAATTTGCCTTGATGTTAACATGCATGACGATTACGGTTCGCCGTTTGCGAAATAACGGTAGTTCACATACTCGGTTTGTGTTGCAGGCAATCAAGAAACGGGAGCAACAAGAGGACCAACCGAGGACTGATGAGGAGGAAGCCGCGGACGACATTCCCGATGGTGAGTTTATCGGACTCTCTTTGCTGATTTATAATCTTACGTGACTTTTAGCAGTAACGGAGACAGTTATTAGTGCACGGAAACATCGGTAGTGCACGCTCTGGCTGTGAGATAGTGGCGGTTGCGACATTATTTTACGCAGTCGTGACCACACTCGGCCGTTTCCCGATCACGAAGCCGGAGCGAGGCGCTTCAGCCGCTCGTCTGCCACTCTCTCGTCACACCAAACAAAAGGCCCATTGCTTTATTTTTGTGTGAGAAATGCAACTAGGTACGTGCGTGACTTTCGAACCTCGCTCGGCGTGCGCGCAAAAAAGGCTTGTTTATCTTGCGCGGTGAACGTGCACTGGGGCAACTCATTTAATGTTCACGCATGAGCCGGACACAAAAAACTAATTGATGTTGATATTAGTTTTAGAGTTCTTTTTATCGTGAATTCCTCTTGCGTGGCTGTATTAGTCATGTGCAACGTAAGAGGCCCGCGTATAAAATCGGTATCGTTCGTTATCAGTTTATCAGTGGCGCTCCGCGTGCCTTTTGGCCGATGTAAGAAACGCAGTGGCCGCTCGCCTGCGCTCGGTTCGACCATGTTTGAAGTGCCTACATTTCGTGCAGTGATGTTTGTGAAACTAACTGTCGCGCTGTGCTCGACTTGTGTGACGTATTCGTTGTAATTTTCAATGGAAACTCGTCAATGCATAGTTGTTGTGACTCAGCTATGCACGATGGTGATAAATTGATAAGATATTTAACAGTTGTTAGGAACACCACCGCGTAAAATTGTAAACCTAACGATAGTCTTAACGCTTTCTTGTAATAATAATTGACACAATTCTTCAGGGAGTTGATTCTCGCTGAAGATAAATTGCATTGCACAGTAACAACACTATGTTAGCTCTATTAATTTTCATCTTACTATTATCTAGCTAGAAACATCGCAGTAACTAGAGTAGTATGAGGAAGGTACTCATTGGTACATGATCGAAGGTCGAACGGTTATTGTTACGTCGTTATATGTATGTACCTACCTACCTGAGTTAATTCTCGTCACTTAAGACTAGACGCTCAGTACCTTACAATTTTGTTTCTATGTTGTGTTTGCGGGTTTTCTAATTTGTTCCATTTATTAAAATTGTGGGGTCTGTCCATTACAGTCCATTAAATTACAGTTTACGTAAATAACTTGTACGCACTTTCTCTGCTTGTTCACAAAATGTGCCACATGAAAGTTGATCATGAATTAAAACCTTCAACATTATCATATGTATGAGATAATGCTTACAAAATCTACATACCTAATAAATAATAACTAGTGGTTCGCCCCGAACTGTGAACTCGCTTTTTTTTTTGTTCCCCTTTTCGGAGGGTGGTAGGATTAAAAATGCATTGCTGCATACCGACGTCCGGTCCTAGGTTGGTTATGTGGGGCTCACCTAGTGCACACCCAATAAAAAACCTCCCTGGATTACAAGTCTGCTAAGACTTATTAACCCTTCATCTGAGCGACTCCCCCCCTGAGGGAGGGGGGAAGTGCAAAAGCAAGCGCTCCGTGTCTGCGCGAGGAGCTCCTGAAGGGAGCTATCGCTTTATGATTTACATTTTTATGTGCTAGTGAGGGGGTTTTCATGTGCTTGTGATGTACTCGTTTAAAAAATATAGTTACGCTCATTAACGCTTACGCGATGTAGGTTTAGTCCAGCGCCATCTAGTGGTGTTTCAACATTCAGAACCCCCTGTATCTCGACAACCCCTTAAAACGCGTATTCGGTTATAATTATATGTTTTTAATATACAATTGGTAAGCACTTGACATCAGCGCAACTGATGGTGAGTGACGATGATGCCAAATATATCGCTAACGCCTTATAGGATCCGTCCAGCGCCATCCGGTGGCGTTTACAGAAACCATCTTTTCAACATTTACAACCCCCTATATCTCGGCAACCCATAGACCGATTTGGCTCGTGTTCGAATTTTTTTGTCTCATTAATTCGCCTACCAATTCGACGATTCGATATCGTCGAGCAAACATTTATACATAACGTGCATACATAAAACGACGGATTGTTCCAGTAGACTCGGAGAATTTTGCTCGTTTATTTTTCAAATATAGAATATAGATATTAAATACAGAGCAAACAAACCTGCTTGTCACGCGAATGTTTTCCCTGAGTGGGGAATCGAACCCGCGACCCTTGGCTCGCAGTCAGGAGCGCTGCCACTGAACGAATGGGTCAGTCTATTTTCGCAAGAAATTCTCATAGTTTACAGGTCCTAACAAAGGATTATTTTTTGTAACATTCAGGTTATCTGCTCCAGTAATCTCATTCCGCTTGCAATTTATGTATACTCGTAGCAAGATTAAAAGCACTGTTTGATTTACAAACATCAGTTTCTTAACACTTTTTCTTGGCCTATACTGTGAACCGTTTACATTTCATGCTTATCTGATATGCGATAAAATTCGTGAGGTGATACGTAAACAAACGTCTTGGTGGCTACTTCCGCGCCGCAAATAGGTCAGTTTCGATCGTCTTCCTACGATTGTGGCTACATAGCGCCTAATCCCATTTGGTTTGGTGTCTTTTGACGTGATTCCTTATACTGCCGACGTCAGTCGCAAACACCAAACCTCTTTAGTTCTCTCAGTGTTCTCGATAGCCTCGATGTTAGTGTTGTAGTTCTAATTAATCTCTACACGTGAACTATCGTCTATATTAGACACAATATGCTATTCATCGTTTAAGGTTTTTAGTTTTTCGTGATGTTGCATACTATGAGTATCAAGCGTACCATGATTTACACATGCGTAGGTGTAAGTAAACATGTCCGTCCGTAAGCATGTAAGCGACCTTGACACAGTGTATCTGATTTTCCTTTAATAACGAGGTAAGTGGTCCCGATTAAAGCCCAGTGATGCCTCACTCGCGCGTGCCTATCATAACAAGTTATGCTAAGTGTGACGAAGAACACACATTCACAAACAATAATGTCCCTAATGAATTTACTGTATTAACTCGTCAAGGTGAAATATGGAAACAACTAGCTAATATGATTTGTTACTTATTTGCTAGCTACTTACTTGTATACCTATGATGACACAAGTTGTTGTAATGACGACGTTATCTTATCTGTACCAACAATGCTAGCTTTGTGTCAGTTCAATATAGATTTCGGTACTAGACGGTTTTGTGCACTTTATTTTATTTTTAATATCACAAACTAGTACTGAAACGTTCCAAATCTATTTGTGACTGTAGTCGAAATTTTAATATCGTCCGCTCAGTATTTTGTGGCATAGCGTGGTAAAAAGCTGTTTGCAGAGTGACATCACTGGTTTTTCAACTTGTGTTTCAATAAGTTCATACGCTGTGTTTTGTTCATTTTAAAGGGTGCAATCGGATTCTTTAGAAAATACTTAATGCAGGTTTTGTTGTTCTTTGAATTTACTATTGTGATTAATACAATAATAACCTGTGAGTGTTGTGTCTTGATCTCCATTTTACGATTCAGTGACTCCACGAGTTAAATTTGTTCAAATGTCTGCTATGGTTGGTTAATCTGAGCTAAAGGCAAACATCTCGCGAATGATATTCTGACACACGAACTGATAGGGCGATCGATAATACGAGATCGCCTGATACACTTCGCGATAAAATTCCGGTTTTGTAGTTTGCCGTTACGAAGATATTTATTTTCTTTTTATTGTTGTTAGTCAGGCAGCTGGCTTATTCATATCACGTCAAGGGCTTTGCGAATAAGAACAGTTTTCCAAGAATTTTGTCTACTGGCTGCGTTCTGTTTATTATCAAACTTCAATTACCTTTACAAGGCACAGCTTGTATGTAGTCTAGTGGCCATTTACTAAAACATCGTCGATCATTACTCAACTTTCATAGGCTGTGTTAACGTCAGTGACTTCCTCACTATGATGCATTACATGTTGTAGCCTGTAATTAATTTGTGAAGATTAGAAAGTCTCTCTCTATCTCTATTTTCCTTCCAAAGTATCAAGGTCGTGATATTTTATTTATAGTAAAAATCGCCAATACCGTTAATGACCTTTTAAAGTGCAGTGCAGTTAACAAAAAATGAAAGACAAAAGACTCGAATTAAAGTTGAGCGTTCGCGGCGACGGTTCATTGAGTCGAAACAATTTGAGGAGCAGCGGGCGAAGCAACCGAAGCAATGCGACCAACAGTAGTGGGCTTCCCGTCAGCGAGATATTCGCCATTGACCGCTACAAAACGCCTTACAACAGACCGTACTTCGACATACTTGACAAATATAGAAGACCTTTACAGCACTATCCGGCACAGAGCCTGCAGAATATAAATCAGTACGAACAATTTAGACGTAATGAATACAACAGAGGCAATCCGTACATAGATTACGAGGAGCCGCGAACTTTTGCCCGGCCGCAATATCCGCAGTACCCATCTGATTACGGGCCGCGTTACATGAGGCCGCATGACCCGGCGAGCGAGGCGTACGGCACCCTGCCGCGGGCAGCGCCGACCCATGTGGACCTACCAGCTTTTGGGCATTACTCGTTGCCGACCAGGTCGTCTTTGCGACGTGTGCGCATCAAAGAACTTCCTACTATACACGGATATGGTATGTTCTCGTGGCGTATCTGTTTGTAACCCCCGACGCAAACCCCTTGTGTTATAAGTTTAAGAACGCGCCTAATGCCGTGAAAAAATCAGATTTCACCCGCGCGTCTTGCATCGCCCCCCGCTCTAGTTCTAAAACCAAACACGCGGCGGCGCTGCGAATAGCTACGATCGCCAGCGGCCAGCCGGCAGCCGCCATCGAGAACGTGAGTCGTGAGTGGAGCTAGAGCACAGTATATGCAATACAGTCAGAAAAATCGAATATGTATTTTTAATCAAATATTTATTTTTATAAATCGACCCGATAGTATTTTTGTAATCCAAAATTGATAAGCCCTTACTTAGGATCATCTCACCTGATGGTTAGTGATGATGATGCCGAAAATAGAAGTAGGCATACCAAGATTCCCCAACGCGGCTAGCTACCACCATCTAATCTAAGTCTTGCCGCCAGACATCGGGGTCGCGGGTTCGATTCCTGGCGGGGTCAACTTTGTAAGAATCGGTTTGGTAGGTAGTGGGGACTTTTTATAGCCCTCCTGGCTAGCTACCACCATCTTATCTAAGTCATGCCGCCAAACATCGAGGCCGCGGGTTCGATTCCCGGCGGGGTCAACTTTGTAAGACTCGGTTTGGTTGGTGGTGGGGCATTTTTATAGCCCGCCTGGCTAGCTACCACCATCTAATCTAAGTCTTGCCGCCAGACATCGGGGTCGCGGGTTCGATTCCTGGCGGGGTCAACTTTGTAAGAATCGGTTTGGTAGGTGGTGGGGACTTTTTATAGTCCGCCTGGCTAGCTACTACCATCTTATCGGCGGGCTATAAAAATGCCCCACCACTAACCAAACCGAGTCTTACAAAGTTGACCCCGCCGGGAATCGAACCCGCGGCTTCGATGTTTGGCGGCATGACTTAGATAAGATGGTGGTAGCTAGCCAGGCGGGCTATAAAAAGTCCCCACCACCTACCAAACCGATTCTTACAAAGTTGACCCCGCCAGGAATCGAACCCGCGACCCCGATGTCTGGCGGCAAGACTTAGATTAGATGGTGGTAGCTAGCCAGGCGGGCTATAAAAATGCCCCACCACTAACCAATCCGAGTCTTACAAAGTTGACCCCGCCGGGAATCGAACCCGCGGCCTCGATGTTTGGCGGCATGACTTAGATAAGATGGTGGTAGCTAGCCAGGCGGGCTATAAAAATGCCCCACCACCAACCAAACCAAGTCTTACAAAGTTGACCCCGCCGGGAATCGAACCCGCGGCCTCGATGTTTGGCGGCATTACTTAGATAAGATGGTGGTAGCTAGCCAGGCGGGCTATAAAAATGCCCCACCACCAACCAAACCGAGTCTTACTAAGTTGACCCCGCTGAGAATCGAACCCACGGCCTCGATGTTTGGCGGCATGACTTAGATAAGATGGTGGTAGCTAGCCAGGCGGGCCATAAAAATTCCCCACCACCAACCAAACCGAGTCTTACAAAGTTGACTCCGCCGGGAATCGAACCCGCGACCTCGATGTTTGGCGGCAAGACTTAGATAAGATGGTGGTAGCTAGCCAGGCGAGCTATAAAAATGCCCCACAACCAACCAAACTGAGTCTTACAAAGTTGACCCCACCGGGAATCGAACCCGCTACCTCGATGTTTGGCGGCAAGACTTAGATAAGATGGTGGTAGCTAGCCAGGCGGGCTATAAAAATTCCCCACCACCAACTAAACCGAGTCTTACAAAGTTGACTCCGCCGGGAATCGAACCCGCGACCTCGATGTTTGGCGGCAAGACTTAGATAAGATGGTGGTAGCTAGCCAGGCGGGCTATAAAAAGTCCCCACCACCTACCAAACCGATTCTTACAAAGTTGACCCCGCCAGGAATCGAACCCGCGACCTCGATGTCTGGCGGCAAGACTCCCCTTCCTTCCCCACCACCTACGAGTCTTACAAAGTTGTGACTTTTTATATCCCGCCTGGCTAGCTACCACCATCTTATCTAAGTCATGCCGCCAAACATCGAGGCCGCGGGTTCGATTCCCGGCGAGGTCAACTTTGTAAGACTCGGTTTGGTTGGTGGTGGGTCATTTTTATAGCCCGCCTGGCTAACTACCACCATCTAATCTAAGTCTTGCCGCCAGACATCGGGGTCGCGGGTTCAATTCCTGGCGGGGTCAACTTTGTAAGAATCGGTTTCGTAGGAGGTGATGACATGAATTTAAAAGTAACAATCGCAGTTTTTGAAATTCACAATTCGGATACAGCTACGGAACCCTAAAAATACTATAACTGCAACACTTGAAGTTATGTTTGTACAGGTAAATATAAGTAATATGCGAGTATACAAAATAATAAAATATCAACTCATTTCACACAGCGCCTCCTAGCTTTTACCTACTATAGAAACCTGATAGCTGACATTTATTGATTTATTTTCATCAAAAAGTGGTTACAAATGTTTGTCGTCTAACTAACAATGATTTTACATATACTGTGCGGGCGGCGGGACGTTTGCACCCTCGAAAAGTCATAGAAACGTTGTCCACGCGGGTTGAAGCCGCGGGAAACAGCTAAATATTTATAATATTACCACTAATAACCACTAAACCATTAAGTAAATACCTATATAAACGTAAAACAGTCTAATTTACAATATTTATTTACACTAGAATTTTATAAATAATAAAATAAATTACGCGTTCCGCCGGAATGGATTGTCATACAGAGCGTCCGGAGACAACTGAACACGTCGAGCTCTGCCCGACAACTGACGCACAGTATATTCAGTTTCTACCCCGCTTTGTTTATAGTCGAAAATCGTATGATACAGTCTATGATGAGTTGGCTTTGAGCTCCGGGTTATAATTTTAGTTGTAATTTTATTTATTTGTTCAAAATATAGGCATAAAATAAGAAAAATAGTCGGTTACTTTACTAGAACATTAGTCTAGCTATGTAATTCGTACAAAATAATGTGGTGTCGTCGCTGATAATTTAGAGCATTTGATTTAAAACTGTTATTTTTTTTGGTGCGAAGTTTGTATTTTTTTTAAAGAATACCAGATTGTTTCCCAAAATTTTATTCGGATACTCGGCTTCTACATGTTTTTTGCCAGACTTTAGTATTTTTTAAATCTGAATTATTAGTTTCTTTCCCATTAACCTATGTGTTTAAAAGTAGACCGTTTATCTAAATTTTTGCATTGGGCGCACTCTTAACGTGTGTATATGTGTGTCTGTTCTGTTAGATTGTAGCGCCACAACGGATGAACCGGTTTTGATTTAGTTTTTTTAATCGACTTCTATATATATATTTATTTATTTTTTATGTTTGTTCGCGGATAACTTCGTTGTTTATGAACCGATTTTGATGATTATTTTTTTGTTAGAAAGGAGATATCCCAAGGGTGACACCATGATAAGGAAACCAGGATCTGATGATGGCATCCCAGAGAAATCGAGAGAAACCTTCAAAAATCCTAGTGGCGACTAAAGCGTTTGAAGTCGTTTTTTTTTTGTTTAAAATTATATACTTTTGAGTGAATTTCATTTTGAAGTCGGTGATTTGATTGAAGTGATTTTCATTTGAACACATTGTCTTGTAAATAACCCTAGAGAAAATAATCAAGCGCTATTAAATCAGGGGAACGAGCGGGCCAGTTAAATTTGAAAATCTCGAGTTAAACGCTCGCCGAAAGTCTCTGTTAGGACGGTCATTGTGGCTCGAGCCGTATGCGCTGTGGCTCCATCTTGTTGCAACCACATCTCTTGACTGTCAACAAGAGCTGGCACTAAGAAATTTTTAATTACATTGCGATATCTCAAGCCATTTACAGTTACAGCGTTTCCGTCGTCGTTTCCAATAAATAGGACCCATAGGGTTTGAATTATCGAATAATTACAGAACAAACTTTTGGGTTTTTGAAAGTTGATAAAAAGTTACTCAAATGACTAGTAGTACCTAACATACCGTATTATAATAATAGAAAATAGTACAGACTATTATAAGGGACTTTTTTTATTTAGAGTTATCCATATACGTGTTTCATTTACCTTCTAGTTGTTTTACAGTACTCTTCTTCCGAGTAATTTCCCCGTCCAAGCCCAGTTTCTACTTTCTAACTCGGTCTTCTTCACTTTGCCCGTCGTCTCAAAATTTTACCTATAACCTAAGTTATCCAGTAAAGTATGTACTCATTGTGAATTATAAAAATAAGTACTATGCGAGGTACTAAAACTTAATTTATAGGTTATCGCTATCAGAATTACATTCAAGTTCCGATCAAGGATCCGTTAACTATAGCCTATCGGTATACAATTTCCTCTAGGGAAATTCTCATAGAAAGCAGCTGCTAGAAACTTATCAAGCCGTCCGTCAACCTCTAGTTTACCACGCTGTTATATCCTGTTAGTTTTACTTTCAGCCAAATACTGATGGCGTTATTGCCAGTATAACAGTATAATTTTATTAAGGTAAGTACTTTAGTTCACGCTACTAAAAATAAGCATGGAATTTATTTGTACCCAGATGTTTGACCCTTGCGTCGTTGTAGCGTGCAGTTTAGTCAGACAACACTGTCTTTTACCATTTTCCATATTTTTAATGGTCTCATCCCAGCAAAATGAGTGACCGGCGCGGCGCGAAATAGGTTTAGGTTTGGCCCTTAATCATAACTAGCTGTTTCCCGCGGCTTCACCCGCGTGGAGAACGTTTCTATGACTTTTCGAGGGTGCAAGCGGCTCGCGAGCGTGAAAAAGAGTAGCCTATGTGTTAATCCAGGTCATAATCTGTCTACCTACCAAATTACAGCCAAATTAGTTCGGTAGTTTTTGCGTGAAAGAGTAACAAACATACAAACTCACAAACTTTCGCCTTTATAATATTAGTGTGATAAGTTGAAGAAATACCTTAAAACTTTTAGGTGCAAGCTTTTTTGAAATGAGTTTTTATTAGAGATGAAACGGATAGTGGTTTGGCCGGATACCGGATACCGGATATCCGGCCAACTATCAGACCGGATAGCCGGATATCCGGCCGTCGGATATCCGGACGAACATTGCCGTTTGGTGCATTGCGAGAAGCGAGCTTGTGAAGGTGGTGCACAAACAATCGGGCGGACTCGGTCGAATTCGGGTCTTTTCGTACAGCGAAAGACTGTTTTCTGAAGCAGGCCTTGTTTATGAAAACAATCGGAGAGAAATTAATGGAGAGAAATTAGTATTCATTCACCATAATTTGCCCTAAGTGCAGTACGAGTACTAATTAATTACATTAATTTTCTAAGTTGTCAAATGGAAATTTTGTGCTAGTTTTTGTAAAGTATTAAATAAGTATAATTAAAGTTATTGCCTAAATTTAATATTGCGTATTTATTAATATCCGGTATCCGGCCGAACCGGATAGTGTCCTGTTATCCGGTATCCTGCCGGATGGTAAAATATGGCCGGATAAATAATATGAGTCTCTTTGTGCCACAAAAATACGTGCGCACGGGTCGGCGACGGCACCAGCTGTTTGCAAGTGCAGCGCCGCGCACGCAGCGAGCGCTACACCTTACTACGTCTAGGGCAATACATTTGCTCAATGGATTCGTTGCCGAGATCCAACATATTGACATTTTTGTGGATAGCATGCCAATAATATTTAAAAATTTATACATCTTTTTAAACAACAATAATTTGTAATTGAAAATATTTGTAATTTGTAATTTTAATTGTAAATATTAACAATAGAGCGTCTTGGGAAACTGTAAGCTCTTATTGTAAATTGAACAATAAAGAATAAGACGTTATCACGTCAATAAATGCATATTTAAAAAAAAATGGTTTTTGCAGTTCTTAATAGAACATTTTGTATGAAAAACCTATGAACTTCTTGAAAATCCAACTGCACATCTTAAGTTGGTCGACTATCACTCCTGAAGTAAGAAAGCCTACTTAGCCGTGATAATTTTCCTTTAATATTGATTATATGATCTACTATTAAGACTTTTTTATGATGTCTTGAAATAGCGGTTTAACTGGTAGGGAAGGGGGGGGGGACTCTTAAAAATATCACTTTAATGTTAATACTTTGCAAACAGAACCCTGCATTGAAAAATGGTTTTAGCAAACCTAGTTTTGAAAGACCTATTCAAAGATAACCGGATAGTAACCGGATATCCGTTTCATCTCTAGTTTTTATGCTCAAAAGCCAAATGCTCAAGGTGCCACAAATTCAAAAAAAAACGAGCACAGTAGTTCCTAATTGAAAATAATTGAAAATAAAAGACGATCCTGGGACGACTGATTCCACCTCCAAAGTTCATCATCAGATCAACTTCAAAATACCAAAAGGCTCTATTATCACCGGGAATATGGCATCATTTTAAATTTCAGATGTATAGGATTCCTGGAAGTCGGTCTTAATATTATAATATTTTGACCTAAACAAACTCATCATATCAGCTCTTATACGTCCCCATCGAGGCACTTGAGCCTACCCTGAATCAGGGCGATCAGGCCTTAGTCGACAACGCGGGCCCAGTGCGGGTTGGTCGACTTCACACACAACCTTCGAGTTTCTTAGCAGGCGTGTGCAAGTTTCTTCACAATGTTTTCCTTTACCGTAAGAGTTTCGGATATACGTACTTATGAAATCTAAATTCGAAAACACATTAAGTACGTGACAGGACTTGAACCACGACCTCCCGGACAGGAAGTAGCGGCCCTAGCCGTTACGCCACCGTCTAACATGAATACATACATACATACAATTATTACACGTTAAATAAATGTGTTTTAATAAGAGATTTATTCACTCACAGCTATCGTACAATCAAAGAACGTTTTATGAACTTGACATACACGAATAGGCACCTTATTATACGTATAAAGGTTGTCGTATATATTGGTAACTAGGACGATATTTTACCCCAAGGGAGGGACAACAATAGCAGCAGGACTCTCCCGCCCATGCTTAGTGGTGCGCTCGGCTGCTCAGCCGATGTCACCTGGCCTCCTGGCCCACACACTAGTGTCACTACAGCGCAACTGGTATTGTGCTTCTGATACTCTATTTTTTTTAAATCACTAAAAAAATATCTGAGATTAAATGAAAATGGCAGTGACGAAATCAGCCGTACGCGGCATCATGTGCTCGCTCGTGGAGTTCACCTTCAAAGCAAGTAAGGTTTTTTCCCGTACACTTTCAAAAGGAGAAACTTTTTTTAGTATCGTTTGTGTATTCTTTGAATTTTTATTGTTTTACCTTGTGGTTAATAGTCTTAGTGTGCCGTGGTTGCAGCTTAATTTACAGTAATTATATTTGGTTCCGCTTAGTTTTCGAGCCACACATTTAGGATGTGTCCGCATAAAACAACCGGTTAAATTTGTATTGTATATCTCTCGTCACTCTTTGGGTTTTAGGTTCAAATTATATTTGTGTGGTATATGTGTTACACGACTTTCCAATAAAAAGGAGTGTATTGTTTCCAGGTCTTATACGTACTGTATGTATGTTTTATTCCACGATATCTTTTAAACGGCTTGACGAATTTTAGAGTGCGGAATATCGTTAGATTCGTCTTGATCCCGTGAGTAACATAGGATACATTTTACCTGACTTACCAAAAAAAGAGGAGTAATATTTTTATGCAGTTGTTTTTTATTTACTTTTTAATTTAAAGTTATACTTATAATAGTTAACATACGGTTCATTGTATCGATCTGTTGTTATTGAGTTGTTTATAAATATATAATATCGCCCTAGTGCGAGTCGCACTCGTGCACCAGGGGTTCCGTGCCTGCACAACTCTCCATACGAGTAAAACCGAGTAATACCGTCCTGTTAATTTAAATCAAAAGACATCAACGAGAGCGACACATTTTATTTTCTATTTATTTTTAATTTAGTTTGTGATCCCTGGCGCGCGCGAGTGAATCAGTATATTTTGTTATTTTACTTTAGGCTTAGTACTATAATAATCACACGTTCTGACAATAGAGCAAAAACTTTTAAACACACCTTTTTTGTATTTTTTAGTAAATCTGCCATACAACGCATATGAGCTGATGATACTGAGCATAGGCGGCGTAACGACTAGAGCCGCTACCTCCTGTCCGGGAGGTCGTGATTCGAATCCTGCCACGTACCAATGTGTTTTCTAATATTGATTTCATATGTACGTTCATCCGACACTCTTAATACGGTGAAGGAAAACATCGTGAGGAAACCTGCCCACGCCAACCCGTACCAACCCGCACTTAGTCCGCGTGGTCGACTAAAGCCCGATCGCCCTAAGTCAGGGTAGGCTTAAGGCCCTCGGTGGGGACGCATATGAGTTGATATGATGATGACAAAGCATATGCTGCGAAAATTTGAGCTGGTCACCTGATACGGTTCAAAACATTCAGCCCTTAAAAAGCTTAGTAATAAGAGTTCCGTTATCATTGTGCATTGATACGGAAACTGCGAAACCCGACCCCTGAAGTCTGTAAATACTGGTTCAAAGCGTTTACTTCTTAATATTGTAATTCTTCCACTTTCATCGGTTACCTAAGGCCATTGCCTATTACATTTTTCATTTGAAAGTTTAATCTTTCGATCTTTATGCCTTTTGTTTGGTACATAGTTTATTTTTATAAGACTTTTATGTAACTGAAGTAGAGTAACAAAAGACTTCAAATTTATTATCTCATACTCTGATTTGTATAGTAGTGTCGTTATTCTATCGAACGTTATCAGATAGAAAGTATTAACGGGAGCGGTATCCGTGTCAGTTTGCGCGAGTCGACGAATTTAAGACACAAATCCGTCAACAGCGTTTTAGGCTTAAAAATATTTGTATATTTTGTAGTGCTGGGAAAATCACCGAGACATCTAGAGGATATAGCATAAATAAATTCGTTTGTGTAGATTTTATTTTATACTAAATCTAACTATTTTATAGTAGTCATCGTATCAGCTCATATACGTCCCCACCGAGGGGCTCGAGCCTACCCTGAATTAGGGTGATCGGGCCTTAGTCGACCACGCGGACTAAGTGCGGGTTGGTCGACTTCACACACAACCTTCGAGTTTATTCGCAGGTGTGTGTGCAGGTTTCCTCACGATGTTTTCCTTCACCGTTAAAGCAATCGGTGAGTATATGTACCTAAGTTTCGAAAAAAACTCATTGGTACATTGGCCGTCTGGATTTGAACCCGGTACCTTTGGTTAGAAGAACCGAGTTGTTACCGGTTGAGCCACCGACCCTTTTTTTTAATAGTTTTATTATAGTAGTAGACCGTTATAATTTACAAGCAAGTGTGTAAATAACCATTTACGAAGAGGTATGACTATGAATGATTGATACGCAGAAGCATGCGCGCAAAATTGTTATCTATAAGAGTATGATGATTGAAATGTAATGACACTTTCCAATCAATTTTGTCACATGGATTAAAGACATTTGCTTTTTATCTCGTACCAGTGCAGTTAAAACAGTGGTACTTGGCAACAAGACTTAGATCTCAAGCAAGCTCGAGTGCTAATAACTGGTCACGGAGCTCGCGTTGAGGGCGTATGTCAATGCGCGCGAGGTCGTGCGCTGATGCCCGATACCAAGGAGACGAGCACGATTGACTCGTATTGAACTCGGATTGTTTATGGAAAATGACACTATTTTCCACCACTATTATACCAGTCTTGCCTGCAGGTTAGCTTGAGGTATTTCGATACAAAGTACAGTTATAAGTTCAACATCATCACCGCTCTCTATACGAGCTTGTGCTATTTCATTGTGGCTTTGTGCCCACTTGAGGTGCGCAATTTGTACCTCTCTTCCCTGGTCTTGACTGAAAATCAGCGTTGTGCATGTATACCGTGCATGCACAACATTATGCTGAGCCTGGACCTTTTTTCTGGCCAGGCAGTTAACCGTTTTATTTTTAAGGTGTGTTCTGTTACACTGTAACTCATTTGTGAATTACTTAATTATGTTTTTTCTCTATCGCTTGTTAGCTCTATATGGTGTTGTTGATGGTTTATCTATCTATCTACCCTAACCTATCTAGCACCCTACCTAATTAATTCCATCCATGCCAATCTTTGTAGAGGTATCAATGCAATGTACAATTTGTATTTTCCGTACATTTTTGACCTCTCTGTATTAAAATTTCTCAAATGTATTAGATACGGAACTTTCGTGTGCTACATTCCGCATTTTGCTTGTATTGATCGGCTAATCAATGCTTATACTCGTATTCGAAGCTGCAGGATGCAATTAGCTAACCTCTGATATTTCATTACCTTCTACATGCTCATCTTCGTATGTGAATATTAAGTGCACTAATGAATGAGCAATATCCACGACGACAGGTGATGAACCATCTAATTTCTTCTTGATTGAACAATAACAAAACGTTATTAATGCATTAGGGATCCGTCAGTCACGTCACCGCGAGATAAATTACAAGTTTTTACTTTCCAATCCCGTTGTATTAATGTCGTACATTGTAATTTGGGAGATGTTATTATAGTGTTAGTACAAAAACACCTTTCGCTATACCGTAATTACATCAGTGGGCTAATGTTTCTGGCATTTACTATCCATCTTCATTCTTCTACGCATCCGTCTTTCATTCAGCTCGTGAAAGTCCTGCCCACTGTTAAGTGTATGGTCATTGATGACGTGAACTTATTGGTACCAATTACTTTTATTTCATTTACATTGTTTTTTCATTGCATACATATTTTTCACCGGCGGCGCGGCGCTCATGTAGAGGTGTTACAAAATTAAAGCAAGAAGTAATTTTAATAGTTTACACAGGTTTTATTTTCAAATTGTATTTTTTATTAATTTCATAATGTACTAGCTGTTGCCTGTGGCTTCGCCCTCGCAGATCCCATCCCGTGGGAATTTCCTAAAATCATTTTTAAGCTGACGCCTGCGTCCATAATAAATTGCTATCTGTATGCTAAATTTCAACCCGATCCGTCCAGTGGTTTGAGGTGTGCGTTGATAGATCAGTCAGTCGTCAGTCACTGTCTCTTTTTAGTCACGGTTTTTAAGTATATCAGCTACTCCGCGACTTTGCTGTTTTGCCGAAATCCATGAGCTTTTCGCAAAACGTCGCTGAATTTCATCGATAACCTTTGATAAAAATTCCATTTCCTCCATCTAACTAAACCTTAGACTTTTAGGTGGCTAATTCTGATCAAAAAGCTCGAAATCCTCTCGAAGGTGAGACTTTATTTCAAACTCAATTCTGGTCATGTATGGAGTACTGCTCTCACTTATGAGACGGATCGGCTCGTTACCAGCTAGATGCCTTGGATTCTATCGACCGACGCGCCAGCAGACTCATGGCGACGGGAGACTTGTGTAAAACCAGCTCCTAAGCCTCGAGCATCGCCGTAAGGTCGCCTGCCTATCGGTGTTCTACAGGATTTATTTCGGAGAGTGTGCCCTGGAGCTTCACGACCTTATAGCCCCTTCGATTAGTGATTCCACCCCTTTGTTTATAGTCTTACTCGCACGACGCGTTTTGCTTCATTCTTCATCATGTGTACGGCCAAGGAGTGAAATTCCCCACCGGCGTCTGTGTTCCCCGATTCATATAATTTAGGAATCTTCAAAGCGAAATTTAGTTTGCGTGTTACATCAGGTCAGGTAAATATTTTTATAAAAAAACGGGGAGCTCAACCACCAAAGATTAATTAATGAATTATCGTTTTATGCTATTTGCTACCCCTATATTGTATACTTTATTAATACATAAATTCACTTTGCAATAAACCAAAAAAAAAATCCGGCCAAGTGCGTTTTTAAAAAAAACTGGTTGTCTGTAAAGTCGGTTTACGGACGATAATTTTACGTGATAACGTGTCACAAGACGAACGCTTAGGCCGATCGTGCCTCTCTATCGCTTGTTCCGCGCTCTCGCTTGCACGCTCGGCTCAGGCGAGACGTGATAAGGACGTGACACTTTTTCATGAGTGCAGCCGACGACGTTCATCGATTTATAAGACGTTATCACGTCAATAAATGCATATTTAAAAAAAATGTTTTTTTGCAGTTCTTAATAGAACATTTTGTATGAAAAACCTATGAACTTCTTGAAAATCCAACTGCACATCTTAAGTTGGTCGACTATCACTCCTGAAGTAAGAAAGCCTACTTAGCCGTGATAATTTTCCTTTAATATTGATTATATGATCTACTATTAAGACTTTTTTATGATGTCTTGAAATAGCGGTTTAACTGGTAGGGAAGGGGGGGGGGGACTTGACTCTAAAAAATAGCACTTTTATGTTAATACTTTGCAAACAGAACCCTGGATTGAAAAATGGTTTAAGCAAACCTAGTTTTGAAAGAGCTATTCAAAGATAACCCACACGATAGGGTAAGTCAACATGAAAAAAATTAAACCCCCTCTTTACGTGTAGGGGTTTTTTTTCATGATTTTATTTTTCCACTTTGTTTTATTAATTAAATTAAAAATGTATTAAAAAAAATATTATATTTGAGCTAAGCCGCGGACAGACGGACAGACATGGCGAAACAATAAGGACTCCTTGTTGACTACGAAACTCTGAAAACCTGTGTTACCTATGTATTAAATTACTTCTTGCGTGAATTTTGGGAATTTCTAAGAGTTTCGGTGGCTACCTCCTGTCCTGGAGGCCGTGGTTCAAATCCCGCCACGTACCAATGTGTTTTCGAATTTTCAATTTCATATGTACATTTATCCGACGCTCTTACGGTGAAGGAAAACATCGTAAGGAAACATGCACACGCCTGCGAAGAATCTCCAAGGTTGTGTGTGAAGTCGACCAACCCGCACTGGGCCCGCGTGGTCGACTAAGGCCCGATCGCCCTAATTCAGGGTAGGCTCGAGCCCCTCGGTGGGGACGTATATGAGCTGATAAGAATACTTTTGGGATACCCGATATGTATAGATATTTAGCTCATTTTAAGTGTCTAAAATCTACGTAGACTTAAGCGGCATCAATCATTTTCACATCAGCATCATCTTATCTAGGAACAATGCGACATTTCTAGAAGATTACCTTTATCTCTACCGAGCAGGTCTGTGCTATTATCCGGCGTCTTTATAAATCAAACTAATGATTGCTTGTGCAACAATAAATCTGCTTGATGGTTCTGAGCAGTGTTGCCAATTTAGCGACTTAGTAGCTAGATATAACGTATTTTCGGAGCAGTCTAGCGACAAAAAAAATTGCCGCTTCATACATTTTAGCGACTTTTCAAACACAGTAACACCATACATCTAGCGACAGAATTGCCATTCTTATATTGTTTTAGCGACTTTTCAACCGTACGACTAACGACTTTTTGACATATAGAGTTGGCATCACTGGTTCTGAGAGATGTATGAGTACTGTGCTACCGCGAGATAGCAAGCTGACCGCACCCGCAGTGGGCTGGTATGTGGTGGGAGTTTCACTTCACTCTTATACCTAATGATTTTATCGCGCTCCCAAACATTATGTTACATAAATACAAATTCTGTGCTGTTCGTTTGTAAGCGCATCACTTGTTCGTAATAAATAGTCCCATCAAGGTTTTCAGTTGAATGAAAATAAATAAATAAATATTCTGGGACAAATCACACATGGTCATCTGGCCCCAAAGTAGGATTCCCTGTGTTATGGGAACCAGAGACTGATATACATACTTATATAAGGTCTAACAAAATTAGCTGAAACTATTTTAAGGGCAAGTTCAGTAAACGAAACTGAACAACTTTTTCTTCAGCGACCATACTGAAATCTAAGAAAAAAAATCTTCAATAAAAAAATAAGAAATCTTAATAAATGCGGCACTGGCCATCGTACCGTAACTTGTAGCAGCCGCAGCCCACGTGCCTCCGCCACAGATGATAATAGTAGCACAAGCCTCCGCCTATTTAGTAATCTGTGCCTCCGCTCCGATCATTCCGACCCTTTACCCGCAGCCTTCCTTCTTACATCCCAAACCTGTGGTTACAAACTTCATAGCACACCGCCATGTCCAAATACTTTTGTACGGCATTTTCACTACGAAACACTTAACTTAGTCACAATACAAAAATTGTATTATGACTTAGGCACTTAGGTCACAAAATGTCATAGGTTAGGCTTTGAGCAACGTAACTCAATGAGTGCGCGAGAGTAATTGGGATATTTATTTACTTCACAGTTGCTTGCAGGCGCTTGCTCGTAGGTACATTTCGCGTGGTTCGTTCAACGACCTCAAGCGCCTCAAGGAAGGAGCAACTGCCTTCAATTTCAATTTCTTCTTTTTCCTAAAGTGTAAATACCTGTTAGATTGTATTTTACTACCTACAGGTAAAAGGAACTGTAAGGTTTTAAGTATTTTAAATAAGAATTGATTGAGAGAACTAGCAAAGGTCAACGGCCGGGCACAGTGCACAGTTTTGTTGCGACACGTCGCGAGTCCAGCGATGTAAACAAAAACCAGGACCGTACTACGAGAATATTATTTATTTAAGTAGGCAGTAATGGAATGTGGCGATTTTTTTTTAGAATTCGGTATGGTCGCTGAAGAAAAAGTTGTTCAGTTTCGTTTACTGAACTTGCCCTTAAAATAGTTTCAGCTAATTTTGTTAGACCTTATATACGTTTAAATACATACATATATAGATATATTTAACACCCAGACACAGAGCAAACAAATCTGCTCATCACACAAATACTTGCCCTGGGTGGGGATCGAACCCACAACCCTCGGATCAGTAGTCAAGGGCACTAACCACTGAGCCACCGAGTCAGTCAATATTGAAAAAGTTGTCGATTTATGCTTTTTCTCTGATTTTTTTCATGAACTCAAGCAAGACCATACATAACTCACGGTTCGAATAATGCACCCTCGATTTCAGTCATAAAATCGGGTGAGGCTGTGTCGGGGGCGGGGGCGGGGGCGGGGACACACTGCCGTTGGATTCACGTCAAACAATTTCAATTTTCTTCCGTAAGTGGATAACTAATGAGGTTCGCTTTTTCAAAAAATGAGGTAATAAAATGGGCTGGTCCTGCCGGAGACACATCTTAGTCTCTTCCGTTATATCCGTTGTATTTGAGTTTTCTGACCTGGTACGCTTTATGTAATTTTAAAAACGTTTCACGTCAAAAACGATATGAACGCGGGCTAAGCCGCGGGCAAAAGCTAGGTTTAAATAAAATGTAAATTTAATCGGTAAGTGATACCACTGCGCTGCAAATAACGGTGCAGCTGCAATATTATTTTGTTTTTTACCTAATAACGAAATAAATTATAAAAAGCAGGTACTATCATCTTAAACATTCCGTCCTCTTTATTTGAATATCTTATATTGTAAAGAGATTTAATGTTTATCCATACAATAAGCTTATTATATTTTATAATATATTATTTTGCGTTTGTTTTAAGTAACTACTTAGCTGGTGTATGATATAATAACAATACAATTTCTCAAAAGTATTGCATAATTTAAAAATTTCCCTTGTTTGGTTCTAATTTTGATCACTTTCACTGTGACTTTTCTTCTACATTGACATTGGCGGAATTATTGTGGCTTAACACAATAGAAGGCCAAAAAAAAAAGAAAAAGAGAGAGATTTAATGTAATATTGGCACATTTAAATTTCGGGATGCATAATTTTTGGAGCACAGTGGAATAAGCCGTTGCGAGGGCATGAGACGTAGAGAACCATGGGCGAAGGAAGCGTTACGGTTTGCATCCGCTGCGGGCGCGGCGGTGCGGCGCTGCGGCGGCTGCGGCGGCTGCGGGCTCCGATCTCGAAAGTGAACCTGTGAAATGAGTTACTGAGCCGTGTCGTGGCGACCATGCGATACCCTGCGAACAACGTCTCCCGTTTACTGTAATTTATATTACTACTTTATCTAGAAAACATATTAAATAGACCTACGAAGATGTAAATCTATAATAATTAATAAGCTGAACGCCACGTTTTACGATACTGTTGGAGCGATAGTTAAATGTGTTCTACTCGTTGCTTACAAAAGATAGAATAATATTATCAACGCAATAGGGGATTGCACTGCATCAAAAATAAAATCTGAAATTTGCTTTCCTAAATTGCTCTCCTCTTGAAGTTTCAAAAAACCCTACAACTACTAAACCGGACAATCGCCCTAATTCAGGGCTCAGAGTAGGCTCGAGCCCCTCGGTGGGGACGTATATGAGCTGATATGATGATTATGATAAACTACTGAACCGATTTTGTTTAAATTTGGTTAAGAGCCCAAGTTTTAGGCATGAACAACAAAGCATACTTTTTATATCGGAAAACCGATTTCGCTTAAATTTGGTAAAGAGCCAAAGTTTTAGGCGGAGAACAACAATGGATACATTTTATTCCGGAAAACCGATTTCGCTTAAATTTGGTAAAGAGCCAAAGTGTTACGCGGAGAACAACAAAGGATACTTTGTCTCCTTCGTCAATTCCAGCGGCTCGTGCACCGTGCCACCTCAATTACAGTTACAAAACTATATCCACGCGGACGAAGCCGCTGGCAAAAGCAAGTTAATATTATAAGCACCTGTATCAAATTGAAAATTGATGGAGAATAAATAGTCATTGCTATAATAGCACGTCCGCCCACAAACAACAAGAATCCTGTCTATACAAACTATCCAATTGCATTAAGTGACCGTTAGTCTTGTGAATAATCAGTAAACTGTCCTCTCCGATACGGAGTCCCATAAAACCTTGAAAATATATATCGGAGCTCCGGCGTATCCAATCGACATCCTTCCATGTGTTAATCATATTCAAAGATAGTCCAGATCTGTATAAATGAGACGTCAACCTCAATGAAGCTAACACGCTAAGCTCTGTCTTGATAATTTCAAATCCTCGACCGCGCTCGATGTACTCGTATAGTTTGACTCTAATCTTAATTAAATTAACGGTGAGCTTTCTTCCTGTATAAGTATCAAAATAAATTGCGATCTATTGTATTATGCTCTACATTTTATTTTATCAGTGGGCAGAGCACTGAATAGTATAATTGTGACATTTTAAAATTTAGTAACATGAGTTACTAATATGTATTTATTACAGGCCTCCCCACTCGGTGGGCCGACGACCTGGTGAAGCCGCGGGTAGCGCAGGACCGGTCTTTGTAGGAATCGTTGAGGGAGGCCTTTGTCCCAGCAACGTCTTTCGGCTGATATGTTCATCAGTGACTCTACATTTGATTAGCCGTGCTGATCAGTACAGCCATGATAATTGTTAACAACCCATAAACGTCCCCACTGCTGGGCCACGGGGCTCTTCCTTAACTCGAGAAGGTTAGGTCATATACCCTACACACGGGGGCCTAGTCCGGGTTGGGGGGAGGGGGGGGGGGGGGGTTTGTAGGACTCTCGGTGAAATCCACGGTCAGAAGTTTGTCAAGTCGCCTTTAAGCATTTGACACTGCTTTAGGCATCAACGACGTGCCTTGTACGAAAACCGCCGTGAATAATACCACAAACAGTCAAGTCCATCCAGGTAATGACCGTGCTTCAGGTCAGTTAACCTGCGAGATCGATCCAACCACGCAAGTCGCCCTGAGCTACGACGGCTTCAGCCATGATAATACGTACGATAAATTCATTACTTTATTCAAAATTTGATTTTGGATACGTTCGCAAGGTCCTGTTTTCGTCAGAAAGGCTGAAAGCTAAAATCCGGGCATAATGTCAAATTCTTTCAGCTCTTTGCATAAAGGACATATTTGACTCTTGCAGATTCTAAGTTCATAAATCAAAACTATTTAACAACACAATACGAAATGCTCAATAATATTCACCCTCCTATAGGAAACACTGATGCTAAGCCGCGGCGTTTTCATCTCAACTGTGAAGTGAAGGCCTCTACAGAAACCTCAGCGTACGAACGTACACAAACAGACGCGTTGCCCTATCGGTCAAGATGATTGGTATCGCTGCGTTGGGGTAAAAATAAAAGGAGTTTTTTATGCGCGCCTGATCGAAACTTTCTATTTTTATCGCGAGGAGAGGTCGCGGCCGCTGCGCCGGCGCCAGTCACAGCCTCCACTTCTCTGTGACTCTGATAGCTGCGCGCGCTCGGCGCTCGGCAGTCGACGCATTCCGTCGTCTTGTGCGCCCCGGGCAGTGCGCGCGCACGCCTAACATAACCGCTTCACTTCTCGAATTGTTTGTTTTGATTTTGATTCGTTCGCGTTCATTTCGGCTCGAAACGTGCGTTGTTTCAAACGCCAAATGTACCAGGCGCAGAAGTGATTTATTGATAGTTTCACTGGACAATGACCCGTCGTCGTAATGCGTGTAGGGAATAGGAAACATTCGGTGTATCGATATCTTATTGTTGTTTGATACAGAGAGTTCGAGGACCTTTGAAACGGCGGCGGATAGATTAATACTTAGGTATCTTGGTTCAGGAAGTATTGAGAATCAAGTTTGAGACGAGGAAATGGGGGTGCTTAGGAGGAAAAAGCGTAAGTTGTTTCAATTATACCGTAAGTACCGTTATTAGTCAGTTGATTCCCTTTTCCACTTTCGCTTTCACTTAAACTGCACCATAAATCATACCTTCAAGTCTTGAAGTTTAAACAATTTCATACATCCCTTTTCATTGAATGCGAATAACAATAAAACAAATGAGTACATATCACTTTGTGCCCTAAATGTTTGGAAATGATTTATTGCCTGCATTAATTATTTGTCTACGCTTCAAAGTTTGTCGTTCATTCGGCTGTATAGTTCATGTACACACACAATCCTACTTTATGAATATCTACCTTCAAAGACCGTTAATTTTATAAATTAACACTCTCAAGTAACTTTATGATTTTCTTAAAATACTCTTTTGAGGTCATAGAGGAAATAAAAAACTGTTTCAGGAGCATTCAGTATTGCTTGTAAGTGGTCACCCCTTTCAGATAAAACAATAAATGCATGCTGATGCTGTACGCTTTGTTTCGCTGTAAGTGTGGCAAGTAATTGTTATAATAAATTTAAATAAGCGTTTGGTTACAATCCCGATCTACACAATAAGGAAACACCACATAGAGTTCGCCTTTATAAAATGGTTATCTTTTTGATGTAGGAAAACCCTTTCAAGTAATCACACAGCGGTTCGGTTCAAAACATCCATCATTCCTCCAACACTAATGTAGTCCGGTGCGCGCAAATCGTGTAGTCATCATCGCAAACTTTAGCACAACGCGCAGCGCGCACGTTATTACAGCATTCTCGACAAAAGCCTTCGTTCAATAGGCCATTCGTAACCAAGTTTATGTTTCAAGCCGAGAAAAACCATCTTTTAAATAGCCGTCATGTGTGAAGGTGAAACAGTAGTAAGGTTTTGTTATTATTATGTATGTATATGCGGTCATCGCTTACTTATTTTGGGCGCGTCCAAAGTCAACCTTTATTCGAACAGCCTTCCAGTAATGACATCCTATGTACTTTGTGTTATTTGGCCCATATTGTCGATTGTTGACTCGTTTTGGATGTTTGTTGTATATTTAACAATTATGTCATACTCCACTCATGTTTATAAGAGCTACCGGTTTGAATCTTATCAAGGCTATTGATATTTTGTGATTAGATTATTGAGGTAACGTTGCTTCGTTGCCAAAGAACGGAACGGTAGAATAGTACACACGTATCTTCTTATGCAAATTACCTTTTGATTGGCCAACTATAATAAAGTTCTTTTTCAATTTTTTTTTGTTGTTAAATATACTCACGTTGGAATTCAAATGAGTACTTGTGCCGATTGATTCGCAGTCGCACGAGCCCCAGACCAAGGTCGTATCTGTCATGTTTGGAGGTCCATTGATCATTTAGGTATAATTTCACATTCAAGAGACAAAGTAATAAGTACATACTGAAATATTACTGTTGGACTAATTAGAATATTCAGAAACTTTTAAATGAAATAATGGTTGAAAAATTAGGTCATACATTCACGGATTCGTAATTGAAAACAAAACAAAATGGAAACAATAAAACGGCACGACGACGACGACGAGGCGACGCGACGCGACGCTACTTTGAGCCACCTCATTAAAAAAACACTGTTTAAGTACTTACTACGTTGTGTTAAAGTTATTTCTTAATAATATTTTCAAATATAAAATTAAAACCTCTCTGCATACTTAGCACGAGGTAAATAATAAAATAATGTAATTTAAAAATATAATTTTATACATATTACTATTATAGTTATTTCTTATTATATTTTAACCACCTCTGTGGTGTAATAGTTAAGGCCATTAGATTCATATCAGGAGGTCGCGGGTTCGATTCCCGGCGGAGTCTAACTTTTTAACATTCGGTTTGGTTGGTGGAAGGGCATTTTCAGCCCACCTGGCTAGCTACCACCATCTTATCTAAAGCTTGCCTCCAAACATCAATGCCAACAAAATAGATGTGTTCTGGCTTGAAGATAAAATAAGCCCGGTGGGGAACTGGCTTGCGTTGGGGAATCTTGGTAAGCTCGCTTCAATCTTCGGCACCATTGTCACTTACCATCAGGTTAGATGATGCCAAGAGCTTACCTATTGTAAATTAAATATTGTATGTAGAATCTGGTAGAATCGTTTTATTTATATTTTTAATGTATACTGTAGAGTTCAATGAGGTTTATTAATATTTATGTGGTCATAAACGTGGTGGTCTTGGATGTAAAATAGACGAATGCAGTAAATACGTAGCAGAACGCCCGGCAGCATTGCACCGATTACGACAACGCCCACAGTACCTGTCATTAAATTAAATTGCTACTCTTAATTTTACATTAATGGTAGCTTTTACTCATTACGCTCGTAATTTCCCAACATAGCTCCTCTATATCCCCCCATTACACGGTAAACCTTCATCTTTACCGCCTCTTGTACAAGACGAAGCAATTTCATCATTGTTGCACGTATAATCCAACGCAAATACAAGATAGACGCATTCAATCAAAGCCCTACAGACTTTCGCCCGTCCATTCCGTTTGTATTGGTAGTAAATTACCATCTTTCCTGCAAACTGGCGTTTCCCATTAAAATGAGACTACTGTAAAACGAGAGTCACGAGTCCTCCTGCAAACGATCACGACTCCCTCGAGATAGAATGGTTGCGCTATTATTCTATTAACGTTATCCGGGGAGAAAGTGTCCGGCCGAGTCGTTCGATTCGGCATTGTCACACGAGCGAGTGTGGCAACAGTTGGGACGCGCCCGCAGACGCCTTGGGATCATGATCTCACCTCATCCATCCCATTCAATCGCCAATTTACTTGTTGATTGTCGTGCGAACATTACGTGATTCTGTACATATCTGTATTCATTCTCTATCTGAAACCCCGTTCACTGATTATATCTGAACATTAGGGTGGTTCATGCTAGTACTGAAAAAATCAAACTCATGCTAGAGATTTGGCCAACATCTTATATTGTTACACATATTAAGAGTAGTTGGTGTGCAAATTTTCATGAAGATATCTCCACTGGAAGGGGATGCTCATCGCTTGAGAAGTTTTGCAATTTCTTTCAAAAAGGCTGGTTAATGTTAGTACCAAGAAAATAAAATGGATCCATAATTACAGTAAATATTTTTGTTTATTGCAATCACAACATATAGTATCACTAATAAACAATGTAAATTTCAAGCCAAACTATTACAATTATTTATTTTTGATAGTATCAATGAGTGTCTTTTTTGTAGTTTGGGTGGATATCATCTTTCTATTATTTTCTACCACATGAAGTATTGTCTGCTTTTCTTCTTCGTTTTTGGACAGAATTTTATTGTAGTCTTCAAATAATTTAACACCTCTCTCAGCCGTATCATTTACAACGCGCAGATCTCTGACTTTTTCTTTGCCTTGTAGGTAATCAGAGTTCTCTTGCCAGGTTTCTGGGAGCAACTGTAAGAACGAGTCTCCGATATTAAAAACACGCAGAGTTTCTATTGTTCTCTTCGATGCAGTTTCCTAAGGTAGTCTGAGATGATAAAATCGCAGCATTTCCTCGAACTAAGCGAGGCCCAGCTTCATTTTTCATGCCTTCAACAATTGCTGCTTTTTCAATCAAAGACCTTTTCTGAGAAAAGCGCTAATCCTACAAGCTCATCGGACAAATACCATAAGTGTCGTTCCAAGACACTTTTTGCAGCTTTCCCGATTTCTGAATCAATGGTAGATTCGTAGGTTCCCAAGTCCTTCCACTACTGAAGATCGTTACCAGGTGCTTCGGCTGCCAAAGGAGCTTCGACCCACACTTTGGTGTAAATCAGGGCACCAAACTTTACGAACCGAGAAACAGCCTTCTCTTCTCTTTTAGTCAGCTTTAGGACACTCTGATTTTTAAATAATAATATTTTTATTGAATAAAGCAGCTTTGCCATCCAACGCGCGTGATGAATAGCTCCAGGGGATCGCCAATGAATCGGATCTGGTTCTTTATTTAGAACGACCATCGTCAATTCTATAAGCTCAAAATAATCATCTCGAATTTGTTTCTCGCCGGACAAAGCTTTTGTAAGAGCTTCAAGGGTAGTTTTAGCGAACTTCTCTGAGCCCTGATCAATTTCAAGTCCTTCGTAATGTTCTCGAGAAATATTTTGCCAAATTTCACGAAATCGTTTAAACAAAGGTATCTCTGGAGAGTTTGATGGGCCAAAACAGGTCTGAAATACTTTAGCTAGTATAATTTCTAGCATATGATGACGACAAGCAAGCCATAACAAATTACGGCCTATACTCTTATCTAAGAGGGCACATGCTCCTTTTCTTATGGCAGTATTCGCGGAAGTGGTATCAAAACTCATGGCTTGCACTTGATCTTTGACATTCCATTGTTCCAACAGAGCTATCACTGCATTATATGTATTCTCTCCAGTTCCTGCAGCTAGCTTAGGTACGCCTAGCAATTTCTCACAATTTTGTCCAGAAACAATAACCGGTAAACGGTCAACTTTCTTGTTATCTAATATATCTGGCAATATTTTACCATCCCAGTGCACTACAAGTGGGCAATCAGGCTCGAACGATTCTCGAATATAAGCATCCAATTCTGTCCTGGCTCTCTGGCGTGCACGTCTAATAGTGCTTCTGGAAATCGGTAGTAAAGTTGGGTCTTGACCAAGCGCAGCAGCTAGTGGAACAATCAGTCGCATTGCCTCGCGATCCGTAATTTTGTTGCGATCTAAAGCGCTAGTAACGTGAGGTGTGAAAATCCCACTAGTCGATGGAGTTGGATATGGAGAATCTTTTGCACGTTTGCTTGGGACGTGCAATTTATATTGCACCTCCTCCTGATCTTGCTCACTTGAGCTAGAAGAAGTACTAGTATCCAGCTGTTGTTGACTAGTAACCGTCGAAGTGGAAGCTGCACTTTTGATTGCTTTTTCTTTTAATAACTCAGCCCTTTGCTTACGTTTTTGGACACGTTCTGTTTTTTTTGCAAACTCCATATCAAGTACAGTAATCACCATCTTACGGTCACCGCGTTGGTCAACAAGAAAGGCTTTATCTTCTTCAACTTTCATCTGTTTCATAGCATCTGCGTGGCTTATATCAAAAAGGCTGTCTAATTGCTTAACAAATGAGTTCTCACGATTTTTTTGTGATACGGAAGCGGCTCTAGTTTTATTTTTATTTAAGAGTAACCACTTTCTGTGAATTGTCACCAATTTTTCAATGCAATGATTTTTTTGCTTAGTAGGAACTGCAGCCTTTTGCCAAACCTCAAGCAACTCTTCTGTCAGCAAATTTGCTGATGTTTTTACGTTTTTCTCATGTTTTAAGAACTCGTGAAACCGTCGAAGTACTTGCCTTAGTGTAGGAAGCTGATTTAACGAAGACAATGGGACCAGTTCTCGAAAACCAATCAAGTAGATGTCATTTCTATGCCTAGAACTGGAAGCCATTTTCAAACAAACGATGATGTCTTATAGAAACAATAATATTAAACAATCCTGTAGTTTTATTCTTCGTCTACGCGTTTGGTGGCTGCTCCCCTGCGTTACCGGGTAGGCTACTTCCAAACAAAGATATAGATAGAATGACAACAACAATATGCAAGGGAAGGCAATGAGAACACAAAAATTTGGGAGTTTTAGCCAGTGAACATTTTAACTGTATGACGTGACGCTGCTTGCTGCTTTACTTTCAAAGATGTGCGAAGCCTAGTTGTCGTATGTACGGTTAAAATGTTAACTGTTACCACCTTCACCACTAGGAGGTACTCCCAGCTTATGTTGGTTGCCCATTTACTCTAACCTTCCTTACCATGAAACATAGGTATTTCGAGTAAAATTATTTGTATAGTACCCTCATTGAGCACCCTCTTGCACTTATCTTAGGAAGCTCAAATTTTGCATGGATAATAGTATAGACATAGGTAACAAAATGAGGGGGTGGCTGATACGAAATTAAAAAAAAAATTTTTTTGGACCACCCTACTGAACATAAATGAGTTCTTTTATTATATAAATTTGACCATAAATCAGTTCCAAGGTGAACAGCGCAACTTATCTATCTCATAATACCGTGACAGTTATTTACTCCGTATATAAGGTGTAACAAAATTTGCTGAAACTATTTTAACTGGTTCTTCTACCTATGAAACTGAACAACTTTCCCCATGAACCCCATAGTCAAATGTCAAAAAAAAATTTGAACTTCCCTAAGTTGGCTGATCAGCTGATCGAGTTAGTATGGGAGAGCCTAATTTTTTTTTGCGATTTGACTATGGGTTCCATAGGGAAAGTTGTTCAGTTTCATAGGTAGAAGCACCAGTTAAAATAGTTTCAGCTAATTTTGTTAGTATGGGAGAGCCTAATTTTTTTGCGATTTGACTTTGGGTTCCATGGGAAAAGTTGTTCAGTTTCATGGGTAGAGCACCAGTTATAATAGTTTCAGCTAATTTTATTACACCTTATATACATATTTTCGCATATGCTTGATGCTACGAGTACGAGATATGCAGAGATTGACCTTGCTAGTGTAGTGTAGTGTTGCACCTTGCATCCTTGCGTTGCAACATGTTGTTCTAATTTGTCGAATAATGGCTCCAGTGTCGGCTCTATTGAGCCAATTAGACGATCAGCTAGCTGCGAACGCACAGTGTCCATTCCTTGTGTGTGAATCTTGAAGAATCCTGACGCCCTGATTAACGCTAGCGTTACCAGAGATTAGTCTAATTGTGACATGTCAGGGCTACCGATTGTACTATTAAGCCCGTTTATCATAATATTAGTTTATTCTTTTTCAACTAACGTGGAAATAAGTTTTCCCCAGATCCCCCGGGAACTAAATCGAGCTATGCTAAGTAGTAGTCTATGTTACTTCTCAACCATGTCTGTTCAAAAAAAATCATGATAATGCGTTTCTCTGTTGCGACGTGCGCAAGCTTTGTAATGAGTGTTCCCAGATCCCTCGGGAACTATTTCGGGCTATGCTAAATCTCTGTGCAAAAAAATTACAACAATTCGTGGCTCCATTGCGATGTTCAAGAAATCAACCAAAAAAACTAAGGTAATTTTTCAATTCCTTCTAGTTTCACGCAATTAAAGGTAGCATATGTTACTTCCAACCCTGTGCAACTATCTTTGTGCAAAAAATCAAGTTGATCCGTTGCTTCTTTGCGACGTGAAATAAGGACGAACAAACAAACAAACTAAGAGTTACCTCACGGGAACCACTTCAGAAGTCGGTATAAAATATATATGTCCTTTTCCATGCCAGAGGCTACGTGCATTTCAAATTTCGTCAAGATTGATTGAGATTATAAAGGTTGAAGAGGTAACAAAGAAACACATTTTCACATTTATAATATTAGTAAGAATTGGTAATTCCTTGGTGTCATCTCACCTGATAACAATTGACGATGACGCCGAAGATGCCGCCGGGCTTACCAAGATCTCCAACGCAATGGGGAACTGGCTATCTTACCTCCAAGCCGATACACGTAATCTGAATCATGACATTATGTAATAGACAATAAGTATTTTTTTTGACTATTTAAAAGAGTGTGTAAGCACCTATTTAAAATAAATTATTTTGATTTGATTTGATTTGACACATCAGTGCTGTTAATGGTAGCTAACCAGGCCGGCTTAGAAAATGCCCTTCCACCAACCAAACCAAGTCAGACTCTACCGGGGATAGAACCCAGGACCTCATAATATGAAGCTATTGGACTACCATTACGCCGCGGTACGGTTAAAAAGTTGACACTGAGCTCAAGTTTTTTTCGACCCTACACTTGATTAACGATGCTTCAGAATCGTACAGCGCTGCAGTTGCGCAAGCGACAAGGATGCTCTTAGTTCAAAACAATGGCCTACGCAATAGAAGATAATTCGACCAAATTATCTTTATTGTTCTAATTTGATCATTTACAATTGATCTTTGATAATTTACAATTGATGTTTGTATTACGATAAAGAAAAAGTAGGTACGAGAAAGTATATTCATTCATGTGATTTTACTTCTTAGACTGATAACCGAAGCACTTTTTATCAAGCTCTAACAATTAATGATTAATTGTTGATGCCAATGATAAGGTACTATCTTCACGATCTGTTTCATAAATTGATCACTTTTGAGTTACGCCCCTGAATAGATGCAAAGAGAAATTACATGTTTACATCGTGAGAACACAACAGATCGTAATCAGTTCGGAAGAATTCATGTCAGTCATGTTCATGTCCGTTCGTAGTTCGTACCGAGGAATGCGAAAGTCTACCGACCAAATAATGTGGGCACAGTGCGTTCCATTCTAGTAATGAAAGTAATTATTGACGAATCCAACCACTAAATATTCAAATGTCTGTTTTGAAGTCTCGAACGTTACTGAGTCTCCTGGCCATTAATCACACAAAGAGTAACAACACAAGTTTTTACGTGTTATTGCTACTAGTTATCCATGAGAATTACTTAAATGAAAATAATAACGAAAGATGATGATAATAAATGATATTATTACCAGAAATTCTCAACGAGTACAGATATTTATGTAAGTATAAGTTAAATGCTGCTATTGATTGGTAAGCGCATCACTTGAGAATATTAATTTTTGATTTGGCTATTATTTTTAAATGATCTTAATAGTCCGAAGAAGCCTTTAGGGTAATAAAAATGGGAAATTTTTGTGTGAACTCAAGGGCATAACTCACAATTTAAATCAACAAAATTTGATACTGTGAAGACTAGACATAGCGGTATTGTTATTTTATTTATTTGTTTTTATTCCTTAAAATTATTATGACAAGGAACTCAATTACTACTTAGTAGTATTGTCGAGTTCTCTGCGAACAGATCTATTTTTATAACTTACATTGCTCGTTGATGTCTTTCATATGAAGCAATAAATCATGCATTCATTGTCACTAGAGAACACTAGATCTAGTAAGTCATACAAAAGAGCGGAGGCTGATATCCGATTTCCGGGGGAGTGATGCGACTGATCGTTTATTGACATATTTTCTATGAAGTGAAGTACTCGTAGCAACTCGAGGATAGTATCGCCCAGTTCATCATATCAGCCGAAGGACGTCCACTGCTGGACATAGGCTTCCCCCAAGGATTTCCACGACGACCGGTTCTGCGTTGCCCGCATCCAGCGGCTTCCCGCGGCCTTCACCGGTCCACCGAGTGGGAGGCCTGCCTACGTTACGTTTTCCGGTGCGCGGCTGCCACTCGAAAACTTTAGTGCCCCAACGCCCATCTGTTCTACGAGCTAAGTGCCCCGCACACTGCCACTTAAGTTTAACAATTCTGAGAGCTACATTGGTTACTTTGGTTCTCTTACGGATCTCCTTGTTTCTGATTCGATCACGCAGAAAAACTCCAAGCATAGCACGCTCCATTGGCCTTTGGGTGACCTTGAATCTTCTTATTGAGGTCCATAGTAGGCGACCATGTCTTAGTTCCATATGTCATCACTGGCAACAGACAATGGTCGAAGACCTTGGTCTTAAGGCACTGCGGTATTTGGGACGTGAAGATGTTGCGAAGCTTCCCGAACGCTGCCCAGCCAAGTTGGATTCGGCGATTGATCTCGTTCTTAAAGTTGGAGCTACCTAACTGGACTGTTTGCCCCAGGTACACATATTCGGCAACAACTTCGAGTGTAGAGCCTCCAACCTTCAGAGGAGTATGTGCGACACGGACGTTTGACATAATTTTGGTCATGTCCATGTTCATTTTAAGACCTAATTGTTGAGAAGCTCTACTAAAGGCCATCGAGCATTGTGCGTAAGTCGTCCATAGTCTCAGCCATGACCACGACATCGTCAGCGAATCTAAGGTGGGTGATGTACTCGCCGTTGATATTGATGCCAAGTCCACCCCATTCCAAAAGCTTAAAAACAT
The DNA here is from genome assembly GCA_947284805.1 of Coleophora flavipennella. Taxonomy (NCBI): domain Eukaryota; kingdom Metazoa; phylum Arthropoda; class Insecta; order Lepidoptera; family Coleophoridae; genus Coleophora; species Coleophora flavipennella. The sequence continues at coordinate 19,557,998 of OX369257.1, forward strand.
CTTCCAGGGCGGCGGTGAACAGTTTCGGAGATATGACGTCTCCCTGTCTCACCCCTCGCTGCAGCCGGATAGGTTCCGAGTTTTGATCCTGGAGGCGAACCGACATGGTGGCGTTTTCATACAAACACTTCAGTACTTCGATATATCGATAGTCAATTTGGCACCGCTGGAGAGACTGTAACACAGTCCAAGTTTCGACCGAATCAAAGGCATTCTCATAGTTCACGAACTCTAAGCATCGCGCGATATATATCATAAGATTTCAAGTAGAATTTGGCTTGCGGTCGTAGCCCAGTAAGATTTGCGTGGTCGCGCTGATTACTATGGTTAACTAACCTGGATCAGAAAAAACTCCTCAGTAAATGAATTTAAAGGTCTCTACAGATTTTTTACCCTACTGCCCAAAAAGTAGGGTAATGTTTTTCATGTATCCGTTTCTTTGGCTGCGCCTGTAGCTGAAACGGCTTGATGGATTTTGGAGAACGATTTGTACACTCTGTATTATAACTACGAGTAATAAGGACTGCTTATATTGGACTTTTTATAAATTGGTTTAGACTGTGAAAATAAAATGGGATCTACCCCATTGGTTCCAACGAAAATAAACGTTTCATCATTTCATTCATCGATACGATACATGATATCCTTTCTCCCTTTTTAAAATTTTGACCCTTATTTTGAATAGAATAATAAAAGTTTTCAAAGTTATAGTTTCTTTGGGCTAACAGTGACTTGAGCGTCGGTGTAGTAACAGTTAAGACTGATACCTCCTGTCCGGGAGGTCGTGCTTCGAGTCTGCCAAGTACTAATGTGTTATCGAATTTCGATTTCATATGTTCTTTTATCCAACGCTCTTTTTTTTGGTGTGGTCTACTAGTCCGGATCGCCCTTACTCAGGGTAGGCTCGAGCCCCACGGTGGGGACGTGTATCATATGTGCTGATATTATGAATAGCGACCTACAATCGTGGGAAAGTTTAACTCCATAGTTTTAGTGGTTGCCGTATAACCACAGTATATATATTAGTACTAGGCATAACTGAGAACGATTTTCTTTTTCGAAATTTCACCCAAATTTGAGGTTTGTCGATGTTACAAAATCACCAATTGTTTTCGTTCAAGTTCAATATTAAATTATAGTGAAATCAGTCATAAGATCACAGCTCCGATCGTGGTCGCCATAAATGGTGCTAAAATTCACAATTTTTAGGGTTCCGGACCTCAAAAGGTAAAAATAATAGGATTACTCGCGTGTCTCGGATTACAACCAATTTGCTCAGAAACTACAGGACCGATTGAGTTGAAACTTGGTACACATATTATTTATTTTTTTATTGTTAAATATTTAAGTGCGTTTGACTGCAAGTCACCTGATAGCAAGTGATGATGCAGTCGAGGACGGTAAACGCAAACTCAAATAATGCATATTCACTCTTGCCTTGAAGATCTCCAAATTATATAGGAATAGGGAAACACTGTCGCAGGCAAGGAGTTCCACTCCTTCACTGTATATATATTAAATAAGGAACCGTAACGCTTCGTGCGAAAGGGTCTTGACAGACAGACGAACGGACAATAAAGTGATCCTATAAGGGTTTCGTATTTTCCTGTTGAGGTACGGAACTCTAAAAATGTAGAATAATTTTGCAATGTATATATTGTGTCGGAAAAGGTCTAGCTGAACTAGAATATATGTATATGCCGGCAAGACCTAGATATTATGTAAATATCAACAGGTTGTATTCTAAGACATTTAATTATTTTCCTTTTCCAGGCGAATCGGTCTCCGAACGTGCGGACAGCGAAGCGCGAGTGGTGAACGACCAGAGATGCTTTGAAGTTCGCATCGCGCGCGCAGCCGGGGGCCTGGGCCTCAGCATAGCCGGCGGGCGGGGGTCCACGCCCTACGTGGGGGACGACGAGGGCATCTTCATATCGCGCGTCACGCCCAACGGCCCTGCTTACCTCGCCGGTCTGAGGGTGAGATCATCTAAATATATATAACTCAAAGGTGACTGACTGACTGACATAGTTATCTATCAACGCACAGCCCAAACCACTGGACGGATCGGGCTGAAATTTGGCATGCAGGTTAGATGTTATGACGTAGGCAACCGCTAAGAAAGGATTTCGGGAAATTCCTACGGGAACACCAAAAAACGGGAACTGTGCGGGCGAAGCCGCGAGCATCCACTAGTTTTTACATATAACTGTAATAACGATCACGCTTATCTGAATGCCCTATTTAGTACCTGCACAGTTTTAAGGGGGAAACGTGTGGGTACAGTTGGCCTTTGAATAATTTAAGATGAGTGTATTCCCAGCGCGGTGCATACAAATGTAATTCGGGTATTATTCAAATGTAAATCAATTAAAATTAATGAAATTTTGTGAACACGTTCTAGAAGCTTATATCTGTGTGTGGTTTGTCAGATTTCCGTATAAATTTGACAGAATTCAGTCAATTATTACATTTATTAGTAAAAAAAATCGGATGGGCCTGTGTCGTGTCGGGGCACACGCCGTTGATTTAACGTCAAACAATTTCAATTTCCCTCCGAGAATAGATAACTAATGAGGTTTGCTTGTTCTACGAAATGAGGTTGTCAAACCATTGGCCGGTTCTACCTGAAACAGATCTAAATCTCTCGTTATACCCGTTTCATTTCAGTTTCAGTATGTAATTTTAAAGATGTTTCACTTTAAAAAATAATTGTGGATTTAAATGTCAGTTTGATACGGAAATCCATACGACCGACACAGATAATAGTTTTTAAAATTTAAAAGTAACTTTAATTGATTAATACTCAAATGAGAACCAAACTACGTTCGCATGCAGCGCGCTAGGGCAGCCCGCTGGGCCACTAAGCCTTGAGTGGAAAGAAAATTTACAAGCATTACGGTAATGTTTCAGTACAGTGGTTTCCTTTTTATAAGCACCAATAGATCCTACTTCACTTTGATAACAGAAGGCTCTGGTTTTAAAGTTATGAACGAACCCGTTAAAAGTGCAGTAGCTAATTAAAAACAGATAATTAATCTCGGATAGTACGCGCTGCGAGTTACTGAAGCGGCCGGCCAGTCGGTCGGTCGGAACGGTAATTTGATTGCGCGTGATTTAACATATGGCTGTGCTCTTCTCTGCCTCTGGTTTCATATGCTTGGCTCCTTTAGTTACCACCGGTAACATCTACGTCACTTCCATCCGGGCACCGCGCGGTCTCACCGTTAGCCCATACCACACCCTGGACACTTCATACAACGGGCCAGAAATGACATATCAAAAAAGGAATGACGGAACAAACAAAATGGCGGCGAAATCCTATACGTTCGACAACAACCAAACTGTAACCAATCTGTATCAATCTGGATGACGAGGGGGTGAGGTCGCAATCTAGAGAGTGGCAGGGAGTGTCCATACTCTTTGTTAGTAGTAATATATATACTTTGCCCATACTCCACAAACGGGGACCAAGTCCGGGTCGGTGGATGTGATTGGGCTAGTGGTGAACCCAATCACAAGTTGTTCAAGCCACCTTTAGGATATCTGACACACCTTCATCATATCAGCCGAAAGACGTCCACTGCTGAAAAAAGCCCAGCACCTAGGATTTCCATGACGACCAGTCCTGCGCTGCCTACATCTAGCGGCTTCCCGCGACCTTCCGGTCCACCATGTGGGAGGCCTGACCACGCTACGTCTTCCTGTGCGCGGTCGCCACTCGAGAACTTTACTGACACGCCTTGCCCTCTTCCCCTTAGTGATACGTCGTTAGGTTTTAGGCTACCACTCCCTCATCCCAGCATCAAGTGTATTTTTTTTTTGAAAATTTCAGATATTTTTAGATTGTGTTTTTCTTACAATTCAATTTAATTCATTTATTAGTAAAAAAATATTTTACTGAGTTACTTATTTTTGTCGCGCGAAAAAGTACACGTGATCGTTATACTGTCCCTTCCTCCCCATCCGTGATTAATCGTTATGATCTTCTGACCCCCCCTCCCTCCTTTTCGAACCTCACGTTATTAAATGACGTCCCCTAAGCGCGCGACAACTGCCAGCTACTAGTTCAGGGACTACACTGAAGGCGCAACGATTTATATACTAAAATCACTGTGGCTTAACTAAACGATAGATTGGTTTGTACCATGTACAGGTGTGACAACATTGGTGTAGCTCCCGTTAACTAGCGCTTCTACTCACCATACTAAACAACTTTTTTTTATTAAAAATTTGAGTGCGTTTGGCTGCACCTCACCTGATTCTATAACTATTGTTTTATGACTGCTGAAATGGCAAAATAAATTTACTTTTCATACAAATCGATCAGCTGAATGACCAGTTTTGAGCATTTTTGTATGGAGGGTCCTTTTTTTTATTTGACTATGGGTTCCTAGGGGAAAGTTGTTCAGTATGATGAGTAGAACCCCCAGTTCACGGGTCCTGCACCAATTTTTTAACACCTGTATATAGTAATATATTTTCGCTATTTAAATAAAAACTAACATTCCATATAAAAAATGATTTTTAACAAGATAAGTTTTACATTGTAAGCGTAAACGTATATCCCTGTAACGACATGAAAAGCGCTGTTGTCGTTTCAATAGAAAAATAATAGCCTGAAATTTGTGGAAGTGGTGCCATCTAGTAGCAGTACGAGGAATAACGGACTCTGACATTCCCTCAGATCAAATAGACCGGTCTCTTTGATCCGAGGACATTCCACTTTAAGGAGGTGACGTTTCAATCGAACAAAGTGATTCCGATAATTACGATCAAAGAGAAAAGTGAAAGCAAGAAACAGCTCGGCTTGATTGATCTGGCGATACGTACAGAGTGGCCCTAATTATAGACAATTTTACGAGTTTTTTTAGGGTTTCGCGGTAACTACAAGATACCCTATAATAGTGTTTTCTGTCTGGCTGGCCGTCATGATCTTCAAAAACTCACAACTTTTACATTTTTCAACCAAATTGCATGAAATTTGCTTTAATATAGTGCCATTTTAAATAGTTCAACTAAGGGTGTACATGAAAAGGGGCTTGATTTTTTTACAAGCTTTATATTCGCTTGCCGTGTTAGTTAGTTAGTTAGTCTGTCTGTCTGTTACTTTAGGAAAATCTGGGAAACTACCACTTCTAAATGAGAGATTGAGTAGAAATTTTGCATTCACTTTAAATTTAGAGAACATTGCATGGTTAGCTTGACATCAGTTTGCTGAAAAAAATTTTTTTTGTTTGTATACCTAAGCAATACAATAAATAAATCATTCATTATTCATTCATTCAAATACGGAATAATTAAAATTGTTTTTAAATTAAAGCTTGTACCTAAAAGTTTTTTAGGTTTTTCGAAAATTATTTTTTTCTAATGCAACCCTCGTATCGATGAATAGGTCTTTCAAAATGAGGTAGATTTTCCTTAGAATATATTTTTGTCAAGCGTACCGTTTGCAAGATATAGCCCCCCCCCCCCCCCCCCTCTCTTGACATTTCTAAACAGTGTACCCTAGAAACTTGAAATTACCGGGTTTTAGTGGGAACTTGCACTCACAATGGACATTGTTCGCGTATTCTGTGATAGTTTTCAAGTTATAAAGTAATAATCGCGGAACCTTCCACTGTGCCTGGTCCGACACGCTCTTGGCCTGTTTTTTACAAACTGGATGTTTACAGGTTGGAGATAAGGTGGTGTCGGTGAACGGTACTTCTGTAGTGGATGTCGATCATTACTACGCAGTGGAAGTCCTTAAGGCGAGTGGGCCGACGCTCACGCTCGTCGTGACCAGGGAAACGCCTAACTCGACCAGGTAATTGCATTATCATCAATAAACTATTATTGCGTCAGTCACAGTCACAGGTTTACATTAACCCTTCACGAGCATTGGTAATGTTTTTGCCAGGGATGCTGTGTTAATATTTATCTGTATTGACCTCGAATGAGGTTCCGTAGTTGCGTTGCTCGTGAAAGGGTTAATAAGATTTTAGATTATACAAATAATGTTGTTCGCTTTAACCTACCTTTTAAGTAGGTATTAAGATTTTGTATTATCTACAATAAGGTAAACTTAAAAATTTACAGTTACATGTCATTATGCTTCATCATGTCAGCTCATATACGTCGGCTTGAGCCTACCCTGAATTAGGGCGATCGGGCCTTAGTCGACTACGCGGGCCCAGTGCGGGTTGGTCGACTTCACACACAACCTTCGAGTTTCTTCGCAGGTGTGTTGTGCAGGTTTCCTCACGATGTTTTCCTTTACCGTTAAAGCAATCGGAGAGTATTTAAAAAAAAAAAATTTATGCACAATTGGTAAACCCTTGACAACATCTCACCTGGTGGTAAGTGACGATGTTGCCGAAGATGGAAGCGGGCTTACCAAGATTCCCCAACGCAATGGGGAACTGGCTATCTTATCTTCTTGCCGGAACACACCAATGATATCAACATTGATATTTGGCGGCAAGACTTAGATAATATGGTGGTAGCTAGCCAGGCGGGCCTAGAAAATGCCCTACCACCAACCAAACCGAGTCTTACAATTGACCCCGCCGGGAATCGAACCCGCGACCTCCTGTGTAAAGCCAGTGAACTTTGCCTCTGAGCTACGGAAGCGGTTAAAAAGTACGTAAGTTACGAAAAACTCATTGGTACATTGGCCGTCCGGATTTGAACCCGGCACCTCTGGTTAGCACGACCGACCGACCGTCATTATGTTTACATATTAATAATTTAATTATTATGCATGCATTCTTATTAAACCTATTGTCGTAAATGTCATTACTGTTAAGCAGATTATCAAACTTATAATCTCGTTCATATTCGATAACAAAACACTTAAAATACTATTGCAGTAGTTTGACATTAAAATATTCAGTTAGTTAGTGCATTTAGTGTAAATATGTATAAAGAACAGAAGTGATAATTTAAAAGTTAATGCGGGTCCTGTTGACGATATTCTAGTCTAGAGGCTACTTTAAACAAGGTCAGGTGCAAAATACTTTACAATATATCGACATGGTTAAATTATCTGTGGTTAAGATAACTATGACGTGAACGGAGTATTTACTAACTTCGATTATTTTTTATCACGAAGTAAATATGATAAAGAGTTAGACTTTACAACTACCATTGAGAAAACCAACTTACGACGGTGCAGGCCGCCGCGCCGGTCACCTATTGTATTCAATTTTTTGTACGTTAGGTAAAAATTGAACACATTTTTGTTGGGTGCATGAAACTGAACAACTCTTGTTCTACAATTTTGCTGATGAAGCAAATAAAATTGAGATTCTTTACAATGTTGGCGGATCAGTTGATCGATTTGTATGAGAAGTTGTTTTTACTTTTAAGCGACTGAGGAGCGAGCGTCAGCCAGTGACAAAGGTTTAAAGAAGGTATTTGTGACGGCAAAAAGTCGAAGTGGATATATTGATCGGGATCGATCTTCTTACAGAGTCTAAAAAGCTAAAAAAATTAAATGTATGTGTGTGTCTGTAGGTCCGTCTGGTGTTCTAGCGCCTAAGCTACTGGAAGGATTTATTTGAAATTTGAGCGAGAGCAATGTAATTTGGCTTTAAATTTATCTTATCTTGATTTTTAGGGGTTGCTCTCATATAAAAAAAAACACTAAATAGCTATGATTTTAATGAAACTCAGTTACTATTACCTTACATGGCTTACTGTACGCCGTAGTTCGTTATTCCAGGAAAAATTGGAATAAGGTATCACTCATACAAACTAATATTATAACAAAATTTTAATGATACTTTGTGGATAACTAGGAATTCATAAGGGCTACTACACTGGGTGGTTCATTATTCCAGGAAAAATCTAACAAAGTACCTACCATACAACTTAAATTATTTCTAAATGTTTTACAAGTTTAGTCTGATGTACTTACCTACGTGTAGGTCCCATAATAAATTGACTTAACTGGGTTGTGGAAGTAGAAATGAATTATAATCCGCATTACTTTTCGATATAGTCTACTTTATTTACAACCCACGTTTTAGATCGCTGAACCAAAATTTTAAAACCTTTGAAAAAATAGTCCGAATTTTTGCCTTCAAAATGGCCTAAAGCAGCTGATTGCGTCTTCATCAATGGTAAATTTCCTTCCCCGTAGGTCTTTCTTCAAATTCGGAAATAAGTAATAGTCGCTTGGTGCCAACTCCGGGCTGTAAGCTGGGCGTTCAAGTTCTGTGAACCCACAGTCCCGAATGGCAGCTTTCGAAATAGCAGCCGTGTGCACAGGTGCATTTTTGGACACCTTTTTGCAATTTACCTCTACGTTTTTCTTTAATACTGCCCCTGAACTTATGCATAAGAGTAGCATAATATGGCCCATTAACAACAATATTTCTTTCTTTGAAATTAACCATCAGCAGACCTTGTGAATCCCAAAAACCGTGCACATAATTTTTTTAGTGGACTGTTGCTTTCTTGCCTTTCTCGGCGGCTTTTCTTCCTTATAATGCCACTCCATGGACTCGCGTCTGCTCTCAGGATCATAATAAAGTACCATCGTTTCATCACCAGTAACCATCCGATCAATCGTTTATTCAGGGTTTTCGCCACACTGTTCCAAAAATGCAGAAGCGTATCGACTCTTTCTTCTCTTTGAACAGCCGAGACAAGTTGCGGCACTCATCTTGCGCTCACCTTACACTTTTAAGATGGTTTTGAATTGCACGATGAACGGTATATACTCTTCGAAAGCCCCAACTTAGCTGCAATTTTCTGATTTTTAATCGGCGTTCACTCAACACCTCCTCCTCGATAAAGGTGATTGTTTCCGGGGTAAGCACTACCACCGGTCGGCCTTGATGACCAGCGTCTTCAACCGTCTGTCGTCCAAAACGAAATTCCTTGACCCAGTTCTTTAGAGTGCTATAGGAAGGGTAAGACGCGCTATACACGCCATCCAAACGCTATTTGCTTGTAGTGGGCGAAAGACCTTCCTTATAAAGGAATCATATTACGCTGCCCGGTACTCGATTTTCGACATTATAAAAAACTACACGTCCTCTTTAATTGGCTGTCGCGTTCAAACTAACAATTGCAGGTTTTAAATATTTTTTATGGCTTATTTGGCTTCAAAAATTCAATATATAATTATGACAAAATTTCATGGTCGTAGAAAAGTATTGTATGCCACAGCCCGCAATTAGCCATTGTAACACTCGTGCTGTCCTCTATGTTACAATGGCCCTCATTACTTGGCAGTGGCCTAAATAACTATTGTTACCAGTTTTGTACATTTAGCCATTTCCCCCCTTGCAGGACGCACAGCAGAGCGCCGAGCGGCGCGAGCCACCATTCGGTGTCCACAATCGACACTGTTTCCACCTTGGAAAATGGACAGGTTTGTATTGAAAATTTAAATAGTAAATATAAAATTTATCCTCATAACTGACTCGCTGACGATGATGCCGAAGATGAAAGCTGGCTTTCCAAGATTCCTCAATGAAATGGGGAACTGGATATCTTATTTAATGCCCTCTCACCAACCAAACCGAGTCTTACAAAGTTAGACCCCTGGTGTGAAGCGAATTTAATAACCTCCACGTCATGGAGATGGTCCAATATTCTAAAATTTTTTTTTTTAAATCGTTACTAAGGAGTGACGCGAATTTCATAGAATCGTTTGTAATGAAATCTACATTTGGACCCTTCTGTCTAACAGGTTCCAACCGGCCGTGGAGTGCCGATGAAGCCTCTAATAATTGGCAACCAGTACGCCCAGGAGTTCGAGCCCGAACACAAGGAGCAGCTGGTGCACAATCAGAGCGCCGCGGTCACTAACGCGACCAACCTGTCGTTCAGTCCGTCTCCGACCGGCGGTCACGTGACCTCCGAGAGCTACCAGCGGTTGCAAGCGTCACCTCCACCGTTGACCCAGCCCTATGTGCCGCCAGGTATGTCGCAGGTTTTAAAATCTATCAAAACGTAATAACATTGTGCTATTTAGAATTCCAAATTTCTAAGTTCACTTGTCACAAAAGACAATTTAGTTCGGTTACAGAGGCTACATACAATCCGGGACATAAGATAAAGATAAATATACTTTATTGCACACCAAATATACTTATATGAAAAAACTTATTAACTAGCAAAACACACAATGATATGCAAAGGCGGACTTATCGCGTTAAGCGATTTCTTCCAGACAACCTTTGGTGAATGGAGGAGACGAGAAAGTGGAACAATAGCGGGTGGGTGCATGTGCAACAAAAAAATAATATGTAATAATAAAGATAAATTACAAATACATAGATAAATATATAAATTACAAATACATAAATAAATATGAATATAAACTATATTAATATATGCACACAAAGAATGCTTAAGGATAAACTAGGAGGAACACAAGTTACACTTAAATGGAGTAGGAAAAGTTAAGAATAATTGCAGATATCTGTCGGACGAATATGGAAAGTCGTTGGTGCCGGTTGCTTTCACTGGATGGCAGTTGTTAAGCCATGTCAGAGGCCTTAGAGGCTTGAAAACTTGTAGCAGTGACTTTCGCCACTGGCTCTACAACATCCACCAATCCGGACTCGGCCCCCGTGTGTAGAGTATAAAGAGTGTAGGAACAGTCCCGTGCCACAGCTGTGGGGGGAAAGGAGGGGGGGGGGGGCTTTACGGGTAGTTAACAATTCGCTGCTTTTAGTAACCATTGAACATGCAAAGACGCTGAATCGTCTTTTTCTGCTCCACAGTTTACCAACAAAAGGTGCTCGTGCACACTACGCTGATACGCGACGGCGCCGGGCTCGGCTTCAGCATCGCCGGCGGCAAGGGCTCGCCTCCGTACCGCGAGGACAGCGACGCCATCTACATATCGCGCGTGTCGCCGCAGGGCGCCGCCGCCAAGGATGGCAAGATGCAAGTGGGAGACAAGGTCATTTCTGTGAGTATCTATCTGTGTTTAGCGTTGCCGCACAATAGGCGGTCAGGTAACCAAAAGTTCGTCCAGTCAAAACGCAAGTCTCTTTTGTAGTCTTAAGGCACTGCGGTATTTAGGATGTGAAGCTTCCCGAACGCTGCCCAGCCGAATTAGAATCGACGATTGATCCCTTTCTTGAAGTTGGACCTACGTAACTGGACTGTTTGTCCCAGGTACACATATTTGGCAACAACTTCGAGTGTAGAGCCTCCAACTTTCAGAGGAGTAGGAGCGACACAGACGTTTGACATAATTTTCGCCTTGTCATGTTCATTTTAAGACCTACTTGTTGAGAAGCTCTACTGAGGCCATCGAGCATTGAGCCTAATTCGTCCATAGTCTCAGCCATGACCACGATATCGTCAGCGAAGCGAAGGTGGGTGATGCACTCGCCGTTCATATTAATGCCGAGTCTCCCCAGTACAAAAGCTTAAAAAATGTTCCAGGGCGGCGGTGAACAGTTTCGGAGATATGACATCTCCCTGTCTCACCTTTCGCTGCAGCCGGATAGGTTCCGAATTTTGGTCCTGGAGGCGAACCGACATGGTGGCGTTTTCCTACAAACCCTTCAGCACCTCGATATATCCATAGTCAATTTGGCTTCGCTGGAGAGATTGTAACACAGCCCAAGTTTCGTCACCACCCGGTGCCTTATGTTCTTGAGCTATTTGAGAGCCATTCTAATCTCGTACAGGCTGACGTCCGGGATAGCTTCGGTATAGTGTCGGGTTAGTCTGGCTCTTGAGTCTTGTGGTCGTGTATAATTGTCCGTAGAACTTCTCAACTTCTCCAAACAACTCAAACTTAGACGTTATGATTCTGCCATCCTCAGTCTTCAGCCTTGTCAGTTGGCTCTGTCTTGTTTGAGGCCAGCTGACCGTGAGTGATTTGTCGCTGAATACATTATTATTAATTATAATTATATTATAAGTAAAAAAACGACAAATTTATAGCACCATCTAATTTTAAGCGACCTGAAACTACATCCTCGGTATGTAGGTTCGCAATCTGTTCTAAGAATTATATTTTATAAATAAAAGTATAGAATTATAACTTTTCTTTTACAGATAAACGGCATAGATATGGAGAATGGCACTCACGACTCAGCCGTCGCGTTGCTAACGGGCCACGAGAGATTCGTCAGGCTGGTCCTGCAGCGCACTATCACCAGCGACCAAAGTAAGATCTTATGTAACGTTCATGTTTCGAATATTACTATTGGCACAGTATATTTATTTTTCATTTAATTTTGGATGGAATAAGTACATTGTGTCGAAGGTTGAAATGAATCAATTGACGGCCGAGTAATATTGGAATGACAACGAGGCGAATACGAGTACTTCCGAAGTGATTTTTACAGGACAACTAAACGAGGCCGTTAATTGATATTTTGGCTGAGATTTGTATAGTTTTTTTTTATAATTGGCGAGGAAAAAATAAACAAATTTATTCAAGAAATATACAAGTTTTAATTCACTAGCTTTTGCCCGCGACCTTTCGTTTTTATGTAGAGAGCTTGATCTATCTGCCTACCAAATTTAATCCAAATATGTTGAGCCGTTTAGGCGTGAAAGTGAAACAAATATACAAATTAATATTTATACTTTCCCGTTTATAATATTAGTAGAAGTGTGATATTAAAAGTTACATTGCGGTTTGTACAGTTAGGAAACGACAATAGGCATTTTGACTATGTTTAAAATATGTAACAATTTGTTGTCATCCTAAAAAAATGTAATTTAAAAAGCATTTTTTATATTAATAAAAAAAAGAAAAAAACGAAGGCCATTTTCTGTTTAAAAAATTGGTTGTCTGTAAAGTCGGTTTACGGACGATAGTTTAACGTGACAACGTCATAACAAAACATTGATGAAATGATTGCATACTTTTATGACGAGTCAATTAGCGTAACGGGACAATTAGCGTAACAGGACAATGAGCGTAACGAGACACTGAGTCAACCTTTTTCGTGCGTGCAGCCGGCGTCCATCGATTTATAAGGCGTTCACGTCAAAAACATAAGTGATTTTTTTTGTGGTTTGATCTCGTGTTTGAAAACGCTCTGTGGTTAGTTGCAACTCTGATGACGTCACACAGAAATAAACATTAGTTTCAGTGCGTGCTTTCTCTATTACAGCAATTTATTGTTTACTTATATGTGACGTCATCTGTCAGAGCAACCAGGCGCCATACCGAAAATTGCGTTTTGGCGCGTAATTTTTTAATTCAAACTTTAACATTGATTTACTCCGTATGTACGACAGATATCCAGGAAATATTAAAATGGTTTGCATTTTATGCAATAACAAATAATACAAAACTATTTTCCAGTAGTAGTCAAATAGCCTATTGCCTGTCCATCAATTTCTATTGATTTTGTGTTGGAAATTGCTGGCATATTATTATGTTGCGAATCGGAAAGAGATTATTGACGTATTTTTTATTATTGAAGCCATTTTTAGGTATGGAAGAATAATTATTTTGCGACACAATACGCTTTCTTTTGCCATCGTTGTTATATTATAACGGTTCTCACCAAGTTGTTTACGGGTCTCATATGAAATCAATAACAGAAACAGTGCGCTTCATGTTGAAGATTGCAAATAATTTTTATTTTTTAAGAACGAATCCATTCAAATGGCAGCGCGCAAGCCGTTATTTTCCTGGACGCTTTTTAAAAGTTGAAGTTTCTATTTGGTGTGTACGTCGACATCATAGAATTGACCTTTTCATGAAATGGTTGACCAGATGGTGAAAGCATCAAATCTCATGAAATCTTCAATATCCTCTGTCCGCGTCATGTTAAGGTCTGGCTAGATCAATGAATGAATCCGCGTTTGACGATATGAACAGCTAAACAATGGTATGGTCAATTCGTGATCATGTCGTAAAATAGTTACATTATCCACCGTTAGAGGCGCTGATATCGTTTTGTGTTTGTGACGCATCATGGCGGCAGTAAAAAAGTCACAGATCTACTACAAATAGATTAGTAACGAAATTGTTAGAAAAAGAAGGATAGTTACGATATGGCACGAGTGCGAAAAAGATACTGATATTATTTTTTGTCCTTATCGGCATGACCACTTTTTTTCTGGCTAATTGTCAAAGTCTGACACTATCTTAGCCAAACAATGCTTCTTTTAATGTTGCCAAATAAATTTAAATTTTACCTAATAAAAATAATATATATGTTTTTAGGTTTCTATGTGACCCCTGATTTTGAAGAGTTATATTGAAAAATAAAGCTGTACGAATGCTTTTCGAAAGCATTACTTATATTTCATCAGATCTACTACAAAGGCGCTAGGTCGCGCTAATTACATTGAAATTTACCCTGACTTAATGGAAATAATATTAAGGTGGCAACACAAACGGTTAAAGCGAGAAGCACTGTAGTGGCCACGCGATATAGAAACCTATTTGTAGTAGATCTGTGAAAAAAGCTCCAAAAATATTGAAGATAAAAGTGAAGTGAAATGTCGTTATGACTCACTGAGCGCTAATAGGTTCGTTAGGTTTGATGATGGTACTGTCGAAGAGTCTCGCTCAGGGTGGCGGAATGCATTTTGAGGTTAAGTTCGTTTAGCATGATATGCTCGGCCATTTCTTGAAATGGTAACGCATTTCATGAGATGGTAACGCATTTCATGGTCTGGCCAAACGCGGGTATAAATATCATTAAACTTTGACGTTTAAATGATATGGTCAGTTTTAGTTGACGAAGTGGTCAATCAATTTATGAAATCGTCAATTTTATGATATCGCTACGACATATATACATTTTTTGCCATGAACCTTAGCAGTGTCGGCGACGAAGCGATTATTGGCATCACATATCAACAAATAAAACTGTATATTTATTTTCTCATAGGCGAATTGCTCCCGCGGAAGTCGACGTCAGACGAAGTGAGAGAACACAAGCTCGTCTCACCGATTGCGAACGTCACAACGGCACAGAAACCCACCAATCACGTGACAACACCTATATCGAATCACACCAATCACAGCACGCCGCGCGTTTCCCCGCACGCACCCTCACCCAATCAGGCGCCGGCTGTGACGCATGCGCAAAAACAAACTACCTTTGCACCCACGAACGCGGTTCCGCCGCAACCGGCACCCAGGAAACTGAGTCACCCTAATGGGCAGGTGAGGTTTTGGTCGCTTCTTTAATATTTTTTATTCTTAATCTTTTTGGTTGTGGTCGTTTTGGGCTTTGTGTTTTTTATGTCTGCACACCATAACATTACACTCTACAAAAAATTAGATTTTGATAAATATATGGTTACGTGTTGTCTTTAACATTATGGTCGAATAAATTATTATTATTATCTTTAATTCAGGCTATGCCCATAATTTGTTAGTACAACTTATAGTATGTTAGTAAACAATAACATATAATTAAAAACAAAATGAAATTAAAATTTACCATACATGGCGACCCTGGACTCAATGTGAACATGGTTCCAGTGCCGCACAATCGGGCAGTCCACCCGCTCCAGTATGGTGTTAAGGAGGCCGCTGGGGCTGTCCCGCACGCGACGCATCAGCGAGGCGACTCTCCTACGCACAATACTCTGATAAGAGTCAGTGCGTGCCTCTGCAAACATTTCTGATGCGCTGCAGAAACGAGGCAAACCCATCAGCATCCTAAACCCATTATTATATTGAATGCGAAGGGCATTAAAGGCCTTGAGGGTATATCTGACCCACAGGCTGCAGGTGTAAAATGTTTGGCAGAACGCCTTAAACAAGGTTAGCTTTACTTCTGTAGAGCAGCGTGCGAACCTGCGAGCCAGCATATTGCACCTCATGGCCAATGCCCTACGCTCCCTCTCCATATCCATATCATCAGACAGATCCTCAGTGACCCAGTGCCCCAGGTACTTAAAATGTGTGACTCTACTCAGTGCACTTCCTCCAAGATAGACTGGTGGTACAGCTTTTGGCCACTTATTGCCTGCTTTAAATATAAGTAGTTCACTTTTCTTTGTATTGTACCTGAGGCCATGAGCCAGGGCAAAATGTTCACACAACTTCAGGAGCTGTCTGAGGGCTCTGATTGATGGACTCAGCAGCACCATATCATCGGCATAACTGATGTTATTGACAATTTTACCGTCGATAGAACAACCAATACCAGTACTGCTGAGCTCCTCAATCAGTGCGTTCATGTACAAGTTGAAGAGCCTGGGCGAGCTCAGGCCACCCTGTCTCACCCCGCACTCCAAGCCATACTCGCCCGAGTACGAGCCAGCCCATCTGACATTGTTGGTTTGATTGTCGTACCAAAACCTTAGAAGTTCTATAATCTCTGGAGGGGTACTAGTGTCTTTCTCCAGCTTGTTCCATAGGATGTCGTATGAAACAAGGTCAAATGCCTTCGACAAGTCAAGGAAGCAGGCGTACACGGGAGTCTTCCTGGTAGTGTAATACTGGACAGTGTGCTTTAGTCGGAGAATTGCTGTAAATACCAGTCGAAAATTAAATCTGTTGCAAAACTAAGCTCAATTAAGTTAATGGCTATCCCCAAAAAATCTGTCCGATCAGAGCAAAAGTAAATTGAATATCCTACTTACAAAGTTGGCCAAACGTCACTTACCATCAGGTGAGATGATGCCAAGGGCTTACCAATTGTGAATAAAAAATAATAATAAAAAAAACGTTTAATCTGTTTAGTATGAGACGTTCAAAAAAAATTTCTGATTGTTTAGGTTTGTTGGGGAAAGTTAATAGGTTTCATGAGATGATTCTAAATTTAATAAACGTATGAAACTCTTTAGCTTTAACAACATATAGATTTTTTTCTAAGTCTCGCACACTATTATACTTATTGATAGGATTCAAAACAAAGCGAAAATATGTTATGGATATTTTGACTCACGTCAAATCGTCACGTTATTACTGAGATTATTTGAGGTATAGTTAGGAAAGTTAGTGCCTTAACAACCATTAACTTAAAATATCTCAGTAGAACGTGACGCTTCAGGTCAAAATCTATTAATATATTTTCAGTTTGTATTTGCGTACCCCATCGAAACATGTTGGTATATCAAGTGCGAAAAAATTCGAAAAAAAATCATATGCATAATAATATATATTCACACTATGCCAGTGTCTATTAAACATTTGCCACCCCCTTTGGCCCATAATTTCACCTTGTATTTTTTTAACGCCCCAGTGTCAGCTTCTAATGTTAATTTATACACCGCAGGCCGGCACGAAATCAACGACTAACAGTACCAGCACGCCAATAAACCCAGGCGCCAATAACGTGCACGAATCCAGCGACGACGTCTTCGGCGACGACATACAGGTAAGCTCACTTTGTTAACAGCCTCATTCGTCCGCGGTGGTGGTAATAATAATAAGGTTTAACACGTTCACATCAAAGCTTGTACGTATTCGCTTCACCTCTGTATGTAGAGACATTAAGCTTTTACTTCATTTTATTTCATTGTAGTTTGGTTCGTGGCCGGTGTGAACAGTACCGAGTGCTTCGCGTCTCGGAATGTAGAGCTCATATTCCTTGGCGTTAGTTCTCGGTATCGAACGCAACGGTCTTTTTGAACGGAACGTGCGCTTACACACATTATTTTTCACGATCCACATAACACTATATCGTATTGTAGTTTAAATTGTAAGAGTTAAGATCATAGGTATGCTGATCTATCGTTTTGATACCTATGCTATATTCAATAAAAAAAAACTTGTGTTTTATTTTTTTCTCTCTTCCATTGGATTGAAACTGTGAAGCTATAAAATTATAAATATTTATTGAGTGCATTATTGGCAAATATTGTATTTTTTGTGTAAATTATATCGTTTATTATGCGTTTATATTTATTTGTGCTCTGAATTCTTGAAATATCGATGAAACAAGCCACGTTTCAAATTAAGCCCACTTTTCAGAAACTTGTAAACGAAAACTGAGTGAACTTAGAAAGCTTTAACAGGCTATGCAGAACTGTAAAACTCTTGAACACACTCTTGAAAAGTAGCAAATAAATCCTTTAAAATTTATTCTGATGAATTTAAGACTTCGTTTCCAGATTGGATGGCATTCTAGGGAATAAATTCTACACTACTTGTGTGCGCAGTTTGTATTGACCTTTTGGCTCACACCTCCCTCTTCTATTATCATGTGGTACCGTTAACCAATGTCAGTTGCAGTACATACGTTTTACTTTCGAGCGACGAAGGAGTGAAGAAGACATTGTGATGGCAAAAAAATCGAAGTTGAGATTTTGATGGGGATCGTTTGTCTTACACTAATAGTCTAAAAAACAAAAAAATAAAAAGTGTGTGTGTGTGTGTGTCTACGCCCATCCGGTGTTCTAGTTTCCAAACTACTGGACGGTTTTGATTTAGGGCAATATTATTTTTATATCTCTAGCCGTTTTTTTTTCAAACATCCCTATCCCTATCTTGATTTTTTAGGGTTGCCACCGTAATAAAAAACCACTAATTATTTTTTTACTTAAAATTGGCTCTAACGATTTTGATGAAACTCGGCATGTTACCATAACTTTACATGGCCGACAGCACGCAGTTGTTTGTTATTCCAATAATAATCGGAGTAAGGTACCTCCCATACGAATCCAGGTAGTTTTTTACTTTTTCTCAAAAATGGCTCTAAAGATTTTAAGTAACTTTGTGAATAACTAGGACTTAATAAGTACTACTGCACTGGATACTTAATTATTCCAGGAAAAACCGAAGTAAAGTACCTTTATACAAACCGAAATTCTTCATCATCCTCGTCATATCAGTCGAAAAACGTCCACTGCTGAACAAAGTCCTCCCCCAAGGATTTTCACGACGGACCGGTTCTGCGCTGCCCGCATCCAGCGGCCTCCCGCGATCTTCACCAGGTCGTCGATCCACCGCGTGGGAGGCCTGCGTACGCTAAGTTTTCCGGTGCGCGGTTGCCACTCGAGAACTTTACTGCCCCAACGGCAACAAAACATAAATAGGAGATTGTAATATCATCAAACTCTGTAGCAACCTGTAGTGGCTCGTTTGATTAAAATTATTAAAAGTTTTGAGTCGATACCGTCAAACGACTTTGTAACCTAGATTTTCATAAGATGACGTTGTGTAGCATTTACTTACATTTTACAATAAATAGTTCTGCCACGTCATGCATACTTTCTCGCGTAGCGTTCACCCTCTGGCATACATAAATCAGCATTAGAAACACACTTACCTAGTACTTAGCAAAGAAAAGAGATGTATCTGACATTACAAATAAGTTTTTATGGTACAAGCTTTTATGGTAGGTACCTTACTAAGATTTTTATGGAATAATGAATACCTAGTGTAGTGGGCCTTATTATGTTCTATTAACTCACAAAGTTTCATTAAAACCGATAGAACCATTTAAAAAAAATAGTGTTTTTTTTACTATGATGGCAACCCTAAAAAATCTGGGTAGGAAAAACAAAAAAAAACGGCTGGAGGTGTAAAAACAATATTTTCTTAACCCAAATTTCATCCCGAGCGGTCGTAGCTCAGTGTGATTTTCCGTGGTCGGGTCGATCACGCCGCTCAACAAACCTGAAGCACGGTCATTACTTGCATGGGTTTGACTGTTAGTGGCATTTTTCTCGACCGTTTCCGACCTTTGTAAGGCACGTTAAGCCATTGGTGCCGGTCGCTATCAATAGATGGTAGTCATTAAGCCATGTCAGATGCCTTGCAGGCGGCTCAAAAATTTCTGACAGTGGTGATGGTGGTCTCCAATAGCCCTACAACCGTGCTCCAGCAGTGGGGACGTTATTTTCATTCCAATACGATCAGTAGTTAAGGAGCTAGAGCCTGGACAGACACACGCACACACACACACACACACACACAGAGAGACTTTTTAGGGTTTCGTACCCAAAGGGTAATAACGAGACCCTATTACTAAGACTTCGCTGTCCGACCGTCTGTCACCAGGCTGTATTTCATGAACCGTGATAGCTAGACAGTTGAAATTTTCACAGATGATGTATTTCTGTTGCCGCTATAACAACAAATACAAAAAATTAAAAAAGTGAAAAAATAAAGGGGTCTAAATACAAAAACTTTTTTTTAAAACATGAAAAACTAGTGCCATCTAGTATGATGCTACGGAACCCTATGTGTGCGGTTGAACCCTATGTGTGCGGTTGAACCCTATGTGTGCGGTTCTGACTCGCACTTGGCCGGTTTTTTTGTATTTGGCAATCTAAATCTCAACTTAGATTTTTTTGCCTTACCTTCCAATATTTTGTTCACTCCTTCGTCGCTCGAACTAAAAAATATTTATATTTATCTTTTAAACTTTTTAGATAACAGATCCAAATTGTAAAATCACCAAACTCCATAGCATCCTTTAGAGGTTCTTTTTGTTTAAATTCGTTTACAGATATGAGTATAAAAGACTTGGTACTCTATTTACAGTTTACAAAAAAATATGGAGGATAAATGCGCATTGTAGTAAAATCATCAAAACCTACAACCGTAGTTTTTGTCAAAATTCGTTTATATTTATGTATTGATATCGATAAACGATACATCAGCATAGCTCGCTGTGTCTACATCCTAGCAGAATATAAACAGATAGGTACCCTTTTGTTGCAACTGATGCGATGTGAACGTGTTAAACGCACAGCCGAGGCCGATCACGAATGAGGAGTTCCAAGCGATGATACCCGCGCACTTCCTCGGGGGCCCGAGGCCCTCCAGCGCCGCGGGCCCCGTCGAGCGCGGGGTCCGCGTCACCGTCGAGAGGGCCCCTTCCGCTGTGGTGCTCCCGCCCGCTCCCAACACCCTCGGCCGGGTCACGGAAACCATCACCAAGTCAACGTTCACCGAGACGACGGTCACGAGGATTACGGATAACCAACTGGTGGAGCCGCTCATAGTTGAAGTAAGATATACATTTAGTTAAGTGTGATGAAATTAGCTGAAAGTATCAATAACTTTTACTTTGACTTGTGAGATAATGACCGCATTTAGAAATAAATTTGAACTACTATCACTCAATTTCCCTGCTACTAAAAATTGCAGAAAAACCTATCGCTTTGTTTTCCATCAAGCCTTCAATTTTTAAATCATTTAAGTCACTAAATGATTAATCATAAATAAATAATAAATCAAATATGAATCAAAAAATGACGCTGTGAAACAAACTATGACGTCACACCTTAGTTTTTCAAACATTTTAGTACAGAATGTCTTTTTTGACAGATGTTAAAAAGTAACTCAAATATAGAGCAGTCATCTTATTCCTATTGCAATAATTCATTTTCAAGCGACTTCCAAAAAGGAGGAGGTTCTCAATTCGACTGTATGTTCTTTTTATGTGTGTTACCTCAGAACTTTTAACTGAATGAACCGATTTTGATGATTTTTTTTTTTCGAAAGCTAGTGCTTTCCGTGTGGTCCCATATAAATTTTATCAAAATCGGTGTAGTACTTTATTAGAAAATTAACAAAAACCAAAAATAATAATGCAAAATTGTTCGAAGTTGTTGCTATGGAAGTCGGTTTTTTAACGTGTTTAGCGTTTTCATTTTTTTCTTTATTGAAACCATGGAAATGTTTTCTAAATACTTTAAGCTAATTTTCACATAACGGCACTGTTGTAAATACGAGCACGCCTACAATTCGTCCGAGCACCGCGCTTCGAGCACGCCGCACAAAGTACATGTGATGCTCTAGCACTCGGTTCGCACACGTGGGAAAGTTACGACCGCAGACCAACACGAAATAAGTACCGAACCAATTTTATTCATAATTAAAAACTTGACTGCCTAAAAACGTTACCTCTCATTTTTGGACAGTCGGGTAGAATGTATCCTATCTCATTCAGCGATCAAGATGAATCTAACGACATCTCGTACTCCACCTACCGTTGAGGCTACACACTCAGTCAAAGAAACAGGGAAACATACATACATGAAGGGTACACGGAAACAACATGTCTAGTCATTTGTGTTATCGCGTTTTGAAAGTTAGGAACCGTGTAATTTTAGTTTGAAGGTTTTTAAAAGTGAAATAAAAACTTCATATTATTGTATGTATTTTATATGCCTAACAGAAGTGGTAAGTAATTATGAACTGTACGCTCCGGTCGCCAATGTCCAGACTGTCAAACAGACTAGAGCTTCAAATGGACTACTGTCGCATTTAGTTCAGTCCCGATTAGACTAGTGTGCCTTACGGGACTAGTGTCAAATGAGATTAAAATCTCATTTTAAAAACGTTTTCTTTCCGTGTAGCCTTCACATACATACAGCTGAAAAACATTACGCTCCTTTTTGAGCAGTGGGGTAAAAAAACGAGCGTTTGGCATCTCTGAAAAAAAGCGGAATCTGACGGATGTGTCGGAAATCCCAAATGGATGAATAAATAATTCAGTCTAAATTATGATTCTCTTTATTAGCTTAATCTTCGCATGAATGAATGTAATGCTCCAGTCATCTAGGCATTTCATCTCGGAATCTAACAGATAAGCTGAATTTTTCTAAAGACCTTTATTTTGGCATCACAAATGTTGTCTCAAAAGTCACATATGCCAACGTATGAGCGTCCTTAGATATTCTATCTAGGTCAGAGGTCGCAAAAATTTGTTTTTTGAGAATATCTCGTTTACTCTGCCTCCTTTCGTCTTTGCATTTATTATAAAAGTTGTGGAGAATAAAATTATCTACAATTTTTATTCGAAACTTTCTTTATACGTCGATCTGTTTTTGAGATAGATAGAGGACGCAGTGTGGGGAGCGCTCAGCCATATGTACCTTAGAGCAAGGTCAAAGGTCAATCGTGAATTGCAATCTATTATACCGTTTTTTTTACTTGATTATTAATTAAATATTACTTAAATAACAATTTAATAACTTTTATTTTAAATCAAATAGTCATTCAATATTACCTAAGTACGACATACAACGGCCATCTGTTCTACGAGCAATGTGCCCCGCCCACTGCCACTTAAGTTTAGCAATTCTGAGAGCTATGTCGGTTACTTTGGTTCTCCTACGAATCTCCTCGTTTTTGATTCGATCGCGCAGAGAAACTCCTGAAACAGATGGCCGTTGGGGCAGTAAAGTTCTCGAGTGACGACCACGCACCGGAAACGTAGTGTAGGCAGGCCTCCCACTCGGTGGACCTGATGAAGTTCGCGGGAATCCGCTGGATGCGGGCAGCGCAGAACCGGTCGTCGTGGAGATCCTTGGGGGAGGCCTATGTCCAGCAGTGGACGTCCTTCGGCTGATATAATGATAATGATGATGACATACAAATAATTAATAATGAAGTGAATTATTCTAAATATAAGTCCTTTGTTGTTATTTAGGAGATTTCTAAGGGTCTTAGTTGTGTAAAAATCCAGTACGTGTTGTTTCGTCTTCTATTATGTTTTAGCCTTAGTGACAAAGTGCCATCGTACGGAATTTTTGCCCAGCGTCCTTGAGTCCCTTTTTCTGCACTAACATAACAATAACAATAGTAATATTAATAATATAAATAAATTATATATTAATATAAATAAAAACAACACTAAAAAAATAGTATTTAGTGTTTCTAATTATACTTTGTGGACTTCATAACGATTTAATGTGAATTTAACTGAAAAGAAGATAATTTATTTATTTTTATCATTGGGTATTAGGTAAAGTTCTCCAAGGATTTCCACAACGACCGGTCCTGCGCTTCTTTGCTTTTATCTTTTCCTATTCTGAATCCAATTATCCTTAATTATAATAAGATTAAAATATAATATAAATATATTGAGATTATATTTCAATGATTTACTTCGTTATTTGATTATTTATAAGTCAAAGGTAAGTAATTTTTAATGACTATTTGATTTAAAAGAAATATAAATATAAGTAGAAAGTATTTAATTGTTATTGAAGTAATATTTAATAAACAATCAAGTAAAAAAAAACGGTATAATAGATTAGAATTCACGATTGACCTTTGACCTTGCGCTACGGTACGTATGGCTGAGCGCTCCACACTCTGCGCCCTCTATCTCAAAAACGGTTCGACGTATAAAAAAAAGTTTCAAATAAAATTAGTAAAGAATTTTATTCTCTACTAAATTTATTATAAATGCAAAGACTATAGGGGCCAGAGAAAACGAGATATTCTCAAAAAACAGATTTTTGCGACCTTTGATCTTTAATATCTAAGGACGCTCACACGTTGGCATATTGTGACTTGTGAGACAACATTTGTGATGCCAAAATAAAGGTCTTTACAAAAATTCAGCTTATTGCGTTACATTCCGAGGTTGACTACTTTTTCTGACTAAGATGACCGGGCTACAAGTCCATTGCAACGTGTGTTTTTCGGCTTAATTATACTCTAACTTTCTAGCGAAGATGTTTACTAGCTTTAAGTGTCTGGTACCTCCGGGGACAGCGAGCTACTGATCCACGGAGTATACCTACCACCAATGAGTTTCCCTATCTCCAGAGGGAGATTCTATGTCACGTAAATGGCTCCACGTGAAGTATGCTTTACGGTAAAAGTTTGCTTGAGTATCGTCCTTGTAGGTTGCTGTAGTGAGAGTGAGACAAGAATAATTGAATTTCCATACATTTTATTTTTCTCAGCTACCTACGTCTTACAATCCGTTACTTGACTGCACTTTACGTCTAGCCGTGAAAAGAAATTACTTCTCTAATAAGATCTATAAGCTCATTGACTCACCTTCTTACTACACAAAGTAGTTAAGACTAGAGATACGTTTCGTCTTGATTGACTGTATGAACTTGAGTCTTTGCTACATATAAGACACTACAGGTGTAGCGCATGACTCAGGAAATTCCTGTGGTGTGAAGCTGTGCAGGAGGGGCGTGGTGACGTCACGAGAATTCACGTGATTCGCGTGAGTTCAGTCGGGCGCCCGCATCCCAGTGCTATTACGTCTATAGTCACCCCTCCCGCACCTCTCCCTACAGCAGGAACCTACCTTGCTAACCACTAGTCCAGTAGAAAATAATTTGTCTTATAATTAATTGATTAATAATTAATAATTAAATTCATTTATTAAAGTAACTTAAGACTCATAGAATGTTAGTAACAATGTGCTTAAAAACTATGTTAGTATTTCTTAACCTAGAACCTTGTAAAAACACAATGTAGTTGAGTATGTGAAACCCTGCTACAAGATCACCACAGAAGTGGAGAGCCTGCAGCAGCGATTCACATACGAGCAGTCGAGCCGGCTCGCGACGCAGCTCAGGATGAATACTCAAACATTTTTACTTTGAGTCGAAGCACGAGACACAAGCCGATGTGGTATTGTAAAATCTGAATACAGCTTACTGCTTTATTGCCATGCTCTAGTTCATATTGACACGTGACGTGACGATCCGTTTTCCGCTTGTTGCAGGAGGTAGTCCTGCTAAAGGAAGGTGGATCCCTCGGGTTTAGCATCATTGGCGGCACGGACCACTCTTGCGTTCCATTCGGCGCGAAGGAGCCGGGAATATTCATTTCTCATGTACTAGACAACTATATATTAGTACTAACATACTATTAGTAAGCCTACGCCCGTCTCTTTGTCCGTCCGTCTGTCTGTGCGACATTTAAAATTCTGTATCTTTGGAACCGTAATAGGTAGCTGGCTGATATTTTCACAGAATTTGTGTTGTGAATGGGGGATTTACCATCAAGTAAATCCCCCATATATGGCACTTTATTCGCTTGCTCTGATTTCCTTAATTTGTCACTTATTTTTTGCGGAATGAAGCAGAAGTAGGTAAAATGTTACAGAACCTTTTTGCTTATTGTGTATGTAGACATAAGTAAGTCAAATGTCAAGCCAAAACCGTCATTTGTTTTTAAAATATTACCGTTCAAACGAATTATTGCGGAATAAACGTGCGGCTATGGATGCGTGTTGTTTTCGACGCTTTTTTTTAAACTTATGCGGTGACCACCCTGCCCACATATTGGAACGGATTGTGACTGGAGAAGAAACTTGGGTTCATCATTTTAAACCTGAGTCGAAACAAAAGTCTATGCAGCGGCATAAGAAGGGTGCACCTCCTCCGAAAAAGTTCAGGGTATCAGAGTCGGCCGGAAAGCTGATATTTGGGATTCATCAGGGATTCTCATGATCGATTACAAAGATAAGGGTGTTACCGTAACTAGGACATATTACGCAACTCTATTAGTACAAGAAACCATTAAATAAATAAGGTAGGTAAGCTGTTGAATGGTTTGTTGGTATTGCATGACAATGCACTGGTTCACAAGAGCCACGTTGCGACTGCTGCTCTTAACAAGTGCGGCTTCGAATCGCTGGTTCCCCACCCTACAGCCCGGATATGGCCCTCAGCGACTATTAGTTGTTCCCAATTTTTAAAAAATAACTACGAGGAGACAAAATTCATACCGATCAAGAAGTGACTAAGGCAATTTCGGATCATTTTGAGGGCAAAGAGAAAAAATATTTTTTGATGGTTTATTCAAATTAATTGATCGATAAAAGTGCATTGAACTTGAGGGTAAATCAATATATAAAAGAAAATACTTCTATTGTTTCATTTACATTGCACTCATTTCATTCCGCGAATTTTTCGCTAAGATTGATTGAGGCGTTGAAGCGTGATGAGGTAACAAACAGACAAACACATTTTCACATTTAAATTATTAGTAAGGATGTGGTCAAACTGTTACAAAATGTTCATTAAAATGATTTGGCTCTTTTGAATAGGTGGTGCCCGGCGGTGTCGCCGCCCGCTCCGGCAAACTCCGCATAGGCGATCGCCTCCTCAAGGTGAACGGCAAAGAGTTAGCCGGGGCAACCCATCGCGACGCCGTGCAGCTGTTGTTGCAGCCCGGGCCCACGCTCTCTCTCACTGTGCGACACGATCCAATGCCACAAGGATTCCAGGTCAGTATTTGGAAAGACCAATTAAGAGGGGATACAAATCCATGTGTTAGTCCTATGCACGGTTTTTAACTAGTCATCCCGCAGAGAATACACACCAGGTGCTGGGAAAGTTGAGTTTTTGTTGAATCACTCCAAAATCAGAAACTTGAAACAAATATGGTAATAGTAGGTAACGTAGCACTTGGTCATTTTCAAAGGTATATAATTTTTAGGTGATATTATGTTTGTGAATATTACGAAAATTGAAATTAGTGTTACTTTATTAATAACTTTGCTATTTATTTTTATCGAGGAAATAGGGATGATGACCGCTAGTCATCGTGAATTACTTTTTATCATCGGTCAAAAACGACATTCTTTTCTAAGAATGTTTGAAATACCTAGGCGTGACGTCATAGTTTTGCATCGTCATTTACGTACTTATTGGTGTCGATTCGGTGTTACACGACTTAACTTATTTGACAGAATTAAACTAAA
This sequence comes from Coleophora flavipennella, assembly GCA_947284805.1. Classification (NCBI taxonomy): domain Eukaryota; kingdom Metazoa; phylum Arthropoda; class Insecta; order Lepidoptera; family Coleophoridae; genus Coleophora; species Coleophora flavipennella. The sequence continues at coordinate 19,585,318 of OX369257.1, forward strand.
TTTACACATTCTGTCTTTTACTTTCTGTACCGAAAAGACAAGGATAGAATGCTTAAATTTAGTTTAGTCCTGTCAAATAAGTTAAATCGTCTTAAACCGAATCGACACCATTTTGTGATTTTGGTTAGTTGAAAATTGAAGACTAGATGGATAACAAAACGAGTAAGGTTTTTCAAAGTTTCAGTAGGAGTGCAATTTAGTCATCAAGAGTTTATAATTTGTTTTTGATGCTGTCATTATCCCAACTATGAGCAATAGTGTTTTCACTAATACGACTATCAGCCGCCAATCAGATCGTTTATAAATATGAATTTACATATTAGCATGATTCAGTTATATCATTTGTAGAATGTTCATTTTACATTGTCACTCTGCGGGATGCAAGTATTTATTTGTTTAAACAAATAGTACTAAATGTGTTATGGAAACGCATAAGGCAGGATATTTAGTTTGTGGTTGAATTTTTTTGTTATTATTCACAATTGGTAAGCCCTTAGAATCATTTCATGTATAAGATAGTAAATTATGATTATACATAGATGCTGCAAAGACGATAGGTGGTCTGTTTATGTTCATTATCACGTTAGTCTGGTTATTTACACTCAACGATATCACAACATTTATCTGGCGACGCATTGGAAACTTTGCTCGCAGGGATCTCGATTTTTCTCAGTAATTACAAAACATATGAAAGTGATATTTCGTAACCTGATTCTTTATTTCACTGACTTAATTATTTTAGTTGCAGAAACGCGATTCGTTAACTTTTGTAACAGAAAGAAATATATCAAAGAAACCTTTTTTAAAACAGAAATTTGCATTTTACAGGCAAACCAGACCAATTTAGTAGCTCTAAATTTTCTTAGTCGATTAGTCTATACACACACTTCAATATGCCAGTTGAATTTTTTAAAATTAATTGTAATTTTTAATTGAAATGAAATAACATTGAAAAAGAGCTAAAATGTGGTTATTTTCTTTACTCTTTACACGTAAAGAAAAAGACAAAGTCAACTGTACCAATCAATGAGTAAATCCTTAAATTCGGCGGACTACTAGTTTGCCAGCTCGATATACACAAATGTTGCCACAGTATAGATAATGCTGTTCGTATCGATTCTACTTTATCACTTTAGTATTAAAACACATTGTGTGTGCCAAAACATTTATTTGTTCATTGTAATAAATAAACATTTATTTGTTTATTACAATGAACAACATTTATTTGTTTATTTATTACACCTAGGACAAACAAAAGTGTTTACATATCAAAACTGTATTTTAGAAATAAGAACTATGGAATGAAAAGCGAGTAAACTGTTTGCTACAAAAGTAACATTGAATTTTGTCTTGTGTTGAGTTGAATCTGTGTGGATTTACACGTAGGCGTGCTTCGCGGAGTTTTGCATGGAAGCGGTTGGCCGTCGTTACTGTTTGTAAGAGTACCTACTGACGATATACAATTTGTCTTTCTGACAGTAAATTAGTTAATAACTTGACTTGTCGCTTAGTAGTATTTGGCAAAGTTCAATGAAACAGTATGCATAATGCTTATGCACTATCGTTTTAATAATTTACTGACACAGGCAGATAGTTTATTTGTGCTGCGATGTCTACACAGTATTTTATCCTCCTAAGACCGGCGGCCGTTTTTACCTATAAAGACAAAAAGAGTATTAAAGATGATATTATTTGTGCAGGTTATAGACTTCAGATTAATTTGATAGGCGATTTATGTAGAAATTTGCAAAAAAAATTGGTACTTTCTTTGGTACTTCCAGTGGTATCGAGTTAAAAACATGTATAGAATATTCCATGAAGCAAGCATTAAATCTTTAATCGAGCAATCTCTAATAATTCTTTACTTAACTGTCACTAGATTTTAATAAGACAAATAACGGTAAATAAGTTAAAACCAATTCCCTAAATCTAGAACAAGATCAAAAAAAGCTATAAGTTACAACCGATGGTCCTTTGCAAAGACCTACTTTTTTGTATAAAAATCATCAATTTCTCACAAATTAATATTCTTCGATATACTGATGATAAAATGGTCCAATGGTAACGTGAAATAATTACCAAACGGTATATTTTTTACCATATCCTAATTGCCCCACTCTCAGCTCACCATCACTTCGTTTGCCCATTTTTGCGTTTAAGTTGAGAGAAGAATGCACGTGCCCAGCTGCTGGCCGACTATGGAGAAGGATAGGTCTTCTTTATGAAGAACTCCTTCTTCAGAAACCTAAACAGCAGAAGTGGACATGGTTGCACTCCAACAGCGTAACGAAGAATGAGATTGACTTCATCTTGCTACAAGGAGGCAAATATTTAATGATATCTCTGTGACCAATTCAAAACAGGAAGCGATCACAAAAAACCAAGCTGGAAAGATGTTGATTGATGAAGTCTACGCTCCGACCAGCGCTTATCCAGCTCCAAAACCACAAAAGCTTTCAGCTCAACTTAAATAATCGCTTCGAATGCCTAGGAGGATTTCGATAATGTGGACGATTATTATGACTAGCTCGTGGAAATTGTCCAAACGGTCGGGTCTAAGATTTTTAAAACTCACTGTTCAAACGGAACCAAAAAGATCTCGGACTTCACCAATAAACTCATGGAAGAGAGACTTAGTTGGGCTCTGCAGTTCTCTGAAAATGCTACAGCAGTTAAACAGACAGATCTCCAAGTCTATGACTCGGGATTTTGTATTTAAGAGGCGATTGAGCACATCAAAGGCTCAACGATATTCGCGAGAGGTCTGCCTGTTGGACAGAGCCAACTGATAAGGCTGAAGAATGAGAATGGCTGGATCATATCGTCTAAGTCTGAGTTTTGGGAGAAGTTCTACGGACAATTATACACGACCACAAGACTACCTGTCCGCAATCTGGCTAAAGACCCAAGAGCCAGACTAACTGGACACTAAACCGAAGATATCCCGGACGTCAGCCTGTACGAGATAAGAACAATAAGGCACCGGGTGGTGACGGAATTACGGCTGACCTTCTGAAAGCAGGTGGAACACCGGTACTAAAAGTTCTTCAGTTCAATTTCGTTATACTCAAGGGTCAAATGCCTGCGGTATGGCACAGAGGTGTGGTGGTGCTCTTCAAAGGGCGACAACACCCTTCTAAAGAACAACAGACTAATCTCCTTTCTAAGCCATAAGCCATTCTGTTTATAAGCTGTTTTCGAGAGTCATTACGAATCATCTCGCACGCAGGTTTGATGACTTCTAGCCTCCCGAACAAATCGGTTTCCGAAAAGGCTTTAGTACCATAGACCACATAAATTATATTGAAGACCGAAGAGTACAATCAGCCACTACACTCAGCGGTTGTGGACTATGAGAAAGCCTTTGATTCAGTCGAAACTTGGGCTGTGTTACAGTCTCTCCAGCGAAGCCAATTTGACTATCGATATATCGAGGTGCTGAAGGGTTTGTATGAAAACGCCACAATGTCGGTTCGCCTCCAGGACCAAAATTCGGAACCTATCCGGCTGCAGCGAGAGGTGAGACAGGGAGATGTCATATCTCCGAAACTGTTCACCGCCGCCCTTGCAGATTTTTTTAAGCTTTTATACTGGGGAGACTCGGCATTAATATGAACGGCGAATGCATCACCCACCTTCGATTCGCACACGATATCGTGGTCATAGCTGAGACTATGGACGACTTAGGCACAACGCTCGATGGCCTCAGGAGAGCTTCTCAACAAGCAGGTATTAATATGAACATAGACAAGACGAAAATTATGTCAAACGTCCGTGTCGCTCCTACTCAGAGGAAGGTTGGAGGCTCTACCTACACTCGAAGTTGTTGCCAAATATGGTGTATATCGCTGTGTCCTAAGACCAGTGTGTGCGCCAGCGATGACATACGAAATTGAGACATAGAAGACTTAAGGACACCCAAAAGGCAATGGAGCGTGCTATGCTCGGAGTTTCTCTGCGTGATCGAATCAGAAACGAGGAGTTCCGAAGGAAAACTAAAGTAACCGATATAGCTCTCAGAATTGGTAAACTTAAGTGGCAGTGGGCAAGGCACATAGCTCGTAGAACACATGCTCGTTGGGGTATTAAAGTTCTCGAGTGGCGACCGCGCACCGGAAAACGTAGGTTAAGAAGGCCTCCCACTCGGTTGACCGATGATCTGGTGAAGGTCGCGGGAAGCCGCTGGATGCGGGTAGCGCAGAACCGGTCGTCGTGGGAATTCTTGGATGAGGCCTTTGTCCTGCAGTGGACATCCTTCGGCTGATATGATGATGATGATAATTTTTACCACATATCGAAGTTTAGGAAAACGGGAAAAAGCTACTAGCTGCAACCGACGGTCCTTTCCAAAGTCAATGTCAAACCAATCACTTGTAAGTCACAAACAACATTCATAGTCTGGGTTACCACAATTAAAAAATCAATTGAGCTCGAGAAGATAGCAGTGCAGCTGTGATTTTTTAGTACCTTAGGTATTAGTCACTACTGAGAGTAAATTATCGTCTCGTCGTACGTAACAGAGTAAAAAATTAAACCCTTTAAATGGCCTGTCGGTCTTAGGCGGATATAGTTAAAAGATGTCGCTTATGGTAGATTTCGACTGAATTCTTGTGGAATTGAGTGTTAAAAAGTGCAAAACATTGTTTTGTTTCACACGTGCGCTTGCGGTCGACGCGACGCACAGGGTCGCATTCAAGTTGAGGTCATTGACGCAACTGTAAGTGAATGTGAAGCAGCGATCTCGAATATCTGTGTGTTACTTTACAAATATAAATGTTGATTCCACCCCATCCAGTCAGTCCGTGTGTCCTGCTATCGGCGTATGAGTGGTCTCGTGGTTGAAGCTTTTATTGCGTAGTTGTGAGACAAACGACATTTATCAGTACCGCTCTGCAATTGTCTCTGTTTCTCTATATCTCCAAGCATTAGCTAGCGTCTTAAAATTAAGTGCACCACACGAATCGAAGACTCGTTCTGAAAGTCCATTTTGTATGAGGGTCTCATTCCTACGTGCTAGCTAGTGGTTAGAGTGTAATAGAAATTTATATATATATAGTTAAAATGCGAAGCGGACCTGACAAAGTTTGACCTTAGCTTACAGAGATTAAAAAGTAGCTTAATTTTGCCTACAAACATCACCACTTCCAACAACGAATTTGCACGGTCATTCGCTAGGAAATGTCTGAGTGTTAGACTTGATTTGTGTAGTGTTTGAGTACGAGAGCTTTACCAGACAGCATGAGATCGTTGGCTTTGCATGTACTGTTGTAGTTCCAGTCTTGTGATTGCAGTATTCTCCGTTTATAAAAGTGAACGAACCATTATTTTTACTTAAATACAAAATGTTCTTATTTGGTTATAACGAGTCTCGCAAAATCTTTTTGAAATAAAGGTTGTTGATTAAAACAACAAACTGTTTCGTAATCTAAAATTTTGAAGCGGTTAAGAGATTTGGCGTGATTTGTTACAATCTCTTATTATAAAACAAGCCCTTTGGTACGTATCCCTTTCGTGAAATATAATTTTACTCGTTAAACAGGATCTAACGATAGTAAAGCAAGAGGGAGAAAAGCTCGGCATGCACATCAAGGGCGGTTTGAATGGACAGCGTGGCAACCCTAACGATCCTAACGATGAGGGCGTCTTCATATCCAAGATAAACAGTGGCGGTGCTGCTAGAAGAGATGGCAGACTCAAAGTAAGCATCTTCAAAAATATTGTTAGTTGTATGTTTATTGATTATTGAATCTTGGCTTTGAGGGCTTTGAATACCTAAGTTTTACTGAACCGGACAATCTGTACGGTGTGGTTTTGGTCAGAAATGTCCGACTCGAAGGTGAACACGACACAACACTGATGCTGATAAAAATGTTTTAAAAATAGGTCAAGTGCATGTCGGACCACGCGCTAAGTAGGGGCGCCCTACATAGCCCGTGGTCCAAGACGCACTTGGCTATTTTTTTAATCCCTTACTTGTTTTTAAAATTTTAACATTATACTAACTTCGAGCATCACGATATCCACTACGACTGCAAAATATTGAACCTTTTGTAGTTCGTGAAGTTAGTAAATAAACATATTTATTTAAGTATTAAACATATTACATTATATCATATATTATATACCTCCATGCGGTACTGTAATGTCCCCTTTTCGTATTCACCAAAAAAAGGTTCTTAAACGTCTTTCCAGTCTAGATGTGAATAAGGCCAGCGGTCCTGACGGTATTCCAGCCATAGTTCCAAAGAACTATATTCCTGAGTTGTCTCCTGTGCTGACACGCATGTTCCGCCTCTCTTCCGAAACCGGTATAGTTCTAAAGTCTTGGAAGCTTGACAAAGTGCAGCCCGTGCCTTAAAAAGGTAGTCGTGCTGACCCATCCAACTATTGACCTATTGCAATCACCTCTGTAAGATTATGGATCGTGTATTGAACACCCGCCTCTTAGCATACCTAGAAGACAATGACCTCCTGAGTAGTCCTGAGTGACCGTCAGTATAGCTTTCGCCGGGGTCGGTCAACGGAAGACCTTCTGGTGTATGCTACGCGTGTATGGGGTGAAGTCATAGAGAAGCACGGTGAAGTTATTGCCGTATCTCTCGATATATCCAAGGCATTTGATAGGGTCTGGCATACTAGCCTTATTGGTAAGCTTCCTTCCTACGGGCTACCTACTGGTTTGTGCAACTGGATATCTGGCTTCCCGAGGGAACGGTTCATTCGAGTGATCGTCGATGGCTGCTCGTCTGACCTATTGGCTATTGACGCCGGGGTACCTCAGGGCGAGCGATGCCAATCTTGTTAGGTTTAATTTTTTAATAATATTTTTTTATTAAAAAAATATATTTGAGTAGTAAATAAATGTATATTTAAAAAACCAAGTTATTTTTGTAGTTGGTGTAGATCATTTTGTATGGAAAATCTATAAATTTTTCACAAATCCAACTGCACATCTAAAGTCGGGCGGCTATTACACTTAAACTAACAAAGACTACTTGGCAGTTTGTCCTGAAATAGCGGTCTAACAAAAATCGACACTTCAACACTTTATAATTATTAAAGATATCATTCATCGGAAATGTCACCATACCCTCGGTTATTTTGAAAGAACTAATCAACAATCCCCACCCGATAGGGTAGGTGAAAAATAATTCAACCCCACATTACATGTAGTGGAGGAGTTAACCTATATGTTTATACGTTTTTTTTCATAACTGATAGGGTAACAGTTTCGTATAACTATACCAAATTTTAGTTATAGCTGTAATACTCTGAGTATAATGGCTGTTCGTTGATGACATTTGTAGGGAGAGTTTGATTTTGGCGTTTATTTAAAAAGTGGTACTTGGAACAAAACTGCCACATTTCATCCAAATTATAATGTGGTTTAGTCTCAGATCAAAAATAAAACGTAGATTTAGTATTAGCGCTCTTTAAAAACGGGTTATAAAGCACTCTGCTCCAATCACGACGGAGTTTTGCTTACAGTCACGCGTTGGCAGACTTACCGTCAACATGCCGAAACGTGATGTGACATGTCTCAATTACAGTGAAGGATAGGACCTATCACGTTTCGAAACATTATTGTATGTCACCACTTAAGGTACTGCATAAGTATATAATAGAACAAGCGTTACCGCACTTCTTGTTATTATTGTTGTATGAAATTCAATGTCTACATTATTTTTAATCTGAGGTGGTAGTGTTCTTATCCGCCATTAAATAAACACTTTGTATAATACCCACAGTGAAAACAGAATAAATGTTTTCCAAAAGATTTATCATTAATTCATTACTTAACAAACATGTATGTCTTTCTATGTCTTCAAAACAATTTTTACTTTGGACATAGATTATGACGTCATTAGTCTATGTCGGGCTTCTCTGTCTAACCAAACCACTCTAAAACCTTGTAAGTTGTACTCAAATTTTTTCATATTCGTTTTCCTGTAGTGACTAGTATTCTAACTGCTAAAAAGTTAAAAAAAACATATTCTATTCCTTATTTCAACAACAACATTGCCGTTCCATAGGTGGGCATGCGTTTACTAGAGGTGAACGGTTGTTCGCTACTAGGCGCCACGCACAATGAGGCCGTGAACGCGTTAAGATCTGCTACGAACGCGCCTCTGCACCTCGTCGTCTGCCATGGTTACTCTCGCCCCGAGAAATATACCGTAAGTTTTTCAGGTGTTAATAAAATCATTAGAACGCCGGAAAAGGCATTTTGACAAGTTTGTCAGTAGTGCGAACATTTCCGACATAGTATTAATTTTGCTTTTATTTTATTTTTTGCATTTTTTATAGATTCTGCAATAAGAGTGAATCACACTTCAATTATTTTTGTGTGCAGGTTTTAAACTAGCTTTGAAATCGCTTAACGTCGTTGGCCTGATTTTACCACCGCCACGAAAGATGACGAAAGTCATCCAAATAATAGGGTAGTTGACTGCTAGTCATTTTCATTAAGTTACTTTTTGTCATCCGTCAAAAAGTAAATTTTGTCCTCAAAAACTTTGTACTATCAAAGCGTGACGTCATAGTTTTTCAGCGTCATTGATGTATTAATTTTGTGATTTTGATCAATGAAAAATTGAAAACTTAATAGAAAACAAAGCGAGTATGGTTTAATGGAATCTTAGTAGAAGGGCAATGTAGGGAACATAATTTCATAATTTATGTTGAACTGACTTCGTAAACCGATTTTTATAGTTCTTTTTTTATTCGATAGACTATGACTTCAGAGTCCTATATTACTTGTAATAGATTCGATTCAGTACATTTTATCAAATTAACTAGACAGTTTTTTTAACGTGTGTAGCGTTGTCTGTTATTGGTGCAGTCTACCTGTTACTAAGAGCACGCTTCTGCAAACATTTTCGTTTCTATTATTTTGCTAAGTACGTAGTTAGACGTAGTGTGTTTGTTGTGACAGACGGGCAGCGAGAGCGGGACGGCGGACACCGGCGGCTCTCTGTCGCACTCAACGTCAAGCCTGGACCGGGACGAGCCGTTGCACCATCATCAACAGGTCTCATTCAGATTATCTTGTGTGTAATTAAGTATGAGTCAACCAGAATCATCATCATCATCATATCAGCCACAAATCGTCCACTGCTGAACAAAGGCCTCCCCCAAGGATTTCCACGACGACCGGTCCTGCGCTGCCCGCATCCATTGGCTTCCCGCGACCTTCACCAGGTCATCGGTCCACCGCGTGGGAGGCCTGCCTACGCTACGTTTTCCGGTGCGCGGTCGCCACTCGAGAACTTTACTGCCCCATCGGCCATCTGTTCTACGAGCTATGTGCCCTGCCCACTACCACTTCAGTCTAGCGATTCTGTGAGCTATGTCGGTTACCTTACTTCTCCTGCGGATCTCCTCGTTTCTGATTCGATCACGCAGAGAAACTCCGAGCATAGCACGCTCCATTGCCCTTTGGGTGACCTTGAGCCTTCTTATGAGGCCCATAGTAAGCGACCATGTCTCAGTTCCGTAAGTCATCACTGGCAACACACACTGGTCAAAGGCCTTAGTCTTGAGACACTGCGGTATTTGGGACGTGAAGATATTGCGAAGCTTCCCGAACGCTGCCCAGCCGAGTTGGATTCGTCGATTGATCTCTTTCTTGAAGTTGGACCTGCCTAGCTGGACTGTTTGTCCCAGGTATACATATTCGTCAACAACTTCCAGTGTAGAGTCTCCAACCTTTAGAGGAGTGGGTGCGACACGGACATTTAACATTATTTTCGTCTTGTCCATGTTCATTTTAAGACCCACTTGTTGAGAGACCTTACTGAGGCCATCGAGCATTGTGCTTAGGTCTTCCATAGTCTCAGCCATGACCACGATATCGTCAGCGAATCGGAGGTGGGATATGTACTCGCCGTTGATATTGATGCCGAGTCCACCCCAGTCCAGAAGCTTAAAAACATCTTCCAGGGCGGCGGTGAACAGTTTCGGAGATATAACGTTTCCCTGTCTCACCCCTCGCTGCAACTGGATAGGTTTCGAGTTCTGGTGCTGGAGGCGAACCGACATGGTGGCGTTTTCATACAGGCACTTCAACACCTCGATGTATCGATGGTCAATTTGGCAGCGCTGGAGAGACTGTAGCACAGCCCAGGTTTCGAATGAATCAAAGGCCTTCCACAAACGCCAAGCATAGTGGCTGATTGTACTCTTCGGTCTTCTGTATAATCTGCCGCAGCGTATGTATGTGGTCTATGGTACTAAAGCCTTTTCGGAAACCGGCTTGTTCGGGAGGCTGGAAGTCGTCAAACCTGCGTGCGAGACGATTCGTAATGACTCTCGAAAACAGCTTGTAGACATGGCTCAGAAGTGAGATGGGTCTGTAGTTCTTCAGCAAAGTGTTGTCACCCTTTTTGAAGAAAAGCACGACCACACTTCTGTGCCATGCCTTAGGCGTTTGTCCCTCGAGTATAACGGAATTAAATAACTTCTGAAGAGCTTTAAGTACCGGTGTTCCACCTGCTTTCAGAAGTTCAGCCGTAATTCCATCATCACCCGGTGCCTTGTTGTTCTTGAGCTGTTTGAGAGCCATTCTAATCTCGTACAGGCTGACGTCCGGGATATCTTCGGTATAGTGTCGGGTTAGTCTGACCAGAATCACCTGAAAATAATTTGAAAATTCATTTTGATCGACAATTTCGATCCAGTTATAGTTAGGGGCGGGCCGGTTTCCGCAACCAGGCGAACGATGCGCACATTAACTTTAAATGTGTCATGTCAGATGGCAATGTAACATCGAGCTGATCTGATGATCAAGTTCGGAGGGTAGCCACTGAAACTCCATCACGGGACAACGTTTCCTACCCAACGATATTTTAAGAGAACCCCTGATGGGAGCGATGGCTGACTCTCGCGTTATACTCGTGACCGGGTGCTGTCCGTGTGAACTGGCCTACTCTTTGCAAAGGTTTCAATGACATTCAATAATTTTATTAATTTTATGTATAACTTTTCGTGTCATATTGTTTTCATGTTCTAATGACATAATCTGGTTTATTTCTAGTATTTAATTTTGTCATTATTAACTATTAATGATTGTTTATTTCTTGATTTTTCACAAATGAAATAATTTTATTATTAATTTATGACTATCAGAAAGAGTGTAGTTTGCACCTATTTTGAATAAATACCTTGAATCTTGAATCCTGTAAACCAAAAGTGATCTGATCACCGACTGACCGTAAAAACGCTAGCTTTGCATTGGTTGGAAATGTGGGGCAAGTGGTTTTAGTGTTATAAATATGTATTTAGCAAACTTAAATGATACTTGATAAAGATTACGACACTTATATGACTGACCTCACTTTTTCCACTGTCTAGTCTAGTGGTTAGCGCTCCTTCCTGTTGAGTCGTGGGTTCGATTCCCACTTCGAGCAAAATCGCGTCACGAACAGTTTTGTTTGCTGTGTGCATCTATGTTATATATATGTGGAAGCCGTATTGTAGAATGCGCCAGTTTCCAAAACAGCGCGCCGAACAACGCCGAATTGTAAAAGGGCGGTGTTTTTAATGCGGTGACTTCACGTCCAGCCTGATTGCAATTCAGCTGAAAGAAATTACTCCGCAGGTTTGATTGATTAAACAGTCAAAGAGCCTCGAGGCTCCCTTTCTAAAAACCCCCCCTCTCCCCCGCCTCCCCCCGGTAGCAGAATTTTGCGCAAAAAAAGAAGTCGTCGGTTTTATTCGTAGTATTTTACTCAGTACCTACATTACAAAGCGGCGCAAAATCCGCCGCTTTACAAAACATTGCCGTTTTACATTCCGGCGCCATTCAGTGCGCGATTTTGGAAACCGGCGGATTCTACGTAACGGCTGCGACATATACATTACATATTATCGGCCTCTAGTTCCTGCGGTATAAGGATTCCCAGTTTGGGGCCAGATGAACTGTGTGATTTTTTCTTTATCAGAAAAATAATTGGGTTGGATCCAAACGAGTCTCATGTGTCTGTCAGAAAAGTTCCATCCATAGAAAATTATTAAGTTAATCCATCAATCATCATATCAGCTCATATACGTCCCCACCGAGGGGCTCGAACCTACCCTGAATTAGGGCGCCCCTTAGTCGACCACGCGGGCCTAGTGCGGGTTGGTCGACTTCACACACAACCTGCGAGTTTCTGCGAGAGAACCTGCGAGGCGTGTGCAGGTTTCCTCACGATGTTTTCCTTCACCGTAAGAGCGTCGGATACATATGAAATCTAAATTCGAAAACACATTGGTACGTGGCAGGATTCGAACCACGACCTGCCGGACAGGAGGCGGCGGCCCTAGCCGTTACGCCACCGACGCTCATAATCCATCAATAACACAAACTATTAAAGATAACAGGATAAATAATTTATTACACCTTAAGAAATGACAATGTCTCGATTTGTTATTTACAGGAGCAACACTTCCAGCAGGACTTAGTTGAGTTTGAACATGAGAAGCAAGTCGCCGAGATGAGAGAGAAATCTACACCTGAAAAGGTAAGTTGGTCAAAAAATTAACCCATACTGTACCAATATTCTAACTTTTTATGAACCCAAGGTAGAATTTGTATATAATTGTTCGAAAACATTGCAAGTTTAAGGGATGAAATGTTGTGATGTTTTATGATTTATTTTCATGACATAGAGAGTAAACAATACGAGTAAGTAAAGAGGTAAGGGTGTGCAACAATTACAATGATTTGCGCACACCTTCAGACTTATATAAGGTGTAACAAAATTAGCTGAAACTATTTTAACTGGTGCCATGAAACTGAGCAACTTTCCCCATGGAACCCATTGTCAAAAAGCAAAAAAATTTGGCTCTCCCATACTAACTCGATCAGCTGATCAGCCATTGTACTAGTATAAGAAGTATTTTTTTTTTTTAGATTTGACTATGGGTTTCATGGGTAGAAGCACCAGTTAAAATAGTTTCAGCTAATTTTGTTAGACCTTATATACCTAGTACAACTTTGGAACATAGTTCAATAATTCAGTTGCACTGCATTCACTTTTACAAGATGATTTATAAGTGCGGAAAGAACCAGTTTACAATTAGGATCATCATATCAGCCAAAAGGCAAGGATTTCCACAACGACCGGTCTTGCGCTGCCCGCATACAGCGGCATCCCGCGACCTTCACCAGTTCGTCGTCGGTCCACCAAGTGGAAGATAATTCGGATGAAATGTACATTTTAGTTCTACCATTTAAGGTGCCAGTCTGCTTTGCGACACTTAGCTTTTGTCTTACCAGAGGCTTCGCAAGGGGCGCTCCCCCCACTACATTTAGACGTTAAACACCGCACATGAAGGTTGCTCTACTTGATCAAACGATTATATTATACGATTCGTTCTTTTTGCTGTTTTTTCGTTTCTTTTGTTTTTGTATTGACTGATAAATTTGTATGTAGAACGTATATATAGGTATGTTTGAAACCTAAAATTTTTTTTGAAAATAGCATCAAAGTAAGTAATAAAAAATGTTTTGAATTTTTTTAATCCCGTACTCTCAATAATCGTCGATTGTATTTCATTTATAGCTTTTTGGAACGCAAAAAAAACTTATTGTAATAATATTGCAATGACACAGATTTTTAGGAGTCTGGCGCCTTAAGTAGAAGTCAGAAAAATTTGGACTCCATACAAATATCATTATCGGATCAATAATCATCATATTCATTTGTTCTGTCAGTTTTTTAGACGTTTATTTAAAAAGCAGTAGAACAAAAAAAGTATAGTAGCACGTGAACAAAGCCTAATGTTTAGTTGACACGTCGCCGTGGGAGGGCGCCGTGAGGGAGAGGTAGGCACACGAAACGTCAGGCATGTGCCGCAGACGGCAGAGAGAAGTTAGTCGTTAATTCTGAACTCCCCGTACAGATAAACTGTAGACTTTGTAGGGGTGCGTTCTAAACAATTAGGCAATAATGCACTCGGGGTTTTAGAGAGAAGTAAAAAGAGTGTGATAGAAAAAAAAATGAATTTCTGTAAAGTCGGTTTACGGACGATAATTTAACGTGACAACGTCATAACGTAACGGGACAATTATTTTCGTGCATGCAGCCGGCGTCCATCGATTTATTAGACGTTGTCACGTCAAAAAAATTAATGACTCCGCTAAGTATCTGTAAATGTCAGGAGTCTTGTTAAATAATTTAAATCTGGCGTCCTGAGTTGTTATAACGTCATGGCAACACTGATTGTACAACGCAACGCTAGTAGATCATTCGTCAAACATGTTCCACTCCATGATACAGGGATGCACAACTGCACGGATAACAGATGTCAGGTAAAAATAATTTGTGAAAAACCAAAAATGTTTAGGTACTTACAAGCTTTTATTTGAAAATAATATTAATTATTTCGTATGCTTCTCAGCACACCCTTTCATTTGATAACCATATCATGGCGTGCGTTGTCATCCCAACTATTTGTGTATGTAAAATTACAGCTCAGCCGGAAATGGGAAATGGGCCAAACGTAACTTTCAAATTTTGAAACGGACAACTTACCTACATACGAAGATTACCAAGTCAAATAAAAGCTTGTAATTAAAGGTGGAAATCTGCGTTAAAAGGTACACCTATCAGAGTAAATATCACCGGAAGTCATAACGGTTTGTAACGGTTCCGTGAATCGTTCGGTTACCCTCGGGATCACTCGGGTGGTTTCCAAAAGTTGTCGGGTAAATGTCAGGTAATTAATAACTGGTTTGGAACACAGCCTGTGACGAAATGTTGCGGATTGGACAACCTACATAACAAAAAAGGCGCAAACTGTACAAATACAAATAAATAATAATAATAATAATCGTACAAATATACGGACGGAAAAATTGTATGACAATCCATTGTTACGTGCTAAGCGCACAGATCTCGCATCGACGTAGGTCTAGTCTAAAGCACACATGTCTCCGGAGAAAATGTAGTTTCCAACTCGTTTGTAATGGGTCAAACTACACCCTCGTTATTTATCGGTCGCTTTCTTTCCTCGTTGAAAAATGTACTATTTCTAAGACTAGTTTCCTTTCAAAGGTGCTGGATATAGTCCACGCCGTGGAGAGCATGGCCCTGGAGCCGGCGCCGCCGACGTCGCCCGAGCCGCACCACAAAACAACCACCGTCGTCATGTCCAAGCACACGCTCCAGCCTCAGGTACGGCCTGCTTCCTGGGTACAAACCACGCTAGGATAGTATAGTATGTTTCTCCAAGAACAGTATAACCATTTTGTTACAAGTAGTTTGAGGGTAGTTTAATTTTTTTAGTTCTATTTTAAATCTCGGTGTTTTTTGTAACTTTGTTATTTATTTCTTTTTTGAGTTCGTTAATCCCTATGGGAACTCTTATAAGGTCGTTTTATCCGTTTTTCCGTCCGCCTGTCCGTCACAACCTTATGACTTACACACAACTATACACAGTCGAATTGCATGAAATTTGGCACAAAAATATTTTATTAACGGGCCTCAATTTTGACTACTTAGGGGACCCTCCCATACATGTTGAATTCTGTTATCCTGTTATAAACAGTTTTAAAGTTATGAAGTATGACTTCGGAACCTTACATTAGGCATGGTCAAACACGCACTTGGCCGTTTATTTTGTTTTACTAAAACAGTATTGCTTCTCCATACCATACCATAAATAAATTAGTATAATGAGGTCATATTTAATGGCTACAATTTTGACACAGTATTTTTCGTCCAACGTGATTTGTCCGTAAAAGTAAATAATATTATATTTATTTAAAAATATATAATTTATTTTTATGGACAAATATATAATTAATAAAATCGTAAATTATATATTTTTATAAAATTAACTTGATAAAAAGGGTATGTGGATCGACTGTTCATTTAAAAGCATTTCAGTGTAATGGAGAAAAAATATTGATACTAGTCGTACTACTGCACCAACATGGTCCTGGTTCCTGTGCGTGGAGTATGGTAGGACGTAACCCGACTTTGGGAAGAGACCAGTGCCCCCGCCGTGGGGACGTTTGTGGATTGTTAACCAAACTATGTCATTTGTTTTTATAAATGGTTATACTGTCGTCACGTTACAGTACACGTTAAATAAGACTGTGCATGCTGCTAATATAAAATTACCTATTCTTGCTGAAAATGTATTTTTATGCTATGAGAGCTTTGTATTTTGAAACGTATTTTGTATGACGATAGCATGAAAGTGATTTCATTATAGTGCTTTGTATAACTACCTTATTAACAAATATGCTGACCGAAGTTAATTGTATTTCCCTTCTGGTACGGTTAGCTATGCCCTCCTTACTATGTTGATAGCATGCACTTTGTATACTTAGTCGTCCTTATATTATATGGCTTGCATGAAAATATAATTTTCTCTGTATTTTTAGTAACATATTATGTAACTATCTTAACACAAATTATCTTCCAAAATAAATGTTTAGTCTGTAATGTATATTTATTTATATTGCCTTGTAAAGTAGACTATATTGAGAAATATTAAAACTTTTCCTCAAGGAAAGTTCTAGTAATACTTAAATGAAATACTTTGTGTATTACAAATGGTTGAGATTTGAGTGCATGGATGTGTATTCTTATTCTTAAAAAAAATATATTGAACCAAAATTCCTGTCTATGGTAGTTTAGATCGATGTCGTCGTGTCTCAGCTTATGTATTAGTGAAATTCGATTATATTATATTAATGAGAAATTTTCAAAACTAACATTATATTGACATAAAACAATGTGGTCCATTGCAGAATACGTACTCAGAGGAAAAGGTGGACAATACATAGTGTAGACAAATAGCAGGCGTCCAAGTTTTACATTGTGTAATTTATTTAGATAGTTCGGCCCGGTGCGGCTGTTGAGCGGGGTTGCGAACGATAATTAGGGTGATGACTGATGAATGCATCAAAAATATACCGTGAACTATTGATCACCAAATTTCCCCCCTACTGAAACTTCAACAAACCTTACTCGCTTTGTTTTACATTAAGTTTCAAATTTTATCGAGTACAATGTTACAAAAGAAACTCAAATGCTAGCTGCATCATTCTTATAACCACGACAGATATAATCTGATAATTATCATGATGAAAACATTACCTTAAAATGTGTGCAATATTTGTATCCAGGGAAGTGTTTATTTGATATTTCGCTTAATTAACAATTTTGTATATAAAAAACATTATATTTCCTTACTGATCTGTGTTCAATAGACTTTGAACGTAACCAAGGTAACCGACATAGCTCACAGAATCGCTAAACTTAAGTGGCATCGGGTGGGACACTTAGCTCGTGGAACAGATGGCCGTTGGGGCAGTAAAGTTTTTAAGTGGCGACTCCCACGAATTCTTCATTTTGTTTTTTGGTGAATTCATAATGCATGACCAAATATATACTTTTTCGTCATTCAATTACCATTTGTGAGTAAATCGCAAGTTATAATTTCATTTGTAGGAGAACCACACAAAAACGATTTTTCTCAGACCAATGGGTATTACTATGTAATAGACAAACATAAACAACTCCGACATGCTAAGTTTCATCAAAATCGTTTGAGCTATTTTTAGAAAAAAAAATGATTTTGTTATATGAGAGCTACTCTTCGGTTTAACGGTACGAAGAAACTTTTGATAATCCCTCGATGAAAAATAATTTAAAACTTAAGTCCCAAATCTGGGCCCAATCAGTTTAAAGATATAGAGCCTCCAGAGCCAAGCTTGTCGGACGGACACACGACGGACAGACGGAATTGAGATATTCGGTTTTTCGGTATGTGTTAATGATGTAGAACACATTTTCACGAAAATTGGAAATACTTTTTTTTCGCGATAAAAATACTTCCTCTACCCTACGTACGTACGTGCCGTACCGTACCGTACTACCGGGTCGGGAAAGTAAAAAGTAACATTGATATGATAATTATCGGATAGTAAAAAATATATCTTGTTTTTTTCGCAACCCTGCTTAAATAACAATTACGTTTAACTAACAAGGTGTAAATATAAAATAATTTTATAGGAAATAACCAAAAATCATAGACTTAATGAAGAGGTATACATATCATCACCTCAGACTACCTACAAGTACTTTGGAACTTGTGTATCTACCGCCGATTCGGGAAGTTACTGCTACGTTCAAACCATTTTTTTTTTTTTATTTTGAACCAGTGAACTTATAATATTCTATGTTTTTATAAAGATTCAGCTGCTGGAAGTTAGAACTACAATTTGTGAATAAAATGTAGTATCTAGTGAGAGTTATGAATTTATTATGTAAGTTTTTATAACCGTGTAAGAAATATTAAAGTGTATGTAATGTTTGTGACTGGTATGTTTATCGAGGATAAAAAAGTTAATTTTGTCGATCTACCTACTTACGTTAGAAAACCGCTAGCACAAATATCTGTACCAACTATATCACTAGTGCTTTATTAACTCGAACCTATAGGTAATCCTAATAAGAATGGAATCCAGTGTTCATCGTCTAAACCTATAATTTCCATAACTTTACTATACTCAGTGTTACCAACCTGTTACTAGAATTCAGTGTTTTTCGTAACCGATAATCATGAAATACTCTTTGAGTATACATTCGAAATACCTAGATTACAAAAACAAACCTACCTAAAAATATACAGTTTTTTAAGTGTTATATTTGTAAGTTAATGTTTCATGAAGACCAATGTATGACTGTATCACTGTATGGTATCATCGCATTATAAAATCTTATCGACTTTACGAAGTACTTCGTATTGACTTTGATTGTAAACTACAAAGTAGCTAAGAATTTGTTACATTGCCTACATACTTGCATGTTCTTTGTTTAAGACACATTTGTAATACGTATTGGACCTGATAAATTCATTTAATATTTCTGTAATTTGTACATATTTAATTTTACAGTTACATTTTTTCTTGTCGAATTCACGTAAGTTTAATAACTAGAATGATTTCAATTACAGTAAATGTTGCTTTATGTTACCTATTAATTCATATTTGATTTTAATTTTAAATACATTTATTTTGGAAGAGTTTTGTCAATGTTTCCACTTTTTGTTATGAACTGGATCTAATTTTACAGAATTTTTGGTTCGAATTGTCTTTTCGTGCAAGTAGCCCGCTATTTTTTACTGAAAAGGAAAATATTAAAGCGGTAATTAAATACTGTTTTTTGCACCTAGAGTATTAGTCGCTCAAGTACGTATCTGTAAAGTGGCTTGTGTTGGTTAGTCGTGTAGCTCGCAAGCAGCGCCGCCCTCGCCGCTGGCGGTGTTCACGGCGCCCCCCGCCACCCCACCACCTTCAGCGGACGGAACGCCCATCGACCCGCCGCCCCCGCAGTCCCCGCAGCGCCCGCAGCAGCCACCGCCGCCACCCCCCAAACCGAAACCACCTGTGCCTCGCAAACCCCAGATGAAACGAGTTAGTTTCACACAAGAACAGCACGACGAACACGAACGGCCTTACGACGCAACCCCAATCCGATACATGTCGCATGGCGTGCATAGCGCACGGACCGAAGCCCCACATTCGACCATCGACACTAATGATGCATGCGCGGCACCAAGTACAAACCTACTAATCGACCGAACTCCCACAAAAGAGCCGGAAGACTCGAGACCGGTCTCCGTGGTGCGAGCGAGTCCTATACTTGCTGGTGACGTCATCATTCCTCCTCCACCCCTATTCGATACTAACGTAAGTCCGCCTGTTCACGATGAAGAAAAAGAATCAAGTTTACCCCCTATCATTGTAGTCCCTGAGCGAATTGTGTTGCCGACGCCCATCGAGGCAGAAACAACCATGCAGTCTACAGATACCACCAACTCTCCTGAAACTGAGTGTCCACCTCCTGTTAACTACGGCGCCTATCCAGCCTCACTTTCACAACCAATAGACATTGTAACTGTTCAGTCTCCACCCCACGTTACTGTTCAATCTCGGGTGCCTTGTTGTCACATACTCAGAACACCTGAACCTCAATCGCTCACGACCGAAGAGATTTATAACGAACTTTCGGCTAGCCCAGGTGGAGAGCCAGAGCCACCAGAATTGCTACAAGCGCATTACGCCACACTTCCCTCAGTTTCGCACATTCCCCACTCGCCTTGCCGGTTGCACCCGGACCAAACATACTTCGAGGGCTGTACGTGTCACATTCCTACTCATCACTCTCTGACCGACTTTAGAGCCTATAGAATATCACCTAATATGGTACACTCGACGACGTATCCGCCGATCAATCCGTACCCGTCTTTAACAACGGTTGCGGGTACGTACAATCCGTACACTTGCACTCTTCCCGTATGCTCCTCGCATCCAACTGGTCACTTGAGTAATAAACCTCACGTAGTCAGCGCCTCGGTGCAGGATGTAAATGACAACGTAACACCAACTGTTCCGATTAGTACCAACGATACGCCCACAAGCGCACAATCAGAGAGAAGAGTCCACTTCGGCGAGGTGATGACAGCGCCCGAATCCGATACATTGTCAAAGAGTTTGGGAACGGAGAGAGAGGCGGGCACCCCGCCCGCACCCACCCCGAAAACCGCATGGAGCAGCAAAATCAAAGCCTTCGCCATCGGCGAGGTAATCATCAATGTACGGCATATTGTCCTCACACACACGCCGCTTCTTTTGATTGTGTTCGTCGACGGTACACCTCGGATTCGATGACTAAAATACATAAAAACCTGTCATACTCGTACCTCCCATTATCCCATTTTCGTTACTTACCCTTTCTTTTATTGATTAACTGCAATCAATTATATTTTGCATGTAACATTTATTTAACCTTCGCATTTTACTATCGTTGTTTCCAATAACAACTTTACTGACTGCATGGGTGTTTATCAGCTTGGTGAAGGATGTTGTCGCTTGTAAACCTATCATGAGCTTTGTTTCTTGTTTTTGCCGAGTCATCGTTCATTGATGTTGTAAATATGGTGTGATATGTATAGATGTACTTAAATTGTATGTCGACTTGCAGGCTTCCCCACCTCATTCTGGTAATTATGTGAAGGCATCTGTCAGTGATAAGAAAAAGTTCTTCGAAACTGCGATGGAAGAAAGCCATAAATCAACTCAAAAACCAGGTAAAATACTAATAACAAAACTTTTGCATTTTTGTTCCTCAATTACTGGGCAGTTTATTTTATAATACACCTTATTACCACAGATAAAGTATTCACATTCCTATCCGCCGATGAAGTGGAGAAATTGAAGCAGGAGGAGGAGCGGAAGATGGCAACACTGTCGCGCTCGGAGCTCCGCTCGTGGTCCCCGGGGGAGGACCGCCAGAGCGGAGACAGCGCACTATCAGACGAGGAGCCTTACGAGAACGGACACAGGTTTGTTATCTGTTTTAAATTTGTTATAAACATTTTTTTGTGGAGACCGAGTTTAAAAGCAATAAAGACATCATTCTTCTTCTGTCGTGTCGACGACAAGTTATATCTCTCTTGCTCAGTGTGTAGCCCTCTTAGCGGTAACGTGCTATCGGCGGCGTCCATCAGCTCCTCCGAGTGCAGGTGTTAGGGCACGTTATTAAAATTGTAAAAGAATCCAAGAACTAGGTACGGACAAATTAATATGACGTTTAATAAGTCGTCACTAGATAGCGCTAACAAATTGAGTTACTTTTAACATATTATTGTTGTTTCCTTGTTTATTGTCTGTGGCCAAATACGCTAAAAAAACGTGTACAACTCGGGGACTGCCGCGATAAAGCTATTGCATAGCATTTTTTATCAACTTACGCAATTATAATTATTTATTTATTTTTTATTTATGCAGTATTTACCAGTACCATATAGTCCTTGGGGCGCGGGATGTTTATGTAATAAATTAACACTAAGAAAGTTACACCAGTAAAATTGACTAAGTCCTTCTAGTACCGCAAATCGCTAATAGATGGCACTGTAAGTTTTTTAGAACTCGGTCGAGCGTGGGGTGTTAGGTTTTATTTTCGTTACGGAATTTCTTGATTTTGCCGCCGCGCTCAAAGCCCGCGATAAAAGCTATGCAATAGCTTAATAAATTAACTTACGCAAGATTCTGTAGGGAATTACATTCTTCTTGTAAATTGTGTGCGCTTTCTCACAGTGCCGCGTCCGGCGGTGTGAGCCCATCAGCCAAGTCTGCTCGGAGGCGCGCGGGCGAGCCCGAGGACGCGAGCGCCCGCGCCGCCCGCCGCGCTGCTTGGCGAGCCGCTAGACTGCGTTCGCTTGAACAGGTAAACTTTACCACCGTACCTTCTAAAGCTATTGTTTTTTATTCGTATGGCTTTCCAAGTCGCTTTTCAAAAGCTAATAATACTATGTAGATGATATCCTTTTCTTACCCGACTGCCCAAAGAGTGTAATGTTTGTAATAATGGGGTCAAGTCGAACTGTTAGTAAATTCGTAACGGTAATTATTACGCAAAACATTTTCACACAGATCAAGCATTTTTTGATACCTATCTGGTAAAGTGGTCAAAGATTTTTTTTTAGATATAAGCATTTTTTGCATGCAAACCTTAGAAAGGAAGTGATGTAGCATTCTTTCAAAATTTGCAGATAATTGCAATATTTTCACTCGTGGCCTGAACTAGGTTAGGCAGTAAACCAACACAATTGATCCAGCAATGTTAGCTGTAGTTAGAAATGGGATAGCCATATCTAGGGTGCTTGGTCTAGTGGTAACGGAATGTTTTGTAACGTTGTAGGAAGCGATTGAGTCACAAAAGGTGATTAAAAGCATGGTGGGGCCGGCGAATGATATTATCGGGGAGCAGAGGGAAACATCTCCGTCAGAGGTAAATAACGCTTCCTTATACAACTACTGGACCCATTACTGAATGTCATTAATCATTATACTCGTAATTGTTAAGTAACGGATACTGATGTTGGAATTAAAAATTAAACTCATTCAAGAAAGATACCCTTAACTCTTAATTGAAATTTTAAATAACGAGTATTTTAACACACTTGCTTGTAGAGGATTCTTATTACGGTACTTTTATCTTCATAATACACGTGATTTTACTTTATATTATAGCACATACTTAATCCAAGCAGAGTTTTCTTTTTATTAAATAAATTGTGTTAATTACATACATACATACATATAGCTCACGCCTTGGTCCCACAGGAGTAGGCAGAGACGATGGGGCGCCACTTTGCACGATCCTGACATACCTCTCTAATTAAATTGTAATAAATGAGAACATTATTGATTTTTGCCAACAAATTAAATTATTAGTTATTTTTTGTTACAAATACAAATATTCAGTTTATAAGCACAGGCCCTTGGCGCAATAAAAATGAATCCGCGCGCTATTTTTATTCGCGAAGATTATTGTATGCAACAAACCACTACGTTTATTTGTCTGTTTAACTAAAGTATGTTTTGTGATTATTTTCAAAATAAGTTTATGAAATTTTATTCATATATTTCCTCGCCAGTGTGTTGAAAACGTCGTGTAAAACTCGTGAGCATTCATTAGTGCATTACACATTCAGCTCCATAGCAGGCCAAGACGCAAGTCTTAATAACCAACTTAGCTCACTTGTACTGTTAGCTAGCAGTTCCTCGCTCCAACATCAGTATACAGATTAGTTGTCATAATCAAATAATAAAAGTACATGTGCGTAACATTTAACATGAATGGTTAATATTAACCCAGTGAACAGTTGGTGATTCATCCACTACCCATATTTATCTACCGGTAGTCGCCAATTACGGTCCATTCTACCCTTTAGATTAACCTTGCATTGAATTTATCCATAATGTCATCAGTCACCAGCATCACAACCAACCTATCTACTGAATGATATCATTTTATTTGTTTGTCTATATTAACCCCGATATCGCTGCTAGTGGTATCATGTGTAACTTTGTTTGTAATGTAACCCATTGTCCTTAACTATTTATGTGGTTGGAGGATATGTCGCTTCTGTGGCATTGTCCGTCCATGTTCGGGTGTGAATGTGAAAATTGGCTTTACAAATTATAGAAATGGCCCCTGCCACGTATCGCGTTGCGTACAAAACCGGGGCCAATACTGGCCGTCAAGGAGAAAGAGAAATTGTTAGACGAGCGAATAACACTGCGAACGGAGGAGTACGTGTGTCCCGCGACAGGAGAGACCAAAGTGCGAACCGTCGAGTACATTGAGAAAGTGTTCGAGAAAGAGGTACGCGACGCCGCCGCCGCCGCGAACTGTACATTATTGCTGCCTAAAATAAGTATTACTAGGACGCTGTACACATAGCAATGCCGTGTCGTGTGTGGTTTTTGACTTAATTTTTTGTTTATAATATTTTGTACTTATATTTTTACAACGCTTAGCTTTCTACGCGCAATTATTTTGACTTTTCGACCTTTGACTGCTGTTGTGGACGGAGTTTTTGCGATTAATTAAAGACTAAAGGCGCCTTTTGAAATAAATGTAAAAGTTCCTGAAATAATGATAGACAGACCGAGTTATAATGACTGACGACTAGTTTTTCTGTATAAACACCTTTTGTTAAAAATAAAAGCTCACAATGTAAATCTTTGCACAAAATGAAACACCATTTTTACTTGTAGAATTATAAAATGTAGTGAATAATAAAAACACACCTGCCTAATAACTAATAATACGTAACTTATAACCCACTAAATGCTTAAGTAAACAATAACATTGCATACTAACGAACGAAGCATTCAATCATTATATTATGTGCATTTAGATAATTTATATGATATTTATTATGTATTAAGAAAATTAAATCTTCCCGTCAAATGTTACTTATCATTGAACTTACATATTTTGTTCCATGCAGACCTATTTTTGAAATTCCTTATTAGAATGTACTGTCTATTCTATATATTTCAATGTATACCCGTGTGTTGCATGATACTCGCATGGCATGCTAACAATGATGTTGTGTTGTCAGACGATCCCCGGATTCTAGAGGAGCTTCACCGCAAGCAATGCAATGGTTTGTTTAGTTTCTTGTTCTGTCTCTGTTCAATGCTATAGCGTCGCATGTCAATAGAATTAATGCTTCAGCTAATTTCTTGTGTACTAACGTAGTTTTAAGTAACTTTATAAAATATAAATTGTAGTTTTATATTTTGCGAGAAGCTAGTATTTGTGTTAATATAATATACCCAAATGCCTATTTATGCCTAAATGATTTGGATCTCATTCATTTCCATGTGCAATAGGGATGACGAATGCTAGTCATCTGAGTTACTTTTTATCATCTGTCAAAAACGACATTTGGTTCTAAAAATGTTTAGACATACCTAGGCGTAACGTCATAGTTTGGCAGCGTCATTTAAGTACTCATTTTGTGATTTTAGTGAGTTAAAAATCGAAGACTCGATTTAAAACAAAACGAGTAAGGTTTTTCGAAGTTTAAGTAGGAGGGCAATTTAGTGATCAAGAGTTCATAATTTATTTCCGATGCTGTCGTCATCCCTATTCACCGAGACGTTATGATAAAATATACTTTTTTTTAACTGCATCCTATAAAGTTTTAATCGTTTTGTTTAATTCATAGTTTTACCGCAGTCTAGAATCTAAACAGTAGTTTAACGCCTTTGATAATTGCGTCAACAACGCCAACATCGCTAGTCACTGATCACAGTACCAGTACCGAGGGTGGTTTTACTTACTATCCATCATAAAACAATAAATGCTACGGATCTTTTCTCACGTACTGTTTGAATCGTTCATATAGGTGGAGACGACGCAAGAGAAAATAATATCATTGGAGTTGACAACTAGTCCGAGCAGTGAAACCGCACCAACAGACCTGGAAGACTTCAGAGTGAATCTAGGTGGCGCGGGGGTGGAGGTCGGGGAGGGGGAGTCCTCCCTCCAGCCAGATATTGTACAAGTCGTCAATCCGTTACTCGATGGGGGCGCGGGCATCGTCACAGCCATCTCCGTAGGACCCGCCCAAAGGCTCACAGCCTATTCCGAACAGCCTCAGTAGACTATGCCTACTGATTTATATTTATGTGTGACCTCCTTCGTGCAGGGTGGGAGGACAGCTATGAAGGGTGATGAGGTCAGGGAATCATTTTTGTTTGACAAAGAATGTTCAGTCGCGGTCGGTGTCTCCTACAAATTAACTCTTTAATGTTGTTAAGAATTTTAAATCTTGTAGAGATTTCGACAAAAAAGTAAGTATACTTAACTGTTAAGCAAGTATAATTCAAGACTTCATCACCCCCTTAAGGCATTGTAATGTAAGTATTTGATACCCTGTATTGTGCTGTCCCTATATCTCCGTTCCATTTAAATTCTTATGACTATTGGTGGCTACAAAACACCTTACTTTATTTTATACCCACGACTCGATTGTAGATTTCTTCAACGAAACGAATCACGAATATTAAACCAATTTTTATTCTACTTTTGTATTAAAACTGTGATAATAAGTTTAGAACTCCACCGATCACGACGGACACTTGAAGAAATCCACTAGCGAGATATGAGATGTAAACACATTTTATTCTAATCACATTTTATTTTGCTACTGTTTAATTTTTGTGACGGAGATTTTATAGATATACTAGTACTTTAAATGTAGTCTATCTATTTTGATAGAGAATTTTTATTGCAATACTTTAACGTATTTTTGATTTAATTTAATAATTTCATTCCGTGCAAGTTTTTAATGTTTGACTGAATGTTGATGCTGTACCTGCTGAGTGTAAACTGGAGATTGTGATGAGATGAATGAAGTTAGAGATAACTGATGAAGTTGTTAGGAGACGCGAGAGATTACGTAGGCACTAAGTGTAAATACCACGGGCAACAAGTATTTAAAGTCGGCTGTATGCGACGCGACGCGTATCAACTTGGTAATTTGGCATCACTTCTCACTTTGAACATCCTATACTATACAATTTTATTATTGACTTTTCATAATAGTTTAACTAGTTTAAATTTATTTGTGAATTTTTATTAGTTCGTGCAGTATTTGTGTTTACTAATGTACTAGTGTCCGTTTTAAATATATCTTAGTTTTATTAATTTTTTTGTATGTGGTGCCTTAATATTTCTCAAATGGATTTTATTTAATGGATTTAGATTTGATGTTGCAATTTTACTATTTTAATTTATCAGGTCCATGTTATTATTATTTTTGGATAAATTTTAAACTTAGTCGATATAAATAGCGATAAACATGTACTTCCGTATTGTCCTCAAAAAATTATATGTCTGTTGTCACCGATACCATTAATCTCAACAATATGTATATTTTCGCTAATGTGACTATATCAAATGTATTAATATTTTATGGAAAAATACCTATCGCAATTAATCTTGTTGTGTCCGATGAATGGTTTTCTATGTGTGTCCTTTATACCTTTCTAAGGATCTTAGTTGTTACGTGAACTGTAAACTAATGAAAATATTGTATGTTTGTCCCAATTAAATGGTTTAATATATATTGTAATGAAATTATTCCCGAGTTTAATTTCTCACTATTATTATTAGACTCTAGTAAGAAAAAATCGCTTGAAATATTATATAAAGTTTTAATTGCATATATTTTAAAACTAAAAGTCTAACAATAACAACAAAACATCTTAGAAATATTTAACGAATAATTGCGAGTATTAATTTACTTCTTCGGCGCGATTATGCCCTCCAGTTGCGCCTAAAAAGAAAAATAAATGATTAGTGATTTAAGGCAATCGCTATCGAACACGACCTAGATCAAATATTTTTCAAAATAAAAGTCCGTAGCTGTTGCTAAGCGCGTCACAAAACTCAAATAAAGATTAACCGCCTCCGTGGCGTAATGGTTAGCCCATTCGCTTCACATCAGGAGGTCGCGGGTTCGATTCCCGGTGAGGTCAACTTGTAAGACTCGGTTTGGTTTGTGGTAGGGCATTTTCTAAGCCCGCCTGGCTAGCTACCACCATCTTATCTCAGTCTTGCCGCCAAACATCAGTGTTAACAACATAGATGTATTCCGGCTGGAAGATAAGATAGCCAGTTCTCCATTGCATTGGGGAATCTTGGTAAGCCCGCTTCCATCTTCGGCATCATTGTCACTTATCATCACGTGAGATGATGCCAAGGGCTTACCAATTGTGAATAAAAAAATGAAAACAAAATTACGAAGGATCACAATACCACACGGCGTTCACGTGAAGAGACAATAAACCCAGCTGTGAAAAATGTGCGAGCTGATCATATAGATAGACCTATCAAATTCTTAAGCACGTGAGACTTACTGGTTAGACTACTTGTTCTACACTAGGTCGCGGGTTCGATTCTCGGCAGGGTCTAACTTTGTAAGACTCGGTTTGGTTGGTGGTGAGGCATTTTCTAAGCCCGCCTGGCTAGCCACCACCATCTTAACTAAGTCTTGCTGCCAAACAAGGACATTGATGTATTCCACATGAAGATAAAGACAGCCAGTTTCCCATTGCATTGAGGTGTATTGGTAAGATCGCTTTCATCTTCGGCATCACCGCCACATTCCCTTACCATCAGGGGAGACGGTGCCAAGGGCTCTACCAATTGTGGATAAAAAAAAGCAAATCTTCCCCAAATATTTCTACAAACCTTCAACTGCGCATTGGTCTTCTTCAACGCCAGCAGCTCCTCCTGGTGTCGTTTCTCCTCGGCTGCCCTCAGCTCCGCCGCGCGTCGCTCCAGCTGCTCGGTTTTTTGCTTTAGCTCACTGCACAGCTTCTCCAGGGACGACCGCTCGGCCTCCAGCTTGGCCACTTGGTCCAGCAGGTCCGATTTGCCTTGCTCTGACTGGGGGTGTAACGAGAATCTATGGTCCAATTGTATCATCATCATTGTCATCTCAGCCGGAAAACGTGCTCTGTTGAACATAGCCATCCGCCATATACCTCCGTTCAGCACGATTTCGAGCCACATCATTGATGTCATTATAGAAAATCCCTCGAGTCTTACCAGATCATCAGTCATCATCATCAAAAGGTCCAGTTTACACTCGCATGAGTACAGTCAAGTTACAATAGTACATTGCTTGGGTACTTTGAGGTGTGATTCAGTACTCCAGTCAAAGCAAGCGATGTACTTGTCACGTGACTCTCACTGTACTTCATCATATCATTTTACCGCCTCCGTGGCGTAATGGTTATTCCATTCGCATTACACCAGGAAGTCGCGGGTTCGATTCCGGCGGGGTCAACTTGTAAGACTCGGTTTGGTTGGTGGTAGGGCATTTTCTAAGCCCGCCTGGCTAGCTACCACCATCTTATCTAAGTATTGCCGCCAAACATCAGTGTTAACAACATTGATGTGTTCCGGCTTGAAGATAAGATAGCCAGTTCTCCATTGCATTGGGGAATCTTGGTAAGCCCGCTTCCATCTTCGGCATCATCGTCACTTTACCATCAGGTGAGATGATGCCAAGGGCTTACCAATTGTAAATAGAAAAAATAACAGCCGAAAGACATCCACTTCTCTACAAAGGCGTCCTCCAAGGATTTTTGCAACGACCGGTCCTACGCTGCCCTGCATCTAGCTGAACTAAGCAAGCATAAGTAAGAGATTACTTACGCGTTCTATGATGTACACTCGAGTAATTGTTCATCAAGACTAATTTCAAATTATCTTCGGACAACTTATAGGGATGTTGCGTTAGCCGCCTCCGGGACGTAATGGTTAGTCCATTAGCTTCACATCAGGAGGTCGCAGGTTCAATTCCTGGCGGGGTCTAAATTTGGAAGGCTCGGTTTGGTTGGTGGTAGGGCATTTTGTAAGCCCGCCTGGCTGGCTATCACTGTCTTATCTAAGTCTTGCCGCCAAACATCACTGTTTGTTAACATCTTGTAGCATTAATGTGTTTCGGCTTAAAGAAAACATAGCAAGTTCCCTATTGCATTGGGTAAGCCCCCTTCAATCTTCGGCATCATCGTCACTTACAATTAGGTGAGATCGTGCCAAGGGTTTCCAGTTGTGTTCACTCGATATCTCGTAGATAATAATTAAGTCTTGTCTTACCATTATGTTATACTACGATATGACCCCTCTATAACTGAAATAACTTACCTTTATTTAGATTTTTCTATGACCTGTAATTCTCTGTGGTGATACTGTCTGACCTGAACTTAAGTGTAATTAGGAAGGATGACGTAACCAATTGTTCAACATTGTACTTATGATTTTAAAGAAATACATGAAATGAAAAATGAATTAATCATTTCTAAATTATCGACTAAATTTTGACAGCATCCACTCAAGAGTAACTCGACTTGGTGGCGTACTAAAGCGAAATACAAGAAAATGAAGAAACCCCGCTGACAAAATAGACCGCGCTGGCAAAGAAGCGTAAACAACGACCTAGAAATTAGTAAAAGTAGAAGTAAATAGGAATTTAAGAAAGGGGCTCACTTGTAACGCTTTCCTCATACCAAAAGCTATAGAGCTGCAGTAGAGTGTCTGATACGCTTCCATCGTAATCCTCGCTTCATCTCTCACCCTCAGTAGCAGGAGACCTCGTTCGCCGCAGTTTATTGTCACCTGGGGATAAAGAAATGTCATTACCAGCTGCCTTCTTATCCTCCGTCAGTGCCCGGTCTGGTCACAGATTACTAGTTATGGCTGGCATGACTTATCCAAGTGATGCTGTATGGCCAATTCTTTAAAGCTATTGAAATGTAAACTGAACATTTAACGCACTTTCATTACTCACTTCTTCACCGTGCACACTTTAATAAACGCTGTGTAATGTAGGATCTTACGGGTAGCACAGTTACTTGTTCCACACGATAAGAAAGAAAGAAAGATGTAGGATCTTCCTTCTAAGCTATCTTTTATTTCTATCTCTTTTGAACTTACTAGCTTCAAATTTCAATTTTTTTTTAACTTACTGGCTTCAAATTTCTATCTCTTTTGAACTTACTGGCTTCAAATAAGCCAGTAATCGCTTCCGCAGCCCTTGGGAACTCGGCGTATTTATAAAAAGCAGGGATCCCAAAGGTTTATCAATTTATTTTATTTATTTATTTCTAATTTCTAAAAAGGTTTGTTATCGAAAGAAAAATAAATTGGGAAATTTGGGAAGCAATGGGTATCCGAGCCCCGCGCACCCCGGGCAATGCCGACCAACTGAAAGTCGTGATGATGAACGTAATAACCTGCCTCAGGCATCGATTGATTTCATATTGAAAAGCTGAGTACATAAATGGTACAGCCATGGTGTGCATACTTTCTGGATCGATGAAACAGTTACAAACGGTGGCGAATGTAGCCACTTTTCATCACGTGGACCATCCGATATATTGCAAAATTAAAAACGTAGCGACCTTTTCTAACTTTTCGGTAGATACATAATAGCCAAGATATCCAATTCAGCCTACTTTGGTTGGTGTGATCATTATCATCACATCACTTAAAATACATCCGCTGCTGGTCACGTCATGCCCCCCGTAAGTTTGATTTGCCGTAAACGCCACGCTTAGCAGGCGATCACAGTGCGCTGCCCACTCTCAGGTTTTATGTCCCTTATCGCCTCTCGCGACACCCTGGAGAAGGTATGGGATAGTGCTATTCTAGGGCCGCACCACAGGCTGACATATAAAACTGAGTTGTTTAGGTATAATCACCAAACTATGAGTGTTGAACTGAACAAGAATTCAAAATGACGACAATATCAGAAATTCTTCAGTTCCATGGGTATTTCGCACCTGCCGTATGAGCTCGTCGAAGCACTGCGTGTACAGCTGCCTGCGCACCGGGCAGATACCCGTCTCCCGCGCCTGTCGCTGCTGCAGGCGGGTGTCCAGCAGCTCTTGTAGGTTGATAACGTCCAGTCGCGTTGCGGGCGTCGAGGATATCTGATGATTGACGAAGGTATTGAGTTGGTAGGCGGATGGACCTATGGATGCTCTAGCTTTCAAATTTCCCATAATGTGAAAAAACCGGTGATCCAGCTGCGATGATAAATACACAGGATGAAGACTATTCAATTTTGTTATTTCTTACTAGAAAGTTGGCTATACGAATAAGTCATTGAGTATTTCTAAGGAGTTTAAGGTACGTATGCTTTGAGTTCTCCTACTCGATCGTATCAAAAATGAAGAGATCCGTAGGAGAACCAAAGTAACCGACATAGCTCACAGAATTGTTAAACTTAAGTGGCAGTGGGCAGGGCACATAGCTCGTAGAACAGATAGCCGTTGGGGTAGTAAAGTTCTCGAATGCTGCGCACCGGAAGGCGTCCCACACGTGACGGCGACCTGGTGAAGGTCGCGGGAAGCCACTGCATGCGGGCAGCGCAGGACAGGTCGTCATGGAAATCCTTAGGGGAGGCCTTTGTCCAGCAGTGGACGACTTTCGAGTGATATGATGATGATCAAAGAGTTTACCTTCTGGGTCCATATTTGGCCGTTCTCTTCCCACTCCTTAGGAGGTAATATAGCATTGAGGATCTCTTCAGTTTCCCGTTTGGCTTCTGTCGGAACACAGGGTTGTACTACTGAGGGTCCAGCTTGGGGAGACACCTAGAAAAACAAAAACTGCGTAAAATGCTGCTCTGAATGCTATTGTGAAGTACTACAGGTCTGGCGCTTAACCGTAGTAACTAGTATCTCATCTGTGGCTTAACTCAAGTAGGCTCCTGCGGCACAGATGAGATACTAGTTGCGGTAGTGGAGCGGTGCGTGAGGGTGTGGTGACGTCACGTGATTGAAGCGAGACGCCATCATCGCAGTGCCGCCGTATGACAAATGTCACCCCTCCCGCTCGCACCGCTTCCTACCGCAGGAACCTAAGTAACTAAGTAAGCGCTAGACTTGTACCTATTAGGTTCGAAATTAAAATAATCATTTTTCGGGTTCCGCACAACCCATAGAGTGACCAACGGGACCCTGTTACTAAGCCTCTGCTGTCCGTCCATATGGTGTGTCTGTCGGCGGGCTGCAGTTCATGAATCGTAATACGAGTAGACAGTTGAAATTTTCAGTGTTTTTTATTGCCGCTATAACAAATGAAAAAAATTTGAAACATACAAAAACGTGTATATTTTAAAGGTATTTTTGATTTTGCTCTATCGTGAAGACGGTAATACATACAAGCGTGAAACTTGGTGTGATTATAGCACTAGGGGCTTTTTAACACCCGACGCAGAAGAGTGTGTGTCATTATAAGTTTAACGTGTGTATTTGTGTGTCTGTGGCATCGTAGTTCTTAAACGAATGGACCGATTTTGATACGTTTTTTTTGTTGGATATCTGACGTGATCGAGGTGATTCTTAGCTATAATTTATGAAGATCTGTTCAGTCGTTTGAGGATCATCTGCTCTAATCTACGTGATGAAGGGATGTGATCATGTGAGCAACTTATACAGGTCTGATCGATTCAAAATTTTGTGCCCTGTTACTGTAATAATATTGCAAAACCATGCTAACCTTGACCTGATGCTGCAACATCTCCTGGAATCTGCAGTTTACCCAACTCCTTACCAACTTACAGCAGAGTTGTCGTGTTTGGGCTCATTGAAATAGTCTCAATTAATAGGTTTTTAGATATAACCTGGTAACCTTGACCTGATTCTGCAGCATCTACTGGAATCTGCAGGATACCCAACTCCTCAACGACTTACAGCAGAGGTGTCGTGTTTGGGCTCATTGAAATAGTCTCAATTTATAGGTTTTTAGATATAACCTGGTAACCTTGACCTGATTCTGCAGCATCTACTGGCATCTGCAGGATACCCAACTCCTTACCACCTTACAGCAAAGATTTTGTGTTTGGGATTCGTAAAGTTTAAAAAGCATGAAATAAAACCTTAATTAAAAATTTAAAAACCCACGACAAAAAACCGCTAAAAAGTAGAAAATAATATGTCTTGGCCCTGTACGTTTAATACAAGTAGTTATATTTTGATGTAAGAGTCGTCGCGTAGGGAGACCGCAAGTTAATAAAATAAAATCAGAATACAACTGTTTTACTTTACTACAACAACTAATTACTAATAATTTGACAACTTAGCGGGCCCCCTACGCGACGACTCTTAGATCAAATATAACTTACAGGGCCAAGACATATTTTTTCTATACTTTTTATCGTTTTTGTCGAGGGTTTTTTTTTAATTTTTACATAGAAGGATTCGTGGGGAGGGTATCCGAACAAGTCTTTTTTTTTTCTTACAGTGCTTGCGTCAGATCACAAAAGTAAGCAAAAGTAATAGTAATCCTTACTAATATTACAAACGCGAAATTGTGTATGTTTGTTACTCTTCACGCCACTACAGACAAACGGATCTGGGTACAATTTGGTAGGTAAACAGATTAAGACCTGGATTAACATATAGGCTACTTTTTTCCACGAGCGGCCGGCTCGCGTAATGCGCACCCTCGAATAGAAACTATGTTCACGCTCACATTACATTTATAAATTTGCTACATTTTCTTTGCAATTTTGGTAGATACTGATCATACGTAAGATTGAAAGGTTCATCAAGTCTTATTTTTCTTACGTGGGGGGAGGGGAGGGTCAGAAAGTAATTAAAATTATCCTGAATAATAAAATAACACCAATCAAGTGCCCCTAGTTCTGAAGTAAAACAACAGCCAAGTGTGGGTCATACTCGCGATAAGAAGTTTGAACTGAATAAAAAAAAGCATTTTTCTGTAGCTCGCGTTGATGTCTTTTGTTTGTAATGTGACTAGGTACCATTGTCATAGTTGTGTGGAAAGCTGTGGTGGTACGGAACTCTCGGAGCGCTAGTCCGACTCGCACTTGACCGGTTTTTTGAACACCAGACAATGTTCATGGGAATTTATTGTCTCTCCAGACTTTTTGGGCAAATTTCTTGTGGCTTTCTACCTACTAAGTATCATATTGTTAGTCAGAGAGAACAAGCTTATTACATAGAAAATGCTGTGCTGCATAAAGGCATCAACAATGGATGAGGGCAGTAGATAACTTGGTACTCAGAACTTACGGGTTTCTCCGGCTGTTTCGTCACCAGCACTGGGTTGTCGTACTTGACCAACGTTTCCTCTGCTGAAACCGGCGCCCTCTCAGCCATCGTATTATATAAATTTTATCTTAATGAGACTAGTAATAACTAATATGTATCTATTTATTAAATCTAAACAATTTTCCTAACGAAACTAGGTCACAACAACAATGTTTATAAACACAGATACTGTTTCCTAGCAACGCATCCTGTTTGAAATCTTTCAAACTGACAAAATACAAATAAAACCTTTTTTTCGGTGCTCTGAACAAAGAGTTCGCAACTTTCCTTTTCCTTATCCTAAGCCACAGACACAGTTTAAAGATTTCAAAGACTGTGTGTGGAAATCTAAGGTTTTGATTTTAGCAAGGAATTTCTACATGTGTAATTTCTAGTATGTGATGTAACCGGAAGGCTTACTCAGTAATGCAGCCGTGATCGGAGTAGGACAGAAAAGACTAGTACTTTGTCTCATTGGCACGATTCATACTAATGAAATATAAAACACTAGCTTTTGCGCGCGGCTTCGTTCGCGTGGACATCGTTTTTATGACAGGCAGGAGTTCCTTCCAGATCCCTCTGGAATGAGCTATCTGGCTATTCTGATCAGTAGTCTATGTCACTTCCCACCCCCTCAACTATTTCTATGCAAAAAAAAACACGTCAATCCGTGACTCCGTTGCGACGCCGACGTGCGCGAGCCAGGAAATGAGTTTTCCCTAGATCCCTCGGGAACTGTCTCGGTCTATGCTCATTAGTAGTCTATTTCCCAGGCCCTCAACCAAAATCACCGATGCTCCATTGCGATGTAAAAACAAACAACCAGTCTTTTTTTTATTTCCTCAGGAACTGCATCCGACTGTGCTACTTTTACGGGATAATTATAAGCCTATGTCCTTCCCTGTGACACATAATTCTCTAGTAACAGTTAGTATTCTTGTTCATAGCTTTCTAGGGTTTCATACTCAAAGGGTACACACGGAATCGTAATTCCAATTCCAAGCCAGCATGTTTACATATTTACTGACGCGGCTCGCGTGTTTGTAGTTCTGTTAGTAGCTTTGTGTGGTGGAACTATCCATAGCGGTGC
Organism: Coleophora flavipennella; assembly: GCA_947284805.1. Classification (NCBI taxonomy): domain Eukaryota; kingdom Metazoa; phylum Arthropoda; class Insecta; order Lepidoptera; family Coleophoridae; genus Coleophora; species Coleophora flavipennella. Next base: position 19,621,353 of record OX369257.1, read on the forward strand.
ATGCGGGGCAGGCGGGCTCCACAGATAGTCAGATACGGTTGCAAAATTACTAGGAGGGGGGGGGGGGGGGGGGGGCACGGAAAAACGGTTGCCATTGCACTTTACACTATCGCTGTGCACTCCACACATATGCAAAAAGCATGTCAGGGTCATTAGATAGTATTGTTATTGATTTACTCCAGACGCAGCAACTGTGAAAGAGTTTCTCTTGTTCAAAGAAGTAGAAAGAGTGTCCGCTCTTAAAAAGTGTCCAAACAAATAACGGCGTAAGTTGATAGTTTGAATGAACTCGGTAGAGAACTCGGGGATTTTTAGAAAAAAATTAAATTCTTTGAGAACACAATGATTGGCCGGTGAAGCTTAGTCGCAGAAACCTACGCTAGGCCATTCAAACAGTTGCCAACCCCTAAGGCACCCTGGACACTTCATACAACGAGCCAGAAATGACATTTCAAAAAACGATTGACGGAACAAACAAAATGGCAGCGAAATCCTATACGTTCGACAACCAAACTGTAACCAATCCATATTTATGTTTTTGGAGGGATATAATATACTTTGCCCTAAGGCACGCTAGTAGATTCTAAGCCTATGCCTAAGGCGGAACAGTCTCTGTCATTGATTTCGTATGAGACCTTACTCATCTGTTTAGTCAGGATCATTATAATATATCAATCGTATCGTTATTTGTCATTAAATAGAGTGAATCTTACAAATGTTATTAAAAATGCTCAAGATATTTAAGAGTTATTTATTGCAAATTATTTACTTAGGGGCTGTTCATATATTACGTAAGACAATTTTAACCACTTTCAGAACCCCCCCACTCCCCCACCCTTGTACGTAAGAAAAAAGAAGACTAGGGTGTAATTCCCTCCTCCCTTTCAACCTTACGTAATATCAGTATTTACCAAAGAGACCCTCCCCCCCTCCCCAAATCGCCTTAAGTAATAAATGAACCGCCCCTTCCTAGCATAATAAATACTTTAGACAGAATCCAGTCTTTCATATACACTTTTTCATATTTCACCCTACTCACAACACAGGGATGACTTGCTCTTGACCTCATCTGCCCTGATGGTAAGTGGCGATGATGCTGAAGATGGAAGCGGGCTTACCAAAATTCTCCAACGCAATGGAGATCTATCTGGCTATCTTATCTTCAAGCCGAAACACATCAATGATGTTTACACTTGATGTTAGGCGGCAAGATTTAGATAAAATGGTGGTATCTAGCCAGGCGGGATATAAATATCACCAAACCAAACCAAGTCTTACAAAGTTGACCCCACCGGAAATCGAACCCGCGACCTCCTGGTGTGAAGCGAATGGACTAAACATTACGCCACGGAGGCGGTTAAAAAAATAAATTACGTACTATTGATCACTAAATTTCTCCCCAACTGAAATTTTAAAATCTTACTTACTTTGTTTTCCATCAAGTCATCAACTTTTAATCACCTCTAAATCACAAAATGAGTGCATACATAAATGACGTCACGCCTAACCATTTCAAACATTTTAAAGAACAAAATGTTGTTTTAGGCAAACAATAAAAAGTAACTCAAATGACTAACTTATTGTCATCCCTAATACCGTTGCACGTGAGTTATATTGTCCGAACACTGAAGCACATGTGTTCACTGTGAGTCACTGCTGGAACTGGAGCTGGAGTCGGTGGACATGACCTCCACGTCCTCCTGGGCCGGCGCATCCTTGGCGCGGCCGTCGATCGCGACCGAGTTGCCGCCCCCCACCGCCATGTGCAGCTCGCCCGACGGGTGCCACGTGAACTGGTTGCTCGCTGACGATGGCACTGTTGGGATTGAAATTCTGGTATAGTTAGAAATACATGCGCAAAAACGCCGAACCGTGACTATATCCACGGAGACAAGTTAATAGGGAAAACATAGACTCGTTTGTGATTGGTCAGCGATAACCGTTAATGCAGTGTACAGACTACGTGTATAATTTAGTCTGATCGTGGTACCCGTACTGTGCAGACGCGCTCATATTTTATCCTTATCTATCGTTACTGTTTCGTGACCTGGCGTGTACTTTGGACTGTTGGTGCATTCATTGTGACTTGGCTTGTGTATTGGACTCTGTGATCGATTGCTTTCTGATAACTTGGCGCTTGTATACTGGACTTTTCGATTGCATTTTACGGACTTAGTACATCTGTAAGAATTGAACAAACCATGGTGGACAGTTTTAATTCTGATTTTAATTCTCTCAAAAAGAAAAAAACGTCCTTTTAGTAGTACCGAAAAAACTATGATATGGAATATGTATCAGTCCATGAGAAATGCAACACCTTCCGCTTCATACAATGATATTTCGAAAGCTATTGCATCTTCCGTCGGAATCCATTGGGCTTCAGTTTATAGAATTGTGAAAGAAAAAAATAACAATGATGGTATTTTGAAATCTCCGAGGAAAACGAAACTGCGTTTATACGCAGATTGTTGACAAAGTTGATGATTTTATTAAATGTGCCATCAGAGGAATAGTTCATAACTTTTTTACCGTAATGAAATTCCTATATTACATAAAATTTTGAAGAAAATCAGTGATCATGGCACTTTAGGGATATTCAAACGAAGCACACTCCATAAAATACTAAAAATCATTGGTTTCAAATTTAATAAACGAGGCAGAAACAGCTTACTACTGGATCGTAATGATATATTCTTTTGGCGGCGAAATTATCTTCGAGCTATCAAACATGCAAGAGAAAATCGTCAAAAAATATACTATTTGGATGAAACATGGGTGAATGAAGGACACACTACGTCAAGGGCATGGGAAGACACAACTGTGAAAAGCAGTCGAGATGCATTTATTAACGGTTTGACAACGGGCTTGAAATATCCTTCAGGTATGACTATTTCCTATACAATAATCATTTTATTTATCTGTAACTAGCTGTCCCGGCGAACTTCGTTCCACCTTACACTACACTACACTACCCTAACCTACACTACATTACCCTACCCTACCCTACACTACCCTACCCTATACTACACTACCCTATCCTAAACTACCCTACCTTACACTACACTACCCTACCCTACACTACCCTACCCTACACTACCCTACCCTACACCTACACTACACTACCTTACCCTAAAACCAATTATTTTTTTAATATTTTATTTTTTGTTTTTTTTATTTAATTCCGAGCATTTTCATATTTATACACGTTTTAAACCTTCCCTGGACTTCCACAAATAATTCAATACCAAAATTAGCCAAATCGGTCCAGCCGTTCTCGAGTTTAAGCGAGACTAACAAACAGCAATTCATTTTCATATATATAGATAGATAGATAGATATAATACTAAGGGCCGAAGCCCAGGTAAAAAACTTATAACTTAACTTATTGTTCAACATACATAGTGCCAAGTTACCTTTTTTGAATTGTTCGTTTTTCTATTCTATTTATCTAAAAAGTTTGCGATATCTTATGTGCTATTCTTTTGTTTGTTACAGGAAAGGGTAAAAGACTAATAAAAACGCATATTGGAAACGAAGATGGGTTCGTCGACGGAGGTCTGCACGTGTTCGAATCAAAAAAACAAGGGGATTATCACAAAGACATGAACGCCGAAGTATTTGAAAATTGGTTCGAATTAATATTAGACAAATTAGATGATAATTGTGTGATTGTAATGGATAATGCCTCCTATCACTCAAGGAAAACTGAGGATAATACCTACAGAAAAAAATAAAAAACAAGAAATAATTGACTGGTTAAAAGAAAAAAAATATTACGTTTGATGAGGATTTACTTAAAAGAGAACTGTTAAACATAGTTAAGCAACACAAACAGCGATACGAAGCACGTGTTGTAGATGAAATGGCAAAAGCTAAAAATAAAACTGTTTTAAGACTTCCACCGTATCACTGCGAATTAAATCCCATTGAATTGATTTGGGCCCAAGTTAAAGGTAAAGTTGCCGCTGAAAACATAACTTACAAAATGGCGGAATTAAGAAATCTTTTGATTAAAGCGATTCAAAATATGAATGCCCAAAAGTGGCAAAATTGTATCAAACATGTACAAGAAATAGTAGAGCCAAAAATGAACGCAATGGATAGGAATGTAGAAATAATGACTGACAACTTCATAATAAATGTAGAAAACGAAAGCAGTGATACGTCTTCAGATAGTGATTAATATATTTTGAATTTCAATAATAATTCATCATCATCATCATGTCAGCTCATATACGTCCCCACCGAGGGGCTCGAGCCTACCCTGAATTAGGGCGATCGGGCCTTAGTCGACCACGCGGGCCCAGTGCGGGTTGGTCGACTTCACACACAACCTTCGAGTTTCTTCGCAGGTGTGTTGTGCAGGTTTCCTCACGATGTTTTCCTTCACCGTTAAAGCAATCGGAGAGTATATGTACGTAAGTTACGAAAAACTCATTGGTACATTGGCCGTCCGGGTTTGAACCCGGCACCTCTGGTTAGGACGACCGAGTCGTTACCGGTTGAGCTACCGACGTTTGTTGCAATAATAATTAAACAGTTATTATAATAACTGCGTGAATTACAATGAAAATAAATGATGTAAATATTTCATTACTTTTGTTTTTTTCCTTCACATTAAATACATTAATTTAATAAAAGCTTTTTTAATTTTTTAAAGGAACTTCTTTTTGCCCAATTTTTCACCTACTTATTATATTACAAAGGCAAGTGTAGTCGTGGGATGAAAGCTAGTTTAATTTTATAGTAGCGCAGTGTGTACGTGCATTCAGAATGGTTTACGCCCACTGACTTTTTTTGTCTTTGTCATTTGTATGGGATTACGTGACAGAGAGAGCGCTATATTAACTAGTCTCCGTGGATAGAGTAAAGAGGGCGCAACTACAAATAGTGACGACGCACTTTAGATAATTAGCCATTTTGGAATTTTCTTTGACAATAACATGTACTGCTTAGGCCTTGTACAGTAAAAGTTGTACAGTAATCGCCTTAAACTCCAACTTCATAGGTTGCATACGATTGTTGTGCTTAGGGCATCGTCCATCACTCGACTGTGGGTAAGTAGTAGGCACTAGTATGAGTAAATCATCATCGTCATATCAGCCGAAAGACGTCCACTGCTGGACATAGGCCTTCCCCAAGGATTTCCACGACGACCGGTCCTGCGCTGCCCGCATCTAGCGGAATCAATACAATACATTACAAAAAATACAAAACCGATTTTGATCCACATAAAAAAAAAACGAGCGAGACCTACAGTACTCGCATATGATGTGTAACATGTGACAAAATACTTTATAAAAGGACGGCAAAGATACGGCAGACTAGGCTGTATGGTCATAGAGACCTTTGCCTTTTCCGCGCTTTCAAAGCCTGAAAAAAGGACGGCAAAGATACGGCAGACTAGGCTGTATGGTCATAGATACCTTTGCCTTTTCCGCGCTTTTAAAGCCTGAAAAAACGCGACTCCCTGGGACACATTTCCGTCCCATGGGACACTTTTCCGTCCCATTTCACGAAATCACTCCCACAAATTGCAGGAAAGCGAGAGCAAAGATGTTACACATCAAAAAAATTGAAATTGGACTATTCTGTAAAAAGTTAAGCGTGACTGATCATATACACAAATTGTACAGCCACTCTGTGCATACTTTCTCGCGAAGCCTTCACCGTCTATCGTAGTCGAGCATGCACAAATCATCTATAAACATTACACCTACTTAGTGGAAAATAATTCAGTAAGGACATCAGACTTGGTGAAATATTTCCAAATAATTTCGGTTAGTATGGGAGGTACTTTACTTCGATTTTTCCTGGAATAATTAAGTACCCAGTGCAGTAGGCCTTATTAAGTCCTAGACATTCACAGTTATATTAAAATCGTTAGTCATTTTTAAGGAAACTACGTGGAATTGTATGGGAGGTACCTTATTCCTATTTTACTTGCGATAACAAACTACTGCGTGCTGAAGGCCATGTAAAGTTATGGTAACGTACAGAGTATCATCAAAATCGTTAAAGCCATTTCTGAAAAAAATTGTGATTTTTTTACTATGGTGGCAACCCTAAAAAAATGGCTGAAGATATAAAAATAATGTTGCCCAACACAAATTCGAGCAGTTGTTTGGGAACTAGAGGACCGGAAGGACATACACACACACATAAACACATATTTTAATTTTGTTTTTTAGACTCTCGATCAAGTAAGACAATCAATGGAGCATAGTAAGTGGAGATTGTAGTGGTTCGGAACCCTTTATGCGCAAGTCCGACTTGCACTTGGCCGATTTAAGGTTCCGTGGTCAAACTTTATTGATTACGCGCGATTTATGGAATGCGTTCTCGTTAATCGCTCCGATATAAGTTTAAAGATATGTATTAATATAATGACTTTCCCCTGTCAGTACATTTATGGAAAAAAAATGTATGTACGTAAAAATCTCCATCTCTTTTCACTGCATAGTGACAGCCACAGTCGTAATCTTCGGAATAGGAATAAACTTCAAGTAACTTATACCAGACTTAGCAAAATCATTAAGTCCTTTGTGGGACAATGCTCACTCATGTATAACATATTACCCGATGATGTCTTAAATTTGTCAGAAAAACAGTGTTAAGAATTGTGTCAAAAGAACTCTTTGTAAAAAACGTGATTATAAGACATCCGAATATTTAAATGACAAAAATGTATGGATAGACAGTGTTTCTTCTATCAACACTACTAATCATGTTTAACAGTAATAAAATTATGAACAACCTAAGAATTGACGTGGAAGCGACAAGACATGAAAAGTGTAGTACTTCTTTTAATTAATATTTTTATCTTAGCATTGACATGAGTGGTGCATGCTCGCTTATATGTTGGTGTGGATGGTGGTGCATCGGGGGCCGGGCTGTTCCTTTCCCTATAATATGGTTGATGGGAGCGATGGCTGACTCTCGAGTTATATTCGTGACCGGGTGCTGTCCGTGTGAACTGGCCTATTCTTGTCAAAGGCATTCATGACATTCAATGATTTTTATGTATAACTTTTAGTGTCATATTATTTTCATGTTCTAATGACATAATCTAGTTTAGTTCAAGGATCGAATTTAGACGTTATTAATGATATTATGTTATTATTATTTTATAACTATCAGAAAGAGTGTAATTTGCACCTATTTTAATTAAATACCTAGAATCTTGAAACTAGAATTTATATTTTCGCCATGTTCATATGTCTTAACCGCCTCCGTAGCTCAGAGGCAAAGTTCACTGGCTTTACACAGGAGGTCGCGGGTTCGATTCCCGGCGGGGTCAATTGTAAGACTCGGTTTGGTTGGTGGTAGGGCATTTTCTAAGCCCGCCTGGCTAGCTACCACCATCTTATCTAAGTCTTGCCGCCAAATATCAATGTTGATATCATTGGTGTGTTCCGGCATGAAGATAAGATAGCCAGTTCCCCATTGCGTTGGGGAATCTTGGTAAGCCCGCTTCCATCTTCGGCAACATCGTCACTTACCACCAGGTGAGATGTTGTCAAGGGTTTACCAATTGTGAATAAAAAAAAAAAAGTCTGTCTGTCCGTCGGTATATCACAGCAGTTTTCTCAGACTGTAACAGCTATAAAGCTGAAAGTGGGTATGGTTATTCAAATGAAACCCTATAAAGTTTTTATAAAATATTTTTATGGTGAAGTGCGGATGCATTTTTTTTTGTTCGCTTGGCCTGTGGGGTCTCAGTGAATAGGTCTCAAAATACTGCTAAGATATTTTTTCCGATACATGATTTAATTTACTAAATATTCTTTCCAACCCCCCATCAGCTGAACCACTATTTCAGGATATATGAAAAGTATTGGGAAAATTAAAAAAGCCATGTAGGCTTTCTAAGTTTAGGAGTGGCTACTAACATAAGAGGTGAAGTTCGTTGGATTTGTAAAATATTATATATATTTTCCAAACAAAATTTTCTATACCAACTGAAAAATTTACTTTGTTTTTAAAATATAAACTTATTGAAAAGACTACGGAAGCCTACTTTGCGCGTGGTCCGATTTCCACTTCGCCACTTTTCTTTTTTGTACAAAAAGATGACGTATCTCTCATACGAGTGAATAACAGTAAAAATTCTACAGACGGAAGCACCTTTTATTCACAAAATGATTGGAATCGTACCTCCACCAGTAGTTATCCTGTGCAGCTCGTTCAGTGTGGAGGGCGTGTGGCCGTTGAGTGGCAAGTCGCACAGCCGGCCGAGCATTCCCAGTCGCATCTCTAAGTCAGTAGGATAAGGTCTTCGAGGATCACCGGGCTGCCAAGATAGTGGTGCACTCACTGCATTTGAAGAACTTATTCTGTAAAAAGTAATAATTCCAAATTTCATTAAGATTGGTCGAGGTTTTGAAGCGTGAAAAGGTAACAAATAACACATTTTCTAGTTTATAATATACTAGCTTTTGCCCGCGGCTTCGCCCGCGTGGACATCGTTTTTATGACTGTCTTAGAGGGTGCGCAGTGCGCGAGCCGCAAGCAATTTCTCCAGATCCCTCGGGAACTTTGTCAGGAGATGTTTATTAGTAAATCATGTCAGTTTCCACCCTCTTAACCATCTCTGTGCAAAAAATCACACAATCCATTGTTCCGTTGCGATGTTAAAGAAATTAACCAAAAAAGAGTATATTTTCAGTTTCCTCAGGAACTGCATCGGGCTATGCTATTTTCAGGGGATAACAAGTAGCCTATGTCCTTCCTCGTGACACAGGCTACCTGCATGCCAAATTTCATTAAGATTGGTCAAGGCGCTGAAGCGTGAAAAGGTAACAAACAAACACATTTTCACATTTATGATATTATTAAGTAAGGATTAGTAAGAAGTAGGGAACGATAGGTAATTTTGGGGGTAGGTAGGTATCATTTAGATTTATATAGCTTTAGTTTCTTTTTGTCCCTTTTCTTTAGTTTCTCCCGCCCGTCGCAAATGGCCCAATTTTTTACGGGTCACGTAATAGTCACGTGTCAAAAAGAAACGTTTTTACTTGTGTAAATAGACAATGAGATAGATGTAAAAAACAAATATAAATGCTTTTTAGAGTTCCGTACACAAAGGAACTGACAGGAGCCTCTGCTGTCTGCCTGTCTATCTGTCAGCCGTATTTCATTAATCGAATATGTAGGACAATGTATCGCAGTGAAATAGTGAACTCCATAATATCTTTATGTCCCGGGATTCAGTTAATTCAGTTACGTACCGCTAGCACAGATGAGATACCCGCTAGGTGGTTGTTTGGTTGGTCAATTGGAGGAGGCCTATGCCCAGGCACACCGAGTTAAGGGAGATTTTGTAATATGTATTTACAGATGAAATTGTAATATTCATTAGTTTGATAATAAAAGGCTATTGGATTGTATTTACGTACATGTTTTATACAAATATAATTGACAACGCAAAACACTTTAAAAACCGACAATCGCAACAACTTTGTACAATGAAGCAATTTTTTTTTAAATAATCTAAATTAGTACTTAAGGGGGTTCGATGAAGCTCCTCAATGCTCAATTCTCGCTAGATGGCGCCTGCTCCACAAATTTTTAGTTTTAATTTTTTTTGAAGTCGTGATTCCACATTTTTACCTTAAAAACGTTAAGCGCACTATTTACATAAATATTTAACTGTCGAAAAACAAATTGCACAATTAATTGCATTGTAGTATCCAAAAATCGCGATTATATGTTCCTTCACGCAGTTTTGAACTCGACACTCACACATCCATTGAATATTGCAATCGGCAATCATCGCATTTCCGAATACAAACGAATGCTAATTCCATGTCCATCAATTACAAGATTTATCGTGTAACAGAATTTGAATTCAGAACTAAGTACTTTATTGTTGTTTTGTTTAGATTCCCGCACGAACTATATAGAGCTCTAAAATTATCATTATGTATAATATACTAACGAAATTAATAAAAATATAAAAAAAACAAAATAAATTCTTCAACCGACTTCCAATAAAGGGAAGGTTAAATGTTCGACAATAGGGTATTGTTTTTTTGGTCTCCTTTTTTTCGGAGTGCTGACCTTAATTAGTAATTACACTGGAATGTGTTTCAGTCCTAACTTCATTTAGGATATTGCTCATAGTTCTTCTTGAAATTCCAGTGGCATTAGCAAATCTCTTAAACCTTCTTAAAATAATTACTTTCATTAACATACAAATTTTTTTTAAATCTGTTGGCTTCGGTTACATAATATGTATAAACATTGAAGATAATTTCGCGTGACTGGCATTGTAAAATTTTCCCTTTTTTTATAGATATTATCTGAAAACTTTAAATTCGTTCAATTTTAAATTTGGGGTTTTAACAACTCTTTATATATATATCGATTAACATATTTACTTTTTTGAACTGAAAATTTCTCTAGGCGCGTTGGAAAATTTTGAGATGGGAAAAACCAACGTCACAGATACCTTGAAGTGAAAACTTTTTTGAGATTGAAAAACTATTGAACTTGCGACACCGTCACCGTCACCTTGAAGTGAAAACTTTTAAGATGGGAAAAACCATTGAACACGCAACACCGTCACCGAAACCGTCACCGACACCTTGAATTGAAGACTTTTTGAAATGAGAAAAACCATAGAACGCGCGACACCGTCAACGGCACCGTTACCGACAGCTTGAAGTAAAAAAAAATTAAGATGGGAAAAAACCATTGAAACCGCGACACCGTCACCGACACCTAGGTGAAAACTTTTGACATGGGAAAAAACCATTAAACTAGCGTCACCGTTACCGACACCGACACCGTTACCGTTACCGACACCGTCACCGACACCGTTACCGACACTGTTACCGACACCGTCACCGTCACCGACACCGTTACCGACACTGTTACCGACACCGTCAACGGCACCGTTACCGACAGCTTAAAGTTAAAAAAAAATTAAGATGGGAAAAAACCATTGAAACCGCAATACCGTCACCGACACCTAGGTGAAAACTTTTGACATTAGAAAAAAACCATTAAACTAGCGTCACCGTTACCGACACCGACACCGTTACCGACACTGTTACCGACACCGTCAACGGCACCGTTACCGACAGCTTGAAGTAAAAAAAAAAAAAATGAGAAAAAAACCATTGAAACCGCGACACCGTCACCGACACCTAGGTGGAAACTTTTGACATTAGAAAAAAACCATTAAACTAGCGTCACCGTTACCGACACCGACACCGTTACCGACACCGATACCGACACTGTTACCGACACCTTGAAGTAAAAACTTTTTTGAGATAGGAAAAATGGCGTTTCAAATTATGTATATTATTTATTTATTTATTTATTTACACTTATAGTACACTAAAACAGTTTCGTAAAGCTAATACATAAAGTTTACAGTAGGCGGTATATAGTAGCTGTTTCCCGCGGTTTCACCCGCGTGGACAACGTTTCTATGACTTTTCGAGGGTGCGCAGTGCGTGGTAAAAAGTAGCCTATGTCTGAATCCAGGTCCTAATCTGTCTACCTACCAAATTTCAGCCAAATCCGTTCAGTAGTTTTTGCGGGAAAGCGTAACAGACAGACAGAGTTACTTTCACATTTATAATATTAGTAGGGAAGTAGGGATATTATTAGGGATTAGTAATAATTCTTCAATCCATGAAAATGAAAAACAAACAAAAGACATTTTGTTATATTCTCTTTGCAAACGATTGACTTGATGCAGTGACAGAACGTAAGAGCGGCAACATGCACGCGCGTCGGTCGGTTGCATGGAGCGGCAACGTCGCGCATCTTGTGTATTTACACGACATTTTGTCTCGCACACATTCGTAAATTTAATGAAAATTGAGCGTTGGTTTATTCCATAATTTTAAATGAAAGTATGTTTTTTTTATTAATCTTGCGCAAACAAATACTTGAAAAAAGTTTGTAGCACACATAATTTACGCTTTATTCTGTATCCTGAACCAGATTATTGCAATTGTTTTTTGTATGATATACGAACCACCTTAACCAATTAAATTTATACAGGACAAAGCTGTATGTTGTTTACAATGTAAAGGAAAAGAACAGCAATAAAGGCTTATTTGTTTATTTTACCGACCTGGATGCCCCCTTAGTTCAGTCAAGACGTACATCCGTGCTTGCAAAATATCCGGTCATTCTGAATTTTTTATATGTTGTTAAGACCTAAACCAATATTAAAAAAACAGATTTGCAATTTCCAAAAAACTATGAAATTTTCGGGTTTTGTTTCAGTTTTTGCTCAATATCTTAGTGAAGGAAGGCTCTGACCGGTATAGTCACTATGAATACTTTTAAAGTAGACTAAATTTGCCTCAATTCGAGACTAGGGCAAGCTCTATACAGCCATAGGTTGCCAAGATACAGTTCTTCGAAAATAGTCTTTTTTTTTCAAAAAGTGAATATTTTTCGGAATGTTCACTTATTTTATGAAATATCTTCTAAAATACGCATCCCACGTCAAATATTTTCTAAAATGAAGTTTCATTTGAGACCAAACTAGTACCTGTATGCTCTGTGGTTCTCTCAAAATCGGCAGATAACCAAAAACAGTCATAAGTGGATTTTGGGGGGTTGATACAAATAAACTGTTCTCACGTCTTTTTATATATCCAACAGTTAAAATTTACAAATTACATTTACACAAAAAAGAAAACTAATATAAATCATGTAGGTATTGTGTTTTGGTTGCTAAATTATGCCTTTCTTTTTATCTTAGAAGGCCCGGGCTTGGGCTCGCCCGAAGATGGTGTCTCGATGGCCGTGATGGATGCTGGGAGAGGCGCCCAGTCTGTAGTCGGGTCATCTTCATCTTTCGAGCAATTTAGCTCTACTTTCGGGACGTTAATGCACAATTTGCCACCGCATGACAGGCAGAGGACTTAGCAGCGAAGCCCAGCCTTTCTGCACGAGCAGCTTCCAGAGCACCCTTTCTTGCATTTACATGAAATTTTTCGCTGAAGGGCAGGAGGTGCAGCATCCATGGTAGTGGGGATAGGGGTGAGTCCCTGCGAAGATAGCTTCTACTCCCAATCAGTGGGATTCAAGTTAACTCCCCGCCACTTCTGCACTTGGAGGTAACACCTTGCTGCATGGTGGCCGATTGCAGTGGCAGATTGCGCATCTTCCGTCGGTGACAAACGGGCGAGGTTTATGCTTGTTGAAGTGAGAAACGTCTTATACCTCAGGAAATCCAAAGTAGTGCGATGTCACCCGCATATAGAGCCACAAAGCTCTTGATGCCTGCTTCTCTCACGGCTTGTGGGGTGGAGTCTGGCCAAAGAAAGACCTCCTCTTGCTCAGCAAGTGGTTCACTCTTGCTCAGGAGTGTGGTGATTTTGTTCTTTCCATGGCCAAATGGTGCTGAGGTGGTATCGCACCCACTAAAGGCGTGGATGAATATTTCCCTCCCTGGTGATCGCTGGGAGTCCTGGTGGTTGTAGGAGGTTGTAGAGTAGTGACAGCAACCAGCTTCGCCCTTCGTGCTCTTCTGAAAGTAGACGTTTGTCTCTTCAGCGCCTAAACCATTGAGAAGAACGAGTAGGTCCACGTATTCTCCCACTATGACGACCCGATCGGCCACTGCTCTTTTTGAAAGCGCCGTCATGACGATCTCACGATCCGCATCTTCTTCGGCAACAGCCACGTCTACACCCTCCTTCTGAAAGGCTTCACAAAGAAGAGTTTTTAGGGGTCTCTTGTTGTTCTCATTGCCCAATATATGCCCGTGAGCAATTTGAATTACTGTGGATTCATCAAACGTCAATTCGTAGCTGGAATGTGCTGCGTAGTGCCGGAGTCGTTCCGCTGTTTTGGTTTTTTTTGGTAGCATCATCGAGGTAGCGGTCAAACACAATGGAGACGTTCTACCCAAAGTCGTTACGGACGTAGCTTAGGTGGTATAACGGGCCAAAAGTGCTCGAACTGTGCTCTTCTGCTGCCACACGACCTTGTGCAAAAGGTAGCCACCATCCAAAACGATGTGAGTGCTGGTACCTATCGGCGTGTGGCTAGAAAGAGGAGTGAAGGCAGAATACAGAGTGGATTTTGTGCTCTTGCGCATCCCCTGTTCATTGAACAGATACATCGGAAACGGCGCCGACTCATGCTTGAAGCCATCCTGTGAAATCTGTTCAGATTGCTTTCAAATACACACTCGCTGGAAAATTGTGAGAGGATCCACAGCTACTCTTTTGTTTTTTCCGGCAATTAACAGGAGAGATGATCGATGCCAGGGTGGTAACTTTGTTTTTCCGTTTTATTACTACCTTGTCGTACATTTGCCCCACAATTTGCATCACTCCCTCCGTTCCAACTCTCTGGGCCGTGTGGCAATTAATCCCATATTCAGAGCACCGGACCTGCTAAGTAAATTATGTTTTGGATTCCGCTACATTTTTTCATAGCCTACAGGTACCAATTTAGTCTCAAATGAACGCTAATTAAATTTGCTACAACTTTATTTCATATAATATTTGACGTGGGATGCGTATTTTAGAAGATAATTCACAAAATAAGTGAACATTCCGAAAAATATTCACTTTTTGGAAAAAAAAACATATTTTCGAAGAACTGTATCTTGGGAACCAATAGCTGTATAGAGCTCGCCTTAGTATCAAATTGTAGCAAATTTAGTCTACTTTAAAAGTATTTATAGTGACTATACCGGTCAGACCCTTCCTTCACTAAGATATTGAGCAAAAACTGAAAAAAAACCGAAAATTTTATGGTTTTTTAGGTACAATGCCGCTCGCACAGCACTTTGGAAATTGCAAATCTGGTTTTTTAATATTGGTTTAGGACTTAACAACATATAAAAAATTAATAACGACTGGACCTTTTGTAAGCACGACCCCCTTTTCATGTTTAACTTTACTGAACTACCTCTCGAATAAAAAAAGAGCCATGAAAATCGGTTCAAAATTGGCGAAGATATCGCGTAACAAACCACAAAATAAAACATACAGTGGAATGGAGAACCTTCCTTTTTTTGAAAGTCAGATAAAAATACTAGAAATCATTATTAAACCGTCGCAATGACTCGCCTCTCTCCGGAAGCCGCGACACGTGCTAGTTATACTTATTAAGGAACATGAAGCAGCGGAGAGGATGAATTGTATTGTATTCTTGTTATTTCCTGTGTTCATTTCTAGGGTTATCCTTATTAAGGAAGGACCATGAAGCAGTGGAGAGGATGAATTGTATTGTATTCTTGTTATTTCCTGTGTTAATTTGTAGATACATAGGTACTCATAGTTAGATTCGCGGTACAAACCTGTGAGCAAACTTGATCAGTTCCTCTGATGAAACCGGCCTCTTTCTTGACTTTACAATGGAAGCAAGTTTTTGTCTTGCTTGGTATAGCGATGTAGCCAATATTTGCTCAGCATCTTTCAGCTGTTTCTGTAGATGATAAATATCTTGATCCTGCAACAAAAAAAATCCGGTAGGAGTAGGCATTTGGGTAAAAATGTAACTTTAGGACAGAGTTACTGTTACTGGAGCTGCAACAGATATTGTGACACAGCTGTTATTATATTACAATAATAAAAAAAAAAATATGGTTTCTCCATTAGCTTCACATCAGGAGGTTGCGGGTTTGATTCCCGGCTGAAACTAACTTTGTAAGACTTGGTTTGGTTGGTGGAAGAGCATTTTCTAAGCCCGCCTAGCTATCTACCACCATGTTACCTAAGTTTTGCTGCCATACATCAATGTTAACACCAAAGATGCATCCCGGCTTGAAGGTAAGATAGCCAGTTCCCTATTGCATTGGGGAATCTTGGTAAGTTCACTTACATCTTCGGCATTATCGTCACTTACCATCAGGTGAGATAGCAAGGGCTTACCAATAAATAATAAAATAATAATTAATAATGCATTTAAAAAAAAATCTTCTTTAGTCACATTCTGTACCAGTATGAGTAACTATAGTTTGTAGTTGCTTGGTATTATTATATCAGTAAACATAAACTGTAATACAAATTGAAACACATTTGTAACATGTAAATGAGACTCTAATCATCTCTAATGATCTCTCTAATCAAAAAATGAATATCTAATCTTCATTTTATCATTCAGCTCAGTGGCCCGGTTCTCAGTGGTTCTGCCTGGTGGGCTGAGGGTTGTTGATTTCATTCCCACTCAGGGAAAATTTTTACTCTGTCTCAGTGTCTAGACATCCACTGCTGAACAAAGGTCTTCCCAAGGATTTCCACAACGACCGGTCCTGCGTTGCCCACATCCAATGTCTTCCCTATGCAGAAGACATAGTGTAGGCAGGCCTCCCATAAGATGAACTGGTGCGCAACAACGACCGGTCCTGCGTTGCCCACATCCAATGTCTTCCCTATGCAGAAGACATAGTGTAGGCAGGCCTCCCATAAGATGAACTGGTGCGCAGTTGCCATTATCTGGGTGTTAAATATGTATTTAAACATATGGGCGTAACAAAACTAATTAATTGGGGCTTCTATTCATCATGCTGAACAACTTATGTTTTTCGAATAGAAAAGTTTAAAACAGTGCTAGATGAAAAACTGCCCATACCAGATTTTGATAATGAAGTGCAAGCCAACAGTTTTTACAATGATTTTTTTACAGTACTGGATAGGGAATTCCAAAGTATATTTAAGTCTAAATCCACAATCAGTAACATTAAATTTAAATTCAGTGAATGGGCTACTATAGGTATATACAAAAGTCGCCAAACTTTGTTTGACCTTTATGACAAAAAAACTTACACTTTTGATGAGAACTTTACAAATTATGTGAAACAATATTCAAAAAATTTTAAGCAGGTTTGCCACGTAGCAAAATCTAATTATCTGGCTAGAAAAATAAAATTTTCAGATAATAAAATAAAAACTGTTTGGAATATCATTAGCAAACAAACAGGTAAAGTCAAACCTCGCGACAAAGAATATGTTTTGCAAACAGATCAAGGTAAAATTAGTTCGAATGCCGATGTAGCCAAAGAATTCGAAACTTTTTTCACAAATATTCCACTTAAGACTATTGAAGCCCTAAACTCATCACCTATGTATGCTCAAAGGCTGCTAAAGGATAATGTTAGTAATTGTGATCAAAAATTATCTTCAGAGTAATTGAACCACAATCTATTGTAAAAACTTTTAAATCTCTTAAAGTGAAAAGAACCGAAGACCTCTGGGGATTATCGGTAAGCTTGATCAGTAATGTAATTGATACTTTAGCGCCATATTTAGCTTGTCTTTTTAATATTAGCATTGATAGTGGCGTCTTTCCAGATCTTATGAAGCTTAGTAAAGTGATACCTTTATATAAATCTGGTTCAAAAACTGATCCAGGCAACTACAGACCAGTTTCTGTGCTGCCAGTTCTTAGTAAAGTGTTTGAAAAGATTATGCTTAACCAAATGCTACAATATTTTACAGAAAACAAACTACTGCATAACCAACAATTCGGTTTCACTAGAGGACGATCAACAACCGATGCAGGAGTAGCACTCATTCGAAACATATATGATGCCTTCGAGGAATCGCAGAATGCAATTGGAGTGTTTTGTGATTTATCTAAGGCTTTTGATTGTGTTGAACACCAAACATTACTTATGAAACTAAAGCATTATGGTGTAGAGGAAGGGGCTTTCAGTCTTTTAAATTCGTATTTAGACAACAGAATACAAAAAGTACAAGTGAATGGCACAAACTCATCTGGATCTAAACTGAAAATGGGTGTGCCCCAGGGTTCCATATTAGGGCCTTTTCTTTTCCTTGTTTACGTAAATGATTTGCCTTTTATGGTGCAACATCTGTCAAATATTGTGTTGTTTGCGGATGATACTTCTCTTATTTTTAAAGTGAATAGGAAAGAAAACGAAATTGACGAAGTAAACAACACTCTTTCAAAGATACTGAACTGGTTCACTGTGAACAACTTATTATTAAATGCTAAGAAAACAAAATGTATAAAATTTTGTTTGCCAAATGTAAAAAAGGTCAATAATAGTGTAATATTAGACAGTAATAAATTAGAATTTGTAAATACCACGGTGGTTCCTTGGTATAACTTTGGATGTTTCACTTCAATGTGGACCACACATTGAAACTTTAGCGGGAAGGCTTAGTTCAGCTGCTTATGCCGTTAAGAAAATTAGACAGTTAACGGATGTAGATACTGCGAGACTAGTGTACTTTAGTTACTTCCATAGTATAATGTCTTATGGCATATTACTGTGGGGGCATGCGGCATTCATTCTGCAAAAAAGAGCTATCCGCGCAATGTATCAGATGCGATCACGTGACTCGTTACAGAATAAGTTCAAAGAAATCAATATTTTAACTGTTGCTAGTCAATTTATATATGAAAACATCATGTACGTTCGTAAGAATTTGCATTTATTTCCTAAAAACAGTGACAGGCATAATTTGAATTTAAGAAATGTAAATAAAATAGATATAGCCTTTTCGAGACTGAGTAAGTTTAAAAAGTCATTTGTGGGGCAGTGTATAAGATTCTACAATAAAATTCCAGAAAATGTAACTAGTTTGTCAGAGAATAAATTCAAGACTCATGTCAAAAAAGTTTTGTGCTCTAGAGGATATTATAAAATAATAGATTATGTAAATGACAAAGATATATATGTTGATTCTATAACATACCATTACCTGAGACTGTAATCTGAATCATGACATTATTTGTAATTTTATTTTTATTGTATTTTTTTTTGTTTTGACTATTTAAAAGGGTGTGTAAACACCTCATCATTACAGCTCATATACGTCCCCACCGAGGGGCTCGAGCCTACCCTGAATCAGGGCGATTAGGCCTTAGTCGACCACGCGGGCCCAGTGCGGGTTGGTCGACTTCACACACAACCTTCGAGTTTCTTCGCAGGCGTGTGCAGGTTTCCTCACGATGTTTTCCTTCACCGTTAAAGCAATCGGTAAGTATGTACGTAAGTTTTTTGAAAAACTCATTGGTACATTGGCCGTCCAGATTTGAACCCGGTACCTCTGGTTAGATGGACCGAGTCGTTACCGGTTGAGCCACCGACGCTTTTATGTAAACACCTATTTGAAATAAATTGTTTTGAATTTTGAATTTTTGACAGGTTTGCTGAAATAACAAATAAAAATATAAATCTTCATTCTTCTTCATCAGCTGATTAGAAAGCCATTGGTGGCTCAACCAGTAACAACTCAGTTGTCCGAACCAGAGGTCCCTGGTTCAAATCTGGGCAGCCAATGTACCAATGAGTTTTTGGAAACTAATGCACATATAGTTACCGATAGCTTTGACGGTGAAGGCAAACATTGTGAGGACCTGCACATCTGATTCCAGATGTGTATGAAGGTTGCGTTGCACACATCTGTAGGTGTTAATCTAAATACCCTACATGTGACCGCAGATGATGCTTAGTAGCAATACACTTACACCAGGCAACCGCCATCTATCCCTTGGATAGCACAGTTGATTGTGCCACACTATAAGAGATCAGCTGATTGACCAATATTATGCATTTTTGAAAGGATTCAAAAACTTATTTGAGAGTTGACCATGGGTTGGAGTGAACTTGAAAGGGCTGCCACACTCAAAAATTTTCAACAGTCAAACTAATAGGTTCATTAGGTTTGATAATGATACTGTCAGAGCCTCACAGTATCAATGCTATCCCCCCCTGGGTGACGGAATAAAGTTAGGTTAGTTTCATTTGGGATTAAATATAATGTACACCAAAAAATACTTTGATACCCTAAGCTATCTTATCAAAAAAATGTATTCTAACACCAAATGTAGTAAATGAGCACCAAATCTTAGCGAGCAAATTATTGCACTATTACTGCCTAACTAAACCATGAACAAGGAGTTGGCAAAAATAAGTTTTTTCTAAAAAACTGTAAATGAGCAAGCGAAACGAGCAATATTAGGTTCGGGGTTCGATTTGCAAATGTTGTTTGTTGGTGCATAACCCATCTAAGGTAACAAATCTATGGGTGTGGGTAATGAAAGATTGTACACTCATCTCACTTTGCTATCAACTTCAGCCTTCAGTTCGTTCATTTTCTGCTGAATCTTGGCTTGTTCATCCGCCAGCTCCAACGTCTTCTTCAGTTCAGAGTCCTTTGAAAGCAAGAGATCTGTCAACTGTGCATGGTCTGCTGCTGATAACTTCTGCGGTTTTGGTGCTATTGATACCTCTATCATTTCTCTAAAACAGAAAATATAGTCTAATTACAAAACTCGCCAAATAGTTACAGAGGTAAAACGCAAGAAAAAGTTTTGAAATATCGTTAAAGTGCACTGATGGATGACTTACTTGGCGATCAGTTCAATGTCGTCTACTAACGCCAGGAGTCTATCCTTTGTACTCAAGTGTGAAGCCATGCTGATGAAAGAGAATTTAATACCTACGGCGATGCTAGTGAAATTGAACACTACTTTTATTTATTTATACAATTTTAGGAAAAATAAACATGTAATAAATGTAAATAAATCGCCGCCTAAAGCCATAGATAATTTAACACCTTTTTTTTTGGTTTCTTCTCTCCGGCTTATAAAATCGCGGAAAAGGCAAAGGTAACTATGACCATACAGCCTAGTCTATCGTATTTCAGTTTCCTTATTGGTTTTTTTGATTTGTAATGCTAGTGCCCGTGCATTACAAATCATCTCTGAAGTTCTTGACAGCATTTGCAGCAGCCTCATTCTGAGGTAGAACACCCAATTCTGGTTGGGCGTCTATAAAACTGCACCCAGAGCAAGTTGGGTTCTCACGTCCTCCTTCGTTTTATTTTCTTGTTCTTCACATTGCTCACGTGCACTAGACGATTTTCTCCAAAATGCACCACTTCTTGAACAAAATCCTAGCAGAAAACAATGAAAAAACAACAAAATAAACTCGTTAAAAAACCGACTTCCATCGCAACAAATATGTACATTTTTGCATTATTATTTTTGGTTTTTGTTAATTTTCTACTAAATTACTCCACCGATTTTGATAAAATTTATATGGGTCCACACGGGAAGCACTAGCTTTCAAATAAAAAAAAATCATAAAAATCTGTTTACCCAGTCTAAAGTTCTGAGGTAACAAACATTAAAAAAATAACATACAGACGAATTGAGAACCTCCTCCTTTTTGGAAGTCGCTTGATAAAACTACGAACGCGTCTACCACAAATCCCGCCAGAAAACTCTACAAAGTACATACCTACTGTCCTAACGGCGGAACGTTAGAACATGTTAGGTAACTAGTATCTCATCTGTGATGTTAGAACGTAGCTACGTTCTAATATCACAGATGAGATACTAAGTAACTATTTAGTAATCTGTGATACTAGTTACATATAGGTTAGGTACAGTAGGTAGGAACTTATATCCTTTGGTTAACGATCTATAGCACAACTATAGTCAGGAGTAGGTAGGAGTGGTTGTGATTCAACGAAACGAACCGTTTTTCTACTGTCAACGAGTTAAGCGTTTTCTCTTTACGGCAGAACCAGTTGACTCCGTCAAAGAATGTTCAACGAACGAAATACAGTATTAGTTGTTCGGTCATTATTTGTCAACGTCAACGCTTCCGTTGATTCGTTTAATTAAACCAAAATAGGGGAAGATCTATGACTAACTAAACACACGCGCGGTCCATATAAACGGAGTCCATGGACTGCCTTTCATGACATATTCAGAATGGGAAAGCTCACAATCAGTGGGCTTTCTAACGTTAAAGTAGAGCCCCCACACAAAGCGGTTTCCCCGGCCAATGCCACCGCTGCCAGCTTTACGGGCACTCAGCGGCTAACTGCACTGCCACCCCGAGGTGTGTAAAGTGCCTAGGATCTCACGGCACCAAGGAGTGCACGCGTCCCCGCGACTCTGACTCCCCCCCAGCTTGCATTCTATGCGGCCAGGTCGACCACCCAGCACACTACCGTGGTTGCCCGCGCGCACCTCGACCACCGCCACTAAAAATCGAACCCGCCCCACAACCCAAACAGGGCCCTAAGCAGACGCCGGTACCGACACCGACGACCAACAGTTCCCCATATTAAGAACCCCTAAGGTCCAACCTAATACGGCCCCTAACAACGCATAGGATAAAACTCTCCCAGCAATCCCCCAAACCGGCTCCTAAAGCCTCCCCCCCCCCAACCCCTGAACCCAACCGGGCGGCTCTCAGCCCTCCGATAAAGAGGCCATACAAATGGTGTTCACCACCATTATAGGTATTGACATCAACGAGATAGTAGTTTTAGGCAGGAAACTACATGCTTCACGCACTCCTCTAGAGCGCTTAGTAGATCTTGGGGAACACTTCGAACTTCTTAGTTTGCTGTAACAATGCCCCTAGGGCAAAACAACATCCTAAACCCAAGTATTAATACCGGTCGGGTGAAACCCAAAGAATTTCGCTTGTCTCTTACAATTCACGCGGTTTACGTAGTTTAGTATGGATGTAGACATACTAGCAGTACAGGAAACATTTCTCAAGCCCCGCGTTAGAGGCCTAAATATCCCCAAATACAACCTCATTTGGAATGACAGACAGACAGACACGGTGGAGGGACAGCCCTATACTATAAGAAAGAAATCCATTGCTCTCATACACTCGTTAACATGGAGTCACCCTCGACCCCCAACTCACCTTTGGTCCCCACATCAAAAACATGACCCGAAACGCCCGTTTCTGCCTGGGCAGGCTTAACGGCATGCTAGATAGGCATAGCAAAATGCCCCCCTTAAATAAGCGAACACTCTTTAAGGTTTGCATCCGACCGGTAATGACATAAGCGGCCCCCGTCTTTGCGCACGCGCCCCCAAATAATATGGACATGATTCAAGTTGTACAAAACATATTTAACCGTAGAGCGCTTAACGTCAGAAACGCTGACCTACACCGAGACATGGACGTACCGACTACCCAACAGTTCAATAAAGGCCTCTCCGAGAAGAAGTATGCAGTAGTTTGTTTTCTGTAAAATATTGTAGCATTTGTATAAGCATAATCTTTTCAAACACTTTACTAAGAACTGGCAGCACAGAAACTGGTCTGTGGTTGCCCGGATCAGTTTTTGAACCAGATTTATATAAAGATATCACTTTACTAAGCTTCATGAGATCTGGAAAGACGCCACTATCAATGCTAATATTAAAAAGACAAGCTAAATATGGCGCTAAAATATCAATTACATTACTGATCAAGCTTACCGATAATTCCCAGAGGTCTTCGGTTCTTTTCACTTTAAGAGATTTAAAAGTTTTTACAATAAATAGTTTGTGGTTCAATTACTCTAAAGGCTAATTTTTGATCACAAATACTAACATTTTCCTTTAGCAACCTTTGAGCATATATACTGTGACATAGGTGATGAGTTTAGGGCTTCAGTAGTCTTAAGCGGAATATTTGTAAAAAAAAAGTTTCGAATTCTTTGGCTACATCGGCATTCGAACTAATTTTACCTTGATCTGTGTGTAAAACATATTCTTTTGACTTTACCTGTTTCTTTGCTAATAATATTCCAAACAGTTTTTATTTTATTTTTCTAGCTAGATAATTAGATTTTGCTACGCGGCAAACCTGTTTAAAAAATTTTGAATATTGTTTTACATCATGCGAACGGCCAAGGAGTGGAATTCCCTTCCGGCGTCTGTATTCCCCGATTCGTACAATTTAGGAATCTTCAAGTCGAGAGTGAATAGGCACTATTTGAGCTTGCGTGTCACATCCTCGGCTGCATCGGCACTTACCATCAGGTGAGGTGCAGCCAAACGTACTCAAATTTTTAATAAAAAAAAAAAAAAAAAAAAAACATAATTTCTAAAGGTCTCATCAAAAGTGTAAGTTTTTTTGTCATAAAGGTCAAATAAAGTTTGGCGACTTTTGTATATACTTACCTATAGTAGCCCATTCACTGAATATAAATTTGATGTTACTAATTGTGGATTTAGCAGTGACTTATGGATTTAGACTTAAATATACTTTGGAATTCCCTATCCAGTACTGTACAAAAATCATTGTAAAAACTGTTGGCTTGCACTTCATTATCAAAATTTGGTAATGGGCAGTTTTTTATCTAGCACTTTTTTAACTTTTCTATTCGACTAACAGTGACCGGTCTCGTTTCAATTTTGATTTGTTCTGCAGTAATACATGCGTGAAAGCTAGCCATTATTCCGCTATGATCTGACCTCAAACAATTAAATACCTGTTTATTTAAATAACTGCAATTACAAAATATGTTATATTATACATTTGGCAGAGGTCTATTTATTCCGGTGGGTTCCAGAAATGTATAATCTAAATCAAATGACTTGAAGAGAAGTAATTCTAGTCGTCAAGGACTTTTTTTCCAACAAATCAACATTGAAATCGCCGCATACTATCACCGATTTACAGCTTTTACTAACAATATTTAATACATCCTCCATTGCAGATTCGAAGCTAGTAAAGTTATCGTCACATGGGGGCCTATACACGTGTATAGATGATGTGATTCTCCAGCTCCACACAAGATAATTACACAGTTTTTTCAATCGAAAGGCCAACATGACTTAGTTAGGTTGATTTGTTTTTAGTAAAGGATACGATAGCGTAGGTTTCGTTAGTGGTGGACATTTGAACCAAATTTGCCCATTGTCCTTTACATAGATGAATGAAAAAATAAATTATAATTCTAACCATTATTTTTCTAATTCCTACTTAAAAAATAAATAACCTCTTTTTTAACAAGTCGGGTAAAATCGTATCCTATTTCACTCACGAGATCAATACGAACCTAACACCTCGCACTCCAAAATCCATCAAGCCGTTTAGGCCTGTAGAGTTAAGAAATAAATAAACTTTTTGGCAAGTCGGGTACTTTTCTTGGAGCCTAAACGGCTTGATGGATTATGGAATGCGAGATGTCCTTAGGTTTGTCTTGATCCCGTTAGTGACATAGGATAAATTTTTATCCGACTTGCCAAAAAAGAGATTATTTATTTCATTGGCACTTTATAGAAAGTACGCGAACCCGCGAGCCAATAGCGGCTCGAGTGGTGACCGCACCCAAAACAAACACCGCGCACCGCATTGATATAACTGGTCCTGCTCGTCCGCTTGCAGCGCCTTTCCGCAATCTTCACCAGGTCATCGGTCCACTGAGTGGGAGGCCTGCAGCCTGTTAAACAGATGACCGTTGGGGCAGTAAATTTATCAAGTGGTGACCACGTACCGGATGACGTAGCGTAGGCAAGCCTCCCACTCGATTAACCGAAAACCTGGTGAAGGTTGTTGAAAGCCGCTGGATGCGGACGAGCAGGACCGGTCATTCTCAATGTGGTGTGCAGTGCGTCTTTTAGTGTGCGGTGCGTCTTTAAGTGTACTGTACGGTCGCCACTTGAGAATTTTACTACCCGAACGGCCATCTGTTCTACGAGCTACCGTTCACCGTTCGGGTAGTATAGTTCTCTAGTGGCGACCGCGCACTGGAAGACGTAGCGTAGGCAGGCCTCCCACTCGGCATTTTGGTGCGCGAGCGCCACTCGAGGACTTCACTGTCCCAAACAGTGAGCCGTTTGCTGCTCGCACACCGGGTGAAGCCACGAGTAACAGTTTATTATGAAACATATAATATCATATTTCTTTTATTCTTGAAACTAAACAACTTTTGTTCTACAACTTTGTTGAAATCGCAAAAAAATTGAACGTTCCTAATACATACAAAATTTTTGCCATTTCAGCAAAGTTGTAATACAAAGTTCAGTTTCATGAGTAACTTTTCCTTTTTAGGGTTCCGTACCCTAAAGGTAAAAACGGGACCCTATTACTGAGACTTCGCTGTCCGTCTGTCTGTCCATCCGTCCGTCTGTCACCACGCTGTATTTCATGAACCGTGATAGCTAGATAATTGAAATTTTCACAGATGATGTATTTCTGTTGCCGCTTTAACAACAAATACAAAAAATTTGAAAAAGTAAAAAAATAGGGGTGTCTCCATACAACAAACGTGTTTTTTTTGCTTGATATTGATAACGGCAACAGGTAGACACTTGTAATATTCACAGAATATTTAGTTATATATTCACTATAAAAAAAAATATTTCAATTAAAATAAAATAAATATTTAAGAGGGGGTTCCCATAAAACAAACGTGATTTATTTGCTCGTTTTGCTAGATATTGATAACTTAACAGGTAGACACTTGAAATATTCATAGAATATTAAGCTAAATATTCACTTTAAAAATAAATAATGAAATTATATTAAAATAAATATTTAAGGGGGGCAAACAATAAACGTGATTTTTTGCTAGTTTTTGCTTGATATTGATAACGGCAACCGGTAAACGCTTAAAATATTCACAGAATATTGAGTTGTATTATTCAATTTAAAAATAAATAATTTAATAATAATAAAATTAATATTTAAGGGGGGGCTTCCATACAAAAACGTGATTTTTATAGATAATGGTACGGAACTCTTGGTGCACGAGTCCGACTCGCACTTGGCCGTTTTTTTTACTTTTAAAGGGGAGTTTTTATTTATCATATAGAAAGTGTATGCATACACTTGTTTTATTTAGTCTTCTACTAAGTTATGTTCACCCCATAAAATACTTACCAACTTTATTGTAAGATGAAAAAAAGTATCAAGTTGCTTTAGACATACTAAAAACCCAATAACATTTCGCGTATATTATTTACCTAATGAATGCAGCGGGGAGCGAGCGACACAGGTCCTACCTTTTTGATAGGTCGGGCGGGACCAATGTATAAGTTACTTTATGGGCGGGACTGAGTTCGAGCTTATTTATTTGTAGACCGATTATAATAGCAGTTTTCAATAATTCTTTATTAAATTGAGACACAATATAAAAAATGAAAATTTAATTATAGGACATGAATGACTACACATGCTAGACACAAGAAAATAACAAAATTTAAAAAACCCCCGACAAAAACCTCTAAAAAGTAAACAATAATATGTATTGACCCTTTGAGTTTAATTTAAGTAGTAATATTTTGATCCAAGAGTCGTCGCGTAGGGGGACCGCTAAGTTGTGAAGTTATTACTAATTAGTTGTAGTAAGGTAAATCAGTTGTATTCTGTTTTTATTTTATTTACTTAGCGGTCCCCCTACGCGACGACTCTTGGATAAAAATATTACTACTTAAATTAAACTCAAAGGGTCAATACATATTATTGTTTACTTTTTAGAGGTTTTTGTCGGGGGTTTTTTAAATTTTTAATTTAATTTTTATTTCGTGCTTTTTAAACTTTACATAACTATTACATACAATCGAAACTCTACCCCCACATTCATACAAATAGTTTCCGGGACGAAACACGATACTGCGACACAAAATCTAGCCTATTTTGAATCGATCAAGCCTGTGGAAGTTGCTCACCTCACTTGTTTGAAGCTGCAATTAAATGTGTTATAACTCTAAACTTCAAATCCATGGACCCATGGAAGTTTTTTACTTTTTTAACCGCTGCTTCAGCAGATTCCAGGAGATGCTGCAGCATCAGGTCAAGGTTACCATATTATATCTAACACCTATTCATTGAGACTATTCTAATAATTTCTATTCTAATTCTATTTAAAAGTGTGTGTAACACCTATTTGAAATAAATTGTTTTGAATATTTTTTTTGAGCCCAAACACGATACTTCTACTGAAAGTTTTTGAGGAGTTGGGTATTCTGTAGATTCTAGGAGATGCTGCATCAACAGTTCAAGGTTATCATGGTTTTGCAATATTTTTACATTAACAGGGCACCAAATTTTGAATCGATCAGACCTGTATAAGTTGCCCAGATCCCTTAGTCACCTAGATAAGAGCTGATAACCCTCAAACGGCTGAACAGATCTTTATCGATTATAGCTAAGAACCACCGCAAGGAAACTTGTTTCACGTAAAAAAAACCGCATCAAAATCGGTCCATCCGTTCGAGAGTTGCGATGCCACAGACAAACAGACACAAACACACAGAAATTGGCGTCAAATTTATAACACCCCTCTTTTTGCGTCGGGGGTTTATATAAGAAATCAAAGCGAAGGTTTATCTCAATAATATTTAGTTCACAGTTAGTCATAGTTTCAGGTACGTAGGTATGTCAAAAATTTAACGGATTTTAACAACATCAGCTCACCGTGTTGCCACCATTGCATTGTATGCAGAATCAAATACTGATCAAAACGAGTCCAAACACGACATATCTGCTATTATTTTTTTAAGAGTGTACTAGTGTGCTGGATATCCTGGCCGCAGCATCAGCTCACCGTGTTGCCACCATTGCATTGTATGCAGAATCAAATACTGATCAAAACGAGTCCAAACACGACATATCTGCTATTATTTTTTTAAGAGTGTGCTAGTGTTCTGGATATCCTGGCCGCAGCATCAGCTCACCGTGTTGCCACCATTGCATTGTATGCAGAATCAAATACTGATCAAAACGAGTCCAAACACGACATATCTGCTATTATTTTTTTAAGAGTGTACTAGTGTGCTGGATATCCTGGCCGCAGCATCAGCTCACCATGTTGCCACCATTGCATTGTATGCAGAATCAAATACTGATCAAAACGAGTCCAAACACGACATATCTGCTATTATTTTTTTAAGAGTGTGCTAGTGTTCTGGATATCCTGGCTGCAGCATCAGACCAAGAGTTCCATAATCCTGCATAGTTATTAAGCATACATGAGTGTTTCAAGTTTTTGGTCACATGTATGTTTGAAAGTAAAGTAAATACACATTAAGAGTCTAAGAACCCTACCGCAGCTAACAAAAGAGCTGATGACCTTGAAACGGCTGAACCGATTTTGATAAAACGTATCTAAGAACCATCGCCAAAAAACCTGCTTGTAAATAAAAAAAACCGCATCCAAATCGGTTAACCCGTTTGAGAGCTACGGTGCCACAGACAGACACACAGACAGACACACAGACACACACACAGACACACACACAGACACACACACACACATAGCGGTCAAACTTATAACACCCCTCTTTTTTGCGTCGGGGGTTAAAAATACCTTAAATCACATCCAAAACTTACTTACGCATTTACTTTTTTGAAACTTTTTCCACTATTTTCAGAAGGCTTTTCTTGAATGAAAAATAGTAGTTATTAGTTTTTTTTTTCTGAAAACTAAGAAATGTAAACTAGACTTGTAAACGTGTAGTTTATACTTTTTTTGATAAACTGACTATCTGACGTCTGTGTGGACGGTGTGGACTGTCAGTCAACCATCAATTTCAAAAAAGGCCTGTAGAAAGTAATAAAATATAAAAATACCTACTGTTGAAATATTTTAATTTGTTTTTCTTAAAATTACAAGTTTAGGAAATGCATAACATTATGAAGTAAATATATCATGATAAAACAAAACGCATCAAGGTTTTTTCGTCCTTTGGAAATAGGTAAATTGTTAATTTCGAATTTATAAACGCTCATAAGTACCTAGTCCCCTGAAGTAACTAAAAAGGCAACCATTCGCTTTTCAGATATTTACGTTGCCGTTTTCCATTCCGAGCATAGATGAACTAGAATATGTCCAGATTCCGAGTAGCCTAAATGGCCACAAATCGCCTACGTTGGCAAGACAAGCAAGCACGCGGCACGCGGGTTTGGCGTGATCAGCTATGACGGCGCAGGGGCACGCCGGTACCGCTGCGCCGCGTCGACGGAAGGGGGGGAACTTCGAGGCATCCACGCACTGAGCATGCGCTCACCACGTGCGCAGGTGCCTTTATTGCTGTGCTATGACACAACGTAACTTTTCTAGAGAACTCCATGTTCCAGTAGAAAATGAAATTGCGTCGTCTGGTTTACCGAAAAGTGTATTAAATTTATAGAAATTGAATTAAGTAAAATAAATGATTGCATAAAATTATAATTTTCTGCTTGAAAACATTTATAATGAATTAAAAGAATAAAAAAATAATAAAGTAAAGTATAAAAAAAAAGTATAAAGTAATTTAAAGTATAAAACAATTTTAGGCAATTAACGAGCACAGCAATAAAGTCTCACTGTTGCTTTCAAAGCCATAAAATGCCATAGAGTACAAAATACAGTTAAATAAACTGTTTTATTCGTAACTTATTTTTAAAAGGTAAAATTCAATTGTTTGCAGAAAGGTATAGTATGTGTCTCTGAAACTACTGAATCAATTTAAATTAAAAACACTTATGAAAAGCTACACTAACTTCTCCTGCTGAGTAGTAGGAGTGGTTTTGCTGTCGCACTCTAGGGATAAGAATTATACATATAAGTTCCATTAGACGTATTTACGCTACCAGTTTTGAAAACTAGTGCTTGGTTCGAAGTAAGGCGAGCTGGTACGAATGGGAAGTACTTTATTTTCACGCTTCACGATCTGGCTGGGCGTACTCTACTGTGACTCAGTGCGATGCAGGGCCGCAAGGAGCGGGAGTAGGGCGGGCACGGCAGGCAGGTACCTATTTCGGGGTATATTTGAGTATTTGAGTTGTTTGGGCAATTCGGAACTCGGTCGCCGGTATTGAATTATTCCGAAGTTGAAAGAGTGCGTGTGCGTGCAACTCGGTCGGCGGGACTCGTCAAGCAAACAAGCTAGATTATTAATAAAAATATAAGGCACATAATAGCAAAAGCGCCGTCTCTACAATTTTTAGACTAGGTGGCGGCATTCCTGCTTACTAACACAAATAAACTAGACATTTTTTTGCGTGTACTAGTAATAGTATTGTAAACAAAAAAAATAAAATTAACAGACATTCCTTGCGACAATAAGAAGGAAAGATTTCATATCATGTTAAAAATCATTACAATATTGTCAATATTGCGACACAGTACGAACTAGACAAAGAGCTAAAATATACTTTCAAGTATTTTAAAATCTGGTTTTCAACCCTGGCATTTTTACATACTCGTACTTGGAATCCCTTGCTGGTATTGAATTTTGTAAGTATATATCATCCCTACCGTACTCCATCAAGTACTGTCACATAAACAGTACCTATCCACGCAAGCGAAATCGCGAGCAAAGGCTGTTCTAATAATCACATTGTAACTTTAAACTTGTCAGGTTTCGAAGGACCTAAATTATGGGAGGTCAATATTATAAACCCCGACGACAAAAGAGGGGTGTTATAATTGTGTAGCCGAAGTCTATCTGTCGATAGGTCTGTTTTTCTCTGTGTGTCTGTCCGACGGTCAACTGCCCGCCAAAACGGTAAAATATAGAAAGGTGGTGCTTTTACTTAAATAATGATAATTGGTAGAGTTTCGGTGCCGTAAAAAATCGAAATGGCGAAAAACAAAATGGACAACGAAAGTTAAGTGGCTCTGTTTGGTTGAAATAGTTGAGGGCTTTTAATTTCACTAATTATTAAAGTTAGTACATTGTGAATAGAAAAGTGTAATTAAAAAATCTTATATTATCTTATCTTAGTGAATGAGAGCTGCAGTCGCAGAGACACTTCGACCCAACGGGATCTTTTGTGTCTACTCCTATAACTCGAAAATGTGCTGCATCAATGCAGCAATTTCGCTAAGTGGAAATTGCTGGTAGTCCTCCGGTTTTGGGTAGCTATCACCAAGGAAGCACATATGCGCTTACTAGCCAGGACATCGCAGTGACACAGTAAGTGTTCCATTGATTCTATATCTTTACCACAGGGCCTGCAGGTCGGGTTGTTCGTCAGGCCATTTTTTTCAGGTGTGCGTTTGTAGCAAAGTGACCCGTCAACGCTCCAGTTAAAGCTTTGACACATGTCCTATTTCTTTAAATGTACCTGTGGTTACCGCACCGATGTAGAGCGTGGAGTGTTTGTGTACATTAGTAGATAGCCGTGTCAGTCAGAGTGTGTCTTCCTTCGGCCTGTTATTTTAACTCCCTTATGATAGCGTTCCTAGGTTGCCCCATCCCTGGTTCTGGACCATATACCAATTGTTCACTGTCATCCCAATTTCGCCAGTTTGTATGCTTCTTCGTTGCCTTTCACTCATACGAGTCCAGAGACCCAGACCAGTTGCAGTTTGTTGTCTCGGCCCACCTTGTTGAGGACCTTTACACAGTTTAGCACTAGCTCAGAGTCAACCTTGTAGGAGTCAAGAGCTTTAACCACAGCTTGGCTATCCCTGATTATATAGATGGTTTTTTTCTTAGACTACCTTGTCTATAATCACCTATGCACATGCAATAAAAGCATAAGTCTCTGCCTGGAAGACGCAACACCCAATATTGCCTTAAACTGATACTCGCCAAGTAATCCTTAGCATAGACGCCTGCTTTTAGATCCGTCTGTGTACCATGTGAAAGTGTTCGATCCTTGTTGTTTAAGCCCTTTACTCCATTATTCCCTTGTGGAACATAGATTTTATATTCTTTCTTGAATATGTGCACAGTCTATATTCTGTCACACACATCCAATGCGCATAAGCCTTTACATACCTGTGTCTTAAAATAGATTAGTAGATAGATAGATAGATAGATAGATAGATAGATAGATAAATCATTTATTCATTGACAGTTTAAACATTTGACACAAAGAACAAGATTAAAATAAAAGACGTAATAAAGCAAAATTAAAAAACTAAGTTAAACACAAACAGGACGAACGATGAGTACTGCCAATGAAACGGCGCTGACTCAGCATAATGTTGTGGATTGTGTTCCCACAGCTCCACAACGCTGATATTCTGTCAGTACCGGTGGTTGCGTCGTGCGCACCTCGAAAGACTATTTCAACACACCTTGAATACTATACGAGTTACCTATATGTCTAAAACTAAGGAAATAAGCAGTTATATACAGTATGTATTTATACCTACATGTGCATTATACATTTTAAATACCCATACTTAAAGCCTAATGAAATTATCATCTTCTTTCTTTTAAACATGGCTATGTGATTAAGAACTCGAGTAAACCACTCCCGGCTGCATCAAAGTACAACTTATGTAGTAGACCAATGTACAATGCAAAACATAAACTTTGTGGAAATAATATTATTTAAAGTATATGATGGATGTCCGTCTTTCGCGAAACCAAATAAAATAAAAGTAGGTATCTAAATACATTGCAAGTATGACGGGTAGATATTGCACATAAATTAGACAGAAATATAAATAAAAGCAATAAAAGCAATAATTGAATTATGAATATTATTATGATGATAGTAATAACGTAGTAGGTAAGTTAATTCTGAAGTAAGATTATTTATCAGTATAAGATTATAAGAATAACTATAGCATATTATCAGTGAAGCTATCGTTAGTTGGATCGCGGTAGAACCTTACTCGCTTTTTTGTTGGTTTAGAAAGTAGATACGGAGATTCTTTTTAAAAGTGTGTTTATTGGTAATTTCACGAATGGGAGGCGGAATGTCGTTCCAACATTTTGTTGCGAGGAATCGGAAACTACCGCGGAAGGCCGATGTTCTATGTTTTGATGCACATAGTACTTTAGAGCTTGTTCTCACTGAATACCTTTGCTGTTCGTTACGCCAAACTAGTTTCGTAAACAGATATTCAGGGCGTTTATACTTGATGATGTCAAACAAAAGTGATGCTAAGAGAAGATTTTGCCGTCCTTGCATTTTTAAAATATTAAAGTTATTTAGATAAGGTGTTACGTGTGTCCGAGGGGGTATATGGAAACAGAAACGTGCGCAGGCATTCTGGACACGTTGTATAAGAAGAAAAGACTTCTTCAAAAGGCACGGCCCATAAACACTTATGCAGTAATTTAATTTTGATAGCACCAGACTTTCGCAAAGCTTCACTCGCATATCAACAGAGATGAAAGGACGAATGTTGTACAGAACTTTTATCCTATAGAATCAGTTTCGCACCAGTTCAGTTACATGTTTTTCAAACTTGAGATGCTCGTCAAAGATTATACCTGGTATGTCTGGTTTTGGGCATGTCGAAGTTCTAAACGCCATTTAACGATAACCCACGTAGGGCCTTAACTGCCTATGTTTCGATGTGTATTTGAAGCGGCTTAAGATTCAGTAGCAATTCCATAGATTTAATAGGTGTTGTTGGAAATGCTCCAGTATTTGCCAGGCAAGCCAACCGCTGAAGTTTTGTCAGTGTTTGCTTAAATGTGCCTAAACCCGTTCTAGGCCACCACACAATGCTACCATATTATGTAATAATGGGTCTCACTATTATTGTTTATAGCCAGTATATGACTAGGTTTCAAGCCCTAGGTCTTTCCGTATGCAGATCTTAGTATACAGAATTTTTTATGGCCTTGATCATGGTCTTTTCTCTGTGTAGACTTCACGTCAGTTCTTTATCCAAGGTCATGCCTAGATACTTAATGCTCATGGATCAGTTTATTTCTGTACCATACAGTTTCAGAGTTTTTAGGCCCTCTAGGTAGGTTTATTTTCCTTGTGAATGGTACAACCGGTGCCTCGCTGGGGTTAATCGATAGATGATTTTCATCACACCACCTTTCAACTTTAATGCTGTATGGTTTCCGGCTTAGAATAGGACCATCCCATCTCTTCCGATGGGGGTCGTAAGAGTCGACTAAGGGAATACACCTGCAACCACACTGCGATCGCCAACCCGCCTGCCAAGCGTGGCGATTACGGCAAAATCCCCCTATAATACCACACCCAGAAAACGGCCCCTAGTCCCCGGCGGCCCCGCTATTCCTGGCTTCGGTAGCAGTCATGGTATCAGCGGGGCGGGGGGTGCGTAGAATTCCCGGCAGCTGCTAGGCTACCAAACCCAACGACCTTTGGCCCTGGCAACTTACAACACGCGTACACTGCGGACTGACGAAAAGCTTACAGAACTCGAAGAAGGATTGAGCAGGTTACGGTGGGATATCGTAGGTTTATGTGAAGTCCAAAGAGAGGGAGAGGACACCATGATCCTTAAATCCGGAAACCTGCTCTATTTTCGGGAGGGCGACCAACTGTCCCAGGGTGGTATCGTGGTTCTCGTCCCTCATTAACAATATGTGGTCCAGATTGTGAGCGTTTCGACAAGGGTAGCATACCTTATACTCAGAATCACCAAACGGTATTCGATGAAAGCCATACAGGCATAAGTGCCGACCACGGAACACCGGAGTAGACGACGATGTAGACACTATGTATGAGGACATCTCTTCGGGAGCCATAGAACCAGTATCCATTATACCGTTGTTATGGAGGACTTCAATTGGGCAAACGAAGCGGTTTTGAGCTGAGAGTGGGGAAATTTGGATAAGGAGAAGAAGTACACATGCTGGCCGACTTTATGGAAAAGGAGAGCCTCTTTATGATTAACTCCTTCTTCAAAAGTCAAAACAGCGGAAGTGGACATGGTTGCATCTCAATGGCGTAACGAAGAACGAGATTGACTTCATCTTGTCGACAAGGAAGCAATATAATTATATTCAATGATGTCTCTGTGATCAATTCAGTCAAAACAGTAAGCGATAACCGGATGGTAAGAGGCACATTGGTTCAAAAGACCAAGCTAGAAAGATGTCGACTGATGAAGTCTACGCTCCGACCAGCGACCATCCAGCTCCAAAACCCCGAGAGCTTTCAGCTCAAGTTGCACAATCGTTTCGAATGTCTGAATGAAAAAATCTCTGACTTCACCAGCAACCTCATCGCAGAGTAGTGCGATCAAAGGCTCCTTCGATGTCAAGGAAGGCAGCAGTACATACTTCCTGGTTTCTAACGTTCTTTGAGCACAGAATACTAGATGAAGTGCTGTTTCAGTCGATTTGCTAGACTGATATGCACTTTGTAGTCTATGAAGTGGTTTTTTCCGCAAGTCTTTTATTTATTTGTCCACCAGTTTTCCCAACGTTTTCAACAGAAATGATGACACTCTTATGGGTTCTGTAGGACGTTGGTTCATCATAGCTCTCTTTTCCTGACTTTGGTAAGTAGACAACCTTGACACGTCTTCAGATTTTCGGAATATATCAGAAGGCGACACATGCTTTGAATAGCTGACATAATGGCTTAAAGAGCGCCTTTGATCCTTTTAGTAGTATGATAGGGTAAATCCCATCTGGTCTTGCTGATTTCAGTGGTTCAAAGCTGCCCGGTGACCACAGTAGCTTTTGCTCATTTATTACCTTCTTAGCAACATCTCAGTCTTTTTTATTCATGTGAGTATTCAGTTCATTCCAAGTTAAGCGGTCATACTTTTCGCTATCTGTCATTTCACAGTCCGTGTAGTGGGCTTTGAACATCACTTCCAATGTTTCCTACACAGATTCAGTCAGTTTTCCCTTTGCAGTCCTGATAGATGTCAGTTGATCTTATTTTGTAAAAGAGAACGCCTTTAAGAGTCTCATTCCTTCAAGAATATTGTCAATACTCTGATAGTGTTCTCTCCACTTTTTCTCTTACGAACTTCTAGGTTGAATTTAGTAAGAGCTCTTGAGAACTTCGTTTAGTCATTTTTCTTCTTGGCTTCATTACGAATGCTCGTCTTATGTCTCTCCTTGTCTCTTCACAGTTCCTTTTTAGCCATGACAACTTTTATAGGGCAGTTTTTGATCCAGGCAGTTCTTAGCGCGTTAACAATTCTGTCCGCCTCGATTTCTTTGTCAAGTACAGAGTTTAAAATACCTAGCCCTTCACCCAATTCATCCCTAACCTAAACATAAAATTTTAGATGACCTAAATAAATTGCAAGTTATCTATGTTGGAATCGTAGTTGTAATACCGTAGTATTTTAGTATAGCCTGTGGCGTGTATAACGTATAGGGTGCGTATAGGGGCCGTGTGGGCGTGGCCTACGCGCGCCGCTCGATTCGACGCTCACCATCATCGCTCGACGCTCTCCACTCCAGTTCAGCTAGCTAGCTCTCCAGTTGATCTTTGGCAGTCAGTAGAGGGTAGAGGTGAAATTAGTTGGCTTTTCAGCCAATCTAATGGAACATCGTTCCTACTCCGAAGTGTCTCCTGCGATCGTACTGAACAAATCAAACATTCGCCACAAACGCGACAACTGCAGAAAACAACAAATCCTGCTGCTGCTATTATGTTGTTTAAACGGATCATTGAAGGAAAGTCGATGTTGAACGCGGATTCCAAAAAGGCCTCTCCAGAGAAATGTTCTAGAAGAAAGTCGGAATGCGATGGGTGTTGGGAGCACCACACGTAAGTCTTTGGGCTCGCTTTATCCTTGTGGCAGCCGCGGTATCACGCTAAGTAATAGTTTTCAACTGTGCTAAAAAAGTTTACCGCGGTCCTTTTCCATTCCACTGTTCAATTGCAACAATGTTCCGTGTGAGCTTGGATAGGTACACGGTTTTCGCGATCCGAAGGACTACACTACGTCTTCCGTGTTGTTTATTAACGTGAAACCACGGCTTATCTTGACTCTACAGTGACCATAATATTATGGTCCTTGTTTGTTGTGCTAGGTAGGTACCCTTAATGTTATTTATTATGTATCTGAGCCTTCAGTTGCTGCAGTACAAAACGTTCCTGTCTTAGCGTTATTCGATTTGGCAAGAATACTACCTTGTTTTACTGACTTTGGTACCTGTGTTTTACTGACTTTCATATATATATTTATTTATTTACACTTATAGTACACCAAAACAATTTCGACAATAATGACAATAATATAATGATATATTTATTAAAAAAAAATATCTTTCAAGGCAGGGGCCTACTGTTTGCTTTCACTTTATGTTATGTATGTTGTCAAATGTTATGATAACAAAATTACCTACCAACATACCTTACAATGTTATGATTTCAAAAATTGAAAAGCATCTTCAAATGAAGAATTTGCTGCCCTAAATCTACATAAACTACTTCATGGGTAGGTGGAAAACTGGAGAATGATCTTTGAGCGAGTGACTTAGTTATCTTTGAGCGAGTGACTTAGTTCTTAATAAATTCTTTCTTAGACTCTTCATTAATTTTTAATCATCCTTTAAAGTTGCATATTTTGATTTAAGTAGTTTTATTTTTATTTAAGTAGTTTTATTCGCACTGATTCAGGGTAGGCTCGATCCCCTCGGTGGGGACGTATATGAGCTGTAATGATGAGTTTTATTTTTACACTAGCTGTCACCCGCGACTTCGTTCACGTTAAAGAGGATAAAAGAAGCCTATATGTTAATTCAGCACCTAATCTGTCTACCTGCCCAATTTCATCCAATTCCATGCAGCTGTTTATGTGTGAAGAGGTAACAAACACACACAAATACAGAAACTTTTGCAGTTATAATTTTACTAGCTTTTGCCTGTGGCTTCGCCTGTGTGGACATCGTTTTTATGGCTAAGTATGAGAGTGAGGGGTGAGCGTGCCATGTCACTTCTCACCTCCTCAAACCAAAATTTACATTTTCACATTTATAATGTTAGTAAGGATCATCATTACAGCTCATATGCGTCCCCACCGAGGGGCTCGAGCCTACCCTGAATCAGGGCGATTAGGCCTTAGTCGACCACGCGGGCCCAGTGCGGGTTGGTCGACTTCACACACAACCTTCGAGTTTCTTCGCAGGCGTGTGCAGGTTTCCTCACGATGTTTTCCTTCACCGTTAAAGCAATCGGTAAGTATGTACGTAAGTTTTTGAATAACTCATTGGTACATTGGCCGTCCAGATTTGAACCCGGTACCTCTGGTTAGATGGACCGAGTCGTTACCGGTTGAGCCACCGACGCTTTTTTAGTAAGGATAGTGTAATAAAATTATGATAATAGTTGAAAGTAGCACCTCAGCACCAGCGATGACCAGTGACTGAGATAAAATAACCAATCTAATAAAAATTAAAAACCCGACCCGACTGCATACAAACATAACCCCCTCTTTTTTGGAGAGACTAGTAAAAATGAGAGTGAATCTTTTGTTACGGTTTGAACCAGCGTTGCCAGACGTCCCGATTTTTAAATCAAAATTAAATGTCCCGCGCGGGACAGGCCAAGTCCCGGTTTTCGGGGATAACTCGACCGTGCGTGCAGCATGCTAAGGAAGTGCGGCCGGGACACCAATTTTTTCTAATGAATAAAACTTTTTTTGACTTTGATTTTTGTTTTTTAATATTTTTATTTGAAGACTAAGAAAACTCAACTAGGTATGTACCTAACGATAGGGTAAATCTGATTTTAAATATTATATTTTTATTAAAATAAATTTCTATGGCTATTTTTGCTATCTATTCACGTAAATGTAATTTAAAACTCAAATAAAAAGATAAATATTTAGAAACTTCTGATTATATAACGTTTGGACGAAAGAATTCCGCTTTTTTCACTCAAAAAGTTTCAAAATCCCGATTTGGCAAATAAAAAATCTGGCAACGCTGGTTTGAACATGCTTTGAGGAGGGATAAAAGGCATTTGTTGATATAAAGAGTGGTGAGTGTGAATGTGGATTGGATGGGTATCAAGGGAGAGGAATACCAAAGAAAAGATGGATAGACTGTGTAAATGATGGATGATGATGAGTAAGAAAGAAATGAATTTATTTGTTGACATGTTACATTGTTCAAATGTAACAGTAAAGTTCTCAAGTGGTGACCGCGCACTGGAAGACGTAGCATAGGTAAGCCTCCCATATTGTGGACCATGATCTGGTGAAGGTCTAGGGAAGTCGCTGGATACGGGCAGTGTAGAACCGGTCATAGTGGAAATCCTTGGAGGAGGCCTTTGTCCAGCAATGGACATCTTTCCGCTGATATGATGATGAATTTAATTGAGAACAGGGCAGCAGGTAAGATGATTTTGTAATAGTAAAGATTGTATTATTAGTAAGTATAGAACAATTGAAAAGTATTGGCAGAGTACTGCATTGGTGATGTTGATGTAATTTTCTTTCCACCCAGCAGTTTTGCCCATGCCTTTTTGGCCAGAGATCTTCCCTGGCATTGCTGGCGTTGGTGGTGTCAGGTGTGCTCACAACAACTATACAAAGTTTAAGTTTCATTGTGATGGAACATTAATTTTTAAATATTACTTAGTCTGTATTGTGCCAGTGTCCCCGTCCTCCATCCTTCGTTTTAGCTCTATGCAAAAGTGGTTCAGGAAAAACAGTCCAAGTGCGAGTGGGACTCGTGCACCGAGGGTTTTGTACCACCACGTGTGGAGAGGACATGAATACAACAATGACATCTATTCATTTAAATCAAAAGACATGTTGAATGTTGAATAAAAAGTTGAATGTAATAGGTAATCCAAAACTACTCATCTGTCTGATTTCAATTTTTTTTTATCATTAGAAGGGAACTTCAGGATGAACATAGGCTAAAAAAAATATCACTGCATTTCGCGCATTATCAGTGCACATTCACACAGGCAGAGCCGCAGGCAACTGCTAGTACCTATATAAAATGACTCGGTGATGAAAAAAATACTATTCAAATTCAAATTTCTTTATTTGCATAAAATATAGGGTAAGTAAGTACATGATGTTATAAAAGAAGGGTAAAACATGCCTATTTAGTCATAGTACATAGTCATAGTCATGCATGCAATGTCTATATATGCATAAAATGTGTAGAGAGTTATTTAACAAAACAATTAAAGAATTCAAACTCATAATCAAAACAATAATCATACAAATAATCTCATGTCAAAAATGTAAATTAGTCCATTGCCAGTATTGCCACCTTTCAACCAAAAACATGTGGATATTTTTCCCGTGAGACATCCATAGGTCTATACCACTACTATGACATAAGTGAAAATAAACCCTCATATTTGTGAAAAAATTAAGTAGTGAACTGTACAGGTATCACAGATAAGAAAATTTGCGCTGATAATATTGGATGCACTAGGAAATAACACCCGTAGCAGATTATCATCATTATCGTACCCCACTGGTACACTGTAGTATTTACTAATAGATGATACGCACTCGCATATGAACCCTCCACCTGTGTAACTACTCCATGCTCTTCCGCACAGGGGCAGGGGGGGGCCAAGTCTAGGTATAAATGGTACAATTTTACCATCGCAATAATTTAATCTAAATACAAGTGTAAAGTTAGTAACACTGTCAGGAATCAAATTGTTTGGAACATTCATTAACCGACTTCAAAGAGGAGGAGGTTCTCAATTTGGTTGTATTTAAAAAAAATTGTTACCTCAGAACTCCGTCATTTATAAACCGATTAGGAAAATTCTTATTTTCATCATCACCAGATCAGCCGATAGATGTTCACTGCTGGATAAAGGCCTTCCGCAAGGATTTCAACGACTAGTCATGCGCTCCCCGCATCCTGCGGCTTCCCGCGATCTTTAACAAGTCGTCGGTCCACCGAGTGGAAGGCCTGCCTACACTTCGTCTTCCGGTGCGCGGTCGCCACTCGAGAACTTTACTACCCTAATGGCCATCTGTTCAGCGAGCTATTTGCAAACTATTTTTTGAAAGAATATATTACATACTTTCAGATAGGTCCCATTGAAATTTCATTAAAATCGGTTCAGTAGCTTTCAACATACTGACTGTTAAGTGTGTAATAAATAATAATCATTTGAAAATCATGTCAGTTCAAAATTGTGTAATTGAAGTCTTGTTTTAAAAAAAAAAAAAATTTAGTTTGGACACATTTGGTCCTATGTGGCTTACCCATCTAAAAGTATAACTGCAACATTATTATATAAACTCGGTAGATAAAATAAAACTTTATTTCAGACACCTACCTTTGACACATAATTCATTCATTAATATCAGCTCATATACGTCCCCATCGAGGGGCTCGAGCCTACGCTGAATTAGGGCGATCGGGCCTTAGTCGACCACGCTGGCCCAGTGCGGGTTGGTCGACTTCACACAGA
Organism: Coleophora flavipennella; assembly: GCA_947284805.1. Lineage (NCBI taxonomy): Eukaryota > Metazoa > Arthropoda > Insecta > Lepidoptera > Coleophoridae > Coleophora > Coleophora flavipennella. The sequence goes on from OX369257.1 coordinate 19,663,105, forward strand.
ACCTGCGAGTTTCTTCGCAGGCGTGTGCAGGTTTCCTCACAATGTTTTCCTTCACCGTAAGATTTGACACATAATAGCTAAATTAAGTTGAAAAGAACCTAAAATCTTTTAGGTAGGTACAAGCTTTTATTTGAAAAGAGTTATTATGCTTAAAAGCCAAATGCTCACAGCACGTTTTGCAATTCAAAAAAAGACGAGCATAGTATTCCCTACGATTCTATTGAAAATAAAAGACGATTCTTGGACCTTGATTCCACCTCCAAAGATCATCATCAGATCAACTTCAAAATACCACGAATACGGCTTCATAACAAATTCCAGCTCAATCAGAGCCCTGGAAGTCGCTCTAAAATCAATTGCAAGTTTTGGCCCAAACAAACATTCATTACATACAAACATAGCAAGTTAAATAAAAGCTTTTAAAAAAAGTGTGTGTGTCAGCTTCAACGCACGACTGGAGTTTACTCCTTACTTACGCATAACGCCTGATTTTATGTATGTTAGGTTAAATAATAGTTATTTTTTTATTTATGTTAGTTTAAATAATAGTTATTTGTAATAAGGGATCAATGTAATCTGGGGGCACGGCAGTGCCCCCGCCAAGTCGAGAAAAAAAAGCGGCACGGCCGTACCATCCTTTTCTCGAAGCAGTTCAGGCCATTTTCGACCCCCCCACAACTTCGTTGTAGATAAACCTAGAAGCCTGAATTTTCTGTACCCAAGCAGGTATCATATAAGCACGGTATATTCCAAATTTCATTCAATTTGAACCAGTACTTTAAGAATTATAACTAGTCAAAGTTTCCTAATTTGTCACTCACTGACTGACAGATCATCAAAATTCCAAGGCACTTCTAGCCGACATAGAAGATTCAAATTTAGAATACAATTAGTCTTTAGTGTATAAAGCAAGGAAAAACTCAAACTTTTTCATTTCATTTCATTTCATTTATTTATAGTTTGCAATCATGTACAAAAATAAGGTCTTAAAATAATGTAAATATAGCATGGTACATGGGCCCTGCTAGGGCATGGCAAACAGGATAGGTAAATTGTAATAATGTACAAAAAAATGAGGAGAGACCAGAAGATAGCTACGAGATAAATGGTTAAATGGTTTTACATAAATATTTACAATTATATATATATATATATATATATATATATATATAAAATTTTATTTTAATGTTTTATCGTCCAAAAATTCTTTTATACTATAGTAACATTTAGATATTAATAGGTTTTTTAGGTTGTTGTAAAATTTTTTAGTATTTCCTTCCGATTTTAAAGTTTTTGGGAGTTTGTTATACACTACGATTGACCTATAATAAGGGCTGGTTTTGTAGATTTCCAATATTGGTGTAGGCTGTACTAACAGGTGATGTCGACGCGAACTACTACAGTATTCATATTTGCTTAAATTTTTATGGACATAGTTAGCGATTTCAAGTATATATATACAAGGGAGCGGGAGGATATTTTCACTTTCAAAAAACGGGCGACAAGAGACTCTTGGTTTTATATTTAGGAGTATACGTAGACATTTCTTTTGTAAAACGAAGACGCCATCAGCATGTGCGCTGTGCCCCCACATGATAACGCCGTATCGCAGCCAAGCGTGTGCGTACGCGAAGTAGGCAGCCCGGGCTGACTCGTAGTGAGTATTTCTTTTTAGAACGGATAGTGCGTAGGTGAATTGGGACAATTTGGTTTTTAGTTTTTCTGTATGCGTGTTCCAGTCCAAATGTGAATCTATTGTTACCCCTAACAGTGTGAATGCGCTTTCCTCGGAAATATTCAAATTATTAGATAACGGTATGAGATTAAGTTTTCTTTTCTGGTAGGGTTTAAATTGAATTAGTTTCGTTTTATTTGAGTTAATTTCGAGATTATGGTCGGATAGCCATGATTTAACTATTTGGAATGTTGAGCTCACGCGATTTAAACTTTCTGCCTTTCCGTCACATCCAAACAATTTTGCAATTTCGGTCCAGTTTTCTAGTTACACAAACTACATAAATAACTTTGTAATCCCATATAAAATATATAGGATTACAAAGTTATTTATGCAGTCGCAGGACCGAACTCCTTGATTTACTAGTTTTTAAGGCGCAGTTCATGAATCAATGTAGTTTTCTACAAAAATAAGTGAAATCCCACCAAAAACATCCTGTAAAAACTAGCCAAGTCTCGATTGAGCTGCTTGTTTTTCTATAAAAAGTAATGAAATCTCTAAGCAAAGCCAAGCCTAGTCTAGGGTTCTTTACTGCGATTTCTTTATTATTATGGTTAGATTTTATGTGACTTGGCCGTTGACTTGGATGTCTCAAGGAGTAAAAATGCATAAAGAATGTTCAACGGCAGGTCACATAAAATCTAACCATAATAATAAAGAAATCGCAGTAAAGAACCCTAGACTAGGCTTGGCTTTGCTTAGAGATTTCATTACTTTTTATAGAAAAACAAGCAGCTCAATCGAGACTTGGCTAGTTTTTACAGGATGTTTTTGGTGGGATACTTTGTTCTGAAGGGCGATAGTTTGAATTCTGAGCTAAGCAAAGATCTTAAAGTAGAATTTTTTCATATAAAACACACGACATGAGTTTACTCCTTACTAACGCATAACGCCTGATTTTACTCCCCATAAATTTTCATCATCTTTCATCTTATCAGCTCATATACGTCCCCACCGAGGGGCTCGAGCCTACCCTAAGTTAGGGCGATCGGGCCATAGTCGACCACGCGGGCCCAGTGCGGGTTGGTCGACTTCACACACAACCTGCGAGTTTCTTCGCAGGCGTGTGCAGGTTTCCTCACGATATGTTTTCCTTCACCGTCAGAGCGTCGGGTAAACGTACATATTACATACGTAAATTTTCATACCCTGGGCATATGAAAATCGATTCTTAAGGAGTAAACTCCAAAAAACAACTGCTCTCAAAAAACACGTCAAAACGACATAAAATGCAGTTAATGACTTTTTAACAGTTTGGAAGATAAGTAACAGTAGCAAGCACGTGATGCCTGCGGGTCCACACGTCCAGCCCGGACCCTAGTAATTATGTATCGCCTGTTTATATCTAGTAGTTGTATCTGTGTCATTCGCATCTAGACCACAGATTACTAAATAGTTACTTCGTCTAGACTATGGTTTGTTGTAGAGAGAGAGAGGGAGAAAAAAAATGCCTTGAAATAGTTTCTCGTGCGCGCCTAGTCTCTTTCAAAACCTGTCACCTCAATGTGTGATAGATTCTCAAAAGACATGGGAGCGAAATTTTTGAACTCTGGATGCTTGCTTTCGTTAAATTCTACTAGTTCCTGGTTATCATGCAATTATCGTCCATCACATTGCTTGGCAAACAACTCCTTTCTAGAAAGGTCTGTACGTACCTAATGATGACTCGGAAAAGAATCCATTGTTTCATGTTACCAATGTTTACATTCAAGCTGTCCATACCAGGCTCTATAATACCTTTGTTTGGTTTACAAGTATATCTAAGGAAATGACACAGATCAGCAATCATTTGCGTTTTGGAATTTTCCTCTAGAATGATCAACTAATGGACTAGGTAGGTAAATGAGTCATGACTGGTGTGATAATGGATGACATTTTCGTCATATTGTATTAGCCGAAAGACGTCCACTGCTGGACAAAGGCCTCCCCCAAGGATTTCCACGACGACCGGGCCTGCGCTGCCCGCATCCAGCGCAGAGAACATCAGAAATGAAGAGATCCATAGAAGAACTAAGGCAACCGACCACAGAATCGCTAAATTTAAGTGGCAGTGGGCAGGGCAAATACATATCTTACAGAACAGACGGCCGTTATGTAGTATGGCAGTGAAGTTCTCGAGTAGCGCCCGCGCACCGGAAGAGGTAGCGTGGGAAGGCCTCCCACTTGGTGAACCGACGCGACAACCTGGTGTAGGTCGCGTTATGCAGCTGGATGCCATTTTACTATGAATAAAATACACTCGCGTCAAAAAAGTAGTACCTCCTATTTTTCTTAGTACATTTTCATACAAAAGGGTGCTCCAAATAAGGAAGATTACTTTCTTAAATAAATAAAATTAAAAAAGTTAAAAGTGGTATCAGTAGGTTAGATTCCTGGCTACAAATTTGTCTTAGAGCACATCATTCTGCAGAACCACAGGGACTCAGTAGACTGGTCAGAAGAGAGCCCATGCTAAAATGGCAAATAAATTCATTTTACAGAAAAAAAAAGTAATTTATTTTGAGCAGTCTACTGAGTACCCGAGGATCTACAGAATGTTGTGCTCTTCGACAAATTTGTAGCCAGGAATCTAACCTACTGATCCACTTTTTAGTTTTCTTTCTTTAAGAAAGTAATGGTCCTTATTTGGAGCACCCTTTTGTATGAAAACGTATAAAAAAGGTGCGATTTTTTTGACGGCGAGTGTAGAAGTAGATACATTATAGTTGTTAGTGGAAGAGTGGTTAGTAGTTGAAATGTGGGTAGATGTTACTTTCTTATTTTTGGCTAACAACTCGAGAAATCCAGTGGGCTCGTCCATTAAGTAAATAAATACTTTACCTAATAGTCATCTTTATTATGTTTGTTTGTGACGAAACCCGTTATCGACCACAAGGCGGGTCAACTTGCCAAAGGTCTCCTTCGATAAGCTTGTGATACGGGATTTCATTTATAAACTTGTTGTTCTGACTGTTCTGATCAGTTCGAGTGAATACTCCTCAAGTCACACTATTGCTCTGATGCTTTAGATGGCTGTCTCAAAACTGTGCCAACGACTGTTAGTGACGTACGCTTCATATATGCAGTGAATTTAGTTTCTGTTATCTGTGGCAGTGAACGAATAATTAATTAGCCTATCATATGTAAAACAACGGCTATACCTGTTTCTACTTTGTTGCAGTATTTTGGAAGAAATGTTGAAGATGGTGATGCTTGGAGTGGTGTTGTGGGCCGGAGTGACTCTCGGGAGCCAAATCGCCCCATATCCACTCAACTTGTTCATAACTTCAGGTAATTTGTTCAAGCACAATGAGTTTCTATTTTTCCAGAGGAAAATTCTATGTCACGTACTACGTACATGGCATGTAAAGTATGCCTTATGGCATACTCCTCCTCGTAGATTGCTGTAGTGAAAGTAAGACATAGTGTAAGTTTCGTAGAGTTTATTTTTTTCTCAGCTATGTCTTATAATTATTTTGTTACTTGACTTCACTTCTCCGTCGAGCCGTGAACAGACATTTATAGGATAACAAACCTGAAACGCTTAACTTTGAGCTGGTGGCCAACAATGTTAGTTCAAAATAAAGTTTATCTAGTGCTTGATGTCGTATGGTTTGATTTTATCAATCTATTTCGTTGTTGTAGGAAAAAGTAGATCCATCGAATACATCCGAAAAAATCTTTTTTTTCCAATATCTTCGATTGTAGTCCCATTTGAAAGAAATTGTTTATAACAAATATTCCTTGTAGTTCTTGATATCTTAAGTCAGGAGTTATGTTTTTCAAATATGTATTTCATGAGTTTCACAGAATATAGCTCTTAAAATATTTATACAGTGTGCATCGGATAACGTTACCGATATTTTAAGGGCGTCTAATGCACCAAATTTCATCGACAAAAATCCCCCATTAGGGGGTCGTATCCTTCTCCCCTCTAAATGGCAGCTATTTTTATTTTCGATTTTTTTTGTAGCTGTTCATAAAAGATGTTTTCTCTTGAATTACCAACAGTATCTACAGACTTCAAAATAGTCTCATTTGAAAGATAATTTAATTTATCTTGTGATTTACATAAAAAATAACTATAACATTTGAGAAAGAAACACAAAAAGGTTTAAAGAAAAAAAATTCAACATTTTTTTATTTTCTTTTTTTATTTTTGAACCTGCTACATAAACGAAGTCGTTAAAGAGTTGTTTTTTTCTGCTTAATCGATAGATTATAAACTAAGCTACAAAACAACACTAAGTTATCTACCATTATTTACTTATGCAATGATGCAGATTGATGGTTAAAATACCCTTGTTTTTTTTGGTGGATGTGACAATCCTTTAATTGTAATTTTACAACTATTTAAAAATTTTCACATATTTTTAACTCAAATAACACTTAAGAAAATTATTTAAAATGACTGCATCCATTCTGAAAACACGCTTTAGCTCTCACATCAATTTGCTGTGTGGCCTGTCTGACCATTTCCAAGTAACGAACGCGAGGTTCGCGTATTAACCATAAATTGGCACACTAAGTAAGAATCTAATGAATGAAGAATCTAATGTAATGTAATTTGTTGTCGTTTTACAGCTTAGCTCAAAATCAATCGTTTAAGAAGAAAAAAACAAGACGTTAATGACCTCGTTAGTGCAGTCGGTTCAAAAAAAGAAAAAATAATTCTCGTGTTTTTTCTTTAAACTTTTTTGTTTTTTTCCTCAAATGTTTCGGTTAATTTTATATTTTGAAGTCTGTACAGCTCCTAATTCAAGAGAAAATATATTTTTTATGAACAGCTACAAGATTAAATTGAAAATAAAAATAGCTGCCATTTAGAGGGGAGAAGGATACAACCCCCTAATGGGGGATTTTTGTCGATGAAATTTGGTGCATTAGACGCCCTTAAAATATCGGTAACGTTATCCGATGCACACTGTATAAATATTTTAAGAGCTATATTCTGTGAAACTCATGAAATACATATTTGAAAAACATAACTCCTGACTTAAGATATCAAGAACTACAAGGAATATTTGTTATAAACAATTTCTTACAAATGGGACTACAATCGAAGATATTGAAAAAAAAAAGATTTTTTCGGATGTATTCGATGGATCTACTTTTTCCTACAACAACGAAATAGATTGATAAAATCAAACCATACAACATCAAGCACTAGATAAACTTTATTTTGAACTAACATTGTTGGCCACTTACAAAAAAACAAATTGAAAAGGAAAATGGCTGCCATTTAGAGGGGATAAGGATGCGATCCCTAATGGGGGGATTTTCGTTGATGAAATGTGGTGTATTACATGCCCTTAAAATATCGGTAACCCTATCTGATACACACTGTATTGCTCACAAAGGTAGTCGTAATCACCACGTCACGGTGCACACTATTATGAACGTTATTTCAGTGTCGTTTCGATATAAAATTGATACTGGCGCGAATCATGCTGCTAATTTGAAGTGGGTTAAAGCCTTAATTCTCTACTGTATGTATTATTTATGTAAGATGTAGAATATCATTGTCCAAAACTCCAAGCACAACAACCCATTACTCGTCGTAATCGTCTGCATGTACTCTATCGGTGAGTTACACTTGCAGATATAATCCACCCACCTCCGATGTATGACTTTCCGTTCCCGAGCGCGGACATGCTGAAGAGGCTGCCGCCTGTGACAGCTGCTCAGACCAACAAGTCCATCAACTTCAGCAAGATGTCTGTTAACATGATGAGGCAGTTGGAGCAGAACCTGGAGGCTGCAGGGATCAAGCCAGCACCTTTGTCTGCCGCGCAAGGCTTAAACATCGAAGGCTACGCGTCCGACGAGGCGATGCACTATGAAAAGTCATCCCTGATCATCACTAAGGCTACAGCGAATCTAGTCTGGACCAGATGCCAGAGGTACTGAACTCACATAGCTTTTGCGAGGGGTTCGGGTTGGGTGTGACCAGTGAGGGTTCTAAACAAGGTTGTTTTGTTTGTCGTCTAGATTTGGTTTGGATAAAGGTGAATGTGCCAGTTTTATCAGCACGTTGAACTTGCGCGAGAGTGAGTATGGCGCGGAGTGCGCCACGCTGGAGCGCTTCACGTGTCGCACCCACAAGATGTCCTCCAAGTACCGCACCTTCGACGGCAGCTGCAACAACCCCGTGCGCTCCTCCTGGGGCCAGGCGCTCACCGGCTACAAGAGAATCCTCCACCCCAAATACTTCGATGGCATCGATGAGGTTGGTATACTTGGTTAGAAATTTCAAACTTACCTTATTCTTATTACTCTTTTTTTTTCATATCACATTTAGCTCGCTGCTAGCTAAGGAGAAGCCGATTCACGTCAACAATACAAGTTAAAGTTTGGAATTGCTTCGATATCGGTATGTTTACGTTGTAACATTTACTTAATATGTAGGACTGTCTACATTGTATATTATTACTATTCACTGTGTTGTTTATTAAATCTTATATGTTCTTGCCAATTTTCGCATATATAAGGTGTAACAAAATTAGCTGAAACTATTTTAACCCATGAAACTGAACAACTTTCCCCATGGAACCCATAGTCAAATCTCAAGAAAAAATTTGAACTTCCCATACTAAGTTGGCTGATCAGCTGATCGAGTTAGTATGGAAAAATATGGCTCTCCCATACTAACTCGATCAGCTGATCAGCCAACTTAGTATTGCAAGTTCAATTTTTTTATTGATCTTTGACTATGGGTTCCATGGGGAAAGTTGTTCAGTTTCATGGGTAGAAGCACCAGTTAAAATCGTTTCAGCTAATTTGGGTAGACCTAATATACTAGCGCAACTGGTTCCTCGTGTCAGCAAAGTCATTGAAGAGCAGATGTGTGGGACACGATAAACTTTTACTGCGCTGCTTGTAAACCAGGATGCCTCTCCTTGCAGCCTCGTCGTGCCGCGAGCCGCAGTCAGTTGCCGTCCGCGCGCGTCCTGAGCACGAAACTGGCTGGAAACTTAGATCTGCCTAATGACAGGAAGACGATTGCCCTGGCCGTGTGGAGCCAGTTCGTCTACCACGACCTGGTCCACACTCCAGTGAGGAAAACAAGTAAGTACCCACCCACATAAAGCGTGCCAATTACAATTAATATGATGTGTGTTTGTATAAGTAGGTATTGGCCGTAGCACTCCTCTTTACCTGTCTCGTCTTCTGTGGTATTGCCAAATACATTGCTTCAACATCATCATCATCATATCAGCACAAGGACGTCCACTGCTGAACATAAGGGCTCCCCCAAGGATTTCCACGACGACCGGTTCTGCGCTGCCCGCATCCAGCGGCTTCCCGCGACCTTCACCAGGTCATCGGTCCACCGAATGGGAGGCCTGCCTACGTTACGTTTTCCGGTGCGCGGTCGCCACTCGAGAACTTTACTGCCCCAACGGCCATGTGTTCTACGAGCTATGTGCCCCGCCCACTGCCACTTAAGTTGAACAATTCTGAGAGCTACGTCGACTACTTTGGTTAAATTAATTGCTTACCTGTACTGAGTTACGTAATTTGTTAAAAAATACTACGCACCAAATGAAAGCATTTTATACTATATCTAGAAGCTAGGAGAAGTTGTTGACGCTTGTGCATGTTGGTTGGTAGGGTCTTTTTGATTCGAGGATTTGTTTCTCCGCGAGGATACTAATGTGGTTCTATATCCCACAATAGAGAAGCAATGTCTTTTCACGGCTCCACGGAGAAGTACAGTGATGTAACAGGTTCTAAGACGTAGATGAGAAGAAAAATTAGTATGAATATTACACTACTTTTGTCTCACTTCCACCACAGCAACGTAAAAGGAGGAGTGTGCCGTAGGACATATGCCAGTGGGACTATTTCTATAGGGGCTATACAGAAACTCTTTGGAGTATACACTTTCATACTGTAGATAAGTGAGGACCTACTTACTGTTCTTTATCGTGAAGCCCATTTCCATAGTAGTTTTTCTTTATAACTTATTCTTATTTCTTATTATTATGAATCCGAATGTGTGTTGGTATGTCGGTTACTCTTTCACGCTTAATCTACTGAACCGATTTCGATGTGGCATAACGTAGTGACGGTAACTTATTATCCAGTAAAACGGGTAGCTCTTCTGATCATCGGGATCTGATCAAAAAATTGCGGCTTGCGAGCCACGAACTTTCTAAGAATGTCATTGTCAGAAGACTCCTCGCGGGTGAAGCCGCGGACAAAAGCTAGTGTATAATAAAAAAATAAACTCATTTTATTGTCTTACTATCTAATTTTTATAAGTGGGGGCTGTAGTTGCAGCGACACTTCGACCCACTGGGATCTTTTGTGTCTACCCCTATAACCGTTGCACCCCAACCTACTCGAAGATGTGCTGCATTAATGCAGCAATTCCGCTGATAGGGAGGTGCTTGTAGTCCTCCGGTTTTGGGTAGCCATCACCTAGGAGATGCTTACACTTGCTAGTCAGGACATCGCAGTGACACAGTAAATTCTGTATTTTCACCACAGGCCCTGCAGGTCGGGTCATTCGTCAGGCAGATTTTTCTAACTATACTTCAGCTCCACCACTGTCTATAATTTGCGGAAATTTTGCGTTATTGCGCTGCTTTGAACACCAACGAAATTTTTAGTGCCAATTTTGTTTCAGTCCACACGAACCATGCAATTCGTTGCTGTGATGCGTCTGGCTGGGAGCTAAAGCCCCGTCATATGCACCCCAGCTGTATGCCCATCTGGGTTCCCTCGGACGACCCCTACTTTGGTGATAAGGCTGTCCACTGCATGGAGTACACCAGATCTGTCACCACCTACAGAGGAGACTGCACATTCGGAGCTGCTGAACAGGTAAGAATAATTTGTGTTATGATTTGACCGTGAATAGGTTCCCGTATCTCAAAAGGAAAAAGGAAAAATGGAACCCTTATAGGACCACTTTCTTGTCCGTCTGTCAGGACCCTGTTTCAACTGACTTACAAAAAGGAGGAGGTTCTCAAATCGGCGGTATGTTTTTTTTCTATGTTTGTTATTTTCGCAGATTGTGAACCGGTTTTCATGATTTTGTTTTTATTTGATAGGGTATGCTTCCAGGTTTGTCCTATATAAATTTTATCAAAATCGGTTTAGTACTTTACTTTAGAAAATTAACGAAAACCAAGAAAATGTAGCAAAATTGTACTTGGTAGTTGCGATTGAAGTCGGGTTTTAAACGTTTTCATCGTTCCCAATCATCCCGGGTCGAGTAGAGGTGTCCACTGTCGGGTAGAGGTGTCGACTGTCGGGTAGATGTGTCGACTGTCGGGTAGATGTGTCGACTGTCGGGTTGAGGTGTCGACTGTCGGGTAGATGTGTCGACAGTCGGGTTTACATTAATATTTGATTATAGTTTCCTGGAAGCTTTAAAAATTCAATCGGTTGGGGTGCATTTAAAAGGGCTGCCATACTAAAAATATCTGAGTAAATAAATTAAACGTTAAATATTCGAAATCTTTTATTAGGAAATCCAAACCTATCGTGTTTACCGTTGACCTAGCGTCATGGAATCTGTCAAGAAGCAAAGTCTAGCAGCACAATACTTTCACTATTAGTATTAGTTTTGAGTAAAAAGGAGAGTTTTTTCTCTATAATGTTAGATTTAGTGTTGTGTTAGATTTAATTAATACATTTTCAGAAAAGCTTTTAATTAACCAACCTTAAAGTCACTGAATTATTAAACAACCTAGGCATATTAAACAAGCTACTACAAGCTACAGTAATCCTAGAACAACAAATCTGAGTAACCAACTCATAAACACTAATTGGTAATATGTGGTAATAGGTAGGTAATGTAGGAATGACATTACCGACTACTTAGTAAGGAAGTAACACAGAGAAAAACACAAGTTGGATATTGATTCATTCAAGCAAAGGAGAACCTTAAGTCAGTCAGACAGAACCTAGATAAGCTATTGTTCGTATCGAAGCTTGCACGTCATCTCTACACGTATCAAACTATATCTTCTGCGCGCTCGAAACTATAGCTGTGTGAGTGAACGCTCTTAAAAGGAAAACGCTAAAGTTCGCAGATGGACTAGTTCTACACAGGTAAGTATATTACATGGTAAAGATATGATACAAATGGAAATCTTTTGGCAAATAAATAGGCGTCACGCGCACTTCGTCTATTAAAACAATCAGCCTCATCAACCTCAATAAAAAGAAACAATTCGCTGAATCGATATGAACTTCGGGCCTTCAATTGCTTTTGATAGATCAATTTATTTTTGAGAGAACAGTACTTATTTAAAAGTCGTCCGTATGGCAGTCCCACTGAGTGCACAAACTGGTACTCAGGTGCACAGCGTTCTAAATATAAACACGGCGAGGGTGGGATGGTCAGTGGTCGTTAGTGGGGTTCATCCATCCATACCGAGAACTTATATAACACTAGCTTTTTCCCGCGGCTCCGCCCGCGTGGACATCGTTTTTATGACTGTCTTTAAGGGGTGATTTGTAAATTATGTCGTTTCCCACCTACTCAACCATCTTTGTGCAAAAAATCACAACAATCGAGTATTTTTTAGTTCCCTCAGGAACTGCATCAGATTATGCAATTTTCCCGGGATAAAAAGTAGCCTTTGTCCTTCCCCGTGACACAGGCTACCTGCATGCCAAATTTCATAGAGATTGGTCAAGGCGTTGAAGCGTGAAAAGGTAACAAACAAATACACTTTCACATTTATAATATTAGTAAGGACGTCGGCGACAGATCGTAAGAATCAGGTAGATCGCGGTTTAATCGCTTGCCTCCGAAAAATACGATGAAAAAGTAAAATAAATAGTCGAGGAAGCCCCGCCTTTATACGGTAGCGCCAGGCATGCTAAATGAATTTTTCGGAGCCCCGCAATGCAATGACTGGGCCTTTCACGATCTGCCTGGGGATGGTCGGGGCAGATTGCGATCTGCCGTCGAAATATTAAATATATACCTTGTTCAATGATAATAATTGGACATTCGCGAGCGTTAAAACCCGCCACTTTTCTTTGAAACACTCCAAATTTTTATGTCAAAATTGTTCTGTTTTAATTGTTTATTTAATTTAATTAATGTTGATAAAAGTTTTGCTTATTATTTATTAATTTGTGAATTACATCATTCAATTAAAATAATAATTAAATAACATGTCAAAAGTCAAATAAAAATCTATCCTAATAAAGTGAATAATAATTAAATTAATTATTGAATTTCTATCCCAAGTTATGTTAGGCCTTCCAAACTACCCTGCCGGGTTTGAACGCTGTAATAAATAAGTAAGCAAGTTGATAAACTGTTGCGAAACGTCAACAGCGATAAACTTAGCAATCGAAGTACAACCAGGTTCATTACTTAAAGTAAATAAGGAAAGTTCAAATAGTAACATTTGTAAATTCTAACAAATAAAAGATATAACAAATAATTCTCAACGTAGTTTCAGAAAGTTACTAAGAATGAAATGAAATAAAATGTTCCGGCATGAAGATAAGATAGCCAGTTCCCCATTTCGTTGGGGAATCTTGGTAAGCCCGCTTCTATCTTCGGCAACATCGCCACTTACCACCAGGTGAGATGTTGTCAAGGGTTTAACAATTGTTAATAATAAAAAAAAGATATAACGTCGCAAGATTGTCCCATGATTAGGTGATTTTTTTAGGTTTCCGTATTCGTTCAGTCCGTGCGTTCGCCACAAATTCAACATTTCAAACCCCTGACACAGATTGGTGTTCTGACAAGTTTTTACAGAACGTGAAAGTGTTTTCTAGAACGTGTTTACTTTCAATAACTTTGATTAATATTCAAATAAGAATCAAACTTTGTTTGTATGGAGCGCGTCAGGAAAACACTCCTCTTAACTGTTAGATTGGAAGCAAAGATCCGACAAGAAGCCGGCAAGCGTACTTGCCGTGCCTTACGAACCAGTTTTTATGCTCAGTAAGTTGTGCTCATGGCCGTAGCTAGGAGGGGCATTGAAATCACAATGCCCTACCTTAAAAATACCAAAAACTAAGATAAATTATTACAATTAAATTGTTTGTTCATAGTTTGAGATAAAAAAAATAGCGATAACTTTTCCGAACACACCACAGTTTGTGACATTCATTTCATATTATAATAATTATTTGTTCTCTGTATAGATGGCATTTGAAGCGCCATAACATGCAGCGAGATGGGGTTATTTAATTATAATATCTGTGATGCCCTACTAGTCCGGTCATTTTAGACATAAAAATAGTGATCAAATAAAGAAAATTCCGACAGAGCCAAATCTTCGTAGAGACCTTAGGTTTACCACAAGGAATAAAGTGTCAAAAGTCCCCATCAGTCCCATGTGAGCTTAGGGACTTATTCGGGGCCCAAGGTCAAAATTTTAGGTTTTTTTGGATTTTTCTCGATAACGGTAAGTTTTATCGAAAAAGTACTTCAGAGCAAAGTTGTAGATCTTAAAATTCTTTATAAAAATGGTCCCTATGATTTTTTCTCTAAGACCCACTATTTCCCAGATATTGCGCTTGTAAGAATCATGTTCTACATAGTATGCACACATATGCCACGTATATACATATTTAGGTACTCAAGCAAGCAAAAATGCCTACTCGTGTCTCTTTTATGTATACATTATACTATTCTAAGAAAATTTACTCTAAAATGACCGCCGGTCCCTTACCGAATCCCTTATCTCGCACATTTATTTTGCTATGTCCTACTATGCCAGTATTTTGATAAACCTGTATAGGTACATGAGCCTTGGCTGCAAAATCTTTAGCTGAAAGGACTTCAGTTACTCGCGGCATCGGCTGTTCTAGTAATACTGAATCTTTGGGAGTTACAATTTGTATAATACCCATGATATGAAGCGTATTATTACCGTCCAAAGTATTTACATTAATATCAGCATTATCTGCAACATACTGAACAAATGTGCCAGTTTCTGGTGATAAAATGTGAGGTGGGCGACTGAAAACTGCTGCTGCTTCATACTTCATTGTTTCACTGTAAGATGCGCATAAACCAAACGATGAGAAAATTTGTATAAGCCGTTTTGAACCAAACCGCCGATGGAAAAAAACTGAAAGACCCAGCTGTAATTTAGACTTGAAGGATCTAGGCCGAACAGCAGTCATTATGCTATGACTAATATTTGTGCAAACTAACTTTAAATGATCCAAATCATGACGCTTATTTTTAAGAATGATGGACCTTCTGCTGACAACGGAACCAGACAGATATAGTGTGTCAGTATCCTCTCCTTTGGGTACCTCTGACCACTGTCTGGTGAAATCTGTGCTGTCATGTTCACCTCCTGATCATAGTCCTAAGGGTACTAGACGGGTATGGCGGTACAAGTCAGCAGACTGGGATGAGATGCGCCACTTTCTTGCATCTTATCCTTGGCGGCAAACGTGCTTTTCTTCCAGCGACCCGTCGAGTTGCGCGACAGCAGTCTCAGAGGTTATATGTCGTGCAATGGAATACTACATTCCATTTTCCGACATTCCTCTGGAATACAAAGCGCGCCCATGGTTTGATGCTGAGTGTACCAGGGCTGAGGCCCTGAAGCATTCGGCTTATCAAGCCTGGGCTGACGCTCGAGCTCGCAAAGCTCCGGAAACGCGTTCCCGGAAGAAAGCCTTTAATAAAGCTGCCAAGTCCTACAAACAGACACTGCGCAGGGCACGCTTTGACCACATAAGCCATATTGGATCAAAACTTGCCTCCTACCCTTCTGGGAGTAAGGCATTTTGGTCCTTGGCTAAGTCGGTCGAGTCGAATTTCTGCCGCTCGTCTTTGCCTCCACTGGTAAAACCTGACGGATCACTGGCACACTCCGCTGCAGACAAGGCAAATTTATTTGCCTGTATGTTTGCTGAAAATTCGCGTCTGGATACTGCAAATAATACACCACCTCAGATACCTCCATGCGGTACTGTAATGAACTCATTTCGTATTCGCCAAAAAGAGGTTCTTAAAACTCTTTGCAGTCTAGACGTGAACAAGGCCAGCGGTCCTGACGGTATTCCAGCCATAGTTCTAAAGAACTGTGCTCCTGAGTTGTCTCCTGTGCTGACACGCCTGTACCGCCTCTCTCTCAAAACCGGTATAGTTCCAAAGTCTTGGAAGCTTGCCAACGTGCAGCCCGTGCCTAAAAAAGGTAGTCGTGCTGACCCATCAAACTATCGACCAATTGCAATCACCTCCATACTATGTAAGATTATGGAGCGTGTATTGAACACCCGCCTCTTAGCATACCTAGAAGACAATGACCTCTTGAGTGACCGTCAGTATGGCTTTCGCCGGGGTCGGTCAACGGGAGATCTTCTAGTGTATGCTACGCATGTATGGGGTGAAGCCATAGAGAAGCACGGTGAAGCTCTTGCCGTATCTCTCGATGTCTCTAAGGCATTTGATAGGGTCTGGCATGCTAGCCTTATTGGTAAGCTTCCTTCCTACGGAATACCTACTGGTTTGTGCAACTGGATATCTGACTTCCTGAGGGAACGGTTCATTCGAGTGGTCATTGATGGCTGCTCGTCTGACCTATTGGCTATTGATGCCGGGGTACCTCAGGGCTCAGTTCTCTCCGCAACTTTGTTTTTGCTGCACATAAACGATCTGCTGAAACCCGGTATATTTGGGTACGCAGACGACAGCACGGTTGCGGAGAGATACTTGTCTAGTGCTCGAGCTAGGGGTCCGGATATACAATCTCAGAGAGAGGCCATGATTGAGCGCGTGAACCTAACACTCAAGGCAGTTTCTGACTGGGGCGATGCCAATCTTGTTAGGTTTAATGCCTCTAAAACGCAGGCGTGTCTATTTACTGCAAAAAGGAGTCCTTTTACCCTGACTCCTACTTTCCGAGATGAATCTATCCAGATCTCCGACCATCTTGAGCTCCTTGGCGTAGATTTAACATCCGATCTGAATTTCGGGAGATACATTGAATCCAAGGCAAAAACGGCAGCCAAAAAGCTTGGTATCCTCTCGAAGGTGAGACTTTACTTCACACCAGAGCAGCTTCTAATATTATACCAAGCTCAAGTTCGGTCATGTATGGAGTACTGCTCTCACTTATGGGACGGATCGGCTCGTTACCAGCTAGATGCCTTGGATTCTATCGACCGACGTGCTAGGAGACTCATAGGCGACGAGGAACTTGTATCAAACACGCTCCAAAGCCTCGAGCATCGCCGCAAAGTCGCCTGTTTATCGGTGTTCTACAGGATTCATTTCGGAGAGTGTGCCCTGGAGCTTCCCAACCTCATTCCCCCCTCTCCATTTCATCATCGGACGACCAGGCGCGGAGGGCGGTTCCATCCCTTTGTCGTCAATGTTCCACCTTTACGCACGAAGCGTTTTGCGTCTTCGTTCATCATGCGAACGGCCAAGGAGTGGAATTCCCTTCCGGCGTCTGTATTCCCCGATTCGTACAATTTAGGAATCTTCAAGTCGAGAGTGAATAGGCACTATTTGAGCTTGCGTGTCACATCCTCGGCTGCATCGGCACTTACCATCAGGTGAGGTGCAGCCAAACGTACTCAAATTTTTAATAAAAAAAAAAAAAAAAAAAAGATTTGTCCCAAAAAAAAGATAATGATTCGGGAATATCGTTATTTATATCTTCAAACATTCTACCCGGTGGCGGGTACATAGTATTATCAAACACACAAGATTGAATATCTTCTCGAATAACTTCTGCCGCAGCTTTTAAAGTTTTCCACCGTTTTTCCTTTTCATTCAAGTTTTTGTTATCAGACCAGGCTTGACTTAAAATGTCTTGGTAATTGTCTACAAAACAAATAATTGTTAATTTTCCAGGCTTCTCTGTAATAATAATTCTACTACCATACTTTAATTTCAATCGTATTTTTATAATCCCGTTTTCTAAAGCTACATTTTGGCAAACATTCTTCAGTTCATCTAACGAAAACTGGCAGTCATCGCTACTTTCAATGAAATTGAAAATTTCCTCCATTGCAGAGTTTATAGCCTCACTTTGAGGACGGCCAATTTTACCGCCAGTATTAGGTCTCAGGAAGGATTTGTAACAACTGTCATGGTATTTAGCGTCAGCAGCAACTAAATCATACTGAAAATTAATACGCGCAAAGACAGCTTTTGACACATCATCAGAACGATCTTTAGCTAATTTTAAAATGGAATCTTTGAATGTAAGTGTAGAAACTTTATGAATTTTTCGGCGATAAATCTTCACTTTCTTCTTTTCTGCTTCTTCATTCGCTTCATCGCCACAAAATAAGCAGTGGTTTTTAAAACAAAAGCTGGATTCACTTATTCGCGCTCTAGTATGAGGTGGACTTACTTTTGAAGTACTGGCCTGTTCTTCCTCACGTTGTCTTTTTGATGCAGAGATTGAAGTTTTCCGGGTGTATGATTTTCTGCAATCCACGTGAATTGTAACGGACTTTTGGCTTCTTAAATAATCAGCAAACTCATCACTTCTCGCGACACTTGCATCGATTAAAGTTGGCATTCCACGACTGACCACAACAGTTTCATTTTCAGTCAAAAGTTTATTACAAATAAAGCAAAATTGTGACATTTTTTAAAAAATATTAATCAACACTAACTTCAATAGTAGACGCTTGTAATAAATACGTATAGTCACTCGAACTGCTCGTTCAACACTAAAAGAAGCAGGTATACGTGAACGACACCACATGGACAAAAGAATAGGCAGATGTTATTCAAGTAGAGGGGATTCGGTAAGGGACCGGCGGTCATTTTAGAGTAAATTTTCTTAGAATAGTATAATGTATACATAAAAGACACACGAGTAGGCATTTTTGCTTGCTTGAGTACCTAAATATGTATATACGTGGCATATGTGTGCATACTATGTAGAACATGATTCTTACAAGCGCAATATCTGGGAAATAGTGGGTCTTAGAGAAAAAATCATAGGGACCATTTTTATAGAGAATTTTAAGATCTGCAACTTTGCTTTGAAGTACTTTTTCGATAAAACTTACCGTTTTCGAGAAAAATCCAAAAAACCTAAAGTTTTGACCTTGGGCCCCGAATAAGTCCCTAAGCTCACATGGGACTGATGGGGACTTTTAACACTTTATTCCTTGTGGTAAACCTAAGGTCTCTACGAAGATTTGGCTCTGTCGAAATTTTCTTTATTTCAATTGTCTAAAATGACCGGACTATACCTCAAATTGGACTCTAGTTACAGCCCTGGTTGTGCTCAGTATGCGACATGCGTGGACGTAGAGCCTCACAGCGCGGCGAGTTGTTATGTTGGATGGATGCTCTTGCGCGCTTGCGCACTTGCGCACTTGCGTACTTGCATAACATTCACTGTATTAATGAGACTTGTATTACTCTAGTCGTGGATTACAGTGACTCCAAGGCCCGGCTATTTATAACTCGCGAACGAATGTCGTTCGTAATGCTTACTTACTTCATGCATAAGTTACGTTTTACACATGTTATGTCAATTGAAACGCAATTACTTGTGTTGATTAAACAAATAATTGATATCTTTATACGGCATATGTTTGGAAAGTACATTCATACTTTACAATCGACTTCAGAAAAGGGGTGGCTCTCAAGTGGACTGTATGTTGCTTTTTTGTGTCTACTTATGTTGTTCTTTTTCATCGCCGGTTGTGAACTGATTTTATAGATTGATTTTTTAATTGACAGGTTATACCCCCAAGATGGTTCCATATAAATTTTATGAAAACCAGTAGAACATATTCAGAAACAAAATAAAATAAACTGCACAGCCACGCTGTGCATACTTTCTCGCGAAGCCTTCATCGTCTAAAATAAAACTGTAATGGGCCATGTCTATACATGAAATATATTTGGAAAATAATTAATAACTGTGGTGGGTATTACTTACGTTAGAGGCCAAAACAACAAATTTTTGTCAGTATGTCAGTATGTTCGCGCATCACGCAAAAAGTACCGGGCCGATTTTGATGGAATTTTGTATGTTAGTTTCTTATAGCTCGGGTTAACATAAAGGATACTTTTTATCCCTGAAAATTCAAGAGTTCCCGTGGGAAAATTTAAAACCTCCACGCGGACGAAGTCGTGGGCATAGCTAGTCAACAATAAACATTACACTTACTTGGCAGCAAATAATAAAGGAAGGTATGTAAGACATGAACAATTTGCAAATAATTTGTGTTTGTGTGGGAGGTACCTTACTCAGAATTTTCCTGGAGTAATGAAGTACCCAGTGCAGTAGACCTTATTAAGTCCTAATAATTACGAAATTTTAAGTTTCTTTAAAATCAGTTTAGCCATTATTGAGAAAAAGTATCAAATAACCTGAATTTGTATGGGTCTTATTCAGATTTTTCTTAGAACAACGGACTATCGAATACTGTAGGCCATACATAGTTATTATAATATACCGAGTTTCATGAAAATCATTAGAGCCATTTTTGAGTAAAAAAAAGTGATTTTTACTTTGGTGGGAACCTTAAAAAACAAGTAGGGAAATATTTAAAACGGCTGGAGATAAAAAAAAAACATCGCCGTATCCTAAATTTTATCCAAATCCGTTCAGTAGTTTGGGAACTAGAGCACCGGACGGACGTACAGACACAAACGCACGCTTTTTTTTTGTTTTTGGACTCTATTAGTGTAAGACAATCGATCTCCATCAAAATCTCAACTTAGATTTTTTTTGCCATCACAATACCTTCTTCGCTCCGTCGTCGCTCGAAAGTAAAAAAAATGTACTTGGTCATTCGATTGAAGTCCGTTATTTTTAACTTAACCTAACTCGTGCGTATTAAGGCGCCTCACACAACTCTCAAGTCTCAACACCCTGATGGGTAAATCGATCACTTTCTGCCCTCGGTCCTTAGTTTAACTCGGTAAACAATGTGCTACCTATACCTATATTTATATAGGTAGGTATTCTAGTTGATCTGTAATATTATGTTAGGGTATGATAAATAAACAAAAGAACACACAACACGCGGTCAGGTTAGTGACCTTGTTTTTTAACCTTGATCGCCGATTTATATGCCTTTATATACATAGTACATTCATATCTGAGTATTTTTGTTGTTTTTATTTCTCGTAAATATAGGTAGCCAAATGTGTTGTGTGCGGTGGTCGAATCATCCATCATCCATCCAGCCTAGTCATGGGATGTTTTCGGGATTTCAGATCAGACACTTAAAAAGTTATAGAACATAATAAAGACTTTGTTTTCTTTTAATACTTCTGATTCTGTTATGATTTTCAAGCGACTTTCAAAAAGGAGGAGGTTATCAATTCGTCCGTATGTTTTTTTAATTTTTTTTTATGTGTGTTACCTCATAACTTTTGACTGGGTGAACCGATTGTTATGATTCTTTTTTTATTTGAAAGCTAGTGCTTCTCGTGTGGTCCCATATAAATTTTATCAAAATCGGTGTAGTACTTTATTAGAAAATTAACAAAAACCAAAAATAATAATGCAAAAATGTGCTAAGTTTTTGCGATGGAAATCTGTTTTTAAACGTGTTTAGCGTTTTCAATTATAATATTTATAATTATTACACAGTCGTACAAGTGCAAATGGCCAAGCGCAGACAATGATTACATACTAAGATCTATATCAAAGTCTAAAAATATAACCCTCCTTCTGGTGCAGTCGGGTAATTAAACACAACTGAACCAGTTAGCTTCAACTTGTATTTTATGTAACCTTCTTCAATGATAATATATCTGCTTGAATTTTAAGTAACCTTCTTCAATGATAATATATCTGCTATATCTAGCAATCTTACTACTAGACGGATAGACTACCGGACTTAGGGCTTGTTCACAATGAACTGTGGAAAAGTCCTTCTAAATCTATGGGAAAAGTCTAAATAGGCAGAATTCAGTACAAAGTTTAGTTAATGCGGTAATTTTCTTTTAGTAGATATGATACATCTTTGGCAAAGTTTGGACCATGTTTGGATAGATAACGTCTCTGGCTAGGCACTTCGATAGGCCACGTGACTCAGGGCGTGTTCACAATGAGGCAGCGGAAAATACCAAAAACGAAGAATGCGATAAACTGCAAACGTTTACATGAACCATTTCCGTAACATGTATCGATTGTTTGATGTCAACCTTTACGAGTACAAGTAGTTCAACAAGAGTCAATGTGAAACTCACTCGTTGTCTACTTATTACAATAATTTCTATACAATTAATTGGGTACATAGGTAGGGGGATGGGGAGGTAACTAATATATATACTTTTCATCCCCCATCTCGGAAATTGTATTTCTGCTCTTCGATATCTGAGTGCAAAAGCCGTTTTTATTCGCTAGAGGATTAAGTAAATATCTGAGTGCAAAAGCCGTTTTCCTTCGCTAGAGGAGAAAAGTAAATTGAATTTAGAACATCGTGAATTCAAAACATTATTATACCTATTTACTTCTACCTCCATGGTGCCGAATTTATCTTACAACCTTTTTTAATTTGTTAAAAACTCAGACTCGGAACCTTCTTGGTGTACTTTTTTTTTTAATTTGCTTTGCGCGCGCCATTTTCTTTTCACGTCATATTTTTAAAACCTTAGGTTAAAAACAAGAAACTTGAAAACAAGTAAAAACCTAAAATGAGTGATTATAGTGACGAGGAAGTTTATTTGACGCCAGCAGGATTGACTGAAACTGTTTGTAATGCGCAAATGTTTTTGTTTTTCATTTAGTAATTTTCTCGCTAAGGTGGAATGAAAAGTTACGTGTTGCACTCGAGTGCAAAGATACTTCACCTCGTGCTCTTTTGATTCCCTCGCTAACGCTCAGCATTCTAATTTTTAGATTTAGACTCCTTCGCTTGCTCGGTCATCAAAATTGAGCTCGCGGTTAAAAAGCAACTTTGCACTCTTGTATAACAAATAACTATTGTCCAGCAGTCTTAGTATAATACACAAAAAAGAATAAAAATAAAAGATTCCAACGAATTGAGAATCTCCTCCTATTTTAACGTCGGTTTAAAACTGAACGAAATTATAAAAAAAGACTTAGCATAATTTTAAAAAAGACGTCGTATAATATAAAAAAGACTTCTTATAATATAAAAAATACTTCTTATAATATAAAAAAGACTTCGTATATTGTTCACGATGTTCTAAATTCAATTTACTTTTCTCCTCTAGCGAAGGAAAACGGCTTTTGCACTCAGATATTTACTTAATCCTCTAGCGAATAAAAACGGCTTTTGCACTCAGATATTTACTTAATCCTCTAGCGAATAAAAACGGGTTTTGCACTCAGATATCGAAGAGCAAAAATACAATTTTCGAGATGGGGGGATGAAAAGGCCTTTTTCGGCTGATATAATGATTATGCTAAGACATATTATACGTTCACGTCGATACTTTATTGTGTTTGTGTGTATAATGTTATCGATGTTGTAGTTTGAGGATTGCCTTTAAAATGTCATTTGGTACAGTACACCACGTCTACCTCGTTCTATATGGAAGTCTTTGTGTTACTGTAAGGTGGGCTTGTACTCATCAAACTTAACAACTCTACTGAAATAGCGATTTATTTTTATATTTCATACAAAATTGGCCATTCAGCTGACCGATTTGTATGAAAAATCTCAAAAATAATAATCGCGATTTCAGCAAAGTTGTAGAACAAAAGTTGTTCAGTTGGATGAGTACAATGCCACCTTAAAGTATCACTGCACCTTTATGTTACATCCTGTGTAGAGAACCGCTTGTTTTTCGATTTACATAGAATATATAAAAAATATATTTTAGCGCCATTAACAAACAGACAAATCTGTGAAACAGGACAAACCTTTTGTGTAGATCAAACAATGACGTCAAAAATGTTGCAACCTTGGCAATACAGGCACATGTAAGAACACAGTTGAATATTTATGTTCAAGTGACGCCGCATATGCGCCTTACTTCTGTTCCGAGCTTCCTTAAAAACTTACGAAAATCCTAACTTATATTATAAATCCGAAAGTGTGTCCGTCTGTATTTTTTTAGGATTCCGTACCTCAAAAGGCAAAAACGGAACCATTATAGGATCACTCGTGTGTCTCTGTCTGTCCGTCTGTTACAGTTAATTTGCTCTGAACTCGTACTAAAATTACTGAAATTTGGTACAATTATTGGTGACCCAAAGACGGACGAGTAACGTAAAGAAATGAATTTTCCACTTCTGGCGCAAAAAAAATACAAACTTTGTCGTGTCACGTGTGACATATCAAATGAAAGGACTTGTTTTGAGAAATTCAAATATATATGTTTTTAATTATAAGATGAATAGTTTTGAAGATTTTTAAAAAAATATCTCCCTTTATCTCCGAAACTACTGAGACTAAAATCTTGAAAAAAATGACAGTATATGAAATTGAATGCATAAATTGCAGAAAAACCTATGAGAAAATCTAAAGTTATTCCGTTACTACAAGAAAAATGAAATTTCTAAAGTCCAGAATAAGTATAACTCCTATTTACCTTGAGCAAAGTATGTACTGGGAGGTCTTGTTCTATTGGTGGTTAAAGTTTTGGTGCAACCCTGTTTGTGAGACCCCGAGTCGCAACTGGCCGGTTTATTACTCTCACGCTAAAACTACTTAACCAATGTCGCTGAAATTTGGCATAGAGCTAAAATAAAAGGCGGGTAATAAAATAGAACACTTTTTATCATTGAAAAATGCATAGTTCCCGAGGGATATATAAAAATGCATAGTTCCCGAGGGATATATAAATATGCATAGTTCCCGAGGGATATATAAAAATGCATAGTTCCCGAGGAATCAATGAAGAATTTAAGTCAAAAAGACAAAAAGTTACTCTTTGACGCTAAAACTAGTAAACTATTTTGCTGTAATTTGTCATAGTGCTAAAGTAAAGGGCGGAGAACAACTTAAAAACCTTTTTATTTATTAGAGATCTTGGAAAAAAAATCAATGCGGCTCGCGCACCACGCATTCTTGATTACAGTCATGAAACGATATTCACAAAGGCGAAGCCGCGAGCAAAAACTAGTGTATACTATAAAAATAATCATAATAAACGATTTTGTTACAAAAGAACCATATCTACCCCTAAGTACCTACCTAATGACCTACGATGCCTCTTCTCCCAGATGAACCAGGCCACCCACTTCCTAGACGGCTCTCACATCTACGGCTCCAATAGCCGTGACGCGGCCGCCCTGCGTGACAAGACTGGTGGTCTACTGAAGACTTCCACCATCGGTGACGAGGAGCACTTACCATTGGTCTCCAACAGTAAGGAGCGGTGCCTTGTCGACAGCGACTCTGCTACTTGCTTTAGTACTGGTAAGGTTTTGCAAGATTATTAAATTAATTTGAATTTTATTGTCACATCTGTATGGTACGACACTCTTGAGATGAGGACTGCATCAAAAATAAATCTTTATTTTTTCAGACAAACATTAAGATTAATTATTAGTAACAAAGAAACATAAACTATGATAGTAATTTATACACACAAAGGAACAACGTACATTATGAATTAGTGATAAGTAGAAATACCTGAATCATACTTATCAAAAATGTACTGTTGCTGCTTCTCAGTCTCGACAGTGGCAAAGCTATTATGAACTTTGATCGCAAAATTGTCTTCCTACGGAAATTACAAAAACCCCACTCTCTTTAGATCACATTTTAAGTTTTTAGGGTTCCGTACCTCATAAAAGGTAAAAACGGAGCCATTATAGGATAACTCGTGTGTCTGTCCGTCCGTCTGTCACAGCCAATTTGCTCGAAAACTGCTTTACCGATTGAGTTTATATTTGGTACAGATATGTAAGTCGGTGACACAAAGACGGTCGTGTAACGTAAATTTTAAACATGGGGGCCACTTTAGAGGGGTAAATTAGAAATTTTAAAAAAATCAATTTTCAAAATATATTGTGTGAAATATCAAATGAAAGAGCTTGTTGTAAGAATCTCAAATACATCCCTACTAATATTATAAATGCAAAAGTAACTCTGTCTGTCTGTTACGCTTTCACGCAAAAACTACTGAACGGATTTGGCTGAAATTTGGTAGGTAGACAGATTAGGACCTGGATTAAGACATAGGCTACTTTTTACCACGCTCGCGAGCACTGCGCACCCTCGAAAAATTAATGGAAACCTGGTCCACGCGGGGGAAACCGCGGGAAACAGCTAGTAATTTTTATAATTTTAAAATCAATAGTTTTGAAGTTATTTAAGAAAAAAATAGGCGAAAATTGACCATTCCCCATTTCCCCCCTAATCTCCAAAACTACTGGGCATGAAATCTTGGAAATATCACAGTATATGAGGTTGAATGCATAGATTACAGGAAAATCTATGAGAAAATCTAAAGTCCTTCTGTTCCCATGGGAAAAATGAAATTATTAAAGTCCAGAATAAATAGACCCCTACTTACTTAGAGCAAAGTATGTACTGAGAGGTCTTGTTCGGGTTGGTAAGTAGTTAAAGTTTTGGTGCGGAACCCTGTTTGTGTGACGCCGAGTCGCACTGGGCCGGTTATATTTCTTTTTATTGTATCAAAATCACAAAATGAGTAGGTACATAAATAACGCTGAAAGTTATGACCTCCGGCTAAGTTATTTCAAACATTCATCATCATATCAGCCGAAGGACGTCCACTGCTGGACTCTACGATGACCGGTTCTGCGCTGCCCGCATCCAGCGGCTTCCCGAGATCTTTACCAGGTCATCGGTCCACCGAGTGGGAGACCTGCCTACACTACGTTTTCCTGTGCGTAGTCGCCACTCGAGAACTTTACTACCCCAATGGCCATTTCAAACATTACTATAACAAATTCATGTTATTTTAACAGATGATAAAATAACTCAAATGACTAGCAGCCATCCATCATCCGTAATAAGTTGAGTTGATCTACCTTAACTAACAAAATATTTACCTTAGTTTCCTACCCCGAATATTCCCAGTCCTTACCACCGATTATTCGCAGTCCCTACCACCGAATATTCCAATTCCTTACCACCCTACACAAAAGAATGTACTGAAAAATTTTCCATTGATGTTTAAAAATTAATAAGTTCTTATGTTGTTCAATTGCGAAACCTGTATAAATATTTTAACGAACTCGCCCTGGTATGCGTGTGTGTTAATGGTGATTATTAAATATTGTGTACATGACTATTAATTAAGATCTACCTACATGTTTTATATTGATAACATTTTGATAACAGATATACAGGGTGTAAAATAATTGGTGTAGGACCCGTTAGCTGGGGCTTCTACTCATCATACTGAACAACTTTCCCTAAGGAACCTATAGTCAATTCTCAAAAGAAATTGGACCCTACATACTAAACGCACAAAATTGGTCGGTCAGCTGATCGATTTGTATGAAGTGTAAAATTTTTATTTTGCGATTTCAGCAAAGTCGTAGAACAAAAGTTGTTCAGTATGAGGAGTAGAAGCCCCAGTTGACGGGACCTACACCAATTTTATTACAACCTGTATATCAGAGAAATAATCTGCCAGTCATTTTACTATTTGTTACTTATCAGTTATCTATCACTCACTGTTATCAGTCTTATCAAATGGCTTCAGATTATTAGCTTTTTAGGATTCAAAACTTACAAAAACAAAAAAAGGACGTGTTTTTAAGGATTTGTTTTTATCGTGGTAACGGTAATACATTACATACAAGTGTGAAATTTAGTGCGATAATAGTAGGTATCTTTAAATAAAACAACAAGTAAAACCCGGCTAACTGCGAGTCATCTGAATCGCTTTTGTTTGAAATTAATAGTTATCATTGTTATAGTTGTGTTGGTACGGAACCCTCGGTGCGCGAGCGCGACTCGCCCTTTGCCGGTTTTTATGTCGGCGAAATATCTAGAATTAAGCACCTATTGAACGATAATCTGCTGTAAACTCACATTACATGGCCCTGTAAACAAAAGGAATGTGTAAAGAACACTACATAGAAATAAAATTAAAGATTATTTTTTATAAACACGTCTGGTCTCGTCTATTATAACTATATTATCCGAACAAAATCATTATATAAAAATGCGCCAAATCTCAATTAATATTACTCGGCCATGAAAAGTAGTGAGATAATATGGGTTACTCGCATAATGACACATTTAGGTAGTCAAACGCACAATGACGCATGGTTTCTACGCAGAATGGCATACGCAAATTGACACATATTTTCATACGCGAAACGACACGTGGGAACGTTTACGCGAAATGACATACTCAAATTGGCACGTATTATACAGGGTTTCAGCATAGTCATAGAACAAAACAACTTTTGTTCTATGACTTTGCTGAAATCGCAAAAAAAAAAACAGCTGATCGACCAATAAAGAGCCAGGTCTAAGTAAATACAAGAAAACGAGTGACTTGGCCGTAAAATATTTTGTAAGATAAGTAAAAGAGTAGTTTGTAAGAGTAGCCCCATCGCCCTAATTCAGGGCAGGCTCG
The DNA here is from genome assembly GCA_947284805.1 of Coleophora flavipennella. NCBI lineage: Eukaryota > Metazoa > Arthropoda > Insecta > Lepidoptera > Coleophoridae > Coleophora > Coleophora flavipennella. The sequence goes on from OX369257.1 coordinate 19,691,253, forward strand.
GGCCCCTCGGTGGGGACGTATATGAGCTGATATGATGATGATATGATGAAGAGTAGTAATTCTGGCTAGGTATGTAGATTATTATATGACTAGCTTTTCCTGCGGCTTCGCCCTCGTGGAAATCTGTTTTATGACTGTATGTGAGCGTGTGGTGCGCGAGCCGCAATGAATTTTCTCCAGATCTCTCAGGAACTATATCAGGCTATCTTGATTAGCAGTCTATGTTACTTCCCTCCCATCCTCTCAACCAATTCTATACAAAAAACACTTCAATCCGTTGCGACGCCGACGTGTGCAAGCGTGGAAATGAGTTTTCCCCAGATCCCTCGGAAACTATTTCAGGATATGCTAATTAGTGAATTATGTCATTTCTCACCTCCTCAACCATCTCTGTGCAAAAAATCACAATAATCCATTGTTCCGTTGCGTTGGCAGGAATAGCGGCCCTCACTATATGACCTACCTGTCGACCTGGTAGTTAGCGTATCTGGTAGATATACGAGAGTGAATGTTCCCCGCAGGCGCGCTACGCTCGAAGTTGACGGCCTATAGTTTCATCTTTGCTCTTCTCACCAGGCGACGTCCGCTCCAATCAGCACCCCTGGCTGACCAGTCTCCACTCGCTCTGGCTTCGGGAACACAACCGCATTGCCCGCGCTCTCTCCACCCTGAACCCGAGCTGGACTTCTGACAAGCTGTACCATGAGGCCAGGAGGATTGTGGTCGCGGAACTGCAGCACATCACCTACAGGAACTGGCTGCCGGCGCTCACTGGTGAGTTTTAGGTTATGTTAATCAGTTTTCAGTTACTATTACCACAGCGAGCCATGCTCAGTATTTTTCTACGTGATCGAATCAGAAATGAGATCCGCAGGAGAACCAAAGTAACTGACATAGTTCACAGAATCGCTGAATGCAAGTAGCGGTGAGTGGGACACATAGCTTGTAATCACTTGTTTTAAACCTTGGCAAAGACAGCATTTTGATATTTCCTGGTAACGCATTGTATCAGGATACACTCATATAGATTAAGTTTTTGTGGAATAAGGCAAACCTTGGCAACACTAAATCACAAGCATATCTAGAGGAAAATTTAGTAGTTGTTTGTTTTGATTTGAACATACTTTAAGGTGGAGGGCTCTATGGTTGAGGTAATCTGACTAGAGTCGAATAAAAGAAGATAGACGTTTCACTACGTACTTATAATAAAGTTACGAAATATTATTACGAGTTGCAATCCGAATCGCGTGTACCCTGCCGCCTGGCTACGTAGGGACTCTGTAGTAGAGACTGCCGTGAGGTGGGGGTCCTCACAGTTCTAGCGTTATGCGCTGTGTCAGCAATCAGCTCCTACTATTAAGGTTATTTTTCACAAACATACAAACCTCGAAAATGTAACAGATACGGCAATTTTAATATTTTGTTCTCCTTAAGGCGAGGTAACGGTGGAGAAGCGGAGAAACCCTTTTGCTAGATCATATTTTTTTGGGTAATTACTACTAAATATCGGTCTTGCAAAAAATATTGGACATACTTAAGGACATTGTCTGAGGAATGTGCTAATACGTTACACGATAGTGTGTACTTTACTCGATCAAAAGTGCAAAAGTGTGGTTATTGTCTTGACTCTTTACACGTAAAGGAAAAAACAGAGACAACTGTTTTACAAATGCCTTGCCTTAAAGTAAGGACGGCATGATTCTATTTGTTGGAGATTAAAATAGCCCGAATACAGCGCTTTTGAAGTTTAAAAACCAGATCTTTGTTAGTGGAATTACCCCAAAGTATTATTCCATACCTTAGGTTGGACATAACATAACATAAGAGTGAAATGCAAGAATAGCGGTTTTTCCCGTTGAGACATCAGACAGTTGTTTCAAAGCATACACAAAATTACTTAGTTTGTTTACGATATACTCGATTGATCTTTCCAATCTGTAAAACGATCGACAACAGTGGGGAATATGAATGCTTATTTTTTTTTTTGCTTTAATAAAAACTTATTCATAAAAGAAACGGTATACAAAAAATATTTTTGAATAACTATAAAAATAACCGAGATATAAGCTATTAAAGATTTATCTCTATCTCTTTCTAGCGAAACAGAATGTAGCATAGAGTTTATATAGACCGTGTGTTTTATGTCGTCACATTTGCAAATGCTTATATCTTCCGTATTTCTTGGCCGATTTAAATTTTCATTTCACTTTTTGACAATGTTTTTACTGAATTTTCATATTTTGTTAAGAAATGCGATAAAAAAATTTCATGCATATACCCTATTCGGTCCACAGGTGGACCGACGACCTGGTGAAGGTCGCGGGAGGCCGATGGATGCGGGCAGCGCAGGATCGGTCGTCGTGGAAATCCTTGGGGGAGGCCTTTGTCCAGCAGTGGACGATTTTTGGCTGATATGATGATGATGATACCTTATTCCAAGGAACTTAGTGTTACTGGCACATTTTTTTTTTCTCCCCCATAGCATAATTCGATATCCAACGGATTACCTTGTGGAGCATAAAATTGCATGTATGTACTTGGTCTTTGTAAGATTGACTTTAAAATTATTTATCTCGAGTTATTTATTTACATCATTGAAAACCTTATTTATTTCATACTTATAATCAGATGTATTGTCTTTGCAAACAACAACTGAATAGTCATCGGCAAAAAGTATTACTTTATGTTGTATTATAAGAGGCAAGTCATTAATGTATAATGAAAACAGTAGCAGCCCTAGGATACTGCCCTGAGGTACACCATAGTTAGTCACGCGCGTATAGTATGTGTAATAGGTAGGTACACTAGTTTGCAATTCCAACAGGTCACTCGATAAATAATGATAACAATGGTTGTTTATACGTATTACCGAGTCAAAAGGCCATCTCATCAACATACCTGAATTATGAAATGTAAGCGTCCTGAAATTGGTAGGTATTACGTATACGGTTTCGTACCACCGCACAATATATTTGTGTTGTGTATTATTAAAAACAAATGCTTTTGTTTCATTCAGTTCGGGAAGCTAAGCGCAAGTTCGACTTACACTTGGCTTGTTTTAATTATTCTTCGTTTTACTTGGGGTTTGCACTATAATCACATCAAGTTTGACGCTTGTATGTATTACAGTTTTTACAATAAATCATGAACAGTAAAACCTTTAAAAACATGCTTTTTGTATGGGGACCCCTTAATGTTTTTAATTTTGTTATTTTTTTATTGTTAGACTAGAATTCGCAATCCTTAATAATATTATAAATGTGAAAATGTGTTTGTTTCTTTGTTTGTTTGTTACCATTTCACGCTTAAACTTGGCATGCAGGTAGCCTGTGTCACGGGGAAGGACATAGGCTACTTTTTATCCCTGGAAAATAGCATAATCTGATGCAGTTCCTGAGGGAACTAAAAAATACTCGATTTTTGTGATTTTTTGCATAGAGATGGTTGAGTAGGTGGGAAACGACATAATTTACTAATCACCCTTAAATACAGTCATTAAAACGATGTCCACGCGGGTGAAGCCGCGGGAAAAAGCTAGTTAAAATATATAATTTGTGAATCTCTCCTCCAGGCCAGTCATTCGAGGAGCTCTACGACAGCTATGACGCCGGCTACAACTCCGACGTCGACCCCACCGTCACCAACGCGTTCGCCACTGCTGGCTTCCACTTCGTGAACAGTCTGCTCGACCAGGACATTGAGCTGGTGGACGAGCGGCGAAACGTGACGTCTTCGTACAGGATGGGGGACCACTACTTTAAGCCGGAGATCGTCGCTCAGAGGGGGGCGGTTGAGAAGCTTCTGAGGGGCATGGTCAGCCAGAAAAGCCAGGGGTTGGACTTCAATTACGATGACGATGTGAGTACAAGTGGTAAAAAGTATTTTTAAGACTTGTTTTGGTTGGTGATAGGGTATTTTTTAAGCCCGTCTGGCTAGCTACCACCATCATACCATAGTGGAGTCGCCTACTATCAATGTTACTAGCATTGATGTGTTCCGGCATGTCGTTAAGATAGCCAGTTCCACATTGTGTTGGGATATCTTGGTAAGCCCGCTTCCATCTGCGGTATAATCCTCACTTACCATCAGGTGAGATGATGCCAAGGGATTACCGATCTGGTATTTGACTACATGTCTTTTGAGTAACATTTTATCAATTATCAAAAACGACATTTTGTTCTGAAATTGTTCCCGTTACAGGCATGTCACCTACATGTCACGTCATTGTCTTTGCTGAACTAATTTAGTGATTTTATTTAAAAAAAAAAAACGTCTTATTTTAGTGAATTAAAATATCAAAGTGTAAGTTTTCGTGCTTTTGTAGGATGCTATTTAATCTGTATATATAAAAGGAAAAGGTGACTGACTGGTATATCAACGCACAGCCGAAACTTGGCGATTTTACGATAACATTATAACTAGCTTTTGCCCGCGGCTTTGCCTGCGTGGATATCGTTTTTATGACTGTCTTTTGAGGGTTATTGGTGCGCGAGCCGCGAGCGTGGGCCAAGTTTTCTCCAGATCCCTCAGGAATATATCGGGCTATTCTGATTAGCAGTCTATGTCACTTCCCACCCTCTCAACCAATTCTATACAAAAATCACTTCAATTCGTTGTATTCGTGGAAATGAGTTTTCCCCAGATCCCTCGGGAACGTAGTCAGGATATGCTAATTAGTAAATTATGTCATTTCCCATCCCCTCAACCATCTCTGTGCAAAAATCACAACAATCCATTGTACGTTGCGATGTTTAAGAAATTAAACAAAAAACGAGTTTTTTCTTCAGTTCCCTCATCCCTGAATCGAAAAATTGGCAAACCCTCAGCAGTTTCAAAAGACCTATTCAACGATACCCCACACGATAAGGGTACAGCCAAATTACAATTAGTTTCTAATATTAATAGTATCCAAGTAGAGTCCAAGGCAAAAGTAGCTGCAATGAAGCTGGGTATTCTCTCTAAGGTGAGATGGTACTTCACACCTGGACAGCTTATTGCTTAATATCAAGCACAAGTCCGATCTTGTATGGAGTACTGTTCTCACCTATGGTATGGATCAGCCCAATATCAGCTGGATACCTTGGTCGCCATCGATCGACGCGCCCGGAGACTCATTGGTGACGATGAGCCTTGAGCATCGCCGCAAAGTTGCCTGTCTTTCGGTATTCTATCGAATTCATTTCGTAGAGTGTGCACAAGAACTGCACGACCTCACTCCCAGTCTCCATTCCACCTTCGGTCAACGAGACGCAGGGAGAGGTTCCACCCCTATGTTGTTGATATTCAGCCTATACGCACGAAGCGTTACGCTTCCTCATTTATTATGCGGACAGCGATGAAGTGGAACTCCTTGCCTGCGTCTGTGTTTCCCGACTCCTACAATTTGGGGATCTTCAAGGCGAGAGTGATTAGGCATTATTTGAGTTTGCGTGTACCATCCTCGACTACATCCATCAGGTGAGATAAAGTCAAACGCACTCAAATAAAATAAAAAATGGAATTTTTTCTCCACACTGTACTGTAACGTCAAATCCATTTTAGAAATTCCGTTTTAAGATTGGATAATTTAGTGTGCAAGTCAGTATGTTTCTATACTATGCGTATGTTTCGTTTAAAATATTCGTGTGCTTAAACTGTAAATGCAAGTGCAGTTAAAAGTTACCTAATTCATTTTTGATAGATAATAAAAAGTAACTCAAAGGACTAGCAGTCAACTACCCTATTAAAATGGGTACTTAGCATATTTACCATTGTGCCTAATGGCCACAAATTTATTATTTACTTGCTGGTTTATTTACGTTCTTTACTTATACGTTACAACTTTAATATATAAAACACATTCTCAAATACCAATGCGATTTAACTCACGATATGTTGCTCGAGCCCCTCGGTGGGGACGTATATGAGCTGTAACGATGATGTTGTCTGTATTCCCAGCTCCGCCAGCGCTGGCTGGGCGGTCTGGACGTGCTGGCCATAGACGTGCAGAGAGGGCGCGACCACGGGCTGCCCGGCTACATCCAGTACCGGTCGCTGTGCGGCCTCTCCGTCGCCTCCTCCTTCCAACACCTCACTGACGTGATTCCACAGGAGGTAAGCATCGCGGAGTGACATAATCATCATCATATCAGCCGAAAATCGTCCACTGCTGGACAAAGGCCTCCCCCAAGGATTTCCACGACGACCGGTCCTGCGCTGCCCGCATCCATCGGCTTCCCGCGATATTCACCAGGTCGTCGGTCCACCGCGTGGGAGGCCTCATCATATCAGCCGTAATATGGGACATATGATGAGGCTTCCCACGCGGTGGTGGACGTGTTCCAGTCACCTTCCGAAAGGGCTAAGGATTTTCCACAGACTTATAGTTGGATTTTCATTTCCGCCCGCGTCTAGCGGTATTCCGCGACCTTTACCATGTCGTTTGGTGAATCAAGTGTGAGGCCTGTCTTTCGGTTCGCTGTTGCCACTCGACAAATTTACTGCCCCAACGGTTATCCGTTCTACATGAGGTATGAGCCCCGCCCACTGTCACTTGAGTATAGCGATTCTGTGAGCTATGTTGGTTACTTTAATTCTGCTACGATCACAGATCTACTACAAATAGATTTCTATATCGCGTGGCCACTGCAGTGCCTCTCGCTTTTAAGCGTTTTAAGCGTTTGTGTTGCCACCTTAATATTATTTCCATTAAGTCAGGGTACATTTCAATGTAATCAGCGCGACCTAGCGCCTTTGTAGTAGATCTGATGAAATATAAGTAATGCTTTCAAAAAGCATTTGTACAGCTTTATTTTTCAATATACCTCTTCAAAATCAGGGGGTCACACAGAAACCTACAAACATACTCGTATATTATTTTTATTAGGTAAAATTTAAATTTATTTGGCAACATTGAAAGAAGCATTGTTTGGCTAAGATACTGTCAGATTTTGACAATTAGCCAGAAAAGAAGTGGTCATGCCGATGAGGACAAAAAATAATATCAGTATCTTTTTCGCACTCGTGCCATATCGTAACTATCCTTCTTTTTCTAACAATTTCGTTACTAATCTATTTGTAGTAGATCTGTGGCTGCGTTCGTAAGAGTTATGTGACACAGAGCATATAAGGCGAGACTGCGACTACGGGTTGTCTGCGTTAAGACCAAACGTTCTAACGATATCTGTTGTTCTTTTGTTGCAGACAGTTGACAAGCTGTCGGGAGTGTACGAAAGCCCGAGTGACATTGACTTGGTTGTCGGCATTATGGCGGAGAGGCCTCTCCCGGGCTCTCTTCTTGGACCAACTGCCACTTGCTTCCTCAGTACGTATAACTGCTTTGATTTGTCACTTATAGCAAAGTATATATATTAGTACTAACATACAGTATGGACACTCCCTGCCGCTCTCTAGAATGCGACCTCACCCCCTCGTCACCCAGATTGAGTTACAGTTTGGTTGTCGAACGTATAGGATTTCGCCGCCATTTTGTTTGTTCCGTCATTCCTTTTTTGAAATGTCATTTCTGGCCCATTGTATGAAGTGTCCAGGTGAGCTTCGTATATTAATATGTATGTATGTATGTAATATGTATGCTGTAGGTAATTAACATCGATCGGTCCGTACTTGTCTGCTAATCGACATGACTAACAATAAGTGCACCAAGCTTTCTCACTCATTCTGAAGTTGACACCGCGTTTAGTCAACGTGTCCCTTGTGGTGATACATTTAGCATATTCATTTATTCATTTTGTATAGCCATCTTAAAGACACACTATACAATTAAAAGAAAAACACTATATAAAAAAATAATGTTATGTAGTTACTATAAAAAAAAAGGTTATTATTGTTAGGTTTTCCAAAGTAATAATTGAAATCATATTAAAAAGTTTTCATTTTTGTTAGATGTTCCATAATTATTTAAATTACTAAACCTTCCTCATGCACCAGTGCGTCCATTGGTGAATATCCGTTTGGAAGGTAAAATGTTCACACCTAGTTTCCCTCCAACTCAACCAATTTAGGAAATAGCTCAAACGAAAGAGCTCATTCCAGCGAGCGTTGTTAGACCAAAACGAACCGCGTGGGCACTTCAATTAGAACCGGAGTTATTGAGAAGGAAAACTACGAAAGTCGCTTGAACTTAGGTGAAGAACTTGAAAGTTAGGTAATTTCCATGGCTTGATGACAAATCTGTGCATCCAATACCTTTAATTTTAAATTTTTTTTAAGCATTTTTTAAATATTTATTTGGGAAGGGCGAATTTTATTTTTAATGCTTGGTGACAAATCTATGCATCATGTAGATGTGGGCGCCGCCTTGAAAATTGTCAGCGGCGGCGCGCTGAAGATTTTCAGTCGGCGGCGGCGTGGCGCCGGCGGCGTCGCTGATTTTCTTGTTTTTTTTATAAAACACGTCATCTACTCCCCTTCTCCACCTAGTTTGTTTAAATTTTAACAAGCTGCTCGTGTAATTTCAGGCAGACGACAAGAAAATGTCAATATATTACATACTTGTCTAGATTAGGTACACAAATAATAAAAGACAATTTTACAAATGAACCCTTACTTTAATAGCCTCGTAAACATATTTTTTAAATACTAAGTATGGTTTTTCGTTATTATCAATCTTACAGATTTTACAATTATCATGAATGAATATGATCTTGTTCACCCAAATTGAGCTCAAGCGAGATCTTTTCGCCGTAACGGTTAACCCGGCTACCGAGAATACCCTCTCACTTGGAGTGCTGGTGGCAGGCACACAGAGTAAAGCTGTAGCAATAGCAGCAAGATAAGAAAATTCCTTTTTTACTGTTCCAGTAAGATAATAAATTACCATCGTTGGGTTCTGTTCGATCAGCCCCAGCAATGTTACGCCAACATTCTTGCTCTATTGTGTTACCTTGGATTCCTTGGCATGAACTAATGCTATGTTTCGTTTGTGCAACAATGATGTGTCGGTTTCATTGCTGATGCTTGTAATGCCTGCATTTTTTGCTGAAGTTTCTGGCACGTCATTGATGTTTATCACTTCTCTGATGTACGAAAGGAAGTTCTTCTCATATTTTGGTTCTCTAAAAACTTGCAGTACCCGGGATATTCCCTGGAGCACAATTTCAAGGCGCACGCCGGTGTTTGTGTCTACGTCAGCGATAACAAAGGTACCCATCTGCCCAACTGGTCCTTCTGGGGGACTTCAATGCCCACCATAAGGAGTGACTGTTCCCGTACGAAAAGACCGACCACGCTGGGAGAGAGGCACTCAAACTCGCTTTGTCGCTAAATCTTTCCCAGCTGGTAGACCAGGCGACGCGTGTGCCTGACGTTGATGGATAAACGGAAAATTGTTTGAACCTTCTGCTGAGAACAGAACCAGACCGTTACAATGTGTCAGTATCCTCACCTTTGGGTACGTCTGACCATTGTCTGGTGAAATTTGTACTGTCTTATTCACCTCCCGATCTCAGCCCTAAGGGCACCAGACGGGTATGGCGGTACAAGTCAGCTTTTTTGCATCTTATCCTTGGCGGCAGGCGTGTTTTTCTTCTAGCGATCCGTCGAGTTGTGCGACCGAAATCTCAAAGGTAATATGTCAGGCGATGGAATATTATATTCCATTTTCTGACATTCCTTTAGAGATTAAAGCTCGCCTGTGGTTTAATGCCGAATGTTCAGTTGCTGAGGCACAAAAGAATTCAGCTTACCAGGCGTGGGCCCACGCTCGGAATCTAAAAGCTCCGGACACGCGTGACAAGAAGAAGGCATTCAACAAAGCCGCCAAGTCCTACAAAAAGACGCTGCGCAGGGCTCGTTTCGACCATATTAGCCGCATAGGATCAAAACTAGCTTCATATCCTTCTGGGAGTAAGGCGTTTTGGTCCTTGGCTAAGTCGGTCGAGGCGAACTTTTGCCGCTCGTCTTTGCCTCCACTGCTGAAACTCGATGGAACGCTGGCTCATACGGCAACTGACAAGGCAAACCTGTTTGTCTCCATGTTTGCCGAAAACTCAAGTCTAGATACAGCGAATAGTATACCACCACAGTTACCTCCTTGCGGATCTACTATGCCCCCTATTCGTATCCGCCATAAGGAGGTACTCAAAACACTTCGTAATCTAGACGTGAACAAAGCCAGTGGACCTGACGGTATACCAGCTATAGTGCTAAAGAACTGCGCTCCTGAGTTGTCTCCTGTTCTGACACGTCTGTACCGCCTCTCTCTTAAAACAGGTATAGTCCCAAAGTCCTGGAAGCTTCGCAACGTTCAGCCTGTGCCCAAAAAAAGCAGTCGTGCAGACCCGGCAAATTACCACCCCATAGCAATCACCTCTGTAATCTGTAAGATTATGAAGCGTGTATTGAACACCCGCATTTTGGCATACCTAGAAGACAATGACCTCCTAAGTGATCGACAATACGGTTCTCGTCAAGGTCGGTCCACTGGAGATCTTCTAGTGTATGCTACGCATATATGGGGTGAGGCCATCGAGAAACACGGTGAGGCTCTCGCCGTGTCTCTTGACATCTCGAAGGCTTTTGACCGAGTCTGGCACGCTAGCCTTATTGGCAAACTTCCTTCATACGGACTGCCTGTGGACTTGTGTAACTGAGTATCTGATTTCCTGAGGGAACGGTCTATTCGAGTAGTCATTGATGGCTGCTCCTCTGACCTATTGGCAATCGATGCCGGGGTACTTCAGGGGTCTGTTCTTTCCGCCACTCTTTTCTTGCTACACATAAACGATCTGCTGACACCAGGTATTATTGGGTATGCAGACGATAGCACAGTTGTGGAAAGATACCTATCCAGTGCACGAGCGAACAGCGCTGAGACGCTGTCTTTGAGAGAGGCCATGATCAAGCGCATGAACCTATCGCTTCAGGCTTCAGATTCCAACCTCGTAAGGTTCAATGTCTTTAAAACACAGGCGTGTCTCTTTTCCGCTAAAAGGATTCCTTTCAACTTGACTCCTACTTTCCGGAATGAATTCATTCAGATAGCTGACCATCTTGAGCTTCTTGGCGTGGAAATAACACCTAATCTCAATTTCGGTAGATACATTGAGTCCAAGGCCAAAGTTGCTGCAATGAAGCTGGGTATTCTCTCTAAGGTGAGACGGTACTTCACACCTGGACAGCTTCTATCTTTATATCAAGCACAAGTCCGTTCTTGTATGGAGTACTGTTCTGACCTATGGGATGGATCAGCCCGCTATCAGCTTGATACCTTGGACGCTATCGACCGGCGCGCTCGGAGACTCATTGGTGACGATGAGCTTGTCAAAAACAAGCTCCAAAGCCTTGAGCATCGCCGCAAAGTTGCCTGTCTTTTGGTTTTCTATCGAATTCATTTCGGAGAGTGTGCTCAAGAACTTCACGACTTCATTCCCCCAGAACTTCACGACCTCATTGCCCCAGCTCCATTCCACCTTCGGTCAACGAGACGCGGGGGGAAGTAACACCCCTTTGTTGTTGATATTCAGCCTATGCGCACGAAGCGTTACGCTTCCTCATTTATTATGCGGACAGCGATGGAGTGGAACTCCTTGCCCGCGTCTGTGTTTCCCGACTCCTACAATTTGGGGATCCTCAAGGCGAGAGTGAATAGGTATTATTTGATTTTGCGTGTACCATCCTCGACTACATCGTCACTTACCATCAGGTGAGATATAGTCAAACCCACTCAAACTTTTATTAAAAAAAAAAAACAATTTCTGCCTGACTCATAAATCGGTTATCCAAAAGTGCTGCTGCGATAATCGGTTTTGTTACTTGGAGTCTTTTATTCATTTTTGCCATCATGTTGCGTTTCAAACATAACATAATTAATTAGTGCTTCATCATCTTGATTCATCTTCAATACGTCCATAATCTCAGAACGGAACACCAGAGCAACATTCATTGTACACGTTTTCTGAGATGACAAGATTTAAACGGCTTGACGAAAACTTCTCAAAAATTTCACAAGATCTTTTAAAAGAATCCACTCACTTTGAATTATTTTTATATATTTTTTGATAGTTTAATTTTAATGCACGTAAGTCAGTCAAAAACATTAAAAAGTGGGGAAAAATCTCTAAAATAATGAACGTCTTTACGCTACTCACGCCGCGCGGAGAATGACGGCGGCGGCGGCGGCGTGCGGGGTTGCCACGGCGGCGCCGCGCCGGCGCGGCGCCCATATGTAGCATCATGTACCTTTCATTAAAAAAAATTGGCTTGGTTTGATATATTAGGCCGGAGTAATATGTTATGTATGAGGGATGTAAGTTAGGCGATTTTCAATTAATGTCTTTCATTTGAAAACAAATTTAAGCAAATCGGTTCAATAGAACAGCCTGATGGACTCGATATAGATATCATATTTTTTTGTTTTTTTTATAATGTATTTGAAAAGGGCGAAAGTTAGAAGATTTTTAATGCTTGATAACATAAAAAAAAGGCAAATCGGTTGGACAGAGTGGCCGGACAGACTCATATTAGATTTTATAATTTTAATATTTTGAGAAAGGCGAAAAATAAGTAAAGTAGCAGATAGCCAGTGTATCGATACCTTTCGTTTAAATAATAAATAAGTGTATCGATCCGATAAAACCTTCGGAGACGGACTCGTATTACTTTCTAAATAGGAGCGCGGTGCGCGAGCCGCTAGCCGATCGCGGGGGTGATTTCCAATGCTTGATGACAAACCTGTGCATGAATTATACCTTTTATAAAAAAAAAGGAAATCGGTTGGATACAACTGCCGGAAGGACTCGCATTAGATTTCATTAATTCTTTTAATATATAGATTTATCAAAAACACACAGCGACAATGAAAAAATATGACGTCCATAGTTCAATATTTCAAACGTTTTTATAACAAAATCTCTTTTTGACAGTTCATAAAAGTCAATGAGATGGCTAGTGAGCAAGTACCGAATTACATGATGTTAGAATATATTAAGCTTTATTTAATCGTCTATTCGAACCTATTATACAATTATTTAGAGTATTGATGTTATATTTATAAAACTCTTGTTTAATTATAATTATCATGGACTAGCTGTCCCGGCGAACTTCGTACCACCATACACTACACTACACTACCCCCCTACCCTACCCCCCTACCCTACCCTACACTACCCCCCTACCCTACCCTACACTACCACCCTATCCTACCCTACACTACCCTAAAATACACTATACTACACTAAACCCTACACTACCCTACACTACCTTACACTATCCTACCCTACCTGACATAAGAACCTTCTCCTGACAATAACGAACTCAACAAAAACAGAGTTAACGAAATCGGTATAGCGTAATAGATATGCATTAATCGTTATTGGCTTGTGTATAAAATGATTTGTTCATAATTTTAGTTTAATTTTTTAATAATCTAAATTTCATTATTATATAAATTCGATAGTGTTGTCAATATTCGAGTATTTGTATTGACTGCCGAAGTACGCCATTGATTGCCCGCACGCCATCGCTCAACCCCACTCTAGGCGAGGGTTGGCAGGGGGGAGCAGCGTCGGACGATCGCACTCTACCAACTCACTCTCCTGCAGATCGTCTTCGAGTGAAGTCGTTAAGTAGAACCTATGTTCAAATAGTGTCAGAAAAGTGAAATAAATCGTAACTAATAATTACACTGGAGTTTAATTTATACTAGTAAAATATACATGACAAAGAAAAATCGAAATTTAAACAAAAAGGTGTAGGCACTTATTTTGTAAATTTCTTTCTTTGATCCACTGACTTGGAGCTGAAATATCTGCAAAATCTAAATAGACTTTTCTTCTACAGAGGAGCAACTCTTGCGCACTCGAGTCGGCGACCGCTACTTCTACACGCACACCGACGAGGCGGGCAGCTTCCACAAGCGGCAACTGGCCGAAGTGAAGCGCGCCTCCCTGGCACGGCTGCTCTGTGACAACGCCCGCGTGACGCACATACAGAGGGACGTGTTCCAGTCACCTTCTGAAAGGTAACCGCTACTTGTACACGCACGCTGACGCGGCGGGCAGCTTCAACAAGCGGCAACTGGCCGAAGTGAAGCGCGCCTCCCTGGCACGGCTGCTCTGTGACAACGCCCGCGTGACGCACATACAGAGGGACGTGTTCCAGTCACCTTCTGAAAGGTAACCGCTACTTGTACACGCACGCCGACGCGGCGGGCACCTTCAACAAGCGGCAACTGGCCGAAGTGAAGCGCGCCTCCCTGGCACGGCTGCTCTGTGACAACGCCCGCGTGACGCACATACAGAGGGACGTGTTCCAGTCACCTTCTGAAAGGTAACCGCTACTTGTACACGCACGCCGACGCGGCGGGCAGCTTCAACAAGCGGCAACTGGCCGAAGTGAAGCGCGCCTCCCTGGCGCGGCTGCTCTGTGACAACGCCCGCGTGACGCACATACAGAGGGACGTGTTCCAGTCACCTTCTGAAAGGTAACCGCTACTTGTACACGCACGCCGACGCGGCGGGCAGCTTCAACAAGCGGCAACTGGCCGAAGTGAAGCGCGCCTCCCTGGCACGGCTGCTCTGTGACAACGCCCGCGTGACGCACATACAGAGGGACGTGTTCCAGTCACCTTCTGAAAGGTAACCGCTACTTGTACACGCACGCCGACGCGGCGGGCAGCTTCAACAAGCGGCAACTGGCCGAAGTGAAGCGCGCCTCCCTGGCGCGGCTGCTCTGTGACAACGCCCGCGTGACGCACATACAGAGGGACGTGTTCCAGTCACCTTCTGAAAGGTAACCGCTACTTGTACACGCACGCCGACGCGGCTGGCAGCTTCAACAAGCGGCAACTGGCCGAAGTGAAGCGCGCCTCCCTGGCACGGCTGCTCTGTGACAACGCCCGCGTGACGCACATACAGAGGGACGTGTTCCAGTCACCTTCTGAAAGGTAACCGCTACTTGTACACGCACGCCGACGCGGCGGGCAGCTTCAACAAGCGGCAACTGGCCGAAGTGAAGCGCGCCTCTCTGGCACGGCTGCTCTGTGACAACGCGCGCGTGACGCACATACAGAGGGACGTGTTCCAGTCACCTTCTGAAAGGTAACCGCTACTTGTACACGCACGCTGACGCGGCGGGCAGCTTCAACAAGCGGCAACTGGCCGAAGTGAAGCGCGCCTCCCTGGCACGGCTGCTCTGTGACAACGCCCGCGTGACGCATATACAGAGGGACGTGTTCCAGTCACCTTCTGAAAGGTAACCGCTACTTGTACACGCACGCCGACGCGGCGGGCAGCTTCAACAAGCGGCAACTGGCCGAAGTGAAGCGCGCCTCTCTGGCACGGCTGCTCTGTGACAACGCGCGCGTGACGTACATACAGAGGGACGAGTGCATAGCTCGTAGAACAGACGGTTTTTGGGACATTAAAGTTTTCGAGTGGCGACTGCGCTCTGGAAAATAGCGTATACAGGCCTCGGTGGACCGACGACCTCGTGAAAGGTCGCTGTAAGCCGCTGGATGCGGGCAGCCGCAGTACTGGTTATTGTGGAAATCCTTAGTGGACGCCTTTGTGCAGCAATGGACGTCTTTCCGCTGATATGACGATGCTGATTGGAATATAGAAGATTTATATATTACACACAGTGTTGAAGGTTGCAGCAAGTCGCTGGATGCGGGCAGCGTAGGACCGGCCGTTATGGAAATCCAGAGGTCTTTGTCCAGCAGTGGGACGTCTTTCGGTTGATGTGGTGGTGATGACGACACTGTGTTACCTTCTTCTCTCTCCTTTTGCAGTAACCCAATCGTCTCGTGCGATGAGATCAAGAAGGTGGGCCTAGACGCGTGGCAGGACCCCTCCCAGCAGCCCGACATACTCGCGCGCACCAACAAGTGGCTCAAGAAAAAAGTCGGCGCCGCCAACAACGGCACCAAGTAGTCGCCTCCCTAGCGTTTACGAGTGTACGAGGGCGCCGCGAAACTCGGACCTAGCTTTTGGAAGCTGCTCAGTTTAGCTCCTTGTGAAGTTTCACGTGAGGTCACAATAGTGGTTTCTTACGACAAAAACATTACGACGCTAAACACGTTAAAACATCCGACTTCAATCGCAACAACTACAATTTTGCTTATTGTTTTTTTTTAATTTGCCTAAAAATTCTGAATCAATTTTAGTACAATTTTTACGGAACCACTCTGAAGTAATAATAATTCGATAGAGATATTTCGTAACGTACACACAACAAATAGAGTTCGTTTTTGAAGTCGGTTAAAAATAGATTACCCTACAAGGAACGCAAAAGATATGAATTCTTGTGTAGGTGAACTAGGTGACAGAAGACGCAAAAGAGTCATAACGTCAACTTATTTTGATACCACTTAAAATTGGTGCTAATTGATTGATAAATGAAGAAGTATATAGATATACGGTTTTTAATGGATTAAAAAGAAAAGAGTGATTAAACGCCTTCACTCTTTTTGTTTGTCAACTATGCAGCCGACTAGGGCGACAGGTCGGAGTGACTCGGTGTCACTACCAGTGGGCCATTTTTTACCCTTAATTTTTCGTTAATGCCCCTCTATATTCTTGTATTTATATTTAGTAGATACGATGGATTTGAGCTGAGTGAAAAGTGTTTACATTGGCGAAGGTTATTTGCATCCTTGTGTACCTTCTAGGACCATACGCTGCGAACTCGCCCTAGTTGAATGATTCAGTATTGATGTGGATTGATGCGTGTCTCGAATTAGATATTATACCTAAGTTTAGTTTTAATCACTACTTTCCTCTATTTGCAAAAAAGAAGGTAGTTATTCCATAATTTTAAAGTTAAAACCATGTTGTACAGTGGCTGTGATATGACTTATTGGACATCATTGTCCAAACTGTCCCCGGCGTGGGGCACGGTCATGGTCTACTAGATTCATATGTTAAAAGATCTAGAGATCTAATCTGTAGAGTCATCATCATCATCATTAAAATTCAGTGATCGATACAATTGAATGTTAAAGAGCTTAAGAACAATTCTGATGTGTTCATTAGATATTGTTGTTAAGGTTAAGTGGGTTAATTAGAATAGTACAGTATTCTGATTGTAAATGTGTTGAAGGCCTTGTCGGGACCGACTGAGGATAGTTTACGTGATAAAAGTCGCTAAGATGTCGAACTATCAATTAAAAAAAAAACTCATTCATTTGAATCGAAAACTGGTTGCGAAAGCGCGGGGGTAACACCTTGTAGGCAATCCTTATTGATTTATGTATAGAAAATCACACTGTGATTACTGAATTTTCAAAATATTCACTATTTAACCTCTCTTAAAAAAGGTGAGTCTTGTTAAGAACTACAATAGCTATTGCTGCAGCCTAAGAGATTATTTTATGTGCAGTATTCCGTCTTCTTTGTTATGTATTTATTATATTATCATATTTATTGTTGTCTCGACTTTCATGTATCTGTGTTTTCGACTGTATTTTCATCATTTTCATTGCTTAGTTATTTCTCTTTTAATATAATAATAAGAAAACTGGCACATAATATTATAGAAAGAAAAGCTTCCGTATTTTTCTAAATAGTTATTTTTGTACAAGGAAATAACTCAAAAATTGATGTTAAGTTTGTGCCATCAATACCAAAGACTGGAAAGCGAGTAAAATACGGCTGGCAGCTTCAGGTTTTTATTTGGAATTGTAATCAACCTCACATGTACATTGTCTAAATGTTAACTAAAAACTACTCAAAGTAAAGTTCCAGTAAAAAGAAATACCACCTTAATCTATTTGTATATGTTACGGCTAGGAACCGAAGTGCGGCTACACCTAGTTTTAGCCGGTTAGAACTAGGTGTAGCCACTTACTCTTGGTTAAATCTAGTATAAGTCGATTGTTTTCAGGTAAAACTAGGTCTAGCTGGTATCATTGCGGCTAGAACTAGGTCCAACCAAACCCTAGTGGTTGATACTAGGTCTTATCATACTGGCTACAACTAGATCCAACCAATCCCTGTTGGGTAAAACTAGATGCAAACAACTTCATATGTGTAACTGGCGACACTTTGCTAACTCGTCACCTTTTTAACTCGCCTTTTTCTGCTACCTAGGGGGAGGGAGCAAGGCTCCTCGTTATGGGTGGCAGAATGTTTCGCACAAGAAGAAACCAAAAATAAGTTTGGTTGGACCTAGTTCTAGCCGGAATGATACCAGCTAAAACTAGTTTTACCCGAAAACAATTGGTTTATACTAGATTTAACCAAGAGTAAATGGCTACACCTAGTTCTAACCAGCTGAAACTAGGCGTAGCCGCACTTCGGGCTCTAGCCGTAACAATACATTTTTATGTTAAGGCTGAGGCAGTGTAAAATGTAAGCATGGAAACTTCGAGAAAAGCTAAAATAATTAGTTATTAAAACTGTAGTAAATATGCCTAATTTGTTATTGTTACTTACTGAATCTATGAATTAATGTTAACGGAATTGTAAAAATATAAACGTTAGTAATTCTTTATTCTATTCCATTCTTTATAAACAACTACCTACTTTATTTTGTTTCTCTTTGATTTGACTTGTAAAGCTTAAATATATTTTCTGCAATCTCTGTACGTATGTAGCATTATATACTAAAGTACCTTGATATATTAAATTTCCATGGTTTTCTTAATAAAAACTATACTTATTTGATGTCAAGAAAATTATTTTTTATAAAGAATACTATTTGTATTTCTGGGGACATAGAAAAATCTTTATTTATGAGTGACGATTAATTTTATTTCTAAATGCATATTATTCTATGAGAATTTGTTAAATCGTTTATCTGGTTTTGGTTTGTTATTCTATTCAATCAATGATTTATTAATAAATTGAAATTTCTGCAGTAAACTCGTTATTTATTTTATGTATTTTACATGAATTATGATATGATGGAAATGGAAATAAAACAAAAGACGAGCCCTACTACAAAATTAATCTAAAATAGCTAAAAATGGCTTCTACTCATGAAGGAACAACTAAAAAAAAAGCTATCGTTAGAAACGCTGGTGGCGCCCACCCAACAATTTTAACGTGCAGTTCTCGATATAACCCCGCTAAAATGGATATTACGATTTGAGTGGTTTTTGAACTTGCTATTTTTCGCAAAACATAGTGAATCAAGAAATAAGTTAGAACCCTTTTGTAGGTTATTCCCACAGTCATGACGTAGCTTAGCGTTGTCAGCACTGGAATACAACAGGTTATACTGTTTATCTTGAATTCAACTTCGTAGTCGACTTTGAAAAAGAGGATACTTTTGGCCTTTTGGCACCAACTTCGACGAACGGAGCCCTCTAGCTTTTTGATTTGTTGACCGATGTCATCCTACGTGGTGCGTGGCAAGACTGAAGAGGCAAAGTTAATATTGAACCTGAACGAAATAGATCAATTATTTTGAGAAATGTAACACCGACAAACCTCGGAATTTGCGTGAAATTTCTAAAAAAAATCGATCATTAACGCAAATGTACAGAAAGTAAAAATACTTTGAAATAAATAAAGAGATCATGTGGGATTTCAAATTGAAGGGCTCTATGTACACATTGTTTTTTGTTTCATTATACACCCCGTAGTTTTGGAATACCGACCAATTCGAAGACGTACAGCTTTATCTTTCTTTTACACCTGAAAATTTGGATCGGGCTCTTGTGAGCATTAATAGCGACCTCAAGAGGTTGGCAGATTGGTCAAATCGCAACTGTTTAGTCCTTAATCCTGTGAAATCAAAATTCATGGTGCTTGGTTCCAAACACCTCGTAAAAAAGGTTTTGTTTCAACAACCTAACATAATAGTAGGCGGTGAAAAGATAGAATATGTTAACACTGCTCGTAATCTTGGTTTGACTCTAGACGCTAGTCTGAGATATGAGAAGCATATAGCTGGTGTTGTTAAAAATTGCTTTTATCGTCTGAAAATACTCTATCAGATACGAGAATTCCTTAGCGTGTCAGTCAGACAGCTACTTGTGGACAGTTTAATTCTTTCTAAACTAAACTATGGTGATGTTGTGTATGGCCCTCGCTTACTACACAGGACAATCCGTTTAACACAGCGTATACAAAATGCATGTACTACATTCTGTCTTGATATCCCACGTAGAAGCCATATCACTCCGTATCTCAATAGTGCAAATGTTCTTAACATGAAATCCCGATGTTACAAACATTTAGCTGTGCTACTGTTTGGTATTATTAAAAGTAAAAAACCAAAATATCTCTATGATAAACTTACTTGGTCCAGCAATACAAATAAATACTGTACCCGAGCATCGTCGTATTTACTGGTCATTCCGCGTCACAAAACAACTACTTTCCGGGGTAGTTTTAAATACGCTGCGAGTAAAATCTGGAACAACCTGCCTCCACCTCTAAGAGAGTGCGTCTCGGTTTACAGCTTCAAGCATAAAATTAGTACGTTTTGTCTCGAGGAACAAAAAGCCGGGCGTACCGCCCATCTCGTGTGACGTATGAAACTACTCCAGCTGTTGTCCGTTGTCCTTCTAGTATATATTTATTCATTTTTTTTATTTATTTATCGTAAACCAACCTAACTTATTATAATTATTCTTATTACAACCTATAATGATTATAACCTTTTACTGTAATTATAACCATAATAATATTGTATTTACCGATTGATCACCTTCACACCAATTAAATGCTACAATGTGATAAGTGAGTCCCCTTTTCCTTTTTCTCCCCTCCTTTGGGTCCGGACAGAATATCAGCGCTGTGGTTTTAGATAATAAAACCACAGCACCATGCTGAGTCTGGGACCTATTCGGCATAAAATTTAATTTTAGTTTTTAGTTTTAATCTTTAAGTTTATTTAAATTAAGTACCTAATATTGTAATTATTTTTCTATTTATTTTTTGCCGAATAAACTTTATTTCTTTCTTTCGAAAAAAAATTACTTTGCCAAAATGATAGCGAAGATCCAGTCATTTATAGTTTTCGAGAAAATAAAAACCATAAAGCGTTTATGCAGTCCTTTTCATACGGGTCTAACGGCCTCAGTGGCGTAATGGTTAGTCCATTCGCTTCACACCGAGAGGTCGCCGGTACGATTCCCAGTGGGGTCAACTTGTAAGATTCGGTTTGGTTGGTGGTAGGGCATTTTCTATTTTAAAAAAGCGTCGGTGGCTTAGCCGGTAACGACTCGGTTCTTCTAACCAGAGGTACCGGGTTCAAATCTGGACTGCCAATGTACCAATGAGTTTTTCAAAAACTTACGTACATACTTACCGATTGCTTTAACGGTGAAGGAAAACATCGTGAGGAAACCTGCACACGCCTGCGATGAAACTCGAAGGTTGTGTGTGAAGTTGACCAACCCGCACTGGGCCCGCGTGGTCGACTAAGGCCTGATCGCCCTAATTCAGGGTAGGCTCGAGCCCCTCGGTGGGGACGTATATGAGCTGATATGATGAGGGCATTTTCTAAGCCCGCCTGGCTAGCTACCACCATCACCATCAAACATCAGTGTTAACAACATTGATGTGTTTCGGCTTGAAGACAAGATAGCCAGTTCTCCATTGCGTTGTGGTAATCCCGCTTCCATCTTCGGCATTATCGTCACGGGCTTACCAATTGTGATTAAAAAATAAAAGGTACAAACTTTTATTTTTTACTCAGAGATTTTTTAGTATGGCAGCCCTTTTAGTATGGCAGCCCTTTTAGTATGGCAGCCCTTTTAGTATGGCAGCCCTTTTAAGCGCACCACTACTACGTTAGTACTAATATATATACTTTGCCACAACCGTAAGTTGGACCACGTGCAAAGTACGGTTCCGTAGTATGTATAATTTAAAAAGCTAAAGTTTTTTTGCACATGGTAATATTTTGTATGGAAAATCGATGAACTTTTTACAAATCCAACTGCCTATCTTAAGTTGGTCGACTATACTAGGAAAGCTTTCTTAGCCTTCGTAATGTGCCTTTTAAATTGAGAAGTGGATAAAAAAAAAGTTGGGTTTTAGCTATTTTTAATACATAGAGAAAGTTCTAAAACGACACATAGACCACTTCAGGCCCTGAGGCTCTGAAGCCGTAAGCAAAGTTTTAATATTGCCGTTGTCGCACAGACCTTTGCTCCTTGGGGTTGACAGCAGATCATAAGCACAGTATATATATTAGTACTAACGTCATAAGTCAGTCTTTACCTACGACGATATCGTTCGACGCAAGCGGCCTTAGGTATACGTGTTAGGAACTCCGTAGAATAGTAGGGGAATTCTATCTTGCATTAATTAAATGTAGGTAAGTTTAGTACGAGTTTAACTACTATTGATTCTTTTCTTGTCATGTTTTTTAGTCACACTTTTGAAAGTTGTGTAGCCGAAAAAATAATATACAGGGTGGGAAGGAGTATACCGACAGATTTTAACCATGGATTCCTGGTGGTATTATGAGTAAATAATGTTATATCAACATGGTTCTAAAACTGTCTTATTAACTTACTTAATTTCTAGAACAAAAAAATCAATTAACGAGAGTAATCCCTTCTGAACGAAACCTTAGTCTAAAGAGTGAAAAAGAAAACTTCACACTTCACGAACGACTCCGACAACATACTAAAAACGACGAGTGGAGTACGCTGTACGACGTCAGTATGACACTTGATTATTAAGAGCTCGAGACAACAAACGCCAGATAAACATTTGATATTATAAAGGCGTGTTACCCTTGAGATTTTTTGAACTTGTGAATTATTTAAAAAAATAATATCTCGAAAATTAGGCTTTACTGGCTCATGTTTATATTACTTTTTTTTGTCTAAATAGGCATTAGAATCTTTGGTATAACCAAAGTCGGTATACTCCTTCCCACCCTGTATAAATCAAATGAGAAAGACTTTAAGTAAGCGTCTTGCTCTTATGATTTTGCCAGGCGTCTAAGAATTTCGTTGTATGCAGGTATTTCACAAAAAAATATCGCCGAGAAGCTTCTATTTAATTAATAACCTATTATTCCTAATTAGTGTCGATTTGCCTCAGATACAGTAATCTACCGTCGTCGCCTCAGTTTCGATTACAATCCTTCTCACAAGGACGTTTAAATTAAAATCTTCCCCATACATTTTGACGTGAGATTCCATAAAGATTAGGAGGTCATGACAAATTTGGTAACGATAACGGAAATGGATAAACTTAGGTGGAGAGGATAAATGGCAACCCTCTGATGTTAAATGGCCTGGTCCAGAATTCCTACTACTAACGGGCGTTGCTACATAACGCAACCGAATATTTGGTCAGTTTTTGCATAATTCTCATGAGTACAACTCACAGGGGTTGCCATTTAACCTCTCAACCTAAGTCTATCAATTTACGTTATCGTTACCAAATTTGTCGTTACCTCCCAGTATATTCTTCTGCGCTATAACTCCTTAAAGTTTCAAGATTCATAAGTAGAAGCCATAGTTGAATTTGTATCATGTACTAACCTTGCCCGATCGCTCTAATTCAGGGCAGGCTCGAGCCCCTTAGTGGGGACCTATATGAGCTGATATGATGACGATGACTGACTCACTCACTCAGATATCAACTACTCTACAATACTCGTAAGTAGTACGACTGCTTGCAATAGACATTAACTAGGTAGATAGTTTTATTACATTGGGTATTGTAATCGACCAGATACTCGGGATACTTAGAATAGTTTCCAGGAAATCTCAGGTGGTTAAATATATTACTTTCTTTTAATTTCTGTTAGACACCACTGTCTGTCTTTTACAATCGCACAGAATGGAATGACGCAACCGGCCAGCGCCTAACGCCAAGTGTATTACTTTGGCGGGGAAGACATTGGTTGAAAAATACGCGCAACTTATCGGTTCGCATTGGCTCAGCCAATCACATACGAGATTAATTTATTGAATAGCTAGAGCAAAAATATTAAATCTTTCAAACTAAAATCGATCTATTTCGAATAAGATAGCTCAAAAATTACATTTAAAATAGAAAACCGTAACAGTATATTATGCTTAGTTTGAATGAGAAAAAGAATTCAACAAATCCGTTGACTTCCGTACAAAAGATGTCATATCCTAAGTATTTGTCTCCAGGGGCGGACCGTGAGTTTGTAGGGCCCTGAGCGAATACTACTTGGTTTTTGCCATTTTGTCAAAAAAAAGAATGATTACTTACTAGTATACATGGTATTCAGGGTAGGCTCGAACCCCTCGGTGGGGACGTATATGAGCTGATATGAATGAATACATGGTACATGGTACAGGTGCGTCGGTGGTGTAACGGCTAGGGCCGCCGCTTCCTGTCCGGGAGGTCGTAGTTTGAATCTTGCCACGTACTAATGTGATTTCGAATTTAGATTTCATATGTACGTTTATCCGACGCTCTTACGGTGACGGATAACATCGTGAGGAAACCTGCACACGCCTGCGGAGAAACTCGCAGGTTGTGTGTGAAGTCGACCAACCCGCACTGGGCCCGCGTGGTCAACTGAGACCCGATCGCCCTAATTCAGGGTAGGCTTGAGCCCCTCGGTGGGGACGTATATGACCTGATATGATGACATGGTACAGGAAAAAAGAGAATCATATTTTTTATATTTAATATCCACACAAACAGCAACTATTAGTTACTACTTATAAGACTATAACATTGTCCGTTGTCTTTAATTGGGGGTGGCGGCATAAGATCCACGGGACCCTGGACTGCAGCCCAAAAAGCCCTTTTACAGATCCGCCCCTGTTTGTTTCTATAAAAAAGATATCAACGAGCCCTACACCAATAGCTGCTGTCTCCGTTTAAGATACAAAATCATAAAGATACAAAACGCTATCATGCTATGATATAAATCCTGTGTGAAATGTTACTTGGCAAACTCTTGACACGTCCTCCTTTTCAATATTTAGTCCTCCCGGCCTCCCTTGCCTATTGTCATAGTAAAAGGAAAGAACAGTAAGTCACCTACCGACCCGTGCGGGACCTAGTAGCCTACTGTCACGAGTATACGCAGGGTCGTGCCAATATCTTTTAGTTATATAGGTAAGTAGATACTTAGTAATGTTTAATTTAAAAAAACATATGAAAAAAATTTTTGTTACTGCTGTTACAGGTTCTAAGCAAAATAATCTTTGGAATAGTTGTGAATGAATTTCTAAAATGTTCGCTGCGGATATCAAAAGCTTAAATTTAATCTCGTTAACAATATATAGACATTACCAACCTCACGATTATTGAGTGAGACATGCACCGGCGGCATCCGGCGCGGCGTGGCGGCGTGTTTCAGAATTATGCGTTACACAAGGAGTCCATTACCATTTTTTGACTTCATTCGTATTCGCATGACATTGAACATGCTAATCAAAAACTGGCCAATTTCAATTTCATCTTATTTTTACATATTTGTTGTTATAGCGGCGACAGGAACACTCATATCCCTAGTCTCCTTTTCAAAATACTTCACAATTCTTCTTCTCCATCCTACCTACGGGAACGCTTTAACTTGCAGCATCCTCCCGACCAGCAATCCCGTGCTCATCTCAAATCCCTCCTTTCTTTTCCCACCCATTCCACTGACTTCTATTCTTATTCCTTCTCCCTGCTTGCGGTTAGGTTGTGGAATTCACTTCCACACGAGATTCGCGATAGTCAGTGTCTGTATTCTTTTAAATCTAAATGAAAAGAACACTCCTTGTCTTTTCCTTCTTAATGTTAGCCATATTTATTTATATTATATGCATATTATTATATTTATATTATTTAATTTATTTTTATTATAAATAACTTACATTATGTAGTATATTATGTATTATTTTGTACATGGTATTTATTTATTTGCTAGGTATTTAGGAATATGAAAATTTCTGTTTTTAAAAATGTTATCTTTGTTATGTACACGTCTTCTGCCATTCTTTTGTAATTTCTCTTACCAAGGTCTGCTGGAAGAAATTTCTTATAGAAATAAGTTGTGCCTTTTGTATGTTTTATCTAGTTTAACGTTTGTTTGTCCCTATTTCTGTGTGCAATAAATTGTTAAATGAATAAATAAATAGAAATACACAATCTGTAAAAATTTCAACTTTATACCTATTGCTGAAAGATGGACAAGCACACAGCGGAGGCTTAGTAATAGGATCCCGTTGAGACCCTTTGGTAACGGAACTCTATTTTTTTTAGTGGGTCGACTATTTTTCCTAAACTAAAAAAAATAGCTTTGTCATCAGACGGACGGACGGACGGACAGACAGACACACGAATGATTCTATAATGGTTTTGTTTTGAACTTTTGAGGTACGGAACCCTAAAAAGCCTAAAAGATTTTATTTCACAATTTTGTCGGCGTGACATGCAAAATCGGTCGGAAGATGACTTACTATTCTTCCCTTTTACTATGTTTGCGTGCTGAAAAATTCTGGAAATCAGAACAGAATGTCTAGATCTAACGAAGATCATGTTTAGTTATCTCCTTTAGTACTTATTTACTTAGATATTACGATGACTTTTTAATTTGTTCGGTTTATAACGGCTGCTAACTTTTGGCTACTAACTTCACACCGGTCGTGGCCGAAGGGTGCATGCGTAAGGGGAAGGAACATAAGTACTAAGTGTGAAATCAGTTAAATCTTTGTTTTTTTATTACTCAATACAACTTCAAATCGTGTCATTTGAAGATTTTCATAATTGTTTGTGGAAAAGCCAACGTCATGCCAAAGTTGCAGCTCAGCTGTACATTATTACAATAAAGCTAAATTGAAATATTAAAAACACTTGTTTATTTGTAAATGTTCTCCCTTTTAGGGTTCCGTACCTCAAAAGGTAAAAACGGAACCATTATAGGGTTACTCGCGTGACTGTCTGTCTGTCTGTCCGTCCGTCCGTATGTCATAGCCAATTTACTCCGTAACTGCTGGACCGATTGAGTTGAAATTTGGTGCAAATATACCTTTGGGTTACAGATTTACATATTTGCACCAAATTTAACGTAAGTAAATAAATGAATTTTAAACATGGGGGCCACTTTTGGGGGGTAAACTAGTTTTTTTTAGCGTGTGATCAAATGAAAGGAAATTTTGTGAGACTTTCAATTTCTTTTAAAATTTGAAGATAAATAGTTTTGAAGTTATTTAGGAAATAGGCGAAAATTAACCATTGACCCCAAATCACATGAAAAAAAAACCACATTATATGAGGTTAAATGCATAGATTACAGGAAAAACTATTTATAAAAAAACCCTTCCGATCCACAGGAAAAATAAAATTTCCGAGGTCCAGAATAAATAGACCCCTATTTACTTAGAGCTTACTATGTACGAGTGGTCTTGATCTATTGGTGTTTAGAGCTTTGGTGTGGAACCATTTTTGTGGGACCCCGAGTCGCACTTGGTTGGTTTTTTATCAGACTCCGACCCTCCTTGATCACATCATCACCCGGCAACCCCGCTTGTCGCTCCTCCTGCCAGCGAGATCCTGAATTAGTACTGATACTATGACTTGTACATACAGATCGAGTTTTTTGATTGTCCAGACCACAGAGAAGCGCCGGGAAGTGAGCGTGCCTACAGCTCCGGTACCACACCGGATATGTGGGAGCCAGCTTCTCTGGCGTCCCGAGCGGGGATCGAACCGCCAGCAGCGAAAGCCGCGGGAGGTGAGCGCGCCTACAGCTCCGGGACCTACCTGCACAGTAGGTAGTGGTTCTCTTCCACGAGGCACTCGCCTTGCAGAGTACCAGGACAAGCGTCTTGGCGGCAAGACCTACGTAACTGGTCCTTGTCTTCACCTTACTGTTTTGGCAGGAATAGCAGCTCTCACCGTTATGCCCTAGGGCAGGTAAGGGGGACGCTATATCATAAACCTGGTAGTCTAGCGTATCTGGTAGATACGAGAGGGAATGTCCAGACCACAGTATATAAATATGTACTGGCGTAGTCCAGACATTAGTTTCAGATGAACGAGTATACCTAAGTACATGTACAGGGGTAGAAATTGAAGCCGCAAATGATAGAAAGAATAAAAGAAAGAAAGAAAGAAATGAAGTTTATTCGGCAAAAAAAATATGGAAAAATTAATTACAATATTAGGTACTTAATTTAAATAAACTATAGCTAAAGATAAAAACTAAAATTATATTTTATGCGCGATAGGTCCAAGACTCAGCATGGTGCTGTGGTTTTATAATAGTTAACCTGACCAATTTCATTAAAAATTAAAAACACTACTGCCTAAAAACATTACCCCTCGTTTTTGGGTAGTCGATTAAAATGTAGATATCCTACTCGTATGTCACACACGGGATCAAGACGAATCTAACAACACCTTGCACTACAAAATCCATCAAGCCTTGCCAAATAAACATACATACATACACCTGTAAAACATTAGCCTTATTTTTGGACAATCGGGTAAAAAACTCAAATGCGATTCCCGCAATCTGTGGGCACGGCAGTGCCCCCGCCAAGTCGAGAAAAAAAGCGGCACGGCCGTACCATCCTTTTCTCGAAGCAGTTCAGGCCATTTTCGACCCCCCACAACTTCGTTGTAGATAAACCTAGAAGCCTGAATTTTCTGTACTCAAGCAGGCATTATATAAGCACGGTATATTCCAAATTTCATTCAATTTGAACCAGTACTTTAAGAATTATAACTAGTCAAAGTTTCCTAATTTGTCACTCACTGACTGACAGATCATCAAAATTCCAAGGCACTTCTAGCCGACATAGAAGATTCAAATTTAGAATACAATTAGTCTTTAGTGTATAAAGCAAGGAAAAACTCAAACATTTTGCAATTTCGGTCCAGTTTTCTAGTTACACAAACTACATAAATAACTTTGTAATCCCATATAAAATATATAGGATTACAAAGTTATTTATGCAGTCGCAGGACCGAACTCCTTGATTTACTAGTTTCTAAGGCGCAGTTCATGAATCAATGTAGTTTTCTACAAAAATAAGTGAAATCCCACCAAAAACATCCTGTAAAAACTAGCCAAGTCTCGATTGAGCTGCTTGTTTTTCTATAAAAAGTAATGAAATCTCTAAGCAAAGGCAAGCCTAGTCTAGGGTTCTTTACTGCGATTTCTTTATTATTATGGTTAGATTTTATATGACTTGGCCGTTGACTTGGATGTCTCAAGGAGTAAATATGCATAAAGAATGTTCAACGGCAGGTCACATAAAATCTAACCATAATAATAAAGAAATCGCAGTAAAGAACCCTAGACTAGGCTTGCCTTTGCTTAGAGATTTCATTACTTTTTATAGAAAAACAAGCAGCTCAATCGAGACTTGGCTAGTTTTTACAGGATGTTTTTGGTGGGATAGTTGTTTCAGTTACCCTTAAGTTAGGTTAGGTAGGTAGTTATAACTACTTAGAAAAAGCAGAAAAATAAAATGGCGCATAATTAACTGTTTGACAGCCAATTGTAACTGTTATTCATCCGAGCACGCACGTGATATAAAGGATAAGCCTTGGACTGAAAGACAGTGAAGGAAACAGTACAATTTAAATATATCCGTTTGGTATTGGTATTTGCGGTATTGTAAAATATTTTAACGAACGCTTAAACAGTTATTTACAGTGAAAGGTTGTTACAAAATTCGGTACTAAATTAAAATGATGCTCACTAAAAAGGCGGAATAATGTAATTTTATTAGTTTTATGAAATGGAAACCTTGACGTGAAAAGGAAAAGTGGAGAAGTAAGTTGTTGACAATCCGCACACGTCTTCACTGCAGTGCTGGTGCAGCGTCTCTTCTCAAACTCGGGAAGGTTGGGCCGTACCTATCCCACACACGTCTTCACTGCAGTGCTGGTGCAGCTGGTGCAGCGTCTCTTCTCAAACTCGGGAAGGTTTGGCCGTACCTATCCCACACACGTCTTCACTGCAGTGCTGGTGCAGCTGGTGCAGCGTCTCTTCTCAAACTCGGGAAGGTTGGGCCGTACCTATCCCACACACGTCTTCACTGCAGTGCTGGTGCAACTGGTGCAGCGTCTCTTCTCAAACTCGGGAAGGTTGGGCCGTACCTGTGCCACACACGTCTCCACTGCAGTGCTAGTGCAGCTGGTGCAGCGTCTCTTCTCAAACTCGGGAAGGTTGGGCCGTACCTGTGCCACACACGTCTCCACTGCAGTGCTAGTGCAGCTGGTGCAGCGTCTCTTCTCAAACTCGGGAAGGTTGGGCCGTACCTGTGCCACACACGTCTCCACTGCAGTGCTAGTGCAGCTGGTGCAGCGTCTCTTCTCAAACTCGGGAAGGTTGGGCCGTACCTGTGCCACACACGTCTCCACTGCAGTGCTAGTGCAGCTGGTGCAGCGTCTCTTCTCAAACTCGGGAAGGTTGGGCCGTACCTGTGCCACACACGTCTCCACTGCAGTGCTAGTGCAGCTGGTGCAGCGTCTCTTCTCAAACTCGGGAAGGTTGGGCCGTACCTGTGCCACACACGTCTCCACTGCAGTGCTAGTGCAGCTGGTGCAGCGTCTCTTCTCAAACTCGGGAAGGTTGGGCCGTACCTGTGCCACACACGTCTCCACTGCAGTGCTAGTGCAGCTGGTGCAGCGTCTCTTCTCAAACTCGGGAAGGTTGGGCCGTACCTGTGCCACACACGTCTCCACTGCAGTGCTAGTGCAGCTGGTGCAGCGTCTCTTCTCAAACTCGGGAAGGTTGGGCCGTACCTGTGCCACACACGTCTCCACTGCAGTGCTAGTGCAGCTGGTGCAGCGTCTCTTCTCAAACTCGGGAAGGTTGGGCCGTACCTGTGCCACACACGTCTCCACTGCAGTGCTAGTGCAGCTGGTGCAGCGTCTCTTCTCAAACTCGGGAAGGTTGGGCCGTACCTGTGCCACACACGTCTCCACTGCAGTGCTAGTGCAGCTGGTGCAGCGTCTCTTCTCAAACTCGGGAAGGTTGGGCCGTACCTGTGCCACACACGTCTCCACTGCAGTGCTAGTGCAGCTGGTGCAGCGTCTCTTCTCAAACTCGGGAAGGTTGGGCCGTACCTGTGCCACACACGTCTCCACTGCAGTGCTAGTGCAGCTGGTGCAGCGTCTCTTCTCAAACTCGGGAAGGTTGGGCCGTACCTGTGCCACACACGTCTCCACTGCAGTGCTAGTGCAGCTGGTGCAGCGTCTCTTCTCAAACTCGGGAAGGTTGGGCCGTACCTGTGCCACACACGTCTCCACTGCAGTGCTAGTGCAGCTGGTGCAGCGTCTCTTCTCAAACTCGGGAAGGTTGGGCCGTACCTGTGCCACACACGTCTCCACTGCAGTGCTAGTGCAGCTGGTGCAGCGTCTCTTCTCAAACTCGGGAAGGTTGGGCCGTACCTGTGCCACACACGTCTCCACTGCAGTGCTAGTGCAGCTGGTGCAGCGTCTCTTCTCAAACTCGGGAAGGTTGGGCCGTACCTGTGCCACACACGTCTCCACTGCAGTGCTAGTGCAGCTGGTGCAGCGTCTCTTCTCAAACTCGGGAAGGTTGGGCCGTACCTGTGCCACACACGTCTCCACTGCAGTGCTAGTGCAGCTGGTGCAGCGTCTCTTCTCAAACTCGGGAAGGTTGGGCCGTACCTGTGCCACACACGTCTCCACTGCAGTGCTAGTGCAGCTGGTGCAGCGTCTCTTCTCAAACTCGGGAAGGTTGGGCCGTACCTGTGCCACACACGTCTCCACTGCAGTGCTAGTGCAGCTGGTGCAGCGTCTCTTCTCAAACTCGGGAAGGTTGGGCCGTACCTGTGCCACACACGTCTCCACTGCAGTGCTAGTGCAGCTGGTGCAGCGTCTCTTCTCAAACTCGGGAAGGTTGGGCCGTACCTGTGCCACACACGTCTCCACTGCAGTGCTAGTGCAGCTGGTGCAGCGTCTCTTCTCAAACTCGGGAAGGTTGGGCCGTACCTGTGCCACACACGTCTCCACTGCAGTGCTAGTGCAGCTGGTGCAGCGTCTCTTCTCAAACTCGGGAAGGTTGGGCCGTACCTGTGCCACACACGGGGGCCAAGTCCGGGGGAGGTTGTAGGGTTAGTAGCGAACTCCACTGTGAGAAGTTTTCCAATT
The DNA here is from genome assembly GCA_947284805.1 of Coleophora flavipennella. Lineage (NCBI taxonomy): Eukaryota > Metazoa > Arthropoda > Insecta > Lepidoptera > Coleophoridae > Coleophora > Coleophora flavipennella. The sequence continues at coordinate 19,723,220 of OX369257.1, forward strand.
ACCAATTTACGACTGCCGTCTTGTGATAGCAACCGGCACCAGTGGCTTAATACGTGCCTCTGTAAGTAAGTACAATAGAGGTAAGTAATATTGTTAGTATTTATTCATTTAAGTAAATTTACAGCATGACAGTACAAACCAAAGCGCTGTAAATATAATGGTTATTAAATATTTTATATAAAAAAATACACTTAACAACAAGTAGCAACAAGTATATGCACTACTGTGTATGCTGGCTTTTGTTTCGATAAACATTTAAAAATCTTTTTTTTAAACAAAACGAGCGAGCCTTAATTAGTCGTATATTATGATGTATAACATCTGACATAAGTAAAAAAACTTAACGGCCTTCCGGCCTCACATAAGGTGACGAACATGTTTCCTTAGCCTTCGTGACTGAAAAAAGCATTTCCTGTTACCTCCTGTATTCTCAGCCTGTTAGACACTTCCGTCCCTTCTCAGGAAAGCGAGAGGGAAGATGTTACACATCAGAAATCGTACATTTATATTAACTTGGCAGACAATAACACACAGTTAAGTCAAAGTATATGTATATACACACATCAAAAAAGTCTAAGCAACATGCATCATTTCTCAAATTTTACCAATTATCAATTTTTAAGGCTTTACTCACTCAAGGTGCGTAAGTATGTAAACTTTTTTGTTTTTGATGACATACTGGCTGGTTGTAAAAAAAAACTTTTCGATTATGTTTTTTTTTCATAAAATTGAAACAAATGCGAATTTGTTTGAATTTAAGTGCATTTTTATTGCAATGTTTAGTCTAGAATCTAGATTTTATAATTTTACCAACAATTTGAATAAAGTGAGCGGCAAAATTGGATTGTGAGACATTATTTACGTCATGGAGCGACGTCATTTGACGGCAGATCAAATGCAAAGAGCTGTAGGGATGTTGCAAGCGGAAAGAAATCAATCTCAGGTATCTCGGCATTTTGGTATTCATAAAAGCGTTATTTGTCGTCTTTGGCAGCACTACAATAATACAGGAGACCCCGCTGAACAGCATCCAGGCCGTGGAAGAAGTACGACCACTCGGCAAGACCGGTACATACAACTGACTGCAAGACGCCAGCCGATGTTAACCGCTCGATAGATAAGTTTGAGGCTACACAATTCAAGTGGTGTTGTTGTAAATGTGCGAAATCGACTGCATGAGTACGGCCTACGAGCTCGACGCCCAATCAAGTGCCCGCCGATACGTCACGGGAATCGCGCTCGTCGAAATGAATGGTGTAGAGAACGCATAACATGGACCTAGGAGCAATGGGATAAAATTGTGTTTTCCGATGAGTCGCGATTCGTGTTTAGGCCTGATACTAGAAGGGTGAGAGTGCACCTTCGCCCGGAAATACTGAAAGGCTCAGGTGCGTTTAGGAAGTTCTTCCATACAGCGGCGCCACAGTTATGGTATGGGTGGGTATTAAGAAGAACAGGCGAACTGAGCTCGTTTTTGTAAATGGAAACATAAACGCTGAAAATTTCGTTGAGGATATTCTTAGACCTTATGTCCATCCTTTTACACAAACCTTTGGCTCCGATTTTACGTTAATGCATGACAATCCGCGTTCGCATGCAGCTCGGCGAACCAGTGAATACTTGGCAACGGAGAACATCGGGGTATTGCCCTGGCCTGCACAATCGCCAGACCTCAACCCCATCGAGCACGCATGGGACATGCTCCAGAGACGTGTTTTGAAGGACTTGGATGGAGTGACAACAACCCAACAGCTGAAGGATTTGCTACAACTTCATTGGGAGCGATTGCTGCAAGATGACATAAACAGTCTCATTAATTCTATGAATAATCGTTGCCGACAAGTATTTAATAGCAAAGGAGGCCATGCCTTGTATTAAATTATCCAATTCTTTCACAATAAATTAATTTTCTTTAGAAATTTCATTTTGATACAAAATCTTTAGTTTCCTATGTACTTTAGTTTGTATAGTACATTATAATATTGTTAATTTATGTCATTAAAAGAACTATTGAATACAACAGCTGTTATTTTTACTTCATTAAGACCATAAAAAATGTTTAAATAATAAAATACAAACGTTATAATGTGAAGAACCATCCTAAAATTTAAATTAGTACATGTTGCTTAGACTTTTTGATATGTGTATTAGTACTAACATACAGTATGGACACTCCCTGCCGCTTTCTAGATTGCGACCTCACCCCCTCGTCACCCAGATTGATACAGTTTGGTTGTCGAACCTATAGGTTTTCGCCGCCATTTTGTTTGTTCTGTCATTTCTGGGCCGTTGTATGAAGTGTCCAGGGTGTGGTTAGGTTATGTTAGTACTAATATGTATACTTTGGTTAGGTAGTTGTTCTGCGCGGATTCCTTGTACTTAATTTCCGTTAACGTTTCTCTTATCTGTTTCCTGTATTAGTTTAACACTACGAGTAACGCGTAACTCACTAATCTAGGTTGTTTTCCCGCTTTTTCTGAAGCAACCTGCCCACGAATTCTACTCGTAATTTTGCAACAACGCGGTCCCGAACAGAGCCATCTGCGATAACGTCGCGTGGGTGCAAACTGTTTAATGACATCCTCACCAGTTTACTAGGTTGAGCAATGAGTTGGTGGCGCGCGTGGAGTTGTGGAGTTGTGGAGCAAGTCACTGATGATGATTGTGATTGGGTCCGTCACGATTTTTATTTTTTTATACCTACTTAAGAGAACTTTACATAAGTTGCTGGTTCTTAGTTAATTAAAGTTTTCTACAAGCTTTCATTTAACTTGCATTGTCTGTAGGTGTATTTAGGTTTAATCTTGCAAACGATTAGTTAACATTAATTTTAGTTAGTTAACATTATTTTATATTAGTATTTTTTTTATTTAGTATAATTTAAGTACACATAGGTTTGCCCCCCGTCCTTTGAATTCTCATAACACCCGGTAAGGTTGGATGGAAGAGATCTCTTATAGAGATAAGTCCGCCTTTGTATATGCCCTTTCTAAGTGTTTTACATGTAAATATTTGTGTGCAATAAAGAATATATACGATTTTTAAGCGACTTCCAGAAGTCCGATTGGGTTGAAATTTGGTATGAAGCGGTACAATTATTCATGACAATGGATCCCAATAGAATTTTGAGGTAGAATCAAGGTCCGGTCCAAGTCTTGTTTCAATAGAATTTGGAAACGTGTAGGCACCTACTCGTAAGTATATGGTCGCGCCCAAAGACATTGGATGAAGGGAGCTAGTTTTTATTAAACTCTGTGATCGAACGAAACTTTATTATGGCTCTGAAGTTGGTCTACCAAAATATACTAAATATTACTTACTACTTCTAGATGGTACAGTCAGTATCAAAAATATGTATACATCAACAAGTTTTCAGAAATATGGGGTCTCACTTCGAGTTCAGAAACATCTATCAATATCTGACACCATAAAATTGGATACATCAGCTGTTTCAGAATGGCGTAAACATAAAATACTTCATATATATGTCTACTAAAACAAAGGTACACAAGATTTTAAGTCGTAGGTAGCTAGTTTATGAGGTCCCCTGCTGAACACATTTATGAAGACATATTTATGAAGTAGTTTATGTTTACGCCATTCTGAAACAGCTGATGTATCCAATTTTATGGTGTCAGATATTGATAGATGTTTCTGAAATCGAAGTGAGACCACATATTTCTGAAACTTTGTTGATACATATTTTTGATGCTGACTGTACCGGCGCGGCGCGCGGCGCACGCCAGCACTCGCATCACAGTATGGTTCAGATCAGCAATAAAATTCGGCGCGAGCTCTATTTTTTGTATGAATATATTCACATTTGGCAGGAATTTTAACATATCTACATAATTATACAGGTGTGACCAAATTGGTGTAGGTCCCGTTAAGGCTCCTCCGTCACTAAAATTAGCAACTCGATTCACGATGTTTCAAACATCGAACGAAATAGCTTGGAAATAAAGTTCTTGTCAGCTTGTACTGTTACGTGGCGTTACGGCAATCGCTGCGGACGTATCGTCCGAAAGGTTTTTAGTTCATTATAAATAAATTAAGATGAATTTCCAAAAAGTAAGAAAATAAAATCATTTTATATTGTTTTGTTAATAGGTAATAAAATATTATGTATCGATTAAAATTGCAGCGTTCTATGGTTACAACTAGAAAAAAGGGTGCTTAAGGATATTTTTTCTTTATTTCTGTGTATTAAAGTAGAATTCAAGGAAATCTAAATCACTTTTCATATCCTCTAAATTACAAAAAAAAAAAATTCGTAAAAAAATCCTTAATTGAAGTAAAAAGTGGTTAGAAAGTTGGTCGTTGGCGGCGCGGCGGTATAAGCCTTAACTGGGGCTGCTACTCATCGTACTGATCAACTTATATTCTATGGCTTCGCTAAAATCGCAAACGAATAACTCTATACAAATGGATCAGCTGATCGAAAAAAATGTGCATTTTTGTATGGGGGGGTCTAACATTTTTTTTGAGAATTGACTATGGGTTCCTCGTGGAAAGTTGTTCAGTATGATGAGTAGAACCCCCAGTTAACGGGTCCTATACCATTGTTTTTCCAAACTTAGAATTCGCAAACTAAACTACAACTAGAATATATTAAAACGATTTAAAAGAAATGGTTTATGTAATGTAATCATGTAAATGAGATAGCCGGTGGAACCAGTTAGCAAAAGCAAAGTTCACTGACATGAACAGTATCCGGATATGTATATTTAGCTTCTAGATCTAGTCGGCTAAGGATTTGTATAGCCATAGAAGGATGTTGTTATTGTTATTTCGTTCTTTGTTCTTATATACAGGTACAGCATTTAAGGTAGATACAAATCAAATCAAAATAATTTATTTTAAATAGGTGCTTACACACACTTTTAAATAGTAAAAAAATAATAATAATATACTTATTGTCTATTACATAATGTCATGCATGATTCAGATTACAGTCTCAGGTTTGTGTAATGTAATTTTAATTAATAATTTGGTATTTGTTAAAGAATCAACATATATATCTTTGTCATTTACATAATCTATTATTTTATAGTATCCTAAAAGCAAGCAGAGCACAAGCATTTTTTGACATGAGTCTTGAACTTGTTCTCTGACAAACTAGTTACATTTTGTGGAATTTTATTGGAGAATCTTATACACTGCCCCACACACTTGTGGATGAATCTGAATTGTTTTATTAAGTATATCATATCAATAATGACAGAAAAGAAATAAGAAAAGAAAGACGTGTGGCACTCGGGGACTGCCACGGTAAAGCTGTTGCATAGCATTTTTTATCAACTTTTAACACTAAGAAAGTTACACCAGTAAAATTGACTAAGTCCTTTTAGTACCGCAAATCGCTAATAGATGGCACTGTAAGTTTTATTAGAACGCGGTAACGTTACGTCACGCTCGGCCGAGCTACATGGTAGGCGGAGTGTGGGGTGTTAGGTTTTTCGTTACGGAATTTCTTGATTCGGTCGCCGCGCTCAAAGCCCGCGATAAAAGCTATGCAATAGCTTAATAGGGTGACCAATTAACGTAGTTACATAGGTATCGTTGGGGCAGTAAAATTCTCGAGTGGCGACCGCGCACTGGAAGACGTAGCGTAGACGGGCCTCTCACTCGGTGGACCGACGAATTGTGAGGGTTGCGGAAAGCCGCTGGATGAGGGCAGCGCAGGACCAGTTGTTGTGGAAATCCTTGGGGGAGACCTTTGTCCAGTACTGGACGTCTTTCGGCTGATATGATGATGATGATACAGGTATCTACTTAAAAATCTCATGATTTGCATAAGTTAACCTACTGTTAAAATTACATAATGTTCATTAGGGATAAAAACATTAGTTCGGGCGCCATACATATGTGGCAAATTCCCGAAGTTACCTTTATTTTTGTCACATATTTATGGCGCCCGAACTAATGTTTTTATCCCCTTTTCAGCCTTTAATCTTTCCCTAACGTACCCGTTTTTTTGTCGTTCGTGGGTGTATCCGTTTTCCGGATAATATGGTTCAAGTTTTAATACCTCAAGACCCTTTCTTAATTTAATCGTGCCTAGGAAAGTGTTCGTTGTCGAAATTTGGGAACAAAAAACGATAATAAACTCATTTTTGTTTTCTTCAATGTTCAGTACCAATCAGAAGTTACTGTGATACTGTCGAAAACAATCTAATCAAATGTACATTAGTTCTATTCGTTGAAACAAACTCCGCTCAAAGGTTAAAGGTTGATAAACATGAATCCGCCATTCGTTATCTGGTTGCGTGCAGAAGTTTGTAGTGATAAGAAATTATTGTCAATTTGTCTAAAGAAATATTTCCATTTATTTTGTCTTCTATTAGTAATAGAAAAGAGGGAGTATATATATATATATATATATATATATATATATATTATTTATTATGAAGAAATTCAATATTGAATAATTGAAAATCAATTTATTTAAAATTAGAGCAGAGAAAAATATAAAAAAGCCAAATTTTAATAAATTTGTAACATTGATGCAATCTAAAATTTGTATTAATTAATTTTGAGGTTTCCTATGAGTTTAATGACTTTTTTTTTCTTTGGGTTATCCTTTATCCCACTAATTTTGTTGGTTGCAAAAACTTTCCAAAATTTGACTCCTGAGCAAACAATCGAAAACTTAACCTCATAATGTAACACTCAATTTGATCTAGATGCCAGATTTACGCCGTGAACTTTACTGCGCATGACTTCTTCAACAGCTGATGCCTTGTTGGTAATGCAGATGTTAGTCTTCTATTGGTCCTTGGTGTGTATAGTCACGAAAGACAGAAAAATTCTTAGTAATTTCAATTTTTTATTCTGTTTGAATAAACTAGCTCAAAAAGTTATTGGAATTTACTTTAAGATTTATCATAAGCAAGTTTCACTTCTTACATGTGAGCTCTGATACACACACGTAATTTATTTCTCTCAGTGTAGTGTCATAGGCAAACTGATTTCATGTTTAAATACTTATTGCATTGATTCATTTTCTGTGATCAGTTGGATTCAGGATTGCAGAAATAAAACAATTTTTTGTCTATGGTTTTTTATTTTGGTTACAATGGTACAGTATTAGTTTCTAGTTGATATGTTCATTAAAACCTATGGAAGTTGGCAATCTAATGATGACAAGACTGGCAGTGGGTGGATTGAACTATTCTAATCTTTAATTATTTCTAGTAATTATTCCGTCATCTGTTACAACAACAAACTGTCCAGGGCCATTGCAAAATTTCAAATCTCTATCTGCTATTTTATTTTTGATTGCATTTTTCGAATGGTAGTCAAAGTTTTAAGATTTTGTAAATTTTCCTTCAATACCAGCATCAATTACTTATTGTCCATCTGAAAAATAAAACATAAATTATATTAGTCCCCTGGCATTTTTTGAGTCCTTGCAATTAAATCTACAGAATAATTTCAGACATCTCAGAGTGAACTCTTATGAATCCATTTCAATGGAAAAAATAAAACACAAATTTACCTTTTACATGAAGATAAACTTTATTTTCTGCAGTTCCTCCAGGAATAGAAGTTACTTTGCGAACGTATTCACCTGACCAGTCCTTGGTAATATTTTTTATAGTAATTTTAGATTCGTGATAATCATCATTTGATGTATTACAGAATGATATTCTTCCTGAAAAGATTTAATAATTATTAAATTATCAAACTTGTTATTAAGAAAAATAATTTGATAAACTTTATTACCGTAATTTCCAATCTTGCGGCCCCCTTTGAACCAAAGTAACTTGTAGATGAAATCTCTAGTTCCATAGCAATGCAGTTCTACAGTATCACCTACGGTAGCATACACGTTTCTTTTGGTGATCCCGAAACTTCCCTGCTGGCTTGACGGAAGTTCTTTAACGGTTGGTGTATAGATTCGTCTTGATGAACAGGAGACTATAAAAAAGAGAAGAAAACTCGTTCAATTTGAAAGTTGCCAGCAGTAATTATAATATACTCCAGAATTACAATAGTTGTAATGTAAATTTTCCCAGAATTCTTTTTCCGTATATACTTCTTCAATCAGACAATAAAAGACAATACTCACATGAAGTTAAAGTCGCGGCAAGAATAGCGAACAGTAGTACAATTTTCCCGGCCATGATTCCAGAGCTCCTGAAGTTCAACTGTGAATTGGTTACAGCTCGAAGCCGTTATATACTATTCTGTTTTATAACATTATTAAATTAATGCGTCAAACTTGTGGTTTTCCTTATGGATTTTGCGAAATGGTCAATACGTAAATAAAAGCATTCGTTATCTGGTTGGGCGCAGAAGTTTGTAGTGATAAGAAATTATTGTAAATTTGTCTAAAGAAATATTTCCATTTATTTTGTCTTCTATTAGTAATAGAAAAGAGGGAGTATATATATATATATATATATTATTTATTATGAAGAAATTCAATATTGAATAATTGAAAATCAATTTATTTAAAATTAGAGCAGAGAAAAATATAAAAAAGCCAAATTTTAATAAATTTGTAACTCTGATACAATCCAAAATTTGTATTAATTAATTTTGAGGTTTCCTATGAGTTTAATGACTTTTTTTCCTTTGGGTTGTCCTTTTTCCCACTAATTTTGTTGGTTGCAAAAACTTTCTTCAAATAATCATTAAATTGTAACGCAGTATTCATGAATTTCAAGATTTTTTATAAATCAGTCACATGTAGAACTCCTATGACAATCTTAATTATATTGATTGATTTATAATTAATAATTAATAATATTGATTGATTTCACCTAATATCACAGAATTTACCGCAATATTTATCTAAATAAATTGATGCGCATGCACAATTTGTACTCCGAGAACTTCAAACTTCCATTTCAAAGAATTTGAGAAAATTTTAAAGAAAATCATAAAAATCATATGTAGTTTCACATCTCTAGACTAGATTAATTCATTAAATGACTACAAAATCATCATCACTATAAATTTACATGCACCATTGTGCAAAATTCACTCGATCAAAATCTAACACCGAGGCATTTGCACTACACCAAGTTCAAAAAATTTTTCCATCTATCAAATGGGCCAAAGAACCCAAAACTTGTGCTTTTGATTCGTCACAGAAATCATAAATCACACGAGAGCAACGTGGTACTTTTCTAAACCATCCGGAAATTTTATGCTATCTTTGAACTCAATGGACTTGAATGTCTGTTGGCTTAGATTAACTTTTTTCTATTTTTATAGATCAAATGAGACTCATTAACTCAAGTTTCAAGTCTAAAAAAGTCTTCCGTCCTTGAAAGTTTAGAAAAGTTTATTTTAAGCCTAAAGACTAGAGATGAATCCAAATTCTGTTGGAAATCTTTCTCCTGCAGATCCTTTAGATGGAAACAGAAAGTTCAATGCTGAAATATATTTAAAATTTGACAGATTGTAAATTTTGACTGAAAATTCATTTTCTTGAAACGTTACACCTCACCACTTGAAAAAATCCCAGCTCTAGTTGAATAAAATTGCAATCTTCTGAAAATTGAGCTTAGTTTTGACAAAAAATATCATAATTAGGATGTTACAAGTAGAGCTTGGTTCAAAAACAAGCTGATAAGAGCTGAGTGATGGAAGACTACCCTTCTCCCTTGAGACCCCTTCTCTCGTGAGCTTCAGTGATAAGCGCGACTATATAAGATCCACAGCGTTCTAGAATATCAGAGTCGTCTCGAATTAGTAGAGTCAAGATGTTTTGTGGAAAAGCATTAGTTTTTCTGGTGATAATCGGAACCGCATGTGAGTATAATTCACTACATTGTTACTAATTGTTTTTGCAGCTTGTGGTGTGAATTACTTTTGATCTGAAATGTCCTTAAACAAGTACCATAAATAGTTTTTCGTCCTACAGGGTCCTACAGTATCTTACAGGAGCCATGGATGAAAGCAGCTTATTTTGAAGATCCTAACTGTCCTGTTGGATGGACTATGGTGGAAGGGACGCACAAATCACACGATTACGGCTGGGAAGTCATGTGCGAGGGATACTTCCCCGATTGCACTCGTAATGAGAGTTCGTGTACAACCTTTAAAGTAACGAAAACGGTGACTCATGATTACTATTCTACAGACCCGAGTTCTGAGTCGTACGATGATCCAACAATCAACGATACTGGAGTTTATCAAGAACCAGAATCTCCATTAGTAGACCATGGTATTGGATATTTTCCATATTATTATTAAAATTCTGTATAGTGTCATATGCAAACTGATTTTAGTTTCAAAACTCTTTTACTATTGTTAAATACTTCATATTATCTTAGACCTAATAAAGGGCACGGAGAAAAATAAATAATTGTACCTACAATGCTAAATTTTTATTTCGAATCATCTACGATGCTTGGAATATTTTCCAGGATTGAAATAATTGATTTTGTAATTTTTTGATGATAATATTTACCATCAGAGGGTGATAACAGCTATTATGAGGATAGTTATTGAAGTGAAACTTCTGTATAGACGTATGAGAGGAATTTTATAGCATTGTAAAAAAATCGTCACTTCTTTTTGTTACGCGCCATTTTCTTTAGCAAAATTCAGTAGCCGTTAAAAATAATGTTTTGTTAATAAAATGATTAAATAAAAAAAACTTATTCTAATTCAAGTTAATTAATAGTAAAAGTCTGAGTAGTTATATCTTTCTTTTGATAGATCCAACACGTCCAAGTGATTTTGGTATTTATTTTAGGTTAAACGTCACTTTTTCATTGTAAGTCTCAGTAAATGTATATAAATCCATTTAAATTACCAAAGATTAATTAATATGACTGTCAATCTAGTAAACATTAATTTATTTTAAAAATAAAAAAACAAATTAAACAATAATTTAAAAATAAAACAATACACAATTAGAAAATGAAAAGATGTAGACGTGGATTTTTTAAAATTATTAGTTTTCAATGATTTATCTATTGATTTATAATTCCAAAAAATCTCTAGATGTCCACTAGATTTCCAGTTATTTAATAATTGTACTTTAAATAGATAATTCCAATTATTTACTGAAAACTGGTATAGTTGAAAAAGTTATTGGAATTTACTTTAAGATTTATCATAAACAAGTTTCACTTCTTACATGTGTACACTGGTACACACACATAATTTATTTTTCTCAGTGTAGTGTCATATGTAAACTGATTTCATGTTTAAATACTTATTGCATTGATTCATTTTCTGTGATCAGTTGGATTCAGGATTGCAGGATTGAAACAATTTGTTGTCTATGGTTTTTTATTTTGGTTACAATGGTACATTTAATCATTTTTTAGTTTTTTTGATTTACTTTTATCCCTGTAGTTTCATCACCTTCAAGGGAAACATCGTGTTGATCGATAATAAGACCAATCTGGTCACCTCCCGAATGGTTTTCACAATCATTACATCGCGATCTGCGTGGTTTTGCTTGGACCCCTGAAAGAAACACTTCAACGAATATCTCACTAATTTTTCCCTTATTTATTTCACTACGAGAAGTTTGTAATTTGAGTAATTGTGATAGTGTCGAAAACAATCTAATCAAATGTAAATTAGTTCTATTCGTTGGAATAAACTCCGCCCAAAAGTTAAAGGTTGATAAATATGAATCCGCCGTTTGTAGTGATAACAAATTATTGTAAATTTGTCTAAAGAAATATTTCCATTTATTTTGTCTTCTATTAGTAATAGAAAAGAGGGAGTATATATATATATTATTATTTATTATGAAGAAATTCAATATTGAATAATTGAAAATCAATTTATTTGAAATTAGAGCAGAGAAAAATATAAAAAAGCCAAATTTTAATAAATTTGTAACACTGATGCAATCCAAAATTTGTATTGATTAATTTTGAGCTTTTTTATGAACTTAATGACTTTTTTTTCCTTTGGGTTATCCATCAGATGTAGAACTTCCATGCCAATCTTAATTAAATAAAGTACTTTCAGTATAATTATATTGTTTGATTTCACCTAATATCACAGAATTTACCGCAATATTTATCTAAATAAATTGATGCGCATGCACAAAAATTTGACTCCTGAGCAAACAATCGAAAACTTAACTTCATAATGTAACACTCAATTTGATCTAAATGCCAGATTTACGCGGTGAACTCTACTGCGCATGACTCCTTCAACAGCTGACGCCTTGTCGGTAATGCAGATGTTAGTTTCCTATTGGTCAACTTTGGTGCATAAAAGTTACATTAACAATTGGTTATTTAACAGAGATTTGAGTCAAAAATGGTCTGATTTTCCTGTTGATTAAACTGCGAGGGTCAATAGGTCCCTGATCACGTTGTTTTTCACTGAATTGGATCATCAAAATTTGTTTTGTTCTAAATAAAAATCGCAATGACGTCAATCAGCCCGCGGCTTTTTGACATTGTTCACTTGAAAAAAGGTTGCATCGGTCAAATTAACTAAACAAAACAAGTGATAAACTTGTTTTTCTTTAATCTTGAAAATTTATTTTTTTGAAACGTTACACTCCCCACTTGAACAAATCAATCCATATAAATGAATAAATAATTACATTTTAATGAGTAATCATTCCTATGAATAACTCAGCGTGTACGTAAGACCTTTTAACTTTAGTGATAAGCGCGACTATATAAGGCCGAGCGTGCGTTATTGCCACAGTCTTGTCTCAGAAGTCACTTCGAGATGTTTGCCGGACAAACATTTGTTTTCCTGGTCATCATTGGATCCATATGTAAGTACAATTAACTACGTTGTAATTATTTAATTTATTATCCTTATAACCACTGTACTCACTATACTTATTATACTGTATTTTTGATGATTCTGAGGGAGCCTTGGAGAATCAAATAAATTGTTTTTCTATCTTTCTATCTATCTATAATTGCTTTTCCAGATCTTGTTACCGACCACTCAAACTGTTTTTCCTTCTGCAGGGTTCTTTGATGGCAGCGCAGGACTACCAACTGCCGTTGATGGTGAACCAATCCCAGATAACTACAATTCACTCGACCACCCAGAGCTCACTCCTACGACTGTGATGCTACCAAAGCCTCCATCAGGTTTAACATGCGAGTCTGGAAAACTCGTTTGCAAGACAAGCCTTTTTGAGTATGTGCCAAGCCCAAACTCTAAAGGACACTGGCTTTGCGAAGAACCAAAAGTGTGGGAAGATTCTATCAGCGTTCAAAAGTGGTCAAGACCAAAGTCCAGTCGTTAGTTGGTTCCAGCGATGACCATAAGAAGAATAGATATGCTGAAGATTCTCGTTACGTAGATTGATCATATGTAGAATTTTTTATAACAATTGGACATTAAATAAAGTAGTTTCAGCATAATCACTTTGTTTAATTTAACTATTTTTGATTTCCATGGTCATGTAGTGAAGACGGCATTTTTACTATTTTTTTATAGTATCAATCGTATTGCTCGAGTCTAAATTCAATTCTCGGGCACTCAAAATTTTGTTTTAATGGCTTGCGGCAATCGGAGGACGTTGGTCCTTCTTCAGTACCTTCTTAGACATATTTAGAGTAATCTCTGAAAAAATCAGGACGAAGACGGCATTTTTACTATTATTTCATAGTATTAATCCTATTGCTAGAGTCTAAATTCAACGCTCGGGCACTACAAAATTTGTTTTAAATGGCTTATAGAAACGATTCCTACATTTTTCTTTCCGTGATATTATTATCCTGATAGTAACTGTTATCATTCTGATAGTAACTGTTACAAAATTTATTTTAGAAGTTATCATCAAATAATCATTCATTCTATCATGAAAATTATAAAGTTAACTATTTTTGCACTGAAAAACGTTCCTATCATTCTAGATGATTGGAATTAAAAATCTAGCATTGTACATACAATCATTTAATTCTCTCCGTGTAATTTTTCATTCTAGCTCTTAAATTTTACGAAAAGCACCAAAAATCATTGAGGAACTTTTGCGGAATATTTCCGGAACATTTTTGGAATACAACATATATGTTCTAAAAATGTTTTTTTTATACGGGTTCCGACAATTAATAAGAAAATATATGGTTCTACTTCTAGAAGTTTTGTATTAATAGAAGACAATACTCTTTCACTAAATTTTATTTTACAGATAGAGATCCAAAAATTGGCACTTCAAATTTTGAAAAATTAGTTTGTTATAGTTTGTACAAACAAATTAATAAAATATTCCGTTAAATAATTGTTTCATTTCATCTCCAGCATTAAATTGAACTTCGAGGTCTTAGAAATTATGTTAGCAATAGTAGTTCACTCATTAAATTCATTACTCAAAAAGCTACAAGAAACTCACATTAATCACGACCTGAATCATCAAAAAATCATGTTCTAGAAGCAATTAATACATCACTAAAAATCACACATCAATAACTGAAATCTCCATGAAAATTCAAAAGCTATATAAGTTTATTACCATTACGCTTAAAAATTTTGCTTCTAGAAATTCCGAGCGAATTTAAAAATTTAGAAATGGTTCCGCTGAACATAACAATGTCTAAAAATAATTTAGAACTCAGTGAATCTCATTGCAAAATTTTTTTAAGATTCGAAGTTTTTGAAATCGAGACTCAGTTCAATGAGCAACTTTCTAAGAGAAAAATATAAGTATAGTTTTAGTAGAAATACTTATATTGCTATCGGAAGAATACTAAGTATAGTTGCCAGAACTATACCAAGTTTTTTTTCCAGCACAATAAATATTCCAAGTAGAAAATACTGTTTTTTCAGTGGACTATATATTTCAAATATGCCATGACAATAATTGCTGTTCAGTACACAATTACCAGAGTATTTGACGTCAATTAGACCCTAGTGAATTATTAAATTAGCAATTCTCTTTATTCAACTAATTCTAAAGGATTTCGTAGCCTGGAAAAGGATGCAAGGATTTTCAATGAAAACTTTTTATATGAATTTAAATCAATCAATTTTATTTATTGAAATTCTGTTGTTAACACTCGTTCTATACTTTGCTAATAATTCAACATATAACTATGATCTAATGGTTTTTTTCCTTCGGGTATTATTGTCATCCGCATACCCGTGAGTTTCGGGTCGTCAAAATTTTCAAAATCGCTGAACCTCGGGCCCGATGGAGTCAAGGGGTGACACATTTTTGTCCTAAAACGCAGTTTGATGCAGTAGGACTTAATGCCAGTCGTATTTTGTTCCGGGTATGTCTAAGAGCCAGTTATTGTTAATGTCAAATGAATTTTATTCCAGCAGTTGATTGTTCCAGACTTAAATTATGTCAGTTATGGTTTGTAACAAATGTAATTAAATGCATATCTTGTGAGAAACTATTCAAGTTTGTGACTTATACACTTTAATCTATCTAGACTTAGTAACAATAGTTCTTTGAGACTTATCAATTTTGCTCCTTTTTCATTTTAAGCTGTACTCATTTTGTTACATTAGTACTTTGATCCTGTCTAAGATACTGCCAATGTCACTATGTTCTAGTTAGAGTTAGGTACATTCACACTTTGAGCCAGATATTGAATGCTACCTGCGTACTTTGTTACCGCCGTTGTTGGAGACTTGATATGTTTGTGCCCGTTCCTGTTTAGTACGCAATAACTTTACGCCAGGCATTCTATGTGACATTTTACGAAACTATTATCGACTGGCAAATATTACCATTATTGTTGATAAAGTAGATTTTCAATAACATCATATAAATAACATTAATGTTTTAAGATATCCCCAGAAATCTACTTTATCATCAAAAATCTACAGTGAAATAGTTTTGTAAAATGTCACACACAATTCCTGGCATAAAGTTATTACGTGCTAAACAGCGACGGGCACAAACATGTAAAGTCGTGAACAACGACCGCAACAAGGTGCGCTGGTAATATTTAGTATCTGGCTCAACGTGTGAATGTAACTAACTCTAACTAGAACATAGTGACATTGGCAGTATCTTAGGAAGGATCAAAGTACTAATGTAACAAAATGAGTACAGCTTAAAATGACAAAGGAGCAAAATTGATAAGTCTCAAAGAACTATTGTTACTAAGTCTAGATAGATTAAAGTGTATAAGTCACAAACTTGAATAGTTTCTCACAAGATATGCATTTAATTACATTTGTTACAAACCATAACTGACATAATTTAAGTCTGGAACAATCAGCTGCTGGAATAAAATTCATTTGACATTAACAATAACTGGCTCTTAGGCATACCCGGAACAATATACGACTGTCATTAAGTCATATTGCATCAAACTACATTTTAGGACAAAAATGTGTCACCCGAGTCAAGCTTGCACAGATGTCTTCTTGACCAACGAAAGATTTGTCCGTAACCAGTCCAGATTCTCCTGGTTGCTTAATGATCAGTCGAGTTCCAACGTAATGGTTGTAGTGATCTAGTGTAAGATCTGCTTTAATGATATGGGTTTGGCCGCAACCATAATACTCATTACGAGCACGGAATAAATTAGTTGTATTCGCGTTATGGTCTTGATTGGCGCCGAAGTACTCGTTGCTCAACTGGGTGATGTCAAAAGCATTTAAAATGTGGGTTTGTTCTGAATCCTGTTCTTCTAACAATCTTTGGTCGCTAGGAAATTGAGATCTGAGACCTGAAATGATAGATCTCAAGTTGAACTAAAGTTCAACTGTGAATTGGTTACAGCTCGAAGCCGTTATACACTATTCTGTTTTATAACATTATTAAATTAATGCGTCAAACTTGTGGTTTTCCTTATGGATTTTGCGAAATGTTCAATACGTAAATAAAAGCAACAATGAGTCATTGTATGAAACTGTCGCCACATTGAGGTTACGCGACTATATAAGATCCACAGCGTTCTAGAATATCAGAGTCGTCTCGAATTAGTAGAGTCAAGATGTTCTGTGGAAAAGCATTAGTTTTTCTGGTGATAATCGGAACCGCATGTGAGTATAATTCACTACATTGTTACTAATTGTTTTTGCAGCTTGTGGTGTGAATTACTTTTGATCTGAAATGTCCTTAAACAAGTACCATAAATAGTTTTTCGTCCTACAGGGTCCTATCCAGGGATGGAATCAGCTTATTTTGAAGATCGTAAATGTCCTTTTGGATGGACTATGTTGGAAGGGACGTACGAATCATACGATTACGGCTGGAAAATCATGTGCGAGGGATACTACCCCGATTGCACTGGTAATGAGAGTTCGTGTACAACCTTTAAAATAACGGGAACGCTGACTCATTATTACGAATCTACGGACCCGAATTCTGAGTCCCCGATAAGAAACGCTTGGATCTTAGCATACACGCTTGTATCCAAATAGTTAGATATGCTTGGATCCAAATTTTGCAAATCCGCGATCCAAGCGGATTCAAGCATATCCAAACAGATCTCAGCAGATCCAAATATAACCATGCTTAATCTTTTAATTTGCGAAATCGTTAAATAAATTTTTATTTGTTTATATTTACTTATTATAACGTTATTGTTCATTTAAATTAATTAATATTGATAAAAAATAAAGTAAAAAAACTTTTGAGTTCAAAAACCAATTTTATTACAAACGGTCACCCATCCAAGTATCAACCATGCTCAATGCTGCTTAACTTCGATGATCCCGACGTACCTTGATGGCCCTGGCCGCTGTTTTGTTCTTGGACGAACAGTATTATTAGAAAGTATATCACATATCAGAGTAGTTTAACATATAGTCATAATGCGAACATAGATTTCATATAGATCTATTTGAAAACATGAAAATTTTTCATTTTCCAAAATTTCAGCTGAATATCAAATTTTTTAATAAAAATCATTGTTTAGAAATTAATCAAATGCAAGCGTTGGGAATGCATTGTAGAAAATTTATTTCTCTAAAATTAGATTTAAATTGAATATAGAAATAACATTTGCCATCATTTTGCGATTTAGGAAATTTGTAAAAAAAAAAATTTTTGAAAAATAGAAAAAAATTTTTTTTTCTAAATTGATTTTCAAATTATTAAAAGCGATTTAAAAAAAGCACAATTAAAAATTTCTTAAAATTTTGTTTCTTAGAAAGTGGGGACCAATTTATTCAGTGTAAATAATTCTACTCAATGACGTCTTTCTAATAATACAAGAGAATTGAGAATGAAAGTTTTTCAAAAAGATGTTAAAGTCCACATCCGATCAGATCTTAACGGATGTAACTATATATGCTCAGATATGGATATGTATGTTTAGATATAGTTATATCTGCTCAGATATAACTGTATCTGCTTGGATATAACCTTTAATATCTCTTTATATCTTCCTAGATATAATTGGATCTGAGCAGATATGGGTATATATACTTGGATATACGTATATCTACTTGGATATATTCTTCGAGACATCTTTATATCTGCCTAGATATAGTTGGATCCAAACAGATATGAGCATATATGCTTGGATATAATGTTTGATACATCTTTATATCTGCCTGGATATAGTTGGATCTGAGCAGATAAAATTATATATGCTTATATATAGGAAGATCAAATATTTGGATACATTTGGATATAAACAGATATAATAAGATCCAGCCATATATAGTTGAATCCAAACGTTTTTCATCGGGTCGTACGATGATCCAGCAATCAACGATCCTGGAGTTTATCAAGAACCACAATCTCCATAAACGACCTCAGTAAACGACTATGGTTGTGGATATTGGCCATATTATTATTAAAAATCTGTATAGTGTCATATGCAAACTGATTTTAGTTTCAAAACTCTTTTACTATTGTTAAATACTTCATATTATCTTAGACCTAATAAAGGGCACGGAGAAAAATAAATAATTGTACCTACAATGCTAAATTTTTATTTCGAATCATCTACGATGCTTGGAATATTTTCCAGGATTGAAATAATTGATTTTGTAATTTTTTGATGATAATATTTACCATCAGAGGGTGATAACAGCTATTATGAGGATAGTTATTGAAGTGAAACTTCTGTATAGACGTATGAGAGAAATTTTATAGCATTGTAAAAAAAATCGTCACTTCTTTTTGTTACGCGCCATTTTCTTTAGCAAAATTCAGTAGCCGTTAAAAATAATGTTTTGTTAATAAAATGATTAAATAAAAAAAACTTATTCTAATTCAAGTTAATTAATAGTAAAAGTCTGAGTAGTTATATCTTTCTTTTGATAGATCCAACACGTCCAAGTGATTTTGGTATTTATTTTAGGTTAAACGTCACTTTTTCATTGTAAGTCTCAGTAAATGTATATAAATCCATTTAAATTACCAAAGATTTATTAATATGACTGTCAATCTAGTAAACATTAATTTATTTTAAAAATAAAAAAACAAATTAAATAATAATTTAAAAATAAAACAATACACAATTAGAAAATGTGTCACCCTTTAAACCACACCTTTTATAGATATGAAACTTGGTCAGAATATATTCTTTCACACATAATATAAATTATTAAGAACGAATTTTACGAAATTTCACCCCCAAAGGTCGTCTGGCCCGTCGTGGTGGAGTCAAGCGTATCTCTGGGCACATCTACGATGAAACTCGCGGTGTCTTTAAGGTCTTGCTGGTATGGTCAGAGATCTAATTTATTTTTCCCGGGTATGAAGGGACAATCTTCTTTTTTTATGCATGCCCAGTTAGAATCCCTCACGAAGCCTTCCTTGCAGACGCAGCCTGCCATACCAATCTGAAATACAAAAAACAATCATTAAACTTATGAAGTAACTAGAATTTTACAAAGCGCGCTGAGGCGCGCCGAAATTTGTAAAAGTATTTGAGTCAAATAAATTAAAATTCAGTGTTAAGGTTGTTGAATTTTTAAATTTGCGATCTAGATGACCAACATTTCGACAAAGTTTATCGGATTTGAATATACGGCTGCTGGCTATATATGTAATCTTATTAGTGACTTTGTCGATTAAGTTTGTTGTTGGTCGTAAATATTTATTATTCATAATGAAATCAAATTATTCAAGTTATGATGATTTTGAATTTCGATATCTTTCGATTATCGACATGTTCAGGTACTACCGTGTATAATCAATGGTAGATGAGAAACATTTCACGTTCAACCAATAAGGAATTGTAGCCTGTTGTTTGTGAGTTTCGACCTATGACTAACTTCAAAACTTTCATCTATTTTATTTTAAAGGATACAGAGAAATACAAAAATAGTACGCGAAACTATGTTTCTTACTTTGATAAAGAAGTAAGGCTCGGGATCTGCACAAGTTGCATGGCTAGCTGCCGCAGTGTAGGTGAAGTACTCATTGATGTCGCAAGAGGTAGGATGTTCGTCGCTCAAGTAGTTATAAACTGGTACCGCTTTTATCCCTGTAAGAAAATCATGATAAGAAAGCATAATTTCAAAGGATTTTTTAAATATATAATAAAATAACAATAGGCAAGTTATTGTTAAAACTAAAAGAACTGGTCGACAGCAACA
The DNA here is from genome assembly GCA_947284805.1 of Coleophora flavipennella. Classification (NCBI taxonomy): domain Eukaryota; kingdom Metazoa; phylum Arthropoda; class Insecta; order Lepidoptera; family Coleophoridae; genus Coleophora; species Coleophora flavipennella. The sequence continues at coordinate 19,743,647 of OX369257.1, forward strand.
TGAGTCTAAGATTATGGCATACTTATTATGTGGCGACCACAAATTTGAAACAAGGAAAACGAGGAACGTTGACATTAGCGCCTTAGGTGAATCATTCTTGTTTGCTGGTAGAATACCTTGCTCTATTCTAACTCCTTTCAAAACTATACGAATGGAAAACGTAAGCAATTTCAAAAGAAGCTAAAACAGTCAAGATTCAATCTCTTCTTGTGATGAGCCTTCGCCATACTTTGGTATCTAGTGTTTCTGATGAATAATTAATTAAAAAGCATCACTCACAAAAGATGCCAAGATATGAAGCCTAAGACATTTCTTCGGGTCTTGATCACCAAACTTCAAACTCTGTAATCTTTTCTTGGTGCAATCTACACTAACTCTGATACAAGTTGCTAGAAGAAACGCAAAAGTCTATCAGAGTTAGCTGACAGCATTAAGAACCATTTCTTCCTTGAAGTTCTATTACCTGTCTGAGTAATGTGAGTCATATATAATAGAAAACATATAATTAAAATAACCTGGAAAGATCAAAAATTGCTCTAATGGCCCGATTTCTTCTGGAATAATATGGCTGCCTTTAGATTAATTCAGTTAAGACAGATTACCATGATGGCAACATATGTGCAAACTGAATCACCCGAAAAAGACAAGTGTTGTTTCTTCTTTGCTTCTAAAGCGCCAAGTGGGTGGAGTTATTTATCTAAGCTCACTCATGAATCTCATCCACCTATGGAATGAAGAAATACATAGATAGGATGAAATCCATAACTGAGACTAGATAACTTATTTTTTGGTCCAAGGCTTCTTTAGAAGTTAATCTTGGAGATGAACGGTCTTCGATCACGTGCAAATTTTGAAGTTTCTGGAAAAAACTTATCGACTAATACACATTTTAGTTAGTTCAGAGATGAAGGAAATAATTAGTTTTTCATATCAAAATAAGAAAGAATAATTTCAAAGGATTTTTTAAATTAAATAAAAATAGGCATGTGTCACAACCTATTATGTGTTATGTATACGAATGGATATCTTTGATTTTTGATGTTTTTTTTTATGATCCTGAACTTACTGGTTTCAGGAACCTTGATGTCATTATCGTCTATAAGTTGGGCTGCAAGTAAGACTCGATACCCGGAGGTACTTTGGGCAACGCCTTCGTATCTTCCGTTATCTTCGGGGCGCGCTGACGCGATTACCACTTTGGAACGTCTTCTGTAATTTACATTAAATAAAGTGTGTAATATTATAATGATAATCACGGATAATGATATCTAGTACTTGATATATCATGATCCCTAAAGTGGTGAGAAGAGAATAAGAGAGGCTTAAGTCAGAAAGCAAAGACGTAACGAGATGAAAGGAAATAACGACAACCGAGTAGCGAGTTGTATGAACGAGGTGGATTATATAAATAGAAATAAAGTTTAAGATGAACAGGAAGAGAGAGAAAAAGAGAGCCGAGAGTGCCGCTAGTCTAGACGGAGTGCCGATTGTTCCTCGGCACCAAATTAGAAACTCCGACTGTGGTTGCTCAAGTTATTTATTTTTTAACTTTACTTTTTATTATTTTTTAATTTATCTTTATCTCTATTTTCTCCCGATTCCGATCCAAAAGTCCGCCGCTCTTAGGCTCAGACTCTTTGGTTATTTTTTAATTCGGGCCTATCTCTACACTCTGCTAAGCTAAAGCCCTTTGCCGCAATAATAATCTCAACAGAATTGTTCTCACCGTTTATCCTGAATTCTCAGGCCCCAACGCGGATACAGCGGCGCACCGTCTTTCAGCCAGTGGACTATCGGTGGTGGTGACCCTCGAGTCCTAAAGGCAAGCTCCCTCGTTCTTGCCATCGAGTCTCTCAGCTCCGTCAACGTAACTTCTCTGACTGGAAAATAACAAAGTATTGTTTAAATTAAGTGTTTTCTATAATAAAGTTTAACACGACCAATAATACTGATCACCAGGACCGGATTTAAACCTATGCTGCCCCTGGGCACCGGAAAAATGCTGCCCCCCTCCCGATCCTAGTGTACCTGCAGTAAACTGGAGAAAAAATCCTGCTCACGCGGGGATTCGAACCCAATACCTTACCCGGTCTAAGCGTCCAACCGGCGCCATAGACCGCTCGGCTACACTGGTCGGTAAAGAAATCTTAAGTATTTAATATAATACTTTTGAAAATATTGATCCCTAAAAAAGAATCGCTCTACTTACTAATATTTAAATTATTTTTAGTTTTATTATAAATACTAGCGGACCCGACAGACGTTGTCTTGATTACAGCGCTACCTGTCAGATCTAACGTAAAAGATTCCCAGATCAACAACTATATACTTACAAATAAAATATTAATTAAAAAAACATTTCTCAGTGGACCAAGTTGTAAATCAACCATTCTCGAATCCCCTTAAACACACAAAAAATTTCATCAAAATCGGTCCAGCCGTTTAGAAGGAGTTCAGTGACATACAGACGGACAGAAGAAATATATAAAGAAGAATAAAACTACAAAATTGTATTTTATTCATTTTTATGTGTCGTGAGCGTTAATACTTGTGTTTGGGGGGTTCATATATTCAATCTATAAAAATATAGACAATAAAATACAATACTTACATGAAGTTGAAGTCACGAAAATCACTGCAATTACTAGTAACATGGTTCCGGTCATTCTCCGACAGTTTCTAGATTATAACTGAACAAAACTTATTACCGCAACTTAATTATTAGTCCAATGATTTCACCACATTTTTGAATTATTGCACAAAACATTTATTTTCCGTGTAGCGACAAGGAAAACCTAAGAGAATACGTAATGGGTAGTTACAAACTGGACTTGTATAACATGAATATTTGAAAATTCAATAAAGATATATAAAATAAAATCCATAACTAAATTTTAACATCGCGAGGTATTCAGTTGCAGTTTTCTTTGAAACGTAATGTTTTTTTGTTTGTATGCACGGTATTTTTTGCTTCTCTTAACACGGGTCGTTTTTCCCCGGCTTAATGGCATTATACCTCTTTCGGATAATTGCTTACGTGTTGTTGAGTTGTTTTTGCCTGTGTATTCCTTTACGATTCCAAGAGAATTTTTATTTAAGTAGTCAATGGCCAGACTCTAGATTTCTTTCAATCGAAAGTCGGGACAGACTTACTTTTAGTTCACGATTATTTAACGTTGGTTTAAGGGAAAAAATCTTTAAGGGTTACTGTTTGGAATATTTTTACGCGTTGCTTTGCGAGGTACTCCTTAAATTTTTGGCGTACCCTGTTCACTTTTATGTGACAACGTTTCTGTATTCCGCAGTATTGTTTAGATTTCTTGAGGTCTTATAACAATTTTCCATTTTTCAAATTTCTTTCATTAATCTTGCCCTTGTCTTACCTCAATTGGCCTATTTTTCGGTAGAGTTGTCCCTTTAGACTCTTGCGTATCGCGTTTCAGACTTCCGGTGTTAATTTTATCCGTGAGTCGGATTTTTCACGCATCCGCCTTTACCGCTTTTGTCCATATTTTCGCTGGGGTAACCGACAATGTTTTGCAAGTTTTTTTTCAGTTTTTGTCAACCCTATTGGTCTTTAATGTTTTACTAGTTGTTTGGTTTCTCCTGTTTTCTTAAGTGACTAGTTTTAGGTTCAATACACAGCGATCCCTTAACACTAGTGTGTTGTTGGGGTTATTAAGTCTGTTCACTTTTAGATGGAGTTTTTGCCGTTTGTATGTGTAGCTTCGTGTATAAATGTCATTTTCTACCAGCTTCAAGTAAACGTTTGTAGTTAACTAGTTACTTAGAGAGTTTTTATTTTTTCTTCTTCAGGGCTGTCCAACGTCCATAGGGTTGTCCAAATTTCGAAAAAATTTTTGAACTTCACACCTTTTTTTTGTGAGTTTGTGGGTATTTTGAAACGCAAACTATCGTTTCGAGCCTATCTCCTTTGTTGCGTTTCATAATTAAATTCTCTTTTGATTTTGTTCCTCTATGAAAGTTTAATTTGAAAATATTTGTGACTTTTTGACAAGTGTAAAACAAAAATTGATTCTGGATGACTGATGACTGTCGAAATAGGTGTTTTGATGAAAATATTTTAAAATTTTGTGATTTTGGTTTTGTTTACAAGACCTCCTATATTTAACAGGGGTAAGTGATTTATGCTTAGAGATAGCTATCCATTTTTATTTGTTGCCGTTGCGAACTAAATTTTTATTTATGTTCGTAGGGTCTTCCACCCGGCCCGAACGAATCACTATTACCCTGGATTACTGCTAGTCTTCCACCGGCGTTTGTTTCGCCGCTCTACAACTGCCTGCCTCTTACTCAAAGGGAAGTGGAACCTTTGTTTCTATCTAATTTTAAGGCCCATTGAAGTTGGTTGTCACTGGTGACCAAACACTACTACTGGTGATCAAGCATTACGACCTGCCGCACCATTTTGTTATCACTGGTGACCAAGCACTGCTACTCCCCGGCAAGGTTCTGCTGTCATCCTCCAAGCGCAGCTACTGGCCTACGTGTTCTCCTGTTTCCGTTTACTTAGTCAATTTTGCATTTATTTTAAAATCATTAAGAGTATTGTACACCCAAAGTATTTCCTACAATTTCGACACCCAATAAATTAACTATATTTATGTTTTAGGTATTTATTCGATCATTTTTTACACCTGGGGAGACGATCGATCGTAACCTAACCTTTTTTTTTGTATTTTAAAATTATGTAATGTGTTGTTTTTTTATATTAGTCTATTTCCACAGTCATCAAATTGTTTACGTCTTTATCTATTTTTTCTAATCTTATAAAATAAAAGTATTCTATATTACCCCAAAATTTATTTTCTTTCCGAAATTCATATTTAGGCAGCGAGTAAAAATTCTACGTGTCATATGTGGCAAATTCCCAAGTTACCTTTATTTTTGTCACAATACTTACGGTTTTTACCGTAAACACAATAATTAAATAACTGTGTTTTGATGCGAGTGACTGTACAATCACGCTAGAGATGAAACAAAGGATGCCACGGTGAACCAGAAGCCACAGAATTAGAAGCTAGGTAACTTACATAAACGCGAAAGTTAGTATGTATGGATGTTTGTTACTCTTTCACGCAAAAACTACTGAAGGGATCGGGATGACACTTGTCACACATGTAGCTTAGGTCCTGGAATAGCACAAAGGCTACATTTTACTCCGGGAAAATGTCTTATTCCTACGGGAAAATCGAAAACAACGCAGACGTAGCCGCGTGCGGATGGCTAGTTTGTTGTATAAAATTTGTTAGTTTTGGCTTCGCTTTTTATACGACTTCAAAAAAAGGAGGAGGTTTCTCAATTCGACCGTATATATATATTTTTTTATGTTTGTTCGCGGATAACTTCGTCGTTCATGAACCGATTTTGATGATTCTTTTTTTGTTGGTAGGAGATATCCCAAGGGTGGTACCATGATAAGGAAACCAGGATCTGGGGGCCTTATTATTGAGAATTGACTATGCGTTCCTAGGGTAAAGTTGTTCAGTATGGTGAGTAGAACTCCCAGCTAACGGGTTATGTACCATTTTTTTACACGCTGTATACAAACAATATACATACGTATATATACTCGTACATACGTACATAAATACATAACTGAGTACGGTACCTATATTTCCATCCACTAACTTAGTGACATAAAAGGGTAGAGTTACGGGTGAGTGTATACTACCTACTAATAGTACTAATTACGTATCGGTTTATGGGAACGCCGACGAAAACATTGAATTGTACAGCCACGCCGTGCACACCCTCTCACGTAGCCTTGAGCGCCGAGTACACACTAATCAACAACAACCAATACGTCTCACATACAGTATCAAAGCGGATTGAATCATAAAGAAAATCCCAAAAAAAAATTATATTACATAAATTATATTACAAACAAAAGCGTCGGTGGCGTAAAGGCTAGGGCCGCCGCCTCCTGTTGTGGTTCGAATCCTGCCACGTACAAATGTGGTTTCGAATTTAGATTTCATATGTACGTTTATCCGACGCTCTTACGGTGATGGAAAACATCGCGAGGAAACCTGCAAACGCCTGCGAAGAAACTCGCAGGTTGTGTGTGAAGTCGTCCAACCCGCACTGGGCCGCGTGGTCGGTCGACTAAGGCCCTATCGCCCTAATTCAGGGTAGGCTCGAGTCTATCGGTGATTATAAATAATCAAAGTGCAGTGATTATTATTAATCAAAGTCCCTGTCATTAACAATTTTTGTCCGGAATAACCAATACTGGTACTGGTGCACAAATGTTCTTAAATATGGTTTACATGAGTTTTCAATATCTGAAATTTAACCATGTTTTTCACATTACTGGGCGTCACGTCAGTGACCCTCTAGCATCATTTGAAAAATCCAGACACGATTTGATCCTCAGATAATTGTTGGAAAATTTGTATGGGACTTGATACACCTATTTTTTGTTGTTTCTAAATGGCTTAAGTTTAACTGAACACCAGTAATAGTAAAATGTAACATCGAAAAGCACTTTTACTTCCAAAAATAGTAAGCTATATAGCTAATAAAGTAAATGCGCACTAAAATTAAAACTCCATTTTATTTTGAAATTATAACCAAAATTATAACATTTTGCTGTCCTATTAAAACAAAAGACTTCAAACTAATTATTGTTAACCCAAAAATAGTTAATAAGAACCAAAATTTTAACCACATTTTAATTTGTAGCGCTTAGCATGTAGCGTGTAGTGTTTCTTCTGCTTCGCGAGGCTCATTGCCTGTGTAATCAATCAAACCTGACCGGACCTAATATTGCTCGCTTCGCTCGCTCATTTACAGTTTTTTTTAGAAAAAGCTTATTTTTGCCAACTCCTTTTTCATTGTGTGGTTTATTTAGGCAGAAATAGCGCAATAATTTGCTCGCTAAGATTTAGTGCTCATTTACTTCGTTTGGTGTTTGAATAGATTTTTTTGGTAAGAGAGCTTAGGGCATCAAAGTATTTTTGGTGCTCATTATATTGAATTCCTTTTTAAATTGATGTTTTGAAACTTTTATATATAGCTAATAAAATAATTAACTTTTATTCGTATTTTATACGCTTACATAAAGCGTGTATATTTTTTTACAAAATCACGAAGAAAAACAATGCGCTTTTCATACAAAATTTGAAAATTAAAAAGACTTGAGAAAGTCGTTGATTACCAATCCCTGTTAATATGACTTTTTGTTCTAAATTAGATGTAGTTTATCCCCTTAAAAATAATCACGTCGAATTTCCAATCATTCTGTATATTAGCAAAATTGTAGTTGTAGCTATAACGTGCTACCTCTCAGCACATATGCGTATAAACTCAAAAGTTAAATATAATTGAGTATAAACTCAGTACAACAATTAGTTTGTTTCTATCCCCGCTCGTAGGCGTATAAAGTGGCGCGCGGCGCCTTCGCGCGGCTTAGTCCGCCGCTCGAAACAACGCGACGACGCGACCACGGGTGCTGCGCGCGCGCCGCTACAGTTGTTGTGATAAGTTGGGTGCCGCAGTAAGGAGATCAACATTGATTGTTTTTGTGCTACTGTAGCTGATCAGATCAGTGTCTGAGTGATTGAGCCGAACAGATTTTTGCAGCAGCTATTTTTGTCACCGTAAGTCTTTATTTTGTTTATAGTATACGCTTTATTTTTTGAAGTCTACAATTTTTATAATAGAACATTATTAGTATGGCATAATTTTTGAATACTTCATAACTGTAATCCGACTTTTCTTCATTTTTCTTACAAAGTCTCTAATGTTACATTATTTTGAAGTACCCGTTCGTAACTTAACGAAATCAACTACTATGATTGTTATGAAAATGACATAAAAATAAGGTTTTTCTAAATAATAACAAACTTTGGAATTCACGTTTGTATTCTGATAGGAATTATTTAAATTAACAAGAATAAATAATTTTTGATTAAGAAATAGTACCAACGAATAACCCAAACAATTTAATTAAAAATTAAGAACCCGACTGCATTATAAAACATCACTCCATTTTTTGAGCAGTCGGATAAAGTCACTCGGGAGATCAGGACGAATATTAAATATATAACGACACGTCGTACTCCAAAATCCATGAAGCCGTTGAGGCTGCAGCACTGCAGGGTCAGCTAAACAAACAGACATACATAAGCCCAAAATCTTTACCCGCCTTTTGGTGCAGACGGGTAAAGCGTTAGTAGGTAGTACTCCTTAGTAGAATAATCTATAAAATGTTACAGAAAAGTAAAATTTTCACGCAAATTTCGTAATTAGTTACGAGTAAGTCTGTTGCATGTTTTTTTCAATTTAGTTGATAAGAATCGGAAAAAAATAATAATGAGAAATACTCGTACTAGAAAAACTAATTAGTAAGAAATCATAATTAGACAATGGGAAAGTAGAAGGAACATTTTACGGGAAATTAAAATCAATTATTGTGCAATTGTGAGTACAGACCTCATACTCGTGTGACTTTAAGTACATGAAATAAAGTCTGTTATTTTAAATTGATTTTAACTCAATTGGAAAAGATTGCAATCATAATCAATTAAATTTTTCGTAGTGTTAACAATTTTGAGTGGATTTATTTTATTATTATTTTTTATTCACAATTGGTAAGCCCTTGGCATCATCTCACCTGATGGTAAGTGACGATGATGCCGAAGATGGAAGCGGGCTAACCAAGATTCCCCAATGCAATGGAGAACTGGCTATCTTATCTTCAAGCCGGACTTAGATAAAATGGTGGTAGCTAGCCAGGCGGGCTTAGAAAATGCCCTCCCACCAACCAAACCGAGTCTCACAAGTTGACCCCGCCGGAATCGAACCCGCTACCTCCTGGTGTGAAGCGAATGGACTATCCATTACGCCACGGAGGCGGTTAATTTATTTATGAAATAAATTCAAGTTACCAAAGAATTATTGGTAAATGTGTTACATTTTTCCGTCCGTTGTTCCTATTGCAACTAATTGAATATAATTTGGTTACACACAAAAGGTAATCAACTAAGGTGAACAAGCTGCAGGCTCTCGCCAACTTCACATTCAATCGTCGGGATTGTACCACAGACAATGTCAATTGGATTTGCCAGTGTTATTGTTTCTGGTCACAATACCTTATTATTATCATTTTCTCGCACGTTTTTCCTCGGCACCGTTACGGCTGGGAGGAAACGCAGAGTCCATTGTGAAAGATCGCCGAGCTCGTACCCGCACCTCCGGAGGACTGATTAATAAATAAATAATTACTTCGGCCCTGGATGAGCGGCTCGAGGAAAATCCGCGCGCTTTCGTCACACAATTACGGCCATTACTTCACATTACATTTTAATCATAATTCATAAGTTTGCAAACGCATTATGAAGTTGATTGTGTTGTATTGGTACACCTGTTTTGCTTGAATTGTATTGCAAGTAAATTTTAATGACTTTATGGTTAATAACATCCAGTAACTTTATATTTCTTATTTCTCTATGCCATAGTTAACTGTCAAAATGACATAAACCGGGTGTTAGGAAGAATAGAACACAATATTATTTCACGAAACTCAATTGCCCCATTTTTTTAAAATTTATAATCGCGAAAATTTTTTTGGACGTCCAATTATACAAGTTTGGCATATCAGCTGATCGATTTGTACATGATATGATAATTTACTTTTTTTTTTTAAGCCGTTGGATGCGGGCAGCGCAGGACCGGTCGTCGTGGAAATCCTTGGGGGAGGCCTTTGTCCAGCAGTGGACGATTTGTGGCTGATATTATGATGATAATGATGATAATTTACAAATTTTCAGTAAAGTCGTAGTACAAAAGTGCTTCAGTTTTACGAGTTGAATCCCCTTCTGAAAATATCAGTTGTATGTTAACAAACGTCCTGTATATCAAACTTTCCTGTATAGTTAACAGAAACTCCATTCATGAAATTGCATTGTTAAAAAAATAAAGGTATGTTTATTATTTAAATAAAATATACAGTCTACAAATAAGATAATAATTTTTAATTTAAAATATATCAATATTTTAATCACAGGTTCTTTGTTATGATCGGACCGCGCGCAAAGTAGGGTTCTGTAGTCTTTTCAAAAATTAAATGAATATGTATTAAAAACAATGTTATGTTTTTTTACAAATTCAACTGCACATTATTATTTTAAACTAAGAAAGCCTCCGTAGCGTAATGCTAATGTGCCCATTAGCTTCACATCAGGAGGTCGCGAGTTCGATTCCCGGCGGATTCTAACTTCGTATGACTTGGTTTGATTGGTTCAAGGGTATTTTCTAAGCCCGCTTGACTAGCTACCACCATCTTATCTAAGTCTTGTCTCCAAGCATCAATGTTAACAGCATTGATGTGTTCCGCCTTGTAGATAAGAGAGCCAGTTTCCTATTGCGTTGGGGAATCTTGGTAAGCCTACTTCAATCTTCGGCATCATCGTCACTTACCATCAGGAGAGATGATGTTAAGGCGAAGTAACTAGTATCTCATCTGTAGTGAAGGGCTTACCAATTGTGGATAAAAAAAGCCTTTGCTTAGCCGTGATAGTTTTTCTTTTAAATTGATTGTAAGTACTACCATTCCAACTATTTCAGATTTCCTGAAATACCGGTTTAGATGGCAGGGGGTACACTTCACTCTAACAAAAATTAGCAGTATGAAGCTTAATTTTTCGCATACAGGATCCCGACACCGCCACAGACAGGATCCCGACACCGCCACAAACAGGATTCCGACACCCCACACTATGAGATGGAGGAGAAAAGTCATGCTCACTTTACCTGTAAATTTTAACTCTAAAAATATATATTTTTTAAATTTTAATTTACTACTTTGTTGGCGCACATTACAGCTGTCTAGTACAAAGAGTCTCTGAGCAAAGCCGGGGTGCCGGGGACAGACAGACGGACATGGCGACATTGTTAGGGTTCCTTGTTGATTAAGGAGCCCCAGCACTCATTTCAATGGACGGTTATGACATGAAATTAGTTAATTAGTGTATAAACAGTATGATAGGTTTCATATCTTTCATTCCTTACAAAAAACTGAACGATGCCAGTTGATAAACTTTCCTCGAGCAATACTGAATTAGCAAAAATGTTTTTGGAATTTATTAGACACAAGCGTCGTCGGTGGGGCGTGACGGCTAGGGCCGCTACCTCCTATCCGGGAGGTCGTGGTTCGAATCCTGCCGCGTACCAATGTGTTTTCGAATTTCGACTTCATATGTGCGTTTATCCAACACTATTGCAGTAAAGAAAAAACATCGTGAGGAAACCTGCACATGCCTGCGAAAAACTCGAAGGGTGTGTGTAAAGTCGACCAACCCGCACTGGGCCCGCGTGGTCGACTTAGGACCGATCGCTCTAACTCAGGGTAGGCATTAGCCCCTCAGTGGGGACGTAGATGAGCTGACATGATGATGTTAGATACAACTCCATCAGCCGATTAGCCAATTTTACATGTAGAGTATTTTTTGCAAACCTGTTCCTCGGGGAAACTTGTTTAGTTTCAGGAGAAGAGTGTGCCTGTTAAGTTACTTATCACTTCGCAGTTTCACCTGTATGCAGGCTGTCCCATTGCATGAGTAGAGAATAATACGAGTGAAGAGGAAGCGAGCGATTGAATGTAAGGGTCGCTTACATTCAATTCCTTTGATTTTCAATTCAATTCAATTCAATATATTTATTCAAAATAGGTGCAAATTACACTCTTTCTGATAGGCATATAATAATAATAACAATGTCATTTGTGAAGAATCAAGAAATAAACTTTAATTAGTTAATAACGTCAAAATTAAATCCTTGATATAAACCAGATTATGTCATTAGAACATGAAAACAATATGACACGAAAAGTTATACTTATAAATCATTGAATGCATTTAACAAGAGTAGGCCAGTTCACACGGACAGCACCTGGTCACGAGTATAACGCGAGAGTCAGCCATCGCTCCCATCAACTATATGAAAGGGAAAGGAACGACCCGGCTCCCGATGCGCCTGCGCCACCATCCGCAATTCATTTGGGCTCCACCTCCCTAGTCTCGCCCCTCCACCCCGTCTGCCCCCCCCCTCCCCCGCACGGTTGCATTGTTGACGTTTCCGTTGAACTGTCATTATAATTTATAGCTTAAGATCTTCTTCTTCTAGATCTAGCTTCATAAGATACAGTAATATACTTTGGATAAACCTTTAAATGATAATAGATTGACAACGTATTGGAGAGTGTTAAATGCATATTAAATTGTATGGTTGCTTGACTTTCATGCTCATTATGGGAAAGTCAGTCAAGGTTCATTCATTTCATAACCAAGCAAACCCGAGGGGTAACTACGTCATATCGTATGCGTGTGCGTGTGCGCTTGTAATTCCGTTTCGCTTAGTAGGCAGCATTATGTATCGATCTATGGTTGATTATCTGGATCACGTTCGTTTCGCAAAGCTCCGCGGAGCTCAGCTGAGCTGGAGGTGCATGTGAATGTCGCAGTTCAGCTTGCGACCTCGCCCCTCGCACCTCGCACCTCGCCATTGTGAAATACGCCCTCAATAGTACAGTCGCCTATTTAGCCAGTATTTAAAATATAGGGCGGCAGATATTTGGAGCGAACCTAAAATACTTCTTCTTCTTCTGAGCGTGTCGATGGCAGACACTACACTGTAGCAGCCCAGAATTTGGCCACGTTAACAGCATTATCAGCCGCTGTCAAGAGGTCTTCCTGCGTGCAGATGTAGGGGCACGCAGGGCACGATGTTAAATGTGTCATCGTTTGATCTGCACTGCACAAACAGTTTATATCACAGTCACCCAAAAATCCCCACCTGACCATGTTTTCCTAAAATACCTAAAATACTTTTAACTAAAGACAGGCCCCCCTTTTTAAAGAGCTTTTAAAGTCGATGGAATTTTTGATTTATACTTTAAAAAAACAATTGTATACATTCTTATCGAATTAAATATCCTTAATTATACCGCCGCCAACGACCCAATTTGTAACCACCTTTTACTTCAGTAATGAATTCTTTTGTCGATTTTTTTTTTTTGTAATTTATAGGATATATATATACATGTCAAATTATAAAATATGTCAATGGTGAGGTGATCGTCAAAAAGTAAATTAACAAAAACAAAATGTCAAATTACAAAAAACTTAAAATGTCAAAAAGTGAACTAAACAATGAGTAAATAAATATACGAGTATATTAATACATTGAAGTATGTCAGTATTTCATTTTTTAAAATTCGTCAATTGAATAATATTCCTTATCCAACAAGAAGTTTTTCAAATGACGCCTAAATGTTTTGTCATGTGATATATCCCGCTTTATCTCCCTGTATGCTTTTTAAAATCATTAATATCAATTTCTACCGGTACCTATGCATGCTTTTTAAAATCAATTATATCCATTTCTACCAGTATCTATGTATGATTTTTAAAATCATTAGTATCAATTTCTCCCTGTACCAATGTAGGCTTTTTAAAATCATTAATATGAATTTCTACCTGTACCTATCTAGGCATTTTACAGCGTTACAGAATATTTTGTGCACGTTGTACTGATTATGATATGCAAATCGCGCTCTTAATTAGCATTATGCTTAGGGCTATGTATTATATTAATTTAAGGCTGTGTATATTTCTCTATTTAGTGATAGTAGGTCAAGATTTGGCTTGTCATTTCAAGCTAACTGGAATAATCGTTATTGTCACTGAAGGCCGTCATAAGAAATCACATGAATTACCTACACACGCACACTTAACGCACTCAAGCTGGTTGACATACAGGATGTAACAAAATTAGAAAAGTAGAAGTCGTTAACTGGGGATTCTACTCATTATACAAAAAACTTTTCCCAGGGACCCGTAGTCAATGCACAAAAAATAGAATTTTTCCTTCACACAAATCAACCAACTGACTGAACAATTTTCTGCATTTTTGTATGCAGCATCGATCTTTTTCAGAAGGATCTAATAGTTGATTCTCAAAATAATTTTAGACTCTTCGTACAAAATTGGTCATTTATACTCGTAGTGATCGTTTAGCGTGAAGAGTTTTTTTTGCAAATTGACTAAAGTATAAAAGGGACGAAATAAAAGCCCGACCGCCTGCGGCTATCCACTACAATTACAGCAACGGTGTCCTGACGTGCCCCAACAGCCATATGCGGGCGCACGAGAAGGCGGTGCAGCGGGACGCTTGCAGCTGAGCCGGACAACTCTACGGTCGCTGTAGCCGAAAACGGCTAGGATCATCATCATCATCATCACCATCATCATAGTATGATGATGGTGATGAGTTGAAGGCCCAGTTAACGCACCCTGCACTAATTTTGTTACATCCAGTACAGATACATGTCAAAGGTATTTGGTACAGTGATTTTGGTACCTTTAAAAACTCAATAATGTATACAGGGTGACTGTACATATGTACCTGCTCACCTCTTAGCTGGTGATGCAGCGCATGCGCATGAGACCGAAGGTTCCTTATTCCTACTCAGCACTAATCTATCTATCTATAATATAATAAAACTGTAACGGGGCCGTGTCTGTACATGAAATATTTTTGGAAAATAATAACTGTGGTGGACATTACTAACGATACAGAGGCCAAAACAACAACTTTTGGAATTTTTGTCTGTCTGTCTGTCTGTCTGTCTGTCTGTATGTTCGCGCATCACGCAAAAACTACCAGGCCGATTTTGATGAAATTTTGTATGGTGGTTCCTTATAGCCCGGGTTAACATATAGGATACTTTTTATCCCAGAAAATTCAAGAGTTCCCGTGGGAAAATCAAAAGTATATATTTATAGAGTGGCTCACCACGCAAATGTGGCTTGACCTATTACAATCAAATTTTACACGTTGATACCCTTATCGCGAACTAAAACTGGGACATTGTAAATCCCAAAAAAATTTGGGTTCCTACAGGAATGCAAAAAATTGTATCTTTAGAATGACGCAACGTAAGAATATGAAACCTTTACATTGGGATGGGGTTTTTTGACCATCATTGTATAGTCGGGTATTCTTTATCCCGGAAAACTAAAGAGGTCCCGTGGGAAATTATCTATCGATACATACAATAATAACAATAGAGTACTTTTTTCTATATATTAGCTACACATACCAAACATTATAATCATAGTAGCAGAATGTCAATAGATGGCACTGCAGGGATAATAAAACGCGCTTAAGTTGTATTAAAACATTAAAATATTATTTCATACTTTCGAGTGGATTTCTTTTATGTATTTTTCAGCATCCGCTACTTTAAACTCTGGAACTATGGTACGTAGCGATGTGTTTCATAGACGAACAGAGAGGTATTTTTTTACAGATTCCAATCGTGTAAACAAATAAAAACACATAAATCGAGTTTAACATATTTTAACAGGAGGCATAGATATGGGAACTCTTCTGACGGCGACTATTTGCGTGTGGCAGTTGCTATCCGCCTGCAATATCAATATCTGTGAACCTCATCAATGTATTTGCGGGTCCTCGGTGGAGGCAATTGGCCATCACTCACTGAGTTGCAGTCGTGTTTGTGAAGATTACCACGTCACCAATTCCTTAATGACCTCACTCGGAGGGCACTGGTCTCGGCCAGATGGAATATTCCATCTTTGATGCAGCTGCCGGCCGGGCTTTAGTCGATCTGATGGCAAAAGGTCGGAGGGTTTAAACAGGTGCTATGGCAGAGAGGAACGTGTCTGCTTTGGGAAGCCACTTTTTCTGCCTCACTCCTCTCCCGTACGGTACTGCTGCTCAATTTGCGGTGAGAAAGAAGCATAATAAGTACTCGGTCTTGGAGGCAAATTACTGCTTTGTGCCGCTGGTCTGTGAGATAACCGGCTGCTAAACCTTTAGAAGCCATTGCCTTCACAAAGAAGATTGGCCTTCGCCTTCGAGAGAGGAGATGTGACGTGAGGTCCTACCTGCTGCTAAGGGTGTCTATTGCCATCCAGCGCGGCAACGAGAAGTGCGTCTTGGGCTCCTTTGGAGCTGATACGACTCGGGGATTTGACCCATATTAATATTGTTAGGAAATTTTATTACTAGATTGATACCTATAATGATTTGAATTAGTTTTTTGATAATATTTCATCATATCAGTTTATATACGTCCCCACCAAGGGGCTCGACCTGCCCTGAGTTAGGGCGATCTGGCCTTAGACGATCACGCAGGCCCATTGCGGGTTGATTGACTTCACACATAAGCTTCGAATTTCTTCGCAGGCGTGTGCAGGTTTCCTCACGAAGTTTTTCTCACCGTAAGAGCGTCGGATAAACGTACATACCAGTATGAAATCGATATTCGTATAGATATTGGTAAGTGGCAGGATTCGAACCACGGCATTCCGGACAGGAGGTAGTGGCCCTAACCGTTTTGCCACCGACGCTCTATATTTTATTTAAGATTTAGAAATCCTTACTTTATATTATAAATGTGAAAATGTGTTTGTTTGTTTGTTACCTATTCACACTTCAACACCTCTACCAATCTTGATCAAATTTGGCATGCAGGTAGCCTGTATCACTGGGAATGAAATAGTCAACCTTTTATCTGTGGAAATTATCATAGTCCGATGCAGTTCCTGAGGAAACTAAAACAATACTCTTTGTTCGTTTTATTTAAAATCGTAACGAAAAAATGGATTGGTGTGATTTTTAGCACAGAGATGAGGTGGAAAATGATATAATATACTAATAAGTATATCCTGACATAGTTCACGAGGGATTTGGGGACAACTGTTTTCTACGCTCGCGCACGTCGGTGGCGTCGCAACGGAGCAACGGATTAAAGTGATTTTTTGTATAGAATTTGTTGAGGGGGTGGGAAGTGACAAAGACTGCTAATCCGAATAGCCCGATACAGTTCCTGAGGTACCTGGTGAAAACTCATGTCCACGCTTGCGAGCTGATTGCGGCTCGCGCACCACTCACCCTCAAAAAGAGTCATAAAAGCTATGTCCACGTGGGCGAAGCCGCGGGCAAAAGCTAGTTATAAATATAACCAATTGCTGGCCAAGTACTTGTAAGTGAGTGTGTGAGTAAGTAGTGAGTGGCAAGTGCGTCGCACACGATTGCACACGTTAACTTGTATTCATTATATTAGTGAGAATTGTGTGCCAATTAAGTGTTTCATACTCACAATTACTTCACTTGTCGTCGATGACCGTTTCACACCCAAGTGTGCAATTATATTCGGTGGGTAGGTTAGGTACTTAAACGAAATGGTTATTTCTAAACTAATATTAATACGACTCAGACCACAAACAACCAATGACCCCACCCCACGTATACAGACATGGTCTTAGAGGGGAAAACATTGGAATTTCAGGAGGTGATAAATGCTCTTATTGGCAGTGTTGGAACCCCATATGACCTAGTCCTAATTTTCAAAATATTCGCATTTAAACTTTGTGTGAAAATCACTTACTACAAAGTTTATGAGATTCATTGAAAGTTAAGATTTTTTAGGGTTCCGTAGTACAACAAGGAACCCTTATAGTTCGTCATATCTGTCTGTCCGTCTGTCTGTCCGCGGCCTAGCTCCTAGACTATTAGTAGTTAAGAGCTGAAATTTGCCAAAGATATATATAATAATAATAACGCGGAGGAACAGTAAAAAAATTGAAAAAAATCTTTTTCAGGATACTTCCCCTACAAGTAAAGTGGGTATGATTTTTTTTTCTCGTCAAACCCAGTCGTATGGGGTATTTTGTTGTGAGTCTTCTAAGACCATTTTGAAATGAAGAATCAGGTTACAAAAAATCACTTTCATATGTTGCGTAATTGCTGAGAAAAATCGAGATCGCTGCGACCAAAGTTTCCAATGCATCGCCTTAACGCGTTCATGGACGGTAACGCTATAGCGTCCGATTTTTTTGGCAGACTGTGACGCAGATTCTGAAGCATTTGGATTTCTTCGTACTTTATCTGACACGAATGTTAATGCAGTCAGATTTCCATATTAAATATAAGAAGCTCACGTTAATTGTCACATTTTACAATATTTCAGGAGCGACTAGTGTCCTACAAAGGGGATTAATGCATGTACATAAAAAAAATAATCTTCAGTGGAAGTTACACGGATGCTATGGCAGTCCTGTATGTGTGAAATTTTGTTCAGTCCCGAAGGAAGTAACCTGAAGAGCAGCTTTGTGATTTATACTGGCTTTATATATTTAGTTATATTTAGTAACAAATGCCAAAGCAACTCCAAATTTTTTATACAAATTATTTGTATCAAACAGGTGTGACTTGTTGTCCGTGAACGTGTTAACTTAGAGTTACAACGTAGGTACAATCAATCACTCTTATTTATTGTCTATAGGAATGAAAATGAGTTTAAGATTCAAGTTAGAGGTAGGCAAGGTCTAACAAAGGAACTTAATTCTAACAGCTAGCTAATAAAATAAAATAGACCTTAAACAACAAAAACGAAACGAAGAAACGAAACGACACGAATCGCAATTAATGCCAAAGTGAAGTGTAAAATGCCACATGCTCTGGCAGCTTAGTGACTGGAGTGTTCCCTGTTGTTAGGGACATCAGATCATTTAATTTTTCTACCGAAACTTCAGGATGTGTCGGGTTGAGAAGTCCTATGCAGACATAAATTATATCTAAGTATCCTATGTACAATTGTACATACTTCAGACATTTTTAAAGGTGAATAAATTAAATAAATCACGACAACTGTAGTATGTTCATAAGACAGGTAGTAAATATATATTTTGCCTCCTTTTGCAGATAGGCGTAGCAAAAATCGCGATTTTCTTCTAAACGGTAAATATGACTGATACGACGGTTAGAGAGGACTTTTTCAAAATAAAGAGATGAACTTGTAGGTATTGTCAGTGTAAATAGGTCAGTGTGTTAGATGGGACAGTGAGCGGGGAGGGTGACCGGTGCGGTGATGATATACTCGTATTATGAGTCCAACGATTACATATACAGTCACATATGACTTGTGCCATCATGCTCCAAAATTTCAGCTCAACCGAAACCAGGAAGTGGTTCTAATTTAGCTTCCAAGATTTTTCTAAACTAATTAACTAGCACTGCAAGTTTTAATATAAAGCTCCGAACAAGGGGGAGCCTGCCTTTAATTAATTAATTTGATTTATAAATAATTGGTTGAAGATTTTTTAATTATTTAAGGTACTCTCCAAATATCTGCCTGCCTACATTTTAAATACTGGGTATGTGTAAGTAGGCGACTGTACTATTGGGGGCGTATGTAAGCTTTATGCTTGAAAAATACTCTTAATTACTATTATCGCCCCTTCAATGTCATGAGAGCCAGTATATTCACAGATACGAGAGAAATATTGTACATCTCCCGGAAACTAACTGACACTCTCCTTTAGCGCTGACCATTTTCCTTGTTAGGCCTAGCGTGTAATCTACTTGTCGGGCAGCCAACAAGGGTAGTTTGGTATGCAAAACATGCTGACCGCATTCTCACTTCTGACATGTGTTGTAGTCATCCCAGGTCTCCATATGAGTGATGCTTCCACTGAGGATTGTAGTCAGAACCCTGTTCATATTGTTAGAATGAAATACTTCAAAAGATTTGTTTTTTGTGTTTGGTCTTTCAAGAAAAAGGTAATAGAAAATGAATTTTTTTTAACAACATGTTCTGTTGCACGTTATTGTACTTTAAATATAGTTGAAGTACAAAGTAATTGATAGTATTAATAATATTATTAATACGTATACATATGTATATTAATGATTATTACTAATAGCACTAATTTTATTAATCACTGTCAAAAAAAACTTAGATTTATCTTGTAAATATTAAAAATATATATTAGGGTCTCGGTACTTTATAGGCATTTAAGGGTGGATAATTTTCTTTTCTAGTGTACCCCGCGAATGTGCGATATCGTTGAATAGGAAATATAAAATGTAGCAGTGTATAACATATTTTTATTTACCACTAGCCTTTTCCTGCGGCTCCGCCCGCGTGGACATCGTTTTAATGACTGTCTTTAAAGGGTGATTAGTAAATTATGTCGGTTTCCACCTACTTAACCATCTCTGTGCACAAAATCACAACAATCGAGTATTTTTTAGTTCCCTCAGGAACTGCATCAGATTATGCTATTTTCCCGGGATAAAAAGTAGCCTATGTCCTTCCCCGTGACACAGGCTACCTGTATGCCAAATTTCATAAAGATTGGTCCAGGCGTTGAAGCGTGAAAAGGTAACAAACAAACAAACACATTTTCACATTTGTAATATTAGTAAGGATAGTAAGGATTTTATTATGTCCGAAGTCTACAACAATTTTTATATTTCATTATAAAACAGGGCAAGTCACGTCAAAAGCTCAAATAAATTCCTTCATAATAGAGAGTGTCGAATATTTCAGTTTCAGTATTTTCACTCCTTCAAATATAGGCGAGGATTGAGGACGTAAAACTAAATATGTATAATAAAAGTAAAGAAAACAATAAAGAACACATCTGGTAAATAGCTGTAGGATTTACTGAGTCGCGCGCACAACGTATCAAACAGTAGTGTAGCAAGATTATAAATAAGAGATTTTCAGTATTGATGCCTTATTGTGGTACGGGGATGTTGAGGTAGCGTATTGACGCGACGGGGGGATGTTGAGGTAGCGTATTGACGGGGGGAAAGAAATAGCAAAAAAAATCGGCCAAGTGCGAGTCGGACTCGCGCACAAACGGTTCCGTCTCATTATCTACATATTTTATTTTGTTTTAATTATTTATTTATAAAGTGAATATACTACTAAATATACAGTAAATATTTCAAGCGTCTACCTGTTTCCGTTATTTATATCGAGCAAAAACGAAAAAAAAAACACGTTTGTTGTGTAGGAGCCCCTTGAATATCTATTTTATTCTATCTTTAGTACTTGTTGTTATAGCGGCAATAGAAATACATCATCTGTGAAAATTGTTATATTACCCTTCATAAAATACAGCCTGGTGACCTTTGCTGGTGACAGACAGACGGACGGACGGACGGACAGTGAAGACTTACGGAACCCTAAAAAACGGCAGCAGGCAGCGGTACTGCGGTACCACGCTGCAGTAGACAACGAGTTGTAGATTTCAGTCGTGGGCCATACACTTAGCACTTCAAAGCTTGTCCCATAGTATCGAAAATAGAAAAGAGAAATGAAGATCCAACTACACTTTAGGAGAAGGGAGTACCCACAAAAAAATTTAAGATTTAATTTTCCCATTTTGTTGGCATGATTATATGTATAAATGCTTCATCATCATCATATCAGCCACAAATCGTCCACTGCTGGACAAAGGCCTCCCCCAAGGATTTCCACGACGACCGGTCCTGCGCTGCCCGCATCCATCGGCTTCCCGCGACCTTCACCAGGTCATCGGTCCACCGCGTGGGAGGCCTGCCTACGCTACGTCGTCCGGTGCGCGGTCGCCACTCGAGAACTTTACTGCCCCATCGGCCATCTGTTCTACGAGCTATGTGCCCTGCCCACTGCCATTTCACTTTAGCGAGTCTGTGAGCTATGTCGGTTACTTTAGTTCTCCTGCGGATCTCCTCGTTTCTGATTCGATCACGCAGAGAAACTCGGAGCATAGCACGCTCCATTGCCCTTTGGGTGACCTTGAGCCTTCTTATGAGGCCCATAGTAAGCGACCATGTCTCAGTTCCGTAAGTCATCACTGGCAACACACACTGGTCAAAGACCTTAGCCTTGAGACACTGCGGTATTTGGGACGTGAAGATATTGCGAAGCTTCCCGTACGCTGCCCAGCCGAGTTGGATTCGTCGATTGATCTCTTTCTTGAAGTTGTAACTACCTAGCTGTACTGTTTGTCCCAGGTATACATATTCGTCAACAACTTCCAGTGTAGAGTCTCCAACCTTTAGAGGAGTGGGTGCGACACGGACATTTAACATTGTTTTCGTCTTACTGAGGCCATCGAGCATTGTGCTTAGGTCTTCCATAGTCTCAGCCATGACCACGATATCGTCAGCGAATCGGAGGTGGGATATGTAATCGCCGTTGATTTTGATGCCGAGTCCACCCCAGTCCAGAAGCTTAAAAACATCTTCCAGGGCGGCGGTGAACAGTTTCGGAGATATAACGTCTCCCTGTCTCACCCCTCGCTGCAACTGGATAGGTTTCGAGTTCTGGTCCTGGAGGCGAACCGACATGGTGGCGTTTTCATACAGACACTTCAACACCTCGATGTATCGATGGTCAATTTGGCACCGCTGGAGAGACTGTAGCACAGCCCAGGTTTCGACTGAATCGAAGGCCTTCTCATAGTCCACAAACGCCAAGCATAGTGGCTGATTGTACTCTTCGGTCTTCTGTATAATCTGCCGCAGCGTATGTATGTGGTCTATGGTACTAAAGCCTTTTCGGAAACCGGCTTGTTCGGGAGGCTGGAAGTCGTCAAACCTGCGTGCGAGACGATTCGTAATCACTCTCGAAAACAGCTTGTAGACATGGCTCAGAAGTGAGATGGGTCTGTAGTTCTTCAGCAGGGTGTTGTCACCCTTTTTGAAGAAAAGCACGACCACACTTCTGTGCCATGCCTTAGGCGTTTGTCCCTCGAGTATAACGGAATTAAATAACTTCTGAAGAGCTTTTAGTACCGGTGATCCACCTGCTTTCAGAAGTTCAGCCGTAATTCCATCATCACCCGGTGCCTTGTTGTTCTTGAGCTGTTTGAGAGCCATTCTAATCTCGTACAGGCTGACGTCCGGGATATCTTCGGTATAGTGTCGGGTTAGTCTGGCTCTTGGGTCTTCAGCCAGATCGCTGACAGGCAAACGTGTGGTCTTGTACAATTGTCCATAGAACTTCTTAACTTCTTCCAGCAACTCAGTCTTAGACGATATGGTCCTGCCGTCCTCAGACTTCAGCTTGGTCAGTTGGCTTTGTCCAACAGACAGATCTCTCGCGAACACTTTTGAGCCTTTGTTGTGCTCAATCGCCTCTTTAATACAATTTGTATTATATTGGCGTAAATCGCGAGTTAGGGACTTAGAGATCTGCCTGTTTAGTTGCCGATACTAAGTAGCGTCTTCAGAGGACTGCAAAACCAATCTGCGTCTTTCTTCCATGAGGTTGCTGGTGAAGTCGGAGATTTTTTTGGTTCTGTTTGAACGGCGAGTTTTAAAAATCTTAGACCCGACCGTTTGAACAATTTCCACGAACCTGTCATTATAATCGTCCACATTCTCGCAGTCTCCTAGGCATTCGAAACGATTGTGCAACTCGAGCTGAAAGCTCTCGGGGTTTTGGAGCTGGATGGGCGCTGGTCGGAGCGTAGTAAATGCTTAATTACAGCTTTCTAGTAATGAGAGTCACTGAGATAAGCCGCGGACAGACATGCCAAAACTTTAAGTGTTCCTCGTTGACTACGGAACCCTAAAACTTTTATTGTTGGTGGCAGGATGTCCACGTTAAATACATAGATTTTACCGCCTATAGGTACAGGGCGTCACAAAGCTAGTGTAGAAGCGTCCGTGGTCTACTCTTCATACTGAACAACTTTCTCTAAGGAACCCATAGTTAATTCCCAATAAAAAGTTTGGACCCTCCATTCAAAATCCCTCCTACAGCTTGTTGTGAATTGGGATGGTAAAAGCTTCAACAATAATTTGTGAACTCCTGATTACTAAATGGCCCTCGCCTCCTGCTCAAACTGACATTTAGGCGCCGCCACGGTTGAATCACTTGTTGAAAGTTGAAGTATTTATTGAAACAATTTCTGAATGAATTGCGACATTCTAAAATTTAGTAACATGAGTTACCAATATGTACTCCATTATTTAAATACTATGTATCTACTTAATTTTGACAATTTGTTGATTTAATTAGTTTATATCTGTATAGATAGGGCCGCCGCCTCCTGTCCGGGAGGTCGTGGTTCGAACCTGCCACGTACCAATGTGATTTCGAATTTAGATTTCATATGTACGTTTATCCGACGCTCTTAAGGTGAGGGAAAACATCGTGAGGAAACCTGCGCACGCCTGCGAAGAAACTCGCAGTTTGCGTGTGAAGTCGACCAACCCGCACTGGGCCCGATCGCCCTAATTCACTCGAGCCCCCGGTGGGGAGTGGGGACGCACATGAGCTGATGTGAATGAATATCTGTATTGCTTCCTTTGACGATCACATCACTATTGAAATGTTATATTATGCCCTGACATGTATAATTATGAATTTGTGACGTGAAATAAATAAAACTAAACTAAACTGTGAAAACCTTAACTCGTTTTGTTATCCATCAAGTCTTCAATTTTCAATTAAGCAAAATCACAAAACACGTGTAAATGACGCTGCAAAACTATGACGTCACGCCGAGGTACTACGAACATTCTAAGAACAAAATGTCGCTTTTGACAGATGCATGATAAAAAATAACTGAGATGACTGGCGGTCATCATCCCTATTGACTACCTATGGGTCTCTTGGGGAAAACTTTTCATTGTGATGAACACACGTGAACACACCACAGTTGACGAGTCTACACGAGTTTGGTTACACCTGTAGGTATTAGAGACGAGATATTATGCCGTATATTTTTGGCCTTGGCCTGTGCCTCATCATCATCATCATATCAGCCAAAAGACCACTACCAAGGCCTCCCCCAAGGGTTTCCGCAACGACTGGTCCTGCACTGCCTGCATCCAGCGGCTTCCCGCGACCTTTACCTATCAATACCTACTTCGGCCTGCTTACACTACGTCTTCCGGTTCGCAGTCGCCACTCGAGAACTGTAATGTCCCTACGGCCGTCTGTTGTACGAGCTATGTGCCCTGCCTTTCTATAATAAATAATGTCTATAAATATGTGGCCTGTGTGCATTCTCAGTAAATGTCATAATGTGCAGATTTTTTTCAGCTTATCTATGTTCTTTACCTCTTTAGGTACTTATAGTGTTTTATACTCGTCTATATATTATATATAATATTTTTGGCGGTTTGGACAGCCAAATAAAACAAACGACCAAACGAAGGGTTCAGTAACATCGTCAATACATTTCACGTTCCAAAAAAATCAAGTTTCTTGTATGGGATGCCCCTTTAATTTTATTTTATAGACGGACGGACGTACAAGGGAGGCTTATACCAATAGGCTCCCATTGGAACCCTTTAAGTACAGAACCCTAAAAAAATAGCCATAAAACGGATAAATGCCATCTATAAACCACTAAATTGACCACCTGACAACGCCCCCCCCCCACGTCAGTAAGTAAGAGCCACTCCACATCTCCAGGGATACTCATAAACTTTCCGACCACTAACTTCGCCTTCGTTCTTTTTAAGACCTTGACAGCTTTTATTGACTAACCTAAAATATTTCTTATTTCTTTAAGAGTAGCTTTTGCCCGCGGCTTCGCCCGCGTGGACATAGTTTGTATGACTGTCTTAGAGGGTGCGCGGACATGAATTTTCTCCAGATCCCTCGGGAACTATGTCAGGATATGCTTATTAGTAAATCATGTCATTTCCCACCCCCCTAACCATCTCTGTGCAAAAAAATCACACAATCCATTGTTCCGTTGCGATGTTAAAGAAATTAACCAAAAAAGAGTACCTATATTTTCAGTTCCGTCAGGAACTGCATCGGGCTATGCTATTTTCACGGGATAAAAAGTAGCCTATGTCCTTCCTCGTGACACAGGCTTGCATGCCAAATTTCATTAAGATTGGTCAAGGCGTTGAAGCGTGAAAAGGTAACAAACAAACAAAAACATTTTCACATTTATAATATTAGTAAGGATAGGTGCGAAGGTCGCGGGAAGCCGCTGGATGCGGGCAGCGCAGAACCGGTCGTCGTGGAAATCCTTGGGGGAGGCCTATGTCCAGCAGTGGACGTCCTTCGGCTGATAAGATGAGGTGCGTACAGTGGACGCAAAGGTACGCACTCGTATATAAAAGTTACAACTTGTTGAAGCTGCGTACTCGCGCTCGCTCGCACGTACGCGGCAGTGAAAGTACGTGACACGTGTCCAAGGTAATACGGTCTTTATACTTTTGTGAAATGGTTCAAATACTTACAAATGGGACCGGTGCAGTACGAGTACTTAAGTATTTGAACCGCCTCCGTCCGTGGCGGAGTGAGCTCCACATCAGGAGGTCGCGGGGTTGATTCCCGGCGGAGACTTGAGGCCGGTAGACACTTTGGTTAGTGCGAGTGCAGGTGTTAAGTGAAAGTAGAAGTACATTGCTTGCTTCACTGCAGTGCTGAACAACACAACAAAGCAACCAAGCAATGTATTTCTACTTCACTTATCACCTGCACTCGCACTAATCAAAGTGTATACCGGCCTTTACTGTATGACTCGGTTTGGTAGGTGGAAGTGCATTTTCTAAGCCCGCCGGGCTAGCTACCACCATCTTATCTAAGTCTTCTAATGTTAACGGCATTGAATACATTACGCTTTACGATGAGATAGCCATCAGTAACCCAATGCGTTGGGGAATCTTGGTAAGCCGGTTCCATCTTCGACATCATCGTCACTTATAATCTGATGAGATGTTGTCAAGCGCTTACCCTTGTGGATTAAAGAAACGTATATAGGATGACTGAGAACCTCATACCTGGTGATTCTACTCATGAAACTGAATAGCTGTTGTTTTACGTGTTTACTAAAATGGCAAAAAACCGGCCAAGTGCGTGTTAGAGTGGTGCACAGAGGGTCCCGTATCAAAACATCTTAATTTATCAGCTATACTTATAGAAGATACTACTAAATCCTACTAGAAGTCGATAGTTTCTTCAAGTTTCTGAATTTCGGGTTTTTTTTTTCGAAACCCATTAATTTTAAATGTTATTTTTGTTTCATTTTATTTTTGCAATACAGTTTATTCATAGAATCTCCTTGGCTTCCTTTGGGTATGAAACCTTAAAATGTGAATACTACAGCTGATTATATGTTCGACTAGCTT
Source organism: Coleophora flavipennella (assembly GCA_947284805.1). Lineage (NCBI taxonomy): Eukaryota > Metazoa > Arthropoda > Insecta > Lepidoptera > Coleophoridae > Coleophora > Coleophora flavipennella. The sequence continues at coordinate 19,770,587 of OX369257.1, forward strand.
TTGCCCGCGGCTTCGCCCACGTGGACATAGCTTTTATGACTCTTTTTGAGGGTGAGTGGTGCGCGAGCCGCAATCAGCTCGCAAGCGTGGACATGAGTTTTCACCAGGTACCTCAGGAACTGTATCGGGCTATTCGGATTAGCAGTCTTTGTCACTTCCCACCCCCTCAACAAATTCTATACAAAAAATCACTTTAATCCGTTGCTCCGTTGCGACGCCACCGACGTGCGCGAGCGTAGAAAACAGTTGTCCCCAAATCCCTCGTGAACTATGTCAGGATATACTTATTAGTATATTATATCATTTTCCACCTCATCTCTGTGCTAAAAATCACACCAATCCATTTTTTCGTTACGATTTTAAATAAAACGAACAAAGAGTATTGTTTTAGTTTCCTCAGGAACTGCATCGGACTATGATAATTTCCACAGATAAAAGGTTGACTATTTCATTCCCAGTGATACAGGCTACCTGCATGCCAAATTTGATCAAGATTGGTAGAGGTGTTGAAGTGTGAATAGGTAACAAACAAACAAACACATTTTCACATTTATAATATAAAGTAAGGATTTCTAAATCTTAAATAAAATATAGAGCGTCGGTGGCAAAACGGTTAGGGCCACTACCTCCTGTCCGGAATGCCGTGGTTCGAATCCTGCCACTTACCAATATCTATACGAATATCGATTTCATACTGGTATGTACGTTTATCCGACGCTCTTACGGTGAGAAAAACTTCGTGAGGAAACCTGCACACGCCTGCGAAGAAATTCGAAGCTTATGTGTGAAGTCAATCAACCCGCAATGGGCCTGCGTGATCGTCTAAGGCCAGATCGCCCTAACTCAGGGCAGGTCGAGCCCCTTGGTGGGGACGTATATAAACTGATATGATGAAATATTATCAAAAAACTAATTCAAATCATTATAGGTATCAATCTAGTAATAAAATTTCCTAACAATATTAATATGGGTCAAATCCCCGAGTCGTATCAGCTCCAAAGGAGCCCAAGACGCACTTCTCGTTGCCGCGCTGGATGGCAATAGACACCCTTAGCAGCAGGTAGGACCTCACGTCACATCTCCTCTCTCGAAGGCGAAGGCCAATCTTCTTTGTGAAGGCAATGGCTTCTAAAGGTTTAGCAGCCGGTTATCTCACAGACCAGCGGCACAAAGCAGTAATTTGCCTCCAAGACCGAGTACTTATTATGCTTCTTTCTCACCGCAAATTGAGCAGCAGTATCGTACGGGAGAGGAGTGAGGCAGAAAAAGTGGCTTCCCAAAGCAGACACGTTCCTCTCTGCCATAGCACCTGTTTAAACCCTCCGGCCTTTTGCCATCAGATCGACTAAAGCCCGGCCGGCAGCTGCATCAAAGATGGAATATTCCATCTGGCCGAGACCAGTGCCCTCCGAGTGAGGTCATTAAGGAATTGGTGACGTGGTAATCTTCACAAACACGACTGCAACTCAGTGAGTGATGGCCAATTGCCTCCACCGAGGACCCGCAAATACATTGATGAGGTTCACAGATATTGATATTGCAGGCGGATAGCAACTGCCACACGCAAATAGTCGCCGTCAGAAGAGTTCCCATATCTATGCCTCCTGTTAAAATATGTTAAACTCGATTTATGTGTTTTTATTTGTTTACACGATTGGAATCTGTAAAAAAATACCTCTCTGTTCGTCTATGAAACACATCGCTACGTACCATAGTTCCAGAGTTTAAAGTAGCGGATGCTGAAAAATACATAAAAGAAATCCACTCGAAAGTATGAAATAATATTTTAATGTTTTAATACAACTTAAGCGCGTTTTATTATCCCTGCAGTGCCATCTATTGACATTCTGCTACTATGATTATAATGTTTGGTATGTGTAGCTAATATATAGAAAAAAGTACTCTATTGTTATTATTGTATGTATCGATAGATAATTTCCCACGGGACCTCTTTAGTTTTCCGGGATAAAGAATACCCGACTATACAATGATGGTCAAAAAACCCCATCCCAATGTAAAGGTTTCATATTCTTACGTTGCGTCATTCTAAAGATACAATTTTTTGCATTCCTGTAGGAACCCAAATTTTTTTGGGATTTACAATGTCCCAGTTTTAGTTCGCGATAAGGGTATCAACGTGTAAAATTTGATTGTAATAGGTCAAGCCACATTTGCGTGGTGAGCCACTCTATAAATATATACTTTTGATTTTCCCACGGGAACTCTTGAATTTTCTGGGATAAAAAGTATCCTATATGTTAACCCGGGCTATAAGGAACCACCATACAAAATTTCATCAAAATCGGCCTGGTAGTTTTTGCGTGATGCGCGAACATACAGACAGACAGACAGACAGACAGACAGACAAAAATTCCAAAAGTTGTTGTTTTGGCCTCTGTATCGTTAGTAATGTCCACCACAGTTATTATTTTCCAAAAATATTTCATGTACAGACACGGCCCCGTTACAGTTTTATTATATTATAGATTGAAAGAGCTATATTTTATGCACTTATCGTTATCGAAAAACGTAATTACAAGTGGTTTTAGACTTTTAGCAAGTTTAAGTTACAAACTGTTTTTGGGTCTTTGGCCTTAGATCAATCAAATGCATTCCCATGTTCGTATTTAAAATGAGTGGGTAATAATTTACTACATGCCTATTTTGGCGAAGTCCGATAAGAAAATTCTTATAGAGGATGTAACAAAATTGGGGATCCGCTTTATCACACTGAAAAGCTTTCCCCAACTAACACAAGTTAACTAGCAACAAAATGTGGTCTCTTGATTCGACCTCGAGATTTTGATAAAAATGTACTCAATATCACTCAGATATAAAAAGTGGTCGAGAAATAATGAGTGCGAGTATGTGTGTCCGTAACCTTGGCAGAACTTTTGAACATACTCGTAGACGTTAAAAGTTATTTATATTTTCATTGAAAATATATGAACTGTTTACAAATCCAACTGCACAGTAAGAAAGACTGCTGAGCCGTGATAGGTTTCCTTTTAAATTGATTATTATATGTCCTACTATATTTACATATTTTTCAGATGTCCTAAAACAGTCAAATTACAGCTTTCTAATACTAAAAATAATATAAATAATATAAGTAGTATTCTGGCGTAGTATTTGGGTTTGTATGGAACGTTATATTCTAATAATATAAATAACTTTTAACGTCTACGAGTATGTTCAAAAGTTCTGCCAAGGTTACGGACACACATACTCGCACTCATTATTATATGTCCTACTATATTTACATATTTTTCAGATGTCCTAAAACAGTCAAATTACAGCTTTCTAATCTCTAAGCTAAGCCGCGGAGAGACAGACAGACGAACAGACAGACATGGCGAAACTATAAGAGTTCCTTGTTGACTATGAAACCCTAGAAACCAATATGATAAGTAAAATTAACACGACCGACACCAATTTTGTGACATCCTCATATCTAATTCTACCCTTTCGGACTAGTGAAATTGGTTTATTTCTTTTTAGAGTTCCGTACAACAACAAAAACACTGAACCCTTATAGCGTCTGTCTGTCTGGTCCCTCCGTGTCCCAGCCAATTTTCTCCTAATCTACTGGACTAAATCTGGTGAAATTTGGTAGGATGGTGTAAACATTTTCTTAAAAGAAGGGTCTTTTTTTGGGGAAAAAAATAAGAAATTTAATAAAAGTTTTTTAAATCTTACTATGACATATATATCTAATGCAAGGGCTCGTTATAAAGATCTCAAATATAGTTTTGTTATTATTCAAAAATAGATAGTTTAGATTTTGGTTTTTAGGGTTCCGTTGTCCCTACGAAAGACCTTTATAACATCATTCTGTCCGTCTGTCTGTAATAAATTTCAAAATCCCATAACCTATAAAGGTTTTTAACCGAATCACATGAAATTTGGCATAAAAATTGTCACAATATAGATACCCATTTTGAATTATAAAAAAATACAATTTAAATTTTTTGGGGTATCTCTCATATTATAAGTAAAAGGGGCATGATCCTTTATAAGACTACACATTTTTGTCAGATATACAGTCTACAAGATATAGGCCACTAAAGCCGCATTTTTGAACGGTTTGACCTCAGATAAGAAAACAACCGCTAGGATTTTAATTCGCTAACAATTATTTTATTCTGAAGGTTTTAACACATGATTTTTTTTTTAAGTGGCTCTTAGTAGAAACTGTCAATGAAAATTATTTCGGCTCTCCTGTGATCAGTGCCGGTTTTAGCACTACTAGTGCCTAGGGCGAGATATCTACGGCGCCCCCTGTCTACCATTCATTCAAACCCATACGAAAACAATTCAAAGGATGATAAAATAACCAATTATAAAAAATAAATAAATAAATATTTTTCTAGCCTTTCTATCGGAGAACTCTTTTTACTAGGATACCAAAGTCTATGTTTTCCGCAATTTCATTCTCGATTTACTAAGTTGCCAAGTTTGTCGATATAGATCGAGATATTGTGTCGTTCGCAGATATGTTTTATCAGCTTTAGTTTTGAAAAACTCCTTTTCCTACTAGCAACCGTTACAGGCATAGTGATAAATATAAGCAATGATGTCCATACATTTGAATACAGTACTTGTAAGATGCAATCCTTACTAATATTATGAATGTAAAAATGTGTTTGTTTGTTACCATTTCACGCTTCAATACCTCGACCAATTTGATGACATTTGGCATGCAGGTAACCTGTATCTTTGCAAAGGACATAGGCTGCTTTTTATCCCGTGAAAAGAGCATAGTTGGATGCAGATCTTGAGGGAACTGTAAAAATACTCTGTTTTGGTTAATTTATTTAATATCTCAACGGAACAATGTATTGCCGTGATGTTTTGCAAAGGTGGAAAATTACATTTTTCTTTTTTATTTAGCGTATCCTGACAAAATACTCGAGGTATATGTGGTATAGTAACTATTTAGTAATCTGTGGTATAACTCATTTCGACACTCGCGCACATGGGCGGGGCAACGGCTTGAAGTGACTTTTTTATATAGAATTGCTTGAGAGGGAGACAAGTAACATAGACTGCTAATCAGAATAGCCCATAGTTCCAGCCTGAGGGATCTGGAGAAACTCATATCCATGCTCGCGAGCCGCTTGCCGCTAGCGAACCACCCGCCCTCAAAAACAGTCATAAAACGATTACATGCGGGCGAAACGGCGGGCAAAATCTAGTTTTTGATAAAATTTAAAATAAAGACAAGAAGACCCATATTCTGATCAGCAAAAAAGCTTTCAGATTTATGAGTTCATCACACAATATACTACCAGCTAAGTATATCTCATTTAAAGTTTACAGTACTTTTAATTGGAAATCACCACAGAGTTTGACTTCTGGTTTTTCCGAAATCTTTTTATGTTTCTATTCCTAAAAAAGTAAAAACGGAACCATTGAACGAGTAGCATCACTCGGGGGGTAAATTAGAATGATTTAAAAAAAGTTTTGCAAACTATATTGTTCCACAATATCAAATGAAAGGACTTATTGTGACAATCTGAAATATTGTTTTTATAATTTAAAGGTAAGCAGTTGTAGGCATAGATTTGAATTTATTTAAGAAAATAGGCAAAAATTTACCATAATTATTTTAACTGTTCGAATAAAGTTATTAAAGCGTCATGAATGGCACTAATTTGATAATGGGCTGCTTTAACACTGCTTATTCTTGCTTCTCAACTAAACTTTTTCATTTTCGAGTAAATGGAATTTACGAGTAAGTAGGGCTCGCTCAGAGAGCTAGCGGGCGCCCCTTTATATCTGGCGCCCTGGGCGGTAGCCCAACCGCGCCCCACCCTAACGCCGCTACTGCCTGTGATAAACAGTTTTCTAGTTATGAAGTAGTTAAAGTAATAAATAAACCAACACTATGCGTTCCCAACACGCGCTTTGCCGGTTTATTCTTTTGTTTTTGTACCAGTACCAGCGACTTCGGCCCCGGCTGATGATGAGGAAATGAAATGCCTCCTTTCGGAATGAATATTTATTGTGTTTTCACAACACATTTCACTTCTAACAGGTAACTGAAGAAACGTAGCGAAAGAATAGGCAAGTGTATTACTGATTAACTTTGTTTAGTATCCACTATGTTCGCCAGTAGACTGGATTGCGCAATTGTGAACCACGGCTGCTTGGTTCACGTTGCCAATAACACTCGTGATATTGTAAATAAATTTCATATAATGTAAATGTAACTGTGTATATTACTAACACTAGTCTAAGTCCTAGAATAGGTTACTAAAACACTATTGTGATCCTTTGTTGGTCAATAAATAAATTTTATTATTATTTTAAGATATACAATTAAAGCTACTCTGCTCACTTGGCACGAGGCAAAGTGGCAGGAGCACCTCCAGCGGAAGCACAGTCGGCTGGAGTTCAGTGCGACAGGGAGAGAAACCGTCGAACTATCCGGGCATTATCGAGGAGGACTGCTTTCTGCATTGCTGCAATTATTGGTCTGCCTCGGAGATCCAGCCGCCTTAGGTGACGTTCAAGGTCGGCTGAAATTAGCCCGTTCACGGATAGGACTACGGGGATGATTTTAGACATGTTATTATTATTATTATTACAGACAGTGCCGCTTCATACGAAGCACTGTGCCTTATTAAGGTAACAAACTTTTCTGCCCATGCACGGCTTTACGTGGACGTCTTTTTACCTGACTACACCAGAAGGAGGGTTATGTTTTTCAAATGTATGTATGTATATTTCTTTGGCACGCTCTGTAGCCTAAACAGCTTGATGGATTTTGGAGTACGATATGTCACTAGATTCTCCTGGATCCCGTGAGTGACATAGGATACATTTTTCCTTGATCCCGTGAGTGACATAGGATACATTTTTACCCATCTGGGCGAAAAAGAGGGGTAATTTTTTTTATGCAGTAGAAAGATTTAACATACTACCTTAACAAACTAACTAACATACATACAAACATTTAAAGTTAAATAAAAGCTTTTAAAGTAGTATAAAATTACCTTTTCAAGCGACTTCTAAAAAGGAGGAGCTTCTCGATTCGACTGTATGTTTTTTTTATGTGTGTTTCCTCAGAACTTTTGACTTCTTCTTATTATTTTTTTTATTTGAAAGCTAGTGCTTCCCGTGTGGTCCCATATTTTTATCAAAATCGGTGTAGTACTTTATTATAAAATTAACAAAAACCAAAAATAATAATGCAAAATTCTTCGAAGTTGTTGCGATGGAAGTAGTTTTTTTTAACGTGTTTAGCGTTTTCAATTATACTGTTGCAAGGAGCTTGCGTTGCTTCACTACTCCATCGGCAATAACTATTACTAGGTACATACTCGTCATTGAATTACAACTACTACGTAATAGTAGTAACTGAACGATGCGCGTGCACACTTAGCACAAGGTAATCTAGTTTTGGTCGGTGTACCTACATACTCGTATATGCTAAACTCGAGGAACTTAACAATTTTTTAAAAGGCACCTATTGTACGATATTTTTGTTCGGTACGTACACTGTGACAGTGCTGAAAGTATTATTAAAAGCCTGTATCTTTTAAAGTAATCAAAAACGTACGACAAAATTTTACTGTTGCTCCTGCTTATTAAACTGTACAACTTTCCCCAAGGCAATTTAAGACAATTCCCAAAAAAAATATACTTCACATACCAAATCGATCATCTAATTAGCCAAGTAAAAAAAAGATATAAAATAAAAGTAAGCAAGTTCGTTCCCACGGCCACCGACTTCCCCCCTCCCCCCCCCCCCACCGCACCATGTTTTTTAAATTGACTGGGGTTCTTTGAGGAAAGTAGTTGGCAACAGTTTAAATATTGCCACACATTATACAGGTGTCTGGAATCTTGGAGAATCCTGAGTTATATACGAGTACAACTTATAATGTGATGGATGTGAGACATACGAACCTCTTATAGGTAGGTATGTACCTATATTAAGAGAGTAAACAAAACCATCCCACAACCTAAAGAAATGATCCTACGACCAGTTAACTAACTACTTATTAAGGAATATAAAACCAAAAATATATTAGATAAATTTCCGAGCCCCTTAACCCTTACTAATATTATAAATGTGAAAATGTGTTTGTTTGTTTGTTACCTATTCACGCTTCGACGCCTTTACCAATCTCTTATGAAATTTGGCATGCAGGTAGCTTGTGTCACGGGGAAGGACATAGGCTACTTTTTATCCCGGAAAAATAGCATAATCTGATGCAGTTCCTGAGGGAACTAAAAAAATACTCAATTGTTGTGATTTTTTGCACAGAGATGGGAAACGACATTGTTTACTAATCACCCTTAAAGACAGTCATAAAAACGATGTCCACGCGGGCGGAGCCGCGGGAAAAAGCTAGTTTACTCATAAGGCAACTTTAAACCTTTAATACGTGTATCGCGTTGTCCACACTACACAGCCCCTAATGTTTAGCTAGCTAGCGGCAAAGCGTGGTTTATAGCGGGGCCCGAGCCCCCGACGTGCCATTACATTAGAGGGTGGGCTCGATCTAATAAATAATATTTATTCGTGTGGAACCAATGTAATGTAGGCGACCGCAATATTGAAAATTGGCATAGTTATCTGTTCGCCCCGTTGTCACACCGACCGAGCCATACGTAAATCTAACGTCTAGCTAGAGCAATGAAATAAAGTTTATCCCACTTTTATTCCTTGTAACATTATATAACGGTGGAAATAAAAATCCATGCCATTGCATAGCTTTTATCGCGGGCTTTGAGCGCGGCGACCGAATCAAGAAATTCCGTAACGAAAATAAAACCTAACACAGGGGGGGTGCATGTAGCTCGGCCGAGCGTAACGTAACGTTACCGCGTTCTAAAAACTTACAGTGCCATCTATTAGCGATTTGCGGTACTAAAAGGACTTATTCAATTTTACTGGTGTAACTTTCTTAGTGTTAATTTATTACATAAACATCCCGCGCCCCAAGGACTATATGGTACTGGTTAATACTGCATAAATAAAAAATAAATAAATAATTATAATTGCATAAGTTGATAAAAAATGCTATGCAATAGCTTTACCGCGGCAGTCCCCGAGTGCCACACGTCTTTTATGATTTTTCCTTCTCTCTCTTGTCCTGTGGCACAATCAACTGTGCTGTCCAAGAGAGAGACGTGTAGTGCGATGCATCACGTGTAGGGCACAACGAACCATCGGACGTGTGCAACGCGACCTTCGCAATCATTTGGGATCAGATGTGATGCCCAGCGACCTTCATCATCATCATGTCCATCGCATGACTCCCATTGATAGACATAGGCCTTCCCCAAGGATTTCCACGACGACCGGTCCTTCGCTGCCCGCATCCAGCTGCTTCCCGAGACCTTCATACTTATTTGAAATGTTTTGTGGAGTTATGTTCTCTTAAAGGGTGCCCAACGGAATCCTGTTACTGAAGCCCCCGCTGTCAGCGGGCAGCAAACTGTACTTCATTAACAGTGATACATAGAAAGTTCAAATGTTCACAAAGTCTATATTTCTATTGCCGCTATAATTACAAATAATAAAAATTAGAAAATAGTCATGGTAATTACTAATTAATCAGAAATCATCCCCATACAATCATAAAACGTGATTTTGTATATACTATGTAGAGGTATTCAAGATAAGATAAGATAATTAATACTCTTTATTGTACACACTAGTTAAAAGAAAAAACAAATTATAAAAAAACGAGACCTACAGTACTCGCATATGATGTGTAACATGTGACAAAATACTTATGAAATTAATTAATTATCGGGTCGTACATTCACGGGCCGACCCTTCGAATAGTAGTATGTCATCTTTGCCTTTGCCATCACGCTAGGCGGCATGGCTATGACAACCTTAGTTTTCGAGAATTAAAAAACGTTCGCATTTCCTGTTACACATTTCCGTCCCATTTCACGAAATCACTCCCACAAATTGCAGGAAAGCGAGAGCAAAGATGTTACACATCAAAAACTGAAAAAAAACTTATCTTTAAAAAATATGAAAAAATAACTATAGCGGTGAAATTTGGGCGGTCTTATCGCTCAAAGCGATTTCTTCCAGACAACCTGGTGTTTGGAGACAAAAGCATAAAATCAGGTAGTGCACGAGTATCTAGGTATTTCTGATTTAGCTCTATCGTAACGACGGTAGTACATATTATACGCGTTATACCTACTTGGCGTTATTTAAGTGATCATATTTTAAAGTAAAACTACTAATAATGAAAACCGGCTAAGTGTGAGTCGTACTCGCGCTAAGGAGTCCGAATTGAATAAAAAAAACTTATCGCTCGCGTTGCTGTCTTTTGTTCAAACAAATGTGGATAGGTATCATTGTCATAGTTGTGTGGAAAGATGCAGTGGTAAGGAATCCTCGGAGTACGGGTTCCACTCGCACTTGGCCGGTTTTGTTTTTTAAAAACTTACGCGGCCGTGGAGCCCCCGCCGAAGCCTTTTGTGTCCAGCGCGCATTGCCGCCGAAACTAACCAACTAAACTTCTTCATACATTATGCGTTCGACCTCTTTGGTTAACCTCACACACTAACAAACAAAGAGTTAGTATTTTAATACAAACTCCTTGCTAACTAAGCACAAAAGTGAATTTATCACCATAGACAATTTAATGTTAGTTATATTGTATTATTTTTTTACATTCATTCTTCGGACGAATCAATCAGAAGAGGGAAACAAAACTCGCTACAGGGAGCAAAGTAGAATTTGTTTCGCTCTCACTGAGGAACCGAACGTCGTTTTTCGAGTAGGTGTGATGCAAAAGAAATTTGTTTAGCGTGCTGTGGGCTGCGTGTACTCGTATTGATATCTTCCTAATTTGTAACTGGGACTGACGTGATCAAAAGTGGAGTAATAAAAAAATATGTTTGAGTGTTAATTTATTACTTATTACGAGTCTACTATAGATAGACAGACACACTTGCGATAGTTTGTGAAACCGGGCGCTCGCAGAGGCCAAGGCTCCGACACGACAAAAAGTACATTAACCGAGATAGCGGTGAATATTTAGATACTCGTAGTATAACGGAGGTCTAGTACGGCTTTGCCGGCAGCCTATTTTACTGTGTAAATGTGAATTAAGGGGCACCCAATAGCTAACTAGCGCCGCCAACAGTTAGAAAAGGCTTGTGTTTAAATGCCTACCAGAAGTGAACATAGATTACTTTAAATAAATTCGAAATGCCTGCTAAAACGGATAAATGCTCACCAAATTGTGTATCATGAAGTATTGTAGAAATAAAGCTAGTTTCTTTTTTATTGAATACCACAAAAATATCAAAATAATATTTTAAATTATTGCTAAATAGATATTACCTACCATTTTTTATATGACCAAATACCTTTCTTCTCCTGCGAAGAATTCTGCTACTCGGAGGGCGGGGCGGGCTTGCGTCGCGAGGTTCTTTGACTATATAATCAATCAAACCTGACCGACTCTAACATCGCTCGCTCATTTCAGTACAACTATATTTGGTAAGCATTTATCCATAATGGCAAGCAAAAAAAACGTATATACAAAACGTTTTATTTTATTTGGTTCTTAGCCTTAGGGGTATAAAAATTATTTTGGTGAGCACTTAAATCGTTCCCGTTAAAAGTTAACGTAAGTGCCAAAAGCATCTGTAACTACAGCGAACTAGATACATTTCACAGAGTTGATAGTTACAGATATGGTAAGTGCCAAAAGCATCTGTAACTACAGCGAACTAGACACGTTTCACAGAGCTGATAGTTACAGATATGGTAAGTGCCAAAAGCATCTGTAACTACAGCGAACTAGACACGTTTCACAGAGCTGATAGTTACAGATATGGTAAGTGCCAAAAGCATCTGTAACTACAGCGAACTAGACAAATTTCACAGAGTTGATAGTTAGAGATATGGTAAGTGCCAAAAGCATCTGTAACTACAGCGAACTAGATACATTTCACATAGTTGATAGTTACAGATATGGTAAGTGCCAAAAGCATTTGTAACTACAGCGAACTAGATACATTTCACAGAGCTGATAGTTACAGATATGGTAAGTGCCAAAAGCATCTGTAACTACAGCGAACTAGACAAATTTCACAGAGTTGATAGTTAGAGATATGGTAAGTGCCAAAAGCATCTGTAACTACAGCGAACTAGATACATTTCACAGAGTTGATAGTTACAGATATGGTAAGTGCCAAAAGCATCTGCAACTACAGCGATCTAGATACATTTCACAGAGCTGATAGTTAAAGATATAGTAAGTGCCAAAAGCATCTGTAACTACAGCGAACTAGATACATTTCACAGAGCTGATAGTTACAGATATGGTAAGTGCCAAAAGCATCTGTAACTACAGCGATCTAGATACATTTCACAGAGCTGATAGTTAAAGATATAGTAAGTGCCAAAAGCATCTGTAACTACAGCGAACTAGATACATTTCACAGAGTTAATAAAATTTAATAGAGTGCATCACAAACAGAGTAAACTAGAGTAATCTTGGCACTCCTCCAGTGATTGGCACTTTTGAATTTAAACTTAATTATTAAGGTTTTTACTAGCAAAATCCTGAGTTTTGTGCCTTTTGTTGTTTCCTCAATGGCTACACTTAATTATCATTAGAACAAATTAGACAAAAAAAAAGGTTTTTTGCCGATGTCAACAATTCTCGTAGAAGACGTGAAAAGTTATGGGAGTTGATAAAAGCTAAGGGATTTCAAATAAGCTATTTTCTATGTTTATTGCATAAATTCTTGAATTAATTTAAGATATACATTTACTACAGCAATTAATAATATGCTGCTGTTTGTTTTTTATACCAAAATATATTATAAACTCAAACATTAGAGTGCCAATCAGTGATACATTTCTTTGTATGGAAGTGCAAACACTTGTCACCCATGCCAATATAATACTTATTCATTAATTTTACATTTACTATAACGTCTTCGATTTGCATTATAATAAACAATAATGTCAAATAACTTTAACTGACACTTTTACTAAAGTTGGCACAGCTGATCTTTATACTAAAAGTGCCAATCATTTCAATCTCACTCAATGTTAAGTGACGATGGAGTCCAGGTAGAACATAACATATAAAAACGGATTAGAAAGGTTCCCGTTTTTTAATTAATTTTTAAGAAGCACTGTAATATAGACTTTATGGAAGTGGAAGCCAGCCAATGTAAACAATCAAAGTTATTTTTTTGGAAACACGTTCTAGAAACTAATATCTGTGTCTGTGGTTCGTAAGATTAAAAAAAAGAGATTTACGGAATTCTGACAAACCACAGATACAGATATTGGTAAGTATGTAAAATGTGTTTACAAAATTTCAATAACATTGATTGATCAATATTCAAACTACGTTTGTATGGAGCGCCCCAGGCGGGGCTTGAAACCGTTTATTTTTTATTTTCCAAAATACAAGTTAGCTTGAGCCAATTTTATGTCAGTTCTAAAAAATGGCCAATATTAAATTTACCACATTAATTATTTCAGTAAATATGACAAAATACGAAAAAATATTAACAAAAACCTTTATGAAACCGGTTTAGCTCCCATAGTAAATTAACCGGTTTCCAAGCCCTGGCCCCAGGAATACACTTCTCATAAGCGAATCCTGAACAATTTGCAACTTACGTTTGGCTACAATGCCGGGCTATCCTCGTCTTCGTGGCACTACTGCAATGCCGGGCTATCCTCGTCCTCGTGGCACTACTGCAATGCCGGGCTATCCTAGCTCGTCCTCGTGGCACTACTGCAATTCACTATATTTTGTAACCTTTTATGCTTGAATTAATGACCAGTAGAAACGATAAGCTTGGTGCCTTTGGTCAATTTCATCATCATCATCATATCAGCCGAAAGACGTCCACTGCTGGACAAAGGCCTCTCCCTACAACGACCGGTCCTGTGCTGGCCGCATCCTGCAGCTTCCCATGACCCTTACCAGGTCACTGCCACTGAAGTTTAACGATTTTCAATCCATCAAGCCGTTTGAACTACATAAATAAACAGACATACATGCATACTTACAAACCCGAAAACAATTACTCTCCCTTTTGAGCAGGCGGGAAAAATGTGAAATCCTTTTCACCCGACTACGAAAAAAGGACGGTTATGTTTTTGACCGTCTATGTATGTATGTATGGATGTTCATCTGTTCCCTCGTATTTCCTATACCACTTATCCGATCTTGACAAATATGCTGTCTTTGGATTCGTGCTATCACTCCGCGTATCAAAGGATATAAAGCATTTTGATAAAATCAACACGGCGGATTTTATAGGTGAACTAGTAGGTGCTCGCGGCTTCGCCCGCGCAGATCCCAGTTTTTGCCGTTCCCGTGGGAATTTCCCAAAATCCTTCTTTAGCGGATGCCCACGTCCTAATTGCTATCTGTATTCCAAATGTCAGCAAAATCCGTTCAGTGGTTTCGGCTGTGCCTTGATAAACTAGTCAGTCACCTTTTTTCCTTTTAAAAGGTATACACACAAGATTACACAACCAAAAACATTGTTTTAAGATATTCATCTCATGTTAGGTATCCAAAGAAAGGTCTTGACAAGAACATTCTAAATGTGTATATATAACATATGCAAATATTTTTAATTTCTTAGCAAATGGTCTCACAAGCGATATTATAAGAAGGCTCAATTTTTAGGCATACATGTTGACAATCATTTGAACTGGAAGGACCATATTGACTCAATTTGCAAAAGATTGAATCGGTTTGTATTCGTGTTAAGAAGACTAAGGCAAACAGTCTCTATAGAAGCTGTGTTTCTCTTACCCCAAGGCATGGGGCAAGAGGAACGTCACGACGAAGTGGTCGTTTAGGCTATTATTTTTTTAAATACTGAAAGTAGAAGATCATCTGTTTAATCATGAAAAGCTGACGAAATGGACATTTATTTGAATAATTTAATATTTAAGTAGAATTCCATTTTCTTGTGCTATCACTCACTGTTGTGAAAATTTAATAAAGTATGTTCCTCTTTCCCCACGTGACCTTAATTAAATACAATTATAAAAACATGTATTACTTTTGATGTAAAAAATATACTGTAGACCTTGTTTTTGGCATTAGTTGCAAAATTTCTCGAAAACAAATTGTTTATGTTGAATGAAACCAACACACAAAATCGGTAACACCTTTTATTTTAATTGAACACGTTTTTTTAAACTTATTTAAAAGTGAAGAAAAGTAATAAAAACATGTACAAATCGAGAATCGGGCGTCGTTCGGTCTCAATTCAACCGCCGTGTTGCAATAGACTTACGTGCGATATTATTTTAACACGTATCAACCTGCTCGGATTACGTCATCCTAAAGCCTTAAGGGAAAAAGAAAGGCTATGATTTCAGGCGGGAAACTATTGTTTTCATACTTTTCCGTAGTTGGGTTTTAGTTTTTTTAACATTAATTTTTTAATTTTTTTACTAGCTAAATACTTGAGTTGCTTTAAATTTACAGTTTTGTACTAACGACACAGAAATAACTTAAATGTGTTTTTGTAAGTAAGAAGGCATTCTTATGTTAGCAAGTGGCGACCTTCGCTCCGAATGCGGTCAGATTAAGCTTTTTGTAAATAAGGCGTTCGCGACCCAAAAGTTTGGGTCGTGTATGTGGCATGGCTAGGTTTTGTTTCACTTTCATATAAGTCGAGAACAAAAACCTCAATATTAGCCTTAGTTAGACCTAACGTAACAAGTTCTACTCGTGTTTTGGGCTCAAAGAAACAAAGAAATACACGGAAAATTCGGACGAATTTGGCCACTCAGCAGACTCACATCAGGTTTTTGGTAACCTCTGTGAGATGCCAAAGAAAAGTGTATTACTAGGACTTCTCTCCGACTTATTATTGTTTCGTCCTTTTTACTTTCGAGCGACTGAGGAGCGAGCGCGAGCGGTAAGGAGTGAAGGATGTATTGTGATGGCAAAAAATCTAAGTTGAGATTTTGATGGGGATCGATTGTCTCACACTACTCTCATATCAGCTCATACAAGTTCACGAAGACAGGCTCGAGCCTTGGTCGAGCTCACGGGCCCAGTGCGGGTTGGTCGACTTCACACACAATCTTCGAGTTTCTTCATATAAGCGTGTGCAGATTTCCTCACGACATTTTCCTTCTCCGTAAGAGCGTCGTATAAACGTACATTTAAAATCGAAATTCGGAAGCACATTAGTCGTGACAGGATTCGAAACACGACCTCCAGGACAGAAGATAGCGGCCCTAGCCGTTACGACACCGACTAATGGAGCAAAAAAAAATTGAAAGACACCCCGCACTAAACTTTCTCGACATTTTTTTCCATACAAAAATTGAATTAAAATGTGTGTGTGTATGTGTGTGTGTGCCTTGCCTCTAGCTTCTAAACAATATTATTTTTAAATCTCCAGCCATTTTTTTTGTAATTTTCCCTATCTTGATTTATTAAAGTTGCCACCAGAATAATAAAAAAAAGTGTGTGTGTCAGCTCCGACGCACGACTGGAGTTTACTTCTTCAGTACGATTTTCTAAACAGGCACAAAACAGGGCTTGACTTTGGTTTTAAGTTTACTCTGCATAGTTTTTATAACTGATGGATGATTCCAATTTCCGGCCTCTTTTCTTAGCTGATGTGTCAGGTGTTTTAGCTCCCATGATCGCAGCTACTAATGATCCATCTGGTGTTTGGCAGCAACTAACCTAATATGCTTTGGATGCGGTTATACAAGCATATCTTAGGTCATACCATAAAGGGCTCTTACATTGATTTCAAGTTGACTCTTCAATTAAATCAAGAGCATTTTTGTTAAGTTTCTCTTGTAATGTTTCTAGTAATTTGTGGACATCATTCTTTATATCATCACTCGCTTGAATAAGGAAATGATGAAGTGAAAACTTTCTAACATCACTGTGTTTAAAGTCGTTCTGATACTTTAACAGTTCACAATTCATAATTTTCTTCTTTTTTGCTTCTTGAAGAAACCCGTGGAAAAGGTCTGTGCTGGTTTCATGATGTGGAGCTGTTTTTTTGCAAATTTGATCTACAGTGACGTATTTTATAGTAGTCCCTACTCTCGAGAGGATGGGTTTTTCCAGTAACATTCAACCTCGGTGCAGGAAGACTGCGACGATGGGTCCACATTAAAAATGTCACTGCATGCTTACAACCACCAGTTGAACCTGCACAGTCCAAGCACTGGCAACTGACGATTTCACCTTTAGTCTCGTCTATCACCATAGTGACTCTGTATGAACTAGCCCGCAATTTGTGCTCGGGGCAGATCTTGCAATTGAGTGTGCAAAGTCCTGATCTACGATGTAGTTGCACGTACCCAATAGCATCGTCACCATAAGATTCTCGTGCAGCCCTGAAAATGCAAACTAATTACTTACTGTAAACAAAATTTATTCTTTATAACCTAAAAAACTACAATTGAAAGAAAGACCATTATTTTGCCTTCGCAGGATTAAGGTTACTTACGTAGGTAGTGTTATATTATTTTATAGTACTTACATTGCTGTTTTTACATTTCTCAGCTCTGCAGAATAAAAATCGGCGTTATTTTTGAAGAACATTTCAATCCTTGATTGCGTACACTTTGGGCAAGTTTCTGCTACCTGCTTTCACAAAATTGACATCCATGATGGAGTGGAATACCAAATTATACGATGGAGATTGTAAAATATCACAAATTTTCAGTACATTTATAATCATAAATATTTTATATTTTATATTATAAATATACTGAAATTATATATACAGATCAAAAATAGTAAAGGCGCGTCTCCTCCGACCTGTTTTGCAAAACAATACACAGATACAGTACAATTATACTCCCCGCGCGGGTGGAGAGGGGAAGGATTTGTTTCATTTTTCTACAACTGACGTGTCGCGCACATTTTTTGTTTCAGAAACATTTCCCTGTAGCAGGAGACGGCTTGAGTATGAAAACAAATGTTTTTGTTTCATGTTTTCTGTGTAATGTTTCAAAAAAGCGGGCGCAGGAGACACGCCTTAAGACTGCAACAATGACAGAACGTCATCTTAGATTCAGCCTGACTGTTTTGTATCACGTGACAGAGGTGCGCACAATAGGTTGCGCGTAAAAACGTAACGCGCAAAGAGAATATAACAAACAAGGTTTTCGATCACTAGATTTTACTCCTCATATTTTTTTCATACCGGGCGCCTTATATGCAAATCGATTCTTAAGGAGTAAACTCCAATAAACTCCAAAAACACTTTTTATTTTTTCTCCAAAATGATTCTAAAGATTACTAAACTTTTTAAGTTACTACAAATTTGCTTGTAGTGTAGGCGTCCTTTTTACAGTATACGCATAGAAAGAATTGAGAGATTACAGAGGAAGTTCGTGAAGGCTTTAGATTATCGTACTGGTGGTTTTTACAACGATTATGAATCTTCGGCTAGGGGACATAGGGTCGAAAACCTGGAGCAGCGTCGCCATTATCTTGATTCGGTAACCTTGTTTAAACTATTGAACAACATTACGGATTCACCCACATTATTGCCAAAAAAATCTTTTAGAATACGCACAGATAAGAAAAAAAATTTGGCGCTCCAATAGATTGCTGAAGGAGGCGTGGCAGCGAGTTAGCTTCATGCACAACGTGATATGTTTCTGTCATTCGTAAATGATTGTACTGCGCAGAAATTGCACAATTTCATGGCAGGTAGAGCTCCGTGTGTTTTGTGTCAAAATTGCCGAAATGGTCAATAATAAGGTGCAAAAATGCAACTGGCAAAGTAAATTTAATAAATGGAGGAGTTCCTTACCATGTGTAAGTGAAAAACTCAATTAAAATCAATAATTATATGAAAATATGAATTTTTATTTTTGGTTTCTTGTTATTTAGTGCTGTGCTGACCCCCCCTTTTGAGCCCTTTGGCCTGCTGAGGCTGCAGAGAGTGAAAGCCTCATGAGACTGAAAAGCCTGTGTCTCAGTGTCTACTTGATCGTCTAGATTTTTCTGAAGTGGATCCTGCATTAAGCTCCGTACTGATGGAAAGCGATACCTATGGAATAGAAGATTTCCACAAGATGCATTGCATCTATCGTCTAATATCATATCAGCTCATACACGTCCCCATCGAGGGGCTCAATCCTGCTCTATTGTCTATAAATGATAGAGATTCCTCGCCAATCTGAAAAGTTCAAAGTGTGAGCTACAACCTTACATCTCAAATTAAGGCGAAACCAGCGTTCCTATGAAGACTTAATGATGTGTGCAATGGATAAAAAATAAAAATAAAAGAATGTTCGGGTTGAGTGAAAGGCAGCCTTAACTGTAATTTAAGGCTCTTGAGTGCAATTTGAATGTCCAAGAGTGGCTCAGAGAATCTAACTCGAGTAATACGGCAAAAAATATTTATAAACTGAAGTGCTGGAGTCGTTTATATTTATGTATATAATGAGGTTCATTAAAGGAAATTATAATTGAGGTGGTAGTGGAGAAATCAAAATGCATTGTTGGAGATAAAACTTAATATGTTTATTATCTCCTAGGAGGGGAAAAGGGAGGTTATTCCCAAAAAAACCCCTCCTATGACTTTATCTGACAAATACTCGAACAATTAAGGATGAAATTATAACCAAAATGTACTTTTACAAAGGAAAATCAGTAACGTCTTATTTTTACATTAAAACGTCGTCGTCTTGACAACTCTTTAGGTACATTTTGGTAAAATATTTAGTTCACGTTGTTTATCAATTTTAAGAGCTAAACATTGTCTCTACAAAAGGAACCATTTTATAGCTGAGCGTTTATAAATGTACAAGTATCTTTTGGTGAAAGCCCAAACACATGTATGTGCCAAAAGTAGCCTTCGCGCTCCCAATGTCTCACTAGAGGTAGTTTAGTTAGTTACTAATATATTTACATAATCGATCTCAGGTCAATCTTAATGCCTGTATGTCACTATACGCTTAATCGACAGGATATAAAGTTTTATATTACGTACGACGTTCCGAAAGTACTATTATGAACTCATAATTGTAGATTCCTTAGCGCGGACTAAAATTATTCAGGTAATCACACAGAATCTATTTACACAATACTCCACAATTATTATAGAGGTTGCGAACGATTTCGGTTATGCGAGAAATACATTAAAAATCCGTACTGAGTAAAATATTATTCAGACGATTCTGTGGGATTACCCTGCAATCATGCAAGCAAGCGTAAAACATACCCTTTCTGCTCTTGACAATGACATAGCACTTTCTTCCATAAACACTTCACTCAGAACGCGTCTAGGAGACACCTAGCCCCAGACACCACCGCCCTTGTCCGCCGTCAGCATCCGCTCTCTCTTTGCGCACACGCATCCCCATGAAACAGCCCTCCATCCTGTCTCTTTCACACAACATCACAAGTCCAATCATCTTACTCTTTCGCTCTCATCTACACTCTCTTGCAAACCTAAACCGTAAATCGGCGCCAACCTCCCCAGCCCAACACAAAAAGTTCAGCAATTCAATTCTACTTAAATCACTCTTCGCACAGGCTAACGCATATAGCGGCAACATCGCAAGCCACATGCACGTGTTAGATCAGGACAAGATCGGCAACCTCGCTATTTCTCTAAGAATAATAAACTAGTCTTATCGAACTAATTATTTTAGGGTTCCGTGCGACAGGGGTGCCACGCAGTAGTTCTTAAATAATTTGACATAAAGATAAGTGGGTCTTAAACACGATTCTGAAATAGGGATGGCGTTCCGGCCATCACAGTGCGAGGGTGTTGTCGATATTTTTCAACGATATTTTTTTTATTTTCCCGAATTGAAGGAAAAGTAGATCAGAACTACAGAATGTAACAATTTGTTTCAAAATCAAGCACTGTTTACTCAAAGCATTTCAGCGATGATGACTTTGTGGTGTAATGCATAAAGTGTTCTGCACTGCCTCATGTAGACGTTTGCATACTGCTTTCAGTACGTATCAGTCGTTTAAATATTTTCTTTACTTTTTACCTATTTACAACCCATAGTACTGGAAAACATAGTTTGGGGCTAGATGGCTGTGTTTGATTTGTCCATAAATATTTTTTCTGTAAGTAGGTTTCTTTTAAGTAGAGTTTTAGTTTAGTTTTCTTTGAATAAAATAAATCATTAGTACAGGTAAGCATTATAGCATTCCCAGGCTTAAAAACATACAAAAAATATATACAGGTATGTGGCGGAAAAAAGTAATAATTTGTTTCCCATTCGTAAAAACAGAAAATTCGAAATCAACAGATTAAGGTTGCTAAGCAACGCATATATTAATAGTTATAAACAGCAAACATTATTTACTCGTACATAGCGCAAGTAAGAAGTCCGCGGACTACGGTAAATATAAAATATTAGGTAGCAAATTATCACTTTTTTTGTAAGTACATAGGATTTATGTATAGTGTATAGTTACATTACATTGTATATAGTAACTAAGCCAACCAATTAAATTGAGTAGTATTGATAAGGAAAATAAAATATATGTCATATAAAATGAAAGTTATGTGAATGAAATTTTAATAAACTCCTAATCGATATCTGAAGGTCCTGGAGGTCTCTGAACACGAATTTTCATAAATATATCTTTTACTATAATATGGTAATATTATTATCTAAGATATTAACGTCCTAAAATCACTATTTTTACGACTCACTAACTCATCAAAATATATAGTCCACTTTCAGGAGACTTAGAAACTTGAAATTTGGCATCAAGGTAATTTATTGGACGTATTTAAAGGAAAAATACGAAAACCGGCCAAGTGTGAGTCGTACTCGTGCACCAAGAGTTCCGCATCATCAATACTCATAAAATATATAGACCACTTCCAGGTGATTTAGAAACTTGAAATTTGTTATTGGACTTAGACAAAGGAAAATTTCAAAAAATGGCCAAGTTTCAGTCGTACTCACAAAATTTGGGTTCCGTACCACCACTCCTCATTGGAATAATTATACGGGCACTTCCAGGTGACTTTTTTAAATTGGGATTTGGAATCGCAGTGGGTTTATTGGACGTATTAAGTAAAAATTAAAAAACTGGCTAAGTGCGACTCTGGCTTGTGCACCGAGGGTTCAGTACCATCAAAAATATTTATATGTATATCTATTAGTTGAATAAGGATAGGAAATTAGTATTTGTACTTTACTTAATTTAATGATATCACGACAAAACATAAATTAGAAATGGGGCCAAGTTCAATGTAAAAAAAATTACAGCGATCTAAATGGGTAGGACCCAGTTCTATCATCACATATCAGCCACAATTCGTCCACTGCTGGACAAAGGCCTCCCCCAAGGATTTCCACGACGACCGGTCCTGCGCTGCCCGCATCCATCGGCTTCCCGCGATCTTCACCAGGTCGTCGGTCCACCGCGTGGGAGGCCTGCCTACGCTACGTTTTCCGGTGCGCGGTCGCCACTCGAGAACTTAAACTTAATTCCTTTTTTTTAAACTTAATTTAAATTAAAAAATAAAAGCTATATCCTATGTCACTCACAGGGTTCAGACCAATCTAACGGCACCTCAAAATTCATATACTACGGGCTCAACCAGAGAAACAGACATACATACATAAATACACTGAAAAACATTACCCTCCTTTTTTAGCAGTTGGGTTAAAATAAACAAAATTTGTCACCAACTCACCAACTCGCCACAGACAAGATTTTAAATAACGAAGTAAACATTAAACAGCTCAGGGTAAATCTGGATCACCGGTGAGCCGGTGAGTCAAACTCAATCAAACTGTCCAAAGTTTCGGAGTTGTTCAAAAGATTTAAGGAGAGCCACCGCTACCCTCCCCATTCTCGGAATCTCGAGTTTCAGATATTAATAATTACAATGATAAATTCTAAGATTTCCTTAAACTTTTTGTTGCATTTACCAATAAGAAAAGATCTCATCAAAAGATTACGCTGTATGACAGAATTAAAACTATGTTAAGAGTCTCCATTACAGCTCATATACGTCCCCACCGAGGGGCTCGAGCCTACCCTGAATCAGGGCGATTAGGCCTTAGTCGACCACGCAGGCCCAGTGCGGGTTGGTCGACTTCACACACAACCTTCGAGTTTCTTCGCAGGCGTGTGCAGGTTTCCTCACAATGTTTTTGTTAAGAGTCTCCAGGAGGCTCGAGTTTGCATGCAAACGTAGTTCCGCTTTAATACAAAAACTACATGCCGGATTGAATCCAAATTTTGTAAATATATTGAGTATATACATATCGATGTTTGTAATTAATCTTCATCGTAGTAAATATTAACGTAACTAAACGAAGGCTTAAGTAGTTCGGTACTGTTTGAAAATGCTCTTATTTTTTTTCGTTTTATATTAGTACATCGAAAACTAATTACAAACATCGATATGTATTTCCTCAATGTATTTGCAAAGTTTGGATTCAATGTACTTTTTGTATTAAAGCGGAACTACGTTTGTATGGAAACTCGAGCCTCCTGGCGGCCCTTAATACAGTACTGATGTGGTAAGTACGGGTCAAAAATATTTTGGAAACCATTATTTTACACAAGTGATTTTTATTAACCTTTAACAGGCACTGGATGCTGCTTAGGGGAAATATACAAAAATTACACGGCGAATTACGAAAAAATAATTAAAATTACAGAGAGGTAAAAAGAAAACAAATTGAATGTACCCAGCGCGGCGGTGGGTACTGGATTTACGGTGATGCTGGTCTGATTGGAATCGGGATCAAAGATAGGGATGAATGGTGAACGGCTTACTTACGTGACTCGTTTAGAGAATTGAATGCCAAAGCGAACGTTCTATATTTAGCATTTCCATCCAATTATAACGAAGGTCAAACATTTTTTTTAGAATTTTGGGCGAAAAAATGACAAGCCACGTGATTTTTTTGGGTACCGGCGTAACGCGTTCGTAGGGTGAAAGTAAAAGTTGGGAGATTCTGTCTAACAAACTTTTTAAATAAATAAAAAACACCCCGCACAAGCGCTTTTCCAATACTTATTTTGAATTTTTTGTTTCAATTTATTTTATTACGTGGAACGTGTTTTATTTGGCTTTTCGATACGGGAAGAGGGGGAAACTTTACTGAAATCGATGTTACGATTTTAAAATGTAGTGAATCAATAAATAAATTAGTTACCATTTTAAAGAACGAAGGCATGGATTACTGTAAAAGGTATGTAAAATATTTTGAGATCGACTTCGTAGCTCAACGTCACCCGCGTGGACATCGCTTTTGTCCGACACTTTTGAAAACCAGTGGAAAAAAAAACTTACTTATTTTGACCACCTTAATCCGTCTCTGTGGATAAATCTCATACTATTTACTTATTTTACATTTTTAACTATTGACTAATCTTTATGTCGCTAGCAGGAAAAACAAAGGACTTTCTTGTCAAAGATATCAATGATTTTTATGTATAACTTTTCGTTTCATATTGTTTTCATGTTTGACATATTCTGGTTTATTTCAAGTATTGAATTTTGACATTATTAACTAATGATTGTTTATTTCTTGGTTTTCACAAATGAAATTATGTTATTATTATTTTATGACTGTCAGAAAGAGTGTATATTGCACCTATTTTGAATAAATACCTTGAATCTAAAATATAAACTTACGATATTCTTTAGATCCCCTTAATTCAGCCACGTCGCAAAATCCGTTCTCAGTTGACGTCGCCTATCCAAAAACTATCTACCTACCAAATTTCAGCTTTAAAAGTCACGTAGTATTCGAGATTTCACGTTAAGTGAATGAGTGAGTTACCTGAAATGTTTGTATCAGAGTAGAAACATGAAAAGATACAACAACCCATGAACGTCCCCCCCACTCCACCTAGTGACCGCAACCAGTACTAACAGACTAACTTGCTGTACGGAACACAAAAAGTCAAGCCCATCCAGGTTATGGCCGCGCTTCAGGTCACTTCACCTGCGTGATCGACCCAACCGCGCAACTCGTGTCTCGTATTGAGCTGCAACCGCTTCGCTTCACGAAATTACATTGTAATTTGGAAAACTTCCACACAATTAATCTCGCTAAGGGTGTCTTTGCAAAGTAGTAGTGACAAAGAAAAATAGACAATAATTTTTCTCCTTGTGGAGTTTGGAGAGTCCCCGAGGCGCGACCACGAACGCGGGCTCGGGGCAAATACACCCAGTAATGGGTTAATTCCGGTCCACTGATAAAGAATACATTTTTAATAGAGACGACTCGTCGGCCTTTAATAAAAAGTCAAAGCGACAAATTAAAGGAGGCTTTCCACGAAATTCTAATTTAGATGTTAATGAGTTTCTATCACATTTAAAATGTACAACTCCAAGTTTTTCTACGGAGGGATCAAAATGTTTGTACCTACTGTAAATGTAGGTAAACTTATCACATTTAGTAGCCCCATGTGTATTAGTATAGAGCCCCTTCTTATACTATAACTCTATGGTTACAAAATACTGTCATTTGAGCTACTTTTGCTGCTTACATAGAAGTTTTTCTTGAAGTACACAGAAGTGATGTCACAGTTTTTTAGTATTGTTGTAATTTTGAGCAATTTACTAAGATTCCCTTACTTGCCGTTTGAACACCCACCCATTTTTTTTTTTTAATAATATATTATTTAATCTAGGAGAACAATAACAAAGCACATGCATTATTATATAAAAAGTCCGGGATTATTAAAAGCTTAATGAAAAACAATGAGTACCAGGTTTACTGAATTTTCAGTTAAAGACAAGTTAGCGACCATAGTACCATAGTTTTTAGTGCAGTATCATCCCAACTGGTGATGGACCCGTCAACTGGGGCTTCTACTTACCACGCTGAACTTATTGCTCCAAGAAACCCAACAGCCCATTTACAAAAAAACAATTATATTAAAAATTGGACTCTCATACTAATTTGGTCAACTGGCTGACGTATTTTGAATAGAGTCCACATTTTTTAAAATAGATTATGGATTCTTTCGGAAAAGTTATTCAGTACGATGAGATTACGGTTCTACGCTAAACTTGTCAAATTTCACACACGGTCTTCTTAGACGGTAATCTCACACGGTCTTCTTACACGTTAGTCTTACACGGTCTTCTTACACGGTAGTCTCACACAGTCTTCTTACACGGTAGTCTCACACGCTCGTCTTCTTACACGGTAGTCTTACACGGTCTTCTTACACGGTAGTCTCACACGCTTGTCTTCTTACACGGTAGTCTCACACGCTCGTCTTCTTACACGGTACTCTCACACGCTCGTCTTCTTACACGGTAGTCTGACAAAGCCCTGAACTAGGATTATCCGTACTTTGGAATGCATAAACAGGTAATACCTATAAGAGCATGAAGGAAAAAAATGTTTCCTTCATGTATAAGACCATGATCATACCAAATGATATATAGGTCTCAGAACTGAGAGCGTCATTAAGTCATTACGTCATTAGTGTAGTTACCTAGGTATGTTTGTCTCCGAGAGCTCTAGTAACCGGGATACCAAACAAAACGTAAAAGAAAATTAGTAGATAAATAAATGTAAATGTAAACATGGCTTACTTCGCCGTTTTTTGTCCTTCTTATAATAATAAGATGCAGTGACGAAGTACACAAGTTCATTTGGTTCCTAAGTCCTAACTGGGACTCCCTGTGTACATGTACTGTGTACCTGTACTGTGTACCTGTACTGTGTGCCTGTACTGTGTGCCTGTACTGTGTACCTGTACTGTGTGCCTGTACTGTGTACCTGTACTGTGTGCCTGTACTGTGTACCTGTACTGTGTGCCTGTACTGTGTACCTGTACTGTGTACCTGTACTGTGTGCCTGTACTGTGTGCCTGTACTGTGTACCTGTACTGTGTGCCTGTACTGTGTACCTGTACTGTGTGCCTGTACTGTGTGCCTGTACTGTGTGCCTGTACTGTGTGCCTGTACTGTGTACATGTACTGTGTACCTGTACTGTGTGCCTGTACTGTGTACCTGTACTGTGTGCCTGTACTGTGTGCCTGTACTGTGTGCCTGTACTGTGTGCCTGTACTGTGTACCTGTACTGTGTGCCTGTACTGTGTACCTGTACTGTGTGCCTGTAGTGTGTGCCTGTACTGTGTGCCTGTACTGTGTGCCTGTACTGTGTGCCTGTACTGTGTGCCTGTACTGTGTACCTGTACTGTGTGCCTGTACTGTGTACCTGTACTGTGTGCCTGTAGTGTGTGCCTGTACTGTGTGCCTGTACTGTGTGCCTGTACTGTGTGCCTGTACTGTGTGCCTGTACTGTGTACCTGTACTGTGTGCCTGTACTGTGTACCTGTACTGTGTACCTGTACTGTGTGCCTGTACTGTGTGCCTGTACTGTGTGCCTGTACTGTGTGCCTGTACTGTGTACCTGTACTGTGTGCCTGTACTGTGTACCTGTACTGTGTGCCTGTAGTGTGTGCCTGTACTGTGTGCCTGTAGTGTGTGCCTGTACTGTGTGCCTGTACTGTGTGCCTGTACTGTGTGCCTGTACTGTGTACCTGTACTGTGTGCCTGTACTGTGTACCTGTACTGTGTGCCTGTAGTGTGTGCCTGTACTGTGTGCCTGTACTGTGTGCCTGTACTGTGTACCTGTACTGTGTGCCTGTAGTGTGTGCCTGTACTGTGTACCTGTACTGTGTGCCTGTACTGTGTACCTGTACTGTGTGCCTGTACTGTGTGCCTGTACTGTGTGCCTGTACTGTGTACCTGTACTGTGTGCCTGTAGTGTGTGCCTGTACTGTGTGCCTGTACTGTGTGCCTGTACTGTGTACCTGTACTGTGTGCCTGTAGTGTGTGCCTGTACTGTGTGCCTGTACTGTGTACCTGTACTGTGTGCCTGTACTGTGTACCTGTACTGTGTGCCTGTAGTGTGTGCCTGTACTGTGTGCCTGTACTGTGTACCTGTACTGTGTGCCTGTACTGTGTGCCTGTACTGTGTGCCTGTACTGTGTGCCTGTACTGTGTACATGTACTGTGTACCTGTACTGTGTACCTGTACTGTGTGCCTGTACTGTGTGCCTGTACTGTGTACCTGTACTGTGTGCCTGTACTGTGTACCTGTACTGTGTGCCTGTAGTGTGTGCCTGTACTGTGTGCCTGTACTGTGTGCCTGTACTGTGTGCCTGTACTGTGTGCCTGTACTGTATACCTGTGTACTGTGGGATGGTAAATAAAAACATAATATACTATCTTAATTATACTTAGTTTATAAATTGTTGAACAGACTATCTGACTGAGGGCCGACTTGAGGCGAAAACACGATTGCTCAAGATTTTCTCGACAGGAATACATTGTAAAGCCACGCTGTGCACACTTTCGCGCACAGCCTTCACCGTCTGTCGCAGTGGGGCGGGCATACATACACAAGTCAACAACAAACATTACACTTTATTCAGTAGTAAGAATGGAGTTGATATAATATCGGACTTTATGAACTTTACAGCTATTTTCAGCAAAAAAAAAAATGATTTTTAACTATGGTGGCAACTCATAAAATCAAGATAAGGAAAACATGAAAAAAGCCAACTAGAGATATAAAAACATAATGCCCTTACCCAAATTTGACCCAAATCCGTCCAGTAGTTTGGGAACTAGAGCACCAGACGGACGCACACACACATAAACACACAGACTTTTTTACGATGAAGACATTCGATCCCCATCAAGATACCTTTTTCATTCGTTCGTCGCTCGAAAGTAAAAAATTGCGAAATTACCTTTAAACTTACACAAATGTCAACTGTGTACACGTATATACATAAAAATTGAATAACTTTCATTTTCGATTTATATTAATTCAATAATAATTATTTTTATGTGGCTCCCGCTGTGTTTTCTATGCGGGATAGCGAGTTGGACATCGTGTGAGAGTGAGGAGAACAAATATGTTTCTATACACTCCGTCCCTCTGGATCTACTTAATTTAAAACAAAGAGTGAGCCGGAGCAGAGTTTAATGAAAAATATCTCTGTTCTTGACGAAAGCGCCTTTATTTTCGCTGACGTTCCGTTTGCTAATTTCGGCCAGAGCCAGCGAGGAACTAGACATTTGTCTTCATCAGTTGAGTCCAGACAGGCGAAATTTCAAGCCAAGGATTTCCGACGGAGATAACTTATTGCCTTAACGTATCGAGCACAAGGATATGGCGATAATGCCCCCACCATCTTCATGTCGAACGCAAATCCAGCATTGCTGTAATACATTTTGTAGAACAATTTCGGTTTATTTTTGAGCCCTGTACCTTGGCACTAGAAACGATTAAAATGATGAAAAAGTCGTTATTTTATCAATGAGACTCACTTCCTTATTCTGGACATATTCAGTTCTCAGTTCGGCTATATGTTTTTTTGTTTATATTCTTCACGATTTCTTCGTCGATTGTGAACAGCTTTTAATATATCTCTTTTTATTTCATAGGTTATGCCTCCAGGGTAGTTCCATATCTAGACACACGGCATTGTGTCAGCCAAGTTCGAAAAGAAAAGGGCGACACCGGCCGGGGGATCCTTACATGAACCATTTTGGGCCACTATCGACCTACCCGTAACATAAAATCTGTTTGACCTTCAAATTAGCTATTTTGTGCCTAGTAAGACTCCCTCGATCACCCAGAATCCCAATTTTCATAAATATATCTTTTCCCATTTCTAAGATTAATGCGTACGAAAATCACAATTTATACGACTCACTCATCAAAATTATAGACCACTTCTAGGTGACTTAGATAGGAACTTACAATTTGGCATCGAGTTAGGCTATTGGATTAATACAAAAGAAAAAAATCAAAAAATGGCCAATTGTGAGTCGTACTCGCGCACCAAGGTCATTCGCGTCTAAATATATAGACTTATAAACTTGAAATATCGCATCGAGATAAAATTTTAGGTATATACAAAGAAAAAAAGTCGAAAAACCTGTCAAGTTCAAGTCGAACTTGCGAAATTAGAGTTCCTTACTACTTCAGATGTCTGCCTGAAGGTGGTGTTCGAAACCGGTCGCTGACAATTTATAAATGTGGTTTGATATGTTTTATGTGGAATTAGTGTAAATATATACCACATTAGTTATTATACTTTTCAAAAATTAATGATATCCCAACAAAACATAAACGTCAAAGGACGCCAAGTTCGACACAAAAATTACAGAGATCTAAATAATAATAAGTTCTAAAATGACATCTTAAATCAATGCTACGGAACTTCAAATTGAAATACTTATCTTAAACTTCTCCAAATAATGGAGAAAGTGAAACGGTTTTCAGTTGCTTAAAAGAAAATTTACCAAGTCCGATGCTTTTTAAAAACTTAAAATTTGAGTGCGTTTGGCTGCATTTCACCTGATGGTAAGTGCCGATGCAGCCAAGGATGTAACACGCAAGCTCAAATAGTGCATATTCATTATCGTCTTGAAGATTTGTAAATAATACGAATCGGGGAATACAGACGCCGCCAGGGAATTCCAATCCTTGGCCGTTCGCATAATGAACGAAGAAGCAAAACGCTTCGTGCGTAAAGGTGGAACATTAACGACAAAGGGTTAGAATCGCCCTGCACGCCTGGTCGTCCGATGATGAAATAGAGAGGGGAGAATGAGATCGTGAAGTTCCACTAACTTAAATGGTGTTACTTAGCAAGTTTAAATAGTCAAGCCGCCAAGCAAGCAAAGCTTACTTTTTAAAAATATACGCCATTAAAGAATATAATTGGATAGTGAAAACTTGCCAAGATACACCATCTAGTACCACAGAACATAACAAATTTTCTTTTCAGTAACTGAAAACCGTTGTACGTTCTATATTATTTATGGAAGTTTAGGATAAACATTTCAACTTGAATTCCCGTAGCTATGATATAAGAAATCATTACGAACGTGGTAACATCTCTATATTTTTTGTATCAAACTTGGCTCGCTTCACAATTATATTTTGCTGGGATATATTTTTTTTAAATCGGTTTGGTACTTGTTTAGATAATTATCAACAAAATGTAGCAAAATTATATTTGTTTGTTGCGATTGAAGTCGTTCTAACATAGTATTTTAACATGTGCACGGTTCAGCGCGGTTATTACGTAACTATCTAAATACAAGTGAAATTGAAATGATTGGCATTCTTTTTAAAATAATGTATAGGTAAAACCTATACCTACAATTAGGATGACGACTGCATCAAAAATAAATTATATTAAACTCTTGAGCACTAAATTACCCTCCTACTGATTTTTTTAATAAACTTTACTCGTTTTGTTTTACATCAAGTCTTCAATTAATTATTCATTAATATCACAAAATGAGTACATTAATGACGCTAAAAACGTGTGACGTCACGCCGAGGTATTTTAAACATATCTAGAACAAAATGTCGTGTCGGACAGACGAACAGACGACACAATAAGTAACTCGGATGACTGCGCCGTTAGAAAAGTACCCATTGATCATCATTATTGACATTAAATATGGATAGGCATGTTTTAAAATCAAGTTCTGTAGGCTCCTTCGGCATTATTAGTAGTAAATTAGTTTCGAAGATTACTAATTAATTTTAATTTCAGTTGTATAATTAAGTCTTCAGAACAGGAGGATTTTTTAATAGCGTATTCACAAAATCCTTTCCCATACAAACTTCTACTGCTACTTGAAAATGTATTCACAAACAAGAGTTCCGTGCCTCGCAATATGTGTACGAGTACAAAGTTTCATTAGAATCGGGGCCTCCATTTTCAAGTATTTTTAAGTTAGTATGGGAAACGATTTTGTGAATTGAAAGTCAGACTTGAGAGTGCGAAATACTGTAAGTAATAGTATTTTTAATAAACCGACTTCTAAAAGGACATAGTCAAGTCGACTAGTATGTATGTATGTATGAAATATAGTTAGAATTGCTCAAAATTCGTATATTATGTTAGTCTGTTTGGGCTTCTGCACAGATGTACCAAATTTCATAAGTGTATGATGCGTGTATGTTGGTATTTGTGGTGTATGTATGTATGTTTGTCCATGTATTTATTAGAAACTACAAATTGAATTACAATAAAAAAAATTTTATTTGAATATTTTTCAATATAGGAAACAGTGCAAGTTTCATGAAAACCAGTTCAGTAGTTTTTAAGATATGTACTGTTAAGTGTGTACCAATCACTACAAAAACACTTTGTCGATTACGCAAAACTTGTTAGTATCTATGATTGCGGGTTTAATTTTTACATGTAGGTAGATTTTGGCTAGAAGAGAGTGAAAGTTTCATCAAACTTGGTTTAGCAGTTTAAAACATATAGTTACGAGTATGTATCAATACGTACACAACTTTAATACAAGTGGGCTCGTCACTGTGTGCTTCAACGTGCAAAGTGATGGAGATATATCAATGTAGATAACACTAGCGACCAGCGACCCGACCCGCGGCTTTGCTCCTATAAAATAAATATAGAATAATATATTAGGAATCGAATTCATTTCCAGTTAGAAAGAATTACCATTAAAAACTTGTCTACCACACATAACGCATAATAAGTTGCCTTTTTTGGTTATTCATCTATTCGTTATGTGTTTTGGAGTTTTGGAGTCGGTTTCATATATTTTTATATCTTTTTATTAGTATTCTGCCCGTATCAGGTAGGTAATGTGAAAGCTCAAGGTCACCCAAAGGGCAATGGAGCGTGCTATGCTCGGAGTTTCTCTGCGTGATCGAATCAGAAACGAGGAGATCCGCAGGAGAACTAAAGTAACCGACATAGCTCACAGAATCGCTAAAGTGAAGTGGCGGTGGGCAGGGCACATAGCTCGTAGAACAGAGGGCCGTTGGGGCAGTAAAGTTCTCGAGTGGCTACCGCGCACGGAAAACGTAGCGTAGGCAGGCCTCCCACGCGGTGGACCGACGACCTGGTAAAGATCGCGGGAAGCCCATGGATGCGGGCAGCGCAGAACCGGTCGTCGTGGAAATCCTAGGGGGAGGCCTTTGTCCAGCAGTGGACTTCCTTCGGCTGATATGATGATGATGATGATGATGATGATGATGATGAATGATTTAGTTTTAAGTGTTGACGTTTTTCGGCTGATATGATAAGGATAAAATAAGTAAAAAAGTTAGAGGGGTTAGGGTGTGCGGGGGGGGGGGGGTGGGTGTGGAAGGTAGGTAGCGTCACTTCGGAGCTAAAGTTTTGTAAACGCTCTTTACTTCACAGAAACCTTCCATTCAAAACTTTATTTTCCATTTTGGGTAATTTTTTTACATCTGTGTACTAATTTGTATAACTGTAGGTGTAGTAGTTGCAAAGAAAATTAACTGTTACATACGGACGGACAGACGAATGGACATGACGAAATTACACGGGTTCCCTTTTTAGTCATTTTGCCTCCGGAACCCTTATGATGTAAGTATGTTGTTTATCTACTTAGGTTCGTTGTTAACTTAACCGCCGCGCGCCCCACACGACTTTGTTAGGCCAGACCACTTAAACGCGGAATCCCTTTTTGGGGTTAAAAAGTATTTTGTGTTGTTCCAGGTCGGGGCGTGGGCATAACTGTTTGTCAGAAATCCTTTCACTCGTTTCGTTATGATTTAATAACAACAACAACAAAAAATACCTTAATATTCTATACCTTTTTTTAATGTGTCTATACGCACGAATGTTGTATACACAGGCAAAAATAAATTGCAAGGTTACAACTGTATTTTGTTGTTACAATTTATAACATAAACATTATTTGTTTTGTCTGTCAAGTAAGCTCTAACTGACTAGACTTTAGATCTCGGCATAATCCCCACCAATTGAAATTTATTGTCGTTACATGAAACAAATCCCTTTAAAAATGTCTGCAAGTGACTCGCAAGATTCCTTACCTACCTAATTTGCTATGAAACTCTAGACTTTCATCATCATCATATCAGCCAGAGGACGTCCACTGTTGGACATAGGCATCCCTCAAGGATTTTCACGACGACCGCTAAAAATGGAAATAAAAATCGAGACTTTACTTGGAAATAATTGTATCCCATTTTATCGACACTTTTCTCACTCTCCTGAAATCTGTGGGAGTGATTTAGTGAAAATGGACGGAAATGTGTAACATTAAATGAGTTTTTTTGTCACTACTGTAAGGCTCGCTCGTTTTTACTTATGTCAGATGTTACACTTTATATGTGACTACTGTAAGGCTCGCTCATTTTTTTTTTCTACATGTTACATTAGATAAGACGTTATAATACTAAATAGTACTTAATACAATAAAGTATGTATGTACATATTATATTTTGCTACTTCTAAACGGCTTGACCGAAATCGTTAAAACCGTTTCCGAGAAACAATATCAACTAGCTGTCGCCTGCGGCTTCACCCCGTAGATATCGACAGTGAGCGGGATTTTTCTAGCCCATGTTCATCCTCAAATTCCATTCTAAGTATTGGTGAATTGAAGTAGCAAGTTTAATTGATCCATTGCGCTATCTTACCTAAGCATTGTGTACATTCGTATACCTACATTACATTGCTGTTGAATTCATAACTCTTCCTTTGCTTAGCCATAATCGCAAAAAAGTCTTGCACAGAGTTTGAATCCCATGCTTACATTAGGGGTGCGGTTAAACCACATACACCTACATAATTATGATGAAAATAGGTGCTTCTATATCGTAAATGTCTCTCGAACATCATCGCATTTCCCAATTGGGTATGCTAAATTTTTTATAAGCCATGAAAATAAAAAAACCATTTCGAGATATTTTTATTTAAAGCCATATTTTTTCATTTTCCACTCGAAAAAGTAAAAGATTGCGTAAAAAAATCGGAAAAGCACTATAACTTTCATTTGACCCCTATGACGTCACGAGTTTACAATAAAACCTTATTTCACCACTGAACGGAACGTGCACTCTTACTTGTCATATCAATTACGGACCTTGCATTTGAGGACGAGCTTTCGTCGAGCACTGAAAAAGGCACTATTTATTTATCATCCACCAAAAACTACGTTTGAAACAATCAAATATTATTAGAACGTCATTCAAATTAAATACTTAAATGGGTAAGATATTCATTAGAGGTCCAATTTTTATTGTGGTTCTAAAAAACATTTAAACTCTGAAGGCCTTGTCCATACATAGATTATGATGTTTGATGACAAGTAAATTTTGACTTTGACGTTTCGTTGTTGGCTTTGTGATAGTTTCGTTTCGGAAAAGGCAAAGGTTACTAAGACCATACAGCCAGGTCTGACGTATTTAGGCTTCCTTAGCTGTTGGATTTGTAATGCTAGTGCCGGTGCAATGAAAAAACAACAAAATAAAACTACGAATGCGTCTACCACAAATCCCGCCAAAAAACTTGATTGACAGTTGACGTCAAGGCCTATTCATTTCATCGTCATAGAAATAGGGCTGTTCGTTTCATAGTAATGTGAACCGATGACGTCATCAAGGTTTCAAAATTTAAAAAAATATTTAAAAATATCTAGAGGCTTAAAAAATGAAATATTCAAATTAGTTTTTTTTTTTTTTATTTTTATTAAAAATTTGAGTGCGTTCAAAATGGTCTAAACCATCAGAAAAAAAATTAAAAAAAATACATTTTTTTTTAGCATACCCAATTCAATCGAATATTAATGTATCTTTCTTGTCTTATCGTGTGGCACAATTAACCTTGCTCTCCGAGGGACGGACGGCGGTGGTTGGCTGGTGTTGCACTTAGTATCACCCGCGGTCACGTGTACGGCATTTAGATTAACACCTCCGGACGACAAATATCCTTGTCCAATAATTATTAGATATAATGATTTAAATTTGGAACTTCAGAACTACAATACTTTGTTGTGACTTTGTTGTTTACGAAGTTTGCGAAGAGACATTCAGAAACTAGAAGCACTTGTAACCTTTCTTCGATTACACTAAAATAACAAAATCGGCTTAGACATAGATTAGTGTTTGAGTAAATGCAGGAAACGGCCTCTGCCCACACTCGTGATCACGTCACACTAACAGTAAACGCGAAAGTTTCTTTGTTTGTTCAATTAAACGGTCGACCGGATATGGATGAAATTGGGTAGATAGATAGATCAAGAACTGGATTAGCACATATGATAATTTTTATTCCACGCTCGCGAGCCACTTGACTACAGTAATAAAAACGATAATCCACGTGGGTGTAGCCGCGGGCAAAAGCTAGTAGTATAATGATAGCTACGACGCAGTTTGCATACACTCCGCGCTCCGCACTCCGCACTCCGCGCTCCGCACGTATTGTATGAATGTTTGCGGCTGTCTTGTAAGTTGTTCCGTATTACTTCCACTTCCGACGTTTCCCTCGTATGAGTTTCTCCACCTCAACAGAGCGAGAAGAAGCTAGGTTGGAAATTGATATAAAATGTGTGCCTCAAAAGTTAATATTTATTTTAATGCAATGTTTGTATGTTACTGGCGTCCGCGTCGGTGGTGAAACCACTGTCCGGGAGGTCGTGGTTCGAATCCCGCCACGTACCAATGTGATTCGAATGTACGACCCATAAACGTGCAGCCCAGTAATGGCC
This sequence comes from Coleophora flavipennella, assembly GCA_947284805.1. NCBI lineage: Eukaryota > Metazoa > Arthropoda > Insecta > Lepidoptera > Coleophoridae > Coleophora > Coleophora flavipennella. The sequence continues at coordinate 19,807,101 of OX369257.1, forward strand.
GGCCGATAACTCGCGTCAAATAAAACCTAGAACCTAAAAAAATTAGAGCGTACAAGTTTTTATTTAACTTGCAATGTTTGTATATATAAGCACGCTTTAAATTTTTCTGTAGCTTTTAGAGTGACTTCCAGAGGTCCGATTGAGCTGAAACCCGGTACGAAGCCATATTCTCGGTGACAATAGATGCTTTTAGAGCGACTTCCAGAGGTCCGATTGAGCTGAAACCCGGTACGAAGCCATATTCTCGGTGACAATAGATGCTTTTAGAGCGACTTCCAGAGGTCCGATTGAGCTGAAACCCGGTACGAAGCCATATTCTCGGTGACAATAGATGCTTTTAGAGCGACTTCCAGAGGTCCGATTGAGCTGAAACCCGGTACGAAGCCATATTCTCGGTGACAATAGATGCTTTTAGAGCGACTTCCAGAGGTCCGATTGAGCTGAAACCCGGTACGAAGCCATATTCTCGGTGACAATAGATGCTTTTAGAGTGACTTCCAGAGGTCCGATTGAGCTGAAACCAGGTACGAAGCCATATTCTCGGTGACAATAGATGCTTTTAGAGTGACTTCCAGAGGTCCGATTGAGCTGAAACCCGGTACGAAGCCATATTCTCGGTGACAATAGATGCTTTTAGAGCGACTTCCAGAGGTCCGATTGAGCTGAAACCCGGTACGAAGCCATATTCTCGGTGACAATAGATGCTTTTAGAGCGACTTTCAGAGGTCCGATTGAGCTGAAACCCGGTACGAAGCCATATTCTCGGTGACAATAGATGCTTTTAGAGTGACTTCCAGAGGTCCGATTGAGCTGAAACCCGGTACGAAGCCATATTCTCGGTGACAATAGATGCTTTTAGAGCGACTTCCAGAGGTCCGATTGAGCTGAAACCCGGTACGAAGCCATATTCTCGGTGACAATAGATGCTTTTAGAGTGACTTCCAGAGGTCCGATTGAGCTGAAACCAGGTACGAAGCCATATTCTCGGTGACAATAGATGCTTTTAGAGTGACTTCCAGAGGTCCGATTGAGCTGAAACCCGGTACGAAGCCATATTCTCGGTGACAATAGATGCTTTTAGAGTGACTTCCAGAGGTCCGATTGAGCTGAAACCCGGTACGAAGCCATATTCTCGGTGACAATAGATGCTTTTAGAGTGACTTCCAGAGGTCCGATTGAGCTGAAACCCGGTACGAAGCCATATTCTCGGTGACAATAGATGCTTTTAGAGCGACTTCCAGAGGTCCGATTGAGCTGAAACCCGGTACGAAGCCATATTCTCGGTGACAATAGATGCTTTTAGAGCGACTTTCAGAGGTCCGATTGAGCTGAAACCCGGTACGAAGCCATATTCTCGGTGACAATAGATGCTTTTAGAGTGACTTCCAGAGGTCCGATTGAGCTGAAACCCGGTACGAAGCCATATTCTCGGTGACAATAGATGCTTTTAGAGTGACTTCCAGAGGTCCGATTGAGCTGAAACCCGGTACGAAGCCATATTCTCGGTGACAATAGATGCTTTTAGAGTGACTTCCAGAGGTCCGATTGAGCTGAAACCCGGTACGAAGCCATATTCTCGGTGACAATAGATGCTTTTAGAGTGACTTCCAGAGGTCCGATTGAGCTGAAACCCGGTACGAAGCCATATTCTCGGTGACAATAGATGCTTTTAGAGCGACTTCCAGAGGTCCGATTGAGCTGAAACCCGGTACGAAGCCATATTCTCGGTGACAATAGACGCTTTTAGAGCGACTTCCAGAGGTCCGATTGAGCTGAAACCCGGTACGAAGCCATATTCTCGGTGACAATAGATGCTTTTAGAGTGACTTCCAGAGGTCCGATTGAGCTGAAACCCGGTACGAAGCCATATTCTCGGTGACAATAGACGCTTTTAGAGCGACTTCCAGAGGTCCGATTGAGCTGAAACCCGGTACGAAGCCATATTCTCGGTGACAATAGACGCTTTTAGAGCGACTTCCAGAGGTCCGATTGAGCTGAAACCCGGTACGAAGCCATATTCTCGGTGACAATAGATGCTTTTAGAGTGACTTCCAGAGGTCCGATTGAGCTGAAACCCGGTACGAAGCCATATTCTCGGTGACAATAGATGCTTTTGGTATTTTGAACTTTATCTAATGATGAAATATGAAGGTGAAATCAAGGTCCCAGGATCGCAATTGTTTCAATCAAATTATAGAAATTCTTTACCTTTCGGCCTGTTTTTTTTAAATTTGGAATCAAGTAACTCCTTTCAAATAAAAGCTTGTTTTTTTTTATTATTTTTTATTCACAATTGGTAAACCCTTGACAATATCTCACCTAGTGGTAAGTGACGATGTTGCCGAAGATGGAAGCGGGCTTACCAATATATATATTTATTATTGTACCTAAAAGGGGAAATCAAAAGATTTTTCGGATTGAGCTAATTCTTCATAATGTTAAATATATTAATATACTTTGATAGTGCCCCCCCCCCACTCCCTCCCACTCGTATCGAATCTTGACCCTACGAGTATGTGCATGTGTTAGGTTCAACGTAAACTTATATAAAACTAGCTTTTTCCCGCGGCTCCGCCCGCGTGGACATCGTTTTTATGACTGTCTTTAAGGGTGATTAGTAAATTATGTCGTTTCCCACCTACTCAACCATCTCTGTGCAAAAAATCATAACAATCGAGTACTTTTTTAGTTCCGCCAGGAACTGCATCAGATTATGCTATTTTCCCGGGATAAAAAGTAGCCTATGTCATGTCCTATCCCGTGACACAGGCTACCTGCATGCCAAATTTCATAAAGATTGTTCAAGGCGTTGAAGCGTGAAAAGGCAATAAACAAACAAACACATTTTGACATTTATAATATTAGTAAGGATATGTAGGCAGGTACCCGAATCGAAATAGGAATTTCAATAATCTACTTAATTCATACTCTACTTTGACATAATATTAATGTGACAAATATCTTGTAAAAAGAAGACCATTAGGGTAGGTAGTAAAGTTCTCGAGTGGCTACCGCGCACCTAAAGACGTAGCGTAAACAGTCTTCCCAGTCCATAGACCGACAACCTGGTGAAGTTCGTTGTGGAAATCCTTGGGGAGGCTGTTATAGACGTGTTTAGGCTGATATGATGTGATGATACTAATTAATATTACTATAGCAAGACTAGAGAAGAAGTTGCATCTCGTAACTCTTAACTTCCACACACTCCCTGCCGCTCTCTAGATGCGACCTCACCCCCTCGTCACGCAGATTGATACAGATTGGTTATAGTTTGGTTCTCGATATACGTTCGATCACCGGGATTTTGTTTGCTCCGTCATTTGGTTTTAGAAATGTTATTTCACAACCGTTTGTTTGCAGTGTGAGGGGTGAGCTTTAAGTAACTAAAGTACGTGTGAGTCAGCCCTAACCCGCCACCTGTGGCGTCAATTTAACTGACATTGTCTGTGACCCCCGCCGCCGCCGCCGCCGCCGGTGCCCACGCTCGGGGGTTTTTAGCTGTATTTTTTAAATTAAATAATAAAACATTCTTCTTTTATTCAGTTTGATCATCATCATCATCATATCAGCCTTAACGCATGCGCGGTGATGTGTTGGATTTTCATTGAATTTTGTTGTAGATACTGAATTTCGTGGATAATTTTCATTCTTGTTTAAAAATGTCTGAGATCAGTGAAAGCATTGTTTTTACCTGTCTGTGACACCGTCCGCTTCATTGCATGCGCTGGGATTCAGCGCTATGACACGTTTTGTTGTAGGTACTTACTGAATTTCGAGGGATTTTTTTCTTACTCTTAACTTTGATCTTTGTATTTTAGTTGATTCAATCTCAATGTATGAGATTAGATAAAGTAGTGTATGAAACTGCACATAATTTGGTCTTAAAACACTCGTGTAATGCTATAAAAAAACTCGTATTTTAAGAACCCTTATTATGCAACAGTTTCATAAACTACTATTAACACACATTACTACACACTGTCTATAAAAATATAATGTGTCAGATTAGGTATACTGTTAAAAACTTGTTTATTTGGGTCTCTAACAGTTCTCTTGTGTACATATTCTCTAGTCTTTTTAAATATATGTAAGTTATTTTTACAAAAGTAGCGACCTCTAAATGTTCATGTTCACGCAGGGCGAGGGTACCTAATAAGTAGTCCTAACGACTTCAGCGTACTCTCACCCGTTGACATATTACTTAATCACCAAATACAAATACAAGGTCACCGATTTTTGTGTGTTGGTTTCATTTAATATTATCTTTTTTTTCGAGAAATTTTGCAATTAATGCCAAAATAGGTACTTTATTATATTCTTTTACATCAAAATTGGTAATATTTTTAAAATTGTATTCATTTAAATCAATTTTTTATTACTTTAAGTAAATTATATATTTTTTCCATAGTGATAGATTTACACAGTCTTCAATAATTTGAATTGAATATTGTCATTTGATTTGATTCATCTTAAGGCCTTAAGCGGAACTGGAACTAGGGACCCATGGCACATGGTACTAAAACTCTTACTGTGAAGCCGCTAGCGACTTCATCCGCGTGGATTTGGAATACTTACGGCAGCCCGTTGCAGGCGACAAATAAATATTCACATTTTAACGTCTTTCCATTGCAAATACTAAAGTACTTGTATTTTTCAAGAGGATAGGTATTGAACTGAATAGGTACTTACAATAATGATGGATTTTTACTAAGGGTTTGTTTGTATCGTGAGTATCCATCTAGAAAGCTGAAGGTACTTACTGTTACTATGTACGTACACTGCAGCTTTTACTCATTAATTATGATGAAGTCATTCGTTTTGTTCACTTTGATCTGTTTTTTATTATCCTCTCATCGTTTGTTCTTTTTCACTTTTTTTTGATATATGTTTTTAGGGTTCCGTTTACCCAAAGGGTAAAACGGGACTCTATTACTAAACCTCCGCTGTCCGTCCGTCCGTCCGTCTGTCACCGGGCTGTATTTCATGAACTGTGACAGTTAGGCAGCTGAAATTTTCACAGATGATGTATTTCCGTTGTCGCTATAACAACAAATACAAAAAATTAGAAAAAGTGAAAGTCTCCATACATTACGTGTTTTTTTTAAACTAACGCCATCTAGTATGACGGTACGGAACCCTATGTGTGCGGTTCTGACTCGCACTAGGCCGGTTTTTTCATTTCTAATTCCATGTGTGCAAACAGGGAACTGGCCCTGTACGGGCGCCAGTGCGGCCTCGACGCGGCCTCCGTACCGCTTCCAAGCTGGCACGAGGAAATCACTTGGAAGGCAATTGATCCTTTGGGACTATCTGAGTTTGCCGTCGACTCGAAAAGAAGAAGATTGGATTCTTCTTATTCATAAAAATAAATAAGGTTTTACCACCAGCTATTTTTATTTTAATAAAATATAACAATTAAAAAGTTGGAAAACAGAGACAAAAAAATCAAAAATTTATAATCCTAACAACAGCATAAAAAAAAGAAAATAATGTAAAAACAGATCAAAGATAAACTAAAAAGAATGACTAGGGCATTTTCTAAGCTCGCCTGGTTAGCTACCACCAACTTATCTAAGTCTTGTCGCCAAACATCAGTATTAACAACATTGATGTGTTCCGGCTTGAAGTTAAGGTAGCCAGTTTTAAGCCCGCTTCCATCTTTCGGTATCATCGACACTTACATCAGATGAGATGATGCCATGGGCTTACCAATTATGGATTTAAAAAAAACTAAAATTTTCCCAGAGAACCATAATTCATCAATCAATAATTCTTCAATTCATTCAATCAGACACTAATTTAAGGCAGACGTAGGAAAAAAAAACATTTCGCTCGTCCACAGACTATAGGCAAGGGTTACGAAGTAACTATTTAGTAATCTGTGGCTAGGGAGCTACCTAGTTCACAGCAGTGATAACACTTTAAACTTTATTTTTTATTCACAATTGGTAAGCCCTTGGCATCATCTCACCTGATGGTAAGTGGCGATGATGCCGAAGACGGAAGCGGGCTTACCAAGATTCCTCAACGCAATGGGGAACTGGCTATTTATGGTGCAACATCTGTCAAATATTGTGTTGTTTGCGGATGATACTTCTCTTATTTTTAAAGTGAATAGGAAAGAAAACGAAATTGACGAAGTAAACAACACACTTTCAAAGATACTGAACTGGTTCACTGTGAAAAACTTATTATTAAATGCTAAGAAAACAAAATGTATAAAATTTTGTTTGCCAAATGTAAAAAAGGTCAATAATAGTGTAATATTAGACAGTAATAAATTAGAATTTGCAAATACCACGGTGTTCCTTGGTATAACTTTGGATGTTTCACTTCAATGGGGACCACACATTGAAACTTTAGCGGGAAGGCTTAGTTCAGCTGCTTATGCCGTTAAGAAAATAAGACAGTTAACGGATGTAGATACTGCGAGACTAGTGTATTTTAGTTACTTCCATAGTATAATGTCTTATGGCATATTACTGTGGGGGCATGCGGCTGATATAGAAACTATTTTCATCCTGCAGAAAAGAGCTATCCGCGCAATCTATCAGATGCGATCACGTGAGTCGTTACAGAATAAGTTCAAAGAAATCAATATTTTAACTGTTGCTAGTCAATTTATATATGAAAACATCATGTACGTTCGTAAGAATTTGCATTTATTTCCTAAAAACAGTGACAGGCATAATTTGAATTTAAGAAATGTAAATAAAATAGATATAGCCTTTTCGAGACTGAGTAAGGTTAAAAAGTCATTTGTGGGGCAGTGTATAAGATTCTACAATAAAATTCCAGAAAATGTAACTAGTTTGTCAGAGAATAAATTCAAGACTCATGTCAAAAAAGTTTTGTGCTCTAGAGGATATTATAAAATAATAGATTATGTAAATGACAAAGATATATATGTTGATTCTATAACAAATACCATTACCTGAGACTGTAATCTGAATCATGACATTATTTGTAATATACAGTATTTTTTTTGTTTTGACTATTTAAAAGTGTGTGTAAACACCTATTTGAAATAAATTGTTTTGAATGGAATTTGAATTGAATTTGAATTATCATTAATGTTGTTAACACTGATGTTTGATGGCAAGGCTTAGATAATATGATGGTAACTAGCCAGGCGGGCTTTTAAAAATGCCCTACCACCAACCAACCCGAGTCTTACAAATTGACCCCAGCGGGAATTGAACCCGCGACCTCATGGTGTAAAGCGAATGGACTAACCATTACGCCACGGAGGCGGTTAAAACTTGCCAGATCTAAATTTTAAAAATTTGTAGGGTGGCGCTAAAAATCCAAAGATTTTCGTAGATTGCCTCTAAAAAAATCCGGCGACTACAGTTTTTTTAAAGCTAAATCTAACTTTTTAAAAGCTAAAACTGACTGTTTGGAGTGACTAGACTAGCCTTGCACGTAGTCCATGAACCACATTTCTTGTGAACCGAAGCAAAGGGCGCTCACATATAATCTCGCTCCCTATACCCTGATCAATCTGATCAAGGGCTAGGGCCGGAGCTGCTTACTAGCGGTGGTTCGTTGACGGTTTTGACGTAAACAAAGCGAAAACGGAAACGGAAATCGATTAACTAGTTGAAAAAGTTAACGGTAAAAGATTAACTAGTTGAAAACGTTGACGGAAATCGATCAACTAGTTGAAAAAGTTAACATAAATCGATCAACTAATTGAAAACCTTTTCCCAAAATCGATCAACTAGTTGAAAACGTTAATGAAAGTCTCAATCAACTAGTTAAAAACGTTAACAGAGATTGATCAACTAGTTGAAAAATCAGTTGATGTTTTTAACTGGTTTGAATAAACGACAACGAGTCAACCGACAAATAAAGACCAAACGACTGGCACTGTATTTCACTCTTTAAACCTTCATTGACGATTTCAACTGGTTTTGCCGTAAAGAAAAAACGATTAACTAATTGACAGTAAAAAAACGGTTGATAAAAACGGTTCGTTGAATCAACGCCCATTCCTACTGCTTACCTATTAGCATTCGAAGATCAACAAAGTTTGTTGAACTTTAATAATTTTTGAAAATTTACAATATTTATATTATAGTTAGTTACTACCTATTTGTTGAGCAAGGCTACAAAGTTGTTATTTGGCGCGAGTTACCTCTATTGAAAAATGAGCAAGCGAAGGATTCTAGGCTACTAAGATAGAATCCTCAGCATAGCGTTAAATTTTTAGAACAAGTTCAGTTAAAATAAGAGCTCATTCCTTTGTTCTCCCGAACATTTTCTAAGAGCGGACCAAGAGATTAAACCTCACTATCACTTTACATTTCACTATTGCCGTTGTAAATGTATTGTCCAGCACAAGCTCGACCAATACAGTATTTGGCTGGCAGTGGCACCCATGTAAACAAACAAACAATACAGTTTTTTTTTATTCACAATTGGTTAGCCCTTGGCATCATATCACCTGATGGTAAGTGACCATGTTGCCGGAGATGGAAGCGGGCTTACCAAGATTCCCCATCGCAATGGAGAACTGGCTATCTTATCTTCAAGCCGGAACACATCAATATTGTGAACATTGATGTTTGGCGGCAATACTTAGATAAGATGGTGGTAGCTAGCCAGGCGGGCTTAGAAAATGCTCTACCACCAACCAAGCCGAGTCTAACAAGTGACCCCACCGGGAATCGAATCCGCGACCTCCTTGTGTGAAGCGAATGGACTAACCATTACGCCACGGAGGCGGTTAAAACGGCGGTTATTTGGCTGGCAGTGGCACCCATGTGAGTATAATACCAGTAAACAATCGGCAAAACTAAACAGCTAAAGTTTAGTCGCACAACTTTTCGTACTTATCTACTTAAATTTAATGTTTACTTGAACGAAATTGTCCTTAACTATTAGTGGAAATTTTATGGGCCTATGTTTCAATATTTATGTTATTGTCTATTTTGTGTAATTCAGCTGTTTTTTCCCCAATGAATAAATAAATAAATAAATAAATACTAAAAGTCAAGGAGTTTCTATTACCTCTATTATATTAGTACGTAAACGGCCCCACGGTTGAGTATCTTACGGCATACTCCTCCTCATAGGTATCTGTAGTGAGAATGAGACAGATATAGTGTAACGTTCATACAGTTTGATTTTCTCAGCTACGTTTTTAAATCTGTTACTTGACTCTGGTTCACGGACGAGCCGTGAAAAGTCATTGCGTCTCTATAGAGAGATTATAGAGACTTTGTGTTAAAATTAAAAAGTGACTTGTGCTTTCTCGGCACGAGCTATGGACGGGACGTGGGGACACTCGCGATTGTTAATGGAGTTAAACAATATACGCACTAGTAGCAACTGGCGCTCAGTTTCCAGCTTCCACAGTTGAGAGAGGTTGGATGGAATTAAAACGAGCAGAACATCTATATTGAATTGAATTTTAAACACTATATTTGCATATTAACTATTGTTTTCATTATTAGGTTAGTCGAAAATTATAATCGAATATTAAAAACGTGTAGTAGCGTCGGTGGCGTAACGACTAGGGCCGCCGCCTCCTGTCCGGGAGGTTGTGGTTCAAATCTTGCCACGACCAATGTGATTTTTAGTTTAGATTTCATATGTACGTGTATCCGACGCTCTTACGGTGAAGGAAAACTTCGTGAGGAAACCTGCCCACGCCTGCGGAGAAACTCGCAGTTTGTGTGTGAAGTCGACCAACCTGCACTGGGCCCGCGTGGTCAACTAAGGACCGATCGCCCTAATTCAGGGTAGGCTCGAGCCCCTTTGATGGGGACGTATATGTGATATGATGATGATTATAAACGTATCACTTCTGGAGCAAGGATATTTAGGTCATACTCCACACCCATGACTGAGGTGGCTTGACCCGGGTTGGTGGAGTCTGATAGTAGGGCTAGTGGCGAACCCCACAGTCAGAAGGTTTTCAGGGCGCCTTTAAGGCATCGTACACGGCTTAACGACTGCAATCTAGTGATAGTAACTGACACGGTTCCTTGTGTATGAAGCACGGAAACAGTCGAGAAAAGTGCCACTAACAGTCAAAGCCATCCAGGTAATGACCGTACTTCAGGTCAGTTGACCTGCATGATCGATCTGACTCACGTTCTTAATCACATTCACGTTTATGGGTATTTAACAAGGTCGAAAATTATAGATATCTATTTAACAAAGAGTAAAAAAAGATGGCTCAATACATTATGCACTGCCGGATACTACGCATGCACTGGACGCGTTCTGCCGCGTGTGACCGCGTGTAACCGCGTGTGACCGTGTGTGAGCGCGCCACTGAATGTCTAAACAAGTGTAACAAGTGATTTAATTGAAAAAATTACACACATATCAACTAACCAAGACATGATTCACACTATGTCCATCAATAATGATCTTTATTTCCTATCTCACAAAGCAAATCCAGCTGAACTTGTCAAGTTGGCTGGTTCCACTTACCCATCGGAAGGGGAAATGGAATTCACGAAGCGAGGCGAAATTTCGCTCAAATCAATCACTTTATCACTTGACTAATTCCCACATTTATTACAAGAGTATTGTGTAGAAAAGTTATTGCTATAGCGAAATGGTGCTGATAGATAAAATCTTAATTAGTAACAGCTAAGAGTGTATAGTCCACATAATAAAAGATTTGAGATTGCATTAAATACTTACACCGTACATGGTTTGGAAATAATAGTTTTGTTATTTAGTGTTCATGTGATCATCAGTTCAGTGTTCATCAGATCCTGACTTGGTGACAATGGGAACCTTTTCGGGAGTATACTCTTTCGAATGAAAAAAGAATTTTGAAAATCGGTCCACAAATGCCGGAAAATCGGTGAACATATACTAAAAAAAAATACAGTCGAACTTAGTACCTCCTCCTTTTTGAAGTCGGTAAAAATACTAAGTTAGCGACAACTTTGGTGTTCATAGTTAAAAGTAGTTATATAATCGAAGTTTTTCTTTTATATTCGGAATAAATAAAATCGCAAGGTGCGATTTTATTTATTCCGAATATAAAAGAAAAACTTCGAGGAAAACGTTTCATGGACGCGGAGGAAGCAGTGGCTGCGTATCAAAAGTCCGCCGAACAGACCCCTCGGGACGAGTGAACAGAGTGCCTTTCTCAGTGGTTCCATCGGATGCAGCGATGTATTGATGTAAATGGACACTATTTTGAAAATATATATAATAAAACTATTAACTTGCTAGTTTCCTCAGTGTTTGATTTTGTAAGAACTTTCAGTTTGACCAGTAAGTAGAAGATCATCAGAATTTCCAAGAATATTCCTAGATACGAGAACAGATTGGGTTGAAAACGTTATCGGCATGAACAACGTCGTTTCCATTGTCGTGCCGGTGCCGGTGCCTAGGTAGGTACTCGTAGTGACCTTATTGGAAAACGATTATGACGGACTGAAATTGTATCAGTTGAAATGGATTTCCTGAGCTTTGCCTTCCTTATTATACGAACTAGGTGTCTGACTAAACAATGAGGCAAACATTTGCCTGCGACGAGATGACTAATATAGAAATATGTATATTAGTGGTTTTTATTATTAGTAGGTAACAAATAATAAAATCAGTAATAATAAAAACCCCTATGTGTTTTGACATTTGTTTCCGTTTATGAAAAGAAGCGGCCACCGAACGTGAAAACGCTAAAGGGACTCCTGGAACCCTTCGAGTACGCCACCCAGGGAAAAGGGGAGAAATCTGTCAATTTGCCATAGGCCTCCCATGTCCTACATCATTCTTGACTTTTGCGCATCTGGCTTTGTGCGTGTCTGGTATTTTGTGTATCGCTGGCTTTGTGTGTTTCTTCATTTGCACAGAGTATGTAAGTATTTCTATTGCCGCTAAACTACCAATAAAAATAAAAACATACAAGAAACCTGACTTTTGTTTTTTCCGTCTGTATGTCAGCGCCTCAGCGGGCTGTAAGTCACGAATCGTTATACTCGTAGGTAGACAGTTGAAATCTTCACAGAATGTGTATTCCTATTGCCGCTGTAACAAAAAATAATGAAAATAAGATAAAATTGAAAATTAAAACGCGCCTCCCCTCCTGCTCACAAGAAAGGTCTTTTTAAACGTGAAAATTATTTAAAAAGTACATAGTGGTAAATCGTGTTCGATTGTACGGAACCCTTCGTGTGCAAGTCCGACTCGCTTATGTCCGATTTGTCGGATTTAAGATCGCAAATGATTCATTTTTATATGTAATAATGTTTTTTTTTATAATTTACATAATTTGTCATGTTTAGTTATCCCCGCGTTCGAAGTCAACAGGTAGTTCTTAATATAAACCACAAATGATGCAATTTCATAATAATGGTTTTTTCATAATTTGTCACGTTCAACTGAACTAACTATCCACGCAGACGAAGCCGCGGACAACAGCTGGTTCTTAAAATAAAACACATTCATACCTACTTAGCTAGAAAATTATTGTTTTTATTAATTTTTAAAGCCAGATAGCCAGTTCCCCATTGCGTTAGGAAACTTCGGCACCATCGTCACTTACCATCAGGTGAGATGATGCTTAAGGCTTACCGATTTTGGATTAAAAAAAAACATCCCAAAAATCGGAACAGATTATTCTTAGTAGAACCAGTGTTCCACGGCTATATCTATATTTTTCTCAGGCTGTATTCCAAATACAGCGCGCACGAGCTCACTACACACAGTGCTGTGTTCTCATTCGTGCATGCATTGTTTGGTAACAACTGGTTACCGCTTTCAAAAGTCAAATATGTCGCAGGCTTTGATTTTAGATTACGTTCAATATTTGCTAAACATGCTCTCCCTTGTGTCAGAATTAAGTATTAATATCACATGATTTACTTACAGTTACCTAACTACTATTACCTTTACAGAACCTTTTAACTTAAGTAAGTACAATAAAATTGTTCTACACCTACACTCATAAAAGTCTTGCTAATTTATTGGCAAAAAGGGCGATGCTCTGGATAAAAGATAGAACCATTTACGATCATCTACTCACCGGTAAAATGCAAAACATTTAGGTAGGTACCGTAGACCGGGCGAACTTTGTTCTTACAGGGGGGATTAATGGATTCAAATAAGTAAAAGTTTTCCTTTCAGAAGGTAATTCTCTTAAATTGGATAATTTTCAAAAGTATTTTCTTGATATAGCTGTCAATAAATTATCTACAACGTCGTGGCGACCTCAAAGGAACTATTGGTAAAACCTGTTTGCATCCTGGACATTACTCGATGGAGCTAGGAGCTAGGTGAGCGATACCGATACATCATGTGATGGTCATTCCATGGTCTCTTAGTTAGTAGTCGACATTATATATTTCAGCTTGCTAGTTGCTTTTATAGTTTCGGAGATATTTAAGATTTAGAAAAAGGGGAAATGCTTTAGGATTATCTTTATTTTAGGTCACTATGCCCAAAACATACTTGAGGACATAATTTGTCAGCCGTAATCATTACAGAAAAGCTAGAACAATGACTCCTGTCTATTAAAACCGGCGCCATGATACAAAAATAATCCTAAAGGAATTTAAAATAACAAGACGCACAATATTAAACAAATTGAAAGCTTTAAGAGAACAAAGAACAGTAGCTAGACCTGGATACCTATCTAAAATTTTAAACGTTACCTACTGCTGCCAATAATAATTTCGTCACTATGTGCTTGATCTACCCTGTCCTGTATGTTTACCCTACTGATCAACGCTAACACAGTGACCCTAACTACTACTGATTTTTTCTTGCAAATCTGCACTTACCGTTCATATGTATAATGTGCCAAAGTGACTTAATATAATCTTAGATGTTTTTTTGTGACTATAAGAATTAATATATATATAAAAAAATGCATAACTTAAGTTGATTGATTTCAATTAATATACATAGGATTGATTGACTGGTGAAGGTCGCGGGAAGCCGCTGGATGCGGGCAGCGCAGAACCGGTCGTCGTGGAGATCCTTGGGGGAGGCCTATGTCCAGCAGTGGACTTCCTTCGTCTGATATGATGATGATGACATAGGATTCATATCTAAAATTGTGTTTTTATGAACTGTCATAAAATGTTAAAATCGTAATGTTATACAATGTCCCGCGGTAGAAAATACCCAAATCCAAGGTGACGAGTTCACGGAGCAAAATTTTCCGCATCATTGGAAATGCTGTGCTCCAAAAGTAAAGGTTTTTTTAAAAACAGCTAAACAGTTCAATTTTAATAATTTTCATATTAAGCTGTAGGAAAAGAGTGCGTTTGTTTAAATAAATTATTGTTAGAACGGTATCCCACTATTTTTAAAAATGGCAACACTTTTGTTTAGAGTGAAGCCTATTTTGGAGCAAAACAACCCCGTTTGGGGGTTGCGTTCCCAAAGGGTGCCAACGGGATCCTGTAAATGATTGAGCCTACACCGTCCGTCCGTTCGTCCGGCCGTCTGAGGTCTGTCCTGCACTCTTTTTAACTGTTATAGTTAGCTAGCTAAAACTTTCATAGACAGCGGGTCCACATGCAAGGAATGTGTAATTTTAGGGTTTTTGCTGTGGTTCCGTCTTAAAAGTTGTCATTTGGATGTGATTATAGTGAACTCTTAAACATAACGTCACACAGTGAGAGCCGGCCAGGTGTGAGTCGGACTCGCGCTAAGGATCCCCAACTTAATAAAACGAAACACGTTTCTTTTGTAAATATTCTGTATATATAAAAAGAAACTGTAACTAAACTAACTGACTGATCTATCAACGCACCGCTCACACTACTCGACTGATCTATCAACGCACCGCTCACACTACTCGACTGATCTATCAACGCACCGCTCACACTACTCGACTGATCTATCAACGCACCGCTCACACTACTCGACTGATCTATCAACGCACCGCTCACACTACTCGACTGATCTATCAACGCACCGCTCACACTACTCGACTGATCTATCAACGCACCGCTCACACTACTCGACTGATCTATCAACGCACCGCTCACACTACTCGACTGATCTATCAACGCACCGCTCACACTACTCGACTGATCTATCAACGCACCGCTCACACTACTCGACTGATCTATCAACGCACCGCTCACACTACTCGACTGATCTATCAACGCACCGCTCACACTACTCGACTGATCTATCAACGCACCGCTCACACTACTCGACTGATCTATCAACGCACCGCTCACACTACTCGACTGATCTATCAACGCACCGCTCACACTACTCGACTGATCTATCAACGCACCGCTCACACTACTCGACTGATCTATCAACGCACCGCTCACACTACTCGACTGATCTATCAACGCACCGCTCACACTACTCGACTGATCTATCAACGCACCGCTCACACTACTCGACTGATCTATCAACGCACCGCTCACACTACTCGACTGATCTATCAACGCACCGCTCACACTACTCGACTGATCTATCAACGCACCGCTCACACTACTCGACTGATCTATCAACGCACCGCTCACACTACTCGACTGATCTATCAACGCACCGCTCACACTACTCGACTGATCTATCAACGCACCGCTCACACTACTCGACTGATCTATCAACGCACCGCTCACACTACTCGACTGATCTATCAACGCACCGCTCACACTACTCGACTGATCTATCAACGCACCGCTCACACTACTCGACTGATCTATCAACGCACCGCTCACACTACTCGACTGATCTATCAACGCACCGCTCACACTACTCGACTGATCTATCAACGCACCGCTCACACTACTCGACTGATCTATCAACGCACCGCTCACACTACTCGACTGATCTATCAACGCACCGCTCACACTACTCGACTGATCTATCAACGCACCGCTCACACTACTCGACTGATCTATCAACGCACCGCTCACACTACTCGACTGATCTATCAACGCACCGCTCACACTACTCGACTGATCTATCAACGCACCGCTCACACTACTCGACTGATCTATCAACGCACCGCTCACACTACTCGACTGATCTATCAACGCACCGCTCACACTACTCGACTGATCTATCAACGCACCGCTCACACTACTCGACTGATCTATCAACGCACCGCTCACACTACTCGACTGATCTATCAACGCACCGCTCACACTACTCGACTGATCTATCAACGCACCGCTCACACTACTCGACTGATCTATCAACGCACCGCTCACACTACTCGACTGATCTATCAACGCACCGCTCACACTACTCGACTGATCTATCAACGCACCGCTCACACTACTCGACTGATCTATCAACGCACCGCTCACACTACTCGACTGATCTATCAACGCACCGCTCACACTATTCGACTGATCTATCAACGCACCGCTCACACTACTCGACTGATCTATCAACGCACCGCTCACACTACTCGACTGATCTATCAACGCACCGCTCACACTACTCGACTGATCTATCAACGCACCGCTCACACTACTCGACTGATCTATCAACGCACCGCTCACACTACTCGACTGATCTATCAACGCACCGCTCACACTACTCGACTGATCTATCAACGCACCGCTCACACTACTCGACTGATCTATCAACGCACCGCTCACACTACTCGACTGATCTATCAACGCACCGCTCACACTACTCGACTGATCTATCAACGCACCGCTCACACTACTCGACTGATCTATCAACGCACCGCTCACACTACTCGACTGATCTATCAACGCACCGCTCACACTACTCGACTGATCTATCAACGCACCGCTCACACTACTCGACTGATCTATCAACGCACCGCTCACACTACTCGACTGATCTATCAACGCACCGCTCACACTACTCGACTGATCTATCAACGCACCGCTCACACTACTCGACTGATCTATCAACGCACCGCTCACACTACTCGACTGATCTATCAACGCACCGCTCACACTACTCGACTGATCTATCAACGCACCGCTCACACTACTCGACTGATCAGACTGAAATTTGGAATATTTTTTTTTGAAATATTTCATTCCTATCCTGATCATCGATACCTTACTGTCTATTTCGATATTTTACGTTCATTTATTTTTCATATCTTTTGCCATAACCAGTTTTATTATATACTAGCTGTCCCGGCGAACTACGTACCGCCTTACATTACACTACCCTACCCTACCCTACACTACTCTACCCTACACTACACTACCCTACACTACACTACCCTACCCTACACTACTCTACCCTACACTACAACTACCCTACCCTACACTACACTACCCTACCCTACACTACCCTACCCTACACTACTCTATCCTACCCTACACGACCCTACCCTACTCTACACTACCCTACACTACCCTACCCTACCCTACCCTACACTACCCTACCCTACATACACTACACTACCCTACACTACCCTACACTACCCTACCCTACACTACCCTACACTACCCTACCCTACCCTACACTACCCTACCCTACCCTACACTACACTACACTACCCTACCCTACCCTACCCTACATAAGAACCTTCTCCTGACAATAACGAACTCGACAAAAAAAGAATTAGCCAAATCGGTCCAGCCGTTCTCGAGTTATGCTCTTACCAACACATTTTGCGATTCATTTTTATATTATAGATTCGGTTATGGTGGATTCGCCTATTTTAAAAAGAACCCTGCCCCTTCCTCTATAATCAACTTCTTTTTGTGTGTGCATGCGCGTACATGCGCGTACATGGAGTGGTGGCACAGCTACAGAACCTTCCGTGCGTGAGTCCCACTCGCACTTGCTCGTTTTTTTACAAATATTCGATGAAGTTATTCGTTTGTCACACTCGTTGAGCGCATCCTTTCCCTTTCGTACGCATTGTTATAAACTGTTGCATTCGTTAATGTACACGTACGTACACAGGCCAGCACGTCAAGCTACACACTTTGCACTTTGTACCGATCTTATGCCCAATGCGTATGGATCAGAATCGCACTTCGAGTGTATAGGTAGCTTGATGTGCTGGCCTCTGTACATGCACGAACAATACGCGTTCACTGGTTTCTTCACATTATATATTATAATGTGTTATGTGTTGTTGTAACAAACATATGAACACATACATAAAGTTAAACTCACACAGAATTATTTTTGACTAGGGTTTCTTTTCTTACTTTATTATTTGTTGTTTTTAGTCTGTGAAAATTATTTTAACTGTCTACCTATTATCGTGCATGAAATACAGCCCGCTGACAGACAGACAGACAGACAGACAGACAGACGTACGGACAGCAGCGGAGGTTGAGTACTGGTAGCAGGGACTCGCTGGTCACCCTTCAGGGTGTACGGACCCTAAATATTATTTTTACTATTTTAATACTTTCGAGCGACGAAGGAGTGCGGGGGGGGGGGGGGGGGGGGTATTAGAGATGCCAAAAAAAATCCAAGTTGAGATTTTGATGGGGATCGACTGTCTTACAATAATAGAGTGTAAAAAATAAAAAAAATGAAAGTCGGGTGTGTGTGTGTCTGAATGACCGTCCGTTGCTCTTGTTCCCAAACTACTGGACGGATATGGGTAAAATTTTGGTTAAAGCAATGTTATTTTTATATCTCCAGGCGTTTTTTTTTAATTTCCCCTCTCTGATTGTTTAGGGTTGCCGCCGCAGTAAAAAACATTATTTTTATACTCAAAATTAGCTCTAACCATCTTGATGGAATTTGGCATGTTACTATGACTATATATGGCCCACAGTACGCGGTAAAATCTAAAAAAGGTATCTCCTATACAAATCCAGATTATTTGTTACTTTTCTCAAAAATCAATCAATCAATCAAATATGTAAAAAATAGACAAAAATGGCTATAACGACTTTATAAAACTTTGTAAATAATTATATAGAACTTAGTAAGGCCTTCTATACTGAGTACTTCATTATTTACGGAAAAACCTGAGTCAGGTACCTCCCATACAAACCCAAATTATTTGTATTTTTTTTATCAAGTCTCACATGATCATATCTTGACCCGACTTTATCCTTTGCTACTAAGTAAGTGTAATGGTTATTGTTGACTTGTGTTTGCCCGACTACGCCAGACGGTGAAGGCTTCGCGAGAAAGTAATAAGTAATATCAAAGTATATATATATTTTTTTTATTCACCTGGTGGTAAGTGACGATGTTGCCGAAGATGAAAGCGGGCTTACCAAGATTCCCCAACGCAATGGGCCCTCACCCCCTCGTCACCCATATTGATACAGATTGGTTATAGTTTGGTTGTCGAACGTATAGGATTTCGCCGCCATTTTGTTTTTGTTTGTACCGTCATTCGTTTTTTGAAATATCATTTCTGGCCCGTTGTATGAAGTGTCCAGGGTGTGGTAATAACGTAATATGCACAGCGTGGCCGTACAATTTATTTAATCATTTGTTAGAGAATCCGCTACAATAAATAACATAGTTATATTCTGTACGGTTCAAAAGATACAGCCCGGTAACGGTAGAACGGTGTAGGCTTAGTAATAAGGTCCGGTTGGCACTCCTTGTGCACGGAAACCTAAAAACTATTTATCTCGCCAAAATGTAGATTAAGTGATAAGTATTTATAAAATAATAAATCTGAGTAAATTCACTTTCAAGCAGCTTTATTTCCGTCCGTGTATTTTCAATTCCACTGGATATCTACGAGCTGTGGAGTCAATTCCGTATCGCACGTTAAAGCTAGCTTAGCGAGGTGCCAGCCGCCCAGCCGCCCAGCCGCCCAGCCGCCCAGCCGCCCAGCCGCCCAGCCGCCCAGCCGCCCAGCTGCCGGTGCACTTGGTCTTGCTTTTAACCTGAACAAAATATAGTATGTACTACTGTAGTTGTTGCCAGCGACTCGCGGGTTTTTTTTGTTATATAACCTTATAAGGCTTGCACACTATAATTCACCAAAGTTACATCGTAATCGGTTGAGCCGTTATCGAGTTTTAACGCGACAAACGAAGAACGATTCCGTTTTATATATCTTTGAACGTTTATTGTCTAAATATTACAAAGGTAAGAATGTACAATAGATACTACTTATATGATACTAACTAAAAAAGCATAAACATAATAATTAATAACAAGCTGATGCTCACGGCTCCGCCCGGATGGACATCAAGAGTGCGCGGTGCGCTAGCCGCAAGCGTGCATACATCAATTCACCAAAGTTTCGTCGTTTTCGGTCAAGCCGTTTTCGAGTTTATGGGAGATTAACAAACAGCATTAAAAGAATTTACAAACTATTTAACAAACTATATATCAAAAGAATTGATGAAATCTAATGCTAGTCCGTGCGGTCGTTCTATCCAACCGATTTGCTCATTTTTTTTTAAATTAAAGGTATTCATGCACAGATTTGTCTTCAAGCACCAAAATCACCGAGCTTTCGCCCTTCTAAAACAAATAAAAAAGAAGAAAATAATACATAATCTATTTCAAGTCCGTATTTGCTTATTTTTTTAAATGAAAAGTATTGACGCACTTTACCATCAAGTATAGAAAATCACCTAACTTTAGCTCTTCTCAAGTTAAATATAACCCAAGACTTAAACGCGACTTTCGTTGCTCTCTTTCTCAATAACTCCGGTTCTAATTGAAGTGCCCACGCGGTTCGTTTTGGTCTAACAACACTCGCTGGAATGAGCTCTTTCGTTTGAGCTATTTCCTAAATTGGTTGAGTTGGAGGGAAACTAGGTGTGAACATTTAACCTACCAAACGTATTTTCATACGGTTTTTAAGGTTAAGTAATTTAAATTATCATGGAATACTTAACATGAATAAAACTTTTTTTAACACTATTTAAATGATTACTTTGGAATACCTTCCTAACAAGAATAAAACCTTTTTTCTGTAGTACTTACATAAGTTTTTTTTTAATACTGTGTTTTTCTTTTAATTAAATTATCTTATCTATTTTAAACTGATATATATGATAAATTTTATCCGAAAAATTACATTGATAGTGCATTAATCAGCAAAGTACCATTTTTATGTGTTTATTATAAAGGATAATTAAATAAAAGTGTGTATGCTGTGTTTCGAGTTCCCACAAGAGGTCCGCCAAAGCTTTAGTAAAAGTGTTATCATTTTGCCGGAGTGTGTAGGTTGAGTTATTTATATAGTGACAGTGAAAAAAAAATTACAATGTAATAAAAAATACTGAAAATTTTTAAAGAAAAATTACAAAAGACGTATACTATGGATAAAAATATATATACTGAAGACAAAGCAGTCTGGCCAATGAGCCTTAGCCTGCCCAGAAAAGGGCAAACAAACAAACAAAAAAAAGTTAGCGCGATTGCAATTTACTTATTTAGGGGACTTTTTGGCGGGAATTTGTAGCGTTCAGTTTGTCATTTTTCTTTTATAAACCGAAATTTAGCGGTTTTTGATGTTTAATATTGATAGTGTATTTATCAGCGAAGTATCATTTATGTGTTTCTTGTGTAGGATAATGAAATAAAAGTGTGTATACCGTGTTTCGAGTGGCCACAAGAAGTCCGAGCAAGCTTTAGCAAAAGTGCTATCATTTTGCTAGAGTATGTAGGTTAGGTTAGTTTATAGAAAATTATATGATGTGAACGTGAAGAAACAGTGATCTTGAAGACTGAAAAGGAGAAAATACTACATACTCTGAAAAATATACTGAAAATTACTGAAGACGTGAATTCTACAAATTAATACTACTGAAAAACATATACTGAAGACTAGGCGGTATGGCCAATGAGCCTTAGCCTGCCCTAAAAGGGCGAAGAAAAAATTAAAACGAAATGTCTGATTACAATTCTGTTTTCAGCAATGTGTACGTGGTAGCTTAAAGCATTTTAACTTAATATTATGTGGTAGGATGAATCACACTTATTGTTTTGCGAGATCTTACCTACACATTATATAGATTATAATTCGTATATGCTCTCTAAAAAGTCTAAAATAAAATTAAGCAAAATTAAAAATTTTGAAAAAAACCCACGACGGTAAAAATCTCATCGAAAAAGAATAAAATAACTCAAAACCCGCGACTTAACCCAATTATTATGTAACGAAATATTATAATAGACGTAAAAATACTTTCTAAAAAACGGTAATTTAAAAAACTAAAAAACCCGCCTGCGTTTCTGTGTAATTTGGAAATGAAAAACCCTAAAACAAGAAAGTCGTCATACCCGATTGAACTTAACTTAAGGAAAATTGTAGCAGTCGGGACCCATTCTAGACAGTCAGCCGTCTAGTCAGTATATTGGAGTAATCTGCAATGTAATATAGGTATGTGCTCTCAATTCACTAAGCCTCCATTTCTAGAATGGGTCCCGACTGCTACAATTTTCCTTAAGTTAAGTTCAATCGGGTATGACGACTTTCTTGTTTTAGGGTTTTTCATTTCCAAATTACACAGAAACGCAGGCGGGTTTTTTAGTTTTTTAAATTACCGTTTTTTATTTTATTCATTTTTTTAGTTTTATTATTGAATGAGTTCATTTGAATTTGGCGCCAAAAATCCACCATTTAGTTTTTTTTATTTTGATATACCCAGTGTCACTCACGCAGTAAATATGTATCTAACGACACCCCTCAAACTAAAATCTATCGAGCCGTTCAGGCTGCAGTGCGTGCCTAACATTGGAATTTGGCGCCAAAAATCCGCCATTTTGTTTTTTTATTTGGATATACCCAGTGTAATTCTCACAGTAAAAACGTATCTAACGACAACCCTCAAGCTATAATTCATCGAGCCGTTCAGGCTGCAGAGCGTGTCAAACATTTGAATTTTGCGCCAAAAATCCGCCATTTTGTTTTTTTTTATTTTGATATACCCAGTGTCACTCTCACAGTAAATACGAATCTAACGACACGTCTCAAGCTAAAATCCATCCAGCCGTTCAGGCTGCAGAGCGTGCCAAACAATTATACATACAAACATACATACATACATACTCTCGAAAAACATAACCCTCCTTCTGGCGCAGTCGGGTAATAAAAAGAGTTGATATCTCGAGAAATCGGTAATAAATATATAAGTACCTAAACAATGAATATCGATGTTTACAGTTTTTTCCTAACGTGTCTGTTTCTCGAAGATATACTTAGATGTAACGATAATAATTTTACCATAATACATAACCGAGGAATATCCGTCGGGGGCTGCCTTTCCTATATGAAATTTCAACAAAAATTTAATCATACTCTTAAGTGTATTTTATGTCGTCGTTAAACATCTACAATTCTTCAATAATTGTATTCACGTCACTAGAAAAACTTTAGCTGGTTTAATTGCAGCCCCCGACGGATATTCCTCGGTTATGTATTATGGTGAAATTATTATCGCTACATCTAACTATATCTTCGAGAAACAGATACGTTAGGAAAAAACTGTAAACATCGATATTCATTGTTTAGGTACTTAAGTATATCTATTACTGATTTCTCGAGATATCAACTCTTTTTAGAAAGTATTTTTACGTCTATTATAATATTTCGTTACATAATAATTGGGTTAAGTCGGGGGTTTTGAGTTATTTTATTCTTTTTCGATGAGATTTTTACCGTCGTGGGTTTTTTTCAAAATTTTTAATTTTGCTTAATTTTTATTTAGAATCTTCGCACTGTACATTTTGTGAGTAGTTGTTGTGCTTTCAATTATGGGTGTTGGAAAGAAAAAGTAAAGTGCTCGGAGGATGTATGAAATCTAGGTGTGCACATTCAACGCGCACATTTTCGCACACCGCGCCACATTGATGGCGAGCCGCTTGCGGGTTGCCCACCGCGCACCATCGATGTACATAATAATAATGTATTACAAGTACACCCGTCATCACGGACAGGACTACTCCTTCAAATAAGCCTGATATCGTGCTTATGGATCGGGCGCAGTCAAGGGTGTTTTTGGTTGATATCACTATCCCATATTTTTTTTTTTATTAAGAATTTGAGTACGTTTGGCTGCACCTCACCTGATGGTAAGTGCCGATGCAGCCAAGGATGTGATGTGATGTGATGAAAACCTCGTGCAGGCTGATGCCTATAAAAGGACCAAGTACCTGGACCTGGCGCACGAGGTTACTGATATGTGGCGAGTGGAATCCACCGAAATCATCCCCGTAGTCCTATCCGTGAACGGGCTAATTTCAGCCGACCTTGAACGTCACCTAAGGCGGCTGGATCTCCGAGGCAGACCTATAATTGCAGCAATGCAGAAAGCAGTCCTCCTCGATAATGCCCGGATAGTTCGACGCTTTCTCTCCCTGTCGCACTGAACTCCAGGCGACTGTGCTTCCGCTGGAGGTGCTCCTGCCACTTTGCCTCGTGCCAAGTGAGCAGAGTAGCTTAAGTTTTTATATTAAAATAATAATAATAATAATCATCATCATATCAGCCGAAAGACGTCCACTGCTGGACAAAGGACATAATAATAAATACTAATAATAATGGTGCAGAGCAGCACGGTCCTTCTCGTTGATTTTTAAACAGTTTGTAACAAAATTGGTGTATACAGGTCCCGTTAACTGGCGCTTCTACTTATCAAAATGAACAACGTTTATTTTACGACTTTGCTGAAATCGCAAAAAAAAAGTTTTTACTCTTTATACAAATCGATCAGCTGATCGACCAATTTTGTGCATTTTAGTATGGAGGGTCCAATTTTATTTTTGCGAATTGACTATGCGTTCCTTGGGGAAAGTTGTTCAGTATCATGGGTAGATATCCCAGTTAACGGGTCCTACACCAATTTTTTTACATCCTGTATAATGTATAGAAGATCTACCTACCTACCTACCTACCTACCTATCCTATGCCACGTTGTCTGTCGTCACGTTACACGTTACACTAATTAGATTCCAACGGCCGTAAACCACTTTCATTACATTCCAAATTGGAAAATATTTGTAAAGCAACAGTGTTTTAGTAAAAAACACAAGACTAACGTGAATCAAGTAAATAGCTCCTGTTCATTGAAAATTACGACCGTTTAATTAATGCCTTTTAATCTCTCAGCCTACATTACAGATTTGTTTTACAAGAGCGCTGTAAAGGTTAATAGCTATAACAACTTACTAGTACTAAATACCTACTTAATTATTCGTGCAATATTTTGGTTTAAAGTTAATATTCACATTATTGGCAACTGAATCAAATGGCCGCCGTACATTCGTTTATAGCCGAAGTAAATTTACGTAAGAAGAGATTGTTCGTGCAGAAAGTTACAGTAGGTAGGTACACAAACCTTAATGGAACAAACTTGTTTACGCGAAAATTTACATTTACTTTGTTGTTCCAAAGATTACCTGTAGGCAGGTATCTATCAAATTAGTTATTATAACGACAATGTTGCGTTTCTCTAAAATTGTGGGAAAAGATCAGTTAGGTACCAATGCGTTGATGATAAGATCGATGAGTGATGAACCCGGCCCGGGCGACAGAGAGTTTACATAACTAAACATATTAATTAAGTATGAAAATTGTTTTTTTAGTTCTCGCTTTTATATGTACATACGTTTATCCGACGCTTTCACGGTGAAGGAAAACATCGCGAGGAAAATCTGAAGACGCCTGTGAAGTTGACCAACCCGCATTGGGAACGTGGTCGACTAAGGCCTTATCGCCCTAATTCAGGGTAGGTTTGAGCCCCTCGGTGGGGACATATATTAGCTGATATAATGAAAGTCAGAAGCAGATACAACATTAAGAGAATTTTGACTCACGGGATTAGGAATTAAACATTTGTCAAAACTTATTTAGAACACCTTAGCGCAAAGGTGAACGCGGGCCGCCGCGCGCAGGAGACGTAGCCACTCGCTAAAACGGGAGTGGTATTCCTAACCGGGAAAGTTAGTTCTGGCGGAGGACAATAAAAGAGAGCGCCACCACCTCTCGGTGGAATTTCAGCTCGTCCAGGGAGTGTAAGATCCATTGACATTCATCATAGTGAACAACTTTCTCCAAAGAATCCTGAGTCAATACTAAAAAAAATTGGACCCTCCATACAAAAATGTACAAAGTTTCTATGAAGAGTTAAATTTTCATTTTGCGATTTCAGCAGTCATCAGTATGATGAGTAGAAGCCCCGGTTAAGATCTACACCAATTTTGTTACATCCTGTATCTGAATATACCTACTACAATGTACCCGTTTGAAGATACCTTTGGGTTTCTTGAAGAAATTTGTTCAGTCTCCTGACTTATGTGCTTCTAGGCACTGAACAACTGTTACTTTAAATGAGCTATTCTTATGATTATGACATAATCATAAGAATAGCTCATTTAAAGTAACAGTTGTTAGATTATGACATAATCATAAGAATAGCTCATTTAAAGTAACAGTTGTTCAGTGAAGATACCTTTGGGTTTCTTGAAGAAAGTTGTTCAGTCTCCTGACTTCGTTCTGAAATTCGTTCTGTTGATGGATCGTGACTCGACCAAAACAAAAAGGTGACCGTTTCGAATGAGTTCGGCTTCCGGTTTTGGTGCATGCTGTAATGACAAGGCCAAGTGTGTACAAGCGTGTTACAACACAAGCAGTAAGTAGTACGTGTAGGCTAGATTAACTTAATTGTCCGAGCTATTAATACATATCAATATTTGTCAGTTGTTAGCAGGTCGTAGTTTTGATCGTAGATTGGCTTGATCAACAATACATGTTCAATTTGTATCTTTTTTGTATTTATATCAATTATATTTAGTAGGTATGGGGACAGTAAAACTATTATCAAATAAAAAGCAATAATAGTTTAGAAACACTTAACATTAACAAAAACAAACAAATCATGCATGATAATTATAGCCTTCTCTACTTACAATAAACAACCTAAATAATTGCTTTACTAACCTAGCATGTTTACGATAGGGGCGTGTCAATAATTTTCAATATTAAAAAAAATGTATTGTTGAGGATAAACAAAGGCTTTTTTGAAAATTAGAAAAGTTCTCGTAGAAAAGTGCTGAGCCTGTCACCTAACGGCTGTACTGCGAGGTGTCGTTACATTCTTCTTGATTCCTAGTGAGATAGGATGCATTTTAATCAGTTGGGGTTTTACTTTTTATTAGTTGGATATAAGGTTATTTTCGAAAGTTTCCGTGCTTCGCAATTTAAGCCGTTGGAGCCGGTTGCTATCGCTAGATGGCAGTCGCTAAGCCGTATCAGGTTGCCTTATAGAAGGCTTAAAAAAATTCCGACAGTGGGTTGCGCCATTACCCCAACAATATTTATTATTGCTTCAGGGCTTGTTGTTTTGTTAGTCAGTACAATTTCAAAACTCATTCCAAAACGGTAAACGGAGTACGGGTTCCTTGGAGAATGAACAGGGTCGTGAGTGAAGCCCTGCTGGAGAGGGCGTCGTCCACCAAAACAACAGCCTTTGTGATAGTGGAGACGCTGTAGTTAATCACTTCAACTGCTACAAACAAGTACAATTTAGCAACATGTTTTAGAATTTGTTAATTTTCAAAAAGGCACAGAACTGGTTTTGGTGAAACTAAAATGGAACCAACTTCGAGATATAAAATTATCACCAAAAAATAATTATCGTAATTAGACTACTCTGTAAAAGTGGTCATACATTAAAATGTCACGCAGGTTAACTTGACAACCTCCTCCGTATTTTTCGTCGGTTAATAATCATGAGCTTTTAATTTTTACCGCCTGCTTACAAAGGCACAGGCACAGGCATTCCACTCTTACGAACAAAAGGTAGAGGGGTGTCGAAGCGCACACGGCCTGGCTCTGGCTCAGCAATACTCGTAAGTCACCTTGACCTTACGAAGGGTCACCTTTACAGGGAAACCTTTTCCCTCACGATGTTGACCTAGCACGCCTCACTTACTTGGTAAACTGAACAGGTTCCGGGAGTATGTTCCTCAGTATTGCTTTTGAAGGTTCCGTAGTCGACAAGAAACCCTTATAGTTTCGCCATGTCCGTCTGTCTGTCCGTCTTTTCGCGGCTTAGCTCAGAGACAATTAGTACCAGCAAGCTGTAATTTAGCCTAAATTTACGTATTAATCACGCCGACAAGTGGTATACTTAATAAAATTTTGAAAAAACTTATTTGTAGGTTACCTCGACTACCTACATGTAAAGAGGGGGTAATGTTGTTTTCGTTGACATGCTCTAACGTGCGGGGGGGGGGGGGGGTGTCGTTGAATAGGACTTTCAAAACTGCTGAGGGTATGCTAAAACTATTTTTCGCTAACTAGGATTGCGAAATATTAAGCTTAAAAGTGCAAATTTTTGTTAGAGTCATGTGTGTGTGTGTGTGTGTACCCCTACCAGCTAAACCGCTATTTCAGGACATCTTAATAAAAAAGTTAATAGTAGGACATATAATCAATATAAAAGGAAAACTATCATGGCTAAGTAGGCTTTCTTAGTTTAGGAGTAATGGTCGACCAAATTAAGATGTGTAGTTGGCTTAGTCAAAAGTTCATCAAAACCGGTCGAACATTTTCTTCGCAAATCATGGACACACACACGAACACACACAAACACCCATATATAAATAATAAAAATTATAACACCGATTTTTTACGATTTTGAGTGTAGTTCCGCTCTCTTACGTTGATGCACTCTATGACTGGGCACAGTGTATATATTTTTATAATACTTTTTTGGTGTCTATAAGTGATATAGAGTGCATTCTCGTCAACACCTCCTAGTCGGTTTTTTGGACGATCACATAACCTTCTAATTCTTCCTTTGGTGCTCGAAGGTTAAAGTTACAAACACAATGCAAAAAAAAATCCACCACTAATAACACATCAATTGCTTACAAATTTTGTTCGGAATTTCCATTACATTCCGGAATGCGGAAGCATCCCTTTATGGGAAAAAATATGAATCCAAGGAATAACTCTGTATACGCCGCGAAGCATAACCGTAACAGGGATGACGAATTCTAGTCGTCTGAGTTACATTTTATCATCTGTCAAAAACGGCATTTTGTTCTTAAAATGTTTGAATTACCTAGGCGTGACGTCATAGTTTTGCAGCGTCATTTATGTACTCTTTTTGTGATTTTGGTGAAATAAAAATCGAAGACTTGATGGATAACAAAACGAATAAAGTTTTCCTAAGTTTAAGTAGGAGGGCAATTTGGTAATCAATGAGTTCATAATTTATTTCTGATGCTGTCGTCATCCCTATGAATATCTGATGGCGATCCTCGATCCTTGTTACAAGCTATATATTAGTTTCACCTGTCCCTATCCCTTGTTAGTTACACGGAGAGAGAGAGCCATCAAACGAATAGTAGGTACATTCATAGAATTTTTTCCTTGTATCAAAAATCTGATAATCTCTTTCTTTGCTTGCGGCTCGCGCACCACGCATCCTCGACGTCCACGCGGGCGCAGACACGAGCATCATCTTAAACCAGTAGAGAGAATAGGTAAAATACTCGTATTTAAAAATCCAGATGGCAGCTTCATTAAATGTTAAGTAGGTAGGCTAGTACAAAAAATCATGCAAAATGCACAAAAATCGCGCAACCAGCTATTTGACAGTTTCTGAGCTATAAATCTCGGCGGCGATAGCAAGAATCCGGCATATCACAATCTACCTAGATATTGCCAGGCAGATCGTGAAAAAACTAGGCATTTCATAGCGGGGGCTTTGAAAAATACTATGTCGACGCGGAGCTAATCGAACCTAACCTTAGTATTTTTCCAAGCCCCCGCTATGAAATGCCTAGGCCTTTCACGATCTGCCTGGGAATATCTGGGCAGATAGTGACCTGCCGGATTCCTACAATCTGCTGTCGACATATATAATCATCATCATCATATCAGCCGAAAGACGTCCACTGC
This sequence comes from Coleophora flavipennella, assembly GCA_947284805.1. Taxonomy (NCBI): domain Eukaryota; kingdom Metazoa; phylum Arthropoda; class Insecta; order Lepidoptera; family Coleophoridae; genus Coleophora; species Coleophora flavipennella. The sequence continues at coordinate 19,836,859 of OX369257.1, forward strand.
TGGACAAAGGCCTCCCCCAAGGATTTCCACGACGACCGGTCCTGCGCTGCCCGCATCCATAGGCATCCTGCGATCTTCACTAGGTCGTTGGCCACCGCGTGGGAGGCCTGCCTACGCTACGTTTTCCAGTGCGCGGTCGCCACTCGAGAACTTTACTACCCTAAAGACCATCTGTTCTACGAGCTATCTGCCCTGTCCACTGCCACCTTAGTTTAGCGATTCTGTGAGCTAAAGGTGAGCTGTCGGTTAGTTTGGTTTTCCTGCGGATCTCCTCGTTTCTGATTCGATCACGCTGAGAAACTCCGAGCATAGCACGCTCCATTACCCTTTGGGTGGTGAGGCCCATAGTAAGCGACCATGTCTCAGTTCCGTAAGTCATCACTGGCAACACACACTGGACAAAGTCCTTAGTCTTGAGACACTGCGGTATTTGGGACATGAAGATATTGCGAAGCTTCCCGAACGCTGCACAGCCGTGTTGGATACGTCGATTGATCTCTTTCTTGAAGTTGGACCTACCTAGCTGGACTGTTTGTCCCAGGTATACATATTCGTCAACAACTTCCAGTGTAGAGTCTCCAACCTTTAGAGGGGTGGGTGCGACACAGACATTTAACATTATTTTCGTCTTGTCCATGTTCATTTTAAGACCCACTTGTTGAGAGACTAGGGGAAGGCGGGGTAATTACGAACACCTAAGAGAGTTTACAGATTAATCAAAAAATAGTATCTGTAGGTAAACTTTATTGGTCTCTTCTGAAAGGTAAATTATCATACATTAAATTACTACAATCAACAATATTAATTTCTCTTTATATAATCAACTTTTATAACAAAAACAAAACCTCTAGTGTTCGTGTTTACCCGACACAGGTCGGGCAATCACGGACACCTAATGGGGCAATTGCGATCGGTCGCAATTGACCATATACTAGCCTACAAATGAGATCATGTACGACAGATTAGTCAAGATTAAACTAAAACTTAAAAACGTATTGCCCGGCTAAAATCACAACGGTAGCCACGTGAAGACGAATCCCCGTCTGTACACTTTTCATGGGCCCATTTTAAACAAATATAGCACTGGATCCAGTTCTCACCAGGCAAGCTATCCTCGTATTTTTCATTGCAAAAATTGCAACAGCATTCTTTATTTTCGTTCTTTCTCTTATTTGATTTTATTTTCATCTCACTATCACTCTTAGAACTAAACTCTTCAATATTTTTAAAAAAATTTACTGCTTTATTTTCAGTTTTCAGTCTCTTTGTCATCGTGAGTGTTTGATGAGACTCTTTACTATGTTTTGCTTTTTCATCTTCATCAGTTTTTCTGTTTTTCAACGTGTTTCTTTTGTTTTGTTTCAGATCAGCTTGTTTCTTTTGTTTTGCTATTTTTTTATTATACTTTTCTTCAAGTTCGTTCTTGACGGGTGTACTAGTAAAAATAATTGAATGTTTCTTTTTGGTATTGCGCTTATTAATATTAGGAAAAATAATAGGTAAGTTCACAATGTCAGATAACGGTACTGAAGAATCATGTGTAATTGACCCTAGTTTTTCAGGAGTTCGTGCGTCAAAAGCAGAAGTTTCAAAAGCTTGTGTGCTGTTAATGGGTACAATAATTTAATATGGATAATTATTTATAATTTTAATTAAATAGCTAAACTTACTTTATTGATAAAAACAATAAAAAAACAATACTAACTTAGCAAGTTAAATAACCAATTTTTATTCTATATGGGGCAATTCCGAACGTTCGTAATTGACCCACTCAATTCGTTCGCCAATACCCACCAATGTAATAAAACAAACAAAAAATAATAATTTTAGGTTATGCTTGGCCCGGCCGCATGTAATTCTTGTAATTGAATCCTTAACTATTAGATATTTAAGTAAATAAATGTCGAATTCGAACAATTATTACTTTATTAGATACACTGTGTTTAATTTATGTGAAAATAGCAACAAAAGTAAGTAAATATTTGAATTATTTTTACCTTGGATCCTGTGCTCACCTGTAACACTCCAATGGTTGCTTGGTACTAGTGATGGCGTGATTTCTAAGATGGCGATAAGTGAAATCATGATATCTCTTTCTAACATAGTGAAACAGCTGCGTTCGCGATTGCCCAGCGTTCGGGATTCCCCGCCCTTCCCCTACTCAGGCAATCGAGCATTGTGCTTAGGTCTTCCATAGTCTCAACCATGACCACGATATCGTCAGCGAAGCGGAGGTGGGATATGTACTCGCCGTTGATATTGATGCCGAGTCCACCCCAGTCCAGAAGCTTGAACACATCTTCCAGAGCGGCGGTGAACAGTTTCCGAGATATAACGGCTCATATAATATACTGGCAAAATGTTGGCAGGTCAAAAAATTATTTTTTTATCACAATTGGTAAGCCCTTGGCATCACCTCACCTGATGGTGACGATGATGCCGAAGATGGAATCGGGCTTACCAAGATTCCCCAACGCAATGGAGAACTGGCTATCTTATCTTCAAGCCAGAACACATCAATGTTGTTAACACTGATGTTTGGCGGCACGACTTAGATAAGATGGTGATAGCTAGCCAGGCGGGCTTAGAAAATGCCCTACCACCAACCAAACCGAGTCTTACAAGTTGACCCCGCCGGAATCGAACCCGCGACCTCCTGTGTAAAGCCAGTGAACTTTGCCTCTGGGCTACGGAGGTGGTTAAAATACATCCATACATACAAACTTTCGCGTACCCTCTAAGTCAGTCGCAAAAACGATGTCCACGCGAGCGAAGCCGCGGGCAAAAGCTAGTTATAAATAAAATATGTTGAATTTCCAAAAAAATAATAAAAGAAAATAATTTAACATTGTTTTGTTTAGAAGTTTATAAATTATCATAATGTTTCGATAAAGATTGCAGCAGTATTGTCACAACTACATTTAAATAAAAATCCATTTGGATTACATTTTGTCAAAGTTCTGCAAATTAAAATATCGTTTGTGAACAACTAAATTACTCGTCATATCTTGTAGATTAGCCATTTTTTTCTGATAAAATAATCCATAGTTACAGTGAAACCGGTCACAAGGTTACTCAGTTCAAGGTCGTTGGCTACGGCAAAAGCTTTAAGGGCCACCAGGAGGCTCGAGTTTCCATATAAACGTAGTTTCGCTTTAATACAAAAACTGCATGCCAGATTGAATCCAAACTTTGCAAATATATTGAGTAGACACATCGATGTTTCTAATTAGTTTTCGATGTACTAATATAAAACGGAAAAAAATAAGAGCAGTTTCAAACTTTCAGTACAAAACTAATTTAGGCCTTCGTTTAGTTACGTTTATATTTACTACGATAAAAACTAATTACAAACATCGATATTTATCTACTCAATATATTTACAAAGTTTGGACTCAATCCGGCATGTAGTTTTTGTATTAAAGCGAAACTACGTTTGTATGGAAACTCGAGCCTCCTGGAGACTCTAAAGCAGATTAAAACAAGAGAAGAAGAAAACAAACGCAGCAGGGAAGGGCTTTGCTAATGATCATTGATAATTTCGTTTTTTTGCTTCGACTAAGACAGCCCCGTCACTCTCACGCCCTCAGTATTCTTACATGTACTCGTGTGTTCACACAGGGGCGCAATCATTTATGTTAACATCGTTGTCGGCTCGGGAAGGTTTTAAGTATATTGTAACCGTACGGTTTGTTCATTAGCAAACTCATTATCGAATTACTTTAAACGAGCAATGTCTAGATACACATGTATACGAGTATAATTGATTTCTCGAAATAAGCTCTAATGATTTGCTTGAAAATTGGTTCACGGTGGTTTTTGGAGGCGAAAAGTCGATCTAAATGGGTCCCATCTTTGGAAATACGCGTTATTCCTAGATAAACGCAGTGTTTAAAAACGAAAAAATCCCGCACAGTATGTATTACTAGCTTTTGCCAGCGGCTTCGCTCGCGTGAACATAGTTTCTATGACTGCCTGCCAGGGTGCGAAGGAAGATGCTCATATGTTCATACACTTGTCTCACAATTAAAATAAAATCAAATATAATTTAGACGTTATACTAAAATTCAGGAAACAAAAGATATAAATAGACGAAGACCATCACTTTTTAAAATACTCTGCATCAAACCATGACAAATACCGAATTTAAAAATTATATAGCACATTCTAAAAAATATACGTCCAGCCAAAAGCCAGGAGATCGAACCTTAAAGTTTTACTATCGGAGCGAAAAGAGATTCCGCTGCACTACCTACTACAGACAGATACGTTCAGTAGTTTTTGCGTGAAAGAGTAACAAACATCCATACATATAAACTTTCACATTTATAATATTAGTTGTATATTTTCACAAATCTTACTAACACGTTCCAAGCCGAGCGATTACAGAGTCGTGCTCACAAACTGAATGACTCGAGTTCAAAACGTCATTACAGGCGTTATTCTGATTATTTCAACTTATTTTTCATGTTATGGGTTTAAATTAATTAAAATCGTTTATCCTGAAAATCCGGCTTTATACAAAAACAAATAGTTAACATGCCTAGAAGACTCCGACATCGCTAGGTCGGCCAGGCACTTATCCTGAATCAGTAAAACGTTCTTGAAATAACTTAACAATATTATTTGCAAATTTGCAACCCGACGGCTTAAAACCATTACCCCTCGTTTTACGACAATCGGATAAAAATGAACCCTGTGTCACTCGCGGTCGCGGGATCAACACGAATCTATAATCGCCTCGCACTCCAAAATCCATGAAGCCGTTGAGGCTACAGGCGCAGCCAAAGAAACTGACATACATACAGTTCCCCATTGCGTTGGGGATTCTTGGTAAGCCCGCTTTCATCTTCGGCAACATCGTCACTTACCACCAGGTGAGATGTTGTCAACGGTTTACCACTAGTAATAAATAAATAAATAAATAAACATACATACATACGCCCGAAAAATATTACACTCCTTTTCGTGCAGTCGGTTAAAAGTATAGCATTATTTAGCAAAAAGCTAAAGTAGTAGAAAAAAAAGCGTCGGTGGCTCAACCGGTAACGACTCGGTCCTCCTAGCCAGAGGTACCGGGTTCAAATCCAGACGGCCAATGTACCAATGAAACATACGTACAATACACACCGATTGCTTTTACGGTGAAGGAAAACATCGTGAGGAAACCTGCACACGCCTGCGAAGAAACTCGAAGGTTGTGTGTGAAGTCGACCGACCCGCACAGGGCCCGCGTGGTCGACTAAAGCCCGATCGCCCTAAGCCGTAGGCTCGAGCTCCTCGGTGGGGACGTATATATGAGCTGATGGGATGAGTATAGAAATTATATTTTAAAAATCAGAGCTCTTTCAATCCTATACTTGTTACATATCTGCCACAACATGGCCACAACATACTCTAAGTTACATACAGTGGCGACTCGTATCTGCTGAGACAATGTTAGCCTTACTACAACCTTCACCTCAATATGGCGGAATCTTAATCGCGCGCCCAAAACGCGGTTAGATTAACTACGGCCGTCAAAAGTCATTAACAATGAAATAATAGTTACAATATAACTGTAGCCCTCACTTAGCCTTTCGTTGCACTATTGAACTAATGGGAGTGCAAGTGTCGGGCTGTCGGCGCTCTACTCACAGTTACTCGTATTGCCTATGCCATTGAGTATCATATATATTATATCCATATCAGACGTGAAGGGTTCATTCAATCAGGGTTTAATTCAATTAATTTTTAAATAATAACTTTTTAAGTACGATATTTATTACCTACTGAAGTTTTTATGCACATAAAAATAATATATATCATAATAATCAAGCGTGTAGAAATCTTCGTAGGCATACTGCGCCGCGACTGAAGTTTAATTTTTTTTTAAATATTCACAATTGATAAGCCCTTGGCATTTTCTCACTTGATGGTAAGTGACGATGATGCCATAGATGGAAGCGGGCTTACCAAAATTCCCCAACACAATGGGGAACTGGCTATCTTATTTTCAAGCCGGAACACATCAATGTTGTTAAGATTGATGTTTGGCGGCAAAACTTAGTTAAGATGATGATAGCTATATAGCCAGGCGAGTTAAGAAAATGGCCTTCCACCAACCAAATCGCGTCTTACGAAGTTGACCCCGCCGGGAATTGAACCCGCGACCTCCTTATATGAAGCTAATGAACGAAACTATTAAGCCACGGCGGTGCTTTCGATAGTATCTGGATATTTTAGCAGCATGGTACGCGTGCGGCGTGTTCACGACTTACTTGTCGACTGTTCAGTAAGTACCTCACAGTAACCAGTTACTGGCAAATTATCTCAATTTTACAATCTCCATAATATACAAATATTTACTGACATGAGTGAGTACATACAAACAATAGTGATCTGATTACTCGATACGACTGTTCTAAGTATTTACTTAGTACTGTACGTCTGAACTGAATTTAATGAAATAACTCTTTAACTCCTTAGGCACCTAGAATGATACTAAAGTGGGAAGAACAGCATGCGATCTTCATAAAGAAAGAGAAAACTTTTTCCAACTCTTTTCCTTTTTACCCGACTGCGCCAGAAGAAGGGTTATGTTTTTCGAGTGTATTAATGTATGTATATATATTTCTTTGGCGCGCTCTGTGGCTGAAACGGCTTGATGGATTTTGGAGTGCGCGGTGTCGTTACATTCGTCGCGATCCCGAGAGTGACACGGGATACATTCGGCTTGATCCCGAGAGTGACACGGGATACATTAGGCTTGATCCCGAGAGTGACACGGGATACATTTTTAACCGACGGTACAAAAAAGAAGGGGTTCAGCTTTGATGCACTCGGGTTTTTAACTTTTAATTAATTCTAAAATTTATTAAATATTTTATTGAAGCAAGAAAAATATTGATTTAAAATAAACAAATAATGATCAAAATTAATTTTGTATGAAAACACTGATCTATAAAGAAAATTGAACTTATTAATTATATAAAAAAAACCTATGAACTGCGTTTTTTATTGTGTTAATAATATAGTTAAAAATAATAATGGTCGGAAAATATTCAGAGGTGGGTAAAAACGTTTTATCTTTTTGTATGGAGAGTACGCGCTCTTCTTTCCTCTTAACTAGCTAGTAGACAGTTCTGACAGTACGAACTCGTGGACTACTTAACTAGCTAGTAGACAGTTCTGACAGTACGAACTCGTGGACTACTTAACTAGCTAGTAGACAGTTCTGACAGTACGAACTCGTGGACTACTTAACTAGCTAGTAGACAGTTCTGACAGTACGAACTCGTGGACTACTTAACTAGCTAGTAGACAGTTCTGACAGTACGAACTCGTGGACTACTTAACTAGCTAGTAGACAGTTCTGACAGTACGAACTCGTGGACTACTTAACTAGCTAGTAGACAGTTCTGACAGTACGAACTCGTGGACTACTTAACTAGCTAGTAGACAGTTCTGACAGTACGAACTCGTGGACTACTTAACTAGCTAGTAGACAGTTCTGACAGTACGAACTCGTGGACTACTTAACTAGCTAGTAGACAGTTCTGACAGTACGAACTCGTGGACTACTTAACTAGCTAGTAGACAGTTCTGACAGTACGAACTCGTGGACTACTTAACTAGCTAGTAGACAGTTCTGACAGTACGAACTCGTGGACTACTTAACTAGCTAGTAGACAGTTCTGACAGTACGAACTCGTGGACTACTTAACTAGCTAGTAGACAGTTCTGACAGTACGAACTCGTGGACTACTTAACTAGCTAGTAGACAGTTCTGACAGTACGAACTCGTGGACTACTTAACTAGCTAGTAGACAGTTCTGACAGTACGAACTCGTGGACTACTTAACTAGCTAGTAGACAGTTCTGACAGTACGAACTCGTGGACTACTTAACTAGCTAGTAGACAGTTCTGACAGTACGAACTCGTGGACTACTTAACTAGCTAGTAGACAGTTCTGACAGTACGAACTCGTGGACTACTTAACTAGCTAGTAGACAGTTCTGACAGTACGAACTCGTGGACTACTTAACTAGCTAGTAGACAGTTCTGACAGTACGAACTCGTGGACTACTTAACTAGCTAGTAGACAGTTCTGACAGTACGAACTCGTGGACTACTTAACTAGCTAGTAGACAGTTCTGACAGTACGAACTCGTGGACTACTTAACTAGCTAGTAGACAGTTCTGACAGTACGAACTCGTGGACTACTTAACTAGCTAGTAGACAGTTCTGACAGTACGAACTCGTGGACTACTTAACTAGCTAGTAGACAGTTCTGACAGTACGAACTCGTGGACTACTTAACTAGCTAGTAGACAGTTCTGACAGTACGAACTCGTGGACTACTTAACTAGCTAGTAGACAGTTCTGACAGTACGAACTCGTGGACTACTTAACTAGCTAGTAGACAGTTCTGACAGTACGAACTCGTGGACTACTTAACTAGCTAGTAGACAGTTCTGACAGTACGAACTCGTGGACTACTTAACTAGCTAGTAGACAGTTCTGACAGTACGAACTCGTGGACTACTTAACTAGCTAGTAGACAGTTCTGACAGTACGAACTCGTGGACTACTTAACTAGCTAGTAGACAGTTCTGACAGTACGAACTCGTGGACTACTTAACTAGCTAGTAGACAGTTCTGACAGTACGAACTCGTGGACTACTTAACTAGCTAGTAGACAGTTCTGACAGTACGAACTCGTGGACTACTTAACTAGCTAGTAGACAGTTCTGACAGTACGAACTCGTGGACTACTTAACTAGCTAGTAGACAGTTCTGACAGTACGAACTCGTGGACTACTTAACTAGCTAGTAGACAGTTCTGACAGTACGAACTCGTGGACTACTTAACTAGCTAGTAGACAGTTCTGACAGTACGAACTCGTGGACTACTTAACTAGCTAGTAGACAGTTCTGACAGTACGAACTCGTGGACTACTTAACTAGCTAGTAGACAGTTCTGACAGTACGAACTCGTGGACTACTTAACTAGCTAGTAGACAGTTCTGACAGTACGAACTCGTGGACTACTTAACTAGCTAGTAGACAGTTCTGACAGTACGAACTCGTGGACTACTTAACTAGCTAGTAGACAGTTCTGACAGTACGAACTCGTGGACTACTTAACTAGCTAGTAGACAGTTCTGACAGTACGAACTCGTGGACTACTTAACTAGCTAGTAGACAGTTCTGACAGTACGAACTCGTGGACTACTTAACTAGCTAGTAGACAGTTCTGACAGTACGAACTCGTGGACTACTTAACTAGCTAGTAGACAGTTCTGACAGTACGAACTCGTGGACTACTTAACTAGCTAGTAGACAGTTCTGACAGTACGAACTCGTGGACTACTTAACTAGCTAGTAGACAGTTCTGACAGTACGAACTCGTGGACTACTTAACTAGCTAGTAGACAGTTCTGACAGTACGAACTCGTGGACTACTTAACTAGCTAGTAGACAGTTCTGACAGTACGAACTCGTGGACTACTTAACTAGCTAGTAGACAGTTCTGACAGTACGAACTCGTGGACTACTTAACTAGCTAGTAGACAGTTCTGACAGTACGAACTCGTGGACTACTTAACTAGCTAGTAGACAGTTCTGACAGTACGAACTCGTGGACTACTTAACTAGCTAGTAGACAGTTCTGACAGTACGAACTCGTGGACTACTTAACTAGCTAGTAGACAGTTCTGACAGTACGAACTCGTGGACTACTTAACTAGCTAGTAGACAGTTCTGACAGTACGAACTCGTGGACTACTTAACTAGCTAGTAGACAGTTCTGACAGTACGAACTCGTGGACTACTTAACTAGCTAGTAGACAGTTCTGACAGTACGAACTCGTGGACTACTTAACTAGCTAGTAGACAGTTCTGACAGTACGAACTCGTGGACTACTTAACTAGCTAGTAGACAGTTCTGACAGTACGAACTCGTGGACTACTTAACTAGCTAGTAGACAGTTCTGACAGTACGAACTCGTGGACTACTTAACTAGCTAGTAGACAGTTCTGACAGTACGAACTCGTGGACTACTTAACTAGCTAGTAGACAGTTCTGACAGTACGAACTCGTGGACTACTTAACTAGCTAGTAGACAGTTCTGACAGTACGAACTCGTGGACTACTTAACTAGCTAGTAGACAGTTCTGACAGTACGAACTCGTGGACTACTTAACTAGCTAGTAGACAGTTCTGACAGTACGAACTCGTGGACTACTTAACTAGCTAGTAGACAGTTCTGACAGTACGAACTCGTGGACTACTTAACTAGCTAGTAGACAGTTCTGACAGTACGAACTCGTGGACTACTTAACTAGCTAGTAGACAGTTCTGACAGTACGAACTCGTGGACTACTTAACTAGCTAGTAGACAGTTCTGACAGTACGAACTCGTGGACTACTTAACTAGCTAGTAGACAGTTCTGACAGTACGAACTCGTGGACTACTTAACTAGCTAGTAGACAGTTCTGACAGTACGAACTCGTGGACTACTTAACTAGCTAGTAGACAGTTCTGACAGTACGAACTCGTGGACTACTTAACTAGCTAGTAGACAGTTCTGACAGTACGAACTCGTGGACTACTTAACTAGCTAGTAGACAGTTCTGACAGTACGAACTCGTGGACTACTTAACTAGCTAGTAGACAGTTCTGACAGTACGAACTCGTGGACTACTTAACTAGCTAGTAGACAGTTCTGACAGTACGAACTCGTGGACTACTTAACTAGCTAGTAGACAGTTCTGACAGTACGAACTCGTGGACTACTTAACTAGCTAGTAGACAGTTCTGACAGTACGAACTCGTGGACTACTTAACTAGCTAGTAGACAGTTCTGACAGTACGAACTCGTGGACTACTTAACTAGCTAGTAGACAGTTCTGACAGTACGAACTCGTGGACTACTTAACTAGCTAGTAGACAGTTCTGACAGTACGAACTCGTGGACTACTTAACTAGCTAGTAGACAGTTCTGACAGTACGAACTCGTGGACTACTTAACTAGCTAGTAGACAGTTCTGACAGTACGAACTCGTGGACTACTTAACTAGCTAGTAGACAGTTCTGACAGTACGAACTCGTGGACTACTTAACTAGCTAGTAGACAGTTCTGACAGTACGAACTCGTGGACTACTTAACTAGCTAGTAGACAGTTCTGACAGTACGAACTCGTGGACTACTTAACTAGCTAGTAGACAGTTCTGACAGTACGAACTCGTGGACTACTTAACTAGCTAGTAGACAGTTCTGACAGTACGAACTCGTGGACTACTTAACTAGCTAGTAGACAGTTCTGACAGTACGAACTCGTGGACTACTTAACTAGCTAGTAGACAGTTCTGACAGTACGAACTCGTGGACTACTTAACTAGCTAGTAGACAGTTCTGACAGTACGAACTCGTGGACTACTTAACTAGCTAGTAGACAGTTCTGACAGTACGAACTCGTGGACTACTTAACTAGCTAGTAGACAGTTCTGACAGTACGAACTCGTGGACTACTTAACTAGCTAGTAGACAGTTCTGACAGTACGAACTCGTGGACTACTTAACTAGCTAGTAGACAGTTCTGACAGTACGAACTCGTGGACTACTTAACTAGCTAGTAGACAGTTCTGACAGTACGAACTCGTGGACTACTTAACTAGCTAGTAGACAGTTCTGACAGTACGAACTCGTGGACTACTTAACTAGCTAGTAGACAGTTCTGACAGTACGAACTCGTGGACTACTTAACTAGCTAGTAGACAGTTCTGACAGTACGAACTCGTGGACTACTTAACTAGCTAGTAGACAGTTCTGACAGTACGAACTCGTGGACTACTTAACTAGCTAGTAGACAGTTCTGACAGTACGAACTCGTGGACTACTTAACTAGCTAGTAGACAGTTCTGACAGTACGAACTCGTGGACTACTTAACTAGCTAGTAGACAGTTCTGACAGTACGAACTCGTGGACTACTTAACTAGCTAGTAGACAGTTCTGACAGTACGAACTCGTGGACTACTTAACTAGCTAGTAGACAGTTCTGACAGTACGAACTCGTGGACTACTTAACTAGCTAGTAGACAGTTCTGACAGTACGAACTCGTGGACTACTTAACTAGCTAGTAGACAGTTCTGACAGTACGAACTCGTGGACTACTTAACTAGCTAGTAGACAGTTCTGACAGTACGAACTCGTGGACTACTTAACTAGCTAGTAGACAGTTCTGACAGTACGAACTCGTGGACTACTTAACTAGCTAGTAGACAGTTCTGACAGTACGAACTCGTGGACTACTTAACTAGCTAGTAGACAGTTCTGACAGTACGAACTCGTGGACTACTTAACTAGCTAGTAGACAGTTCTGACAGTACGAACTCGTGGACTACTTAACTAGCTAGTAGACAGTTCTGACAGTACGAACTCGTGGACTACTTAACTAGCTAGTAGACAGTTCTGACAGTACGAACTCGTGGACTACTTAACTAGCTAGTAGACAGTTCTGACAGTACGAACTCGTGGACTACTTAACTAGCTAGTAGACAGTTCTGACAGTACGAACTCGTGGACTACTTAACTAGCTAGTAGACAGTTCTGACAGTACGAACTCGTGGACTACTTAACTAGCTAGTAGACAGTTCTGACAGTACGAACTCGTGGACTACTTAACTAGCTAGTAGACAGTTCTGACAGTACGAACTCGTGGACTACTTAACTAGCTAGTAGACAGTTCTGACAGTACGAACTCGTGGACTACTTAACTAGCTAGTAGACAGTTCTGACAGTACGAACTCGTGGACTACTTAACTAGCTAGTAGACAGTTCTGACAGTACGAACTCGTGGACTACTTAACTAGCTAGTAGACAGTTCTGACAGTACGAACTCGTGGACTACTTAACTAGCTAGTAGACAGTTCTGACAGTACGAACTCGTGGACTACTTAACTAGCTAGTAGACAGTTCTGACAGTACGAACTCGTGGACTACTTAACTAGCTAGTAGACAGTTCTGACAGTACGAACTCGTGGACTACTTAACTAGCTAGTAGACAGTTCTGACAGTACGAACTCGTGGACTACTTAACTAGCTAGTAGACAGTTCTGACAGTACGAACTCGTGGACTACTTAACTAGCTAGTAGACAGTTCTGACAGTACGAACTCGTGGACTACTTAACTAGCTAGTAGACAGTTCTGACAGTACGAACTCGTGGACTACTTAACTAGCTAGTAGACAGTTCTGACAGTACGAACTCGTGGACTACTTAACTAGCTAGTAGACAGTTCTGACAGTACGAACTCGTGGACTACTTAACTAGCTAGTAGACAGTTCTGACAGTACGAACTCGTGGACTACTTAACTAGCTAGTAGACAGTTCTGACAGTACGAACTCGTGGACTACTTAACTAGCTAGTAGACAGTTCTGACAGTACGAACTCGTGGACTACTTAACTAGCTAGTAGACAGTTCTGACAGTACGAACTCGTGGACTACTTAACTAGCTAGTAGACAGTTCTGACAGTACGAACTCGTGGACTACTTAACTAGCTAGTAGACAGTTCTGACAGTACGAACTCGTGGACTACTTAACTAGCTAGTAGACAGTTCTGACAGTACGAACTCGTGGACTACTTAACTAGCTAGTAGACAGTTCTGACAGTACGAACTCGTGGACTACTTAACTAGCTAGTAGACAGTTCTGACAGTACGAACTCGTGGACTACTTAACTAGCTAGTAGACAGTTCTGACAGTACGAACTCGTGGACTACTTAACTAGCTAGTAGACAGTTCTGACAGTACGAACTCGTGGACTACTCGATCACACAGCAGTGCACAAAACTAATGATGTCAGCAGATACCTCACGTATCTTCAAAATACTCGTATTTTCCAAAGGCTCAATAATGAAACATAATTAACTACTTAGCGACTTTTCTGCAAACTTGTTTATTCCTCTAGTAGGTAATCGTTTACTTACGTTCATCGTTATTGCGGTGGGCGTGTTGTAATGAAAATTTACGTTTCTATAATTAATCTGTAAAAGAAGCCTTTATTTATCTGAGATGCAAAACCAAACCTAGTAACTTTAGTAGAAATGGTGCTTTTTGGATTTGGTTTTTTTTATTTTACTTACCGAAACTTTCCTTAAAGGCGTTGACATAATTAAGTTAAAAGATTAAATATCTGCTAAATTTATTTATTTAATCGTATGGCGATTTGTCCAACAGGTAATTCTCAAATGTCAATGTTCAGGCCACACAGCCATGTATATGCATCAGGACTGAGGTCGAAGAGGTCTTTAGCGGGCCGTGGTATCGCCGCAGTGGGCCACGCTCGACGATATGTTCCGCTGTCGCAGCAGGCAGACTCCCTTTATCCCCACTTGTGCTGAAAGAGATAAAAAAAAAAAATTGCACTAAAAAGCATCACTCATAATTTTCTTCATGATAGTATTAGAGCATAAGTGATATCTCCTTGTGCCAAAACGCACTTTATAATGGGGCGGTACAGTTTTTTGTAATCGATTCGATCGATGTTAGAGGCGAAGTGAAAAAAACTCTAAATTAAAAATTAAAAATAACGAGACATTTGTCCAAGTTGCTTCATCATCAGACCCTGATCACATCTATCTATAACACATATTTTATTCATTGAGACCGTTCCAATGAGCCCAAACCCAACACCGTTGGTGAGGAGTTGGGTATCCTGGAATTCAAAATATGCTGTTTCATTAGTTTGAAAAGAGCTGAAATTCTTTAAACAACTAAAACAAAAACATATTCTTAAATCATAGCTAAGAACACTTTCGATCATGTCATTTTTCAAACAAAAAAAAAACTAAATAAAAATCGGTCAATCCGTTTAGGCGTTACGATGCCACAGACAGACACACAGACCATCATATCAGCTCCTATATAACCCCGTAGGGGTTCGAGCCTGAATTAGGGCGATCGGGCCTTAGTCGACCACGCGGGCCCAGTGCGGGTTGGTCGACTTCACACACAACCTTCGAGTTTCTTCGCAGGTGTGTGCAGGTTTTCTCACGATGTTTTCCTTCACCGTAAGAGCGTCGGATAAACGTACATATGAAATCGAAATTCGAACACATACTGGCACGAGGCAGGATTCGAACCACGACCTCCCGGATAGGAGGTAGCAGGCCTAGCCGTTACGCCACCAAACACGCCCACACAACGTATAACACCCCTTTTTCGTATCAGGGGTTAAAACGCCGATTCTATTGTGATTATGGTACGTCACACGAGTACAACATTATCGTCAGGTCCGAGCCGGTAGAGGTGGAGGGCTAGTGGCGAACCCCATTGTCAGATGTTGTTCAAGCCGCCTGTACGGCATCTCGCACGGCTTAGCGACTGCCACCTAGTAACAGCAGCTGGCACGAACGGCTTTACGCGTCTTGCAAAGTACGTACACGTTCGAGAAAAATGCCACTATCTAATAAGTCAAATCCATCAAGATGATGACCGTGCCTCAGGACAGTTAACCTGCGCGATCGGCCCAACCACGCAAGTCGTGAGCTATGACTACTTCTAGTACCTACCTATTACAATCAATGTATATATTTACCTCCGTTTGCAGGTACGTATCGAATTTCACTCAATTGAGATAGAAGATCTAGGCCAAGGTAGAGATTGAAGCAAGAAATGGGCGCCCAAAATAATTAAACTGTAATATCTCACAGTATACGCAGGTTCATTAAATCTGTTTTCTTAGTCGGCAGGTAATTCTTAATTATTTTAAAGGGTAGCAATATCTGCAAGACTTGCCGGGAGATTGTGTTTACACACAGGTATCTAGCCGCGCCACGCCCCGTCTCGCTCGCTCCCGCGGGAACACAACGCAATTTGATAACTAAATGTAATTCGAACTAAGCTCTGTGTTGTCTTTGCTAAATAACACGCAATGATATGCGTGTGTTGCCATAAGAACTCGTATGTGCTTAGTGAATGGGTGTATGCTAGATATTTTTATTTAACTTACAATGTTTATATGTATGTATTAATAAATTTGTTTAGTTTAAATCTCGCGATCGATTTTAGAGCGACCTCCAGGGGTCCGATTGAGCTGAAATTTGGAATAAAGCCGTATTTTGCGGTGACAATAGATCCTTTTGTTATTTTGAAGTTGATCTCATGAACTTTGGATGTGGAATCAAGGTCCCAGAATCGTCTTTTATTTTTTTCAATCCAAACAACTAGACTTTACTTAACTGTGCTCACCTTTTTATGAATGTGGTACCGTGTACTTCTTATATTCATTTGAGAATTTGGCTTTTTGAGCATAAAAACACATTTCAAATAAAAGCTTGTACCTAAAACATAAAAAAATACACACACACACACATTCTCACACACACACACACACACCCATAACCTTCGTTTCACTCCTTCGACACTCGAAGATAAAAATAATAAGGACGCAAGACGAGTTTACAGTAGCTCCTATTTCCCTCGCTTCGATCGAGATCTGAGTCAACATTTTGTTAAATCTTCAGGAGACTGGTTCCATTAAAATACCGAGAGGGAATTGAAATGGGAATAATATGCCGGCCGTGTGTCACTCGTATCTATAAGTAGTTGTTAAGCCACGTCAGATGTCTTATATGCGTGCGGCTTGAACAACTTGAATAACTTCTGGCAGTGGAGTTCGCCATTAGACCCATAAACTCCAGCAATCCGGACCTGCCCCGCCCCCCTCGCCCCCTGGTGTGTTTGTGTTTTTCAAAAAACTGTAAATGAGCGAGCGAAGCGAGCGATATTAGGTGCGGTCAGCTTTGATTGATTATACAGCCATGGGTAGTAGAATTCTGCGCAGAAGAAGAAACGCTAGACGCAACACGCTACGCGCTACAGGTTTCGCGCTACACGCTTCGTGCTACACGCTTACGCGCTACACGATACGCGTTACACGATACGCGTTACACGCTACGCGTTACACGCTTACGCGCTACACGCTTACGTGCTACACGCCACGCACAACACGCCTCGCGCTATACGCTACGCGTTACACGCCACGCACTACACGCTAAGCGCTACGTGCTACACGCTACGCGCTACACTACGCTGTTTTTCAATCAATGTTCGGCCTAGTCATTCAATTGAATGTCACCATTCAATCAACGGGCTAGCCGTTCAATCAAATGGCAGATTTAACCAGATGGCTGCGACACATCGACTGATCAGCGCACAGCGGAATCGAACAGTGCTCGGTGCGGGAAACGCGGGGATGCAACAGATACTCGCACTTACTTACGTCTCCTATGTGCATTACTACAATTAGTGTGATACGAGCACCACATCTCAGCTTTGTAGTAGAAATTCCGTGTTTTAACCTATCTATTGTGGAACCTTATATATGTTACCGGAATATTGTGAAAACCGCGATTTTACAATCTCACTAGTTAAATCATGACATAACGGTAAAGTGTGAATCGGATCACAATTTCACGCCCTATTCTTGTACCTCCGAATAAAACCGATGATTTTTTCTGCTGCGAAGCATTCTGCTACGCGAGGCGTTTTGACTGTTAAATCGATCAAACCTGAACGAACCTAACATCGTTCGCTTCGCGAGCTCATTTATTTAATGTTATTGTAATGTCACTAGTGACTTTACAATGTCACTAAATTGTAAACAATATGTTACAGTTCACAATCTTTCGACAGTTCATAGTCTGGCGAAATAAATCCCGTTAGATTATAATCTAACGGGATTTACAATCTTACGGTGACACAAGTAACAAATACGCCTTGTACTTGTTAACTTATCCAATAATTCTCAAAATTCTATTGAAGCGGCGACGGAAACACAAACCGTTAAGGTAATTTTCTAGGAAGTGGTACAAATAAAATACCGTGTAAAGGCGATTTATCGTTTGAAATTCTTTAATTAGAAAACAAGCCCCGTGCGACTGGAACAAAACTATAATTTCCAACAGAACAAAACCTCTCACCTACATACTTTGCTGTAGGTAATCAGGGGTCCACTTATTCTAGACTTTGGATTTTTTTTTGAGAGAACGGAAGTAGACTGTAGATTTTCTTATAGTTTTCCTGTATCCTCATACACTACATTTTTTTTTCAAGGTTTTAGGCCCAGGAGTTTCGGGGATAAGGAGGTCTACGAGAATATGGTCTACTTTCGTCTATTTTTTTTATTAAATAACTTCAAAACTATTTATCTCTAAATTATAATATCTGAGATACACACAGTAAGCCCTTACATATTAAGTGTCTTGTATAAATTTAGCTGATTAGATTACAATCACAAAAATCAGCCAAGTGCGATTCGGTTTCGCGTACCGAGGGTTCCTTACCACCCCCCCCCCCCCCCTCCCACTCCACAGAAGTATAACGATGATACCTACCTACCTAATAACTTCAAACAAAAGTCATCAACGCGATTGATAGAATAATGCCGACTTTTTTATCTAGTTCAGACTCCTTAGCGCGGGTACGACTCACACTTGGCCGGTATTGATTGTTTGTATTCTATTTTAGGATTAGTTCTATGAGAATACCAAGTTTCACGATTGTACATATTACCGTTTTTAAGGTAGAGTAAAAACTAAAACAAAACTTTTAAAAAACCGTTTCTAGTATGGGCTACTTTATCATATCGGCTCATATATGTCCCCACCGAGGGGCTTGAGCCTACCCTGAATAAGGGCGATCGGGCCTTAGTGCGGGTTGGTCGACTTCACACACAACCTGAGAGTTTCTCCGCAGGCGTGTGCAGGTTTCCTCGCGATGTTTTCCTTTACCGTAAGAGCGTCGGATAAACGTACATAATATGATATCTAAATTCGAAATCACATTGGTACGTGGCAGGATTCGAACCACAACCTCCCGGACAGGAGGCGGCGGCCCTAGCCGTTACGCCACCGACGCTTTATGGGCTACTTAAACATTGTTAATTTATATATTTTGTAATTTTTATAATGAAATATACTCTGTGAAAATTTGAGCCGGCTACATATCACGGTTCAAAAGGTACAGTATTGTAAAAGAAGTCGGACAGACAGACAAAAAGCCAGACAGACGAACGGACTAGGGACGGAGTAGGGTCCTGTTTCCTTGTACGGAACCCTATAAGCATCTAAATCTATCCATGTTACTTTAATCAACAAATGAAAAGTAGTAACAAAGTACAAAATACCTGTAGTATCTACCAATGAACGCCGTGTCATTGACACAAGCAGCAAGGTCGCTGCAGTTTAGTGCCCTACTGCCTGACATTGCGCAGTTATTGTGTAACGCGCACTTTCGCGACAGCTGCGCGTGCACCGTGCGCGCGCCGTGCGCGACTGGTTGTATGTATCAGATTTGACTGGATCCCGTTCCCGGCACAGTTTCATAATGAAGTACAGGGCGACGGTACAGAACTGCACACCTCGTAGCTGTCGGTGATTCTGAACTGAAACTGAACATTTTCCACAGTTGACATTGATGAAAAATAAGTCACTTTTTAAAACGAATATATAAGGTGTAACAATATTAGCTGAAACTATTTTAACTAGTGCTTCTACCCATGAAACTGAACAACTTTCCCCTTAGAACCCATAGCCAAATGCAATTATCGCGTCTATATCTAATTTGCAAATTTCTAAATACAGCGGTTTAGTTGTTAGAGGGTGGGGACACTCGACTCCAACAAAATTTAGCACTTTAAGCCTATTTTTTCTGAAAACGGAACCTTACATTATAAAATGGTCTTAGAAGACTCACAATTATCTTTTAAGCTCTAACCAACGATACTCCACACGACTGGGTTTGACGAGAAAAAAATAATAATTCCCACTTTACTTGTACAGGTACCCTTAAAAAGCTTTTTCATCCCCCCATCTCGGAAATTGTATTTTTGCTCTTCGATATCTGAGTGCAAAAGCCGTTTTTATTCGCTAGAGGAGAAAAGTAAATTGAATTTAGAACATCGTGAATTTGAAAAAAAATTATACCTATTTACTTCTACTACCTCCATGGTGCCGAATTTATCATACAACCTTTTTTAATGTATTTAAAACTCAGATTCGGAACCTTCTTAGTGTACTTTTTTTTTAATTTGTTTGCGCGCGCCATTTTCTTTTCACGTCATGTTGTTAAGGCTTGTACATGGGCTAGCGACCTTGAGTGTCTGGGCGGAGCTCTATATCTCTCCCCGCATCACCCGCACCATAAAATCGCGCGCGCCGCGTAGGTATACAGCCACGCCAGGGTCATAGAGTAATAAAATTATAGAGACTTACATACACACAAATAGCATCTTCTTTCTACGTACCCGGGGTGTACTTAACGTAATAAGTGTAATATTATAGCCATGCTATGCATACTTTTTCGCAAAACTGTCACGGTCTGGTGTAGTCGGGAATACACAAAACAACGATAACCTAACAACGGAACGTTTACCTAGTAGCATTAAAAATTGGTGAATACATCCAAATTTTACACATAATTTAGGTTTGTATGGGAGGTGAATTGACAACTAAAAGATTCCATCGTGGTAGAGTATGGCAATGACATTTAGTTTGACACATTTGTTCACAAGCAGCGCCCCTCTTGTACAGTCACTGATGTGTGATAACATATTTTTCATTACAGTTGCTCCAAAAATGGTACTTTATGTGTTAGTTTACTATTCGCAAAATTTATTTTACCTAACTAGTGCTTTTTACGTTGCCACTTTTTTTTATTTGTTATTCTGAGAAACAATACATTTCTAGCAAATAAAAAAATATAATAACCGGAGATAATGAATCTTCTTAAGGATTTTTGAAATGAGAATTTTAAGAGATTGGTTTTTTCCACACATCTATTTTTTTTTCCTTATCTGTGGTTGTTTCTCTGTGAGGTTAGTACTTAGTACATAACGTTAGCTAATTAGATTCTCTTTGAGTTACATCTTTGTGAAGAAAGGAGAATAAATATGAACAAAGCGCATAGGTCATCTTTTCCAAGGAGGTTTGTGGTTAAAATTTAAATCTTTGGAATTCATCAAACTTAGGACTCATGAAATTCCTTCATTAACCTAAGAACCTATAAAATCTAAAATAGCTTAAATAGCTCGTAGAATATATTATTGTCGTTGTGGTAGTAAAGTTCTCGAGTGGCACTCACCACAAGAGACACCGTGCACCGCATTGAAAATGACCGGTCTTGCGTTGCCCGCATTCAGCGACTTTCCGCGACCTTCACCAGGTCATCCAGGTTTCATCTTCCAGTGACCGTTTTCCACTCGAGAACATCACTGTCACGACGGTCATGTGTTCTACGAGCTATGTGCCAGGCCACATAGCTGATAGATCAGATGGCCGTTGGGGTAGTAAAGTTCTCGAGTATCGACCGCACACCAGAAGACGTACCGTGCACCGTACGATCACCTGTTCTACGAGCTATGTGCCGCACATAGCTCGTAAAACAGATGGCCGTTTGAGTAGTAAAGTTCTCATTAGATACGACCAGTTCTGCGTTGCTCGCATCCAGAGGCTTCTCGTGACCTTCAACAGGTCGTCGGTCCTCCAAGTGGAAGACCTGCCTACGCTACGTCTACCTATGTACGGTCATTACTTGAGAACTTTGCTGCCCCAATGCCCATCTATTCTACGAGATATATGCCTAGAACAGAATATGATCGTTGGGGCAGCAAAGTTCTCGAGTAGCGAGAGTCAACCAGAAGACGCAACGCGCACCACATTGGCAATAACCTATCCTAAGTTGTTCGAATCCATTGGCTTCCCGCGACCTTCACCAGGTGGTCGGTCAACCGAGTGGAAGGCCTGCCTATGGTAGGTCTTCCAGTGCGCAGTCGCCACGCGAGAACTTTACTACACCAACGGTCATCTGTTCTACGAGCTATGTACCAGACCGGGCATTCTCAATGCAATGCACGGTGCGTCTTCTGGTAAGCGGTCGTTACTCGAGAACTTTGCTGCCCTAACGATCATCAGTTCTAGTCATAAATCTCGTAAAACAGATGGCCGTTGGAGCAGCAAAGTCCTCAAGTGGTAACCACACACCGGAAGACGTAGCGTAAGCAAGCCTCCCACTTGGTGGAGCGACGACCTGCTAAAGTCGCGGGAAGCCGCTGGATTTTGTGCTGGGTTATACGATTTCGATGATTCTTTTTTTATAAATAGGGTATAATAAAGCTGGGGTAGATTTTAAGCAACAAAAACTGTAAAACAAAAACTTTGTATCAAAACAATTAACCAAAGAAAACTGAAAAGTGTAAAATAAAAAATAAAAAGAATGTAATGTAGATAACCAAATATGTTCATGAAATACTCTCTGTCCGTTCCACTACACTATGTACACAAAAAACCCAATATTTTATTTTTATTTGAGAGCTCCCGCAAAGCAGCACAGGTCCGTCTAGCATCGCGACCCGTCCCGCACTGATTTTTAGGACCAGCGCGGGGAACGGCTTGAGAACGGTTGGAATTTTACCCGAAATCAGATGGTTTTATAATATTTATACATAAAATACAATAAATATTCAAAAAGTGAGAAATCAGCATCACTTTAGATTGTTTTTTGAGTTAGATCATAAAGGTCATTGGGCAAAATCTGACCCGGTTAACTAAAGTTATCCTACAAAAACCAAATTAGTTTTAAATTGTTAAGTATTAACCCACATTTCATTACAAATATTATTATTTTTTTTAAACCATGGGAATAAAATGTAAAAAAAATATATAAATGCGTAAATAAAACAATTTTAGTGAAGCACAAATCGATGGAGCCTCTTGCTAGTGAAAAGCAAAGTTGAAAAAATCGATGGAGCCTCTTGCTAGGGAGGAGCAGAGTTGAAAAAATAGATGGAGCCTCTTGCTAGTAAAAAGCAGAGTTGAAAAAATGGATGAAGCCTCTTGCTAGTGAAGACCAGAGTTAAAAAAATCGATGAAGCCTCTTGCTAGTGAAAAGCAGAGTTGAAAAAATGGATGAAGCCTCTTGCTAGTGAAGACCAGAAATAAAACAATCGATGGAGCCTATTGCTAGTGAAAAGCAGAGTTGTACAAATCGATGGAGCCTCTTGCTAGTGAAAAGCAGAGTTGAAAAAATGGATGAAGCCTCTTGCTAGTGAAGACCAGAAATAAAAAAATCGATGGAGCCTATTGCTAGTGAAAAGCAGAGTTGTACAAATCGATGGAGCCTCTTGCTAGTAAAGACCAGAGTTGAAAAAATCGATGCAGCCTCTTGTAAATGAAGAGCAGAGTAAAAATAAGTGATGGAGCCTCTTGCTAGTAAAGACCAGAGTTGAAAAAATCGATGGAACCTCTTGTTAATGAAAAGCAGAGTTAAAAAAATCGATGGAGCCTCTTGCTAGTAGAGTACGGAGTTGACAAAATAAATGGATCCTCTTGCTAGTGAAGAGCAAGGTTGAAAAAAAAGATGGAGCCTCTTGCTAGTAAAAAGCAGAGTTGAAAAAATCGATGAAGCTTCTTGTTGATGGACAGCAGAGTGAAAAAAAGCGATGGCGCCTCTTGCTAGTGAAGAGCAGAGTTTAGAGGCTCCATCGATTTTTTCAACTCTGGTCTTTACTAGCAAGAGGCTCCATCGATTTTTTTAACTTTGCTTTTCACTAGCAAGAGGCTCCATCGATTTGTACAACTCTGCTTTTCACTAGCAATAGGCTCCATCTATTTTTTTTACCTCAAGAACGTTTAAGGACGTTCTGTTACGTTGCTAACACGAAAGTTTTAACCTCAATATTATATTTTTCTTTTTTAAGCTTTTGGCTTGAATCCCATTAACTACGTTAATGCGACATATATATTCGTGAACTAGAGACGTTTATCTAAACATCCTACCTAATTTTTTTTCTGTAGGCCGTGGGTATAGGTTTCATACTATGCTGCCCAATGACCTTTTCAAACTGTTTTGTTAAAAATTGCAGCAGTAAAATGGTTACAACTGAAAAAAAAGGGGGTGTATTAGATATTTTTTTTCTATGGTTCTGAAAAATAAAATAGAATTCTGTGAAATTTACATCACTTCTCATATCGCGTAGATTATTATGTATTTTTTTCTGGTAGAAATATGCTATGGTTAACGTATAAAATGGTTACAAAATTCTTCAGTTCTAGAGGTTTTTCGAAGGACAAGCCTTAAAACCTTAGGTTAAAAACAAGAAACATGAAAACAAGTGAAAAACCTAAAATGAGTGATTATAGTGACGAGGAAGTTTATTTGACGCCAACAGGATTGACTGAAACTGTTTGTAATGCGCAAATGTTTTTTTTTCATTTAGTAATTTCCTCGCTGAGGTGAAATGAAAAGTTACGTGTTGCACTCGCGTGCAAAGATTTTTCACCTCATGCTCTTTTGATTCCCTCGCTAACGCTCAGGATTCTAATTTTTCTAGTTGCCAACAAATTTTACAAAAGCATTGACTTTCAAACTATGACTATGATTAAAATAAAACAAATATGTTACTTGTCTGTAACCATACCATCCAATACCAGTGCCGATGTAACCATACCTTACAATACCAGTGCCGATGTAACCATACCTTACAAAACCAATGCCGATGTAACCATACCTTACAATACCAGTGCCGATGAACATTACTGTATAGTAGGCAGTATAAAGTTGCGGTTACAAACAAAGTTTTATTTAAGTCATTAGAGCCCTTTATAAGAAAAAAAAAAGATATTTTACTAAGGTCGCAACCCTAAAAAATCAAGCTGGAAACAATGAAAACTAAACCCACTGGAGATATAAAAATAATATTTCCCTCACCCAAATTTCATCCAAATCCTGTACTTAAGTAGTTTAGGAGCTAGAGCCAGGACAGACACGCACACACACACACACAAACATTTTTAGGGTTCCGTACCTCATACAGAAAGAACACAATCGCGTGATAACCGACAATAAAGGAGCAATGTTGCCAATATTAACATTGATTTTTCAACTTAAGCAATACATTACGACAGTATCTACGTACGGCATTTGCATAATACAAATTATAATATTTGCGCGACTAATTTCCCACAAATGCGGAGAATGTGCCGTTAATATCGTAGCAGATGAACGCAGTAATTAATGTTTAAACCGCTTCCATAAAATATGTCTACTAATTCCACTATTTTTTTATATTTTTTATTTCCAAAACACTTAACACTTTAGATGTTATCAAGTAGGTACCAACCATCTGTGAATTTTCTTATCTGTGGTACCTATATAGGGTGTAAGAATGGTGTAGGACCCGTTAACTGGGACTTCTACTCATCATACTGAACAATTTTCCCCCAGGAACCCGTAGTCAAATTGGTCAATGAGCTGATCGTTTTGTATGAAAAGTTTTTTTTGCGATTTCAGCAAACTCGTAGAACAAAAGTTGATCAGTTTGATGAGCAGAAGCCCCAGTTAACGGGACCTACTCCAATTTTGTTACACCCTGTATACCTACCTTTCGACAGCCTTTTTTATTCACAATTGGTAAGCCCTTGGCATCACCTCACCTGATTGTAAGTGATGATGATGCCAAAGATGGAATCGGGCTTACCAAGATTCCCCAACGCAATGACGAACTGGCTACCTTTTTTTTCAGCAAGAACACATCAATACTAACAACATTGGTGCCTGCATTCCATTTGGCGGCAAGACTAGATAAGATGGTGGTGGCTAGCCAGGCGGGCTTAGAAAATGCCTCACCACCAACCAAACCGAGTCTTACAAAGTTAGACTCCGGCGGGAATAGAATCTGCGACCTCCCGATGTGAAGCAAATAGACTTAACGATTATGCTACGGAGGTGGTTTTCAACGCACTAAAGAAGGTTTAGCTTATTTTATGTAAAGTAGGTACCATCCGTCAGTGAATTATCTTATCTGTGGTAACCTACCTACCTTACGAAAGTCTGCTAAATTACAATGCAAAGTTCTTGACATCAGCAAAGTTCCACTTGTTTAAAAACACATTAAAGAAAACTTAAGGGTGCTTCACGAGCAGGTAGTGAGGTGCTTACTCGTACGTGTAGCGCGCACACGGATAAGATAAATAAGGTTGGATTGGCAATAGTCACACTTTTGTTTGAAAACCAGCGTCGCCGCCTGTCTCCCACCCATCAACTCCACTACACAAGCAATAATAATACATATATACACGAATTGAGCGCACTAATAAACAAAACACACTTAGAACACAGGGCTGCAATTGTGTCTCACACCATTTCGAGAGTCTGTACGTTACACACAACCACACGCAAATAAAAAGTATGAACGCGTGCTTCGATTAAGTATGATTGTCTAATCATACTTGAGGCGCGCCTTCCCAGCGCACATTTCCAATCCAACCTTACTTATCTGATCCGTGAGCGCGCACTAAGTTTCTCTGTATTCAAATGGCTTGCTATTAAATGCGTTCAGCACCCGCGACCTTGCGGGACAACCCCATCAGTGCGTAAGCTCTGTGGAGTGCTCACTTTGTATTCGCATTCACGTTATAACGGGAACTGTAAACATTATCAAAGCCGGATGATAGATCAAGTGATCACTCAGCCTCTACGAGCAGCTAGCTCCTCAGGCCAGGCGCGTGCTCAAGTTAATATAACTCCTCACAGAGACCATACCTTCTCGGAAGAGTATCCAAAATTTTTAAAGTGAAACTTTTATTACATCGTCTCAAGCTTTTTCGACTGTGCGTTGCGTGACGGCAAAGAGATTATTACATTGTCTCAAACTTTTTCATCGCAGCCATAATCGTTTCGTCCTCTGTACCGTAGCCCCAAGACGAGAGCAGCCATGATCGTTTCGTTCTTTGTACCGTAGCACAGATTACTAAATAGTTACTTCGACCATAACCCCAAGACGAGAGCAGCCATGATCGTTTCGTTCTTTGTACCGTAGCACAGATTACTAAATAGTTACTTCGACCATAACCCCAAGACGAGAGCAGCCATGATCGTTTCGTTCTCTGAACCGTAGCTCCAAGAGGAGTGAAACTTTTATTACATGATCGTTTCGTCCTCTGTACCGTAGCTCCAAGAAGAGAGCAGCCATGATCGTTTCGTTCTCTGTACCGTAGCACAGATGACTAAATAGTTACTTCGACCGTAGCTCCAAGACGAGAGCAGCCATGATCGTTTCGTTCTCTGAACCGTAGCTCCAAGAGGAGTGAAACTTTTATGACATGATCGTTTCATCCTCTGTACCGTAGCTCCAAGCGAGAGCAGCCATGATCGTTTCGTGCTCTGTAAATGTCTATAATGTGAAAAAAAGTTTCACTTTTACCACGGTTTCATAAAACCACACACTCTTTTTTATATTTGTATGGGAGGTACCATTTTAAAGTTATTGATGTTAGTAAGTTTTCTCGATTGCGTGAATTTGTCAAATATCCTTGGCGCTAATTTGGAAGAAAATACTTTTTTTATGTGACAGGTATTTTTCTTAAATTTTCGCAGATATATCACATACATGTGACATGTTTAAGTTGTAAATAAGTGTCGTTGATAACGAACATTTTGAAAAAATCCTTACCGAAGTTTTTAATTTTTCTTTTTGTATGGGAGGCGCTTTATTTTTCGAAAAGATATATCTAAAAAGTTACCCCTAATTTTAAACATCTATTTACAAAATTTCCAATAGGTTCTCTGCAAACTGAGAATTTTAAAATACACACATACCTATACACACACACACACACACACTCACACACACAAACATTCAGACACACACGCCTACACGCACACACATTTTTGTTAAACACTTTTTTGGTATATATGTATAGATCTCGTAATCAGTTTTACGGACGATCACATAACCTTGTATTCGCTCCTCCGTCACTCGAAGGTAAAAAGAGATCTCCAAACGGATAGATTTATAGGGATAGAACATTTCATGAGAGCCATTTATTCGTTTCGGTGGCATTTTTCGCCTCCCCGACCGCGCGCGTTACGAACAGTGACATAACACATTGCATGGTTCCATTCCAGTATCTTTTGCGTGTCTCGCGCTCCCATTTACAGTAGCTTTGCCTTCGTGTAGAGGAGCGGCGGCGCGGCTGTGGGAGAACTAGTTCAGTAGCTTTGCCTTCGTGTAGAGGAGCGGCGGCGCGGCTGTGGGAGAACTAGTTCAGTAGCTTTGCCTTCGTGTAGAGGAGCGGCGGCGCGGCTGTGGGAGAACTAGTTCAGTAGCTTTGCCTTCGTGTAGAGGAGCGGCGGCGCGGCTGTGGGAGAACTAGTTCAGTAGCTTTGTCTTCGTGTAGAGGAGCGGCGGCGCGGCTGTGGGAGAACTAGTTCAGTAGCTTTGCCTTCGTGTAGAGGAGCGGCGGCGCGGCTGTGGGAGAACTAGTTCAGTAGCTTTGCCTTCGTGTAGAGGAGCGGCGGCGCGGCTGTGGGAGAACTAGTTCAGTAGCTTTGCCTTCGTGTAGAGGAGCGGCGGCGCGGCTGTGGGAGAACTAGTTCAGTAGCTTTGCCTTCGTGTAGAGGAGCGGCGGCGCGGCTGTGGGAGAACTAGTTCAGTAGCTTTGCCTTCGTGTAGAGGAGCGGCGGCGCGGCGGCGCGGCTGTGGGAGAACTAGTTCAGGTCGGCCTCCAGTAATCGGTAGTATGTAAGTACTTACACTTGCATTTGTATCATTTTTCATAACACTTATTCGAAAAACAACGATTGGTTCCAACAAAAATATAATTTGCTCCTTGTAGGGAGTTTTGTTTGTCTCTTCTGATTGATCCGCGTTCGTTCTCTGATACGAACGCGAACCAATCAAAAGACAGAACGCTCAAACCAATCTACTATCCAATCCACTAAATCCTTCGCTTAGCTCAGAATTTAAACTAACGCCGCGCCCTCAGAACAAAATATTACTTAGTACACAAATAACTTGAAGTTTTCTTCGGGAAAGTCATTTTGTTTTCTAGGTACACCATTTAATACACGTTTACTAGGTACACCATTTAATACACGTTTACTAGGTACACCATTTAATACACGTTTACTAGGTACACCATTTTTAATACACGTTTACTAGGTACACCATTTAATACACGTTTACTAGGTACACCATTTAATACACGTTAATACACATTTTAATGGTTATTTATAAGAATAGATTTAGCCTGAGAAGGACAATATTATGCCAGTTAAAAACAACTCTTCCCCATTTTTTTACCCACCAATCGGTAAGCCCTCGCCATCATCTCACCTGATGGTTAGGTACGATGATGCCGAAGATGGAAGCGAGCTTACCAAGATTTCCCAACGCAATTGGGAATTGGCTATCTTATCTTCAAACCGGAATAAATCAATGCTGTTATCATTGATGTTTGGCGGCAAGACTTAGTAAAGATGGTGGTTGCTAGCTAGGTAGTTCGTAGAAAATGCCCTTCGAACAACCAAACCGAGTGTTAGAAAGTTAGACTCCGCCATGAATCGAATCCGCGACCTCCTGATGTGAAGCCATGACGCCACAAAATGTACAGCTGTTCATAATGTACCATATTCAGAGTAGGTTTGATTAGTAGTACCTACCTACCTACGCCGTGAGATTTTGAAGATTTCAACTTCCATACTTAAAAGATAAAACGGGAGCCTATTACTAAGCCTGCACCGTCCGTCTGTCCGTCTGTCCGTCGTTGGTAAAGGGTTGTTAAAATGTTCACTAGAACGTAACTTAACTTAAAGAAGCGAATCAAGCTTGGTGTGATTGCAGTAGAACAGTATATAGAATAGAATATAAACACTAAGGTAAATCTAAGCTGATAATAAAAATCACCAGTACGGCGCGGGCGCAGCCCGCACTAAACTTACTCAACATTTTTTTTAAATACAAAAATTGAGTTTTAAAAAATTGTAATAATATTGAAGAATTCATATTGCATGAGCAAATATATACTTATTCATATTACATAAAAATCAATGAGCTACCTATTGATTCAATGAGAATATAGCATTTGTGAGTAAATCGCTAGTTTCAAATTCATTTGTAGGAGAACCATACAAACACGATTTTTTCCAGACCATTGGGTATTTACTGTGTAATATATAAACACAAGGTACTCCGACATGCAAAGTTTCATCAAAATCATTAAAGCCGTTTTGAATGAAAAAAAATACCTAACCTCTGGGAGTGCCGACAGAAGTAAAAACTATTTACGGTTTTGTAAGTTTTGACCCTCCGATTTTTCCTGGTACGGTAGCGGTCAGCGCATGACCGGTCGTCGTGGAAATCCTTGGGTTAGGCCTTTGTCCAGCTGTGGACGTTTTTGGCTAATAAGATGATGATGATGAAGTAAGTAAGTAAATATACTTTATTGCACGCCAAAAAACAATACAGGACTTATATATAATATACATAGAGTGCAAAGGCGGCCTTATCGCTTTAAGCGAATTGTACCAGGCAGCCCCTATCCAAGTACCCCTATCCCTTGGGCTATTTCCGTTATTCGATCACACCGTAGACCATTGTTATATAGGTATTTAACTGGAGCCTGAGGGAGTCCACGCACTGCACTATACCACACGGAATCAGCGGGAGCCGTAGCCGGTAGGAAAAACCTTTATGTCAACGTAATACAGGTGGTAACGACGCGACGTCAACCAAGTGAAAAATCGGAAGCGGGCCGATCTGGGACGGATGATAGATGTAACACTTTCATTGCGTTGACATAACTGTCTCGTGTACCGACCGACCGACGCATGCGACGCGGCGAATGGAATCCCCTCCAGTATCCAGAACCCCAGCACTTCTGAGCTGCGGGAGCCTTTAACCTTTAACGCGCAGTTTGATCGATTAAACGTAACCCCGCTTTTAGTTCTGTAATGCGGGAGGCTTACATGAATTAATGAACATGGGTCGTTGAAATACTAAGTGAGCGTCTGAATTTTTTTCTCGTAACTATCAGATCCGCCACCCAAAATGTGGGGGCCTCGCTTTGGGAGGCTCCTCGACAGTAATATCATCAAACCTAACGAACCTCCAGTTGAGAATTTGTCTTACAATATTATCTCTCTTATGTTATGTTCTCTGGGCACGTGCCGCTTGCGATCTGAGACCGGGAAGTATAGCGCAGAAATCCCTCCCGCGTGTCAGATCGTACCTCAGTACTTTTATACTTTCTAGGGATCTGAGTGAAGGAAGCGTTTTAATTATGAAGTCTTGTATACTGCACCGGAAATAATACCCGAATCCAGATCTTTCTTAACTCTGAATAGCGCAATGGTTTTTAATGTTAGTAAGCCCTTCCGTAGCTCAGGAGTACTGGGGTTCTAAATACTGGAAGGGTTTCCATAAACGCTGCGACGCAGATGCGGTTTAGTACGGGGACATCCTTTTATGGGAACCCCACAGTTTAGTTCGTAACTACCTAGGTGGTTACTCCTTAAGATGGGGCTCACAGTTATCAGTTGGCATTGTCTGTAATACTAACTAAGTAGTTCGTAACTATCTAGGTGGTTACTCCTTAAGATGGGGCTCACAGTTATCAGTTGGCGTTGTCTGTTAAGCTGAGTAGTTCGTAACTACCTATGAGAGAGAAGAAAACCACACTCTACTAGTTTGGCAGTTTTAGTGAAGACTTTATGAAAAAAAGTCCGAAAGGGTCAGGTCTACAAGTTAAACGATATGAAAAAGAGTAGGTGTGTATGTAACGTATTTACTATTATTTTACCTAACAAGTACATACAACAGGCCTTCACAAAGTGCAAAGAGACACTTTTATCTTATCTCATTGAAACTTCTAAGAGAATATGAGAGAAGCCACCGTATTGTCATTGTCAGATAAAAATATCCCTAAAAGCTGCAAAGTAAATTAGGAAAAAGGTGTCGAGAATTCCTGCTCCCTTCGACCGTAGGAAAAACAGTGGAAACTTGGGGCAAAGTGTGAGACCGAACTTCATCTAACTTGACAACTAATCTTATTATAAACTTAACCAATAAGTGTATATTCACCACCAAATAACAAATTACACAATCAGCAACGACCTAATGGTAGATTAATGGCATTAACAATAAATAAATTCATTTATTAATTAAGTGCAGAAATAACTATTAGTAATTGTGGAGATCGTTTGGCAAATTGTAATAATGTGCAGATTTTTTATAAGGATTTTCACAGGAGAAGTATTACATGGTGCTCGTTCGTTACCAACCACTTTGCAACCACCATGGCGTGGCGTGTTGCAGCCGAGTCATGTAAAATAAGTACTTACATATCTGAATCTGAAAAAATCTGGTGTGTTATTTATAACCACAATTCAGACATTGAAATATTGGACTTCCAAGTAATAGGGAAAATGGAGTATAAAAACCTAAGTATATTGCTATTTGAATGACTCAAATCCATCAAGAAATGACAAAGTGGAAAAAGTTTAAACTTTGCTGTTTCAAAACGCGGCCGGCTGGCCTTGAGTCCCATTATGACGTCATACATTCCAGCCGGCGGTCAGTTGTACATCCAGATCATTTCGTTGCTATAAGTGTGTTTAATACTTAATTATATTGTTTTCCATTTATTTTAAAGTTAATCAATCAATGAAATATGCTTTATTGTATAATAAAAAAGAGAATAGTACAGAATATACAGTAAAAAATTTAAATTGCACATTTAAGGCGGCCTTATTGCTTAAAGCAATTTGGTAGAGTCTTTTATGGTGGCTAAGTTTTTAATAAAAATACGAATTATTCGAGGTGCAGAGATTCGGGGAGACAAAACGAAAAGTAAACTTACTTAACTTTCCTTTTTCCCGTGGCGTAATGGTTTGTCCCTTCGCTTCACACCTGCACGTCGCGGGTTACATTCCCGGCAGGGTCTCACTTTCTAAGACTCGGTTTGGTTGGTGCACCAACCAAATATCTACCATGGTAGATAGGGCATTATCTAAGACCGCATGGCTAGGCTACCACCAGCTTATCTAAGTGTTGACGAGCATTGAAGTGATCCGGCATGAAGATAAGATAGCGAATTCCCCATTGCGTTGGGGACGCTTGGTAAGCCCGCTTCCATCTTCGGCATCATCGTTACTTACCATCAGGTGAGATGATGTCAAGGGCTTATCAATGGTAAATAAATCGGTACAAAAAAAGGTAAGCGAACTGTGACTGTAAACAAAGTCTGCGACTATAACGTAGGTAGGTACTGCCTACACTAGAAAATACCTACCCAGACTTTTTGGTTCAAACTAGTAACTAGGTACCTATCGTATGTGTTAGTGCTTAGTTAACCTTCCTATCTTTTGAAGAATAGATTTGCAAGGTGAGTACGAAAAATAAAATGTAAAAAAAACGCAATGAGCATTGCTATCTTTTTCATTAGTTCCGGCACTAGACCAAGACAAAAGCATGACTCGCAACGTGCACGCGCAAGATAGGTCGCCATGCTACCAAGCGCAGGGAGGTATTAAGGTTATTATTGGGGCATAGTACTACCTTAGTAGGTACCTACTACAAGGTTATACACGTTAAAAACGTAAATAACGTTAAAACGACACGCGCACACATCATTTTACTGAGACAGACTGAAATGCTATTTGCGCGGCAGCCAAGCGCGCGGGGTCATCGGGACTTGTGACGTGTCAAGCGTATAGCGCCAGCTCGCGCCCGTTTTTGGTACATGTGCACTAAATCGCTGTCACGGCATCATTTCATATCCGATTGCGATATTTTTTCACAGAATATATTGTTTTTAATGTCTCTCTCTATCAAACTGCATACTTGGTTCAAAACGTGAATGATCCTCATTGCTTGACACCATCTCATCTGATGGTAAGTGACGATGATGCCAAAGATGGAAGCGGGCTTACATAGATTTCCCAACGCAATGGGGAACAGGCTATCTTATTTTCGGGCTGGACCACATCAATCCTGTTTACGTTGATACTTGGCGGCAATACTTAGATAAGATGGTGGCAGCTAGACAGGCGAGCTTGGAAAATGCTCTTCTTCCAACCAAACTGAGTCATACAAATTAGACTCCGCCGGGAAACAAACTCGCGACCTCCTGATATGAAGCTAATGGACTATTACGTCATAGAGGCGGTCAAAATATCTCGTTAGAGTACTGTTATTCTGCGTTTGCAATTTCTTGTAGTGTGTAGTTCTAGCTAGTATTAGGTACGATAGAAATGTGGAGCAAAGGTAAAGTTCTGAAGTGTAGCGGGCAATGAGAGGTGCGAAGCAAGTAATTGCATGTTTGCGGTTTAATATCAACTGTATGTCACCTGTTTATTGGATATCTGTGTCAAGACTAGGAATGCGTCCTGCAAAGTATATTAATGACGCAGAAATATTGTAAAAGCTGTGATTCAATGATCCATAGACATATAATGATCTATAGTTTCAGGGTTTTGAACCCACCAATAAGCGTACGCTGTCTGTCCGTCTACCTTTTAAAGAGCTGTATCTTTGAAACCGTAATAGCCTGAAATTTAAAAAAATATGTGTTACCCTAGCTTTGCCCCAATTAATATTGAGGGCCCTTTGCACGAGCCGCAAATATTATGTCCTTGCAATTACGAACACAACAAAAAAAAATTGCAAAATTGGTCGAGCTATTCTCAAGTGATTACCATATCACACATACACATATTTCTTACATGCGGTAATATTTTTTTATATCTAAATAATAGAAGATTTATAACTAACAAATAACTAAAAATAAAAAGAGGAAAAATTCAAGGGTGCCGATATACAATAAACGTGTTTTTCACATTGAACTACATTTTGTTGTTATGATTTTGCTCTATCGTTAATACGGCAATACATACAAGCGTGAAACCGATTATAGTATGTACTAATTTTAAAGTAAAACCGGCCAAGTGTGAGTCGTACTCGCGCTAAGGAGTTAGAACTGAATGAAAAATAATATTTTTTCTGTCGCGTGCGTTATTGTCTTTTGTATACAGGGTGAAACAAAATTGGTGTATCATACTGAACAACTTTCCCCAAGGAACCCATAGTCAATTCTCAAAAAAAAATTTGGACCCTTCATACTAAAATGCACAAAATTGGTCAATCAACTGATCGATTTGTATGAAGAAAATTTTTTTTGCGATTTCAGCAAAGTCGTAGAACAAAAGTTGTTCAGTATGATGAGTATATAGAAGCCCCAGTTAACGGGACCTACACCAATTTTATTACACCATGTATAATTATAATGTATAGGTATCTAGGTATCTATATTTTTTAAGCTATTGTATAGCTTTTATCGCGGGCTTTGAGGGGCCCGAATCAAGAAATTTCGTAACGATAATAAAACCTGACAAACCAAAAAAAATATATTGAGTTCTAAAAAACTTACAGTGCCATCTATGATGATGATGGCGATGGCGATGGCGATCGATGATGGCGATTGATGATGGCGGATGATGATGGCGGATGATGATGATGATGATGATGAACTTTCTTAGCCGCAAGTGGCCGCCTATTTGAACTTTTTAGTTAATGGACCGATTGCTTCCAAAATTGATATCTGAGGGTCCCTGAGGTCCCTTATCACGAATCCGTTGTCGGAAGTGAAAATAGTGGCCGCCATTTTGAACTTTTTAGTTACTGGACTAATTGCTTCCAAAATCGATATCTGGGGGTCCCTAAGGTCCCTTATCACGAAGCCGTTGCCCGAATAGAAAAAGTGGCCGCCATTTTGAACTTTTTAGTTACTGGACCGCTTGCTTCCAAAATTGTCGGCCTCTTTTTTAAATTCTGGCAACGGATTTTTGATAAGGGACTTCAGGGACCCTCAGATATCGATTTTGGAATCAATCAGTCCAGTAACTAAAAAGTTCAAAACTGTATGGTCCTATAATCAAAAGGGGCACACAAAAACAGTAAAACATAAAAAAAATGTGAATAAATACTGCATAAATAAAAAATAAATAAATAATCATAATTGCATAAGTTGATAAAAAATGCTATGCAATAGCTTTACCGCGGCAGTCCCCGAGTGCCACACGCTTTTTTTTAATACTTATGTGGAGACTCGCCTCGGTACGGTAGTCTGACTCGCACTTGGCCAGTTTCTTTGTAAATCGTGCGCGTATCAAACGTACACTAAAACGAACTAGCTTCAGTAACACTGTAACTTTGCTGCAGAGTTACATTCCACCATTAGTCGCTACACTAACACCGTGACAGGATTTTGAAGTTTGCTCAAAATGGTTTATTTTGGCAGATACGTTTAGTTTGGATGACAATGTATGGTTAGCTAAGTAAAGTCATTCTAAATCCAATATGGCGGTCCCCAAAAATGGTGTACTAGTTATTTTTTATCCACCTCTCTGATATACGTATCAAATGGTTTTCGGAGAAGAATACGTAATTATAAAAATTATTATAAATTAAAGTTTGTACTTAAAAGTTTTTAGGTTATTCGAATGTTGTTACTTTAAAATCGACAAATGAAAGTCCGCAAAGCTCTTCTCCAATACCTTGCTTAGCTGCTTGTTACTAATGATCTTAGTAGGGTTACTAATCTGATCACTAAATATGTCCGGTGAAATTACAACATCGCTATAATTAGCTCGCCACATTGTAGGCAACGGAGACCATTATAGATTATAATGCCATATAGTAAGATTACAGTACATCGGCTTTCACAATATCCCTGCGACATTCAGATACACTTCTCCTTTCAAGTATGTTTCAACTTTAGGTAGGTATAATGTTATATTATGTGGTACACTTGCACTGGGCCCGGGTGGCCGACTAAGGCCCGATCGCCCTAATTCAGGGTAGGCTTGAGCCCCTCAGTGGGGACGTATATGAGATGATGATGATGATGTTGTAGTACAATACCGAATGAACGTATCTAATTTCAAGACGTAGCGTAGACAAAACTCCCACTCGGTGGAGCGACTCAGGAAGCCGCTGGATGCAATGCCGCGGGCAGCGTAGGACTGGTCGTTGCTGAAATCTTTGGCCATGTTCAATGTCGACTTCGGTACTTTGGGTGATATGATGATGACGATACTTATCATTAAAGACCAATATTAGACGAAGGCTTTTATTTTACGTTTGACAGGCGCGGCGCGGTAACAACCTACTTACCTAAAAAAATGCCGGTGCTTTTTCCGTTGACTTTCACATTAAATCAAATCAGTATTCTATATTCATATTTCGAAGGATTTCTTGGATACAGCTACTAAAGTTAGGTGTAAGATGCTTTGTTACGGTTTCAGTTTCACCTTAGACGATAGCGTATTCAAATACATATATAGGTTTTATTAGTTTTGCATTATTTGCTAGATTTGCTCGTTATCTTTAAAGGCACAATTGTCAAGTCATAGGTTCTCATAAATAAACTAGATACTGCACTTCAGTTATGAAGAGACGTTTTGTTTAGATGTTTTAATAAATTTGTATGTATAAATATCCACTGCATGTATTAATGATCATCACTTGAGAACGGCTCGAATGATTTGGCAGATTTTTTTGTTGTGTTCGTAATTATCAGAACAAGGCTTGTATTTATTCTTGTACGAGGTGTCCGGTGGCCATTTTCACATTTTAAAGAGTTATAACATATAAATTTTGAACGAGGGTAGCTAGAGAAGCGATAGTGGCGCCAGTGTTGTGAGCACTGAGTTATTTAGTCACAATGGAGCGTTGTTCGGGTGAGCTGTGAGCTGTGTGTGAACTGTGAGCTGTGAGCACCGCGCTTTCGCTATCGAGGCATACTTAACGAACGATTTTTCACTCATTGCAGCGCAGCGTAAATTCTGTTATCGATACAATATTCCACGAATGAGAGTTGTGCCATCAAAAACTTTAGTTCGATACTGGGTAGCAGGATTTAGAGCGATAGGCTCAGCTGTATCTGCCCGTCGCCAAGGCCCAGTTCCATCTGATCGAATGAAGAAAACATTCAGCTTGTGAGTGATTCAATAATTATCCAAAATCCACGGATGTCACTAAGAGTGCATTCGTCGGCTTTAGGGATCGCCAGATCAACATTGCAGAAAATAATTAAGAAAAAACTTAAGTTTCATCCCTATAAAATCCCGATAATCCATAAATTGAACGAAAAATGACTATCGAACAAGATTGACTTATGCAAAAAGGATGTTAGCGACTTTTTTCTACTGAAGCACGACTGAGAAGCGTTTAGTACATTTATGCGAATAAACAAAATGTTCGCTATTGGAGTGGAGTCCAGAACACCCGAGGGAACTGCATTAACAACTATTGCACAGCGAAAAGGTGACCGTTTGGTGCGTTCTGGCAGAGAAATTATCTTCTGGACGGAACTTTTACGAAAATCTTCGTGGTCAGGCAGTGACTGTAAACTCCGAAAGATAACAATATCTCTATTTGTATCACAAGTACATTAATCTCACAACTCTTGTACGATGGTACGGAACCCTTTTCGTGTGCGAGTCCGACTCGCACTTGTCCGGAATGAATAAATAAGTCAATTTTGAAAAAAACTAAAACGATAGGCTTCTAATATTATAGTAATCTATACATACGAGTATAATTACTATATGTGAAAACGAATCAATGGTGTTTAGTTGCTTTTCAACTTAACTATTAAGAAACTGTTTGTCTCCGAATGAAATAAAATAAAATAATGTCAAAAATCTGTAAATCAAAGATATTTGAACAAAGAAATTAATTATGGCGACTTAAAATGAGTAACTGAACATGTTTCAATAGTTTTAGAACCACCATCTTACCTAAATCTTGTCTTCAAAACAACAATATAAACAGCGTTGATGTGTTCTGACATGAAGATAACATAGCCAGTTCCCAATTGCTTTAGAGAATCTTGGTGAGCCCGCTTCAGCATTATCGTCACTTTCTATCAAGGGGTCGCAATTCTAGGCAAATATCACGTTTTTATCCGCAAGCAACAGCGAAATAATAGTGCGAGAAAACCGAGTTTTTAGTACATTTTACTATGGATATGAAATCCGATTGGTCTGGCGTCTTCAGTAATTGTGGGTTCTCTGGCGTAATATAAAAGTAAAAGAAACCACAAACAAAACAAATAAAATGGAAGTCCAAAAAAAATAAAAACACTTTTTTTGGGTTTGGCGGTCAACATGTCAGTGAATTCACAAAATCGTCTCCCATGGAAACTTAAAATTACTACTTCCTGAAAATGGATGGGCTGATTCTCGTGAAACTTTATACACATATGCAAGCGATGAAATCCTTGTTAATGAATTGATTACATTAACATTTTTTTAAGTAAAAATTTGAGTGCGTTTGACTGCAACTCACCTAATGGTAAGTGATGATGCAGTGAATAGTGTTGTCACTAAATAATCGTGATTTAAGACTTTTATAGTAATCTTAAAATTCGCGAATCTTTTTTTAAATGTAGCCTTTAATCTTTTTCAAAAATGTAATCTATCCACAAACTAGTATTTCGTAACTTGCTTATGTTTATAAAGTTTCAGTACAGATGTTTTATCTCACGAGCGCGGGTTAGCCATACTTGTGTGTGTAATGCGTATCGACACTCGCTATTGTGAGTTTATAAGTTGCGTCTATTGTGTGCGCTATTGTAAAGCTCCCGAGCTTACGCACGCAAAGACAATATTATGCACACACACAAGTATGGCCAACCCGCGCTCGTGAGATAAAACATCTGTACCTGGGCGATCGAGCTTTGCCCGGGGCATATTACCCAGAGCCGTAAAAATTTTTATAAATACGCTACCTATGCTAGTGCTCAAGTGCGAAAATCTCGGGAAATTTCGTTTTCCTATAGATGAGACCTATCTAAATCGATTTTTCGCCCCTAAAAATCCCCGTCTACTAATTTTCAAGCAACTCGTTGGAGCCGTTTCCGAGATTCAGATTATATATATACAAGAATTGCTCGAGGAAGCGATTTTGTGATTGCGTTCTTAAAAGGATCTTCCATCAAGTAGGATTGCTGTGTACCTACACCACTGAATACATAAAATCTCAAGATAGTGCAGATAAATGACAGATAACATTATTAGTTTCCTGATGATATTTATGTAACGTAGTAATTATGAGTTTTCAAATTCCCCAACGGAAAGTTACCTATTTTGCCACATTAATAATTACTACTCGTATCTATTAACGTTTATTAAGTTCAATAGATAGCTAGCAATAACATTAATCTCGCTTATGATATGGTAACTATTGTGGATGTGATTCTGCTAAAGCGTGAGAAATAGTTTTCGCTAACGTCGGCGATATCTCCAAATAAATGATCTTCAATCCAAAATCGGGGCACTGTTTACGTAGGTACCTTCACAATTATAATGGGGGATCGGACTGCATAAGAAATAAATTCTGAAATATGATTTCCTAAATTGTTCTCCTCTTGAAGTTTAAAAAAACCTTACTTGTTTGGTTTTTCCATTACGTCTTCAATTTTTAATTGATCAAATTCACAAAATAAGTTCGTCAATGACGCTAAAAATCTATAATGTCACTTGTGGGTATTTCAAACATATTAAGAACAAAATTTTATTTTTGACAGATCATAAAAAGTAACTCAAATGACTAGCAGTCCGATCCCCTATTGTGGTGGCCGAGTGAGCGAACATGGCTCGTATCGTGTTCGCAGTTGTACGGTTTCGCTCGTATTAGTTTGTAATACAGATAACACTTAATTCTAGGAAACTGTTGACTTGAATGGATGGAACCAATTCTGTTACTAACGTTATATTTGGGTACCAACGCTATTGTGTCATTCAGATATTTAATTAATTCGGCTTGTCTTGACTCGCAAGACGTTAGTTTCCGTTAAATACCTCGCCTGGAACGATGGGACTACAGTTAATTTAGAAACAGTATCTCCCTTTCCCTATAATGGTTGATGGGAGCGATGGCTGACTCTCGCGTTATACTCGTGACCGGGTGCTGTCCGTGTGAACTGGCCTTCACTTGTCAAAGGCATCCATGACATTCAATGATTTTATGTATAACTTCTCGTGTCATATTGTTCTCATGTTGTAATGACATAATTTGTTTTTTTTTGTATCAACGATTGAATTTTGACTTTATTAACTAATGATTGTTTATTTCTTATTTTTTTACAAATGAAATTATGTAATCACTATTTTATGACTATCAGAAAGATTGTAATTTGCACAATAAATATCTTGATACTTGAATCCCTAAAAAAAATACATAGAGGCTTTAAAAAAAATAAGTAAAAAAAATCGGATTTTTAACTGAAGACGGTTTTCACTTAGTATGGGAGGTAAAAAATCTTGCTAATGGATTTCTTGTTCAATAAAACATCTTAAAATTTTACATACATATGTACCTACAAAGGTACAAGGTGTAAATGATTGGCACTACGCATCCATATCCAGCGCAGCACAGCGCAGCGGTCACAACCGATATACGAGCAAGAAATTGTAGAAAATAGGCATACATAATACAATTCAGTAGATTTTTATTCAAGTCTTTAAAATATAGAGGTGTTTGTTTTTGTTACAGGTTCAAAAATGTGGTTAACACTAACACTGCTAGCGCTATGCAGCACCGCCCGAGCTCAGTACGTGACGTACGGGCAAGCGTCGAGTCCTGCTCAGGATTTCCTGCGCGCAATCTCCCCGCAAGCTGTCTTTGCGAACGTCCTTGCCGCGGGGGATCCGCCCCAGCGGCTCCCAGTCAACGGATTTGGGTGAGCTGCCCAAAACACCGTGCGGATTGTAAAAAAATAAGATTACTAAACAAGTTATATTTGATGATGATGAGTTATTGATTGTGATTACGCTGACGTTTGCAGAATCCAGTTGGAGAAATGAATGAAACACGATTTCGATTCGCTACACGGAATCGGCAATATAGTCAAACGGATTTGACAGTTCAACATTATGTTATGATAGTAGCAATTAGCAATATTTGTTCATAAGGGCAAAACAGTCCACGCTCCACTTACAGGATGTCTTTCGGCTGAAATAATGATGATGAAAGAAGTTCTATATAAAAAAAAAAGTTAAATCAAATTGATATTGTTAGGTGTAAAAGGTACGAGTATACAAAGTGTACACTCTTACACTATGTGACCAAAGTTTGAACAAACATTCGCAATTCTTTTGTTAACTTTCCGATAAGTTGTACATTTCCGAACACAAAATTTCAAGTTCTCAAATTGTTTTGAAACTTCCTCAAGAATTTAGATCTCTGAAATACATTTACGTATATACATACTAATACAAGGAAACATTCTTAAACTGTCCTGAAAACTAAACTGCAATGTGTCAAACAGGCAACAATTGAACATATTAATTCTCCGCATGGCCGTCTCCTATGCACAACTTGCAGAGCACGAGCAAAACGAAAAGGAATGACATTCAGTCAAAGCTATTTGTGCTGATTCTACTCATGAAGCTTCACAACAATCCTCAAAAAATAATGTCATTTAACTCCATAGGTTCCTAAATAGAACCTAGTTTCATGTGTAGAAAGAACCAAGTTTACCTCAGTAAATAAAATAAAACTACTCGTGGAGCACTTACAAGGTGTCAGTATAAAGCTCCTAAGTATGGAATGCACCTGTGAATAATTAACAAAACAACTGTTGTAGCACTTTTAATATGGCAGACCAACTGTG
Organism: Coleophora flavipennella; assembly: GCA_947284805.1. Taxonomy (NCBI): domain Eukaryota; kingdom Metazoa; phylum Arthropoda; class Insecta; order Lepidoptera; family Coleophoridae; genus Coleophora; species Coleophora flavipennella. Next base: position 19,879,369 of record OX369257.1, read on the forward strand.
TAAATACAATTAGCAAGATATTATGTAATAATTTCTCATATAAAGAGAAATATTTAATATTTAATCTGCAAAAAATATCAATACAAAAAAAGACTAGCTAAAAGAGTATTAGTACCAAAATCGGTACTCATCTAGAGGATAACAAAGTTCGGTAAGCCGTATCCTTGCCTCCAATATAATGGGATAAAGACGATGGTGACGACGCAATAAGAAGAAAAGCTCTGTACAGGGTGTATCAAATATAAATAGGTATACAGAGTGTATAAAAAATGGTGCAGAACCCGCTAACTGGGGTTCTACTCATCATACTGAGCAACTTTCCCCAAGGAACCAATACTGCCGTCATACGGAAAAAGGCCATAACTACATTTTTGGTACAAAATGAGCTAAGTACATGACTAAAATCGGCAAAAAAATTCCTATCTTTTGCTCTAAGTAACAAAGTCAAATTCCGCTTAGATATCTTTAGATTAAAGGCCATAATTTCATATACTAAAGCCCGAATTTTAAAATGAAAAGCCATATCTTTCAAATTAGGGCCTTTCTTATTAGTAATATCGTTTTTCTAATGTGAAAGGCCACAATCAATGTACAATTACGCCCTTTTAAATTAGCAAACAGGTACGTTTTATACATTTGATCTTATAAACAAAACCATAACTTCCAATTATGGCTTGTATTTGACTACTTTGGTGGATATCCCGTCATATCCAACACTGTTTTTATTCTTCAACTCTCTTACAGTCAATCTGGGTAACATTGAATTTTTTTTTGCAATTTTTGTACATACAATTTGATTTATTTTTACTAACGTTTACTTTATTACATGAATAGTGTGCTTTTATGCTTTTTTGTAGGTTTAATATAATCTGCTTGTATAATAGTCATTGAAACTTTCAGTAATTTCTTGTGGATCAGTAATAATCGAACCATTAAGTTTTATTTTAGTGATTGCTATAATTGATGTTTTGAACGAGAAAAGCCATAAATGCGTAATTATGGCTATTCTGCTTAAAATTATATTATTTACATATTGCTTTTTCGACACTGAAAGGGAAAATATGTAATAAAAAAATAGCAAAGCTTGACAGTAACCAAACTATAATAATTAAATTACAAATGTTGTTCTGAGTGTAAAAAAGTAAACAGCTTTAATATGTTACTTATAATAAGCGAGAAACTTCAATTTTTATAAAACACTAATTATCTCGGAATCGACTTAAATGCAGTTGTGGCCCTTCATCGTATGACGGCAGAATAGTCAATTCTCAAAAAAAATAGGACTCTCCATACTAAATTGCATAAAACTGGTCGATCAGCTGATCGATTTGTATGAAGAGTAAAATTATTTTTTTTGCGATTTCAGCAAAGTCATAGACCAAAAGTTGTTCAGTATGAAGAGTATAACCCCCAGTTAGCGGGTTCTACACACACACAATTTTTTTACACTCTGTATAGGAGAATGAGTTAAAGTAAGTATTTAGGTACAGGAGGCATTGATCCCTTTTAATATACTCGTAGCAGAAAGGGATTGAAATCGAAATTAAAATTATATTTTGGAAGGTTTTAGTTTTTTCTTTATTTTAGGGCTTCATTAAACGAACTATTTTTATCAAACAAAAGCCTTCCAAAATACAATCCCATTCTTTCATTGACCGAGCGAACGAACAAAAAAACAATAATTTCTGACTCTGTTTTGTAATCTTGGTCTATTCCGTTCACAACATTAAATTTTTTTTTTACTGATGAATTATTATTAATCACACCCCAAAATCCCAATCCATGTTGCAATCAAAATATCCATTAACAGAATCAATGAAACACGTTTTATGTAATTTGAAATAAAAACAATTTAAAGAAACAATCGCACTTCGTAAATCTAGCTTTACCTTTGATTTACAAAATGCTTTATATAATGATGTTTTGATTGCAACTTGCCCGCACTCAATTTGTAAATAACTCAGTTACATTGTACAAACCTGTAATATTGCACTTGGTAACCCTGTATGCACTGATTGTGTCCTCACTCCTCAGCCCACCAGCACCAGCACAGGAGGGACATCGCAGCGCCAGACTCAGGTTAAGTTACAACGTTTTTGTGGTAAACCGCTTCGAGTGAAATCTGCCATTTGAATATTTATCGATCGTGCAGCATCGTGCGTTCGTAATTGGGGTGTAAATCATATTACTTACACGAAGTGTAACAAAATTGGTGCGTGTTCCAGAAACTGATTGGGTACCTAATGAAGTAACCATGTTACAAATTTGTAGGACGGACGTTTCTTACACAAAATCTAAATATATATAACTTAAAGGTGACAGACTGACTGACATAGTGATCTATCAACGCACAGCCCAAACCACTGGACGGATCGGGCTGAAATTTGGCATGCAGATAGATGTTATGACGTAGGCATCCGCTAAGAAAGGATTTTGGGAAATTCCCACGGGAACCGCAAAAATCGGGATCTGCGCGGGCGAAGCTGTGGGCATCCACTAGTATAAAATAAAATAAGTAAAAGTTAGTTGATAGATGAAACACATATTCAAAGCTACATTACAATATACAGTAATAAAAAAAAGAAAACAAAAAATAACAATAACTTCTTATATCTGTAGTTCGAGTACCTATATAGGCTTCTTTTTTTGCTTCATCGAATTATTAAAAACTTTTATACTGATTGTTTTCTTTTTTGTACCTAAAGCCACCGAGAAATAGCGAACGCAAAATGCTGCTCAATAAAAATAATGTTACTTGTGTAACTAGGGGACAAAGTAATATTTTGTTCCGAGGGCGTTAGTTTGAATCCTGAGCTTAGCGAGGAATTCAATATACGAGAACATCGCCCGAGAATAAAATATTTTGGCCTAGAGTGACGCACAATTTTTATCACAACCAATGAAATAAAGAAACTAGTATGTACCCATAGACATTGGTTTGAGCTTGAGTTTGAGAAACAAAAGTCCCTACCGGGAGCAAAGAAGAATTTTGTTGGCAATTAATAAGAAACCAATCGTCCTTTTTCGAATAGGTGTGATGAAAATTACTTTTGTTTCCTCACGGAGAAGCAAATCGCATGTTTGTTTGTATGTGTGTGTGTGGTGGTGGACTGCATGGTGCACACTCAACATACAAGTTCAGAGTCTCTAAACATTATTTTTGGAAAATATTGTACACACAGTTTTGAAATCAACGATATAAAGTCAACTACAGAACACTACAAAAATACATGCGAGGTTTTATTTGATATAAACGGTTATCAAGTACTTTTTTCTTTCCTGTTTCATTTGAGAAAAATAACTTCTTAGTTTTAGGGTACCGCACCAAAAGCTAACGGGACCTTCTTTCTAAGCCTACGATATATCGTAATACTGTGCCTACACTGTCCGTCCGTCTGCTCGTAACTCCATCTGGTTGACTTTCTTTTGAACTGTAATAGAGAGAGAGGCCAGTTGAAATTTTCATAGAAAAAGGTGAAACAACAATTAAAAAAAAATTACAAAATCAAGGGAAGAATAAGTTACGTGTTTTTGAAGGGTTCTTGTCTTAATCTGCGTAAAAGAGTTAGTCACATTTGGAATGATTACCTTGAGTACAAACTCTAAAGTAAAACAGCAAACAATAAAAACTGGCCAAGTGTGAGTCGAACTCGCGCTGAGGATCCCAAACAATAAGTAAAAATAATTCATTTTTCTGTCGCTCTCTTTGATGTCTAATTTTGATTGAAATTAATAGGTACCATTGTGCAGGTTTGGTTATACGCGAGTCTTAATCGCACTTGATCGGTTTTTATTGTTATTCATGAAAGGCGTGTGCGCATTCTTCCGTGTGAAAAGGTGACAAAGGCCATATCTTAAGATGCAAGATGCTCACCACCAACGTACATTCAGAGATATTGCTAACGACGTAGTATTTAATTTTCTTATTATGTCGGTAACATTTTTTGTGCCTCTCATCCATAATTTATGATACCTAATTATTATAATCGACATCACAATTCTAAAAGCAGTTAATGAACCATAATTAACGTTCATTTTCACACGATTTTCGTGTGTAATTTAATTTTGCTGTTTTTTATTATTTCCTTTTTATCGTCAGTTAGTTCCGTATGAGAACCAAAGTAACCGACATAGCTCACAGAATCGTGAAACCAGGGCACATAGCTCCTTGAGCATATGGCCGTTGGGTGAGTAAAGCTCTCGAGTGGCGACCGCGCACCGGAAGACGTAGCGTAGGCAGCCTCGCACATGGTTGACCGACGATCCGGTGAAGGTCGAGGGAAGCCACTGGATGCGGGCAACGCAGGACTGGACCTCGTGGAAATCCTTGGGCGAGGTCTTTGTCCAGCAGTGGACGTCTTTCGGCTGACATGATGATGATTAGTTGCATAATTTTCTGGATTTCAGCGTCAATTTTCAGTGGATTTTTAAATATGTGTCGCAGCATCTGATTACAGCTCTATTTTTTTATATTATTTTTTCTTACCCAGTTTCAGCAACCCACCCCCGCCACTGGGGACAGATCGGGACCCAGGGGCGCAGACCTGCGGGCTCTCCCCGCCGTTCTGCACGAAGTCGCGATACCGGTCCATCGACGGCTCGTGCAACAACCTGCGGAGCCCGTCGTGGGGCGTGCCTCACACTCCGTACGGCCGTTTGACCTCCTTCAATTATGCTGACGGTACAAGTGAAGTTTTCTCTAGATATCTCTTTAATTAAACATTGTAAAAAAAGCGTGGGTTGCTCGATATACGAAAAATATAGCACAAAGCGCCCCACGCTTTTTTCACAATAATACTAGTATTTTTCATTCATTATTATTTTCAGCTTATATTAAGAATTATTTTTCACTTTTAGTTTGATGTGCTTTAAAAGCGTGTTTTTTTAATATATTTATTTTTAAATTTTTAGTTCAGGATAATGAGATAAACTTATAAAATTATTGTATTGTTACTGGTTCTTGTTAAATGTACAAACTTAGAATTAAATCTGTCTGTTTAAAGTACGTCAATATCGAGTTCAAAGGAATTAGTTACAAACATACAAACATACATACAGGTGAAGCTAATAAAAGCGTGATAAAACAAATATTGGAACTGAGAACCTCCTCCTTCTTGGAAGTAAAAAAGCAAAAATTCTCCTATACATATCAACTGAGGGCAATTGAGTATTCAATATTATAATATAGCTGCCAAAGTATGAGTATAATATTTATAGTATACACGTACATTTAAATGAATTATTCTTGTAGTTCATTCCTGTGATTATTCGACAGTAAATAAATGAAAGGTTCATTCATATTTATTGGCGAGAAACACGTCACAATGTATCCGCGAGTATCTACCACCTTGTCGTATTCATGTTATTCATGCTCAATTTACTTTACTCTGACGAAAATATGTGAACCGATATATTGAGACATTATTACACAACAAATGTGTTGGAACTTTTTTGTATGGAGCGTGGCATAGTATAACATAACATTATGTACGTACATTTTTTTTTTGAAATGTTCTGCACACTATTAAACCTATATTTACCTTATCTACCTTAAATATTTCCACAGGGTATTCAAATACATACCGAAAATATAGTAGGATATTTTGACCTATATTGTCACGTTACTGAGATATTTTGAATTACATATTGCCCCACGTTGGGCGCCAATGAAATTAAAAAGCAGGGTTACCTGCTAATAGCTCGTATAGGGTGCCTCGTTGACATTCCTGGTTGCTTGAACATTTATCTTTTATTTTGTCCATGTAAATCTATAAGAACACAACAAAACTCAACTAAATTTTCTATAAAGTACGAATTCTTAATCAAATACAATATGTAGTTTGTTAATAAGATTTTATATCAAAGTAGCTTCGCACCCTGCGGCTTCGCCCGTGTTTTTTCTTTTTTTTTCCCATTTTTTGGACTCGACAACGTGACGCTTAAGGTCAAAATGTCCTTGTATATTTTCAATTTGTATTCCCATCCCCTATCGAAATATCATCATCATCATCATATCAGCCACAAATCGTCCACTGCTGGACAAAGGCCTCCCCCAAGGATTTCCACGACGACCGGTCCTGCGCTGCCCGCATCCATCGGCTTCCCGCGACCTTCACCAGGTCATCGGTCCACCGCGTGGGAGGCCTGCCTACGCTACGTTTTCCGGTGCGCGGTCGCCACTCGAGAACTTTACTGCCCCATCGGCCATCTGTTCTACGAGCTATGTGCCCTGCCCACTGCCACTTCAGTTTAGCGATTCTGTGAGCTATGTCGGTTACTTTAGTTCTCCTGCGGATCTAAATATAGGTACTAGTTTAATGTCACAAAGATAATTACACATTTCCATGATCCTAAAATATTTTTCTCTAAAGGCAACTTTAAATATTTAACTGTTTTATTCCATACTAACGGAATCGATTGACTTTCTTAACTTAGGTAGGTAATACTCTCACGAAAAGATGTGAATCGATCGATGGGTACCTAAAAAAATATTTCAATTCATTTAAAAGCAACTTTGATTTATTTCGCCGTTTTATTACATACTAATGGAATCGGCTCTCCCAAAGAAAGTACGGACATAAATTGTGAATATTGATTTGAGTCCATTTTGTTAATTTTCGAGAGACTGTATTGTCGACGGTATTTGTGCATGATTTATTTTAGCTCATCAATCACAACCAGCGCTTAAAATGAAATTCTCGTGCTCAAAGCTGAATGATAAAATTGACAGCTACTGTATTGTTCCCATATGGACGGGACATTAGGTGTGCTTTAGGTACCGATACACGAGTGGGGTATATTCATCAATGTGAATTCTGGGTAAATTCCAATCAATAGCCTATACACAGCTCTTCGTTTAGAGCATGTACACTTTGAGAGTCAGTTTTAACATTATTCCAACGTATTGTACGCAGACAAGGTTTCAGCATCATCGCCACTTACCATCAGGTGAAATGATGCCAAGGGTTAAACAATTGTGAATAAAAAAAACTAAAAGGAGAAAAGATGTGGTAGTTCCTCGTGTAAGTCACACTAAGTCAATGACAGAAACTGTCCGCATTTGAAGTCAAAGTTATTTTTAATGTTTTAACAACGAGTTTATTTAAAATGCCGGCGCACAACTTTAATTGCTTTTGGACGCTTTTTAAAAGCTTACAGTTTTTCTAGTGGGTATATTTTTACATATTCAAATAATGTGAAATTTACTAAGGAAACCTATACCTATTCGAATTTCCACACAAAGTTTTATGACCTGCTAACTGAAATTGTTTTTTTTATCAGGCATGTAAATAAATAAACTTGAGCCTGTGACGTCATCACTTTTTAACATTTGGGAAATCACAAATAACAACCAAGGATTAAAAAAAAAGAATTATTTTCTGAGAACATTGAAAAAAACTAATTTTTTACAAGCTTTACATTAAATTACCGTGTTAGTTAGTTTGTTTAGGACAAATCTTTGAAGCTAAATTAGAACCACTTCCCGGTTTCCGATTGAGCTGAAATTTTGCATCACAATGCATGGTAAGCTAAGTGACGTCATTCTAAAGCTAATATGGCGGACTCCCAAAGATGGTGGACTAGTTATTTTTTTATGCTCCCCTATGATATGGGTATCAAACGAAAGAGTTTGCTGAGAAGAATACGAAATAATTAAAATTATTTTCAAATTAAAAGTTGTACCTAAAAGTTATTAAGTTTTCGTTATTGTTGGTTAATGTCGTGTATCGAAGTATAATAATATTATTTCATATTTTTGAGTGAATTTCATTTTGAAGTCGGTTTTTAGTTATATTAAACTTTTATTTTTTAAATTGAAAATCGACTGATTCTTGTGATAAGTCGTTCGGTTCACAAGTACAAGTACGAGCCTTCTTGTATATTATCACAGTTTTTTTTACGCCCCGTAGAGTTTCAAATCACGTAAAATGGTGTATTTCTAAATGACTCTGCTTGGCTTGAACAAAATATTAAATAGACGGCAAACTTAGACATTCTTTTGCAAAAGCTTCGGCACGGACAAGAAATAATTAATTAAGGGTTTGCTTTTAATGTAAAATAAAATGGCTTTTTTATGTAAAGACCGCTTGTTGCGTTAGCCTCTGTGTTTCTTATTATTCTTTATTTTTACGATAAATGGGTAGGTACTGATGTGCAGTTGGATTTTTTAAAAATGTTCTAAGATTTTCCATACAAAATATTCTATACTAATCGTAAAAATAACTTTGTTTTTAAAATATGCATTTGTTTACTGAAAATACTACGGAACCCTACTTTGCACGCGGTCCGACAAGCACTTGGCCAGTTTTTTATTATATGTGCCTCTCACAGTCGAGTTGTTGTACCTATGTACTTTACATCTTTTCTTAATAAATGCTTAGTAAAATCAAAGTATATATATTAGTCCTAACATTCAGTATGGACACTCCCTGACACTGTCTAGATTCCGACCTCACCCCCTCGTCGCCCAGATTGATACAGATTGGTTACAGTTTGGTCGTCGAACGTATAGAATTTCGCCGCCATTTTGTTTGTTCCGTCATTCCTTTTTTGAAATGTAATTTCTGGCCCGTTGTATGACGTATCCAGGGTGTGGTAAAATATTGTCCAATGACCATTACAGTGTAGTCTGATTGTAGGCGTGTATGCTTGGCCCGTATCCGCGACCGGCCTGCCGCTGCCCAACCCTCGCGAGGTCAGCCTCCGGCTGTTCCCGGACAAGCAGCTGGTGGACCCGGTGTGGAACCTCAACGCCCAGCAGTGGGGCCAGATAATCACTCACGACATGTCGCTCACCGCCGGCGTCGCTCAGACTCGTAAGTTTAACTTGCTATGTTTATAGTAAAGTAGTTCTCTTAAAAAAAAAATTAAATTTAACCCACTTTCCGGTGCTTAATTGAGCTGAAATTTTGCATGAAGCCGTATTCCCGGTGTCGATATATCCTTTTAGTATTTTGAAGTTGACCTGATGATAAACTTTGGAGGTGGAATCAAGGTCCCAGAATCGCCAATTGTTTTAATAGATTCATAAAATGTTCTATAGATGTACTACGCTTGCCTTTTTTTGAATTTAGAAACATGAATTAGGGGGTACCAATAATGCGCTACCCGATAATACAGTAACTATGAATGTCAAACCCGATAACTCCTGTCATGGACTTAACATGAATGGGGTACCAACAATGCACGACCTATGAATGTACAGCCTGATAACTCTTGTCATGGACTTAATATGAATGGGGTACCAACAATGCACGACCTATGAATGTACAGCCTGATAACTCTTGTCATGGACTTAATATGAATGGGGTACCAACAATGCACGACCTATGGATGTACAGCCTGATAACTCTTGTCATGGACTTAATATGAATGGGGTACCAACAATGCACGACCTATGGATGTACAGCCTGATAACTCTTGTCATGGACTTAATATGAATGGGGTACCAACAATGCACGACCTATGGATGTACAGCCTGATAACTCTTGTCATGGACTTAATATGAATGGGGTACCAACAATGCACGACCTATGGATGTACAGCCTGATAACTCTTGTCATGGACTTAATATGAATGGGGTACCAACAATGCACGACCTATGGATGTACAGCCTGATAACTCTTGTCATGGACTTAATATGAATGGGGTACCAACAATGCACGACCTATGGATGTACAGCCTGATAACTCTTGTCATGGACTTAATATGAATGGGGTACCAACAATGCACGACCTATGAATGTACAGCCTGATAACTCTTGTCATGGACTTAATATGAATGGGGTACCAACAATGCACGACCTATGGATGTACAGCCTGATAACTCTTGTCATGGACTTAATATGAATGGGGTACCAACAATGCACGACCTATGGATGTACAGCCTGATAACTCTTGTCATGGACTTAATATGAATGGGGTACCAACAATGCACGACCTATGAATGTACAGCCTGATAACTCTTGTCATGGACTTAATATGAATGGGGTACCAACAATGCACGACCTATGAATGTACAGCCTGATAACTCTTGTCATGGACTTAATATGAATGGGGTACCAACAATGCACGACCTATGGATGTACAGCCTGATAACTCTTGTCATGGACTTAATATGAATGGGGTACCAACAATGCACGACCTATGGATGTACAGCCTGATAACTCTTGTCATGGACTTAATATGAATGGGGTACCAACAATGCACGACCTATGGATGTACAGCCTGATAACTCTTGTCATGGACTTAATATGAATGGGGTACCAACAATGCACGACCTATGAATGTACAGCCTGATAACTCTTGTCATGGACTTAATATGAATGGGGTACCAACAATGCACGACCTATGGATGTACAGCCTGATAACTCTTGTCATGGACTTAATATGAATGGGGTACCAACAATGCACGACCTATGGATGTACAGCCTGATAACTCTTGTCATGGACTTAATATGAATGGGGTACCAACAATGCACGACCTATGAATGTACAGCCTGATAACTCTTGTCATGGACTTAATATGAATGGGGTACCAACAATGCACGACCTATGAATGTACAGCCTGATAACTCTTGTCATGGACTTAATATGAATGGGGTACCAACAATGCACGACCTATGGATGTACAGCCTGATAACTCTTGTCATGGACTTAACATGAATGGGGTACCAACAATGCACGACCTATGAATGTACAGCCTGATAACTTGATAACACGGATTGGAATTGAAATAAATAAGAGATAAAAGCTTATATGTACCTAAAAGTTTTTAGGTTTTTCAAAAATTAATTGTTTGTTCAGGCTGTCGGTCTATCGGCCTGTCGGTCTATCGGCCTGTCGGTCTATCGGCCTGTCGGTCTATCGGCCTGTCGGTCTACCGGTATTTAATGTTTAGTGTTTATGATACAGAGATTGGCAGGTAGCCGAGACTTTTTTAAACCCACCTGGAAAGCAACTCATCTTTAAAAAAAAAACAGCTTAAGTTTTTTCAGGCATAAGATAGCATTGCGTTGGGATTATTAAATAGAACGCCTCGATTTTGGGAATCACAGTCATTTACCATTAGGTTCTAATCAGCTAGCTTGGTTTGGTATGTGACGCTGATGACCATCATCTCATCAGCCAAAAGGCGTCCACTGCTGGATACAGGCCTCCCCGAGTTGGGGTGTTTTGCCGCCATCGCTACGCTTGGCAGGCGAGTAGCGGGGTGGCGATCGCAGTGTGCAGTGTGCGGTGTGCAGTGTGCAGTGTGCAGCTTGCAGTAAGCAGTGCGGTGGCACAGTGCGTGGAGAGGACCATCACTTTACTATTACTAAAAATATTCTTTGTTGAGGACAAAAAATAAGAGAGACTTTAGAGATATTTTTTGCTTTAAATGTACATTTCAAATAAGCTTAGCATAGAAAATAAGGAGAGCCGCTGAAGAGTAAAACTAGACAAGAACACACTTACCAGACTGTTTTTAAATAAAAGGGTGCTCCTTTGTATAGTTTATTCAAATGGACTATTATTATATTTGAAGTTCTCCGAGAAAGGGAACGGCTCCACTGGGATTCATAATGAAACAACTCAAGACGACGTCATATTATACGTAGGTGTGCGTGCGTTGTAGTGTCTAAAGTTAAGTTTTTGCCCCGAAATATTGAAGTAAAATATTTACTTTGGTACACCGAACTTCTTCATGTATATATTTTGTTTTAGAAAAAGCAGCACGGCGAGCGGTTGGGTTACGCAATTATATTTTATTTTCATACTTTCAGAGGAGTGCGTACAAACACCCGGCTGTGATATCAGTACGTAACTAGGATGGGAGTTTTTTTACGTGTGTGTGTGTGTGTTTTTTTATCTTTCTGCATCCGTTCTGTCGTCCTCTTCTCACTATTGTCACCGATCACAATCGTCCATCGGAAACTCGGGCACTTACTCCACCTTTTTTCAGACCATCATTGTTATTTTCTTTTAGTAATAGCTCTGTAGCTTTACCTTTCTTAGTAAAGGCTTTTCGCAAATTGACGCAAATCCTCGGAACGGAGCGCAATTACTTTAGATTTGGTTAGGAAAACGGTGTGCCTTGCTCGCAGAAAGGGGAAAATAAGTAAAAAAGGGTAAGTCAAGAAATCTGTAAAAAAATCAAAAGGTTCGCCTCCGAATGTCAATTTGAATACGGCTTTGAATTTTGATCCCAAATGACAACCGAAGGTGGTTAGAGTACCAGCTGGGGATTTGCGTCATCCCGTCTATTTTTATATAAACTTACTTATTAGAGTGTTTTTTGCCGTTTATTCCATATTGATACATTGATTTCAATTACTTTGCTAAAATACTACCTGCAACGACTTATAAGAGTTCCACGATGTTATGATAGAACTGTCTGTATCTGCTCCACTAAACAACACACTAAATAATGAAACTTTACTACGATGGAACTCTCTCTGTGTCTTTCTGAGCGACGACAAACCTACTAAATGATTAAGAAGCACAGAGTTCATAAAAAATCGAGGGGGCTGTATGTAACGTGTTTGGTTAAGTACATACGTACTAACGTCTATTTAGTAATCTGTGCTAACGTCACACAATCAGCTTACTGAATTTCGTTTTCTTAGTTGACACCGTTAGCACACATTACTAAATAGTTACTTCGTACCGTTAGCACAGATTACTAAATAGTTACTTCGTACCGTTAGCACAGATTACTAAATAGCCGTTAGTGTGTGATTTTTGGAGCTAATTGTCATGTGTGGTTTGATTTACTTACATGTTGTTATGTGTGTGTATACCCGTAGTTTGGCAATCTCTAGCGCAGGCATCAGTAAAAAAAAAATTAATCGCTGAGTACATACTTTAACTAAAAATATATTAATCAACTAGCTGTATCCGCGAACTCGTCCGCGTGGAGGTTTTGACTAACGATCTTTACACAGTTTGTGCGCCGCAAACGTAAGCGCGTTTTATTATCCCTGCAGCGGCATCTAGTGGCAGTCTGTTGATATGATCATAGTTTCTTTGGTATGTAGAGGTTATGTGGAGAAAAAGTGAGTAAGTGCGTTTTAAATCGATTTTATTATATGTATAGATAGACCCACGGGACCTCTTTAGTTTTCCGGGCTAAATGATACCCAAGTATGTAATTATGGTCAAAACACCCTATCTCAATGTAAAGGTTTCATAGGATACTATTTTTGCATTCCCGCAGGAACCCTTAATTTTTTTAGGATACACAATGTCTTATATGTATAGATAGATCTAATTTCCCACGGGACCTCTTTAGTTTTTCGGGCTAAAGAATACCCAACTATATCATGATGGTCAAGAGACCCCATCTCAATGTAAAGGTTTTATAAGTTAATTTTTTTTTCATTCCTGCAGGAACCCTTAATTTTTGGGATTCACTATGTCCCAGTTTTAGTTCGCGATATGAGGTATCAACGTGTAAAATTTAGTTGCAATAGGTCTAGCAACATTTGCGTGGTGAGCTATTCTAGAAATGCATACTTTTGAATTTCCCACGGGAACTATTGAATTGAACATGGGCTATATGAAACTACCGTACCATATTTCATCAAAATCGGTCTGGTAGTATTTGCGTGATGAGCGAATATACAGACAGACAGACAAAAACTCCGAAAGTTATATTTTGGCCTCTATATCGTTAGTAATGTCCATCACAGTTATTATTTTCCAAAAACATTTTATGTACAGACACGGCTCCGTTACAGTTTTATTATATGTATAGAAATATAGATGAATTCTTCATTTCATCGTGTAAACATTTACTCAGCGAGTAATTAATTTTTAACTGATGAACGTGCTAATTCATCATATCAGCTTTTATACGTCCCCACTGAGGGGCTCGAGCCTACCCTGAATTAGGGCGATTGCGCGTTGGTCGACTTTCACACAACTTTCGAGTTTCTTCGCAGGCGTGTGCAGGTTTCCTCACGATGTTTTTCCTTCACCGTAAGAGCGTCGGATAAACGTACATATGAAATCTAAATTCGAAATCACATTGGTAAGTGGCAGGATTCGAATCACGACCTCTCGGACAGGAGGCGGCGGCCCTAGCCGTTACGCCACCTACCATGCTAGTTAGCTGGGGAAACCCCTGAAGTGAAAAGGTTTCAAAATTTTTAATGTCTCATTATCTTTGCATGTTATTTAGTAACCTTAATTATTTTATTACATTGTTTCATGTTTTGTTTTACTGTTTGATTAGGTAAAAAAATGAATTCACTGGTTTTTCTATTCAAAAACATTCATACCTTTTAATACATACTTACACAAATTAAAATAATTACTTTAATTTGCGGCAGACACGTTAACAGTAAGATGACAATTCGTACTATTGCTTACGTCAATGATCGCGTCCATTACGGAAACCTAACGCCCAGCACATTACTTAGTCTACGCCACGCTGTAAATGAGAAAGTTTCATTACTTTATTATACTGAAGCGACTGAACATATTTGGATCAAATTTGATAGGTCATGCCCTGCACAAACATATGTTTTTCCTAGAAAGTTTGTTCCCGCGAGAGATATCTTTAGGCAACATTACAAGTTGCTGCGACTGTTGCGCCTCAATCTCTAAAGCATATGTTACCCAACAGATCGAGACCTGTTGACTTGTTGCGACGACAACGGGCGCCTGGCCGTGGACGTGTCGGACCCGCGGTGCGCGCCCATTCTGATCCCGCCCAACGACCCGATTCATGCGCCCCAAGGGACTCAGTGTATGAACTTCGTGAGGACCACCACTACCCGAGACAGGAACTGCACGCCAAGGAACGCACCTGCTCAGCCGGTATGTTCTTGAAAAAGGGATTCACATTTTCTTTTGCTAGATAATTGAAAACGTAAGTGTTTAGCACGTTAAAAAACCGACTTCCATGGCAACAACTTCGTGCAATTTTGCAATATTATGTTTAGTTTATGTTAATTTTCTAATAAAGTACTACACCGATTTTTATAAAATTTATACGGGACCACACGGAAAGTACAAGCTTTCAAATAAAAAAAGAACCATGACTGGGTGAACCAAAAAAAATCGGTTCACCCAGTCAAAAGTTCTGAGGTAACAGACATAAAAAAACATACAGTCGAATTGAGAACCTCCTCCTTTTTGGAAGTCGCTTGAAAATATATTACATTTGGATCACTGAGTTCCAATGATTGCTCCGTTCGCCTCAAGGGACGCAATGTGTGAACTACGGGAGGACTGTCTCTCATAGTGATCTGTGAGAGACAGGAAGTGCACACTAGAGACCAGTCTCGCTTAGCCGATAGGTTTGCTAGAAAGAGATTGGATTTGGGTCACTATAAGCTCTTCGACCATCGACCGCCCGCCTGTAGTTAATAGGTACCTAGCTTCGATCTAATTGCCCCATTATGTAAGTAATCGAGATATAATGCTGCATTAGTTGGATTTACAAAGAAATAACATATTGTATCAAACGTTTGTTGAAATTAATAGCCGAAAATTAGTCATGTTATTTATTGAATGTAAACTTTCGTAATTTTAATTGTATTCACAGCACAAAGCAAGTTGAAACAAACGTTTTTCCAACAGAAACAATGTGGTAATTACTAAAACGAATTGCTATGTTGCCGTGATATTAGGTCGTAATTTAGGATTTGATTTTATACGAACACCGATATTTCACAAAAGCGACATTGCTGTACCGTCGTACATTCCACTTCAATCCTGTATCAATATAATTGGAATATCTATGAATATTAAATTAATGGTTAATCATAATATGGATGTGTCAATTTCAGCGATATACTCATCTGATTTTCCGTTAATAGTATCTATCACTTTCCGATGTCTCTTTTTGCACCAGATCAGCACAGTGACCGCATTTATGGACCTATCCCTCGTCTACGGCAGCAGTGTGGGTCAAGCTGCACCTATCAGGGCTGGCCAAGGTGGCAGGCTACTTACCATCATTCGAGGAAATCGCGAATGGCCACCGCAGGACCCCAACGTCACCTTGACGTGCGAGTCCGTACAGTCACCGAACGAACCTTGTTATTTGACTGGTAAGTTTTAATATATTTGCTTTTTTATAAAGGCTGGTCAAGGCTAAGAGTGGCAGGCCGCTTCTTCTCCTCTTCTCTATGCTATGGAGATCCTTTTGCTAGATCACATTTTTTGGGTAATTACTACTAAATATCGGTTTTGCAAAAACTATTGGACATACTTACTTAAGGATATTGGAATGTGTTAATATGTTACACGATAGTGTGTACTTTACTCGATCATAAAAAATCCCAAAAGCAGGTCTAAAACGTCAAAAAAAAAGTCTAAAACAAATTGTTTATAAACAAAATTTCAAAATTTGCACATTGTTTTTATATGGAGATATATTTAAGTTATATTATATTTTTAAGTACTACACAGAACGTGCTAAATTGTAGTTTTTAAATTGAAGTCTTAAGAGAAATAACAACGTAAAACATTGAAAAAGTGCAAAAGTGTGGTTATTGTCTTGACTCTTAACACGTAAAGAAAAAAACAGAGACATCTGTTATACAAATGACTCGCCTAAGTTTGCTACTGCGACGCATCTTGCGACCACCTTCAGAGCCGTAGCCTTTTGTAATTATGTTTGGAGTCAGCTATACAATACATTCGCCGAAAGAATCTTTATAGTACTCTTTTGTTAACAGGTATATAAGAAACGGTCGCAGTTCAGTGCAACTTGCGTGGTTGGGTCGATCACGCAGGTTCACTGACCTGAAGCACGGTCATTACCTGGATGGATTTGACTGTTAGTGGTATTTTTCTCGACCGTTTCCGTGCTTCGCGAGGCACATTAAGCCGTTAGGGCCGGTTGCTTTCACTACTTTGCAGTCGTTAAGCCGTGTCCGATGCCTTATAGGCGACTTGAAAAACTTCTGACTGTGGGGTTGGCCACTGGCCCCACAACCTCCACCCAACCGGCCTTGGCCCCCGTGTGTCGAGTATGGCCTGACCAACCCCAGTTTGAAAAATAAACAGTTAAACGATCTTCAAGGCAAGAGTAAATAAGCATTATTTGAGTTTGCGTGTACCATCTTCGACTGCATCATCATTTATCATCAGGTTAGTTGCAGTCAAACGCACTTAAATTTTAAATTAAAAAAAAGTAGAATGGTCCACAATGGCTGCGGGGGTGCAATACATTTATTTGTTTTATCGATTTAAAAGCTCCTGAACTGAACATTAGTTTTGGATGAGTAAAACAACTTCTTTCAGTAGTCTAAAGCTATTCACAAAAAAGGCCAAGTGCGGTCTGGCTTCGCGCGCCGAGGGTTCTTTACTTCCACACAAGTATAACAGTTATACCTAATCATTAAAGCAAAAAACGTCAACGCGATCAACAGAAGAATCATGTTTTTTGGGTTCCGTAAAAACGGGACCCTAATATTAAGACTTCGCTGTCCGACGGTCTGTCTGTCCATCTGTCCGTCTGTCATTAGGCTGTATTACATAAACCGTGATAGCTAAACAGTTGAAAATTTTATTGATGATGTATTTATGATGCCGCTATAACAACAAATACTAAAAATTAGAAAAAGTAAAAAAAATAGGGGGTCTCCATACAAAAATAAGTTTTTTTTAAACGTGAAGAAACTAGCGCCATCTAGTATGATGGTACCGAACCCTTTGTACTAGCGCCATCTAGTATGATGGTACGGAACCCTATGTGTGCGTTTCAGACTCGCACTTGGCCGTCCAGATTTGAACCCGGTACCTCTGGTTAGATGGACCGAGTCGTTACCGGTTGAGCCACCGACGCTTTTTACGATATAGAAAAAATAAAAACCTTTCAAAAACACGTTTAGTTGTATGGAAACCCCTCAATTTTCCACTTTTTTAGTTTTTAATATTTGTTTATATTGTATCTTCCATAAATACACATATTATGCTTTAAAAAATTTCTGCCGGTTACCCATCATAATTCAAAATGTACTTTTGAAAGTCGGACACAGAGACGCACGCAAGGACAGACATCGTAGGCTTAGTAAAACAGGGTCTAGTTATCTGTTGCGGAACCCCAAAACGAACCCCAAAATGACGGTTTTTTTACAATTGGTAAGCTCTTGGCATCGTCTCACCTGACGATAAGTGACGATGATGCCGAAGATGGAAGCGGGCTTACCAAGATTCCCCAAGGTTCCTTGTTGTGATACAGGGAAAGGCAAAATAAAATTTCATTATCGGCGGCGACTAGTGTACGTTGATGACGTTAAACCTACCCCAGCAGGACCCGAGCCAATTACGAGGAGCGGTTTTTGAAAATTGCGAACGGTTTCTGTAAGGAAAGCTGACCAGTTAAATATGTAGAATATATTTGTAATATGATTTCATCTGCGAAAGGACGACCCTGATCCGTTGCCCGGGGTTGCTAGGTCGACTTTGTTGCTTTAGGAACACATATTGGTTGATATGCGAAAGTTCAAGTTAACTTATGTTTACGTTAGTAGCTAAACTATACGATGCGATAATACTACTTTACCTAAGTGGGTACCTAAATGCATAATCGGTAGCAAGAGTTAGATCCGTTTACTGTCTGATCGATATCGAAGTTATTACTCGTATAATGTAATAGTGTACTGTGTAACAAAGACATGATTTATTGTACGTCATTTGTCTCTCGGCTCGAGTTCCCAGTCTAACTACTGTGCATTACATTGTCATTTTCGATTTGCACACAACATGATTTATGCGAAGTTTTGACAGTCCCATTCCTCTGTTCACCTTATACTATACAGGGTGTAACGAAATTGGTGACGCTAACTGAGGCTTCTCGTCATATTTCTGAACAACTTTCCCCAAAGAACCAATAGTTACTTCTCAATAAAACTATTCCGACGCTACATACAAACTATTCCGACGCTACTTACAAACTATTCCGACGCTACATACAAACTATTCCGACGCTACTTACAAACTATTCCGACGCTACATACAAACACCGACCGAGTGCGAGTTGGACTCGCGAAAAGCAGGGTTCCGTAGGCTTTTCAAAAAATAAATGTTAATAAAAAAATAAAAAAATGCAGTTATCTATTAACTTTTTCCAAATCCAACTGCACATATTAAGTTCGTCGACTATTACTCTTGAACTTAGAAAGCTTACTTAACCGTGATAGTTTTCTTTTTAAATTAAATGCAACTGCCCTACTATTTAAAAAAAAACAGGTGTATTAAATGATATGTAGATTAAAATTTTTAGACTATTTACATTTTTTTTCAGTTGTCTTGAAATAGGGTTTAACTGGCAGGGGGAGGACACTCGACTCTAACATAAATTTGCACTTCGAAGAGTAATATTTCGCAAACTGATCCCCTATTCTAAAAATGGATTTAGCAAATCCTCAATAGTTTTGAAAAAAACTATTCAACGACCCCCCCCCCCCCCCACACTAAAGGGTCAACAAAAAAAGAGATTTTATTGTACCACTTTGTCGGCGTGATTAATATGTAAATAATCGAAAAAAGTTTTTTTCAAAGATTTATTCCACGGCGCGGCGCGGCGCACGATCACATCGACGGGAAAACAATTCGGCCCCTCTTTACATGTCCGGGAACTACCCATATTTTATTAAAAGATTTTATTGTACCACATTGTCGGCGTGATTTGTATGTGTCGTCATCATCATCATATCAGCTGAAGGACGTCCACTGCTGGACATAGGCTTTCCCCAAAGATTTCCACGACGACCGGTTTTGCGCTGCCCACATCCAGCGGCCACACCGAGTGGGAGGCCTTCCTACGCTACGTTTTCAGGTGCACGGTCGCCACTCGCGAACTTTACTGCCCCAACGGCCATCTGTTCTACGAGCCATGTGCCTTCTCACTGCCACTTAAGTTTAGCAATTCTGAGAGCTATGTCTGTTACTTTGGTTCTCCTACGGATCTCCTCGTTTCTGATTCGATCACGTAGAGAAACTCCGACCATAACACGCTCCATTGCCCTTTGAGTGACCTTGAGTCTTCGTTTGTACGCGACAAGAGAGAGAGAGAGAGAAAAAAATAACAGACCTGGATGGAAATAGAAAGCAAAAGTATTAAACTCTTCTTAGATTTGTTCAAAGCTTTCCACGGTGTATTATGTAAAACATTGTTCGACCGATTGAAATGAAATGAAATGAAAATTTATTTGCATAAAACATGGTTATAAAGCTGTTAACATTATATAGGAAGTTCTCATATTTCACCAGATTTGGCATGCAAATATCAATCTTATCATAATTATTACTTTTAAAATTCACACACAGTCACAAAAAAAAATAAAAAAATACTACAAAATAATTTAATAAAACGCAATTTTCATAGTCAATGTTAATTGTCAAAAATGTCTATCTAGGAGTTCATTTACGGAATAAAATATTTTTTCTTTTAGAAATGTCACAAGTTTGCGTTTAAATGGTATAATATTAGGTATTGATTTTATATCAGTAGGTAAAGCATTATAAATTTTTACACACATTACTACACACTGTCTATTGTAATGAGTCAGTTTGGGTATACTGTTTAAAACTAATTTGTTTGGGTCTCTTACAGTCCTTTTGTGCACATCTTCCTATCGGCGGAGACTTATATATAGCACTGTATTTATTTATAAGTTTATATACTATCTAATATTTTGCTGTTAGTCTTCCTAAAATAAATAAATAATAAATAAATAATAAATAATCTTTCGTCTTTTTAAATATATTTAAGTTATTTTTTACGAAAGTAGCGACCTCTAAAATATACATACAGGGCAAGGGTAACAGTCCTAACGACTTAAATAATGGCCTGCATGACTCACGGGATGTTTTGCCACACATAGCTCGTATGCATTTCTTCTGTGCAATGAAAACATTATTAAAATGAACAGAATTTCCCCATATTAACAAGCCGTACTTCAGAAAACTACAGGCATACGTGGAATGTGATGCAGACAGCTTCACAAAGCAATAAAAGTTATCAATTTTACAAAATTACTGTGACTTCTGTGGACCTCGCGTAAAGTAAACCTTTTTTGTTATGTTTACCCTCTGTTGACCAACACACAGTATAATATTTTGATGTTCTGAAGCGACATATGAAAGGATGCAACATAGAACCCTCTCAATGGGAGAGTTTGGCAGCAGAACGGCCAGAATGGCTCAGGATTGTGAATAGGCAAGTGCGCGAGTTCGAAGACGTAAAGCTGTAAAGCTGACCTTGATACCAAACGCGACCAGTTAAAGACCGACCTCCTGCGACCATTTCATACAATTACGAGGGTGGCATACTTGAATGCCCTCAGTGCGCAAGGAGTTTCACTGCGAAGATTGGTTACATAAACCATCTTCGAGCGCCGGCGGCAAACCAACTAGAAGTCGAAGTGGTCGCCATGACCGAAATCGGTCGGATAGATCAGCATCATCATAATATTTTGGGGAAATTCTGTAAACATCTATGTTAGTGCTTTAAGAGCAAGGTCTTCCAATTATTTTTAATAATTATGCTAAAACACTGAGGACTACATTATTACTATTATATTTACTTGTCAGCAAACATGGTCCATTTTTGTGAGAAACACAAACGTCGTATTACACTAAAGTTAGTAAAACACATAATTATTTACTGAACAATACTATTAGTGTTGAAGTCACAAACTATACAGAGGTTGAAGTGTATTTACATACTAGAAATTTGTATATTTGTAAAAAGAAAGAGTAAATATTTTAGGAAAATTCATTAAATTATGAGGAATTTACGTTCTAAATGTAAATAAGATTTATGTTCTGTGAAAGTGACTTCTTAAGGGCCCCATGCACGGTGCGAATCGTCTGTACGGTCGATCTGATGAAAATCGTGACGATTGATCGCATCAAAAATTACGCCCATACATGAAACGTCTTACAGAGTTAAGCATCGTCATATCAGCTCATATACGTCCCCACCGAGGGGCACGAGCCTACCCTGAATTAGGGCGATCAGGCCTTAGTCGACCACGCGGGCCCAATGCGGGTTGGTCGACTTCACACACAACCTGTGAGTTTCTTCGCAGACGTGTGCAGGTTTCCTCACGATGTTTTCCTTCACCGTTAAAGCAATCGGTAAGTATATGTACGTAAGTTTTTGAAAAACTCATTGGTACATTGGCCGTCCAGATTTGAACCCGGTACCTCTGGTTAGAAGAACCGAGTCGTTACCGATTGAGCCACCGACGCTTTTTGAGCCACAGAGTTAAGCATACCAATTAGTAAATCTTATGTTTTTCTTACTTATGTTTTTCTCATTTACTGTGTACAATAAACAATAAATAAACGATTGGTCGTAACGATCGATCATTTACTTGTTTGAAACTGAAGTATAAAGACGTGTTCAAATAACTCAATACATGGCTATTACAGCGAAACCAGTATTCGCATGTAAACATTTTAAAGGAATTAAGGTTAAATTAATTATTTTAAATTCAATGAAATCATCATTACTCTATTTTGTTTGTTTCGTTCAGCGAGTGTAGGTAGGTAGGAGTACGTAACGCGCTAGCCAAGGCGTGCGTCGCGTGCGGCGACCGGCGCCAGAGTGAGACAAAATCGAATCGTTGATCGTAAAGAGCCATACACTGTCGATTAATCGTCACGATATTCGTGATTGCATGGGTTTTTGTTGCGATTTCCGAAATCGTCTCCGATGAAGTAAATCATTAACCATATTGACATACACTGTCGATTTGTTGTTTCGAACGGTCCGACGAGACCGATCGTACAGACAAATCGTACCGTGTATGGGGACTTTACATCTCTATTTACTTGAATAAAAATTAAATGCTGTCCCACGGTAAATGCATTACCCGAAAACCTATCTCCCCACTCCTATACGGAGCTGAGGTAATCACTATCGCGTGGCAATCGACAATTCAAAATTGGTCAATCAGCTGATCGATTTGAACAGAGAATACAATTTTTCCTTGTGCCATTGACTGTGGGGTCTCTTGGGGAAAGTTGCTAACGATAATGAGTAGAAAATCCAGTTGACGGCTCCTACACCAATTTTGTTACACCCTGTATAGTATGCTTTTCTCTGAATTTCAACGGACCTAATTTGATTACATTTTGCATGATTGGGATTCAATTTAGAACCGCATAACGGTAACACGAGTTAGCACTTGCCCGTACTCAGTTATTTATCGTTTAAACCCATAAGAGGTATTCATACGAGTATACATACTCTACATACTTTACGTAAATTAAATTATTGCCTTTCATCACTTGTTTACTTACAGAATTCGATTTGTGAATTTGAAATATTTGTTCCAATCTTCTAAGCGAAATCAAATTGATTGTGGTAATGTGCGAACCAGACTCGCCTCTCATCATTTACATCGCACAATATTGATTTATGTGTACCAGACGAAATATAAAAAGGAATAAACGCTTCATTACGGATAGAACCGTACAAGAATGAGGTACATTTTTCTCGAGAGAAAATTTACAACTGCGTTCGCTTGAGTACTCACAATATCGTGATAATATTGCGGTGTTACGAGAAAACGATACCATGTCTGTACACAATATTAAGAAATAGTAATTCTATTGTATTTATTATGTGATTACCAACCATACGTGTACTGTGTAGCTCTGTGTTGCACTACCTAACTATAGTTATTCAACAGGAGAATAATGTTTAAACAAGAGGCCCGCAGACTTGTTGTCTACCTACTGAGGCTAACAACAACGTTGTTCTTGACTGCCTCCATGGCGTAGTGGTTAGTCCACTCACTTCACACCAGGAGGTCGCGAGTTCAATTCCATGCGGGATAACATTTTGCAAGACTCGGTCTGGTTGGTGGTAGGGTATTTTATAAGCCCTCTTGGCTAGCTACCACCATCTTATAGACGTAGACGTCTTGCCGCCGAATAAAAATAATATAAATAATTGTGTGCGATAAACATTCACAATATTTAGAATGGACCTAAAACAAAAAAAAAAGATCGCGAGCTGCAAGCCGCTTGCGCATGGCGCACCCTCGATATCCACGCGGGCAAAGCCGCGTGAAACAGCTTGTGATGTAATAATTATAACAACATTTAACAACTAACTATGCCACCATCATTAATTCTTATCCTTCCTAATGTTCTAAATGTGAAAATGCGTTTAATTGTTTGTTACCTTTTCACGCTTTAGCACCTCAACCAATCTTGACGAAATTTAGCGTGAAGGTAGCCTGTATCATGGGGAAGGACCTAGGCTACTTTTTGTTCAGTGAAAATGGAATAGTCCGATACAGCTCCTGGGAACTGAAAAAAATACTCTTTTTTGGTTAATTTCTTTAACATCGCAACGGAGCAACGGATTTTTGTGATTTTTTACACAGAGATGTTTGAGGGGGGGGGGGGGGAGATGACATAGATTACTAATAAGCGTAGTCCGAGACAGTTTCTGAGGGATCTAGGGAAAACACTTTCCAGGCTCGCGGACGTCGGCGTCGCGTCGCAACGAACAATGGATTGACATGATATTTTGCATAGAAATAGTTGAGGGGTGGGAAGTGACATAGACTGCTAATCAGAATAGCCCGATATAGTTCCGGAAGGAGCGGCACCTGCACTCCCCTCACCCTCAAAGACAGTCATAAAAACGTATCCCACGCAAGGGAAGCCGCGGGCAAAAGCCAGTAATTCCATAATTGTTTAAAATTCCAAATAATTCAGTACTGTCAAAGTAAAATAATACCACTGTTATTTAATCCTTGCTCCAGATAAAACATTGTAAAACTAGAAATTAGTAGACTTTGTCACCGATATAATAAAAGTAAAGAAATGGTGTTCGCACCTGTGTATCTGGATAGATAGTTGACGTTTATTTAGGATTTCACCCAGCACATAGAATACATTTTTATACGGGTACAGTACAAATTAACAATTTGGCATTTAATTTAGTTACAAATAAAAAAAATTAAGAAGGGAAACGAGTTGTTAGTTTGTTAAGGTGCGTTCTAGTCTTGCGATCGATTTAAGAGCGGCTTCCAGCAGTCCGATTGAGCTGAAAGATATGAAGCCGTATTCCCGGTGACAATAGATCCTTTTGGTATTCGGAAGTTGAACTGATAATTAAATTTGGAGGTGGAATCAAGGTCCCAGAATCGTTCTTTAGTTTCAATAGAATTGTAGGAAATACAGTCTAGTTGTTTGGAAATGGCCCAATAAATACATAAAAATCGTAAAGTTTTTTTTTTAATAAACCATTTTAAGTTGTACAGTCTTGAATGAACTACAAGTAAGAACATGCTCGATATCCACAATTATGATATAATGTAATTAATGATAAAAATAACTAGACACACGGCAGTGTGTCAGCCAAGTTCGAAAAGAAAAGGAAGACACTGGCCGTGGGTTATATTACACGAACCATTTCTGGCCACTTTCGACCTACCTGTAACTCAAAATGATAGATAGATAGATAGATAAACCGTTTATTCACCGACCAGGCACAAAAAAACAATGAGTAAAGCTATGGTAACAATAAAGTAAAAAAGAAAAAAAAGAAGATTAACCCACTAAGACTAACTTATAGCTACTTACTAATAAAAACAATAAAATACAATGGAATTGCAGTTAGTGCCAGGCCAGTGAAAAGGCCCTGGCTCAGCATATGTTATAGGTGAATTCCCATAACGCTGATATTCTGCCAAGGCCCTCACCAGTCTGTGTACCGCGACAGTATACTAATACATACAATAAAAAAAAAACCTATAAGCTACCTGCAGATTAATTAACATAGTTCGCAGTTGCTTACTTCTACATAAGGTACTTAAAAAAAATAAAAAAATAATAGTTATTCAAAAAATAAAAATTATTAACAAAAACAGATTGAGCGCTTTCCGTGCCGAGAAGGAAATAAACCCAAAAAAAAGGTTTAAATCAAATAAATAGTAGAAATAGCAAGAAATTAACAAATAGAGGAATTAAATTATTATCTGACAGTGTGATTTCAACTAAACAACCGACCTGCACTAGTTGCTAAAATTCCCCATTACAAAGAGGATACCGCGGTTCTTGCCTCAGAGACATAGGTTAGTTGATTAATATGACTCACCTATTCAGAGTAAAACAGTGTGCGAGTAACCATTAAGTACTTAGGAAGATACAATAAATTAAATAGTAGGATAAATTAAGTAGGAGGATAAGGTAAGGAGTAGCAGTCTTAGATGGACTGAGATTGAAGGAGGTATTCCCGATAATGTTTTTTAAAAGCCAGTTTCGATGGAGCAAGACGTAATGGTGGCGGAATATTGTTCCAACACGAAGTCGCTAGATACCGAAAGCTACCCCGGAATGCAGTTGTTCTATGTTTAGGCAGGACAAACGTGTTAGAGCAAAGTCGTGCTGAATACCTGTGGTTAGCATAACGCCAAACTAGTATATTGTAAAGATACTCAGGACGCTGTGTACGTATGACATCAAAAAGAAGAGATGCATATAACAAATGCTGACGTCCCTTCATTTTTAATATGTTAGAGGAATTTAAGTAAGGTGTTACATGAGTCCTTGGAGGAATATTAAAACAAAACCTCGCACACGCATTTTGCACTCGCTGTATTAGCCTATGAGACTTCTGAAGAAGGCAAGGTCCGTAGACAGTCAGACAGTAATTAAGCTTCGAAAGGACAAGTGACTCGCATAACAAAATTCGCATGTCAACATTAATGTAAGGTCGTATTTTATATAGAACTTTTAACCGGAAAAAACAATTTCTCACCAAGTCGACAACGTGGCTTTCAAATCGTAAAAGATCGTCCATTAGAACTCCCAAATTACGTGCCTCGGACACTTGTTCTATAGGTTTGTCATTAATCTTGATAGGAAGTGGACCACTACACAGAGTCTTTTGAATTTGTGTACGAGTACCTATAATCATAAATTTTGATTTGGAAGGATTTAGAACTAAACAATTTCGAAGAGACCACAGGTACACACGATCAAGATCACCGTTAATATTCGCAACGGCACCGGCAATGTTAGATAGATCAACTGAAGTGTAAACCTGCAAGTCGTCCGCGTAAATGTGGTAAAGACATTTATTAAAACAGCTAGTTATGTCGGCAGTGTATATAATAAACAGCAAAGGCCCGAGGATCGAACCCTGGGGCACTCCTCTGTCTACTGAAAGAATGTTAGAAGTAAGAGACTCACCACATGACTTAAATATTACTACTTGTTGACTCCTTAAAGTAAGATAGCTGTTAAACCATTTGACAGTGTGAGCATCAAAGCCGTAATACGAAAGTTTGGAAAGCAACAGACTAGTGTTAATGAAGTCAAAAGCCTTAGAAAAATCAAGTAGCGTAAGAACACTGCTCCTACCCAAGTCTACCGATGCTAGCAAACCATCCACTACATCTAGAAGGGCAGTGACTGTGCTGCGGTTCCGGCGGAAACCCGATTGCAATTCAGGAAATAAACTGTTGGATTCACAATATTTGACAACTTGGTCATATATAACTTTCTCAAGGATTTTTGAAAGGTACGGCAGGATACTAATGGGGCGGAGGTCATTTAAAACTACAGGGTTTCCTTTTTTGGGAATCGGGCGAACAAGAGCTGTCTTCCAAAGAGCAGGAAAGGTAGCGTGACCGATCGATTTGTTAACAAGAGCAGTGATTGTGCTCAATGAGTAGCGTAGGGTGAGAATTATCATATCCATGTTAATGCCATCTACTCCGAGAGCATTTGATTTAAGGCCCAGGATGACCTTGGCAATAACATTTTCGTCAACAGGCTCTAATGTAAAGGTTGCATTACTGAATTTATGGTGCTCGAAGTATGTGAGCGTAGAAAAGTCGATTGAGTTTTGTCCGGGAACATTAAGAAAATGGGAATTAATGAGATTGGGATCATTGAAAGTTTCAGGAAGGTCATAATTATTTTTAAAGTCAGGCAATACCATTGATTTTAAATTTTTCCACAATAATTTTGAATTCGCAATTTGAGAGTTAATGTTTTGTGTAAAGTACGACACTTTTTCAGCATATAAGCAAGAATTGACTAAATGTTTCAGTTCTTTATATTGTACTTTGTGAATTTCGGACCTTGACTTACGATACTTTTTTGCATGTCGTTACGTAATATCATCATATAACGCACGTTACTTGTGAGCCACGGTAGCTCTCTATCCTTTATGATTATAGATTTCTGAGGAGCATATGTATCAAAGATTTCAATTAAAAGTTGGTTGAAAGTCGATACCATTACATCTATATTTTCTTTGTCATTTATTAGTTTCCAGTCAACTGACTCGAGTTCTTTTTCGAATATAGTTATATCTATATTCTTCAGAGGCCTAAAAGTTACTTAACGAGGCGGAATCTTATTCTTTTTAACTTTAAATTCGGTAAGTACTATAGCATGACCTCCAAGGTTGGGTATATGATTAACATTGACACTAGAGGCAGTGATATTAGAAAGTACAACATCTATCAACGTGGCACTATGGACCGTGAAATGAGTCGGCTCATTAACATAATTAGAAAGAGACGTATAGGTCATAAACTGCTTAAGCTGGGAGGACTTAATATCATTCCCCAGTAAGTCAATATTAAAATCGCCTACTAATATAACATGATCAAAACCACTGAAAGAAGTTATTGACTCGCATAGCGAATCCAAAAATCTATCAACAGCAACCCACTGCGGACGGTATGCAGTACCAATCAAAATATCAATGGAATTCACCCTCAAACAAATCCACATCTGTTCAACTTCAATATTAGTTACCGGGTGAGTACAAGAACGTACATTCAAACCACGCTTAACATAAAAACCTACACCACCGCCCTTTGATTTACGAAGACCACGAGGACGCGCTTTGTGGCGAAAGCGGTAGCCAGGAACAGTAGGAGCCAACACACCTTGTCCATCCTTTAACCATGTCTCATTTATAGCCATAATATCCGGAGACTCACGTATCATCATCGCCTGTAATTCATCATTTTTATTGTCTAGAGAGCCTGCGTTAAAAAGGCCAATTTTTAGATACTGTTATTTTATTAACCATAAAGCGTATTGCGAATGCAAATAATAATTGAATATATTTATTATGTAGCAAAAGTAGCCTAAGATAAGTTCCATGACGCCAGTCTGTAAATAAGGAATAATACACCACTAACCTAATCAGATCCAAAAACCTGTTTTATGTCCGACTCGCCACGGATCCTAAAAGCCCGACTGTTAGGCTCACGTCGCACAAATATTTCACCGCGCCTGGTCCAAGCATAGCTCCAATGGAGTCGACGAGTTTCCACGCGCACTTTGTAGAAAAGCTACCTATTGAGGCGAGAGAGACGCTCATTAACATAGAAACGTCGGGGAGAAGCGACCAGTCCTAAGCCCTCGGTGTCAGAAGCACGGCGAACACGCGCAGCACGCAGTAAGTCATCACGCAGTGCGCGTCTAACCAGGCGCACCACCAAGGGACGAGGAGCTGCCGAGCCGGCGCCGGATGCACTCGCGTTGGACTCATTATGATGTCGTGCGCCCATTCGATCTGCGCTCACAATGTCATGGACGTCAAGTTCCACGCCCAGCTTAGCGCCAATCAGAGTTACCAGGTGCACCGGGTGCAAAATCTGTTAAAACTTTACACTTGCGATTTTGTGTGTCTACTTAGACTCCTTCGATCATCTAGAATCCCAATTTTCATAAAAATATATTTTACCTTTTCTGAGATATCGAAGTCCGAAAATCACTATTTTTATGACTGACTGACTCATCAAAATTATAGACTACTTTCAGGTGACTTAGAAACTTGTATTTTGGTATCAAGGTAGGATTAATGGACGTATACAAAGGAAAAAATCAAAAAATGGCCAAGTGTGAGTCTTACTGAAATAAAAAATCGACAAACCGGCTACGTGCGAGTAAGAATTGCGAAATAAGGGTTCTTTACTACTACTATGAATCAAAATTATAGACATCTTCCAGGTGATTTAAAATTTGTTTGGAATTTATGTAAGTTATAGGCGGGCGTATACAAAGGAAAAACCGGCAAATCGAAATCGCACAATTTGGTTTCTGTACCACCACTAGTACTCATTAAAATAATTATATAGACCACTTCCGGTGACTTTTTAACTTGAGATTTAGGATCTAAATAGGTTATTGGGCGTATGAAGGGAAAATAAATATGATAACTTTACAAAAATTAATGAAAGCCAAATATAGAGATCTAAATTGTACCAAGTTCTAAAGTGGTTTCTTAAATCATAGCTACGGCACTTCAAATTGAAATATTTATCTTGGACTTCTCCAGATATTAGAGAATGTAAAACGGTTTTCAGTTGTTTAAAATAATCTTTGTTATGTTTTGTGCTGCTTAATGGTGCAACTTGGCAAGTTTAAATAGTCAAGCCGCCAAGCAAGAACGCTTACTTTGTAGAATAAACGCCAAAATAGTTTCCGAGGGATCTGGGAAAAACTCATTTCCACGCTCGCGCACGTCGGCATTTTTTGTATGAATTGGTTGAGGGGGTGGTAAGTGACATAGACTGCTATAAGAATAGCCCGATCTGGGCTATCCCAGATCCCGATGAGTTATTAGCTGCTTTTAAAGAACAATGCAATCTTGTGCCAAAGTAAATGTGTGAGAAGTGGTTTAGTCTTATGAAGAAATGTATTGAATGTGACGGAAATGATTTTGAGAAAATTTCGTAAATAAGCTTACATGATAAAAATTACGGGACAACCTGATAGCTAATAGCTCGTACCTAAAAGTTTGAAGGTTTCTTGAAAATTATATTTTAATTATGTGCAGGTTTTAATAACTAGTTTAGGACAAATCTTGGAAGCTAAATTAGAACCCTTTCGGGGTGTAATGACCAAAATGCTAAAATGACCATTTGCTAAAATGTCCATAGTGCAAAAAGGACCAATCCTTTCGGGGAGTAATGACTAAGATGCCAAAAAGTCCATGGTGCTGAATTGTCCATAGTGCAAAAATGACCAATATCATAGTGACCAATTTATACACCACTTTCTAGTTTCCGATTGAGCTGAATTTTTGCATAGACCTTAAGTTTAGAGAACAATGCATAGTTAGCTAAGTGACGCCTTTCTAAATACAATATGGCGGAAAGATAGCGGACCAGTTAAATTTTAATGCACCCCTAAAATAAGGGTATCAAATGAAACGGTTTGCTGGGATGAATACGAAAAAAAAAATCATATTAAACTTTGTACATAAAAGTTTTTAGGTTTTTATAAAGTTATTTAAATATACGACCCACCAGCCGTTGCACTCTTTGCCATACCATAAGTAGGCACAGTGTATCCCTGAGTTTTACTTTGTTACCTACCTTAATATCGGGTGGTCGACTTAGAGGTATATAACTTGTTTTTGCAGCCATTTTGATTCGGCGCCAGATTTGTCATTTTTTTATAACAATTATTTAAAATAGATATATTATGGTCTATTTGTAATGGAGAATTTTTTAGCTGAACAAGGTATTTTAGTTTTCAAAACCTTCTACTCAAATCAAAAGCCGCCCGCTTCCATCTTTGGCAACATCGTCATTTACTACCAGGTGAGATGTTGTCAAGGGTTTACTAATTGTGAATAAAAAAATAATAATCTTCTGTTGCGGAAATGCTGCTGAGAAAATGGCGCCCTAAATTCGGGTGAAACAACTTACCTTCGTGAAAGACAATTACTTGATTCAGGCCACTGACGAGGAAATTTGCGTGGCTCGGTTTTGGGATATCTGAGTTTGCCGTCGACTCGAAAAGAAAAGAAGAAGTGACAAATTTTGTTAATTGTTATTTTGTGATCTTGATCTCCAAAACATGTGGTTTCAACAAGACAGAGCCACAAGTCAGAGGGCGCGAAAAACAATCCAACATTAGGTAGGATGTTTCCAGGTCGATTGATCTTAAGAAATGGTGAATCAATTGGCCCCCAAGATCATCGTATTTAACAGCAACTTACAATTTTCTGTGAGGCTATCTAAAGGGATGTGTCTATGGTATAACATATTCGAGACGCTGTTATAGGGATACCACTGAAAGTGTGCGAAAATTTGATGTCAAACGCTATGAAAAGAACTCGCATTTATTATGCAGCGAGAAGTAGACATTTGACAGATGTTATATTCCATACATAATTGCCAGGCCTATATAAAGTATTCGTGGAAAAATAACTGTCATTTTTGATTTGGTGTACAAAAGATTTTATTTTAAATATGGGTCGTTCTTATTTGGCCACCCTGTATCGGCATAGCCAGTTATTTTGATGAGCACTTACCTAATTTATAATGTGGGAGCCTTAACAAACCTGACTGACAGATAATAGTACCTACTAGGTACCATTAAAATATGTACATATCGACTTTGAGAATGTGTAGTGATTCAGTTCCTGCGCTAGGACTCATATAATAATATATTTCTCATACTGTCATAATTTTTCTATAATATTCTGCCGAATAAACTTTTTTTCACAATTGGTAAGCCTTTAGTCTAAATGGGTGTGTCCTTTATATATTTATATATTTAGGGTTGAAGGAAACTCCGAAATTGTGCTACTATGTATATTGTCTTGACGCGTATACAAATGGCGGTGGCGAGTCCGAACTGGCTATACCAACAGGTAGATACATGAAAATGCTTACGTATTACATTAGCTATAAGCTTAGGTAGATACAGTAAGTGACATCGCATGCCGTTACAGAATCATCTCACCTGATGGTAAGTGACGATGATGCCGAAGATGGGAGCGGGCTTACCAAGATTCCACACATTGGGGAACTGGCTATCTTCAAGCCGGAACACATCTATGCTGTGAACATTAATGTTTGGCGGCAAAACTTAGATAAAATGATGGTGGCTAGCCAGGCGGGCGTAGAAAATGCCCTTCCACCGACCAAACTGAGCCCACAAAGTTAGACACCGCCGGGAATCGAACCCGCGACCTCCTGATGTGAAGCTAATGGACGTAACCATTTCGCCACGGAGGCGGTTAAGTTCATTTCATTTCATTTCTTAACTTTGTATCCTTTCCCTCAGGTGACATCAGGGCAAACCAAAATCCTCAGTTGACGATCCTTCAAGTGATACTCCTTAGAGAACACAACCGCATAGCTGACACCCTCGCACTCCTGAACCCTCAATGGACTGACGAGACCATCTTCCAAGAAGCCAGGCGCATCCACATCGCTGAGATACAGAATATCAACTACTACGAGTATCTTCCCATATTCCTTGGTAAGTGTTTACTCATTATGGTGGAAATTATTTCTTTGTCGCAGTTTACGAACTTGTGCCGTCACTACGAAAAAAGCACCCTCACCTCAAGATTTGTGTCATTAAAAGAACGTTAATAAAGTACAGCTCGCGCTAAACTTTATTACTGATATGAACTGAGATGCGAGTGCTCACTGCGCCGGCATAACCGAGTACCTAGTAGGTACCTTTACGTCCTACTAACACCCAAGTTTGCTACTGCGACGCGTCTTGCGGCCAACTTCACAGTTTGGCGCGAGCTATAATATTTTTTTTTATATCTGAAGACGAAGCACATTTCATGCATCCTTTAATTTTGATAAAGGAGGTATAACCATGCTCAAAGGTTTATGTACCTCTACTCTCTACGTCTTGCTATAAATTATCTGATTGGTTTTTTTTATTGTAGAGCTAGTAACTGACGTAGCTCACCGAAACACTTAAATCATGCAAACGAAATTCCAGTGGAACAGTGAAAGTCTCGAGTGCCGACCACGCACCGGAATACGTAGCGTAGTCAAGTCTCGCATACGGTGGACTGAGGACCTGGTCGCGCGAAGCCGCTGGATGTGGGCAGCGCAGGCCTGGGCGTTGTGGAAATCCTTGGTGGGAGGCCTTGGTACAGCAGCGGACGTCTTTTGTACATACTGTGCATTGATAATAACTTTATTATAGGTCGGCGAAACTATATAAAACAAAAGACATAGATGATTTCAACTTGATATGGGTTTATATGATATTAATGCGTTCAGTAAA
The DNA here is from genome assembly GCA_947284805.1 of Coleophora flavipennella. Taxonomy (NCBI): domain Eukaryota; kingdom Metazoa; phylum Arthropoda; class Insecta; order Lepidoptera; family Coleophoridae; genus Coleophora; species Coleophora flavipennella. The sequence goes on from OX369257.1 coordinate 19,913,367, forward strand.
ATCACCTGAACACAACTAAACTATATGACAAGTGGGCAGATTGTGGGGGTTGAAATAAAAGTTGTTCAGTATGATGTGTAGGCCTGATCGCTCTAATTCAGGGTAGGCTCGAGCCCCTCGGTGGGGACGTATATGAGCTGATAAGAGAAGAAGAAGATGATTCCCCAGTTAACAGGAACTACACCGATTTTATTACAACCTGTGTATAGGATATCTTGAGTAATTTGATTTATATTTTATAAAAATCCATTTAGTGGTTTTCTGCCTACAGCAGTTCAATGTCATCTCTAAATTATGTAATTTTTGGACGTTTTATAATAATTTGTTTGACCAAGTAGTAAAAATATTATAGTATTTTATATTTTTATGATGTACTCACAAAAACCTTTCATTTGATACTACACATGATATGTTTCAATGAATTTGTTTTTAAACTATTTTATTTGTACTGCCAACTTATGACGTCACATTTTCTACCACCACACAGTTTGCGCGTTGTCGTCTCATATATTTCTGTTCAGGAGGTCATTGCTGAACGCATTGAAACCATATGTGAGATGACTTTAACTTTTTACTTTTTTCACTTTAACGGGAAGTTCTAAAACCTCATTTCGCCGACCTACTACGAGTATTAGCTACGAAATTTAAATGAATTGCTAAACTTAAGTGGCAGTGGGCGGGGCACATTGCTCGTAGAACAGATGGCCGTTGGGGCAGTAAAGTTCTCGAGTGGCGACCACGCACCGGAAAGCGTAGTGTAGGCAGGCCTCCCACTCGGTGGACCGATGACCTGGTGAAGGTCGCGGGAAGCCGCTGGATGCGGGCAGCGCAGAACCGGTCGTCGTGGAGATCCTTGGGGGAGGCCTATGTCCAGCAGTGGACTTCCTTCGGCTGATATGATGATGATGATTAAAATGGAGATATAAAAACATTTTACCTACTCGTACTTTATCGTGGAAGATATTTCAAAGCCCACCGCCAGAAATTTACTTTTATACTTCTTTCAAATTATTACTTGCCAAGTAATAAAAACAATATTATGAGAGTTCTATGGCTTTTACGTGGATTTTGTATAAAAATCCCAACTCGCCCGTCTAATTATGCAATGCTTTTAAAAGAACGATGATCTTTTGTATCCCGTCCTATTTAAATTGAGCTCTGGGACTGTATTCACGTAGATACAATTTGTACCACTACTTATCCTGTGTCTTTACTAATGCTTTGGAATTAACGGCGCAGTATATCCTACTAATATTATACATGTAAAAGTTTGTATGTATGGATGGATGTTTGTTACTCTTTCACGCTTCGACCACTGGACGGATCGGGGTGAAACTTGGCACACATATAGGTTAGTCCTGGATTAACATATAGGCTACTTTTTATCCCAATTTCTTAAGTGGTTCCCGTGGGATAGCTATTAGCTCTCTCTTCATTGTTAATTTATGTCACAATGAAGCGAAGGATTGACGTGCTAATTAATACTGATTATCTAATTGACTACTAATAAGCATAGCCCGACATAGTTCCCCACGGATCTAGAGTTCGACAGCACGACAGGCTTAAAAACTATGTTCACGCGTAAACTAACTAACTACTGAACATATCTGGCTGAAATTTGGTAGGTAGACAGCTTAGGACTTTGATTAACATAGAGGCTACTTTTTTCCACGCTCGCGAGCCGCTCGAGGCTCGCACACTCCGCACCTTGGAAGACAGTCATAGAAACTATGTTCAAGCGAGCGAAGCCGCTGGCAAAATCTAGTACTTGTATAATGTTACTGTAAAAGCTAGATCTACGGTAAATTATAAGATTTTCTGGTACAACCTAAGATTTACAAAGCAATGATGGTAAAAGTTTGAATGGTTCTTCAATTTCGTACTTTAACCAGAAATCACCTGGTTAATCTTAGGTTTCACCACACAGTCGTGGTGAATGCTCATAAAAGCATGTTAGGTAGCGAGGAGCAAAGCGACACGATTTTACACGATAGACAAACGCGCGAGTCGAGCAAGTGAAGCGAGCGTGCCGCGTTTGCTGCCGTCGAAGTGCCAGAACTATTAGTTTTAAGGCAGCGAGCGAGGTTGTTTCTGGCGCTCTGGCGGCCGCTGCCGCTGCACACTCGCTTTGCTCGCTTGGCTCACGCGTTGTCTGTCATGTCAAACCTTAGGCGCTTTGCACACGACGGGGCGAGGCGGGCCGGTCAATTTCGCCGCCAACGATACTACAAAGGGAATTCTATACTACCAACGCACATGGAAGACAAAAAGACCGCGCCGACCGGGCCTCCTCCCCGTCGTGTGCAAAGCGCCTTAAGGCTCATCGCTTCACATCTCGCTATCAAACATTAGTGTCGATTGGGTGTAAGATGATTTAACATATTTAACAGGACTGAACTAAATTGAAACATTTGTTTTTGTATTTTCCTTACAGAAAGACAGAATGCGTAAATTTAATTTAGTTCAGTCAAATAACTTAATTTAATTAACTTTTTTTTAATCTAATCGACACCATAGCCTAGTTAAAACTCGCGCGGGTTCTTATTTCAGCAGTTACTATGACCACACCCTGGACACTACATCTTATCTTATCTTTGTAAGTGGGGGCTGCAGTTGCAGCGACACTTCGACCCAATGGGATCTTTTGTGTCTACCCCTATAACCTTTGCACCCCAACCTACTCGAAGATGTGCTGCATTAATTCAGCAATTCCGCTGATTGGAAGGTGCTTGTAGTCCTCCGGTGTTGGGTAGCCATCACCTAGGAGGTACATACGCTTGCTAGCCAGGACATCGCAGTGACACAGTAGGTGTTCCATTGATTCTATATCTTCACCACAGGCCCTACAGGTCGGGTCGTGCGTCAGGCCGATTTTTTAAAGGTGTGCATTTGTGGCAAAGTGGCCCGTCAACGCTCCTGTTATCGCCCTGACTCGCGTCCTGCTGTTATTCCATATGTACTTGGTTGCCCCTGTGGTGACCTCACCGATGAAGAGCTTAGAGTGTTTATGTCCATCTCTGGATAGCCATGTCACTCTGTGTCTTCCCTCGGCCTGTTCCTTTAATGCCCTTATAATAGTGCTCCTTGGTAGCCCTATCCTCGGTTCTGGACCACACATTGCTGTTTGTGATCCCATTCTAGCCAGTTTGTCTGCTTCTTCATTGCCTTCCACTCCTACGTGTCTAGGGACCCAGACCAGTTGCAGTTTGTTGTGTCGGCCCACCTTATTGAGGACCTTTACACAATTTAGCACTAGCCCGGGTCAACCTTGAAGGAGTCAAGAGCTTTAAGAACAGCTTGGCTATCGCTGAGAATATAGATGGTTTTGTCTTTGACTTCCTTGTCTATAATCTCATGTGCACATGCAATGATAGCATAAGTCTCCGCCTGGAAGACTGTTGCATATTGCCCTAGACTAATACTCGCTGAGTAATCCTTAGCATAAACGCCTGCACCAGCACCAGACTCCATTTTCGATCCATCTGTATACCATGTAAGAGTGTTTGGTCCTTGTTGTTTAAGTTCTTTACTCCATTCTTCTCTCGTAGGAACATAGATTTTATATTCTTTTTTGAATATGTGCACAGTCTGTATTTTGTCACATCCCATGCGCATAAGCCTTTCCATACCTGTGTCTAGTTGTAGATTGGTATGTCTGGTTTTGGGCATGTCAAAATTCCACATGCCATTTAACGATAACCTATGTAGGGCCTTGGCCGCCTCTGTTTGAATGTGTATTTGAAGCGGCTTTAGATTTAGCAGCATTTCCATAGATGCAGCATAGACCAAACGTTATGCAAATGGATAGATATCATGCTTAGGAAGAGAATTATAACATCTTCACTAATGGGGGACGAGGTTACTGCCACCACTACAAAAGGATGCCCACAAGGTGGTGTTCTGTCACCAACACTTTGGAGCCTAGTGGTCAACTCGCTCTTACAGGAGCTGAACACCGGACCTCTTTACACGATTGGTTATGCTGACGATCTAGCTATACTAATCAGCGGCAAATTTCCGAACATAGTATCGGAAATAATGCAAAAGGCCTTGCGAAAAGTTCAAAGGTGGTGTGGTGAAAATCACCTGTCGATTAACCCTAGCAAGACAACGGTTGTACCATTCACAAGGAAAAGAAACCTACAAGGTTTACAAACTCTCAAACTGTATGGTACAGAACTAAACTGGTCCAAGAGCGTCAAATATCTAGGCATGACCTTGGATAAAGAACTAACGTGGAGTCTGCACACAGAAAGGATCATGGTCAAGGCCACAAAAATCTTTGGTATGCTAAGATCTGCGTACGGAAAGACCTGGGGCCTGAAACCCAGAGTCATTTATTGGCTATACACAATGATAGTAAGACCCATTATTACTTATGGCAGCATTGTGTGGTGGCCTAGAACGGAGTTAGGCGCGTGCAGGCAAACACTGACAAAACTTCAGCGGTTGGCCTGCCTGGCAATTACCGGAGCATTTCGTACAACACCTACTGGACACTACATACAAACGAGCGAGAAATGATATACATACAAAACAACTGACGTATCTATAGGCATGAATGTGGGTAGGGTTTAATCACACCGGCGGCATTGGCCATGAAATGTTTGTTAGTTATTTACTGCATGTAGCAATCAACAGTGGCTACTTGGTAGGTAACTCATATGAATAAAATTGTTCTTTAAACATAGCTAAATAGGTACGCATGCAACTAACTAACCCGCATCCCCCGCTAGTAATAGTTCAATGATCCCCGCACGGTTAGTCCGTATTTCCGCGCAAAAAAAAAACACACGTAAGCTTTGACGTGACCTGGAGAACATTGATCTCGAGGTACCGACCGTTGATAATAATGTGATAAACTTTAAAAATGAAGACCTAATAAAATTACGTAACCTTGTAACCTTTGACGTAAGCATTGACCCGAGTAACCGACCGTAGAATGGACTAAGTCTTACAAAGTTCACCCCGGCGGGAGATAAAGATAAGATAAAGATATTTTATTGCAGTAAATGTGGTAAATACAATAGATCTTACAAACATAGTCAGGTTCAGCACATTTAGTCATTAGTACGACATACAAAAATAAAAAAATAAAGTAAATATAAATTATGGCATTCATGTAAAAAAAAACAAAATGAAAATGAAAATCGTTTTCTTATCATGATTTGACATCAACAGAATAATCAAGTGTTTGGTTCAAGTAATTCTTTGATTGAATAGAATATTTTTTCCTTAAGCCATTTTTTGAGGTTTTTACGAAAGCGTGGTTGTGGTAAGATTTTTATTTCACTTGGAAGCGCATTATATACTTTGACACACATAGCATGACAATTTTTTTGGTAAATTGTGGTCAAAGGTCTCACTTCATAAACCAATCGATCTGGATTTCTAATATTACGGGAATGAATGTCTCCTGCTTTAAGAAATAAATGATTGTTTGATTTAACAAAATTACCTATGGTATATATGTACATAGATGGAAGTGATAATATGCCCAACTTTTTAAAAAGAGGTCTGCATGGCTCATCTGGTTCTACTCCGCACATAGCCCTAACGCACTTTTTCTGCGCTATGAAAACCCTAGGAGAATCAGTACTGTTGCCCCACAACAAGAGGCCATATGCGAGTACAGAATGAACAAAGCCATAATATGCAGACAGAACGACATTTTGAGAAGTTACTCTACGAAGTCTACTTAAAACATAAATATAGCTATTTATCTTGTTACAAACGCTCTCTGTATGTGACTTCCAATTACATAAATCATCCAAAATTAGTCCTAAGAATTTACTTTCATGTGTTTGTTGAAGAAAGTGTCCATTGTAATTCAAACTAATCTTGTCAACATTTTCACGGTGTTTAACAAATTGCATGTAGTTTGTCTTATTTAAATTCAATTGTAAATTATTACTATGCAGCCAGTCAACGATTAAATTAATAGTATTTATGATGTCATATTCATAGGTTTGTATGTCAATAATTTTATTAGAAGTTACAACAATAGACACATCGTCGGCAAATAAAGTGCAATCATATTTAGTCACGTTAGGAAGGTCATTAATATAGAGATTAAAAAGTAGAGGTCCTAAAATACTACCTTGGGGTACCCCATAATGGTTAAATTTAAATTCAGATCTATGACCTGTTAAAACTAAGTCTTTGCCGAGTCTTGAAATCTCTACACATTGTTTTCGATATGCTAGATATGAAGATAGCCATTTTAATGCGGGCCCTCTTATTCCATAATTATCTAGTTTTCGTAAAAGTAATCGATGCGAAACGAAATCGAACGCCTTTGTCATATCAAAGAAAACTACTGTTGCCCTTTCTTTCACATTCAAAGCTCTTGTAACTTGGTTTATAAGATTATAACATGCCAAAGAAGTGGATTTTTTTGACTGGAATCCATATTGCACCTTACTTATAATTTCATATTTAGTAACAAATTCTGTTATTCTCTTATGCATTGCTTTTTCGAATATTTTCGATATGATAGGTATTAGCGTGATAGGCCTATAATTTTTCGGGTCTGATCTATTTCCTTTTTTGTATAAAGGCTTAATTACCGACGTTTTAAGGAGGTTGGGAAAACATCCAGTTTCAAAAGAGAGATTGATTAAGTAAGTCAGTACAGGAGCTAGTTCATTTTTACAGTATTTCATCACTTGTGTTGATATTTCATCAAAACCTTCCGCCTTAGTGTTGTTGAGTGCCGATATGATGTTTTTAATCTCATTTGTACTATAAGGATCAAGAAAGATTGTATTTTTAATAGTTGTTTTATTTGTGTTGCCGTTATTTGGATTATTGTCACTATTATTATTAGTTAGATTAATAAGGTAATTGTTTAATTTTTCAGCTATATCTTTTGGGTCAGTTACTAAAACGTTATCAAATTGTAATTCATCAATCGTTCTTATCATATTTTTGTCACCTTTTATTATATAGAGTCGAACCCTCGACGCGTGTGAAGCAAATGGACTAACCATTACGTCACGGAGGTGGTTAAAATAAATGGTAAGTCCATTTGCTTCACACCAGGAGGTCGCGGGTTTGATTCGCGGGATCAACTTTGTAAGACTCGGTTTGGTTGGTGGTGGGGCATTTTCGTAGCCCGCCTGGCTAGCTAACACCATCTTATCTAAGTCTCGCCGCCAAACATCAGTGTTAAGAGCTTTGATGTGTTCCGGCTTGAAGATAAGATAGCCAGATCCCCATTGGGGAATCTAGGTAAGCCCGTTTCTATCTTCGACATCATCGTCACTTATCACAGCGGTCAGGCCGCGGTAACGTAGTTCATCAAATCTAAAGAGCGGCAGGGAGTGTCCGTACTGCACGCTAGTACTAATATATGGGGTGACTGATAATTAGTTCTTGATAGCAAATGATATTAATGTACTCGTGAGTACAAACAACTTTCCCAAAGAAACTATATGTCAAATATGAAAAAAAAATGTTTGGTCCTCTATACATTTTTACCGATTTGATAACTAGTCATGTATCGAGGATTAAAAATTATTTTTCTGATTTGAAATATAGTTTCTTTAGGAAAGTTGTTTGTAATCACGAGTACATTCATATCCTATGCTATCAAGAACTAATTAAAAGTAACCATATACTTTGCTATGACTGTGTGGTGAAACCAGATAATAAATTTTAGGTTTTACCAGAAAATCTTGGGATTTACCATAGTTCTAGCTTTTACAGTAACATATTGCATATTATTAGTGAAGCCACCCGTGAAGCTTTTGATCTTGATACTTATGTATTAAATTACTGTAGTATGTTTTGTGATGATTACTGTATAGACCGAGTGTAGGTGTGTGGCTGCATCCTGTACTGCAGAATGACAACAAGCGCCAGGAACTATCACGTTTCGCTTTTCTTTACGCTACTGTGGGTGGTGAAAAAAATGGCAGAGTTTGTAGGCATATAACGTAACGTAGAAATTATGTGTAGAACCAATTTTCTTTGGATGGTGGTAGATTTCAAAGATTTCAAATGTTTATTTAAAATAGGTGCATGTGTGCATGTACTCTTTCTGATGGTAATAAGGGAGCGATTACATTACATGTCAGATTGTAAAAAATATTTATAAACAAACAAGCATCACTATAAAATCATTGCTATAAAACAAATAATATCATTTGGACATGAAAACAACATGAAACGAGAAGTAATACATGAAAATTATTGAATTTGTCGTTAATGCCTTTGACAAGGTCAGTTCACACGGACAGCACCCGGTCACGAGTATAACGCGAGAGTCAGCCATCGCTCCCCTCGACAATATTAGAGGAAAGAAACGACCTGGCTCCCGATGCGCCACCATCCGCACGAACATTTAAGCGAGCATGCACCACTCATGTCAATGCTAAGATAAAAATATTAATTAGAAGAAATACTAGACTGGTCATGTCTTGTTGCTTCCACGTCAATTCTTAAATTGGTCATCATTTTATTACTGTTAAACACGATTAGCGTTGATAGAAGAAACACTGTCTCCTTATACATTTTTAACACGCATATATTAGCTTCACTTTTATGTATGTATGTTTGTATCTACGTTTGTATGTATGTTTGTAACCGACTCCTTTGCACTCGATTTTGACCCACTTTAAATGGACAGATTTAATTCAAACTTTGTACATTTATCAAGAATCAGTGACAATACAATAATTTTATAAGTTTATCTCACTATACTTAACTAAAAATTGAAAATTAAAATTGTAAAAAAAATATTAAAAAAAAACACGCTTTTAAAGCACATCAAACTAAAAGTGATAAATAATTCTTAATATAAGCTGAAAACAATAATGAACGAAAAATACTGGTATTATTGTGAAAAAAGCGTGGGGCGCTTTGTGCCATATTTTGCGTATATCGAGCAATTCATATAAGTAGCTGAAATATACTAGTCTTGCGGTGTCTATATCAGTAAGAAGCCTGATTTTTTTGACTGCGTATGCGGCTGAGCTTAACCTGCCAGCGAGCGTTTCTATATGCGGGCCTCATTGAAGCTTTGAATCTACAGTTAATCATATATACAAGCTTTGGTTTACAAATTCTAATGTTACCAGCTAAGGATACATTGTTGTTAGCTTCAAAAACATTAGGTAATGTGAATTTAATATGTTTGACTTTTTTGCGTTAAAACTAAGTTATTTACAGTAAACCAATCGTATACTTTGGAAGAGTGTCGTTTACTTCGTCAGACATATAACCATCTAAGGAATATTCTGTGATGAACCCCTAAAAACCGTATTGTTTGAGCTGTAATGTACTATGTGAAATGCAGCTTCCAACAATAAAATTTATTTTGTAGAAAAAAATGTTAAGAACGTAACAATAGATGGAGATTAAATAATATATGGGGTGAATTTTAATTAGTTCTTGATAGCAAAGGATATAAATGTACACGTGATTACAAACAACTTTCCCAAAGAAACTATATTTAAAATATGAAAAAAAAATTTGATCCTCGATACATTTTTGCCGATTTGATAACTTGTCATGTATTGAGGATTAAAAATTATTTTTATGATTTGAAATATAGTTTAATTGGGAAAGTTGTTTATAATCACGAGTACATTCACATCCTTTGCTGTCAAAAACTAATTAAAAGTCACCCTGTATAAATGCATAATACGGTGTAGAAACAAACTATTTCATTTCCTTTCGTTTCGTTTCATTTAATTGAATTCCATACTAAGCAAAATTTTACCACTGGACACAAAAAAAACTGGCCAATAAGCTGATCAATTTCTATGAAAAGATGGATTTATTTCGGGTGAGAATATGTAGTCAAATGCACTCAAATTTCTAATAACAAAGAATTGGGGTAATATGTTCAGTATGATAAGTTGAAGCCCCAATGGATGCGTCCTATCATCACATCAGCTCATATATACGTCCCCACCGAGGGGCTAGAGCCTACCCTGAATTAGGGCGATCGGGCCTTAGTCGACCACGCGGGCCCAGTGCGGATTGGTCAACATCACACACAACCTTCGAGTTTCTTCGCAGGCGTGTGCAGGTTTCCTCACGATGTTTTCTTTAACTGTAAGAACGTCGGATAAACCTCGAACCTATACCAGTTTTTTATATCCTGTACAATAATGAGATGCACATGTATAACAGCGGTGGATTCCCGCAGGTCCGGAGAACATGGTGAAGAACAAGCTGATCTACCCCGGCGCGCGCGGCTACGTCAACGACTACAACCCCGGCGTGGACCCCTCCGTGCTGGACGAGCACGCCACGGCCGCCTTCCGCCACTTCCACACCCTCATCCGAGGGTACTTACAGTAAGTGCAGAGGCGGACTAGCAGTCTTGCTCGCCCTCGCCCTCGCCCTCGCCCTAGGCCGTTTAGCACCAGCACCAGCACCAGCCTCCCCATATACTCTGCTTGTAGAAATGTACAGTTAAATAACATTGCATTCAGTTCATACAAATTAGTTGAGTGGTTTAATTTGTACATATTATGCAAAATGTTAGGTGTTAAGCAAAATTATTGTCATTTACTTTACAAGCATTCATTGAGCTGAGATAAGTATGTGAATTTATATTTCGCTGGTGCTGGTGCTCACTGTCGCTTAGTAGAATCGCGCAGATTGGCCACCCCTAATATTTGTCTGCCTGGCCTGGGCCAAGTCGGTCTGCAATTTTTTACCGCCTTCAAAAAGGCGGAAGTACTAAGTTCGACTGTATATTTTTTTTTCAATGTATGTTCACCGATTTTCCGTCAATTGTGAACCGATTTTCAAAATTATTTTTTCATTCGCAAGAGTATACTCCCGAGGGGGTCCCATTGTCACCAAGTCAGGATCTGATGACGGGATCCCCGGGGAAATCGAGAGCAACCCTCAAATTACTCATTAAGAAGGCACTTATTACGTGAATCATATTTTTTCTAAAGCTATTAATATGCTTGCGTCTGTTAGTCATCATCTCATGTTGTTAATCTGATGAAGGAAGGTACAACTCCTTAACGGTTAGGAGTTGGAGGAAAATTCTTTCAATATTATACATAGCTATATACGTAGGTATGCAGATTTTTTTTGAGGTAGGTGTCAGCAATGCCATCGAATCTAAAACATTTGGTACGTAAGTAACTGTGTGCTGGTACCGACCTCAAAAAAAATTTAAAGCCCCTAATTTAATTCGTACCCACCTCTGATTTCGTTATTGTTGGTTAATGTTGTGTATTTAAGTATAATAATATTATTTCATACTTTTGAGTGAATTTCATTTTGAAGTCGGTTTTTAGTTTTTTTATACATCCGTCATCCATCACCAAAGATAAAATAAATTGTTTGTTCACCTTCGTAATTGAGGATCGTAGTCCTCAAAAAACTATGTAGCACCAGGTAGTTCCTGGTTGACATAAACTATGTAGCACCAGGTAGTTCCTGGTTGACATAAACTATGTAGCACCAGGTAGTTCCTGGTTGACATAAACTATGTAGCACCAGGTAGTTCCTGGTTGACATAAACTATGTAGCACCAGGTAGTTCCTGGTTGACATAAACTATGTAGCACCAGGTAGTTCCTGGTTGACATAAACTATGTAGCACCAGGTAGTTCCTGGTTGACATAAACTATGTAGCACCAGGTAGTTCCTGGTTGACATAAACTATGTAGCACCAGGTAGTTCCTGGTTGACATAAACTATGTAGCACCAGGTAGTTCCTGGTTCACATAAACTAGATGATGCTGTACATTTATCAAGTTGCTTCAAAGTTCAAACTTAATAATTGGACCTCGAAATTAAGTAATGAAAATTTTCAAGACCAAGTTCCAATGTAATCCAATGTTTTTCCACTTTGTGGGTGATGGTTGATACCGGCGTTTCCAAGACTTACTGACAATTTAATGTGACGTTTTAAAACGCGTCATTAGATGTCGCTTATAAATTAAGTTATGCAAATTACTATAGAGACTGTCGTCTTCTTGTTAATGATTTTGTCATTTCACAAAGCGCTACATTTAAATCGTCTTCACGGCAAAGTGGCTAGTCCACTAGCTTTGCGGATGGTGGCGCATCGGGAGCCGGGCGTTCCTTTCCCTCTTATATGGTTGATGGGAGCGATGGCTGACTCACGCGTTATACTCGTGACCGGGTGCTGTCCGTGTGAACTGGCCTACTCTTGTTAAATGCATTCAATGATTTTTATGTAACTTTTCGTGTCATATTGTTTTCATGTTCTAATCAAGGATTTAATTTTAACGTTATTAACTTAATATTGTTTACTTTTTTATTCTTTACAAATTACATTGTTATTATTATTTTATGACTATCGGAAAGAGTGTAATTTGCACCTATTTTGAATAAATATATTGAAATGAATTAATGGGAAGGCGCAAGTTCATTTTTCGGCAAGATCCAACATCATTATCATTTTTGTAAATTTGGTGTGCAATAAAGGATATTTATCTTACCTTATCATTAGACCCGGTTTGGTTGGTGACCGGGCACTGTTGAGCCCGCCTGGTGAGCCACCGTCACCTTATTCAAGTTAATGTAAACGGCACTGAATAACTCACACATCGGTTGTGTTCCGGTATTGGAAATAAAGTTTGCCAGCTTTCTACGCGTTGTTGGTAAACCAGCTGGCATCTCCGGCATCATCGTCGGTGATATGATCATCATAAATGGCATCAGCCAAAGCCTTTTTATCGATATCGTTATATTAAAAAAAATGTACAGCCACGCAGTTCATATTTTCTCGCGAAGCCTTCACTGTCCTCGGCATACCCAAATCCTCTAATGTATACAATTCGATAGTCGATGTGTGTATGTTGGTATGTATGTGCATGGACTCGAAAACGGCTGGAGCTATTTTAATGGCATTTTCAGGCAATCTAGACTTATTTATTATTTGGTTATCCTATAAAAAACCGGCGAAGTGCGACTGGAGGTCTCACAAACAGGGTTTCGCATCAAAACATTAACTGAATAGGGGTCTACTTATTCTGGACTTTATAAATATAATTTTTCAGTGCAATTTGCTTTGTACAACCCTTAATTTTATCCATTCTCTGGGTTGCCTGGAAGAAATTACTTTAAGCAATGAGGCCGCCTACATTGTACAATTTAAAATGTTACTGTGTATTCTGTACTATTCTCTCTCTACATATATGTTTGTTATTGTACAATAATGCGTATTTGATGGATTGATTTTTCCTGTGGAAATGGAATAACTTTAGTTTTTCTCATAGGTTTTCCTGTAATTTATGCATTAAACCTCATATACTGTGCTTTTTTCAAGATTTTAGGGCCAGCAGTTTCGGAGATAAGGGGGGGAGAATGGTCATTTTAAAAATTATATTAAAAATATATATCTGACATTCACACAACAAGCCCTTTTAGTTGATATGTCACACAATATATTTTGCAGAACTTTTTTAAAATTCTTTATAATATCCCCCAATAATGGCTGCCATCTTTAAAATTCGTATATTTATGTTTCACGTCCGTTTTTGAGTCACCAACTTATGTATTATGTTAACAAAATTTCAACTTAATCGGTCGAATACTTTTCGAGAATAGCTGTGACAGACGGATGGACAGACAGACGAGTGATCCTATAACGGTTCCGTTTTTAATTTTTGAGGTACGGAACGCTAAAAACGCAGGCGGAGCCATAAATAAACACGCACACACACAGGTACAAACATATTTTTTAAAGATTTTTTTAGTGTTAGCAATGAATCCCCATTAAAATCTCAACTTTGTATTTTTTCCATCACGATACTTGTCGCTCGTTCCTTAATCATTCGAAAGTAATAGCTTGGGAATACTTCTCCCTTTTCTCACACCGGATGGGTAAGGGTAAGACCCTACAACCTGTCGATACCTGAGCAGATACTTTACGTGACGGCCACCTTCCCACCTTCCCACCTTCCACCACTTTCACACCCTCGTCTGTCGATAAGCATCACTAGTACGTGACTTGTCATACTGTCAATCAGATTCAAATACATTTACACTTCCCCTACTCCGGAAACTTTCCATTCCGAGTGGACCAATGTGAAGCCCTCACGCATTTGCCTTTTGTCATTTATACAGGGTGCTGGGCGCAGGGTGGAGGACAACAGGTCTTCTACTACTCATCGTACTGAACAACTTTTTCCACAACACCCAGTCAGTAAAAAATGGCCGCTTCATACAATAATTGTCTAAATTGGTTAAACAGCTGATCGATTTGTTATTTGTTTGACTTTCAATTCTTTTGCGAATCGACTTCTCTTCGGAAGAGGTGTTCAGCATGAAGAGTTGAAGCCCCAGTTACGTAAGTAACTGTTTAGTAATCTGTGGTTACGTGCTCCTGCCCCTTTCGCACCTGACCTTGAAGGGAATGAACTTTGAAATCGCATAACAGTTACTTGTAGGTTACGTCACAAAAAATATAATAATAAAATTTTAAAGAAAGTAAAAAATAATTATTTAAATAAAATAATTAAAAAAAGGTTATTTTAACGAACAAAAATTAATGATGTAACTCACATCATGTGAAGATTTCAGTGAATTACACTGAATGTATGATAAGGTTCAAAATTGTTTCTATTTTGAACGCACGATCGTATTGTTCAGGTGTGAAAGTTCTACATCAATTTTATTAAGCCAGCTAACTAAGTAAATACGTATCAACTTAAATATTAAGATACTTTAATTCCTAGCTGTTTGTGTCGATATTATGTTTATTTATACGGCATCTACGTCACCTTCCTCTTCCGCTCTGCCGTGCTCTACAGTGCTCTACCGTACTCTACCGTGCTCTATCGTGCTCTACCGTGTAACCTGTCAATTTGAGAGCGAGCGAGGGCACGTGACCATTTTATTGATATTTTCACTAACCTTAGTTATCTTCTGTGTTTTGTCTTAGCATTTTGCGCAATTGTCATTCACGTATCTGGCATTTCAGGTATGTTATATGCATTGTGCGTATCTGGCATTCGTAAACAACCCCTAACGTGCCCACTGCAGGGGTACAGCTCTCTTCCAGAACTTGGGAAAGTTAAGCACACACACACACACACACACGGGGGCCTGGTCTGGATTAATGCAGGTTGTAGGGCTAGTGGCAGACTCAACTGTCACATGTTTTTAGCGCCCGTAAGACCGCTAACACGGCTTGATGACTGCCATCCAGTGTTTGCTAACGTGCCTTTCGAATCACGGCCACGGTCAAGATAAATTGGTACTAACAGTCAAACCAGTCCAGGTAATGACAGTGCCCGAGACATCGACCCCACTATTATTATTACTACTATAATACTATTATACTTTTATAAAACCTAAAGGCTTTAAGGTACAAGATTATATTTGAAAAGAGTTTAATGCTCAAAAGCCGAATGTTCAAATGAATATATATACACGGTTCCAAATTTAAAAAGGCTGTATTTCCTACGATTCTGTTGAAAACGATTCTGGGACCATAAAATCACTTCCAAAATCATCATTAGATCAACTTCAAAATACTAAAAGGATCTATTGTCGCCGGGAATACGACTTCATTCCAAATTTCAGATCAATAAGACCCTTGGAACTCGCCCTAAAATTGATCGCAAGATTTGAACTACACATACATACATACATTGCAATT
Organism: Coleophora flavipennella; assembly: GCA_947284805.1. Taxonomy (NCBI): domain Eukaryota; kingdom Metazoa; phylum Arthropoda; class Insecta; order Lepidoptera; family Coleophoridae; genus Coleophora; species Coleophora flavipennella. The sequence goes on from OX369257.1 coordinate 19,928,979, forward strand.
TAAATAAAAGGTTTTATAATTGGTGTAGAACCCGTTAAGTCCTCAGTACTCATCATCTATATATATAAATATGAATTGCTGTTCGTTAGTCTCGCTAAAACTCGAGAACGGCTGGACCGATTTGGCTAATTTTGGTATTGAATTATTTGTGGAAGTCCAGAGAAGGTTTAAAAGGTGAATTAATATGAAAACGCTCGGAATAAAAAAAAAAATTCGTTGACTTCACACACAACCTTCGAGTTTTTATACATACACTTAAGTATATCTTTTTGCTGTTCGTTTGTCTCGCTAAAACTCGAGAACGGCTGGACCGATTTGGCTAATTATCGTATTGAATTATTTGTGGAAGTCCAGAGAAGGTTTAAAAGCTGAATGAATATGAAAATGCTCGGAATTAAATAAAAAAAAAAAACAAAAATAAAAATCAGTCAAAAAATAATTGGTTTTAGGGTAGGATAGTGTAGTGTAGGTGTAGGGTAGTGTAGGGTAGTGTAGGGTAGGGTTGGGTAGTGTAGTGTAGGGTTGGGTAGGGTAGTGTAGTGTTGGGTAGGGTAGTGTAGGTTAGGGTAGTGTAGTATTGGGTAGGGTAGTGTAGGGTAGGATAGGGTAGTGTAGAGATGGGTAGTGTAGTATAGGGTAGGGTAGTGTAGGGTAGTGCACGGTAGGGTAGTGTAGACTAGTGTATGTAGGGTAGGTTAGGGTGGTGTAGTGTAGGGTAGGGTAGTGTAGAGATGGGTAGTGTAGTGTAGGGTAGGGTAGTGTAGAGATGGGTAGTGTAGTGTAGGGTAGGGTAGTGTAGTGTAGGGTAGTGTAGGGTAGGGTAGTGTAGGGTAGTGTACGGTAGGGTAGTGTAGAGTAGTGTATGTAAGGTAGGTTAGGGTGGTGTAGTGTAGGGTAGGGTAGTGTAGAGATGGGTAGTGTAGGGTAGGATAGTGTAGGGTAGGGTAGTGTAGGGTAGGGTAGTGTAGGGTAGGGTAGTGTAGGGTAGGGTAGGGTAATGTATTGAGGTTAGGGCAGTGTAGTGTAGTGTAGGGTGGAACGAAGTTCGCCGGGACAGCTAGTACTGAATAAATTTCAATAATCAGTTCTCAAAAAACATTTGGACCATCATACAAAAACGCTCAAAACGGTTCGATCAGCTGATCGATTTGTATGAAGAGTTAAAAAAAACTTTGCGACTTCAGTTAAGTCACAGAACAAAAGTTGTTTAGTATGATGAGTGAAAGCCGCAGTTAAAGGGACCTACACCCATTTTGTTACAACCTGTATATTGCAAGTTGTACTGAGCTGCGACCATTATCGGCCATTATGCGTGCGAAATATTAGGTCCGTACCTGTGAAATTGCCGATTCAGTTTGTAAAGCTCAATTTATTGTTTTTTTAATTAATTATTGACCATATTATGATAACATGAATTATGATCTTTTGTTATCATTAGTGAAAAGTGTGATGACTTTCTTGTTCCATCCCGGGAGCTACGTACGTACTATTGAATGGAATAAAGGCGTTTTCGTAGTGGTCTGATTGGGAAATTTTCTTGAAAGTAAACTGCTGCGAAAACTCAATAGCTTTATAATTAGAAACATGTATTGTAGCCTAAAATGGCGATGTAATCAGGTGAAAAAACCCGTCTTCATGCGTTTGAAGTCACTGCGCTCTCAAAATATATAATGAATAGGCGTACATTTATCTGCATTGAATGTCAAATAGTCTAATGCTAAGAGGTCTACGAGAAAAAAATGTTATAATAATAATTATTTTTTATATTAATTTTCTTCTTTGAACTTATTTTTTTAATTAACAATTTCTAAGCCCTTGGCATTATCTTGCCTAATGGTAAGTGACGCTGATGTGCAAGATAAAAGCGGACTTACCAAGATTCCCCAACGCAATAGAGAACTGAATTTTTTTATTAAAAATTTGAGTGCGTATGACTACATCTCACCTGATGGTAAGTGACGATGTAGTCGAGGATGGTACACGCAAACTCAAATAATGCCCATTCACTTTCGACTTGAAGATCCCCAAATTGAAGGCTATCTTCAAGCCGAAACCCATTTGTGCTAAGATAAAGATACGATGGTGCGGTAGCGGTAGGCGGGCTTAGAAAATTATTATCCATCCAATCGGGAATTTCTTATGTAAGGACCTAATAAGAAATGGATAAAGGCAACTAGGAGAGTTAAAAAAAAAAGTTCAGCTGTCAAAATTTGCAACTAAGATCCAAAACTATGAAAAAAATTGTATAAAACCATTTTTAATTGTACTGTATTAAAGTCATTGATATGGATTTGTTGAAGGGATGTTCACTGTTTACCAATTGTTGTTTATTTACAGTTCTTCTGTCTGTCTGTAGGGTGCTATCAGAAAAGCGCGAGCTTGTGGGTGCCGTGCGGCTCAGCGACTGGTTCAACCGACCCCTCCTGCTGGAGATCGGCAATGCCTTCGACGATCTGACCAGGGGGCTCACGACGCAGCCTCAGGACTTTAGTGACCAGTTCTGGGACAGTGAGATCACACAGTTCTTGTTCAAGTAAGTTGTCTTTAGCACTGGGTTACCCGGCCTTTGCTACTGGAAGTCGGCAATGTTTTCGAAGATCGCACTAGATGTTTTACCATGCAACCAAGGACTTTGGTGACCAGTTCTGGGATAGCATAATAAAACAGTGTTTGTTTAAGTAATCTTTACCGACTGGTTCAAGTGGCCTTGCTACTGGAGACTGGCGATGCCTTAGATGACCTGGGTAAATGCCCGATTGACTGGTACTGCAACACGAAGACTTAGGTACCTGGTCTGGAAGTTTTATTTAGCAACTGTTTCAATCGGCTCCTGTTACTGAAGATAGGCAATTCCTTAGATGACCTAACGACCAGAGACATTACCATGGCATGACTTTGGTGGCCAGTTCTGGGATAGCAAGGTCAAGTAAGTTCTTCAGTTCCTACTATTAATCAGCAAGTTAAGGTACTTCTGAGTTGAATGGTTCTTAAGCATAAGTAGTTCAAGTTATAATCAGGAATCAATAAAAACATGGGGAAAAATAAGTATTACAATGGTGTGGATTCGGTGTATCGCGATTTAACTTATTTGACAGGACTATACTAAATTTAAGCACTGTGTCCTTGTCTCTTCGATACAGAAAGATGTTATAGTGCGTAAATTTAGTTTAGTCGTGTCAAACAAGTTAAATCCCGTTACATCGTATCGACACCATTGTCATGCAATATAAGTTACAGTTGAGTCTCAAAAACTGTACACCTAATAATTGAAAATTTGTTATCAATCGTTGTTTACATAATTAAATGTAGAACAATCACTTTTTGACAATTTGCAACTAACATAAAAAGTTTTTCTTAAAATTGAAAAAAAAATGTCGGTTTGGGACATTGACGGGGGATTGACGTAACTAGATAAATTTTAACTTTGCCCCCTAATGAACTTATCTCATTAGCAAAAAGGACTCTATTTCGGCTAATTTTCAACCTAAACTGAGAATTGGTCTCTCAGTCTAATTTATCAGTTTAATAACTAAAGTTAGTGATTCACTGGGTCGGAAATTCATAATGTCATTAAGAAGCTTTACACTTTTCACTCGAGGGAAATCAGAGTTTTCAGCAACCAACAATTAACCGTTACATTAAGTTTATAACACTGTCTCTCGCACCTCGTACTTGAGTGGGTTTTTGGTTTATTAATTTAGTACTAATCCACGTCGTTTTCGCGAAAATTCAAGATAAAAGTACTAAGACAAAACCCAGATTGTTCTCACTTAAACGGTTCTTTTTTTTCTGTAGAATTAGGATCAATACAATTTACTACATATAAAAATCTAAATCAGTTTAGACCAGCTATTTACAGCAAGTATTGATAAAAAAATTCAATAACCTAAAAACTTTTAGGTACAAGCTTTTAATATTGCATTGTCACGCGATATACATATGCTTCACACACTTCACACACAACCTTCGAGTTTCCTCGCAGGCGTGTGCAGGTTTCCTCACGATGTTTTTCCTTCACCGTGAAGTCGACCAACCCGCACTGGGCCCGCGTGGTCGACTAAGGCCTAATCGCCCTGATTCAGGGTAGGCTCGAGCCCCTCGGTGGGGACGTATATGAGCTGTAATGATGATACATATGCATGCAAAATTTCAGCTTAGTCGGAAACCGGGAAGTGGGTGGGAATTTAACTTGCAAGATTTCATTACTGACACCGGGAGAGCGACAGGTGAAACTAAATAAATGCTTGTAAAAATAGACGTGATGCCGGCTTGAGTGTAAGGACAACAACAACACCACGCGCCGTATCTATCTACATATTGACTCTTCCTCTTTTGGTAAACATCTATATGATTAAATATACATCATTATGAAAACAAGCAGATATTTCACAGATATAAATAAAAGACAGACGTCTGTTTGACGTCAATGGTATTCGAAATGATAGCATGTAAAGAATAGAATAGAATAGAATAGAATAGAATATAATAGAATAGAATAGAATAGAATAGAATAGAATAGAATAGAATAGAATAGAATAGAATAGAATAGAATAGAATAGAATAGAATAGAATAGAATAGAATAGAATAGAATAGAATAGAATAGAATAGAATAGAATAGAATAGAATAGAATAGAATAGAATAGAATAGAATAGAATAGAATAGAATAGAATAGAATAGAATAGAATAGAATAGAATAGAATAGAATAGAATAGAATAGAATAGAATAGAATAGAATAGAATAGAATAGAATAGAATAGAATAGAATAGAATAGAATAGAATAGAATAGAATAGAATAGAATAGAATAGAATAGAATAGAATAGAATAGAATAGAATAGAATAGAATAGAATAGAATAGAATAGAATAGAATAGAATAGAATAGAATAGAATAGAATAAAATTGAATAGAGTGAAATAGAATGGAATGTAATTAATAATAATAATAATAAGTTAGACAGCCGGTTCTCGAAAACGACCGCGCCAAGCTCTACTAGGACCGACCCGTCATCACGGACAGGACTATTCCTTCGAATAAGCCTGATATCGTGCTGATGGATCGGGCGCAGTCTAGGGTGTTTTTGGTTGATATCACTATCCCATATGATGAAAACCTCGTGCAGGCTGATGCCGATAAAAGGACCAAATACCTGGACCTGGCTCACGAGGTTACTGATATGTGGCGAGTGGAATCCACCGAAATCATCCCCGTAGTCCTATCCGTGAACGGGCTAATTTCAGCCGACCTTGAACGTTACCTAAGGCGGCTGGATCTCCGAGGCAGACCAATCATTGCAGCAATGCAGAAAGCGGTCCTCCTCGATAATGCCCGGATAGTTCGACGCTTTCTCTCCCCGTCGCACTGAACTCCAGCCGACTGTGCTTCCGCTGGAGGTGCTCCTGCCACTTTGCCTCGTGCCAAGTGAGCAGAGCAGCTTAAGTTTATAAATTGAAATAATAATAATAATCACAATTTAATAAAATGTAATAGAGTAGAGCAGAGCAGAACAGAACAGAATAGAATAGAATAGAATAAACGTTGATTCAGTGATAATAACACACAAGTGAAATATTCCGTAGTTTTTAAAATACAATAGTTTGCACCTATCACTGTTAATGTAGCGGCTCAGCATATTCTGTCACTACAAAGGTTACAGCGCTGATATTCAGCTCCTACCCGTTAAGGAACGGGGGGTGGACCTAAACGAAGTACACATCATATTTTAAAAATTTAAACTGAATACAATTTTAAACATAGTCAAAAAAAGAAAATACAATCTAAAACCTACAACCATTTGTGAGAGAAAAAATATTTTTAATGATAGATTAAACAAAAACTAATGAAGATACATATTGTATACCTATATTATAACATTTTACAATATTGTCCTTAGCGATCCTAAATAGACAAACGTAGAAAGGCAGTTTCAAGCACGGGGGTAGTGCGCCCGGCCTTCTGTTCTTCTATAAAAATATGTTATTTGACGTTTGAAACTATAGACCGAGACACACTCCCTGTTTGGTGGCGGTAAGTTATACCAGATTTTACTGGCTGAAAAGTATCTATTTATGGAGTGTTACTTTTCATAAAGAACTACAGGGCTATCTAATTAAGGTACAGGCTAATATTATAATTTCTCGCACAGTACCTGTAATATAAATTTCTCGACAGACGCAACAACACTTTTGGAGGAGATCTTCGCGCGACAGACATTCACCGTGGCCGCGACCACGGTTTGGGCACCTACATCCAGACCAGGGCAGCGTGCGGCCTGCCGGTGCCCAGGACCTTCGCTGACATGCTTGACTTTATCTCCCAAGAGGTAATATTTGGAATGCATGCCCGCTGCATATTTGCAGTTTGGATTCAGTTTGCTTGTAGTTGGCACAACTGCTTCCAAACCGCCAACCGAATGCGCAGTCCTCTTGCAGTTCGCATGTAGTTCTAATACGTGGACTGCGTAGTCAACGTACAGCTGACATGCAGTCCAAATGCAGTCCTTTATCACAATTTACAAGGCTAGACAAAAAGAAAACAAAAAAAAACACATTTAACATTTATAGACCCTAATACTAACAGCATAGCATAATTGACCAGCCGCTCCGTGGTGTAAATGGTTAAGCCTATTAGCTACACGTCAGGAGGTCGCGGGTTTGATATCCAGTTCCCCATTGCGTCGGAGATCCTGGAACCTCGCTTCCATCTTCAGCATCATCATCACTTACCATCAGATGAGATGATGTCAAGGGCTTACCAATTGTGTATAAAAAAATTGAAGCGCTGTTCACACCGATCGATTTTAGGCTCCGATTTTGAGCTTATTTGGTACATAGCACACTATGCACAGCAACAAGACCACCTGAAACTCCTGTTGACCCTACCAGTGGAGCATGGCAGCGGAATCACGAATCGTCAAAAGAACTATAAACACAAAAACGAAATGATACCTTTACTTATTAGTACGAAACATTCGAACCTATTTTATAATGTAATACACAAACATCTTGATTCATACAGTCAGTCAGTGTTAGATCTGATGAGTTCCTAAACCTCGTTAGTGCTACCCGACAAGATATCAAAAGGCAACCGAGTGTGAGCAAACAGACTGACCATAACGGCCGAGATAAATTTTAGCACCACTTATGAAGTCGGACGTGAAATGGGCAGGCGTGATCCCGCAATAATACCGTCGTCGAACCACACCAGGGCCCCGAGACAAGATAACGTTGTGCTTGTACATTGCTCGCTCTTTATAGGATGATACAAAACGATCAGCAAAATATAGGTAACTGTAGCTTCTACTCATGAAACTGAACAACTTTTTCCATGATACCTGTGGTGAATTGGCAAAATAAAAAAAATACTTCAAAAACAAATGGATCAGCTATGGTAACTTTTTATATGAAGTCAAAAGCTGAAGACCACTGCGGCCATGAGGTATAGTTGGAGAAGTGCTGATGTGCTGTGAGTGCGGCCGCACAACTGGCTATACAGGAAAATAAACGCGCCTCTAGTCCACGTGGTCGGCGAGGCCGAAATCGGTCTGGTTGTTGATGATGATGATGGTATTCTTAAGATAAGTTGTTCGGTTTTATGAGCAGAAGCAAGTGTTATAATTTTGAAAACATCCTTTATCACCATGTATAATGTCACGGAACGCGCGGGCCAAACAGAGCGAATGACGTATTTAAGGCGAAATGTGTCAAAAGTAACCAGTATATTTCTTTGTGTTTCCAGTACATTTTCTTTCAAATTATCACGCGAATCGAATCCATCCCACAGATGGTGACCCTTAACATTTTTCGAGATAGGTTGGTATTAAGTAGATATCTACATTTAAGAAGTCGAGTAAGATGTCTAATCACAAAGTTATACCTAACTAGAGGGTCCGCGGTGCAATTATACACCGAAACCTTTCGTCATGAATCACTCGTCTATTGGTAAAAACCGTATGAAAATCCTTAAAGACAGACAGACAGACAGACGCGGCGGGGGGACTTTGTTTTATAATATGTACCCTACATTTCATGGAGTACCTACCTATCGAGTAATTAATTAGGAAATGCTTCATCTTTACAACTCTAGCTCAGCTCTTCTTGAATTATGCGTCGTATACATTGAGTCATTCTTCGATGTTTGCATTATAATTCGATACTTCTCCTGTCTACACTTTTATATTTTTATTAATTTAAGACTCTTGCTCTGACTACTAATTGACTAAAATAACAAATTCTTCAAATAAATCTAAAAAAATCAAGTCATCTGCGCACAACTGGAGTATTATTAAGCTTTTAGGCTCCCAGTTTATTTTTTAAGGTTGTCCCTTAATGGTTGTTCTGTAGTTGAATAAAAACCAAGGCCCCAGTTTATCTTTATAATTTAAATGTTATCTTAGAAAATGTTCTACTTAGAAGCCTGTCTGGTAATTAGTACAAGTCCAAAGTTTAAATTTTTAGCAGGTTCATTAGTTGGAAAAATACAGACCGTCGTATAAATTATGTCAAATTCCTTGTAACAGTTAGTTCCAAAAACAGTTGTGTAACATTTTAAGCACAGTTAAGTTTCATTTATTTTGAAACAATGTATCATTTTTTTATCCATAGTTGGTAAGCCCTTGGGAACATCTCACCTGATGACGAAAATGAAAGCGGGCTTACCAAGATTCCCCAACGCATTGGGAAACTGGCTATCTTATCTTCAAGCCGGAACACTTAGATGAGCGGCAAGACTTAGATGAGATGGTCGTAGCTAGACAGGCGGGCTTAGAAAATACCTTCCACCAACCAAACCGAGTCTTACAAAGTTAGACTCCGCCGGGAATCGAACCAGCGACCTCCTGATGTGAAGCTAATGGACTCAACCATTACGCCACGGAGGCGGTTAAAGTTAACATAAAGTAAAGTACCTATCTAGCGAGGTTAAAAAATGGGAAGCTCAAATAGTTTTGAACAGCATTTTAAATAACATTGTGCTTACTTCCACTAGCCGGCACGGCACGGCACCGGCCCAATGGAAAAACGAAGCCCCGTTGCCGTGCCGTGCCGGCTAGTGGAAAAACAGCCGACTTATACCTAGTTTAAGAATTTGTTTGATCATTTCTACCTAGGTACTATTCCGAGCTTCTCCCGTGGGTACTTCTTGCTATACTACTTTTACTAAAAAGTTGGAACATAAAATATCTTACTTACGCATAAAGTGTACTTGAACCTTCAAACGTTGAAACGTTGTCGCCGTTCAAACGAAAACGATACAAGTTTTGCAAAACTGAACTCGTGTAAGTACCATTCAGAGAACATTTTTGTGAAGGTGCCCTTCTATCTCTCGTTAAGAGGACAAAGGGTTAACGCGGTGGAGGGTTTTTAGGGTTGGCAACCTTAAATTGAATATCTGTTCGATGAGGCGCTCAGTATGGCACTTGGCAGCCGCGCCTGACGCTAGGGCGCCAGGGTGCCAGGGTGCCAGGGTCTGGAGGTGTTTTGTTGCGATCAATAAAAATGTTATTACTGTCTCTCCCTTTCGTTCATCAAGTCACGTTAAAAATAAAATACATGTAATGAAAATAAAACGTAGCAGAATTTTTGTATTGCGTCTCTGCGCGCTAATCTTCATAGTAACTGAACAATATGGAAGTGGATTTCAGTGATGTACCTATGTATTGAAATAAGCTTGGGCAAAAGTAAATTTAAAAAAAAGACAAAATATATCAATAATCTCGCGAGAGCCGCATCATCAATCCTACGCAGACTAAAACGCGGGCGGTTGCTAGTGAAGGGGCTGTTGGTTTTCTAAGTAAATCCCAATAAAAATAATAAAGTTTAAGGGTCCCCAGGAGGATCGAGTTTCCATACAAACTTAGTTCCGCTTTAACACCTAAACTACACGCCGCCGGATTGAATCCAAACTTTGCAAATATAATGAGGAGACACATGTCGTGTCGATTTAAACATAACTCAAAATTTGAAATTTCTCGTATTTTTTTCCGTTTTAGATTAGTACATCGAAAACTAATTACAAACATCCATATGTTCTACTCAATATATTTGCAAAGTTTGGATTACATCTGGCATGTTGTATTGTATTAAGGCGGAACTACGTTTGTATGGAAACTCGAGCCTCCTGGGGACCCATAAGTATCTAATGAAAAAGGATAGAGAAGAAAGTAAAAATATAATTATTTGATTAGATACAAGGAGGCAGAGATCTCCAAAAAAAAGGTTGCCATCGCTAGCTATATAATAAAAAATATATGAAATAAAAGTGCCTATGTGAAATTACACTTAGAAATTTAAATTAATATTATTACATAATTTTTTAAGTTGCGGTAGCAACCTCGTACGTGCGGGGCCACGGTTAACTTATCATTCTTAAAATTAAATAAATTGAAACACACATATATAACACTTCCTAATTTTCAAAACGTTCAGTAAGTCCAATGGGGATTCTTGACTACGCAGATCAGGTAGAGAGGGAAAAATAAAATTTCAAGATGTTACTTGTTAGCCGCGGTGGCTAGGATGTGAAGTCGCGCAAGCTGTAATTTCGGGATACAGTTCCCGGTGACACGGGCGTAGAAATGAGTGTGTGCCACGCAGACCTTTTGATGCCGGGCTACGATAGCTTACCGTTCAAATTTTTGCGGTAAGGTAGGATCCACAAGGTAATGGGTGAGGATACCGAAGACCCTGAGTTACAATATTTTATAGTACAATTATAGTAAAAAATAATGAATTTTAATACATTTTAGATATAAGTTTTGCTGCGATAACAATTCAGTCTTAAAAAAACAAACACCTACAGCAGCTGCTACTACGAGTATGTAAGTTCTTTGCTACACAATGAATCTCCTTGCTATTTCCGTCTTATAATTTGTGACTGAATAGAGATGACGAATGCTAGTCATCTGAGTTACTTTTTATCATCTGTCAAAAACGAAATTTTGTTCTGAAAATGTTAGAAATACGCGACGTCACAGTTTAGCAGCGTAATATATGTACTCATTTTGTGATTTTGATGAATTAAAAATCGAAGACTTGATGGAAAACAAAACGAGTAAGGTTTTCCGAAGTTTTAGTATGAGGGCAATTCAGTGATCAAGAGTTTTTAATTTATTTCTGATGCTGTCGTCATCCCTATTATTTTTATCGAATGGTCTTTAAAATTTGAATATTTTGTGAGACACCAGCTGTTGCTTTACATACTGTAGCAAAGAATTTGCTACAGTATGTAAAGCAAAAATAATAAATGTGCAACCTACGGAACTCATGAGAAACAGTTTTAGTTTTTGTTTAAATTTCTATGTTGAACAGATAAAGACCTGCGACTGAACTGGTACTAAAATCAAATGGAAACTAGTAGGTAAAGAACCACCAGGCACTCACATAGGCAAATCATCGCGTGAATTGATCGACATAATCCAAGAAGTAATCTTGAATTGATTTCTCGTTCCACAGAACGTGCACATTCTCCAGTCTCTATACGCTGCGCCTGTGGACGTAGACCTAGTGGTGGGCGGCTCCCTGGAGCGCAACGTGCCAGGCGCCCAGGCCGGGCCCACTTTCCTGTGCATCCTGACCGAACAGTTCTACAGGACAAGAGTCGGCGACCGGTACTTCTTTGAAAATGGAGCGGAGCCAGAAATTGCTTTCACTCCTAGTAAGTATGCCTTGTAACGTACGTATGAGTGCATACTGTCTCTTCGTATGGTACTCGTGTAGGCACAAAATAGATAAGTAAGTATGGGCGAACATACGGTGATAACTGCGTAATATTTTTTTTGTAGATTTGACTTAGAATAATTTATAATTATTTATACAGGTATGTATAATATATATGCGTGTTAGGGGTCCGTGGTCGAGGGACCTGTTGTTTAAGGTTGCGTGGAATGTTCAATGAAAAGTGACCAGGTTTGCAGTTCACGAATTTCCGGATTTATTTTTTACATGAATGAATTACATAGGTAGGTTGTTCTTAGGTTGAGTCTATATCTGGACGCGGGTTCGGGACGACTGGCGAACAAAGCCGAGTCGAGCCACGAGCGCTTACGCTGCGATATATGTGGTAGGTAGGTATGTACCCCTCCATGCGTATATATAATTATTTATTTTATAGTCCGAGTAGGTTTTATTTATTAAGTATATATGGTATTTTATTTGTTAGTATCTAAATTAGTGATACAAGCTTAATATATTTTAGTTTAAGTTTATTTAATTATTTTTTCTGTTGTACTACCTGTCTCCTTGCTTTTTCTCCGAGAAACCGCTCTCAGCGATAAGACCGCCTAAATTGTACGTCTCTTAGCTGTTTATTAAATTATGTACAGGGCCCGCGTGGTCGACTAAGGTCCGATCGCCCTAATTCAGGTTAGGCTCGAGCCCCTCGGTGGGGACGTATATGAGCTAATGGGATGATATGTATTTATTGATTCTGATGTACAATAAAGAGTTATTTGAGTTTGAGTTAGAAGCTGACTTTTCTAGAGCTCTAAGGAACCGTAGCCCTATTAATTTCATGTTGATTGATACCCTTTTCTTGACACATCTCGACACCTCCACACCTCCACACCTCCACCCGTTCTTGAGAAAATGCTCTCGACAGACAGACGGACCGTGAAGTGTTCCTTTAAGGGATTATTTTTTTTCTTTAGAGGTACGGAAACCTTAAAATTATGAAAATATGAAGTTTAAATAGAAATCGTAGCCTTTACGTACACCTACGTATTATCATTGAAATAAGATATTTCAGAATTGCTCATTCCTTAACTAGGGTTCCGGGAGTCCGTTATTCGCGCAACTCATATTGTAATATTATGTTTATTATTAAATATGTTTTAATTTACTTTTTCACAATCATATTTTATAAGTTAGATTAGGCAAACACAGCTATTTTTTCCTCATACTTTATAAACAAATATTAAAAAAATGGTAGGAAATAAAAATGCTAAAACTTAGAATTGAATTTATCGTATCTAGTTATATAGGTACACGTGAATCGATATCAGTACGAGTATCGTCGCAACTACCTGTCTACCTGTCTGTACGTATCTAGTCATGTAGGTACACGTGAATCGATATCAGTATGAGTATCGTCGCAACTACCTGTCTACCTGTCTGTACGTATCTAGTCATGTAGGTACACGTGAATCGATATCAGTACGAGTATCGTCGCAACTACCTGTCTACCTGTCTGTACGTATCTAGTCATGTAGGTACACGTGAATCGATATCAGTACGAGTATCGTCGCAACTACCTGTCTACCTGTCTGTACGTATCTAGTCATGTAGGTACACGTGAATCGATATCAGTACGAGTATCGTCGCAACTACCTGTCTACCTGTCTGTACGTATCTAGTCATGTAGGTACACGTGAATCGATATCAGTATGAGTATCGTCGCAACTACCTGTCTACCTGTCTGTACGTATCTAGTCATGTAGGTACACGTGAATCGATATCAGTACGAGTATCGTCGCAACTACCTGTCTACCTGTCTGTACGTATCTAATCATGTAGGTACACGTGAATCGATATCAGTACGAGTATCGTCGCAACTACCTGTCTACCTGTCTGTACGTATCTAGTCATGTAGGTACACGTGAATCGATATCAGTACGAGTATCGTCGCAACTACCTGTCTACCTGTCTGTACGTATCTAGTCATGTAGGTACACGTGAATCGATATCAGTACGAGTATCGTCGCAACTACCTGTCTACCTGTCTGTACGTATCTAGTCATGTAGGTACACGTGAATCGATATCAGTATGAGTATCGTCGCAACTACCTGTCTAACTGTCTGTACGAATACAGTGTACAGTATAAATGTACTCTCGCGTTATACTCGTGACCGGGTGCTGTCCGTGTGAACTGGCCTACTGTTGTTAAATGCATTCAATAATTTTATGCATAACTTTTCGTGTCATATTGTTTTCATGTTCTAATGACATAATCTGGTTTATATATAAGGATTTAATTTTGACAATATTAACTAATTATTGTTTATTTCTTGGTTCTTCACAAATTACATTGTTATTGTTATTTTATGACTATCAGAAAGAGTGTAATTTGCACCTATTTTCAATAAATATATTGAATTGAATGTACTCGTATGATAATAATGTTGAATTCCGTTGCCGGCAGGCATGTAGGGCGACTACTCCTCGTGCAGGACGGTCTACTCAATGATATTAAAACTCAAATACGTACTTCTTGTGGAACAGTAGTGTTACATAGCCGGCCAAGTGCGTGTACCACCCCCTCCTCCCCCCCGCTCCACACGAGTACACGAGTGCGTACTGCGTACAGGCGCCATCAGATATATCGTAGCGCGCGAGGTGCCGAGGTGTGTCTGGGCAAGCAGTGTTGAATTTCAATAAATTACGTTCAAAATTTTGCCGGTTTTCCATATTTTTCATAGTCAAACAAGAAACCCTTCTAGTTTCGCCATGTGCGTCTGTCCGTCTGTCCGTCTGTCCGTCTGCCCGTCTGTCCGGCGGTATATCACACGTGTTCTGTTTAAAGACTGTTGGAAATAAGTATATAATTAATTTAAAAGAAAAAATATCACGGCATAGTAGGCTTTCTTAGTTTAGGAGTAGTAGTCGACCAATTTGAGATATTCAGTTAGATTTGTAAAAAGTTCATAGATTTTCCAAACAAAATGTTCAATAGCAACTGCAAAAAACAACGTTGTTTTTTGATGTGTAACATCTTTGCTCTCGCTTTCCTGCAATTTGTGGGAGTGATTTCGTGAAATGGGACGGAAATGTGTCCCATGGGACGGAAATGTAACAGGAAGTCGCGTTTTTTCAGGCTTTAAAAGCGCGGAAAAGGCAAAGGTATCTATGACCATACAGCCTAGTCTGCCGTATCTTGCCGTCCTTTTATAAAGTATTTTGTCACATGTTACACATCATATGCGAGTACTGTAGGTCTCGCTCGAATTTTTTTATTTTTATTTTTTTTATTACGAAAACTGCTTTGCTCGTGATTTTACTTTAGGATTAGTACTAGAATCACACTAAGTTTCACGATTGTATCTATAGGGTGTCCCAAAATTAACGCAAGATTTGAATAAAATAGAATACACAGTTTTAAGTCTTCAGATTGTGTTTTTCTATTGAATCATAAAATATATAGGATAGGGTTATTTATGGAATAACACATCGGGGAAATGGCCTCCACGGCTTTGCTGGCACATAGGCACTCTTTTATCGAAAATGTACACGACTAGGCAATGTCTCTTGTAGTAATTGAATTTTTTACGGGCTGTGTGGCATGTGGCACGTATGGCATAATGAAGATACGTTGTTCTATCGTGCAACGCTCCATTTTTACTAACCCTCACCTGTCAGCTGTCAAATTGTTTTCTTTTTGGTTGTCAACATTTAACTGCACAAATGGCGGCAAATTCAAATCTTGCATTAATTTTGGGACACCCGATAATACTATTTTTACGATAGAGCAAAAATAAAATCTGTTAGAAAAACACCTTTCGGGATACTTCCCTGAATACTTTTTTTTTCGTAAATTCCTAACACATACATATTCTGTAAAAATTTCAGCCGGCTATTATGGTTCAGAAGATACAGAAAAGGTTGGACAGACAGACAGATGGTAATAAGTATAAGGTCTAATAATAGTAATAAGGTCGTGTTATATGGTACGAAACCATAAATATATGAGTTAATAATAGATATAACCATCTTCGTAGCGTAATGGTTAGGTCCATTATCTTTACATCGGTAGGTCGCGGGTTCGATTCCCGGCGGAGTCTAACTTTCTAAGACTGGGTTTCGTTGGTGGAAGTGCATTTCCTAAGACTGTCTGGCCAGCTACCACCATCTTATCTAAGTATTGCCGCCAAACATTAATGGTAACAACATTGACGTATTCCGGCTTAAAGATTAGCCAGTCAGTTCCCCATTGCGTTGGGGAATCTACGTGAGCCCGCTTCTTACCATCAGGCGAGATGATGCCAAGGGCTTACCAATTGCTAATAAAAAAAACTAATGTTTTCCTCTAGGTCAATTGGAATCAATTCGGCACGGATCGTCAATGGCAAGAATACTCTGCGATAACAGTTATGTACATCTGATGCAGCCCAGAGCCTTTGAGCAAGTCAACGCCAGGTGAATACTCAACACTATTTCAGTAACCTGGTTGTGATCCATTTTCAATATTCCAACAAATATAATGGACCGGCCCTATACATACAATAATCTCATAAAAAGTGAGTCAAATATATGGACCGGCCCTATAAATGCATTAATCTCGTAAAAAGTGAGTCAAACACAACTGCACGCAAACACACACTCACACCTCTATAGTCTGTCTAATCTCTTTCAAATATTTATATTGTTTATATAAACAATGACAGAGATAGAGAGGCGCACTCGGAATGTACATGAATGAGATAATAAATTTCACGAATTTTGGCCTTCAACCCCTTTGGGGAATACTGATCGACTAGGAATTTTAATAATACTTACATTTATTTTTTTTTATTTTGTTTGTTCATTTTTGTATGGAGATTCCATTTTTTTTTGAGAATTGATTATCAAAGCTTTGGGGAAACTTGTTATGAGTAGAAGACCTAGTTAACGGCTTTATTACAAAAAATTGGACTTCAAGGAATTCAAGGAATGAAACAATGCAAAATTTAAAAAATAAATAAATGCAAATATTTTCGAAATTACTTTCTTGGAGTTCGAAATGAGGACATTACGTATTATTTGAGGTATATTTTACAAAAATTGATTTAATCGTACTGTATCTGGAGGAGCCCAAACTAGGTGTTTTGAATTTTTTTTATTTTAATTTGAAACTAGTGACTGAAATGTCATGATGTCAAACATTTTTAAAATCGGCTCAAAATATCCTTTCATTTGATACCAGATACAACAGATTTCAGAACAAATTTTCCCCAACACAAAAAAAGATTACGTCATTCATAATTCTTTTCCTTTTTTTGGTGCTACGGGTTAAAGTGATTCATATTATGGTGTAAAGATCAATCGTACCAATTTTCCTGCTTTTAACACCTTTACTGCTTTTAGCAGCTATTTGCTGAATTTCGGTAGGTAGTACATTAGACCTGTAATCTATCCTGTTGCATGCAAGTATTAAAGTGCTTTCATAACATAACCTAACAAAGAATACGCGCGTAAATCGTACTAGTGACCTTACTAATTGGGATATTAACTGCTAGTCATTTGAGTTACTTTTAAAACGATATTTTGTTCTAAAATTGTTTGAAATACCTAGAAGTGACGTCATAATTTTACAGCGTCATTTACGTACTCATTTTATGATTAAAAATGATTTTATGATTTAAAAAACTTAAAGGAAAATAAAACTAGTAATTTTTTTAAAATTTCAGTAAGAGGGTGATTTAGCGATCAGCAGTTTATAATCATCCCAATTTAATTAAGAAAATTAATGTACCCTACAACGTTTAGACGAATCTAACGACACCCCATACTCCACAATAATCATCAAGCCGTTTAAACTACAGCCTAAGCCAAAAAACATACATGCAAATACTTACATACATACACCCAAAAACATTACCCTCCATTTTGGGTAGTCGGGAAAAATTACTTAAATCTAACATTAAAAATAACTACAAAATGTATTACTATACTAACTAGTGGTCGGTCTACGTAAAATTAAACCTCAATTATATAAGGTGTAGTATTTTATTTGAGACCCCACTCGATAGGTTACATAAAAATAAAAATTCCATAAAATAATTTGATGACGCCATAACATAAGGTAAATATTTTTAAGAACTACAGCTCAAAATATTGTTCTCGGAGTTTATAAATCCCATACAAACGTAGTATTTGATTTATTTGCTAACCAAACAACCGATTTTGAAATAATTTTATATCGATAATCAGGTGACGTATATCTGTGTCCGTCATCATATCATCATCATATCAGCCAAAGGAAGTCCACTGCTGGACATAGGCCTCCCCCAAGGATCTCCACGACGACCGGTTCTGCGCTGCCCGCATCCAGCGGCTTCCTGCGACCTTCACCAGGTCATCGGTCCACCGAGTGGGAGGCCTGCCTACACTACGCTTTCCGGTGCGTGGTCGCCACTCGAGAACTTTACTGCCCCAACGGCCATCTGTTCTACGAGCAATGTGCCCCGCCCACTGCCACTTCAGTTTAGCAATTCTGAGAGCTATGTCGGTCACTTTGGTTCTCTTACGGATTTCCTCGTTTCTGATTCGATCACGCAGAGAAACTCCGAGCATAGCACGCTCCATTGCCCTTTGGGTGACCTTGAGCCTTCTTATGAGGCCCATAGTAAGCGACCATGTCTCAGTTCCGTACGTCATCACTGGCAACACACATTGGTCGAAGACCTTGGTCTTAAGACACTGCGGTATCTGGGACGTAAAGATATTGCGAAGCTTCCCGAACGCTGCCCAGCCGAGTTGGATTCGACGATTGATCTCTTTCTCGAAGTTGGACCTACCTAACTGGACTGTTTGTCCCAGGTATACATATTCGGTAACAACTTCGAGTGTAGAGCCTCCAACCTTCAGAGGAGTAGGTATGACACGGACGTTTGACATAATTTTCGTCTTGTCCATGTTCATTCTAAGACCCACTTGTTGAGAGGCTCTACTGAGGCCATCGAGCATTGTGCCTAAGTCGTCCATAGTCTCAGCCATGACCACGATATCGTCAGCGAATCGAAGGTGGGTGATGTACTCGCCGTTGATATTGATGCCGAGTCCACCCCAGTCCAAAAGCTTGAAAACATCTTCCAGGGCGGCGGTGAACAGTTTCGGAGATATAACGTCTCCCTGTCTCACCCCTCGCTGCAGCTGGATAGGTTCCGAGTTTTGATCCTGGAGGCGAACCGACATGGTGGCGTTATCATACAAACACTTCAGCACTTCGATATATCGATAGTCAATTTGTCACCTCTGGAGAGACTGTAACACAGCCCAGGTTTCGACCGAATCGAAGGCTTTCTCATAGTCCACGAACGCCAAGCATAGTGGCTGATTTTACTCTTCGGTCTTCTGTATAATCTGCCGCAGCGTATGTATGTGGTCTATGGTACTAAATCCTTTTCGGAAACCGGCTTGTTCGGGAGGCTGGAAGTCGTCAAACCTGCGTGCGAGACGATTCGTAATGACCCTCGAAAACATTTTGTAGACATGGCTCAGAAGTGAGATGGGTCTGTAGTTCTTCAGCAGGGTATTGTCGCCCTTTTTGAAGAAAAGCACGACCACACTTCTGTGCCATGCCTTAGGCGTTTGTCCCTCAAGTATAACGGAATTAAATAATTTCTGAAGAGCTTTAAGTACCGGTGTTCCACCTGCTTTCAGAAGTTCAGCCGTAATTCCATCGTCACCCGGTGCCTTATTGTTTTTAAGCTGTTTAAGAGCCATTCTAAAGTCGTACAGGCTGACGTCCGGGATATCTTCGGTATAGTGTCGGGTAAGTCTAGCTCTTGGGTCTTTAGCCAGATCGCTGACAGGCAGACGTGTGGTCGTGTACAATTGTCCGTAGAACTTCTCAACTTCTTCCAGCAACTCAGTCTTAGACGATATGATCCTGCCGTCCTCAGTCTTCAGCTTGGTCAGTTGGCTTTGACCAACAGACAGATCTCTAGCGAACACTTTTGAGCCTTTGTTGTTCTCAATCGCCTCTTTAACACAATTTGTATTAAAGTGGCGCAAATCGCGAGTTAGAGACTTAGAGATCTGCCTGTTTAGTTGCCGATACTGAGTAGCGTCTTCAGAGGACTGCAAAACCAATCTGCGTCTTTCTTTCATGAGGTTGCTGGTAAAGTCAGAGATTTTTTTGGTTCTGTTTGAACGGCGAGTTTTGAAAATCTTAGACCCGACCGTTTGGACAATTTCCACGAACCTGTCGTTATAATCGTCCACATTCTCGCAGTCTCCTAGGCATTCGAAGCGATTGTGCAACTCGAGCTGAAAGTTTTCGGGGTTTTGGAGCTGGATGGGCGCTGGTCGGAGTGTGGACTTCATCAGTCGACATCTTTCTAGCTTGGTCTTTAGATTCAATGTGCCTCTTACCATTCGGTGATCGCTTCCTGTTTTGACTGAGTTGATCACAGAGACATCATTGAATATTTGCCTTCTTGTCGACAAGATGAAGTCGATCTCGTTCTTCGTTACGCCATTGGGATGCAACTATGTCCACTTTCGCTGTTTAGGCTTTTTGAAGAAGGAGTTCATCATAAAGAGGCCCTCCTTCTCCATAAAGTCGGCCAGCAGCTGGCCACGTGCATTTCTCTCTCCATATCCAAATTGCCCCACTCTCAGCTCACCATCACTTCGTTTGCCCAGTTTCGCGTTAAAGTCCCCCATAACAATGGTGTATTGAGTCCGAGAGCTATTATGTAGAGCTCTAGAGATATCCTCATATAGGAGCTCCACTTCATCGTCGGAGTGTTGCGCGGTCGGTGCATATACCTGAATAACTTTCAGCGAATACCGTTTGGTAATTCGGAGAATAAGGTACGCTACCCTCGTCGAAACACTCTCGATCCGGACCACATTGTTAATGAGGGACTTGTGGACTAGAAACCCGACACCACCCTCGGACAGTTGGTCGCCCTCCCGGAAATAAAGCAGGTTTCCGGATTTAAGGATTATGGTGTCCTCCCCCTCTCTTCGGACTTCACACAATCCTACGATGTCCCATCGTAACCTGCTCAATGCTTCCTCGAGTTCTGTTAGCTTTACGTCGGTTCGCAGTGTGCGCGTATTGTAGGTTGCCAGGGCCAGAGGTCTTTTGTTGAGGTAGCCTGGCATCTGCCGGGGATTCTTCGCACCCCATGCCCCGCCGTTACCTTGACCGCTACCGGAGCCAGGAATAGCGGGGCCGCCGGGGACTAGGGGCCGTTTTTTATTTGTGTCGGTCATTTGGGGGGTGTTGCCGTAATCGCCACGCTTGGCAGGCGGGTTGGCGATCGCAGTGTTGCAGATTGGCTGCAAATCACGGAAAGACGCTGCTGCCCATCCTCCGGTTTGAGTCCCTTAGTCGGCTCTTACGACACCTATTGGATGAGATAGGATGGCCCTATTCTAAGCCGGGAGCCATACGGCCTATCTGTGTCCGTACCGCATTACTTTTTGAAAAACGACACAGGAATCCATTATTAATCAATAAACTTGTTTTTAAGGTAAAAGACGGAAAGTAAAGTTTATTGGTATTATTATTTCAAAATCGGTTCTTTGGTTAACAAATGAATCAAATACTACTACGGATCTTGTGTACTAAACGGCTATCGTGTACATCGATTTGCGGTTTTTGATCCATGTTAGCTTTGTACGTCGCCCACTGTAGCAGTTTATAAGGGCTGGGGAAGAGTTTCAATATGTAAAGTGGTTTTGCGCAATGTGGTGTTACTAAATTATACGTGCTAATAGTCATTTGCGAGAGCCAGTCGCCACTGGGATGCGCCACCCTTTTGCGCACAGCTCCGGCGCGGTGGTCCGCCTAACTAACTACGACACGAGCGTATTGTGATCAGATGCAGTGGATACGAGTGCGTACGAGACACGAGTACTATACACCTAATGGAGGTGAACAAATCGTCGCTCGGATCGTGGTTTTACGGACATAACTGCATAATGTAGTAAAATTATAGATGCTGGTGTCGGTGGATCCATTAAATGATAGGTACGTTACATTTCTGAACACTATACCCAATCGTATTGCCTTCCTATCTACAGTATGGTAATAATCATTTTACATCTTAGTTACATAAATATTTTTTGATAGAACTTTTACCATATTTTTACCTGACTCCTTAATAGGAAATTAATGTATTTTTGGTGGATGTATGTATGTATGTTTCTTTAGATGAGCCTGTAGTATATTAAATGAATTGATGGATATTGAAATGCGAGGGGTCATTACATTTGTCTTAATCCCCTTAGTGACATAGGATATAGTTAAAAAGTCCGGTTCTATATTTTATGATAAATTGATTAGGGCAACTTGCCATCATACAGGGTGTAACACACAGGGTGTAACATATAGGGTGCAACACACAGGGTGTAACATATAGGGTGTAACATACAGGCTGTAACATACATCCTGTAACAAACTGGTGCAGCAGCTGGGATTTATGTTTATTATACTGACCAAATTTTCCCGAGAAACATATAATAAATTCTTGGAAATTTTGGACTTCATAAAAATTTGGTCATTCGGCTGCTTCATTTGTAAAACATCAGACCGTGCGTCAAATTGGTCATTCGGCTGCTTGATATGTAAAACATCAGACCGTCGTCAAATCGATCATTCGGCTGCTTGATATGCAAAGCATCAGACCGTGCGTTAAATCCGGTAGTTCTAATTGCTGTTGTGCTTTTAGGTTCTTGTCATTAGAATAATTCAAGTTATCGACCTCAAGCGCTGAAAACAACCTCTGTTTTTTTTAAAAAGCCTTTTTTTTAGATTTTGTCCATTTTAATCCTGAAAAACGAATTATTTATAATAAATATAGTAAACATTACACTAAATTTTGTGCAATCTGAGACCGAAGCCGTCTTTGTAGACCTAAGATCTTCTCTAATACAACTTCGAAAAATTTACCTTGTTACTAATTTGGCGGCCTACATCTAGCAAACGGTAAATCAGATAAAAATGTGGTGTTACAGAATTATACTTCATTTTTAAAAGAACTATTCAAAGGTACCACACATAACAGGGTCAGGGTGTACTTGAAAAACTATAAACACTTACTCGTTGAACCATATGAAAGTTTTGTAAGAAGTCCCATGTCGGGCACCATCCAAGATAAGAACGAGTTACGTTAGCTTAATCATCATAATTATCAGCCAAAAGACGTCCACTGCTGGACAAAGGCCTGCCCCAAGGGTTTCCACGACGACCGGTCTTGCTTTGCCCGCATCTAGCGGCTTCCGCGTCCTGCCTACCCTACGTCTTTCGTTAGCTTAATTCAGCTTAAGTTAAGCTTAACTTTAGCTTAATCACTTGGTGCTATTGCAAACTGACATTACAAATTGTCGTTTTGTCCTTACCCATGTGGGTAGGTCACTGTTACGTTCCTTAAAATCAACATACACAACAATAATGCACAACAAAAACTTATAAGGGTTTAAATAATCTTACTTTGGAAGAGACCTCACAAATGTAATCCTTATTTGTAGTCATTTAGCGTACCTACGCTAAACCATACGTAAAAGAACGAATAGTTCATATTCTAGTAATTTTTCAAGCGACTTCCAAAAAGGAGGAGGTTCTCTATTCGACTGTATGTTTTTTTTAAAGAAAATATGTATGTGTGTTATCACAGAACTTTTGACTGGGTAAACCGATTTTGACGATTCTTTTTTTCTTCGAAAGCTAGTGCTTCCCGTGTGGTGTGGTGGTGGTAGAAAATTAATAAAAAGCAAAAATAACAATACAAAATTGTTCGAAGTTGTTGTGATGGAAGTAGTTTTTTTAACGTGTTTAGCGTTTTTAATTACGTTTTTTAGTTCATTTCCCGTGGCACTACCAATTAGCACTAATGCTAATAAAAACGATTTTTTTCCCAATTCGAAATCCGTTTTGATTTGACTCAATCGATGAAATCTACAAAATCTAAAGAAAATTGTGTTGGAAAGCAGGTGTCGTGTAGATCAAACTCGATTACAGCATTAATATTCTAGGATATCTTCTTTTTAATTTTTTTTTCTTCTCTACAGAAACAAGCTCGTACCATGTGATCAGCTTCCAGCAGTGGATCTCACGTTATGGAAGGACTCTAGAGGAATTTATTAATAAGAAAAAAAAGTACATAATTTTATATACAGAGTTGAAAATATCCTGAGTTACCATATTTTGGTTGTGATTTATGATGTGTTTAATTTGTCTTATACACTGTAAACTTTAAATAAATTATTTTAGCAGTATTATTATTTTGGATAAAAATAAATAGGTTCATTTTCATTGTTCGTCAAAACTTATTTAAATATCAGTGTAGCTTAAGCAAACCCCACAAAGGGGTTTGATAATTTTTGTAAGGAGTCTGGCATCAGTCCGCCATTTTTAAAAATGATGTCGCATATTTAAACCTGTATATTTGCATTGAGGACATATAAACGAACAAAAAAAATACATTTAGTAAATAAGCTAAATAGTACTAAAACATCCTATTATGGAAATAATTTGACATTAAGAAATAACTTGAAAAGTAACGAGACATTCTGCATTTTTATGTCATTTTATACCGTAGTCGTTCAGTATGGACATGCCTTTTTTTGATTAAATCGTCCTACGGGTGTCACGGCAATCGAAGTTTCGACTTCTGATGGTATTTTTAGATGCAGCATGTTTATCTCCACCCAACAAAACAGGTGCGGTGGACTTCCACTCCTTAGAACGGTCTGATGCGTAGTTTGAATAAACTTTTTTTTTTCAAATTTCGCACTCGTGTGTTGGTGTCCTTGAAATCGAAAATTCTAAATTTTTTGATAGCATTCGATATCTGCGGACTATATCTAGCCGCTCCGTTAGCACAGTTGACTTGCGCGACCTGGAAGCAGTCTAGATTCTCTTCCTCATTATGTACCTACCAAACGGCTTCAATGTGTTGATAGCAAATCTTAGAAAGCAAGAAAAATCTTCAAATCTGGATTTAACGGATATCTTAGGTTTCTTAGTATGTTTCCTTTCATCAGGTTTGCTGGACCAGCACTCCTAGGTTCATTTTTTTGTAAGACCCTGAAATTGTACAATAGCAAATACTCAGATACGAATATTTGTGTTCTCTCAGGAACAGTTTCTTTTTTTTCATAAATCGTTTAGTAATCAATTTTATATCTTATTTCTAGTAGTCATGGAATCAGAAAGTGTAGATTTAACGAATATCATGTTTAGTTATCTCCTTTGGTTCTTATTTACTCAGATATAAGATGACTTTTTAATATGGTCGGTTTATAACGGCTGCTAACTTTTGGCTGCTAACTTCCCACCGGTTCATTTTATTATCTACGTAAGGGAACGTAACGTGTATAGGAAGTTGTGCTAAACGTTGTAGCGACATGCACTACTTATTTTATTTGCGCTGCGTAAGCAGCTAACCAAAGCACTGGGCGCGGCTCGCGGCTCGCCAGTCGCTCCCTCCTCACGCCTCCCTGTAGACATAACCTAGGCACAGTATTACAATATAGCGGATTACAGTAGCGCAACGAATGTACTTATGCAGAGCAACGGAAGCGGGGCAACTCCGCAAGTTTGCCAGGCTGACTACAGGCTAGTATGGGCTAGCTAGTACCTACGCCGGTGGAGCATCGTGTGACATCAAAGGCGTTGCGCTACTGTAAGCCATATCGTAATATTGTAACCTTACTTTATCTAAAATTATTGTTTAAGATCGAAATAAATTCGGACTTTCGTGAACTGCATACTTAGTCACTTTTTATCATCTCCACTCAACCTTCATCCATCTATCGTAAAACCGTAGATAGGTAACATGCCGTTATAATGTTATTTTTCGTTTGTTTTTATATCCCCTATTCAAATATACAGGTTTTATTGAGCAAACAAAAAAACCGATTCGGACTACGCCAATAACTTTTAAACCCCCTTTGCCCACTGATTGAATTAAACCTACTGCAGTAGGTAGGTGTTTTCATGAAAACAGATTCATATTAGTAAATTAAAATTAGTTAAAGATGGAACCCCCGACATATTTATTTGTGCTGTATGTGTTTGATAAGATTTCGTGTGAAATTAAATGTAATATTAAGTGCCCATTTCAATAACCACTTCTATTTGTAATAAACCTTTATATTATAGTTTTTGTGCAAATGTAAATAGTTACTTTATTTAAAACGTTGTCTTTTGTTCAATTAAACTATGTATGTAGATAATAAATGATCCTCGCTTCTGAAAGAATAAAAATAAAATGTGGAGAGGTATAACAGGTATGAAACATTTTTCAATCGAGTAACATTCTGTAAAACCAATCAATTTTCTCTAAGTGCCTAAATATTTGTGTTAGAAATAACTGTAAATAAATATTTTTTTATTCTCTACCAACACTGTGTTTTTTTCAATTTGTTCTAAAATCCGAAATTATTTTCTTACTCACGTCAAAGTATATGTGTCGGAGCCATATTGTGGAATTAGCCGTTTTACAATACGACGCGCCGCTTTGTAAACTACTGAGTAAAAAACTCGGAATAAAACCGAGTTGGACGGACGGACAGACGGTTAGGTCAGGTTAGGTTACCATGTCATGTCCTACCGATAAAAGGAGCTCCGCGAAGCTCGATGCTCCGTCAAAAAGTTTCTGTCCCGTTTTTTTTTAAAAGGACAAGCTGGTGGTGGCCTTTACAACTTCACCTGACAGGGGAGGCGAGTGTTGATTGATTGATTAGTATCTACCTTAACCTATGTTATTAATTTTGGTGTGGACTGGCATGGTGCCTCGGAGCCGCCGAAACACGACGTCCTTCGGCCAGAAGTCGGTGCTGGTGATGGTCTCCAGTACAGGCTTCGGCACGCGCACAACGTAAGACGTGAAGTGCACGTAGTGGCGCGACTCCAGCGGAAAACACCCGCAGGCCGTTGCGGGACTTCGGGCGGACGTACTTCGTCACATACTTGGCTGTGACCGAGTCGTGCAGCCGCGACACGTAGAGCGCGAAATCCGGTGTGGCAGCGCGCAGCACGGAGCCCTCTTCATTTGCAGTCGCACCATACAAGCTTCTGCGAGGTTGCTGAAAGAGTGTTGCATCGCACTTGCAGAAGTAGGTGGCAGAGCCTCCGATTTCGCTGTGGCACGCTTTGAAGATTTGTAAAATAATGTTTAACGATGCCTATCAAGAGTGACGTTGCTCGCCTGTATATATATCTTAGGTAGAGTGTCAGGTTAGTCTGGCTCTTGGGTCTTTAGCCCGATCGCTGACAGGCAAACGTGTGGTCTTGTACAATTGTCCGTAAAACTTGTCAATTTCTTCCAGCAACTCAGTCTTAGACGTTATGATCCTGCCATCTTCAGTCTTCAGCTTGGTCAGTTGGCTTTCTCCAACAGACAGATCTTTCGCGAACACGTTTGAGCCTTTGTTCTACTCAATCGCCTCTTTAATACAATTTGTATTATTCTGGCGAAAATCGCGAGTCAGGGACAGAGATCTGCCTATTGAGTTGCCGAAACTGAGTAGCGTCTTCATAGGACTGCAAAACCAATCTGCTTCTTTCTTTCATGAGGTTGCTCGTGAAGTCAGAGATTTTTTGATTCTGTTTGAACGGCGAATTTTAAAAATCTTAGACCTGACCGTTTGGACAATATCTACCAATCTGTCATTATAATCGTTCACATTATCGCAGTCTCCTAGGCATTCGGAGCGATTGTGCAACTCGAGCTGAAAGCTCTCGGGGGTTTTGGAGTTGGATGGGCGCTGGTCGGAGCATAGACTTCATCAGTCGACATCTTTCTAGTTTGGTCTTTAGATTCAATGTGTCTCTTACCATCCGGTGATCGCTTCCTGTTTTGACTGAATCAATCACAGAGACATCATTGAAAATTTGCTTCCTTGTCGACAATATGAAGTCAATCTCGTTCTTTGTTATGCCATTGGGATGCAACCATATCCACTTCCGCTGTTTTGACTTTTTGAAGAAGGAGTTTATCATAGAAAGGCTCTCCTTCTCAATAAAGTCGGCCAGCATCAGACCACGTGCATTTCTTACTCCGTATTCAAATTTCCTAACTCTCAGCTCACCATCGCTTCGTTTTCCCAGTTTCGCGTTAAAGTCATATATACAACGGTATAATGGGTCCTGGTGCTATGTAAGGTTGTAGAGATGTCCTCATACACAGTCTCTACCTCGTGGTCGGCGCGCATACCTGTATGACATTCATCGAATACCGTTTGGTGATTCTGAGTATAAGGTATGCTACCCTTGTCGAAACGCTCATTATATGGACCACATTGTTAATGAGGGACTTGTAAACAAGAAACCCGACACCATCCTGGGATAGTTTGTCACCCTACCGGAAATAGAGCAGATTTACGGATTTAAGGATCATGGTGTCCTCTCCCTTTCTCCAGACTTCACATAAACCTACGATATCCCATCGTAACCTGCTTAATACTTCTTCGAGTTCTGTAAGCTTGTTGTCAGTCCGCAGTGTACGCGTGTTTTAAGTTACCAGGGCCAAAGGTCGTTGGGTTTGGTAGCCTGACATCTGCCGGGGATTCTTCACACCCCCCGCCCCGCCGTTAAAATGACTGTTACCGTAGCTAGGAATAGCAGGGCCGCCGGGGACTAGGGGCCGTTTTATGGGTGTGGTATTCGTAGGGGGGTTTTGCCGTTATCGCCACGCTTAGCAGGCGTGTTGGCGATCGCAGTGTGGTTGCAGGTGTGTGAAAGGTCGCTGCTGCCCATCCTCCAGTTTTATGTCCCTTAGTCGACTCTTAATACCACTATTGGAAGAGATGGGATGTTCCTATTCTTAGCCGGGAGCCATAAGGTTAACGTAGCGTAGGCAGAGGACCGACGACCTGGTGAAGATCGCGGGAAGCCGTTGAATGCGGGCAGCGCAGGACTGGTCATCGTGAAAAACCTTGGGAGAGGCCTTTGTCCAGCAGTGGACGTTTTTCGGCTGATATGATGAGACATCGATGACGATGATCGCAGTGATTTTGGAGAAGATACGGAATAAACTTAATATTAATAAGCAAACATGTTCATAGTTGATATTACATACTGTACCTAGTATAAAATTTTTGCTGTTGTTTTTAGTACCTAGTATAAAAGTTTTGCAATTGCTGATTTAAACCTACTTTTGACTTGAAATATTTTACTTTTTTTTCCAACAAAAAACTTCATATCTCGACAAATATTGATTCTATAAGTATGGGTATGATCTCATTCGCTTCAGCGCAAAAAATACGCAGAAATCGATAGCTCACTCGCCTAGTTTTTAAAATGTGCATTTTTTTAAATTCCCCCTGCCTGTACCGCCTGGGAGGGAGTAGGACCTCTACGTTTTGGTAGGACTCGGCAGATCCTCATTTCTAGTGCCAAGATAAAGTTATAAACAAAGTTTCATTGATTTACATATTTTGCCTCCAAAATATTATGTTATTTTTTCTGGTTTTTTTTCATTACATTGTATCCCAAGGGATATAAAATTTAATAAAACTCCCAGAGGTATGTATTATGATTTGAATTTGGAACAAAATTCGTATGAAAACTATATGAATACGCATACGGGCATTGTAAATAGGATCAAGTTAATACTTTTTTCTTGATCTGAGCATTGTAAAGAGATTTTGTTTAAAAATCTAGCTGACAATGGTGGCCTGGCAGAAAAAAAAAAGAGGCGCGATTGCAATGAATTTGAAACAAATGACAGTGTTTTCTAGTTATGATTTATGTAGTACTGGCTTTTTATCACGTCGCAGTCGCAGTCGCAGTCGGTGCGAAATGTAAAGTAGTGTATTCACCTCTGGAATAAAGCCAGTTTCAATCTTGGGTGGCACGAACCCCTCGCTTCACTCAAAACTCTACATAACTCGCTACGCTCGGGAGTTATCTGAGTTCCTCATTACGCTCAGGGTCTACTATGCCGCCCGCCACGTACTGCACTGCTTTATATTATGTGCTAAATATTATGCAACGATTCGAAAATTCACAAGCCAACAGTGATTTTTAGGACAAAAACAAAAGGGAAGCTAATTACTTCAACAAACAGATGATGAAAAGCTTCTTTAGTACTGTTATGCAAATTTTTCGTTTCCGCAGCAGAAATTCGATTAATTGTGCAGACCTTTTTGAATGGCCTTGTACATTAGGCACACAATTTTGCAAATGCCAAATTATTGGACTTAATTTGATGTGCTGTTCAGTTGGGAACTTGTTAACAATGTTTGCCTGCGTATTGCCAAACTACTCGTATTGGGTGGCGCAAAAGTAATGACCTTATTTGTTTCAGCTACAACTTCTTTTCTAAATTAGAAAACTATGATTAGTTTTTCTTATAAACTAGTTCTGTCACATGTTTGATGCGAAATAAATGACACAGATTAGTTTTCATGTAAACAATTTACATATGAAAAAAATAGTAGTTAAATAAATATTATATCCATTATTTTACATCCATCGAGTTTGATGCAAATAAATTAAAGTTATTAAAAATGCCCACGTGATTTTCAACACATAGCTTCAACCTACGCGGCCAGTCGTCAAAGCAGCACGCACGACTTCCATGTCTGTAACAGGCGCTGTTTTAATGAGGGATGACTTCAGTGACTCCAAATTAGGATGGGGTTAAGAGCAGATGTTCTCCTCTAAATACTGCCACATTTTGTAATCCAGCGGATTCAAGTCTAGTTTTTTTATATATTTACAATTGGTAAACCCTTGACAACATCTCACCTGGTGGTAAGTGACAATGTTGCCGAAGATGGAAGCGGGCTTACCAAGATTCCCCAACGCAATGGGGAACTGGGTATCTTATCTTCATGCCGGAACACACCAATGATATCAAAATTGATATTTGGCGGCAAAACTTAGATAAGATGGTGGTAGCTAGCCAGGCGGGCTTAAAAAATGCCCTACCACCAACCAAACCGAGTCTTACAATTGACCCCGCCGGGAATCGAACCCGCGACCTCCTGTGTAAAGCCAGTGAACTTTGCCTCTGAGCTACGGAGGCGGTAAAAAGGCTGGAGTAGAAGTACTCAAAACTGGCTAGCTGCGCGTGATATAGACTTAATCAAAAACAAGGAATGGCCCTCCTCCAGCCCAGGCTTGATTCCTTTGGATTACAAAATGTTATTGAGTCATGATTGTGACCCAGATACAAGTTTGTTCTGGCGCGTTGCCGGACGCTGCCACGGCAAGCCCACTTCGCTTGCTCGGCTCACGCGTCATCTTAACCATACTCACCTTGACCCTCACACTTGCCACTTTCAGATGTGGGGTCAAAGTGGAGGCAGATACTTATCCATCTCTGCATGTGGAAAGGAAGCCAGAAGCAAAGCAAGGAGCAAGTAAGGTTGACGTTTAAGACAAGCGAGCGACGCGAGTGTACCGCGGAGCGTTTGACGAAGCGCTAGGTACAATTTTTCACGTTGTCTGTCTGAGTCACAGCTAAAAATCATGACTTTCAATTTTAGAAAGTCTGTACTAGTACTTTGTCATCATCATCATATCAGCCGTAGAACGTCTACTGCTGGACAAAGGCCTTCTCCAAGGATTTCCACGACGACCTGTGGCTTCACGCTATTTTCACCAGGTCATCGTGGGAGGTCTTCCTACGCTACGTTTTCCGGTGCGCGGTCGCCAGTCGAGAACTTTACTGCCCAACGGTCATATATTCTACGAGCTATGTGCCCTGCCCACCGCCAGCTGGAAATTCCGAGAATAGCTCGCTACATTGCCCTTTGGGTGACCTTGGGCCTTCTTATTAGGCCCATAGTAAGCGACCATGTCTCAGTTCTGTATGTCATCACTGGCAATAAACACTGGTCAAAGATCTTAGTCTTGAGACACTGATGCGGTATTTGGGACATGAAGATATTGCGAAGCTTCCCAAACGGTGCCCATCAGCCGAGTTGGATTCGTCGATTGATCTCTTTCTTGAAGTTGGACCTACCTAGCTGGACTGTTTGTCCCAGGCACAGAATAGAAGAATCCTATAGAACGCCGATGTTGATTTTTTAGTACTAACACCGAGCAAGCTATTACACATACAGCACACTACAAACAGGTTGATGCTATTGGGTATTTTTTTAAAGTAATCTCCCCCAAAAACAAAAAAAAACCCTATAAAATCATGAAATAAAAGTAGACTTAAAACTGTAACATAAGATTGAGTTTATGAAAATTGACATAATGACAATGGTAAGGTGATACCAGGATAGTAAAACTGCCCAGTTTAATAGATGAGCACTAAAATTTAAAAAATAATGTGATTATTTAGAACAAAGTGAATAATATGTAATGTTGTGCAATTCATTAAAAAACATTTATTTCGAATTAAATTTCAGATCGGAAGATTAGAAGTAAAGTTATTCAATTGAAACTTTCCGTGCAATATTTTTTACAAAGATGGTATAATTTTGATAGTGTTGTGGTTATAGTTAGGCATTTTTTAATATCGATAGATTATATTAGGAATGCGAGGTATGATAGGTTTTTCAATTAATACGCTGATTGCTTCGAAAGTAACCACGGATTTGTGGTCAGAGACCTCAAGGACCTTCAGATATCGATTAGGTGTTTATTAAAATTTCATTCTCATAACTTTCATTTTATTATAACGTATATTTTAGCTACTGTAACATTATAATTATAAACTATTAGCCTTTTTAAATTTTCCTTAATTTAAAAATACACAGGATGTTTGTGATAGATATAGTGCAAAAACAAAACAAAAGTACAACGGTTTTCAGTTTCTTAAAAAAATATTATGTTCTGTGCTTCTGCATGCTGTAACTTGGCATGTTTTTAGTATCTAATTTTATTAATATTTTATTTTAGAAAGTAAGATTTGCTTGCTTGGCACCTAGATCATTTAAACTTGCCAAGTAACACCATTTAGTAGAACAGAACATATTTTTTTAAGAAACTGAAAACTGTTGTACTTTTTCTATTATTTGGAGAAGTCTAAAATAAATATTTATATTTGAAGTTTCGTAGCTATGATTTAGAAACCACTACAGAACTGGGTACCTAGTTTTTTATATTGAACTTGGCCCCATTTCTAATTTATGTTTTGTTTTGACATCATTAAATTATGTAAAGTACAAATACTAATTTCCTATCCTAATTCAACTAATAGATATACATATAAGATATTTTTGGTGGTACTGAACCCTCGGTGCACAAGCCAGAGTTGCACTTAGCCAGTTTTTTTAATTTTTACTTAATACGTCCAATAAACTCATTGCGATTCCAAATCTCAATTTAAAAAAGTTACCTGGAAGTGGCCCATATTCCAATGAGGAGTGGTGGTACGGAACCCAATTTTTGTGAGTACGACCGAAACTGCTATTTTTTGAATGTTTCCTTTGTCTACGTCCAATAACCTACCTTGATGCCAAATTTCAAGTTTCTAAATCACCTGGAAGTGGTCTATATATTTTATGAGTATTGGTGATACGGAACTCTTGGTGCACGAGTACAACTCACACTTGGCTGTTTTTCGTATTTTTCCTTTATACACGTCCAATAAATTACCTTGATGCCAAATTTCAAGTTTCTAGGTCACCTGGAAGTGGACTATATATTTTGATGAGTTGGTGAGTCGTAAAAATAGTGATTTTTGGACGTTTATATCTTAGATAATAATATTACCATATTATGGTAAAATATATATTTATGAAAATTCGTAGTCAGAGAACTCCAGGACCTTAATTAATAAATGGTTTAATTTGTTGCAAATAAACTGATCTATAGCCCCTTAAAAGGATTTGCACTACTTACCAGTCACCCTAAAATGAAAGTTATGAGAATTAAATTTTAATTAACTCCTAATCGATTAGTACCAATGAGTTTTTCAAAAACTTACGTACATACTTACCGATTGCTTTAACGGTGAAGGAAAACATCGTGAGGAAACCTGCACACGCCTGCGAAGAAACTCGAAGGTTGTGTGTGAAGTCGACCAACCCGCACTGGGCCCGCGTGGTCGACTAAGGCCTAATCGCCCTGATTCAGGGTAGGCTCGAGCCCCTCGGTGGGGACGTATATGAGCTGTAATAATAACTTTCATTTTAGGGTGACTGGTAAGTAGTGCAAATCCTTTTAAGGGTTATCTATCGATTAGGAGTTAATTAAAATTTAATTCTCATAACTTTCATTTTAGGGTGACTGGTAAGTAGTGCAAATCCTTTTAAGGGGCTATAGATCAGTTTATTTGCAACAAATTAAACCATTTAACACCTTGCAAAAGTAACCCATTTTTGAGATATTGCAGTTTTAAGATTTTTTATAAAAAATGCCAAGTGTTATATCTAAATACCAATAAAACGAAAAAAAAAATTAATAACCGTTCGTATTTTTATTGGTTTTAACTTCGTTCCATTCTAAATGATAAATAAGAATCGATAGATTGTAATTTTTTCATAAATGTGGACACAATGCTTCAAAAATTAAAAGAAAAACTTGCAATTTAACGAAAACATTGCATTGTAAAAAGCAAGTATAAAACAAAAAATCTAAATACAATTTATTTGCATGTTAACTTTAAAACATCTACATTTTACTATCTATCAGACGAGGTATAAAAAATTAACATATCTGTTAGAATTACCAAAATATCACCAATACAATAGGAGTAGGTAGCAAAATAAATGTTCGCAACCTCCGTACCCGGTAGGTACATTCTAATTCAGTGGCTACTGATAGATGCCTAGTACTCCGTTTTTTGTTTTGTTACATAAGTTAAAAACAAATTAATTCAAATTTTGAAAAATGAGTGAGAGGCACGTTATTTAAATTATTTAGGTTGTGGGATAGTTTTCAAGCGACTTCCAAAAAGGAGGAGGTTCTCAATTCGTCTGTATGTTTTTTTTTTTAATGTTTGTTACCTCAGAACTTTTGGCTGGGTGAACCGATTTTAACGATTCTTTTTTTATTTGAAAGCTAGTGCTTTCCGTGTGGTCCCATATAAATTTTATCAAAATCGGTGTAGTACTTTAGTAGAAAATTAACAAAAACCAAAAATAATAATGCAAAAATGTACTAATTTGTTGCGATGGAAGTCGGTTTTTTAACGTGTTTAGCGTTTTCATTATGTTTACTCTCTTCATATAGGTACATACCTACAAGAGGTTCGTATGTCTCACATCCATCACATTATAAGTTGTACTCGTATATAACTCAGGATTATCCAAGATTCCAGACACCTGTATAATGTTTGGCAATATTTTAACTGTTGAAATTTTAAAAACATGATGCGGTCGGGGGACCCGCGTTAGGAGCGAACTTGCTTATTTTTATTTTCAAACCAAAAAGGTTTACTGCATATCTAAATATACAGGGTGTAACAAAATTGGTGTAGGTCCTGTTAACTGTGGCTTCTACTCATCATACTGAACAACTTTGTTCTATGGCTTTGCTGAAAACGTAAAAAAAAATTTTTACTCTTCATACAAATCGACCAGTTAATCGACCGATTTCGTGTATTTTAGTATGGAGGGTCCACATTTTTTTTTGAGAATTGACTATGGGTTCCTTGGAGAAAGTTGTTTAGTATGGCGAGTAAAACCCCCAGATAACGGGACCTACACCACTATTGTTAACACTGTATATAACTCAAAGGTGACTGACTGACATAGTGATCTATCAACGCACAGCCCAAACCACTGGACTTATCGGGCTGAAATTTGGCATTATGACGTAGGCATCCACTAAGAAAGGATTTTGGGAAATTCCTACGGGAACCGCAAAAATCGCGATCTGCGCGAGCGAAGCTCATTCTCAAAGTGACTTCCCCCGTTTTATTTTGCTACCTACTCCTATTGTTTTGGTAATATTTAGGTAATTCTAACAGATATGTTAATTTTTTATACCTCGTCTGAATATTCATTGACAAATCAAACACGGTCATCTAGCCCCAAACTATGTTTTCCAGTACTATGGGTTGTAAATAGGTAAAAAGTAAAGAAAATATTGAAACGACCGATACGTACTGAAAACAGTATGCAAACGTCTACATGGGGCAGTGCAGAAGATTTTATGCATTTCTTGTGTGGTGTATCCACAAGACATCCATCATTAAAACAGTGCTTGATTTTGTAGGAAACAAATTGTTACGTTCTGTAGTTCTGATCTACTTTTCCTTCAATTCGGGAAAATAAAAAAAAATATCGTTGAAAAATATCGACAACACCCTCGCACTAAATAGCAATAAACCAAAAATAAAAATTCATATTTTTATATAATTATTGATTTTAATTGAGTTTTTCACTTACAAATGGTAAGGAACTCCTCCATTTATTAAATATACTTTGCCAGTTGCATTTTTACACCTAATTATTGACCATTTCGGCAATTTTAACACCAAAACACACGGAGCTTTGCCTGCCACGAAATTGTGCAATTTCTGCGCAATACAATCATTTACGAATGACAGAAACATATCTCGTTGTGCAGGAAGCTCGCTGCCACGCCTCCTTTAGCATTCTATCGGAGCGGCAAAAAATTTATCGTATCTGTGGTCCCAGGTATACATATTCGTCAACAACTTCCAGTGTAGAGTCTCCAACCTTTAGAGCGACACAGACATTTAACATTATTTTCGTCTTGTCCATGTTCATTTTAAGGCCTTAAGATGGTGCAAATGACAATATTCAATTTAAATTTTTGAAAGACTGTGTAAAGATATCACTATGGCAAAAATGTATTATATACTTAAAGTAATAAAAAAATCTATTTAATTGGATTCAATTTTAAAAATATGACCACTTTTGATGTAAAAAAATAGACCCTCTTTTTTGCATTAATTGTATTTTAAGAAAAAAGTTAATGCTAAATGTAACCAACACACAAAAATCGGTGACTTTAACACCTTTGTTTTAAAAATGTAAAAATCGAGCATTGGGCGTTCGGTTTCAACGTAACAGCCGCGTTGAAGCCCACATTGATTTGAACTTTAATTGAACAGACTAACGTTCGATATTATTTTAACACCTATCAACCTGCTCGGATTGAGTAATCTTAAGATCCACTTGTTGAGAGACTTTTCTGAGGCCATCGAGATAGTCTCGGCCATAGTGCTTCGTGTTATGTTCTAATACTCTAAAAGCAAAATGTAATTTAATTCTCTGGCTCTCTCTGTATTGGTAGGTTTGCAGGAGCACTTCAGCAGCACTTCAGCAGCACTTCAGCAGCACTCCAGCAGGGCTACAAAAGCAATTGCTATCGAACTTAGAGCAACTCCGGTCTGTCATATAGTACATACACAATATACATACAGTGTGACAATACTCGTGCAGGTACGGAACTATTCGCATTAATTTAAATAAAAACGGTCAAGTGCGAGTAGGACTCGCGCTCCGTGGGTTCCGTACTACACACACACACCTCCATACAATTATGACAAGATTCCTATTTACATTACAAAAAAAAGAGATCACCGCGAGCGATACAAATATCCTTTTTTTATTTGGTTCGGACCATTTAGCGCTAGTAGAACTCACACTTAGCTCGTAGCTCGTTGTTCTTATTAGTTGTTTTACTTCAGTATTAGTACTATAATCACACCAAGTTTCACGCTTACACGTGTTTTACTTCAGTATTAGTACTATAATCACACCAAGTTTCACGCTTACACGTGTTCACGATAGAGCTAAAGCAACAATACCTATAAAAACACGTGTTTAGGGTTCCGTATCTCCATCGGCCGCAAACTTTCCCTGCCCAGCGTGCGGGCGTGCGGGCGTGCGGGCGTGCGGGCGTGCGCGCGTGCGGGCGTGCGGGCGTGCGGGCGTGCGGGCGAGTCTGCCGATCGCGCATCGGGTTGCTAAGCCACCGAAAGCGTTGCCTCTAGTCCAGGACACACGGTAGTGAATCGTCTGTAATAGTGATGATGAGTATGACTCAAATTATGTATTTACTCAAAACGATAGATCTGTCATAAAAATAAAGTTATGAAACAACACCGTTGTTGTTAACAACCCCATATACGTCCCCCCTTCTCGGGAACGGGTCTCTTCCAAACTGGGGTTGGTTACACCATAACAACATCCAAAAAGATAAGATTTATCACCTAAATGAAACAATACCAATTTGCTAGTAAAAATGATAATAAAATAAATACATATTTGCAATGTGATTGGTAATAAAATATCTAAGTTGTTTCTGGCGCTTCGCCGCCGTCGCCGCCGGTCGCTGCCGCCACGCTCGCTCGGCTCGCGCGTTATCTATCCCTACTAATATTATAAATGTGAAAGTAACTCTGTCTGTCTGTTATGCTTTCCCGCAAAAACTACTGAACGGATTTGGCTGAAACTTGGTAGGTAGACAGATTAGGACCTGGATTCAGACATAGGCTATTTTTTACCACGCACTGCGCACCCTCGAAAAGTCATAGAAACGTCCACGCGGGTGAAACCGCGGGAAACAGCTAGTCATATATATTTAGGTAACGAAGCAAGTTATTGCCATACTAATATAGTTCTTCTATCGCCGGTAATTAACACTACCTAGTACCTACCGAAGGCGAGAGTTTGTTCTTTTATTTTCCTAATTAGGGCAACAAAGTTGGTAAGTTGTGAAAAAGGAAAGATTTACGAGCGAACACAGTTCGACCGGCACCGCCACTGCCACTGCCACTGCCACTGCCACTGCCACTGCCACTGCCAACCCTCTTCCTGTGGGAAACTTTTCCATACACAAACACAAAATGTTAACGATACGACTAAATGAGGTAAGGGCGTCGGTGGCGTAACGGTTACGGCCACTACCTCCTATCCGGGAGGCCGTGGTTCGAATCCTGCCACGTACCAATGTGTTTTCGTATTTCGATTTCATATGAACATTTATCCGATGCGACGCTCTTACAGTGAAGGAAAACATCGTGAGGAAACCTGCACACGCCTTTGTGTGTGGTTGTGTGTGAAGTCGACCAACCCGCACTGGGCCCGCATGGTCGCCTAAGGCCCGATCACCGTAAATGACAGTAGGCTCGAGCCTCTCGGTGGGAACGTATATGAGCTGATAAGATGAAGATGAGATGACGACTAAATGCTCTGGCCGGACGTGCATTTAAAATTGATTGTGCAATGATTGCGGAAACATAAAACTTTACAGTTACAATTGTTACTCATTTTTGCAAACAAGCTTACAATTCGCGAGGATTAACCTCAGATTTGCATTTGTGTGAGTGTTCGCCAAAATTAAGGGAAATGATGCGTAGGGACGGGCGGCGCGGCGCCACAAGCCGGTATCTCTACACTATGTACTTAAGCATTGGGCGCGGTGGCGGGACGCGCGGCGCCACAAGCCGGTATCTCTACACTATGTACTTAAGCATTGGGCGCGGTGGCGGGACGCGCGGCGCCACAAGCCGGTATCTCTACACTATGTACTTAAGCATTGGGCGCGGTGGCGGGACGCGCGGCGCCACAAGCCGGTATCTCTACACTATGTACTTAAGCATTGGGCGCGGTGGCGGGACGCGCGGCGCCACAAGCCGGTATCTCTACACTATGTACTTAAGCATTGGGCGCGGTGGCGGGACGCGCGGCGCCACAAGCCGGTATCTCTACACTATGTACTTAAGCATTGGGCGCGGTGACGGGACGCGCGGCGCCACAAGCCGGTATCTCTACACTATGTACTTAAGCATTGGGCGCGGTGGCGGGACGCGCGGCGCCACAAGCCGGTATCTCTACACTATGTACTTAAGCATTGGGCGCGGTGGCGGGACGCGCGGCGCCACAAGCCGGTATCTCTACACTATGTACTTAAGCATTGGGCGCGGTGGCGGGACGCGCGGCGCCACAAGCCGGTATCTCTACACAATGTACTTAAGCATTGGGCGCGGTGGCGGGACGCGCGGCGCCACAAGCCGGTATCTCTACACTATGTACTTAAGCATTGGGCGCGGTGGCGGGACGCGCGGCGCCACAAGCCGGTATCTCTACACTATGTACTTAAGCATTGGGCGCGGTGGCGGGACGCGCGGCGCCACAAGCCGGTATCTCTACACTATGTACTTAAGCATTGGGCGCGGTGGCGGGACGCGCGGCGCCACAAGCCGGTATCTCTACACTATGTACTTAAGCATTGGGCGCGGTGGCGGGACGCGCGGCGCCACAAGCCGGTATCTCTACACTATGTACTTAAGCATTGGGCGCGGTGGCGGGACGCGCGGCGCCACAAGCCGGTATCTCTACACTATGTACTTAAGCATTGGGCGCGGTGGCGGGACGCGCGGCGCCACAAGCCGGTATCTCTACACTATGTACTTAAGCATTGGGCGCGGTGGCGGGACGCGCGGCGCCACAAGCCGGTATCTCTACACTATGTACTTAAGCATTGGGCGCGGTGACGGGACGCGCGGCGCCACAAGCCGGTATCTCTACACTATGTACTTAAGCATTGGGCGCGGTGGCGGGACGCGCGGCGCCACAAGCCGGTATCTATACACATCTCTTCTCTGCGTCGCGAACTGTCCTTACCTGTACAAACCAGATATGGCAAAATATTTTTAAGCATTACGTTTTGTTGGGTATTTATTGTTTTTTTTTATTTTCAATTGGTAAGCGTTTAGTATCGTCTCACCTTCTGGTAAGTGACGATGATGCGGCTTACCAAGATTCCCTAACGCAATGGGGACCTGGCTTGGATGAAACTGGCTATCTTATACGCGCAAACTCCATTGCAAATTCCTAGTTTGCACAAGTAAGATGTTGCGTCTGGAGTTCTGGACTATGGCCGGAAATGCCCTGTGATACCATTTCACTTTTAAATTCGCCACATTTACAATATTCGCGCATTTTTCTACTACTTAAAAATAATTTTCAATTTCATTTTATAAAAAAAGAAGGTTAACAATGCGACTCGTATGGATGTAATATTGTTGAAATTGCACATTTTTCGTTCACGTTAGTATAAATTTGGTTTTACAGGTCTGCCAAATTTCACAATTGTATGTATGCTTTTGTCCACGTATTTCTCAGTTACTAGGAATCGTTACGCAATAAATATCTTTAATTGAATTAAGTATTTTTCAAGGAAACTATAAAATTTTCATCGTTTCAGAGGTTTTCAAGGTATGTCATATACCTATAGGAACGGTGAGAGCAAGGGCAATGAACGAGGTGGTATGCCCGGGGTCTGGCCGTGGGTCAATCGTTGATGATTGGTAACTGAATATGTATGTACTCAGCGCTAAAAAAAATCTAATAGCGTGTTCTAGATGTCGTATTTCTTTTGTTCTCTCATCGCTTGTGTTAAGGTTCAGTGGCGGGTTACTGCAGTTGCCGCCACATACCAATCACTGGAAAACAGTCCTCGGTTTAACCATTTAACGCCGCAATTTTGTATTGAAATTCGGGTGTATAATAGAGTTTTAGCGTTTTCTGTCATCTAATGTACTTGGCTTGAAATTCGTATTGTTATACCTACAACTTTGCTAAAATCACGGAATTATAGGCATATGTAGTTTCTGTTCATACATAGTCGGCTAATAGCTAATCGATTAGTATGGTCATTTAGTAGAAGCACACCCTTCGCCCCAACTCAGGGTAGACTCGAGCCCCTCGGTGGGGACGTATATGATCTGATATGATGAGTTGATCTTATGATGGAGCTGGAAAGTGGCCACAGGAACTCAGTACTAAAACAATGCAGTGACATCGAGCTTGGGCTCGTTTGATTTTCTTGACGTGTACTCTGATCATTGATGGTATTCAGGGTCTGATGATGTAACTGGAATGTGGCCACAGGAACTCAGTATTTAAATATTAAAATAAAAATACTAATTCAATTAGAAACATGAGACGGTTAACAAAAATGTTTTTATTCGCTCCGCTTCAACCTATACGGGAGGCTCCCAAATACAAATATTTGACTAAAATTATTTTTCACTTTTTAAATTTTTTTTAATTGTCGTTATAGCGGCAACAGAAATACATCATCTATAAAAATATCAACTGTCTAGCTATCACGGGTCATGAAATACAGCCTGGTGACAGACGGACAGACAGACAGACAGACGGACAGACGGACAGACTGCGAAGTCTTACTAATAGGGACCCGTTTTTATCCTTTGGATACGAAACCCTAAAAAAGTAGGATAGGTAGAGATATATCTACCAATGCTTATTAAGACTAGATTGCATTAATTTATCAAATTATTAACCAAGTAATTAAAACTAATTAATTATGATCACGTGGTTCTTGCTCCTGCCCAAGCAATAATTTAATTTACTTCGATTAGAAAGACCATTAATTATTTTAAGGGCATCGTAAAATTCATAATTCTAACGAACCCATAGAGTTGTATCCATTGGAAACGCGTGTATGTGTTCGTGCAAAATGGACAAGAATTTTTATTCTTTCATTTGTAAGTCTTTCAATTTATCGTTATTCTTACTAAGTTACACTGCATTACAATTTACAATGCGTTACTTCGCATTGCGTTACAGTATTATTATTCTTATTTTTTTATAATATAAAAGTTACTCTACTCGGCTCACTTGGCACGAGGCGAAGTGGCAGGAGCACCTCCAGCGGAAGCACAGTCGGCTGGAGTTCAGTGCGACGACGGGGAGAGAAAGCGTCGAACTATACGGGCATCCGCTGGATGCGGGCAGCGCAGAACCAGTCGTCGTGGAAATCCTTGGGGGAGGCCTATGTTCAGCAGTGGACGTCCTTCGGCTGATATGATGATGATGATTCGGGCATTATCGAGGAGGACTGCTTTCTGCATTGCTGCAATTATTGGTCTGCCTCGGAGATCCAGCCGCCTTAGGTGACGTTCAAGGTCGGCTAAAATTAGCCCTTTCAGGATAGGACTATGGGGATGATTTCGGTGGATTCCACTTGCCACTTATTAGTAACCTCGTGCGCCAGGTCCAGGTACTTGGTCCTTTTATCGGCATCAGCCTGCACGAGGTTTTCATCATATTGGATAGTAACATCCACCAAAAACACCATTGACTTCGCCCGATCCATCAACACGATATCAGGCTTATTGGAAGGAATAGTCCTGTCCGTGATGATGGGTCGGTTCCAGTAGAGCTTGGCGCGGTCGTTCTCATAATATGGCTCATAATAAGTGCTTGTAATATGGCAAACGCCAAGATATGAGGCCATACTTTAGAGCGATCTCTTGGTGTAGAATCCTGGCTGCTTGGTTATTATTATTATTTATCAACTTATGTCTAAATTTAAAGCAATGCAAAGAGCAGTTCTTTTCGACAAAGCCCGGATAGTCCGACACATTGAACTGCAGCTGACTGTGCTTCCGCTGGAAGTTCTCCCGCCACTTCGCCTGAGCAGTTTATCCGAAAAGTATATTCTTGAATAATAACAACTGGGAACAAATC
This sequence comes from Coleophora flavipennella, assembly GCA_947284805.1. NCBI lineage: Eukaryota > Metazoa > Arthropoda > Insecta > Lepidoptera > Coleophoridae > Coleophora > Coleophora flavipennella. The sequence continues at coordinate 19,972,013 of OX369257.1, forward strand.
ACACACCGTCCCCTTACTAGGATTTTCTGTATGGGAACCATAGACTGATATATTATCATCATCATATCAGCTCATATACTACTGCCCTGAACTAGAGCGATCGGGCCTTAGTCGATCACGTGGGCCCAGTGCGGGTTGGTCGACTTCAGACACAATCTTCCAGGCGTTCTTCGCAGGCGTGAGCAGGTTTCCTCACGATGTTTTCCTTCACCATGAGAGCGTCGGATAAACGTTCATATAAAATCGAAATTCGAAACACATTGGTACGTGGCAGGATTCGAACCATGACCTCCCATAGGAGGTAGCAGCCCTTGCAATTAAGCTACCCTCGCTCGATACATTAAACATCCTTACTATACTATATACTACACTATATACTATACTATCCTTACTAATATTAAAAATGTGTTTGTTTGTTAGTTTTTTTGTTACCTTTTCACTCTTCAACACTTTGACCAATCCTGATAAAATTTGGCATGCAGGTAGTCTGTGTCACGGGGAAAGACATAGGCTACTTTTTATTCCGTGAAAATAGCATAGTCCGATGCAGTTTCTGAGGGAACTGAAAATATAATCCTTTTTTGGTTAGTTGCTTTAACTTTGCAACGGAGCAATGGATTGCTGTGATTTTTGAGGGGGTGGGAAATGATATAGGTAGTTTACTAATTAGCTTATCCTGACGTGGTTCCCGAGGGATCTGGGGAAAACTCATTTCCGCGCTCGCGCACGTCACCGTCGCATCGGAGCTACGGACTGAAGAGGTTTTTTGTATAGAATTGGATAAGGGCGTGGGAAGTGACATATAATTCTAATCAGAATAGCCCGATATCGTTCCTGAGGGATCTGAGGAAAACTCACGCTCGCGCTCGCGTGTCGCTTGTGGCTCACGCACCACTCACCCTAAAAGACAGTCATAAAAACTAGTACTTATATAATTATGTTAAAATACATAAATCTTTTTAAAAATATCGTGTAACTTTAAACGACCTGACCGATTTTGGCGAGTTGTCGCGCGCGCGGCGCGGCCGGGAAGGTTTATAACAAAAAAACCCGCCACCACTTGCCCGTTGAATTGAAAAAATTGGGAAAAACTTTAAGGCCCAGTGGTTCTTAAAAATCTGTCTTTGTCTTTTTCTTTACGTGTGAAGAAGGAAGAAAATAACCAAACTTTTGCACTTTTTCGATGTTTTCGTTTTTATTTTCATCATATTTATATTAAATAAAAATCCAATCGATGTTTTCCCTTCAGTCACCTATGAACTTTATTTTAGTAAATAAATCATATTATTAAATTACTTATTTTAAGAATAAAACCGAAAATAGACGATAAAATGGCTCGAAAAGAGGTACCTTTGCGAAATTATTCTATCGAGCCAACTTTATTAAATCGTGTTTCCATTCGATATAGTCCCTCCTAACTATTCTCAATAATACCAATATGTTTTCCTAGATTTTAAATTTACTTTTAACTTCTTCAAAAATGAATTCTAAAAACCTGTTTAAGTGGATTTTAGGTACCACTGGGACTTAACTGTATTTTTTTCTATGCATTTTTTTACCCTTCGAGCGAAAACAATAATATCCAAGCGCGCGAAATCGCGGGCAATAGCTAGTACTCATACAGATATTAAACACCCAGAAACAAAGCAAAAAAATCTATCCTGCTAGTATTATAAATGTGAAAGTTTGTATGTATGGATGTATGTATAAATTTTCGTTACTCCTTCACGCTTTAACCACTGATCGGGATTAACTGACGGATCGGGATGAAACTTGGCACACATATATTATAGGTTAGGTCCTGGAATAGGACATAGTTAGCTACTTTTTACCCCGGGAAAACGTCTAATCCCACGGGAAAATACAACGCTACGTTTGTCATATGTTTTAAGTATAGAATTTACGTATAAAATCTTTTTTGGCCTGCAGAATTATTGTATTTAAAATTCAAATATTAAAATTGTACGCTGTAGGTTTTATTTAGGAAATAAAAATGAAATAAATAAAATTACGAATGTTTACCCTTCGTGAGGATCGAACCCACGAACCACCTATAAAACAAATCATCATACTAGTACTTTGTCATCATCATCATATCGGCCGAAAGATGTCCACTGCTGGACAACGGCCTCCCCCAAGGATTTCCACGATGACCAGTCCTGCGCTGCCCGCATCCAGCGGCTTCCCGCGACCTTTCACCAGGTATAGGAGGTCCACCGTATAGGAGGCTTGCCTACGCCACATCTTCCGGTACACGGTCGCCACTCGAGAACTTTACAATTCCATCGCCATCGGTTCGTTCTCGTTCATTCACGTTTATCGTTCGTTTTCTTACGAACCACTTAGTTGGTTCTAAATCTATATCTATATCTATATATATGTGTAAAAAAGGTCGTGTTAGTTACACCATTTATAACTCAAGAACGGCTGGACCAATTTTTATGATTTTTGTGTTTTTGCATTTGTCTTCGTCCGGAATAAGATAATAAGAAGTAAAATATAATATTCATCAATTAAAAAAAATATTATCAGTCAAAAAATAATAGGTTTTACGGTAGGGTAGGGTAGTGTAGTGTAGGGTAGGTTAGTGTAGTGTAGGGTAGGGTAGTGTACGGTAGGGTAGGGTAGTGTAGTGCAGTATAGGGTAGTGTAAGGTGGAACAGCTAGTATAAAATAAAGCAAGGCTTTTAATGTAGAAAGGTAACATAAAGCATACCGGTTCTCAATAAAAGTTTGAACCAAAGCACTTGATCCACAGGCTTGGCGTTCGCACTAGCATCGGAACTGCATGGGAAGACCATCACGATTCGGATAGATTTTGACGACTTGATGAAACTCGTCCACGGGGTCGGCACTCACCGAACATTTAGAAAATTCGCAAAACAAGTTATATCAAAAGCTGACTTAACCAACAAGTTATACAACAACCCTTACCATCCCGAAGATGACGACCCAAATATTATGGATGTTAAATTTGACACTAGTAGTATAATTTCTTCAGTTAATCATAAAAAAATAGCAGTAAAAAAGGAAAGTGAACGCAAAAAGGAGAATGAGGTTGATGCCAAAATTGAGACGGACAATTACAAGTTCATGTCGAAACCGGTGGTGGACGACGAGCTCACCGACATCGCCGAGGAGGTGAACAAACAACAAGGCAAGGTCAAGAAGCATGGTCCTGCTGAAAAAAGAAATGACAAAGGTTTTATAATGATGCCAAAACGGTTTGTGTTAAAAAAGAATAGGTAGGTTCTTCATTCCTGTAAATTTATGTGCATTTTTTGAAATAAATAATAAATAGATCTTACGTCCTAATACTGTACGTTGCGATGTTTCAATAAGCGAGTGTCAATCAATGTCCTAGCTCTAGTTACAGACGATTTCCTACTCGGTGATTAAAAAGGCGACGTCTAGGTGGCTTGTTAATCTGACGCGGGAGAGACACACTTGTCCATTGAGCTGACAGGTGAAGTTGGTTGTAGATGTACGAGTATTATAGTGACGCCTTGAAGCGGCAGTAGGTCAGTGTGAGTTGCGTTTTTGATCACGTAGGTTAACTGATCTGAAGCATAGTCACTACCTGGATGGCTTCGAATGTTAGTGGCATTTTTTTCGACCGTTTCCATGTTTTGCAAAGGCACGTTAAGCCGTTGGTGCCGGTTGATATTACAAATAGCAGTCGTTAAGCCGTATCAGATGCTTTATAGGAGCCTTGAAAAACTTAGTCGTACAATCCGGAGTATGGTCCCGACTATGGGGGAGGGGGGCGTGCCCAGCGGTAGGGACGTTTATGGAATGTTAACGGCGCCTTTGGCAGCGAGCGCTTCAAACCAAGCTGCATCGCAGAACTTGCACCCTTGTTTCCTGTTGATAGGATAAGTTTAATCAGGATATGATTTAGGTCGATCGCGCAGTTTAGCTGACATATAACGAACGTAGCTCAGCGCATATTGCGTGGTTGGGTCGATCACGCAGGTTAACTTACATATAACCCAACCAATTTAACTAAAAACTAAAAACCCGACTGCATGAAAACATGACCCTCGATTAAGACAATCGTTAGGGTGGCCACATACTGGGCAGGAGAGATACTCGCATAAGACTTGTCGTCGACACGATAGAAGAAGAAGACAATCTGGCAAAAATGTATTCTATGTCACTCACGGGATGAAGACGAATCTTACGGGACCTCGCTTTCCAAAATCCATCCAGCCGTTTAGTCTTCAGGCTCAGCCAAATAAACAGACATACATACACCCGAAAAACATCACCCTCCTTTTTGGGCAGTATGGTAAAAGCCAGTATTTTTCGAGAAAAATAATAACTAGTAAATAACCTGGTTTGCAAACGATCAAGTGACAAGTGAAAAATCTGACATCGAGTAATTTGATATCTTAGTTCTTCTTTTAAACATTTTGTAGGTGATTGTGACTAGTTCCCAAAATGCTTGTTTCGCCCCGAACTGTGATCTCGCGATGTACTTGTTTTAAAAACATATTTTAAGTACACTCTAGTGAGTGTTAGTACACTTGCGCGATGAAGGATCCGTGCAGCGCCATCTAGTAGTGCTTGGAGAAACCATGTTTTCAACATTTACAACCCCTTATTATCTCGGCAACCCCTTGAAGTTACAAAATACCATATTATGAAATAAGGGATTTAATCATCATCATCATATCAGCTCACATACGTCCCCACCGAGGGGCTCGAACCTACCATGAATAAGTATACTAGGAGGTAACGACAAATTTGGTAACGCTAACGGAAATGGATTAACTTAGGTTGAGAGGAAAAATGGTAACCATTGATATTAAATACGTCGGCCTGCGCAAAGTGGTTGCATTATGTATCATGACCAAAAAAAACAGTAAGGGAAATGGCTGAGTAAGATATAAAATGAAAGTACTAGTTGTACTTATGACAATTTACAAAAACTGACCAAATATTCGGTTGCGTCATGGAGCAACGCCCGCTAGAAGTAGGAGTTCTGGACCACGCCCCCACCCACCAAATTTGGAAATGGCGGACATTAATAAAAAAAAGCATTAAAAAATAGTGGTGTTGCCCCCATTTAAATCTATAGCGCGTGGACCCATTACGTTATCTTCAAGCGTTTCTGAGATAGGAATTTCAGACAACTTTGGGTCTCCGGTAGGGGGGTGGGATCCTGGTCCAGAACTCGCGCTATTCCTACTACTAATGGGCGTTGCTCCATTACGCAACCGAATATTTGGTCATTTTTCACATTATTGTCATGAGTACTACTACTACTACTTTCATTTTATATCTTACTCAGCCATTTCCCTTATCGTTTTTTTTGGATCACGATAACTATTTTTCAGGTGCTATTAGTATTTAACGCAACCACTTTGCGCAGGCAGACCGACATATTAACATCAGAGGGTTCACATTTATCCTCTCAACCTAAGTTTAACCATTTCCGTTATCGTTACCAGATTTGTAATGACCTCCTTGTCTATAGGGCGCTTGAGCCTTAGCCTGGCCAAACACAGCCGGAAAATTAATAACCTGAATTCAGAAAGCCCGGATTCAGAAAAAGTCACAATATGAGTGAAGCATAATGAAATTATATGCAAATCCGGGCTTTCTGAATTCAGATTAAGAGTTCAGAGAGGATTTCCGGCCGTGTGAGTCCAGCCTTATTCAACCTTGCGGGCCCAGTGCGGGTTGCTCGACTTCACACACAACCTACGAGTTTCTTTGCAGTCGTGTGTAGGTTTCCTTTGGTTTGGGGGGTTTGGCAGTCGCCTCCTAGTGTGGGAGTAGGGTAGGGATGCTTGTGGACCTAAAAACCCTATTGCAGTGCTACCTCTCTCCCCGGCGCCCCCCGGGCAACATGGTTAGTGACCAGAGTAAGGCCTTGTATGACGGCAGCTCTGTTCTCTAGCGATGGCTAAGACTGCCACGGTGGGCTCATGGTAGAGAATGGTCGGGTTCCTCACCATTGGCTACTATGGGCGCACAATTATCGTGCTCATATCGTCCCTGCATGGCGGACTGACTTACTCGATTAGGTCAGTTTGTGATGCTGGGGGGAGATGAGCACTACTGCAAGAGTCCTGTGGTCAAGCTCTTGTGGCTCTGTCATCATACAATATTGATGGCAGAGGGGGGGTTGACCACCCGCGTGTTTTTGCCGTGCGCGGGGACCCGTACGGAGGGATGACGGGATCCTGGTGGTTGAGTCGACACGGGTTGGCAACACACCACTTTGGCCCTAATTTCCTCTTACACGGGAGGTCGCCGGGGAGCCAAAGGCGATCAATCGGCTAAGGTGCCTGTCCCTCAGACGGCCACCAGGCGAGTGTCCGGGGGTGATGGGGTCTACAGGGAGCAGTGCGCATTGTTAGTGCTAGAAATGGCGCGAAGCAAGACGTGCTGTGTACCTCGTGGGCAGCTCACCCAGGGATGCTATACCCCTTGATAACCCTGGTGTCTATCAAGGCATCCCCAACGTTGAGGACTCCATGGAGGGTGGGGAGTCAAGGTGGTGAAGGATTAACCGTACAATTATGGAGGATCAAAACAAAAACAAAAATTTAGGGGAACTGTCCGATAAGGGCGGGTCCCATAAGGTCTCAACGCCCGCAAGGGCGGGGACAAAGGGCATCTTTGCCAAGGGTACCGTACCTGCCAGGGGAGGAAATTCAACGGTGACAAGAGGTGGGCGGGGCACTTCTCGGGGTGCTCTGTCCTCTCGTGGCGCCAGGGTTTCGGAACCAGGCAGGGGGGGCGCGTCGGGGAGGGGAGCTAGGGCGGGAATCGGACCGCATGGCAGTTTCGGAACTGGCGGTGGGAACGCTGTGGCAGGCGATGGTCCCTCTGGGGCTGTCAACGCTGCGGTACCTGCTGCTGGGACCGTAATTGCAGGTGCGGGAAGTGCCCTGACTGATGCTACCGTCAGAAAGAGGAAACGGCTGAGTGGCAGTCAGAAGCGGAAACGCACTCTGAACAGGCAGGCAGCCGTTGCTTCTGCAGGGATGCCCACCGAAGGGCCATCAAAAAGGGCTAGGGAGGTCAGTAATGAGGCCACTGACCCGTCAGGAGACTCCAAGCGGTCCAAAATTCAGGACAGCTCGTTTAAGGAGGCACTGACAAACGTCAGAATGGCGGTTATTACTGAGGACCACCCTTTGAGGACGATCACGGCGGAAATGGTATCCTCAATAAGGAATGCCATATGGGAAATGCTGGAGAAAACTCCAGACCCACTGCCGGTCGTCAACGCGGGAACATTAATTGCGGGGGCCATGCACTTCTCGTGTGAAGGGCAGGCGTCTGCGAAATGGCTTTGCGGACTTAATGGCACTCCCATTAAGGACGTAAAGTTAAAGGTGATCAGCGCCAAGGATCTTCCAAAACCGGTAAAAATGGCATGGAAGACCAAGAACAACTGGTGCCTGGACATCACCCGGGTTCTGAGCGTTATCCAACGCTACAACCCTGCCCTCAAGACCAGTGAGTGGATGGTGGTGGACACACTGGTCGAGGAGGGCCATGTGAGACGCATAGTTCTGATGGACAGGACCTCTGCGGATCACATAAAGGGGAAGGGCTATTGCCTCCAGTCGGGCATGGACAAGAGCACCTTCAAACTCCTGGAGGACACCGAAGGGAGGGTGGAGGAGCCTGTCGGTGCTGTCGTGGGGGCGATAGTCCCGCGTTTGGATCCAGTGGAGACGGTAGCGGAGCCCGAACCGCAGCCAAACCCAATGGAGGTAGTGGAGCAGGGACAGCCTCCATCACCGGCGACGTCACAGAAGACGGAAGATCTGCTGGAGGAGATTGGCAACCTAGGGTTGGCATCATCTCCTCTGGCTGTCGACGATGTGACGGAGAGTGCGGCACCCAGTGGTGGCCAATAACTGGCCGCCACACCCCAGCGAACACTCAAATTCGCGGGTCTAAGGTGTGTACAAGTGAACCTACAGCACTGTAAGGCAGCAACGGCCCTTTTGGCCAGACAGCTGCAAAGTAATAAATTTGATATTGCCCTCATACAGGAACCTTACATTAGAAAGGGACTAGTATCGGGTTTGGGTAGGGCGGGTGGATCCATAGTCTACAACTGTCTTGCTAATGATGTGAGGACTTGCATCTATGTCAGAAATGGCGTAGATGCAATGCCCTTATACGATTTCTGTTCCAGGGATCTTACAACCATTAAGATCCTTAAAGGGGGCAGGAGCGAGGTCATCATGGCCTCTGCCTACATGCCCTATGAGGAGACGGAGCCACCTTCACCTGCTGTGAGGGAGCTAGTCGAGCACTGCGGTAAGAATCAATTTGATCTTATTATAGGATGTGATGCTAATTCACATCACACGGTCTGGGGGAGCACAGATATCAACAAAAGGGGGGAGGACCTATTAGAATACATAGTAAGTTCTCCGCTACAAATTCTAAATAGAGGCAATGAACCAACGTTCGTCAATTCTAGAAGGGCCGAGGTCATTGACATCACGGTTGCCTCAAACAGGGCAAGTAAGGACATAATTAATTGGCATGTATCTAACGAAATTAGTGGTGCTGATCATAGGTACATATGCTTCAGGTACATAACTGATAACCAGATACAGACTGTACGAAGGAGAAACCCACGGAACACTGAATGGGAATCTTACGTGACGGATCTAAAGGATGAATTAGGTGAAGTGCGAGGTAAACTAAACTCTGTACTTGACATAGAGATCGAGGCGGATAGGATTGTTAACGCGATACGAACTGCCTGGATTAAAAACTGTCCTGAAAAAGCTGTCATGGCTAAAAAGGATTTGTGGTGGAGCTCTGATCTTGAAAAAATGAGGAGAGACACAAGACGGGCATTCAATGAAGCCAAGAAGAAAAATGACTTCACTGAGTACTCAAGAGCTCTTACTAAATTTAACCTAGAAGTTCGTAAGAGAAAAAGGAAAAAGTGGAGAGAACACTGTCAAAGTATTGACAATATTCCTGAAGGAATGAGACTCTCAAAGGCGCTCTCTGTTACAAAATCAGATCAGCTAAAATCTATTAGAACCGAAGAGGGAAAACTGACTGAATCTGGGAAGGAAACATTAGAAGTGATGTTTAAAACCCACTTCCCGGGCTGTGAAATAACAGATAGCGAAAAGGATGACCCAGTAACTCGGAATGAGCTGAATACTCAAACGAGGAAAAAAGACTGGGACGTAGCTAAGAAGGTAGTAAATGAGCAAAAGCTTCTATGGTCTATAGGTAGCTTTCAACCATTGAAATCGCCAGGACCAGATGGGATCTACCCCATCCTACTACAAAAAGGATCAAAGGCGCTACTTAAGCCATTATGCAGGCTATACAAAGCGTGTATCGCCTTCGGATATATTCCTAAAATCTGGAGACGTGTGAAGGTTGTCTACTTGCCAAAGCCAGGAAGAGACAGATATGATGAACCGAGGTCTTATAGACCCATAAGCCTTTCGTCATTCCTGCTAAAGGCTTTGGAAAAGCTGGTCGACAAACATATAAAGGAGGGTCCCTTGCGGAAAAAACCACTTCATGGACTACAATGTGCATATCAGTCTGGCAAGTCGACTGAAACAGCACTTCACCTTGTAGTATCACGTGCTGAAAGAGCGTTGGAGAACCAGGAAGTATGTGCTGCTGCCTTCCTTGACATAGAAGGAGCCTTCGATCGCACTACTTTCGGGGCAATCAAGAATGCAGCTATCTCCCATGGCATAGACCAAACGTTATGCAAATGGATAGATATCATGCTTAGGAAGAGAATTATAACATCTTCACTAATGGGGGACGAGGTTACTGCCACCACTACAAAAGGATGCCCACAAGGTGGCGTTCTGTCACCAACACTTTGGAGCCTAGTGGTCAACTCGCTCCTACAGGAGCTGAACACCGGACCTCTTTACACGATTGGTTATGCTGACGATCTAGCTATACTAATCAGCGGCAAATTTCCAAACATAGTATCGGAAATAATGCAAAAGGCCTTGCGAAAAGTTGAAAGGTGGTGTGGTGAAAATCACCTGTCGATTAATCCTAGCAAGACAACGGTTGTACCATTCACAAGGAAAAGAAACCTACAAGGTTTACAAACTCTCAAACTGTATGGTACAGAACTAAACTGGTCCACGAGCGTCAAATATCTAGGCATGACCTTGGATAAAGAACTAACGTGGAGTCTGCACACAGAAAGGATCATGGTCAAGGCCACAAAAATCTTTTGTATGCTAAGATCTGCGTACGGGAAGACCTGGGGCCTGAAACCCAGAGTCATTTATTGGCTATACACAATGATAGTAAGACCCATTATTACTTATGGCAGCATTGTGTGGTGGCCTAGAACGGAGCTAGGCACGTGCAGGCAAACACTGACAAAACTTCAGCGGTTGGCCTGCCTGGCAATTACCGGAGCATTTCGTACAACACCTACTGCATCCATGGAAATGCTGCTAAATCTAAAGCCACTTCAAATACACATTCAAACAGAGGCGGCCAAGGCCCTACACAGGTTATCGTTAAATGGCATGTGGAATTTTGACATGCCCAAAACCAGACATACCAATCTACAACTAGACACAGGTATGGAAAGGCTTATGCGCATGGGATGTGACAAAATACGGACTGTGCACATATTCAAAAAAGAATATAAAATCTATGTTCCTACGAGGGAAGAATGGAGTAAAGGACTTAAACAACAAGGACCAAACACTCTTACATGGTATACAGACGGATCGAAAATGGAGTCTGGTGCTGGTGCAGGCGTTTATGCTAAGGATTACTCAGCGAGTATTAGTCTAGGGCAATATGCAACAGTCTTCCAGGCGGAGACTTATGCTATCATTGCATGCGCACATGAGATTATAGACAAGGAAGTCAAAGACAAAACCATCTATATTCTCAGCGATAGCCAAGCTGTTCTTAAAGCTCTTGACTCCTTCAAGGTTGACTCCGGGCTAGTGCTAAATTGTGTAAAGGTCCTCAATAAGGTGGGCCGACACAACAAACTGCAACTGGTCTGGGTCCCTGGACACGTAGGAGTGGAAGGCAATGAAGAAGCAGACAAACTGGCTAGAATGGGATCACAAACAACAATGTGTGGTCCAGAACCGAGGATAGGGCTACCAAGGAGCACTATTATAAGGGCATTAAAGGAACAGGCCGAGGGAAGACACAGATTGACATGGCTATCCAGAGATGGACATAAACACTCTAAGCTCTTCATCGGCGAGGTCACCACAGGGGCAACCAAGTACATTTGGAATAACAGCAGGACGCGAGTCAGGGCGATAACAGGAGCGTTGACGGGCCACTTTGCCACAAATGCACACCTGCAAAAAATCGGCCTGACGCACGACCCGACCTGCAGGGCCTGTGGTGAAGATATAGAATCAATGGAACACCTACTGTGTCACTGCGATGTCCTGGCTAGTAAGCGTATGTACCTCCTAGGTGATGGCTACCCAACACCGGAGGACTACAAGCACCTTCCAATCAGCGGAATTGCTGCACTAATGCAGCACATCTTCGAGTAGGTTGGGGTGCAAAGGTTATAGGGGTAGACACAAAAGATCCCATTGGGTCGAAGTGTCGCTGCAACTGCAGCCCCCACTTACAAAGATAAGATAAGATAAGGTTTCCTCACGATGGTTTCGAAATTCGAAAACACATCGGTACGTGGCAGGATTCGAACCAAGAACTCCCGGATAGGAGTTTGCGGTCCTACACGTTAAAGCCACATTTAGACATAAGATACATTACAAGATTTAAACATAAGATAATTTAAAATCAAATGACATGATTGGCTGACTGATACAAACTGTAAAAATATTTTTTTTAGTTGAAAAATGGAGAAGAAAAAAATAATATACAAAAATAATGATATCCCAACAAAACATAAAAGTGAAAGACAGCCAAATTTGATTCAAAAAATTAACAGATATCTAAATGAGTAGGAATTAAAAGAAAATTAAAAGTTACACTATTTAGTAGCACATCTACTAAATGGTGTAACTTGGCATGTTTAAATAGTTAAACCACGGACAGCGCAAAGCGTAATTTAAAAAAAGACAACATACAGTACAGTTGGATAATGAAGACTTGCCAAGTTACACCATTATTAGCAAAGAACATAACAAATTTTCTTTTCGTTTTTAGTTGAAAACCGTTGTAAATTCGTTGTTATTTGGAGAAGTCTTAGATAAATATATTTTGAAGTCCCATAGCAATGATTTAAGAAATCACTGTAGAATTTGGTACTTACCCATTTAGATCCCTGTAATTTTTTTAAATCGAACTTGGCTTCCCTTTCACATTTATGTTTTGTTGGGATAACCTTTACACAGCTACATAGATGGTATTTGGTTCATTGAACCCTGGGCCCGGGGCCGGGTGTTCACAAGGTGTCACTGTTACAATTACAAGTGTAATAACCAAACCTATGCTTATGAATACTTACCTTTGGAAGACCTTACACCAACTTTTATTTTAAATTCCTATTTTAAATTATATAACTTCCAAGATGTTGATGGAAACCAAAACTATGCGATTACTTTACGTTATATAATCCTTACTCTTCACGCTTCTGTACGCTGAGGATTTAGCTTTAACTTTCCAAGCCATAGCCTTTGAGGAAGCAGAGGTAATTATTTAAACGTAGCACTTGAAACACTAAGGCTTAATTGGCCAAAATGCCTTGAAACCTAACTCAGCTAAAACCCAGTCATACGCCTTTCACATTCGCAACAGACTAGCGGGCCGTAGACTCAACATCCGTTGGGGTGGAGTACCAATCAGCCAATGTAACTACCCGAAGTATCTGTGTGTCACCCTTGACAGGTCTCTCACATATAGAAAGAAGGTGTTCGCTCGCAACAATCTCCTCCAGAAACTGTCATCGAGGACCTGGGGAGCTTCGCCAAGTGTCCTGCGAACTAGCCCTTTGCTATTTTGAGGACGAGTATTCATGCCCGGTATGGAGCCACACCGCACACGCAAGGCAAGTAGATACAGCTTTAATCACAGCAGTTGATCACCGGCTGCCTTAAATCAACCCCGGTACAAATGCTGTATTCACTGGCTGGATTCGCGCGCCCACATATCCGCAGGATCGTGGCCAGTTCGGTCGAGAGGTCTAAGGATAATGCGGACATACACAAAGGAGTACTCCTTTGAGCCTCAAAGGCTTAAGAGTCGCAATAGCTGCCTTAAAGCCACTAAACCTTAAACACACTGAACCATTTAACGGTGCGGCCGCTCAAGCAAAATGCAGAATCCGATGTGAGGAATTCTGACTGCCTGCCCCGTTTGTTCCGGTTTTGGAGTGCCTCCCCCCAGGACACGAATGGCAAGGCCTGTCTATAGACTCCGCACTCAAATCGGCCAGAGTACAGACAATCGGTTCAGGTGGGTTCACGGATGGGTCGGACCTACGCTGCAGGTGTGGTGCTCCACAAAAAATGGACCATCTTATTGCATGCCCAATGTGTCCCAACACCTGCACTTGGGAGGAGCTGATGAAGGTGGCCACTTACTGGGCAGGAGAGATGTGAATTGTCGTCGACACGAAGAAGAAGAAGAAGAAGAAGAAGGATTACAGAAAAGTTGTTTGGGTTCCGTGGTTTCCTAGTGCGTGGGCGCGACTCTCCCCTTGCCCGTTTTATTTGAAGTATTTCAAAGTAAGTACCCCAAGTGTTTTCATAATGTACAGAATGTAAAAAAGTTTGTTTCCCCAAGAAACCCATAGACAATTCTCAAAAAATAAATTTTACCCTCCATGCACAAAACTGGTCATCAGTTGATCGATTTGTATGAAGAGTTATTTTTTTTTGTGATTTCGAGCAGACATATAAAACAAAAAATATTCAGTATGATGACGCCCCAGTTAACGGGACGAACACCAATTTTGTTACATCCTGTAGACGAAGGAAAACAAAAGTAAAAGGAATGCTTTAGGTGAAACCACAACAGTAGGTATGTTGTTGAAATTGTTTGTGGGCGGTTTGTGAGTTTCAATTTTTAGGGTACCGTACCTCAGAATTTATTCGGATCCAAAAGTAAGGACTTAACTAAACTCGACGAGATTTTCTGTGAGTGCGCATCAAAAGATTAGAAGAAAACAACTAGAAAATTCTTATACAAAATTTAACCATTTATTGTGTTGGATGGCGATCGTTCTATGCTGAATCATAATGGTTGATAAATAGTGAATTTTATGGTATCTGAGAGCTTACAAATCTGTGACTAGTTCGCAAATTTTGTAGCTTTTTAGAGAATGAACGAAAATACACATCAAATGTCACAAAGGAAGTCTATACACTCTATAAAAACTTAATGAAGATAATGTCTAATTACACATATAAAGTTTCAGAAAGAAAGACATCCTTTTACAACTCGAGATAATAAATAATAACATAAAAACATTGGCAGTTTTCACTAGCAAACAAAGAAGAAACCTAAATTACTCTATAATTATATCTATGACCTATTTCTTCTTAAGTAAAACATTAATTACGAAACAGTAGCTCTATGCATATCTTTATACACGATCCTGAACTATATAAACTTATCTACGGTATTAATGTCGCATATTTTAAATTTGCATAACTTTTATGTATTTTTTTTTACATTTTCATTTCCTAAGACCCTTAAAATTAACCCTTACCTCTAAATTAGAAAGAAAAAGACTATTTTACTTATATTATTTGACCACGAGGTGGTGTCATGCAATTGCCAGAAACCAATAGCAGTACCGTACTTCCGTCGGAATTTCCCTACTCTCAAAATAATACTTTGTCCTGTTAGATAACGACTGCAACATACATATTATTAATATAAAAAGCACCCTAGGTCAGTCGGGCCAATGGAGAAAGAAAAGATAAGAGAGAGAGAGGACCTACTTGGAATCTGAAGATTGTCTGAAAATTTCATCGAAATCGGTCCAGCCGTTTTGGAGTCTATAAGGAACATTTTTTTTTCCTTCACATAGCACAACAGAGATAGACTGGATTCAAGTGCTAATAACTACAGCCTCCCTGATATAATAAAAGGATTTGAATGTAAATCACATGTTAAACGCTCATAAGAATTAGAAATGATTTGAACGATTAAAAATTATTCAAAATGATTACAAATCAAATCATTTTTAATCCTTTTTAATGATTTTGTTTAATCAGGGCTGTGATTAAAATAACTAAAAAAGAGATTATAAGGTTTTCTTATTTGTTTACTTAACTTAAGTAATAAAAATATGTATCGTTTATTTAAGTAAATAAACTTTAAACAAAAAAAAATGTTATGAGGACAGGTTATAGCGGTGAATACTTATAACCTGTTTTGTCCGTTAAATTTGGAACCATATTAAAATAAATAAACTCATGTGAGTCCAACTATGTAACTTAATTAATTAATTCATTAACTTTAATTATCTTAACGTTAGTTAAAAAACACTATAATATTAAGAAATTATAAAGTCACATGAACAATGCGTTCATAAATCTTATTATTGGTCAACTGACAGCCAAAACCGTGTGCTAACACTGGTCTTATGTACAGTTGGTAATATTACAAATTATACAGTCAGTCATTCAAATCACCTACCCAGATAACCAGGGTTGTCAATTTTGAACTACATAAATATAATCATAAAGTTTAAAAGACACTTACAATTACAAATTTTGAAATTACATGAATACAAACGCAAATTTAAATTTCCAACTAATTAACCAAGAAAGTGTAACAACGGTACTTTTTAAAGATTATTTTAATTTAATTAAATCATGGTAGATCTTATCTATGGTTTCTGTATCTTTCCTTTTATTAATTAAATCTTGATGCCTCTCCATTTACATAGATTCCATAATCAGACGCTTTTTATAATTATGTTCTGTATTTAAAATTTTTAATATTTTAAGATTTTAGCCTGCTTACCCTCGAGTAGGCTTTATCATTACAAAATACAAAAGCTTTAGCTCAACCTTTTTTTTAAAATAAAGACAAAAATAATATAAAACTCATGGCATTTAAAAAAACAGAAACAAAACGATTTACAAAAAGTATTGTATCATATAACACTTGACAGCCCTACCAGCACATCACACACCAGAAACTATGCACTCGCGACTTAGCTTGCTCAATAGCAAGTAAGTGGTTGTAGCATCGTCTTGAATTCATCCAGGGAAGCAGCAGTTGAAACAGCAGGTGGCACAAAGTTCCAGAAAGCAACTCCAAGGACAAGAAAAGAGCTCTTGTACATTGATGTACCCGGAATCGGCGATAACAGCGTATAGTCCGGTTGTTCTCAGATCATTGCAGAGTCGGATCGATAATAGCTTCCAGGTTCTTGAGAATACTAACTTACTCAATATCTTTACCAGCTAACGACAGCACTGGCTTCTCACTGCTATCTATGAGGATAGTACGTTTAGACAAACACCAAAAAAAATGTTAGACACGAAATTCATGATGTGTGAACGGAAGATTAACACTTTTTTTTTTTTTTTTTTCTTCTCCTCCTCGATAAATTTATTTATTCCGCAGTCTCTGCACCACCTCCAAAATGGGCTGAAATCGTACACTCTGCCACAATTGATACATGTTTTTTTTTGGGACTCCATTTGACTGGAATGGTTGCAACAATATGAATCATTTCGACCCTCCGTCTCCGTTTAAATAGCAATGCTTATCAAAACTAGGGCTACCACTTTCTCATAACATTTTTTTTTGTTTAAAGTTTATTTACTTAAATAAACGATACATATTTTTATTACTTAAGCTAAGTAAACAAATAAGAAAACCTTATAATCTCTTTTTTAGTTATTTTAATCACAGCCCTGATTAAACAAAATCATTAAAAAGGATTAAAAATGATTTGATTTGTAATCATTTTGAATAATTTTTAATCGTTCAAATCATTTCTAATTCTTATGAGCGTTTAACATGTGATTTACATTCAAATCCTTTTATTATATCAGGGAGGCTGTAGTTATTAGCACTTGAATCCAGTCTATCTCTGTGCTATGTGAAGGAAAAAAAAATGTTCCTTATAAAAAAATGTTCCTTTAGACTCCAAAACGGCTGGACCGATTTCGATGAAATTTTCAGACAATCTTCAGATTCCAAGTAGGTCCTCTCTCTCGCTTAACTTTTCTTTCTCCATTGGCCCGACTGACCTAGGGTCCTTTTTACTTTTAAATTGCATATTTTTAAGACCATTTTTCAAACAACTATCAAATGTCCACGTAAGCTATTTATATCTTGTTATTGAAGTGTGGTTTTCCTTAATAAATGCGATGTACCTATGCTGACCACTCTTATCTAAAAAGTTTTATGTTTACATATTTTTAGTTCGGGAATTCACATGACTAATATAATGTGTGTGTTACAGTCGTTATCTGACAGAAAAACATCCTGTTTTGAGAGTAGGGAAAATCCCAAAGTTCTGTCATCCACGGATTGTAAGTACATTCACCATCAACCAACTGATCTATCTCAACCAGTTCACGTATTTTGGGTACCAAGAAGCTAGAAGCTAAGAAGCTAGTGGGTGTTTGATAGACATAAAATTAGCATATGATTTGACTAGGTTAGGGATCATCTATTTTGAATGGAAATTATTTATTTAAAAAAATGGTCAGATTTCAGACAAGTTTCGTCATCAAATAAATCCTATGTACCATGCAACGAAACTTTATTACAAAGCCTACGCCTTAGGCTATCTGTCTGTTCAACTTTCAAAGAGCTTTATCTTTTGAACCATAAAAGGTGGCGGGTTGAAACTTTCACTTCTGTGGAAAAATAACACAAAACTTAACAACACAAATTCTTTTGTATCGTTTTGGAGGATTTACAAACAATAATATTTTATATTCAACTAGTAATAATTTTCGAAAAACCTTAAAACTTTTGGGAACAAGCTTTTTGAAAATAAAA
Source organism: Coleophora flavipennella (assembly GCA_947284805.1). Classification (NCBI taxonomy): domain Eukaryota; kingdom Metazoa; phylum Arthropoda; class Insecta; order Lepidoptera; family Coleophoridae; genus Coleophora; species Coleophora flavipennella. The sequence goes on from OX369257.1 coordinate 19,989,941, forward strand.
CTGAACTGCCAATTTTGGATTTAGAATGATGTCACATAGCCATAGTTCTCCAAACTTAACAAATGCAAAAATTTCAGCTCTTTCGGCAACCGGGAACTGTTTTAATTTAGCTTTCAAGAACAAACAGACGAATTAACTGACACGGAAAGCTCATATGAAGCTTATAAAAAACGAGACCCACCCCTATACATGAAAATATTTCTATCTACTTTCATATCGTAAATTAGGAATAAAAAACTACAAAACGAGTTTACAATATGCACCATGCCGAAATTTATAAAGTAGAATCGTATTACGACACTTTTTCTCTAACGAAAGAATGTTAGAACAATTTTTACTTCCTCGACCTTTTTACGGTGCGTAGACTGCGCACGTACATAGTACGTACTACGAAGGGTAGAGAAAGTAATGTCACCGCGAAATTTTTTTTCGTGAAAATGTAAGTTTGTAAGGTAGTACTCGTAAATATACTTTATTGCACGCCAAAAGTCATACAGGACTTATAATTTGTAATATACACAGAGTGCAAAGGCGTAAAATGTGTACATCATTAACACATACCGAAAAACCGAATATCTAAATTCCGTCCGTCCGTGCGTCCGTCCGCCACGCTTGGCTCTGGAGGCTAATTTTTTTGTCCAATTGGGACCAAATTTGGAACTTGACAGATTTAAATTATTTTATCGAAGGATTATCATAAGTTTCTTCGTGCGGTCAAACCGAAGTGTAGCTGTCATACAACAAAAACTTAAAATATTGTTTTTCTTCAAAACTGCTTTAACAATTTTGATGAAACTATGCACGTCGTAGTTGAAGAAACTTTGGAAGTCGTAGTTGAAAAAACTTTGCACGTCGTAGTTGATGAAACTTTGCACGTCGTAGTTGAAGAAACTTTGCACGTCGGAGTTGATGAAACTTTGCACGTCGGAGTTGCTTGTGTTTGTCTATTACACAGTAATACCCATTGGTCTGGGAAACATCGTGTTTGTATGGTTCATTTGTTTGTTTACAAATGAAATTTAAACTTGCGATTTACTCACAAATAGCGTGAGCTATTATATTTGTATACAGGATGTTTGGTGAATCGTGTGCCCATCATTATATCCCCCATAATCCTTCCTATGTCCCACGGATTTTTTTATTCAACCTTTTAACTTTTTTCAAGAAAATCCGAATACCTAAATTTTTTTTAAAGTAGTAGGTGTAGCCTCCAAAATTAAATTTTGTTTTAGTGTGCACTGTTATACTATCATATTCAAATAAACTGGCAGTTGTCATCTTGTTTTTTTATTAATTCCCGAGGGGTGTTATAAGTTTAAAGTGTGCATCAGTGTGTCTATCTGTAGCATCGTAGTTCTTGAACGAATGGAACGATTTTGATGCGTTTTTTTGAAAGCTGACATTATCGAGGTGATTCTTAGCTATAATTTGTGAAGATCTGTTCAGCCGTTTGAGGATCATCAGCTCTTATCTAGGTGATGAAAGGATGTGGGAAACATAAACAGGTCTGATCGATTCAAAATTTGGTGAACTGTTACTATTATAATATTGACCTGATGCTGCAGCATCTCCTGGAATCAGCAGGATACTCAACTCCTCACCAACTTACAGTAGAGGCATCGTATTTGGGCTCATTGGAATAGTCTCAATGAATAGGTGTTAGATAGAACATAGTATCCTTGACCTGATGCTGCAGCTTCTCCTGGAATCTGCAGTATCCCCAAGTCCTAGCCAACTTACAGCAAAGGTATCGTGTTTGCGCTCATTAGAATAGTCTCAATGAGTAGGTGTTAGAAGAATATGGTAACATTGACATGTAATCCGCTAAAAAGTAGAAAATATTATTTCCTGGCCCTTTCAGTTTAATATAAGTAGTCATATTTTGATCTAAGAGTCGTCACCTAGGGGGACCGCTAAGTTAATAAAATTAAAACAGAATACAACTGTTTTGCTGTATTACAACTAATTACTAATTATTTCACAACTTAGCGGTCTCCCTACGCGACGACTCTAAGATCAAAATGTAACTACTTATATTAAACTTTAAGGGCTAAGACATATTATTTTAATAAGCCAAGACAAAACAGCACAGTCCGATGCAGTTCCTGAGGAAACTTAAAAATCCTCTTTTATTGGTCAATGTCAACATCGCTATGGAACAATGGATTGTTGTGATTTTTTGCACAGTGATAGTTGAGGGTGTGGAAAATGACATCATTTACTAATTATCATATCCTGACATAGTTCCCAAGGGATCTGGGGAAAACTAATTTCCACAAATACAACGAACTGAAGGCATTTTTGTATAGAATTGGTTGAGAGGGTAGAAAGTGATATAGACTGCTTATCAGAAAAGCCCGATATAGGTCCTGAGCGATCTGGAGAAAACTAATTGTCCACGCTCGCCAGCCGCTTGCGGCTCGCGCACTACTTACCCTCAAAGGCAGTCATTAAAAGTAGGCCGCGGGCAAAAGCTAGTGAAATATAAATTTCAGAGAACTACTCGTAGTTAGAATTTACAAGTCGAGTAAGCCTAACACAATGTTAGTAGCTCTGTCTGAACAAAAGTAAATTATCTCTTTACGGAACACTAAAAATGAAAAATGTTTCGAGGAGGCAGTGTCAGTGTGCACGAGTGTGTGGCTATGAGCGTATGAGTGAAGTTACACACACTTTAATAAATCATCTCTACTCCACCACTGCGCTGCGGTGGATACAGGACATGGTCAGTAATTCATTTTTATGAAGCAGTATCTTGTCAAGCATACTATTTGTAGGGAGGCAATGTTAAAACACATACTTCGTCAAAGTCAAGAGGAAGCGACGGAGTAGGTCTAGGTATAATTCTATAAATATAAGGTAGATGGAGGTGTTCCTGCGATGCGCCGGCGGCGATGACACCGCGGCTTCAGTCTACTCGCGGCCACGGCTATCGAAGTATTAGAAAAAAGAAACTGTATTAATCCTTACTAATATTATAAATGTGAAACTGTGTTTGTTTGTTTGTTACCTTTTCACGCTTCAACGCATTGTCACGAGAAAGGACATAGGCTACTTTTTATCCCGTGATAATAGCATAGACCGATGCAGTTCCTGAGGTAACTAAAAGTATACTCTTTTTTGGTCAATTTCTTTCACTAATGTGTGATTTTTGCACAGAGATGGTTAAGGGGGTGGGAAATGACACGATTTACTAATAAGCATAACGTGACGTAGTTCCCGAGGGATATGGAGAAAATTCATGTCCACGCTCGTGAGCCGCTTGCGGCTCGTGCACCGCGCACCCTCTAAGACAGTCACAAAAACGATGTCCACGCGGGCGAAACCGCGAGCAAAAGCGATACTTAATTGATACTCGTAGTCTGGGTACCGATGTTTTTCGTACTTCGCAAGTCACGTTAAGCCGCTGGTGCCGGTTGCTATCAATCGCTAACGCTAGCCGTGTCAAACACCTCACAGGCGGTTTGAAAAACTTCTGTCAGGGGGTTCACTACCATCCCTACCACCCTCCAACAACGTGGACTTCACCCTCGTGTGTGGAGGCTTAACCTTCCCGAGTTTGGGACCCGTGATCCAGCAGTAGGGACGTTTATGGTTCATTTACGATACCCGCGGTCTAGGGAGTTGATGGGTTAAATTAATTATGCGACAAGTAACCTACAAGTACAAAGTGACATTTTACTAGTTCCGTTCCCGCAGCGCAGTTTTTTGTTGGCCGTGGGGGCCTTTACAACTTCACCGGGCAGGGGAGGCGAGTGCGGAGGGCACTCAACCTAGTGCAAAGCAATAAGATGCAACTGCCTATGGGCGCCCAGGTGGGCATGGACCTCGGCTTAGGTCGTTGCTTGAACGGGGGAGGTTCGGAGAGGGTATGGACGGTGATTTTGCTTCAATACATTGGAAAGTAAACAATACATCAGCGAAAAATTTTCTTCGCATTTTGTCAGTATAAATTTGTAATCAAATCTCTTTGCTTGTATTATTTGTACCTGGCTGGATATCATCATCATATCGGCCTGCCCCAAGGATTTCCACGATGACCGGTTCTGCGCTACCCGCATCCAGCGGCTTCCCGCGACCTACACCAGGTCATCGGTGGCTGGATATAATAAAATTGAAAAGGTAGGAAAATTTAAAATTTTAATAAAAGATAAACAAACCATTTTTTCTTCAAATTTTTTTTCAGGCTACGAAAATAAGTTAAAGTAATGAAAAAATTCGCTTTATTTTGAAATTTTGTTTAAAAAGGAAAAAAAAACACAGTGTGCAAATAAAATTTGTGCTGTTTATGGACCTAATTATATATATATATATATATATATATATATATATATATATATATATATATATATATATATATATATATATATATATATTCTTTATTGCACACAGATATTTACATGAAAAACAATTAGAAAGGACATGTACAAAGGTGGACTTATCTCTATAAGAGATCTCTTCCAGCCAACCTTACCGGGTGTTATGAGAATTCAAAGGACGGGGGGCAAACCTATGTGTACCTAAAATTATACTAAATAAAATACTAATATAATAATATAATGTAAACTAACCTGATCTACTCAAATAAATAATACATACCGATAGTAAATAATTTAATAATATACATAATACATACCTTAAAATAGAATACTTACTATTCTTACTAAAATTAAATATATACAACATAACAGAAGAGTTTGGGCGAGCATAACTTTTGTTTTATGAGGCAAAAAGAACTGGAGTCGCTTAAGGGAGTGGTAAGAAAAATGCATACGCCTGCTGACGTCATTGATGTGAGAGGACCACGACAGGTTGGAGTCCATGATAAGACCCAAATTCCGGGTCTTCTCAGTGAACGGTATCGTAACGCCATCGTAGCATATTGAGGGTAAGCACTGATCCAAGCCACCCCTCAAGCGACTGCTACCGATAATGATAGACTGTGATTTGGAAGGGTTGATCACGAGACCGAAAGATTTAGCCCATTTCTGTACCGCTGCTAGATCAGCATTGATGGAGTTGATGGCGACTGAGGCCTCGGAAACAGGGAAGTGGGCATAGATCTGCAGGTCATCGGCATAAAGATGAAACTGGCAAGTGAGCACTTTAGTGATCTGGTTGATAAACATTGAAAAAAGAAGAGGCGATAGAACTCCACCCTGAGGTACGCCAGCTGATAGCTCACACCAATCCGACAGCGATTCGTCTGTTTTTACACATTGGCGCCGTCCTCGGAGGTAGGAATCAAACCAGGGAATAATTAAGTCAGGAATATGGGATGATTTGAGGATACCTAGGAGAATATCAAAGTCTACCGAGTTAAATGCATTGCTGAAATCAAGTAGAGTTACCAACGTAAGTTTTTTATTATCCATTGCGTAACGGATGTCATCAGTGACGTTCAGCAATGCACTAACCGTACTATGATTGGGACGAAAACCGGACTGAAAAGTGCTGAGAAGGTCATTCCTACAAAGATATTTGTAAAGCTGGTGGTGCACACAACCTTCTAGCACTTTGGATAGGATGGGAAGAATGGAGATAGGACGATACTGGGAAAACGAACTGGGGTTGGGTTTTTTAGGAAGAGGGATAACATGAGCCAGCTTCCACGCACTTGGAAATGTATTCGAGGATAAAGAGATGTTCATGATGTGAGTAATAACCGGGACTACACTGTCCAAGATTGGAAGCAGCATTTCACGGCTCAAACTATCACTACCCACCGCCCTCGTCGAGATCGCTGCAATACTTCGCCTAACATCAACCTCGAACAAGTCGGTAAACTCAAATGGGTCACAGTCAGGCAGAGGCAAGTCGGCCAGGGAACGTAGAGATGCAGATTTGATAGGCTCATCTAGTGTGACAGGGGGAGTCGAAAAATGACGGTTGAGGTCATCCAAGTCAAGTGCGCCACATTGTCTATCAGAGCTCCCGCCCACTCCTAATGTCTCTAAGAAGCGCCACGTTTGTGCCGGGGAGATGTTTTGTAAACTGCTGTGAATGTAGCGACGTTTAGCATCTCTGCACATCCGATTACAAATATTGCGAATCTTCTTCTTATAGCTCACCGAAAGAAACCTGATAACCTGTGCTCTCATTTGCAATTCTTTGTTAAAACGCAATCAAACCGAACCGTTTTTAAAAATATCAATTGCGGGTGATATGTGGATCACTTACGACAAGAACGTGCTAAAAAGATTATGGTCAAAGTATGGACAAGTTCCACAGACTGTAGCGGAACGGGGATTGACACGCAGTGAGGTGATCTTGTGTAGGGAGGGATTGGAAGGGTATCGTTTATTATGAGCCTTTACCGCACGTCTCCGGGCAAAACTTTTGATTCAGAACTTTTCTATCAACAACTCATGTGAATTAAGCAAAATTTGAGATAAAACGGCTGGAATTTATGAAAAAAAAAATGTAGTCTTCTATCATGATAACGCCAAACCACACACATCTTTAGTCACACAGAAAAATTGAGAGAGCTTTTATTGGAAGTATTGATGAATCCGCCGTATAGTCAGCACCTCGCTCCCTCAGAATTTAACTTCTTCCGTTCCCTTTAAAATTCTTTGAGCTGTGTAAGGTTGACTACAAGATAAGACTGTTAAAACAAAATGTCAGAATTTTTTGGTCAAAAATCCCAAAGTTTTCACAGCATCGGTATCATGTCACTACTTACACGATGACAACAAGTTATCCAACAAAATGGTATATATAAATAATGTGATTAAACTTAGAAAAAATGGTCTAAATTTGTGTACAAAACACGAATAAACTTTTTCCTAGACCTTATAGATTCCGTTTTAAAATCATAAGTTTTTTCAATATTCCATAGTATACATAGTAAGTAAAAATAGTTGTAAAATTAATATTGTCTCAGGGCTCGTATATTTCATGTTTTATTTTTATTTAGTGGAACTCCAGGTCATTTTTAATTTAATTTTTTTTATGTAATACTGTTTAAAAGACTGTTTGTTTCCTAAATTAATAAAATAAAATAAAAAAAAAATACTCTGTACCTAGTCCACTTTGTACGGGAACCAGGAAAAAAAAGTCATGATTTTCAAAAGAATTTTTTTTGAGAGTACTACTATAACAGAGTTACGAATAAACTACCCTATGCATTGAAGGTAGGTATACGTAGATATTTATTATTTTTTATAGTTCTGTTTGATTGTAACAGTAAAGTTTGAATCTAAATATTGTAGTTCAATCTCAAACCAAGGCAAACCGTGGCGAAACCGGAGCACACACTTGGTTTGAACAAAGTTAAGGCGCATCGTATATCACTGGTGATATATTATATTTTGGGTTCTCTGCGCATTAAGTTGGAATGGCTGTACGCCAGATTTCAACGCCCTGTGAAATTCACGATCCCAAATATTTGTCGTCTTTCCAAGACTGAAAACGGAATTCAAGGCACACTTTCAATTACGATTTTAGTTCAATTTTTAAACTTGGCAGTTTCTTGGCAAAAAAACGCTTAGGAAGACCTATATTTTATGAGAAATTATGCACGTGCACTTACCCATAACAGTCTGACGTTTTCCGCATAAATCTTGCTGTGAAAAACGATGTATTCCTCTTTAAGAAATTGCTGAAATTCCCATTAACTTAAAAAAAGCTCTGGAACGTAGGCAATTTATTCCACGGTCTGTTTGTTTAATAAGAAATTTTAAAAAGTCTCTGTCTCTGCCCCAAATGCTAAAAATAGAAGTCCTTGGACTCTCATGAAATAGGTAGGTATATACTTAGTTTCCCGCTTTGCGCGAATGATGCGTTCCAGATATTTGAAATTCGCGTAGAACGGGGTTCTAAAAAATCTTATTCAACCAAATTTATTGTTTATTCCGTAGGTATATACTTAGTGCTGTATTTAAGTAAAATAAATATTCTTTATTTTTTACAAACAACCCAGTGGGCTATTAAGAATACAACATCGCAACGACGACACAAAATATTCACCGACACTACTATTGTAAATCTAAATCAACCAATTCTAAAACAAACCCCAACATGTCAGATTAATAAGAGGCAATTTAAGTGCGAAATTTTCAGTTCGCGTTATAACGAAAGGTAGTCACTATGTAACCTGTGCAGTCCCCCTGTCATTATTCACAAACTTTTTTATTGGCTTATTTAGGGGTGCTTTAGAAACTAAGTGAATTGAAAAAGTTTTGAGATAGTAATTAATTTAACTTGTTGTTCTATCGCGAGTCCAATGGCAGCAGAGCTGGCCTTGTCCCTATAATTTGTTGGCACGCTGTTTTTAAATAAAAACATGAGATTGTACATTATAGGGGATAGAAAGTAGAGATAGGGTTCAAAAGGACAGCTACTAGAAGTATTAGCGACAAGAAAACGTACTTAGGAGACTAAACCTAACTTTTAGAGCAAGTATTTTATTTCTCCATTCACATGTTTTGGAAAACATGTACTGGTAACAAAGTTGGTGTAGGTGTAACGAAACTAGGGCTTCTAATCGTCCAACTAAACAAGGGACCAATAGTTAAGGGCCGCCAGGAGGCTCGAGTTTCCATACAAACATAGTTCCGCTTCATACAAAAACTACATTTGCAAAGTTGAATCCAAACTTTGCAAATATTGTGAGAAGATACATATCTATGTTTGTAATTAGTTTTTGATGTACTAATATAAAACGGAAAAAAAGCGGTTTCAAACTTATAGTACAAAACTAATTTAAACCCTCGTTTAGTTACGTTAAAATTTACTAAGATGAAAACTAATTACAAACATCGATATGTGTCTACTCAATATATTTACAAAGTTTGGATTCAATCTGGCATGTAGTTTTTGTATTAAAACCGGAACTACGTTTGTATGGAAACTCGTGTCTCCTGTAGACTCGTAAGTCGCAAAAAAATGAATCTTCATACAAATTAGGCTATTTGTCCAATTTTGTCCATTTTTCTATGGCGGGTCCAACTTTTTTATAACTTATTATGGGTTCCTTGAGAAAACTTGTTCCATAGGACGAGTAAAAAAGCCTTAGTTAACGTTTTCCACATATTTTTTCCACCCAGTATAGATGCTATAATTTATCATTGTACTCGTACTTAAAATATTTACCGTCTGCTTTAGCTTGTATAAGTAATGAATCAAGAGTTTTCCTCCAGCGGCGACGAATTATATATCGAGCTTTCGAGGTGTTAAAGTGTTTGTGTGAAAACGACATCATGTCGTCGTCTTGGGGAGCCATTTGTCCACTAGTGTTCGTTTTTCTGCCGATATGATGATGAATGATTTAGTTTTAAGTGTTGAAATCAAGAGTAACACGATTTTAGAAACATGTTTCCCAGAAGGCAAAAAGAACATTAGAATAGATTGCTTACCTTCGGACCGAAGATCATGGTTCCACGTATTGTCTTAAAACTAGGCGCCAGGTAATTTCAGGTCGATTAAAACTAGATGACGCTATAAAAATCATATTTTTTGATTAAAACTCAATTATCAAACTCGTAGTGTGATAAAACCTCATTGTAATATGTTACGATCCAAATCTTACTGACAATTTAATATGACGTTTCAAAAGTTATCATTAGTTATCGCTAATTAAAGGCATTGTCAGTCTTATTTCATTTTTAATTCCAACAAAAAACAAGTCACTCACTATTAGGTGAGATGATACCAAGGGCTTACCAATTGTAAATAATAATAATTAAAAAAAAAACAATGTACTAAAACGTTTTCCTTAGATTCTGTCCAGATTTTTTTCATAATTCTCGTTACATCTCAACTTGGCTTTATCTAACCAAGCTTCGAGCAATTCAAATTAAGACAAGGCAAATTGCTTTCATTTTTTTTTCATTAATTTTATGTCATAAATCATGATGGAAGATTACTATTATTTACTTTGGTATCAAGGAAATTCATGTTTTGTCTTATCACACAAACTCTATTTACTTCTTTTATTAGTAGGCTTAGTAATAAATTATAGTTAAAAAAATTAAAAAACAGGCTATAATACCATTCACAGAACTAAAACGTAAAAATAAATTTCAATACAAGAATAAACTGAATAACGAGAAAATTAAATCACTATAAAAAATCGTGGGTTGCTTTGTACGACATTCTTATGCAACTCGTTATGTTACTATTTCTATTTAGAATTACAGAGTTAGTGTGAAGAGGTAAGGCTGCCTGGAAGAAATTGCTACCTAACAATAAGTCCACCTATTGTATAGGCTTTTTTCTATATTGTTCATTCCTTATTTTTATGTTGTGATTCAATAAAGAATATTGTTAAGTTGAAATTTCGTATCACTTCCCAAAATTGTATACTGAAAGTAATCAAATGGTGATCTTTGCATTCCTTAGCTCTTTAAGCCATTTTTTCCATATGAAAACAAAAAGTACCACGCAAATTCTTCTGCCTTTAGCTAATGACCCACATTCACTATATTAACAGTGGTTTTGCGGGCAATTTTATTAAGGCTCCGTGAAACCTGTACTTTATCTTCCACATTAGGTTACATAACATCAGTAGGTGCCATCACTGATGTCTACAGTGGAATTGTTTTATGTGTTTCTTCATGTGGAGAAGCAACTGTTTGGGTTACTACTCTCTCAGTATTCTCACGTATTTGGGTCTCTGCCCCACACAGAGTCAGGTATGTCGGAGATTTCAATGTTGACGTAATCCAGTGTAAACTGAACATTTTTGCTACCTGTTGCATGTTTACAAATCCTAATGAACTCATCTAAATTATGGCATTCAATAATGTGAGATCTTCCGTCGTCCTTTGCTTTGGCATCCTTCGGGCCTCACGAATAAGATATAGTAATATTTGTCAACATAATGCATTACTCCATATAAATGTACTTTTGTTATGAGTATACCTGCATTATGATCTTAGAAAAATTGTTCGATACCTTGTCGACGTGTAAGTCCAAGGTTTGCTTGGTTTACTTGATCATTCAAGCTCCCGTATATGCTTAGTTCTAGGTGATCTGCGACCCTTTGTTGAATGCGACCAAGTCATCTTTGATAAAATTAGAATTTCGTACGAGCAAATATCCATTCTGGTCAATAGGATAAGCCGCGAAATTTCTCTTATTGAAACCTAAGATCACTGTACATTTGATCACCTGTTACCATATTCAAATGAAGGTCGTTTGTAGACCATGTTGTGGTGAAGGAATACAGGATCTTAAAATATTTGCCAATACCATCGCACAGCATTGTCCACCAGCAAACCCTGATATGAATATGCTATCATTAGCTTGATGCCATGACGCACGTACAATTTTTGAGAAATCGTTGATTATCATGTAAGCACTAAGTATCCTCTGCAGGCTCGTCATTGGTTTTTACAGCCATCTCCGCCAGTGCTTCTTATACTTTTATTATATCCTCTTCATTGATAAAAACGTTTTGGTCGATAGTGACATCTTTGTAGAGATGGTAATACAGGTCAATAAAGTGTATCATATATATCGGAGCGCAAGGAGGTGGCGCCACCTATGCATGCGCCGAAGCACCGTGTATTTTGTTTTGAAAAGTTCAAGTGGTTAGCTATATAGGGTAGTAATAATAGGTCATCTTTGGCCAGGGTGTGGTCGATGCGAGGCTGAAACCCAGTTTTAGTTGGTATTGTTGGTACTTTTTTGTTTAGCCAATCAGAATCGTTGTTATTTATCAAACCAATGAATGACAACGCAGCCAACCTACGGAGGCTACGATAGAGGCACCAATTATTTTACGAGCACTTTTGATCCATCAGCTGAACTGTCAACTTGGGAAGCCAGTCCCGTGCCGAACTCATCGCAATTTATAAAATAATCTGTTTTCATCCGAATTATCCTGGAGCCTCGCGTTGTAAACGTGTGTGAATATTGAATGTGCACTCCAAAACTTCTCAAATACGACTTTATTTGCGAGATCCGACCAAAACCCTTCTGATGATCCGAAATATACTTTTTGCCTACTTATTGAAAATTGCTGCATTACGTTTACATCCTCAATATACTCAGTAACGACAACAATTCCAGCATTATTGAAGGCTCTTGGTAGCATGTTCGGTAAGTTTTCAGTAACCTCGAAAACATTGAAGTGAAAAATACCGCCTGACCTCGGAATTTATATTACCCAAATACACCACCTAACTTGATAATTTTAACAAATGTAATAATGCGTGAAATCAGCCCTTGTTCAGCTTGTGACAAATTCGCTACCACCTCTGGAATTGGGCCTGGATCCAGATTATTCCAACATGATTTAGATATTGCAACATTTTTCTTTGAACTTAAACGAGTTTTGCAACGGTTGCATACAGCCAAAGATTTTTTTGCGTAAGTTGATTAGGAAAATAACGTGCTTTTATAAAGGTTTATAGTCCATTTAGAAATTTGATTCGGAAAGAATATTTAAGTGCAAACTTCACATATCTTATCACAAAACGTGTTAATCACCCGCATAAAGTACTCGCTTTACAAGATCTTCTGGATTCTGCATTACGTTGCCGCATTTGCTGCACACTAATTTCTTCTTGCTGTGAGGCTCAATACTTAGCATTATGCTGACGCATTTGTTGCAACCGAGATGCTCCGTCTCCTTTTGACTCCGAGGCTCGACACTCGGCTATAGCTACGTGCTGTCGTACTTGCTGCAAGCGAACTGTTCTGTTTTCTTCCGACTGTGAGGCTCAATAGTCAGCATTATGCTGACGCATTTACTGCAAGTGAGCTGCTCTGTCTTCCTCAGATTGTGAGGTTCTATAATTTTTCATATAGAGTAATCTTTTGTTCATTTTCTCTCCTGATTCTTCGCTTGAGAGTTTTGATATTTTTTCTAATAACTTTTGTCCTTTTTCTCCAATCTTTTCAGGGACCAAAATATTATCTAGAAAACTCCTTGCCATCTAGTAGTGAGATGACGTATGACCTAAAATTTCTCTCGATTGTGGAGTAGGCTGACTACGCAGTTTCGTTACTCGAAACTATATGTCACTGTCACAGTGGCTGGAGGTGTCTCTGTTTATCACACTCATACACACAAGTCTAACAGAGACGGGACCATGTTTACGGTCTTTCCATTCATTTATTGCTATTCAACGCTAGATGACGCTGGCAATACCTAGTCTGGCCATAAGTTCTGCCACAAATGAAAATGCATTTATTTTTTTATGAAGTACATAATGTAATCTTAATAAAACTTATATGTAAATATTTAGTGAACTCAGCAAAAAATAAAAAGTCATTCTATTCGAAATGGCCACCTTTGGCTTTGATACAGGCCTTTAATCAGTCTGGCCACGAATCTATTGTTTTACGCACTGTTTCCATGGTAAATTTGGCCACTGCTTGCCCCAGAAACTTAAGAGACTCAATGTCCGCGTGTCGTTTAGAGCAGACCATGTTGTCTAAAACTGACTATAATTTGTAGTCTAAGGGGTTCCGATCTGGGCTAAACGAGGGCCAGTCTTACGCTCATATAAACTCCAAAAAATTGGTTTCGAGCCAGGCTTGGGTAGTTCGCGCCTTGTGACCAAGTGCAGAGTCCTGCTGGAAAGTCCACGGTACATTTTTCAAAAGTGTATTGCTGAGAGGTTTCACAAAACGATCTAGGACGGTCTTTTGATACACTTTGGCTGAAGTCTTCAGTCCTTTTTCACAAAATTGAAGTTTTGTGACTCCTTGATAAGACACCCCCCACGAAACCATTCCTGATGAAGGATTAATGACCACGTTGTACCTTTTCGATCACCTGCGCAGCTTCTTTAGAACTGTGAGCGTCAACTTTGACATTTTACTTGTTTTAATGTAATGCTGTTCAGTCGTGATTTTTTTTTCATCAGTAAGGAGGATATTTCTGTGCCTTTTACATGCGTATCGGGACAGGAGAAGTTTTAATCGATCCACTTTCTTTAATTGTAGGGATTGATTTAGAGCATGTCCTGTATATCGATGATAAGCGCCAAGTTTCAGGTCTTGTTTTATTGTACGCGACAGAGTCCTAGCGGGAATCTTCATTTCTCGCGGGAAGATTTTGGAGTTTACTCCATAGGAATCGATTTTCATTTAAATAAGCCCGGGGTATGAAAATTCATGGGGAGTAAAATTAGACGTTTTGCGTTATGCGGTAGTTGTACTAGGAGGGATCAAAAAGTAGTGAGAATGAGATAGAATATGATGACTATTGATAACTTAATAATTTATTTTTCTACATAGTTTCCGAGTCTCTCTACACACCGAGTCCAGCGCTTTTCCAAGGCTTCAAACCCTTTAAAAAAAAAGTTTTGTCTCAGTCTTGCAAAAAGCTCTCTACTTCATCCATTACCTCGCCTCTTCGTACCTGTCTCCCCTTAAGTATCCTTTCAATTTGGGGAACAGATAGAAATCGCTAGGCGCCAGATCTGGTGAATAGGGGGGTGGTCAACCAATTCGAAGCCAGCTTGCTGAATGGCAGCCATCGCAACTGCCGACCTGTGCGCGGGTGCATTGTCGTGATGAAACAGCACGTCCCTTCGAAGTTTCCCTCTCCTTTTCTCTTTGATGGCATTCCTCAACTTGGGAATTAAAGCTGCATAATATTGGCCTGTAATAGTGGTTCCACGCTCCAGGTATTCAATCAACAATATCCCTTCTGAGTCCCAAAATATTGAGGCTATAACCATGCCAGCCGATGCCACGGCACGTAACTTCTTCGGGGTCGGTGATGATGGCCGTTTCCATTGCGAAGATTGCTGTTTTGTCTCGGGATCAAAATGATGGACCCATGTGTCGTCCATTGTTACGAAACTAGACAAAAAGTTTTCAGAATCTTCTTGAAACGATGTTCGTCTTCCGTACTCGTTCTCCCTACTCCAAATTGAGAAGCCCACCTTACGACAATGGGATACGGCGGAGCAGACTCTCCTAATGTTGCCTCCAAATCGCAATCAATCTCTTCCGTCGTTAACTTTTTAAACAGAGGTATTTAATAACGGCTCGCACTTCGTTTTTCTCCATTTTCGAGAACACGTTCCGACACGAAGCAAACGAATGACTACATTTAGAAAAAAGACAAAAGAGAATCGAAGATTTTTTACAAATATGTATCTGAGCTGTGCCTGCCAGTATTTTTTTCTAACCAAGAAGTATGTCGTTCTCACTACTTTTTGATCCCTCCTCGTATAATATAGTTATTAATTTTGTGCGCAACTTATTTGGGTGTATGTATGTATGTATGTTTATTTCTTTGGCACGTCCTGTAGCCTAAAAGGCTTGATGGATTTTGAAATTTGAGGTGTCCTTAGACATGTCTCGTAAGAATTGAAAAAAGTGGCCGCCATTTTGAAATTTTTAGTTACTGGACCGCTTGCTTCCAAAATCGATATCTCGAAGTCCCTAATCACGAATTCGTTTTCAGAATTGAAAAAAAGTGGCCGCCATTTTGAATTTATAGGTAAATAAATAAATAAATATTCTTGGACAAATCACACATGGTCATCTGGCCCCAAAGTAAGATTCCCTGTGTTATAGTAACCAGAGACTGATATACATACTTATATACAGTTAAATACATAGGTACTGAAATATATATTTAACACCCAGACACAGAGCAATAAATCTGTTCATCACACAAATGTTTGCCCTGGGTGGGGATCGAACCCACGACTCTCGGATCAGTAGTCAAGAGCTCTAACCACTGTGCCACCGAGACAGTCAAAATGCAATGCAAATGCCGATTGCGTTACTGGACGTAATGCTTCCAAAATCAATATCTGAGGGTCCCTGAAGTCCCCTATAACGAATCAATTGTCAGAATAGAAAAGAGTGGCCAAAATTTAGATTTTTTAGTTACTGGACCGATTGCTTCCAAAATCGATATCTGAGGTTCCCTGAGGTCCGTAATCACGAATCCGTTGTCAGAATTAAAAAGAGGTCGCCACTTTGATTATTTTAGTTACTGGACCGATTGCTTCCAAAATTGATACGAATCCCTTGTCAGAATAAAGAAAAAGTGGCGGCCATTTTGAACTTTAAAGTTACCCTAATCACGGATCCGTTGACAGGATTTAAAAAAAAATGGCCACCACCCCCCAGCACATTTATAATCGTTAGTAAGGAGTAAACTCTAGTCGTGCGTCGGAGCTGACACACACACTTTTTGGAGTTAATTTAATTTTTAGTACTTAAGTAAGTATCTAACTTAATGTTAGTATATTTATAGGTACATAACTCAGTTTCAGTAAGTAAGTAATTTAGTTTAAGTAAGTGTGTATTTTAGTTTAGTCAGTAAGTACATAACTTTAGTTTAGTATATAAGTTCATAAGTTCATAACTTAGATTAATTATAAGTACATAACACAGTTTTTGTAAGTATAAATACAAGTCCATGCGTCTTATGAATCCGATCTGAATTTATTAATAATAAAATAATAAAAACTTTGTGAATAACTAGAACTTAATAAGACTAGGAATTAATATAAAGGTAGTTACATATAACTTACATCCTAATTTTTAATTTTTTAAGGTAGATGACATATATTTTCACTGTACATATTCAATGACCACTAGCATCTAAACTAGGCCGAGCCTGTATCTTAGACGCTAGTTACTTCCCGTGACGTTGCGAACAAATAAAATATTTCACGCATACCCTCATTCTGTGGCACAGTCTTCGCGTCATCGTGAGTGTAACAACTTCTATAACATGATTTACACAATAGGAAAGTTAGACCACTGATAGTATGAACTTGCTTATCTGATAGATTTACGTTAGGTAGTTATTTTTATTACAGATACTACGATACACATAATAAAGGTTACATTAAGTTTCGAGTTTTAATTTGATGGAATTTACAAACAGTAGGTTTTGTAGGTAGGTATATAGGTATATAGGTATATAGGTATATTTTACTCGGATTAGTATAGTTTACTCCTTAAGAATCGATTTTCATATATAAGGCCGGGGTATGAAATATATGGGAGTAAAATCAAACTACGATGTCACGCGATGATACCCGAAGTGCGTTAAACGAAAAACGGTTGTCTGTAAAGTCGGTTTACTGACGATAGTTGAACGTGACAACGTCATACGAAAAAAACATTAAACGGAACGCCTCACGGAACGCCTCAGAGCGAGGTAACGACGCATTTTTCGGAACGCCTCAGAGCGAGGTAACGACGCATGAGTCATGTTTTTTCGAGCGTGCAGCCGGCTCCATCGAATTATAAGACGTTATCACGTCAAAATTTTATCTATCCCCGACCACAGTGTATTATATAGGTATATTATTGTATGTATGTGTTACTTGTTTTCGCGCCAAATTTGAAAAAAGAACCGCATGCGCTTCGTAGTGAGTTTCCAAATATGAGACAAAAAATATATTAAAAAAGTTTTTATTTAGTTACTGGACCGATTGCTTTCAAAATTGATATCTGAGAGTCCCTGAGGTCCCTCATCACGAATCCGTTGCCCGAATTGAAAAAAGTGGCCGCCATTTTGAACTTTTTAGTTACTGGACCGATTGCTTCCAAAATCGATATCAAGGGGTCCCTGTGGTTATTACTAATCCGTTGTCGGAAGTAAAAAAAGTGGCCGCCACTTTGAACTTTTTGGTTACTGGATCGATATCTGAGGTCCCCTGAGGTCCCTTATCACGAATCCGTTGTCAGTATTGAAAAAAGTGGCCGCCATTTTGAACTATTTAGTTACTGGACCGATTGCTTTCAAAATCGATATCTGGGAGTCCCTGATATCCCTTATCACTAATCCGTTGTCTGTAGTGAAAAAAGTAGCCGCCATTTTGAACTTTTTAGTTACTGGCCCGATTGCTTCCAAAATCGATATCTGAGGTCCCCTGAGGTCCCTGATCACGAATCCGTTGCCCGAATTGAAAAAAGTGGCCGCCATTCTGAACTTTTTAGTTACTGAAACGATTATTTCCAAAATCGATATCTGAGGGTCCCTGAGGTCCCTTATCACGAATCCGTTGTCAGAATTGAAAAAGGGGCCGCCATTTTGAACTTTTTAGTTACTGGACCGATTGCTTCCAAAATCAATATCTGGGAGTCCCTGAGGTCCCTTATCACGAATCCGTTGCCCGAATTGAAAAAAGTGGCCGCCATTTTGAACTATTTAGTTACTGGACCGATGGCTTCCAAAATCGATATATGAGGGTCCCTGAGGTCCCTTATAATGAATCCGTTGCCCGAATTGAAAAAAAGTGGCCGCCATTTTGAACTTTTTTGTAACTGAACCGATTGCTTCCAAAATCGATATCTGGGGGTCCCTGAGGTCTCTTATCACGAATCCCTTGTTGGTATTGAAAAAAGTGGCCGCCATTTTGAAGTATTAGGTACTGGACCGATTGCTTCCAAAATCGATATCTGAGGGTCCCTGAGGTCCCTTATCACGAATCCGTTGCTCGAATTGAAAATAAGTGGCCGCCATTTTGAACTTTTTAGTTACTGGACCGATTGTTTCCAAAATCGATATCTGGGGGTCCCTGAGGTCCCTTATCACGAATCCGTTACCCGAATCGAAAAAAGTGGCCGCCCTTTTGAACTTTTTAGATACTTGACCGATTGCTTCCAAAATCGATATCTGGGGCTCCCTGAGGTCCCTTGTCACGAATCTGTTGTCAGTATTGAAAAAAGTGGCCGCCATTTTGAACTATTTAGTTACTGGACCGATTGCTTCCAAAATCGATATCTGGGGGACCCATCGTCGCAGTGAAGAACCTTCCTACACCGAGGTTGAATGTTACTGGAAAAAACCCATCCTCTCGAGAGTGAATGATGAAATACGTCACAGTAGATCAAATTTGCAAAAAAACAGCTCCACATCATGAAACCAGCACAGACCTTTACCACGAGTTTCTTCAAGAAGCAAAAACTAAGAAAATTATGAATTGTTAACTGACCAAGTATCAGAACGACTTTAAACACAGTGATGTTCGACAGTTTTCACTTCATCATTTCCTTATTCAAGCGAGTGATGATATAAAGAATGATGTCAACAAATTACTAGAAACATTACAAGAGAAACTTAACAAAAATGCTCTTGATTTAATTGAAGAGTCAACTCGAAACCAATGTAAGAGCCCTTTATGGTATGACTTGTATAACCGCATCCAAAGCATATGAGGTTAGTCGCTGCCAAACACCAGATGGATCATTTATAGCTGCGATCATGGGAGCCCAAATCCCTGTTTTGTGCCTGTTTAGTCAATCGTACTTAAGTAGTAAACTCCAGTCGTGCGTCGAAGCTGACACACACACTTTTTTTGTTGCCTAATGGGGTTTTGGCGAATTCTGCTTTTAACAGCATTAACAGCCTGTGTAGTTCAAACAGCACCCGACCGCCCCGATCTTTTATAGTTTTCGACAAAGGAAGTGCTGGTATATATGTGGATAGTACGATATACGAACATACGGCTGATATCAACCTTTTGAAGTGTCTTGAACATGATCGGCGGCGGTTCTATACCCACTTTGTGCATGGCAATCACTGCAATCGTATTTTCTTTCACATCTCATTCCATATTGTTATTTGATAATAAACACTAAAAAATAAGTGAAATGGCGGGAAATCGAAAGAAGCTTTTAACATAATAAATGCGTTTTAAATTCAAAATAATTAGAGTCGAAAAAAGAATAGTAGTTTATGAAACTGTTGCATAATAAGGGTTCTTAAAATACGAGTGTAAGGTAAAAAAACGAGCCGTAGGCGAGTTTTTTTTATAGCATTACACGAGTGTTTGAAGACCAAAGTATGTGCAGTTTCATACACTTCTTTATCTGATCTCATACATTGGGATTGAATCAACTAAAATACAAAGATCAAAGTTAAGAGTAAGAAAAAAATCCCACGAAATTCAGTAAGTACCTACAACAAAACGTGTCATAGCGCTGAATCCCGGCGCATCACCGCGCTTGCACTGAAGCGGACGGTGTCACAGACAGGTAAAAACAATGCTTTCACTGATCTCAGACATTTTTAAACAAGAATGATAATTATCTACGAAATTCAGTATCTACAACAAAATTCAATGAAAAACCAACACATCACCGCGCATGCGTTAAAGCGGGCGTTGTCATAAAATTTGGAATGAAAACTTTTTGTATTGCTGTGAAAATGGAGCAAACCGCATGTGCGTTCAAATAAAAAAAAATTGATATGGAACTTCGTTGGTGATATTATCTCTTTGGTTTAACTTGTATCGTAATGGAAAAAAATTACATTATAACATTATTTCTCTAACAAAATAATGTTATAATGTTATCATCATATCAGCCACAAATCGTCCTGGCTAAAGGCCTCCCCCAAGGATTTCCAAGACAACCGGTCCTGCGCTGCCCGCATCCATCGTCTTCCCGCGACCTTCACTAGGTCATCGATCCACCGCGTGGGAGGCCTGCCTACGCTACGTTTTCCGGTGCGCGGTCGCCACTCGAGAACTTTACTGCCCCATCGGCCATCTGTTCTACGAGCTATGAAAACGCCACCATGTCGGTTCGCCTCCAGGACCAGAACTCGAAACCTATCCAGTTGCAGCAAGGGGTGAGACAGGGAGACATTATATCTCCGAAACTGTTCACCGCCGCCCTGGAAGATGTTTTTAAGCTTCTGGACTGGGGTGGACTCGGCATCAATATCAACGGCGAGTAAATATCCCACCTCCGATTCGCTGATGATATCGTGGTCATGGCTGAGACTATGGAAGACCTAAGCACAATGCTCGATGCCCTCAGTAAGGTCTCTCAACAAGTGGGTCTTAAAATGAACATGGACAAGACGAAAATAATGATAAATGTCCGTGTCGCACCCACTCCTCTAAAGGTTGGAGACTCTACACTGGAAGTTGTTGACGAATATGTATACCTGGGACAAACAGTCCAGCTAGGTAGTTCCAACTTCAAGAAAGAGATCAATCGACGAATCCAACTCGGCTGGGCAGCGTTCGGGAAGCTTCGCAATATCTTCACGTCCCAAATACCGCAGTGTCTCATGACTAAGGTCTTTGACCAGTGTGTGTTGCCAGTGATGACTTACGGAACTGAGACATGGTCGCTTACTATGGGCCTCATAAGAAGGCTCAAGGTCACCCAAAGGGCAATGGAGCGTGCTATGCTCGGAGTCTCTCTGCGTGATCGAATCAGAAACGAGGAGATCCGCAGGAGAACTAAAGTAACCGACATAGCTCACAGAATCGCTAAACTGAAGTGGCAGTGGGCAGGGCACATCATCATCATCATCATCATATCAGCCAGAAATCGTCCACTGCTGGACAAAGGCCTCCCCCAAGGATTTCCACGACGACCGGTCCTGTGCTGCCCGCATCCATCGGCTTTACATGTTATAATGTAATTAGTACTAATTACTCAAAGTTTTCAGTTTACGTTTCACAGCACTTATGTATTAAGAATTTTATTTGTAAACTGTTGTACAAATTTATGTGTATTGCAGTACAACCAAACTACTTCTGACAATATTTCAGTCGACAACAAATAACTTGCTTCGCTAAAGTTCAAATGAAATCAAACTAATAAAATTAAACACCTGACACCAAGCAAGCAAACACATGTTAACGTGACTCATAAAAGACCTATGTAAGGGATATTTGTAGTGAAATGGAAAACATTCAGTTTAGTCAACAAGTTTTAATGTTACATTTTCTATAAACTAATAAAAATTGGCAATTTTTACCATAAACAAAAACGTTAAAAGTAGTCCTTATTTTACTATGGCAGGGTAATAATTAATTATGCACTTGTGCTATCTGTAACCACAGCGAACTATATTTCACCGAGTTCTTAGTTTATAAATAAACTACAGAAACATCGTGAAGAAACCTGCACATGCCTGCGGAGCAACTCGAAGTTTGTGTGTGAAGTCGACCAACCCGCACTGGGCCCGGGTGGTCGACTAAGGTCCGATCGCCCTAATTCAGGGTAGGCTCGAGCCCCTAGGTGGGAACGTATACAAGCTGATATTATGATGATGATGATGACTGCGTAATAGATTATTTAAAAGTTTTCATGTTTCCTGAGCAACCCTAAGCTTATAAAATCCGTATGTCCATCCGTCATACATAGCTTAAACATTTTTAAAGCGAATAGCATTAAATTGACGAAATGCATGAATATGGCGGACGAACGAACGGACAGAACGATCTTTTATAGGTTCCCCGTAAAAAAGAAAAAAGTGTGTGTGTCAGCTCCGACTCACAACTGGAGTTTAATCCTTACTAACGCATAACCCATAACGTCTGATTTTATTTTTGTTTGGTTAAATAATAGTTATTTGAGAAACATGTTATATTAGGATTTAAATTTTTTGTTTTAAAAAAAAATTGTTCCCTTCTCTTCAAACACCAAAACCTCCATTACTCGAAATCTCAACCCTCTATTAGACGAAATAATCAGTGAGTCCCTGCAAGCCATTTTGGTACACACTTTCCCTCCATAAATCGAAAAATTAAATTACACCTCTGTATCTCGAACATAGCATTTTACAACCTTTACAACTTACCTGTATAGTTCGTATAAAAATAAATTACCGACTTTACAAATTTGCCGACAATATGAGTACACCATTGTTACTTAGAAAACAAAGGAGTATATAAAAATAGGATTAAGGTACCTTCGGGTAATAAGGCCTGTCCGGTTATAAGGAATTTGAGATCAATAATCACATGAATGAAACAACAATACTGTGATTAATGATCTTAAATAACCAAATATATTTAAACAATAGTATAACTACATATGTACATCTTCATATCAGCTCATATACGTCCCCAACGAGGGGCTCGAGCCTACCCTTAATTAGGGCGATCGGGCCTTAGTCGACCACGCGGGCCCAGTACGGGTTAGTTGACTTCACACACAAACTTCGTTGCTCCGCAGGCATGTGCAGGTTTCTTTACGATGTTTCTGTAGTTTATTTATAAACTAAGAACTCGGTGAAATATAGTTCGCTGTGGTTACAGATAGCACAAGTGCATAATTAATTATTACCCTGCCATAGTAAAATAAGGACTACTTTTAACGTTTTTGTTTATGGTAAAAATTTGCAATTTTTATTAGTTTATAGAAAATGTATTAAAGTAATGATTAACATTAAAACTTGTTGACTAAACTGAATGTTTTCCTTTTCACTACAAATATCCCTTACATAGGTCTTTTATGAGTCACGTTAACATGTGTTAGCTTGCTTGGTGTCAGGTGTTTAATTTTATTATGTTTGATTTCATTTGAACTTTAGCGAAGCAAGTTATTTGTTGTCGACTGAAATATTGTCAGAAGTAGTTTGGTTGTACTGCAATACACATAAATTTGTACAACAGTTTACAAATAAAATTGTTAATACATAAGTGCTGTGAAACGTAAACTGAAAACTTTGAGTCTCGCTGAAAAATTAGAAATGCTAGAAGCTGTGAAGAGCTGTCAAAAGAATCTTCTTTTTGGCCTGCCAATAAGTACTCTGTCAACAATAATAAAAAATGGATCAGACTTTATGGGAAAAATACAAAACGGTCAAAGTTTGTCCTGCAAAAGACTACGAATTGCAGAATGTAAACGTAAATAAAAATATGTGTGTTACCTTTGCAAGTTTAATATTTATTTATTTTACCTCTTTAACTAAAAATTTCTCAACTTTTTAAAGTCGAATTCAAATCCGCCTAAGTTGAAATCCTCCATTAGTCAAAGACTCTATAACTAGAATTTTTGGCGTCTCCCTTGATGTTCTACTTACAGAGGTCCTACTGTATAAACACACGACTGGAGTTTACTTACTTCATATTAACGCATACCGCATAACGCCTGATTTTAGTCCCCATAAATGTTCATACCCCGGGCTTATAATATATGAAAATCGATTCTTAAAAAGTAAACTCAAAAAAATTACATCCCATTCTTCCTATGGATAATCCTTCCTATGGATATCGAAATTAAACAAACAAAATATCGAGTAAGTTGCCCATTACCGCGCCGGTAATAGGCAACTTACTCGATATTTTGTTTGTTTAATTTCGATATCCAATATTTTGGTTTGCTCCTAGTATTGCAAATAAATCTTTCCATCCACCTTCATTGTAGTTAGAGGAATTTAATCAAACCCAAAGAAGCTTAGGCTGTTCTATTTATAGATACTCGTAGCTATACCCACATGCACGCGGCTTGAGGTAACATTGGTTCTGGCGTCCCCTGAGGCGCTGAGGCGCTGCCTTTCACGCCCGATTGGTTCTCTGCCCTTCATTAAATACAGGATGGGTATACAGGGTGTTACAGGTGTGATAGTTTCAGGTAGGATTTTTCTCGTGAAACTGAACAACTTACCATCGGGTGAGATGATGCCAGCGGCTTAACAATTGTGAATAAAATATAAATTGAAAAAAGTTTTGACGTGAGTCCGATGAACTTCTTCGTTTAGTTCGGCGGGCTTTGGGAAAATTGCGACATAAACAACGAGTACTTTTGAGAGCTTCGTACGGCTTAACTGTAACAGGCAGAAAAATAATTATTGTACCGTCTCACCTAGAGACCTAGATCTCTGCCTAGAGCTACCCGGCTAGGTGGAGTTCGCAGCCGGAACTGCGGGTCCGGCTGTTTGGATCAGGGTACTACGGGGTCGGGGGTAGCCCACCGCTTGCCTGCCGTTTTATCTATCGCCTTCGGCACTCTGGCTTGTCAGTCCCCCGACTGGGTCATGGACTCGTAGTGGTGTGTGGTTAGTTGGGCAATGTTTGTTGCCTGGCAAGCACGTTGCGTCCAGGCGTCCTTCCCCGCGCGCAACTAGTGTTGTCGTAGCCGGCCACGTGGGCTATGGGCGAAAACAACGCGGGGCACGTGAGTTGTCCATTAAGTGGAACTGCTGGTTTAACTACTGGCAGGGAAGCATTTCCGGCACTTGCCTGTTCAGCAAGAAGAGCTAAGCTAGTACTGCTCCGGCCGATCCAGCCGCGTAGGAGTAAGTCTGGACAGGTGCGATAAGCGCCGGGAAGTGAGCGTGCCTACAGCTCCGGTACCAGCTTCTCTGGCGTCCCGAGCGGGGATCGAACCGCCAGCAGCGAAAGCCGCGGGAGGTGAGCGCGCCTACAGCTCCGGGACCTACCTGGACAGTAGGTAGTGGTTCTCTTCCACGAGGCACTCGCCTTGCAGAGTACCAGGACAAGCGTCTTGGCGGCAAGACCTACCGTAACTGGTCCTTGTCTTCACCTTATGGTGTTGGCAGGAATAGCGGCCCCCACTGTTATGCCCTAGGGTAGGTAAGTGGGGACGCTATATCATAAACCTGGAAGTCTAGCGTATCTGGTAGATATACGAGAGGGGATGTACCGTCTCACCAGAGTACCAGGACAAGCGTCTTGGCGGCAAGACCTACCGTAACTGGTCCTTGTCTTCACCTTATGGTGTTGGCAGGAATAGCGGCCCCCACTGTTATGCCCTAGGGTAGGTAAGTGGGGACGCTATATCATAAACCTGGAAGTCTAGCGTATCTGGTAGATATACGAGAGGGGATGTACCGTCTCACCAAATTACGAAAAACGTGGCATAAACCAATTTAACACATAAATTACCCCATAAATCTAAAACAACTTATCAAATTTCAATTCGGTTTTCAGTGATGTATTGGTGGATCTATTAAGAAGTTTTATACCTACAAAACATTACAATCCGATCAGCAGGTCAGACAATATAGCCAAATTAGTGGATACACTAATAATAGCAATAAAATTAATATTTTTTTAAATGAAAATAGCACCCACTTCACGGGATTTTCAGCTCCACGCGCTGGAAACTCCGGCTTCAAAAGTCCTTGAAGTCGGTTTTATATATAATTAAATAATTTTACCTTTACAAAAACAAAATTATTTATTTACTATTATTTATTTGTAAGGTAAATAAAAAAATGTATAGGTTTATCAAACATACTATATTTCTAAATTTTCATCTAACAGACTAATTTCTAATGTAGTCAGGGTTAATGGTTTCCTTGGTACCAATTTACTCAGACCAGTGATGTATGGGTCTGAAGAAACCATTAGCCTTTGGAAAGTATCGGTCATTGCCAATTTCCTCGAAAATTTTCTCGAGAACTGCTCTCGATTTTATCTTACATCCTTGTTTCTACTCTCTTGAGCATCTTCACTAAAGAGACCAATGGCAATTCCCATATTTTCGACAATAACAGAGCCGTGAATTAAAGTGTTGTGGAGAGTTGTTGGCATTGGGTGCCATGGGTAATTTAAAACAAACATAGATGCTGTTTTTTCACAAAATTTGTTAAACTTTGGTGTATCTATTGTTATGGTAAAAGAAAAGAGATTCTTACCAGTAACAAAAATTAATATATTTTCAAAAATAAAGAAAACACTGAGTCTGGTCAGTCCGTTATTACGATATCCTTGGAAGCGCAGACTGGCACTTCCCTGACGTCTTGGCGCAGTATCGAGTCCCAAGGCGGCAGTTAGATCATCAGAAATGAGTACAGCGGTACGGCAAATAGAAAGATGCTAGATTGAGCCAAGAGAGCCTATTTTGAGCCTTCTTATTCTTGATCTGTTTCTTGATCTTCTCCTTGAACTTCTCCTTGATCTTCTCCTTGATCTTCCCCTCGATCCTGGAATCAACAACCGCGTATTAGGGCGCGGAAGACTCCACAGAGAAAGAATGTCGCCCGCCACAACGTTTAGCGCATTTAAAGGAGATAGGTACCCAATATTGAGTGTGGCGGTATTACTTTATTATACTACATTCAGAGGCAGAGTAACCAATAATTACAAAATACTAACTAGGAAAGATGTAAGTAGGTAAGTACAAAAGTTATTGCAATGCCGCAGCAAATAAGCGTCCATTTTGGAAAAAAGGTACGGGGAATACTCTCTCTTCCTATAGCACAAAGTTTACAAATCAAATCATAGGCATTGATTGGCAAAAGTAATATATAGTTTAGCAAAGCGTAACAATGAATCTAGGATTATAAAATATTAGAAACACATAGGTATAGGTACTTAACAATAAGCAATAGCTACGGCAAGAAAAAGGTTATAATAGATATCCACACTTACCCAAAAGAGGGGATTACTAACACAATATAAATTGCAAACGAATTAGAGTATTTTTATTGTAAGGTAAGTATTTAATTAGCTAATTGCGAATTAAAAGGGACGAGAGAATCGATTCGCAAAGCTGATCTGAGTTGAAGAATGAACGGCGAGATCCGATCGGCGAGCGGAACCTAGCAGAAGACCGGTTTCCGGTAAGGCGCGATAGGGATGAGGGCTTGTCGACGTCGAGGGACGTTATTTTGTAACAATTACAAAAAATGATCGTTATAAAGTTTGTTACAGCAAAATAACGCTACACTATTTTATATCCACTAGACAATAATTTAAGGATAGAATGGAATCTTTTTATGATGTTTAGATTAACCCCGGTGATCTCGGCAGTTTCTTCTGCATTGTTGAAAATTTCTCGTGCAGTGTTCCCATCCGTACAAGTTCCATCCGTACTCCTCCTTGTCGTGGTTTGTCCACATGTTATCCCAGTTTTTCCCAAAATTCCTACTGAATTCGGTTTTTCAAATGAAACATTTTCCAATTTTCAATTTATATGCTAGATGCAATATACACTCAGCTAGTCGAATCCACGCATGGAGGGACGAGATACCATATTCCTAATGATCTCTATTAACGGGTTTATTGATACAGAGCTTTAGTTTGTTGAAGTCTTTTGAAGTCCAATAAGGTAGTACCGAATCGCGAAACTAGTATTTGTGAGGGCATTTACCATTTTACCATCCACCATAGTTAACATTAAATCATGATATACAAACAAGTCTTCACCCTTAGTAGGCATTAATACGGAAATTTTGTCTCTTTTTTCCAGCCTCTAATATCGATAATTCACTTGTTTCGTGTGCCATCTGCAATTTAAGAGATCGACAATAACGAGATGATGAGGGACGTGGGTTTGGCCAAACAATTTCAACTTTGTCACCGTCTTTATATATTAGGCGCACAGGAACAATCGACGTAATGAACATAATATGAAGTCTGTGAAGTCTGTGTCTCGGAACTTTTGTTTGTATTGTGAATGACCTCTAAAACCATCACATCCCCATTTTGATACTAAGAAAAGGCGTTGCTTTTTGTGCTCTTCAAGACTTGTTATTAATTCACTTAATGATAATAACAACCATTTAAGCGGTATAGTCTAATAAATTTTGTAGGGGCACTTCGGCTGTTGTTTCCGTGCGTGAAGTTCCTGAAGGATAACACTTTTTTTTCATTCGTTACACTCTCATAATTTGGGTATAACTTAAAATTTTCACCCAACGCAGTACTACTGATGTTTCGTAAATTTTCCTTCAATGACAATAGATAGGGCTCTATCGGCAGAAAGCATTATGTTCACTTTTTGAACATTAGCCTCGGAAATTTTTACAATTGTTTTGATTTTTCGAAATCATCACACGCCCTAAACGACATTCGTGCAGCATAAGCTAGTTCTGCTGGTGTAAATTTACTTCGCAAATCTGCAGTCTTTTGTTGTTTAGTTATTTTCGAGCATCCTTCAAATATGACATTTTTCAAGTTTTCCTTTATATTGGCTAATGAGCTTGCTCAACATGCTCTTTATATCACTTGATATTGTCAAATGAAGAGCATTCTCTACCTTGTTGTATAGAAACTGCATTCTGTCAGAATCCATACGTGAGCTTCATTCTCTGTAGTAGTTTGCTAAAGTCATTCTGCTTATGCAAATGTCTTCACTCGTAGACGCTTAAAATAAAATAAATCACTATTATTATTTGTAAAGAGAGTGGTAAAAGTATACTTGCTCCATGCGCAACTAAAAGACAAACACACACAGACTTATGTGAAATTCATACCTCCTATAAAAAATGACATTATTTTGTTCTAGCGTATCGTTCGGTAGCATCTTTCAATACTTAAATTTACATAACAGATATGCTTCTATAACGCAACATTTAGCAATGGATGTGGCAAGAACTTTACTTTTATTTCATATAAATAACCAACATTTAAAGAAAATGGGCAATATTTAATTAAAAACGACAAAAAAAATCGAGACTAAATTTTCATTAGTAGTAGATACATAAGAATATTATTGCTTACCTTCAGGATTAGAATCCATCACTGCATAGACAAATATAAAAGAATAATATGAAGAACTTTTGTTTAAAATATCGCGTTACAATCGTAAATAACACATCCGCCGCTCAACAAGTCAAAATTTGGCCTAAAAATTTAATTCTGTTAGAAAACTACTAGTAATTTATAGTTTCTGCCGTGTTTTTCGTTGTTTTCGCCTCTTTAAAATCCATCTGATGACAATATAAATATATATTTTTAGGATCTGCCCTGTTTTGGTCATTGACCGCACAATTGACCTCTTGAATCATGTAATTCAAAAAAAATGCGGTAGTACCCGACTTCTAACCGGGGTCAATGAATTTTTTTTTCTGAGTGCTAAATCGCAAAAAAATTAGACTTCTCATACACAGTTGGCTAATCAGCTGTTCATTATCAATTTGTATGAAAACGCATTTTTTGCGATATTAGCATGAGTAAACGAACGAGTAAATCAACACCTTTTTGTTGCACTCTGTACACAGGATGATTGTTGGTAGCGGAAGAACATAAAATGGTATATTATGCTACTCATGAGAGAAAGCGCTCGTAGCTCAGTGCGACTTGCGTGCTTGGGTCGATCACGCATGTCAACTGACCTGAAGCACGGTCGTTACCTGGATGGAATTGACTGTTAGTGACATTTTCAATCGACTTCCAAAAAGGAGGCGGTTCTCAATTCCCTTGCTTATTTTCACAGTTTTCTAGCCTCTTTTGTCTTGCCCAATGAAAGACAGACACACAAACTCATTTATTTACACAACAATATAATACAATACAATATTATTTATTGCATCACAACAAAAAAAGAAATTGACAATATAGAAGAAACACACAACATACAGATAGACAATATAAAAAGAACCTTACAAATGCGATACTTACTTTAATAGAGAGCATGTAAAATTACAATGCTAAGAGCTAATTTAAAGGCCTTATAAACTAAACATCTACACATCTAAGTAGCTATAACCTGCCTATAACATTTTATCAACACAAAAATGTTTAATTCAAAGATCTTAGCTAAATGGGAGATGAAAGACAAACAAACAAAAACTTTATTTCACATAAACAAAAAAAAATACCGACTTCAAACAGGAACTAAGGTTCCCCTCGATTTCTCTAGAATGCCATCATCTGATCTTGGTTTCATTATCATGGTATCACCCTTGGGATATCTCTTTTCTAACAAAAAAAGAATCATCAAAATCGGTTCATAAACGACGAAGTTATCCGCGAACACACATAAAAAAAAATATACGGTCGAATTGAGAAACCTACTCCTTTTATTGAAGTTGGTTAAAAATATTAACAAAAGTCGTGAACACATTTGATTTAATTAATCTATGTGTGCTTGTAGTTCATTGAAAGCATTCATAAATTGAAAACAGGTTTTTTTTTAAGAAAACTTTATGATTTGTTTATGTGTTTGGCTGTTTCTGAATAGTCGGAATTCATTATTATCACCGTTTTAGTGGAATGAAAATCATCCTCTATATTAGACGTACACTGGAGAGTCTGAAAGTTATATCAGATAGATAACATTTTAGTGATACGGTGTACCGGCAGTACTTTGAATTCGTAAACAAATTACAAAGCTTACGATTTTGCAAGGTTACAACTTTACCTACTGTAAATGTTTTAGCTCTGGGCGAGTTATTAACATAAATCTAGTGAAAAGTCTTGGCTACGTGAACGAGTATTTCTTTGCTCTTTTTAACCGTTTTCAAATAAGAAGGAGGTTCTATGTTCCACTGTACTTAAGTTTTTTTTATGTTTTTCGTGTATATGTTCACCGATTACTATGTCAATTGTAGACCGATTTTCAAATATTTTTTTTAAGATTCGGAAGACTATAATCCCGAGGAGGTCCCATTATCACCAAGTCAGGATCTGATGATGGAATCCGAAATAAATCTAGGGCAACCCTAAAATTTTGTATGCACGTACCGCGTGTTCCATGTATTTTCTAAAGCTATTCAAGTTTTAGCGTTTGGTAGATGACCTGATGAAGGAAGGTACAACTCCTTAACGGTTAGGAGTTGGAGGATAATTATTAAAATATTATACGTATACAAATATTTGGATTTGTCACCAAGTCAGGATCTAATGATGGAATCCCAGGGAAATCGAGGGCAACTCTAAAACTTTATAGGCACGTGTTACGTGTTACGTGTTACATATATTTTTTTTAATCCACCATTGGTATTTTCTAAAGCTATTCAAGTTTTTGCGTTTGGCTGTCATCATTTCATGTTTATGAGCTGAAGATGGAAGGTACAACTCGTTAACGGTTAGGAGGTGATGGATAATTCTTTAAATATTATACGTAGATACGTAGGTTCGTATAGACCGATAGTTGTATTATTTCAGGTTATTCAGATGAGCTGATGATAAAAGGTTTGATTCCTTAACTTTCATGTTCCTGAGATGATGATGGAAGCCACAGGACTCTGTATAAATTAATGAAACACATGCATTATGATATGATGATTTTTATTGGCGAGTAGGTGATTGGGTTTAACGTTGTTACATAGATAGTATTATCTCTAAAAATAAAATTTAAAAAATTTTCATCATTATCATGTCAGCCGAAGGACGTCCACTGCTGGACATCTCCAAGGATTTCCACGACGACCGGATCCAGCGGTTTCCCGCGACCTCCCCAGATCATCAGTCCACCGAGTGGAAGGCCTGCCTACACTACGTTTTCAGGTGCGTGGTCGCCACTCGAGAACTTTACTACCCCAACGGCCATCTGTTCTACGAGCAATGTGCCCCGCCCACTGCCACTTTAGTTTAGCAATCCTGAGAGCTATGCCGGTTACTTCGGTTTTCCTAAGGATCTCCTCGTTTCTGATTCGATCACGCAGAGAAATTTAAGAACTTCTGTGTTTAAAAAACTAAAAACAGGAAAAAAAAACACTCAAAAGTATAAAATAATATTTTTATTTATGAATACACGAAATTAACCAATAATAATGAAGTCAAAAGTAGGTACAAATCAAATAAGGTAGGGGCTAATTTTTTTTTTTGAAACTACCTTTGATTTCATTATTGTTGGGTAATTTATTAAAATATTATTTCATTCTTTTGAGTAAATTTCTTTTTGAAGTCGATTTTCAGTTTTTTTAAACTTTTATAGTATTTTCTATGTAATGCTAAAAATATAGACAACCATCTTCTAAACTTTGAAAACCATAATGTTAGCTAAGATTTTTTAAACAATTACTTGTACAATTTCTATCAAAAAAAGGTTCCTTCTAGCTAATTTATTTCAAGACAATTCCAAACACATATACAAACATGTATGTATATCGCAAATTGAGTTGGATTTTCTTCGCCTCGAGGATTGATTGTGAAAGGAATCAGTGCACACAACCGGCGGGCGCAGGCAGCCGTCAAAGGGGATCTAACTCACTACGTTGTTCGGCCGCATTCAGTCTTAAAGTTTCTCGGCCTAAGATAATATGGTGGTAGCTAGCCAGGTAGCCAGGTGAGCTTAAGAAAGGCCCTTCCACCAACCAAACCAAGTCTTACAAGTTAGGCTCCTGATGTGACGCTAACAACCATGATGAGGTGAAAATCGTTAACGCCGTTTGTATAAAAAGTCGTAGCTCCACAATCCTTCCAAGACACACCGACGACAGTTGTGTCGTGCTACCCTATGTCCTGATGAAAAAAAGTCATTGGATTTAACCTTAGCAAATGTCAAACGCTTTTTAGCCCTCAAATGGTCTGGTTGTTTCTATATTATTAAAATAAAATAAAAATGGCCAAGTCCGTATCCGACCACGCGAAGTGTATCTTTCTAGAGTCAATTACTTGAAAAGTGTTTGTCATAGAGTACTCTTAATCGTTTTTCCAGGTACAATAGTTTAAAAACACCAAAAACACGTTTTCATTTTAACTACTACCACTAGCTACGTCTTTCTAGAATATAAACATTGCCAGGAGCACTTAACATGTTGCTAGAGAGCACTAAACACGTTGCTAGAGCGCACTTACTACTTAATATAATAAGTAATTACTTGGGTTTTTATTTTAATTAAAATAAAAACCCAACTGCAAAAAAATTAATTATCCTTAATTTTTAGGCAGTCAAATAAAAATGTATCTTATGTCATTCACGGGATCAAGACAAATCTTACGAAACCTCACACTCCAAAATCAATCAAGCCGTTTAGGCTACAGGCTCAGCCTGAGAGACAGACATACACACATACATACACCCGTAAAGAAACTCCCTCCTTCTTGGGCAGTAGGGTAAAAATGCCAGTTCAATAATACCCCACACGAAAGGATTCACATTTTTTTTTCATTAAAGCTGCTCTAAAAAATATTTAACAATTTCTGTTCCGGGTCATAATTAAACAACTGTGTGGCGAACTTCATTACTATAGGTCTTATAGTAGCGGAGAAAATTGAGTGTGACATATGGACAGACGGACGGACGGACATGACAAAATTATAAGGGTTCCGTTTTTGCCATTTTAGTTCGTTATCGTAGAAAACGTTTTAGGGCTCCTTAGTACGGAACAGTGCGCTCGCAGCTCCCAACTCGACACTTGCCAAGTTGTCGTGCACTATTGTTGTGGTACGGAATAGTGCACTTCCAACTCCCAACTCGACACTTGCCAAGTTTGTATTTAGGGCTCCGTGGTACGAAAAGTTTGTATTTAGGGCTCCGTGGTACGGAATAGTGCACTTCCAACTCCCAACTCGACACTTGCCAAGTTTGTATTTAGGGCTCCGTGGTACGGAACAGTGCACTTCCAACTCCCAACTCGACACTTGCCAAGTTTGTATTTAGGACTCCGTGGTACGGAATAGTGCACTTCCAACTCTCAACTCGACACTTGGCAAGTTTGTATTTAATGCTCCGTGGTACGGAATAGTGCACTTCCAACTCCCAACTCGACACTTGCCAAGTTTGTATTTAGGGCTCCGTGGTACGGAATAGTGCACTTCCAACTCCCAACTCGACACTTGGCAAGTTTGTATTTAGGGCTCCGTGGTACGGAACAGTGCACTTCCAACTCCCAACTCGACACTTGCCAAGTTTGTATTTAGGACTCCGTGGTACGGAATAGTGCACTTCCAACTCTCAACTCGACACTTGGCAAGTTTGTATTTAGGGCTCCGTGGTACGGAATAGTGCACTTCCAACTCCCAACTCGACACTTGGCAAGTTTGTATTTAGGGCTCCGTGGTACGGAACAGTGCACTTCCAACTCCCAACTCGACACTTGCCAAGTTTGTATTTAGGACTCCGTGGTACGGAATAGTGCACTTCCAACTCTCAACTCGACACTTGGCAAGTTTGTATTTAGGGCTCCGTGGTACGGAATAGTGCACTTCCAACTCCCAACTCGACACTTGCCAAGTTTGTATTTAGGACTCCGTGGTACGGAATAGTGCACTTCCAACTCTCAACTCGACACTTGGCAAGTTTGTATTTAGGGCTCCGTGGTACGGAATAGTGCACTTCCAACTCCCAACTCGACACTTGCCAAGTTTGTATTTAGGGCTCCGTGGTACGGAATAGTGCACTTCCAACTCCCAACTCGACACTTGGCAAGTTTGTATTTAATGCTCCGTGGTACGGAATAGTGCACTTCCAACTCCCAACTCGACACTTGCCAAGTTTGTATTTAGGGCTCCGTGGTACGGAACAGTGCACTTCCAACTCCCAACTCGACACTTGCCAAGTTTGTATTTAGGACTCCGTGGTACGGAATAGTGCACTTCCAACTCTCAACTCGACACTTGGCAAGTTTGTATTTAATGCTCCGTGGTACGGAATAGTGCACTTCCAACTCCCAACTCGACACTTGCCAAGTTTGTATTTAGGACTCCGTGGTACGGAATAGTGCACTTCCAACTCTCAACTCGACACTTGGCAAGTTTGTATTTAGGGCTCCGTGGTACGGAATAGTGCACTTCCAACTCCCAACTCGACACTTGCAAAGTTTGTATTTTTTTCGAGTTTTTGCGAATTTTCATATTTTTATCAAAATGAATCCTAAAGAAGCCTTTGCTGAAGTCACACCGCCTCGTCCGCGGGAGCCGGCGCTACGAAATAATTTATTTCATAATGTTTGCATATTTTGTCAAGATAAGCTAAACGGATTGACGTCTTAGAGAGAGAACCGGGAATTTATGACGAAATTTATGTACTTAGGTAGATCTCAGGTAGAGCCTGCATGTACAGGTTTTAGCAAAAATAATTGGTGTAGGTGTTATTTATTTATTAATTGTAATGTAGCTAGTTTTTTCTTTATTTTGTGTTTGCATGCTATCATTTTTATGGCTGAGTTTGGCGATTCAACAAAATTTTTGTAACGCCTAATACTATGTACCCAACTCGAGGGCAACTAAACGAATTCTATTCTTCTAGGACCCGTCACTAATTTTTGAGAATTACTATGGGTTGTTATTCTCAAAAAATAATCGATGCTCTATACAAAAATGCACAAAGGTAATCGATTTATACAGGGTGTAACAAAGTTCGCTTAGGTCCCGTTAACTGGGGCTTCTATTCATCATACTGAAAAACTTTTGTCTTTTGACTTTGCTGAAATCGCAAAAAAACTCTTCACACAAATAAATCGATCCGCTGATCGACCAAATTTGTATTTTTTTGTATGGGGGATCTAATTTGGTTATTATGTAATAAGTTGTTCAGTATGATTAGTAGAAGCCCCGTTAACGGTTCCTACTCCAATTTTGTTACACTCTTTATTAAAAGTTTATTTTAAGGGTTCCGTCATATCTACTCCTCTGAAGGTTGGAGGCTCTACACTCGAAGTTGTTACCGAATATGTATACCGAGGACAAACAGTCCAGTTAGGTAGGTCCAACTTCGAGAAAGAGACCAATCGTCGAATCCAACTTGGCTGGGCAGAGTTCGGGAAGCATCGCAATATCTTTACGTCCTAGATACCGCAGTGTCTTAAGACCAAGGTCTTCGACCAATGTGTGTTGCCAGTAATGACATATACGGAACTGAGACATGGTCTATGACTATGGGGCTCATAAGAAGGCTCAAGGTCACCCAAAGGGCAAAAAAACGAGGAGATCCGTAGAAGAACCAAAGTAACCGACATAGCTCTTAGAATTGCTAAACTTAAGTTGCAGTGGGCGGGGCACATTGCTCGTAGAACAGATGGCCGTTGGGGCAGTAAAGTTCTCGAGTGGCGACCACGCACCGGAAAGCATAGTGTAGGCAGGCCTCCCACCCGGTGGACCGATGACCTGGTGAAGGTCGCGGGATTCCGCTGGATGCGGGCAGCGCAGAACCGGTCGTCGTAGAAATCCTTGGGGGAGGCATATGTCCAACAGAGGACGTCCTTCGGCTGATATGATGATGATTTTTTACGAATTGACACTGAGTCTCTTGGATAACGTTGTGCAGTGTGATGAGCAGTAGCCCGTTTACGGTTCCTAATATATATCAATTTTGTTACATCCTGTATAAGTAATGTGGTAGTTGACTGCAATGAATTAACAAATTACTCATTAAATAAAGTCATCTATTGGGGCTCCTTGTCTAGCAGTGGACAATAATGAAGTATTCTGTTAAATATTTAAAAAAAAGTTAAAAAAACTAAAACCCGACCACGGAAAAGTATGAAAACAAGAGTGTCCCGCCTGAAAACAAAGCCTTTAATTTTTCCTTTTACTGGGGTAATAGCCGTAGTCGCAAGCGCCGTGGTAAACAAAAATAATGGTTTTTCCATATTTTTGTGCTCACAGAATAACGCGTGTCGTGTCGCTTGATTGTAGCGCGCGTACGTTGAGCCGTCTCATTAATATCGCTTGTGAAACCATTTGCTAAGAAATTAAAAATATTTTTGCATAATTAATGAATGTATTTTTAGAATGTACTCGTCAAGAACTTTCGTTTGATAGC
The DNA here is from genome assembly GCA_947284805.1 of Coleophora flavipennella. Classification (NCBI taxonomy): domain Eukaryota; kingdom Metazoa; phylum Arthropoda; class Insecta; order Lepidoptera; family Coleophoridae; genus Coleophora; species Coleophora flavipennella. Next base: position 20,026,976 of record OX369257.1, read on the forward strand.
AAACATTTAATTCACCTATAAAATCTGCCATGTTATTTTTTTATATCCTATGACACGCGGAGTGATGGCACAAATCCAAAGATACCACATTTGTCAAGATCGGTTAAGGGGTTTAGGAAATACGAGGGAACATATGAACATCTATTACATACATACATAGACTGTGAAAAACATAACCGCTGTCATAACATAACTTAACCGCCTCCGTGGCGTAATGAATAGTCCATTCGCTTCACACCAGGAGGTCGCGGGTTCGATTCCGACGGGGTCAACTTGTAAGACTCGGTTTGGTTGGTGGTAGGACATTTTCTAAGCCCGCCTGGCTAGCTACCACCATCTTATCTAAGTCTTTCTGCAAACATCAGTGTTAACAACATTGATGGGTTCCGGCTTGAAGATAAGATAGCCAGTTGTCCATTGCATTGGGGAATCTTGGTTAGCCCGCTTCCATCTTCGGCATCATCGTCACTTACCATTAGGTGAGATGATGCCAAGGGCTTACCAATTGTGATTTTAAAAAAAAATACCTTTTTTTTTTGTAGTCGGGTAAAAAACTGACTTTCTTTAGTTTTCATCGCGTCTCCAATTTTAAAGTGTGATTAAATAAAATCACAATTTTAGTACCTACATCAATCGTCATATCAGCTTATAATTATTATAAACGTCCCCACTGACAGGCTTGAGCCTATCCTGACTTAGGGCTATTGGGCCGTGTTTGTTCACGTCGACTTGCGGGCGCGGTGGCAAACTATCAAACATATGACATAATATCCAAGTGTTCACGTACCAAACGCGCGCACGGTCAAGGAGCGGGTAAGCTAGCGACTGGCGCGCGCGGCGCTCTCGCGGCAATGTCAACCTCGTAAAGGTTGCCACACACGGGACTTATACTATATGATATCTTTAACGCAACAGATAACTTAAATATTGCTCTTCATAGAAATCAATGAGAGTTCACACACGGGGCAGATAATATATATTCATCGTCGTCGTCTATCTGCAGATACTGAGCAATACCGCGCGCGCTCGCGCTATATCACAAAGCTCACAGATATTAATTATCGTACGATAAATACAGCATGATTAAAAAAGAGTTTTTAACCGTCTGCGTGGCGCAATGTTTAGTCCGTTTGCTTCACACCAGGAGGTCGCGAGTTCAGTTCCCCGGCAAGGTCAACTTTATAAGACTCGATTTGGTTATTGGCAGGGCATGTTCATAGCCCGCCTGGCTAGCTTCCACCATCTTATCTAAGTGTTGCCGCCAAACATTTTTTTTTATTCACAATTGTAAACCCTTGGCATCATCTCACCTGATGAAAAGTGACGATGATGCCGAAGATGGAAGCGGGCTAACCAAGATTCCCCAACGCAAATCAATGACGTCAAAACTGATGTTTGGTGGCAAGACTTAAATAAGATGGAGGTAGCTAGCTAGGCGGGCTATGAAACCACAACCAAACCGAGTCTTACAAAGTTCACCCTGTCGAAAATCGAACCCGCGGCCTCCTGGTGTGAAGCGAATGGACTAACCATTACGCCACGGAGGCGGTTAACAGCATTGATGTATTCTGGCTTGAAGATAGGATAGCTAGATTCCCCATTGCGTTGGGAAATCTTGGTAAACCCGCAGCACACCCACAGTGCTTTTTATTTTTCATTGTTTTTATTATTTAAGTTTTTTATTTTGTTTTTACTTTGTTGCCCTGACACTCCGTACTTGTTACTCCGTAGATTCTATATTTCATGTTTTCTATTTTTAATTTATCATGTGTGTGTGTGCAGATTAAAATAAAACAGTTTATCTATCTATCTATCTTCGGCATCATCGTCACTTCGTCATAGTCGGTTTCGTCCTCTGACGAACTGTTTATTAAGTCCAATAGCAACATACTCGAACTCATTTTCTTAATCAGCCTGTTTAAAGCGTTTTAGGTGCAGCTTATTCAAAGACTCGTAACAGAATGTTGGGTTTTCATTTATTATAGTATAGCGCTCGTGTGTGACAGCTTTAAAAGCTTTAAAAATTTGTGTATGACCCATAATCAATTCGCAAAAAAAAATCGACGCTCTCTACAAAAATGCATAAAATTGGTCTATCAGCTGATCGTTTTGTGGATAAAGTATTATGCAAATAAAATATTATAGTACTAGCCTTTTTCCGCGGCTCCGCCCGCGTGGACATCGTTTTGATGACTGTCTTTAAGGGTGATTAGTAAATTATGTCGTTTTCCACCTACTCAACCATCTCTGTGCAAAAAATCACAACAATCGAGTATTTTTTAGTTCCCTCAGGAACTGCATCAGATTATGCTATTTTCCCGGGATAAAAAGTAGCCTATGTCCTTCTCCGTGACACAGGCTATCTGCATACCAAATTTCATAAAGATTGGTCAAAGCGTTGAAGCGTGAAAAGGTAACAAACAAACAAACAAACACATTTTCACATTTATAATATTAGTAAGGGTAGTGCCCGTGTGTGACAGCTTTAAAAGCTTTAAAAGCTGTCACACACGGGCGCTATACTATAATATTGTATCTGCGAAGATCTGCGAGTATAGCATAGCAAGGTATCACACATGGGAGCTATACTATAATATATGAAAACCCAACATTCTGTTACCAGTCTTTGAATGAGCTACACCTTAAACATTTTGTGTTGTGAAATGTTGCTATTGGACTTACTAGAGGACGAAACCGACTTTGACGAAGTGACGATGATACCGAAGATGGAAGCGGGCTTGCCAAGATTGGGGATGGGGGATCTAGTTATCTTATCTTTAAGCCTACACAATGGGTTATCTAGCTATCTTATCTTTAAGCCAGAACACATCGATGCTCTTAACCGCCTCCGTTGCATACGACATAAGAGAAGTACAAAGTCCAAAGTGTGTAGCTCGATGTGCCGGCCTCTGTACCTTTCAAGAAGGCGTGGCGACAACTATAATTGAAAACGCAAACACGTTAAAAAACCGACTTCCATCGCAACAACTTAGTACATTTTTGCATCACTATTTTTGGTTTTTGTTAATTTCCTAATAAAGTACTACACCGATTTTGATAAAATTTATATGGGACCACACGGGAAGCACTAGCTTTCAAATTAAATAAGAATCATAAAAATCGGTTCACCCAGTCAAAAGTTCTGAGGTAACACACATAAAAAAAACATACAGACGATTGAGACCCTCCTCCTTTTTGGAAGTCGCTTGAAAAAACACTGAGGTGTATCCTACAACTTCTTAATAAAACAAAACGGTGATAACATTGAAACGACGATTTAAAATATTAACAACAATTTTATTGATAACTTCGTTACCCATTTACATGTCGTTACTTTTCGTTACAGACTAACAACTAATCGTATGTGAGGTATTCTTCCAAATTAACCAGCGTATTGTCTCTCACGATGTATTACTTAATAATATTAAAATTATTAATTATGTGTCAGATAACATTTTAACCAGAAACAGATTGTAAAGTTTTTTTTATTAAAACTTAAGGAATGTTGAAATAGATACTATGTATTTCACAATGCAAGAAAATCTTCTTTATCTACATAACACTTAAATTTACTTTCTGGAACCTTAGCTTGTACTTACACAACACACACAAGCCTCGCACAGTCTTTTTTCAAATTCATGAGCTTATCCATAGGTACCAAAACATTACATACATACCTACACTCTGTAGGTACATAGAAATCGTTGCCTACACTTAACTAATATCCATATTTTATAACCGATCATCGCGTATGTGAGAACATCTGTTTGATACATGATCATCCCGTTCGGCGCGCGGGTTCATACGCACTGCATTGCCATTCGTGATCAGCTCCGCTGCGTTGGACAGATCTGCAAAAAAAAAGGGGTTTTATTATAGGTCTGTATTGTCGACGATGTGTCTATGTGTATGTGTCGCAGTGTCTTAAGACCAAGGTCTTCGACCAGTGTGTGTTGCCAGTGATTGCATACGGAACTGAGACATGGTAGCTTACTATGGGCTGTGACAAAAATAAAGGGAACTGGGGATAAAAACCCTCCCGGAATTTGCCACATATGATACGCAAGATTTAGAGGTTCAGGCCTAAATGGAGTTTGAAGAAAAAAATATTATGGGGTAAATTAGAATATATATATTATGATTTTTTTTGTAAAAAGAAGGAACAATAAACAATAAACTTCAGTTGACCGTGTAGACAATTAAAAAAAACAATGACCTAATATATTTATGGAGAATTTAGGGAAATAAATTTAAGGTTACAATTTATTTGTATATAAAATGGTTATTTTATAGTATGCCGGCAGGCAACGATCGTCGCCGTCCCTTTGGTACTTAAATAAGTTACTAAGTTTAAAATTTGAGTCTGATCTGAATTACCCAATCTTTTTAACAAAATATGTATCAGATACAAAACACTTTTAAAATTTGAAATAAAAAACTAATAGTTAGAAACTGGAAACAGGAAATCTTCCAGGTCGGCAGAAAGGTCACAGAGTCAGAGAGTCGCTCGGGATAAAAGACAAAACAAATTCACTTCCCTTATGGCGAGCAGCTGGGCGGGCAGTAGAAAGGACTGGCCGGTGATCAGCACTGCTCCAACCCAGGTTCAATCGTTTATCGGGCAAAACCTCGGGGACGTCAACCTCGCAGGGGCTGGATGAAACCCACAGAATAAAATTGTGGGCCTCAACAATAACTTATAACACAATTTGTACAAAAAAATTTAAATTCACAACATTTTCGACGGGACCACGATCAACCTTTTTTTTCTCTTGTCAAAAAAAGGCAACTATTTTCAAATTCAAATAGCATAGAGCAACGACATCAAAAAAGAATTTAATTATGAAACGCGACAAAAGAGATCGGCTCGAAACGATAGTTAGCGTTTCAGGGCCTCATAAGAAGGCTCAAGGTCACCCAAAGGCAATGGAGCGTGCTATGCTAGGAGTTTCAGAAACGAGGAGATCCGTATCTCGAGCCATTTATTAACATAATTGAAAACTTTATTTATTTCATACTTATAATCAGATGTATTGTCTTTGCGAACAACAACTGAACAGTCATTGGCAAAAAGTATTACTTTATGTTTTGTTATAGGAGGCAAGTCGTTAATATACAGTCATATATATATATATATATATATATATATATATATATATACATATAAATATACAGTCAATATATACATATAAATATACAGTCATATATACATATAACTTTCCCTGCCAAGCGTGTGGGCGAGTCTGCCGTTCGCGCATCGGGTTGCTAAGCCACCAAAAGCATTGCCTCTAGTCCAGGACACTGTAGTGAATCGTCTGTAATAGACGTAGAGGCCAGTGATGATATACATATAAATATACAGTCATATATAAATATACAGTCAATATATACATAAAAATATACAGTCATATATACATATAAATATACAGTCAATATATACATAAAAATATACAGTCATATATACATATAAATATACAGTCAATATTTACAGAATATACAGTCCTCCCGTGGGTAGCAGAATGCTGCACTGAAGAAGAAACGCTACACGTTTATAGCAGCGGGATTTTATTTACTTTGTTTGAGTAAATAATTATTTACCAAGCGTAAAAATTTAAATACTTGCATGAAATACTGATGTTAAGTTAAACATAAGCCGTTAAAAATTTTCTCGTGTCATATTGTTTTCTTGTCCTAACGACATTATTTTATTGCACTGTGAGCTAGACTCGTACCCATTCGGCTGGGCTCGCTACTCGCTTCTGGAATAACATGTTTAAATATAACACCTATTGCGCTAACAAGGCGCAATGCGTGAGAACTCGGAAACACGCGTTTTCTCAGAGTGAGACCTATCTAGATCGATTTTGTGTCCCCAAAGCCCCCATATAACATTTTTCAGTCAAGTCGTTACGGCCGTTTTTGAGAAAACTTTTATAATAAGATAAAATAAAGTTCCCCGCCGCGTCTGTTTGTCTGTCTGAACGCGATAAACTCAAAAACTGCCCAACGGATTTTCATAGGGTTTTCACTAATGTACAAATGTACAAAATGTAATTCACAACGAAGGTAAAGGCGTATAATTCCTAGCAAGCCGCTTGCGGCTCACGCACCGCGGCCCCTTCAGTATAAATGTAACACCATAACTTTGTTCCTATACTGAAAAATGTGTGAAAGCAACCACTCTTGTTCGCCAGCTGAGTCATCCGTCAACAATGTACATGATGGTTTAGGTACATAATGCCAGGAACTTAAATATAAATATTATAAATATTCTGGGACAAATCACAAATGGTCATCTGGCCCCAAAGTAGGATTCCCTGTGTTATGGGTTACCAGAGACTGATATACATACTTATATACGTATAAATACATACATATATAGATATATTTAACGCCCAGACACAGAGCAAACAAATCTGCTCATCACACAAATGCTTGCCCTGGGTGGGGATCGAACCCACAACCCTCGGATCAGTAGTCAAGGGCACTAACCACTGAGCCACCGAGTCAGTCTTAGGGAGGGGATCACTTAGGGAGGGGATGTTGGTATGACAACATCCTACGAAAGTTATGACGTCATAACTTATGATGTTGTGTGGTTAGTGGTCTTAAGTCAAATAGTTTCTATAAATCTGTACAAACGAAATGTCTTTACATGGCTCCACAGGAAAGTGAAGTCAAGAAACACGTTCTAAGACGTAGCTGAGAAAATAAAATTGTATGAAAGTTACACTATACATACTTGTCTCACTCTCACTACAACAACTTATGAGGAGGATTATGGCATACTTCACGTGGGGACATTTACGTGACAAAGAGTTTTCCTTTGAAGATGTTACAGAAAATTTATTATTGATTGTTTAACCACTTAATCTGTCGAATTACCGGGAGCCGGAAAAATTAAGGCGGGTCAAATTAGCACCAATAATATCAATTATCATAATATAAAAAAAAACCATGAAAAGAAATAAGTAAAACACCCTAATTAGAATAATATTTGAAATGGAAACACAATATTTTTGTTTAGATTCACAGAAAATCCACTCAACGCGCTCAGAACCCTGTCTGTCAAATTTCGGCTGCCGGAAAAAATCCAGTCTGCCGAATTTCCGGCTGCCGGGTGCGACAGACAAGGGGGTGTGGCCTAACAACAGCGCGACAGTTAAGAAATTAACTATTCAGGTGAGTATCTAACAACTAAGCTTTATTTTTCTTAAATCACTTGTTCTGTTTAGCAGCGAAATGTTTTCTAATAATACGAGAACACAGTCACCCGCAAAACTGGACGCTAGGAACTACATCATCATCATCATTTCAGCTCATATATGTCCCCACCGAGGGGCTCGAGCCGAATTAGGGCCTACCCTGAATTAGGGCTATCGGGCTTTAGTCGACCACGCGGGCCCAGTGCGGGTTGGTCGACTTCACACACAACCTGCGAGTTTCTCCGAAGGCGTGTGCAGGTTTCCTCACGATGTTTTCCTTCACCGTAAGAGCGTCGAATAAACGTACATATGAAATCTAAATTCGAAATCCTATTAGTACACGGCAGGATTCGAACCACGACCCCTCGAACAGGAGGCGGCGGCCCTAGCAGTTACGCCACCGACGCTCTAGGAACTACATACTGACTTAAAAATATTGCCTGCAGCCAACCATACAAAGATGGAGCTTCTAGTTCTTCCATTAGATATGTGAAAATAAAAAATAAAAAAAATGTAAAAATGAAAGTGTTATATTAAGGTTGATGGCCCGGTGTGGAGACGAAAGTCGTATGCATTTGCGCACCGCAATCTGAGTTCTGTTAGTCCTTCCTGTAGTCATTGCCGGCGACAATTGTGGTCACACTCCAAACCTCCCTTTTTTGTTAAAGCCTTGAAATAGGTGAAATGACAATATTTAATTCAAATTATTGAAAGACTGTGTAAAGCTATCACAATGGAAAAAATATATATTAAACTTACATAAAGTAATAAAAAATCGATTTAATTAATACAATTTTAAAAATATTGCCACTTTTGATGTAAAACATAAACTGTAGTGTAGACCCTGTTTTTGGTATAAATTGCCAAATTTCTCGAAAACAAATTGTTAATGTTGAATGAAACCAACCCACAAAAATCGGTGACTTTAAGATCTTTAATTTTAATTGAACACATTTTTTTTGTAAACGCTGTACAAGCTGTTTTCGAGAGTCATTACGAATCGTCTCGCACGCAGGTTTGACGACTTCCAGCCTCCCGAACAAGCCGGTTTCCGAAAAGGCTTTAGTACCATAGACCACATACATACGCCGCGGCAGATTATACAGAAGACCGAAGAGTACAATCAGCCACTATGCTTGGCGTTTGTGGACTATGAGAAGGCCTTTGATTCAGTCGAAACCTGGGCTGTGCTACAGTCTCTCCAGCGGTGCCAAATTGACCATCGATACATCGAGGTGTTGAAGTGTCTGTATGAAACGCCACCATGTCGGTTCGCCTCCAGGACCAGAACTCGAAACCTATCCAGTTGCAGCGAGGGGTGAGACAGGGAGACGTTATATCTCCGAAACTGTTCACCGCCGCCCTGGAAGATGTTTTTAAGCTTCTGGACTGGGGTGGACTCGGCATCAATATCAACGGCGAGTACATATCCCACCTCCGATTCGCTGACGATATCGTGGTCATGGCTGAGACTATGGAAGACCTAAGCACAATGCTCGATGGCCTCAGTAAGGTCTCTCAACAAGTGGGTCTTAAAATGAACATGGACAAGACGAAAATAATGTTAAATGTCCGTGTCGCACCCACTCCTCTAAAGGTTGGAGACTCTACACTGGAAGTTGTTGACGAATATGTATACCTGGGACAAACAGTCCAGCTAGGCAGGTCCAACTTCAAGAAAGAGATCAATCGACGAATCCAACTCGGCTGGGCAGCGTTCGGGAAGCTTCGCAATATCTTCACGTCCCAAATACCGCAGTGTCTCAAGACTAAGGTCTTTGACCAGTGTGTGTTGCCAGTGATGACTTACGGAACTGAGACATGGTCGCTTACTATGGGCCTCATAAGAAGGCTCAAGGTCACCCAAAGGGCAATGGAGCGTGCTATGCTCGGAGTTTCTCTGCGTGATCGAATCAGAAACGAGGAGATCCGCAGGAGAACTAAAGTAACCGACATAGCTCACAGAATCGCTAGACTGAAGTGGCAGTGGGCAGGGCACATAGCTCGTAGAACAGATGGCCGATGGGGCAGTAAAGTTCTCGAGTGGCGACCGCGCACCGGAAAACGTAGCGTAGGCAGGCCTCCCACGCGGTGGACCGATGACCTGGTGAAGGTCGCGGGAAGCCGATGGATGCGGGCAGCGCAGGACCGGTCGTCGTGGAAATCCTTGGGGGAGGCCTTTGTTCAGCAGTGGACGATTTGTGGCTGATATGATGATATGATGACATTTTTTTTGGAACTTATTTGAAAGCATAGAAAAATAATAAAAACGTGTGAAAATCGAGAATTGTGCGTTCGGTTTGAACGTAACAGCCGCCTTGAAGCCCGTATTGATTTCAACTTAAATTGAATAAACTTACGTTCGATATTATTTTAACACGTATCAACCTGCTCGGATTGAGGCATCTTAAAGCCTTAATATCTTTAGCATACTTGAAAAGACTTGGAATTGTGTTTCAGACGAAAACTTATGGCTGTGTACGGGCAATTTTCATCAATTTAAAGTTACGAAAATTAGTGTTATGTAATTTTTTTTAATGAATGAAAATAACAACTCACTTTTTCTACATCTTTGCAGAAATAAAAAAAATGTGAGTTCGCATACAAAGACGGCGAATCAACTAATCTATTTATATAGGAGGTCAATTTTTTTTATATATCTAAAGTTTTTAAACAAAAGTTGTTCAGTTTCGTGAGTAGAACAAATAAACATGCACTATTTTATTTTAGTCGTCATATTGAACAAATTTTCCTAGGAGATCTGTAGTTAATTCGATAAAAAGGAACTATCCATACAAATCGATCAGCTGTTTTTGTGCAAATTATTTTTTGAGAATTGACTATACGAGTAACATCTTTGGGGAATGTTGTTCAGTATGATGAGTGATGAGTAAACGGGGCGCGGGGCACTAAAATACAAATAACCATAATCATTGCCGTTTTGAATACTTATTACTTTGCCTTCCATTACCCTTAACACATAATATTACAAAGTAGTGAGGTGTTACAAAGTAATCATCTGGTAGCTTTGCTTTACATGAGCTTGTAAGATACATAAAAATGACAGTGACTAAGTTAGTGAGCAGAAGTGAAAAATAAAATTAATTGTCCTTTTATGATTGGCGATATAATATAAATGTTTTATACAAAAGTCACTTTCAGTTGATATGAATATGTTTTGAGGATACCATACGCTGATTCCTCTAACGAAAGCGTTTGATCGGATCACTCAATTCCGGAGGTTCTGTATTAACGAATTTAGAAAGCGTTTGGACAACGTAATTGACTACTTTTTTAATTGCCAATTTTGATTGGATAGAAGGGATGAAAAAATGGGCCGAGTGCGAGTCAGACTCTCGCACTGAGGGTACCGTGCCGTACTAAAATGGGCCAAGTGCGAGTCAGACTCTCGCACTGAGGGTACCGTACCGTACTAAAATGGGCCAAGTGCGAGTCAGACTCTCGCACTGAGGGTACCGTGCCGTACTAAAATGGGCCAAGTGCGAGTCAGACTCTCGCACTGAGGGTACCGTACCGTACTAAAATGGGCCAAGTGCGAGTCAGACTCTCGCACTGAGGGTACCGTGCCGTACTAAAATGGGCCAAGTGCGAGTCAGACTCTCGCACTGAGGGTACCGTGCCGTACTAAAATGGGCCAAGTGCGAGTCAGACTCTCGCACTGAGGGTACCGTGCCGTACTAAAATGGGCCAAGTGCGAGTCAGACTCTCGCACTGAGGGTACCTTGCCGTACTAAAATGGGCCAAGTGCGAGTCAGGCTCTCGCACTGAGGGTACCTTGCCGTACTAAAATGGGCCAAGTGCGAGTCAGACTCTCGCACTGAGGGTACCGTGCCGTACTAAAATGGGCCAAGTGCGAGTCAGACTCTCGCACTGAGGGTACCGTGCCGTACTAAAATGGGCCAAGTGCGAGTCAGACTCTCGCACTGAGGGTACCTTGCCGTACTAAAATGGGCCAAGTGCGAGTCAGACTCTCGCACTGAGGGTACCGTGCCGTACTAAAATGGGCCAAGTGCGAGTCAGACTCTCGCACTGAGGGTACCGTGCCGTACTAAAACGGGCCAAGTGCGAGTCAGACTCTCGCACTGAGGGTACCGTGCCGTACTAAAACGGGCCAAGTGCGAGTCAGACTCTTGCACTGAGGGTACCGTACCGTACTAAAATGGGCCAAGTGCGAGTCAGACTCTCGCACTGAGGGTACCGTGCCGTACTAAAATGGGCCAAGTGCGAGTCAGACTCTCGCACTGAGGGTACCGTGCCGTACTAAAATGGGCCAAGTGCGAGTTAGACTCTCGCACTGAGGGTACCTTGCCGTACTAAAATGGGCCAAGTGCGAGTCAGGCTCTCGCACTGAGGGTACCTTGCCGTACTAAAATGGGCCAAGTGCGAGTCAGACTCTCGCACTGAGGGTACCGTGCCGTACTAAAATGGGCCAAGTGCGAGTCAGACTCTCGCACTGAGGGTACCGTGCCGTACTAAAATGGGCCAAGTGCGAGTCAGACTCTCGCACTGAGGGTACCGTGCCGTACTAAAATGGGCCAAGTGCGAGTCAGACTCTCGCACTGAGGGTACCGTGCCGTACTAAAATGGGCCAAGTGCGAGTCAGGCTCTCGCACTGAGGGTACCGTGCCGTACTAAAATTGACCAAGTGTGAGTCAGACTCTCGCACTGAGGGTACCGTGCCGTACTAAAATGGGCCAAGTGCGAGTCAGACTCTCGCACTGAGGGTACCGTGCCGTACTAAAATGGGCCAGGTGCGAGTCAGACTCTCGCACTGAGGGTACCGTGCCGTACTAAAATGGGCCAGGTGCGAGTCAGACTCTCGCACTGAGGGTACCGTGCCGTACTAAAATGGGCCAAGTGCGAGTCAGACTCTCGCACTGAGGGTACCGTGCCGTACTAAAATGGGCCAAGTGCGAGTCAGACTCTCGCACTGAGGGTACCGTGCCGTACTAAAATGGGCCAAGTGCGAGTCAGACTCTCGCACTGAGGGTACCGTGCCTACTAAAATGGGCCAAGTGCGAGTCAGACTCTCGCACTGAGGGTACCGTGCCGTACTAAAATGGGCCAAGTGCGAGTCAGACTCTCGCACTGAGGGTACCGTGCCGTACTAAAATGGGCCAAGTGCGAGTCAGACTCTCGTACTGAGGGTACTGTGCCGTACTAAAATGGGCCAAGTGCGAGTCAGACTCTCGCACTGAAGGGGCTTGAGCCTACCCTAAAACTGTTTGCATTGTTTCCTTTACCTACGCTGTCATGAATCTAGGTCAACGGGAAACACCTAGATAGGATTTGAGTACTTGCGAGTATCAAAATATGTGACAAAAATCGCCGTAACATAGCCGTAGTTTTTTATTGCTTTGACTAAAAGCTTGATTTTTTTTACAGCTTCTAGAGACTGTAAACTTCAATATTCAATATTTGTTTTAACTTGATACATGCATTTCTGAGAAAAAGGTCCCACGCGACGCTCTTACGGTGAAGGAAAACATCGTGAGGAAACCTGCACACGCCTGCGAAGAAACTCGGAGGTTGTGTGTGTAGCCGACCAACCCGCGTGGTCGACTAAGGCCTAATTTAGGGTAGGCTCAAGCCCCTTGGTGGGGACGTATATGAGCTGATATGATGATAACTAAAGGTCCAGACGCACGGTCTGCATTTCCACTGCAAGCCAGCTGCAAATTAGCAATTTGGTTCAACCTGCTAATTTGCAGGTTGAGTGTTGACCGTGCGTCTGCACCGTTACATGATTACCTTGCTCAACACATTTATTGTTTGTTCTCCTTTCGAGGTACGGAGCCCTAAAAATGGAACCCAACCCTCCAATTAAAACTTTTTTTACAGTCTGTATAATATTTGTAGCGGCGGAGTTGTGTAATAGTATTTTTGAATTTCATTTATTTTAAAACTAGCTTTTGTCAGCGGCTTTGCCAGCGAGATAATAATTTTTATGACTGTCTTAGAGGGTGCGTGATGCAAAAAAATCATGTCAATCCGTTGTTACATTGATAGATAGATAGATAGATAAAACTTTATTTCACTAAAAAGGCACAATACATTTTAACAATAAACAAACAAATAAATGAAACTTAATGACAAATATTACTAGTTTATATAAAAAATATGAAACAGTGTCAGTGGTGCCAAGTTAGTGAAACTGGTCCAGGCTCAGCATAAATGTTGTGGGTCGCAGAGTACTCACAACGCTGTTTTTCAGCCAAAACCAAGAAAAACGTAAACGCACCTCAGTGGTCAACAATATAGTTATGAAAAAAATAAAAATTTAGAAGAAAATTTGTGCATTTATACCTGTGCTGGTGATTGAGGGAAGACGACGATAGTGCTCGCATAGACAGGACAAATATCCCTTACAGTGTCTACCTGCCTGGTAATAACATATGTACGCATACACAGCCGCTTAAACCCAGACTATAACGTTAGGTATATTATATAAAAGGAAACAGGAAACAGTGACGGAATGACTGATCCTTCGACGCACAAGCTTTAACACTAAACGGATCAGGCTGAAATTGGGCGTACAGATAGCAATTATGACGTAGGCATCCGCTCAGAAAGGATTTCAAAATTTTTTTATGGGAACGGTAATAAACGGGACATATTCCGCTGCTTTATCCGCTACCCTCCTCTCTGCTCAGTCAAGAGATATTCACGCAATTTTCTTTTGAAAGTATATAGTGTAGGAATTTCCCGCAGTGGTGGAGGAAGATCATTCCAACACTTTGAGGCGAGGAAACGGAAGCTACCACGGAATATAGTTGTTTTATGTTTTGGGATGTCAAAAACTGACGAGCAGGCCCTACTAACATTTCGTTGATAAGCATTACGCCAGTTTAACTTTTTGTACAAATAATCAGGTCGCTGATATTTTATTACTCCAAACAAAAGTGATGCATAGTAAAGTTTTTGACGTGCTTGCATCTTCAGGATATTTGAGGAGTTGAAATATGGAGTAACATGCGTTCGTGGAGGGATCCTAAAACAAAATCGGGCACATGCATTTTGTACCCTATGTATAAGACGCTGTGACTTTTGAAATAAACAAGGACCGTAGACTGTAATACAGTAATTTAATTTAGATAATATAATGGACTCGCATATCCTCACTCGTAACTCTGTGTTGATGAATGGTCGAATTTTATATAAAACCTTAAGTCTAAAGAGGCAGTTGCGAGCCAGCTGAACTACATGTTTTTCGAAACGCAAGAAAGAATCAAAAACCACTCCAAGATTACGAGCTTCGTCGACAAGATCAATTGCTTTATCATTAATCCTAACCATAGGTTTAGAACGAACTATACAATCCACTTGTTTTTTGGTTCCCAATGCCATGCACTTAGATTTTGATGGGTTTAATAAAAGGGAGTTGTTTATTGACCATTGATACACTCTGTGGAGATCGTTGTTTATATTATCAATAGCAGTATTTATATTTTCGAAATCCACAGCAGTGTAAATCTGAAGATCATCCGCATATAAGTGGTATTTACAGCTCTGTATGCATCTAGTAATATCTGCACTATAAATAATAAAAAGTAAGGGACCCAATATAGAACCCTGTGGCACACCTCTCTCAACTGGCAATAGCTGAGATGTTAGATTTGTGCCATCATGTTTCTGAATGACAACTTGTTGCTTGCGGAAACTGAGGTAACTATTAAACCACATTATGGAGCTAGTATCAAAACCATAATAAGCTAGTTTTGATAAGAGCAAAGAAATGTTAATAGCGTCGAAAGCACGGGAGAAATCCAAAAGAACCAATAAATTTCCGCAGCCTGTATCAGACGAAGACAGTAAATTATCAACTACGTCAAGTAATGCAGTTGCAGTACTCCGGTTTTTTCTAAAACCTGATTGTGGCTCCGGTAGGATTTTGTTAGCTTCGCAATACTTAATAACCTGATCATACACAACCTTCTCCAGAATTTTCGATAGGTATGGCAAAATACTTATGGGACGAAGATCTTTGACATCATTAGGCTCTGTAGTCTTGGGTATTGGTTTAACTACTCCAATTTTCCACAGGTTAGGGAACACAGAATCCACAATTGACCGATTTATGATAGCAGTGATTACACCAAGCGTACGCGGGAGTGTCAACAATATCATATCCATAGTTATTCTATCGTAGCCCTTAGCATTAGATTTGATACCCAATATTATCTTGGCAACCGCATTCTAATGGACCGGTTCAAGCTTGAAAGTATTAGTGCCATGTTTGTTAAATTCGAAATAAGTTAGTTGTGATAGAGGAAGGGAGGTGCTGCCAGGAACATTTAGAAAGTGTTTGTTTACACTATCAGGGTCATTAAATGAGTCAGGAAGGCTTGAGGCACCCTTAAAATCAGGAAGAACTGTGGATTTTAAGTTGCTCCATAAGAGTTTAGAATTATTTATGTTACTATTGATATTCTGGTTATAGTATGCAACTTTTTCCGCATAGATGCTGGAATTGACCAAATGTTTCAAGGTTTTGTATTGTTCTTTATCGGTATCAAGTTTAGATCTGCGATACTTACTGTGAGCTTGGTCTCGGAGGTACATAATATGACGGATATTACTAGTGAACCATGGAAGCTGCTTGTTACGAATCAATATCGACTTTTCAGGTGCCACCCTATCGACCAAGTCTATAATTTTATCACTAAATGCAGATACCATTTCATTTACACAAGGCAGTGTAGCAATACAATCCCAATCAATTACGTCTAGCTCATTCTCTAAAACGTGTTGATCTAAATCTTTAAGTGGTCTAAAATTTATATACCTAGGAGGGAGCTTGGGCTTCTTTATTTTTAACTCAACTGAAATAAAAGCATGACCCCCAAGTTCAGGAATTGAAATCACGTTAGTATTAGTAACTGTAGCATCGGTCAATACAAGGTCTATTAGAGTGGCGCTGTGATCGGTAAAATGAGTCGGTTGGGTAATGCAATTTAAGAGATGAGTACAATCAAGGAACTCTTCTACTCGAGAAGTTTTCCAATCTTTGCATAGTAGATTTATATTAAAGTCTCCCAAGATAACTGCATAGTCATAATCTCCAAACGACGTAAGTGAATCGGTGAGAGAGTCCAAAAAAACATCAATATTAACCCAAGGTGGCCGGTAAGCAGTTCCCACTAGTAAATGGTTCGAGTTGATATTTATTGATAACCACATCTGTTCTACTTCTTTGTGCGTAATTGGATGCTGACGAGTTTTCGTATTCACACCACGCTTTATGTAAAACCCAACACCCCCACCCGCCGATTTGCGAAGACCGCGCGGACGCGGCAGGTGCCGGAAGGAATAGCCCGGCAATACGCGACGTGCGCGAGCGAGGAAATGATTTTTCTTCAGATCCCTGAGGAACTGGCTGCTGGGCTATGTTAATGAGTAGTATGTGTAACTCCTACTACAAATGGGGTACATTACTATGCAATTAATGTGCAAAAAATTACGTTTATCCGTTGTAAACAAATCAACAAAAAAAAAGTGTTTTATTTTCAGTTTCCTCAGGAACCATGCATTTTTGGGATAAAAGTTATTTTTAGATTATTACCTAATTACTATGTAGTGTTTGATATATCTTCCTACCAAATTTCATCCAAATGAATTCACTTGTTTAGGCATGAAATTGGAACAAACAAACATCCATGCGTTTATAGCATTAGTATTATGACGTAATACCTTATACTGAAAGTTGGCCCTCCACTAATATTTAAATATGGAATTTGGTAAAACAAAAAAAACTGTTTTAAAAATATAACACAATAAAAAAAACATTCAGTTGTTTGAACATAAATTTGAAATTTAGAAGTCTCACTCAAATAAAACTCCTGATGGAACCTGATGGATCATTGGCTCACACGGCAGCTGAGAAGGCTAATCTGTTTGCCTCTATGTTTGCCGAAAATTCACGTCTTGACTCTCGATACAGCGAATAAAATACCGCCCCAGTTATCTCCTTGCGATACTACAATGCCCCATATTCGTATCAAGCAAAAGGAGGTACTCAAAACACTTCGCAATCTTGACGTGAACAAAGCCAGTGGACCTGACGGTATACCAGCTATAGTGCTAAAGAACTGCGCTTCTGAGTTGTCTCCTGTTCTGACACGTCTGTACCGCCTCTCCCTTGAAACAGGTATAGTCCCAAAGTCCTGGAAGCTGGCCAACGTGCAGCCAGTGCCCAAAAAAGACAGTCATGCCGATCCCGTAAACTACCGCCCTACAGCAATCGCCTCCGTAATCTGTAAGGTTATGGAGCGTGTATTGAACACCCGCATTCTGGCATACCTAGAAGACAATGACCTCCTTAGCGGTCGACAATACGGATTTCGCCGAGGTCGATCTACTGGAGATCTTCTAGTGTATGCTACGCATATATGGGGCGAGGCCATCTAGAAGCATGGCGAAACTCTCGCTGTGTCACTCGACATCTCGAAGGCTTTTGATAGGGTCTGGCACGCTAGCCTTATTGGCAAGCTTCCTTCTTATGGTCTTCATTTGGGATTGTGTAACTGGGTAGCTGGTTTCCTGAGAGAACGGTCTATTCGAGTGGTCGTTGATGGCTGTTGCTCAGAACTATTGGCGATTGATGCCGGGGTACCTCAGGGATCTGTTCTTTCCACAACACTATTTCTGCTTCACATAAACGATCTGCTAAAACCCGGTATAATTGGTTATGCAGACGATAGCACGGTTGTAGAAAGATACCTGTCCAGTGCACGAGCTAACAGCGCTGATACGTTGTTTCTGAGAGAGGTTATGATAGAGCGCATAAACCTATCACTTTAGGCAGTGTCTGAATGGGGTGATTCCAACCTCGTAAGGTTTAATGACTCTAAAACACAGGCGTGTCTTTTGTCCGCCAAAAGGAGTCCATTCACCTTGACTCCAACTCTCCGGAATGAACCGATTCAGATATCTGACCACCTGGAACTCGTCGGCGTGGATTTAACACCCAATCTTAACTTCGGTCGTTACATTGAGTCCAAGGCAAAAGTTGCTGCAATGAAGCTGGGCATTCTCTCTAAGGTGAGACGGTACTTCACACCTGGACAGCTGCTTACCTTATATCAAGCACAGGTCCGCTCATGTATGGAGTACTGTTCACACTAATGGGATGGGTCAGCCCGCTATCAGCTGGATACCTTGGACGCCATCGACCGACGCGCACGGAGACTCATTGGTGACGACGAGCTAGTCAATGACAAGCTCCAAAGCCTTGAGCATCGCCGCAAAGTCGCCTGTCTATCAGTATTCTATCGAATTCATTTCGGAGAGAGCGCGCAAGAACTTCATGACCTCATTCTCCAGGCTCCATTTTACAGTCGGTCAACGAGACGCAGGGAGGGGTTGCACCCCTTTGTTGTTGATGTTCCACCTTTTTGCACGAATTACGCTTCTTCATTTATTATGCGTACAGCGCAGGAATGGAACTCCTTGTCTGCGTCAGTGTTTCCCGATTCCTATAATTTGGGGATCTTCAAGGCAAGAGTGAATAGGCATTATTTGAGTTTGTGAGTCCTCGACTGCATTATCACTTACCATCAGGTGAGTTGCAGTCAAACGCACTCAAATTTTTAATAATAAATAAAACGGAAGTGGAGCGAGAAGATTTTCAAGCCAAGATTTTTTACGATATTAAATGTTGTTCTCGACTTCAAAGTGCTTTTTGTGATTATTTGTTATTTGTTATTGCGAAGATTCCATCAACGGCAATCATCTAAGAGAACGTGGCTACCACCAAGCATCTGGTTGAATATTCTAAAACGAATGGACCAAACGAATGGATGAAAATGCTGAGGTGGGCAGGTGGGGTAACAGCCCGGATAAAATACGAAATGAATATGTCAGAGGATCCTTCAAGGTAGCCCCAATAACTGACAAGATGAAAGAAGGGAGACTCCGCTGGTATGGCCACGTAATGAGAAGGGAGGAAAGCTACTCTGTAAAGACTGTGCTCAACATCAAAACACAGCCCAAGGGAAGAGGCAGGCCACCTGCTTCGTGGTGGTCAACTGTTGAGAGGGACCTAAAGGCCCAAAATATTTCGCCAATGACAACCCGGGACAGAAGGTCCTGGCGCCGCTGCACAAGGGGGCCCGACCCCACATGAACTGGGAATATGGGCAAGAACAAGAGAGAATAGACCGATTTTGATGCGGTTTTTTCATTTAAAAGCTGACGTGATCGAGGTGGTTCTTAGCTATAATTTATGAATATCGGTTTAGCCGTTTGAAGATCATCAGCTCTTATTTAGGTGATGAAGGGATGTGGGCAACTTATACCAGTCTGTCTGATCGATTCAAAGCTTGCTGCTCTGTTACTGTAAAATCTCCGCAGAATCTCCTGAAATCCTTACCAACTTACAGCAGAAGCATAATACGATGCTCATTGGAATAGTCTCAATGAATAGCTTATAGATAGAATATGTTAACCTTCACCTGATGCTGCAGCATCTCCTGGAATCTGCAGGATACTCAAATCCTCGCCAACTTAAAGCAAATAAATCGTGTTTGGGCTCATTGGAATAGTCTCAATGAATAGGTTTTGGATAGGACATGGTTACATTGACCTGATGATACAGCATCTTCTGAAATATGCAGGATACCCAATTCCTCACCAACTAACAGCAAACGAATTGTGTTTGGGCTTATTGGAATAATATTAATGAATATGTGTCAGATAGAACATAGTAACTTTGAACTGATGCTGAAGCATCTTCTTATATCTGCAGGATACCCAACTCCTCACCAACTTACAGTAGATTAATCATGTTTGGGCTTATTGGAATAGTCTCAATGAATAGCTTTTAGATAGAACATGGTAACATTTGTCTGATGCTGCAGCATCTCCTGGAATCTGCAGGATACTCAACTACTCGCCAAATAACAGTAAATGAATCGTGTTTGGGCTCATTGGAATAGTCACAATGAATGGGTTTTAGATAGAACATGTTAATATTGACCTAATGCTGCAACATCTCCTAGAATCTGCAGGATACCCAACTACTCGCCAAATTACAGCAGACAAATTGTGCTTGGGCTTATTGGAATAATATTAATGAATAGGTGTCAGATAGAACATAGTAACTTTGAACTGATGCTGAAGCATCTTCCTATATCTGCAGGATACCCAACTCCTCCCTAAACTTACAGCAGATGAATCATGTTTGGGCTTATTGGAATAGTCTCAATGAATAGCTTTTAGATAGAACATGGTAACATTCGTCTGATGCTGCAGCGTCTCCTGGAATCTGCAGGATACTCAACTCCTCACCAACTTACAGCAGATGAATCATGTTTGGGCTTATTGGAATAGTCTCAATGAATAGCTTTTAGATAGAACATGGTAACATTTGTCTGATGCTGCAGCATCTCCTGGATTCTGCAGGATACTCAACTCCTCGCCAAATTACAGTAAATGAATCGTGTTTGGGCTCATTGGAATAGTCTCAATGAATGGGTTTTAGATAGAACATGGTAATATTGACCTAATGCTGCAGCATCTCCTAGAATCTGCAGGATACCCAACTACTCGCCAACTTACAGCAGACGAATTGTGTTTGGGCTTATTGGAATAATATTAATGAATAGGTGTCAGATAGAACATAGTAACTTTGAACTGATGTAGCATTTTCTGGAATCTGCAGAATACCCAATTCCTCACGAGCTTACATCAGATGAATCGTGTTTGGGCTTATTGAAATAGTCTCAATGAATAGCTTTTAGATAGAACATTGTAACCTTGAACTGATGCTGCAGCATCTCCTGGTATCTGCAGGATACACAACTCCTTACCAGCTTACAGCAGAGGTATCGTATTTAGGATGCGTAAAGTTAAAAAAGCATGAAATTCAACTTGAATTAAAAGTTAAAAGACCTCCTGACAACAAAACCTCTTCACATCCTGTACATAGGTTTTCCTGTAATCTACAAGCAATGAACTATATTTTGTATTTTTTTCAAAGTTTTAGGCTGTGTAGTTTTGTAGATCATGGTGAAATTTCGTCTTCTTTCCTGAATAAAATCTAAACTATTTTTGTACAATAATAACAAAAATATACTTGAGATCATCACAACGAGCCCATTTATTTGATATATGACACAGTAAGGTTTGCATTTTTTTTAATTTCCTAATTTTTGCCCCGAAAATGACCCTTATAAGAAAAATATTTACTTTGCACAGCTGTATTTGGGTCATAGGATTACACCATCCTACCAAATTTGACCTGATTTGGTCTAGTAGATTCTGAGCAAATTGGCTGTGACAGACGGACGGACAGAAAGACAGACGCACGAGTGATCCCATACAAATTACACATTTTTTTTTATTATTTCACTCTTTAAAACGCATTTTTGTATGGAGGGTCAAATATTTTTTAATGAACGACTATGGGTTCTGTGGGGAAAGTTGTTCATTGTGATGAGTAGGATGTATGTTACATCCTCGGCTGCTTCGGCATTTACCATCAGGTGAGGTGCAGCCAAACGCACTCAATATTTTATAAAAAAGTTGAGTTTTTGAATGGCTAGCACACACCGATTGCAGGCAGGCCCGGCCCACACGGGGGACCGACGACCCGGTGTAGGTCGCGGGAAGCTGCAGAATGCGGCCCGCGCAGTAGCGGCACAGATTACTAAATAGTTACGTAGCGGTCGTTGTGGAAGTTTTCCCGGAACGCCTTTGTTCAGCGTGGACGTCTGTCGACTAACGTGATGATGATAATTATCGTATACTTAACTCCGTTGTGGCACTAGATCTAAAATCGCAAACAAATAACGATTTTTTTTTATTAAAAACTAAAAACCAGTCTGCATACATACGTTACCTTACCGTTGGCTGTCTGTCTGTCTGTCAGTGGGGTTTATTTCATTAATCATTACCGTTAAGTAGACAGTTCAAAGCGTCGTCGGTGGCGTAACGGCTAGGGCCGCCGCGTCCTGTCCGTGAGGTCGTGGTTCGAATCCTGCCACGTACCAATGTGATTTCGAATTTAGATTTCATATGTACGTTTATTCGACGCTCTTACGGTGAAGGAAACATCGTGAGGAAACCTGCACACGCCTGTGGAGAAACTCGCAGGTTGTGTGTGAATTCGACCAACCCGTACTGGGCTCGACTAAGGCCCGATCGCCCTAATTCAGGGTAGGCTCGAGCCCCTCGGTGGGGACGTATATGAGCTGATATCATCAAGTAGACAGTTAAAAAATAATTTGAGAACGTGACAGTAGGAGGGAGCATACCGTGCGCAGGCGACGAGCGCGACTGCGCACTCCGGCGGCGCTGCGAATGTCATGCTCTGGTGAAGGAGGACGCGTACTGCCGCTGGCTCACTGCAACAAAACCATTCGTTATAATGAACATTCTAATTAGAATCAAACTATGTTATGTCACACCCCGGACACTGCATACAACGGAAGTGAAATGACATTTCTGAAAACAAATGAAGGAACAAACTAAATGGCGGCAAAACCAAACTGTAACCAATCTGTATCAATCTGGGTGACGAGGGGGTGAGGTCGCAATCTAGAGAGCGGCAGGGAGTGTCCATGCTGTATGTTAGACCTACCGTAACTGGTCCTTTTCTTCACCTTATGATGCTGGCAGGAATAGCGGCCCTCACTGTATGTCCAAGGGTAGGGAAGTGGGGACGCTATATCATAAACCTGGTAGTTTTGGCGTATTTGGTAGATATACGAGAGGGAATGTATGTTAGTACTAATATATATAGTTTGGTTATGTAGCGCGCTGCAGACACACTCCTCCTTACAAGTATTTTTAAAGTTTCACTGCACATCTTGATAAATAAGAGCATGTAAATGTAAAAACAAAAGAAACATGAACGTTTTCAATAACATGTACAGCGACTACTGACGCACTCGTAGGCTATGGTGAACACAATCCAAAGGTTGGTAGGTTCAAGAGAGCTCGCAGTTCAAGAGTATTCCATTTGGCTCCGGCAGTGGTTTTTGGACACTTTTTAGACACGTACTTTTTTGCTGGCTTTATTTCATTGTACTCGTACCGTTTCTTGTGCGTGACATCGCCAGTGATACTGCTGATCACTCATCAGCCTGCTCTGGCATGTAGTGATGATGACCATCGTCGCAGCAGACAGAAGACGTCCGCCGCTGGACGTACTCGAAGGCCTCCACCGGATGGTTTTGCCGTAATTGCCGCGCTCGGCGGGTCGCACAGTGATTCATAATATATAATAAATTGCACAGCCACGCTGTGCATACTTTCTCGCGAAGCCTTTATCGTTTAGCGTAGTCGCGCCGCGCGTGCGCAACACAACTCAACAATAAAAATTAAATTATAGCAAAGAATAAGGTGTAAAAACATATAAATATTAAAAAGTAATTTGAAGTTTTAAGGGAGGTACGTTTTTCCATTTTTTTCTGAAATAATGAACTACTCATTATAGTAAGTCTTAAAAAATCCTAGCTATTGAAAAAATTACAATGAAATTGTTAGAGCCATATTAAAAAAAGTAACAATTAATGTGAGTTTGTATGAGAGGTAGGTATTGTAAGAATCTCCTTTGGTGGTCACCGGCCGCGTGTTAGATATTTAAAAATCATAGTTTTTCGTTAGGAATCTGTAATGAATGCTCTAGACGCCTTCCCGGTTCAGACTTAGCTTAAAAAGGAACTCCAGAGAAAGTATCCTCAAATCCTATCCATCATCAGCCAGAAAGCCCACCAAAACCCTAGCCTGTAATCGATATAAAGTTAAGCCAGCCGGCACAGCCTCAAACGAAGTAATTTAATGAATAAAAGAGTAGAAAAGTGAAATACGTATTTTAACGTGTAAGCTACGCTACCCAAAGTTTGTGACCTGTAGGGCCACTACAGTACTTTCTTCCAAAAACGAACTACGGCGTAGAGTAGATCATATAAAGTTATATATAACATAGTCTAGGGTTTCATTAAAATTGTGAGAAAAAATTACAAAGTTTTTTTTTTACTACGGTGGCAACCCTAAATAATCAAGATGGGAGATATTGAAAAAAAAACGGCTGGTGATTAGAGGCCTTATATAGTCTGAACCCAAATCTAGGCACTAAAGGAAGCACATGTATGTGACATAATTTGTTTTTTATTTTTAAGACTATTGGTTCTAAGACATTTGATCCTCATTAAAAATTTTACTTCGATTTTCGCTCGCTAACGCTTACTCTTTAGTCGCTCGAAAGTCATAGTTAGTATTCTTTTCTTGGAACATAACACGACCATAGTACACACTACACAGCTAAGAAGGTGTACCGTATTAAAGTTAGCGTTGAATGATGCTCAACTATGCTGATAATTGGAAACTTTCAAACCCTTTGAAGATTTATTTGCTTCAAGTAGCTATTTGTAGCGCTGCACTCCAAAAACTATTCTTCCAGTGTCTTGATTACTAGAACTTGAATCATTCATCACCAAATGACTTGGTCGGAAATAAAAACGAGGAAAGTCTAAAATAATATACTTGTAAGCCACGGCCGCGGCCACGCCACGGAGAGATTTGTTTAGTAGCTAACCTTCACTCCTCTGCACTGTATGGCCTCACCTCAAACAGAACTATTGTTGTTTACCGACAAAACGTTTTTATAAAGTTGTTTGAAGAGGTTTTCTTGTCCTGTTTATCTCTATCCTATCCTACTTAATACTCCACTGGCGCCTCGTACTTTCAAAATTACTTCGGCACTTCAATATTAGTACCTGGAAGACCGAGCTTTGCACGGTTATAACTATTTATTGTAATATGGTGGTGTTTAGGTTTTTTTTTTAAACTTGTCTAAAAACAATAAAAATTTAAAAAAATATATATATAAACTTGATCATATAAAAAAAAACAAAAGTTAGTCACCGGGAGGGATTCGTACCCGTAACACTCGTTTTTGCCGACCGCGTCTTAACCCGCTGGACCAGACGGACAGCCGGCAATAAACACGAAATTAGCGACCATATCCTGCGTGGAAAGAAAAACGCATAAAAACTCGAAAACACGCTTTTCCCCAAACATAAGACTAATCTTTATAGATTGTTTACCTCCAAAAACCCCCATATACTAAATTTCAGCGAAATCGTTAGAGCCGTTTCCGAGATCACAGAAATACATATACAAGAATTGCTCGCTTAAAGGTATAAGATAAGATTTGGCCGTAAATTGCTTTATATCCAGCCTAGTATTGCTATTAATAAATAAATTGAGTTTTATTTATTCGTTTGAAAATTTCCAAAAAATGTGGCCATTATTTTAAAGCATGTTCAATAAAGTATAAAGTATATTCTACCTACCTACCTCCGCGAGTGGATGGTAAAGCCTCGAGGGACAGAGTATCGTCGCAGTAGTAAATTGCCTTCATTCAGCGGCTGGATTTACGAGCAGTGTTGTGTGTGATATCGATTTGATGTTTGTGACGAGAGGGCCGAGGTTCGTAAATTCTTTCTTTTAAATTTTGTTGCCGACATTTTAAGAATAATAAAATTTTGATGACAAAATACTTGAGTGTATACCTTGCAGTAAAGTTATACTAAGTAAGTAGTTAAGTACCTTATTCATTTTTTAAGCTATTGTATAGCTTTTATTGCGGGCTTTGAGGGGACCGAATCAAGAAATTTCGTAACGAAAATAAAACCTGACACCCCAAAAAAAACTCGAGTTCTAAAAAATTTACTGTGCCATCTATCTATCCATCATGATGATGATGGCGATGGCGATGGCGATTGATGATGGCGATTGATGATGGCGAATGATGATGATGATGATGATGATGAACTTTCTTAGTGTTAATTTATTACATAAACATCCCGCGCCCCAAGGACTATATTATGGTACTGGTAAATACTGCATAAATAAATAATTATAATTGCATAAGTTGATAAAAAATGCTATGCAATAGCTTTACCGCGGCAGTCCCCGAGTGCCACACGTCTTTTTTTTTCTCCTGAATACCTACCTAGTGCGTGACGTGATGGATGAATATATTACATAGCAACACCGAGAAAGTCATAATGAGTTGTTAACAACGACGTACTAATATCATTACTTGGCGCGAGCTTAGAATGTTAATCTTGCATGGGTAGTAACAATTCCTTCACACAAAATATCGAGCAAAAGAAGAGTCATTCAATTTCCAATTACCAACTGCAAACGGTATCTTTCCTTTATTAAAGGTGGATGACTCGTCGATTTCTATCGTGACAAAAACAACCATTTTGTTCTCTTAACACGTACTACGTCCTTTATTGAACTTTGACGAGTCTGTAGGTATTTTGCGCAAAAAAGAAATGGAAGGTAAATATCTGTTAAGAACAATTTTATTCATAACTAGCTGTTGCCCGCAACTTCATCCACGTGGATAACTGAACATTACAAATTATGAAAAAACCACATGAAAATGAATCATTTGAGATTTTATCTAAGTTTTGCCGCCAAAACAACTATATTAAAACCATGATGTGTTTCGGCATGAAGCTTAGATATCCAGTTCTATTGCATTGGGGAATCTTAGTATACCTAAGCCTGCTTCCGCACGTCAGATACGTCCACGTTCAATTATTATGGACTAACTTCTGTTGTACTAAAGGTTTTTTTGCTGGTTTATAGTTTCTAGGTCATATATCTAGATTTTAAGCTATTGCATAGCTTTTATCGCGGGCTTTGAGCGCGGTGACTGAATCAAGAAATTCCGTAACGAAAATAAAACCTAACACCCCACGCTCGGCCGAGTTCTAAAAACTTCCACCTATTAGCGATTTGCGGTACTAAAAGGACTTAGTCAATTTTACTGATGTAACTTTCCGAGTGTTAATTTATTACATAAACATCCCGCGTCTCAAGGACTATAATATGGTACTGGTGAATACTGCATAATTTAAAAAAAAAAATGCACATGTTGATAAAAAATGCTATGCAATAGCTTTACCGCGGCAATCCCTGAGTGCCACACGTTTTTTTAAATGTATTATGTTATTCTGGAATATAATCTGTCATTATACAAAGTTAAGTCACAATTCGTTTAGTGGTTGTTGATGATGCTCGTTCAAACTAACAACAATTTAAAAAACTATTCTTACAGGTTCAGTTACTCATTTAAAGTCGCTCTAGTAGTTTTTTTTTTGAGTTTACTCCAGAAGAATTAATTTTCATATATGTTATAGCACGCGGTACGAAAAATATATTCGGAATGAGATCGAGTGTTACCTCTTCATTAATTCTCGTTTGTTTAATCACGTTTTATGTCAGGCAACTTTTTATATTGGAAAAGCTAAGACTTCATGGCTCTTTTGTATGGGCCCAGATTATTTAGTTAAACAACGTTACTATAATTTGGATTGCTTTTTATTGTGCATACGAGTGCGAGGCACGACATAACCACAACGCAAGTGGAGAGAATTCGAATGTCGATCCAAAGGTGACCTCGGTCGAGATACTATAACAGTGCCAGCGACTGGTGTTGCTAGGTACAAAATCTAAGAAGCTTACTACATGAGACAGGCCATGCAGCCAAAACCTCGAGGCATGAGGCCGAGCTCCCTCGTGTAAGAGCAGGGACGTCAAAACTAGACGTTTCACCACAGATTAGATAATAGTTTCACGACGCGATGAGTAAACTCCAGTCGCGCGTCGCGCCTCCGAGCTGACAAAGTGGCCGAAAGGGACACGCACACTTATAAGCTATTGCATAGGTTTTATCGCGGGCTTTGAGCGCATCGACCGAATCAAAAAATTCCGTAACGATAATAAAACCTAGCACACCCCACTTCGCCTACCATGTAGCTCGGCCGAGCGTAACGTAACGTTACTGCGTTCTAAAAACTTATAGTGCCATCTATTAGCGATTTGCGATACTAAAAGGACTTAGTCAATTTTACTGGTGTAACTTTCTTAGTGTTAATTTATTACATAAATATCCCGCGCCCCAAGGACTATAATACGTTAGTACTAATATATATACTGTGACTATAATATGGTCCTTTAATCAAAAGGAGCACACGAAATCAGTAAAACATCAAAAAATAGTGAATAAATACTGCATAAATGAAAAATAAATAAATAATTATAATTGTATAAGTTGATAAAAAATGCTATGCAATAGCTTTACCGCGGCAGTCCCCGAGTACCACACGTTTTTTTTTAACTTTCAATAAACAGATATTTTGCTTTAACGTTTTTAAAATAAGTCACCTATTTACCAATAAAGGTTCGATCTCTATCTAACGTGCGTACCCTTGAAAGAATAAAGAAGTGGTTTAAAATTTCCCAGTTTAAGGTTTCGAATTACAAAGAAAACACCGCCTGCAATCTTGAATTCAAGGAGGATTGAATATCGAGGAATATTTTCCTCGTGGAAGATTTTAATGACGGGAGCAATTCTTATGAAATATGGTTTACGTATTATCAAGACATCTGAAAAATCAAAACTAAATAATCGAGTAATATTTACGTATTGTTTTATAATTCTGATTGTAGAGACCCTACGTTGTTAATTCCCTTTAATATTTTTTCCGCGGAGAAGAATCAACAAATGAAACCTTAACGGTCTCAAACTTATAACATTTTCTCGCAAAAACTCCATTTAAGTTATGGACGTTTATAATTTAGAACTTACTTACCTTCGTTTAAGTAAACGCAGCGTGAGACGAGCCCGCCGAGGCGACTAGGCGACTAGGCGACTAGGCGACTAGGCGAGGCGAACCCCTAAATAAATTTACTTTGACAACCAGTTGAGCGCAGCGCGCCGCAGATCGACAATTATGGCGTACTTATCTACTTTTAAAAAAAAATAGTTACCTGAGTAGGATTTGTTGAGTTGTTTCGTCAAGTCGTGGGGCGTGTCCGTGCCGGAGACCCTGCACCAGCACAGCGCCAGCCGGAAGTAGATGCGAAATCTGCGAACCAAATAACGTACATATATAAGTAGGATACTCGACGAGCATTATGTTCAGTTTGTTTAGGGTTCCATATCGGGTAACGGGTAACGGGACCCTATTACTAAAGCCTGTCTGTCCGTCCGTTTGTCAGTTCGACTTTAAAAGGCTGTACTTTTGAATCGTAACAGGTAGCCGGCTAAAATTTTCACAGAATCTGTACATAGAAGATTTACAAAAAATAATTAAAGAATTAAAAACTTAAGGGGACCCAATACCTGGGGACCTGCTTTTTATTAAAGGTTTGATGTAATTGCTCTATTTTGTTTGAAAATTAATACAAGTGTGAAACCTAGTGTGACTAAGAGTTAATCCTAAAGCAAAACAACAAATAATAAAAACCGGTCAAGTGTGAGTCGTACTAGGGCTAAGGAACTGAATGATCAACAATATTTTTTCTGTCGCTCACGTTGGTGTCTTTTTTTTTTAAAATGAATATTATACTTATGTGGAAAAGTGTGACGTACGCAACTCTCGGTGTGCGAATCTGACTCGCACTTGGCTAGTTCTTTCAAATACAATTAAGTTACAACTTCAAGACATGGCGACATAAACAGCTTGACATACTCTCATAATATTACAGCCTATACGTAACTCTTCTCCAGCGCTCTCTGTGCAATCCAATAGTGAGGACGGACAATAGTGATTAACGTTTCAACCAAAGTAAAAGCTTTTAAGAAACCTTCAAATCTGTCGTTGTTTGGTTTGAAACAAACTCTTTACTGAATGAACAAGAATAAAAAAAAAACAGCCAAGTGCGAGTCGGACTCACGCTCCTTGGGTTCCGCACCACCACACCTCACCACGCAACGACAAATTACAAACAAAAGACAAAGTATACATATTATTAGTACTAACGTACAAAACACATCAACGCGAGCGACAGACAAATGATTTTTTTCATTCAGTTTGAACTCCTTAGCGCGAGTAAGATTCAAACTTGGCTGGTTTTTATTATTTGTTGTTTTATTTCAAAATTATAAACATAACAACACCAAGTTACACGCTTGTATCTATTACCGTTTTTACGACAGAGTAAAATAAAAAATACCTCTAATATACATATAAAAATACGTTTTTTTGTAGTAAGTTACCCTCCTTAATTTTTATTTTCCTAATTTTTAATACTTGTTGTTATAGTGGCAACAGAAAAACACACTGCGAAAGTTTCAACTGTCTACCTATTACTGAGTAGGTAGTGACTAGTGGCACAGATGAGATACTAGTTACTTGGTGTAGTGGTCTCTCCTGCGAGGCACTCGCCTTGCAGAGTACCAGGACTAGCGTCTTAGCGGGAACACCTACCGCGGTCCTCACTATATGACCATTGACCATGCTGTCGGTGAGTGAGGACGAGATCTGGTCTGATCTACCTATTACGTTTCATGAAATACAGCCCTCTGACAGACAGACAGGCAGACGGAAGGACGGACAGCGGAGGCTTAGTAATAGGGTCCCGTTGGTCATCCTTTTGGTGTGCCGAACCCTAAAAATTAACATGTGAAGTCAATAATGTTGATTTAATATTGACTTAATACTTACTATTATAGTATAACATTTTAAAATACACGTGCGAATAGAAGGCCCAAGTACATTTATTAGATTACAACAAAACGCAGAGCATACTCGCTCGGTCTACGAGTGTGTCTTGCGGTAGTACAAGCGCTTTCGTAAAGCACTCGTGTAATCCTAGAAGACAAATTTCTATTTACATTACGTAATTGACTTTATTCAAGATGAGACAAGGACCTTTCCCAAAATTCCTGGCAATTTGTGAAACTAGATTAGTTTTATCCGCAAGTGACAAGTGTGTTCAGAAGGAAACTTCAGGCCTCATCTCGGTAAATAGCTCGTCATTTATTTTGACATGGGTACCTACTTACTTAGTTGGATCCGTTGCGTTGCCAGCCTACGTAATTTGAAATTTAGAATGTCTGTCTAATTTGAATATTTTCCGTCATTTCTGAGATACACGAGTATGTATGTATGTATGTATGATAGGCACATTAAGTTGTGTCACGACGGGCAGGAGTAGGTGAGGCAGGGCGAGACGTGGGTAAACTATTTAGTAATCTGTGAAACAACTCCATAGGTGCACTTATTAGAATTTAATGTAGAAGTAGAAATATAAGACCTAAAAATGTACACAAGAATAAGAAAAGCAATTCACACGTTAAATTATTATCACACCAACAAATCACAGAAAACATAATTATATCTTACCCGAAATGGGTCTTCAAGAGGGTATCAGTTTAAAATAGTTATTTTACAAACATTTCCGGGGGATCTCAACTGTACTAGGTCAAAGTTTGATAGCGAGAAATATTGAAGGATAGAAAAGAATTCGGATTTTGAAGCAAAATGTGACACATAGGTTGTTATTGCCAGCGCATGAGAAATAGATCAAAAGAGAGAAGGATAAATAACAGCAACGCGTTACTAGAAAGTCTCAGCATCTTGCTTTGCCGTCTCACCTACTCGAATGCCTGTGACAAGTCCCTGCTACTGTGATACTCTTTGCCGTCTCACCTACTCGAATGCCTGTGACAAGTCCCTGCTACTGTGATACTCTTTGCCGTCTCACCTACTCGAATGCCAGTGACAAGTCCCTGCTACTGTGATACTCTTTGCCGTCTCACCTACTCGAATGCCTGTGACAAGTCCCTGCTACTGTGATACTCTTTGCCGTCTCACCTACTCGAATGCCAGTGACAAGTCCCTGCTACTGTGATACTCTTTGCCGTCTCACCTACTCGAATGCCAGTGACAAGTCCCTGCTACTGTGATACTCTTTGCCGTCTCACCTACTCGAATGCCAGTGACAAGTCCCTGCTACTGTGATACTCTTTGCCGTCTCACCTACTCGAATGCCAGTGACAAGTCCCTGCTACTGTGATACTCTTTGCCGTCTCACCTACTCGAATGCCAGTGACAAGTCCCTGCTACTGTGATACTCTTTGCCGTCTCACCTACTCGAATGCCAGTGACAAGTCCCTGCTACTGTGATACTCTTTGCCGTCTCACCTACACGAATGCCAGTGACAAGTCCCTGCTACTGTGATACTCTTTGCCGTCTCACCTACTCGAATGCCAGTGACAAGTCCCTGCTACTGTGATACTCTTTGCCGTCTCACCTACTCGAATGCCAGTGACAAGTCCCTGCTACTGTGATACTCTTTGCCGTCTCACCTACTCGAATGCCAGTGACAAGTCCCTGCTACTGTGATACTCTTTGCCGTCTCACCTACTCGAATGCCAGTGACAAGTCCCTGCTACTGTGATACTCTTTGCCGTCTCACCTACTCGAATGCCAGTGACAAGTCCCTGCTACTGTGATACTCTTTGCCGTCTCACCTACTCGAATGCCAGTGACAAGTCCCTGCTACTGTGATACTCTTTGCCGTCTCACCTACTCGAATGCCTGTGACAAGTCCCTGCTACTGTGATACTCTTTGCCGTCTCACCTACTCGAATGCCAGTGACAAGTCCCTGCTACTGTGATACTCTTTGCCGTCTCACCTACTCGAATGCCAGTGACAAGTCCCTGCTACTGTGATACTCTTTGCCGTCTCACCTACTCGAATGCCAGTGACAAGTCCCTGCTACTGTGATACTCTTTGCCGTCTCACCTACTCGAATGCCTGTGACAAGTCCCTGCTACTGTGATACTCTTTGCCGTCTCACCTACTCGAATGCCAGTGACAAGTCCCTGCTACTGTAATACTCTTTGCCGTCTCACCTACTCGAATGCCAGTGACAAGTCCCTGCTACTGTGATACTCTTTGCCGTCTCACCTACTCGAATGCCAGTGACAAGTCCCTGCTACTGTGATACTCTTTGCCGTCTCACCTACTCGAATGCCAGTGACAAGTCCCTGCTACTGTGATACTCTTTGCCGTCTCACCTACTCGAATGCCAGTGACAAGTCCCTGCTACTGTGATACTCTTTGCCGTCTCACCTACTCGAATGCCAGTGACAAGTCCCTGCTACTGTGATACTCTTTGCCGTCTCACCTACTCAATGCCAGTGACAAGTCCCTGCTACTGTGATACTCTTTGCCGTCTCACCTACTCGAATGCCAGTGACAAGTCCCTGCTACTGTGATACTCTTTGCCGTCTCACCTACTCGAATGCCAGTGACAAGTCCCTGCTACTGTGATACTCTTTGCCGTCTCACCTACTCGAATGCCAGTGACAAGTCCCTGCTACTGTGATACTCTTTGCCGTCTCACCTACTCGAATGCCAGTGACAAGTCCCTGCTACTGTGATACTCTTTGCCGTCTCACCTACTCGAATGCCTGTGACAAGTCCCTGCTACTGTGATACTCTTTGCCGTCTCACCTACTCGAATGCCTGTGACAAGTCCCTGCTACTGTGATACTCTTTGCCGTCTCACCTACTCGAATGCCAGTGACAAGTCCCTGCTACTGTGATACTCTTTGCCGTCTCACCTACTCGAATGCCTGTGACAAGTCCCTGCTACTGTGATACTCTTTGCCGTCTCACCTACTCGAATGCCTGTGACAAGTCCCTGCTACTGTGATACTCTTTGCCGTCTCACCTACTCGAATGCCAGTGACAAGTCCTTGCTACTGTGATACTCTTTGCCGTCTCACCTACTCGAATGCCAGTGACAAGTCCCTGCTACTGTGATACTCTTTGCCGTCTCACCTACTCGAATGCCTGTGACAAGTCCCTGCTACTGTGATACTCTTTGCCGTCTCACCTACTCGAATGCCAGTGACAAGTCCCTGCTACTGTGATACTCTTTGCCGTCTCACCTACTCGAATGCCTGTGACAAGTCCCTGCTACTGTGATACTCTTTGCCGTCTCACCTACTCGAATGCCAGTGACAAGTCCCTGCTACTGTGATACTCTTTGCCGTCTCACCTACTCGAATGCCAGTGACTAGTCCCTGCTACTGTGATACTCTTTGCCGTCTCACCTACTCGAATGCCAGTGACAAGTCCCTGCTACTGTGATACTCTTTGCCGTCTCACCTACTCGAATGCCAGTGACAAGTCCCTGCTACTGTGATACTCTTTGCCGTTTCACCTACTCGAATGCCAGTGACAAGTCCCTGCTACTGTGATACTCTTTGCCGTCTCACCTACTCGAATGCCTGTGACAAGTCCCTGCTACTGTGATACTCTTTGCCGTCTCACCTACTCGAATGCCTGTGA
Organism: Coleophora flavipennella; assembly: GCA_947284805.1. NCBI lineage: Eukaryota > Metazoa > Arthropoda > Insecta > Lepidoptera > Coleophoridae > Coleophora > Coleophora flavipennella. The sequence continues at coordinate 20,061,323 of OX369257.1, forward strand.
CAAGTCCCTGCTACTGTGATACTCTTTGCCGTCTCACCTACTCGAATGCCAGTGACAAGTCCCTGCTACTGTGATACTCTTTGCCGTCTCACCTACTCGAATGCCAGTGACAAGTCCCTGCTACTGTGATACTCTTTGCCGTCTCACCTACTCGAATGCCAGTGACAAGTCCCTGCTACTGTGATACTCTTTGCCGTCTCACCTACTCGAATGCCAGTGACAAGTCCCTGCTACTGTGATACTCTTTGCCGTCTCACCTACTCGAATGCCTGTGACAAGTCCCTGCTACTGTGATACTCTTTGCCGTCTCACCTACTCGAATGCCAGTGACAAGTCCCTGCTACTGTGATACTCTTTGCCGTCTCACCTACTCGAATGCCAGTGACAAGTCCCTGCTACTGTGATACTCTTTGCCGTCTCACCTACTCGAATGCCAGTGACAAGTCCCTGCTACTGTGATACTCTTTGCCGTCTCACCTACTCGAATGCCTGTGACAAGTCCCTGCTACTGTGATACTCTTTGCCGTCTCACCTACTCGAATGCCTGTGACAAGTCCCTGCTACTGTGATACTCTTTGCCGTCTCACCTACTCGAATGCCAGTGACAAGTCCCTGCTACTGTGATACTCTTTGCCGTCTCACCTACTCGAATGCCTGTGACAAGTCCCTGCTACTGTGATACTCTTTGCCGTCTCACCTACTCGAATGCCAGTGACAAGTCCCTGCTACTGTGATACTCTTTGCCGTCTCACCTACTCGAATGCCTGTGACAAGTCCCTGCTACTGTGATACTCTTTGCCGTCTCACCTACTCGAATGCCAGTGACAAGTCCCTGCTACTGTGATACTCTTTGCCGTCTCACCTACTCGAATGCCAGTGACAAGTCCCTGCTACTGTGATACTCTTTGCCGTCTCACCTACTCGAATGCCAGTGACAAGTCCCTGCTACTGTGATACTCTTTGCCGTCTCACCTACTCGAATGCCAGTGACAAGTCCCTGCTACTGTGATACTCTTTGCCGTCTCACCTACTCGAATGCCTGTGACAAGTCCCTGCTACTGTGATACTCTTTGCCGTCTCACCTACTCGAATGCCTGTGACAAGTCCCTGCTACTGTGATACTCTTTGCCGTCTCACCTACTCGAATGCCAGTGACAAGTCCCTGCTACTGTGATACTCTTTGCCGTCTCACCTACTCGAATGCCAGTGACAAGTCCCTGCTACTGTGATACTCTTTGCCGTCTCACCTACTCGAATGCCAGTGACAAGTCCCTGCTACTGTGATACTCTTTGCCGTCTCACCTACTCGAATGCCAGTGACAAGTCCCTGCTACTGTGATACTCTTTGCCGTCTCACCTACTCGAATGCCAGTGACAAGTCCCTGCTACTGTGATACTCTTTGCCGTCTCACCTACTCGAATGCCAGTGACAAGTCCCTGCTACTGTGATACTCTTTGCCGTCTCACCTACTCGAATGCCTGTGACAAGTCCCTGCTACTGTGATACTCTTTGCCGTCTCACCTACTCGAATGCCTGTGACAAGTCCCTGCTACTGTGATACTCTTTGCCGTCTCACCTACTCGAATGCCAGTGACAAGTCCCTGCTACTGTGATACTCTTTGCCGTCTCACCTACTCGAATGCCTGTGACAAGTCCCTGCTACTGTGATACTCTTTGCCGTCTCACCTACTCGAATGCCAGTGACAAGTCCCTGCTACTGTGATACTCTTTGCCGTCTCACCTACTCGAATGCCTGTGACAAGTCCCTGCTACTGTGATACTCTTTGCCGTCTCACCTACTCGAATGCCTGTGACAAGTCCCTGCTACTGTGATACTCTTTGCCGTCTCACCTACTCGAATGCCAGTGACAAGTCCCTGCTACTGTGATACTCTTTGCCGTCTCACCTACTCGAATGCCTGTGACAAGTCCCTGCTACTGTGATACTCTTTGCCGTCTCACCTACTCGAATGCCAGTGACAAGTCCCTGCTACTGTGATACTCTTTGCCGTCTCACCTACTCGAATGCCAGTGACAAGTCCCTGCTACTGTGATACTCTTTGCCGTCTCACCTACTCGAATGCCTGTGACAAGTCCCTGCTACTGTGATACTCTTTGCCGTCTCACCTACTCGAATGCCAGTGACAAGTCCCTGCTACTGTGATACTCTTTGCCGTCTCACCTACTCGAATGCCAGTGACAAGTCCCTGCTACTGTGATACTCTTTGCCGTCTCACCTACTCGAATGCCAGTGACTAGTCCCTGCTACTGTGATACTCTTTGCCGTCTCACCTACTCGAATGCCAGTGACAAGTCCCTGCTACTGTGATACTCTTTGCCGTCTCACCTACTCGAATGCCAGTGACAAGTCCCTGCTACTGTGATACTCTTTGCCGTCTCACCTACTCGAATGCCAGTGACAAGTCCCTGCTACTGTGATACTCTTTGCCGTCTCACCTACTCGAATGCCTGTGACAAGTCCCTGCTACTGTGATACTCTTTGCCGTCTCACCTACTCGAATGCCAGTGACAAGTCCCTGCTACTGTGATACTCTTTGCCGTCTCACCTACTCGAATGCCTGTGACAAGTCCCTGCTACTGTGATACTCTTTGCCGTCTCACCTACTCGAATGCCAGTGACAAGTCCCTGCTACTGTGATACTCTTTGCCGTCTCACCTACTCGAATGCCAGTGACTAGTCCCTGCTACTGTGATACTCTTTGCCGTCTCACCTACTCGAATGCCTGTGACAAGTCCCTGCTACTGTGATACTCTTTGCCGTCTCACCTACTCGAATGCCAGTGACAAGTCCCTGCTACTGTGATACTCTTTGCCGTCTCACCTACTCGAATGCCAGTGACAAGTCCCTGCTACTGTGATACTCTTTGCCGTCTCACCTACTCGAATGCCAGTGACAAGTCCCTGCTACTGTGATACTCTTTGCCGTCTCACCTACTCAAATGCCAGTGACAAGTCCCTGCTACTGTGATACTCTTTGCCGTCTCACCTACTCGAATGCCAGTGACAAGTCCCTGCTACTGTGATACTCTTTGCCGTCTCACCTACTCGAATGCCAGTGACAAGTCCCTGCTACTGTGATACTCTTTGCCGTCTCACCTACTCGAATGCCAGTGACAAGTCCCTGCTACTGTGATACTCTTTGCCGTCTCACCTACTCGAATGCCTGTGACAAGTCCCTGCTACTGTGATACTCTTTGCCGTCTCACCTACTCGAATGCCTGTGACAAGTCCCTGCTACTGTGATACTCTTTGCCGTCTCACCTACTCGAATGCCAGTGACAAGTCCCTGCTACTGTGATACTCTTTGCCGTCTCACCTACTCGAATGCCTGTGACAAGTCCCTGCTACTGTGATACTCTTTGCCGTCTCACCTACTCGAATGCCAGTGACAAGTCCCTGCTACTGTGATACTCTTTGCCGTCTCACCTACTCGAATGCCAGTGACAAGTCCCTGCTACTGTGATACTCTTTGCCGTCTCACCTACTCGAATGCCTGTGACAAGTCCCTGCTACTGTGATACTCTTTGCCGTCTCACCTACTCGAATGCCAGTGACAAGTCCCTGCTACTGTGATACTCTTTGCCGTCTCACCTACTCGAATGCCAGTGACAAGTCCCTGCTACTGTGATACTCTTTGCCGTCTCACCTACTCGAATGCCAGTGACAAGTCCCTGCTACTGTGATACTCTTTGCCGTCTCACCTACTCGAATGCCAGTGACAAGTCCCTGCTACTGTGATACTCTTTGCCGTCTCACCTACTCGAATGCCAGTGACAAGTCCCTGCTACTGTGATACTCTTTGCCGTCTCACCTACTCGAATGCCAGTGACAAGTCCCTGCTACTGTGATACTCTTTGCCGTCTCACCTACTCGAATGCCTGTGACAAGTCCCTGCTACTGTGATACTCTTTTATAGTTTATCTATTCAAACGTTCACCTTGGTTACCTTATTTATATGTACTGTATTTATGGTTGCCGAGCTGGTGAAGGTCGCGGGAAGGCGCTTTTTACTTTTTATTTTTTTATTCACAATTGGTAAGCCCTTAGCATCATCTCACCTAATGGTAAGTGACGATGATGCCGAAGATGAAAGCGAGCTTACCAATATTCCCCAACACAATGGGGAACTGGCTATCTTATTTTCAAGCCAGAACACATCAATCTTGTTAGCATTGATGTTTGGCGGTAGGACTGAGATAAGATGGTGGTTGCTAGCCAGGCGGGCTTAGAAAATGCCCTTGCACCAACCAATTCGAGTCAAAGTTAGACTCCGGCGGGAATCGAACCTGCGACCTCTTGATCTGAAGCTGATGGCCTTAACCATTACGCCACGGAGGTGGGTTTATATTTGCTTAAAATGAATAGGTATGAATAAGTATTGTGCTGGAGACGCGTACGGCACCCTCGACGTAGTATAGGTACTACGAGCTAACCTGTGCCCGGTGAGCGAGTCCAGCTCGCACTTAGCCGGTTTATTTCTGTATTGTTTTATTCTCCTTCTTCGTTCGTTTTAGCACTTACTTATTACTCATCCAATAGTATATGAGCGGGTTGAACATGGAGTTCGCCATGGCGAGCCAGTAGAACGCCAGGTAGATGTGCTGCGCGAAGGGAGCTGACGCGAGCGCCTGGTGGTGGTAGACCAGCACGAAGTAGGCGTGGTACGGCAGCCAGCAGAGGGCGAATACCATCACTACGAGAACGAACATCCGGACGACCTGTGAACGAAAATCCAATATAAGATATCTACTATATTTTTAGAAGCTCAGACTGCACCTCGAGGCTATTTCACTGACTGCACACATGAGCAAATGCTCAATTTGTATGGGAGGCTCATTTTTTTATTGCAAATGGAATAGGGTTAATGAAGAGTTATACAGTTTCTCAAGTAGAAGCCTCCATAACATATTCTAATACTAGCTTTAGACAGGGGCTTGCTCCAAATCGCTCGGGAACTGTATCGAGCTATTCTGATTACTTCCCCCCCCCCTCAACGATTTCTATGCAAAATCACGTCAATGCGTTGCTCCGCTGCGACGCCGACGTGCGCGAGCCTGGAAATAGGTTTTTCCGTTGTAATGTTGGAAAAATCAATCAATATTTGTTTTTAAGTTCCCGTGGGAACTGCATCGGACTTTGCTATTTTCACAAAAATAAAAAGTAGCCTATGTCCTTTCCCATGACATAGGATACTTCCATGCCGAATTTGGTCAAGATTAGTTGAGGCGATGAAGCTTCAAAATGTAACAAACAAACACATTTTCACATTTATAATATAAAGTAAGGATAAAACATATTTGTTACACCCTGTAGGTCCTGGTATAGGTACTAGTTCGTAATATTTACAGTACATAGACACATTAAAAGGTTTCGTTCTTCTATGCAAGGGCTGTCCTATAGTATGATAGGCAGTAACAGATGAGTAGGCGCTTAGTGTTTAGTGACGGTTGTTTGATCAGTAATGCCGGTACAGTACTTTTACCTGTATTACTATTTAAACAACCGTCACTGAACCAGAAATCTGGACCTTAATTTTTCTAACCTACAAGTAAGTACAAATAAAAATATTATAAATGAGAATAAAAAGCTATCTGAGTGTTTGCAGCGTAATGGATGACATCGAAATATCAAAAAAAAAACCAAGTTATTTTATAGCTCAGTATTTCTCAAATAAGAAATATACAACTAATTACAATATTCATATTTAATTAGCTGTTGCCTGCGGCTGCGCCAGCGTACGATACAAATGATAACTTATGATACAAAACTATAATTAAGATAGGACTTGCTACCACGACTATTACTCCAGATGAAGGGAAAAATAGAAGCTATGATTTTAGAACTCTTTTTTTATACGTTTCCTCAGTCGGGTTTTGGCTTTTCTTACTTTTATTTCATTTCCATATTTTTTGTGCTCAGAGTATAATAATAATAAAAAAAAATATTTCAGAAATATTAACATATAATTATTATTACTTCCAAACAAAGATGGTTAGTAACAATATTTACTTACAGGCTATGTTAGTATTGTTAGAAATTACAGCTATTAAGGGAATTTATCAATAGTTTCCAGTGACTAATCCCACCCAATGGTTTTGGAAGGGGCATTCAAATCTGGCGGCGATGGTCTCCAGGATACCGTTGCGACTGTTACGTATGCGCTGAAGCAGAGAGGCTGCTTTCTTGCGCATGATTGCATGAAAGCCGTCGGTGCGAGCTTCCGCGAACATTCGAGATGCGCTGCAGCGCCACGGCAGTTCTAACATCATCCTGAAGGCATTATTATATTGCACACGCAGGGCTCTGTAGCATCGTAGCGTATATCTCACCCACAGACCACTCGAGTAAAATGACTGACAGTATGCTTTAAAAAGCGTTATTTTGACTTCGTCTGTACATCGAGTGAATCTGTGAGCGAGCACGAGCATATTGCCCCTTACCGCCAAAGCCCCACTATCCCGCTTTATATCTTCGTCATCCCTGAGGTCGCCTGTCACAACATGCCCCAGGTACTTAAACTTATCAACCAGCTTCAACGCAACGCCGTCGAGAGGATTCTAGGCACATATTCCGGATGTCGTTTACCTGATTTAAAATCATGACCTCGCTATTCTTAGAATTGTATCTCAGCCCATGCGACTCCGTTTACTCGCTGCAAATGGCCAACAGGCTCCTCAATGCGTTGATCGAGGGACTCAGCAGCACCACGTCCCACGTCATCTGCGTAACTAATATTGTTTACACAGCTACCGTCAATGTAGCATCCTACATGAGTGCTGCTGAGCCGCTCGATAAGCTGGTTGATGTACAAGTTAAATATCAGGGTAGAGCTTAATCCGCCCTGCCTCACGCCACATTCCACCGAGAACTCATCCGACAGAGTACCACACGGGCGTAGCCAGGTTTTAGTATGAGGGGGGGGGAGAGGGGTCAAGAAAAAAAAACCAGCCAAGTGCGAGTCGGACTCGCGCACGAAGGGATCCATACCACCCTTAAATATTAATTTTATTTCAATTTAATTATTTATTTTTTAAAGTAAATCGAAACCACCGTATATTTCAATGTAGTTAAAAGTTAACAGGTACCTAATTAATGAGATATGACGCACGCCGGTTCTTATTTATCTATGAATGTTAGTTAATATCTGAACTTTTCGGGGGGGGTTCAACCCCAATAACCCTCCCCCTGGCTACGCCCGTGGAGTACCAGCCCATCGCACCTGATTCCTCTGGTTCATGTACCAGTATTTTAGGAGGGCGGAGCACTCCGCCGGCACACCCGCGTCCCTCAGCTTGTCCTACAGTATGACGTATGTCCCCTAAATCAAAAGCCCTTGACAGATCGGTGAAACACGCGTATACCGGAGTCCTCCTAGCAGTATAGTACTCAACAGAGTGCTTTAAACTAAGAATGGCGTAAAGAACTGGGCATCGTGCAAATTCACATGTTTTTGAAGCTGATCGTTCAGAAGACTGTCGAGCACCTTGGCTGTGGTTGTGGCAACTAAAATGGGCCATTAGTTACCCCTGTCAGATGTGTCACTCATTCTATTTTTAACGATGGGTACCACTATGATATGCATCAATGCTTCAGGTAGGTATGAGTGACACGGACACAGATTTAAGAGCATTAAAAGTACCCGCGGCACAGATGAGTTACTAGTCCCGCGGCAAGTGTACTCCAGCGTATTTAAAGTAAGTAAGTATTTATTTGCTTTTAAACAAGGTACAGTAAGTAAAATGATGTTCGTTATTAAAGTAGGAATCACTTTTTTAGCCATATAAAACAACAGCATGCAAATGTTATTACAGTATTAAATAGATAGAAACAAAACAAAAAAAAAACTTCAAATTTAATCCTTGACATACATCATAATTTGTGACCCAAAAACTCATCAAGAGAATAAAACATATTATGAAGAATCCATTCATGTAGGGTTTTCTTAAATCTATTGAAAGGCAGATCTTTAAACGACTGCGGTATTTTGTTATATATGACGTGACCCATCCAATAGCAATTCTTTTGATAATTAGTAGTCTTGGGAATTTCGCTCATAACTAGTCTGTTGGGTTTTCTTTTCACTCTTGCAGTTACTTCACTCGCTTGCTTATAGATTGTTTTCTGATATTTTTTAACAAATTTAGCCATTTCAAATACGTAAATACAAGGCAGCGGCAAGATTTTTAGGGTCTTAAATAGCGGTCTACATGATACGTCCTGTGCTACTCCGTATATTGAACGAATACATTTTTTTTGGGCTATGAAAACACTCATAACGTTTGTGCTGTTGCCCCAGATTACTATTCCATAACGAAGGCTAGATTCAACGCAAGCATAATAAGCTGTGACAGCTGTACTTCTAGATGCAACTCTTGTCAGTTTATAGAGAGCGAAAGAAAAACTATTAATTTTGGCACATATTTTTTCAACTTGGTCTTTCCAGTTTAGTTTGTCATCGATTGTTATGCCAAGAAATTTAACACATGTTGCCCTCTGTAGAGTTTGTCCTTTATAATTAATACTAAGATTTTGTTTATTAATATAATTAATGAATGTCAATTTATTAAAATTAATTTGACGATTATTATTGTAAAGCCATTCGATTATTGATATTATTGTATTATTAATGTCAGACACGTGATTACTCAATGTCAACTCATTATTAGATGTCAAATTATTATTGGATGTCACAATTACTGATATGTCATCTGCGAATAAAATAGTCCTATGTTTTGTTACGTCTGGTAAGTCATTTATATAAATGAGGAATAATAGTGGGCCAAGCACACTACCTTGCGGGACCCCATAAGCGTTGGTCTTAAAATCAGAACTGTAACGTTTCACGTGTTTATTGTCAAGCTTAGTTATTTGTACGCACTGTATTCTATTCATAAGATACGTACTTAACCATCCAAGTGCTGGTCCTCAAATCCCATAATTTTCAAGCTTTCGTAATGATTGGTCATGTGACACAAAATCGAAAGCTTTCGACATGTCGAAAAAAAGCACAGTGGTAAGCAGTTTGGAGTTTGTACTCTTTAGGACATCCTTAATTAAGTTAAATGTTGCCAGAGTGGTTGATTTGTCTTTTTGGAACCCAAATTGATAGTTTTTAATAATGTCATGTTTTAAAAACAAACTCATTAGTTGTGTGTGCATTACTTTCTCAAATTTTTTTGAGAAAATGGGTATTAGCGTAATGGGTCGGTAATTTCCCATATCGCTTCTGTCCTAGAAGCGATATGGGAAATTATCGGCCCATTACTCTCTTATATAAAGGCTTAACAATGGAAACTTTTAGTTTATTGGGAAATAATCCTGTTTCCAGTGAAAGGTTTATGAGATATACTAGAACAGCCTTAATCTTATTTTTAACTAACTTAACAACTTTGGTGCAGACATTATCGTAGCCCTCAGAATTCGTTGTATTAAGAGAATTTATAGCATCACTCACACAGTTTTCATCAATGGGAGCAAGGAAAATTGAATTATTTTGTAAATATTTAGTACCAGTGTTTTTAGTTTTAAAGTTAGTTTTGTTAGTTAATTTAATGTAATAATCATTAAACGCTTCAGCTATTTGTACAGGATTAGTTAAAGCATTAGTTAAAATGTTGTATGTAATGTAAATTTTATTTAAAAATTTGAGTGCGTTTTGCTGCACCTCACTAGATGGTAAGTACTGATGCAACCGAGGATGTACTACACAAGCTCAAATAGTGCATATACACTCACGGTTTGAGGATTCCTAAATTATACGAATCGGGGAATACAGACGCAGGCAGGGATTTCCACTCCTTGGCCGTTCAAATAATGAACGAAGAAGCAAAACGCTTCGCGCGTAAAGGTGGAACATTACGACAAAGGGGTGGAATCGCCCTCCGCGCCTGGTCGTCCTTGTCTTCACCTTATGGTGTTGGCACGAATAGCGGCCCTCAATATATGACCTTGCTGTCGGTGAGTGTGGACGCTATATCATAAACCTGGTAGTCTAGCGTATCTGGTAGATATACGAAAGGGAATGGTCGCTCGATGATAAAATGGAGAGGGGGGGAATGAGGTCGTGAAGCTCCAGGGCACACTCTCCGAAATAAATCCTGTAGAACACCGATAGACAGACGACTTTGCGGCGATGCTCAAGGCTTTGGAGCCTGTTTGATACAAGTTCCTCGTCGCCAATTAGTCTCCTGGCGAGTCGATCGATAGAATCCAAGGAATCTAGCTGGTAACGAGTCGATCCGTCCCACAAGTGAGAGCAGTACTCCATACATGACCGAACTTGAGCTTGGTATAATATTAGAAGCTCTGGTGTGAAGTAAATTCTCACCTTCGAGAGAATACCAAGCTTTTTTGCAGCCGTTTTTGCCTTGGATTCAATATGTCTCCCGAAATTCAGATCGGATGTTAAATCTACACTAAGGAGCTCAAGATGGTCGGAGATCTGGATTTATTTATCTTGGAAAGTAGAAGTCAGGGTAAAAGGACTCCTTTTCGCAGTAAACAGACACGCCTGCATTTTAGAGGCATTAAACCTAACAAGATTGGCATCGCCCCAGTCAGAGACTGCCTTGAGTGTTAGGTTCACGCGCTCAATCATGGCCTGTCTCTGGGATAGTTTATCCGGACCCCGAGCTAGAGCAAGTATCTCTCCGTAACCATGCTGTCGTCTGCATACTCAAATATACTGGGTTTCAGCAAATCTTTAATATGCAGCAGTTGCGGATAGAACTGAGCCCTGAGATACCCCGGCGTCAATTGCCAATAGATCAGAAGAGCAGCCATCGATGACCACTCGAATGAACTGTTCCCTCAGGAAGCCAGATATCCAGTTGCACAAACCAGCAGGTAGCCCGTAGGAAGGAAGCTTACCAATAAGGCTAGCATGCCAGACACTATCAAATGCGTTGGAGATATCGAGAGACACGGCAAGAGCTTCACCGAGCTTCTCTATGGCTTGACGGACCCCGGCGAAAGCCATACTGACGGTCACTCAGGAGATAATTGTCTTCTTATTATGCTAAGAGCCGGGTATTCAATACACGCTTCATAATCTTACAGAGTATGGAAGTGACTGCAATAGGTCGATAGTTGGATGGGTCAGAAAGACTACCTTTTTTTTGGCACGGGCTGCACGTTGGCAAGCTTCCAAGACTTTTGAACTATACCGGTTTTAAGAGAGAAGCGGTACAGACCTGTCAGCATAGGAGACAACTCAGGAGCACAGTTCTTTAGAACTATGGCTGGAATACCGTCAGGACCGCTGGCCTTATTCATATCTAGACTGCAAAGAGTTTTAAGAACCTCTTTTTGGCGAATAAGAAAAGGGGACATTACAGTACCGCAGGTGGTGGTGCAATGTTCAGACGCGAATTTTCAGCAAACTTAAATTTGCCTTGTCCGCCAGTGATCCGTCAGGTTTTACCAGTGGAGGTAAAGACGATCGGCAGAAATTCGCCTCGACCGACTTAGCCAAGGACTAAAACGTCTTACTCCCAGATGGGTTGTTGGCAAATTTTGATCCAATATGACTTATGTGGTCAAAGCGTGCCCTGCGCAGTGTCTTTTTGTAGGACTTGGCAGCTTTATTAAAGGCTTTCTTCCTGGAATGCGTTTTCAGAGCTTTGCGAGCTCAAGCGTCAGCCCAAGCTTGATAAGCCGAATGTTTCAGGGCCTCAGCCATGGTACACTCAGCATCAAACCATGGGCGTGCATTGTATTCCAGAGGAATGATGGAGAATGAAATGTAATATTCCATTGCTTGACATATAACCTCTGAGACTGCTGTCGCGCAACTCGACGGGTCCCTGGAAGAAAAGCACGTTTGCCGCCAAGAATACGATGCAAAAAAGTGGCGTATCTCATTCCAGTCTGCTGACTTGTACCGCCATACCCGTCTAGTGCCCTTAGAACTAAGATCAGGGTGTGAACATGACAGCACAGACTTCACCATATACTGACATAATATATCGGTCTGGTTCCGTTGTCAGCAGGTTTTTTTTTTTCATAAAAATCCCGGAAAAAAACCAGCTGCGCGGTTGGGTGCCTGAATTGAGCTTCATCGACGACCTCACACAGATGTTGATTTAGCCTGGTTGTCTCCTGGTCACCACTGTGCGAGCGGTTAACACTACCGTAGATTATTTTATCTACGCTAGCATCACCACCACCCACAAAGTGGAAAAACAGGAATCATCTCAGGTCTCATAATATCGCTTGTGAGACCATTTGCTAAGGAATTAAAAATATTTTTATTTAAAATTTGCTCGTCAAGAAATTTCTTTTGATACCAAACATGACACTTTTTTTGGGTTGTGTCATTCACCTATGAAATCCGCCAAGTTAATTTTTTTAATGCTATTTATCCGATGGATGCGGGCAGCGCAGGACCGGTCGTCGTGGAAATCCTTGGGGGAGGCCTTTGTCTAGCAGTGAACGTTTTTCGGCTAATATGATGATGATGATGATATCCTATAATACGCGGAGCGATGGCAGGAATCCAAGGACATCACACTTGTCAAGATTGGTTACGTGATATAGGAAATACGTGGGAACATATGTACGTACATACACTGTCAATAACATAACCCTCCTTTGTCATAGTTGGGTAAAGATAGAGAGTTTTTTTAGTTCCCCATCAGGAACTGTGTCGGACTATGCTATATTCACGGGATAAACAGTAGCTTATGCAACTTCCAACCCACAACCAACAAGTCGATCCGCAGCTGTTTTGAGTGTTAGAAAATTGTTCATCTTGCGGATCTCCCTTAGCCTTCACAAGATGGTCCTCAACTCAGACGAGTATCAGACTCTCCTCCAAAGAAGAGTATTTATGTTACCACTTCCTAAAGTTAACACTGTGTTTGCACAAAGGTTCAAAACTTTCATTTGCCCTTTTATTTACAATAAAATTGTACGTCTAGTAGACATCAAAACTAGCTCATGTGCAGAAGCGAAGAAACTAATAGTAAATCTTCTCAATACGTGGACTTACCAGGATACAGAAGATTTTCTTCATATAGTAACATAAACACCACAACACACATACACACCTACGAGAACAGTTACACTTTACACACACCAGACACACATGTACCTTTTTCCACACATATTTACTTACTTCATTATTATGTTTGTTAGCTTAATCATTTTATTTTTTTTCTTTATTGATTCATTGTTATCTACATAAATTATTCTGCACTCTAGATTTTATTGCATGCTCTAAATTCTAAATTATTCTCTTTGTTCGTTTTAAATCGGCATCAGTTATATGTTCATGTGTAATGGGTTCCCACGATACAGGCTCAGCCTAGTGTGGAGACCACTGTATCAATTTTGTATGTATATCGTACGTTTTTAAATAAAATATATTTGATTTGATTTGAGCTTTGCCGCGACGTGAAGGAAGGAGAAACAAACAAGCACACTTTTACATTTATAATTTTAAGTCAGAACTCGAAGTTCCTAATTGGGTATGAATTGCGTGGTTGGGTCGATCACGCAGGTTAACTAGTTGAAGCACGGTCATTACCTGGATGGATTTCACTGTGAGTAGCACTTTTCTCGACAGTTCTTCGAAAGGCACGTTAACTGTTAGAGCCGGTTGCTATCACTAGACGTCGTTAAGCCGTATCAGATGCCTCAAGGCGACGTAGAAAACTTGTGACAGTGGGGTTCGCCACTAGTCCTACAATCTCCACCAACCTGGACTGGGCCCCCGTGTGCGAGTATGGTCTAACCTTCCCGAGCCTGGGAAGAGACCTATACCCAAACTGTGGGGTTATAGGTTGTTATCAATCATATCAGCTTATGTACGTCCCCACCGAGGGGCTCGAGCCTACCCTCCATTAGGACGATCGAGCCTTAGTCGACCACGCGGGCCCAGTGCGGTTTTTTTTTCACAATTGGTTAGCCTTTGGTATCATTTCACGTGTAAGTAACGATGTTGTCGAAGATGGAAGCGGGCTTACCAAGATTCCCCAGCGCAATGGAGAACTGGCTATCTTATCTTCAAGCCGGAACACATCAATTTTGTTAACACTGATTTTTGGCGGCAAGACTTAGATAAGATGGTGGTAGCTAGCCAGGCGGGCTTCGAAAATGCCCTACCATCAACTAAACCGACTCTTACAAAGGACCCCACCGGGAATCGAACCCGTGACCTCCTGGTGTGAAGCGAATAGACTAACCATTACGCCACGGAGGCAAATTCACACACATCCTTCAAGTTTCTTCGCAGGCGTGTGCAGCTTTCTTCACGATGTTTTTTTTCACCGTAGGAGCGTCGGATAAACGTACACATGAAATCGAAATTCGAAAACACGTTGGTATATGACAGGATTAGAATCAAGACCTCTCTTACAGGAGGAAGCGGCCTTAACCGTAGCGCCACCGATGCTGTTAGGTTGTTAACGATATTTAATTTAACTATCAAACACCGATACTCTTTTTGGAAACCCGGAAGTAAACACAAAGGAAAGATGATAAGAAAAGAAAAGCTTGTATGCAAAATTAATAATAGGAAGCTCATAAACACGTAATTGTAGCAAAGTGTTTCGAAGCCGTTTTCACAATGTTCATAATAATAATTAATACTACTTAATACTGTGCTATTTTCGTGTAAGTAGGAATTACATGTGATTTTGTTCTCAAAGGTAAAGCTCACGCTAAACTTTGTTACGGCTCTGAAGTTGGTCGCAAGTCGCGTCGCAGTAGCAAACTTTGTTACGTCTCTGAAGTTGGTCGCAAGTCGCGTCACAGTAGCAAACTTTGTTACGTCTCTGAAGTTGGTCGCAAGTCGCGTCGCAGTAGCAAACTTTGTTACGTCTCTGAAGTTGGTCGCAAGTCGCGTCGCAGTAGCAAACTTTGTTACAGCTCTGAAGTTGGTCGCAAGTCGCGTCGCAGTAGCAAACTTTGTTACGTCTCTGAAGTTGGTCGCAAGTTGCGTCGCAGTAGCAAACTTTGTTACGTCTCTGAAGTTGGTCGCAAGTTGCGTCGCAGTAGCAAACTTTGTTACGTCTCTGAAGTTGGTCGCAAGTTGCGTCGCAGTAGCAAACTTTGTTACGTCTCTGAAGTTGGTCGCAAGTCTCGCAGTAGCAAACTTTGTTACGTCTCTGAAGTTGGTCGCAAGTCGCGTCACAGTAGCAAACTTTGTTACGTCTCTGAAGTTGGTCGCAAGTTGCGTCGCAGTAGCAAACTTTGTTACGTCTCTGAAGTTGGTCGCAAGTCGCGTCGCAGTAGCAAACTTTGTTACGTCTCTGAAGTTGGTCGCAAGTCGCGTCGCAGTAGCAAACTTTGTTACGTCTCTGAAGTTGGTCGCAAGTTGCGTCGCAGTAGCAAACTTTGTTACGTCTCTGAAGTTGGTCGCAAGTCTCGCAGTAGCAAACTTTGTTACGTCTCTGAAGTTGGTCGCAAGTTGCGTCGCAGTAGCAAACTTTGTTACGTCTCTGAAGTTGGTCGCAAGTTGCGTCGCAGTAGCAAACTTTGTTACGTCTCTGAAGTTGGTCGCAAGTTGCGTCGCAGTAGCAAACTTTGTTACGTCTCTGAAGTTGGTCGCAAGTCTCGCAGTAGCAAACTTTGTTACGTCTCTGAAGTTGGTCGCAAGTCGCGTCGCAGTAGCAAACTTTGTTACGTCTCTGAAGTTGGTCGCAAGTCGCGTCACAGTAGCAAACTTTGTTACGTCTCTGAAGTTGGTCGCAAGTTGCGTCGCAGTAGCAAACTTTGTTACGTCTCTGAAGTTGGTCGCAAGTTGCGTCGCAGTAGCAAACTTTGTTACGGCTCTGAAGTTGGTCGCAAGTCTCGCAGTAGCAAACTTTGTTACGTCTCTGAAGTTGGTCGCAAGTCGCGTCGCAGTAGCAAACTTTGTTACGTCTCTGAAGTTGGTCGCAAGTTGCGTCGCAGTAGCAAACTTTGTTACGTCTCTGAAGTTGGTCGCAAGTTGCGTCGCAGTAGCAAACTTTGTTACGTCTCTGAAGTTGGTCGCAAGTTGCGTCGCAGTAGCAAACTTTGTTACGTCTCTGAAGTTGGTCGCAAGTCTCGCAGTAGCAAACTTTGTTACGTCTCTGAAGTTGGTCGCAAGTCGCGTCACAGTAGCAAACTTTGTAACGTCTCTGAAGTTGGTCGCAAGTCGCGTCACAGTAGCAAACTTTGTTACGTCTCTGAAGTTGGTCGCAAGTTGCGTCGCAGTAGCAAACTTTGTTACGTCTCTGAAGTTGGTCGCAAGTCGCGTCGCAGTAGCAAACTTTGTTACGTCTCTGAAGTTGGTCGCAAGTCGCGTCACAGTAGCAAACTTTGTTACGTCTCTGAAGTTGGTCGCAAGTTGCGTCGCAGTAGCAAACTTTGTTACGTCTCTGAAGTTGGTCGCAAGTCTCGCAGTAGCAAACTTTGTTACGTCTCTGAAGTTGGTCGCAAGTTGCGTCGCAGTAGCAAACTTTGTTACGTCTCTGAAGTTGGTCGCAAGTTGCGTCGCAGTAGCAAACTTTGTTACGTCTCTGAAGTTGGTCGCAAGTTGCGTCGCAGTAGCAAACTTTGTTACGTCTCTGAAGTTGGTCGCAAGTTGCGTCGCAGTAGCAAACTTTGTTACGTCTCTGAAGTTGGTCGCAAGTTGCGTCGCAGTAGCAAACTTTGTTACGGCTCTGAAGTTGGTCGCAAGTCTCGCAGTAGCAAACTTTGTTACGTCTCTGAAGTTGGTCGCAAGTCGCGTCGCAGTAGCAAACTTTGTTACGTCTCTGAAGTTGGTCGCAAGTTGCGTCGCAGTAGCAAACTTTGTTACGTCTCTGAAGTTGGTCGCAAGTTGCGTCGCAGTAGCAAACTTTGTTACGTCTCTGAAGTTGGTCGCAAGTCTCGCAGTAGCAAACTTTGTTACGTCTCTGAAGTTGGTCGCAAGTTGCGTCGCAGTAGCAAACTTTGTTACGGCTCTGAAGTTGGTCGCAAGTCTCGCAGTAGCAAACTTTGTTACGTCTCTGAAGTTGGTCGCAAGTTGCGTCGCAGTAGCAAACTTTGTTACGTCTCTGAAGTTGGTCGCAAGTTGCGTCGCAGTAGCAAACTTTGTTACGGCTCTGAAGTTGGTCGCAAGTCTCGCAGTAGCAAACTTTGTTACGTCTCTGAAGTTGGTCGCAAGTTGCGTCGCAGTAGCAAACTTTGTTACGTCTCTGAAGTTGGTCGCAAGTTGCGTCGCAGTAGCAAACTTTGTTATGGCTCTGAAGTTGGTCGCAAGTCGCGTCACAGTAGCAAACTTTGTTACGTCTCTGAAGTTGGTCGCAAGTCTCGCAGTAGCAAACTTTGTTACGTCTCTGAAGTTGGTCGCAAGTTGCGTCGCAGTAGCAAACTTTGTTACGGCTCTGAAGTTGGTCGCAAGTCTCGCAGTAGCAAACTTTGTTACGTCTCTGAAGTTGGTCGCAAGTTGCGTCGCAGTAGCAAACTTTGTTACGTCTCTGAAGTTGGTCGCAAGTTGCGTCGCAGTAGCAAACTTTGTTATGGCTCTGAAGTTGGTCGCAAGTCTCGCAGTAGCAAACTTTGTTACGGCTCTGAAGTTGGTCGCAAGTCTCGCAGTAGCAAACTTTGTTACGTCTCTGAAGTTGGTCGCAAGTTGCGTCGCAGTAGCAAACTTTGTTACGTCTCTGAAGTTGGTCGCAAGTTGCGTCGCAGTAGCAAACTTTGTTATGGCTCTGAAGTTGGTCGCAAGTCTCGCAGTAGCAAACTTTGTTACGGCTCTGAAGTTGGTCGCAAGTCTCGCAGTAGCAAACTTTGTTACGTCTCTGAAGTTGGTCGCAAGTTGCGTCGCAGTAGCAAACTTTGTTACGTCTCTGAAGTTGGTCGCAAGTTGCGTCGCAGTAGCAAACTTTGTTACGGCTCTGAGGTTGGTCGCAAGTCTCGCAGTAGCAAACTTTGTTACGTCTCTGAAGTTGGTCGCAAGTCGCGTCGCAGTAGCAAACTTTGTTACGTCTCTGAAGTTGGTCGCAAGTTGCGTCGCAGTAGCAAACTTTGTTACGTCTCTGAAGTTGGTCGCAAGTTGCGTCGCAGTAGCAAACTTTGTTACATCTCTGAAGTTGGTCGCAAGTTGCGTCGCAGTAGCAAACTTTGTTACGTCTCTGAAGTTGGTCGCAAGTCTCGCAGTAGCAAACTTTGTTA
Source organism: Coleophora flavipennella (assembly GCA_947284805.1). Classification (NCBI taxonomy): domain Eukaryota; kingdom Metazoa; phylum Arthropoda; class Insecta; order Lepidoptera; family Coleophoridae; genus Coleophora; species Coleophora flavipennella. The sequence goes on from OX369257.1 coordinate 20,079,470, forward strand.
CGTCTCTGAAGTTGGTCGCAAGTCGCGTCACAGTAGCAAACTTTGTTACGTCTCTGAAGTTGGTCGCAAGTCGCGTCACAGTAGCAAACTTTGTTACGTCTCTGAAGTTGGTCGCAAGTTGCGTCGCAGTAGCAAACTTTGTTACGTCTCTGAAGTTGGTCGCAAGTCGCGTCGCAGTAGCAAACTTTGTTACGTCTCTGAAGTTGGTCGCAAGTTGCGTCGCAGTAGCAAACTTTGTTACGTCTCTGAAGTTGGTCGCAAGTCGCGTCGCAGTAGCAAACTTTGTTACGGCTCTGAAGTTGGTCGCAAGTCTCGCAGCAGCAAACTTTGTTACGTCTCTGAAGTTGGTCGCAAGTTGCGTCGCAGTAGCAAACTTTGTTACGTCTCTGAAGTTGGTCGCAAGTTGCGTCGCAGTAGCAAACTTTGTTACGTCTCTGAAGTTGGTCGCAAGTTGCGTCGCAGTAGCAAACTTTGTTACGTCTCTGAAGTTGGTCGCAAGTCTCGCAGTAGCAAACTTTGTTACGGCTCTGAAGTTGGTCGCAAGTTGCGTCGCAGTAGCAAACTTTGTTACGTCTCTGAAGTTGGTCGCAAGTTGCGTCGCAGTAGCAAACTTTGTTACGTCTCTGAAGTTGGTCGCAAGTTGCGTCGCAGTAGCAAACTTTGTTACGTCTCTGAAGTTGGTCGCAAGTCTCGCAGTAGCAAACTTTGTTACGTCTCTGAAGTTGGTCGCAAGTCGCGTCACAGTAGCAAACTTTGTTACGTCTCTGAAGTTGGTCGCAAGTCGCGTCACAGTAGCAAACTTTGTTACGGCTCTGAAGTTGGTCGCAAGTCTCGCAGTAGCAAACTTTGTTACGTCTCTGAAGTTGGTCGCAAGTCGCGTCGCAGTAGCAAACTTTGTTACGTCTCTGAAGTTGGTCGCAAGTTGCGTCGCAGTAGCAAACTTTGTTACGTCTCTGAAGTTGGTCGCAAGTCGCGTCGCAGTAGCAAACTTTGTTACGTCTCTGAAGTTGGTCGCAAGTCGCGTCACAGTAGCAAACTTTGTTACGGCTCTGAAGTTGGTCGCAAGTCGCGTCACAGTAGCAAACTTTGTTACGGCTCTGAAGTTGGTCGCAAGTCGCGTCGCAGTAGCAAACTTTGTTACGTCTCTGAAGTTGGTCGCAAGTTGCGTCGCAGTAGCAAACTTTGTTACGTCTCTGAAGTTGGTCGCAAGTCGCGTCGCAGTAGCAAACTTTGTTACGGCTCTGAAGTTGGCCGCAAGTCGCGTCGCAGTAGTAAACTTTGTTACGGCTCTGAAGTTGGTCGCAAGACGCGTCGCAGTAGGAAACTTTGGGGGTTAGTAGGACGCATGGTACAATAATATACTCCGCCTGGTACTCTCTTCCGAGACACGCAAACCACGTGACTGACACAAGCCTACGTCATCGCTATCCTGTGTTATGCCATTAGTGTAAACATAATTACCCAGACGTCTGAAATGTCTTTCGTGAATCGGAAGATATTGCTAACGAATAATTAAAAATGACGTGTTGTTGTAAAATTTAAGATAAAATACATATAAATGAAAATTATAAAATTACAAAGAAATATTTAAACATATTTTAACTATGTAACCATAGATATAATTTACCCATGTAATATGTTATGTTGAAATAAAGTGGCAATGTTATTGTGAAGTAGGCTGGTGTCACTCTGGGAAGAGAAGACCAGTTTTGTTAGACCATGGTAGGACGTAAAGGCACCTACTGCAGCCTGTCGCCTGTCGCCTGTCGCCTGTCGCCTGTCGCCTGTCGCCTGTCGCACTCGCGTTGTAGGCACTAAAATGTACCTAAATCAGTAGTCAAAAGAGATAAGAGTTACGTGATAGAAAGAGATGCAACTTGTAGGTGAATATAACTATAGGTAATTGTCGTTGTGCGAACCTGAATTGCACTTAATTGTGTTTAGCAAGATTCGCCATTTATTCAAATAATTTTGCGAAGTGAAACTTTTTGTACGTTTTAGTCTAAATAGTCTTTATTTTTTGCTACTACTCGGTTATACCGGCGGCGCAGTAAGCACTTGCGTCACAGTTCAGATCAGTAATTAAGTTTGGCACGAGCTTTAAGAAGAGTCAAATCCATACTATAATTATATTATTTTACAAAAATTTCAAGTCCTTCTGAAGTACCTGGAAATAATTTAACTGGGTTCGTGAAAGTGAAGAACTTTTCATAATTTCATGTACACTTTGTCAAAATAACCAAAAAAATTGAAATTCATCTCATAAGATGTATATACATCTATACGACAGCGTGGACGCGAAGTCTTAGTGGGGGCACAGATTAAATAACAGTGCGGTTTATAAAGGGCTGTTTAAATGCGTCGCTACGACAGCGTAGAAACGGAAGTCATGCTTTGTAGCGAGCCATTTTCATATCAATTTAATTCGTTTTAGTAATAAGATACTTTTACCTCAATTCATGAAAGCAAAGTTCACCGACCACATCTCGTTTCCGCCCCCCTTGTTTACCTTTCCCGTAGTCCTGTCCATTAGTGGAAGCTACTTGTGCTCTATTCTTTGAGCATCGTTTCATTTATGAAAGAGGTATATTGTAATGAAAACTGTTTTTCCGACATTAGACTTTTTTTTCGCTACCGTATATCCTAAAGGATTTTTTAAATTAGGTACTTTTTATCATACCTATTCGAAAAACGACGGTTGGCTCCTGAATAATTGCGAACTAAATTGTACACTGCTCCTTGTATGTAGGGAGTTTTTTTTCTTTCTTTTAATTGGTCCGCGGCGTTCGTGAAGGTTAAATGTAAAAATTATGCAAATATCACATACCAATATTAAATTCTTTATGGTGATAAACTCACTTTTATGATTGGTAAGAAAGGAGTTTTTATTAAAGTACCTACTAACTCTTTGTTGATTAGTATGCGAAGTTAACCAAAGAGGTCGAATGCATAATGTATGAAAATGTTACTAGTCGGTTAGGTTTTGGCGGCAATGCGCGCTAAAAAAAACGAACTGTCATGTGCGTTCTTCTTTCTTTTCATTTCTTTTCCTCAAAGTTGTGATGAAATATTGTGTGTGTCACCCAGGGCCAAAATTTTATGTGTGTCACCCAGGGCGAAAATATTGTGTGTGTCACCCAGGGCCAAAATATTTTATTATCGAGCGACCTACATTAAATTCCTCACCAAGCTCAGGATTCTAGTCTACTATAATAGAACTCTGCTACTACTGTATCCTTCACTTAGCTCAGAATTAAAACCAACGCGTTGAGAACAAAATATGACTTTGTCCCCTTGTTCTAGCAATGGTTTGCTTCATCATAAATTCTTCGTTACCCCATAAATACCTACAAAACAATGTTTTCCTCAAAATCGGTCTCGCCATTTAGGAGGAGAAGAATTACAAATACCGGACTTTTAATTTCCGATTTAATTTAGAATGCGGTCGGATAGTGGGGCACCGGGCACCGGGCACCGGGCGCCGGACGGAGTACTGCGGCACCCAAAATGACAGATTTTGATTAACCACCTCGTAGATCAATTAGCCGTTTGTATTGACAGAAATACAAACTTATGCTCCGTTACTATTACCTTTATCTGGTTCAACAAAATGGCATCATCATCAGGTTCATATCATACTACCTGACTCACCAAACGTTTTGCCATAATGAAATATACTTTAAAGTCTATTCCTATACCTACCAAATACACATTAAAAAATTGATGGAAATCCGTCGAGCCGTTTTGGAGGAGTACGAACAGAGACATCGTACGTAACACGAGATTTTTATTAGGTTCATATGTAGTGTGTAAATGACTCACCTCACCCTACGTGACATATTGATTAAGCTGTAGTATATAAGATCATAATTATTACATTTAATAGCCATTATACGAGCTACCACGGAGACGTTATACTTTATTAACTACGACCCGAAGTCCCATCATCGCATGGCGACCCTGCCAGTGCTGCCTAGCGTAGCTGGGGCAGCGCTGTGCAACACATAAAAAACAAGTGTGTTTTACGCAAGAGACTTCTGGTGAAATGGACTATAACAATAGTGTTTTGTCAAGAACAACAATAAGAGTACCCACTGCACTAATGGAGCCGAATGAAGGGTTGCGCATGCCCTGGTGTCACATGCCGGAGTTGCTGCTGTTCGCTGTTGCTGTCGTGTGTCGTGTGACGGTCGACGAGACGGCTGGTATTATTGGGTGCTGGGAGTGGTTCCTGGCCTTTTCCTGCCCTTTTCATTTCAAGATGGTTACCGCCAGAGGAACAGTGAAGTAACGGAAGATGCGAGGAAGTAAGTTTAGTGGAATTTAATACGGACAAATTTTCTTATGTTAAATGTGACTATAGCGTAATTTACTTTTATTATTATTTTAAAGTTTAAGAATTTAATTTGCTAATCACTTTTGAGTTAGATTATTTAAAGTTTAAGGGTTTAATGTGCCTATTTATTTTTGGTTTAAGTATGGTCATTTTTGTTGTGTTTGGTGCTTTTGGACTTTTATCACATTTTATATTATGCTCTTTGCACCGTTTGATCTGAGCGTTAGATGAGATAATATCATTTTTAATTTGGTAAAATTTTTTTTTGTAAATTAACAATCAAGTGAAGAAATTTAAATAATTTGTATATCAATATTGAATTTTACATACCAAATAAGTATGATGAGTAAAACTAAAGTTAAAGTACCTATTTATGTTTATTGTAGGTAAAAAAATATAAAACAACTTTTATTTGTATTTTGTTATAAATGATAAAAGAGTTAAACAAAAATATACTCAGTACCCATAAACGATTTAAATCAAATCAAAGTCGAAAATTTTGAAAATGTTTTGAAATGAATATCAGTATGCGTTTTGTTATAACATGTTTGGGTTTATTAAAATTCGCGCTAGAAGCTATTTAAGATATTTTTCTCAAAGGAACTAACATCGCATTACGTAGTTCAAAATTATAAAATTAGTTTTTTTTTAATGTAGTTTGGTTAAATATGCATATCTAATAATTAGACTAGAACGTGATTAAACGTGTACTGTGTGACTTCCTGATGTTAGAAACGAACGTGATACGTTAAACATTTTTGTGATGCGTGAGATACGCATAGAATATGTGCAAATCAGTGCACTAAGAAGCACGTATTAGAAAATGCATCGGAATCTGTATAAACTTAAAATACAAGTGACTAAGAGCACATTTTCTTAAATTCATTGGAATGTTAAATAATTAAATGAGAAAGTTATTTTATCTGACTGATTGTACATTTAATTTGAGAATTTTTTTTATGAATTCTTGTTAGCCGTAATTCTTGTTGTTAGTTTTGTAGCGCATTTATCTTATTTTTGTATAGAAGGACATACGATATTGTAGATTGTTAAAATTTTAAGGTAAGTTAATATTTTGTGAACATCAATGATTAGTAAAGTTATTCAACATGTCAAGTATTAAGGATAATTATAATGATTTTAAGAATAAAATATCATTTATTGTACATACGGTTATCTAAAGTTAAAATGAAATGGTAATTTTTTTTGGGAAACTTTTCTTAGTAGAGTTTCGGGTAAAGTTGTAAAAAATCTTTTGTCACCTGTCTATGAAGAGTTGTGTAATTTAGATGGAATTGCATGTGTTATTAAAATATGGTTATTTTTTGGTAATGAAAAGTATGTTAATGTAGTTTGGGAATGTTGGTTGATAAGATTTTGTTGAGCGATTGGACTGATCACCCAAAAGCTAAGCAATATTTTAAAAGTCAAAATTTCATTTGGAATGTGCTTATATGATTGGAAATTTGATTGTATGAATTAGTATATTTATTATGAGTTTGAGGATACGGTACACAGGAAATGAAGGCAAGGCACATTGAGGGTTGGATCCTTCTTCTTGAACATAGAGCGAACGAGTTTTCCTGTATGAGAGAGAGTTGGAGTCTTTTAGTACCAAATGTACGAAAAACCCCATAAATATAGGTTGTGCGCACAACCCCATGTTTAGACACTAAGTTTGTCAACATGATTATTTTATTTTTATATAAATTGTTATAGAGTCGACTCAGATGATAAAATGCCTGTTGTTTATATTGTTGTTGTATGTGGAAAGGACCAACGGTTCGGCGAGCTCGACGTTGAATCCCCCATATTTGTTGTAATGTGTACCGTACCGTTCTGAAAACAGATTATGCTGTGGAAGAGGGATACTATGAAGAAAGAATGACATTGTAAAGAGATGTAGGGTTGTATAACCATTTTTTTTTTTAAACGATATATTCTATTGTACCGATTGATTAAAATAATGAATGAGTACGTAACTGAAAATAATTACTATGTTTAGGTACAGTTGTAAAAAAAGATTTGTTTTGTAATGTATTTTATTTGATGATATAAACATAAAAAATTTAACTTTAACCAATATAATAAGAAATTGATCTATAATATTTTAAAATAAGTATTTTGGTTTTTAAAAAAAAAATATTTATATAATATGGTAAATATTTTTTTTTTCGTCAACGGGGGAGGTGTAGTGTGTAAATGACTCACCTTACCCTACGTGACATATTGATTAAGCTGTAGTATATAAGATCATAATTATTACATTTAATAGCCATTATACGAGCTACCACGGAGACGTTATACTTTATTAACTACGACCCGAAGTCCCATCATCGCACATATTTTATAAGCTTACCAGCTGTCCCGGCGAACTTCGTTCCACCTTACACTACACTACACTGCCCTACACTACACTACCCTACCCTACCCTACCCTACACTACTCTACCCTACACTAACCTACCCTACACTACCCAACCCTACACTACTCTACCCCACTACCCTACCCTACCCTACCCTACACTACCCTACCCTACACTACCCTACCCTACACTACACTACACTACCCTACCCTACACTACACTACACTACCCTAGCCTAACCTACCCTACATAAGAACCTTCTCCTGACAATAACGAACTCGTCAAAAAAAGAATTAGCGAAATCGGTCCAGCCGTTCTCGAGTTATGCGTTTTTTTTTTTTTTATTCACAATTGGTAAGCCCTTGGCATCATCTCACCTCATGGTAAGTGATGATGATGCCGAAGATGGAAGCGGGCTTACCAAGATTCCCCAACGCAATGGAGAACTGGCTATCTTATCTTCAAGCCGGAACACATCAATGTTGTTAACACTGATGTTTGGCGGCAAGACTTAGATAAGATGGTGGTAGCGAGCCAGGCGGGCTTAGAAAATACCAACCGCGATTCATTTTTATATATTAGATTTATATGTTTATGCGATTATTAATATCATTATAATAAAATCTGGCTTTTGAAGATTAATATGGATTATTAATATTATGAATAGAACCGCAGCGCAGAGCCGGTCGTCGCGTCGTGGAAATCCTTGCGGGAGGCCCATGTCCAGCAGTGGACGTCACTCGGCTGATATGATATATTATAAGATGTCATTTTCTACATGCAACGACACAAAATGAGCTTTTTGACGTGAAACATGTTTAAAAATTACATACAGCGTTCTAGGTTGAAATGCAACGGATATAACGAAAGAGACCAAGATGTGTTTCCGGTGGAACCGGCCCATGGTATAACAACCTCTTTTCTTAGAACAAGCAAACCTCATTAATAACTATCTATTTTCGGAGGAAAATTAAAATTGTTTGACGTTAAACCCACGGCAGTGTGCCCCCCGCCCCCGACATAGCCCCACCCGATTTTTTTTCAGTTCATCATCATCATGTTGGGCGAAAGACGTGCACTGCTGGACAAACGCTTCCCCCAAGGATTTTTACGACGACCAGTTCTGCGCTGCCTGCACCAAGTGGCTTCTTACGACCTTCATTCGGTCCACCGAGTGGGAGATTTGGCTACGCTACGTATTCCGGTGCGCGATCGCCACTTGAGAACTTGACTGCCCCAACGGCCGTCTGTTCTACGAGCTATGTACCCTACCCACTGCCACCTAATTTAGTTGAGTATTTTTATAAAGAAGGTTGGTACCTGGAGATCATTGAATAGGGATTACGAACTATCGATCGACTTAAGTCTTGTGAGAGAGAACGGAATTGCTCTTAAATTAAAGGAGCTAGCACATTACGTGTAAATTACGATCGGACATTGTTTCTAGGGAAACGGAAATGGAAAGCTATCACGGCTTTGTTTTTACAGCTTCTCCTAACCTCCTCGTAACAACGTGTTGTTTTGTAAGAGATGGCACATTTACCTACAACCTGGGTTGCACAGCTGTGTCTCACACAGTACCCATAATCAGCGATGTCATGTCAGGGTGTCACAGCGATGGCCCATGGAGGGAAAGCAGGTACCTACTTGATATATATTAAAAATGTTTTTTATTATGTTATGTTTTTTGTTATGTTTTTTGTTGATATAACATACTGTTCCTAGTAAAAAAAAATCCAATTGTTTTTGCTGATTAAATCCTACTTTTGACTTGAAATATTTCCTTTTTTTCATTTTATCCGAATAAACCCTTCATACTCGTATCTCGCAAAATATTGATCCTACAAGTATGGGTATGGTCTCATTCGATTCAGCACAAAAAATTCCATAGAAAATAACACATCACTAGCTAAGTTTTTAAAATTTGCATATTTTTTTACTTTCCCCTGCCCATACCCACTGGGAGGGGGTAGGACCCCTAAATTTTGGGAAGACTCTGCAGATGCTCATTTATAGTGCCAGGATAAAATTAAGTTTCATTGATGTTCATATTATTTTGCCGCCAAACTGTCGTATATAGTCTTACTTTACCTGTAATAAAAACCAAAAGAAAATATAATAAAACTGAAGTCGATTGTTTTTAACGTGTTTAGCGTTCTCAGTTATTTAAATAAATGGCATTGCATTAAAAGATTTTAAAAAAATTGCTTGCCTTAACCGGGAATCTAAGCGGCAAAATGTAAAAAATAATAAAATTGAAAATAGGATTTCACTCAAAGAAGGCATCATTTTATTTACAAAATAGGTAAAACTGCATTATTTTTTTAAAAAAAATCACTTGCCTCAGCCGAGATTGGAACCGACGCGACGCGACGCGCCGCCGAAACTAGAGCCTCCTGGACACCAATTGACTCTTTCTATTGACTTCGTAATTCAATAAAATTTAGGTATAGTTTGTATCATTTACATATTTCTTCAAGAGCGTCGGTGGCGTAACGGCTAGGTTAGCCGCCTCCTACCCGGGAGGTCCTTGTTCGAATCCTGCCACGTATCAATGAGATTTCGAATTTAGATTTCATATGTACGTTTCTTACGGTGAAGGAAAACATCGTGAGGAAACCTGCACACGCTTGCGAAGAAACTCGCAGGTTGTGTGTGAAGTCGACCAACCCGCACTGGGCCCGCGTGGTCGACTAAGGTCCGATCGCCCTAATTCAGGGTAGGCTTGAGCCCCTCGGTGGGGAAGTATATGAGCTGATGTGATGACATATTTCTTGTAGGTAGTACGTTGTATGTTTGTATGTTTGTATGTACGCACGCATATTTATAGTTAGGCTAGGTTAAGGGTTCGTTACATTATTTTTCTAAAAAGTACTAAACCGATTTTGAAAAAAAAATATTTTGAACTACCTCAAGAGTATGTCCTTTCAAATAAAAATAGAATTTTTAAAATCGGTCTACAATTGAAGGGAAATCAGTGGACATACATAAAAAAATATGCAGTCGAACATACTAGAACCTCCTCCTTTTTTTAAAGTCGGTTAACCAAGTGAAGAAAGTCGTTGTGTTCTTGTTTCATCGCATGGTGTTTCGTCACCGGTAGAACTTCCTGATGTCGGTATTGAATATGTTTCCCCCACCATGGCCTATACCGCTGGCACATCGTGTATTTCATCATCATCATTACATCAGCTCAAAGACTTCCACTGCTGAACAAAGGCCTCCCCTAAAGTTTTTCACAACGACTGGTCGTGCGCTTCCGCATCCAGCGGCTTTCTGCGACGTTCATCAGGTCGTCAGTCCACCGAGTGGGAGGCCTGCCCTACGTTACGTCCTCCGGTGTGAAGTCGCCACTCGAGAACTTTACTGGGGGTAGTAACAGCCACCTTTACCACGAGCTATGTGCACCCTGTATTTTTATTAAGGTTTTATTAGAAAATCCTGTAACACATCCATTGAGCCACCCGAGCAAGCAAGGGTTTGGTCTCAAGTCTTTACCAGTATACTCAGAGGGTATTCATTTAATCGCTGTAGCCAGGATTCTCTTTAGCCAAATTTCCTGGAATGAACATTGGCTTTCATGCCGTGAGTTTAATTGAAAATAACTTTAAAAAACCCTTAAACTCTTTATCTCTTCTTATTAACAGTGCAACACATCGTCGTAAATAAAACAAAGTCCGACAAATAGGTTTACTTCTCTATGTTTTCCGTTATCGAAATTGATTGTAAATTCCGCTATTTTGAGTTGTTTTTTTTCGGGATTTTTTATTAACCCTAGATCAATAAACTTATTTTCGAGTAACACTGTCACTAAATATTAGTCCTACAAACTAACAAAATTGAAACGTCGGTTTTTTTTTAAAATTTAAAGCATTTATTTAGAAAAAATCTACATAAAGTATGGAACATCTACTAAATTAACACATAACTAAACGAAAGCCAAAAAAAATATTCCTGGCAGTCGGCACACACTTCTTCTTCTTTTCGAGTCGACGGCAAACTCAGATAGTCCCATCCCAAAACCGAGCCACGCAAATTGCCTTGTCAGTGGCCTGCACCAAATCCTCCCGCGTGCAGGTGACAGGGCAAGAAGGACACTCTGGTACCGTATGTTCCCCGCAAATCGCCGTTTTGCAGCGACAGAGGACTCCTAAGCTTTAGCGGTCCTCTTGGTGAAGTGCTTGGTGAAAGCCAACATTAGTATCACACATAGTCGATACTTTTGATTGTAGATTCTTGGTGGAACATTATGTCACTTATTTTGGTATATATTTACACTTCTGTGGAATCAGTGTAAATATATACCAAAATGAGTATCACACATGTTTATTATTAATTAAAATCAATCAATAATTAATTAGTTATTACAGTAAAATCGTAAAAAAAGTCATAATAACTTACCTTTATAATTTTTGTGGCGTAAACACTAAACATTAGCCTGAGAGACTAATATGGAATGGAACCAGGAAGCGAGCAAACGCATTGCGTGTGCAAGGGTTACTGATTGGCCGAATGAGGAAGGTGCTGTGTGACCAGGAGTGGTGCGGTAACGGGAACATACCTAGACAGCGAATGCGTCAGAGTCGTGTTGCCTGTGAGACTAATGTTTAGTGATGTTAGGTTAACTTCGTGAATCATGGCACACATATTCTTTTTTACTCTCGACTGCTTAAGAAAATGGATGTAAAGTTTTTTTGATGTATGTATGTAAGAATGTTTTTCTGTTTCTTTGGCTGGGTCTATAGCATAGCCCGTAGTCTAAACTATTTTAGTATTCCCTACTCTTTGCCTAAACGACTCGATGGGTTTTGGAATGCGAGGTGTCGTTACATTCGTCTTGCTCCCCTATTAACCTACTATTATAGGCTACATTATAAGCAGCCGTACATTTAATTTTTAGTTTGCATTGAAACATTGTGCCGTAAAGCCTTGCTTCTTGCCAAGTTTTATAATTTTATGTCAAGGCGAGTATCAAAATATGTGACTTAGACGACCGTTTCTTTTGATTGTGTCGACTTAGAACTTACATTTTTCACACCTTCAGCATGAAGGAAAAAAATGTTTGCGGTGCAGGCAAATGATCGTACTTGAGCAGAAACTTGATATTCATTTCAACTTCACACATCGAACTGTTCATGAGAATAATAGCAAAGTATAAATGTATACATTAGCACTCGTGTAAAAACGAACAACGAGTCCGTTGTAAGGTACGCAACCCTAATAAAAACTAATTCAATTCAACTCCTTTGTTGCAGTTAATGTGGTACAAATGAGATATTTTAAAAAAACCAAGGGAACAAAGATCAGCACATTTAGTCACAAGTGACACACCAAAAGTAAGTATTTTAGAATCAAAATATTGGAAATCATAGTCATTTAAAAACATGACACACTTAAATTACATTATATAACACATATTAACTTAATTGAATAAGAAGTAAACTGGATGAAATTTATAAAATAGGGATGCAAGGTGGTCTCGTTACAAATAACGTGTGCTGCGCTCCGTTTGACTCAGAATTTATTCGGATCCAAAAGTAAGGACTTAACTAAACTCGACGAGATTTTCTGTGAGTGCGCATCAAAAGATTAGAAGAAAACAACTAGAAAATTCTTATAAAAAATTTAACCATGCGCACTGTTTATAATTGTACAGGGAGCGTTAAATGAAACACAGATGTTATCCGAAATGATTTATTATGGCTGAGTAATGGCATTTTCGTAAACAAGACATCACATCAGGTTCATAACATATATTCAGTGGATTTTGATATTCTAAAACATGTAGGCGCTAAAGAATGACCATTTATTGTGTTGAATGGCTATCGTTCTATGCTGAATCATAATGGTTGATAAATAGTGAATTTTATGGTATCTGAGAGCTTACAAATCTGTGACTAGTTCGCAAATTTTGTAGCTTTTTAGAGAATGAACGAAAATACACATCAAATGTCACAAAGGAAGTCTATACACTCTATAAAAACTTAATGAAGATAATGTCTAATTACACATATAAAGTTTCAGAAAGAAAGACATCCTTTTACAACTCGAGATAATAAATAATAACATAAAAACATTGGCAGTTTTCACTAGCAAACAAAGAAGAAACCTAAATTACTCTATAATTATATCTATGACCTATTTCTTCTTAAGTAAAACATTAATTACGAAACAGTAGCTCTATGCATATCTTTATACACGATCCTGAACTATATAAACTTATCTACGGTATTAATGTCGCATATTTTAAATTTGCATAACTTTTATGTATTTTTTTTTACATTTTCATTTCCTAAGACCCTTAAAATTAACCCTTACCTCTAAATTAGAAAGAAAAAGACTATTTTACTTATATTATTTGACCACGAGGTGGTGTCATGCAATTGCCAGAAACCAATAGCAGTACCGTACTTCCGTCGGAATTTCCCTACTCTCAAAATAATACTTTGTCCTGTTAGATAACGACTGCAACATACATATTATTAATATAAAAAGCACACGGAGAAAAAAATATAGTCAGAATAACTATTCAAAGTTATAGTTAAATTAGTTAAATGACGTATCGTTGATGTAGTCAACTGTTTTCTAGAATTGAGGATCTGTATAGCCAATTCAGCGATACAGATCCTTAGTTTGACGAAACAGTTGGCTATATTAACGATACGTCTTTTAACTAATTTAACTATAAACTTTGAATAGTTATTCTGACGATATTTTTTTCTCCGTGCACCCTAGGTCAGTCGGGCCAATGGAGAAAGAAAAGATAAGAGAGAGAGAGGACCTACTTGGAATCTGAAGATTGTCTGAAAATTTCATCGAAATCGGTCCAGCCGTTTTGGAGTCTATAAGGAACATTTTTTTTTCCTTCACATAGCACAACAGAGATAGACTGGATTCAAGTGCTAATAACTACAGCCTCCCTGATATAATAAAAGGATTTGAATGTAAATCACATGTTAAACGCTCATAAGAATTAGAAATGATTTGAACGATTAAAAATTATTCAAAATGATTACAAATCAAATCATTTTTAATCCTTTTTAATGATTTTGTTTAATCAGGGCTGTGATTAAAATAACTAAAAAAGAGATTATAAGGTTTTCTTATTTGTTTACTTAACTTAAGTAATAAAAATATGTATCGTTTATTTAAGTAAATAAACTTTAAACAAAAAAAAATTTTATGAGGACAGGTTATAGCGGTGAATACTTATAACCTGTTTTGTCCGTTAAATTTGGAACCATATTAAAATAAATAAACTCATGTGAGTCCAACTATGTAACTTAATTAATTAATTCATTAACTTTAATTATCTTAACGTTAGTTAAAAAACACTATAATATTAAGAAATTATAAAGTCACATGAACAATGCGTTCATAAATCTTATTATTGGTCAACTGACAGCCAAAACCGTGTGCTAACACTGGTCTTATGTACAGTTGGTAATATTACAAATTATACAGTCAGTCATTCAAATCACCTACCCAGATAACCAGGGTTGTCAATTTTGAACTACATAAATATAATCATAAAGTTTAAAAGACACTTACAATTACAAATTTTGAAATTACATGAATACAAACGCAAATTTAAATTTCCAACTAATTAACCAAGAAAGTGTAACAACGGTACTTTTTAAAGATTATTTTAATTTAATTAAATCATGGTAGATCTTATCTATGGTTTCTGTATCTTTCCTTTTATTAATTAAATCTTGATGCCTCTCCATTTACATAGATTCCATAATCAGACGCTTTTTATAATTATGTTCTGTATTTAAAATTTTTAATATTTTAAGATTTTAGCCTGCTTACCCTCGAGTAGGCTTTATCATTACAAAATACAAAAGCTTTAGCTCAACCTTTTTTTTTAAAATAAAGACAAAAATAATATAAAACTCATGGCATTTAAAAAAACAGAAACAAAACGATTTACAAAAAGTATTGTATCATATAACACTTGACAGCCCTACCAGCACATCACACACCAGAAACTATGCACTCGCGACTTAGCTTGCTCAATAGCAAGTAAGTGGTTGTAGCATCGTCTTGAATTCATCCAGGGAAGCAGCAGTTGAAACAGCAGGTGGCACAAAGTTCCAGAAAGCAACTCCAAGGACAAGAAAAGAGCTCTTGTACATTGATGTACCCGGAATCGGCGATAACAGCGTATAGTCCGGTTGTTCTCAGATCATTGCAGAGTCGGATCGATAATAGCTTCCAGGTTCTTGAGAATACTAACTTACTCAATATCTTTACCAGCTAACGACAGCACTGGCTTCTCACTGCTATCTATGAGGATAGTACGTTTAGACAAACACCAAAAAAAATGTTAGACACGAAATTCATGATGTGTGAACGGAAGATTAACACTTTTTTTTTTTTTTTTTTCTTCTCCTCCTCGATAAATTTATTTATTCCGCAGTCTCTGCACCACCTCCAAAATGGGCTGAAATCGTACACTCTGCCACAATTGATACATGTTTTTTTTTGGGACTCCATTTGACTGGAATGGTTGCAACAATATGAATCATTTCGACCCTCCGTCTCCGTTTAAATAGCAATGCTTATCAAAACTAGGGCTACCACTTTCTCATAACATTTTTTTTTGTTTAAAGTTTATTTACTTAAATAAACGATACATATTTTTATTACTTAAGCTAAGTAAACAAATAAGAAAACCTTATAATCTCTTTTTTAGTTATTTTAATCACAGCCCTGATTAAACAAAATCATTAAAAAGGATTAAAAATGATTTGATTTGTAATCATTTTGAATAATTTTTAATCGTTCAAATCATTTCTAATTCTTATGAGCGTTTAACATGTGATTTACATTCAAATCCTTTTATTATATCAGGGAGGCTGTAGTTATTAGCACTTGAATCCAGTCTATCTCTGTTGTGCTATGTGAAGGAAAAAAAATGTTCCTTATAGACTCCAAAACGGCTGGACCGATTTCGATGAAATTTTCAGACAATCTTCAGATTCCAAGTAGGTCCTCTCTCTCGCTTATCTTTTCTTTCTCCATTGGCCCGACTGACCTAGGGTCCTTTTTACTTTTAAATTGCATATTTTTAAAACCGTTTTTCAAACAACTATCAAATGTCCACGTAAGCTATTTATCTCTTGTTATTGAAGTGTGGTTTTCCTTAATAAATGCGATGTACCTATGCCGACCACTCTTATCTAAAAAGTTTTATGTTTACATATTTTTAGTTCGGGAATTCACATGACTAATATAATGTGTGTGTTACAGTCGTTATCTGACAGAAAAACATATTGTTTTGAGAGTAGGGAAAATCCCAAAGTTCTGTCATCCACGGATTGTAAGTACAGTCACCATCAACCAACTGATCTATCTCAACTGATCTATCTCAACCAGTTCACGTATTTTGGGTACCAAGAAGCTAGAAGCTAAGAAGCTAGTGGGTGTTTGATAGACATAAAATTAGCATATGATTTGACTAGGTTAGGGATCATCTATTTTGAATGGAAATTATTTATTTAAAAAAATGGTCAGATTTCAGACAAGTTTTGTCATCAAATAAATCCTATGTGACGAACGTTTAGCTTTATGGCACGAGTAATAACATTTGCTTAGGGATGTTAAAAAGGAATTACCGCAATAGGTTTTTTATGGATTCTGAACAGTTTTACGGGTTTCATGTCTACTTGCCAAGGTTTTAATACTTTACTCGTTACTTTTATGATTTTTTTTACTCAAATCAATTCGTGAAAACCGCTCAAAATGTTAAAATAAAGGTTTAAATATGTCACAATGTATAATAGATGTAAGAACACTTCTCAACATTGTATAGGGATCATTTGAGATTTTCAAACAAATCAAATATTTTATTTTTATTTTAGATTAAATAAATTTATAGAATTTTTATTTGGAACTGGAGTTAATTAGTTATTTGAAAAGATATTAAATTACTTAATACTTGTGTAAGATAAATAAAAAACGGTAATTTAAAAAACTAAAAAACCCGACTGCGTTTCTGTGTAGTTTGGAAATGAAAAACCCTAAAACAAGAAAATCGTCATACCCGATTGCACTTAACTTAAGAAAAATTGTAGCAGTCGGGACCCATTCTAGAAAGTCAGCCGTATAGTCAGTATATTGGAGTAATCTGCAATGTAATATAGGTATGTGCTCTCAATTTACTAAGCCTCCATTTCTAGAATGGGTCCCGACTGCTACAATTTTTCTTAAGTTAAGTGCAATCGGGTATGACGACTTTCTTGTTTTAGGGTTTTTCATTTCCAAACTACACAGAAACGCAGTCGGGTTTTTTAGTTTTTTAAATTACCGTTTTTTATTTTATTCATTTTTTACTTTTATTATTGAATGAGTTTGTATAGTAACCTATATACACAATGACACACATTAAATTTACGCAGATTATTAACTTATCAGTTGATAGAAAATCCATCGAGCCGTTCTGGCTGCAGAGCGTGCCAAACATTTGAATTTGGCGCCAAAAATCCGCCTTTTTGTTTTTTAATATTTTGATATACCCAGTGTCACTCACACAGTAAATACGTATCTAACGACACCCCTCAAACTAAAATCTATCGAGCCGTTCAGGCTGCAGTGCGTGCCTAACATTTGAATTTGGCGCCAAAAATCCGCCATTTTGTTTTTTTCATTTTGATATACCCAGTGTCACTCACACAGTAAATACGTATCTAACGACACCCCTCAAACTGAAATCTATCGAGCCGTTCAGGCTGCAGTGCGTGCCTAACATTTGAATTTGGCGCCAAAAATCCGCCATTTTGTTTTTTTTTATTTTGATATACCCAGTGTCACTCTCACAGTAAATACGAATTTAACGACTCCTCTCAAGCCAAAATCCATCCAGCCGTTCAAGCTGCAGAGCGTGCCAAACAATTATACATACATACATACTCTCGAAAAACATAACCCTCCTTCTGGCGCAGTCGGGTAATAAAAACTTTTAAGATAGGCGAGTGCTCAAATTAATATACATACAACATTAAGGGCAAGTGCTATATGTAACAATAAATAAAATTCTCTATACTAAAAAAAGTGATTATGAGTATGACGCAACTATCTTTTATTAAATATTATTTTATTTTTCTACGTAATCACCTTTCAGGTTTATATACGTTGTATATCTTTTAACTAAACCTAAAATTCCGTTTCTAACAAATATTTTTCCTGATCCCATAAAAAATCGTGTACGGCGGTGACTACTGCATCATCTTCAAATTTCTGGCCCCAGAGATGTTCCTTTAACCGCGAAAATAGGTAGAAATCACTAGGAGCAAGGTCCGGTGAATAGGGAAGATGGTCCATCAATTCGAAGCCAGCTTCCTGAATGGCAGCCATCGCAACTCTGGACTTGTGTACGGGGGCGTTATCTTGGTGAAACAAAACAACTTTAGCGAGTTTGCCGCGCGCCGTTTCTTGCGTATTTCCTAATGCAACTTTGTTATTTGTCCTTCGTACAAAGTTTCCGTAATAGTAGCTCCATGATAATTACCATCCCTTAGCTGTACCAAAAAAAAAACAATATCTTTATTATTGATAGCGGATGGAATCATCTTTTTCTTCGGAGTTGGAGATGACGGTCTCTTCCAAGTCATGGACTGTTTTTCGTTTCCAGGTCATAACAGTGGAGCCATATTCCGTCCATAGTTATGAGTCGAGCCAAAAATTTGCCATAATCTTGTTGTAACAAATCCAAACAGCTTTGCGAAATTCTCAGTCTCGTTTGTTTCTGCGCGTCAGAAGGCATTCTGATGGGCACCCGGCGGTGGCGCGCTGACACTTTTTTCATACCCAAATGGTCGTGTGGACACTTCCCATCGATATCTTTACTTCTTCTGCTATAAAACGAACAGTAACACGATGATCCGCCAAGTAAATGTTTTCAACTTTTTTAATCACTTCTTCAGTCACTACCGGACACCGGTATAGGGCGTCCCGTGCGTGGGTCATCGTTAGTGGAAGTTCTTCCTCCCTTGAACTCAGTACACCAACGTGCAATCGTAGAATATGGAGGAGCATAAACCCCTGACGTTGCTCTTTAGTCTTGATTTACCTGCTGCGTTGTAAAAAAAATTAAGCAGAGAAATTTTATAACCGCGCTAATTTTAATTTTATCCATTTTTAAGAACACGTTCCAACGCGATGCAAACAAATGACGTCTATTTAGAAAACAAAAGAGAATTTATTGTTTTTTTATTATCATCATTTCAAATATCTGGGCTACGCTTGCCAGTATATATTTTTCTAAGGAGAATGTATCGCATTTATCACTATTTATTGAACATCCCTTGTAGGTATCCAATTATTTTTGGTTTGCGTTCCTTCACCTCGTATTGTGTTCGTATACACGAATTCTTTTATTTTATGACTGACCATAGCATGAGGAAATGAGACATGATTGCAAGAAAAAATGAATCGTAGACGAAAAACTAAAACAGAACATTTTTATATTGATTTCTTGATTCCGGTTTCACTTGTGCCTTATCTTTGAATTTTAAATAATTTTAGTGTGTAATAACATTAATGAACGTTACAGTGTCTAATGGGGCAAAAAAAATTACTTCTTTATTGAGCAACTCAACAAAGCGATGTGTGCCCGCGCGGCGGCGACCGCGTGCCTCAAAAACCGTGACGGTGGTTAAACGTTAAAAATCACATTTTTTACAAGAAATCTTAACAATATTTAAACTATTAACGGTTTTTAAATTCACACACCACTGATAAAGATGAACTATTTTAATTTTCTCTGTAAAATAGCGAAAAGCTAAAACACTATTAGTGAAGTTTGATTGTACAACTTTACTGGCAGGCAACTTATGTCCCAGTTCGGAAACTAGCGGAGCCCCGTAGGAATAAGAAAGAAAGAAAAATAAGAAAAACCGGCCAAGTGCGAGTCAAACTCGTGCACGAAGGGTTCCGTATCAAAAACTAATTTTCATCTACAGCGCTATCTACAGATATAGGTAAAAGTGAACTAATGAGGATCATTCACGTTTTGAACCAAGTATGCAGTTTTATACAGACATCAAAAACAATATATTTTGTGAAAAAATATCGCAATCGGATATGAAATGATGCCGTGACAGCGATTTAGTGCACATGTACCAAAAACGGGCGCGAGCTGGCGCCATACGCTTGACACGTTACAACTCCCGATGACCCCGCGCGCTTGGGTGCCGCGCAAATAGCATTTCAGTCTGTCTCAGTAAAATGATGTGTGCGCGTGTCGTTTTAACGTTATCAAAGTGATATTGTCGGCATACAAATATTGTATTGTGCCAAAATGTATACGACTGTGACTGCGCCCGAAAAACTATTTTTTTGGGTTCCACAAGACGAAAAAGTTAGTTGGTCTAGTGCTGGAACTAATGAAAGAGATATCAATACTCATTTCAGTTTTTTTTAAATTTATTTTTCGTACTTACCTTGCCAACAATTTGGTTACACGAAGAGTCGATCAACAACCGATGCAGGAGTAGCACATATTCGCAACATCTATGATGCCTTTGAGGAATTACAAAATGCAATTGGAGTGTTTAGTGATTTATCTAAGACATTTGATTGTGTTGAACACCAAACATTACTTGTGAAATTAAAGCATTATGGTGTAGAGAATGGGGCTCCCAGTCTTTTAAATTCGTATATAGACAACAAAACACAAAAAGTACAAGTGAATGGCACGAACTCATCTGGATCTAAAGTGAAAATGGGTGTGCCCCAGGGTTCCATATAAAGGAATTTCTTTTCCTTGCTTACGTAAATGATTTGCCTTTTATGGTCCTTTCCTACCCTTGGCGACCAGAACCACCTTGGCTCAATCACTTTTAATTCCTATACTGAATTATGAGGACGTTTGCTTATCGATGCTACGGAAGAGTTGGTAAATAAACTTAAGCGCCTACAGAATGTGTGTGTAGGCGACGCAATCCGTTAGATGGCGCTAGTGATGCGCCGTCATGTGCATAAGGTTTGTTTTCGGATTACGGAAATACGACCACGTGTCCGAATTTCGCGCAAAACTAAAGTGGCTTCCCATTCGCCTGCGTCGACACATGCACTTTCTCTGTTCTTCAACCGATTTCAAAAAGGAGGAGATTCTCAATTCGACTGTACGTATTTTTTTTGTATGATTGTTACGCGATATCTCCGCCGATTGTCAACCGATTTTCAATTTTTTTTTATTCGAAAGAGTATACTCCCGAGGGGGTCCCATTGTCACCAAGTCAGAATCTGATGATGGGATCCTAGGGAAATCGAGGGCAACCTTAAAATTTTATAGGCACGTTTTACGTGTTTTACGTATTTTCTTAAATTATTAAAGTATTTGCGTCTGGTAGTCATCGTCTCATGTTGATGAGCTGATGAAGGAAGCTACAGCTCCGTAACGGCTAGGAGGTGAAGGATAATTCTTCAAATATTTCACATACATACGATGGTACGTATAGACCAATAGAAGTAGAGGTAGAGGTATTCTTTTATGTTATTCAGATGAGCTGTTGATGGAAGAATAAACTATTTAAATTTAATGCTATTGAGATGATGATGGAAGTCACAGGAATCTGTATATTTGCAAACACATGCATTATAATCTGATGGTTCCTGTTGCCGATTAGGTTAACGTTGTTAGTAAGATAGCAATATCACTAAAAATAAAGTCGGTAATAACTTGCCTAACGACGGAGCAGCCCGCCGCTGGTGACGGTACCGCAGGTATAGTACAGGCTATAAATGTACTTGATAGTATACCCTGCGATGCCGGCTTTGGCGGCAGTGGTCAACCTTCAGATTTAAACTAGGCTTAAAGAACACGAAGAAGCCAAGTTTTTAAAACTAGTTTACCAAAATATTCAAGGCTTCCTCGGCAAATAATTAGAAATAGAACTTTTTCTGGAAAATTATTGTGTAGATATTTTTTGTGTAACAGAACACTGGCTCAAAGACCATGAAATGCTTTTTATTTTTGAAAATTATTGTACAGCCAGTGCATTCAATCGAAAGTCCTTACAATGTGGAGGTTCAGTTATATTTACCAAAAATTCTCTAAAGTTTAAAGAACGGAAGGACGTTGTTCGCCTTTCGATTGAAAAAACTGTGGAATTATCTTGTGTGGAGCTGGAGAACCACATAATTATTTGCGTGTATAGGCCCCCATATGACGATAACTTTGTTAGCTTCGAATCGGCAATCGAGGATGTATTAAATATCGTTAGTAAAAGCCTTAAATCCGTGATAGTATGCGGCGATTTCAATGTTGATTTGTTGAAAAAAGTCCTTGACGACTCGAATTACTTGTCTCTTCAAGTCATTCGATTTAAATTATGTATTTCTGGAACCCACAAGAATAACAAAGACCTCTGCCACATGTATAGATAACATATTTTGTAATTGCTGTTATTTAAATAAAAAGGTTTTAATTGTTTGAGGTCAGATCATAGCGGAGTAATGGCTAGCTTTCCCGTAAGTATTTCTGCAGAACACATAAAAATTCAAATAAGACCGGTCACTGCTAGTCGAATAGAAAAGTTTAAAACAGTGCTAGATAAAAAACTGCCCATACCAGATTTTGATAATGAAGTGCAAGCCAACAATTTTTACAATGATTTTTTTACAGTACTGGATAGGGAATTCCAAAGTATATTTAGGTCTAAATCCACAATCAGTAACATCAATTTTAAATTCAGTGAATGGGCTACCATAGGTATATACAAAAGTCGCTAAACTTTGTTTGACCTTTATGTCAAAAAAACTTACACTTTTGATGAGAACTTTACAAATTATGTGAAACAATATTCAAAAATTTTTAAGCAGGTTTGCCACGTAGCAAAATTTAATTATCTATGTAGAAAAATAAAATTGTCAGATAATAAAATAAAAACTGTTTGGAATATCATTAGCAAACAAACAGGTAAAGTCAAATCTCGCGACAAAGAATATGTTTTGCAAACAGATCAAGGTAAAATTAGTTCGAATGCCGATGTAGCCAAAGAATTCGAAACTTTTTTCACAAATATTCCACTTAAGACTACTGAAGCCCTAAACTCATCACCTATGTATGCTCAAAGGCTGCTAAAGGATAATGTTAGTAATTGTGATCAAAAATTCTCCTTCAGAGTAATTGAACCACAATCTATTGTAAAAACTTTTAAATCTCTTAAAGTGAAAAGAACCGAAGACCTCTGGGGATTATCGGTAAGCTTGATCAGTAATGTAATTGATACTTTAGCGCCATATTTAGCTTGTCTTTTTAATATTAGCATTGATAGTGGCGTCTTTCCAGATCTCATGAAGCTTAGTAAAGTGATACCTTTATATAAATCTGGTTCAAAAACTGATCCAGGCAACTACAGACCAGTTTCTGTGCTGCCAGTTCTTAGTAAAGTGTTTGAAAAGATTATGATTAACCAAATGCTACAATATTTTACAGAAAACAAACTACTGCATTACCAACAATTCAGTTTCACTAAAGAAAGATCAACAACCGATGCAGGACTAGCACTCATTCGAAACATATATGATGCCTTCGAGGAATCGCAGAATGCAATTGGAGTGTTTTGTGATTTATCTAAGGCTTTTGATTGTGTTAAACACCAAACATTACTTATGAAATTAAAGCATTGTGGTGTAGAGGAAGGGGCTCTCAGTCTTTAAAATTCGTATTTAGACAACAGAACACAAAAAGTACAAGTGAATGGCACGAACTCATCTGGATCTAAAGTGAAAATGGGTGTGCCCCAGGGTTCCATATTAGGGCCTTTTCTTTTCCTTGTTTACGTAAATGATTTGCCTTTTATGGTGCAACATGTGTCAAATATTGTGTTGTTTGCGGATGGTACTTCTCTTATTTTTAAAGTGAATAGGAAAGAAAACGAAATTGACGAAGTAAACAACACTCTTTCAAAGATACTGAACTGGTTCACTGTGAACAACTTATGATTAAATGCTAAGAAAACAAAATGTATAAAATTTTGTTTGCAAAATGTAAAAAAGGTCAACAATAGTGTAATATTAGATAGTAATAAATTAGAATTTGTAAATACCACGGTGTTCCTTGGTATAACTTTGGATGTTTCACTTCGATGGGGACCACACATTGAAACTTTAGCGGGAAGGCTTAGTTCAGCTGCTTATGCCGTTAAGAAAATAAGACAGTTAACTGATGTAAATACTGCGAGACTAGTGTATTTTAGTTACTTCCATAGTATAATGTCTTATGGCATATTACTGTGGGGGCATGCGGCTGATATAGAAACTATTTTCATCCTGCAGAAAAGAGCTATCCGCGGAATCTATCAGATGCGATCACGTGAGTCGTTACAGAATAAGTTCAAAGAAATCAATATTTTAACTGTTGCTAGTCAATTTATATATGAAATTTATGTACGTTCGTAAGAATTTGCATTTATTTCCTAAAAACAGTGACAGACATAATTTGAATTTAAGAATGTAAATAAAATAGATATAGCCTTTTCGAGACTGAGTAAGGTTAAAAAGTCATTTGTGGGGCAGTGTATAAGATTCTACAATAAAATTCCAGAAAATGTAACTAGTTTGTCAGAGAATAAATTCAAGACTCATGTCAAAAAAGTTTTGTGCTCTAGAGGATATTATAAAATAATAGATTATGTAAATGACAAAGATATATATGTTGATTCTATAACAAATACCGTTACCTGAGACTGTAATCTGAATCATGGCATTATTTGTAATGTACAATTTATTTTTTTTGTTTTGACTATTTAAAAGTGGGTGTAGACACCTATTTAAAAAAATTGTTTTGAATTTTGAATATAAAAATGGGAATATAATAATAACACTTGATACACGACATTAACCAACAGTAAATAAATCAAAGGTGAGCACGAATTAAATTAGGGACCAAAATTTTTTTTGAGGTCGGTATCAGCAATGTCAAAGTAAAATGTGAGTAGCTGTGTTACAGATGAGGTACTAGTTACTTCGTAAGCTGTGTGCTGGTACCGACCTCAAAAATAAATTTAGGACCCTAATTTAATTCGTGCTCACCTTTGATTTCGTTACTGTTGGTTAATGTCGTGTATCAAGTGTAATAATATTATTTCATACTTTTGAGTGAATTTCATTTTGAAGTCGGTTTTTAGTTTTCTAAAACTTTTATTTTTATTATTTAACGTGCTCAGTAACTCTGCAACTCCTCCATACCTCAAATCAAATTTTTAACTGAGGGATAGTGTTCATGGCCGCCATCGTCTACCGCGTCCGTTTAACGAACTCCTGTTATCTCTCGAACTGATTTCTACAGCAAGTCCTTTAATGTACAATCTGTTAGGCTATGGAAATCACTGCCTACAGATATCAGGCTATCTGAATCCCTAGGCATCTTCAAAAACAGACTTTGAGATCATTACTTCAAAACCTGCAATTATTCATAACTTTTCCTACTCTATTTAAGTGTAACTTGTGTTCCTCCTAGTTTATTCTTAAGCATTCTTTGTGTGCATATATTGATATATATATATATTGTTATAGTACATATTTATTTATGTATTTGTAATGTATATATTTATCTATTTATATTTATTTATGTATTTGTAATTTATCTTTATTATTAATTTTTAGTTGCACATGCACCCACCCGCTATCGTTCCACTTTCTCCATTTACCAAAGGTTGGTTGGAAAAAGTAACTGATGCGGCTGATATATAAACTATATTTATTTTGCAGAAAAGAGCTATCCGCGCAATCTTTCAGATGCGATCACGTGAGTCGTTATAGCATAAGGTCAAAGAAATCAATATTTTATCTGTTGCTAGACTTGCTAGTCAATTTATATATGAAAACATCATGTATGTTTGTAATAATTTGCATTTATTTCCTAAAAGCGGTAACAGGCATAATTTGAATTTAAGAAATGTAAATATAAATCGGTGAGGACGTATATAAGCTTATATGATAATGATGATGATAATAATGATGAAATAAAATATATATAGCCTATTCCAGAAAGTCATATGTGGGGAAGTGTATAAGATTCTACAATAGAATTGCAGAAAACGTAACTAGTTTGTCAGAGAATAAATTCAAGACTCATCTCAAATAATGCTTGTGCTCTCTATCCTCTAGGATATTATAAAATAATAGATTATGTAAATAATAAAGATACAGATGTTGATTCTATAACAAATACCATAACCTAAGACTGTAGTCTGAATCATGACATATTTTTTTTATTAGACATATTTTTTTATTGTAGTTTTTTTGACTACCTATTTAAAAGTGTGAGTGAGGGGATGTAGTAAGCCTTCTCGAAGAGCGTCACCTATGCTCGGGCCCTTCCCATAAGTAAAGACAATCGTCGCGAAACTAATTACTACACCACGATGGCAAACCAAGGTCCACGCAGTCCTCTTATAAAGCCGGCTCTGTGCGTCATCTCGGTCAATATCGAAGGGTTCTCCCAAGACATGTCAGAAATCCTTTCTGACCTGTACCGCAAATTAAACTGTGACATACTTAGTGTTCAAGAGACCCACTGTGACGAAACACATAGCCGTTCACACATTCCAGGACTTGCGCTTATCGCTGAAGTCAAACATCAAAGCACGGTAACGCAGTGTTTGCTACCCCCAGCGTAAGCATAAAATCTACGAGTTGCTCGTCCCAAAACGGTATTAAGTTCATCACCGTCGAAACCGCAACCGTACCATATCCTCAGTTTACAATCCTCCTGGGACACTGTTCCAATTCGACCCTCCAGACAACTTCGATAACAACCAGTTGAAGTTGTGATCGGAGACTTCAACAGCCATAGCTCCTGCTGGGGCTTCAGGGACACAGATCAGAGTAGACATGCGGTGGCGCAGTGGGCTGATGCAAACGATCTGAGTCTGATTCACAATCCGAAACTTTCGGCCTCCTTTAATAGTCGCCGATGGAAAAAAGGATATAATCCAGATTTAATTTTCCAGATTTAGTAAGTCCTTTAACCTGACAGATATCATCACCGCAATCAAAAACCTCCAGTGCGGTAAAGCTTCTGGAGTCGATGACATCACCGTCGAACAAATCAAGTGCCTCGGCCCAGTTGCTGTGTCACGGTTGCTGCAAATGTTCAACTACTGTCTAGAATACTTCTCTATCCCCCGGCTATGGCGAAAGACTAAAGTAATCGCGATCCCCAAGCCAGGTAAACCAGCAGATGACCCTAAGAGCTTCCGGCCTATATCCCCATTGTGCCATACGTACAAGCTTTTTGAAAGACTGCTGCTGACCCGGCTCACACGCGTTATCGATCCACAGTTAATTCCAGAGCAGGCGGGGTTAAGACCAGTAAAGCCATGTAGCAACCAGACCCTAAAACTAGTGCAACACATAGAGGACGGGTTTGAAAGTGGATTAATTACAGGCGCTGTATTCGTGGACCTGTCCGCAGCCTACGATACAGTTAACCTAAAACGACTGTTGTGGAAAGTAGAGTCCATGACTCATGACAGTTTATATGTCAATATACTCCCCGAACTCCTCCACAACCGTCGATTTCCAGTCCATCTCCTTTCAGATAAAAAGTCGTTATTTAAAATCTACACCAATGACCAACCACCTAGCCCCCATACGTCTCGCTTTCTCTATGCAGATGACTCTGGGTTGACCTCTCAAGCCTCTAGCTTTGAGGAGGTTGAAGCCAACTTGTCCAACGCTCTGGATCACTTGGGTCATTATTATGATGTTAACGCATTGAAACCGAACCCGAAAAAAACCCAATCTTGCGTTTTTCATCTTCGCTATAGAGAGGTGAGCCGTAAACTCAACATCTTCTGGCGTGGGGTGCCCATCGAGCACAGTGACTTCCCCAAATACTTGAGAGTTTTTCTGGACCGGTCATTGAACTTTAGAAAAAACTGCGAAAACATCAAGCAGAAAGTTTACTCCCGAAACAGATTGTCTAGTTTCGTCCAAATGGGGAGCTACGCCTGATGTTGTGCGGACTACCGGACTAGCGCTTTCCTTCTCAGCGGGCGAGTATGCCTGCCCAGTGTGGAGCCTCTCGGCCCACGCCAAGTTGGTGGGTACAGCACTTAATGAAACGTGCAGGACAATCACTGGATGTCTTATTCCAACACCTGTGCAATTGCTGTATCCGCTAGCTGGAATTGCGCCGCCGGAAGTCCGCAGGACTGTGCCAAGCTTTCTTGAAAAAAACAAAATGGTGAGCAACACTCGGCACCCTCTACACAATCATACTTCTATGCCACAAAGGCTGAAAATCCGTAAAAACTTTGTAAACCGTGTCGCTCCCCTGACAGACGACCCTCCATAAACGAGAGTTGAGCTATGGAAGAATGGTGTCTCTATTACTGGTCCCTTCGTTCCGATCTCCGAGAATCCCTCACCTGGATATAAGTTGCCATGGTCGACCTGGAAATCTCTTAACAGACTCCGGACTCAGGTCCGTCGAAGTAAACAAAACTTGTTCATGTGTAGATTCATTGGAGATACGAACCTGGAGTGTAGATGTGGTGCGCTCCCTCAAAGGATGGACCACCTCATTACGTGTCCTTCTTGCCCTGTCACCTGCACGCGGGAGGACTTGATGCTGGCAGGCAGGCAGACTTTAGGATGGTACTATCTGAGTTTGCCGTCAACTCGAGAAGAAGAAGAAGAAAGTGTGAGTAAACACCTAATTAAAATACATTATTTTGATTTTGAATATATTCTTTAAAAGATAGGTAGGTTAACTAAGCACTAACACATACAATAAGGGGAACTATATTTTCTATCACCAAAATTTATATTTGTCATCAAGTTGTATCACCTAATAAATAGATCTATCGCCACGAAATATTTTCGTTCTCAGATAAATAAAAATTGTTCCCAGGTATGAATTATCAAATTAATGTTAATATATGTGTAAAATAAGAGATTGATAACCACTAAAATTATATTGCATTACATGAATATAAACTTCGTTCTTATAATAACAGTTTTGTTACTTAAATAATAGCTCTGTGCTCAGAATGGTAGATCTGTCACCAAGGAAGCGGGAGCGAGCGAAGCGAGCTCGGACTTGCGGAGCACCCCGACTCGGATCCGTTAGGTTCGGAGACTGTGCGGGGAGGCGAGCGTAGCTCGCCTCCCCGCACAGTCGTAGTGTTAGGTTTGACATGAGAACACAGAAGTAGGAGCCCCGAAGGGGCTCCGTCGACCACTCTATATGATTTATTGGTGATCTCTTTAAATTAGTTTGGTTAAATACTTATTAGGACACACCTATTATAATACATACAAAAACATTTATTTGGTACTAGACCTTATATCTCAGGATTTTAGGTGATTTATTGTGGAACTGATTTTGCATTGTTTGGTGACTACATTTTGGTGACAGATCTACTATTTTGAGGACAAACCCTATTATTTAAGAAACACAAAACTAATTAAATTGGTGATAGCTTAAATGATACCCTACAATAAGTACCTATTTACTAGTTCGAACCAAAAAGTCTGCGTAGGTATTATCTAGTTTAGGCAGTACGTTTACGTTTACGTAAGTAAGTTTACGAATTTGCTCTATTTTTGTTTTGCGACATTATTTATGGATGAAACTGATAGATAGATAACTCATTTATTTTTCTAGCAAAACAGCACCATAGAGCAAACAAGCAATAAAGATAAAACATTATAAGTACTAATTAATTCATAAATGAGTAAGTACACTGTTATTGAAAACACTAACACACCTAAAAACTAAAAGGTAACTGCCTGGCCAGAAAAAAAGGCCCGGGCTCAGCATAATGTTGTTCATGCAGGGTATACGTCATGCACAACGCTGTTTTTCAGCCAAGACCAGCGAAGAGAGGTAAAATGTGCGCACCTCTGTGAAACAACTCAAGTCAGGCAAAAAGAAATATACATTTAATATGTATTAGTATGTGTTAAAGTATATAAGTACAAATAAGTCAGTTTAACCGCCTCCGTAGCTCAGAGGCAAAGTTCACTGGCTTTACACAGGAGGTTTGAACAGGGAACCAAAAAAGTTCCTGATCTCATCATCATATTAGCCGAAAAACGTCCACTTCTGGACAAAGGCCTCCCCCAAGGATTTCCACGACGCCCGGTCCTGCACTGCCTGCATCCATCGACTTCCCGAAATCTTCACCAGGTCGTTGGTCCATCGCGTGGGAGGCCTGCTACGCTACGTTTTCCGGTGAGTGTCGCCACTCGAGAACTTTACTGCCCTAACGGCCATCTGTTCTACGAGCTATGTGTCCTGCCCACTGCCACTTCAGTATAGCGATTCTGTGAGCTATGTCGGTTACTTTGGTTCTCCTGCGGATCTCCTCGTTCCCCCATCCAAAGTAAGGCTGCTGAAGGGTTTACCTAACATGTTCTGGGGTCGTGTTCTTGAAGTTCTTAACATTGCTGGCCGTTTGATTTCAAACTAATCTAAATGCTGTCTCACAAAGAGAACAGGTTGTTTAATACAGCTCAAAGTAAAGAAGCTCATTTTTTTAGAAGTGACCTACAGGAATCAGTGAAGTAAGCACTGCATTTTTTGCATTCTGAATGCTATGAAATGAAATAAGATGTTAAAATAACATACGATGTCAAAACATAAAAATGAATTCATCATAATGATGATTAAAATTTCCTTTTGCAGAAATTCGTCAATATTGTAACAAAAGGTTTTTCAGTCGGAGATAAAACAATTCATCGTTTGTGAAATTCTTTAGATTTGCCGGATGGTGCTCGTAGTAGGCGGGTCCGATAACGCGCGGGTTTTTCGTGGCGAGTTAAGAGGAAACGCGGTCTAAAAAATAGGTATTTGAATAAAATGTAGCTGTCTCCCTCCCTTAAACCTCTTCCTAGACAGCAAAAAAGGGAGAACTGCAGCACAGACCGATAATGTTCAAAACAGCATTTCGTAGTCCCCTATTTTCTCCTCCAAAACTTCAGCAACAATATTTTTTTTTATAATTAAAATTAGATTTACTTATGCTTCTATGTTTTCATTTTACTGTTAATATGCTGATTATTTTTTTGGTGGGTGTCTGAAAATGATGTTTCAATTGGCCAATTTTCTCTGTTTTTGAAGGCTCCTATTTCCTGTTATAATTAGAATATGGGAAAAAAACAAAACATAGGGGCATGGCCATGGTAGATATAGGTTTGATGAAAAAACATTTTTGTTCTATTGTCATTATCCAGGGAGGAAACAGGGGACTACATTTGTATGGAAAAAATGGCGCCCGCGTTTCCTCTTAAGTTCACCGCGGCGCACAGCCACGAGCCGGCCCACGCTATGACGCCACGCTAGCGCGCCCGCCACCCGGCGACGCTCGGACGTGGACAAGTTTCTCCGTACAATATACATTTACTTCGTATGAGTACAGCGAATGAGTACGTGGTCGACTAAGGCCTAATCGCCCTGATTCAGGGTAGGCTCGAGCCCCTCGGTGGGGACGTATATGAGCTGTAATGAATTATGTATTTTTAGGTGTTCGTGTGAGCGAAGACCATGTGCTAGACCTCCTTGGAAACGGCTGCAACTCAGATATTGAGGAGTTTGAGGATCTGGAGCCAACGTTCGTTAGTGCACTAGGAGAGGACAATGATGAATCTTCAAAAGATTCATCAGAAGATGAAGTGAGCCCTGAGGATGACGAACCATCTGCCGAGGAAACTAGCCCATCTCCAATGCTGCACGAGCATTCCAGCACTACTTCTGAAGTTTCAGTGTCTCTAGTTACAGCAAGATCTGTGCCAAGGCATCAGGTAACTGTCACAACTGTATCAAGGCGACCGATCCAATCCCGTAGATGACGAACCATTTGCCGAGGAAACTAGCCCATCTCAACTACACAACCTAGTACCAGCCAGCAACCTAGCACGAGTCAGCGACCTAGTACTACACAGCAACCTCGTACAAGACAGCAAGGTCAGTCTAGACATGGAGGTACATGGAAAAATATTCCATTTTGTGATAAGCCACACGAGTCCTTATCAAAAAATTCTGTTCGTAGTCCGTCCGAATACTTATATGACTATTTCAATGATGATTTCTATGAGAAGGTTGCTAACTGCACCAATCTTTACTATATGTGCTTACAGAAATAGCGATGTGCTATATACAGAAATAGCGAAATTGTTCGTTATTCATGTAATCATGGGAAGTATTCCTTACCAACGCCTTCGGATGTACTGGCAAGGTAACATAAATCTGGACCTGATAACCAACAAAATTACTCGTGATCGTTTTCTGACATTACGTAATGCTCTTCATGTTGTAGATCATGATATTCCAACTGATATAGAGAAGGATAACTCTGTGTGGAAAGTACAACCGATGATATCCCAGCTCCAAAATGCATGTTATAACCGAGTTATAAACTTGAGAGGGTTTCTTCTTTTCATTCTATAGACGAACAGATGATACCATTAACTGGACGATGTGGACTGCGCCAAGTGGTAAAAATAAACCACGGCCTGTTGGCTTAAACAAAATTGTTGTTACGACAAGCGATGATTTGATGTTTTACAAAGGTTCCAAAACAATGTTTGAAGAAACTTCTTTGGGTTTGGGACCATCGGTAATACTCAATTCGATCCAGAGTATTCCACCTGGCAGCTGTATATACCATGACCGGTATTTTACAACAGTTTCGCTAATAGAAGAAATGCACAGAAGAAATTTTCATAGCACGGGTATAATAATGCACAATCGTATCCCAGATAGAACATCTCTTAAATTTAAAAAAGATTCAGAAATGTTTCGAGGGGAGAGTCAGCACTTTACAAGAGATGAAACTGTCATAGTGAAGTTAAAGACAGTAAATCTGGTTAATGGCCTCAAACTGCACAGGACCTTCTTCTGCTACAGCTGTCAGGCGATGGGATAAAATACGAAACGTTACATCGAGGTCCCTGCTCCAAAAGTTATTCAGCACTGGGTGTGACCACCTGCCTGAATTTGATGATATCAAGGCCCCTAGGTCTTGCATGTCCGAACAATGCACCAGTCGCTCTAAAATCAAATGCTCTAAATGTGACGTCTACTTATGGGTGTCCAGAAAAAATAACTGTTTTATGTCTTATCACCAACAGCAATAATTGTTGAAATTGATTTGTTCCTATTTACCTAAGAATAAAATAAATAATAAAATAAATATAAATATTCTCGGACAAATCACACATGGTCATCTGGCCCCAAAGTAGGATTCCCTGTGTTATGGGTTACCAGAGACTGATATACATACTTATATACGTTGTAAGAAGAAGAAGGTTGTATTTTATTTGTTATAGTCAGAGGTTGACTAACTAAGTTTTTTTTTTCATGAAAGATTTATATATTTTGTTTTATCTGAAATAATTAACCTAATGTTAAGGATTTAAGACTGTCAGAGACTGACTAAGTGTTTACTTATATTAATTATAAAACTAGATGATGTTCCTATGAGGCTGTGTTGTTAAATTTTATAATTACCGTTCAAGAAGACTGTGATTAATAAATATTTAAAATAAAACAGTGTTTTAATAAATAATCTGATAAAAACCATATCAAAAATAAGAACTCTCACGATCGTTTGAGTGTTAAGTTAATCCTAAAGCTCACGATCGTGAATCTAGAATTTTCAGGAAAACTGAAAATTCTAGATTTTTTTTTGTATTTTTCCTGAAATCCCTAAACATTATAAAAAAGCTATTTACAAGTTTTAACAAGCTACTAGTAACTTTTTTTTCTCGGTGGTAAAGGGTTAAGTATTTCAAACATTTTTAGAACAAAATTTCGTTTTTGACATATGATAAAAAGTAAATCAGATAACTAACATTCGGAATAGAACGCTGATGTTGATTTTTTATTACTAGCACCGAGCGAGCCATTACACATACAGCACACTTCAAACAGGTTGCTGCTATTGGGTACTTTTTTAAAGTAACCTTCCCCAAAAACAAAAAACAAACCTATAAAATCAATAATTAAAAATATACTTAAAACTGTATAACATAAGATTGAGTTTATTAAAAATGACAGAATGACAATGGTAAGTGATACCAGAATAGTAAAACTGCCTAGTTTAATTGTTAAACATTAAAAATTTAAATAATAATGTAATTATTTAGAACTAAAGAAATAATATGTAATGTTG
Organism: Coleophora flavipennella; assembly: GCA_947284805.1. Taxonomy (NCBI): domain Eukaryota; kingdom Metazoa; phylum Arthropoda; class Insecta; order Lepidoptera; family Coleophoridae; genus Coleophora; species Coleophora flavipennella. Next base: position 20,113,311 of record OX369257.1, read on the forward strand.
TGCAATTCATTAAAAAGCATTTATTTCGAATTCAATTTCCGATCGCCAGATAGCAACTAAAGTTATTCAATTGAAACTTTCCGTGCAATTTTTTTCCCAAAAATGGTATCACTCCCATAGTGTTGTAGTTATAGTTGGGCATTTTTCAATATCGATAGATTACATTACGTATGCAAGGTATGGTAGTTACTGCGCCTATTGCTTTGCAAGTTACAACGAATTCGTGGTCAGAGTCTTCAAGGACCTTCAGATATCGATTAGGTATTTATTAAAATTTCATTCTCATAACTTTCATTTTCAACCGACTTCAAAAAGGTGGAGGTTCTCAATTCGATTGTATGTTTTTTTTTTTGTATGTTTATTACGCGATATCTCCGCCGATTGTGAACCGATTTTCAAAATTATTTATTTATTCGTAAGAGTATACTCCCGAGGGGGTTCCATTGTCACCAAGTCATGATCTGATGATGGAATCCTTGGGAAATCGAGGGCAACCCTCAAATTTTATAGGCATGTTTTACGTGTTTCATGTATTTTCTTAAATTATTAAAGTATTTGCGTCTGGTAGTCAAGTCATCATCTCATGTTGATGAGCTGATGAAGGAAGCTACAGCTCCTTAACGGTTAGGAGTTGTAGGATAATTCTTCAAATATTTTACTTAGATACGAAGGTATGTATAGACCAATAGTTGTATTCTTTCAGGTTATTCAGATGAGCTGTTGATGGAAGATTTAACTCCTAAAGATGATGATGGAAGCCACAGGAATATGTATCTGTTAATGAAACACATGCATTATAATTTAATGGTTCCTGTTGCCCATTGGGTTTAACGTTGTTAGTAAGATAGCAATGTCACTAAAAATAAAGAAAATACAAATAAAATTTAAAAAAAACTAAAAACCGACTTCGAAATGAAATTCACTCAAAAGTATGAAATAATATTATTACACTTGATACATGACATTAACCAACAGTAACGAAATCAAAGGTGGGTACGAATTAAATAAGGGACCCAAAATTTTTTTTTGAGGTCGGTGTCAGCAATTCCATAAGTAAAATGTGAGTAGCTGTGTGCTGGAACCGACCTCAAAAATAAATTTGGGCCCTTTATTTCATTCCTACCCACCTTTGGTTTCGTTACTGTTGGTTAATGTCGTGTATCAAGTGTAATAATTTATTTCATACTTTTGAGTGAGTTTCATTTTGAAGTCAGTTTTTAGTTTTTTTTAACTTTTATTTTTATTATAACATATGTTTTATTTTCCGTATCAAAATTACTCGATTTACTTGGTTGGTTTGGTTACTATTTACAATGTAGGTAATGTAAATATACACTATACATAAATACTTTGTACTTCCAAAAAAAAAGTAATGATTTGCTACCGTAATATTTTTTATTTACCGTAATCCGCGGTCTTTTTACTTGCGCTACTGTAAATAATTTTTGCTGTTTATAACTTTTAATATATGCGTTGCTTAGCAACCTTTTTCTGTTGATTTAGAATTTTCTGTTTACTGTTTTCTGTTTGTTTGTTTTCTGTTTTGTCTGTTTTTTCTGTAACCTACATACAGAAAAAATATTCATGGACAAATCACACACGGTCATCTAGCCCCAAACTATGTTTCCCAGTACTAAGGGTTGTAAATAGGTAAAAAGTAAATAAAATATTAAAAAGACAGAAACGTACTGAAAACAGTATGCGAACGTCTACATGAGGCAGTGCAGAACATTTTATACATTTCTTGTGCATTTCACAAAGTCATCATCGTTGAAATGCTTTAGGGTAAAAGTGCTTGATTTTGTGAGACACAAATTCTAACGTTCTGTAGTTCTGATCTACTTTTCATTCAATTCGGGATTTTATGGAAAACTGAATGTTAAAATAAAAAAAATATCGTTGAAAAATATCGACAACACCCTCGCACTAAATAACAAGAAACCTAAAATAAAAATTCATATTTTTACAGAGATATGCTATATATAAGGGGAGGTAGATAGGTTACGTGCATCCAAAAAGTGAAGCAAAAAAAAGATGCCAATTGGCATCTCTTTTCTTAGTAGTATCGGTGCAACTGCTTGTAATGTTGTATGTGTAACTGGCTTCGATTTTCAAATGTTGTTTGTTAGTGCATAACCCATCTATGGTAACAAATCTCTGTATTTTTATATAACTACTAGCTGATTCCCGCGGCTTCACCCGCGTGGACCACATTTCTATGACTTTTCGAGGGTGCGCAGTGCGCGAGCCGCAAGCGGCTCGCGAGCGTGGTAAAAAGTAGCCTATGTCTTAACCCAGGTCCTAATCTGTCTACCTACCAAATTTCAGCCAAATCCGTTCAGTAGTTTTTTGCGGGAAAGCGTAACAGACAGACAGAGTTACTTTCACATTTATAATATTAGTAGGGATTGTTTTTCATTCAAGTTTTTCACTTAAACATGGTAAGAAAATCCTCCATTTATTAAATTTACTTTGCCAGTTACATTTTTGCAGCTTATTATTGCACATCTCGGCAATTTTGTAACCAAAACACGTGGAGGTCAGCCTGCCATGAAATATTTCTGCGCAGTACAATCATTTACGAATGACAGCAACATGCCTTGTTGTGCAGGACGTTGACGCGCGTGCCACGCCTCCTTCAGAAATCTATAGGAGCGGCAATTTTTTTTTATCTGTGGTCATCCCTATTTGATTATTCTTAGACATCGTTCCGTTTACAATATGGAAAACTTAAAATATCGCGTTATTAACTAATACGAGTTCCACCGGGTACCAGACACCAGTGCTGCGGAAACAGCTCGAAGGATTAATGCTGTCTATGGGGAAGGTATTGTAAAAGAAAACACGGTACGTTTTTGGTTTCAACGTTTCCGTTCTGGAAATTTTGACCTACAGAACAAACCCCGTGGACGGTCGGAGACCCTAGTTGACAATGAAGAATTAAAAGTGATTGTTGAAGCGAATCCATTAAAAACTACGCCAGAATTAGCAGCAAGCTTTGGTGTGAGTAATAAAATAATTTTAATTCACTTGAAACAAATTGGAAAAGTGAAAAAGCTCGAATAATGTGTACCGCATGAATTGAGTGAAGCAAAGCAACAAACACGCGTCGAGTGCTGCGTTACGTTACTCAATCGTCACAATAACGAGGGGTTTTGAATCGTATCGTTACTTGTGAAAAATGGATCCTATACGATAATCGAAAATGTTCATCATAATGGTTGAACCCAGCAGAACCGGCAAAATCTTGCCCCAAGCGAAAGTTGACTAAGAAAAAGTTACTGGTAAGTGTCTGGTGGACTAGTGCTGGTGTCATCCACTACAGCTTCCTAAGATCTGGTCAGACGACTACAGCAGAGCTGTATTGTCAACAACTGCAAACCATGATGGAAAAGCTAGCCGTTAAACAACGAAGACTGGTAAATTGCTCGAGCCCACTGCTGCTTCAGGACAACACTAGACCACACACCACACAAGAAACGGTCGCTAAATTAGTGGAGCTGCGATTGGAATGTCTCCGACACCCACCATACTCTCCGGACCTTGCTCCAACAGATGACGACTTTTTTCGGATTTTGGACAATTTCTTGCAAGGAAAAAATTCAATTTCGATGAGGCAGTCCAAACCGCCTTTAAAGATTTTGTTGATTCTCACTCCCACAATTTTTTCAGCAAAGGAATCAATGAACTACCAATATAAAACGTCAATTTCATAAGTAAGGACTTAACATAATAAACTAAGATAAAGAATCTTCTTTGATACTTTTTAAAGGAGAATTTTAAAAGACAGGTTATTTCTCCATGAGGTTACATAATGCAAGTTGGTTAGATTATCTTTTGGTTATATCTTTGTGAAGAAAGAAGAATGAATACCATGGCGGCCTGTGTCAGAAGGAGATAGATTGATGATGCATGAAGCGCGTTACATTTAAAAATAGGTCGTCGTTTTTTTGATGTGTAACATCTTTGCTCTCGCTTTCCTGCAATTTTTGGGAGTGATTTCGTGAAATGGGACGGAAATGTGTAACAGGAAATGCGAACGTTTTTTAATTCTCGAAAACTAAGGTTGTCATAGCCATGCAGCCTAGTGTGATGGCAAAGGCAAAGATGACATACTACTATTCGAAGGGTCGGCCCGTGAATGTACGACCCGATAATTAATTAATTTCATAAGTATTTTGTCACATGTTACACATCATATGCGAGTACTGTAGGTCTCGTTTTTTTTTGTTTTAATACATACACTATTATACCAATCCGTATTGTAAGCTATATATGGTAATATTAAAAAGAAACTTACGCATGCGTATGTAGATAAAATAAGGTGCATTTTTTTTAAAACTGAATTTAGTTGTTTTAGTTGTGATTACGAAAAAAACTAATATATGAGTAGTGTGATAAAAATAAACTTACTCGTAGGTGTACGTATAGAAAAAAACAAAGTGAGATTACTCCCCCGGACATTTAAAATGAGCCACAAGAACCAAGTATTTTTCTTAAGAATATTTTACACTAGCTGTCCCGGCGAACGACGTTCCACCTTACACTACACTACACTGCCCTAACCTACACTACATTACCCTACCCTACCCTACCCTACACTACACTACCCATCTCTACACTACCCTACCCTACATTACACTACCCTCACCTACCCTACATACACTACTCTACACTACCCTACCGTACACTACCCTACACTACACTACCCTACCCTACACTACCCTGCTCTACACTACCCTACCCTACACTACCCTACCGTACCCTACACTACACTGCCCTACCCTACACTACCCTACACTACACTACCCTAACCTACCCTACATACACTACTCTACACTACCCTACCCAACCCTACACTACACTACCCAACCCTACCCTACCCTACACTACGCTACACCTACACTACACTACCCTACCCTAAAACCAATTATTTTTTACCTGATTTTTTATTTTTTTTTATTTAATTCCAAGCATTTTCATATTTATTCACCTTTTAAACCTTCTCTGGACTTCCACAAATAATTCAATACAAAAATTAGCCAAATCGGTCCAGCCGTTCTCGAGTTTTAGCGAGACTAACGAACAGCAATTCATTTTTATATATAAAGATTTTAATTAACTTTTTTATCCAATCGGCAATTTCATACTTATGATAAAGCCAAAACCCAGCACATAACTGCGCGTGCAAGTTAAATTGAAATACAAGAAAAATTGGCATACAAACTTTTTGGTAATGCTATAAAAATGGCGCGCACCACATATGCGTTCCATTAGAAGAAAATAATTGATGAAAACTCCTTGGTGATATTAATTTCTTGGGTTTGTCCTGTATAGTAATGGTAAAAAAAAAATTCTACCCCCATTTGGTAATTTGCTTATTACATAACCTCAAATTATATCACAAAATTATTAATTCTTACAAGTCGTTTTACAATGATCATTTCTAAACGAGACAACTGTACCACAATAAAACTTTTAAATATTTTTGTAGCCTTGGCTTTAAAAATTCAATTTATGAATATAACAAAATTTCAATGTATTTTGTGCAAGGTTCCAAGGTCATTTAAAAAAAGCTAAACATCGCATGTGATTAGGCTGTATAGATGAATTTTTGGCGGTTTAAAATTTTCTTGTATTTATTTCATGGTCGTAGAAAAAGTATTATATGCCACTGCACGAAATTAGCCATTGTGACACTGGTGCTGTCTATTGTGCCACTCAGCTTCGCTTCGTGGCACAAACTAGCACTCATGTTACAATTGTTCTCATTACTCCAAGTAATAAAGCCATTGTAACATGAGTACTAGTTTTACAATGGCCAATTGCGTGCAGTGGCATACAATACTTTTTAAAGACCATGAAATTTTGTCATAATCATATATTGAATTTTTGAAGCCAAAGCCATACAAATATTTAAAAAGTTTCATTGTAGTACAGCTGTCTAGTTTTGCAATGATCATTGTAAAACGATTTGTAGGAACGAATACTTTTGTGATATGATTAGAGGTTATGTATTAAGCAAATTTACCAAATGGGAGTAGAAAAATAACTATTATAACATTATTTTGTTACAGGAACAGTGTTAATTCTTTGATTATATTTTTAAATTTCGGTTTGTTCTTTAATAAAGTATGTCAATATAAACTCGTCACTCTAATTTGGCAAATGTTTCCTTTAATATAAAAATTATTCATAAGTACTAAGATGGGTTTAAATATTACAGATATCAACTTATATACAGACAGTTATCGAGAAGTGCTACTGCACACATGTCTGGCTTGAATATAAGAATTTTAGATTTTCAGAACTCTAAAAGCATTGGAAACCTAGCTTTATTGTACCGGAAATCGTTGCTGAGAGAGACCTACTCGAATAAAGAACTGTTCTGGGTGAAGCAATAGTAGTCTAGATACTAGTTGCGATAAAAATTGAATTTCCACCGCTAGAAATCCCAGCAGAAATTTAAAAGTAATTCCGTAGTTCAGAGGAGAAAGTGGAAATCTTAGAGGCCTCTTCATATTTAATAAGGTTCAGTAGCGTTTGCAACATTCTCAGAGGTCGCCACAAATTGGAGAGCAATGTATTAGTAAAGTTATCTTACATCGAGTCGAGTTAACAGCTAAAAGTATTTCTTAAAACAGCAACATAAAAGTGGTCTGATTTTGGAATTATGACCGATGCGCCTTACAAGACTGAAGTTTTGGTATCAGGTAATATCGATCTCCGTTGGTTTTAGACATTGTATATTTCGGATCATCAGATGGATTTTGGTCGGATCTCTGAAATAAACTCGTCTTTGAGAAGTTTTGGAGTGCACATTCAATATTCACACACGTTTACAACACGAGGCTTTAGGATAATTCGGATGAAAACACATTATTTTTTAAACTGCGATGAGTTCGGCACGGGGCTGGCTTCCCAAGTTGACAATTCCGCTGCTCGATCAAAAGTGCTCGTAAAATAATTGGCGCCTCTGTCGTAGCCTCCGTAGGTTGGCTGCATTGTCATTCATTGGTTCGATAATTACAACGATTCTGATTGTCTAAACAAACGATTACCAAAACTATCAACTAAAACTGGGTTCCAGGCTCGCAGCACACTCGCACCGACCACACCCTGGCCAAAGATGACCTATTATTACTACCCCAGCTAACCGCTTGACGTTTCAAGACGAAATACACGGTGCTTCGACGCATGCATAGGTGGCGCCATCTCCTTGCGCTCCGAAATATATGTTTGGTCCCAAAACCACATTTTTGCGACTTTCTACCCCCGTCTGATAGTAACAGTAAGTAAGCAAGTAATTTATTGAAAAACCAATATGATAATGTCATAATAGCTTACAAAATTAAGATAACACATAAGTATATTATAGGTACCTATTTTAATTTAAGTACAATTTTTCCCCCATGTTTTTAAGCTATTGCATAGATTTTATCGCAGGCTTTGAGCGCGGGGACCGAATCCAGAAATTCCGTAACGAAGAAAAACCTGACGCTCGGTTGCCATGGCAACAATATCGGTTGTCAAAACAAACATATAAGAAGATTTGATCATTTTCGGAGAATAATAAAACTCTTTTCATAAACTGTATATACCTCCATATGACAAAAAAGATTTGATTATTTTTTATTTATCAAATGCAAAAAGATTTTATTTAAGACACAGCTGTTTGTATTTATAGAGATAGGTACAAAAAGATTTTATTCCATATTTGGCTGTATAGTTCCAACTACCATTGCTTAAAAAAAAAGTACAAAAAGATTTTATTCCTTAATTGGCTGTATAGTTCCAACTACCATTGCTTAAAAAAAAACAAAGATGTAAAAAAGCGCGGTTAAGCGAAAATAAATAATAAATATGAATGAACAAAGTGCATTTATTATTAATGAAGAAAGTAATAAAAGCGCGGTTAAGCGAAAATAAATAATAAATATGAATGAACAAAGTGCATTTATTATTAATGAAGAAAGTCACGAAAAAATAGTGAAAGAAAATGAGTGAGTACTCTATATACATACATTTTATTATTATCACAAATGCAGTATTAATTTTGAATGGAAAATATAATACTGCTATAAAGGTGACCTAAATTTTTGATATTAAAATGAGCGATATTAAAAGTAGCCCTCTTTTATACACACAAACACACACACGCGTATAGTTTAAATTCTCAATTTATTCATTCTTCATTATGTATATAACAGAAACCATCAAACCAAGCACGTGTACTATTCAGTACCTTTGTTTTTGGTGTACAGATAATGCACATGAATGCCGCGCAGAGAAAGTATATATGATATTATATCTATATAAATGTACATCGCGCGAAATTCGATAATCACTTCTAAATATTGTTATTTATTTAATAAAAGAAAAAAATGTTTTCTTATCGGTCACCACGCTCAAAAAGTGTAACTTGAATTAATATATCAAAGAAAAAGAAATACTGAATGAATAAAATAAATAAATAATTATAATTGCATAAGTTGATACAAAATGGTATGCAATAGCTTTACCGCGGCAGTCCCCGAGTGCCACACGTCTTTTTCTACAGCTGAATTTCTTTTTCCGCCGCTTTTTAATCCGCCCGCGTTTTTTCCGTCCGCGATTTTAGTTTCAGAGTAGTTGTACTAATGTCACATTTTGTATTTTTTATTCTCGCTTCATGCGTAGAGCCACGGGCTGTCCGTGGTTTCTACGAAATGAAAATCTCCATTGCGATTTAGAGCTCCCCACCATAGCTTAATACCTTCAAGTCTGCCGAACACCACCCCAACCCCGTACTCGTAAACGCCGCCGTTTGCGAGCTACCCGAGAACTCTATTCGCGTAATCCGACGCCCCAGACATGTACTCACTGACCCCGACGACCCGACCACGCTAGCCGTAGCTGCCCTGATCCCGCCCCACAGAGAAACACTGCACCGACATTCTGCCCTCGCCGGCGAGGGCGGCGTCCCCCCGTTTCTGGCGCTTACCAGCGCTACCGGCATATACCAGGTTGCTTCTCTCCGATCCTCCCACGTCCAAGCAACGACCTAAGCCGAGGTCCGTGCCCACCTGGGCGCCCTTAGGCATTGCATCTTTTTGCTTTGCACTAGGTTGAGTGCCTTCCGTACTCGCCTCCCCTGTTCGGTGAAGTTGTAAAGGCCCCCACGGCCAACAACAACCTTGTCCTTTTGAAAAAAAAAATCATAATTTTACTTTATTTTAACGAACACCTCAACATTGACACATCTTATAATTTGACATGTATATTTTGTGATTATTTGTGAAGCCTGATAAATAATCTTATCGAATTCTGTTGTAATAGTACAAGCCATTCAGTGGCAGGCGTGCAAAAATAAGAGCACCTAATTAATTCAGTTTGAATAAGCAAGTTGTTGCTACTGGTACTGGTACGAGTATTTCTGTTCCCTTTGTAGTCTTTCGCAGACGGGGAGCTCTGTGTGAATATATTAAGTCTTGCTAATATTGAAATTAGTCTCTCTCCGCATTGTATTGTAAGCGTCTACATCAAGGAAAACATAGAACTGGGCGGAGAATATGTCTGTATATATAAGAAGAAACTGTGTCTTTAACGTTGACTGACTGATCTTAAGAAATTTTATTTTTCCTATGCGAACAAAAACATTTTTGATTTGCTCATTAATTTTTCTGTAATTTATGCATTAAACCTCGTATACTGTGATATTTTCAAGATTTTAGACACATTCGTATCGGAAATAAGGGGAGGAATGGTCAACTTTTGCCGGTTTTCTAAAATTACTTCTTATCTATTAAACTTAAATGTATAGAAATATATATATTTAAGGTTCCCACAACAAACCCTTTTATTTGATTTGCAATCTGTATGTCACACGATATACAGATTGCAAAACGTTGTTTTAAAATTTCCTGACCTATCCCACCAAAGTGGCGCCCGTGTTTAAAGTTCACTTATTTACGTTACACGTCCATCATTGGATCACTAACTTACCTATGTGTACCAAATTTCAACTCAATCGGCCCAGTAGTTTCGGAGCAAATTGGCTGTGACAGACGGACGGACAGACACACGATTGATCCTATAAGGGTTATGTTTTTATCTTCTTGAGGTGCGAAACTCTAAAAATGGCAAAATTAAACTTATTTGTTGCGATTAAAGTGGGTTCTTAGAGTTCCTTACCCAAATTAATGAATGAGTCCGTCTGGCTGTATTTCATGAACATTAATAGGTAAAGTGCGTTCGCTCATTTAACCGCATCTTTGACGGCTCCCGACAAACACTCTGTCAAAGTGCCGCTGTAAGTTCAATTGTGACCCCCGCCGCACCTTTGACAGTGTTTGTCGGTAGCCGTCACAGATGCGGTTAAATGAGCGAAAGAACTATAGACAATTGAAATTTTTACAAAGTGCATATTTCTATTGCCACTATAACAACAAAGTGCATATTTCTATTGCCACTATAACAACAAAGTGTATATTTCTATTGCCACTATAACAACAAAGTGTATATTTCTATAGCCACTATAGCAACAAAGTGAATATTTCTATAGCCACTATAACAACAAAGTGTGTATTTTTTTTGCCACTATAACAACAAATTGTATATTTCTATTGCCACTATAACAACAAAGTGCATATTTCTATTGCCACTATAACAACAAAGTGTATATTTCTATTGCCACTATAACAACAAAGTGCATATTTCTATTGCCACTATAACAACAAAGTGTATATTTCTATAGCCACTATAGCAACAAAATGTATACCTATTTCTATAGCCACTATAACAACAAAGTGTATATTTCTATTGCCACTATAACAACAAAGTGTATATTTCTATTGCCACTATAACAAAAAAGTGTATATTTCTATTGCCACTATAACAACAAAGTGCATATTTCTATTGCCACTATAACAACAAAGTGTATATTTCTATTGCCACTAAAGCAACAAAGTGTATATTTCTATTGCCACTATAGCAACAAAGTGTATATTTCTATTGCCACTATAACAACAAAGTGCATATTTCTATTGCCACTATAACAACAAAGTGCATATTTCTATTGCCACTATAACAACAAAGTGTATATTTCTATTGCCACTATAGCAACAAAGTGTATATTTCTATTGCCACTATAACAAAAAAGTGTATATTTCTATTGCCACTATAACAACAAAGTGTATATTTCTATTGCCACTATAGCAACAAAGTGTATATTTCTATGGCCACTATAACAAAAAAGTGTATATTTCTATTGCCACTATAACAACAAAGTGCATATTTCTATTGCCACTATAACAACAAAGTGTATATTTCTATTGCCACTAAAGCAACAAAGTTTATATTTCTATTGCCACTATAACAACAAAGTGTATATTTCTATTGCCACTATAACAACAAAGTGTATATTTCTATTGCCACTATAACAACAAAGTGCATATTTCTATTGCCACTATAACAACAAAGTGTATATTTCTATTGCCACTATAACAACAAATAATAAAAATTTGCAAAAAAAACAAGGACCAAAAAAAATTAAAAAAGTATTTTTATCAGTGTTTTTGAATTAGCTCTACAATACAGATAAGTATTTCGATCTGACCCTTAGACCAGATAGAACCTTGTCTAAGATCTGACCATACAATAAAAGATTTCAGCTATCTAGTACACTAGACACATTCAAATTTAATGAAACACTACTTTAAATTATAACCATACTACATTTTAGCAACGATAACCTTTACTAATCTCAAATTTAAAATATTGAGTGTTTTCATGCTTTATTAACACTGTTACAACACTAAAAGCACTTACCGATATCTAAGTCTAAGTGCGCACTACGAAATTTATTCGTTACGAAAAAATATCGCAAGTCTGTGAACAACACAAATACACTACAATCCACGCACTGCGAAAATAAATAGTTTGGGATTTAAAATCAGAATTTATTTATAATTTATTTTGCACTTTAAATCTTAACGAATATATTTCGTAGAGCGCGCGTAGCCTTACTATTTAAAAAAATATGGCTCAATTTAGAGCAATATCAAAGTGCGTTGAAAAATGTAGTTAAACTCAGAAATGTAGTAGGTGCGTGTTGTACGTACTGTTGGCCGAGTACCTACAAATGTAGTAGGTACGTGTTGTACGTACTGTTGGCCGAGTACCTACAAATGTAGTAGGTACGTGTTGTACGTACTGTTGGCCGAGTACCTACAAATGTAGTAGGTACGTGTTGTACGTACTGTTGGCCGAGTACCTACAAATGTAGTAGGTACGTGTTGTACGTACTGTTGGACGAGTACCTACAAATGTAGTAGGTACGTGTTGTACGTACTGTTGGACGAGTACCTACAAATGTAGTAGGTGCGTGTTGTACGTACTGTTGGCCGAGTACCTACAAATGTAGTAGGTACGTGTTGTACGTACTGTTGGACGAGTACCTACAAATGTAATAGGTACGTGTTTTACGTACTGTTGGACGAGTACCTACAAATTTAGTAGGTGCGTGTTGTACGTACTGTTGGCCGAGTACCTACAAATGTAGTAGGTACGTGTTGTACGTACTGTTGGCCGAGTACCTACAAATGTAGTAGGTACGTGTTGTACGTACTGTTGGACGAGTACCTACAAATGTAGTAGGTGCGTGTTATACGTACTGTTGGACGAGTACCTACAAATTATTATTTACACTGTAAACACTCCCGCTTGGAGTCAACGTCATAGAAAACAGTACTTTGTCTATTTAGCGAGTGGTTGCTACACTAAGGTCAAAGATGCATCAACACGACTTCAAAATTGGTTTATAGACCGAGCTTTATCGAGTGTACAGTTCTTACGTAGTACTACGTCTAATGGTTAGTCCGTTAGCTTAGCTTGGAGGCCGCGGGTTCGTTTCCCAGCGGAATCTAACTTTCCAAGACTCTTGGTTTGGTCAGTGGAAGGGCATTTTCTAAGCCCGCCTGGACAGACACCACCTTCTTATCTAAGTCTCGCCGCCAAGCATGAAAGGTAACAGCAATGATGTGTTCCGGCTTGAGGTTAAGATAGCTTGTTTCCCATTGGGGAATCTTGGTAAGCCCGCTTTCATCACCATCAGGTAAGATGATGCCAAGGGCTTACCATATTTTGTGAATAAGAAAGTAGTACAAATACAAATTTATGGTTTTAAAAAAGATGTGTACTTTTTTTCGGAAATCTTACAAATCACAGAAACGTACTATGTTATTTTCTAGAAAATGTAACAAAACTATAAAAATTTTGTATAATTTCTAATATCAATTAAAAATAATAAAAACTATATAGCCCAGTGTGTTATACGTCCAAACTGAACAAAATAAGTTGTACAGTCACGCTGTGCATATTACTTTCTCGCGAAGCCTTCACCGTCTGGCGTAGTCGGGCATACACAAATAAACTATAAACATTACACATAATTACTAGCAAAGAATAAAGCTAGAAACATCAGACTTGATGAAAAATTTACAAATAATTTGGGTTTGTATGGCAGGTACCTTACTCCGTTTTTTTCTGGAATAATAAAGTACCCAGTGCAGTAAACCTAATTAAGTCCTGATTGCTCACAAAGTTTCATTAAAATCGTTAGAGCCATTGTTGAGATAAAGTACCATACAACCTGGATTTGTATGGGAGGTACCTTACCTCGATTTTTCTTGGAACAACAGACTACCAAGTATTGTAGGTCATATATACATCATACTGAGTTTCATCAATATCGTTACAGCTATTCTTGAGTTAAAAAATAATAAGTGAATTTTTACTAAGTGGAAACCTTAAAAAACAAGATAGGGGAAATTAGGTAAAAGAAACCCCTGGAGATATAGAAATAATATTACTTTAACCCGTATTTCACCCAAATCCGTCAATTAGTATGGTAACTAGAACACCGGACGTACAGATAGACAGACACACACACACATTTTTTATTTATTTTTGTCTTTTGGACTCTTTATAGAGTAAGAAAATCGATCCCCATCAAAATCTCAACTTAGATTTTTTTTTGCTATCACAATACCTTTTGTTATACAAGAGTGCAAAGTTGCTTTTTAACCGCGTGCTCAATTTTGATGACCGAGCAAGCGAAGGTGTCTAAATTTGAATCATGAACGCAGCGAGTGATTCTAAAATTACATACCTGAGCGTTAGCGAGGGAATCAAAAGAGCACGAGGTGAAAAACTTTGCACTCGAGTACAACACGTAACTTTTCATTCCACCTCAGCGAGGAAATTACTAAATGGAAAAAAATAAAAAAAAGTTTAAAAAAACTTAAAACCGACTTCAAAATGAAATTCACTCAAAAGTGTGAAATAATATTATTATACTTAAATACACAACATTAACCAACAATAACGAAATCAAATCTGGACGGCCAATGTACCAATGAGTTTTTCAAAAACTTACGTACATATACTTACCGATTGCTTTAACGGTGAAGGAAATACATCGTGAGGAAACCTGCACACGCCTGCGAAGAAACTCGAAGGTTGTGTGTGAAGTCGACCAACCCGCACTGGGCCCGCGTGGTCGACTAAGGCCTAATCGCCCTGATTCAGGGTAGGCTCGAGCCCCTCGGTGGGGACGTATATGAGCTGTTATAATAATAATAACGAAATCAAAGGTGGGTACGAATTAAATTAGAGGCTCAAATTTTTTTTGAGTTCGGTACCAGCACACAGTTACTTACGTATTAAATGGTTTAGATTAGATGGTTTGCTAACACCGACCTCAAAAAAAAATTTAAGCCTCTAATGCTATCTATCTAGCAACGTTAAATCCAAACACTTATACTCACCAATAGGAATTATCAAATCATAATACATGTGTTTCATTAACAGATACAGAGTCCTGTGGCTTCCATCATCATCTCAGCAGCATGAAAGTTAAGGAGTTCAATCGTCCATCATCAGCTCATCTGAATAACCTGAAGGAATACAACTATCGGTATATGCATACCTACGTATATATCTATGTATAACATTCAAAAGAATTTTCCTGCAACTCCTAACCGTTAAGGAGTTGTACCTTCCTACATCAGCTTATCAACATGAGAATATGACTAACAGACGCAAGTATATTAATAGCTTTAGAAAACATATGAATCACGTAATTAGTGCCTTTATAATTCAAATTTTTCATTATTTTTGAAGGGTTGCCCTCGATTTCCCATCAGATCCTGACTTGGTGACAATAGGACCCCCTCGGTCACTCTTTTGAATGAAAAAAGAATTTTGAAAATCGGTCCACAATTGACGGAAAAATCGGTGAACATACATCAAAAAAATATATATATACAGTCGAACTTAGTACCTCCTCCTTTTTGAAGTCGGTAAAAACATTTGCGCATCCTGTTGGCGTCAAATAAACTTCCTCGTCGCTAGAATCACTCATTTTAGGTTTTTCACTTGTTTTTAAGTTCCTTGTTTTTAACCTAAAATTTTAACACTATGACGTGAAAAGAAAATGGAGGGCGCAAATCAAAAAAAAAAAAGTACACTAAGAAGGTTCCGAGTTGAGTTTTTAACAAATTAAAAAAGGTTGTATCAGAGATATGCTATATATAAGGGGAGGTAGATAAGTTACATGCGTCTAAAAAGTGAAGCAAAAAAAAGATGCCAATTGGCATCTCTTTTCTTAGTAACATTTAGTGCAATAGAAGGGAACTACCTATAACATTGTGTGTGTAAAGGGGTTCGATTTTCAAATGTTGTTTGTTAGTGCCCCATCTATGGTAACAAATCTCTGGGTTGTATGATAAATTCGGCACCATGGAGGTAAAGTAAATAGGTATAATAATGTTTTGAATTCACGATGTTCTAAATTCAATTTACTTTATCCTCTAGCGAATAAAAACGGCTTTTGCACTCAGATATCGAAGAGCAAAAATACAATTTCCGAGATGGGGGGATGAAATAACTATTTCACTCCTTCGTCGCTCGAAAACAAAAAGGCATATTATAACTGTCGCACTCACGTTCATATAAGTAATACATACAAGCATAACTTGGTGTGATTTATTATATCAGCTCATATACGTCCCCACCGAGGGGCTCGAACCTACCCTGAATTAGGGCGATCGGGCCTAAGTCAACCACGCGGGCCCAGTGCGGGTTGGTCGACTTCACAAACCACCTGCGAGTTTCTTAGCAGGCGTGTGCAGGTTTCCTCACTCTTTTATCCTTCACCGTAATAGCGTCGGATAAACGTCCATATGAAATCTAAATTAATAATAATAATAACTAACATAGGCTAAGTCTTATTAACAAGTTCTGGATCGTTGTTATCTGAAAAATAAATGATAATAAATAAATTAATTCGAAATTACCTTGGTATGGTGCGGGATTCGAACCACGACCTCCCGTGGTGTGCTTATAGTACTAGCTTCAAAGTGAAACAAATAATAAAAAGGCCAAGTAAGAGTCGTACTCGCGCTAAGGAGTCCATACTGAATGAAAAGAATCATTTTTCTGTCGCTCGCGTTGATTTATTTTGTTTGTCAGTATATAAGTATCTCTAGCTTTTACTCGTGGCTTCGCCCAAGTGGAAATCGTTTGATGTTCTCCCAGGAGAAGTTACCCAGGTAACATTTTATTTGTATTACCTCACGACAAGTTTGATTTTATAACTGATAAGTTTAAGTTTCACCGTTTCACCCTTTAAACGCTAGAACACGTATTTATTTATTTCTAATAGGTAATCTAAATACAAACTTTCATGCTTCAATCTTCAAAAATAACGGACTTCTATACAAACTTCAACTCTTTTTTCACCCCCTTAAGGGTTGACTTTCCAAAAAATCCTTTCTTTGTATATGTTTACGTTATTAAAGAACCACACTGGCCAAATTTAATGTTCCTCGCTTATTTAATAAATTCAGCCCGTTTCATCTCATTAGAATGAATTTCAAGATAACACGAAACACGTATTTAATAATTTGTTTATAAGAGTAATTCTAAATAACTTCGAATTTAAAAGTCAGTCTACATTTTATTCTCCATACCAATTTTGGAACCCCGTTTCACCTCTTTAGGGGTTGATATTTCAAAACCCTCAAACACGTATTTATCTATTTCTAATCATTTACTTTTTAAAAAAATTTCATGCTTCTAGCTTCAAATATTACGGACTTCTATACAAACTTCTATACAAAATTTCAAGCATTTTTTTACACTTTTAAAGATTGAATTTTGAACATACTTTCTGTGTAGGTGTTTACGTTATTGAAGGACTACACTGGACAAATTTTCTTCTCCTAGCTTTTTTATGTTTATTCACCCCGTTTCACCCCCTAGAGGGCATGATTTTTAGGAAAACAAGACACACGTATTTAATTTTTAGGATCCCGTACCCAAAGTGTCCGTGGTCCGTCCGTTTGTCTATCTGTCTGTCCGTCTGTCACCAGGCTGTATTTCATGAACCGTGATAGCTAGACAATTGAATTTTTCACTGATGATGTATTTCTGTTACCGCTATAACAACAAATACTAAAAATTAGAAAAAAATAAAAATAATGGGGATCTCCATACAAAAAACGTGTTTTTTTAAACGTGAAGAAACTAGCGCCATCTAGTGTGATGGCACGAAACCCTTTGTATGAGCGTCATCTATTATGATGGTACGAAACTCTAGGTGTGTAGTTCTGACTCGCACTTGGCTGGTTTTTATGTTTTTAAGAGGTATCCTGCAAAATTTAGAATGCCTTTATATATCAGTCCTTAATCATCAGTCCGGCTTCGCGCGTGAACCCAGCCGGTCGCACGCAGAGTTCTATTGCGTTGTGAGTTATCGTGTGTAGGACAATTTCCTCAAATGTGGTAAAATGTGCGAGTTGCAATGTGGTAATCAACGAGGTACTTGCATTCGTGGCAAACAAGCTGGATGTGATGGATGAGGAGAGCCTAAGCAGGATTTGTATTAGTGCTTTCACAGACTCGGATATTGTCACTGCGAAGAATTTATTGTTTGATTCAATAACGACTACAAAACGCAACATCAAAAGAAAACGAGATGGAAAGTCCCGTCGTGACATTGATGACATTGTCTGCCTGCTAAAGGAGACTGACCCTGAGGATATCCCAATTTTTGTTGCCCGTGATCTTCAAAAACTACCCCCCGTGTTGTTTGATCATGTCGATGTTACGAAACTTTTGAAGGACCTGTTGAAAATTCAAAATGAAATAAAGGAAATAAAGAATGGCTATGTAACACAAGATCAATTAGAAGCTGTAAAAAGTGATGTTTTAGCCTTAAAAAAGTCATCAACCGTTGGGAGTTTGAACTGTGTAAACACAAAGCGTGGGGGTTTTTTGTTGGACAGTTATGACTACAATAGTGGTCCCATGGGGCTAACTCATATCCCAAATATAAGCTCAAGTCAACATTCCACGCCCTCAAATCCAAAAACTATTATTAGTTCTACCCACAGCCAAATAAAATCTCCGTCAGCTGAGCGAGTTGTCACTGATAACGTTCCCTTTATTCAAAATCAGCTGGTCGCCGGCGCCCGCGATCACCACACCTCGCCCAATCAGCAAGCGAGGTGTACTGCGCAACCGATACACTGCAGTGAGCGCGAAAGTTTGAGTCGCGAGTTGATAGTTGAGAATTGTTTGGGACACACGGTCGCGACGGATGTTGCAAAAGTGATGGAAAAGGACAAATCGAAACAAAAGACTATGGCGGAAGTAGCTCGTGAGGGTGAATGGAAACGTCCCACCTATAGTGAAGAGTGGATTTTAGTTCAAAAAAGAAGACTTCGAAATCGTTTTGTTGGAAATAAAGGCAAAGCAATTGTTGAACCGGAAGGAAAATTTAAAGCAGTGGCTACTAAAATCCCTATTTATATATATAATGTGGCTAAGGGCACATCTACTAATGATATTTCGGACTATATTATGCAAAAATCAAAAATTCAGGTAAAGGTAGTAAAAATGAACATGAAAATAGATAAGGATTACGATGCTTTTAAAATCTTCGTGCCGAAATATAATCTGGATATTTTCCTGGATGAAAATTTTTGGCCAGAAGGAATATCATACAGGAAGTTCATAAATTTTGAAAAAAATGAAACAGACAAAATGTCAAGTCTGAATGAGGCAACAATCGCAAAAACTAACAACAATGGATAACAAAACTACAATCAAATTAGTAAGTTTTAATTGCAAAAATGTTATTAGATCTGTTGACTGCTTGAGGAGACTGTGTGTATCGGCTGACGTCATTGCGCTGCAAGAAACGTGGCTTCTGCCGCACGACTTAGCTTACTTGAGTCAGATTGATAAGGATTTTGCATTCACCGGTAAATCAGCTGTCGACACATCGGCGGGCATAGTTCGAGGTAGGCCCTATGGTGGGGTGGCCTTACTATGGAGAAATAATATTTTTCCTTCGGTGACCGTAATTGAGTGCAAAAGTGTGCGTTTATGTGCTATAAAAATCGATGTCAATGATAGCTCTGTGTTGGTGTTCTCGGTATACATGCCTACTGATTGTTCAAATAATTTAATTGAATTTACTGATTGTCTAAGTGAAATCAACGCAGTGATCGAGAATAATAATGTGGAGACAGTTTTTATGCTCGGAGACTTCAACGCGCATCCTGGTGAGTTATTCTGTTATGAACTAATGAACTTTTGTGCTGAACAGTGTTGGTCATGCGTCGATTTTGACCTTTTGCCGCCGTTTCCCGATACCCACACGTTTGTCAGTGAGGCGCACGGGTGCAAGCGGTGGTTAGACCATTGTATAGCGACTGAGGCAGCGCGTCACTTAGTAATAAGTGCAGCAGTGTTATATGATACCTACTGGTCGGATCACATGCCTATTGAAATAATTTGTAATATGAATTTAATTTTTCCAAAGTTAGGAAAATGTATTTTAAGTTGTAACCAGGTAATATGGGGGGAAAGGGATTCAAATCAAATTAATGAGTATGCTGAATTTTGTCATTGTAAATTAAGACAAATTGATTTTCCTATGGAATTTCGAGAGTGTAGTGACCGGTTATGTTCTAACAGCAGTCATAAGTTAATACTAAATAAAATGTATAATGAAATCGTATGTATACTTGCACAGGCATCAGAACATAGTTACAAAGCGCGTAAAAAACCTAAATATAATGTTATTGCTGGGTGGAATAAACATGTTAAGAAAGCGCACAGTGAGGCTCGGCAGGCATTTCACGTTTGGAGTCTGTACAATAAACCTTCCTCGGGTATTGTTTACGATAAAATGTGTAAGACGCGTAGAATCTTCAAATCTAAATTAAGGTGGTGTCAAAATAATCAAAATCAGATTAAATTGGATATTGTTGTACAAAATCATTCTGCAAAAGACTTTGGTAGGTTTTGGAAAAATACAAACAAATTAAGTCCAAAACCGAGTCTCCCGGTTTGCGTGGCGGGTGAGAAGGACGCAAAAGTAATAGCTAACCTATTTAAAGATCATTTTAAAGTAGATTCACCTTTGGGACCGGCGTCGGGGGGCCTCGTTGCCGGGAGTCATGCCTCGGAGAAGATTACCAAGTTCTCTGCAGAGGAGATTGCTGATGTGATTAAAAATATGCGTAGGGGTAAGTCTCCGGGGCATGACAGTCTTGGCATCGAGCATCTCCGATATGCGGGTGTACACCTCCCTAGAGTGTTGGCTATGTTTTTCAGCCTTTGTATAGGTCATTCTCACCTGCCCGATGATCTGATGAAAACCATTGTGGTGCCAATTATGAAAAATAAAACGGGTGATGCCTCTGAGCTCGCTAATTATAGGCCTATATCTCTTGCAACTGTAATAGCGAAGGTGTTGGACGGTTTGCTTGATAAGCACATGGCTAGTCGCATTGATTTGCATGATGCACAGTTTGGTTTTCGGCCCAACCTATCCACGGAAAGTGCCATCCTGTGCCTCAAGCACACTGTCCAATACTATACAAGCAGAGGTACCCCTGTTAATGCTTGTTTCTTGGATCTCTCGAAGGCATTCGATTTGGTAGCTTATGATGTGTTGTGGCAAAAACTAAAAACTGAAACAAGTGTACATGAGGAGGTTATATCAGTACTTAAATATTGGTATAACAACCAGACCAACTATGTGCGCTGGGCGGGCTCTCTCTCAGACGAGTACAGGGTGGAGTGTGGGGTGAGGCAAGGTGGCCTTAGTTCCCCGAGACTCTTCAGCTTGTATATAAATGGGCTGATTGTTGGGCTTAGTAAGACCAATATCGGATGTCATATTGACGGTACGTGTGTTAATAATTTTAGTTACGCAGACGATATGGTCTTGCTGAGCCCGACAATCAGTGCCATGAGGAGGCTGCTTCATATATGTGAGTCATATGCTGAGGCCCATGGGCTCAGATACAATGCCAAAAAAAGTGAATTGCTTGTATTCAAAGCAGGCACCAAATGCTACTCTATTGTGCCTAAAGTAACACTTTCGGGCGTTCCTCTTAAGAGAGTAGAGCAATTTAAATATCTGGGTCACTGGGTCGATGCTAACCTAAGTGATAACTTAGATTTGGAACGGGAGCGCAGAGCTTTGTCTGTCCGATGCAACATGCTGGCCCGTAGGTTTGCACGCTGTACTAATGAGGTTAAAAAGACGCTTTTTCGGGCATACTGTCAGTCTTTCTACACGTGCAGCCTATGGGTCAAGTATACGCAGAGTGCATACGAGGCTCTGCGTATCCAGTATAACAATGCACTCAGGGTACTGTTGGGTCTGCCGCGCTATTGCAGCGCCTCAGGTATGTTTGCGGCGGCACAAATTGATGGTTTCCATGCCATCATTAGGAAACGCTGTGCCTCCATGCTGAGACGTGTGCGCGACAGTACCAACAGTATCCTGGGCTTAGTCGCTGACAGGTGGGATAGTCCGATGCTGGAGCGGTGGATGCACCTTCACACAGTGAGGTAGTATCTACCGCTCCCCTTCGTAAGACTGACATTTTATTACTTCTAGAATTATTATTATAATTTTGTTTGAATATTTAGTTGTACCCTACTAACAATAGTTATTTAAGGTTTTTGTATTTGTTATTAACACATTTATGGGTCAATGAAGCCTGAAAATAAATAAATAAATTAAAAAAAAATAAAAAAAAAATATACATATATACAAATTTTGGGGTTGAATTCTCAAATACGCTAAAACACATATTCGTTAATTTTTAATCGTTAGCCTAAATGCAAACTTACATGCTTCTAGCTTCAATAATAACGGGTTTTACCATTAAAAAACATTTTTTTACAAACGTGTTATGTATTTTCCCGAAAATCATCCCCTTAGTGGTGAAACGAGGTGAATTAACATTAAAAAGCTAAAAACATGAAATTTGGTAACGTTATTCCTCTCTTCAAGTATGGAGAAAAGGAAGACCCTAGTAATTATAGACCTGTTTCTGTGCTATCGGTTTTGAGTAAGGTTATTGTAAAAAATATACTAAACCAAATGTTTACTCACTTTATCATCAACAAATTGCTTCATAACTTTAAGTTTGGCTTTACAAAAGAGCGTTCCACAATCCACAACGGACGCGGGAGTTAAACTCGTTTAAAACATATAAATGCTTTTGAGAAATCCCCTAACGCGGTAGTGATCTTCTGCGACTTGTCAAAGGCATTCGATTGTGTGGAACATAAAACTCTGCTTATAAAACTGGACCATCATGGTGTTAAAATTAAGGCTCTAGATCTTTTAGAATTGTATTTATTAAAAAGGATACAAAAAGTAAAAATAAATGGCACAAAATCAATGATTCATTCGGTTGAAATGGGTGTGCCTCAATGTTCTATTTTAGAACCTTTACTTTTTTTAGTTTACATAAATGATCTACCATTCATGGTTGAATCACTGTCGAAAAATGTGTTGTTTGCGGATGATACATCACTAGTTTTGAAGGTTGACAGAAAAACTGATATACCTGACACTCTTTCAAAAGTATACAATTGGTTTACTGTAGTCTTAAACGCAAAAGAAACTAAATGAATTAAATTCAGATTACCCAATGTTGTTGAAGTAAATAATAATGTACCCTTAGCTGGTGTTATACTAGAATGTGTAAATAAAAGCATGTTTCTAGGATGAACTGTAGATTCAAAGCTTTAATGGGGCCTGCATATACAAACGCTCAGCTCAGACGCATCTGCAGTCAATAAAATCAGGCTTCTTAAAGATATAGACACCGCAAGACTGGTATATTTCAAGTATTTCCATAGTATATTATGTCCTATGGGATACTTTTGTGGGGACATGCAGCTGATATCAATACCATGTTCATTCTGCAAAAAAGAGCGGTTCACGCTAATTATGGAATGCGTTTTTGTAAGTCACTCCGAGATAATTTCAAAGATATTAATATAATGAATTTCGCCTGTCAGTACATTTATACAAAATATAATGTATGTTCGAAAATATCTGCATCCGTTTTCACTGAATAGTGACAGGCACAGACGTAATCTTCGGAAAAAAAATAAACTTCAAGTAAAATCAGACTTAGTAAAATCAATAAGTCCTTTGTGGGACAATGCACACTCATATATAACAAACTAGCTTTTTCCCGTGGCTCCACTCGCGTGGACATCGTTTATATGACTGTCTTATGGGTGATTTGTAAATTATGTCGTTTCCCACTTACTCAACCATCTCTGTGCAAAAAATCACAACAATCGAGTATTTTTTTAATTCCCTCAGGAACTGCATCAGATTATGCTATTTCCCGGGATAAAAAGTAGCCTATTTCCTTCCCCGTGACACAGGATATCTGCATTCCAAATTTCATAAAGATTGGTCAAGGCGTTGGAGCGTGAAAAGTAACAAACAAACCAACAAAAACACATTTTCACATTTATAATATTAGTAAGAATTACCCGATGATATCTTAAATTTGTCAAAAAAACAGTTTAAAAATTGTTCCAAAATAAATCTTTCTAATAAAGTTAACTATAAGACATCTAAATATTTAAATGACAAAAATGTATGAGTAGACAGTGATAGGCAGTCCTCTGAAGACGCTACTCAGTATCGGCAACTAAACAGGCAGATCTCTAAGTCCCTGACTCGCGATTTACGCCACTATAATACAAATTGTATTAAAGAGGCGATTGAGCACAACAAAGGCTCAAAAGTGTTCGCGAGAGATCTGTCTGTTGGACAAAGCCAACTGACCAAGCTGAAGACTGAGGACGGCAGGACCATATCGTCTAAGACTGAGTTGCTGGAAGAAGTTGAGTAGCTCTATGGACACTTGTACAAGACCACACGTTTGCCTGTCAGCGATCTGGCTGAAGACCCAAGAGCCAGACTAACCCGACACTATACCGAAGATATCCCGGACGTCAGCCTGTACGAGATTAGAATGGCTCTCAAACAGCTCAAGAACAACAAGGCACCGGGTGATGATGGAATTACGGCTGAACTTCTGAAAGCAGGTGGAACACCGGTACTTAAAGCTCTTCAGAAGTTATTTAATTCCGTTATACTCGAGGGACAAACGCCATAGGCATGGCACAGAAGTGTGGTCATGCTTTTCTTCAAAAAAGGTGACAACACCCTGCTGAAGAACTACAGACCCATCTCACTTCTGAGCCATGTCTACAAGCTGTTTTCGAGAGTCATTACGAATCGTCTCGCACGCAGGTTTAACGACTTCCAGCCTCCCGAACAAGCCGGTTTCCGAAAAGGCTTTAGTACCATAGACCACATACATACGCTGCGGCAGATTATACAGAAGACCGAAGAGTACAATCAGCCACTATGCTTGGCGTTTGTGGACTATGAGAAGGCCTTTGATTCAGTCGAAACCTGGGCTGTGCTACAGTCTCTCCAGCGGTGCCAAATTGACCATCGATACATCGAGGTGTTGAAGTGTCTGTATGAAAACGCCACCATGTCGGTTCGCCTCCAGGACCAGAACTCGAAACCTATCCAGTTGCAGCGAGGGGTGAGACAGGGAGACGTTATATCTCCGAAACTGTTCACCGCCGCCCTGGAAGATGTTTTTAAGATTCTGGACTGGGGTGGACTCGGCATCAATATCAACGGCGAGTACATATCCCACCTCCGATTCGCTGACGATATCGTGGTCATGGCTGAGACTATGGAAGACCTAAGCACAATGCTCGATGGCCTCAGTAAGGTCTCTCAACAAGTGGGTCTTAAAATGAACATGGACAAGACGAAAATAATGTTAAATGTCCGTGTCGCACCCACTCCTCTAAAGGTTGGAGACTCTACACTGGAAGTTGTTGACGAATATGTATACCTGGGACAAACAGTCCAGCTAGGTAGTTCCAACTTCAAGAAAGAGATCAATCGACGAATCCAACTCGGCTGGGCAGCGTTCGAGAAGCTTCGCAATATCTTCACGTCCCAAATACCGCAGTGTCTCAAGACTAAGGTCTTTGACCAGTGTGTGTTGCCAGTGATGACTTACGGAACTGAGACATGGTCGCTTACTATGGGCCTCATAAGAAGGCTCAAGGTCAACCAAAGGGCAATGGAGCGTGCTATGCTCGGAGTTTCTCTGCGTGATCGAATCAGAAACGAGGAGATCCGCAGGAGAACTAAAGTAACCGACATAGCTCACAGAATCGCTAGACTGAAGTGGCAGTGGGCAGGGCACATAGCTCGTAGAACAGATGGCCGATGGGACAGTAAAGTTCTCGAGTGGCGACCGCGCACCGGAAAACGTAGCGTAGGCAGGCCTCCCACGCGGTGGACCGATGACCTGGTGAAGGTCGCGGGAAGCCGATGGATGCGGGCAGCGCAGGACCGGTCGTCGTGGAAATCCTTGGGGGAGGCCTTTGTCCAGCAGTGGACGATTTGTGGCTGATATAATGAGACAGTGATTCTTCTCTAATACATCTGAATATTTAAATGACAAAAATGTATGGGTAGACAGTGATTCTTCTCTAAGACATCTGAATATTTAAATGACAAAAATGTATGGGTAGACAGCGTTTCTTCTATCAACGCTACCTATCATGTTTAATAGTAATAAAATAATGAACAACCTAAGAAATGACGTGGAAGCAACAAGACATGACAAGTCTAGTATTTTTTTTAATAATATTTTTATCTTAGCATTGACATGAGTGGTGCACGCTCACTTAAATGTTTGTGCGGATGGTGGCGCATCGGGAGCCGGGTCGTTCCTTTCCCTCTAATATGGTTGATGGGAGCGATGGCTGGCTCTCGCGTTATACTCGTAACCGGGTGCTGTCCGTGTGAACTGGCCTACTCTTGTCAAAGGCATTAATGACATTAAATGATTTTAATGTATTACTTCTCGAATCTCGTGTCATGTCGTTTTCATGTTCTAATGACATAATTTGTTTTATACCGAGGATTGAATTTCGACGTTATTAACAAATTATTGTTTATTTCAAATGACATAATGTAATTACTATTTCATAACTATCAGAAAGAGTGTAATTTTGACCTATTTTGAATAATTATCTTGAATCTTGAATCTTATCTTGTTTCTCCATACAAACTTCGAACCCCCGTTTCACCCCTTTGGGGGTTAAATTTTCAAAAACACTAGATCACATTTATTATTTATTTTTTAGGGTTTTCCTAGACATAATGATTAAAGCCGCTAGTAAAATATCTCGAATACATAAATTCGATATATAAACTTAGCCCTATTTTGGAGCAAAAATATTTTAAAATATTTTGGATGACCATTTTTCAACTAATCCCACCACATTAGATGTTAAATATGTGTTGTCGACGACAAAAAAAATTAAAAGTACCCTGGTGCTATTTTCGAAAAAAAATGTTTTTTTGTATGAAATTAAAAAATGTGCAAAATTTCATTTACATTTACACATAAACACACATTTTTTCTGAAACACTTTTTTGGTGTCTATAAGTGATCTCTGCGTGATCGAATCAGAAACGAGGAGATCCGAAGGAGAACCAAAGTAACCGACATAGCTCTCAGAATTGCTTAACTTAAGTGGCAGTGGGCGGGGCACATAGCTTGTAGAACAGATCGGCGTTGGGGTAGTAAAGTTCTCGAGTGGCGACCGTGCACCGGAAAACGTAGCTTAGGCAGGCCTACCACTACTCGGTGGACTGATGACCTGGTGAAGGTCGCGGGGAAGCTGTTGGATGCGGGCAGTGCAGAACCAGTCATCGTGGAAATCCATGGGGGAGGCCTATGTCCAGCAGTGGACTTCCTTCGACTGATATGATGCTATGTCACCGAATCATAGGAAAATGAGAATTTTTGCAATAATCCTAGGAACGTTGCAAAGGGCCGGATTATTTGATTTTGAGATAAAATTTCGCTATCTTTTTAACTATTTTCAGGATCTTGCTGTGTCGCAGGCATGTTTTGAAAGTCGTGATACTATGTTTTTACTAATAAATTGTCATAAGTTCATTTTTTACAATTTTACGGCCTATTCTTAGTGTCATCTATGTATCTCCGGCTAAAACCGATGATTTTTTCATCTGGTTATCCAGAGAGAGAGAGAGAGAGAGAGAGCCGTTGACCGTACAATCAATCAAACCTGACCGAACGAACCTAACATCGCGTCTCTCGCTTCCCTCGCTCATATTATAGTGTTATTAAAATTCACTGATTTTCTCTCGTTAAATTATAATTTCACGACTTTGACAATATTATTCCTACGACAAGTATCTCAGAATCAATTGATCATCTACAATGCTCCTAGGATTATAGCAATAATCCTGATTTTGCAATTATCCTACGACATACGAGTATATATTGATTGTCATATAGTCCGACTCGCACTTAGCCGGTCCTTTTGAACCTGTTTAGCGTTTCTTATAATGTCACACACAGTATGTAGATGTTATGTCAATCATAATCACGCTCTGCACACGTCTTGCATGGAACTACGCGCTCCGTCACAGGCATGAACTCATTTTTTTTTATTTTACTCCTTAAGAAATGATTTATAGATGGGGAGTGAAATCGAGTATTAACTTTGTTTACTCACGTTGTCTATATCGCGTTGTTCACTCAAGTTTTATGTCAGTCACCTTTTATATTAGGAAGTCTAAGACTCCATGGCCATATGGCCAGAGGCCGAGCTCCGCGTAGGACAAAAAAAAAGATTCAGGATGAGTAAACTCGTGTCGCGCGTTGGAGCTAACAGGCTTTTTCTTCCTCTATGGTCACAAGTAGGCACGTATCCGCGGTTAGATTGGCTCGGTTTGATCCATCTAATCACAGACACTATTCGTCTCGTTTGCGGAAACGAGGAGCGTAGCGCTGAGCGTGATGCAAGGCGCTCCGCGGACGCGGGCACGAAGTACGTGACCACAGACATCGGAATAATATAAGCACTACGTGACCAATCGCGTGTCACGTGGCCGCCTTAGTTTTCCAAAATACTGAGTGAGGTTGACACAAATTAAACCTCCTTTTGTGCCGTAGTTGGGTAAAAATAAAGCGCGACGGCAAGGTAAGCGACATAACTCACAGAATCGCAAAACTTAAGCGGCAGTGGGCAAGTCACATAGCTCGTAGAACAGATGGCCGTTGGGGTAGTAAAGTCCTCGAGTGGCAATCACGCACCGGAAGATGTAACGTATGAAGGTCTTCCACACGGTAAACAATCTACCTGGTGAGGGTCGCGGGTAACCGCTGGACGCGGGCAGCGCTGGACCGGTCGTCGTGGCAATCCTTGGGGAGACCTTTGTCCAGCAGTGGACGTCTTTCGGCTGATATGAAGAAGGCGCGTCGGCTTAATTACAAAAACCGGTAAAGTGCGAGTCAGAGCCGCGCACAAAGGGTTCCGTACCCTCATAGTAGATGGCGCTAGTTCATTTACGTTATAAAAAAGTTTATTGCATGTAGACTTTTTTAAAATGAACATGGACAAGACGAAAATAATGTTAAATGTCCGTGTTGCACCCACCCCTCTAAAGGTTTGAGACTCTACACTGAAAGTTGTTGACGAATGTGTATACCTGGGACAAAAAGTTCAGCTAGGTAGGTCCAACTTTAAGAAAGAGATCAATCGACGAATCTAACTCTGCTGGGCAGCGTTCGGGAAGCTTCGCAATATCTTCACGTCCCAAATACCGCAGTGTCTCAAGACCAAGGTTTTTGACCAGTGTGTGTTGCCAGTGATGACTTACGGAACTGAGACATGGTCGCTTACTATGGGCCTCATAAGAAGGCTCAAGGTCACCCAAAGGGCAATGGAGCGTGCTATGCTCGGAGTTTCTCTGCGTGATCGAATCAGAAACGAGGAGATCCGCAGTAGAACTAAAGTAACCGACATAGCTCACAGAATCGCTAAACTGAAGTGGCAGTGGGCAGGGCACATAGCTCGTAGAACAGATGGCCAATGGGGCAGTAAAGTTCTTGAGTTGCGGCCGCGCACCGGAAAACTTAGCGTAGGCAGGCCTCCCACGCGGTGGACCGACGACCTGGTGAAGATCGCGGAAAGCCGATGGATGCGGGCAGCGCAGGACCCGTCGTCGTGGAAATCCTTGGGGGAGGCCTTTGTCCAGCAGTGGACGATTTTCGGCTGATATGATGATGTAGACTTTCGCTTTTTCTAATTGAAGTGAAATTTCTTTAGCGGCGTTGTGCACTTTTTTGTAATGGGTAAAAAATGTTAAACTCGCGTCAGGACACGTGACCTGATCGAAAATTCGTAAGACGGATGGAGTTGATTTTTTGTTGATTTTTCTGAGATATAAACTTTTTAATGTAATATAAATACACAACGTTAATATTCAAGTTTTCACTTCTGCCGGCACTCCCAGAGTGTAACCCGTCGTTTTTTTAGTATTGCATTGTGTTATAGTGATAGCTTTTAACATGCTAAATCGTTTCACAAATGGGCCACGCGAGATTTTATATGTAAGAAAAAAAAGGAAATTGACTTTATGGTAGCTTTGGCGTGGAGCCCGCCAATACAGATTTAAAATAGAGTAGTTACCGCCGAATATGAATATGCATAGTTTGGTTGAGCCTGACTGTGCATAAAAATTGTACTAAACACTAACCAACTGTGTTTATTGTTAACTCTAGTAAACTTAAACCTGTAAAGAACCCTTAGAATATCTGTACATAAAAGAAAGTCGTGGTAGTTACACCATTTATAACTCAAGAACGGCTGGACCGATTTCTCAATTTTTTTTTGTTGAGTCCGTTATTGTCAGAAGGTTTTATGGTAGGATATTTTAGTGTAGGGTAGGGTAGTTTAGGGTAGGGCAGTGTAGTGTAGTGTAGTGTAGTATAGGGTAGGGTAGTGTAGTGTTGTGTAAAGTGGAACGAAGTTCGTCGGCACAGCTATTATTATATACATATATATATAATTTGAATTTAATTAAATCCTCGAAAGACAGAGGCTTGCTATAAACCAGGGTTCATTGCAATTAATACACTTGTACATTCGAGTTGACTCAATTTAGTGAGTTTGTTCTTTAAAAATTTGTAATCCAATTTATCTAAAGGATTGTAAAACCGTTTCTTTTGTTTGTAATCTTGAGCGGGCAACTTAAATTCATAATACACCGCTAGTATAACTTTGAAAAAAATATTTAAGGAGAAAAAACATCGTCATTAATTAACTAAAGTAACGTGAGGTTTTATTCCTGAAAAATTTCCTCACAGATTGAGTCTAAAACCGTTTTTTTAAGACTAAACCGAGATTTTCATTTATTTCTATCCCTAAATTCCTTTAAGAAGCTAAACTTGTTTTCTCTCTCTCGATTTTATTTTATTTTCTATTGCTGGATTTCGCTGAACTAATTGAATCATTTTTAACCGATTAAGCCTTCATAACGTTAGTATATTTGCAGCAGTAGGTAGGTCATTAGGTCCACCTTTAGTCAACCTAGATT
This sequence comes from Coleophora flavipennella, assembly GCA_947284805.1. Lineage (NCBI taxonomy): Eukaryota > Metazoa > Arthropoda > Insecta > Lepidoptera > Coleophoridae > Coleophora > Coleophora flavipennella. The sequence continues at coordinate 20,144,158 of OX369257.1, forward strand.
AGACAGGCCACGCTAAAGCTACCTGGGCCACCTTAGGAATCACCATAGTGCTTTCCTTTATCTGATCACTCCGTCGTGTTGGTGAATGGCCTCTGGATCTTTTTCCTTCAATGTTGCCAACAACGATCAGTTTTTCAAGGTTGTCACCACTCTTTCTCATTACGTGGCCGAAATAGGGAAGTATGCCTCTCTCTAGCCCGTATAGTCCATGTTTCCACTTGGTATGTAAAAATGGGAAAGACTAAAGCTCTTACTAGGCGGGTTTTGGTTTTAAAACTAATGCCCTTGTTTCTCCATATGTTCTGGAGTCTTGTCATCGCATCTTTGACCGCGAAGTTTAATATCTGGAGCGCAGTTTCCGTCATTGCATATACGAGAACGCAGGTAAGTGAATTCTTGTACTGTTTCTATGCCTTGGATGTTATGGCTCCCTGTCAGTTTCTCAGCACGATCGATCACTATTGATATTGTTTTCTATCGGTTGACTGCGAGACCCAGAATGCCACTTTGAAACTCTAACCTATTTAGAATGCTCTTCATGTCTTCAATAGATGTGGTAAGGAGAACAGAGTCATCAGCGTATCGGAGGTTGGAGATGGTTTTTCCTACCACAATAACACCTCTTTCCCAGTTTTCGAGGATTTCACGGATAAACTTACCCTCCTTATATATTGAATAACAACAGTGACAATATGCATCCCTGCCGAACTCCTTTCTCTACATAGAATACGCTTGAGCAGTCTGAGTCAATTCTGACAAAAGATCGATTGTAGTATAGAGGCTTCGAATAAGATCAGTAAGGTGTTCAGGTGTACCCATGTCCTTCACTACTTCCCACAATTTATCCCATTTTACGCAGTCGAAGACTTTGGTGTAATCGATGAAGCATAACACAACCGAACTGTTGAATTCGCAGATTTTCTCGATAATTTTACATAATTTGAATCTGAATCTGAAAATGCTTCAGCGTTCTGTTTATTACGTACAGGAGAATTTTACTGACGTGAGGAATAAGAAGCCAGCGTTCTGTAGATCCTTAGTAACCCTTTTTTGTGTAGAGGTATGAAGATCGATTCAGTCCATTCCGTCGGCCATCTCCTAGTCTTCCATTTGGAAGAAAGTTGCTGTGTTCCTTTTGGACAAAGGTTTTTAAACAGCTCTGCGGGGATTCAAAACCCTAAAAATTGACCGTTTTGGGTGTTTCTTTCCTTTGTTTTATGTACTGTGCGTACGGAGAACAAGTATTACACGGAAGTGCCTTGCGTTTATGTGTTGTGCGTACGGAGAACGAGTATTACACGGAAGTGCCTTGCGTTTATGTGCTGTGCGTACGGATAACAAGTATTACACGAAAGTGCCTTGTGTTTATGTGCTGTGCGCACGGAGAATAAGTATTACACGGAAGTTCCTTGTGTTTATGTGCTGTGCGTACGGAGAACGAGTATTACACGGAAGTGCCTTGCGTTTATGTGCTGTGCGTACGGAGAACGAGTATTACACGGAAGTGCCTTGCGTTTATGTGCTGTGCGTACGGAGAACAAGTATTACACGGAAGTGCCTTGTGTTTATGTGCTGTGCGCACGGAGAATAAGTATTACACGGAAGTTCCTTGTGTTTATGTGCTGTGCGTACGGAGAATAAGTATTACACGGAAGTTCCTTGTGTTTATGTGCTGTGCGTACGGAGAACGAGTATTACACGGAAGTGCCTTGTGTTTATGTGCCGTGCGTACGGGGAACAAGTATTACACAGAAGTGCCTTGTATTTATGTGCTGTGCGCACGGATAATAAGTATTACACGGAAGTTCCTTGTGTTTATGTGCTGTGCGCACGGAGAATAAGTATTACACGGAAGTGCCTTGCGTTTATGTGCTGTGCGTACGGAGAACAAGTATTACACGGAGGTGCCTTGTGTTTATGTGCTGTGCGCACGGAGAATGAGTATTACACAGAAGTTCCTTGTGTTTATGTGCTGTGCGCACGGAGAATAAGTATTACACGGAAGTGCCTTGCATTTATGTGATGTGCGTACGGACAACAAGTATTACACGGAGGTGCCTTGTGTTTATGTGCTGTGCGCACGGAGAATAAGTATTACACGGAAGTGCCCTATGTTTATGTGCTGTGCGTACAGAGAACAAGTATAACAAGCAAGTGCCTTGTTATTACACCCACTTCAAAAATTGTTATCAATAGTTCACTGAAATAAAAGGTTGTACCTAAAAAAGAATGAGAGACTCTCTGGTGTTAGTTCCATTGAGTGCCACTTAATAAACGACAGGCAAATCATCAAGAATCGAACCATGGTTTCTTTATTGGTGAGTGCATAGGGAGCTGAGAGTTAAATGCAGTAAGTGAGGGGGAGAGGCCACAGATAAGATTATACGTGACTACAGTGCGAGCCACAAGATGATTGATCCTTAACAATATCGGTTACACTAAAAAAAACGTGTGGCACTCGGGGACTGCCGCGGTAAAGCTATTGCATAGCATTTTTTATCAACTTATGCAATTATAATTATTTATTTATTTTTTATTTATGCAGTATTTACCAGTACCATATAGTCCTTGGGGCGCGGGATGTTTATGTAATAAATTGACACTAAGAAAGTTACACCAGTAAAATTGACTAAGTCCTTTTAGTACCGCAAATCGCTAAGCGTGGGGTGTTAAGTTTTATTTTCGTTACGGAATTTCTTGATTCGATCGCCGCGCTCAAAGCCCGCGATAAAAGCTATGCAATAGCTTAAAACATGTTCCGTTAATTTGCCTGACACAATTCCACACTAACCTTTCGCTTGGCCCGCACGCCCTGCATCTGGTGCAGCGTGCACTCGCCGATGGCGCGCTGCCGCAGCGTGGCGCTCATGCTCGCGTACGCGCACACCATCACTACCATGGGCAGCACGTACGTCACCGCCAAGAACACGATGTTGTAGCTGTGGGACAGTAGTTTCGTGAGCTGTGACGTCATTGAAACAGTTTCAAATCATAAAGGTACGTATTTGAGATAGCAAAAGATTAGGAAATCCTCCCGGGTCATCACTAGTACTCAACGTAACAGGTTACCTGTGGCACGACCGCTGTGCTGTTTATAACAAAGTGTCACTCAGACATACATTTGGTATTCATCACTTAACATACAAGTAGCTACTCAGTCATTGAACATAAAAAGAATTGTGGAAAAAATGCGCTACAGATGACGACTACGACGCATGGACAAGTTTGTTTGTTTGTAGAGTGAAAATAATATAATAAATAGAGTTTTAAAAAAAACTAAAAAACACGCTTTTAAAGTACATCAGACTTAAAAGTAAAAACTAATTCTTAATATAAGTTGAAAATAATAATTAACAAATTACTAGTATTATTGTCAAAAAGCGTGGGGCGCTCTGTGCCATATTTTTCGTCTATCGAGCAACCCACACTTTTTCACAATAATACTAGTAATTTGTTAATTATCATTTTCAACTTATATTAAGAATTATTTTTTACTTTTTAGTCTGATGTACTTTAAAAGCGTGTTTTTTAGTTTTTTAGTTTTTTTAAACTCTATTTTTTTTTAGTTTAAACTTATGAAATTATTATATTGTCGCTGATTCTACAAAGTTTGAATTAAATCTGTCCGTTTAAAGTGGGTCAAAATCGAGTCCAAAGGAGTCGGTTACATACAAACATACAGGTGAAGCTAATACAAATGTCATGTTTCACTAGTTAGTCATTTTTACTTTCGCGCGACGAAGGCGCGAAGAAGGTATTGTGATGGTAAAAAAAATCTGAGTTGAGATTTAGATGGAGATCGATTGTCTTACACTAATTTGCCCCTAAAATAAATAAATAAATGTGTTTGATGGTGTGTGTGTGTGTGTATGTGTGTGTGTCCAGTGCTCTAGTTTCCAAACTACTGGATGGATAACGCCTTCATAAAATATAGTGTAAAATTAACGCTCGTTTAATTTTGCATTATATTTTATGAAGGCATCTATTTTTAAGGTAAGTTTTCAGAGAATCTGAGGTTAAAAAGTAGCTCTTTTGTTTAAATGGTGCCCAGGGTTCATGCCCTCTGAAAACCCTTGCCACACCCCAGTTTGTACTAAAAAAAGCTTTTCCAGAACTTTCTAAATCCACATATTATTCTTGATATTGAAGCTCATCCAAATACGTTCATACTATTTTTGATTAAAATTTACCCTGTCTAATAATCTATAAAAAAATAAAACAAGTAAAAATACTCATACTTTTTAATTACAGTTGAATTTTAACTGTTAACTTAGTTAAAAACAGACAAAGGGTCCTTTTGAATTGTATAATATTAGTAATCGTGCAATTAAGAATCGACATTTACTGCTTGGTGGGGTGGGCCCCATCCGCGCCGCGGCCCCTTACAACCGGTATTTAAAAACTTTACATTTGATACTAAAACTACCAACTTTATCTTTGAATCAGGTATCAACGCCTGGTTCAATTACTGATTCATTTACTTGGCTAATTATACAATCTGTGTTTAGGCAATATCTTTTAACATTACATTATGTGGTACACTTTTTTATACTGCAGACCAAGTAGGTATAGAAATGCAACAGGCTCCATTATTCGCCTTAATAAAAAAACTAATAATCACTATATTATCTTGCTTAAAATACAGTCTAAGGTACCTATCAAAGTTCAACGCCGTTCGATGCTAAGTCATCACTAGACTTACTAGAATCCCATCATGGCCTCTCGAAGCTTCATATTATTATTTATCTAGAACCCCATTATGGCCTCTCGGAGCTTTATATTCTTCTTTAACCTTTATGTAGGCACATACCTCGTTTTGTACTGAAATTGGTTCATGGGTCTTCCAATTAAAACGGCTACACATATTGCGCGATTTGCGCGTAGCCGTATAAAATAATTGGAGCAATACAATAAAAACGTTGCTGCCAATATGGGATGAAAAACATGACACGTAGGCTTTATGAAGAGAATACTGACTGAAAAAAACTGTTGTGTATGAGAAGCGTATGTAACCGAGTTATCTTCACTCAGGAAGAGCTCGCTTTACATATGTAATAAATAGTACATAATCTACTCCTGGCCAAGTTGCGTGGCTTAGCGACATAAGTGTTGATTTAAAGCTTAGGAATAAAAAATGACTTTACGACTAAAACGCCATACGACCAGATAAATAATATATTTGAGTGATTCCGTAAATCATTTTGAGAGCGTACAGAGTCAGTCGTCTCTAAAAGAGTTTCGATGCCCGGCGGCAGCTGTAGCGGTGGTCTCTACAGTACAACCTACAAAAACATGGCAACAAAACTGGCGCGGTTTTATTTTAGTAAGGAAAATGAATAGCGGAACTCGGGATGTTGCTTGGTGAAAGTAAAATCTTAAATTACAAAAATGATGTTACCTTTCATATTCTTTGATACCAACTGTAATATTTGAACACTACGAGTGCCTATTACTAATCACTATAAAATTTTGTTAGGAAGAGTGTTTATTTTGATTCATGAAAGTAACGCACCGCAATTGATACTGTAGTTTACAAGTTGTTACACTAAAATTAATTCACAAAACAAAACCCGACTGCTTAAAAACTGAATCCCTATTTTTTTGGTTAGTTCGGGTAGAAATGTATCCTCTATCGTATTTAACAACACCTCGCACTCCAGAATCCATCAAGCCTTTTAAAGAATAAAGAATAAAAAATTATTTACGAAGTTATCTTATCTAATAAGTATCTAATAAGTACTTGCAAGTTAACTGTGACCCCACACTAGGCTAGGCCTGTCTCATATAAACAAATAACATATAACAGAACATGTGTGTATGTGTGTGAGTGTGTGTGTGTGTGCGCATGTGTGTGTGTGTTTGTGTGTGGATGTGTGTGTGTATGTGTGTGTGTGTGTATGTGTGTGAGTCATTGTGAGTGAGTATGTGACAGGAGGCTACTATGTATTTTAGCTTTTGGCTCAGCGAAAATTCACAAGCCGTTTAGGCTAAAGAGCGTGCCAAAGAAATAAATAACCTCGTTTTTGGCTAGTCAGGTAAAAGTGTATCCTATGTCACTCACTGGATCAAAACAAACCTAAAGACACCCTGCACTCCGAAATCCATGAAGCCGTTAGCACTGGGGCGTGGCAAACAAATGAACGTACATAAAACGCGAAAACCATAACCCGCCTTGTGGCACAGTCAGGTAAATAGTTAATTGAGAATAAAATGAAACAGAAAATGGAGTTTTTTGAAAAAATCTAAAATAAAAAACAAAAAATTGTAATAGTAGGTCACTTTCAAAAGTATTTAATTTTTTTAAGTTTCATGTTTTTTACCGAATATTAGTACACAATTTACATATAAATAGATAGATTAGTATAATTATATCCGATATTCTAAAAATGGAGGAACGGTTAAAACTTTATTATTATTCTTTACTGTTTGACATTATTAAAACTAAAAAACCAGCTTACTTGTTTAGTAAACTTACTTGGCGTTATTCCAACTGTCACTATTCTACTAGAACGATTTCTTGGCAAATTGTCGGACCCCATCACAAAACCACTGCATTTAGGGGTAGTTTTAGGTATGCAGCGTCCAAATGTTGGAATGATCTTCCTCCACCGATACGTAACCTCACATCTAAACTTGCTTTTAAACTTAAATATCGAGAGTTTCTTCTAAACAAGCAAAAATCCCTTGGACTAGGTCCTGTACCTATTCCGTATCTAACTACCCCTAACTGATCAGCGGCAACATTATTTTTTTTTATTTTTTTTCATTAAAATAAGCAAGTAGGTAGTGCTTAATATTTATTTATTTATAAGTTGATATATTTTTGGCAATTGTCATTATCTGTAACTTCCTGTTTATTATGTTATTTTCTTTTTGTTTTTACGTTTTGTTTTATATTTTGCCCTGCGATGGCGCACGCGACGATTTCTCTCGGCACCGGCAGAATAACAGCGCAGTAGGTAGGTCTTCCTGCTTGCAGCATTATGCTGAGTCGGGGCCAGTTCGGCAAAGTGCACATAGAATTTTCATAACTGTAGCGTACTCATATTTGTCAACTTTTTTTTTTGGTGTTATTTGTACCTTTTTGTTATTTTTATTTTGTCTGTGTGTATTTTTGTCGAATAAATGTTATCTTATCTTAATTAGTATAATTTACGAGATAGATAACTAAACATTTTTTTCTATAGTATAAATTCCGAGCAATCGTGTTTTTGCCAAAAATCAGCCCTCAGTCTGAAAGGATATTATTTTAAGAATTTTTTACTATTCAAAATAATGGAAAACCTTATTAAAAATGTTAATTTTGCTTCCTCTCACTAATATTATTACCCACCTAGATATTATTATTAAGGGCTCAAATTCAATTGAGTCACAATGTTGAGTGTAATCTACACTAATATTATAAAGAGGAAAGATTTGTTTGTTTGTTTGTCTTGAATAGGCTCCGATACTATTGGACCGATTTGAAAAATTCTTTCACCGTTGAGAAGCTACACTATCCGCGGTTGCTAGCTATATTATATTTTTACAAAATTAGGGATCCTTACTAAAACTCAAATAATGTAACCCAAGGTGTTAAAAATGTCCTGCAATATCTACGAAAAGTACTGTAGTGTAGTGGTAGTGTAGTAGTAGTGGTAGTGTATTGGTAGTGTTGTAGTAGTGGTAGTGTAGTAGTAGTGGTAGTGTATTGGTAGTGGTAGTGTATTGGTAGTGTAGTGGTAGTGTTGTGGTAGTGAATGAATGAATGATTTATTTATTGTATCGCTTAAGTACACAAACAAAAATAAAAAAGAAGATGAACAAAAAGAAACAATTAAAAATATTTTTTTAACTACAAATACATCAAAAGAAGATTTTTTTTAAAAAAAGGGAATCATAAAAGCAATACAAAAGGCAATAAAGCTTGGCGTAATTTTTACCCTAAGGCAAAACGATGTTATTCTGCTATTGCCCGGACCGAGTTGCGAGAGATGTTGCTAAAAAAATATATTTATGTAAGAGTGCATGAGTGTGAGTGATGTGTGTGTGTGTAAGCGTGTGAGCAGTTGCGTGGACTAATGTGACATGATTTTTAATAGTGTAGTGGTAGTATATTGGAAATGTAGTGGTAGTGGTAGTGCAGTGGTAGTGGTAGTGTATTGGTGGTGTAGTGATAGTGTAGTGATAGTGGTAGTGTATTGGTAGTGTAGTGATAGTGGTAGTGTATTGGTAATTTAGTGGTAGCGGTAGTGGTAGTGGTAGTTGTAGTGTATTGGTAGTGTAGTGGTAGTGTTGTGGTAGTGAATGAATGAATGATTTATTTATTGTATCGCTTAAGTACACAAACAAAAATAAAAAAGAGGATGAACAAAAAGAAACGATTAAAAATATTTTTTTAACTACAAATACATCAAAAGAAGATTTTTTTTAAAAAAAGGGAAACATAAAAGCAATACAAAAGGCAATAAAGCTCGGCGTAATTTTTACCCTGAGGCAAAACGATGTTATTCTGCTATTGCCCGGACCGAGTTGCGAGAGATGTTGCTAAAAAAATATATTTATGTAAGAGTGCATGAGTGTGAGTGATGTGTGTGTGTGTAAGCGTGTGAGCAGTTGCGTGGACTAATGTGACATGATTTTTAATAGTGTAGTGGTAGTATATTGGAAATGTAGTGGTAGTGGTAGTGCAGTGGTAGTGGTAGTGTATTGGTGGTGTAGTGATAGTGTAGTGATAGTGGTAGTGTATTGGTAGTGTAGTGATAGTGGTAGTGTATTGGTAATGTAGTGGTAGCGGTAGTGGTAGTGGTAGTTGTAGTGTATTGGTAGTGTAGTGGTAGTGTTGTGGTAGTGAATGAATGAATGATTTATTTATTGTATCGCTTAAGTACACAAACAAAAATAAAAAATAAAAAAGAGGATGAACAAAAAGAAACGATTAAAAATATTTTTTTAACTACAAATACAATACAATACAATACAATCATTTATTTATAAATTTAAATAAATTTACACGTCACAATTTAAAACATAATATTAGTTAAAAATAAAATATAAAATTATGATTAATTAAAAAATAATTTATCTATTCTACCTTCGTAGTGCTGAGTCACTTGGACCACTTTTTATTAAGGAATTCATTTGTGTCATATAATGCCGCATCAACCAACATTTTCTTTAATTTATTCATAAAGGTCGCGTAGCTAGGGCTGTCTCTCACTCCTTGCGGTAGTTTGTTGTAAACCTTCGGTGCCATTGCTTTTATACACATCTTCGACTTAACTAGTCGGTGCATCGGTAATCGAAGTCGATTTTGGTGCCTAGTATTAAATTGATGCGATTGGCCGACGGTTTCGAACATGTGTATATGTTTCCTAGCGTATTTAGCTAGTTCTTGGATGTACAGACTCGGCATCGTGAGTACTTTGTAGGTTCTAAATAGTTCCCGAGCCGGATGGTCATTTGGAACACCTGCAATTATGCGTATAGCACGTTTTTGTAGTCTGAATACCCGTAGCCTATCTGCAGCATCACCCCACAGGTCAAGGCCGTAGGTAAGTATTGAGCTAAAGTACCCGTAATAAGCTTTCATGACGTTTTCAGTGGTCAAGGTAGGAGTTAGCCTAGACAAGGCGAAGCAGGCGGAGGATAGTCGGCCACAGATGACATCAATATGGTCGGACCACGACAGGCCAGAATCAATCGTAAAGCCCAAGTATTTAGTTTTTTCGACTTGCGGTACATTGAAGCCCTTACATGAAATGTTTAAGGCGTCAGTGTTAGTTTTTCTAAGCTGAAAATGCATTATATTAGTTTTGTCAAGATTTAACATCATACCGTTTGCTGTAAACCAGTCAGATATGTTATTCATTACCAGGGATAACTTACCTTTAAGTCTATCAAAGTTGTCAGCTGCTACTATGATACAAGTATCATCAGCAAACATTACAAATTCACTTTCATCAGTAGCAGCTGTGATGTCATTTACCAATATTAAAAATAGGTTGTTTCCCATCACTGAGCCCTGGGGGACAGCGCTGTCACCCATCCCTTCGAGATTCGACCTATGTTCGTGTACCTGTGTGCTCTGTTTGCGATGTCTTAGGAAGGCGGCAACTGTATGAAGGAAGTTTCCCTGTATACCGTACGCGTACAGTTTTTGTAGAAGCAGCGGGTGACTAACCAGTTCGAAGGCGCGCGAAAGGTCGCAGAAGATCGCTGCGACCTGCCGCCCGCCCTCGAGGTGACCAATCACCCGCTCCAGCACGTCGCGAGTCGCGTCTACTGTGGACCGGCCCATTTGGTACGCGTATTGTTGTTTATTCAACAGGTTGTTAGTAGTGAAGAATGACATGAGCCTCTTGCTGAGCATATTTTCAAAGATTTTCGATATTACAGGTATGAGGGATATTGGGCGGAAATTCTTGTACAAGTTCATTTCCCCTTTTCCTTTGTAAATAGGTTGCACTTTTACATTTTTTAAACTATCAGGATAGACACCGGACTGGATGCCTCAAAAGAAGATTTTTTTTAAAAAAAGGGAAACATAAAAGCAATACAAAAGGCAATAAAGCTCGGCGTAATTTTTACCCTGAGGCAAAACGATGTTATTCTGCTATTGCCCGGACCGAGTTGCGAGAGATGTTGCTAAAAAAATTTATTTATGTATGTGTGCATGAGTGTGAGTGATGTGTGTGTGTAAGCGTGTGAGCAGTTGCGTGGACTAATGTGACATGATTTTTAATAGTGTAGTGGTAGTATATTGGGAATGTAGTGGTAGTGGTAGTGCAGTGGTAGTGGTAGTGTATTGGTGGTGCAGTGATAGTGGTAGTGTATTGGTAGTGTTGTGGTAGTGTAGTGGTAGTGCAGTGGTAGTGGTAGTGTATTTGGTAGTGGTAGTTCTAGTGATAGTGGTAGTAGTAGTGATAGTATAGTGGAAGTGGTAGTAGTAGTGGTAGTGGTAGTGTCGTGGTAATGTAGTGGAAGTGGTAGTTGTAGTGGTAGTGTTAGTGGTAATGTAGTGGAAGTGGTAGTGGTAGTAGTAGTGGTAGTGTAGTGGTAATGTAGTGGAAGTGGTAGTTGTAGTGGTAGTGGTAGTGTAGTGGTAATGTAGTGGAAGTGGTAGTGCTAGTAGTAGTGGTAGTGGTAGTGTAGTGGTAATGTAGTGGAAGTGGTAGTTGTAGTGGAAGTGGTAGTGGAAGTAGTAGTGTAGTGGTAGTGGTAGTTTGTTTGTTTGTAACCTTTTCACGCATTTAAACCTCAACCAATCTTGACAAAAAATGGCATGCAGGTAGCCTGTTTCACGGGGAAAGACATCGGCTACTTTTTATACCGGGAGAATAGCGTAATCCGATGCAGTTTCTGAGGGAACTATAAAAATACTCTTTTTTTGGTTAATTTCGTAGGGTCAGTTAGGTTCATTTTTTACATCGCAACGGCACAATGGATTGTTGTGATTTTTTGCTCAGAGATGGTTAAGTAGGTGGGAAACGATATTATTTACAAATAACTCTTAAAGACAGTCATAAAACGATGTCCACGCGGGCGAAGTCACGGGAAAAAGCTAGTTAAGTATATAAATTCTTGTAAGGAACTATTTTAAACAACACGTTACGTTTCTTAAATTATTCAGGACATTCTAGCCATAAATTTTAAAACAAGTATAATTACTTACCTATTGAATATAGGTATGTTCTTACTAGGTATACTCACAAGTAGTCAGTTCTCGAGGTGGGGTAGCCGCCGTCCGGCCACTTTATGTTCTTACTAGGCATACTCACAAATAGTCAGTTCTCGAGGTGGAGTAGCCGCCGTCCGGCCACTTTATGTTCTTACTAGGCATACTCTCAAATAGTCAGTTCACGAGGTGGAGTAGCCGCCGTACGGTCACTTTATGTTCTTACTAGGCATACTCACAAATAGTCGGTTCTCGACGTGGAGTAGCCGCCGTTCGGCCACTTTATGTTCTTACTAGGTATACTCACAAGTAGTCAGTTCTCGAGGTGGGGTAGCCGCCGTCCGGCCACTTGATGTTCTTACTAGGCATACTCACAAATAGTCGGTTCTCGACGTGGAGTAGCCGCCGTCCGGCCACTTTATGTTCTTACTAGGCATACTCACAAATAGTCGGTTCTCGACGTGGAGTAGCCGCCGTTCGGCCACTTTATGTTCTTACTAGGTATACTCACAAGTAGTCAGTTCTCGAGGTGGGGTAGCCGCCGTCCGGCCACTTGATGTTCTTACTAGGCATACTCACAAATAGTCGGTTCTCGACGTGGAGTAGCCGCCGTCCGGCCACTTTATGTTCTTACTAGGCATACTCACAAATAGTCAGTTCTCGAGGTGGGGTAGCTGCCGTCCGGCCATTTTATGAAGCATATCTCCCTTTCACCGTTGATGTACCTTCGACAATCAAATCATTCATCATTAAATTAAAGACCTTCGATAAAGTTCACTTCTGACAGATATTATTTATTCAGTAATTGTTCTAGGTCCTTATAAACAATGGACAGATGTTCGGTCAGCGCGTAAATATTGGTAGGCTCGCCGTAGGGACCTTTGTTATGATAAATTGAGGTAGGTACTCTCCTACTCTTCTCTAAAGTTATATAATTAAATTAAGTTTTGTTGAGACTCCAATCATAAGATTTGGAAACTTCTCAATACCTAGCCTGTGCATTCATGCAAAGAGAAATTAAATCTACGAGTAGGCAGAAATTGAAACTTTATAAATGAACAGCGAACTCCAACATTTGATTATAATATTGAACTACTTACATAGTAAAATTGTGATAGGAATATACGAGTACATAAGAAACCTAACAATCAATATTACTGATGCTAAGTGCAAAAGTGTTATCTATATTCTTAAACTAGAATTCAAAAATAGAAGGTTTTGTAAAAATCTTGGGCACATTACATGTTTATCGCGGGCTTTGAGCGCGGCGACCGAATCAAGAAATTCCGTAACGAAAAAAACCTAGCACCACCGCGTTCTAAAAAAACTTACAGTGCCATCTATTAGTGATTTGCGGTACTAAAAGGACATTTTCTCTCGTATATCTACCAGATACGCTAAACTGCCAGTTTATGATATAGCGTCCCCACTCACCGACAGCTAGGTACTAAAAGGACAGTCAATTTTACTGGTGTAACTTTCTTAGTGTTAAAAGTTGATAATTTATAAGGGTTTCGTAGTCCCTATGATTTGTTTTGAGTTCACCCCCCCCCCCCTCCCCCCCCCGCGCCTCGAGTTGCTTAGTTGTTTTAAATGAAACAGAGTTTCGTAACAACGTTATTTTATCAAAGTCGGTAACGAGACGTTCCCATGCATTTTTGTGTGGAGCCTCAAATGATTTAGAGAATGTATGTGCGTTCCTCGGGACAAGTTATTCAGTAGGTATGATAAGCAGACGCCCGGTTCGCGGCTCCTACACCAAGTTTGTTGCAATTTGTAAAAATGTAAGACGGTCGTCTTAATTCAGAAGGTTTCTCTTCGGGTTATAGGTAATTAAAACTGCTTGATAATTTACACACATTACTACTAGTCCTTTATATTTTTCTGATACTCATTTCACAATTAGTTCGTACACTTTGAGATTCCCTTAAAACATATTATTTAGACTAAAATAGTTATGAACCTAAAGCCATACATTAGAGATTTACGTAAAACAATTAAAATAGTCAAAAATACTAGTGAGCGCGGCCTTCCGTAAGGAACCTGGTCGCGTTCTGCCTGTGCTGCCAGCGTTAACCACAACCCGCAATCACAGATTACTAATTAGTTACCCGCAATCTTTTCCACTCAGCCGTTTCACAAAACGTCGCGCCATAAGCGCAAATTCAGTTATTTATGACTAATACTGGCAACTCTGACAATATTCTTAGGATACTAGGTTCTTGTTGTAAGACTTTACAAATGATTTGTAACAAATGCTTGTAATTTGGTTATTATTTTGACAAGTTTCTATTAGCAAAGTCGACTTTGCGATCCTAGGACCGCAATCACATGTGAAAAGAGATTTTATTCGGAATTATTATCTCACAGAAAAGTAGTCGCATATGCCTAAATATAAAATATGTTTGTTATACCTATATAGGTATAACAAACATATTTTTAACCCCCGACTCAAAAAGGGGGGTGTTATAAGTTTGACTTGTATAACTGTGTGTCTGTCTGTGGTATTACAGTTTCTAAACTAATGGACCGATTTTGATGCGGTTTTTTTGTTTGAAAGCTGACGTGATTTGAAAACTAATAAAATAATATCTTGTAAACTGCAAAAATGAGTGATAAAAACAGAAAAGAAAGAACAATCGGGATAATTCAGCGAATGATAGTGAATTAGAGACACCATCGTTCTATAATTCAACAATTAGAGCCATTGCATTGCCAACTTTTGACCCAAACATCGGAGCCATCGGAACCATGATAACCATGAATGGTGTACTGAAGTGCAAGCTCTGGCCAATAAACATAAATGGGATGATGTCGAAACCATCGCAAGATGTGTACCATTTCTGGCGGGACCGGTGAAAGATTTGTACAAGGAGTGGACAGCAGTAAACCGAACCTAGCCAGCACTTAAGGAAGACTTGACCATTACTTTTCCAACATGCGAAGATCTGCAAAGGGAGATTCAAGATTGCTGCGAACTTGCAACACCGCGTCCTGAAACAGTCAAGACTAAAATTTGAAGAGAGCGAAATAATTGAATTGATTACGGGGGGAATCACAGATCCTGATAAAAAATCGATTGCTAGTAGTGCCATCTCAATTTCAACGCTCTATGAGAAGCTAGCTCGCTATATTCCTACGTTTCTAACCTATATAACCATAGAAAAGAAGGTAGAAGACAATAAAGAAACCATTTATGATTCAAAAAAATTCAAAAGATCAAGAGTGATGACTATGATGTGTCATCGTTGCAATCGAATTGGGCATCTTCTACAAGAATGCCAAAAAAGTTTAGACAAGCTGTCAATAAAAGCAATTACACAGGGCAATGACTCAAACGATGGACCGTCGACAAGTAAACATGACACGAAAGAGAAATAAGAGAATTGCACAATTTTTCGCAAGAGAGGTCACAGCACTGAGCAGTGCTGGACAAAACAAAGGATGAACAAACGAACCAAAGATATCAACTTCTCAATGGGTAGGTATGTACTACACCGACGATAATTAACAGTAAACTAACGTATGTCTTAATTGACAGTGGAGCGTCGTGTTCTTTGATGAAAGAATCAATAGCAAGATCGATTTACTTTGAACCTGAAAAAGTGCAAATTTTACAAATTGAAATTGAGTATTTGGGCCGTATTGTATCTGAATATGGAATCCGCTCTGAAATTTCAAAGATTGTAGCACTGAAAAATACTCCAGTACCCGCAAATGTAATCAAAAGTAAGACAACTGATGGTTCTAGCTGGCTACTTCCGTAAATACATGCCAGAGTTCGCAATGAAACAGCATGCATCAGCAACCTGCTTAAAAAGGACATAAAATTTAACTGTACCGAAGAATGTGAAAAATCACAGAAATATTTAATTGAATAATTGACAAGCCAACCTCTGTTGGTATTTTACAATCCCGACCGTGAAACAGAATTGCATTCAGATGCAAGCAGTCTGGGATTTGGGGCCATATTACTTCTCAAAGACATGATAAAGACCTTCGAGTGGTATCATATTAAAGCAAATAAGCTTCTCCGGAAGAACTAAATATCACAGCTACGAACTCGAGACACTCGCGATCGTATATGCTTTAAAATACTTTCGAGTGTACTTATTAGACATTAAGTTCAAGCACAGACTGCAATGCCATTAAAGCAACGTCGAAGAAACGAGATTTATTTCTAAAAGTAGTGAGGTGGTGGGCATACATTCAAGATTTTGATTTTGATATAGAGTAGGTACATGAAAAGCAAGTAGTATACAGCACGTAGACTTTTTTAGTAGAAATCCATTAATTGAAAGAGACCAATCAAGACCACGAGTTAACACCGAAAATGTGCTTATAAATGATCAATTAACATGGCTCGAATCCACACAAAAGGGAGACCCAGAAACAATAAACTTAATGCGACGTTTACAAGAAAATACTGATGAAGTGAAAGAATATAATAATAAATAAATAATTTATTTGATCTCTTTTACAATAGTTAAGTTATTGCTAACAATCTCTGTATTATATTTCTACGTATGGCACTACAACCTAAGCTGGTATACAGATAAATCTTACGAGGAGAAGAACAAATAAGATGGTGCAGTAGAAAAGTAGTGTGTGTGAGATAGTAACTCTTAAATTTGTTTGCACAGGTGGGGTAGCTTAGTTCCTACACTAGGCAATGCCTGTCCTGTAGGTAACCAACTTAGCACGAAGTTTACAGAAAATAGACGGTGCGAGATGTCAACAGTTAATACTTAGAGTTATTATTTCAATGTATCCTGTAATTTATTAGTATTATCGAGCAATTTGTGTTTGTGTGTTGTGTGTGTGTATGTGTGTGTATGTGCGTCTGCGTGTGTATTCATGTGTGAGTGAATGTATATCAACTATCAAAGATATTGATGAGAATTTTCGCAAGTGATAATAAAGCATGGTATTATGTACCTTCTTTAATGAGATTTAATCTCACTTGACTGTATCACGACGAACAATGTTATATCGGAGTAGACAAAACAGTAGAAGTATTGAAAACAAAATACTGGTTTCCTAAAATGACAACCTTTGTACGAAAGGACATTGGTCACTGTATCACCTGTTTATCTGCAAAATGCCCAAGTAGACCAAAATAAGGATTGCTACACCCTATACAAATACTACCAATACCTTTGCACACGGTGTATGCTGACTGTACAGGTTCATTCAGTACATCATATGATCATTATAGATCCATACTATTACTCGTTGACGCTTACACCAAATTCGTTATATTGGTTCCACTGCAGGGCCTCACAAGCTCACAACTCCTCTTCTTCTTCTTCCTCGCCATATCCCGCTACACGGGGTCGGCTTTTCTAATCAGACGGCGCCACTTCTGCCGGTTACTTGTATCGTCCACTGTAAGGGACATACTCTTCATGTCCTTTTGGACAGTCGTTAGCCAGGTCGCTAAGGGTCTTCCTCTTTGTCGTTTTCGTGTTGCTGTACAGGATAGGCACTTTTTTACAACGTAATCGTCAGGGCGTCTCATCACGTGTCCGTACCATCTCAGTCTTGCTTCTACTATTTTATCAGCGATAGGTGCTACCTTCATGCTTCCCCTTATGTATTCGTTGCGGACCTTATCCTTCATCGTTACTCCTGCAGACCATCGCAACATTCGCATTTCTGTGGTATGAAGTTTTTGTGTGTGGGTTTGTTTAGCCGCCCACGTTTCACTACCATACAGTATAGCTGGTCTGACAGCAGTTTTATAAACCTTTCCTTTGGTCTTAACAGGTACCTTTGCATCACACAAAACTCCCGTAAGTGATCGCCATTTGCTCCAGGCTGTGGTTATTCTATGCGTGACGTCCGCTTCGATTTTGCCGTCGTCGGATATTACAGACCCTAAGTATTTAAATTTATGAACTTGCGGCAATTTGATGTTGTCTAGCGTGACGTCCGTGTCCAAGGGCTGTATTCGGTTAAAGTTACAGACCATATACTCAGTTTTGCTTCTACTGATTTTCAAACCATTACTCTCCAGCGCCACTCTCCATTGCTCTAGGTTCTCTTGGATGTCGTGCTTGTTTTCAGATATGAGGACCACATCGTCGGCATAAAGCATGTTCCATGGTACGGGCTTCTGTATGTTTGCGGTTAGGTAGTTCATAACAATATTAAACAGTAAAGGGCTTAGGGCGCTACCTTGGTGTACACCGACTTTAACGTCGAAACTGTCCGATAGTCCAGCTGGGCTTCTGACTGCCGTTCTAACGTTCCTGTAGGTATCCTGGACGAGTTTGACGTAATGTTCTGGTTTATTATGCGCCCTTAAGGCTTGCCATATGACCGGCCTTGGGACTCTGTCAAACGCTTTTTCAAGGTCAATAAAGACCATCCAAAGCGTGTTTTTGTCGTCTCTTGCTTTTTCCATCACTGTTCTGATTGCATGAATCGCATCCATCGTGCCTTTCCCAGGCATAAAGCCGAATTGGTTTTCCGTGAGCGTAACGAGGCGGAGAAGTCGCTGGGTAAGGATCCTCTCCCAAATCTTTAATGTATGGGAGGTAAGTTTAATGCCTCGGAAGTTACCGCATATACGCACATCGCCTTTATTTTTGTAAAAGGGAACTATCGTGCTGTTTCGCCATGATTGGGGCATTTGGCCTTCTGTAAGAATATTGTTGAATAGGCTAGTTAGCCATGCGATGCCACACTCACCAAGTAATTTCCACACCTCCGCTGGGATCTGGTCGGGTCCAGTTGCTTTATGGTTTTTCATTTTGGTGATGGCCCTTTTAACCTCGTCTTCGCTTATTGCATCGATAGGTCCTACTCCTCAAAGACTTAAAACCATAATTTAGCTTGTTTGGAACCACAAAAAGAATCATAACTGATAAAGGAACAACATTCACAAGAAGAGAAACAAAAGAACTCTTAAGAAGAATAGATATTGAGGTGCACTTTAAAGCGACCGGCGCCAGTAGAGCAAATGGACTAGCCGAAAGATATGTTGCTACCATTTTGAACTTACTGGCTTGCGAAGTCGATAAATGGTCAGAATGGTCGAGCGTTCTATGGAAACTGCAGTTAACCCTTAAAACAACAGTACAAAAGAGCATCGGTTGCACACCGATAGTTCCAAAAAAAAAAACACTTCATAATCGTATCGTTGACCGAGCTAGAGCCATAGCAAAAAGGTGTCTGTAAGACACTTAAACACATGTTTTTTGTGTACTTTTGTTTTAATATTTTTCTGTTTTCAGGTAAAATAGAAATGAAGCTCCAATTAAGCTACTGAACCTTTGAGAACAAATCTTTGGCCAGGAGAGCCGTGATAGCCGTGTTACGCCACCGGCTCCTAATTCGGCATATAATTAACTTTAGGCCATAGAAATAAGGACTACTTTTATGCAAGTATAGTATACGTAGGACATAAGACTTTGTTCATACAAGTCATTGTACTCGTAGGCTAAGTAAGTTAGTTAGAAATAAAGAGCGATAGAATATGGACGTACCGTGTATACTCATAAATTACTCAATTAACCTAACCCCTTTTATCACGCCCGTTTGCAGAGTGTTAATTTACCGTTTGTGAGTACTACGTCCAACTGATGCCAGTGGCCAGAACGTAGGTGTTTCCAGGAGACTCGACGCGATAACTTCCCCTTAAAATATGTGCTTGTTATGCACATTTGGTATTGAGAACAAATTTTAAGTAGGCGCTGACTATTTTCGTTTAAGTTGCCTTCACCATAGTAACTAATACGTTCTGGCCAAGCAGAGTAATCTTGTCTAACTCGTGCATTAAAATCGCCAAGGATGTAAAGGCGATCGCTGTTGTTGACGTTTTTAAGCGTCTCAGCTAATTAGATACAGAAATGGTCTTTAGACTCGACCGAAGATGTAAGTGTGGGCGCATATGCGGAAACAAGCGTAACATAGCCACAATTGCTATTAAGTCTTAGACAATTATGCGCTCCGAAGTACCGCGTGGACTCTCAATAGCGGACAGCAAATCGTTTCGGATTGCAAACAGCTAGTGCACCCCACACTCCAAGGGGGCAAACCAGCACCGAGGCGGAACGATACCTTACCGACCGGGGGCTGCCCGGTTTGAAGCGGGTGGTGATCGATCAGTGGGCCTACGATGGACCCTCCCACTGGCGAAAGTGACCCCTAGCGCCTACACTTATGCCTATCTGTGCAGACTTATCACTGGTAACTGCCACTTCCCGTGTTGTTGTCCACGCAGCAGAGCTGTATTGGGTGAAGTGACCTCTCCACGGACACTGTACCGCCTGGGACGGGGTTAAGGAGACGCAGGGCTGCCCAGAACCTACGACACCCTCTCGGCCTTTCTGGCTGGACCCGCTGGAACGACGAGTCGATACGTGCGGAGCCAGGTCGGCTGCAGAAGGCCGCCGCATTTTCGGGTTGCATTTTTTACTTGCATCTGACGGGAGACTCCATGCCGGGTTTGAATTTGGAGTTTTTCTTCATCTAGACGGGTTGCAGACCAATGATAACGAAGCCCATTCACAATAATACTAGTATTTTTCGTTCATTATTGTTTTCAGCATATATTAAGAATTACTTCTCACTTTTTAGTTTGTTGTGCTTTAAAAGCGTGTTTTTTAGTATTTATTTTTATTTTTTTTGTTTAGGATAATGAGATAAATTCTTGTATTGTCACTGATTACAAAGTTTGAATTAAATCTGGCCGTTTAAAGTGGGTCAAAATCGAGTGTAATGGAGTTGGTAACAAACATACATACAAGTCAAACTAATAAAAGCGTGATAAAAACAACCACACTCCGCGCTAGGATTATCACAAACTATAAGTAACATAAACCCTGGAAAAATTATTTTAATAATTTATTTAATTCTGAATTTAAGTAACTCTACTCTTAATAATACCTTTTTAATTAAATCCTTCATATTCATATTTAAAATGAACTGGTTTTACTAAAATTACTCGCATCTTTTTGTAAAGCACTATACATATACAAGCCTCGGTCCGCTGACTGCACCGTTGGCCACAGAATGATAGCCTCAAGCTAAGCTTAGCCATGCAGCGCGATCGGCCATCATTAACGTGGCTTGCAACGTAATCAAGACCGCGGTAGAACCTAATGTAGGTACTATTATCTTGATAAAAAAACATTAGTTTAATATATATTTTTACTGTAATAGTTGAACTATTTTTTTATTTACTTTATGTAGTTTAGTTTAATATGGTAAATATAATATCGTACTAGCTGAACGAAACAAGAATGAAGTCAGACATAAATAATTTCATTTATTAGTCATCTCCGCCGAAGAAAAAACCTAATCGATAAAATTGTTTATAGGTCTTTCTTCAGGGTTGTAAGATCTGTACTTAAAATAAATTTTAAATGAATAAAATCATAGTATTCTTCGGTAGCATATTGATATTTTTAATTACATAGAAGGTATATGCTGCTACGCCCTGCATGCGAGCCATTTAGAGCGTAGTCATTTCATTTCAACACTTTTCTTACTTATTAGTTGAAGATAAACCTAAAAACTATTAGGTACAAGCTTAAATTTCATTGATTTTTAATGCTCATGGCGCCAAACCGAGCCAAATTAAAAAAAGGCAAGCACAGTATTTCCCACAATTCTAATTATTGGATCACCTTCTACTGCCACTACCCGCGCTTTATATATTTGAGCATTGTGTGTTTGTGAAGCAACATCTGCAATTATTTTAAAAAGCCAGCGACAAAACCACAAGAACCCTTAGAGATCCATACAGGCTAGTTTTTAAGGAAACCCCATTGACTGAAATGTTTAGCCGAAATTGTGTGTGTATGAGCGTTCGAATATATAACAACTTACTGATTAAGAAAGCTAGAATCTAAAACATTCAAGACAAAATTGTTTAAATGGCTTAGTGACAAAAATTATTATAGTGTTGTTGAATATCTCTCTGACAAAAACAAACTTGTTGACATTTGAATTTCTTTTTTTTAAGATTTGCGTGACATTATAATTATAATATTAATCTATGTTAAACATTTGCATGCCTTGCACAGGCGAAACATGATTGCACTATAAAATTATACTAAATATCCTACTACCATGTTTAATGCAAATAAATTATCATTTCATTTCTATTGGAACCCTGGAAGTCGTTATAAAATCGTTTGCAAGATTTTACCTTTACAAACTAACTAAACATTGCATATTAAATAAAAGCTTTTAAAAAGCATTTCCTTCAGTAGGCATCACTTTAGTCGATTTAATTTCTGAACGCACGCGCACGTCGCACTCCCCTGTGAACATCACAGCGAAGCGAAGGTTAGAACGAAAGTAGCAGACAGACTGCCATTATTACGTACACTCAGGCATAAAGTTTCATGTAGTTACATTAGAACAGCCGGCGCTTGCCATACATATTATATTAGTACCTGACTTATTATTATAAGCGTAAAGGCCCAATATTGTCAGAAACACAGTAGAGTTTAGTTTGTATCCATAACACTTGTAGATAACAATTTCTACAAGTGTTATGGATACAAACTCGGCTCTCTACAAATTTGATTTTATGGTAGTAAGGGCGCTACCCGTGAAAAAAGCTGTCGAGCATGATGATATTTCTGCCGTTCAAAACCCATAATGTCGACCGTAATAACATTTCAGTCTTTCACAATTCATAATGTCGACCGTAATAACATTTCTGTTGTTCACAATTCATAATATCGACCGTAATAACATTTCTGTCGTTCACAATTCATAATGTGGACCGTAATAATATTTCAGTCGTTCACAATTCATAATGTCAACCGCAATAACATTTATGTCGTTCACAATTCAGAATATCGACCGTTATAACATATGTGTTGTTCACAACCCATAATATCGACCGTAATAACATTTCTGTCATTCACAATCCAAAACGTCGACCGTAATAATATTTCTGTCGTTCACCATTCATAATGTCGACTTTGACGTTGAATGTTTCTGTCGTTCACAACCCATAATGAAAACCCTAATAACATTTTTGTCTTTCACAACCAATAATGTCGACCGTAATAACATTTCTGTCATTCACAATCCATAATGTCAACCTTGATAACATTTCTATCGTTCACAACTCATAATGTAGACTTCAGTAACATTTCTGTCGTTTACAATCTATAATGTCGACCGCAATAACATTTCTGTTGTTTACGGTCCATAATGTCTACTGTAATAACAATTCTGTCGTCCATAATCCATAATGTCGACCGTAATAACTTTTTTGTCGTTCACAACCCATTAACGTCCTCACACTGCTTGGTTATTTCACGTCACTCTTTACAAAAACTCGCTACGGGGCATGTAACCGAATCACTTGTTTCAGCCAATTGGCAAACAAGTGATTTTTGTAAATGCGTGATTTCGTCATTACATAATTACAGAGTGAACGAATGCTTTTTCTGTGATATTGTGACTACCTAGTTATGTTGTTATTGTGAGCGAGTTGTTGCGCTGCGCATGTTGTTTCTTTCGCACTTGTGGCACGTGCCGGTCAAGCGAACCGAGTGTTCCCGAGTAAGAGAGAGCGAGTGTTCGGGTAACACGATTAGATAGATACGATCGCGCACATTTCCGCCTACCAAAAATAAAACAAAGAGAGTTATATTATAATGCCCACGCCTATGATTTTCATACGTATTGCCGTAAACTTACGAGACTAGAGACTAGAGTTTGTCTTTAAATAATCTGAATATTTAAGTTGGACAGCTTGAAGAGACACAAATTGTTTGTTGTATTTAGAAGTAGTTTCTTGATAGAATTTGAGAATGAAAATCAAATGTTATTCCGTGTCATCATATCCAGATGTAACTATAGTAGTACCTATCTTGAGAGAGATTTTTTTTTAAAAAAAAGGTACTGAAAAGAAAAGCGACATACATTA